>CM067558.1:41610645-44265645 GCA_034509755.1 Anisodus tanguticus
ATTTAATAAGAGTTGATGACGATTATAATTTTCCCCCCTCAAGAATTTCCACGTTAAAATTGTTTATTCTTCCTTTTCGTTATTGTTTCTTTAATTATTTTTAATTCACAACAGAACATTCACATTGGGATAAAGCATAAGTGACTGTTTACCACTCCACTAAAATCCCTATTAGTACTTAAACCACCATTACTACAATTATCAATGTCATCCTCAACAATTACAATTATATGGTTTCATTGTATGTCTTTGGTGTAAAATATTTCGTATAAATATATCATCATGCTATTAAGTCTCGATTAAAATAGATTGATCATACGTTTATAATGCATAGTCTATCCTAGCCATAATAAGTTTCATTTTTCTACTCTCTGTGGAAAGTCGATTTTGTTCAGAAGTATTACCTTGGCAACAAGAAAAAATTGATCCAACGTTTTATTTTTTCTCTATCACCATCATACATTACGGTTATCAATCGCCTCTATCAATTACCACTAGCAATTCGATTACTGTCAGCTATTATCACAACTATACATACAACCCACAACTACCACCATTTTCATCGACACAAGCTACTAGACATAATCACCATTTTTTATATTGCTACAGCCTGTCTACACCCTCAACCGATACTATTAGTTACCACCAATTATCTTATAGACTATTCTTTCTTTCTTAAGTTATTTAATGAAATTAAGATATATGAATTTAAATATATATATTTAGCTATTATAGTAATATTAAATTTTATATACTATCGATATTTAAATATATATTTAGATATTATAATAATATTAAATTTTTATATACTATCGATTTTAACTCCGTCTGTGTGACCTCGTTCACGTTGCCGGTTTCAAGTCCAGATAAAGGAGGAGGGTTGCCGAGGGTCAATAGGAAAAGACCTCTCTACAAAGGTAGAGATAAAACTGCGTACATCTTACCCTCTCCAAACCTCATTTGTGAGATTACACTAGTTTTGTTGCGGCTGTTGTTAGATAAATTTAATTCCTTCAGCGAATATAAAAATTGAGGATTTTGAGAATGAGAAGAACCCAACACAATCCAAGAAATAGGGTATTTCTGTAATTGTGATTTTCCGGCACACTGAGCTTCTCTCAAAGTTATGTCAAGTCTTTATCATGCACAAATGCTTTTGGATTTAAACTTGCACCTCTGTTTAAATTAAATGATTCCTTTGAAATCCGATGTAAGAATAAAATAATAGAGTAATGGTTTACTTTTGATTAATTTAAGCAAGTTTTGTTTATTTTATCTACAAAGATTACTTCACTGTTAAAATTTTGACTGGTTAGTTGAACAATATGATGTTGACAGCCATGACTTTGACCAATAATTTCTTTAATTAATTGTTTTGGGGAACTTATCTTCTACATTATGATATAAATTATTTGAAGTTTAACTTCTATGCATGAAATTGTAAAAGAATTTAAATAATATCGAATAATCAAAGAGACAATTAAATGTAATTGTCTATATTAAAAAACAATTAGTAACATTAAAAAATAATGCGAGTTACCATTTTATCATAAAATATATTTATTGTGCAAAAATATCTTATATTGTCAGTCTATTTAAGTTTATTTACATCCTATTAGCAACTCTACTAGTTTAGGTCCATGCCAACCAGCTTTAATTAGGTTGTTGAAGAATTGATGCAAAAGCAATATATTTCTAATCTCCATTTGCAGTATATCTTCATTATCTTTAATTGATTTATTATGTAAAATGTTAGTGAGTTAGCGTTAAGCTGACGCTTAGTAACGTTTATGGAATAAATTAAAGTAAATTACACTAAATACTCTTGCCATATAATTCAATGGGCGTTCCTTTTTTATAGCATTTTCATTATGCAATGGATTTAAATGTTTTCAGGAAAAGGGATAATATAATTTGTATTTGTGTAAGGTTTCTATTAAGTAAGTGGTATATATATAATTAAATAATATTATAAGTGTTTAGAACAGTTTACTTAGTGTTTTAATTATATATTCAGCTACGGATATATCTCATATTCATAACTAAATATTTAACACGTAAAATGTAATATAACTCAAAGCTAATATTGTGTGTGTGATTTTTTGTAGTATAAAGGTACAAGTGTTGGCTTCTAACATATAGGGGATTATTATGAAATACATATCCTTTGTATGAATGTCCATACACATTCATTAACCTTTTGTATGTTGGGTACTTGATAGTTGTAACCTTCGTTTGGGGGTTTTCATTCTATAAATTGGGATGTTATTCACATTTGAAGTAAGACTAACATACACTTGAAATAAGAAGAAAGTCTCCTCATCTCTACTTCTTTGTCTTCATCTCTTGTCTTATATTGCTATTTGCTATCATTTTATAACAGAGATGTATTTTTTTGCAATAAAGTCATATTACAACAATGTTTAACGTAATTTACTCTAAACATTGTTAATCTTTTGATATTATTTATTGTAAAGTTATAATAGTTTAAACAAGTTATTGGAAACTTATTTTGTATTCAGATAACGTTTTAAGGAATTAATGTTTTTCAAAAGTAAAAAGTAAAATTGCTTCCTTGACCTTGTAAACTGCCAATCAACCCAATCTTATTATTATTTGGTCTTTTCCCCATAATGCATTATAAAATTATTTTAAAAAAATGGAAAAAATGAATTCTTTAAGTTTAGATAAGATGATTTAGAAAATTAGAGACTTATTTTTTTTGTGCGAGGTCAACTTAAGCTATGCATATGAGACGAGCTATTTGAGTACCACTTGCGGCAAAATTTTCAGATCTTTTTGATATGGAGATGTTGGCACAAGAAGGCGACCCGTCATTAAATATTTATCAATTTTTTGACTTGATTACAATCATTACATTTTCTTACTGAGCAGTATTTTCTCGTGAAGGAAAGAATAATAGGCCAAATTATGCAGGTAAGTTCCGAAGAAATTTCTTACTAGCTACTTTTATTACTATCTCACTTTATTCGAAAATACGCATATCTTTACGACACTTGTACCTTAATATCCCAAATTATGTATTTTTTTACTAAGCATAAGTTTATATTTTCGTATCTTAATATCCCACAAGTTATGTCGGATTCCTTAAAGAATATGCGTCAATATGTATAATTTCAATTTTGAAGGGGAAAAATTAAAAACAACCCATTTGAATGGAAAACTGTGCAATTTCTTCGATAGTATCGCGCAAAACTAGCCCAATATTCTCTTCAGCTACGTTTCACAGACTGCTGGTTTTGGGCCCATAGAAGCAATCAGACCCATTAAGTCGTTTCTCGGGCTTGTAAAGGATGAACATTGAGTAGTAGTCCAAACTTAGAAATCAATTTATCAGGCTTAGGTAATTAGAAGAGACAAATCCAGTTTTTGGGTCATTACCTAAATCGTACTTATTAGCTAATTTGTTTTGTTCTTTATCCTAAGTTTGGTTTCCACATTCACATGTTCAGTATAAAATCTATCTACACTCTATCAAATTGCAATGGTTTAAAGATTATTAAAGTGAGGATATGTGATTTAGTTATAAATAAATGCATGAACGACGCATATTTTGCATTCACTAGCTAGGTGTAAATACAAATATTTGAGTAAATATTTACCTTAGAAATTACACATTGAACGTTGATACCTTTTACTTATGTAATCGAGGAAATGATTTCCTATAGCTACTGCAAATATCACTTTTATTACTTTCACAAATATCTTAGTATATTATTTTTATCAAATATTTGTGAAAAACTTATATAATTAAACTAATTTTTATTTTTGGTAAATAATTAAACTAATATTTATAACGCAGTAAACAATCATGTTTGTAAGAATTAAATTTTGATGAAATGGTAAAGTTTAGTAGGTGTAAAAGAGGTTGACCATTCAACAATGAGCTAAGTAAAGGTTTTGTGGGCTCCACATAGTTGATAGCAAAAATAGGAGAGGAGAGATTATGTTGACAATTATAGAGTACACCCTTAAACCCACATTGACTCAGTTCTTTTTATCCAATAAATGAAAATGAAATTTTCAAAGACACAAACTTTAAAGTATAAATCTGTAAAATGAGCACATTTAGTCCCTCAAATAACGATAAAGTTTGATTTTGCTCCTTCATTTTGATTAAGCATATATAACCTTCAATTAAGTAATTAGTATCCACACTTTTAATCCCTCTTGACCGTAAATCCTCATAAATTTAACGAATTATTAAGTGTTAAATCATTTAACTATCGATTCAAGTCTTCTTTTGCTGATTCAATAGCATGCAGTCTGGAAATTATACTGAATAAGTTTTACTGTGGTTAAGCCGAGGCCGAGGCCAGGGTCAGAAGTTCTTCCATCTCCTGAGATAAGATCAGGCAGAGCCTCATGTCACTTTTTATTATTACTTCATATTTAAAGATAATATAATTCTAAAAATATTCTAAATTTCACACATCTCCTTTATAAACGATTAAGACCGCACATTTTCTAGTTGAATGCTAGATATGCTTAACAAAATTTTACAAGAACAAAATCCAGATTTATCGTTAAATGAGGTACCAAAAATGCATTCATCCCGTCCTCCGGGGCATAGTCCAGTGGCAAAGCCTGGGCGCTATAAGGCGCTCTGGCATGGGACAGCGTGGGTTAATTCCCCGCAAGCACGAAGAAACTCTGCATGTTGGGGAATTTGACCTTGTCTCATTGATCAGTTGTATTCTCCCAGAAAAACTGGCCACCGGAGCACATCCCGCGATTTACTTGGTAATAGTGTTGAAGGACCGGTGCTATTACCTCCAGGACGTCTGGGTAATACCAGTGAAGTAGTCAGGCGCAAGCCTGGAAACCTGGATTATCAAAAAAAATAAAAAAATAAAAAAAATGTATTCATCCCTTTAAAAGTTGATCAAGTCAAGTTCACTAAACACCCCCACCACCTCTCACCCCACCCCACCCCACCCCAACCACAAGGAAGTTCTTTTCTTTAAAATGTCAGACTGAGGTCTTACTGGTTTGCTTCTTTTGAAGTAACAAAGAGAACTATAGAGCTAAGTGTCTTGCTTATGACATTCTAATATTGTTAAAACAAAAACAAAAAAAACAAGAAACAACATTTTTAGCTAGTGTTTTGGAAATGGGAAGAGCTCCTTGTTGTGACAAAACCAAAGTTAAGAGAGGACCATGGTCTCCTGATGACGACAACATTCTCAAGAATTATCTTCAGAAAAATGGCACTGCTGGCAATTGGATTTCTTTGCCTCAAAAAGCAGGTTTTTAATTTATTTTTTTCCTTCTCCAACTTTCATTACTAAAAAATTGCTAATTTTCGACGGATGTCCCGTTAGCTCGCCGTTAAGGCATTTCTGATGAGAACCAAATTTCGACGGCTTCCATTGAAAATTAGTAATTTTCTCCTTATGATTAAACATACTAGGTGCTCCTCTTTGTTTTTAATGCTATTTTATAGGATATAATTTATATACACGGCGGGTATTATAAAGATTTTTTTAATATTGTTGATCAGTATAGTTTTAACTGTTGTAACAGGTTGCCCACCTTATTTTTTAGACAATTAGTTTCACTTATTATAGGAAATCTCTTGTAGTCAGATAGTATTTTCGGTGTATAAAAATTAAACTTTTATTATATTCTTGATTTTTGTAAATTTTAGGTCTAAGAAGATGTGGGAAGAGTTGCAGACTAAGATGGCTAAATTACCTCAGACCAGACATCAAACATGGAGGGTTCACTGAAGAAGAAGATAACATTATTTTAACTCTCTACAGTCAAATTGGAAGCAGGTTGGTCAAAGGGTGCTCTTTATTTTCTTGAGTACTCCTATTATTGTGTAAAGTTTTTACATTATCTATATATTTTAACGTGTTATAGTAGGTAATTTATTTTATTTTTCATGTTATTAATCCTTTTATTACATTGTTTATATATTTTGGCATGTTGTGGCAAGTAATTTGTCTTACTTTATATATATATATATATATATATACACGCACTTTTACACTGCAGTTCATAGAATTAAACTCATACAATAAAGGCAATTGGAATCTCATATTGAATTGTGTATATATATATACACGCACTTTTACACTGCAGTTCATAGAATTAAACGCATACAATAAAGGCAATTGGAATCTCATATTGAATTGTACAATCTGAAAATTAACAAATTTCTTGGTGAAAATTAGGTGGTCAGTGATAGCTGCAAATCTACAAGGAAGGACAGACAATGATGTGAAGAACCATTGGAATACCAAGTTGAAGAAAAAGCTTTTGGCATCTCAAAACATTAATCTTATAAGCAGCAAATCTTTCACCAACAATATTAATTCTAGTGATTTCAACTGTTCAGTAAATTACTATGGGATATTGGAGCCTACTAACTCAGTTGTGGACTCTAACACGTTCACAAGTCATATGGACCCAAATCTAACCAATTCAAGTTTTCAATTCCCACTTCCAGCCCTGATGGAAATTCAAGAAAATGATGCAACAATTCAATCAGTTCAAGAAGATGGTTATTTTATGGATTTTAGCTCTGGAATTTCATCATCTTATTATGATCTTGTAAATGACTTTGATTTTCAAGCGAAATTTATTGGAGCTGATCCATATTACTCTTCAAGCTCTTCCAATTCCACCTTGGTCAAGGCTAACAGTATTTCTGACTTTGATCAGTCATTCAAAGGATTTGAAAATTAGCTGAGGAGAAGATTTAGTTTTAAGAAAATAATATGAGGGACAAGTAGGGTTGTTTTACTAATAGTTGACTCTTTAATTTTACTTTTAGGGCCTTAGTCTTTAGGTTGGATATTAATGTTCTGTGTATATGAAACTTAGTCAAGAATATTGAAATTAATTACTTATCTATTTCTACAAAGTGTTCTATTTTCTTCTTATCCTCTTTGTAAAAGATGACTTTTCAACTTAAATATGCAAGTGATTAAATAGCTCGACATGTGAAGTTGAATGAAGACTTACTAGTAATTTTGATATATGAGAACAAATTTAAGACAATAGTCGCAATTTTGTGTACTTGTGCTGATCATTGATCAAGGAAAAACAGGACATGCACTCCACCCTATATAAAAATAATAAAATTATGAATTCATGATTAAAAGTGCAATATTGGTTCAGTTATAAGAACTTTAAATGTTGAACTCATCAAATTTTAAATTATGATTCTACCTGTTTTCTTGCCAAGCTAAGGGATTTTGTAAACCTACCGTGAAAGATCACAAAATTGACATATTCACAGAATGAAGCTAGAGTCGGTATCAAATATTTTATTCTATTCTGGAAAAGAATTAAATACAATTAACTTCTGGAGGAAGGTGCCCTGATCAATACAGGGGCAAAACTACCATATATATTAAGAAAGTCACTAATGTCCATAAATATTTGACTATAAACTCAATATTTAGCCGTGGAAACAGCTTCTTGCATAAATGCAAGGTAAGACTGCGTATCATAGACCCTTGTGGTCCGGCTCTTCCCCGGACCCCGCACATAGCGGGAGCTTAGTGCACCGGACTGACTTTTTTTTATTTAACTGTAAACTCAATTATTACAATAATAACATATATAATGTGATCCCACAAGTGGGGTCTGAAGACGGTGGGGTGTACGGAGACTTTATCTCTACCATTATGAGGTATAAAAGTTGTTTTTGATATATTCTTGACTGAAGTAAAGTTATTTTCAAAATAGATTTGAAAAATACACGAGTAAAAGTAAACAGATTTGAAAAATACACTACTAAAAAAGTCTGTATGTGCCTTGCATGAATGCATATAAATGTTCATTTTGTCAGCAGAGTGCGAGTTTGTTTACTTCAGACACGTCAGTGATCATGAATATTGCATGAGTTGGCCAATTCAGAGATATCATGATTTAGTTCTAGAGAAAAAATGATAGCGTGTTGACGTGATTCTAAGAAATTTCACGAGTGTTTGGTCTTTGATACAGATAACGATGGTTGTCCTTTGATTACCAACGTTTAATAAACAACTAGAATTAAGCATTTTGTCTTTACCAAAGAAATGCTTGCGTCTGCATGCACATGTACATATTCATGGTGGTACTTAATTAAGTTCTCCAATGTGTATTGTACTAATATAAGGTAATTCTAATTTACTCTCTCTAATCCCAAATATCAATTAATTTAATAAACTGAATTTGTTTTGAAATATTTAACGTTTTAGAAAGAAAGAATAACTCATACTCTATGTTGAAATATCAGATTTGAATTAACTCGATTGAAGCATGTTTCAAATTGTCTAAACAACTTGCTTGATACTATGTTCCATCCTCGTATGCCTCTGTTCCATCTCACTAGTTAGGATCCTACACAAAGTTGGAGTAAGGAAAAAAAAACTCGGTTGAAGTTGGCTAGACCTAAGATCGTAGTATTCTTGTTTTATTACATTATTATGTTCATTGTAATACATGAAGTTGTGTTCACAAAAATTGTCGAAATTAATACAGACGAGCTTTGTGTCTATCTTTTTGTTATTCAATATGATATCATCTACCACTGCATAAAAATAAAAAATAAACAAATTCTTTTTTTTACTATGTATGTATTTATACCTTTGTTTGCAAGAAATTCTATGGACTATAAGCTTTAGCTACTTGACATAAATGTAGCCCTCTCGCAATTGGTCGACCAGACTTTTCCTTTTTATCAACGAAAATATTGGCTAGTAAGAGTGAGAGTTGAATATAATAAATCAACTCCCACAAGGGAATGAAGAAGTGTATAATTTTCAATCCAAGTGTGGTTGAAATATTTTAAGTAAAGCTTCCACAAAATAATTGATGCCCCTTCAAATAACTACTTTAATTTCTACCTTGATTCATAAAACCTATCCCTTTAGGATTTGCCATAGGGTTAGGGTTAAGGATAAGGTTAGACTTAGGTGAGCCTAGGATAGGTCTAGGTATATTTTTTTTTTAAGTCAAGGTATATATATTAAACATGAAATTGAATATATGTGACGTGAACGTGAGAGAGTGGATACCGAACATTAGATAGTTATAAAATAAAAAATAAAAGTAAATGTGGAAGCCAGTTTGTTATTCTCTCCCATGGTTTTGTTAATTAAATAGTAGATTATAGTTATATATATTGACTAGATATATAAATGTTTTTTTACTCTGCCTGTGTATTTTGTCTTATAATAATAGGTTATTTTCTACTCCTATTATAAATTTTACCACAAATACTTACCTGAAAATGATCTAATTGAATAAATATTGCACCATATATTGCATTGACGTAAATTGTTTAAGTAATTACTTCAGTAAGTTAGGAATTACTCTGTAAGTTCCTCTATTTTCTTTTTTGCCTTTTGTTTTAATTTTTCTAAGCATCAATTATCTGAACAGAGTAAAGAAATATGTTCATTGATTGTATTAATCAATAATGTATAATATATATAGTAGTACAAAAATATTTAAATTAGGTAACTAATCAACCTAAATACAATAGAAAATATAATTCTACCTAAAATAGGAGACCTAATTACAATAGGAATACAATACTACCTAAAATAAGAGATATACAATTAATGAAAGAATATTGGGGAAATATTCTATTACACCCCCGCTGTCGAAGCGGGAGGTTCACGAACACTGAAACTGGCTCGAAAATCATCAAATAGTATGCGTGAAAGTCCTTTGGTGAAGATGTCGGCTATCTGATATCTGGAAGGAACATGAAGGACACGAACTTGACCACGAGCAACTTTTTCGCGAACGAAATGAATGTCCATCTCAATGTGTTTAGTGCGTTGATGTTCGACGGGATTGCCAGAAAGATATATCGCACTAATATTATCGCAGTCAACCAGTGTTGCCTTTTGAATCGGGCAGTGAAGCTCAAGTAGAAGGTTGTGAATCAAACAAGACTCAGAGACGACGTTGGCGACACCCCTGTACTCTGCTTTGGCATTGGATCAGGATAGTGTAGGTTGCCTTTTGGAAGACCAAGACAATAGGTTATCTTCGAGGAAAATGCAGTAACTAGACGTGGAGCATCGAGTGTCAGGACATCCACCCCAGTCAGCATCAGAATAAGCAGTGAGACCAGTGAGTGAGGACCTGTATAGATGTAATCCTAAGTGAAGTGTACCTTGGACGAATCGTAAAATACGTTTGAGGACATGCATGTGTGCTTCCGTCGGATTGTGCATGTGTAGGCTGATTTGTTGAACGACATAGGATATATCAGGTCTCGTAAATGTGAGGTCCTGTAGGGCCCCAGCCAGGCTACGATAGTGAGAGGTCTGAATATGGGGGGCCGGAATCGGCACTGAGCTTGGAATTGGTGTCTACTGACGTGTGGGATGGTTTGCAAGATGTCATGCCTGCACGGTTAAGGATCTCTTCGGCGTACTTCTTCTGACATAGAAATAGGTCGCCAGAATGTCGAGTGTCAGAGATGCCCAATAAATAACTCAGAGGCCCAGATCCTTCATAGCAAACTCAGAGGAAAGAGAGACATAATAGATCGGTGGAGAGCATCATATGATGTGGTGAGGATGATGTCATAAACATATAATAATAGGTAAGCCATGTATGTACCCTTGTTGTAGATGAACATGGATTGATCAGATCTGTTGTGTGAAAAACTGATAGAGGAGACATAATCGGCGAACCGCTGGTACCATGCTCGAGGAGCCTGTTTCAGTCCATAGAGCAATTTTTGCAATAGACACACATAATCCGGATGAATAGGATCCTTGAAACCCATAAGTGGATGCATATATACCGTTTCATGAAGATCCTCATGTAAGAGGCATTCTTGACATCAAGTTGATGAATGGGCCAAGACTTGGATAAAGCAATGCTGAGGATGTCCGGATGGATGCGGGCTTTACGACCGGGCTGAACGTTTCATCACATTCCACTCCCACCTGTTGAGACCTGCCATCACCTACAAGACGAGCCCTGTACCTCTCAAAAGAACCATTAGATATTTTTTATGTCTAAAATCGACATAGAATGAATAATGTTAGCATCAGGTGGATGGAGTACTAGGTCCCACATCTTATTATTAATAAGAGCATTATATTTGTCAATCATTGTGGCTTTCCAATTAGGTTCGGACAAGACATCATTCGGATTTCGAAGGACCGAGGAAGGGAAAACTGAAACAGATAGGTTAAACGGACATTTAGGTTTATGAATTCCATGCATGACATGAGTTTCCATGGTCCGATAATGTGTCTCGGGACGCGGAATGGGAGAGAGGTATGCCGCAGGACTACCGGGAATATGAGAAAGGAAAGGGGTGACGGGATCGGTTAGCTGATGCTCGGTTTGCCGAGAGGTGGCTGGGGAATCATCTTGAGATGGGCTGTTCCGAGCCACTGTCGGCGGAATCGGGTGGGCAGTGTGTCCCGGACTGTCCGATGTGGGGGCGGGTGCCGGGGTCTGGGATGGCGGACTATGTAAATGATGAATTAGAAGAGGGTTCAAGCCATCATCTAGGAAGTCGTAGGAATGACGAGGGGGCGAGTTTATGGAGGCAAAGGGAAATTGAGACTCATCAAATAAGACGTGACGTGAAATAATAATTTTACCGCTTGACAAGTCATAGCACGAGTAACCATGATGATTGGCGGGGTAACGCAGAAATATATACGGGGAAGACCGGGGTTGGAGTTTGTGAGTGGTCGGATGGAGAGGATAACAGAGACATCCAAAGATACGCAAGTGTTGGTAGGAGGGGTTCCCACAAAACAGAACTTGAGTGGGCGACCATTGAGCTAGAGACTTGTTTGGGATTATGTTTAGGAGATAAGTGGTCATGGAGAGTGCGTAATGCCATAATTGAGGAGGAATTGAGGTGTGAGCAAGTAGGTCACGAATTAGGTTGTTTATGGTTCAGATTTTCCATTCGGCCTTACCATTTTGGGAGGAGGTGTGAGGACAGGAAAAATGAAAGGTAAGACCGTTTTTGGAACAAAACTATTTGAATTGATTATTATTGAATTCCCTGTCAATGTCACATTGAAAACATTTACTGCTCTTTTCCAATTGTGTTTTTACGAAAGCACTAAATGAGGAAAAATGGGCTAGACCTGAGATTTATTGCCAATTGAAAAAGTCCATAGAAAGTTGGAATAATCGTCCAAAACAACACATAATATGGATGGTCAGCCATACTTAAAATAGGGGACATCCACAAATCATTATGTATGATATCGAAAGGTAGTAAAGTACAACTTGTGGATGCAGAAAATGATAATTTAACATATTTTCTAAAAACACAGGATTCACATATAGGAGTCCTAGAAATACAGTTGCAATTAATAAAATTATTTTTCTCCCAACAAACCCCCATCCTCCAAAGTTGTTTCCCGATCATACCACCGATCTGGTCGTCTCTTGGTTTATTCCTGCATTTATAATTTTTGTTGTCATTGAATTTTAAACTATTGCAATATATAGGCTATTTCACAAAACAATTAAGAAAAATAAGTCACATGTAATCAATGAGGCTATTATTTTGTTTAACATGGTTGTAGAGTCTGGAGTGGCCTATAGGTGCTAATTGACTACTGTTACTTCATGTTTTGATGTAATTTATTTAGGTATTGACCTTTCCTCAAAAGTAAAAGCAAAATATCAAATTTATCTCATGCAAACAGAGAATTAGACATGTCTTGGAATGACCAAAGATGAACTTCCATGTCTTAGAATTAGACATGTGAAAGGACAATATATTTTTTTGCTTAAATCTGTCTATGAATTTTGTAAACTTTAATTTGTTTTCTTCTGTTTTCTAGCATAGGTTGATTGAATGAACTAAATTATTTTTTTCAATAAGATTGGGTTTTATTGTCAAAAAAGTTCCAACAAATGGGAATATTATTCAAGACAATTTTTTTTACATGTGGATCCAGATCCGATCCGTGGATCTGATGGATCCGGATTTGGATATGATTTTTATGGACCCGATGGATCTGGATCCAGGTATGAAAAATGGATCTGGAGCTGGATCTAGTAGGATCCGGTCCAGATCTGATCTGTTGCCATCCCTACTTAGGGGGGTTGTGTTATGTATACATGTTGGGGACGTGGGCCAAGCATGTCAGGGTGGGCCTGTCAGTTCTATGGTGGAGTCCACAAGGATGTCGGATATGGGCTAGGAGTAGAGGCCCATGACGATGCGGCCCACGCGGCCGACGGCGGGTAGGCATCCCATGGCGGAGGCTGCTGCCACTGCCGCGGTCGGCTGCTGATTGTTTCCTGCCAGTGAGGACGCCCATTTCCCACTGCCGTTGTTGCCGAAATTCCTTCTGCCGCGGCCCTTGCCGGACTGCCTGCTCCGGCGGTTGTTGCGGGTGGATGCGCGCTACTGCGGGTCCTCGGGTCGGCGGTTCTGGCTGTCGGAGTTGAAGGCCCTGTCGTCAGCGGAGGGCCCAATGGTAGTGGTGAAGGCTGCGTCGGCAATGCTGACTTGAGTGGTGCTGTATTTGATTTTCTGGGTTTCCTCAAGAATAAGCTTCAAACGGGCCTCATAAAACGGAGGTAACAACGTGCATTACCGAACCATCATAGGATTCGTTAAGGCCTGCAATAAGTTGCATGACCAATCATTGATTAGTGACTGGTGCGCCGACGTTGGAGAGTTGGTCGGCAAGCATCTTGAGTTCTTGATAATATGCAGACACTTTGGAAAATCGTCTTGATGAACGTCTTTGAAGTTTGAACTGATTTTCAAGGTATAACTCTCGTTGAGTTTTGTTGTCGTGGAAAATACTTTTCAAACGTTCCCACATTTGGCGGGCAGTGGCATCGGTCTCAATGATGGTGTGCAACAGATCATTAGAGATTGTGTCGTATATCCACTATAGGACGACTGCGTCCAAATGAGATCATAGTGCATTATCAGAAGTCGAAGCTGAGGGTAGGTCTGTGGACTTCGGTGTAGGAGGGATGATGTGATCTATAACTTCGTAAACACGACAATGGATCTTAAAAAGCTCCGCCCACGAGGAGTATTGACCCTTTTCCATCTCAAGGGTGATAGGGATGAAGTTTTTGATGTTGTTTACTGCAAGTGCAGGATGAAATTTGATTTTGTCAGCCATGGAAGATGAAATTTAGGAGGAGAAGGGAGAGAGAATGGGTGAAAAAAACAATAGGGTTTCGTGGAGGTGGCAGCCGAGAGCTATGGTCGGCGGCGGTGGATGTATTTTTAGGATACTGATATCATAAAGGAATATGTTCCTTTATTGTATTCATCAATAATGTACAATTTATATAGTAGTGCAAAAATATTTAAATGAGGTAACTAATCAACCTAATTACAATAGAAAATATAATTCTGCCTAAAATAGGAGACCTAATTACAATAGGAATACAATTCTAACTAAAATAAGAGATATACAATTAATGAAAGAATATTCGGAAAATATTCTATTACAGAGGTCAACTTATTAAACTTTTCTTTATACTATTAATCTATAAGATAATCCCCTTTTATATTGTTGATTTGTTGTTTTATGAAATAAGATATGTGCTAATTAAGGTCAATGGAGACTAACTGACTAAGGCCACTTGTATTTGTCTAGACAAAGATCGAATGTCCAATAATCAATACTTATCCGTCAAAATCATAAATTAGAATTTTTTAATAACAATTTATCTACAAAATTGATTTAAAAATCTACCCTCTATGTTACACTACAACCGACAAACAAAAACGTATATCCATATTAAACCAAGATTTTATATTCAATTAGTCATCTCAGCAGTTTGTCAAAATTTTAAAGGTTTTTATATAACTGTTTGATTTTATTTTTTTTTACGAATTTTATGCCTTTTCTAATATTATCCGCAAAGAATAGTTGACACCTTATAATAATTTTCTAATTTCCTGATGGTCTTTCCCCCAAACAATGCAACAACATAAACTTAATCGAACTATTTAGTTTAGTCCAATAAGCGTCTCTTCTAATTTCATGTCTCTGGTTATTGGTTATTAGTTGAAAACTAGCTAATTTGAACCACTAAGAAATGGGTGATACCTCTCCATCATTAACTAGAAATGTCAGATTCAAGCCCCGTAAATAAAAAAAATGGGCCCCTCAAATTTGGGGCCTAAGTCACCTGCCCTCCAACTATGTTTTATGGAATAACATTGTCCTCCGTCAAACTTTGGGATCAAATATACCCTCATCGTCTGCAAACTTGTAAATTTGCCCTTCGATTAACGAAAATGTGAGTTGGATGCCACGTCGTATCCACGTGGACGCCACGACGTATCCACGTGGACGCCGCAACGTATCCACGTGGACGCCACGTCGTATCTACGTGGACGCCACGTCGGATCCACGCTGGCTCGCCCAACTCTTTTAAATCGACCCATAACCCGTTACCCCAACCTTTAAATAGCTTCGACCCGGTCCAAATAATTTCCTAATCAATTTGAACTTGAACCCTAAAAGCAATCCCTTTGATAATCGGGCTGATCCCTTTGCTAATCTGGTTTAGGGTACGAATTTTCTTTATTTTCCTTGCTAATCAATAGTGCTAGGTTCTTCTTCTATCTGTTGTGTTAGCATTTGTTCAACTTTCGACGATACTGCCGACCAGTTGTGTGTGTTCGTTCGGATTTAGCATGTGTTCCATTTTGTTATATTTTTTGTTTCGATTTCACTTTGTCTTCAAGTTTCTTTAATAGCACATCTTTGTTTGTGGATGAATTTCACTGAGTTTTGTATCGTTTTGCTGTCAGAAAGTAAGAAATGTCTCAAGTGAGTTGTTCTTCACAAGGAGGTGCAATTGTGATCTGACTGCGAATCAATTTACTTCAACGACTACTTCCAATCATGGAAGGAAATTCTTCTAATGCCCCAAGCCTAAGGTAAGTAACGTTTATGTAATTCTTCAATTTACTTCGACGACTATTGCTGCATTTTGGGTAATTTCTTGGACTGATTTTGTTTTTTATTCTTTCTTCATTTTTTTGTTTACAGAGTAGTTCTTGTGGATATTGACAATACTCCGAAATTTTTGTCGGCGAATTAATATCGTCATTGGATGCGTTTAAGAATGAAATAGCATATTTGAAGAATGAAAGAGATACGTTGAAGGAAGAAATAGTTGCGTTGATGGGTATAAATCAAGTTGAAATGAACAAAGTTTGAAGATGCGCGTGTTTATGATGATTTCATGTGCGTTATTTGTTGGATTTGTTGCGGCATCGATTATGTAATAAATATGTATTTGTAGCTGCGTAATGAAGTTTAATGTGTTGTTTATGATTAAGTAGTAGTAGCTATGAACATAATTCATGTTTGTACCCCATTGTGCCATTAAATCTGGTGCTTAGCTCACCATTTATGGTTTTTTGTGCTATGTTATGAACTAAGTCATGTTGGAGACATTTTGTTTACCATTCTTGCCTTCTGCTGCTGATATGATTCCCAACTTTCTTTACTGTCTGCAAAAGTAAAGTTATACCATTCTCTTAAATGTTCGTTTCACTGCTGATAGGAAAGGCACCATAGCAGTAACACCAAGATATAAGTAATGAAACCATCATTTTTATCATAGCAGTACAGGCTGATGTGAATAGGTTTAGGCACCATAGCAATACAAGTTGATGTGAAGAGGTTTAGGCATGTTGACATTCTATTTTGGCACAACATAGGTAATGAAACCATCATTTAAAGCAAAAACTAACAAGGTCAAACATTTTTATCATTCCATTTATAATAACAAAATAGATGTCAAACAGTGACGTATACAACATATAATGCTAAAACAAGATTAACATGACACATTTTAGATAATGGAAATCGTCACTGCTCAATCCTTGGCATCAGAAACCATGGACAAATTATATACAAACTCTGCAACCTGCACAGATTCACCCAACTAAATGTTTACCAAAAAACAAATCAAAGGTGTTAATTTGTATTGTTACATCAGTAAATTCATCTTCACAAAAAAACAGACTTCACTAATCATAAGTCTTCATCATGTTTGAGACTTCCCATTCTCCTTGTCTTCATCTTCTCTTTTGTCACCCTCAACTTATTCCCTATAACAGTAGCCTTGTTTGGTGGTTAATAAGACATGATGGTTGGCTGACTCATTCTAGTAGAATCACCAACAAATGAGATTCTTCATATTGGTGTAGCTAATGGTTGCTTCATCCTTTCAAGTATCCTAGTATTAGCTTCAGAAAATGACCTTGGCCTTAGTGATGGGTCTGGTTCTAGCACAGTTGTGGTGCTGTTGCTTGGAAAATTGTCTTCAGATTCTAGCATTGTTGTGGTGGTGGTGGTGCTACCCTTAAACCTCTTTACAACAGCTTGTTTCCCTTTACTTTTTAATCATTACACAAAAATTAAATTTGTATATGTTGTATATATTGTATACATCAATTCTTGTGCTTCAGAAATCTAGCAGAATGTCAGCGATAATGTCGCCCGGCACCAGTGACAACACTTTGATAAAACAAAAAACCTTTAAGAGTAAAATGCAGCTGAAAGAATAAAGAACACAAAGGTTTATATTTTCATAAGTTATATGTTGTTATAACTTATGATGGTCAATGACCAGAAGTATTGTATATAATTATATACAAAAATACAAATTCCTTTCTTTACAAATTTACAAGATAAAATGGAAAGGAATTAAAATTTGAAGTCGCAGATGACTTCTGGCTGAAAAATCTAACTACGTAGACATAGACAACCTCTAATTACAATCGCTCCATACAAAACTAATATAGAATCTAAACAGCAATTGTAATGTTGGACATAATGTTGTCGACACACTCAGGCAACATTTGTGATCTAGATTTATGAGATAAAATTCCGAGAGCTCTCTTGGTATTTTTACATTTTGATTCTGGATATCGATTCACTTCAGCATCCTCTCTATTTATAGTAGAGAATATTCCTTGAAAAGCTCATCGATTTGTTGTGAAAGTTGAGGGAAAGGTGAGCAGCTGGTGTGTTTGTTGGAGAAGATCATGGAGCAAAATCCTCTAACTTCTTGGACTTGTTCCTCAAGCATAGCAACGACTTTGACTTTTTCTTCCCACATTTTTCATCAGCTCCTATTTACCTTGCCAAGTCACTTTTACTTCGTAGTAATATTTCTACGAATATTGCTTCATTCCGTGAGGTAAGACAAAACTATTTTTCTTAAAATGTTGATCCGAATGTTGTGACATTTGTTCCAACATTTCTTATATTCAAATTAGTACTTGAAATGATATGTTGGGTAGAATGTCATAACACCAAATCCAACATTAATATTCTCCCTTTTTTTGCCTTTTTTCACAAAACCCATTATAACCTGTGCAAATGACTTAAGACAATGTCATAGATGTTGTCCAGATATTGTTATGCTCCCCCTCAACCTGTAATGGCATACAATCAAAACTTGTATATACCAGTGTATACCAAGTCATAGGATTATAAATAAACCATTGTCAACAAATATCCACATCAATCCATCAACCCATTGATCAAACATTTACAGCTTAGGTTCCGCAACATTATTCAGCTTCCTCATTGCTCATCATACAGCAGCAACAGCTTCCAACAGCTTTCTACCCCTGCATAACAACTTTAGCTTCCTCCCCTGCAACATATCAGTTTTAGCTACCAAATTTCTACCCCTGCATAACAACTTTAGCTTCCTCCCCCTGCATCAACATATATCTCCCCTTTTTTGTGAAGAAAGTAGCATCATAAAATGGTCTCTAGCTTATATCAGGGCATTCCTTGCAGCATCAACCTCAGAAATCTGTTGGTTGATTTTTCCAGTTTGATCCACAAGCCATTCAGTAGACAGTGTAGACTGTCTTGGACCTGTGTTGCCCAGAATGTTGGTGACATTTCTGGCAACATTTTCACTTTCAATTTCATTCTTCCAGGGCAAGAAACTCTACTTGATCGATGAGTAAGGAAGGTAGAGGACCTTGGCCTTTTACTCAAAGATGAAAAATCAACAATTTCATCAACATCTATAGGGTTATTATCATATCCAAGATAGCTAATATCTAAAGGTTCATCTAAACCTTTAAATACTATAGCTTTGGATAAGTCCTCTGTGGATGGTGAAGAAGATAATCGGCAGTATTGTTGCGGTTCATTCTGCTCAGACGATTCAATGTTCATAGGAGGGCTTGTACTCATTGAGTGTTGGTTGGCTGACATTGTTGTTGACATTGGAGAGGTTTCCATTGGTGAATATTATGGAGAACGTTTCGGGAATTTAGGGTTTGAGATTGAGAATGGAGTTTGGAATGGTGATGATTCCATCGGGTAGGTAGGGTAATACCCGATGAGTGATGTGATTTTTCGCCCTTTTTTTAATTTTCATTTTTAATAGGGAAAATCAGATATGACAAAAAAAAAAGCAAATGAGAGGATTTTATATACATGACAATTCTTTCAAAGCAACAAAAATCCTTAGTTTTAGGAGTTTGAGATTTATCTAATAACTTACACCTAAAATTTTGGGATAAAAAGATAAGCATCACGGTAGGAATTTAATCTTATCATTTTAAAGTTTGAAATTCCTATTAAAACAAGACATAATAATAGGGAGAAAATCTGATTTTTCTATAATCAGTTAAGAACAACATCCCAACATATATCATAATCTGAAAATGTCAACAATAATGTTGGCAACATTTTGGACGACACAAGTATTTTGATCCCTCAAGAATTTTTCGTATTGGCAACAAATCAAGACACGTTTTATACGTATTTTATGAGTTTGGTCACTGGACCAATGTAACATTTTCCCATTGTGTCCTTGGTCTAATCATAAAACACATATAAAAAGGTTTCTCGTGTCAAAAGTGAGAATACTTAATTTGGTATTTTTAAGATTTCTTTTGAAGCACTCGATACTCCTATAGAATAGGAACGATATCTTTTCAAAGGGATTTGCCCATTTTGCACAGTTGTTAATCATTTGTTAAGGCTTTGCCTTATTTTGATTCTCCCTTTTTGTGATATATATATATATATATATATATATCATCGCAGAGAACGGTATCACATTGATAACTTATTCTTATTGAAGGATCATGCTTGTGTGACCAAATGTTATGCATTATACTGCAACAATAATCAGCTTATGATATTCTATAGGTAAATGTCACCTGAAATGTTAGACAGTGTTTCATCTGACATTCACCAAAAATGCTTTTTTAGAGATTACAAAGACCAAGAGATTTCTTCAAACTAGAAAATCTCTCATGGTTCAAAGCTTTTGTAAAAATGTCAGTTAGTTGATGAAGAGTGTCAACATGTTCAATTTGAACTAGCTGTTTTTCGACTAAATCTCTTAAAAAGTGATGTTTTATATCAATATGTTATTGTACGTGAGTGCTGAACTGGATTTTTGAAAATATTTATAGCACTCAAATTATCACAGTACAAAATCAAAATGTTGCTAGAAAATCGATAGTAGTCTAACATGTGTCTTATCCATATTAATTGAGAGCAACAACTTCCAGTTGCTACATATTCAGATTCAGCAGTTGAAAGTGAGACACATTTTTGTTTACGACTATACCATGAAACAAGATTATTGCCAAGATAAAAACATCATCCACTTGTACTTTTTTTATCATCTACGTCTCTAGCCCAATCCGAGTTACTGAATCCTATTAAGTTAGGATTAGTGTCTTTGAATTACCAAATTCCCAGCTCACATGTGCCAGCAACATATCGAATAATACGTTTCACAACATTTAAGTGAGATATTTTGGACAGGCTTAAAAACGGGCACAAACACAAACACTAAACATAATATATGGGCGACTAGCAGTAAGATAAATAAGGCTACCTATCATAGATCGATACAATGTTGGGTCGACATTTTCACCAACATTATCCTTACATATCTTCTACGATGAACCCATTAGCGTTTTCATCTGTTTAGCATTCTCCAAACCAAATCTCTTAACTAGATTCTTAGCATATTTACTTTGTGAAATGAAAATTCCATCTTCACGTTGCTTAATCTGCAAGCCTAAGAAAAAAGTTAGTTCCCCAATCATGCTCATTTCAAAAGTTGATGACATAGATTCAACAAATGACTTTAGATAAGACTGTGAGGTCGAACCAAAGACTATGTCATCTACGTAGATTTGAGCAATAATAATATCTACACCGTGACATTTAATGAATAAAGTACGATCAGTTTCACCACGGTTAAAACCAAATTTAAGAAGGAAGTTAGTTAGACGACCATACCATGCACGAGGGGCTTGTTTCAATCTATACAAAGCCTTTTTGAGCTTGTACACATAGTGTGGATGGTGAGGATCTTTAAATCCTTTTGGTTGTTCAACGTAGACTTCCTTATCTAGATAACCATTTAAGAATGCACCTTTTACATCCACTACATTAATGGTTTGCCAAAATTTGACTATAACACCTGGCACTAGAATAGAAACTGAAAGAAAGACGAATCTCTAGATTAATAAATTCAAGAAAGTTATCTTTAATTTTAATTTTTTCTTTCTCCTGCTTTTGGATCATGATCAATAATACTAAATCCTTTTTAATTGAATATGTATAGTTGCT
Organism: Anisodus tanguticus; assembly: GCA_034509755.1. Lineage (NCBI taxonomy): Eukaryota > Viridiplantae > Streptophyta > Magnoliopsida > Solanales > Solanaceae > Anisodus > Anisodus tanguticus. The sequence continues at coordinate 41,632,248 of CM067558.1, forward strand.
AATTATATTGTCCATGCATGCAGTCTTGTCCTCTATCACCATATAAATATATCCATAAATTAATTGTTTATTTGCATTTTCGTTGTAGGAAACTGCTCTCCGCTTTTGATATACACCATGTTTTCATATAAATATATAAATTACCATGTCTAGAAAATTACTTGTACCGTCCATTTTTTTTGGCGAGAATATTAAATAATCATCACTAAGTTCTAAAAGTAATGTAGACACTCATTTTGAGCAGTGTACAGAAAGAGTGTACCATGGAGTAGTTTACTAAATTTTAAAGAGAATACTTTACCGACAGTTTGGCCTCCATTGGAATAAACTACTATGCAATTGATACGACAAAATTGTGAGAGAGTTAAGAAATCGAGATGAAATGTTACTCAATGGACCCTTGTGTATTGCATGATTGAAGTTAGATCATCAGCTTTGTTGTTTAAATGTTCTATGTTATCCCCTATCTAATCTTACAACAACTCCAGTAAAAAGATTTTCTTCCAGATAAGGCATATATGACATATCCAGCAAAAGAATAGTCAAATATGATAAGTAGCGAGTTTCGAAGTCACCAGGGTCAAGTATTGCGCTCTTAGTATGGAATCAATGTTGACCTCAGGAAGGCGTAGGTCCGGGATAAGTAAAGAAAGTGGATGCCTAAGAGATGAAGTCGAGTAAGGGAAAAGATGTCAAGGGTGAGAGAATGTCTTGTTTCCAGCACATAAACAAAAGGGACAGTAAGGCGATTAGAGAAGAGATGATACGAATCGACAAAAGCTACTTGAGCAAATATGAAAAGCGACTAAGGGGTGATAAGCCTATTTTAGATTTGACAACATCATTTATGGAAAATTCGGTTGAAACATTATAAGAAATTAGAAGTTCCGACACAATAGACAAGAAGATAATGAATGAAGGGGTCGTGTATCATTGAAAAGAGGGCTAGTACAAAAAAACCAAGGAAAGAGTCGACCCAAGATGGTAAGATGTAGTCAACCGCAATAGAAGCCAAGGGATGATAATTCCTGAAGAAGAATACAAATAAACCTTTCCTTACATTGGGAACTTGAGGAACGCCAAGACAAAAGCCCCGCTTAGAGTCCATTGATAGGTATTGAGATATGGAATAAAGGTAGTAATGAGAACCTCATTGCAAGATGTTGGAAAATAAGTGAGTGGAAGTAACGACGGATAAGGTCCGATGTGGGCATATGACGGAATGATAAAACGATCAATAGATTTCAAAGGGGCCAAGGTAGACATTAAGGAAAGGAGTTAAAGAATAGGGATGACTAAGCAAGGATAAGGGTGAGCGGATAATAGTAACCGTTAATATTCCAGGTATACTTTTGGAGTCTGCCTAGTTGTGCTGGGAACCAGGTGAGTGGTTGGATTAATCTTTGCACATGCTTGTCATCTTTATTTTCAGCTGCTTCATACATGATGCTCATTCGACAGCTGAGAAATGTATCTAGAAAGCTTGAGACTGATCTTCAGGCCAGTAAAAAGCGGCACACTGAACTTGTTGAACAATGTAAGGCTTTGAAAAAAGGACGGGAAGACTGTAAGTTCACCAAGTTCTAGATGGTCCTCTAGGTTATTCTTGACATGATTTTGTAAGGATGAGTTGAGCTAATGGACCGTTTCTACTTCACTTATGTGGCTTTACTAGGATGCACGAGAAGAGGCCTTGAATGAGCTGAAAGCTATTCAACAGAAACATAATGAGCTAAAGGTTAAGGCGTGACTTTTGATGTTTTGAGCTTACGAAATTAATATCATATTTAGATGAATATGGCTTACCATTGTTATGCTAAAAAGACTAAAGTGAGATTGTTTTCTTGTTCAGGTAGAGTTGGCACAGTATGCAGACAATGGTCCTGCTACTGTTGAAGCAATGAGTACGGAACTCTGAGCATACTTTTTAGGCTCCAATAGTATTTACCAGACAATAATTTTAATTATTCAGCTGTCAATTTGCATGTACCAATATGCTTCTCTTTATCAAAATGTTGTGTTTCCTGACTTTGGGATGGTATATTTGCAGAGAAAGCAATTGAAGTTGCCCATTCAGCAGCTAATAGATGGACAGGTTTGGTTATTACTTTGTATACTTCCATTATTGCAATACTTCTTAATGATGATGTGTATTTGCTATACATATAACATCTTCACATTGAGACAATGGTGTTCCAATAACTTTCCCCAGGCAAAAGAGCAGCTTGATAACCTATACAATGAGGTAAGAAGAAAAATCCATCATAAAAGCCATTTTTTTTTATATTGGATTGTTACTGCTGCTAGCTCATGCACCACTTGCATATATCAGAAGAGGTTTAGAGAGTTAAAGAGAATTTTCCATATTTGATATTGACTTTGCAAACATTATTGCTCTCCACTTTAAAATACATAGTGTGTTCCTCCACCTCATTGACTAATGTAACACCTACAGGCATTTCAAAAAAATGGAACTGAGTTAGATCAAGTCCTTGTACTTCATAAAAAAATAGTTTCCCCCTAGAAAGTTATACATTGGCCAAATTAGCCTTCAACCTTTCTATCCCATCCCTCACACAAGCCCTTGTAACCCTTAACCTGATCCTAGTCTCTTATGATCCCTCTCTTCTTCTCTTTTGTTTTCTCACAGTTACTTATTGGGAGCTTTTGAACTTGACTTTACGATAGGCAACTTCGCCTTTCTCATTGTGATAATTATTTCTGTTGAAAAGCATTCACCTTTTTCTGCTAAGCTTAAGAGCATATTTTCAAAGTTGAAGAGGTTATGTGTTACATACTGAAAACTAAGGCCAGTAAAGGGAAAACAATGCAACACTGAAAGAAACAAACTAAGTGCAGATACACATTACTAGCAAACTTTCCACTACCTTATTGAGTTAGTCTTTTTCTTGTCTTATGGCAGGTCGGAATAACAGATGACTTTGACTATTTGGAGTTGCCAGCAGTGGTTCCTCTTGCAGTAACCGAGGGTGAACTTTAAATTGGCTGGAAGCAAGTTCGACATATGCTTTCCTTAAGTAAAAATCTTTGACTATGTTTGTTCTTTCCAGAGGTATAGGAGTTTGTTATTGCTTTAATAATGTGAATGCTCTTACAAGCATTGTCAAAATTTAATATGCATACTGATACCGTTTATTGAGTGTCCATATGTGTACATTTAGCCTGGGCAGCTGACTAGTTTTAATACTGATTAGCATTACGCATGTGCCTTCATTTTACCATGTTTTAATTGCTTATGTATGACTATGTAGTAAACTGCTTGTAGATACTCGGAGGCTTTATCGACTATCTTTGAGCCTGAATCTGAAGGGAAGAGAGATTTTTTTTTAGCCCTTGCTGGTGCAGTATACTACGACAGATTATCATCATTTATTCTTTCACCGTCTGACTAATGCTGTGAAAGATCTGATTGTTTTAACAAGGCATAAATGTGAAAACAGGACTTTCTTAGCATCTGTGACTTTCTCTTCAGATTGAAGTAAATAATTTTGTTGAAAGTTTGACATATAAGCTGTATATAGAGAAACTTATTGCACATGTAATTTAATATACTTGTCATAGGACTAGACCTTATTTCTGGAAGAGGGATGTAGAAAGGAAAATAGTGGAGAAAATTAAAGTCTCTTCTTTTCTTTTAACGTTCAAAGGAAAGTAGGGGGAGAAATCTGAGGTTATTTAGAAGTAGAGTTAAAAAATGTGGATGTGGTTCCTAGTCTATTGTACTATTTACTGTTATCTTGATAATTCATTAGTTATAATTCTATGTCATCTCTTTTTTACTTCAATTATTTGGTGTTCAAAGAAAAACTTGTTTGAATCTCGAAATATGAAAGGCGTTAGGGGAGTATGATTGAAGCAAATAATTATGTTGGAAGTTTGACATCTAAGCTGTATATAGAGAAAATTATGGCACAGAGAATATAATACTTGTCATTGGGCTAGACCTTTTCTGGAAGAGGGAAGTGGACTTTCCTTTTCTTTGTTTGGGTTTAAAAAGAAAGTATGGAGAGGAGTCTGAATTTAAAAGTAGAGATAAAATGAGGATGGTTTTATGTAGTATTTTTTTTTTTTTTTGTATTGATAATTTTACCGTTGTAATTTTCCGTCATCTCTTTTTAGTTCAACCATTTGGTGTTCAAATTTGACTAATTTAGATTCACTTTGGATAGAAAAGTGTTATTTCATTATCGCACAAGCCAAAGTACCTTTTGTCATGTTAACAAAATTCATCAATTTGGAGGGCGAAACTATTGATAACGGTTGAATAAAAGTCCAGATAATTGATGTGCCCAATTTGCATAAACAAACAACGGTTAGCTGTAGGGGTGACAAAATTAGTCTAAACTCAAATGACCCGCCCAACCTGTCTAAGGTTTCATGGGTTTGGGCAAGAGTGATTTTGATGATGGGTTGGTTTAGGCTAGCTCAAGTTGATCCATCACAAATCAACAGCTCAAATAAACTCGTGATGATGCACAAACTTGACCCACGAAAATACTCCATTTTAACGATTAGAGCTCCACTCTAGATTAAGATTTTTATTTATGAATAATTATTTAAAAAATTCATTTATTATTTCGGAATAATAAAAATACAACGCACCTCCAACCACCCACCACACTATCCATCCACCCTACCCCTCCCCTACACCAACCCTCACCCAAACACTAAACCACCCTCACATATATGTCCCCTACCTTGCTTACTCCACCCCACCCCTACCACCCCTACCCACTTCTACCCCACCTCCCGCCCTACCACCCCCACCCTACTCCATTCTCAAATTTCTATTTTATATTTTTTTACTTTTATAAAAAATATAATTTTTTTCTTAACTCCCCACCCCCACCCCATTGCCCTACCACATTCTCAAATTTCTATTTCATATTTTTTTTACTTTTATAAAAAATAAAAAAAATCTTACCTCCTGCCCCCCCCCCCCCCCACCCCCACTCCACCTCCATGCCTGCCCTACCTCATCCTCAAATTTCTATTTCATATTTTTTTACTTTTATAAAATAATTATTAAAAATATGAAATTTTTTCTTACCTCCCTGCCCTCCCACACCACCCCCGAAGTTTTTATTTTATATATTTATTTTATTTATATATAAAATTTTATTAAAAATGAGAAATTTTTCGTACCCATCACCCAACCCCCACCCGAAGTTTTTACTTTATATATTTATTTTACTTATTCAAAAAAATTATAAACAATGAGAAACTTTTCTTACCCCACTACCCAGCCCCCTCCCCCACTAACCCCCACCCCACCACTAAATTTTCTATTTTATATATTTATTTTACTTTTATAAACATTTTATAAAAAATGAGAAAATTTTGCTTACCCACTACCCCCCCCCCCCCCCCCCCCGCAGCCTCTCACCCCATGCCCTCTCACCCATTATTTTATATATTTATTTTACTTTTGTAAAAAATGAAAAATTCTTTAAAATATTATTTTTGTTTTAAAAATAAATATATGAAAAAATCAAATATCATACAAAATAAAATAACATCATAGAAGGTAAGTTTGAAATTTATAAAAGTAATGAGTCAAGTTGAGTTATGACACATCATTTAGCCCATCTTAGCCCATATAAGCATTGGGTGGTTTGAACATTGACTCATCTATTGATTCAGCGTACCTGCCCAACTTCAGACCAAACGGTCCATCACCCCCCCCTAGTTAGCTGCATAAAGGTCAAAAAAAGCAACGACCAACTTCATTTTTAAATTTTGAACAATAAAAAGGAAAGAATATAAGGACAAGCAATCATGTTTTTCATTTATTGGAATAGGTCCACACATTATTCTATACTACACAACTCAATACTATCTGTATTCTTAACGTGCAGCGAATCTCAACCTTACATCTCTCCCTTTATTAACGGCTAGAAAAACAGGTTATTATTTGTTTTTTATTGAATCCTATTCAAATTAGGAAGAAATCTAAATTTGACAGAGTGGATACTGAGTGGAGATTCTTTACAATCAAATTTTCAAATAAAGGCAAATTAGGAATTGAGGACTCTTCATCTCTGCTTCCTTTTTAAATCCCAATTTTTTCTTGTGAGTAATAAACCTTAGAACTTAGGTATTTTTAGAGATAGAAAAAAAGGGTAACAAGAAAGGGAAAAAATGGAGGTCTTGAGACTATGCTTAATGGCTATTTTTGGTTTGGTTATGGCATTGGCTGTTCCTTCTATCAATGCTCAAGTGCCTGAGCCTGCTCCTGCCCCTACAAGTGATGGTTAGCTCTCCCTTTCTTTCTACCTTACCCCCCCCCCCCCCCCCAAGAAGTTGTTTATTTGAGATTTGATAATGTATGACCAATTCTTGATTTGAGGAATAGATCTAGGTTTTAACCATCTTGTATTCAAAGTTTATTGGCCTACTAATTTGGATTCACCTAAAACACTTCCTATCAAGGTGCGGTGGAATGTTAGTAATTCTTTCATCCTTAATCAAAAGTCTTTAGTTTAAATTTAAAAATAGATTCATTCCGGGTAGGCCCATTAAGGAATAAAATTCTCCCTACCAAAAAGTAGTTTGTTCTCAAGATTTCAAACTCGAGAGTTCATTTCAAATAGATTCGTTCCGGGTAGGCCCATTAAGGGATAAAATGTTCCCTATCAAGAAGTTACCGTTCTCAAATTTCAAACTCGAGAGTTCTGATTAAAAATGCAGAAATTTCAATCATCCTAATGCACCTCTTGATGGCCATTGTGGCTCAGGTATAAAGTTGAGTCCTCTCGATCCCACTCAAATGGGGTGAAGGAGTCGTTTTTTCTTTGGTGGGTGGGGGTTGAGATTGCGTTTATAAATGGTAAAATTATCAAGTTGGTTAATAGCCTTTCTTTCCTTAGTTTTTTGGTGCACTCACGAGATTTCTTATATGCATTTAAGATTGGATTGGTAGAAAATCATGTCATTTTATGAAGTTTCTTATTTTTTTATACACTTTTTGTATATGGCACGTTTTTATCTTTCTTTTAATGAAATTTATTACATTATTTAACGAATGTGGTGTATTATTGGTTTGATTTTTGCAGGAGTTGCAATTGATCAAGGTATAGCCTATGTGCTAATGCTGGTTGCTTTGGCAATTACTTACATAATTCATTGAGCAATGTGTACAGCGTCCATTGCGGCTTTTCTTTTCTTCCTATTCTTCTGGTTGTGATTTATTTTTACAAAATTGTAGGCATGAATTGATCATATTTTAAAATTTCATTATCTTTGTATTCTTTTTGGAGGTTGAAATTCTCTATTTCTTTCACTCAATGATTAAATCGTAGAAATTCTTTGAATCTTCCTATTCCTTTTCATCGCATATGTTCTTTTATGTAATGCCTGCAATCGGTGGTGGAACTATAATCTTCATTAAGGGAATTCATAATATAGAGAAATAATCAAACACAATTGACCTATTTATGTAATGCAATTTATCAATGATAAAAGAGTAGCTTTGCCCTACTTGCAATGACTAAGGCAAAGAAGTATTCATACGGAAATTCATGATCAAAGAATTCTTTATAAACCGCAACCTACGTATGAGAAATTATGATCAAAGAAATCTTTATTAACTGCAACGTGATTGTGATTTAGCCAGAGAGCAGCAAAAAGCTTCATTACTCAACTTCAAAATTGATAAGAACATACAAAAGTATATGCAAGATTCCAACATATTGACATTGTTCTATTTTTAAAAGTATCACAGCTTTCAAGAATTCAAATGCATCTGAACTATTAAATTTTATACCTTGATGATATGTCTTCTCTATCAAACCAATTTTTCAATTATTACTTTACAATTTCATCGACTATTATTAATATATAACTTGTAATCTGTTAAATCCGTTTCCATGTTATAGATTCCCACTTGAACTCCAATTTGGTCACATTTTTATGCTTCAATTGTACACTATTCTCAAAGTATAAGACGCTTTATCAATTACTGTCGTATAAAATAGGACAGAAGGAGCATCCTTTGAGATACACGGCTCAACTCTATTTCCCTTTTACTGTCAACTATTTGATTTATTTTGTTCTAAGCAAAAGCAGCTGGTATTGTCAGCTCATAACCCCTTCAACACGTTTCATCATACCTGTCTAAGCCTTGGTGGACAGAGTTAACCCGTATATGTGATATTGATCAGAGGTAGTGTGTGCTCGATAAAACAGACAAGGTGTATGTAAGCTGACGCGTATACCTCCATAATAAAAAAAGAAAAAAAAAGAAAAGAACACACTTCAACATGTACGGAATCAGTCCCTTATACTATTGGAAAGCATATTTTTCACACCATAACAGAAATTCTACCCATGCAATTATATTAGAGTACACATTCTGTAGGAATATTACAAAGCAGTACGGGAAGTAAATAAATATTACAAGTGTTCGAAAGGATAAACAAGTAGGCCAATGTTCAGAACTGCCGCAAGCTTGTTGAGTCTTGAATCTTGATAACCTGAAATCAAGAAATACTAAATCTGGATTGTTAGAACTGTGTGTTGAGTCGAGTGATGGCACTCTGTCCTTAAGACAAGATTGCCCCGTATATATGCTTTTACATTAACGGACAATAGTCTCCCAAGATAAAACAACATTTTAATCAACACTACAAAGCAAATGGGTTGACCCTGACGAAGAAAACAAATACGAATTGACTTGCTGAAGAAATGGAAAAGGAAGGAAGAGTTTTCAGTTTTCATCCCAACGTTACTGCTCACGTTTTGGACTGTGTTTTATTCTTCTGATTGTCTCTGTGTATATATTTTTGTCTCTCTTTACTGTGTCATCTTCTGTATTTTCGTGTTTCACAATTGAGCCAAAAGGCATCAATATATAGCATGAGGGAGGGACTCCTCAACTGCCAAAACATGGCTGTTAATGGCCATTAGGGAGGGCTGTTAATGGCCATTAGTAAGGTTGTTTATGGTCATTGAAGGAGGGCTGATTATGGAGGAGTTAATCAGCCAAGTAATGGTCATTGAAGGAATGACAAGTAATGGTTGGTTAATGCACACTAACGTCCCCAAAAATCAACTCCAACGGTAGGCAGAAACTTTCTGCCTTCCGTCGTTCCCAAATTCAACTTTTCAGAAACTCTAGGGACCAAACTGTAAATATTAAATAATTTGGGGTCCAAAGAGATAATACCAGAAGAAGCCCAAGCCCACGACCCGAGCCCGGACCGGACGGGCGCGCGGCGGCGGCGCGCGTGTGGGCTTAGCCTTGAACCCAAGCACATCTAGGTCCTCCCTCCTTTAAACACATGGGATACCCCTTGGGGTCCCAAACCCTTAGCCAATTTAGAGACTTATAAAGAGAGCAATTCTTCCTTTTCCCACTGATGTGGTAGATTTGTCCCACACCATATTTCCATGCCTCAAACACCTTACTTCGTGGACCAATATCTCTTTCATTTCTCAACGAAATTTGACGATTCTTGGTACTACGGTCATCTACTCACTTAGTAGATTATGCACGTGTGAAGAGATGAAGCCTCCAACATGCGGAACCCTAGTGTTTAATTCATTAAATATGGGTGGACGAACCTCCCCATCAAAGGCAAATTTCCAACACAATCATCCAAAATCCACCAGTGACCTCAAAGTTAAAATCTTCTTTTCACTAACAATATAATCAAATATATAGAAATATATCAAACTAAAGATGTTGTCATGGATAGCAACTTTTTTTGTTTGAAATGGTAAAGGTATATCATGAATGGCAACTATTATATGGCCGGACCGCAAGGGTATATTGTATGCAGCCTTACCCTCTATTTCTGTTAGAGACTATTTCCACGGCTTGAACCGTGACCTCCTAGTACCAGATACTCCAAGGCTTCCTTCTGTATCAGACCTCAGAATAAATGTCTAAATTGTATATGAATATTGAACATAGCACAATCAAATCTCACTACTAAAAAAAACAAAATTAGTGAGGCACAAAATCTATAGCTAAACAATAAAATCAGTCGCTAATATTTAGCGACGGATTAACGACATATTATACGAGCTATTTAGCTAATTCCAGTTTTTTTTGTCGTGTCTTTTCCTTGTTCAATTGTTCAAGAGCCGGAAGAACATTAGGTTCCACCTTGGGTTTCCAAAAAATCATAAACATCTTCACAAACACACTGCAATAGCCAGTGGCGGATTATGGTAAGAGCAAAATGGGAGCTGAAGATTTTTTAAAAAATCATAAACATCTTCTAAACAAGACATCAGCTCCCATTTTGCTCTTACCCACTGCGGCCACCCCTACCACATCTCAGCCCCAAACCCCTAACAGTGGTAATCTCTCTCTTTCTCTCCTCTTTGTTGTTCTGTGAGTACTTAATGACTTTTAATTTTTATACTATTGACTATATTGAGGATGAAAAGAAATGTATCCCATTGGTTGAGAATCAAATATTTTCGAAAAGAAATAAAAAATCGATGAAATTCACTTGTAGTTGTCCCACATCGATTTCAAGAACTTATGAGGTTTTGGAGTTCTATATTTTCTACTAATTCAAGAACACTTACAAGTCTCATTTTCGAGCATAGAAACCTTAGATTTTGAAATTACGATCTGGAATTTGTCTTTTGCCAAAATCCTAACTATTCTTTTATTTCCAAGGTTTCTCCTACTCTAAAATTTTCTTTTTCTGTGTGGCTGAGTTCGTGAGATTAGCGGAATTTCTCTGACTTAGTTCTGTTTTCAGATTTAGATGTTATCTTTGATAATTGATTTATGTATTTTTTAGGAGTGGTACGATGGTCCAACTTAAGAAAATTGATGCATTTTTCAAGAGGAAAGCTTCCAACAAAGATGAAAATTGTATAGCTTCAACATCGACACTTGAAAAGCAACATTCCGATGATCAAACAGTTCAACTGGATGAGCAACCTTACAAGATTCAAAAAGTCACCATGGATGAATTTGATGTCAATTGTTTAGAACGTGACCCAGGAGTTGAGAGATGAAGGATGGAACCAATTATTGAAAAATATGACATTATTTTGTGAACAACATGATATTGATTCTGCTCATTGTAATGATGTTTGTATAGAGCGTCAAGGGTGTGTTCGTCATCAGAAGGATCACATCACAGTGGGTCAACATTTTAGAGTGAATCTCTTTTGTGTTACTATTGATCAACAATTGCAGGAATTGAATCACAGGTTTAATGTTCAAACAATGGAGCTTTTGAGCCTAAGCAATAGTTTGATTCCTAAAGATATTTATTTATGAAGCATTTAATATGGATGATATATGTGCTCTTGTAGAAAAATTCTATCAAGTGGATTTTAGTGAGCAAGAGAAAATAAATTTGAGATTTCAACTTCAACACTTTATTCTTGTGGCTGTTAGTCATCCAGAATTGAATAACTTGTCAACTATGTCTGAATTATGTGAAGCTTTGAAAAAAACAGGGAAGGCAAATACATATTACTTGATTGACCGGATAATCCGTCTTATCTTAACTCTTCCAGTTTTTACGGCTACTACAGAAATATCATTTTCAGCAATGAAGATAATCAAGATAAGGTTGTGTAATAAGATGGAGGATGAATTTCTTGCCGACAATATGATGGTTTATATTGAAAAAGAGATAGCTGAAAGCTTTAGCTCTGATTCAATTATTAATGATTTCAAGTCTTTAAAAGAACGAAGAGCAACACTTTAATTCTAGGTACATCTTTCCTTTTATATATTATATTTTTGTTGTGTTAATGTTATTTTGAATTTTTGATAAAATTATATTTTGTTCTTATAAATTTTAATTATAATATTTTTGTTAGTAGTTACCGCCTCCTTAATATTTTGGGCAAGTTCCGACATTGGCAATAGCTATCGACCCTTCTTTATTCTTGTGACTAAACCTATAAAAAAAGGTGGGAAATATCAATTTTTTATGTATAAAACACCCAAGAAAAGATATTTTCTAACATAATATGAAATACCCAGAGGAGGAAACGATTAAAATATCAAGAATAAACGTATAAACATATTGTTTTGTCACACACCTTTTAGTTATAGGAGTTGTTGGTTATTACAAAGGTCGCAGGAAACGGGAATTACTAGTAACTGAAAAGTAATTCAAGAACTGAAAATTACAATAGAACAACAAAACTGAAATTACAATTTTGTTGAAGAAGTAAAACTGGAAACTGTTTTGTTATTGCTGAGTCGAGTTTGGCACTCTGTCCTTAAGATAATATTGTCCCGTATGTATCCTTTATACGTCCTGGACAATTCGTCTCCCAAGATAAAACAACAATGGAACACTTGAGCAAAGGAAACTCAAGAGCTACCGTGAAAAATATTGAGTAACGAAATGATGCTTGAAAGTTGTAGGAAGAACTGTTTTTGCTTGTGTATTTTCGTGTAGTATATCTCTTGTATGTTAAGTGTGTCTCAACAATGGTGTAAGGGGTGTTTATATAGGTGAGGGAGGGGCTGTTTAACTGCCCCCATAACAGCCATTATTGGCCAAATAATGGTCATTATGGAGGTAGTAAAGCCACCAAAATAAATGGTGAAAGACCAACGGATTGGCCATTATAGGAGGAGTAATTCAGCCAAAATAAATGGCTGAATTGAGTGCTTGGCGTTTCTGTTCTCTTCTGCCCAATTCTTACTTTCTGAAACTTATGGGATCAAACTGTACTTCTGGCAAAGTTCTCTGGCCCAAAAAGATAATATCAACTGCCCCACAGCCCGAGACCGGAACGGGCGGGCGGCGGCGGCGGCGCGCATGTGGTCTTTCCTTGAACCGAAGCACATCTAGGTCCTCCCTCCTTTAAACACATGGGATACCCCTTGGGGTCCCAAACCCCAAACCAATTTCGAGTCTTATATACACAACAATTCTTTCTTCCTCTACCGATGAGGGAGAATTGAACACAACACCACACTTTCCATGCTTCAAACACCTCACTTCGTGGACCAATATCTCTTTCATTTCTCAATGAAATTTGACGATTTTTGGCCATACAGTTATCTACGTACTTAGTAGATCATGCATGTGTGAAGAACCGGATTCTCCAACATACGTAACACTAGTGTTTAAGCCGTTAAAGTTGGTCGGTCGTAACTTCCGCCAAAGGCAAATTTCCAACAGGAGTTAGGGTACACATAATTTGAGGGGAATTGAACAACTTTAAAATAATAAGATTTGTGTTTGAGTTTCTTTAGGCCTATTGGCTGAGTTGGTACTTTATTTTTTACTAATAATTTTTTGTAACCGACTGCAGATTATTTTACCATATTTATACAAATTACAACATTAATCAGTTTAAAGGATTATACCTTATTACTAAAGTAGACTTTAGAATGCGGATATATATATTAAAGTTGTACATACTCTCACAATAATGCAACAAACAAGAGCATTAACCGATTTTTTTTTATTCACACAATTTAGAACGTAACCTTTGTTTGTAGAACATATTGTTGAATCACGATATGAAACTTTAGTACAATAAATGCAAGAGCCATGTCTCGAAATTACACGATAATCACTTATGGTTAATTGATATGTATTTACATTGTAACTATTACGATTAAATTATTTGATTTTTACGTAAACATGGAGTATGAGTAAGTTCTTAGATTTGAATTGTTAGGTGTGTAAATATATAATGCTTTTGTCTCATTTATGTGATTTACTTACTTTTTTAAGTTTGTTCCAAAGAGAATGACACATTTTTTAAAGCTATTTAATCTTAACATTTTAATTTTTAACTTTAATGACATGACTCGTTGAGACTCACACGATACAAATGTTTCTTTTTATGAAATAAGAAATTTTGAAAAGAATGTTATTCTTGTCGCCACTCATTTAAAAGTATAATTTTAGGGGTCGTTTGGTTGGTAAGATGGATAGACAAGAATATCCTATGGGATTAGCTATCCCATTAGGGGTGTCAATGGTACGATTCGGTCGGTTATTTTTTTAAAATTATATCATACCAATTTTTTGATTAATCTAAAAATATAACCAAAATTAGACTTTTCAAAACCGTTCCAATCCTCTCAATTTTTCTTCGGTATCGGTACGGTTTGATTAATTTTTGGTTATTTATTTAACGTCACCTTATATAAAATAATAATAAATTTTAATATGACATATAGAGTAAACAATTCTTTATTAGAATGCCTGGTATAAAGCTTCCTCAAAATTTTGATCTTGTGCGGTATGTGGTAGACCTACTTCCTCTTCTTTTCAATATAAACCCACTCACCTGATTATATGATATTTATTGATTCATATACAATAGAAACAACTTTTGACCTCAAATATCAATCCTTAAACTTCTTATACGGTTGAACATGTTTGACTACTTCTATTAATCTTTTGAATTAACAAAATTTAAAGAGGTAGAAAAAGAAGAAGAGAAAGTCTTAAAACATACCGTCGTGCAATTATTTTTTTGTTGAACAAGTATCATTGAGAAGATGTAAGTTGAAAAGCAATACAGAATCCTAGACTTGAATTAGTAAGCCCATGTAACTCCTTTATTTAACCGTGTAAGGTAGATTTTGATATTACTTGTAATTTTCCAAAGGCCAAGGTAAAGTTTTTAATGTTTTATAATTTTAAAAATTGACATATAAGTATTATATATAAATTTATTCTGTTTGATTCAATATTTTTTTATGAAATAAAAAATCTACCTAACTATTCGGTATGGTTTTATTTTATACTAGAACCCTTCGCTTTTACTAAAAAAATATTAAAACCGGTTCGGTTTAGTCGATTTTCGAAATAGTTTTGACACCCCTATATCCCACCATGAGATAGTTAATCCCATCATTTTAGTACAAAGGGTGGAATAAAACAATCCTAGACTAATTAATACTAATAACCACATACAAAATAAAAATAATCCTACATTTTATTCCGGAATTATTATCCTTATCCAACCAACCAAACGAACCGTTAATTTTTTTACATATATTCAACTTATATATCAAATACTCCATCTGTTCTAAAATGCTTGTCACATTTTTCATTTGCACGACCATTAAGAAAATATTTATAAGAGTACCATTTTGATCGTTTTACCCTCTTAACATATTTTATCATGTTATCTCTCAATAAATATTTAGTTATTTATCTATTCCAACTTCATCAATGATGTACTCCCTTTTAAATGCCGTAATTAATATAAGGATAAAATAGAAAAAAATACTTATAATTGTATCTTGGTTAAATAAAATCATAAGTATTTTGAGATACTGTTTTTAGTGATTACATAAGTATTTTGGGAGAGAGTAATTTTGTATTGACTCGAGGGGTCTTTTTTTGTCGCAATATTGCTACCGGGAAAAATCGTTAGCTTGACTTTTAACTTTATGGCTAGATTCTGATTCTTTTTCCAATATCAAGAACTCAATGTTTTTCAACAGTCATCCAAATCAATTCATGGATTTCTTGAAATGGTTTCTTGCATTTATCACTCTATACACATTTTTAGCAACACCCATCTTATCAGTTTCTTTATTGAACAAAGAGGTGTTGGCAAATATTTCAGTCAATTTCTTGAATTCAGCAAAAAGTTCTGAACTTTTTGATTGGATGGTAAAAATTAGGAGGACTATACATGAAAATCCTGAGTTGGGGTTTGAGGAATTTGAGACTAGTAAAATCATCAGAAATGAGCTTGATAAAATGGGGATTTCTTATAAGTACCCTGTTGCTGTTACTGGTGTTGTTGGTTTCATTGGAACTGGAAAACCACCCTTTGTTGCTCTCAGAGCTGATATGGATGCTCTTCCTATACAGGTTTTTTACCAATTACTCCCTCCGTCTCAAATTATTTATCGTGATTTCTAGCAATAGTTGTCTAATATTATTTGGGTATAATACATAAACACACCCTCAAACTTGGCCTCATAAGTATACCCTCCAACTTTGAGTGTGCACAAGTACGCACTTCAATTTGTATAAAGTTGAACACATAAATACAAATGATGACGTGACACATAAATTTTGGAGGTGTCTACATGATCATTTTGTAAGTTGGAGTGTTCAACTAACAAAATGAATCAAGTTGAGGTGCCTACTTGTGCACACTCAAAGTAGGAGGGCATACTTGCCAGCCGAGGGCTTGTTTATGTATTATGCCTATTATTTGTCATTTTAGAATTTCAAGGTAAAATTAATTATTTTTTATCCTTAGTAGTAATTGTTCTTGAAGACTACAAACACCTCTATACGCTGACCTTACCCCTACCTTTGTGGGGTAGAGAGACTGTTTCTAATAGACCCTTGGCTCGAAAGAAAAGAAAAGAATTTGAAGCAAGGTTAAATAGAACAGCGTGGTCTGTGAGTATTCATATAGCTGACACTGACTTGTTGGGGATTGAGGTGTGAATGTTGTATTCCTTTCTTGTCAATGTTTTAGCCATGTTTGTACTTTTTATTTTTGTTGAGATGAGCTTAAATGGAGTGACATGGTCGGTGAGGATTCATATAGAGTTACCCTAACTTGTTAGAGTTTGAGGCGTAATTGTGGTTGTATTCCTTTCTTGTCAATGTTAGATAGTTCAGGCAAATGACAATGTGAGGTAATACCTTATTGTATATATTGATAATTTGTGGTAGAAGTTTGTAACAATATGCTAATTTTTTTTTCTTTTGGGGGGGGGGGGGGGGGGGGGGGTGTTAGATGTAAAACTCTTAACATTGGAGTAATTATTTGTGTTGCACTCTACCTTCAATATGTTGTTGATTGGTGTAGGAGGAAGTGGAATGGGAGCACAAGAGTAAAATTCCAGGCAAGATGCATTCTTGTGGACACGACGCCCATGTTGCTATGCTTTTGGGTGCTGCAAAGATTCTTCAGGAGCAGCGCAGCGATTTGCAGGTTCATAAGCTTGGATTCGAGAATATAATTATTTCTTCTTTTTGCTGGCTGATTCTATGTCATTAATGTTTGTGCATCTAGAAAGGAAAATATTATGGTATTGTTTTCCGGCCCTGTTTTCGATTTATAAAGTGGTGATTACTTGGAACGGCAGCGGAGCTATAACTCTGTTTACGGGTTCGGCAGAACCGCAGAACCCAGTAGTTTTAGCCCAGACCATGTATTTACTTGATATGTATAAATAATGATATCCATAACCAAGTAAGTTATCTTTTTTAGATCCTAGAACCCATAAACTCAGAATTCTAGCTCCGCTTATGACGTGGCACCTTAGAATGCTCTTTGTAAAGAATGATCTCTCTTAGATGTTGATTCCACCTGACTTAAATAACTCTCAGAAATGCCTTCTACACATATCAATATTCAACCCATCATCCTTTTGTGTTGTGTTTTTTATTAAAACCACCAGTGAGTAGCCAGATAACAAGTTATAAATTTTGTAGTGTCCTTTGCTTGAATGGAGAGATTGATAGTTTGACATGAAAGACTCTTGAACTTGTGCTTGTATGCCAAACCCTACCAGACTCTTTTTCTTTCCATGGAAACCTCTAGGGATTGAGCGTCCTTCTTAAGAGTTGTGTATATTCTCTAAGAAAGGATTTTGATGTTATCTTATATTGGAAATTTTGTTGTATATTACCTGTTTTTGTCATGATCTTGGGAATACATTATCTAAGTTCAGTAGGTAAACTTTTAAGAACACAATTGTTGTGTGCTTAAAGGCCTAAAATGGGCACTAGTTATGCTTATCTAAAACGAAGACGGTGTTAGGAGTGACATATCTTTTTTATTAATATTCTCTAAACTAAGAGAGTTGAAAATAGGAACAACAACAACATACCCAGTGAAATTCCAAACCGTGGAGTCTGGGGAGGGTACAGTGTACACAGACCTTACCTCAACTTTGATAGGTAGAGCGGCTGTTTCCGGGAGACCCTCAGCTCAAGACAAAGCATAATCACAAGCAAGGCAATCAAAACAAAGTCAGAGTAAAGCAAGAGTAAAAAGTAAAGCAAGAGAAACGGTCAGACTCAGATAAGGAATTAAAGCAGTATAAAGTGTATTCGAACAAAATGGAGCAGTAGCTAACGCAACTAAATAAGCTAAACAAAATACACTAAAGAACACATAGCAGCAGAAATCAAACTGTAGTGGATTATAAAACAATAATGTGTCTATAAGTGTGATAGGTTAATCGGGCCTACAGTAACAACACTACAACTATCAATTTATAAGCATAAGTAGGACTACACTCGAGTACCTACTACTCTTCTACCCTAATTCGTGTCCTCCACAACCCCATATCTAAGGTCATGTCCTCAGTAAGTTGCACCTGCGCCATATCTCGTCTAATCACCTCTCCCAATACTTCTTCGGCCTACCTCTACCCCTCCTGAACCCGTCCATAGCCAACCTCTCACACCTCCGCATTTGGGCATCTATGTCTCTCCTCTGCACATGCCCGAACCATCTCAACCTCGCTTCACGCATCTTATCATCCACCGATGCCACTCCCACTCTCTTCCGGATATCATCATTTTTAATTATATCTGTCCTTGTATGCCCACACATACATCTCAACAACCTCGTCTCCGCAACTTTCATCTTTTGTATGTACGAAATCTTGACTGGCCAACACTCCGCCCCATACAACATAGTCGGTCTAACCACCACCCTATAGAACTTGCCTTTAAGTTTTGGTGGCATCTTTTTGTCGCACAAGACTCCAGATGCGAACCTCCATTTCATCCACCCTGCCCCAATACGATGTGTGACATCTTCATCAATCTCTCCGTTCCCTTGGATAATAGACCTTGGGTACTTGAAGCTTCTTTTCTTTGGAATGGCCTGAGTACCAAGTCTTATCTTCACGTCTGTCTCCGTTGCTGAACTTGCACTCCAATATTCTGTCTTGGTCCTACTCAACCTGAACCCTTTAGACTCCAGAGTCTGTCTCCAAACCTCCAGCTTGGCGTTTACTCCACTGCGAGTCTCATCAATCAGGACTATGCCGTCTGCGAATAACATACACCATGGTACCTCCCCTTGGATTTGTCTCGTCAGTCCGTCCATTACCAAGTCAAATAGAAATGGGCTAAGAGTTGATCCCTGGTGTGGCTCCATCATCATTGGAAAGTTCTCCGAGTCTCCTCCTACTGTCCGTACTCTAGTTTTGGTTCCACCATACATATTTTTGATCGCCCTAGTGTACGCCTCTAACCTCCAAACATCTCCATAGAACCTCCCTAGGGACTTTGTCGTATGCCTTCTCGAGGCCGGTGAAAACCATATGTAAGTCTTTCTTCCTCTCTCTGTAATGCTCCACCAACCTCCTAATAAGATGAATGGCTTCGGTAGTCGAATGTCTCAGCATGAATCCAAATCAGTTCTCAAAAATAGACACGCCCCTCCTCACCCCCGTCTCCACGACTCTTTCCCAAACTTTCATAGAGTGGCTCAGCAGCTTGATACCCCAATAGTTGTTGCAACTCTGGATATCACCTTTGTTTTTGTACAAGGGAATCATTGTACTCCACCTCCATTTTTCGGGCATTCTTGTCGTCTTAAAAATGATGTTAAACAACTCAGTCAGTCACTCCAAACCAGCCTTGTCTGCGCTCTTCCAAAATTCAATTGGGATCTTATCAGGCCCGGTCGCTCGTCCCCTGCACATCCTGCGAATAACACCCGTAACCTCCTCAACCTTAATGCTTCTACAATACCCAAAATCCCCGTGCCTACCAAAATGGTCCAAATCTCCCAGCACAATGTCTCCATCTCCTTTTTCGTTCAAGAGTTTATGAAAGTAAGACTGTCACCTCCGTCTAATATGCGCTTCCTCCACCAGTACTTTGTCGTCCTCGTCCTTGATGCACCTCACTTGATCCAAGTCACGGGCCATCCTCTCTCTTGTCTTGGCTAGTCTGAACAACTTCTTATCCCCTCTTTTCTCCTCTAATTTCACATACAGGCGTTCGAAAGCTGCCGTTTTCGCCGTCGTAACCGCTAGCTTTGGTATTGTGGGATAGACAAAAACAGGAATGGAGTGGGAATTATTGTAGAACGAGGACTTAAAGATAAGGTTGTAAAAGAGTGAAAATAGTTTCTGACTACACATGGAACTTGAATCCTCACGATTTTAGTTGGTCCCTTTACACCTCCACATAGTTGGTGTCAAATTGTTGCTTACTTCCTTATCTCCGTGATACTAGTTAGTCGTACAAGTTTGTAGTGGAATGAGGGAAAGCTGCTGATCGACAAAAAATCAGTAGTTGCTCTCAATTACCTTATAGTTTCTTAAATATAATAGAAACTGTAGATCATTGATTGTGGTGTTTAGAAGGGTCATTCTGGCCCTTAATTTCCTCGTTCAATTGATTTGGTCCTCTTGTTGCTGTGGCGTTTCACACCTATTAAATTAACGAAGAACAACTTGGTTCATCAGAAAACTTATAGCCTTTTTCTTATTTGGAAAGTGCTTTTATCAGAAAACTTATAGCCTTTTTCTTATTTGGAAAGTGCTTTATCATAAGTGCTTTCCAAAAAGTATTTTTTCAGAATAGCATTTTGTGTTTGACTAATTAATTTAAAAATTATTTTTATCTATATTGGAGAAGTGCTTTGTGCTTGATCAATATTTCAAAAGTGTTTTTGGAGAAAAGTTACATCTTTTAGCTTCTAAAAAATAGCTTCTACTACCGCTCAAAACCACTTTTTTTTAGAGAGAAAATACATCACGACCCCCCTAAACTATATCCGAAATCCCAATAAGACACCTTAAGTTTGCGGGGGTCCTAATATCCCTGAACCTAAATGGAGTTAATACAACCTTTTTGCCCACGTGGCAGAGGGAGAGTGATATACACTCTCTTTAAGAGAGTGAGCTTTGCAAATAAAATTAAAAGATCTTTTTGCATGACTATTTTTATTAAATTGATTTTTTAAGTTCTTAAAAAACTTTTTCTTTTCTTTTTCCTTTGTCTTCTTCTTTCTTCATCTTCTGTATCCAATTTTTTTTTCCTTTTGTCTTCGTTTCTTCTTTCCTACTTCTGATTCTTTTGTTTTCCTTTTTCTTTTCTTTTCTTACTTTGTCTTCTTCTCTATTATCCTCCATTGACACCAATTTTCATTATGCCTTCATTGGTAAAGGTTCTAAACATTTTTTTCTCTTTAATGGTCAATTTTGATGGAATAAATTAGTAGGGGAAGAAATGGGTGTGTTGAAGACAACGGCTATGGTTGATAACGTAGAAGAGTTTGAAGAGAGCGGGCCTAAGAAATTTGCCGATCAGCACAACTCCGGCGATCTCTTTTTCCGGTGAGGCAGTGCAGAATCTTTTTTTTAAAAAAAAAGAGCAAAAGAAAACAAAAGAATGAAAAAGAAAGAAAGTAGAGAAAGAGGAGCAGTTTCCGGCAGACCCAGTGAAGAGCAGATCCGGCGACGAGCAGTTTCCTGCGAGGAGCTGTGCAACATTTATGGAAAAGAGAGAAAGAGGAAACAAGAAAAAGAATAAAATGAGAAAAGTAAATTAAAGGGAATTTTAAAAAAACTTTTAAAATATTTAATACGTGGCGTGTTTAACACATCTTTTAAAAAACTGGGGATAGCCGAAAAAAGTGGTATTAATTCTATTTAAAATGGGTTCAGGAGGTACTAGGACCCCGCAAACTTAAGGTGTCTCATTGGAATTTCGGGTATACTTAAGGGGGGTTACGAGTATTTTCTCTATTTTTATCTAAAAGCGTGGTCAAACATCTCAACTTTCTAAAATAAGTACTTTTGGCTTCCAAAAGCTTGTCCAAACATGCTATTAGACCATAGACAATAATGCTCTTGTAGCTTGTTATGAAGATGTTAGTAGTGTGATCAAGGATTACACCGTTGGATCAGCAGATATGAATAATCATGGATGCTATCTAAAAAGCTGTTGAGTTACCCAACCTTTTTTATGGCAGGGAACTGTTCTTTTGGTTTTTCAGCCAGCTGAGGAGGGAGGTGGAGGAGCAAAGAGAATGCTTGAATCTGGGATACTTGATAATGTTGATGCCATCTTTGGTCTGCATATTTCTGCCATTAATCCTATTGGCGTTGTTAGCGCCAGTTCTGGTCCTATCATGGCTAGCAGTGGCTTCTTTGAGGCAGTAATAAAGGGGAAAGGCGGTCATGCCGCAATTCCTCAGCACACCATAGATCCAATATTAGCAACTTCTAACATTATAGTTAGTTTGCAACTTCTTGTTTCGCGGGAAGCTGATCCCTTGGATTCACAGGTTCCCTCTCTCTCTCTAGTATATGTAGCAGTTGTGCAAATATATGCTGCTTATTTTTACACTCTTTACTACTGCTGATTTGAAGAAAGTTTGTAATTTCCTTTCTTATATTTGTTGCCAGCGTAAAAAATTACGTGAATACACTTTGATAGGCGATATGTGAAAGTATTGTTTTCCGTTGTGCAAAAGGCACTATTTTTCAGTCAGGGCAATGTCTTCCATTTTGTAGATATGGAAGATTAACAACTACGATTCAATTCAAAACAAGTTGGGATCGGCTATATAAATCCCCACCGATCATATTACTTCAATTAAACTCATCTCAAGCCAATATTTTTCATATTTTTCCGGGAGGTCATGGGTTCAAGCCGTGAAAACAACCTCTTGCAGAAATGCAAGGTAAGACTTCGTACGATAGACCCTTGTGGTCCAGCCCTTCCCCGGACCCCGCGCATAGCATGAACTTAGTGCACCGGGCTGCCTTTTTTTATAAATCTCCACATAGGACCTATAAGAAAGGTATTAACATGTCTAAACCATATTCTTAACCGATAGGTATCGTCTATATAGATCTTTTTCTTCCACTGAGCCCTATTTTTTGCTAAGTCTGCATGGATCCCAAAAAATTGCTGGTCCTTCGAGACAATTGCATGGATCCCAAAATATTGTAGGTCCTTCGAGACAATGTCCTCCCATATGATTTTAGTTCTGACTCGTCTAAACCATGGACCACTTCATCTGGAGATCGATACAGAACATGACCAAACCATCTCAAGAGACCTTCTCTCATTTGATCCTCGATGTGTGCTACTTGAACCTTCTTATGACTGCGATCATTTCTAATCTTGTATGACTACATATTCATCTTAGCATCCACATAATTTCGTGGAATCCATGCAAAAGTGTTACATGGAATAGTAAATTGTATTCATCTGAATTTTTCATGTTCAAGTACAAGGCTAATAGTACGTTTTGTGGCGTGTAAAGAATGAAAAATGTTAGACTTCTCAGTTTATTGTGTGCGAAATTCCTCTAGACATTCTCCTTCTGCATCCTTCTGATAAAAATTGACAAATTATTCATCATTTGTTTCAAATATTACCATGCCTTTTTCACTCTCCTAGGGCTTCACTTTGGCCCTTACAACACTTCTATCAATTACCTCAAAGAGGCATGATTTTGCAGGTTGTTACGGTTGCAAAGTTCAAGGGTGGCAGTGCATTTAATGTTATACCGGACTCTGTCACAATCGGTGGAACTTTCAGGGCGTTCTCAAAAAAAAGTTTCACACAACTTAAACAGAGAATCGTAGAGGTATATCTTTACTATTAGTATTTGAATGCCCAAAGTATCATGACTGTTGAAGTGTGCTTCGCGAGAAAATGATAAAAATGATTCCTTATGTTTGAGGGTACGTTTAAAATAGTCCCTTAAGTATGCACTGGACAATTTTGGTCCTTTAAGTTCTCCAAAAGTTAACACTTTTAGTCCCCGTCAAATATTTAACAATTTATGTTCGGTAGATTTGACAAAAATAATGGGAAAAACAGGTTTTACCATAAACACCAAGAAAGTCCCATCAAATCCTAAAATATGCAATACAAAAAATTACACTAGACGCTAAAAGGATATAAAAAATAGCAGAGATTACACCTCAAAAAGCTGCACCGGACTCTCGAAATAAATCAAAAATAGCAAAAACTACAAGATTATACCTCTAAATGTGAGTTCTAGCTAAAAAAATAAATTAATAGCTCCCCTCAAATCTAACCACAAAGTTCGGTAAATATTTGACGGAGACTAAAGGTGTTAACTTCTGGCAAACTTAAAAGACCTTTTTTCATTGCATACTTAAGGGACCACCTTGAACATACCTTCAAACGTAAGAGACCAATTTTTGTCATTTTCTATGTGTTTCGCAAAAAGAACGTGCTATGACTAATGAATGTAAAACTCAATTTCTTGAGTGAAATTCTCTTGGAAACAATTTAACAGGTTATCACAAGACAAGCTGCTGTACAAAGGTGCAATGCAACAGTCGACTTTGATACCAAAAACAGGCCGTTTTACCCGGTGACAGTAAATAACAAAGCTTTGCATGACCATTTCCGATATGTAGCTGGACAGATGCTGGGTACCGACAAGATCATAGAAAAGAAACCTACGATGGGCACAGAAGATTTTTCATTCTTTGCCGAGGCTTTTCCTGGATATTTCTACTTACTTGGAATGGTTGATGAAACTAAAGGAGTATTCGAGTCAGGGCACTCCCCTTTCTATAGAGTCAATGAAGATGCTCTTCCATATGGCGTTGCTTTACATGCATCGTTGGCCACGACTTACCTTCTTGAACATCAGTTGAAATCAGCCACTAGGGGTCAAAATGTTCATGACGAGTTGTAAGGTATTCCGAGAGTCCTACAACCACCTCGCGGATGAAAAGAATTTATGCTACAAAAACCACTATAGTTTTCATACACAGCGTGCAAAAGTAGGTTCCTCTCTTTCCATAGCCGGATCCAGAATTTAAGTTTTATGTGTTCAACATTTAAGGTTCTTAGCATCGAACTCATTATATTTTTAAAGCTACGAGTTCATATCTACTATTTGTTGTAATTTTCGTGAATTTTTACATATAAATTTATACTTTGTGTCGAAAGTATTGTGTTCAGATGAACCCGATATTGGTATGCCACATCCGCCTGTCTCTTTCCATTCAGATTAATACATAAACTTGCTCCAAATCGAGTTGGTGTTGGAGCTAGTTTGGTTGATCATCCGAAAAAGGTTGTGGCCATCAGTGGTGTTATTGGTGCCAGTTATAAAGATTATTGGTCTCATTACATAGTTGTTTTTATCTTTTTCCAATGTGATTGATATTGAATCCTACTGCTTAGTTAAGGTTAGAAGTTTTTCTCTGTTTCTATATTACACTGTCATTACCCATAGAGATAATTGAACTGCAAAGTCCTCATCCCTTATTATTTAAAGGGAAAAGGTGTAAATATACCTCTCAACTTTGTGATATAGAGCACATATATTCTTCGTTAAAAAAGTGGTGTATATATATCCTTGTCGTTACACAAATGGTGCAAATATACCATTTTGCTAGCGGAATTTTTTTTTAAAATTTTTAACTTATTTTTTAATTAAAAAAATATCATGTGGCTTTTAAAAAAAGTCTACTCATTTTTTTAGTAGACTTATTTTTTAAAAGGCACGGGTAATTTTTTTCTTGTGAGTTAGGACTATTTTATTTTTAAAAATGGGTAGACTTATTTTTTCTAAAGCCACAGAGATTTTTTTAAACAAACCAGACCCTTTTAAACAAACCAGACCCGACAAAAAAAAAAATTATACCACGTGGGTTTAAAAAAAATAGCTAGACTTATTTTTTTAAGCCTCGTGACATTCTTTTAATTAAAAAATAAACTAAATAATTTTTTTGAAAAAAGTCCGTTAGCGAAAAGGGTATATTTGCACCATTTGTGTAACGATACGGGTGTATTTACACCATTTGTGTAACGATAGGAGTGTATATACACCACTTTTTTAACAAGGGGTATATTTGCTCCATATTGCGAAGTTAAGGGGTATATTTGCATATTTGACCTTATTTAAATTATCTTTCTAGCGTAAATGTTGCTATGCTATTGATGACAAAGGGGGGCGGAAATGAAAAAGGGTGAAACATCTCCTATCACCTAAAATCTGACAAAGGGGGGGGGGGGGGGATGACAAAGGGGTGAAACATCTCCTATCACCTAAAATCTGTACTGCATTTCAAGGCTCAGATGGATTATGTTGAGCTTGTACTAATTATTATTTTTATTGATATTGTACAGTATTTCAGTAATGTTTGGAACCAAGAAGGTAATACAATAAGTACAATAACAACATACCCAGCGAAATCCCATACTGTGAGGTCTGGGGAGGGTAGAGAGTACACAGACCTTATCTCCACCTTGAAAGGTAGAGCGATTGTTTCCGGAAGACCCTCGGCTCAAGACAAAGCATAATCACAAGCAATGCAATCAAAACAAAGCAAGAGAAACGGTCATACTCATATATGGAATAAGGTAATACAATAAGTACAAGAAAAGTATTCGAAGGAACTTCAAGTATGCATTTACAGTCAAAAAATCATATGTAACATCCCGTAATTTCGGGCGATGGTTTGAGCATTTGGACGTATGCAAGTAGACCCGAGCCTCGGGGAATTTATGTTATATTTACGTATGTTAATAAAGAGATTAGTATATAAAATGATGCAGCCCCGAAATAATTTTGGACGTAACAAGTGTGACGATGGGATTAATAATAATAGTTGTATATCCCCAATGAGGTTATGGACTAGTGTCATATCACAAGATTATGATATTGCGTATATGAAGGTTTTATAAGTTATCAAGATTTAAGTGAATTGTGATCAATAATTAATAATGTGTATAAGTGATAAGTGGTTAAATTGAGGATTGTAGTGGAAGACACGTAATTAATTGAAGACTAATGGATAGTTATTATGTGGGCTATTTCATTTAGAACGGACAATGGCATTTTGACTATCTCCGAGATTGAATTGAATGTATGGGCAGCCAAAGAATATTAGTATACATGCATTTATGGTGAAGTGTTAATTTATAGTAAAGAGGTGCCTACTTTTCGTACGTGTAAAGTCCCTTTAACAGTTAATGAATTTCACATCCTTGGCTATTTCACTTTGAGAATTGACATTTCGCTTAATGTACTCTCCTTTCATTTTTCAAACAATGTCCAGTAATAATCTATTAGGCATCAAGATACGTCTAAGCAACATAGTCTTTCAGTCGCCAAACAATGCCAAAACATTATCAAAATGCTCTTTCGGTTTCGCAAAAATTAGAGCTAAAAATTGGGGGGGGGGGGGGGGGGAACTTGCTTGTTTAGGCATAGCACATGTATATTACTCTACTGTTAAGCGTGCCCTGGAGATTATGATTTAAAGGGAGATTAACCCGTCATGGTTATTTCTAAGATCGTGAATCGAGGTATGTTAAAGCAAATTATTTCTTTCTTTTGGCATGTTTCATGTAACGAAATATAACCGTGATATTGTTCCATAAATTATTCTACTCCTAGTGGTTAAGAATATTCATATTATTGATTCCTATGTTAAAAACATGGCTAAATATATTCCTAAGTCCTTATTGAGGCATACGGAAAAGATGTTGATATTCAGTGTTAGCCGAAGGGGCAAGGATATTGTGTCATCTGATTAATTCGGAATGTTTTATTGTCATTCATGAATCACAATCATGTACATACCTTGATCTCAAAGGAGTTATATACTCTATTTTATGTATACATTATATATATGTATGGAAAATGGGAAAAGGGAAATGTGTTATATACGCACACCACCTGCAACTAGTACAGACTACCACGAAAGAGCCCGAAGAGGTCAATATTGATGCCTTTGTGTGGCCAATACGATATAGCATGATGCCCACAGAGGCGGTTATGGGAAGGAAGATGCCCTTGTGTGGCCAATATTTATATGTATACCGCATTTGCATTGTGCATAACATTTAGGCATATGTATTAGGGCCCTCAGAGTCAGAGGCATTTACTGTTGGTCAGCTGTTCTGTTTCAGTTATTATTGTATTCCTGTTATGCTATTGTTCATGTCTGACATACTCAGTACATCAATCGTATTGACGTCTCTTTTGTCGGGGGACGCTGCGTTTCATGTCTGTAGGTTCACGTAGACCGGACGACGATCCACGTTGGTAGGTTGCTGACTCAGAGGAATTTTGGAGCACTCCCCTTGTTCGAAGTGTCGGTCTAATCTTGGTACGGTATATTTTTGCTTGTATATATGGGTATGGCGGGCCCTGTCCCGACCTTTTGTTGTTGTCTACTCTTTAGAGGCTTGTAAACAGGTGTCATGTGTGTAGTAGTCAAGTACGGTCTCGTCGACCTTGGTATGAATATATATATATATATATTATATATATAAAAGTTGGTTTTCTGGTTAAATTTTTACATAGTCCCTTTTCGGTTCATTCCATATTTAATTATGATTAGGTGTTGAATGTACGATTGGTGGTACTCGGCGGGTGGGATTTGGATGCCCGTCGCAGCCCTCCGATTTGGGTCGTGACATCATAGTTAACAAAAGTTCCAAAAAAAAAACTGAGTTTTCCAGTAGAGGGTGAGCATATGATTGAGGTACTAATTCATTACATGGACCCTATGGTTGGCTAGAATAATTCCGACAAAAAAAAAACGAGGACAATATGAATCCAATAAGGTGAATTTGAGTACAATAACAACATACCCATGATATTCTCATAAGTGAAGTTTGAAGAAGATAGATGTAGGCAGACCTTAAATCTATCTTTGTGAGATAGAAATGGTGTTTCCGGTATAATAAGATGGATTTGACAATTATTTAAATGACCTCCCGAATGAAAGTAAGGAAAATAAGTCTAACAAGTGACATTCAACCAACTACCCCACCACAACTCTACCATCAAACCACTCCCACCACCCTATGCACCACCCACCCAATATCCCCCCATCCCGCCCACCACTCCAAAAAAAAAAATATTTTTTCTTTTCAATTTTTTTTATTTTCTTCACTTGTTTTCCAAGAAGTCTTTTTGCGTGTAAAACAGTTACCTCCATACCAAAATGTAAATAACATAAAAATTCAAGCCACGAATAAAACTGATAATATATGAAAGACCAAGGATAAAACTCAATTAATTCTTGCAAAACAGAACGTACTCATCCATCCTACAAATACCAGTAGTAAACTAGTCTTCTCTCATTATGAGATTCAAAATTTATAAACATAACGGTGAAAACTTTTGAAACAGTAACTTCTCAACCTAAAATAACTGTTGTCCGTCTACTTCTCTGAAGAGTTTGGTCCTCTCTTCTTCCCAAAGCCAACAACTGCAAACAGACATTAACATTCCATTACAAACAAATTTCAAAAAAATAGAAGCTTCAAAAAGTTCTCAAGCAAATAAAGAACACATACAAGCATCCGCCAAATACAGACACAACTAAAATTAGAGGTAAACACACCAGAAACTTCACATCCACTGATACTTAAACTAGCAAACCCTGTTATCTTAGAAGAATTAACCTACTTGTTTATTTATAGAAATACAAAAAATCTATTGTTACTGAAGATTTGACAATCAGAAAAGAACAGAAACTCAAACTAAAGCACATATTACATTATATTTTTTTAGAATGGTAGCATTAACAGTCCAAATCAAAAAATGTAATGGCATTTGGAGGCCAATTTGTGAACGAAAGAGTCTTAAGTGGGTAGCTTGCAGAAAGCAAAAATTGGCTCAAAAAAGAGTGAACAAAAATCACTTTCAGAAGCAAAATCCCACTTGGAACTGCAACAAATCCGTACTATGATGCCATTTTTCATTTGCTATTTAAGGCTTTAGATTTGCAGGGCACCTCACAGAAAACCTGTAAGTATTTCAGAGCTATAATTCATAAGCTCTCCCCTATTTTGTAACCCAAAGCCCTTCTCAGTTCATTGGAACTAGAATTCATTCAGAAAATAAAGCCCAACAACTAAGGGGGGGGGGGGGGGGGGAGAACGACAAAATAAGACGATGTTACAGAAGAAAATTGAGAGGCATTTAGCAGTTCGGAGCCACAATCATATCTAGAATGGTCATATTAAGATTTGACAATCCCAAAACTCCTACAACAACATAACACGTATAATCACACAAGTGGGGTCTGGGAAGGGTAGAGAGGTTTCCTATAGACACTCGCTCAGAATAAAGAAATAACAAAGCAGGTCAAATAGGAAAAAGGAACAATGACTAACAATGAAGCTACTATATTTATTTATTTTTATTGCATATGTAGTTCAAACAGAAGGCAGTAAACATCCATAAAGTGAAATAATGAAAGAAAAACTAGTGTACCAGCAGTGACGAATCTGCGATTGTATTGCATACGCTTGTGTGCACGTCCTCTTGGCTTCTTCTTCTTATCCTGCTTTGTAACCTTTGGAGTTTGTCCCCTAACCTTACCGGCACGAGCAAGTGACCCGTGAACCTTACCTACAATTCAAAAATCAATATATACAAATCAATCCTCATTCAACAAGCACAATTATGACCTAGTTCATATCGGCAATATAATACTCTATGTGGAGAAGATCCATTTGATCTCGTTTTATTTTATGACGATATTGTTTGTCGCTATCTAAATAAATTGATGATGAAGAGAAGTGTACCTTACATACAATTAAGAAATGAAAAATTACAAATCAATGTTCATTCAATGATACAAGTTATAATTTGGGGAGAAATCTAGCTAAAACTATTCCAAGAGAGCTAAAAGATGTATTTATACACTACATAGCAATTAACTCTATACCTATACAATATTAGCCTAATAAACTAAATTAGAAATAGAGCAGAAAATTAGGACTAAACTGTAAAGGATGGAACTTATGTAAAATGCATATCGTATTATTCAACAACAAGTACAATTGGGAACTAGTTGATATCGTAATCTTCTATGCGGAGAAGATTAATTTAATCTCGTTTAATTTTACTATGTAATAATTTGTCACTATTCAGAAAAAAATAATTAAATTGACAATTAAGAGAAATGTATTGAAGAGTTGCCGGAGCTTACCCATGGCTGATTTCTGAGTCGGTGGCCGCCGGTTGTTGGTGAAACTGGTAGGGTTTTCAGCTGCGTAGGTTAGAATGCTAGGGTTTGGGTTCTTGTGGGAATTAAGACGAATTTATAGGAAGCCTGGTAAAGGCGTGCAATTGTATTGGGCCTTGGTGAGAAAAAACTTTGGGCCATGGGGAAGAGAGTCAAAAAGATGGCCGATTTACACGCATTCCTCTTTTGGGTCGTTGTTATTTAGACTTTGTCCTTATTTTTAAAAGTTGTGCAAAAATAAGCCTTAAAAAGTTTATTTTTTTCAAATTACATTAGACTCGCATTTAATATTTATTTGTATGTTTCTCAATCTCACATATAAAATATTAGATTATCGTTGTCTAACGATTGAACAACTTATAATATTTTTCATACGATTTTCAACAACAACAATAACTTATAGAGTGTAATCTCACTAGGATTTGAGGAGGGTAGAGTTACACGCATGTCACAAATGAAAAGGGATCAATAACTACAACAAACAGTACGCTAAGCAAAGAACGAGAGACAGTATATAGTAACAGAAATCGAAGGATAAGAAACTACGTGAGAAATACTACGAGTACTAGTAAGGAAGGATACTCAACACAACGCTCTACTACTCCCTCTGCCTGTCTGCCCGTGATGTTTTATTTCCAGTAAGAGCAGTTATTCCAAAGTCAGAATTTTTATTTAGAGAGCCACTTATCAGAATTGTAATCCTCTAAAATTTTCAAAGTAAGGGTGCTCAGCTATTGGGTAGCTGTGAATGGCAATGGTCGAGATCTCAAACTATGGCTGCTTCAAATGTTTACTGTTTTGTAAAATCTTACTCCCTCCGTCCCAATTTATGCGTCACCATTTGACTTGGCACAAATTTTAAGAAAGAAGGGAAGACTTTTGAAATGTGTGGTCCAAAACAAATCTTGTATAAATGTGTCGTTGTAAATCATCTCATAAAGTAAAAATATTTCTAAATATAGAAAGATGACATTCTTTTTATGACAGACCAAAAAAGAAATGGTGTCTCATAAATTGGGACAGAGGGAGTAGTTGAAAACCAGTTTCTTTAAGTGACATTTTATGGGAAGTTCTTTCCCATCTATGGAAAAATATTCTTTCAAGATAATAGTAGTAAGATTCTTTAGAAGATATTAATTAATGTGAAAATAATACAACAACAACATACCTAGTGAAATCCCACAAGTTGGGATCCGGGCAGTGTAGAATGTACGCAGACCTTACCCCTACCTTGAAAGGTAGAGAGGTTGTTTCCGGTAGACCCTCGGCACAATGACAAACAATTCAACCTTGTTACTCTGTACCTGTGTTGGTGGGAGATAGCAGGTACCCGTGGAATTAGTTGAGGTATGTGCAAATTGGCCCGGACACCACGATTATCCCCCAAAAAGAACATTGCTTAAATGAAAAACTTGTTAAGTGGATATCTTGGTCTTTAAGCTTAGTATTGTTTGTCCTACTTGTATGTGTTAAACAATGCAATATACCCGTGATATACACCCAATATACATAAGTGTATATCACGGGCAAATGGAGCAAAGCATCACAACAGCCTCGGATGAGGCCCATTACTAGACCATCACGGACAGAATCAGTGGCTCATCACGGGCTGGCTGATTTGTGTATATATGGTATATATTGTTGTAATATTGTAGTGTATTTGTTACCTAAATTAGGATTATACACTTACCATAATTGTATAGTTAGAATTATGGTAGAATAAGGTTTTAGGAGTAGAATAGGAATGAGATTCTCCTATTTTGTAACTTGTATAAATACCTTTCAATTAATGAAAATAATCAAGGGAATTATTTCTTTCATGGTATCAAAATTCTAGGTCACACAAAAAAAAATTCTCTCTAATTTTTTGTTCCTCCCTCTCGCCGAGAACCTACCCCCCCCCCCCTCGAGTTTTACCAAACTTTGTCTTCCGCTCTCAAAATCTCTCTTACTAATCCCTCTTTCACCTCTTGTTCTTTCGGTATGTCTACATCAAAGAACTCGTTTCACCCTGCCCTTGTTGTTTCTAACATCAAGAATCATATCCCGTTAATTCTTGAAATAGAAAACGTCCAATACGCGACGTGGGCCGAGTTGTTCAAAATTCACGCTCGTTCGCATCAAGTCATCCATCACATCATCCCCGCGGCTCTTGATGATACAGAGGTGCCTAACGCGAGGATGATCCTAAATTATGGACAATGCTTGATGCCACTGTCCTTCATTGGATATATTCTACTATCTCCACCGACCTATTGCAGACGATTATCGAGCCAGACGCTACGGCGATGGCCGTATGGGATACACTGCGTGACATATTCCAGGATAATCAAAATTCCAGAGTTGTTACCCTTGAACAGGATTTTTCCCACGTCAACATGGAAAATTTCCCGAACGTTTCAGCATATTGCAAAAGGTTGAAGGAATTGGCGGACCAACTCCGCAACGTTGGTGCGCCTGTTAGTGAAGATCGTCTTGTTTTACAGATGGTCGCTGGCCTATCCGAGGCCTATAGTGGCGTTGGGACTCTCCTTCGTCAAAGTAATCCTCTTCTAAGGTTCTATCAAGCACGATCCATGCTTACCTTGGAAGAAGCCGGTTTGGCTAAAAAGGCAGCTACTAATGCTAGTCCCGTGGTCATGCTGACGTCCTCCCCAAGTCCTCAAAATTATGGCAACAATTCGAACCAAAACCAATCCCACGGGGGCAACAAGAATGAACGGAAAAATAAAAATCGCGGGGGCAAACGCGGCGGTTCAAGCGGCAGTCACGGTGGCCAAAGCAGTGGCAGTGGGCTCCCTCCAGTTTCCAGTAGGCCACCGAACCCCTAGTCTCAGCCTTGGGCCTCTGGGCCGTGGGCTTGGACCAGTGGACAGTGGCCCTACGACCCAACTCCAGCACAGTTTGCAACCACTGGCCAGTGGGATTTCCAGCAGCCTAGACGGCCCACTGCCTACCGGCCCAGGAGCGGCAGTAATTCTAGTAGCTTCCCACCCGCAATGACCCCGATTCGGAATACTTGGGCCCCAGCCTCCGCAAGCTCACCACGCAGCAGCCCCCACTTAGACCGATATCGAGGCCGCGATGCACACCCTAGGGTTGACACAACCGGACCCAAATTGGTATATGGATACCGGTGCCACCACCCACATGACATCCGATTCAGGTACTCTCTCATCTTATTCCAATTTGAGCAACCCTCGCGGTATAATTGTCGGTAATGGCAACTATATTCCAATTCATGGTTATGGTCAGAAAACGTTGTCTCCCCCCCCCCCAATTCACCCCTTATCTTGAAAAATACTTTACATGCTCCCAAATTGATTAAAAACTTAGTGTCTGTCCGAAAGTTCACCACTGACAATTCTGTTTCTGTTGAATTTGATCCTTTTGGTTTCTCTGTGAAGGATTTCAAGACGGGGAGTCCTCTCATGAGGTGTGATAGTAGGGGAGACCTTTATCCTATCACGCCCGGTGTCGGTCCATCGAGTCAAGCCTTGCCATCAGCCTTTACGTCCATTTCTCCTTCCTTGTGGCATGCTCGCCTTGGTCATCCGGGATCATTTATTTTATCAGTTTTAGATAAAAATAGTTTTATTTCTTGTAAGGGTACGAGTCGTACTCCACTTTGTGAATCTTGTTCGTTAGGAAAAATTGTTAAGTTGCCATTTGTAGACTCAAATTCTCATACTTCAATGCCATTTGATATTATTCATAGCGACCTATGGACGTCTCCTGTTCTTAGTTCATTGGGTCATCGATATTATATTCTCTTTTTAGATGATTATACTAAATTTTTGTGGACGTTTCCAATTGCGAATAAATCACAAGTGTTTTCAGTCTTCATAAAATTTAGAGCGTTCATTCGTACCCAATTCGAAAGAGAAATAAAAAATATTCAATGTGATAATGGGAAAGAGTATGACAATAGAGAGTTTCGGGAGTTCTGTGCTAATAATGGGATTAATTTTCGTTTTTCGTGTCCTCATACATCTTCACAAAATGGGAAATCCGAACGCAAAATTCGTTCTATAAATAACATTGTCCGAACTCTCTTAATTCATGCTTTCATACCCCAATATTTTTGGCATCATGCTCTACAAATGGCCACATATCTCCTTAACATAATTCCTTCCAAAGGTCTGGCATATTCTTCCTCCCTCCAAATCTTATATAATAAGAACCCGTCTTATTCTCATTTTCGGGTCTTTGGGTACTTGTGTTATCCGTTATTCCCATCCACCACAATTAACAAACTTCAGGCTCGATCTACTCCGTGTGTGTTTTTGGGTTATCCGCCTAATCATCGTGGTTACAAATGCTTTGATTTATCCTCCAAGAAAATCATAATTAATCGCCATGTCATTTTTGATGAAACCCAATTTCCTTTTACGAAAGTTCATACTCCCGAGCCTAGTTCGTATAATTTTTTGGATGACCGAATATCCCCGTATATACCCGTGATATACACCCAATATACAGAAGTGTATATCACGGGCAAATGGAGCAAAGCAGCACAACAGTCTCGGATGAGGCCCATTACTGGCCCATCACGGATGAGAATCAGTGGCCCATCACAGGCTGGCTGATTTGTGTATATATGGTATATATTGTTGTAATATTGTAGTGTATTTGTTACCTAAATTAGGATTATACACTTACCATAATTGTATAGTTAGAATTATGGTATAATAAGATTTTAGGAGTAGAATAGGAATGGAATTCTCCTATTTTGTAACTTGTATAAATACCTTTCAATCAATGAAAATAATCAATGGTATTATTTCTTTCAGTATGTGATATTTGTTGGGAGATTTTTCTCTTTATGGTACTTTATAAAGCAGTACGGGAAGTATTTAACTATTATAAGTATTCGAAAGGATAAACAAAGATTTCAATAATTCAACATGGAATCTGAAATTACAATCGTTACACAAGTAAAAATTGGAAATTCCAGTTTTGTAGAAGACGGAAAAATGTAAATTGTTTTTGTTGAGTCGAGTGTAGCACTCTGTCCTTAAGACAATATTGCCCCGTATGTATCCTTTATACGTCCTGGACAATTTGTCTCCCAAGATAAAACAAAGAATGGAACCCTTGAGCAAAGGAAACTCAAGAGCTACCGTGAAGAATATTGAGTAACGAAATGATGCTTGGAAGTTGTAGGAAGAAAACTATTTTGGTTGTGTATTTTCGTGCACTGTTTTGCTGCCTCTCTTTACTATTAACTCTTCTATTCAACAATGGTGTAAGGGGGTGTTTATATAGGAGATGGATGGACTGTTTTCTTTTCTGAATCGCCTCCATAATAGCCAAATAATGGCCATTATGGAGGTAGTAAAGTCACCAACATAAATGGGAGAAAGACCAACGGATTTGGCCATTATAGGAGGAGTAATTCAGCCAAAATAAATGGCCGAATTGAGTGCTTGGCATTTGTTTTTGACCGTCGAAATTCGATGTTCGGAAACTTCGGGGACCAAACCGTACATCCGAAAGAATTCGGTCCAAACAAGACATCCGAAACTTCACGGGATCAAGCGTACTTTCGGCCCAAAAAGATAATATCAGAAGACCCACAGCCCACAGCCCACAGCCCGGGACGCGCGGGCGGCGGCGGCGCGCGTGTGGTCTTTCCTCGAACCGAAGCACATCTAGGTCCTCCCTCCTTTAAACACATGGGATACCCCTTGGGGTCCCAAACCCCAAACCAATTTCGAATCTTATATACACAACACTTCTTTCTTCCTCTACCGATGAGGGAGAATTACACACAATACCACACTTTCCATGCTTCAAACACCTTACTTCGTGAACCAATATCTCTTTCATTTCTCAATGAAATTTGACGATTCTTGGCCCTACGGTTATCTACGTACTTAGTAGATCATGCATGTGTGAAGAACCGGATTCTCTAACATACGTTACACTAGTGTTTAAGCCGTTAAAGTTGGTCGGTCGCAACTCCCGCCAAAGGCAAATTTCCAACAATATTCACCTCTTGTATTCTGCAACTTCTCACCTTGTATATCAACTTTTCACAACAACCGTTGAGCCTGGGGAAGAAGATGTCAAAATAGTGATGCAAATGGCTGAAGAAGACATACGTGCTCAGGAGAGAGATCCTTACACTGCATTTGCGCACCGAGTGAGGGAGCTCAATTGTGGGAACTCCTACTTCTTCAGGGTAATATGACTTTCAATCTGCATCGTCAACTCTGTAGTATTGGGTGTATTCATGACTTACATAGTTGAGTGTTGTCTTGCGGCCAATCAAATTTAGTGACCTTCGAAAAGTCAACCCATATAAAGCTTGCGAATATTTCAATAGTTGCTTCAAGGACCCGTCAACTTTTACGGTGGTGATTGTTGGGAATATTGACCCTTCTATAGCATGTCCATTGATTTTAAAGTACTTGGTAGGTACTGCAATTTCTAATGGAGTTGGTCCCTAGCGTTGTTTAGCATCTGTCATTAGTTTATTCTTCACTATGCAGGGTGGCATTCCAAGGCCTCCGGAACCAGTTCTACATTTCAGCCGTGATGACCTTGAAGGCTTGCCTTTCCAGTTCCCTACAACAATAACTAGGTGGTCTCAGTGTTATTTTCTCTCCAATTAATAATGGAGCAAGCTATGCTCTTTCAGTTAATGAAGCTGATTGATTGCAGGATACCTTCGCTTCAAATTTTTTTCCTTTGCGCCTCGTCCTTTTTCATTGTTCATTTTTACCCCGATCCCTTTAGGTTTTTGAGTTGGTAGCTTGGTGAGGGAGTCCTAATGATATGATTTCTTTTATATTGTTCTTCCAAAACCAGTAAATTATATACAAACAAACACGTTTATATCGCTTATACTTCTTTGTTTTGTTTTGTTTATTTTGATGAACCACGGGTGGGTGGGTAAGTCTTTGAGTACTTGATCAGGAGCGGATTCCTGTGCAGTGTGTGAAGTTACTGCAATTTGGCCTGGAACCATCGGTCACACTTTGTCATAACCACTACCCCCCAAAGATATAAAAATGTAAAAAGAAAAGATCCAACTTAATCAGGGGCCTAGGACTCCCAGTGTTACTGTTCATTTTCTTCTATGTGATAAACTATTGAAGTCCTATGATGTGCTTTATATGCAAAAATCCATCCCCATTTAACGCGTATTGCATGTGATTGTAGAGAAGTTGTTCGGAGCCCAATGGTGGCAGCACAATGTTCAGTGCAGTTATGCTTTCCTGTCGAATTAAAGAATGAAAACATGGTACGTGGTTTAGATACCTAATATAAGATCTATGTTAATATCTTAAGCTTTTCTTGTTTACGGGTACATTGACATATACACTATCTCATCTCATTGACAGATGGAAGATGTTCATTTTGTTGGATTTTTCAGCAAGCTTCTGGAAACAAAGATAGTACAGGTTCTCCGCTTCAAGTATGGACAGGTGTGTTCTTGTGTAATCTGTGTGATATTCTGTAATGCATTTCAACAACTTGTGATTCTTGGAACTTTCTGTGCCTCAGATTTATTCTGCTGGAGTTTCTGTCTTTCTTGGCGGCAATAAGCCTTCCAGAGTTGGCAATATCCGTGGAGATATTAGTATAAATTTCTCCTGTGATCCAGACATCTCATCGACATTGGTATGTTTGCAATTTTTTATCTGCATGTTGCAAAAAATGGTTAGCAAATCCTAACATCACAAATTTTTGACAAGGTTGATCTTGCTTTGGAGGAAATATTACATCTTCAAGAGGAAGGACCTTCTAATGACGATGTTATGGCCGTGTTAGAAATCGAGCAAAGAGCACATGAAAATGGGTTACAGGTGGCGTTTACCAGAATCTTTGTCTACAGAGGATCAAAGTTTCATTTGATTGCAAATATTATGAGAAGATGGATATGAAGTGTTGTAGATCTATATACATAGTACTAAAGTTCCAAATTTCTGCTGTTACCTAAATTTTATAGTTGAATATTCATTTCATCCATTGCTGATTGCTGTTTTTCTTTCAGGTGAATTACTATTGGTTAGATAGAATATTGCGCAGCTACCAGTCACGGATCTATTCTGGTGATGTTGGCAATTCTTTTGAGGTTTGTTTTTAGTAAAATGCTTGTACAATTCCTTAAATGCAGTCTGCTAAGTCTGGTCCTTCTTGTTCCTCGTACATGTTGAGCTTATCCCGTTATATGTCATCAATGCATATCTGAAATAAATTGATGGTCTTCATTTTAGGATTGTAGACTTAAAGTGTGTTGATTATGCACAAACAGTTGTAAATTGGGGTTTCCTCAACATTTTCATCCTATTTGGTTGTCTGTGTTATCTGTATCTATAGAATTTGGCCCGACATGTTTATGAATACTCTCAAATGTGGCTCCTTTTTTATTTTTGTGTTCTTCGGGTTTTTCCTTCTTCCATAAAAAGGGGGAAGAGAGATCATGCGAAGTCAGAGGAGTTTGGAAGATTCAAGATGTAGTAAATGGTTTAACTCTCTTTTTCGTAAAAGTATCCCTTATCTGCCATAGTAGGCCCTTCGAAGTTTGCCATGTACAGAGATGGCCTTAGTGTAGAATATCCAATGGGACGATGTCCTCTGTAATTTGTTTAATTCTCTTATGCAGGTCCAAGATGCTGCACGTTCCAAAGTGAGAAACATCTTGACGCCATTAACTGCCCAACAAGCCTTGCAAAGAATTCTGCCATTCCCTTGTAAAAAGCAGTATACTGTAGTAATTTTGATGCCTCAGGCATCTCGTATAAAAAAGTTGAAGTCATTGATGCTATCTGTATCCAAGAGTTACACAAGAGATGCAAAGGTTAGTCTCATTTAGTTCTCATATTTCCTCTTCAAGCGTCATGATATAATGGATGCGAATCTTTATAATTTCTTCCCTCTTCACGTGTCCCTTGCCACGGAAAGAACGAAAAAAGAATCTGATCTACTGCCTTGCCCTCCTTCCCCAGCACTTCAAACAAGAAAAGCTACATCACATTGACAGTTCACTTAGGTTGTCTCATGCCCGATGCATTCTACTCTATTCTTGCTCAAGTTTGCTGCAAGTAGTATGGAATAATTAAACATGTTGTACTGTTCTCGTCTATTGTTTTTAAGTTACGTAAAACTTAGTTCTATGTCTTGGAGCTCTGGAATTGTTACACATGCATGAATATAAAGTTAACAAGTTGGTGCTATTGCTCCTAAGTAGATTTCTTTCCTAGGCTGTACTTTATACATTTATAACCTTCATCCTTCGAAGTCATTCTTTGTGTTATGCTTTTTTATACGTTGCTATTTTATGTCTTGCCTACTATTTCAGATTTTGGCTGGAATTGCTGGTGTAACAGTTTTGTCTCTCAGTTTATGGAAATACTCCCGAAGTACACTGAAATCATAAGTAGAGATCTTTGCTAAGAAAAAAGACCTGGCAGAAACTGTTGAACAAGGATGCAATGTTCTGCATTCGCTTATCCAACTCAACAGTAGTACAGTCAATTGAATTCTTTGCCAAAAGATCGGTTCATACTCAGCTTTGGGCTTCTTGTACAATTGATCGATGCACCATTATTACCGGTGAATGTTACGAAGAACATCAGGTTGAGCCATGACTAATAAGCTTAGAAAATTGATGATTCATTGTGTACTAATGTATGAACCAAAGTAGTACTCATATAATGTTACTTGGGTTTGATCCTTTCCTTAGTAATTGAGAAAGTGAGGTTATTTTTTCCTTCTTGGGTTACGTGCTATTTTCGGCTCTTTGGTTTGAAATTCCAATTTCGTTCTTTTTTAGATCGTTGTTTTAGTAGCAGATTGAAGCTTGCACCAAGTATTTTGCTATATCGGAGCAACCCTCCAACGTGCCTTCCGGTGAATCCAGCTAAGCTAGGAGATTGTGTTTCCCGAACTGCATCTAAGTTCTTCATGTAGGAGAAAACTTTTACTTCATGGGGGCATTTGACAAGTATTTTGTTAATCATGTCTTCGGTTCGTGCACACCAAAGTTTATGATCAAAACATAAGTAGATAAATATCAACTTGGTTACACTTGAAGCTAAGCACATTAAACCCGAGAAAATAAGCGGCTAACAAGAGAATAAGAAAGATGCAATCAGACTAAAAAGGGCAGCCCAGTGCACTAAGCCCTCGCTATGCACGGGGTTCGGGAAAGGGTCTATTGTATGCAGTTTTACCTCACATTTTTGCAAGAGACTGTTTCCACGGCTTGAACTCATGACCTCCTGGTCACATGACAACAACATTACCAATTAGTCCAAGACTCTCCTTCAAAGATACAATGAAACTATCAAAGGATATCTCTCAAACCTTTGCTAAATTCTGGTGGGAAGTATGCGATGGTGAGGGTATGATTATTGATGATTCATATAACAGATTACAAGTAATTTGAGATTGAGCTAAAGTTATTCTTGTCCTTGAAAGAATAATCAAAAGGCTATGAGGGTAATATTGAAGAGAATGAGGTGTGTGGGTCTAGAGACATTTTTTGATACACTAAATTAAATCAGGTAAAATTGCAAATTTGGTCTATAATTATTGATAGATT
This sequence comes from Anisodus tanguticus, assembly GCA_034509755.1. Lineage (NCBI taxonomy): Eukaryota > Viridiplantae > Streptophyta > Magnoliopsida > Solanales > Solanaceae > Anisodus > Anisodus tanguticus. The sequence goes on from CM067558.1 coordinate 41,673,743, forward strand.
TTAATTTTGGTTCTCCTGATATTTATCTAAACTTACAAATTTGGATTATATATTAGTAATATATGTTGGGAGTTTTGCTCTATGGTACTTTATAAAGCAGTACGGGAAGTATTTAACTATTACAAGTATTCGAAAGGATAAACAAAGATTTCAATAATTCAACATGGAATCTGAAATTACAATCGTTACACAAGTAAAAACTGGAAATTCCAGTTTTGTAGAAGACGGAAAAATGTAAATTGTTTTTGCTGAGTCGAGTGTAGCACTCTGTCCTTAAGACAATATTGCCCCGTATGTATCCTTTATACGTCCTGGACAATTTGTCTCCCAAGATAAAACAGCAATGGAACCCTTGAGCAAAGGAAACTCAAGAGCTACCGTGAAGAATATTGAGTAACGAAATGATGCTTGGAAGTTGTAGGAAGAAAACTATTTTGGTTGTGTATTTTCGTACCTTCGTTTTGTCGCTCTCTTTTTTCGTTAACTCTCTTGTGCTCAACAATGGTGTAAGGGGGTGTTTATATAGGAGAGGGATGGACTGTTTTATCGCTTGAAAACTCGCCTCCATAATAGCCAAATAATGGCCATTATGGAGGTAGTAAAGTCACCAACATAAATGGGAGAAAGACCAACGGATTTGGCCATTATAGGAGGAGTAATTCAGCCAAAATAAATGGCTGAATTGAGTGCTTGGCATTTCTGTTTTTGACCGTCGAAATTCGATGTTCGGAAACATCGGGGACCAAACCGTACATCTTGAAACTTCGGGGATCAAACTATACATCCGAAAGAATTCTCGGTCCAAACAAGACATCCGAAACTTTCGGGATCAAACCGTACTTCTGGCAAAGTTTTTTCTGGCCCAAAAAGATAATATCAGAAGACCCACAGCCCACGACCCGTGACCCGAGAACCCGGAACTCGGAACCGGAACCGGACCGGACGGGACGGGCGGGCGGCGGCGGCGCGCGTGTGGCCTTTCCTCGAACCGAAGCACATCTAGGTCCTCCCTCCTTTAAACACATGGGATACCCCCTTGGGGTCCCAAACCCCAAACCAATTTCGAATCTTATATACACAACAATTCTTTCTTCCTCTACCGATGAGGGAGAATTACACACAATAACACACTTTCCATGCTTCAAACACCTTACTTCGTGAACCAATATCTCTTTCATTTCTCAATGAAATTTGACGATTCTTGGCCCTACGGTTATCTACGTACTTAGTAGATCATGCGTGTGTGAAGAACCGGATTCTCCAACATACGTTACACTAGTGTTTAAGCCGTTAAAGTTGGTCGGTCGCAACTCCCGCCAAAGGCAAATTTCCAACAATCCCCTCTTGAAAGAGATTTTGGCGCACTCACATGGTGTCTTTTCATTTCAAAGCAATATTTCAGCGGACCGATGTTGCATAAGGAGAGGTAGCCTCGGCTTTGAACCTTCCATAGTTGAATACCATCGGACTTACTTCATCGCGCGGTGAACGTGATGTCTTGAACCGTCAGTGTTTAGTGTAAGCCAAGACAACGGTACCAACACAACAAATTCCCTTACTCTCTTCTTCGTAATGTTTTGTCCATTTTGGCCATGGACAACGTTTTGGCCATGGACAACGTCTTGGATTCTTAAGTGCGTTCAATTTGAGGCGGCCCGTCCTCGCACTTAAATAGGTGGTCTCCTACAAGGTATCTGCTATACCCCACTTCACAAGTGTTAGGAACCATTAAAAGTTTCCCAAAGACCTAACCTCAATCGTTGAGGATCATTACGAGTTCGAAAACTTAACCTTTACCCATACCGCGTATGAGATAGCACTTAATGTCTATCGCGGGAACGTCTTTGGATTTGGTGTTTCTTTTCAGAAATCACTATCCGAAGTGCTCATGCTTCCACTAAAGCGATCAACTGAACCTTTACAACTTAGTTTTCCCATTGAACCAAATTACTGGGATCTCCAGTTCGTAAGGTTGGGTTTCCACTATATTGGTCCGTATATTTTGGGTTTTAAGCCCATTCCCCTAGACAAAGAACACTTGATCTCCGGGTAGTCCCTTAGTTAGTAAATAAGGAAGTGACACCCGTGATGATCAATCGCCATACTGCCTTATGTCTCCGACATATCCCGACAGATATGCCCAACGCCGTCATCCGTGTCCTTCCCGAAGCCGACCGGCTAGCCACAAAGTGTATAGCTGGCCGAAGACACGGGTTTCTCCCAATAAGGGACGTCCTCTAAGGAGTCATGAAGTTACTCAACTTCTTTCATGCTTTGTATAAAGCGATAAACTCCGATTCCATCATGAATCGGTCGATGCAAGTTTGCTTAGAGGGTTTTCTAAGACCCACCATACACATTTACTTGTGGCTTTGGTGTTCTTCGGATCCGATGTCCGGTTTGCATCACTTGTGTTCTCCCGAACCATTTGGACATCCAGAATACTATAATCTGTAGATAAGCGAATAATTCAGATATAGGAGAAGGATGGACTGTTTTACTGCCTGAAAACTGCCTCCATAATAGCCAAATAATGACCATTATGGAGGTAGTAAAGTCACCAACATAAATGGGAGAAAGACCAACGGATTTGGCCATTATAGGAGGAGTAATTCAGCCAAAATAAATGGCCGAATTGAGTGCTTGGCATTTTGTTTTTGACCGTCGAAATTCGATGTTCGGAAACTTCGGGGACCAAAGCCGTACATCCGAAAGAATTCTGGTCCAAACAGTACATCTGAAACTTCTGGGATCAAACTGTACTTCTGGTCCAAACAGTACGTCCCACGTCCCACGGCCCACGGCCCACGGCCCGAGAACCCGAGAACCCGAGAACCCGGAACTGGAACCGGACGGGACGGGCGGGCGGCGGCGGCGCGCGTGTGGTCTTTCCTCGAACCGAAGCACATCTAGGTCCTCCCTCCTTTAAACACATGGGATACCCCTTGGGGTCCCAAACCCCAAACCAATTTCGAATCTTATATACACAACAATTCTTTCTTCCTCTACCGATGAGGGAGAATTACACACAATAACACACTTTCCATGCTTCAAACACCTTACTTCGTGAACCAATATCTCTTTCATTTCTCAATGAAATTTGACGATTCTTGGCCCTACGGTTATCTACGTACTTAGTAGATCATGCATGTGTGAAGAACCGGATTCTCCAACATACGTTACACTAGTGTTTAAGCCGTTAAAGTTGGTCGGTCGCAACTCCCGCCAAAGGCAAATTTCCAACAATATATTCATAAAAGATTTCAAGGTTGCTTGTAACTAGAACTACGCACAAATATTTAACGGGATAATCAGTTTCCACCGTGTTATTTAAGTTACATTCAATTTTTATCTTATTTTAATTTGTAACCACTGTTGGTAAACTTCAAACCAAAGCATAACTTCATCTAGTTTTCAGAATATTTTAAACTTGTCCAAATGAACTCCTACACCAAACACCTAAGTTCGATCTTTCTTACTTGAATTGAAACAGAAACATTATTCAAACAAGAACTCGACATTGTTTGTGTCACATCCAATTCACATAACCTTACATCTAGTATAAATATCACATAAGTTATGTTTATTTTGATGTTCTAGTGCTAGTATTAACTTATGATGTTAAGTTGAGGAAAATATTATTTCTCTTTAGAGATTTTTGTCAAACTTTGTAGTTTAAACTTCAAACAATAGGCTAAACTTGAGATAAAAATTTCAAAGCAGCTATCCTGGTTTTTTGGCTATTCCTTAAATATGGCTCCTAAAAATCGATTATTTGTGCACATGTGCCCAAAAATTGCACGATTTTCCATTCAAATGGACTGGTCTTTAATTTTTCCCCTTCAAAATCTAACTTATGCCTAGTGGAACATAAATTATTTAAGGAATCCATCATAACTTGTGTGATATTATGATGTAAAATATAAACTTATGCTCAGTAAAAAAAGTTATTATTTGTTTTGAGGGACAAAAATTAAAGACCAGCATAAAATAGTACAACTGTTGGGAAGGGGACATGATCAATAGAACCTGGCTGGATCCGGGCTGGGATAGTGGCGCCATAACCACGCTTTAAAACTCGATCCAGCTCTCAAACTATATGGAATTGAATCGGAGTAGTACCAATGGACTGAGAAGTCGTCCTATCGTGCTACTGGCTTTGAACCGGATTGCTAACGAGCAGATGCCCTGTGCTCTATCAATCTAGTCACAAAAGTGCCAATGACCCCCCAAACTAGTTGAAGTTCAGATTTTTAAGCCCAGAGCACCATGGAATTGACCTAAATTAGGCTTTAGGCCCAACCCAATATTAGCCTTTTCCATTATAAACAACCCCTCATCAAGACCAAAATTACGACATACCACTAGGGTTTTCATTCGTTCCATATATTAACTTCTATCTTCTCTTTTTTTTTTGCCACTTCGCCTCCTGCCTTAATCAAACCCTAGTAAGCACTCCCAAAGTTTATCTAAAAAAATGGATGAAATTATTGATTAGTTTGAATTGAAGTGATTAGTGTTTTAATTATGTTAATGGATTTTTGTTTGTTTTGTATGCAGGAAAAAGGTAAGTGTTTAGTGTGTAAAAGGGAGAGAAAATGGTTGAGAAAACTAAAGGAAGAAAAGAAGAGGTTGTTTCCAGAGAATACACTATAAATCTCCACAAACGTTTACATGGATGGTATAATTTCTTCGCTTTCTATACAATGTCTCGATTAATTGTTGAACTCAGATATGTAGCGTAGCTTATATGGAGGGAATTAGTTTTTAGAGTGTAGAATATGTAAAACTTACTCCCTCGGTCCTAATTTATGTGCCACCATTTGACTAGTTACGGAGTTTGAAAGAAATGAATACTCTTTAAATTTGTTGTCCAAAATAAATCTTAGATATATGTGTTTGTAAATCTTAGTTAACATTTTTTTGGGACGGACTAAAAGGAAAGCGTGTGGAGTAGTCAATTTAGCATCTGTTGTCTAGCGCATTTGTGTTTTGTTTTGCCAATTGAACAAACTACCATTGTTTTATACTTGCCTAAATAGCTTAATAAGTAGTATTCTCTGTGAGTAAGGGCTAAAAAAATTATCTTGTTGTTGATGGTGGTTTGAAGGAGTTGATGGGTGCTGTACATTGTACTTAAATGATTTGTGACCTGTTTAATCCCTCTGTATGTTTCACAATGTTGTTTTCTAGCAATCCTTAGGTTTTCTTAACACAATATGGGCTATGACACTCCAGAAATCAATCTTTGTTATTTGAAATCAATCAGTTCGCTTTATTTGTCAAATTTGATTTTCTGGTGTCAGTGAATGATCAACTGTTCTTTCACTTGCCTAGAAATACATGGTGTAGCATTGGCCTGTGGGTATTATTTGATGTGCACTGCTATTGTATGAATGAAACTCTTCATCCTTTTGCGAAGTGTTCCATCAAGTCGTGCTCTATTAATTCCTCAGTTGGATAGATAATAAATTTCTGATCAATCACTTGTTAATTCCTGCCCACTATTTAGGATTTATGCTACTTCATTTATTGAATTCATAATAAAATTATTAAATCACTTCCTTTTTTGGCCAAATGGTCAGAGTAGCACTCTATTCCTGTTTGGCCTTTACCCTTTTTTAACCCTTGGTTATGCTCTAGATATTAAAGCTTGCTTCTATATCTGGATATAGTAAACACAAGTGTTTTTGTTGTTAGCAAAACAATTGAATTATCATATCATATTGCTTTGTTTGATATGGCTAACATTAGATTGGTTATATTATTAACAGCACCTTCAAGAAGAAGGCTCCTACAGCCATCAAGGAGATCAGGAAGTTCGCACAGAAAGCTATGGGCACAAAGGATGTCAGAGTAGATGTGAAGCTCAACAAGCAGATCTGGAGCAGGGGCATCCGTAGTGTTCCAAGGCGTGTCAGAGTTCGTATTGCTCGCAAGAGGAATGACGATGAGGATGCAAAGGAGGAGCTCTACTCTCTAGTCACCGTTGCTGAGATCCCAGCAGAAGGATTGAAGGGTCTTGGTACCAAGATCATCGAGGATGAAGAATAAACTGTCATTTTTAGTGATGAATGATACTTTAGTGTTTTTTGTCATCCTTTTTAGTGCTGTGAGATTGCTAAGTTTTGTTCATGATACTCGAGTATTCGTGTTTCAAAGTCGTCACCATGGATTTATGCTATTCATGTTTTCAGTTTCTCATGGATTATAGCTCTCCTTAGTCAGGCATTTTTGCTCTACGAAACTGGTATCCCATTTTGGCGAGAATTATGCAACAAAAGTACTGCTAAAATAGAACCTTAAACCCTGTTTAGTCTTTTGGTTTCTAAAAAGAGTTTAAATCTTTTGAAACAATATTGATTTTCAACGGCCTTGCAAAAATTAGGTTTTCTGGGGTATGGGGCCGTAATGCGGTGGGACCAATCACTTTAAAAAGTTTACCCTATCACAGTTTTAGTCTTCCGGGGCATAGTCCAGTGCCAAAGCCTGGGTGCTATAAGGCGCTCTGGCATGGGACAGCGTGAGTTCGATTCCCCGCAAGCACGAAGAAACTCTGCATGTTGGAGAATTTGACCTTGTCTCATTGATCAGTTGTACGCTCCCAGAAAAACTGGCCACCGGAGCACATCCCGCGATTTACCTGGTAATAGTGTTGAAGGACCGGTGCTATTACCTCCAGGGGTAATACCAGTGAAGTAGTCAGGCGCAAGCCTGGAAACCTGGATTATCCAAAAAAAAAAAAAAAAAAAGGGGGGGATCTAAGGTTTGTAGCAAATAACGTCTGTAAAAGTTGTGTTGCATGAATCTTACTTCAAAGAGAGACGTACATGTGGAGTAGAAGTATCGTCATTACACTTCTAACTGTGAAATGATTCAAATGGTAACTGGCAATTCTAATACGTATATACAAATGGACAGAGTATCATACTGTAAATTGAAGAAACGGTAAAGTCATACTTAATATCTTGGAATAATATACCAACAAGACCATACTTATAATAATTTAGTAGCATATGCGTAGCGCACACAATATTTTATGAGTCCCATGCTCAACTAACTATCATTGCACTGCAAGTGTCATTTTCCAGACATAAGCATCATAAGAGATGAGCATAGTTACATGATCCAAATAAATAAACTCATCTACTGCAGTACTGCGTATTGCATTTCCAGCGATATACTAGTGGTCAATGAAGTGTTGAAAATCGTGATATCTGTCGTTAAAATCTCAAATGATCACGTTTGAATGTGCGTAGACTACCTAGCAGTCAATAAGGCGACCTTTCGAAACCACAATCCCTCGCCGATTCTTTTGATCCGCTAGAAAGGCTTGTTACTAAGTAAAATAGGATTTCCGATACTGTAAGTCAAGATTGCAAAGGGGAAGAATCAAAATGATTTCCCTAACGAGGTATGTAGCTTATAAGATATCATGCCCTTTGGCTTGAACAAGGCGCCAGAAACTTTTTGGGAGAACTGTCTTCAGAAGGCAAAAAACACTAGATGAACTTGTGCTAGTGGAAGATAACAGGTAACCGTAGCACTAGTCGAGGCGTGCGCAAGCTAACTCGGACCTACATTTTCTAAGAAAATTACCAAGAATATCGCTATAAAAACACTATAGCAGGTGCAATAGACAAGCAACTGTAAGAACTCAAAAAGGAAAAATGGCACGTTTAATAAGAATATCCTTAACAGCTGGATCATTTCTTTTGTTTTAACGATCCCTAACCAAATTAGTGATATTCAAATCGCTAGGCACAAGTTGAACAAGGGTGTTTGGTCTAGTGGTATGATTCTCGCTTTGGGTGCGAGAGGTCCCGAATTCGATTTTCGGAATGCCCCTTGTATTTTTTAGTGTAATTTTCCCCATTTTTCCTGAACTTGTTTTATTTCCTGTTCTATAATCTGGTGTGAGAGGAAAAGAAAAGATTAGATTAGATTATGATGATATGAGAGGGATGATTCGTATATTTTCTATTTTACCTTCTATTAAAACATTTTACATATTATACAGTAAAAAGTAAAATACATTCACCTTCTACCAGTGTTTACCTATACGGAAGATTACAATTTACCTTACTAGTCATATGCCCTAAATACAATTTACCTTACTAGTCATATGCCCTAAATACAATTTACCTTACTAGTCATATGCCCTAAAGGTTTACTGTCTGGATGGTACTTTTCAACAGATAAGCGAAGCATATTCCCAGGACTATTTCGACTGACTCTACACCTTTTGACCTCTCGAGTTGGGACATCATCCACAACTAGATCATCCTTTAGGAAGTCTATCGAAATTAGTTTTGCATTTACGGTATCATTTAGGCAGTGCAACTTACAATACCTTTCGGCGTTTTGGGTAACGTATTTCCCTAAGAGAAGCTTTAAAATTATATAAGAAATCCACTGTCGCCAGAAGGCACATAGTTATTCACTGTGGGGGGTAAGTTTATGCATAATCAATTTCAATTGCCTGCACTAGGCATAAACTTGGGAAAATATTTCAACCAAATATATTTGGTCCTTGTAACTCAGTCTTGTCAATAAAGTAGGCTAGTTTTGTTTCACATGTCACTTTTCACTTCTTTATAATCTTGGTCATTAGCACGGGGGGCAACAATCTAAATGTTAGTAATAATCACATGTTTATAATGTTACAATAGTGATTCAAAATAACAGTACAGTTTAATTTGAAGATGAAAAGTGAAAGAATATGGTGATGCAAGAAACAATAAGGCACATGAAACCGGATATGATGAGATGGATCATGCATGTGATTCCTCCACCCTTAAACAATTAAAATAGTCGAGAAAAACAAGTATAAAAGTAAAAGATTTCCATTGTAATTTGCAGTCCAGTTTACTAGAACTCAAATTGTTTAGAGAATTGAATGGGAAATCGCTAGGAGAAATAGTTTAAATAGGAAACATCACGGTGGAGATTGAGCTGTAGGTAGAAAAGTGGAACAAAGGACAACACGAGCAATCAGTGACTGGGTGGAGGGTCGAGTCGTGTCATGGGGAGAGTGGAAGCGTGTTAAGTGTCCAACGTTGATTGAGAGCGAAAGGAAAGTGTACTCGCTTGATGTCTTGTTTGGGAGACCTCATGATACAACAACATACCCAGTATTGTCCCACAAGTAGGATCTAGGGAGGAAAAAGTGAAACAAAGGGACAACACGAGCAATTGTTGGCAGTGACTGGGTGGAGGGTCGAGTCGTGTCAAGGGGAGAGTGGAAGCGTGTTAAGTGTCCAACGTTGATTGAGAGCGAAAGGAAAATGTACTCGCTTGATGTTTGGGAGACCTCATGATACAACATACCCAGTATTGTCCTACAAGTAGGATCTGGGGAAGGTGGAGTGTACGTAGACATTATCCCTATCTTAGGATAAGTTGTTAAATCAAATGGGATGGGAGGATCAACCCGTTCAAATAATTCAAAGAAAGACAGTTGACAGCAGATAAGGGAGATATTTTTTCCCCTCCTCAAAACACCAAGCTTGAAGGACATGTACAAAGGCACACACCAGGTTGATAATTTGCTCAAACATTAGCTTAATCAACATAAGCTAGGCTGTAAGTTCAATAACCACATTGTTTACTGTGTCTAAGTGTTTGTTATTTCTATCGATGGAACCAAGAATTATTGCGGGTCAGCTACACCACACATCAACAAAAGGAACACCAACAAAGACGGATATCGCCATAGGCAGCAGTATCACTCAAAAGATAAAAGTTACCTTTTACAAAATTCAGTCTTAAGCATCTCCCACTGAAGTGGGGATGAAATGAGCAAAGACGAGCAAATTATTGCATCAATTTAAACACGGATTTCTCAGATCCAAAAACTCTCGTGGGAAACAAAATATTGTATGAATTCCCTGCTACTCAACTCATCCTAATAAAAAGAGAGACCTTACAGTTGTTCAATTTGCCCAAACAAATTTTCAGAAACTGTTATCTCAGACATAATAACCAGAGAATGTAAATCCTCTTCCTACAATCTCACCAGCACAATACCATGCAAAGCACTCCAAACCGAACAAAGCAGCAATGCCTGCATCTTCAACCTTCAATTCCTTTCTATTCCTCCACATGTGCTTGACAGAGTCGACTTCCTTCCAAAATGACTCACAACGGCCAGGGATGCTGGAGGTAGTAAAAAGGTTCAAATGATCAAACAAACGCTCTACTTGGCTCAATGCAATCATAAAATCTACTTATTAGTGGAGTGGTATGCATGTTTACTTGGCTCAATGCAATCATAAAATCTCACAGGGGAGGCTCATACGGGGTAAATAACGCAAATCAAATAATGATGCCTTTGGCAACCATATTTGGTTGCATTACATGCGGATGATTAATTCACATAATAACATTTTATTATAGAGCATAGAATTTCCTATAAAATCTTTAACAAGACAATGTCATGATTCGCTATAAGTAATAGTAAGTACGTAATATATTTGTGCTTTTTAACACTAGATTATGACTATGGCTATATTATTGACTTCATCCATCCCAATTTATGAGGCATACTTTCTATTTTAGTTTGTTCCAAAAGAATGTTATACTTGCTTATTTAAAAACAATTTAACTTTAAACTTCACATGTTAGATGATTTATAGCCACACAAATGTTTATGGCTTGTATTAGACCACAAGTTTCAAAGTGTTTCTTTCAAACTCCATATCCAGACAAACACTGCCACATATATTGGGATGGAGAGAATGCTTGGTTTGACAGACACCAAAAACATTTCATGCACAAAATTTTGCACTTCAAAAGCATATCAAATCAAAATAATTATAAGATGCAGTTCCAGTGTACACAAAGAAAAAGAAGAATCTACTGTGCATCAGTGAAAACAGACCAATGTGGTGTACCTAGTCCATCTCCCGAGGAACAAACATTACTCATACTCGCTTTCATGTGCATATTAAAACGAAAGTCGAAGCAGATAGTGGCCTGCTTATAGCAGAAGTTCCTTTTGGACAACGACTGATCCTATAAGCTTAGCAACAGATATCAAGCCATTAGGCTGAAGAGAGTATAACCTGGCAAGACGAGTGTAGAGCAACTGCTTGGACAATTCATTGCATTTTTCAACAGTCGGTGGCTCCACGATGTACTGTTTGTTCTGCTCTAGCAACTGTTTGTAGTAGGTAGTACCATGCTTAGAGAGGAACTGTGAAGCTTGACAAGCCTTAGATTGCAGTTGCTGAATCTTGGATGCCATCAATCCCAAGAAAGTCCTGAACCCAGCAATAAAGGATATAAAATCAGACATGGGTGTTCAAATGAGACTGAAGAACCGATTTGAACCGATAAACCGAGTCAAACCGACTTAATAAACCGAACACCAGCTCGATTTGTTTTTAAATTTTAAAAATCCGATAACATTTGATTTGGTTTGGTGTTGACCAAAAAAAACCAAACCGATAAGTGCGTGTGTATATATATATATATATATATATCTTCTTCAAAAATTTGGGTCATTCCAAGTTCAATACAAATTCAAATAATTAGAAAGAAATGTACCCATTCCCCTAGCTCATTTAAGTTTAAGGTAAAACAAAAATATTGCTGAAGGTAAAATAGAATTTCCCCCTCATTTAGTTTTATGGTTCCCTCAATTTTTACTCCCAAACCTTTTACGGCGATACTCTGGCTACTATAGTAGTTGTGTGAACCGCAAGATTTAGAGGGTGTTTGAATTGGCTTTTTTAAAATAGTTTATAAGCTAAAAGTCATAAATTGGTCTTACCCAACTTTTGGCCTTTAGCTTATTTCTGTACCTTTTTGGCCTAAAAATAAGTGCTTAAAAACACTTTTTATCTTGCCCAAACACCTCAAAAAACAGAAAAATGTTTAAAAGCCAAAAAACACTTAAAATAAGCTAATCCAAACACCCTCTTACTCTTGATTTTGTGATCCATTAGACCATTTGATTCATACACTGGAATATCGTCCTTTAGGCTGAGTTCTAGACTACAAATTTATGTGTGGTATTACGAAAGTTTTTTTTTATGCAAATTTTGACATCACAAGCTCCTATCTGCTACTAGTATTTTCCTTTAATTATTAAGACATGTCATCTGAATTACCAAGTTAGCATTTTATCTGTAATAAATTAAAAGAAAGAAATGGCAATTGGAATTAAAAAGGATTTAGTTGATGAGTTTGTCTTTTTTAAACTTCTGTGCTTTCTCCTCGGTGCTTCATAAACACGATGAGTCTATATGACAAAAACTCTGGAGGGGCCGCGTAATATCAAAAAAGCTATATGCAGGGAGGTAACTGAAATCATAAAAAGTACTAGATGTTATGTTTATGTTGTTAGAAATTATGGGAGAAAATATATTATTGAATTGTTGTATCTACATGACTACACTGAGTTCCATTTATAGACACTCCATTACAATCATTTTCCTAGTAGGATACCATATATGAAATCTTATTCCTATTCTACATTACAATCTTTTTTCTAGTAGGATACTATATATGAAATCCTATTCTAACATATGTAATTCTTACACCCATAGCCATAAGCCTATACCTGAATAAAGTTAATGAATTAATTAAGAAGATTCTTAGATTTAAATGGACCATGGTCAAAGCCGTATTTAGTTACCCTATGATTCAAAGATTCTTTGTATGATACGATACATTCTTAAACCCGCAAAAACCAAACCAAATCGATGAAACCGACAAAACCGAAACCGATAGAATCTATACTATAACGGTTTGGTTTGGTTTGAATATTAAAAAAACCGACTTAATTGGTTTGGTTTTATTCCAAAACTGAGTCAAACCGGACCAGGAACATCCCTACATCTCACCAGCTAATAGACCAGAATACACCCGTCCTAGCACAGTGGCGGATACACCAGCAACTTGGAGGCAGGCAGGAAGTAGCTGGGAAGGCCACGACCTTTTGTATTTTTTGTTTATTATTGTGAGAAATAAATAGAGAAAACCAAAGGGTTGAGAATCCGTTGTCGAGGGCCAAAAGTTTTCTTTTGTTTCTAGCTTTTTGGTACAAAGTTAAGATGCCCAATTATAACAAGTTGGTTAGATTCTGGGAGGCTTGATGGACTTTTTATACAGATTGTCTCGGAGTTGTACCATCGGATTCTTATATTTATCCCAGCCAAAAAAAGGGAGGGAACCAGACATACACCCCTCTTTTTGCAGCTTTTTTCAATTCCGAAAACATCAAATCAAATCCATAACAATTTTATTTCACTGACTTACTAAAATAGGTAACCATTAATGATCTACCCTGAAAAAGGTTCATAATATCGCATACCACTTCCCACGGAAAAATACAGCAAAAGGTTAGCTATTTAGCAATCTACTTCAGGATTGAATGAGGCTTTTGAACAAGTAGTTTCACTGCATTGATTACATTTCTTTTGAGCCGAGGGTCTATCGAAAACAACCTCTCTACCCCACAAAAGTAGAGGTAAGGTCTGCGTACATCCTATCCTACCCTCCCCAGACCCCACTTGTGGGATTACACTGGGTTTGTTGTTGTTGTTGAGTCTCAACTCAAAATTTCCTACGCATCCTATCCTACCCTTCCCAGACCCCACTTGTGGGATTACACTGGGTTTGTTGTTGTTGAGTCTCAACTCAAAATTTCCATCAAATAATAAATCAACTGAGCCTCAATCCCATCTATATGAGATCATCTATATCTATTGTACTCCATTTCCGGCCCATTACAAAAATGCACACAAGAAAAACAACAGCTTTTCGTGGTTTTGTTAACAAACTACAAGCAATTTCTCTCAAATACCACATAACAAAAGTTGAACTTTTTCTCCTAGCTAGTTCAGTTCAATCTCACAGAACAAGCTGAATAGCGAACATCATCAGTCATAGCTGAGTCAAACCAATAAACCAAAACCCTTCTCATCTCCAACCAAAAGCACAAAATATAAGCCTACCACAAATCCAATCTCTTATACACATTCCTGAGTAATAACAGTTTCTTTTGTGGTTTCATTGACAAAATACAAGTAATTTCTCTCAAACCCTCGCAAAATGAAAGCTCATGTTTTCCTAGCTAGTTCCAATTCAATCTCACAGAACAAGCTGAATAGTGAACATCATCAGTCATAGCTGAGTCAAACCAATAAACCCAAACCCTACTCATTTCCCACCAAAAGCACAAAATATAAACCTACCACGAATTCAATCTCTCTCTCTTTATAACTGTGGTGTCAGGGCAGCTTACGGCACGTCATCTAATTCTACGGAATACCTGCCAACCTCCCACCAACAACAGGTACCAGGTAACCACAAATTCAATCTCTTATACACATGCCCGAGTTAACAACATTTTTTCCGTAGTTTCATCGACAAAATACAAGTAACTTCTCTCGAAACCCCACAAAATGAAAGCCGGTGTCTTCCCAGCTAATTCTAATTCTATCTCATAGATCAAGCTAAACATCATCAGTCATAGTTGAGTCAAACCGATAAACCAAAACCCTAATCATCTCCCACCAAAAGCACAAAATACAAACCTACCACAAATTCAATCTCTTATACACCTGCCTGATTTTTGCTTATTTACACTTATAATAATGAAAGCTGAAGTTTTCCTAGTTCGTTCTGATTATATCTCATAGATCAAGCTGAACATTCATCAGTCATAGCTGAGTCAATCCACTAAACCAAAACCCTAAACATCTTCACAAAATCACAAAATATTAACCTACCAGAAATTCAATCTCTTTCCTGAGTATACATCTTTTGCTTATTTACACTTATTCTCCCTCTATCCCAATTTATCTTATACACTTTCTTTTTTAATCAATCCCAAAAAATGACACATTTCATGAATTGACAACAATTTAACTTTAAAATTTACTTTTTACGCTTAACGAGATAATTTATAACCACACAAATATCTTTAGCTTGTCTTAGACCACAAGAATCAAAAGTCGTTCCATATTTCTTAAACTTCATGTTCAGCCAAACTACGTCGTACAAATTGAGATGGAGGGAGTAATAATAAACGAGATCTGACAGAAACTGATTAGCAAAACGTTCAAATCTATCAATCAACTACGACGCAATCTCAAATAAGCTGAAACGGCTATCCGAATCCTCGATATCCATTACGCTTTATAATTCGAGAAAAAATCATTTCATAACGAAATATTAAGCAAAAACAGAAGATAAATAAGAACAAAAGGAATAAATATTGAGATCAAATTTACCTTTTGGTTTGCCAATGAATCTAAGATTTGCAGAGATGAAATGAATCTAAGGTGATTTTTGCTTCACTCGCCGATAGCAGTGAACCTTTTTTTTTCTGATACTTTCGAGAAAATCACGAATCGCAGATTTTCTACCTTCTCATTGAAGTTACCATTATTACAGTTTGCACCAAGAAAAACACTAGTAATCCACTTGTAATGCCCCTACTTTAGATTTATTTCTATATTCCTCTCCTCTTTCTCCTTTTTTTTTTTTACTGTTACTTCCCTTTCCCATTTTCTTTCGTACGGTTCTTTAATATTTAGAGTCGTTTGGACATGATTTTAAATTATGATATGAAATTAGTGATTTGAAATTTTGAAGTTGAAATTTTTGTTTGAACGTGCAATTTAGATTTTTTAAGTTATATTTTTCTCATATACATAAAAGCCCCATAAGTTGTGGAAGCCATCAAAACTTTCTCAATTCTCATACAATCTTATCAAATGAGCAAATCATAATTTATAACAAAATTAATATACTACTATAAAGACTCTCTAAAAAATATCAATTGATCGAACTTTAGTTCAA
The DNA here is from genome assembly GCA_034509755.1 of Anisodus tanguticus. Taxonomy (NCBI): domain Eukaryota; kingdom Viridiplantae; phylum Streptophyta; class Magnoliopsida; order Solanales; family Solanaceae; genus Anisodus; species Anisodus tanguticus. The sequence continues at coordinate 41,689,559 of CM067558.1, forward strand.
TAAAAAGGAAAATTGAACTTGAGTTGTAGTATAACTATTCTTTAATATAATTCTCTCATATAGTATGAACAATCTCTTAATATACTACCAACTTGCAGATCTCTTAATATTTAATAAAATTATTGGTAAATATGATTAGTAAATATATCTACCAATTTATGGATTTTTTTATGAAAAAATAAACTTATTGTCAAGTTTTATATTTAAAAAAAAATCAAAATCATGATTTGGAATCCCAAATCACAACTTTTTGGATGATTTGGGATTTCAAATTATGATATGAAATCGCATGTCCAAACTAGAGATGGCAGTGGATCCTGGACCCGTTGGATCCAGATCCGTTTTATAGAATATGGATCTTCAAAATTTGGACCCGACGGATCCGGATCCGATCCGGATCCGTTTCTGACGGATCAGATCTGGATCTTGTATTTGAGATCCGTATCCGGTCCAGATCCGACCCGTGGATCCGTTTTTTATTAAATATATTTATAACATATAATGTAATTTTATAAGTATTTTCTTAAAATTGCTAAACACATCCTTGTAAGTTTAATTCTCAAAACAAGTTGAATTTTTCCCCGCGTTAACTCAAAAACCAAAAAATAAAGAGGTAACTTCGATAATAAAATCAATGTTATATTAGTGAATGACTAACATCTCCATAGACAAATAGTTAAAATTATATTCACTTCATTTGTGAAGATTCCAAACACATGCAAGTTATGCATTGTGGAAATACTAGTCACCATTTTCTACAACTATTGTCATTGTTCAACATTTTTAATTAATAGCTCACAATCAAAACGAGACAACGAACAAAATATCTCATATGAACATTTCTAAATTGAAACACAGTAAACTGTTAGCTAAGTAAAAATCGTTTGTCAGTTCAAAAAAAAAAATCTTAGCAAGGCAAGAATTTTCACATGTGGATCCAGTGGATCATATGGATCCGGATTTGGATATGATTTTTATGGACCCGATGGATCTGGATCCGAATATGGATCCAGGTATGAAAAACGAATCTGGATCTAGTAGGATCCGGTCCAGATCCGATCCGTTGCCATCCCTAGTCCAAACGCTGATTTTATCTCATGAGATGAGATCCCCACTAAGTAGGTGTTTGAACCGTAAGTTAATATTTTGTTATGAACTATGACTTGCTCATTTGGTAATATTATATGTTGATGGTTTTCACAACTTGATGTTTTTTTTATGTCTATAAAAAATATATACAACTTAAGAAATTCAAATTACACGTCCAAACAAAACTTCAACTTCAAATGATCATGATCATGATTTTATCTCATGATTTCAAATCAAGTTCAAACGGCTCCTGAGAAACTTTGAGTATGGACTTCAAACACATTTGGTTTATCTAAATTTAAGCTAATTGTTAAGATTGTACTCAAATGGTTTATCAAAATTTAAGCTATTTATTAAATTACTATCTTCATTCTCTTATCTTGTTAAATTATTCACAAGTCATGTCGATTTGACAGAATTTGCATGTGTTTAATTATTCATAAGTAATGATGAAAGCGCTATAAGTTTTGTACAATCCTCATTCTTCTAAACCTTGCTAATTGCTCACAAGTCATGTCGGATTGTCAACACTTATCTGATTTTAATTTACAAATGAAAAACGGGCAATTTTAGTACAATCTAGATTCTCTTATTTTATTAAAGTGTTTACAAGTCTTGATCGAATTGTTAGAATTAGCTATGTTCAATTATTCACAAGTTATAACAGTGTGTCATGGCTTTAGTACAATTTTTATTCTCCTATTTGTTAAATTATTTGCAAGTTTTGTTGGATTAAAAAGACGTGCTTGTGTTATAACACCAAGGTCAATTTTACACAAAGTCCATAAACATCGACAAAACTTAAACAACGGCCCACAAAATGTCATATTTGGGCAAATTTAGCTCTACTAGTTTCAAGAAATTGCACGATTTGGCCTTCAAATGAATTGGTCTTTAATTTTTGTGCCTCTATTGAAATTTATGCCTTCCGAGGCTTAAGTTTTTACGGGATCCGGCACAACTTGTGTCGGATCCCGTAAAGAACTTATGCTTCAAAAGACATAAGTTTCATTTGAGGGGCAAAAATTAAAGATCAGTACAAACTACAAAGTAGGGACAAAGTGCAAATGACCCTACTAGTTTCATCCAGTATAAAACCACATTCTAGTGGGCTTTATCATGTTTTTTTACTTCTGTAGCCTACTTGCAAGTTGCAACTGCTCACATTTCATGGGCCGGGCCATGAGAACACTCAAGTGAAGCTTAACCAAAATATCAGAAAGGGCCAACATGGACGAAAATGGGTGATTTAATTATAATCACTTTTCAGCCTCTATATTTGAAAAAAATAGTCACTATCTGTGGTTAAAACTTAAGCTATTCACACTTACTAAACCAAATTAAATAATAAAAAAAATTACTAATAAAATATTTTAAATTGCATGGTAGACCACAAATCTCAAACTCTAATCTAAGTGTCATTATCATCTTGTTTTCTGTTTGTAAAATCTGCCAACCTCAGTGTATAACCATAACTCCACAACATGTCGATGGTTAATTCATTCGACAATAAGTGACCTATTACAAGTGAAACCTTGACAAATTTTCTACAATTCATAATAAGTTTAGTTATGTTGTAGCACTAGCTAACTACATGTACTGCACATGTTTTGCATTGACAATTTCCCGAAAATGAACTTCCTTTCAACTCATGTATCATATGCATATGCCCAAAATATAAGTGTAGATAGAGTAGATATGTGTTTCAAAATCACCGAGATAAAATTCTAAATTGACCACTGCCGGAAAGTTTGGAAGGGGGATCATGGTTGGATTTATAGTGTCAGTTACAAGTTCACGTGAACCCAATACCTTGTACAAACCCTATAGAGTCGTTTGGTTTGAGTAGAGGAATAATTAATCCCAACATAAAATCTTGAGTACGATAATATGGTGTTTGGTTGAGGTATATGAATAATTAATCTTTCAGCATAAAATTCATCATGAGATATATACTGTTTTGGTTGTCAGAACTAAATGATAACCACATACAAATTATTAAAAAATATATATATATATATATATATATATATATATATATATATATATATATTATTTTATATGGGATAGAAAGTGAAATAAGAATGCATGCATCAGTAATAAAGAGATTATATAATCTGTAAAAAAAGAGCAGCTCAGTGCACTAAGCTCCCGCTATGTGCGGGGTCCGGAGAAGAGCCGGATCACAAAGATCTATTGTACGCAGTCTTAACTCACATTTATGCAAGATGTTGTTTCCACGGCTTGAACCCATGACCTCTTGGTCACATTCAACTTTACCAATACAATATTTTTATATATATAGATATATTAATAACCGCATAAATCATAATAATGCATTCATTATTATCACTCCATATACAAAAAAATTCTTACATTACTAATCCGTTCCTTGAACAAACAATTAATGCACAATTCTTGCATTAATAATTTCTACATTACTTACTTCTATATAAATCAAACGACCTTCACTTAAGATCATATGTATATATTGATAAATTTTAAATTTTGAATTCGCTTTATCATGGTAAAGAGATTTGCAAGCTAGGTTTCAACTGTCAAATCTTGATGTATCTTAGTCAAGAAATAGGACTACATGTCCAAATGACTAAACTATTACTATCATATTATTCTACGCATGCATGATGCAACTACTTTTTCTTGGTGTACACTTGGCTGTTTATATATTGATGTAGCAACTGTTTCGCAAAATAAATCCATGTAAATTAAAGCCTAACCACGTAAAGTCCTTATAATAAAATTTAATTCCAAGATCTCTAATCATCTTAATTAATTCCTCGTGAAAACATCAGATTTCCTTTTCCAACTTGTTTTCCAGGATCAGTCTCAATCATGCAACAAGGCCAATCATCAACAGAAATTACTTATCAATTTGTTTACACCAAACTAAATACTATTTAATTTAACCATAAGAATCACAAATCAAAGTGAAATGCATATCATTAGCCATAGTTAAGCTAGCGATAAAAAATTGCGTGCAAGAGAAATTTCTTGCAATCATTCATTTTCTGTTGGTATAAGCTTTTCCGATAATTAACTTCTGGAGTATGTACTTGTCGATCTCATTTAAAAGTTTAGGCTGTTAGAAAGGGTACACTTTCAATCACTTACAATATTTATATTTTCAACACGTTCTCTCACAAGTACAAGTTATGAGTCTATGTGCAAACCCATTATAAAACAAAATTCCACGTAATTGACACGTAAAAAGATCAGACCAACACGTAAGGGACATACAGAAACATAATGTAATCACATAACTAAAATTGTAATTTGTCTAACGGCTTAATTCCCCAGATTTCACTTCTTGTCATTGATTTATGTCGGAATTCCCCGACAAGCCGTTTTTCGACCGAACGAAATCATTCGAGAAGGGTTTATAGGTTTTCCTAGTTTACTTATTAAAAACAATGAGAATGTGTTATTCAAATGAACAGGAGAAAACCCTACTTAGATTCGCAAGCCTTTGTCATTATCTTTCAACTAAATAGCCTAAGGCCCTCTGTGAATTTGTAAATATAAGGAACACTCTGTATCAAAAGAATGGTCTCATATGCATTTCATCTTTCTCTTGGATCATGCTGTATAAAAGTTCTCATTTTTAAACGAATTTCCAAAGAAAATATCCATATTAAATAGGCAAATTTTTAGTAGTGCCAATTCCATGTCTGCCAGCTATATTCTCGCATATGCCAACCACAAAAGAAAGACAACAATTCCCAATGACTAATCAATATGAACAACTGATGTTGTAATAATTAATTAGTACTAGTATTTCTTTAATTAGTAGTTATCAGTGCAGCAGGATTAGTTGGCTGATGAGGAGTTACGTTCAGTTTAGTCTACGGATGATTGGTATTAGCGAATATTCTCCGAATATTCTCTGTATATTTTGTAATTATGATAAATGTATATTTAAGGTAACTTAGGATTCTAATTGTATTAGGAATCAACCTTTGTAAGGTAAGTTAGGATTCGTACCATATTAGGAATCAACCTTTGTACAGCTATATATATTGTGAATAATGAAAGGAATCCCCAAGGGAAATTATTCCATCTTTCATGGTATCAGGAGCCTAAAACCTAAATTTCTTCTCTTCCTCATTCTCGGCCGAAATTAGCAGTTTTTTTTTCCTGATTTCACAGGAAAAAAAATAAAATTCTGCTTTCCTCCCTTTTTCGGCCAAACCAGAAAATTCCCTTCCCTCGGCAGGCGACAACCATGTCTTCCCCCACAAATTCCGGTTCATCCACTGGCACACTTGACAACCCCTCTCAACGTTCAGTATCTTCTTTTCATCCGGCATTCGCCGTTAACAACATCAAGAATTTTATCCCTATAATTCTTGACCAAGAAGACTGTCAATATTCCATGTGGATGGAACTATTCTACATTCATGCATGTGCATACAACGTGCTCGATCATATTGATGAATCTGTTCCTCGTCCCACCGATGTTACAGACTCAATCTGGCGTCGTCTTGACGCCATCGTCAAACAATGGATCTACGGCACCATCTCCAAAGACATGTTGTGCACTATCATGAAAACAGGTGCTACGGCATGTGAACTTTGGGTCCGGCTAGAAGAAATCTTTCAGGACAATAAAAATACTCGGGCCGTATATTTGGAAGAGCAATTCAATAATACCCGTCTCGAGAATTTTAACAACATGTCCGAATATTGTAAGCAACTGAAACTCATAACCGATCAACTATCCAACGTCGGGACTTCTGTTTCAGAAACCAAGATGGTACTTCAACTTGTTGCGGGTTTACCAAAAGGTGAATATGACACACTCGCAACAATGATTCAACAAGCCGACCCTCTCCCAAGTTTCAACAAGGCACGTTCACAACTATTGTTGGAAAAAACTAGACGTGCTAAACAAGAGGAACATAATCAAAAGGCGTTAGCCGTTGACGGAATGACAACACTGCGGCGAAGCAAGAACCACCATCACAAGCATGTCCGAAGCAGAAGAAGCACCACCTGGTTGCGGTCCACCGAAGAAAGAAGAAGCAAGAAGAAGAATAACAACAAGAAAGAAGAGACACTAAAGAATAAGAGGAAAGAATCGCAAAGAACAACAAGAGAAGACAGCAGCAGCAAGAGCAGAAGAAGCAGCAGCCCGGCCTGTCCCCGACCGATTTGGGCCAGGCCTACACCACCGTGAACCTTCAATGCCCGACGACAATTGGTACATGGACACCGGAGCCACATCTCACCTCACCCGGTCGTCAGGTAACCTATCTCAACTACATCGGTTAAAGTGTCCTCAATTTATTACTGTCGGCAATGGTCATCGCATTCTAATTGAAGGTTACGGTAACACACACACAGAACATCCACACCCACCTTTCTCCCTAAACCACGTCCTATACACACCTAACATCATTAAAAACTTAATCTCGTTAGAAAATTCACTAGCAATAATTCTGTGTCTGTCGAATTTGACCCTTTTGGTTTTTCTGTGAAAGAACTCAATACGGGGAAAATTCTTACACGCCACAATAGTGTGGGAGACCTCTACCCATTTACTCAATCTTCCGCTGTCAGACCGCAAGCACCTCTATCCCTTGCGGCAATCTCTCCCTCCACTTGGCACAACATACTCGGACACCCCGGAGACCCAGTTTTTACTTTTCTTAGGACTTCTAAGCGTATTCAATGTAATAATGGGAAAATTGCCCAACACTGTTTTTCTTGTCTACTGGGCAAACATACTCGTCTTCCATTTATGTCATCAAACAATGTTACTTTTTCTCCCTTTGATATTGTTCATGCTGATTTGTGGACATCTCCGATTGTTAGCTCTTTGGGTCAGAAATTCTATCTAGTATTCTTGGATGATTTTTCACATTTTGTCTGGATTTACCCACTGAAATTTAAATCTGAAGTTTTTACAAAATTCCTCGAGTTTCACAAATTCATTAAAACACAATTTGAAAAATCTATCAAATCATTCCAATGTGATAATGGACGTGAATTTAATAACTCGGCATTTCACAATTTCTGTTCTAAACAAGGCATGGTTTTCCATTTTTCTTGTCCCTATACTTCTTCGCAAAACGGAAAGGCTGAAAGAATTATACGTACCATCAATAACATGGTTCTCACACTTCTGTTTCATGCCTGCCTACCACCACCTTTTTGGGTCTATGCTGTCAAAATGGTATAATCCCTTCTTAATATTTTACCTATTAGCACACTCCAAAACAAGAACCTACCGAAATCTTATACCGTAGGCTACCATCATATGATCACCTACGTATTTTTGGATGCTTATGCTACCCCAACATGGCCTCCACTGCACCTCACAAACTTGCCCCTCGCACTCTGCCATGTGTCTTCCTTGGTCTATCTCCTAATCATCGGGGATACTTGTGCTATGAGATTGCTACTCGCAAAATCATCGTCTCCCGTCACGTCACCTTTGACGAGACAACCTTTCCTTTTTCAAATCTCCGGAAATTTCAGACCACCGATTACATCTTTCTCGATGAACCAAGTACGTCCCCGATCATCCAAAATCTATACCAACATTGCCCACTGTTCCGACAAGATCGCCACCTGTCCGGCACCACCCCAAACGACTCCCCTCGCTCACCCCTACGGCCCCCGGTCGAGTCACCGAAACCGGTCCGGTGAATCGAATCGCTACCCATTGGTCCAGAACCAGTGGACCAGCAACCTCCCAGCCCCTACCTACCGCCACTGCCGTCTCATCGTATGGAGACTCGTGCACAACACGGGATCTTCAAACCCAAAGTTCACTTCAATCTCTCCACACAAACCTTATCACCCATTCCAAAAAATCCAAAACTAGCAAAACTGGATCCAAATTGGAATGCGGCCATGTGCGAGGAATTTAACGCTTTAACCAAGCAGAACACTTGGGATTTGGTACCTATACCCGAAGGTGTGAATGTTATCCGATGTATGTGGCTATTTCGGCACAAGTTCAGAGACAATGGTGACTTAGAGAGGTATAAGGCAAGACTAGTCGCCAATGGCACTAATCAGCTGGAGGGTATTGATTGTGGTGAGACATTCAATCCGGTTGTTAAACCGACCACTATTCGGACTGTTCTCAGTATTGCTATGGGCATGCATTGGCCGATTCATCAGCTTGATGTCAAGAATGCATTCCTTCATAGGGATTTGAAAGAGACTGTGTACATGCATCAGCCTCCTGGCTTTGTTCATCCGGCAGCTCCGCAGTTTGTGTGTCGTCTCAGGAAGTCATTGTATGGATTGAAACAGGCACCCCGCGCTTGGTATGATCGTTTTGCCAGGTATCTTCTGCAGATTGGTTTTGTATGTAGCAGGTGTGATAACTCTCTCTTCACTTTTCACCGAGGTAGCAGCACTGCATATTTGCTATTATATGTCGATGACATTGTTCTTACTGCCTCATCTGACGTTTTGAAGAATGAAATCATTGCTCTACTCAAAACTGAATTTGCTATGACTGACTTGGGTAAGCTAAGTTATTTTTTGGGTATATCGGTAACTAGATCTGCAGCCACTATGTTCCTGTGTCAGCGTAAGTATGCAGAAGAGATAGTGTACAGGGCCAAGATGGCAAATTGTAAAATTATGTCAACTCCGGTGGACTCCAAATCCTAGCTTAGTTCCAATGACGGTGCACCAGTTTCTGATCCCACTCTATATCGGAGTCTAGCAGGTGTTCTTCAGTATCTTACATTCACTAGGCCTGATATTACATATGCCATTCGGCAGGTGTGTCTGTTTCATGCACGACCCCGAGAGTCCCATTTTGCCGCCCTCAAACGTATTATCGGATACGTTAAGGGCACACTAGACTTTGGATTACACTTATACCCCTCTCGACCCAACCAAGTTACTTGCCTACACGGATGCAGATTGGGCGGGATGCCCGACACACGTCGCTCCACCTCGAGTGGTACCTTGTGTATTTCTTGGGGATAATCTTATCTCATGGTCCGCCAAGAGGCGGGCCACACTATCCCGTTCGAGTCTTTGAAGCGAGAATATCGCGGTGTTGCTAATGTAGTTGCTGAGATTTGTTGGCTCCGAAATCTTCTTTTAGAGCTCCAGTGTCCACTCCGTAAGGCGTCTATAGTCTATTGTGACAACATATCTGCCATCTATATGTCTCATAATCTGGTCCAACATCGGCGGACTAAGCATATTGAGATGGATATCCACTTTGTGCGAGAGAAGGTTGCCGTGGTCGAGTCAAAATATTACACGTGCCTTCCTCTTATCAGTATGCAGGCATCTTCACAAAGGGACTATCGCGACAGCTCTTCACCGACTTCCGATCCAGCCTGAGCGTTCGGCCTCCTCCCGCTCCGTCTGAGGGGGAGTATTAGCGAATATTCTCCGAATATTCTCTGTATATTTTGTAATTATGATAAATGTATATTTAAGGTAACTTAGGATTCTAATTGTATTAGGAATCAACCTTTGTAAGGTAAGTTATGATTCGTACCATATTAGAAATCAACCTTTGTACAGCTATATATATTGTGAATAATGAAAGTAATCCCCAAGGAAAATTTGGAACATAATTTGTTTTGCCAATTAATCAATTCATATATGATTGCACTCACGAGGCACATGGGGTACTGACTTGTACGGCTCTGATTGATCTTGAAATTATTGAGGACTTTATTGGAGGGATTATTTGACTTCACTATCGCTATGAGTTGGTGGGTTTGACTACAAAATAGGAGTAATGAGGAAGAAAAATGTTGAAGAAGAGTTTTTTGGTGGATTGAAAATGCTTTTGGCAAAATGGAGAATAATGGTCTGAACTCTTGTATTCTGGATTTAAATTATATATATGGTCAATGTTAACACTTCTCCATCGATGGCTTAGCTTTTTCTTGGTGCAACAGTAATAAGAGTTATTGTCGTCCAACAGTAAATTCTTGATGCAACGGTAAAATGTTAACACTTGTCAAGTTATTGGTGTTGATACCATTTTTTGGGCTAAAAAACATAGAAATGCTTTTAACATTGTAGTGTGATATTGTTTTTTTTGTCCAAATCTAAAAAAGGCCTCATACTATTAATAGTATTAGTATCCAACACTTTCTAAGTATTTTACTTTTCTTTTTAGCTATCAATGTGGGATTAGCACGAGTCGCTATCTTTTCCTTTCAACAATGCCTAAAAACTTCGTGTCAAAATATACGCCACATAAATTAAAACGGAGAAATTAGGGAGCGCTCATCTACCAAGAAAGTCTCCCTTGAACAGGCGTGAGTTTCTGCATGCTAGTGTTGTTATAATAAACTAAACCTGCATGTTTCATACACATATATGAATTTAGAGTTTTAAGTTTGGTGCACGGTCAAGATAGAAAAGACTTTGTGCGCCATCAGGCAATCTCAATGATAAACATGGTAACTTTATTTCCTTCTAATTCTAACGTTTTTCTTGATCTTTATCAACTTAATGTCAAACCCAAGTGTTAACACTTAAAAGTAATTTAAGTGTTTAGTCGAATTCAGTGACAACCGAATTGTTCCAGAACCAAATTTACTCCTAGCCCTCGACTACAAGAACTTCATCGGCTACTAAGGCATCTTCGCTGAGTTGTTAGTTAGAGGTACGACCGGGACCCACTCGGATGCAGACGCCTCAACGACCAAGTCAAAAGGGTTTCTGGACCCCTAAAAGCGGTAACGGTCAACAACAGGGCCATTATCCGAGAAAGAGGAGTAGAGGGCGAGAAAATCGACACCACCCCCCCTAGTCATCCATTGAACTTAGTGGGTTACTTGGATGTCTGACATGGGGGGAACCACGTTGTACAATTTTTTCTTTTTTTGTACTATAAATAGGATCATTCTTTGTATATACGAACACAACCAATCAATCAAACAACTCAAATTTTATCTATCTTTTACTTCATTTTATCATTTATCTTTACTGTACTCAGTTGCATTCATGTTTCTTACTTCTTAGTTTACTCATACCACCGTCCTAATGCTTTCTAGAATAGTTGAGGAACCCATTGCTGGAAATTAGAGTTCCGTTTCCAGCTCAAATCGCTTAAGTTAAGGAATCAATTTGTCTCCCGATTTCATCAGCCGATAAAACGGCAGAGAACAAATTTCGGGGCGAGAATATAACAATAGAATATTAGTATATAAACTAGTGAATTTGAACACGCTTTGCGCGGTATCTTAGTAAATTTAAAAATGATCTTTTATAAATTACGTCGAGATAAATGAGATAATTTGTTTTGCTTAGACCCGTATTTCTTTTCCTTATTAACAAATTATATAATTATAAGATGCAACACCATTGAAAACGATAAGAAGAAAGGTATACAACTAATGATCTTTTTGGATTGGTTGTGCCAAGTCAAGAAGAAAAATACAATTTCATAAAAGAGGAGAAAAAATAGTTGAAAGCGGTAACCCTCTTATATTTCTGAAATTTAAGTAATATTCTCTTTAATTACACACAAACATATGATGTTAAGCTTAGTATTGTTGACTCTCAATTATATGTAATTTAAATTAGAATATTGGAGCACCTAAATGACTATTCTACCACACATAATTTTATATGATACAATATAGCTATTGTAAGATAATGATTTTCTTTTTAGCCGAACTTCTAAACTTGCAAAGATGAATAATCATGGAACACATTTAAAAGACGAGGGAGCGATCTTCTTTCTTCATGTTTGTCAATTGCTATGTAGAATCTATTTTCAAATACTTTGTAGTTGTTATGCAATTCTGTGTTCACCATCTTCTCATATAGAATTAAATATGAACGAACTGGAAGAAGACAAAGAGTTAGAAAATATGTAACATTTAATTTATCTTTTTTAACTTTGATTTTGAAAGTTATTGTGTGTACAACAACAACAACAACATACCAGTGAAATCCCACACCGTGGAGTCTGGGGAGGGTAAAGTGTACACAGACCTTACCTCCACCTTGTTAGGTAGAGCGGCTGCTTCCGGGAGACCCTCGGCTCAAGATGAAATATAATCACAAGCAAGGCACTTAAAAGTCAAAACAAAGCAAGAGTAAAGAGTAAAGCAAGAGAAACGGTCAGACTCCGATAATGAATTGAAGCAGTATAAAATGCATTCGAGCAAAAAGGAGCAATATCTAACACACCTAAATAAGCTAGACAAAATACATTAAAGAACACGTAGCAACATAATTAAACTACAATGGATTATAAAGCAATATTGTGCCTATAAGTGATATGTTAATCGGGTCTACAGTAATAATACTACAACTATCAATTTGTAAGCATAAGTAGGACTACGCTCGAGTACCTACTACTCTTCTACCCTAATCTGTGTCCTCCATAACCCCCTATCTAAGGTCATGTCCTTAGTAAGTTGCACTTGCGCTATATCCCGTCTAATCACCTCTCCCCAATACTTCTTTGGCCTACCTCTACCGCTCATAAACCCGTTCATAGCCAGCCTCTCACACCTCTGCACTAGGGCATCTGTGTCTCTCCTCTGAACATTCCCGAACCATCTCAACCTCGCTTTCCTCATCTTATCATCCACCGAGGCCACTCCCACTTTCTCCCGGATATCATCATTTCTAATCTTATCTCTCCTTGTATGCCCACACATCCATCTCAGCATCTTCATCTCCGCAACTTTCATCTTTTTGTATGTGCGAAGTCTTGACTGGCCAACACTCCGCCCCATACAACATAGTCGGTCTAACCACCACCCTATAGAACTTGCCTTTAAGTTTTGGTGGTACCTTTTTGTCGCACAAGACTCCATATGCGAGCCTCCATTTCATCTACCCTGCCCCAATACGATGTGTAACATCGTCATCAATCTCTCAATTCCCTTTGATAATAAATCCTAGGTACTTGAAGCTTCTTCTTTTTTGAATGACCTGAGTACCAAGCCTTACCTCCACGCCTGTCTCGCTCCCGTTGCTGAACTTGCACTCCAAATATTCTGTCTTGGTCCTACTCAACCTGAACCCTTTAGACTCTAGAGTTTGTCTCCAAACCTCCAGTTTGGCGTTCACTCCGCTGCGAGTCTCATCAATCAGGACTATATCATCTGCGAATAACATACACCATGGTACCTTCTGATCATTCATTTTCCTAAACATCTTCCTCATTTAATATTTTTTTAAATATAACACAATCAATTATAATTAAGAGGCTTAAAAAGTGACTTTTGAGTTATTTTAACATAGCACATATATAAATGGGGGGGGGGGGGTTACAATAAATGCCAATAAAATTAAGGGAAAAAATAATTATTTCATAAATCAGTAATATTTTAGGAATTTATAAATTAAAGAGTATTATAAAGAGCATGAAGGAGAACCAAAAAACAACAACCTTGTATCAAATGTCATTTTCTATGAAGAAGCAGAGGCTTGGCGCAAGAGACAAACGTGATTTTTTTGTGGAGAACTTAAATTTAGAATTTTGAAGGTAAAATTGTAAAATCTAACAAAAAGGAAAAATTAAAATTCTGATCAATAAATGGTGTCATATCATCTTCTCAAAAATATCACTTAGAAAAGTGTCATGTCACTCTCCTTTGTCTAGCTTTATAGTATATATGGATATAGATGATATTAGATTTTGCTAAAATTATTTAGATGGCCAATCAATTATCTAAGCAACAAAGTTTATATATTTTAATTTCCATATATTAAGAAGTATAAATATAAAAATTCAAGACTAACTAAAAGGCATGATGACCATTGTCAACGATTTTGTGTCACGAACAAACTGAAAAAGAAGATTAACAATAGATGTTATATAACATAATAATTTAAAGGTTGAAAAAAATAAACATTCTAAAAGATATTCATATAATAAAAGTATGAAGACACTCACTCACTTACTAAAATATTTTAGTACCTGACATGAGAATAGTTCATTCTCCATAAATATTTTCTTCATTTTGTACTGATGATCTCCTCCTCAGTTCTACAATTTTGTGCTTTTGATCTCATCATCCATTTTACAACGAAAAAATCGAAAAAGAAGATCAACAATAGAAGTTCTATAACATAATAATTTAATCGGTGAAAAAATTAAACATTCTAAACGATATTCATATAATAAAAGCAACAAGACACTCAGTCACTTGCTAAAATAAATATTTGAGTACTTGACATGGGAATAGTTCCTTCTCCATATCTTCTTCATTTTGTGCTTTTGATCTCCTTCTTGGTTCTACAATTTGTACTTTTGATCTCATCATCTATTCTATAATACTCTCCATTTATTGGAATGAGAATACCATGTTGGTGTGATTTTAATTAGGCGTCATAACTTGTACACTAAATTAGGAATTATGAAATTAATTACTAATACTATATAAGAGTAGAAGTTATGAAAATGAAGGGGTGTGAGTTATGAAGATGACTCTTTAAATTAAAATAAATGATTAAAATGATATAAAAAGCCAAAAAAAGAAGAAGATAATCTCCTCATCTATTCTACAATCCTCTCCATTTATTGGAATGAGAATACTATGTTGGTGTGATTTTAAGTAGGTATCATAACTTGTACATAATTATAAAATTAATTATTAGTACTAATTAAGAGTAGAAGTTGTGAAGATGAAAGGGTGTGAGTTATAGAGATGACTTTTTAAATTAAATTAATATAATAAAAATAATATAAAAAGCCAAAAAGGAGAAAATAAATAAATACAATCCTTGGCCCTAGAGAGGTGACATATAGGATTGTCTATTCTTAGCTTTATATTATATACAAGTGAATTTGCTCGCGCTTCCCATAATAAACAAAAGACATTCAATGAGTGAATTTACAAAATGATACTATTTCTTCGGAAAGAAAGAAATAAAAACTACAAGTCCGCATGGGCAGCTCAATTGGTTTCAAGGGGGATATTTGGAGCAAAGACCAAGGATCGAATCCCGTCAGCGGCAGTGTGGGGGTTTCTTCTTGAAATAAAGGAGGGTCCCTTGTGCGCAGCGTGGTACTGGTCTAACATTTTAAATCAATTGAGTCACCATGATTTACCTCCTTCATAGACCTGTCGGACCGGAGTGTGGGGGCCCCTAGGGTGGGAGATTCCACCTTTTGGAGCAAAGAAATAAAAACTACAAACTGAATTTTTTTAAATAGTTTTTTCAGAAAGGCGGGAAATTTTTTTCCAGGTAGCCTCATCTAATATTTTACTAATTTGAATTACTATTTTCTTTTTCAGTTTGAGGTATAAGTTTAATTTCAACAAACAATCCATTCGAGTTTAGGAATAATATTAGATAAACATATAATTGGTTGTTGAAGCAAATAATAGGAAATCGTTAACAATATTATATAGGATTATCAAATTTAATTACATTTAATAGAAGCATTAAGCCAATTCTTTAGATGGTTTATACGAAATAGCATAGTCAATGAGCATTCATATAGACCATTCCATAACATTTTAGAACTGAAGCACAAGAAATTGTTATGTAAGAAAGAGCATAACTGATCATGACCCTTTTTCAGTTTAACCTAGGGCTGGCCAGTGGGCCGGGACAGCCCGACCCCGACCCGAGCCAGTCCCGAGCCCGCCCCGGTCCCGCCCCAGTCCCGCCCCGACCCCGCCAAAAAATAAAAAAAATTACGGGGGCGGGACTCGAACTCGGGACGGGATGATGTCTCGTCCCGCGAGACCCGAGCCCGCCCCAGGCCCGCGAGACCCGACCCCGCCCCGACCCCGACCCCGCCCCTTTGCAAAAATGGCCGTTGCACCAACGGCCATTTTAGATTATGGCCGTTGACCAACGACCATTTTAGCCCCCCCCCCCTCCCCCAACCCCCTACCCCTTAATATTTATTTTTAACCCATAAGTTATTATATTTACACTTTAACCCAATTTTTCAACTATAAATAACTCATTTTCTCTTCATCTTTCTCACGAATCTTCCTACAATCTCTCTAATTTCTCAATATATCTCTCTACAAGTCTACATTGTTTGCTAAATATTCAATTTTATTTATTCATTTGGGAATTGGTAGTGAAGTTGGCAACTAGCTTGAGGATCTTCCATCGAGCAAAGTTTCAATTTTCAACCTCTCGATTACACGTCGACGTTACGTCGGCGTTTGGTACATTCGTTCCTTCATTAAATTATTATTGTCTGTTTATTTAGTTTAGATCACTTAATTTTATTGTCTTTAAATATTTATTTATTTATTTATTATCATAATTAAAATGGAAGGATTAAAAGGTATGTTTAAGGGTAAGGGTAAGGGTGCTTCTTCTAGTAGGGGCAACCAGGGCAAGGGTACTTCTTCTAGTCATCTTATTCCTACATAGGATGATTTTGTTGATACTCAACATTTTCCTACAATACCATTAGATTTAGACCAGGAGCTATTTTCTGGAATTCAAGAAGACTTTAATTTAGACGATGATCTAGATGATATACCCACTAATGTTGATGACAACACACCCACTAGTGCACCTTCAACTGAAATACCTCCTATTCCCCCTAGTATGAGACGAGGTCCAAGCAAAACGACCATTAAAATCGAGATGCATGGACATTTTTTGATAGGGACGTAGAGAATCAAGTAGCCATATGTAAAATTTGTAAAAATGTTTTAAAATTTAAAAGCGGAAAAGGTCACGGTGGGACCGGGGGTTTAATTAGACACGTAGTAAGTGCTCATCCGGCTAGGTATGCCCAATACCAGGCTTCAAAACCGGGTGCGCAAACGCCCGCTCCATCGGGACAAGGTTCACATACCGATATTGTCCCGGACCAAGTAGTGGTCAAATTAACCCTATGACGGGGGAATTGTAGGCTCTAAATACAATAAACATAGAGATAGGGAAGCAATATCAAAATTAGTTGTGGAGGGTTTCCCTTTTTCATTTCCTTCATCTCCCGGTTTTATTCATTACATTAGAGATATATATAATCCTGCTTTTAACGGTTTTCCTAGATCAACCGTTAAGAGAGATGTATTTAAATTCGCGCATGAATATCAACAATATTTACTTTTTTCATTATATCATTTTAATGGCAAAGTATCCATCACGTACGATATAGGTCGTAGTACTAACGGCCATGATTATTTAACCGTAACTTGTCATTGGATAGATTATAAATGGTCTATGCAAAAACGTATTTTAGCGTATAGATATATAGATGATAGGCACACCGGTACTTTTATTGCGAGAAAATATTTATCAAGTGTGCGATTATTACGGAATTACCGATAAAATTATGACTATTACATTAGATAACGCTTCTAATAACAATTACGCAATTACAATTTTAAAAAATAGTTTAACTCCTTCTTTTCCGGACCATTTTCATATAAAATGTGCGTGCCATATATATAACTTAATTGTAAAGGATGGTCTATCACTTTTTGAAGACATTCTTAGTAAAATACAATTTGCTATAAACTTTATTTTTAAAAGTATTAAAGTACAACGTAGAAAAGAATATAAAAAAATTTGTCATGATTGTGGACTACCTTTTAGAAAAATTCCACAAGAAGTATCCACTAGGTGGAATTCTTTATACGAGCAACTACTTGTTGCTTATGACTATAAATTACCTATAACTTTATTTTTTAACTCTCATAATAAAAAGCCGGTGATATGATTTTAGATAGTGATTGGGAAAAAATCTCCGAACTTATTGTATTTTTAGAGAAATTTTTTCAAGCAACAAAAGAATTTTCCGGTATATATTATCCTACTATTTCAACTATGTTATTTTATATAACTCTAATATTTTTATTACTTAGTGAATATATGGAAAAACCAAAGCTTATAAGGCGACTATTAAAAAAATGTTTCTCAAAATAAAAAAATATTTTATTCCTATTCCCTCTATTTATATTATTGGTTCTCGTATTAAATCCTACTATTAAAATAGACGGTACTAAATCACTAATTGAAACTATTTACGATTGTATAGAAGTACTACCACCTCCAAGTCCCAAAAATCTAAATCACCCACCACCTATTGAACAAACTAAAGAAGAAGTATTGTCTAGCGTAGAACACCAATGCAAAAATATATATAGATTTTATCAACAAGAAAATGCTAGTAACTTACCAAACTTCCATACCATCTTCTTCATCTTCAACACAACCTCACAAAAGACATCTTTGTTTCTGCGGCTAGTATTGAAAGCCTCGAAATAGAATGTGCGGTCGTACCTCTACTACTAACCAAATTAGCGAGTTGGATATTTTTGTTTTACGGGGTTAAATCTCGTACCGTATCAAGAAGTTATCAATGAAGATGGACATGAAGACTTTGAAATTTGGAGGGGAATGAGAAGACCTTTCCGACACTTTCATTGATGGCTCGAGATGTTTTGAACATTCAAGCGTCGTCAGCGCGTACGAAAGCGCTTTTTCGCGAGCGAGATATCAAATAGGAGACCACGAGACACTCATTAGCCGGGAGACGACTTGGAAATTGCGTATTATTCGAGAGATTGGATACGAGCGGAGCGGAGAAGGTGCGGTCAACCGGAGATCAACGAAGAAGATGATGAAAACTACAACAAAATCTTAACCGAAGGTAGTGGAAGCGACGTGGATCAATTTGACCAACAAATACCAATTCCAACCGAAAAACCACATGAAATCATCAAGCAATTAGAACAGGTTTTTTTGAGAATGTAATTTTTTTAATTGTAATTTTATTATGTAATTTGTAACTTTTAGACAACACCACAAAGTTGCAATTTAGATTTTAGACAATTGTATTTGTATTACAAAAAAATCATATGTCTATTAAATAATATAAGAGGCACAAAAACAGCCTTGGGATGTTTTTATTACACTATCTTATTTTGTTTATTGAGTTTTTTTTATACATATGTTATTTTTTTTTTTTTAAAAAAAAAAATGAAAACCCGCCGTATCCCGCCCCGAGCCCGACCCCCGCCCGAGCCCGCCCCGACCCGAGCCGACGGGATCGGGATCGGGACGGGACTTGCTCCGTCCCGCCGGACCCGACCCCGCCGAGCCCGCCGGACCCGACCCCGCCCCTTCTCCCGTCCCGCCCCGACCCCGACCCCGCCAGACCCGGCCCGCCAGACCCGAGCCCGGCCCACTGGCCACTCCTAGTTTAACCTTATCACGAGCTCTCCCTGTAATATTATGTTGTCATGCAATCCTAGGCATAGTATAAGTAATTCAAGACATTATTTTATAAGTTTAATAGTTGGTGCCTGATTAAGAAAGACACGTGAAACAGAAAATTATAATTATATCTACTAATGGTAACACTAATTAAGAATATGTTTCAAGAATAGTACCGTATGAATCCCGAAGCTAGAAGCAGCATGAGGCATCAACAACAAAATCTAGTCGATTTTTATGTCTCTTCTTCACACTAAATCTTGCCAGCCTTTTTCTTTTCACAGTCTTAGCCAGCACTATCCCTTATATGAAATTGTTAAGAGTCTCATATACATCGCATATGGAATGAGAACATGAACTCTTTATATGGACTTCAACAATCTTCACCTTATAAGCTATCTTTTGAGGTTGAGTTATATTATCCAAGCTCCAATTAACAAGGTATGAGCGTGCGAGAGAGTGTTAAGAGTCTCACATCGGATATGAAATGGAAACATGGACTCCTTATATGGACTTGGACAATCCTTACCTTACAAACTAGTTTTTGGGTTGAGTTAGGCTCATGTGCCATATCTTTACCGAAATAATTCATTTCAAAGACCCATTTACGTTTATATAATTCTCAAGGAAGTTGAGAAGACATATTTTCATTCTTCATGGAGGGAATGGAAGGTTGGAGTAGTAAATACTGAGGCTTTCAATATCTTTACAATAAAGTATAGGAATGAGTGGAGTAGTAAATTTGGATGCATTTAAAATTTGACATTAAAGAACATGAATGAATGGAGGAGTAGTAATTGTCATATTTATTCTGGTACAATAAAAAGATAGAAAAATAGAGAATACTGTAAAAAAATGAAAAAAAAGATAAATAAAAATTTTACCCAATAAGAGGTGTCACATCACCTTTTATGTTTCTAGCTTTACTATGTATATATATTTGTCAATTACATGAGAAATTTGGAGCAATAAAATTGGTTGAATGACCGGCTAGAGAAGTTAATAATTTGTAGAAGGAATAGGAAGGCAAAAGTAATACTTAATTGGCTCATTACTTCTTATAATTATAATTAATGGTAATTAACTGTTACATAGAGAACTTTTCATTTTCTTTACTTTATTGCACTCTTATTGAATATCTTATGTAGCTAATAAATATAAAATTAATCACCCGGTGGCTCGTGGCGACGTGCTAAAGTTACTAATAAATATAAAATTCTAGTTACGTCACTAAAGTTTGTTCCCCGTTAAAAATTATTGTGGTGATTAATTTTGAAAAATTTGGAGATTAAGGTTCAAATCGCAACAAAGATTAAATAAAAACTCTAGGTGATTACCTCTGTCTAAGTCTTGGTACGGTGCGCGAAATCACCCAGTGACTCGTGGCGACGGGTGAAATATTAAAATAACTAACAAGTATTCGGTAAAATAATTGAAATGTGTCCGAGCTAACGTTCCAAACACCACCATTATAAAAATAAAACAAATAAGAAGTTTGCTCCGTCATTTTTTTTTTTGTTACAACACAGGCTCTTAAAATAAAATTAAGACATCCTAATCAAAGCCAGCTGATTGTATTCATTATGAAAAAGGTCAGGCATGACATGATCAACTCATGATTAATGTCAAACTCTAGATGGTTTATTTTTTTTAATTACATTTATCACATAAATGATCGCAAAGCAATAACGATTAAGCTTAAATAGCTTTTGACTTCTTATGTATGTCTTAATTTATCTTAAGACTTATATAGCTTTTGACTTCTTATGTATGTCTTAATTTATCTTAAGACTTAAATAGCTTTTGACCTCTTATAATATGTCTCGATCTATTTCTTTAATGTAATATTCTCCAACTTACAGTAGTTTATTCATACGTAATGATTAATTAATTAGTGGCGTCAAAGATGTGTCTACACTCAAAACTTAGGCAAAGTAATACAAGAGAAAGAGACATAGTGGCCAAATTGATTAGAGTGGAAACAAAAACAAATTAATTTCTATATATGTGTGTTTATATGACTGTATGTATATGTCGGTTGCCTGGCTATTTAGTGCCCTTTTTATGTGTTTATGAATTGATTGTATCATGGATACAGAGGAATCACGATTTCAGTTTTTATTCTCAATTTTAGAACGATGACTTCAATTGTTAATAATTAAATTTTAATTTGTCTAGGCTTCTAACTTCGTTCCTGATAGGATACAAGTTCACCCAATATGGATTATAAGTTATCGAGTACTAGTTATGGCCATCCATTTTTGAGTAGGGACATGTTTGACAGCATGTCATTTGTACGAATTAGAGAATTGAGAGGAAAAAACATGAAAATGCTTTCTCGGATTTTGTTAGTCGTATAAGTGAGTAAAAAATGTAGAGAACTTTTAATAATTTTTTTTCCGCTTAATATTGACCTAAGATCATAAAATTAAATGAAAAAGCATGATCAGTGGTTTCATCTAAAGGGATTCAAACAAAATACAAGAGATTGGCACTTAAGTTTTGAAAATGTAAAATTAAGTACTTCATTCTTGAACCTCTTTAATTTTAATGCTGTGTCAGAATCTTTACTTATGTCAAGAAAATTTAACATCTCCAATTTTATTTTTGTTTCGTCCTATATATCTAGTATATTTTTCGATGATTTTTTTTTTAATGAAACCTCTTTTTATCTCCACCTCTAAGTGAGTGAAGATTTAATATACCACTTAATAACTTATGACTTGTTTGAAACTTAAGCGTAACAAATTAAAATCAAATTCGTCGCCATTAATCGTATATGTAATGTATTCATTCCACGTTAGTGTGATTGCTTGGTGATATTTTGACATAAATAAAGGTGTGTTTGGTAGAACAACAACACGGCATTGACAAAATGGAATTTTGTGGCTCAACTTTGACTTTCCCCTTAAATCTATCCTTTTTTCCAAATATCCCCTTATAACCAATTGAGCTGTCCAAACGGACTTAAATCTATCCTTTTAAATTCAGCCATGAGAAGCTGAGAGAGTTCTCATGCATATAAATTAAAGCTTTAGAAATTGTTTATTTCTTTCGAATATAAATTTTATGCACTAACAATATATAGATTTCTTACACTATCTAATTAAGTATTGATTACATTGATATATAAGTAATGACTTGAAAAATAGAATACTATTCCCTCAGTTATAAAAATATTGGCCTAGTTTGACTTGGTACAAAGTTTAAGAAATAAATGAAGATTTTTGAAATATGTGGTCCAAAACAAATCTTAGATATTTGTGTGGTTGTAAGTGATCTCATAAAGTTAATTTGTTTCTAAATATAGAAAAAATTCAATCTTTTTTAGACAAACTAACAAGGAAAGTAGGCCAATCTTTTTGGGACGAAAGGAGAACAACATATTATAACCAATTAAATATATTGATAATATAAATTTTATTTTATAATGTTGATGTATATAACTTTTGAAGGGAAACTTTAGTTGGTAAAGTTGTTGTCATGTGATCAAGAGATCACATGTTCGAACTTTGAAACAACATCTTGCAGATATAATAAATCCTTATGGTCCTGCACTTCTTCGTACCCCGCGCATAGCAATCACTTAGTACATCGGGCTCCCTCCATATATATAACTTTAATTAATGTTTATGCTATCGTTGCATAGGCAATTGTGTTGCTCAAGGGAAAATTAAACTCGAAAAGGAAACACATTTTCTTGCTGGAATTGAATAATGAATTGGTCAACTGTTTATAAAATATAGCATGAGATAAGCTTACACTTTTTCCAACCACTCTTAATATTCCTACAAACTGTTACACGAGAACCAAATATATTTTTTAACAGAATTATATTGTAGTATACTACTCTATGTTTCATCTCATAGAGTTGTAATTTGATCGATCAACACAAAGTTTAAGAAAAAAAACTTTTAGTACCATTAAAAACTAGCGGTATTAAAATGACATGATATTTTCATGCCTAAGTATACCGTTAAGATAAAATAGAAAATCTAAAGCATTAGTGGTCAATCAAGTGGTTAAGAATCATAAGGTCTCGAGCTCCAATCTCAGGGGACGCGAAAGGAAAAAAAATAGATTATTTTTTCTCATTTTGATGGACAGAGTTATCTGATACATGACGTGATTGTGAAAGGTAGCAGGTACCCCGTGTAATTAGTCAACGTGTGCTTAAGCTAACCTGAAACCATTATCAAATAAATAAATAAAATTCAAAGTTGAACAATAATTTTGGAATATAGAACCGTTCCATCCAGAAGGAGTAATTCTATGTATCACTTGATGAATTCCATATGATGTACAATATATGAGGACAAAAATACCAAATCTTTGGAATTAACATCATTTAGAGAATTAATCCAATATCAACCAAAATTGGATTTTTTCCTAAAACCAAAAAGAACTAAAGAAGAAAGTTAATTGTTCTTTTGTGTTCTTATTTGCATGAAATTGTGCAATCTTGTGAGTGCAACTTCTAGTGTTTGTTCACTCATATTAGCAAAACAAACTCTAAACCATCCTGGCTCTGAACAATGACAAGAAGATCCTGGAGAAATATTCAACTTCACTTCACATAAAATTGAATTCCAAAGTTCCACTTCACATTCCCTTGTTGACTTCTCCAATAATGGACTCAAATTCATCCAACAAAATAACCCTGCATTCCCTTTCAAACACTCAATTCCACTACTCCTCAATCCATCAATAATTTTTTCATATCTCTTCCTCAATCTATCGCGATTTGTCTTAATGTAATTACTCGTAAAATCCTCATCGGACAACATGGATGCCAACAGTTGTTGTGTCTGAGAGGAAATTAAGGTAAAACTTGACATCCTCCTAGCTGTTGCAACAACATTATCATTGTATGAATAAATTGTCCCAACTCGAAATCCAGGGAGACCTAAGTCTTTCGAAAGGCTATACACAATGTGGACTCGCTCTGAGTCCATGTGTTTTCTAGATTCCAGAATTTCAGCAATGCTGACGAATTCTGAGGAACAGAATGCTGATCCGGAGTAGATTTCGTCAGAGACAAGATGGATATTTTTTCGGACCGCGAAATCAAGAATTTGCTCAAGATTTGATCTTTGGATTGTTGCACCTAAAGGGTTTGAGGGATTTGTTATGAGTATTCCTCTAACTTTGATGTTGTTGGATTTTGCTTCTTCATAGGCTGATTCAAAGGCTTGTGGAGTAACTTGGAAATTATTTGAACTGTCACAATGTACTGGAATTATTTTTACACCTGTTCTCCACCTCAAGTCTCTGTCGAATCTGTAAAAAAGGATAAAAGGAGGATCATAAGTTATTGGAATAACATAGTACTAAGATTGTGAGTGAATAAAAATGGCGAAAAAGGTCCAAATTCTCGTCTACTATACGAAATGTATTAATTTTATCATCCGTTATATTTTGAGGTCATATATACCATTTGATTTTATTTTGCAAGTCGTCTCGTATTTGCCCTAGACTTTAATAGAGCTCCAGCGTGAATTAGCCGTTAAAAATTAGCTCATCAAAAGCTTTTCCAACGGACACGAAATCCCGTATTTTTTACGGACCTCCCTTGGTGAATTTCAGTCAGAAATTCACGTGTTTTTAACAGTCATAATGTTTCAAAATACTTCGAGAAAAAATGTTGAAATTTTCCGTTCTACGTATGACAATGGTTTAACATTACCTTCCGATTTGTTATACTTCAGGTTGGAGCTCCGTTAAAGTCAAAGGCAAATACGAGACGATTGCAAATGACAAAGGTACAAATGACCTCAAGTATAACAGAGGGTAAATTTAAGATATTTCGTACGCTAAAGGTATATTTTTGACCTTTTCTCCGTAAAGAGTATTAACTACTAATAATGTTTGAATAAAATAGTTACTACTAAAATAGTATTTACCCTGGATAGTAAGGAGTTGGAACAAGTAGAGCATCACCAGGATCAGCCAAGATAAAAGTTAATAATTCATTAGCAGCTGTAGCACCAGCTGTAATAACAACTCTATCTGGATCAAATTTTGCCCTTCCACCTCTTATTTTTTCCATGAAATTTGCCATTGCTTTTCTAAAAGAAAATAGTCCATGATAATCTTGAAATAAAGCATTCTCTCTGAAGCTAGAAATTCCACTTCCACAGTTAATTGCTTCTGAGTGTTTTTCCAAGTACTCTTCTAGCAAATCAAATGATACCTATTCAAAGATAAAAAGAAAGAAAATATATAAGATTAGAACATCCTAATGAGAATATTAGCTTAATGATGCTTTGGACTATTTTGTGGTAGTTTATGTCTATGTTGCTCGGACTCTTAAAATATGTTGTTAGGTAGTGTCAGATTGAAAAGTAGTGTAGTTTTAGAGGATTCGACACGAGTGCGGCAACATTTTTAGAGAGTGATGAATTATGTAACCATCTAATCTAAAAGTTTAAATTGTTAGAGAGGTAGTACACTTTTATTTGCTTAAGTATATCTATAATACTCTCTTCACGTTTGATTTTGACTTTTTTCACGACTTGTACGTAGAAATTCTTTCTAACATACCCTAGACAATACTCTAATATCCCTTTTAAAATTGTTTCCATTTCGAGTTAGAGGGAAAAAACGGCTCGAATGTTACGATCTCTTCATACACAGAATGAGAAAAGCGGATGACGGTGAGACTCAAACCCAAAACCTTAATCTAACTCTAATATTATGTTGAATTGTGTGAGTGTTTCATCTAAAAGCTTAAAATGCATAAGAAAACACACATTTTGTTTACTTAATTAATATTATTTACACTTACTTGATTTTCAGCCAATCCCATTTGAATTACTCCACATGGATTGTGAACTTCATCAAAAGGATCTTCATCATATGCTTTCCACCCTGCAAAATATGGTGAGTCTTCTCCATGAGTATCTGAATTTGCGACTTTTGATAGCCCAACAATTGTTTTCTCAATCTCAATGGCCATATTTTGTTTTGAGTTTTTATTTTCAAGAAACTATGAATTGAACTGTTTGAATGAAGTTTTGTGTCAAACAACCCCATATATATATAGAAAGAAAAGGGGCCCATTAATTTCAATGGAAAAAAGATAAAATTCCTTAAAAATAACCAAAGGACCAATGATTGATATTGTAGAGTAAGCAAGATCAAAGATCACCTTTTTACAAAAATGTATAATAGTTTAAAATTAAATGGTTGGTGACAACTGTTAAGCTTCTGTCATCTTTTTCAAAGTTTCTATATATCTCAATCTCCAAAAAGATCCCCACATCAAATATGGTGGTTGAAATATGGGGGTGGGTGATTCGACAAAAGTCACATTTTCCTAATTAACTTTGTTGTTTCTTCTTCTCTCCATTCATATTTCTAACATACTGTCTTGAAAATATCTTTATTATATGAACAAAATTCATGTTATATGTATCGTCGGTATAATTTTTTTTAACACTGACCAGATTATGAAAATGATCATGGGTTCAAGTCGTGGAAACAGCCTCTTGCAGAAATGCAAGATAAGACTGCGTACAATAAATCCTTGAGGTTCGGCCCTTCCCCTGACCTCGCGCATAGCAGGAGCTTAGTGCATCGTCCTACCCTTTTAGATTATGCAAATGATATTTACAGGTAAATCTCTTTAAAATGTAAAATTTATAATCTTAAAAATAAGAAAGGTTATCTGCTAATAACAAGTTCGAATAACCGAATGATGTAATAATATTTACACCGATGATATAGAAAACTTAAACTCTTATTATATTATTGTGGTTAATTTCTCTTCCATAGTAAATAAGAATTAGATTTAAGTTATATACATAAACAATGTAAGAATTATTCACATTATTAGTGCAGTTTAACCTGTGATCGTATGTTATGCATTAATTTTATCAAGTTACTTAATTATAAATGCTTAATATAAAGATTTACATGTAATTATCTACTAGATGATCTGATTATATAACTAATTTTTACACCTTCATTACGTAAAACTTAAACTCAATTATATATAGACGAAAATGAGTTTATATTTTCTGCACTGATAATATAAACAACTTTTATACTACCATGTTAAGTTGACCTGCATGCTACAACAACATAACATAACATATAGTAACTCTTCTTATCAATCTAATACGGAACTAGAAAATAGAATTAACTTGTTGTGACCAGGTAATTTACGCTAATATAGTAAATGTTCTTTATATTGCCTGCTTTAGTGTTTTGAATATACTACTGCATGTAAAAAAAATAACACAATGGTTAGAAAAAAATTAAGAGTTGTTAAGTTTTTGTTTATATGATGCATAGCTTGATAGGGATACTGGCAAGAGATCATTAGGATTCTGATTTTGGTGCAAAAACAATTTAATAAAAAGAAGCTGCAAGAAGATATTTTGGCCCCACACCTTTACTGATTTCAATTCTCAAAAGCAGCAGAAGTTATAACTTCCTTTTAGCCACTTAAAGATATGTTAATCATGGGTTCATAATCTAATCAGTAGCTATCATTAGGGTTTAATTATATACTTGCTTCAATGCTAACCAAAATATACAATATAATATTCCGGAGATGATATATCCTGGACCATAATGGTATACAATATAATCTTCTGGAGATGACATATCCTGGACCATAATGGTAGAACTATTATATACCTAATATTGATCTTGTTATAATATTTTGTGAATAGTTTTGTATTACCATGTAGTTACTAGGTGTTTGGACATAAATTTGGTGATATTTTTTAATTGAAATTGAAGTTGAAAATAGTATTTGGACATGCATTTCACTTGAAAAATTAGTCAAATTTATTTTTAAGAAAATCATCTTAAGAAACTAACGAAACATCTTTCTAATATGTAAGGAAACAATGTTTGAAAATATCCTATTGAAAAAAGGTGAAAAGATATGTCCAAACAGGCCCTAGTCCATTGGTGAGACGGGCGAAATTCCTCCACCCTTAATTAGAGGTCTCCGTTTCAAGTATTAAAATTGAAAAAATCTCTAATGATGAATGTTTCTCCTTTAATGCAACCTATGTTACACAGTTGAATCTAAATTAGTCGAGCAAATGAATACGAAATACCAAATTGTTCTATTAAAAATAATTCATGAGTTATGCAATTGGTTGCTTATCAAATATCTCTAGTGCACTCATCATCACATGCAATTATAATTTTTTCAAGGTCTATATTATGGTAGCATGGCAAAAAGTGTAGTTTGGGATATATTATTATCAGACTGTGGTTTGTGAGGATTTCAACTAACTCCTTTGTAATAAATAAATTAAACAAAGGTAGGAGATGAAGAAAGAGAATTAGAATCGTGAAGTAATAACCACCATAAATGATATATGTAGGAAGCTAAAAAGATTATAGGAAGCTACATATAATAGGTAGAGATAGGATATTTGGTGTGAGGTCTGTTGGAAAAAAATGCCCAAACTTATTTCACGAATAATTTCACATCATGTTAATAATATTTTAAACTTTTTTATCCTAATAAAATATGTAAAAATAAAGTGGGGGCTGAAGATCCATGTGCAAATAACTCAGCGTGAGTATGTTATTTATAAAATGCCGCATAATAGGAAATTAAGAAGAGTGATTGGTGATGATTGGTTTTTGCTACGACTTGTATTACTAGAGTGGGCAATATAATATTTTAATTTCCTAGCATGCCACTCCTTTAATTTATATGAGACACCACACATCTTCAGCTTACTGAGGATATGACTCTAAATAAGAAGGGTTGGAGGTCGATGATTAGGATAGAAGAATAGTAGGTTATTGTGTTGTAGTACTTTTACGAGGTTGATGAAGGAGCTAGTCTCCTTGTCTCATCCTCTGCTTATTTAGTTGACTTACCTAGTATTCGCATAGGATCTTATTCTTCAATTTTACAACTGCATGTTACTTCGATTGCTTTGCGTATCTTGCTATTTAACTGTCTTATTTTCCTTTTTATTCTGCTATGATTACACTTTTTTAAAGTCGAGCGTCTATCGGAAACACTCTCTCCACCCCCACAAAGATAGGGGTACGATCTGCGTACATCCTACCATCCTCAAACTCCACTTATGGAATTACACTGGGTATGTTATGTTGGTTTTCAAGGATTTGCAGGAAACGGAAATTACAAGTAACTGCTTATGTAGGAATTGAAATTACAATTCAACAAGAAAGCTGAAAATTACAATATAACAATAAAATTGAAATTACACTTTTGTTGAACAAGAAAACGGGAAAGTTGTTTATGCTGAGTCGAGTGTGGCACTCTGTCCTTAAGACAATATTGCCCCGTATGTATCCTTTATACGTCCTGGACAATTCGTCTCCCAAGATAAAAAAAGCAATGGAACTATTGAGCAAAGGAAACTCAAAAGCTACCGTGAAGAATATTGAGCAATGAAATGATGCTTGGGAGATTAGGAAGAAAGCGATTTTTGCTTTGTGTATTTTCGTGTATGTTAAGTACTCCTCAACAATGGTATAAGGGGTGTTTATATAGGTGAGGGAGGGCTGTTTAATCGCCCCCCCATAACCATTATTGGCCAAATAATGGCCATTATGGAGGTAGTTAATCCACCAAAATAAATGGTGAAAAATGCCAACGGATTGGCCATTATAGGAGGTGTAATTCAGCCAAAATAAATGGCTGAATTGAGTGCCGGACGTTTCGTTCCGGACCGTCGAAATTCGATTTTTCGAAAAACTTCGGGGACCAAACCGTACATCTTGAAACTTCGGGGGACCAAACTGTACATCTTGAAAGTTCAGGGACCAAACTGTACATCCGAAAGAATTCGGTCCAAGCGCACATCCGAAACTTCGGGATCAAAGCGTACTTCGGCAAAGTTTTCTGGCCCAAAAAGATAATATCAGAAGGCCCACAGCCCACGACCCACGACCCACGACCCGTGACAATTGACCCGTGACCCGTGACCCGTGACAATTGACCCGTGACCCGTGACCCGTGAACCCGTGAACCCGAGAACCGGAACCGGACCGGACGGGCGGGCGGCGGCGGCGCGCGTGTGGTCTTTACTTGAACCGAAGCACATCTAGGTCCTCCCTCCTTTAAACACATGGGATACCCCTTGGGGTCCCAAACCCCAAACCAATTTCAAGTATTATATACACAACAATTCTTTCTTCCTCTACCGATGAGGGAGAATTGATCACACACCACACTTTTCCATGCTTCAAACACCTTACTTCGTGAACCAATATCTCTTTCATTTCTCAATGAAATTTGACGATTCTTGGCCCTACGGTTATCTACGTACTTAGTACATCATGCATGTGTGAAGAACCGGATTCTCCAACATACGTAACACTAGTGTTTAAGCCGTTAAAGTTGGTCGGTCGCAACTCCCGCCAAAGGCTAATTTCCAACAATCCCCTCTTGAAAGAGATTTTGGCGCACTCACATGGTGTCTTTTCATTTCCAAAGCAATATTTCGGCGGACCGATGTTGCATAAGGAGAGGTAGCCTCGGCTTTGAACCTTCCATAGTTGAATACCATCGGACTTACTTACTGCGCGGTGAACGTGATGTCTTGAACCGTCAGTGTTTAGTGTAAGCCAAGACAATGATACCAACACAACAAATTCCCTTACTCTCTTCTTCGTAATGTTTTGTCCGTTTTGGCCATGGACAACGTCTTGGATTCTTAAGTGCGTTCATTTTGAGGCGGCTGTCCTCGCACTTAAATAGGTGGTCTCCTACAAGGTATCTGCTATACCCCACTTCACAAGTGTTAGGAACCATTAAAAGTTTCCCAAGAACCTAGCCTCAATTGTTGAGGATCATTACGAGTTTTGAAAACTTAACCTTTACCCATACTGCGAGATAGCACTTAATGTCTATCGCGGGAACGGCTTTGGATTTGGTGTTTCTTTTCGAAATCACTATCCGAAGTGCTCATGCTTCTATCGAAGCGATCAACCGAACCTTTACAACTTAGTTTTCCCATTGAACCAAATTACCGGGATCTCCAGTTCGTAAGGTTGGGTTACCACCGTATTGGTCCTTATATTTTGGGTTTTAAGCCCATTCCCCTAGACGTGCAAGCCATCGATCCTTGAGTAGGCCCTTTGTCAATGGGTCCGCTATATTATCCTTTGACTTGATGTAATCAATGGATATTATACCCGTGGTGATCGGTTGCCTAACGGTCTTATGCCTCCGTCGAATATGACGAGACTTGCCGTTGTACATAACATTCCGTGCCCTTCCTAGAGCCGACCGATCGTCGCAGTGGATCATTACCGAAGGTACGTGTTTGTTCCAACACGGAACATCCTCTAAGAAGTCATGAAGCCACTCACCTTCTTCTCCCGCTTTGTCTAAAGCGATAAACTCCGATTCCATCGTGGATCGGGCGATGCAAGTTTGCTTAGAGGATTTCCAAGATACAGCCCCACCACCAATTGTAAATATATACCCACCGGTGGACTTGGTGTTCTCTATATCGGATATCCAGTTTGCATCACCTTTGTACCCTCTCTAGTACAATTTTGGATATCTCGAATAGTGTAACCCGAAGTTTAACGTGTATTTCGTGTATTGTAATACCCGATTCAACGCCTTCCGGTGATTATCACTTGGATTACGGGTGAACCTAGCCAACTTATTGATCGCGTAAGCAATATCGGGTCGGGTGCGTTTGTTATATACATCAAACTACCGATTACCCTGTGCATATCGCTCATGGTATACGGGTGCACCAAGATTTTTATCAAGCTTATGATTTATATCCATTGGTGACGCTATCGGAGAACTGTCTAACATCTTGAACTTTCTCAAAACATCCTCGATGTAGTGAGACCGAGATAAGACCATCCGTCGACGTCTTAGAGATTTTAATCCCTAGGATGACATCTGCGATACCCATATCTTTCATGTCGAAGCATTGTTTCAACATGTTCTTAGTCTCTAGGATTATCCTAGATCGCTTCCCGTGATCAACATGTCGTCTACATACGGGCATATCATAACAAATGAGTCGAGTTACCTTTCGTGTAAACACATTTATCACACTCATTAATGGCGAACCCCTTCGATAGTAGAGTACTATCAAATTTTTCGTGCCATTGTTTCGGGGCTTGTTTCAGCCCATACAGAGATTTGATAAGTCGACGGACTTTCTTCTCTTGCCCTTGAACCACGTACCCCTCGGGTTGGTCCATATAAATTTCTTCTTCCAAATCACCGTTTAGGAAGGTGTCTTAACATCCATCCGGTGTATCTCAAGGTCACGCAAAGCGCGATCGCAATAAATACCCGTATGGATGTCATCCGGGATACCGGAGAGTATGTGTCAAAGTAGTCAAAGCCTTCGTCCGTCGATAGCCCTTGACTACCAACCTGGCCTTGTACTTGTCTATAAACCCATCGCATTGTATTTCCGTTTGAGTATCCATTTACAACCCAACGGTTTATTTCCGGAGGAAGATCAACCAACTCCCAAGTATGGTTATGCGAGAATGGAGCTTATTTCACTCTCAATAGCTTCTTTCCGGAGCGGTGCTTCCGGAGTTGACAACGCCCGAGCAATTGTCCTTGGTTCATCATTAACCATGTAAGCTACAAAGTCGGGACCGAAGGATTTATCCTTCCGGCCCTTTTACTTCGCCTTAGATCCATCTCTCGGAGTCTCCAAGTTCGAGAATGCGGAACACTAGATTCCGGATGTTCGACCACCTCGAGATTCGCTAGATTCGAACCATTTAGATCCGGCGATCGGGGACTCCGGTTCTTGAGAGCTTTGTGCATAACTTCGCTTGCGAGAGGTTATGTCTTTCTCCTTTCTAGGAAAGGTACTTTCAAAGAATAGAGCATTCCTTGATTCCATTATTGTACCTTGGTGGATATCGGGAATATCGACTTATGCACTAAGAAGCGATAAGCACTATCGTTATTTGCATATCCGATGAATATGCAATCTACGATCTTTGGTCCAATCTTGACCTCGCTTTGGCTTAGGTACTTCAACCTTTGCCGGACAACCCCACACCTTAAAATACTTGTAGGTGGGTTTCTTTCCTTTCCATGATTCATATGGAGTTTTGTCCTTACCTTTATGTGAGACTCGTTCGAGAATCGTATTAGCGGTAAGGACGGCTTCTCCCCACATGTTTTGGGGAAGTCCGGAATTGATAAGCAAGGCATTCATCATTTCCTTTAATGTGCGGTTCTTACGTTCCGCCACACCGTTTGATTGAGGTGAGTATGGAGCCGTCGTTTGATGAATAATGCCTTCTTGGGCACAATATTCCTCAAAAGGCGCTACATATTCTCCCCCTCTATCGCTACGAATGGATTTAATCCGTAGGCTAAGTTGATTCTCAACTTCGCTTTGTAACGTCGGAACGCTTCAAAGGCTTCATCCTTACTTTTCAACAAGTAAAGGTAACAATACCTTGTGCTATCATCTATAAATGTCACAAAGTACTTGTTCCCCCTCTAGTTTGTGCAAACTTCAAATCACATATATCCGTGTGAATAAGTTCTAGAGGAACGGTATTCCTTTCGACGGATCGAAAAGGAAGCTTGGTGAGTTTTGCCTCTACGCACACCTCACATTTATGTTGAGGGTTTATGTCGATAGAAGGCAACAACTCCATCTTTACCACCTTTGAATAGACTTGTAGTTTACGTGTCCTAATCTATGATGCCATAAATTAGAAGACTCAAGCAAATAAGAAGAAGACTCAACTTTATTTCCTTGACGCAATACGGACATGGCATTCACTTTGAAGAGGCCTTCACAGACGAAGCCCCTCCCCACAAATGTGCCATTTTTAGTGAGTACAAATTTATTTGATTCAAACACTAGCCTAAAGCCAAAGCATTAACCAATAAAGGTCCGAAATTAGATTTCTTCTAATATCCGGGACGTGCATCACTTCCTTCGAGTGAGTTCCTTGCCGGAAGTCATCTTCGGGACCACCTTTCCAACCCCTAGCACGTCCGAGGAAGCGTTGTTGCCCATGAACGACTTGCTTGTCGGAGACCGGAGTGTACGTGGAGAAGGCATCTTTGTTGGAACAGATGTGTCTTGTTGCACCCGTGTCCACCCACCACCGCATCGGATTCTCCACCAAGTTGGCTTCTAGCAGCACCGCTGCGAGAGAATTCCTCGATCATGTCATCCAGGAGCGTGTCCTTGACGACGTTTGCTTGAGCCTTGCCTTTTGACTTGGCTTTCTGTTGTTGCTCAGTCTTGAGCTTGCGGCATTCCTTGATCCTGTGACCAGGTTTCCCACAGTGATGACAATTACCTCTGAACATCTCTGCTGCGGGGGCTTTGCCGTCTTTCTGGAACTTCCGCTTCTTGCTTGAGTTCCCTTTGGCCTCTGCCAGATTTGCCTTTGCCTCAGCATGTTGTCTACCCTTTGGCAAGGTCTTCTTATTATCTTCCTGGATTTGCAGTTTGATAACAAGCTCTTCAAAGGTCATCTCCTTTGTCTTGAGTTTCAAGTAACTCATAAACTCATTCCATGAAGGAGGTAACTTTTCAATCGATGCAACCAAAAACTCGCTCATTTGGTTTGGTCCTTCCAAATCCAGGTGATGTAAAATCATTTGGAATTCCTGGACTTGGGACATCACTGTCTTATTGTCCACCATTTGGAATTTTAGAAATTTCCCAACGATGAACTTCTTAGTACCCGCATCTTGTGCGTTGTACTTCTTTTGCAGTTTTTCCCACAGCTCTTTGGCAGTGCCAACGGTGCAATAGACCGTGTAGAGAGGGTCTGCTAAGCAGTTCAGTATATAGTTCTTGCACATGAAATCGCTATGATTCCATGCGTCACGAACCATCTTCATGCCATTAATGACATGGATACCAAGGCCCCCTTCACCCGTTTCATTGGGCGAAGAGTCCATTTCATCTCCAGCTTGTGGAGGATCTTCCGTAAGGAACCGGGCCATGCCCATAACTGTTAAGTAAAACAGCATCTTTTGCTGCCATCTTTTGAATTCTGATCCCATGAATTTTTCAGGGCGATCATGGTGGTGTGATGAAGAGGGTGGAGCTCCAACAGTCGGGAAGGCAGCAGTGTTACTGCCTTGAACAGGAGCAGCAGCAGCAGCAGTGAGGCCGGCGGAGTTACTGCCTTGGGCAGTAGCGGCAGTGGCGGGGAAGGCAGCAACATTGCCTCGAGAGGCAAAGCAGCAGTAGCAGCAACATCGGTCATATTTCCAGCCATGTTATTGCAGTTACCGTAAGCAAAATATTGTCTTAAGTTGTTGGTTTTCAAGGATTTGCAGGAAACGGAAATTACAAGTAACTGCTTATGTAGGAATTGAAATTACAATTCAACAAGAAAGCTGAAAATTACAATATAACAACAAAATTGAAATTACACTTTTGTTGAACAAGAAAACGGGAAAGTTGTTTATGCTGAGTCGAGTGTGGCACTCTGTCCTTAAGACAATATTGCCCCGTATGTATCCTTTATACGTCCTGGACAATTCGTCTCCCAAGATAAAACAGCAATGGAACTATTGAGCAAAGGAAACTCAAAAGCTACCGTGAAGAATATTGAGCAATGAAATGATGCTTGGGAGATTAGGAAGAAACTGATTTTTGCTTTGTGTATTTTCGTGTATGTTAAGTACTCCTCAACAATGGTATAAGGGGTGTTTATATAGGTGAGGGAGGGCTGTTTAACTGCCCCCATAACAGCCATTATTGGCCAAATAATGGCCATTATGGAGGTAGTTAATCCACCAAAATAAATGGTGAAAAATGCCAACGGATTGGCCATTATAGGAGGTGTAACTCGGCCAAAATAAATGGTGAATTGAGTCTTTGGACGTTTCGTTCGGACCGTCGAAATTCGATTTTCTGAAAAACTTCAGGGACCAAACTGTACATCTGGCCCAAAAAGATAATATCAGAAGGCCCACAGCCCACAGCCAGTGGCCCGTGGCCCGTCTAGGTCCTCCCTCCTTTAAACACATGGGATACCCCTTGGGGTCCCAAACCCCAAACCAATTTCAAGTATTATATACACAACAATTCTTTCTTCCTCTACCGATGAGGGAGAATTGATCACACACCACACTTTTCCATGCTTCAAACACCTTACTTCGTGAACCAATATCTCTTTCATTTCTCAATGAAATTTGACGATTCTTGGCCCTACGGTTATCTACGTACTTAGTACATCATGCATGTGTGAAGAACCGGATTCTCCAACATACGTAACACTAGTGTTTAAGCCGTTAAAGTTGGTCGGTCGCAACTCCCGCCAAAGGCTAATTTCCAACATGTTATCGTTGTTGAGTGAAGGCATCATATATCAATTAATAAACAATGAGCAATCACATTATTAACCCTTTTTTTAATCATCCGATATCTAAAACTCATGATTAGTTCAGCCCGGCCAATTTGGGTGGCCAGTAAGCTCACAAGGGGAATACATCGTTCTTTATTCTCAAAGCTTGACGATTTTATTAGACTCTAGAGTCTGAATAAGAGTGAAAAGTTCTCAACCATTCCAACATACTATCGATGGTACAATATATATCAACACTTGAAAGTACACTTAAAGGTCAAAATACTAACCCCAATTATTGTTTACTGAGAGTGAAGTTCATTGTGATATTCTCGAATGCTCCTTAATTAAGATGTACTTTAACTACGTAGTACCTAAGCTAAATATCTATTGAGCAAATAATAGTGCATGTTTGTCCAAATACAAAACCTTATGATTACAGAAGCTGGATGCTTTGTGTTTTTTTATTAATTAGAGTACCTTCATTTATATGTAGGGGTAGGGGTGGGGGTGGGGGGAGGTAGTGTTAGCTAGCTTGATCTCATTTATTAATCTAATTACAGGGATTAGATAGTGTCTTGATTAAAGTGCCTTTCTCCATAAGTAACTTGCTATAATATAATAGTGCAAGACTAACCAAAACCGCCTTGTACCCCTAGAAAAGGATTACAAAGAATCACAAAGGATAATTAAGTATTATAGTGTGTTAGGTAACACTACAAATTAAAGAGATACTGATCATAATCAAATCAATATTCAATCTTGAAGAATGAAATGCTCATAAATTAATTTGTGACAAATTGGATTACATTAACTGAAAAAGACATCATATATGCAGTGAAGCAATTACCAAGAAACAGGGACTTAATAGAAGTAATTGCATATGGAATAATGGAAACATAAAGAGATGTGACAATTTTAAGATATATAAAATGTGATAAACTGAACTTTCTTTGAACATCATTACGTACTGGAATAAACTTAATTAATTTCAACTTTCATATTGATAGAGTATCAATTACTCCATCCATTCCAATTTAAGTGTTTTACTTTCTTCTTTTTTTGTCCCAAAAAGAGTATGCATTTTTCTATATTTAGTAAGTTTTCCAATTCCAAAGTAAGTTTAAGACTACAAGATTTAAAAGATTTCACATATCTTTAATTTAAGACCACAAGATTCGAAAGTCTTCCTTTATTTCTTAAACTAATTAAGACACTGGAGAAGGAGAAGGTAAACACTAATTAATAAACAACTTCACTGCTTAACAGCTCTTTTTATGCTTTTTAAATACACGAGAAGAAGTCCTCAATATTTTTATTGCATTTTGATGTATATGCTAAGGTATGAAATTTTCATGTTATGGGCTAACTCGACTGCAAGGAAAGAGGTTCAAAGTTTGAACTCATCTAAATTTGAATTAATAATCTATGTTGAATCCCATGTCTTCTCATAGCTTGCTAGACTGTGCACCACCATATTAGTCTCTCCGTAAAAGTGGTGCACGTTACGCCAATTCATAGCTAGGCATTAAGCGTATACGAGAAATTTGGTGGTTCCGGAAATTCCAACGTATCTTCATAGCTCTCCTCCACTCCCAACAACTCCTGTCACATCAGTCTACCTAGACAGAATGGCGCGGCGGGCGTAGGTGTAGTGACGTCAGTATGCTCACGTCGCCACAATTCTCTATGATTATAAATAGTCTAAGTTTTGTCTTATAAATGCAAGACTTAGAAGAGAAGGAACACATGTTGTATTCTCTCTAAGCTCACACTTGTAACTGAGATCTCTCTCAAGCTAATACACCATTCTCAGCTTCGGCTCTTGTTCGATTCATAACTTATTTTCAGATCTAACCTATCGGTTTTTTTATTTGCTTATCGTTATATTTTTACTTGTGTTTTAAATCTCACATAACAGTAACCTAGATATCAGTCCCCACATTGTGGGATTTCACTGGGTATGATGATGATAATGATATCTGTAACCTAAATATCAGTCCCGGACTCACTCAAGAGGGTCTCCGAATCGGATACAACATACTTGTCTTTAAACCCTTGAATACAAATCTCTAACTGTATTTTTTGTTAGAATCATTTTCACCGAAAAACAGTCCGGTGCCGTCTGTGGGGATAGACAGTTGTGGAGTTGTCTCGATATGTAGCTAATTTTCTTGAAAACCCTTAAACGAACACGTCACGCAAAAAGAAGAAGCATGTCAGGTCAAAACAGTGTTGCTCGCGACCCGCGGGAGCTTGGAGACGAACATGTGTCCATCGAGCATCAGGACCTGGAAGAACAGTCTGAGACGTCACAGACTAGATCAGAGAAAATAATAGCCCCGAAAGCAAGCAAGTTTGTAGACAAGGAAGATGCTCGAAGTCATCCAGCAGAGAGCCGTGAGGCGCGACCCAAGAAGAGGAAAACAATCGCACTCCAAAGTAGAGCGAATGTTCAAAGAAGATAGCACCCCCTCAGAAGCTGCATCCACCACAATCCTGGCAGAAAACAGTGTCATAATGGAGCGCATGAAGAAATTCCTAAGTGTATTTTTTGTTATAATCATTTTCACCGGAAAATAATAGCCTTAAGTAAAAAGTTACATTCATGTAACATATGCGAGTAAGTACAACAACATACATCTAGTGTAATTCCACAAGTGAAGTCTGGGGGTAGGATGTACACAGACTTTACCTCTACTTTTGCGAGATAGAGAGGTTGTTTTCGATATACCCTCGACTCAAAAAAAACATAATCAATGCGGGGTTGCATTGATACATATATTTTGTAAAAAATTAACTTAACACCTTTGAATAGAGCATAGACTTATGCATGCATCTGAGTTGAAGGGAGGTGCAATTGGGGGCCGGGTGTTATTACAGATAACCATGGTTCCTGCATAGGTCTCAAGGATTAATGTTTCTCAACTCGACCAAAGAACTTTGTTGAGATGTCAAGTGTTAAAAAAACGTCTTTCAGATCAATTGAAACATGCACAACAAGATTTTTTTTAAAAAGGGTTAAAATACGCCGTTAGTTGTTCCCTCCGAGCAAGGGTGACCAAGGAGGTGCTTAATCAACTTGGATAACTACATCATTAATAAAGGAAACTTGTCTTAATTTCTCAACAGCTCTAGAAATTCAACTAATTATAACAACTTCTAAGAATGTGCTTTCAAACTACGATAAAAAAGAGTGTTCACTTAGCCTTTTTTACTTGAGTAAAAAATAATGTCTATTTATCAAATCAAGAAAGAATTAATCTTATTTTTTCAAATCTATCCCTATTAAGTAGTATGTGATCAAATCCCAATACATATTTAATTAGGGGCAGTTTAGTCAAATTACTTCTTTTAGGGTGTGCAAATGGCTAAGTGTACATTCTTTTTTATCCGAATGAAGTAATTATAATCGCACACATCTTAATTATAGTGATTAATTAGGTTTGATTAAGCGCGAGCTTGATAACATCATTAGAGAGGCGTACCACCTAATCACATCTAATTAACTGACATTAGAGTACTTCTCTAAAGTACTCAATTATTCTATACTATAACGTCAACTTGAAAAATATATATTTTTAGAAACTTTGGTTGTTTTCTAAATTATTTCATAATGCTTGTACAAGATAAACTTATAAAAAGAATAAATAATGGGTGACATTACTATATTATCAAACTTCAGATCTGCTATAATTTGTTTATGTGGAATCATCCAATACCACAAGATTAAAACTAAATACTCCTTGAAGCAGACAAAAAAATTCCTATGAAAAGAATGCAGTTTGTTAATTTAAAATATAAGGAACACAAATTAATCTTTGTAGTTTTAAATTACGGCACAAATCTTTTTGGAAGATATAGGGCCAGTAACAACATGACAATTCTGAAGAAAAATATTAATGAGAAAGATGATAAGATAAGAATCAGAGAATATTTGATTAGATACTAATTCTTGACGTTGGTTAGATATTAGAACAAAAGTTCTCTCATGAGATTTTCATGTTTCACATTTGGATTTCATGTTCAAATTATATATATAGATAGTGTAAATATTAATCTTTTATATTATTAATGAATTTTAATCTTTGGATAGCATGTCAGTTAATTACTATTACTTTTATCGAATTATTAATTAATTTTTATCTACATATTTATTAATAATTGTATAATGTTGGAAATTTGCCTTTGGTGGGAGTTGCATCCAACCATCTTTAATGACTTAAACACTAGGGTTCCGCATGTTGGAGACTTTGATTCTCCACACGTGCATAATCTACTAAGTAAGTAGATGACCGTAGGGCCAATGATCATCAAATTTCGTTGAGAAATGAAAGAGATATTGGTCCACGAAGTGAGGTGTTTGAAGCATGAAAATGTGGTATAGACCAATCCTCCCTCATCGGTGGGGGAGGAAGATTTGTTTAGTTTATAAGTCTCAAAATTGACTTGGGGTTTGGGACCCCAAGGGGTAACCCATGTGTTTGAAGGAGGGAAGACCTAGATGTGCTTTGGTTCAAGGCTAAGCCCACACGCGCGCCGCCGCCGGTCCGGGCTGATATTATCTTTTTGGACCCAAATTACTTCATATTTACAGTTTGATCCCTGAAGTTTCAGGTAAGTTAAATTGGGCAGAGAACTTGTGCTTTTGTTGTTGGTTTTGAAACGTTAACCTCTAAATAACTCAATTCAGTCATTACATGGCTGAATAACTCTCACTAAAAGCTCTAATCTGTTGCACATCAATTCGTCATTTATTTGGCTGAATTACTCCTCACTAATTGTCATTACATGACCAGTAACAACAATTAGTTGGGCAGTTGACAAGTCCCCTCCATGCACTATATATTGAAGCCTTGACTCAATTGTTGAGACGAGAATGCCACAAACGAAAATCAGAATTCTTTCTACTACTTTTCAGCATCATTTCATTACACTAAGTTCTTCAAAGTAACACTTGAGTTTCCTTTGCTCATTTGTTGAGTTGATGTTTTATCTTGGGAGACTGTTGTCCAGAACGTAGAAAGGATATATACGGGGCAATCTTGTCTTAAAGACAGAGTGCCATCACTCGACCCAACAAATCAAAGTGCTTGTAATCTCAGTTTCTTGTTCCAATTTCTTGTTCCAGTTTATTGAAATTTCAGTTTGTTGTAATTTCATTTTGTTGTAATACTTAGCAGTTACTTATTTCCGTTTCCTGCACTATTGTAATCAACATATAATAAATGGCCTAATTGTACGTAATATTTTTATCGCTAAATTGTATAGAACTTAAACTCTTAAGGGCCATTTGGTTGAGAGAATTAGTTGTACATGGATTGTAATGCATGAATTGTTTATATGGAGATTAATAATATGGAAATGTTATGAGAAGAATAAATTATACGAAAATTGTTATATGGAGAATAATAATACATGGATTGTTATACGAGGAATAAATATGACGAGGATCGTCGTTTAGGATGACATTGTAAAGCTATTTTTATCTTTAGATACTTTTATCCATGTATCGTCTATATACATAGGCTCGTGTGTAACTTGTTATACGATGTCTCATTTATGTTATTAAAATTTGTATAATTAATGTGAATTATATTTACGGGGAAATTTGGTTGCCACATAATTTTTCTAAATTATTCCATATTGCTTATACGAGATGAACTTAATTATAAAGAGAATAAATAATGGTTGACATTAATTACTATATTATCAAAATTCAGATCTGCAATAATTTGTTTATGTGGAATCATCCAATACGGTTAAGAGTTCCACATCGAAAATGAAATGGGAACATGGACTCCTTATATAGATTTGGACAATCCTCACCCTACAAGTTAGCTTTTGGGATTGAGTTAAGCCCAAAATACATTTTTTACATGGTATTAGAGTCAGACTCATTCCAATTCTATTTTCACCAATGTTGGATCCCCAAATTATGTCATCCACACTCAGTGGCGGAGCTTTGTAGGGGCTTGGGGGGGGGGGGGGGGGGGGGGTTGTGGCCCCCCTCAAAAACTCTTTATATATATATATATACCTCTCAAAAATCCTTTTCTAAACAAGACATCAACTCCCATTTTGCTCTTACCCACTGCGGCCACCCCCACCGCATCTCAGTCCCAAGCCCCCAACAGTGGTAAATTTCAATTATAATATTTTTGTTAGTAGTTACCGCCCCTTAATATTTTGGACAAGTTCCGCCACTGTCAACACTCCAGTTAACGGGGTCTGGGCGTGCGGGGGAGTGTTAAGAGTCTCACATCGGAAATGAAATGAGAGCATGGACTCCTTATATGGACTTGGACAATCATCACCTTACAAGATAGCTTTTGGGGTTGAGTTAGGCCCAAGATTCATTCTTTACAAATAACACAAGATTAAAACTAAATACTTCTTGAAGCAGACAAACATTTTTGCTATGAAAAAAAATGCAATTTGTTAATTAAAAATATAAGGAACACTAATTAATCTTTGTAGCCTTAAAACTTTTTGCTACTAAAAGATGCAATTTGTAATTAAAAATAAAAAGGAACGCTAATTAATCTTTGTAGCCTTAACATTTTTGCTATAAAAAATGCAATTTATTAATTAAAAATATAAGGAACACTAATTAATCTTTGTAGCCGCACAAATCTTCTTTGAAGATATAGGGGCAGTAACAACATGACACTTGGAAAAAAAAACTTAATTGTGAATGATGATAAGATCAGAATCAGGGAATATTATTCAGATACTAATTCTTAGCGTACTTTGGTTAGATATTAGAACAAAGGTTCTCTCATGAGATTTTCATGTTTAAGTTACATATAGTGATAGTGTAATTTTAAAAAAATATATTATTAGTAAAATTTAACATGTAATAACAATGTTATTAATTATCATTTTTATCAAATTATTAGTTAATGTTTATCAATATATTTATTAATAATTTTCTAATAAGTGACATGCATGATTGTGTAATATTTTTGACAATTAAAGTGTATATTATATACAACTTAAGCTCTTAAGGGCTGTTTGGTTGACAAGTTAGTTATGCTTGAATTGTAAGGCTTTGATTACATACGGAAATCTATAATACGGGCATTATTATGCTAAGAATAGATTATATGAAAAACAAATAATTTGTTATTTTGTTCCTTTACTTAGCTCGACTTCTCTGTTTTAGAATACGTTTTTCAAGAGATTTTGTGCCAATAACTTTTTTAATAAGTGACACATTTCCACGAATTTAATTTTTGTTCTTTGTTTTCCTTTTCCTTTATTTTTTATATAATAAATTTTGCAACGTGTGTGGTGAGCCAATTATTATATTGCATGTGTATGTAAGGATATCAAGAAATCGTTTTTGGTCTTTGGACGCAAGCGTCACTGCGAATCTAGTGACGAAATCAATTAGTAGTTGAAATTGAAAATAACTAGTGACTAATTATAAGAAAGAAAATAAATTAGAAATCCTTTTAAGAGTTTGCTTCCCACTTTCCATCACTTTCCTTGAAGAGTTTGTATAGGATATGGAAACAACGGTTATGCTCGAATGATTAGAATTCTTCCACCCTTAATAAGATATTTCGGGTTCGAGCATTAAAAAAAAAAATGTTGGAAGTGCCTCTTCCAAAAAATAGGCCTTGCAGTTGTTAGAATAATTAGGGATATTTCATAATTACCTCTCATCCACATTTATTATAATTGATAGTGTAATATATTATAATTATTATGATTGTAATTAGCATCTTATATTTTAGGTAAAAGTAGATTAGTCTTCCATCATTCAAACATAGGATGATTGTATATACATTGTACCTTTGGGAGAATATTAATGAAGGAATTACTTTCCTACATGATATCAAGAGTCAAAGATCCTTTGCCCTAATTCTTCCCTCCTCTTACACGATTTTCCTCTCTTCTTTCTCATCCCATTTTCGGCCAAACCCTAGCAAAACCCTAAACCACTTTGTCCCAATAACAAAAACCCTAGCCGATATTTACACCTCACCCCCTATTCGACTACTTCTTCTCTGAAACCCTAAGGGTTTTTCCCATCCCACAACATCAAACACTACTTCTTTCATTCTCTCGTTTGTTTTCTTGTGGAACCTATGGCCGAAAAACAAACATTTCATCATGCTCTTGCCGTTAAAAACGCCAAGAATTTTATCTCCGTAACTCTTGAAATGGAGAAAGGGCAGTATACCTCTTGGGCAGAACTATTCAAAATTCATTGTCGTGCCTATGAGGTGATTAACCATATCATCCCGTCCGAGTCACCGTCGAATACCACTACGGTGGACAAGAAATTATGGTCTCGGTTGGATGCTATAGTCCTTCAATGGATTTATGGCACAACTTCGAATGATATTTTCCATACCATCTTAGAACCCAATTCTACGGCTCAACGGGCGTGGAAAAGGTTACAAAATATTTTTCAAGATAACAAAATTTCTAGAGTCGTTTATCTTG
This sequence comes from Anisodus tanguticus, assembly GCA_034509755.1. NCBI lineage: Eukaryota > Viridiplantae > Streptophyta > Magnoliopsida > Solanales > Solanaceae > Anisodus > Anisodus tanguticus. Next base: position 41,734,529 of record CM067558.1, read on the forward strand.
AACACCAATTTACAAATGTGAAATTGGATGACTTTTCCAACATCTCAACCTATTGTCAAGAATTAAAGGTACTTGCGGACCAACTTTCCAACGTTGGTTCGCCTGTGATAAATCAAAGGTTGGTCATTCAGTTGATTGCGAGGTTGAATGAGCAATATGATGGTGTTGCTACGTTCATTCAGCAAAGCAATCTGTTGCCTCCCTTTTATGAAGCTCGTTCGAGGTTAATTCTTGAGGAAACGGGAAAGGCAAAGCAGACATCCTCGGGAGCAACCACTGTCGGAACCGCTCTCGTCTCCACCAACTCATCTTCCACAGATTTGGAGCCTCAAAATTCTGGTTCAGGGGGCCAAAGTAATCGCTCTAATAATGGACAAAAACGGGGTTCAAACCGTAATAATAAAGAAAAAATAATGGTAGAAAGGGACGGGGTAGGGGCGATGGTCAGTCCGGGCAGTGGTGGGCTAGCAGTGGCGGCAATCAATGGGGGTAGTACATGCCGTGGGCCTGGGCCCCACAGTGGGCTGCCTAGCCATGTCCATATCCGACCTCTTCATGGGCCCAGCCTCATCCCTCTTCAAATCGCCAACCTGGTATTCTCGGATCTCGTCCACAACATGGATTTGCGGCTCAGGCACCATCTTCAGTTGGTTATGCACCCACGGACATTGAACAAGCCATGAACAATATACATCTAAATGTTCCCGATGAATCATGGTACATGGACACAAGGGACGTCACACATGACGGCATCTTAAGGTAATCTCTCATCTTATTCTAATATGAGCAATAATAAAAATATTGTTGTCGGCAATGGGCAGGAAATTCCAATTCGTGGTATTGGTCAGGTAACACTACCCTCTCCACATCCACCATTATACTTGAAAAACGTCTTACATGCCCCGAATCTAATTAAAAATCTGATCTTCGTTAGATGTTTTACAACTGACAACAATGTTTCTGTAAATTTTGATCCGTTTGGCTTTTCTGTGAAGGATTTTCAGACGGGGATGCCACTTATGAGATGCAATAGCACGGGGGACTTGTATCCCATCACATCTGTTTCCAAAAATAGCATGAACAAATCATTAACTTTTGATGACATTTCTCATACTCTATGGCACAATCGATTGGGATACCCAGGAGCACAAGTTTTTAATAATTTTAGGAAGAATAATTTGGTTTTGTGGAGATGTTTGGAGGCTAAAGATGTACCTGAGGCGTACACTAGGGCGATTAAAGATATGTATGATGGATCCAAAACCATGGTACGTATAGTGGGATGAGACTTGGAGTACTTTCCTGTGATGATGGGGCTGCATCAGGGATCAACTTTTAGCCCATTCTTATTTGCCACGGTGATGGGTGGACTGACCCGACAAATTCAAGTGGAGGTGCCATGGTGTATGTTATTCGCAGACCACATAGTCCTAATTGATGAGACTCGCAACGGGGTGAACGCTAAGCTGGAGGTTTGGAGACAGACTCTGGAATCTAAAGAGTTCAGACTGAGTAGGACCAAGATAGAATATTTGGAGTGCAAGTTCAGCGACGGGAGCGACCGTGAGACAGACGTGTAGGTGAGGCTTGAGGCTCTGGTCATTCCAAAGAATGGAAGCTCCAAGTACCTCGAGTCTATCATCCAAGGGAATAGAGAGATTGATGACGATATCACACATTTTATTGGGGCAGGATGGATGAAATGGAGGCTTGCATCTGGAGTCTTGTGCAATAAAAAGATGCCGCCAAAACTAAAAGATAAGTTTTATAGGGTGGTGGTTAGACCGATTATGTTATATGGGGCGCCGGTCAAGACGACACACACCCAAAAGATGAGAGTGGCGGAGGTGAAGATGCTAAGATGGATGCGTGGGCATACGAGGAGGGACATGATTAGAAATGATGATATCCGGGGTAGAGTCGGAGTGGCATCGGTGGAAAACAAGATGCGGGAAGTGAGATTGAGATGGTTTGGACATGTACGGAGGAGAGACACAAATACCCCAGTGCGGATGTGTGAGAGGTTGGCTATTGACGAGTTCAGGAGGGGTAGGGGTAGAGGTAGACCGAAGAAATATTGGGGAGAGGTGATTAGACGGGATATGGAGCAGACACAACTTACTAAGGATATGACCTTAGATAGGGGGTTTTGGAGGACACAGATTAGGGTAAAAGGGTAGTATGGTAGTAGGTAGTCCAGCGTAGTCCTACTTACACTAACAAACCGGTTGTTGTGGTGTTATTATTGTAGGCATGCTTAGCATATCATACGAATAGACGTAGTATTGCTTTATAGTCTTCTCTAATTTTATTTCTTCTGCTATGCGTTCTTTAATGTACTTGGTTTATCTCATTTATCTGCGTTAGTTACTGCTTCTCTTTCAGGATACGATACCATGGCGCATTTGCGTTTGCTATCAGCATATTCTTACTGCTTAATGCTTTAAGTTTTTGACCGGGTCTGACTATTTTTCGCTTTGCTTGTCCTGAGCCGAGGGTCTCTCGAAAATAGTCACTCTACCTACCAAGGTAGAGGTAAGGTCTGTGTACATTCTACCCTTCCCAGATCCCATGTTGTAGAATTTCACTGGGTATGTTGTTGTAATAAACCTTTGGACTCTTTTGTTTGCCAATCTTGCGTGTCTGGTAAACATGTTAAACTTCCGTTTGCATCTTCTACTTCCCATACTTTTATGTTGTTTGATATTGTGCATTGTGATTTGTGGACATCACCAGTTTTTGAGTTCTGCAGGTCATAACTACTATATGCTAATTCTAGATGATTATTCAAATTTTTTGTGGTCTTTTCCATTAGGACATAAATCACAAACCTTCACCATTTTAAAATAATTTAGTGTTTTTATCAAAACTAAATTTGGCAAAGGCATTAAATGTTTTCAATGTGACAATGGAGGGGAATTCATAAAGGCCCACTTTCGTGATTTTTTTCACCAAAATGGGATGTCTTTGAGTCTTTCGTGTCCACATACCTCACCACAAAATGGGAAAGCCGAAAGAAAAATTCAAACGATTAATAATATGATTCACTCTCTTCTTGTGCATTCTTCCACACCACCAAAAGTTTTGGTACCAAGCACTTCAAATGACTACATATCTTTTAAATATTCTTCCTAGTAAACTGCTATCCAATGTGACTCCTACACAACTGCTATATTGTCGTGTCCCATCTTTTACACATTTGAGGGTGTTTGGTTGTTTGTGTTATCCTTTGTTCCCGTCTACTTCCATTAATAAGTTGTAGGCTCGTTCAACCCCTTTCTTGTTTTTTAGATACCCATAAAATCATAGGGGATATAAATGTTTTGATTTAACAAATGGGAAAATAATTGTCTGTCGTCATTTGATTTTTGATGAGTCTCAATTTCCGTTTGCTAAGTCTCATGTGGCATCCTCACCTTCATATGATTTTTTGGACAATGGATTACATCCCATTTTACACCACCACCTTAATATCCAAACACATGTGGAACCACCTTAACAAAAAGCCCAACACCTTTCGACCCAACTACTACATGGACTGGACCGGGGACCACAACCATATTACCACTAGTCACGGCCCAGTCTTGTGTCTGTGGAGGTCCAGCCCAAGGAGGGCAGTCCACAACCACATCCTCAAGCCCAACCATTCCCGGAGCCCAGCCACAAATCGCAACACCTAGTCACTTGGGCCAACATCCTTCCCTTCGGCCTAATAACATACCCGAGCACCAAACTGCCGAACCAGTAACAAACCATCCTCAGACCATTGAAACTCGTGCCATGCATGAGATTTTTCGACCCAAACGTCATTTTAACCTACTATCCTCTGTTCAACCATCACCTCTACAAAAAAAATCCTAAAGCTGCCTTATCCGACCCGAATTGGAAAGCTGTCATATTAGACGAATTTAATGCTCTTATTACGAATAAGACGTGGGAATTGATACCGCATCCGTCTAATATGAACATTATTCGGTCTATGTGGATTTTTTGTCATAAGAAAAATTATGATGGTTCTTTTGCGAGATACAAAGCTCGTCTTGTTGGTGATGGCATGTCTTAGCAGGTTGGAGTAGATTGTAGTGAAACGTTCAGTCTGGTAGTTAAGCCGCAACTATCAGGACTGTTCTCAGCTTGGCTCTTTCCAAATCATTGGACCATTCATTAGTTGTTGCTGAATCATGTTGGCTCCGTAATCTACTGCTGGAGCTCCATTGTCCGATTAAAAGGGCAACAATGGTCTATTGTGAAAATGTGAGTGCGATTTACTTATCTGGCAATCATGTTTAACATTAACGCATGAAACACATTGAAATGTATATCTTATTTGTCCGAGAGAAAGTTGCCCGTGGTCAAGTCTGTGTTCTCCATGTACCCTCCCGTTATCAAATTGCTGACATCTTCACAAAAGGTCTTCCGCACGTGTTTTTTGATGATTTCAGGGACAGTCTCAGCATCCGAGAACCTCCAACTCAGACTGCGGGGGACTGTTGGAGTAATTATGGGGATATCTCATAATTACCTCTCATCCACATTTATTATAATTGATAGTGTAATATATTGTAATTATTATGATTGCAATTAGCATCTTATATTTTAGGTAAAAGTAGATCAATCTTCCATCAATCAAGCATAGGATGATTATATATATATATTGTATCTTTGGGAGAATATTAATGAAGGAATTACTTTCCTACATCAGTGTGCGATTCAGATTTAGTCGGGCCCCAATACGCAGAGGCGGAGCGAGAATTTGAAGCTCGTGGGTTCGGGATTCTAATGTTTTAAAGTTATCGAGTTCTAAATTAATAATTTATACATATTTGACAAAAACTTTAATACAAATATATAGTACGGATCAAAGCTATTGTGTTCGGTCGAATCTACGCCCGAAGGGTTAGCTTCGCTCCTGCCAATACGAATACCGGACACTGGGTGATTAATAAAAAAATATGAAAACAAGATGAGGAGAACGTTGCTGAGATTCAGTGTCGTATTAAAAAAAATGTCATTTTTATGTTTATATTCAATATTTTAATTTTTCTATTATCTATATCTATATATCTAGTAGTAAAAAAGATCGCTAAAACAGTGTCTTGTGACACCACTTAGCAAGGTCCATATATATATATAAAAGAATTAGTGTACGAGGTAATATGCACACACCTCATGGTCCACATGCTTGCTTGGTATAGCTGATGTCTACAGGGGTAAATTAATCATTTCTTTTTGTTAGTTTTACTACTTTACTTTAGGGTAAAGCATAGTCGTTGCAGATTACTTCTTCGTCGATTTGACGATAAGTTTCTGCTGGTAATTCAACGCGTGAAATTTCTTTGGATACCTTAAAATTCACCGTCTTTCTGACTGTTGTTATTTTTTTTACTGACTTCTCAATCCTTTGTCGTATTAGCATTTGCTTTTGTCCCACATTGGAAAAACACATTTGTATCTCATGTAATAGACCATATATAAAGGGCTTTACTTGCTTTTCTTTTACTTGCACTTTTAGCTCTCAAGAATAATATTATTTTATTATCTTGTTATTGCTTTGTAAGAATTCATATTATGAATAAAAGACTTTCATGAATTCTATCATGGTATCAGAGCCAAGAGCACAAGTTAATATTTTTAGCTCGATCGCGGATCCAACTTCGCGGTGAGTTAGTTGGGGGTTCGCATGTAGCACGCCCCTGATATCAGTTAAAAAATTTTTTGGCTTGTTTTGGAAGCTCGTGCTCGTTTTGGCTGCTCGTGCTCGTTCTGATCTTGGCTTCCACATTTGGGTTTCATCTTTTTGGCTTCCGCATCTGATTGGTGAGATTGTTATTTGGGATTGCTGCTTGTTATTTGGGATTGTTGCTTGTTATTTGAGATTTTTCTGTTTAAAATTCATAATGGCTGGAGGTGATGATTCTTTGCAAACTATTGGTGTTCGGTTAGATGGAAAAAATTATTCCTATTGGAGCTATGTCATGGTAAATTTTCTGAAGGGCTTGGGGCTTTGGGATTATATGTCTGGAAAAACCAAATGCCCTAAAATTGGAGATGAAAATTTTGATGAATTATTTAGGACTTGGGAGACCAATAATTCAAAGATTATTACTTGGATTAATAACCCTGTTGAACAAAGAATTGGTGTTCAATTGGCTAAGTTCAGAACTGCTAAAGAGATTTGGGATTATTTGTCAAGATTGTTTGTGCAGAATAATTTTACTGTTAAATATCAGTTACAATATGAAATTTGTGCACTAGTACAAAATGACTTGGGCATTCAAGATTATTTCGTGTAATGATCACTTTGTGGGATCGATTAGCTATATGACAGAATCATCGAATTGCAAGCATGCGATGCTTATATTAAATGCAGAGATGAAGATCGTCTTGTTCGGCCTATTGATGGGTCTTCGGTCGAATTTGAGAATTGTCGTTCAGGCTTGTTGCACCGCAAACCCTTACCATCTGTTGAAGATGTGGTAAATGAACTTATGGCTGAAGAAACATGTTTGAAGACTCTAAAAGGGGTACATAAGTCTTTTACTTTTGTACTGGCAGCTCCTTCGTCTGCACCGGTCCTTGCAGCCCCTACACACCAGTATAGAACATCTATCATAGGTAATTGTAATTATTGCAAGAAACCGGGACACTGGAAGAATCAATGTCCTGAGCTACGGAAGACGTCAGGTTCTAAGCCTCCACATTCGGGACAAGGACAGAAGCCTTCTCAACAGAAGCCATATTCTGGGGGTCAATTCCAGAACTTGTATCCACTGACTCAGGCTGCATTTGTGCCCTCTCTTGATCACCCAGCTTCAGGAGCCTCTGTGAGTCACAGGACTGATTCTGTAGCTGACCAATTTCAGAAGTTCCTCACCTTCCAACAGTTTCAACAGAATTCTCGCCTTATGCTCTTTCTGTTCCTTCCGCTCATCACCATCTATTGGTTAAGGTATCATTTCGCATTCTTGGATCTTGGACTCTGGAGCTGGAAATCATATGTCTCCTGATTCTTCCGTCTTTGTATTTATGTCTTCTGACTCCCCTTCCACTTCTGTTGTGACTGCTGATGGCACACCTATGCCATTGATAGGCATTGGCACCATTCATACATCCAATATATCATTACCTGATGGTTATTGCATTCCAAAATTACATATAAATCTTGCTTCTGCTGGTCAAATATGTGACTCTGGATATTTTATTGGACTCTTCCCTAATTCTTGTTATGTGCAGGATCTAAAATCCAAGAGAGTGATTGGGACAGGGCGTAGAAAGGGGAGAGGTCTATATGTTTTGGATGAGCTGCATATTCCTACTCATGCAGTAACTATGCCTGTTAATCTGTCTTCTTTTCATTTAACACATTCATCTTCGAAGTTTTATTTGTGGCACTCTAGACTTGGTCATGTATCAGGTTCTCGCCTGCGTTTATGTGTACTACTGGTGTTCTTGGTGATTTACAATCCGATGATATTTCTGATTGTAGTGGATGTAAACTTGGAAAATTTTCTACTTTGCCTTTTAATCTTAGTACTTCTACTTCTTCTGCACCATTTGATCTAGTTCATTCAGATGTTTGGGGGCCAGCACATATCCCTACTAAGGGTGGCTCCAGATATTATGTTTCATTTATTGATGATTATACTCGTTATTGTTGGGTTTATTTGTTGAAAAGACGCTCTGATTTTGTTCATACTTATGCTGAGTTTCAAGCCTATGTGAAAACTCAACATTCTGTTATTATTAAATGTTTTCGGGCTGATTTAGGAGGTGAGTATACTAGTGGAGATCTTTCTGGTATTTTCAAAGTTGATGGTACAATACTTCAATCTTCTTGTACTGATACACCACAACAAAATGGGGTAGCCGAGAGAAAACATAGGCATATTGTTGAGACAGCTAGATCCATGCTTTTGTCCGCTAGTGTACCTAGTGAATTTTGGGGAGAAGCTGTCCTTACATCTGTTTATCTTATTAATAGGATCCCTACCTCTCATAATTCTGGGATTTCTCCGCATGCTAGACTATTTGGTCACACCCCACTATATTCCCATTTGAGAGTTTTTGGTTCTACATGTTTTGTTCTACGTCCACATGCAGAGCGTACTAAGTTATCTTCTCGTGTCGCCATTTGTGTTTTTCTTGGATATGGGATTGGGCAGAAAGGTTATCGTTGTCATGATCCAGTTTCTGGAAAATTGTATGTGTCTCGTAATGTTTCCTTTATTGAGCATGTTCCTTTCTTTTCCATCCCACCTAACTCACATGGCATGACAAAATCTGACCTTATTGATATTGATCCCTTTGATGCTGATTGTCCATCTGATTCTACATCTATATCATCTGTTCCTTCTCAGTCTTCTAGCAGGTCCTATGATATTGATACTCAGGCCCCTCTTACGCCTATTTCAGAACCTCTTGTGGTTGCAGATCCAGATCCACCTCGCTATCCTAAACGCACTCTGCGATCTACTCAGGTATCCGATTTTGGTTATTCTTGCTATGCTCCATCATTCGCTTCCTTTCTAGTTTCTATTAATTCTCTCTGTGAGCCTACATCCTACTCTGATGCAGCTCGTGATCCTCTTTGGCAAGAGGCTATGAATGAGGAACCGGTCGCTTTGAACAAAACTGGTACTTGGGATTTGGTTTCTCTACCGACTGGTAAGAAAACTATTGGTTCTCGATGGGTGTACAAGATTAAGACAAAATCTGATGGTTCTATTGAGCGATATAAAGCTCATTTGGTTGCAAAGGGTTTTGCTCAAGAATATGGTATGGATTATGAAGAGACTTTTGCACCTGTTGCAAAGATGACATCTGTCCGGGTTCTTATTGCAGTGGCCTCTGTTCGTCATTGGCATATTTCACAAATGGATGTTAAAAATGCTTTTTTAAATGGGGATCTTCAAGAAGAAGTCTACATGGTCCCTCCACCTGGTGTTTCACATAGTCCAGGACAAGTGTGCAAGCTTAAGAAAGCTCTGTATGGTATCAAACAAGCTCCAAGAGCTTGGTTCGACAAGTCCTCCACTGTAGTATCATCTCTTGGGTTTATTTCCAGCTTTCATGATTCGACGTTATTTGTTAAATTATTTGTTAAATATTTAGGTCATCTACGTTACTTTTTAGGCATTGAGGTAGCTTATTCTAAGAAGGGATATCTTCTCTCTCAGTCTAAGTACACTGCATATATTCTTGAGCGGGCCCGTCTCACAGATACTCGTATAGTTGACTCTCTTCTTGAGGTTAATGTTTGATATACACCTACTGACGGGGATCCTGATCCCACTTTATATCGTTCAGTTGTAGGGAGTCTGGTGTACTTCACCATTACTCGCCCTGACATTGCATATGTTGTTCACATTGTCAGTCAGTTTGTTTGCTCTCCTACATCTGAACATTAGGCTGCAGTTATGCGTATTCTTCGCTATCTTCGAGGAACGATTTATCAGAGTCTCTTGTTTCCATCGACCTCATCCTTGGAGCTTCGTGCATTTTTCTGATGCAGATTGGGCTGGTGACCTAACCGATCGGAAATCAACTACCGGTTATTGTGTATTTTTAGGAGATTCACTCATCTCATGGAAAAGTAAGAAACAAGATGTGGTTTCTCGCTCTTCAACTGAGGCAGAGTATCGTGCTATGGCTTCTACTACGTGTGAGATTGTATGGTTACGTCGGTTATTGGTTGATATAGGTGTTTGTCTTTCTTCACCAACACCGATGTATTGTGATAATAAGAGTTCTATTCAGATTGCGCACAACACAGTCTTTCTTGAACGTACCAAGCATATTGAGATTGATTGTCATATTATTCGATATCATCTTCGAATAGCGCACTCTATCCTTGCCATTTGTCTCATCTTCGATGCATCTTGCGATTTCTTCACAAAGGCGCATACCTTAAAGCGTCACCGGTTCTTTCTTGGCAAACTCTCGATGCTTCTGTCTACACCATCGCGAGTTTGAGAGGAGATATTAGCATTTGCTTTTGTCCCACATTGGAAAAACACATTTGTATCTCATGTAATAGACCCATATAAAGGGTTTTACTTGCTTTTCTTTTACTTGTACTTTTAGCTCTCAAGAATAATATTATTTTATTATCTTATTATTGCTTTGTAAGAATTTATGTTATGAATAAAAAACTTTCATGAATTCTATCATGTCGTTCTTTGTTCTTGTTGTTCTTGAATCCATCATAATCTTAATTAGCTAGTATTGTAACTCCATTTTTTTTCGAGATCACCTTTTTTTATTCTTCTTGTCCTTCATATTTGTTTTATTCATCCCCCTTCCACTCCTCTTTTTCTTTTTTCCTTTTTCCTTTTTTGGTTGCTAGTTTGCAAGTGTATATATTTTAAATTCATCTTTTTATACTGACGCTTTCAGGTTAGCTATAACACATTAACAAAGAAAACTCCTACTTGAACTAGAACAATTTTTGAATATTATTTATTATGTGTACAAAAAAGTCATATTGCTGAGAAGTTCCTAAATTTAACAATTGTCGGCATGTTTTAAGATGAACTATAAATGCGACACACACGAGTTTCCACATAAGCCTTTGACCACTAATTGGGAATTATGTCATGCATTCGTAATTTCGTATGCAGTAGCAGAGACATTATTTAATAACAAGTGTCATATTATTCCACTTTGAAAAAACAATCATTATATATAGTAGCAAATTTAGAATCTTTATGATTTAACATGGCAGGACATTTTAGTGCACAAATTATTATGTGTTAGAAGGGTTCAAGAAAGGCTCTCACCTCAAGAAATGTGATATAGACGCCTAACTTAATACAAGCATTAATTATTGCTTTCATGATTCAAATACGTGATCTATAAGTCAAGCAGAGACAACGGGAATAACTTCAACTTTGCTCTAAGATTCTCTTTCATTTTTATGATTTAATATATTAAGAAAAATACATGAATAAGTTAAGAAAATTTGAATGAATATAAAACTAATGATTTTAATATTATATATATATATTGTATAATTATCGGCAAAAGCAATTCAAATGAACCATTTATGTCCCTAACTCCACCACTAATTATAGTGTTGATGGTGCTTAAAAATAATACAAAAACTAGGAAGTAAAGGCGTAAAAACATCATAAAAGTCCAAGTTACCTAATATATCGAATCTTAATAATATGTTGATATTGTTGTGCAAAATATTGCAAGACGTTACTATATAAGAATGGTGTGTGTATGTCACTACTAGTAAACCGGTTATTAGTTTTCGATGGAAGAATTAAGCCTCGGTGTTCCGATTAAAATTCTAATAGAGACAGTCCGCACGAGAAAAATTACTTTCGATGTAGTATTTATAAAATTGTTTTCAAAATTAATAAAATTTCTAATTCCTACTGTCGATTTATTAAAAAAATATAATCTTATTTTTTTCGGGTCAATGTAGACGGAATAATGAAAAAATTAATTTACTATAATAATACCTACGGAAAGTATTTTCAATTCTCAGCATTTTCACGGCAGCGGTCGGAAAAAGGCTTTCAACTTAGCCATGAATGAATTTATGTATAAATTTTGGGGTACGTGAATTCATGATCTTTCAACAAGATTAGATATTTTAAGTACAGATTTTCTGGAATTGATATAATATTGTTTGATGACACCTATGCTACAAAAACATTTAATAGTGCATTTGTTAAAAACTTAGTTATTTACCAAAAGAAATAATAATTAATTTTCACTTAATGTATTTTTCTTTCTTTTTTCTTCGATAGTGCACCTATATTTTAAAAATTACAAATTCGCCTATGGTCTGACTAGCTATATTCCAACAGACCAATTTTTGCATTTCATTGTTTATTTAAGTAAAACTGATAATTGTGTTCCCATTTGCGGTGAAAAAGAAAACTCAAAATCAAAGTCAAAAAAAATGTATGTGTCGGAAATATCCTATATAGTGTATATACTATTGTATGTTATCTTAAGTATTATAGATTATTTTCAATTAACGTACTTTTCAGACAGGTATTTTGATCCTTACCGATACTTGTACTAATTTATCAAATCTAGAAGTCGGTTCATAATTAAATATGTACTTTGAGTTAATTCATTAATTAATTTAATCGTAATAAATTATTTTATCTGGAATAATTTTTTTTCTCCCAAAGTATTGGTGGCATAATATTAATGAAGTTAGATTAAAATTTGATCTTTTAAAATCATATATCAGTATATCACTACGGTATCAAGGGAGTATATAGATCCGCTAATGTGGGAGCCTCACAGCCGCGCAAGCTCAATCATATGGACGCCTTTTTTTTTAAAGGCATTGGAACTAGAGAAATGATTATTAGTAGCAACTAGCAACTCAATTATGCATTCAAATACAGGCTATCCGATCATTTTGGTTTTCGATTTTAAATATATTATATTATAATCTTTGGTTTCGATTTATGTGATACGGTAAATTGGCAAAATTGCAATTTATTCCACTTCCTACTTATATATGGAAAAGGGTCAAAATTATTCATGAACTATTCGAAATAGATCACATATACCCTCCGTTTGTTTTTAATATCAAATTTGTCTTCGCCGTCAATCGAAGGGACCTCAAATACCATTCTCTTAGCGGACTAGCTTAGATGCTAACGCACCAGTGCCATGTGAAAAACATTATACACATGGTCATCCACCTAGGCATATGACCCAACCCACCCCGAATTCATCTCGAATGGATTCTCTAACTAAAATATGACACAATAACACTCATTTAATTCATTCACACCTAACATGAATTTACGGAGTGTTACAATATCAGTTTATGGCTCTACCGGTAAAACTTAAGTAGAGCCGGAGACGTCGTGTGTACGTGAAGTACCGGTAATTTCAAAAATCAAATGAACTGTTTCAATCTCAACGGGAAACCGTTACTAGTCCGACCTCACATCTTCCAGTAGAGCATTAATAGCATTTATGGAGACACTAATTGTCCTATTATTACATAATTCATTCTCTTGTATTAATAAGAGCATATATCGTGAGGTGTGTACCCGTGAGCTCATGTATAAATAGGACACATTGTTCCATTGTAAAATCATCAGATACAAGTTATTATAATATACTCTTAAGATTTCTCTCGATTCTTACGCTTTCATACTAGTCACGAAGACTTTGCCAAGAAGTTAACACAATGCTCAGGCTAATTATTTCCTTACTTTGTCTTAATATTATTTACTAGCGGTATATTATGTCTAATGTTTTGTCAAATCGGTCACTTGAGATCCATGTATCCTTGACCACGTATAAAATTCAACCGTACCGTTTTACGTGTAAACAATATTCTTGAAGTTTTCTTGTGATTCGATTTCTTGTACTTTCTATAATTTTTTGTACTTCTATTATCATATTATTATGTTATAGTTACTATTCCTTCTGCATGCTTTCTTTAGTTTTGTGTCATGGTTGCTGCTTTCCCATTTGTTTTCTTTTTTGAATCTCTTTGATATGATTTTATTTGAGTCGATGGTCTATTGGAAACAACCTATCTACCTCTCGAGATAGGTATAAAGTCTGCGTACACTTTATCTTCCCCATACCTACTTATTGAATTACACTGAATATGTTATTGTATCCATTTTTTTCGAATTTATAATTAAAATAATAGTCTCCAAATTCAGAAGTCATTAAAAAGTAATCAACTTTTGAAATCCGTGACAATGTGATGAAGTTTCACATTTTTTAAGTTTGAAATTCAAGATAGTGTCATGAATTTAAAAAATTATGACAATATCGTGGATCTATATCACTTGCTTAAGTTCAAAATTCATTTATGATATCATGCTATTTCTACATCAAAGCAGCTACTTTTTTGTTTACGAATTTCCAAGAATTGGTCCGAAAAGTGGCTAACCTGTACAATATTTACCCTTTTTGATGGACCAGCATGCTCCTTTTGTAGCCCAAAGGCAAATAATGGCGACCCAAGCATTTCATTGTACATTTATGATTTACCTGATTACCATTTTCAAAAATTTCACGGTTTGGCCTTCGAAAGGGCTGGTCTTTCATTTTAGCCACTCAAATCGTTGGTCTTCAATTTATTTACCTTATTTCTCATTTAATGAAAATTTACAGGTCAATATATCCTCATTCGCTAGTCTATAAGATCAGAGATACTGGATTCGAAAGCTAGCAAAGTAAAAAATAATAATTTCGCAAGGCAAGATTTTAACAGAAACTAGGTTTATTCACGAAAAGGTACATAAAAATTATGTCTTGTTCGACATAGTTATATAATACTAATTCACAAAGTAAATTTTCATAGAAACTAGCCAGATCCTTTTTGCTATTAAATATAATTTATATCAAAATCTTGCTTTGCGAATTAGATCATCGATCCAAATTTCCTTTTTGTTTTTAAATATTTGTTACTTAAACGGCGAAAGCAAAAATTAAAGACATGCAATTTGAGGGATGAAAATTAGAGGTCATCCCAAAATAGGGACATTCGTGCGAATTGGCCTCCCAATTTCAAGGCCCATTTATATAGCCCAATGGCCCATTTTATAAAACGCCGTAGTTTCTGGAGCCATAATAGAATTGTTTATCTCGTTTTCTTTTTTCTTCACTTTACGTTCATAAACCCTAGCAGTGTCGCCGATCGCCGAGCAGTTTTCCGGTTCATCTTGCCGGAGCACTTCTAGCCGTTGGCCGGTTTGTTCCATTCTATATCTCTCTGTATCATCTCTCTCTATATGCATACACACATATACACATGATGTTTTTCTCTACAAATTGTGAGAGTGTAACTATATAATCAGTGGAAATTTGTCGATTTTTACATGTTTTTCTATGAGAAATGTTATTCTCAAGTTTTGTTTTGATATAATGTATCGTATCCTAGGAATTCACCGCAACTGAATTATGAATTATCACGTTTTAGCTTAATTTCAGGTGTATTATTTCTCTCTCTCTCTCTCTCTACACACACACACACACACACACACACGTACATATACACATTATTCCTCTTTCTTTTTCTTTAAATAGAGAAAGTGGTGGCTAGATTCGCGTTCCCTTTCCAGACTATCAAGGATTTCAAAGATCTTTCATACTGTGCTCAATCTCGAAATTGGTTCTATACATATGACCAGCAACGAGAAAATTCTGTATATATATATGTGTATATATATATATATATATATATATATATATATACACACACACACACACGTACATATACACATTATGTTCTGTTTTATGACCTGTGATAGTGTAACTATATAATCAGTGGAAATGTATGGATATTTACATGTTTTCCTAAGAGAAATTTTATTCTCAAGTTTTGTTTTGGATATAATGTATAGTATCCTAGGAATTTGCGCCAACTGAATTATGAATTATCAAGTTATAGCTTAATTTCAGGTGTATTATCTCTCTCTATATACATACACACACATGATGTTCTGTTCTATAAATTGTGAGAGTGTAACTATATAATCAGTGGAAATTTATTGATATTTACATGTTTTTCTATGAGAAATGTTATTCTCAAGTTTTGCCTTGATATAATGTATCATATCGTAGGAATCCGCGCCAACTGAATTATGAATTATCAGGATAGAACGTAGAAGTGATGAACGCATAATTATTGAAGTGTTTTTTCCTAGATTTTAAAAAAAATATATATTTCTTATGTGTTTTAGCAGGTCTTAGGTAAGTTTTTTGTGGTCCTATACATACACACATACATATATTCTGTTCTATGACCTGTGTTAGTGTAACTATATAATCAGTGGAAATTCATCGATTTTTTTTTCTCTAAGAGGAATGTTAATCGCATGTTTTGCCTTGATATAATGTATCATATCTTATGAATTGGCACCAACTGAACTATGAGTTATCAGGATAGAACTTAAAAGTGATGAATGCATCATCATTGAATTGAAGTGCTTTTTCTCATTTTTTAAAAATAATTCGTATGTGTTTTAGAAGGTCTTAGGTAAGTTTTTTGTGGTCCTAACACATTTTAGCTTAATTTCAGGTGTTCTACTCTAAATCATCGAAATTTATCGAAATTTACATTTTTCGAGAGAAATGTCAATTCTCAAGTTTTACGTTGATGATATAATGCATCATATCCTAGGAATTGGTACCAACTGAATTATGAATTATCAGGATTAGAAGTGATGAACGCATCATCATTGAAGTGCTATTTTCTTGCTTTTATTTAATAATTCGTATGTGTTTTAGCAGGTCTTAGGTAAGTTTTTTGTGGTTGTGACACGTTTTAGCTTAATTCAGGTGTTTTACTTTAAATCATCTATGGATTCCAGTGAAAATGGGTGTACTCAGCTCACTCCTAGTCATACTGGCGGTGAGAACGAAATAACTGGTGTGGATAACGGAGAAGAAGAACATGACTCGAGGAAGAGAAGATCAAGCTCTAAGGTGTGATGAAACTTTTGACAATTTCTTTTTAATCATATTTCATACTGACTATGCTGAGCTAAGATGAAGTTCCTTTTATTGTCACCCCTGGTATCAGGGTGTGGTAACTTGGACTTCAAAATAGCATGTGTTTTGTCCATGGTCAAGAACATGACATAAAATTGATTTGTTTAGGATCATGGTATAAGTTATGTGAGTCATCTAAACCTGTTTAGTGTTATTAATCTTGTATCGGATAAAATGGGTGTACATGACTGTTGGTTGATGGTTTTCATCCTTAGGAGAACAGCACATCATGAAAATGTACACTTTGCAGTGCAAATGTTAGGAAATGGGGTTTTAGTTTTTCATCCTGCAAATTAGGCTATATATAGGTCAGACACAGCAGGCTCCTTCTGATACTAGTATAATATTGGATTCACTAGAATGTTATCTTCACATATTTAGGTTTTCCTTTATGGTTGTTCTTTCGAACGGAGTTGTTATTTTTTGATTTCCTGGGAAATAAATTAGAGTTGTGTTTGAGCATTCTCAAAAAAATAATAATATGCTTTTCAGGTTATTTAGAACTGTGTTTGAGCATTCTTAAAAAAAATAATATGTTTTTCATTGTTCTAACATCTGTTTGTTACTTGCTCCCCTTCATCGCTTCTGTTTTTGATAAACATTTCCAATGATTTTACTTATTCAGCACAGCTCCCGTGATTATGAGGGCGAAAGGGAGTCTTCAAGAAGCAGGGAGAGGGACAAAGGACGTGATAAGGACATAGATAGGAGCAGAGACAAGGAAAGGGATCGGGAAAAAGACCATGATCGCCGCCACAGAGATCACAGCGAGAAGCGTAGGACTAGAGATAGAGATGATGATGCTAACATTTCTGATGATGGTGCTGGGAGCCGGGAATACTGGTAAACATTAACCATTGTAATCACACGTGGTAGAAACGCTGATATATGTGCCATTGCATTTTCAGTATTTTGCACTTGTGCTTTCTCTTGCTCTCTGGTTGGGGACAAGCCATGCATAATGCATTCATGTCTGCGTGATTTATTTGTTGGTGCAGGCAGAAAGATTATGATAGAGATAGAGACGAGAGGCGCAAACATAGGTCAAAATCTTATGAGAGAGAGCGAGAGGAAGGGCATAGACACAGGTCCAAATCATACGACAAGGATAGAGAGGAAAAGGATAGACACAGGTCGAAATCCTTTGACAAAGATCGAGAGGAAAGGCATGGACATAGATCTCAGTCAAGGGGAAGATCTAGTCATACATCAAGATCGCGTTCTCGATCCCGGTCTCGTTCACGCTCCAAAAGGTAAGTTCTCTGCTGTCCACGGAAAACTGATAATTGGTAGTCCTTTGGAGAGTGATTGCTCTCTATTACATAGACTGATGGTACTCTTTTTTCTTTGGTTATGTCGAGGAATGTGACATAGCAGTGAAGATTTCTAGAACCCTTTTTCCTTTTTGTAATGGAGACGAGATAGTGTCCAATGGCTCAATTATTATTAAAGATGATAGTTATTTCTGAAGTTGCCAAGGAGGAACATGGTTAATTGGTTATTGAAGGTTCATATAATCTACCCCAACTTGTTTGAGATTGAGACATAATAGTAGTTGTTGTTAATCTGCGCTTTGTGTGATTTCAGTTATTAGTGTAATTCTGGTTGCCATAGAAATATCAGATTGATGCAGCTAATGTTAGTTCAATCATTGGTGTTTATCTTTTCTCTCAGCAGACCAAGTGAAAATATCCTCACTCTTCGTTTATGAAATGGGACACTCACTTGGTTTTGGGTAAGGGTAGAAAAGATGGTTACGATGGTTACTCATAGAAGGACATTTTAAAAGACAGGCTCTTGGAGCATCCAAGGGTATGTTGTTCAATGAAGTTGTAATGAAGACAATGGAAGACCAGGGTTTGAATCTCAATGGATGCGCAAAAAGAAAAAAAAAGAAACTAGAATACTTTTTACAATATGTCTAAGCCATGGTAAACATAGTTACCATTATAGCAGTGGAAAAGTGTAGGTACCTGGATAGTGGAGGTTCACCGAGCTGGCTCAGACACCAACTTTCAAAATATGAGTCTGTACTTAGTAGCTTAGATGAGTTGAAAAAGACTCCATTCGGGGGTGGAATCGTGGATTTATCACTACTAATTGTGTTGGTCGAGTTAATTTAATTTCTCATTCTTTTCAATAGTACTATTGGTTCTTTTGCTGTTTTTTTTTGGTTTTTGGGGGGGGGGGGGATAGGTTAGTACTCTTGGTTATTTAGTTGAGGGTTTGTGTTTGCATTTCTCTAACTGTTCATACGATATGCTTGTGTAGCAAAAGGATCAGTGGGTTTGACATGGCACCTCCTACTTTTGCTCTATTACCTGGTGTTCCTGCTGTCCCAGGTACTTGCTCGCTTTATTTTATATTGGCAATATTTTGGTAACTGTTATTTTTTCTCCTTTGGATGTAGTGTGGAAAGTTCTTATCAAAATGCATGGTTTCATTTTGGTATGTCGCTTGATTGACTGTTCACATTTTATTTCAATTGCTCAACTATTCACATTTCATTTCAATTGTATACTTGGTGAAATAACTCCGGAACTGAGAAAACTTTTGGTTTTTGTTGTCTTTGGTGTTGTTTCTTTGTTTAGTATGTCTTATCTTATGTTCTAAGAAGGCAACGTTGGGCTAGTAGCCCCACTGTGCTGACAATGGGCGTGAGCCAACCACTCTAGCTTTTATGTTCAAGGAAGACAATAAAAGATCTCGTTCATCTTCAACCAGGGATTTTATGTTTGGTAGCATTCAAGTAATTTCTCCAATACTTGAATATGTTGTGAATTACTTTTGTAATATTTACTGAAGAACTATTTGAGGAAACATAAAAAAATTATTCTAATTATCAGCCAAAGTAAAAAAACAAATCTATATGTTCAATGGTCCTTCTCATTGATGAACAAAGAAATGTCCTCATTTTTTATCCCTATGAGAAGCTTCTGCAGGTCAACTCCCAGGCACTGCCCCAGCTATTCCTGGAATGTTTCCTAACATGTTCCCTTTGGCATCTGGACCGGTATTTTCTCCCTGTTGAACAACAATATTTGGTGCTTAATTTTGAATGATTTTAAACTTATATTTGTTTGTGGCAGCTTGGAGCTATTCCTGTTATGCCAGTTCAGGCAATGACTCAGCAGGTATTAGTTGTCTCTTCAATCACTTCCTTTTGTTCGATGTTCCAAGAGTAGCTCTCTCTGCTTTAATTGGATGCTCGAATTAATATTTATGATATTTCAAAATGGTTATGGTATTGTAGCGTTTGTCTGAACTTCTCTAGATGATGTGTGACAGAATCTTCTTCCTTCCATCTTATCTAATTGAAGGAGAATGTTACATGTCATTGTTGCACCCTATTTTACACAGGTTAAACAAAGTACAACTTATGAGACTCTTAACAAGGTTAAATAGAGTAAAAGAGTTACCACCTAACATTTAAGGTATACTAGGGTACCTATAAATTATTGATATATGTAACTCAAAAAATGTTATGCTAAAACAAGTGAGATTCTAGGTGAGGGTTCAAATTATACTAAAAGGAAGGGGTTAGGCATCTTTTAGGATCTGCTAAAGTGCGGTTCCCTGTTGGACCTAATTTGATTATATGAGGAATTGTGTAAAACACGTTAGTATTTAAAGGGCAGCCCGGTGCACTAAGCTCCCGCTATGCGCGGGGTTCGGGGAAGGGCCGGACCTCAAAGGTCTATTGTACGCAAGTATTTATAATTATTTTAAAAAAAATTCGTGCAAAAGAATAATTAATAAGAGTAAGATGTAAGAAGTATGAGTATAAGATATGTGCGATGAGGTAAATAAATAAAATATGTGAAATGCTGTGTTGGTACCTGAAGGTGTAAGAAATATGTATTAACAACTAAACGTCAAAGAACTTGAATTTAAATGAATTAAAAAAATGGACTTGTGATTGATTGTTTTGAAATAAAATATGTAAAAAAAATGAATAGAGGGACTTGCGAAATCTAACTAATATTTCACTATATTTTGTATGTTTTTAGTACATACAAGAAGGGGGAGTACGGTTTGTATTTCTCCAAGCGTCGTCCTTCGAAAAAGCCTCTCCGTGCAAATGTCTCCAAAAATATAAAGAGAAATTATGAGTAAATAATAAGAAGTGAAATAAATTGGACAACCCAATGCACAAAGCATCCCGCGTTAGCATGGTTCGGGTAAAGGCCGCACCCCAAGGGGTGTGATGTAGACAACCTACCCTAATGCAAGCATTGATGGTTGCTTCCACGGCTCGAACCCGTGACCTATAGGTCACACAGAGACAACTTTACCGTTGCTCCGACGCTCCTCTTCCAAAGGTGAAATAAATTAAATAGAAATATTTAAAGAAAATAATAATGTAAAATATTTTTAAATGTTTGGAGGTTTGTATGGTGTATGCCTGTAGCAATAAGACACGAGAAAACAAGTTTCGACATGGTTGCTAACTCCAGTGGTCAATTGTGTTGCCTTTCAAGGTACGGGTCGTTGTGTTCTCGTCTTTTATTTTTCTTTGGCTTCCGTCATCACCGCGAGATTTTATTTATTTGTTGGGACAATGTCTTTGGATAAAATTAATACTCCCTCCGTCCCAATTTAAGTGTCTTACTTTCCTTTTTGGTCTGTCAAAAAAGAGTGTCTCTTTCTATATTTAGTAAGTTTTCCAATTCCAAAGCAAGTTTAAGACCACACGATTTAAGACTCCACACATCTTTAATTTCAGACCATTAGATTCAAAAGTCTCCCTTTATTTCTTAAACTCCGTGCCAAGTCAAATTAAGGCAATTATTGGGACGGAGGTATACATTTGAAAAAAAATAAAAACAAAAGAAAAAAATAAAATTAATATAAAGAAAAATTCGGTGGTTTTCCGGATTTTGACTGATGATCGGTCTTCGGCGATTGCAGAGAAGAGAGAAGGGTAGACAAGTGGTACGGGTCGACTCTTAAGCAAAAACGATGGAGAGGGAGTCAAGAGAGTTCAAAAAAAAGGGCAGTCCGGTGCACTAAGCTCCCGCTATGCGCAGAGTCCGGGGAAGGGCCGGAAAGAGAGTTAAAAAGCAAAAGAAAAAAAAATGCCCCATGTGCCTAAAAGAATCTGATTTTATATGTACCACCCCTTTTTAGAATTTTTGATCCAAATGGAGTGCTTTGAGGGACAAATCCAACAAATGGGTTTGTTAGGATTTTCGTAACCTAAATGGTGAAAACGCATGCCTTCTAGAGCACCTTCGGTATTCAAGTTTCACGACTAAAAATAGACGACCCGTTAAATATATTTACACTGAAGGTGCTCTATTAGTCATGAGCCTTTCCGGTGAATATTTTAAATTATGTTAAAAGGCTAATCTATCCTAAAGCACCTTCAATGTATTTTTTAAAATTTAGAAATCTGAAAAAGAGAGAGTACATTTTGTTATTGTGATGTACCGATTAAGGCAGCTTTTTACATACCTTAAAGGCTCATGCTTTCTAAGGCACCTTTAGCCAAATTACAAAGACACCCTCTATTAAAGAACCTTCTTCATAAATGATAATATCTCCCACTCTTCCCCACCACCGGATGCGGTTGCCCCCCACCCCCACCCCCACCCCTTTCAACCATTGTAGAAGAACTTTCTCACCAAATAGACTACAAATTCTGTTTTATACGCTTCGCTTGCAGAAGGCACCCAAAACACCTACCAAGAAACAACTCCACTTGCTCAATATTTTGTCTACTTAAGACACGTAGTAATAAAGTTTTAAATAAAGAAATTGAATTGATGAGTAGTTTCTTCTTTCTCTTTTCTTTTATTCATTTTTCTTTAGCTCTTTTTCTTGGTACAATTTTTTGATGGCCAGAATTGCAGTGCTATTTACTGAGAAAATGGCAAGGAATGAGAAACATCATAATGTAGGATAAAATTCCTTCTGAATCTGCTCCTAACTCTCAAGAAACAAAATGAGAAGTACATGAACATAAACTACCAACTTATTTAATGGGGAAAAAATAATTTAAGCCACAAGAAAGTTCATAACATATTTAAGCTCCAGTTACTTCAGTTGGCTCAGCTGCAACTTCCTCGGCCAGTCTATCCAAAGGTATAAGATTATATAAGATAATATTTTAGACTAAAGTTCAAGTTCTATAAGATAAAATCAGCAATATTAATACAAATAAATTCAATAATGAAGAAATAAATGTGGTAAAAGTTTAATACACAAATTAGAAAAGCAATAAACTACAAAAAATTAAAAGCAACAAGTTACCTCTTGAAGATGTATTTTCTGTTTTGAATGATTGAATAATGCACACATTTTTTGGATAGAAGTGGTCCTCACCTTCCAAATGATATTGTGAAAGTGTTTTTAGTGTATAAAACATAATTTGTAGTCTAAAGAAAGTTCTTCTACAATGGTGATGGGTGGGTGACAACATCTGGTGATGGGAAGAGAGGGAGATATTATCATTTTATGGAGAAGGTTCTTTAATGGAATGATGTCTTTGTAATTTGGCTAATGGTGCCTTAGAAGGCATGAACCTTTAGGGTCTGGAAAAGCTGTCTCAATCGTCACATTACAACATTTTCATGTTCTTTGAATCTTAAAAGATACATTGAAGGTGCTTTAGAATAGATGAGCCTTTCTCCAAAATTGAAAATATTCATAGAAGGCTCATGGCTAGTAGATCTTCAGTGTAAATATAGTTAATAGGCTGTCTGTTTTTAGACATGAAAGTTGCATACTGAAGTTGCTCTAGGAGGCGTGCGTTTTCACTATTTAGGTTACGAATATTCTGACAAACCCATTTGTTGGATTTGTCCCTCAAAGTACACAATTTCGATAAAAACATTCCCATTTTTATTTAGTTGTGTACAATGTGTGTGTATATATATATAACATGTTCATATAGTATGTAAAAAAATTATAATATAGATATAAATAGAATTGAAGGGATGTAAATGTAAAAAATATTAGAATGTGTAAAGAAAATACATGTAAATATGGTGTAGAGAAAATGTAAAGAGGAAAGTGTGTAGAGAATAAAATGGGCATGTAGAGTGACGATATTGACAAAAAAGTAAACAAAAATGCTTGCTGGTGTAAAGAAAATATATACAAGGGTAAAGAAAATGTATCCAAATGTAAAAATACATAGAGACAATATATAAAGGAAATGTAGAGAAGTATATGAGTGAATGTAAAGGCATTGTATGAGTGAAGAGAGGGAGATATTATCATTTTATGGAGAAGATTATTTAATGGAATGACGTTTTTGTAATTTGGCTAAAGGTGCCTTGGAAGGCATGAGCTTTTAGGGTCTGGCATGAAAATGTACATTTTCAGATTCTTTGAATCTTAAAAGTTACACGGAAGGTGCTTTAGGATAGATGAGCCTTCTCCAAAATTGAAAATATTCACTGAAGGCTCATGACTAGTAGAGCATCTTCAGTGTTTGTTTTTAGACGTGAAAATTGCATACTGAAGGTGCTCTAGGAGGCATGCGTTTTCACCATTTAGGTTACGAATATTCTGACAAACCCATTTGTTTGATTTGTCCCGCAAAGGACACAATTTCGATAAAAAATCTCATTTTTATTTAGTTGCGTACCATGTGTGTGTGTGTATATATATATATATACATGTAAATATAGTGTAGAGAAAATGTTAAATGTAAAGTGTGTAGAGAGAATTAAATGGGCATGTAGCGTGACGATATTGACAAAAAGGTAAAAAAAAATGCTTGCAGGTGTAAAGAAAATATATACAAGGGTAAAGAAAATGTAAAAATACGTAGAGACAATATATAAAGGAAATGTAGAGACAAAGTATATGAGTGAATGTGAAGGCAATGTATTAACAAAATATAAAGACAAGAAAAAAGTGCTAGTCTTGCTAGTCTTTTTGTGGAAATGAAAAGAAAAATATAGTGTGTAGAGAGGGAAAGAAATGCTTGTGTTTACATGTCTTTAAAAAAATGGAGGACCCCCTCTCTATTTATACACAAAACTAAACCCCCTTTTGTCCAATATGAACAACAACATACTCAGTGTTATCCCACAAGTGGGGTCTGGTGAGGGTAGGATCTACGCAGACCGAGCCCATGGTATTGAGCACATGATTTTGGGGAGCCCATGGTATTGGACAAAAAGGGCTTTGGTTTTACATATCTTATACAAAATACTCGTACTTTTTACCACATCCCATTCTTATTAATTATTCTTTTGCACGATTTTTTAAAACATAATTGTAAATACCAACCTTTTTTTACACAATTCATCGTATAATCAAATTAGGTCCAATGGGGAACCACACTCCCTTTATGATGATTTGAACCCTTGCCTAGAATCTTGTTTTTGCTGAACATCTTTTGAGTTAAAT
Organism: Anisodus tanguticus; assembly: GCA_034509755.1. NCBI lineage: Eukaryota > Viridiplantae > Streptophyta > Magnoliopsida > Solanales > Solanaceae > Anisodus > Anisodus tanguticus. The sequence goes on from CM067558.1 coordinate 41,759,399, forward strand.
ATATCAATAATTTATAGTATACCTTAAATGCTAGGCAACTTTTTACTCTATTTAACATTGTTAGTCCCATAATTTAACCTCTTCCCTTTATGATAATTTGAACCCTTAACTAGAATTCCACTTGTTTTCGTTGAACATTTTTTGAGTTACATATATCAATAATTTATATGTATCTTAGTATACCTTAAATGCTAGGTAATCTTTTACTCTATTTAACCTTGTTAGAGTCCCATAAGCTGTAATTTGTTTAACCTGTGGAAAATAGGGTACAACAGTCCTGCTTTCTAAATTTCACATTTGGCCTAAAGTTTGAGGTGAAGGGTACTTTCAATAGATGTGAGCAAATATTTTAGTATCAGAATGTGGAAATTCTTTTTGAAAAAAAAAACATTTGGCGGATTTTCTGAGAGCTTATTTCTCAGGCAACTAGACATGCAAGGCGAGTTTATGTTGGTGGACTTCCTCCGACTGCAAATGAACAGGTAATCTTTTTCATCCTTTATAGTTCAGATGTTTTGATTATTTTACTAATAGTTAGCTTGGGATCCCTATATCATAGAGTTATCTTTGTTTATTAGTCTGCTGGTGGTTTTCACATCATTTTTACTCATGTTCCTTAATTAGTCATCCCTTATTCATAACTCATTTAGGTCTATCCATATTTCAATCTTGCATCTCAGTTCAAGCATTTTGACATTTTCTTAGATTGGCTGAGGGGGCCTTGAATTTCATGGGCTCTAGACTTGCCTTTCGTTTTCAGTCGAATAGCCCTTGTAGCTTCAGTTTAAATTTTGCTAGACTTGCCTGTCTCAATTTCGAAACGATATCAGTGCCTAATTGAGAAATTGCTTCAGTTGTCAACTGAAGTAATGAATTTGGAATTCATGCGATAATTGATATCACGATTCAAGGATTCTCTGGATAAGCATCTATAATGCCACTTTATTAACGTCTCAATTTTGTCCTAGAAAACAAAAGTGAGTGATACTTTCGGACCTTTTAATGAATCTCTAATGCCTTGGGAGATTGCATCTAAGTCATTTACGCAGAAATATCAAATCTTTACAGTGCCAAAATGTTCACACAATCAAATATAAAGTTCATCAACAAATACAAAGGGTTGAAAAAACATCAACACCAACAATTACGCCTGAATCCCACAATATGAAAACAAAGAAACTATATAGAAGGTCCTTATCAAAAAAAAAGAAGAAGAAACTATATAGATGGTATATTCATGGAATATACTAGCTACACGAGAGGAAAACAGTTGTTTGACGGGAAACTAGTGAGGAAATAAAATAGAAATGGTAGAAAATATACTTAATATACCTCAAGTTAGGGTTCGGCTTATTTCTAAGATTAATCTATTCTTATATTGAAGGTTTGCGACTTTCTTTTCTATAAAGAGGGGAAATAATCTCTAGAACCAGTAAACTACTTGTTCAATAAATTTTGAACTTACAAATGAGATCCTAGAATGGGTGGATCAGACTTCATCTTGTTTCCTCTGCCTGCATAACCCAGGATCCCTTAGAGACACATTTCACTTGTTTGGGCTGTAGATAATCTGTCTACTGATAATATTTTATCACTGTGCAGTCAGTGGCTACATATTTCAATCATGTTATGTTGGCAGTTGGTGGAAACACTGCCGGTCCAGGTCAGTTACATTGAACTCTCTGGTCTTAAGTAACTATGCTGTACCCATTATTGGATGCTTTAATTTTTCTGTGTTTTTCAGGAGATGCTGTTGTTAATGTTTATATAAACCATGAGAAAAAGTTTGCTTTCGTTGAGATGAGATCAGTGGAGGAGGCCAGCAATGCCATGGCCTTAGATGGCACTATCTTTGAGGTAATCTTCCTTCTAGTTTAGGGAATCGATTTATATTCTGAAGGCTCCTGAATCACCTGCAAAGACAGAATGTGAAAGGTTGGCCTGGATTCACGTATAGGCTGGTATTTGTTAAAATTTGGGAGTTGATTTTACACCCTTTACCCTCATCTGAGGCATGTATGATGCTGGTGGTCATGTTTCTTCTGTGTTGGTTCTTTTCTCTGCTGGCTCATTTTACTTTATAGTGGTTAATTCTTTTGCATATGTAGGACTTTTTTATAAGTACTATCTTTGGGAATAATTATTTTCAGCCTTGGACTATATTTAGTTCACATTGGAGAGAACTCAAATGTGTGCTAATATCGTCTCTTTGGGGATTTAGGGAACACAAGTTAAGGTCCGAAGACCGACTGACTATAACCCCTCTCTGGCTGCAAGTCTTGGTCCGAGCCAACCAAATCCAAACCTTAACCTTGCTGCAGTGGGATTATCACCAGGATCCACTGGAGGGCTTGAAGGTCCTGACCGTATTTTTGTGGGAGGCCTGCCATACTATTTCACTGAAGCTCAGATTAGGGAGTTGCTGGAGTCCTTTGGCCCTCTTCGGGGGTTTAATCTGGTTAAAGATAAAGAAACTGGAAACTCAAAAGGTTATGCCTTTTGTGTCTACTCTGACGTGTCAGTTACAGATATTGCCTGTGCAGCTCTTAATGGGATTAAGATGGGTGATAAAACTCTTACTGTCAGACGTGCAAGTCAAGGTACTTTACAGCCTAAGCCAGAGCAGGAGAGTACATTAATGCATGCTCAGCAACAAATAGCACTGCAGGTATTTGTTCCTTGGCTCTTTTGGACAATATATTTTAGGCTGTGAAATTCTCATGCTGTTTCTTAACTCTTAAGTGGTCAATGGCGACTGATCATTGGCCATTTGGCTTGTTTGTGTCATCTGATTTGCAGAGACTCATGCTACAACCTGGTGGACCTCCTACTAAAGTCTTATGCCTAACAAATGTGGTTAGCCCAGATGAGCTCAAAGATGATGAAGACTATGAAGATATAATTGAAGATATGAGAACGGAATGTGCAAAGTTTGGTAAGTACATTCAGGCTTCAGTCACTTCAGGCCTATCAAGCTAGTCATGTTTTTCTTTCCTTTTAAGTTTTAGTCTAGCTTCATGTTTCATAGCTCTTTCTTCTGATGTGACATTCATACTTTATTTCTTCAATTTGCAGGTAATTTAGTGAACTTAGTCATCCCACGCCCGAGGCCTGATGGTGAACCTACACCAGGGGTTGGAAAGGTTAGTAATTTTAGTAAGCACTATGATGCTTTCGGCAGACTTTTATTATGCACCAATATACTTTCTAAAAAAATATAAATCGTGCGCCAGTATTCTACGCAAATATAAATATTATACCAGTATTTTTAGGATGATAAACATATTCTGAAGTTATCTTGGTTTTGTCAACAACTGTTAATAATATTTCAACAGTTAGTAAATGCTGAAATTGATACTGAAGTTAATAATATTCAGTATGTTTGCTGTTGATTATACACATTTGCTACGTATTTCAGGTCTTTTTGGAGTATGCGGATGTGGAGAGTTCGTCGAGAGCTCAACAAGGTTTGAATGGCAGAAAATTCGGAGGAAACCCAGTTGTTGCTGTCTTTCATGCAGAGAACAAGTTCTCTGAGGGGGGTTACGAGAGCTAAGTTTTCTTCTCTGGACTGGCCTGAACGCTCTCAGCCAAACAATGTTTTGTATTTAATAGCTAGCTAATGTAGCCCTCCCTTCATAGGTGTACTCTAGTTTCCTGTCATTAACGTTGGGAATGTTAGGTTGGGGATTTCATGTAACCAGCTATAAGACTAGTCTGCTGCTTTGATTGCCAACTATTGTGGTAGATATCAATAGAGCTAGTAGGAAAGCAGTTTGCCTAGTCAAAGAGTCCTCGTGTATTTTGCCCGTGCATGGCTTTACAATAGCCTGGTCTGTGTATTATTACTTTTGACATGAATATCTTTAACCATCCTACAAGTTCTCTATCTATAACCAATAAGTTATTGTGGCTAATACAAATTATCTCAATTTTATTGGGGTGATAGTTGTGAACCTTTTGTGCCATCTTCATCAGGGTGAAGGAGAGCCCCAGTTTTGTTGAGGTCAATGCCTAGTAGCTTAATTTATTTTTTTAACTGTACTTTGACAAGAAGTTCCATATAATTCAAGTATATGCCCCAGGTTGTGGTGGGATGATCTGACATGTCCATCTTTAATTAGAGGTTGCGGGTTGTAGCTTTGAGCATGAATTTTTGTTTGGTAGGGAGTGCTGCTCCTTTGATGAGTATTATGCAACGTGAATTTGGATTAATTGGGATCTCAATACGGATTTCAAACAAGTAGTGGAAAAATAATAATATGCACTTGACTTCGATTATTGAGTTCTGCTCAAAATTTCGCAATCAGTTCATAAATACGCAAGGTAATTAAAATTTTGGTCCCTCAGTCGTAGATCGATTTTTATTAGTTGTTCTTATTGTACGGTTATTTCTGCACTTGGTTCCCTCGACTAATATATTTTGTTATTTGGAAATAGTTAAATCGTGTGACCATTGAGCTTTTATGTTAAGAGAGTTATATTTTTGATATTCTACTCCTTTAAGTTATAAAGCATTAATTTTGTAAGAAATTGTTAGCCTCATTATCAAGAATACAAAATCCACATGATTATGCTAATTTATTACTCACTCTTGCGCAAATAACGTATCATGTTTTGCTTTTCGAGAGTCTATTTGATTAATCTTCGAAGCTAAATTGAATTAGATCAACTCGATCTTTTACAATAAAAATTTAAATATCCGAAAATTATGCTAAAGAGGAGTATGGATTTTCATAATGCAGTAGATCAATGTGGTCTGTGGAATTCACTTTGTTGCATACACTCACGATTTCCCTCTTCAGTCTAGTTGATATAGTCTTTTTTTCATTTGCTTAGAAAAGAATAATTTTTTCTCTTAAAGTTAAAAACAAATTTGCTTGAACATTTCGCACTTTATAATAAGCTTTTATTGCCACATAAATATTACTATTTGTTTGAAATTAAAAAATTCAGCCTATTTATCCTATAAATGTATATTCAGAATCCCAAGCTAAAAAATCATCTTTCTTACTTATTATTTTATACCCAATCAAACTACACTTCAAAATTAGAAAAAACTTAAAGAAGTGAGCATTCGTATTAATGGGATTCGTTAGGAAGTGTTTTACCTACATTCTTTCTCAGTATGAATATGAATTTAGTCGGATCCAATATGGAAAACGCCGAGTTGGCAACAAAAAAAAAATACTTCCTCTGTCTCAATTTATGTAAAACGCTTTTCTTTTTAATTTGTCTAAAAAAATATCACCTTTCTATAATTTGAAATAGGAGCAATATCAAAAATATATAATTTGCTCACTTACATTGCAAAGAAATAGCTCAAAGTTTACATTGCAAATCTTGGCCCAAAAACACTTTTATATAGTGTTATACACTTATATACAAAAGACAAGTACATTATGTATATAGGTGTTTGAAGGTGTATACATATTTATACACTTATATACATAAAGTATACAAGACAAATATATTATGTATATAGGCGTATAAAAAGGTATAATAAGAGGGGTGTATATACATCAATATACACTATTACACAATATTATACACTATTATACATCCACTACCCCTGCCCCTCCCGATTTCTCCACTGCCAACCTCAACCACCTCTGGCGACCTCCACCGCCGGTAATTTCACCGCTGCCACCTGCACTCCACCACTGGCTACTCCACCATCACCTCGATGAGTTTTCCGATAGATCTAGATCTAGCAAGGATAGACCTAGTTCTAGGTAATTTTTATCAGATCTGAGTCACCACAACGAAGTAGGCGGCCAGATCTGAGCGTCCGAAAAAGTCATCGTCGTCGGAGAAAGAGAGAGAAAGTGCGGCAAAGAGAGAGGAGGTGTCGTAGAGAGAGCGCGAGAGATAGAAAAGAGGAGGAGGGCGGGAGAGCGAGCGAGCGAGAATAGTAGGATGAGGGCAAGAGAAAGAGCGAGAGAGAGGAGGAAGAGGGAGTGGGTGCAGAGAGAAGGTTGACAGAAGTCGACCGCCGACGATGGCGGCGTTGAGAGATGTTGGTGATTAAGGTCCAGTGAAGAAGAGAGAGTGAGGACGAAGAGGGGGCGAATCATTTTTGTAAGATTTAAAATGGTGAGTTAATTTTGGTAGCATTAATACCTTAATTAACATACGGTGTAATTATTCCATAGAAATAACTTCAATACAAATATCAGAGATTTATTTTAAATAATAAATATAAAAAATCTGTCTTTTTTCTAAAATTTTATACGAAGTTATTCGGGAGGTAGCTAGAGAAGTGCTAGGGGCCTCGCGGGATAACGGCAGTGGGCATCGATGGGACAAGTGGTGGAATGGTAAAGTGCAAGATTAGGTGTAAGCGAAGAAAACAGCGTATGTGAAAGCAATGATGAGGTGGAGAATTGCATGAATAGAGAAATGTATAAGATGGCGAGGAATGAGGCAAAGCTAGTGGTTACGGCGGCGAAAACGACGGGTTTTGAACGCCTATATGTGAAATTAGAGGAGAAAGGCGGGGATAAGAAGTTGTACAAATTAGTCAATGCAAATGAGATGAGGGTCCGTGACTTGGATCACGTGAGGTGCATCAAGGACGAGGATGACAAAGTACTGGTGGAGGAAGCACATATTATGCGGAGGTGACAGTCTTACTTCCATAAACTCTTGAACGAGAAAGGAGATGGAAACATTGAGCTGGGAGATCTGGAGCATTCTGGTAGGTATTAGAATTTTGGGTATTGTAGAAGCATTAAGATGGAGGAGGTTAAAGGTGTTGTTCGCAGGATGTGCAGGGGACGAGCAACCGCGTCTGATGAGATCCCAGTTGAATTTTAGAAGACCGTAGGCATGGTAGGTTTGGAGTGGCTGACTGAGTTGTTTTACGTCATTTTTAAGAAGACAAGAATGCCCGAAGAATGGAGGTGTAGTACAATGATTCCCTTGTACAAAATAAAGGTGATATCCAGAGTTGTAACAACTATAGGGTATCAAGCTGTTGAGCAACATTATGAAAGTTTGGGAAAGGGTCGTGGAGATTAGGGTGAGGAGAGACGTGTCTATTTCCGAGAACCAATTTGGATTCATGTCGGGGCGTTCGACTACTGAAGCCATTCATCTTATTAGGAGGTTAGTGGAGCAGTATAGGGAGAGGAAGAAAGATTTACATATGATTTTCATCGATCTCGAGAATGCATATGACAAGGTCTCTAGGGAGGTTCTATGGAGATGTTTGGAGGTTAGAGGTATACATGTGGCGTATAATAGGGCAATCAAGGATATGTATGATGGAGCCAAGCCTAAGGTACGGACAGTAGGAGGAGACTCGAAGCACTTCCCAGTGATGATGGGGCTGCACCAGGGATCAACTCTTAGCCCATTCTTATTTGCCCTGGTGATGGACAGACTGATGCGACAAATTCAATGGAAGGTAACATGGTGTATGTTATTCGCAGACAATATAGTCCTGATTGATGTGACTCGCAGCGGAGTGGACGCCAAGTTGGAGGTTTGGAGACAGACTCTGGAGTGTAAAGGGTTTAGGTTGAGTAGGACCAAGACAGAGTATTTGAAGTGCAAGTTCAACAACGGGAGCGACCCTGAGACAGGCGTGGAGGTGAGGCTTGGTACTCAGGTCATTCCAAAGATAGGAAGCTTCAAATACCTAGGGTCTATTATCCAAGGGAATGAAGAGATTGATGACGATGTCCTACTTACGCTTATGATGCAGGTACAACTTACTAAGAACATAACCTTAGATAGGGGGTTGTGGAGGACACTGATTAGGGTATAAGGGTAGCATGTAGGCGAGCGTAGTCCTACTTACGCTTACAAAATGATAGCTGTAGTGTTATTATTGTAGGCCGACTAGCCTATCACACTTATAGGCGTAATATTGCTTTATAGTCCCATGTAGTTTGATTTCTGCTGCTATGCGTTCTTTAGTGTACTTTGTTTATCTTATTTAGATGTGTTAGCTACTGCTTCCTATTGTTAGAATGCGTTACCATGACATATTCGATTTTGTTATCAACATTTTATACTGTTTATACTGCTTTTATTCCATGTCTGAGTCTGACCGTTTATCTTGCTTTACTTTGCCTTGCTTGCGATTATGGTTTGTCTTGAGCCGATGGTCTCCCGAAAAAAGCCGCTTTATCTACCAAGGTGGAGGTAAGGTCTGTGTACATGTAACCTTTCCAGACCCACGTTATGAGATTTCACTGGGTATATTATTGTTGTTGTTGTTGATTAAAGTATGTCTCTTTTAAGTTATGATTCTTAAACTATGAGATATTTTTCTTTTTAGAATATTAAGAATTCCATTCACTAGATTTTAGTGCGCTGAATAATTGTCCTTTCCCCGTACGTATTTGAGTACGAAAAGCCTCCATTTACCATTTCTCTTAAGGTGACTAGAGTCTTTTGTCAAGGAGCCTATTTATTTATTTTTGTTTTGTTTTTCCTATAATTTAGGATTTGCTATCCCAATTTGTGTGGTGATGACAAAGAACAATTGAACTTATTTGTTGTTTTGTTTATTTTATGAGAATAAAAATAAAGAGGGCACGTACCATAGATTTTTTTTTGTACTTATGATTTAATTTATTTGTAATCAATTTTTTTAATCTATTATACATGAAAGTTTATTCTTTTATCTGGATTGAAAATTTTAAAAAATGTTAAGCATTTTATTATAAAAAAATTATTTTGATGACCGCGCGAATCACAAATAAATTTTCTAATTTATAAAAATCTCAAAAGAAATCTCCACATTTTATATTTGCTCGCTCATAAACCCTAATTTCTCGCCACCCATTTTATTCTTCTTAAACGCTACAACAATTCATTCATTCATTCATTCATTCATTCACATAAACATAAATCTCATCAAATCAATGGATTCAACAAGCACAAGCAATCACGATATCAAACCATCAAAGATCAAATTTCATTACGATGATGAAGAACAAGATGAAACTGTTACCGAAAGCTCTAACATTGAAATCGATGAAGATACTTCCATGTCCGACCCCACTACCGCCGCCGTCGTTGATGATGATGACTCTATGGTTGTCGGCGGCGATAAGACTAGTGCGGACTATTATTTTGACTCATACTCACATTTTGGTCAGTAATTTTTCACCATGTTTTTTACTTCTATGCGTCTGTTAGATAAATAAGTGTAGTTGAATTGACCTTTTTTAGGTAAACGTACTACTTAAGTTGAGCTACTTCTAGTTGAAAAAATCTACTCCCTCAGTCTCAATTTATATAATTTAGTTTGACTGAACATGGTGTTTAAGAAATGAAGATCTCGTGGTCTAAAACAAACCAAAGACATTTGAGTGTTAAAGGTAAAGTCTAAAAGTTAAATTGTTGTCAAATAAGGAAGTGTGTATGCTATTTGGACTTACTAAAAAGGAAAGTAATTGGGACAGAGGGAGTAGTAACACATTGAGAAATATGTGGCTACAAATCTGAATATAGAAATGTGTTCTTTTTAGGACGGACTAAAAGGAAAAGTGTTATATAAATTGGGATGAATGAGAGAGTAGTTTGAATTTGAGTTTCTGCAAGAGAAGCTTTAGCTTGTGTTTGGTAGGAAGGAAAATGTTGGTTTCTTACTAGTGTTTTGGTAAGTAAGCAAAAGAATATTTTCTGGAAATTGTTTTCCTCCATACCAATTACCAAACACACCCTTAGAGAAGAAAGGAAAAGAATTTGTGCCTTTTTTTTCAGTCTTTGCAAAACTGAGTTAGGAAATTTATATCTTTTGAATTTTGGCCAGTGATTTCCACCATGTCTATAATTCAATTGTTTGTATCTGTTAGATAAATCAGTGTAATTGAACTGCCCCTTTTTTTTGGGTAAAAGTATTACTTAAACTGAGCTCTTCTAGTTGAAAAAGTCTATTTTTTTTTATTCGGGAGCTCATCTGGGTGGGGTGGGGGGCTTTAGAGGAGAAAGGAGAATTTATATCTTTTGAGTTCTGCAAAAAGTATTTGTTTCATATCTTGCAAAAATCAACCACTTGAGTTTACAAGTTAGAAAAGGTTGAAATAAAAGCCACCTTAGTATAACTGTTTAATTAGTGCAAGTAATATTTTGAAGCCATTTGCTAGCAAATCATTTACATGTTTTGGGATGAATCCAAACAGAGAAGAATGTATATGGAGGATTTAATATAGTTGACAAGGGTGCGGCCTAGTGGTCAACGAAGTGGGTTGAGCACCGTGAGTTTTCTGGTTCAATTACCGGCAGAGGCAAAAACACTAGGTGTTTTTCCCATCTGTTCTAGCCTTGGTGTACATAGTTACGTTACCTGATACCTGTTGCTTGTGAGAAGTGGCAGATATCTCGTGGAATTAGTTGAGGTCCGCGCAAGCTGGCTCGGACACCACAATTATCAATAAAAGAAACCTCATTTTTGGCAAAAATTGAAACAAACGCCATCTTCGTACAATTGGTTAGTGCAAGTGAGATTTTGAATTTCATTTACATGTTTTGGGATGAATCCAAATAGAGAAGAATGGTATGGAGGATTTAATAACTAGTTTGAGATTGAGGTGTAGTTGACGGGTCGATATAGGCAACAAATGACTAGCTTGGAGAAGCTGTTTTTCTTCATGGAAGAGTCAGTTCATTCTTTCATTGGGACTTTTGTGACCTGTTCCTACTTTATTGCCCTATAAAAACTCTAGTTACTGTGCTTATTTTCTTGGTTGGAGATTAAAAAATGCCTTTGTTGTTCTTAGGAAATATCTCAATACAATATTTTCTCTTCACTTAGCATATATGAATTAAAAACATAAACATGGGGTTTCTTCTTATTTTCTTATTCTGTTTCATCTTTTTTTTGGGGGGGCCAGAGTTACTTGGGAGTTGGGGTAATTGGTTGACTGATATAAAGTACACTTTTTTTTCTGCATTACAACTATGACTACATCCCTTCCCTTCCTTTTTTGGTCTGGGCAACTGAAATGTATTCAATTGTTGATTGTTTTTAGCTATTAAATATTGAGTTGTTGAAGGAAATGCTTTCTTGGTCATAAATAAGCTATTTTTTCATGAATCCGTTGGTTCTTATTTTCCTTGTGGATCAAAGAGTCGTTGTAATGTAACAAATTTTGGGTAGACCTATTACCTATACTACTTGCTTGACCTTCAAACTTGTTACCAACTAACGTATTTTATGCATCTTGCTTGATTTGAGTTTACTTATAGAAGCTAATTATCCACCTTTGTTTTGTTGATGCTTTTGCAGGTATTCATGAAGTAAGCATCCATCTTTCTACATATTATTGTTCTTGTTTGGTATCTTTTGTTGATATAATTTTACTTAAAGATGATTTTTACATTGTTCTAATTGTTAATTTTCCTTGGTAACAGGAGATGTTGAAGGATGTGGTAAGAACTAAGACTTACCAAAATGTGATCTATAAAAATTCCTTTCTTTTCAAGGATAAAGTGGTCCTTGATGTGGGAGCCGGGACAGGAATCCTGTCACTCTTTTGTGCAAAAGTTGGTGCCAAACATGTTTATGCGGTATGCATTGCACTTGTTCCTTGTTCTCATTTAAGACTTCCATTTTATGTAATTTCTTGTTCTTTCATGAACCATGGTGTCCATCTTGTGATGGCTATGTTTGCTGTGTGGAATTGGCAGTTGTCTTTGCAATATCATCAAACTAAATATGTAAAAAGCTATTAGAAGCCAATGTGAAGTTGTGAACTAGTCTAATGGATATGGCTGATTCTTTACAATTTAATTTTCAGATTGAATGCTCCAGTATGGCTGACATGGCTCAAGAAATTGTAAAACGCAATGGATTTTCCGATGGTGAGACGGATGTTATCGCTAAATCATGTACTTTGTGACAGGTGTTCTTGTGTGTTTTTGTGCCGATGGTTACTTTACTGAGTCTGTTCTATTTCTATCTTAGTTATAACGGTTATCAAGGGAAAGGTAGAGGAGATTGATCTACCCGTCCCACAAGTGGATATAATAATCTCCGAGTGGATGGGGTACTTTCTGCTGTATGAGAACATGTTAGATACAGTATTGTATGCTCGTGACAAGTGGCTGGTAAGTTACTTTACTTGTGATGATGTACAACTTTTCACTTGGATTAATGATGATTTCAGCTTTTCAGAGTCGGGTTTCTGTGCAAGCAAGTAGTTTGCACAGAAATTAGATTTTTAGTAGTTTTATGGATGAAGCGAAAGCATGAATGCATAGAGATTTGGTTTTGAGTGTTTTTATAGATGAAGAGAAATTGTGTAGCGCAATAGATGCTTAACCATAAAGAAATCTTATGTAGTCATTGGAAGACATCATGAATGGGACCAAAGACTGTTGGCATAGTGTTTTAATGAGTTACCCCTGAATGTAGTAAAAACGACTGCAGGTTGAAATACTAACTGAAAAGAAGCTCTTCAATTTTATCTTCTCAATGCATGCACGTCATTGTTCTTCCTCGCCACTTTTGAATTCTTTTCTGGTTTTCCTGCTTGGTGCCTAAGCTTGTTTATAAAATTAAGAAGCTAATTTGACCATCTATTGTCGGAATCGCGTGAATGATTTTTGACGAGAATTCTGTGAAGTTTTCTTCTCGACTTTTTTGGTGGATTTTCCTACTTTGTGGTGTTTTTTTTCTTCTGTTTTATGCAACAATGAAATAAAGCCTTTGCAGTACATGTGCAGCAGGAAGTCCTGTATTAAACTTGATGGATCAACTATAAGTTGTGGGTTTGATGTTTTAAAGGGGAAATGGAATGATGCCACAAAGTAAAAGGTCTGAGCAGGGGGAAGTGTTGGTAGTAATGAAATATGTGTGGAACGAGGAAGAGGGCCCCAGTCCTTTTCCAAGCTATGATACTGTGACTTTCGCAACCTCTTCGACATTAATTAGACCGTGCTTATTATTGAAGCTTGGTCATGGGTTAAAAAAAGGCGTGATTACATTCTATCATTGAATGCTAATCTAGATTTTGCCCCGACATTTGTGAAACATATTTCAGCTATCATCACATTCACCTGCATTGATCAAACCTTCTTGCTGATCCTCCTCCCTTCCACTTTAGACCCCTTCATCTCATGTGGAAAAAGGAACAAGTCAACAAAAACAAAGAACAGAAGATGTGATTGACTTTCGCGTGTCCTTTGTTGAATGTATTTGTGTTTAGCGGATATTAATAGAGTGCCTCTGTGGTGATTTATTTCCTATTACACTATATTGAACACTAAAAAGAATGTTGAACTGTGAGTGTGCTAATGATTTATCATTTAAGTCGATTATTGGGAAGATGAATTTGAAAATATGGCTTCTTTAGACAATGAGAATGAGTACTTGTTAGTGTCTGGCTTGCCCTAGATTGAGGACTTGAGGTTACTAAATGATTTCACTAGACAAACTATGCTTTTCCCCTTGAACACCAGCTCTTTCATATTGTTGCTTTGGGGAGATATTACGGGTTAGTTGGATTAGCTCGGCAGAATTATGCCAAATGCCTGGCCTTGCTTCCTGGATATGTTCACTTGTCTTGGAGGTTTTCTTGTTTGGTTGATGGATACTACTTAAGGAAGAGCTTTTTTCTAATCATGTCCTCTTTCTTTCCTGTTACAGGTAAAGGATGGTCTTGTTCTACCGGATAAAGCTTCTCTCTGTTTGACAGCTATTGAAGATGCTGACTACAAGGAAGATAAGATCGAATGTAAGTTCATTCCTCTTTCATGTTTTGTACTGATGGATTTTGATTTGCTATGGACCTATGGTATTCTCTTTAGGGTGTGTTTGATATGAAGGAAAATGTTTTCCTAGAAAATATTTTCTTGAAAAACAAGTGTTTCCTACTTCTTTTCTAGTGTTTCGTAAGTAAGCAAAAAGTTATTATCCCAACAACATTTATATGTAATAATCTGGCAAAACTTTATGAGGGTGGAGAGTGGGTGTTTGGGGGTGGCAGGGGGTGGGGAGGAGGCAATGAACTTGGAATCTCACTTATGGAACTTGTTTTCCTTACTTCCATTAGCGAAGTCATTTTCCTCATAAGGAATTTGTTTTCCCAGAGATAGTGTTTTTCCAAAACATTGTGACCAACCAAACAAGGGAGAATTGGAAAACATTTTCTAGAAAATGAAAATGTTTTTCTCCATGCAAAGCACACCCTTAGTATGCACTTTGAATGCATCTTTTGTAGCGGCATTGATTTTGTTTTCACTAGTAAGTGGGGCTCAACTGTGGGTGTTTGGGGGTGGCAGGGGGTGGGGAGGAGGCAATGAACTTGGAATCTCACTTATGGAACTTGTTTTCCTTACTTCCATTAGCGAAGTCATTTTCCTCATAAGGAATTTGTTTTCCCAGAGATAGTGTTTTTCCAAAACATTGTGACCAACCAAACAAGGGAGAATTGGAAAACATTTTCTAGAAAATGAAAATGTTTTTCTCCATGCAAAGCACACCCTTAGTATGCACTTTGAATGCATCTTTTGTAGCAGCATTGATTTTGTTTTCACTAGTAAGTGGGGCTCAACTGTCATCTTATATTCCATTTTTTCGGTTTTGTTAATTGTGGTCTCTTTGTTCTACTGCAGTTTGGAATAGTGTGTGCGGTTTTGACATGAGCTGCATCCGGAAGCAAGCTATGATGGAACCTCTCGTTGACACAGTAGATCAGAATCAGATTGTTACAAACTGCCAGTTACTGAAGGTAAAAGTTTATAGCTGCCTTGGGATTTACTGAAATAGCAGTAAAATACATTATCTTGCCTCTTATTCCTTCACTGACAACGAATCCTTCCCTTCAGACAATGGACATTTCAAAGATGACTTCTGGAGATGCTTCCTTCACAGCTCCATTTAAGCTAATTGCAGAACGTGACGATTACATCCATGCCCTAGTAGCATACTTCGATGTCTCTTTCACTAGGTGCCACAAGTTGATGGGCTTCTCAACAGGTTCGTGCTTTTGTCCTTGCATTTGCTTTTAGTTATGACATTAGTCTTTGCAGTATTCTCCTTCCTTGAAGTTTTTTCATATATTATTCATTTCTGCTTTATCACTTTCCTTTTCTGGAGGGGTTTGGTGCTTAGATTGGTCACTTTATAGTTTCCTTTTTTTACATTTTCTTGGGGTTTTGTGGAAGAGTATGAGGGGAGGGTAGTTTTACAGGCTGCAGACATGGGAACCTGATGATTACAGTAGACGGTACCATCTTTTTCTCTTGTATCAACTCAGGATTTTTGTAGTATGTAGGATTCAAAAAAATTATCTTATAGTAGTAATGTAGGATTCAAGAAAGTTCATGCAAAGACCTTAGGGGTTGTATGTTTGGTGGTTGGGAATTGAATTATTCATGTATTAAAACCAATATAACTAGTACCATGTTTGGTAGCATTTTAGTTGGCTATGTATAAAATTCAGCACATGCACCAACTACGGTGTGTGGTTATCAGGTTACAATCTCGCATTACTACACATGTATAGGTTATGAGGGAACATTTGCATTATTTTATGGAAGGTAGAAAATAGAATAATTAATATATTAAACCCTGCATAACTAACCCTTGTATTACTAATACAGTAAATACATGCATAACTCTAACCAGCAACCAAACCACCCCTAGATGATCTACACAATAGGATATTAAGAGCTCTCGTCATTTTTCTTGGGAAGTGAGATAGGAATGTTTGACCTCCATGTATATTTCGTCGTTTCTGATCATGGAAAATTAATGATGTATAGGGCCAAAATCTCGAGGCACACATTGGAAGCAAACAGTTCTCTACCTGGAAGATGTGATTTCTGTTAGCCAAGGGGAAGCTGTAGTGGGAAACATTACTGTGGCTCCTAACAAGAAAAATCCCCGAGATGTCGATATAATTCTCAAATACTCCGCAAATGGTCGGCACTGCCGCGTCTCAAGAACTCAGTATTATCGGATGCGATGATGCATTAACGTTGAAAAACGCAGATGAGTTCTTGCATTGTCATCCTTTCGGGATACACAGGAGCTGATAACATTTTTGAAACAGGTAGGTGCTTCCCAAAGGCAATCAATGTTAATGTATTATCTGTTTATTTTCCTTCCAAATTGTGGATTACCTTAAACATTTGCTCAGTTACCCAACCAAGAAATTCGTTTGTTGCAGGCCAAAGAGGCAAATGTAACCAATATTTTTTTTTTATATAAAATGACGTTCCTTGTCTCTGATACACTGGTTAAGCTCATTTAAGTGCTATATTCGATGTAATTAGTCCCTGTTAATCGCGTCATGCCTGCTTAGTGAAGGTTCACAAGATTTTCTAGTTGATTTACTACTCTCTCCGTGAAGACCATAACTAACGAGCTGCTAAGGGTTCAAATACTTCGTCCACCTGATAGGCTTATCACGTATTAAACATCTGGATAATCTTCTATTTCTAGGTCTTTTGTTGCTGGTTTAATACATGAATAATTTCCTTCCTAACCATCAACCAAACAACACCATAAGAGTTGTGCTAATTGTTATATATATAACTCGATAAAGGTGAGACGACGCCGGTTACCATATTATTTAGCATATAGGAAACCCTTTTTTCTTGTAGTAGGTATTTTAGGTTACATGTACATTATTTATGTATTAATTATTTCATCTTCTATCCAGTATAAAATAATATTTAGATTGATTCATAACTTATTGTACATGTTTTAATTATGTGGTAAAATGATAACCGAACATCGTATTTGTAAAGCAACTAAAAAACTATCAAATGTGATATTAACTATTGTAGTTTTAATACATGAATAATTTCCTTCCTAACCAGCAACCAAACAACACCATAAGAGTTGTGCTAATTGTTATATATATAACTCGATAAAGGTGAGACGACGCTGGTTACCATATTATTTAGCATATAGGAAACCCTTTTTTCTTGTAGTAGGTATTTTAGGTTACATGTACATTATTTATGTAATAATTATTTTATCTTCTACCCAATATAAAATAATATTTAGATTGATTCATAACTTATTGTACATGTTTTAGTTATGTGGTAAAATGATAACCAAACACCGTATTTGTAAAGCAACTAAAAAGCTATCAAATGTGATATTAACTATTGTAGTTTTAATACATGAATAATTTCCTTCCTAACCAGCAACCAAACAACACCATAAGAGTTGTGCTAATTGTTATATATATAACTCGATAAAGGTGAGACGACGCCGGTTACCATATTATTTAGCATATAGGAAACCCTTTTTTCTTGTAGTAGGTATTTTAGGTTACACATGTACATTATTTATGTATTAATTATTCCATCTTCTACCCTGTATAAAATAATATTTAGATTGATTCATAACTTATTGTACATGTTTTAATTATGTGGTAAAATAATAACCAAACACCGTATTTGTAAAACAACTAAAAAGCTATCAAATGTGATATTAACTATTGTAGTTTTAATACATGAATAATTTCCTTCCTAACCAGCAACCAAACAATACCATAAGAGTTGTGCTAATTGTTATATATATAACTCGATAAGACGACGCCGGTTACCATATTATTTAGCATATAGGAGACCTTTTTTTCTTGTAGTATATATTAGTAGGTATTTTAGGTTTCATGTACATTATTTATGTATTAATTATTCCATCTTCTACCCTGTATAAAATAATATTTAGATTGATTCATAACTTATTGTACATATTTTAATTATGTGGTAAAATGATAACCAAACACTGTATTTGTAAAGCAACTAAAAAGTTATCAAATGTGATATTAACTATTGTAGTTTTAATACATGAGTAATTTCCTTCCTAACCAGCAACCAAACAACACCATAAGAGTTGTGCTAATTGTTATATATATAACTCGATAAAGGTGAGACGAGCCCGTTACCATATTATTTAGCATATAGGAAACCCTTTTTTCTTGTAGTAGGTATTTTAGGTTACATGTACATTATTTATGTATTAATTATTTCATCTTCTACCCAGTATAAAATAATATTTAGATTGATTCATAACTTATTGTACATGTTTTAATTAGGATTCACGTAATCATAAAGAATTTAAGAAACTTAATTGTATCAATTGACAAGCATGCGTAAATTCAAGAACGCTTATGCATAGTAACACTCTATATCCCATGAATAGTTCATGAGTTCATGTCTTAGTTCAGAATAGTAATAATCAGTACTGCATATCAGCAACTCAGTATGTTTTCATATCTCAATAGAGAAACTATTAGTATCCCATAACAGTGTTACAATATGACTCTAAAGATTCACGTTAGAACTACAGTTACGCACATAGCCTGGTAGTGGATGATGCTACCCGCCATGTTATGAACTATAATGCATTATGATATATAGCCTGGCAGTGAATGATGCTGTCCGCCATGTTATGAACCATGATGCATTATGATATATAGCACGACAGTGGATGATGCTGTCCACCATGTCACGACCCGTGGTGCATTGTTTGAGATATCTATTCTGAGTTAAAAATCATTAGGAACCCCAGTATGACTCATTTACAGAACATAGGTGACCCCCCCCCCCCCCCCCCCCCCCCATGTTAAACAAATTACTATGCTCAATGACACTTATGTCCATATTTTCAGTTCAATTTCATGTTCTTATTATATCATGTGCCTGCTTATTCTTTCAGTTGTTTTACATACAGTACAATTTAAATGTACTAACATCCCTTTTCCCGGGGCCTACATCTCGCGATGTAGGCAACAATTTACAGGTTGATGACTCAGCTCGCTAGGGGACAACATGTCATGACCTGTGGTGCATTGTTTGAGATATATATTCTGAGTTAAAAATGATTACGAACCCCATTATGATTCATTTACAGAATAGAGGTGACTCCCCCCCCCCCCCCCCCCCCCCCCCATGTTAAACAAATTACTATGCTCAATGACACTTAAGTCCATGTTTCAGTTTCATTTTCATGTTCTTATTACATCATGTGCCTGCTTATTCTTTCAGTTGCTTTACATACAATACAATTTAAATGTACTAACATCCCTTTGCCCGGGGCTTACATCTCGTGATGTGGGCAACAATTTACAGGTTGATGACTCAGCTCGCTAGGTTCCAGTATTAGCTGATTCGGTGGGCCCCAGTCTTTTGGTGCGCTATCTTATTTACAGTCTTTATTTAGTTCAGACAATTAGGTATGCCGAGGGCCTTGTCCCTGTAACAATCACTTCATTATTCTTACAGGCTTCATAGACTACAACATCAGTCAGTCAATACTTAACAGACTTTTATGTTAGCCATGTCGGCTACATTTATATACTTCAGATTTATTCCGCATTTATGATTTATCAGTACCTCATCATGTTTATCAGTTATATTCCGCATTTAGAATTTAACCAACCAATTAGTTTGCTCGGTCGCATGCAGCCAGACACCGAGTGCCGTGTTACGCTTAGACCATAGTTCGTGGCGTGACATCATTCACCTCTGAGATGGCAGCTTCAGCACCCACTTCTCTTTAGATACACACAACACAATGCTACCAGCATCGTGGATCATTCCTACCTTACAGCTGTGATGCTTATAACATTACCTGGTATCGTGATACCTTCATAAAAAAAATCTCATTTGTTTTATTAGTATAAGTTTATAGTATATAGTAATAAGTTTGAATAGTTAATAGTGCCCCATTAATTTCTTTTGGCATCAATTCAATAAAATTTTATAATTTCAGACAATACTTTTCCCGCATTATGCCCCTTTCTGTTGTTATTGTGGTGTTTAGATGAGGATTGACGATTGAGGAGTTTGGTTTTGGGTTTAATTTTAAAAAAATAACATGTGCTTGGATATAAAATTTTCTCAATTTGATGTCTTAGAAAACAATGATAAGGCATTGATCTATCATAATTAGTATTTTAAATTGTCTATCATTAATTTTTAGAATATGCGATATTCTTTTTTTCTTGACATTACATTAGGTTACAACAACATTTTCATCAAAAGATGTTGATATTAAGAGTGTGTTACTAATTAATATATATGCATAAAGATGATTGTCCTTTTGCTTGTGCATGGTTGAATGTATTTATATTTAGTAGACATTATTAGAATACTTTGAGAGTTTCTCAATTTTACATCAAAACATATGATTGGGATTTAAAAGTTTCTCAATTTAATATCTTAAAACACAATGATAAGACAGACATTCTACCTTAGTTAGTCACTTTTTTTTTAACAATAAAGTATATTAGAAAGGACATATTTGTCGAATCATAAAGTTTTTACATGAATGAAAATAGGGAAAAGGAGTTATTATAAGGAAATATAAATAAGGGCGGCAAACATAATATCTAAACCACAAGGGAAGTTAGTGTTACAAAGCTAAACCAGATAAGAGGTCTCTGAAATTGTTCCCAAAAATTAAGTTTATTTTGTTTACCCAAAAAATGTACAATTGTTTTGTTAGTGGTTTTAAGGATACGTGGATTGATTTACTGTATAAGATAATGACAATGAGCAGCAAATAAATAATAGAGATAACAAGTAAAGAATTAGCAGGAA
This sequence comes from Anisodus tanguticus, assembly GCA_034509755.1. Classification (NCBI taxonomy): domain Eukaryota; kingdom Viridiplantae; phylum Streptophyta; class Magnoliopsida; order Solanales; family Solanaceae; genus Anisodus; species Anisodus tanguticus. The sequence continues at coordinate 41,779,928 of CM067558.1, forward strand.
CCGCCTTAAGCTCGGATGAAACCTTTGAGCTAGATTGATCTGAACTGACGATGATCTTTAATAAAATAGCTTAGGTTACCAACAGAGAATAAGAAGAGCAATGTAAAGAACTGGTGTAATTTAGAGCGTAGGAGTACATATAATGAGAATTGGATGCCCTTCCAACATGAAGGTTGAGTTCCCTTTATAGCTATGAAATAGAGGCATTGAAGCCTGAGATTTCCTCTTAAATTAAATGTCATTAATGCTAATATGACCTCTTAATGACTAAAGAGTAACGACTGGCTATATCCGAATCGGATATACGTTGGACGTCTCTGGAACCTACCCCAAACTCTTGTTTGACATATTTAATTGTTACCTTATCTGCTATGGCGAATTCATTAAAGGTAACATCTCTGCTAAATATAATTTTTTTCGTCTCTGGACACCATAAGCAGTATTCTTTGACTCCAGAAGTAATCCCCATAAATATAGCTCTTTGTTCTCTGATCCAATTTTGACTCTTTCACATGATAATATGCAATTGAGCCAAATACATGTAAAGAACCATAATCTTCAGCCATTTTTTCATATAATTTTTCAAATGGTGTCTTGCCATCAATAACTGCAGATGGTAGACGATTAATGAGATGGCATGCATATGTTATTGCCTCAGCCTAAAATTCTTTGCCCAAATCAGCATTGGACAACATACATCGAACCTTTTCTAGCAAAGTCCAGTTCATGCGTTCTGCCACTCCATTATGTTGTGGTGTATTTCTGACGGTGAAATGTCCGACGATGCCATTATTTTTCACAAATCTTATTGAAAATATAATTTTTTTATTCTCCACCATTATCTGTGTGAAGACACTTGATCTTTCTACCTGTTTGAGTCTCTATCATCGCCTTCCATTTGAGAAAAAATTCCAACACTTCATCTTTAGTTTTCATTGTATACACCCACACTCTCTAGAAAAAATAGTCAACAAAGGATACAAAATAGTGTTTTCCACTTAATGAAGGTGTTTTAGAAGCACCGCAAACATCAGAGTAAACATAATTCAAAATACCTTCAGTATTATGAATAGTTGTTCCAAATTTTACCCTTGTTTGTTTTCCCTTGACACACTGCTCACAAAACTCCAAGTTGCAAGTCTTTACTCCTTTTAACAATCCTGATCTGATAAAGTTTTCAAGAATTTTCCTCCAACATGTCCCAAGTGCATGTGCCATAGCCTGGTCGCTGCTGCCTCCTTGTCATCACTGGATGTCAATGTTGCTGTCCCAATAACTGTACTACTGTGATAGTGGTACATGTTATTATTTTTCTGAATTCCCTTCATTACCACTAGTGCACCGGAGCATATTCCCATTATTCCATTTTCTGCAATGACTTTAAACTCATTTGAATCCAGGGCTCCCACAGAAATGAGTTTTTTCTTCAAATCCGGTACGTATCGAACATTTGTGAATGTTTTGATCGATCCATCATGGTTCCTTAATCGGATCGAACCAATACCATATCCGGTAAGAGAATTGTTATTTGCAGTGTGAATAACTCCAGTTTCTCCTTCTTGAAAAATAATGAACCAGTCGCGGTTGAGACACATATGATAGCTACAAGTTGAGACCATCAGCCAAACGTCAGATAGTTTGGATGGCTCCATTGTAACAAGTGAGAAATTAGAGTCGTCACAATCAACTACATTTGAATCCATGATAGCTTTTTCATTGTTAGGTTTGGCCTTGTTTTTCAACTTTGGACAGTCTTTCTTCTAGTGCCCATTTTCTTTATAAAAGGCACATTCATCTTTGTTGGGTCTGGATCTTGACTTGGATCTTCTTTTCTTCGTTCTCATTTGATTTTGAGAACAACCTCTCACGACCAGTTCTTCCCCTTCTCTACTTTTTTTTTCTCTTTCGTTGTTCTTATCCATACAAGACGGAACAAACATCTCTGAGAGATACTTCGTTATTCTCAATAGAGTAGTTTCGAAGTGCTCATACTCATCGGAAAGTGAACTTAACAATATTAGTGTCATATCTCCATCACTAAAAGTCACGTCCATGTTCTTTAAATCTGTCGCCAACTTATTAAAGCTGGTGATATCATTATTCATTGTGGTGGTACCATGAACATATGTGAAGCGTAATAGTCTTTTTTTCATGTAAAGTTTATTTTGACTTTTCTTCAAGATATTATCCTCCAATGCATTTCAAAATTTACTTGAGGAAGTTTCCTTCGTGTGTAGATACTTTGTTCTCTTGCAAGGTAAGATCGAATGGTACCACAAGCAACACGATTGATAATCTTCCAATCTTCTTCTCCTATACTGTCTAGTTTCTTTTCTTCTATGGCAATAGCTAGCCCTTGTTGAAAAAGGACATCAAGAACCTCGTCTTGCCACATCCTGAAATGTCAGAATCCGTAAAAAATTTCAACTGCAAATTTCGCATTCGACACAATTCTTGTCGTAAGTGAAGATGCCAATGACGTATTAGTGACACCCGATGTGGATTCTTCATTTTTCTTGTCTTCTATTTCTACTACAAATACTATTTATTATCTGACATACAAAAGGTCAAAATATTTCTTTTCTGGTGTGGAAGTTGAGACTTTGTTGCAACCATAGAGCATACTTAGACAGAACATGACTCTAATACCGATTGTTGCGGAAGCCGAATATATAGAGAGTGATTAAATCACACCTACTATATCTAAAGGTAACTAATAAATAGTAATCGAGGCAACAATAAAAAAATACCAAGAATATACGAGGTTCAGCAAAATTATATTTTTGCTTAGTCATCGGATGCAATCAACACAAATTTTATTCCACTCCAAAATTACAAAAGAAATAGTATCAGAGAGAAAGAAGATTCAAATGCCTTTAAAAGATGAGAATGCAAGTGAAAGATATTTTCAGATGAACAAAACTCTTGCTATTTATAGAAGAAATATTGATTCAACACTACTAGAAACTGAGCCTATGGCAACACTTCTTCTTGCAACGGTTCTATAGCCGTTGCTATAGATTGTCTATTACAACGGTTACAACCCTTGCATAACTGCATGGAACCTATTGGCATATCGAAATTCTAATTCTCTGTAGTGAAGTCTGTATTTTTCCAATCAACTTCATTAAAAATTTGAATATGGGACTGACTCCCAGGGAAAAGGAATTACACTAGATCTTGGCAATGACACTCCAACAAGCTCGGCAGGGAGAGAAGAAGAGAAGGAGAAGAGGCATTCACAACAAAACCGTTGCATTAGCACCGGAACCGTTGCTATATACATACCTGTGGCAATGGTTAATTAAAAAAATAAGGTCTATTGCGATGGTTCAATTTCCCTCCTTGTTTTCCCTCTTCTAATTTCGCTAAACCCTAAGCATTTAAGTTGTTTTTCTTTATTTCTAAACCTAAAGAGATAAAATATCTATGTGAAGTCTATTGTTAAGCACTGTAACATTACTCGAAGAATATGCTAACCCATTTGGCAACATCGTTACTTGTATTATATACTGCAGTCTAATCTTCAAATCATCGAGAAACAAAGTTCTAAAGTATGATATTCAAAGGTCTGAAGAACTGTGAACTCTGTCTCTTCGACTTTCTTCAATATTAAAGTGCCACTCTTGGTGGAATAGTTCCACCACGAACGTCACTTGTAGGGAATGCCTTCTGGTCGATTGAAATGAATCTCTTTTTTTAAAAAAAAATGTTTTATTACATAGGGGTAGGGGAAGGTGAAATGGGGAGTGTATTATAAACGCTCACAAACAAGGTGAAAGTTCAGGTAGCCAACCAACCGAGCTGCTAGATCTCTACATGAATCTCCTTTGCATCTTGCAAAACCATGCTTAAAGTCTCAACAACAGAGGGAAAAGTGAACATATGATCATTCCTTTAAGCAGTGTTTTGGCCTTAAATTATTCTTACCTTCACCTTGTTTAAGCTATCCAATTTATGTTACTGTGTGTTACTGGATTTTTAGTCTTTATTTATCCAAAATGTACTGGTTTTATGCAGCTAGTTATTTATTTTATATAAATATAGATTATTTAGGAAGAGTAGATCGTATAATAAGCAATCATTCTAAAAAAAAAATGTATAAAAATTGCTTCAAGGATTAAGTCTCCAAAATATCGAGGGGCACAATATGAATGCAAAGCACCAACATATAAATCCAATTCTATGGGAGAAATGTACTATAATCAATGATACTAAGTAATCTCATCCATTAACTGAAAAATGAAAGAACAATCTAGTTGTTTGTAGCTATGAATGCATCTTTACTAATATTGTATGTCAGCACTTCAATTTAAAAGAGGAAAATAAGCTTATCATTTAAAGATAAAAATAATGTTCAACTATGGACACAATTTTTTCCTATGTTGTTTTCTAAAGCAATTGCTTGTATTATGAAATTTTAGTGTTAGATACATGTTCACATTTACTGTTTTTGGATGAAAATGCAGTGAGTGCCTTAATCCATTTGCAATTTGCTATGGTAGCTAATGAACATTATTTACTAAAGCTTAACTATTTTCTTCTATATGTATTGAATTCTTCTGAATAGGGTAGTCCTCACAAAATTAGTTTCCACCAATGGTTGTCTAAAGTTAGATAACACTCACTCTTTTTCAAAAGCAACACGAACTGCAATTAATACTGATTCCTCTATTTGTGGTAAGATGAATATGTCGTGACATGGAATTGGGCTTTCACCATGTGGTTTAAGTGATAAAGTTTTAGAAGGTTGCTTGTTCCGACTCATCAAATCAATTGATTAGGTCAGAATGACTTCAAATTTGCTCAGGCATTGAAGCTTAAAATAACCTCAAAATAACCCAGCAACCCCTGCCAAGTGTGGTTAATCGGCTGACGTGGTTTGTAGGCTATTGCGTCAGTCCGGGTTTTACCCTGTGCGCACTCGAGAGAGTAGCGGCTGCGGGTTCCTTCGTCAACAAAAAAAAAAAAAAACTTTGATAAGAAGAAGACTTACATATCTCTAGCCAAACCATACGCCCAAATCTTCAAAATGTTAAAATCAGCGGGAGTGATGCATCCAATCCCTTGGAGAAATATCGAACCTCGTCCAAAGTGGTTTGATGAGACTAAACATTGTGTATATCACTCGGGGGCTGCTGGACATGATACAGAAAGTTGTTTAGCTCTCAAATACATGGTTGAACTTTTAATAAAAAAGACTGTGATTCAGCTCAAATGAGCTTCTCCAAATGTGAACAATAACCCTCTGCCTAATCATGGAGATACGGGCGTGAGTATGATCACTACAGATGATGAATGAAGCCTTAAGGGAACTATTGTGCTAGCATAAAAGGGAGAAAAAACCACTTTTGATCTGGGACATGAACCTACTCCAGAAAAAGCTTTCAGTTCCGAGAAAAGGGGTGACATCTCCGTGCTTAATCCAAACCCGCCTACTGCCAAAATGCTCAAAATGCTAGAGGATGCTGCTGAAGATGACCCAGTTAAAGGGGTCAAAAACTTGCTCATTGCCGAGGAAGAAATTGAAAATTGCATTGAGACACCGACCATTTGGGATGCCGAACCAGGAGATGCCTTAAAGAACAGGACCTTTGCTCCGTCCCTGGATCGCCGGGAGTCTTGCATAAAAAATAATAAACTTGTCAGTTATATGATTTTGGCATGTGACGAGCAAAATATGAAAGCCCAGCATGGACTCAAAGATGACACGCGACCTGATCAGTTAATAAAAGAATTTGATGATAAGGCAAGGCCTAATAGTGGTGATTTTAGGCGACTCAAAATTGATGAAAAAGACCAGAGGCAGTTGCCATTTGACGCCGTTAGAAAGGACAGCATTGGTTGAATTACTAAGGGAATACGTAGACGTGTTTGCATGATTGTACGAGAGAATTCATGGTGCATCCGAGTTCAAAGATTCACGAAGAAGCTAAGTTTAAGTTCGCACCGAAATTGGCAAGGAGCATCGACTTGAGGAGTAATGATGTTGTTAGATGAGGATGATAAAGTATGACCGAAGCCCATCAACGCAATTGAGAGATACTACAAGGCTGAAGTAAGCAACCCAATAAGGTTTCTATCTCGCATCAAGGCATTAGTATTTTCTCCAAAATCGCAACTGGAGCAAAAAAAATTTGAAGTCACCGGCAGAGGATGTTGGACATCACTGATATATGATTTAATTGGGCTAGCATTGTTACACCCTATAGTTCACGTTTTGTTGTGTCGTTGATAAATATCGATGTCTCGAGGAGAGGTACGGTCTTACAAAAGGGTAATGAAGGGTTACGACTTGTCTATGAAACTTATGGGGTGTTGAGAAGTCAAATAGATCGAAGAAAGTACGTTTCGACGAAATCGAAAAACTGATCAATTTGATGGGAAGGTCGACGAACTGTCAAATGTTTGATGGACCGTCAATTTTGCCACTCTGAGCCGTCAAATACCTTGGCAGTTTGACGGGAAGATTGACGGACCGTCGAGTATTTGACTGTACCGTCAATCCCACAGTCGAATCACGACGGTGGAGAATTTTTTCGGATTAAAAGCGGGTTCAGTTGATTGTTCCTCATTTCCCCCCAAAAATCAAATTTCCAAGCTCTCCAAACCCTCTCTATCATAACTTATCATTCCTTGATCAAATCAAAGCTGAAATACGTGTGATTAACGTGATAATCCCCGCAGATATCGTAGAAATCCTTTTCTTCGTAAGGAATCGATTTCGGAAACCCTTGGAGATGAAATAGCCCACTGTTTTATGAGGATTTTGAGGCGTAAAGGTAAGATTTAACCTCCTTTATTTATAATTGTGATTAATCGATGATTCAGGGTAAATTGTGAAAGGATTTTCATAATTGAAACCCCTAACCCTATGAACTCATGATGATAGGATTTGTGGGATGTTTTCTTGAATTAGGAGTTGGTATTGATAAGTAATTTAATTGTTGGTGTTGTAAAGCTATGAAAAGATGTTTCGGAGGATCATGGGATCAAATTATGCAAGTACCCTTTTGGTTAAAGAATCTAATGACCCTTTTGTGTTATGATTGTTATTAAGATACCTAAATAAAGTTTCTTTATCGATTATGGATTCGGTGTTGATATCAACCATTTGTTTGCTATAGATAACTACCGTAAGGTGTACGAGGACTTGTAAAACGATTGTCACTTCAAGGATAAGGTATGTACGTCAAACCTTCTTTCTTGGCATGACTTGATACGTCGTTTCCCCAAATAGAAATCTTTTGGCAAAATGAAGTAACAAAAGGTTTTCTTTGACAAATCGGTCATATCTCTTGAGTACTTTCTCATCCGTAACATCTCTCAGGATGTGTAAGCTCCAAATGTTCATATCAAGATTCTTGAAGGTAGCACTAATAACAATAGTTGGAGGATAACGACAATAGGTCACTCCGGCTCTACTTGTGGTATCTGATACAGTCTGTCTTGCATTACACTTATATATATGTACTTACTTTCTTACCGAGTAGCACTATAGTCGGCCGAGTACGACACGTAGATGTGCACCCAGTTGCAGTTGATTTGATATCAGACATTATCGAGTCCCACATTTGGGCAGGGTATAACCGAGTCCTCATCGAGGTGGGGTACAATATATATACAGTATGATATGATTTTCCCCACAGAGTGACATGATTTTTACAGACATTCATACATACGTTTCTGATTATGACAGAGTAGGCCTTCAAAGGTTGTTATGAGTTTCAGGTTGATTCGTACCTTTACATCTCTCATGTTTACATCTGTTATGCGCCTTACATATTCAGTACATATTTCATACTGATGCCTTTATTTGAGGCACTGTGTTCATACCCGCAGGTACAAATAGAGAAAGCGACGCTCCTCCTTAGTAGGTGATATGCCCAGCTGTGATTGTCGCACTCTTTTCTCCCGGAGTTGCATTTGCAAGAGTCTTATGTACTGATGCATGTGCTACTTGTGTTTTGGGTATGGCGGGGCCCTGTACCGACCTATTGTTATGTATATGTCACTCTTAGAGGCTTGCAGACATGTGTACAGTAGGTGTTGGTATGTCGTGACCTTGTTGGTCCTTTTGTTAGTACTATACTCATATTGTGGCCTTGTCGGCCTTGACTATCTGTTCATATGTATATATCCTGCTGGGACTCTTCTGTGTGCAGGTATCATTCAATCTCGTCATATATGGTTAGTTGGAGGCCTTGTCGGCTCAAGTTTTATGTTTCAGGATTCAGATACTATAGTGATACGCTCAGGCCTTCGGGCATTGGGTGCCGGTTACACCCCCCTCCACCCGAAGGCTGGGGTGTGACAAGCATGTTGGGACAAAGGACATTCAGACGCATATCATAATCTGAGATCCGACAAGAAGTTTTGAAAATGAGACACATTTAATATATGCGAGCAGAAAGGAGTAGAATTGGAGATCTCAAGTCAGCGTGAATCAACCTCCCCTCCACCAACTCACAAATTTTCTTTGAATGTAGAAAAGTTCAAACAGGCAAAGCAATGAAACGGTTGGTTCTAATTATTATTTATTCAGCAAGCGTTATACATTGGACAAGGAAGGTTCAAACATGCAGAGCAATGAAGTGGTGGTATTCACAAGACGATTTGGAGTTTCTTAAACCAATGACACTAATTTATTTTGAATCATTTCACACTAAACTTGCACCGACACTAACTATGATTTAGCACTAATCTTGCACCGACGCTAACTGTGATTTAGCACTAATCTTGCACTGACGCTAACTGCGATTTAGCACTAATTTGATCTCATAATATTTTGCACTAATTGTGCACCGGCACTAATTTTATCTAAAAATTTTAGCACTAATTCTTGCACCGACGCTAACTTTATCTCAAAGTTTTAGCACTTTTGCACCGACGCTAATTTTATCTCAAAAAATTTGGCACTAATGTTCGCACCGCCACTAATTTTAATGTATTAGCACTAATCGTGCGTTGGCACTAAATTTATCTCAAATGATTTCACACTAATTGTGCACCGGCACTATTTTTTCTCAAATATTATCACACTAATCTTACACTAACAATAATTTTATCTCAAATGATTTGGAACCTGCACTAATCTTGTTTCGAATGACTTTGCACTAACTTGATCTCGAATGATTTTATGCTCATTTTTTATGCCCCATTATATACTAACGAATGCACTCCAGATTTTACAGAAGTTTTAGCAGGAACAAAGCATATCAAGGAGCTATGAAGCATGGCACAACGTGGAACACTCTCTTTGGCAGTGAACTGGGACAAACTTGCTGAGAGGACTATCAAACTCACAAGCAACGATCAATGATATGCTCTCGAACTCCGCTATGCTCTACTCTCAAATGCTCCATTCTTTCCTGGAACACCCAGTGTCAGCCTAGCTCAACACTGGGGCAATATTTTAAGGGTTCGCATCGAGTGTGACTCATAATTCATAAGCATTGTTAATTCTTCGAACTACATATGGCCTGATTCTCATGAAACCCGAGATGTGTAGGCAACTCGAAATCGGGATATGGCCATAATCTTCAAAAGCGTTTCACATCAACCTTTTGATCTTCTCAAACCGTCTACCCCATAACATATTCAACTCGCACCTACTCAAACCCTTCAAAATTTGTATTTGTTGGTCTGGACAAAATTGATTACTACGTCAACTTCTTTGCCAGAAAACTCTGGTTAAAGAGGGGCAAGTTGTTGACACTCAATTTTGACCCCCCTTTCTTTCAATTTATTTTCTCGAGCTTCTAAATTATCAATAAATCAAATACTTTACCGTCATTACTATTTTCACTATTATGGCATAATTATTACTACTATTGTTATCATATTATGGTTATTATTATTTATTACTACTACTATTATTATTTATCATATTTATTACTTTTATTGTACTAATGTTTTACTTAATATATTAGATATTGGGTATTTGATTTTATTTAGAAGTCAAAGAAATATACAAGGAAGAAAGAAAAGGTCCAGCAGCCCAAGGACTATATTTTCGGCCTACTTGAGGCCCAAAATTAACACAATCTCGGCCAGTTACATATCCAAAACTAGAGCCCAAGTTTGCTCTAATATTCAGCCCAAACAATAACTAATAGAAGCCTTAAGCCAATTCTCTCAGCCAAACAGCTGCTCGTCCCTTTCCTCTTCTAGACAAACCTACAAGCTATGTCAACCATGGACAAATGATATTAAAAATTATATTTCGGCTTAGTTTGAGACCTGTAGAAATTCAAAGTCATGTTTGCTTCAAGTTTTAGACATCTCGAACTTAAAGAATGATTATGTACAATATTATTAGTTCATTTGGTGTCTATATGTTGAAACTTTTTATATAGTTTATGAGAAAATGATTAAAGATGATGCTTGCCTTTTGTTTAGTTATAAATATTATGCACATCATGTATATGTATTTAACAAGTGTGAATCCATATCCTTATGCACAAATAGTAGACTTATTCTGTTAATAGAAGTTAAGTATACGATTTATTTTCAAGGAATATCATCTAATGCCTTGGCATAAATTTCATTCTCCATGCCTTAGATTCTGACCATGTTTAGATTTTGCATAGTGTATTCCCTTTCTTGCTTGAAACCACGTTCATATAGGCTTGGCGATTTCGATTAAATCTGTATGCCTATTTAAGTTCCATTTCTTAATTTAACTATCATGGAATGTTTGATGCAAGAAATGACATTAGAAGATTGTGTTCGACGTTTCTTTAAGCTTAGAAAGTTAAGCGGGACTTCTTTATGGGTAAATGTTGCTATAGAAATCCTGCACTTAATAAAGACTAAAAGCCCGGACCTCTTTATTTTCACCGATAGGGATTTAGACTTCCTGTTTAACATTAATTGCACAGTTGAAATTAATTGCTATTTAAATCTTAAGTTAAGCGGACCCTCAACAGAGTTAATTTGACGAGGTTTAAATATCATTCAACTATGCAATTAATGTTAAGTAGGAAGTCTAAATCCAGATCTGTGAAAATAAAGAGGTTCATTTTGTTAAAGGGAGATGTCCATAAATCTGCATAAACAATGTCAAATGGAGAATACGTAACACATGTTTGCCTAAAGGACAAGAAAGACATTGTTGGACAAATTTTCTATAATGACAACAAATTAAATTATTATTTCTAAGAAAATTAAAAATATGAGCTCCTAGGTGTCCAAGTCTATTGTGCCAGGTTGACGGAGAGATCGTCGCTAAAGAGGTGGGAGGAGAGACCTGAACAGTTAGAGAAGTGGGAGGGGTGATACTAACGACGGGCGTGGAGAGGAAAGTATAGAGGTCCCTTTCACTATTGCATTGCGTAAGGAGTTTCCCGGTACGTAGGTCCGTTACCGAAAATTCAAATGGGTCAAAGTTGATTGATTCGGAATTATCCGTGACAAAATTTCTAACGGAGATTAGGTTCTTGATAATATTTGAGGGCCCAACATCGGTAAACAAAGAATTGGAATGAGTCTGACTCTGATACCATGTAAAGAATGGATCTTGGGCTTAACTCAACCCCAAAAGCTAGCTTGTAGAGTGAAGATTGTCCAAATCAATATAATGAGTCAATGTTCCCGTTTCATATCCGATGTGGTACTCTTAACAATTTAGCTGCCGTTTAAAATACAATTGAGAAATATTCACTTTTTAAAGTAAAAATACCATTCAATCCAGTCACAAGTTTTCCAAAGTACCATCTTCACGAATTGTTCCACCTTTTCTAAAGAAAAAATTATAATCATCTAATAAGTTGGGCAAGCTTTATTTCTTATTGGTTAAATAGAAACCAAAATCTTTTCAGTAAAAAGCATAACCATCCAACCTTTGAAGGTTTCTATAGTAAAGCCATTGAGTTTACTAGCCTTTTCAATCACAAGAACGCCGAGAGTAGGAGAACCAAGATTGCAGTTAAATGAGAACCACTCGACAATGGAACCTTTAAGCTCAACATTGATGGATCTTGTCTAGAAAATCCTGGGATAGGAGTAATATAAGGGGTGATCAGAAACAACAAATGGGATTGGGTAATTGGGTTCATGAAAGGGATGCCTCACACCACTAACATACTTGCATAACTAAGTGCTATTATGCAGGGACTGCGACTGGCTCAAGAAAATTATTTGAGACCACCTGAAATCAACAGTGACTCCACAGAGATAATTTCAATACTCAACAATACATGGACACATTACTTATAACTCTATTATTACTTAATGAAGGTCCTTGATGTACAAACTGGGACATCCGGTACTAAAGCACATCTACCGAAAGCGGAACAAGACAGCTGGCCTGCTGGCCAAGGAAGGAGCTAAGCAGATGATCATTGTAGTTCCTCCGGTGTATGAAAAGGCTAGAATGTTTGATCTGCCGGATGTATTATACAGTCAAACCTCTTTACAACGGCGTGGTTTGTCTCAATATTTTTGACTGCTATATCAAAATATTATTATCGAAAACATATAATATAACATACCATGAAAAATCAGTTCCAAAAAAAGCTTGAAATGTTGTAACGCTTTATATCAAGTTTGATTTAACTTGTAACTGACAAAATTGCCCTATAATAGTCTTTATACTAATAGCGTATATTATTTAAAGTCTTTAAATATATTTATATTTTTCTTTTTTCATGGAATTTTACGTTATTGCAATTTGCAGATTTGAAAAAGAAACAGCGTTTAGCTAGTACATCCAATGAAGAAAAGATGGAACACAACTAGGGGCGGGCGTATATCGGTTCGGTTCGGTTTTGTATCAAAAATATGAATCGAATAAAATTCATTTTTAAAAAAATAAAATAAAAATGAATCAAACTTTTTTTTTAAAAACCGATATATCGGTTTATATCGCTGAACGTATCGGTTTATATCGGTTTTTTCAATTCAAATATAAAGTCCAAAAACGGGTCGAGTCGGGGGATTCTTTTTAAAATTGATTTTCCAACATTGAAATTGACATTCACACCTACATTATCACAAAATTTCGACGTTGAAATGTATCGTATATCGTGAGATGTTTACTAAAGAAAAGAGAAAATTAAAAATCGATTTGAGGGAAAACACAAATTGATTGGGAAAACGGACATCCGAGCGCAGAGTTATGACCATTTAAAGTTGCACCAATTTACAACTACTTTCTCTCCTTACATTTTATGTCAATACTACCGTGATATGTTAATTAAGTTCATGCCGCATTCCACTTCCATAAAAGCTTCATAGATTAGCTTCAATGATTATGATTCAAGAGATAGCAATAATCTAAAATAAAAAATAAGATTAATTACATATTTGTCCCCAGTTTTTCAGTTCGGTTCATCAAATATACGAAAGAACCGAACCGAATCATTTAATCCTGATTCGTTTGGTTTTTTCGTGAACCGGTTTTTTTAAAAATAAAAATCGAACCGCCAATTCGATTCGATTTTTTCGGTTCAACGGGTTTTATGTCCACCCCTAAACACAACTCTGATAGTATTGTACCAAATTTCATTAATATCCCCAACTTGTGGCGTGCCAAGATATTTAAACCAAAACTTTGTACTATGACATGATAAAAATCAGCAGGAAAGCTTACGAAGAGATATATTTTTATCTTGTAATCAAGATTCCTTCAATGGATAAATTTTCATGGGGGGGGGGGGGGGTTAAGTACAATGATGATAAATTTTCTTTTTTGAGTTTTTCATTCAATGGTCGATATGCTTTGGAGTTACTATTAATTTGATTTTTTTTTTTATTATCTTTTTAACTCCTCCCTAGAGCTCCTTCGTCTGCTTTCTTGGTGACTTGAACTTGTAATCTTCGGATTGAAAGTAGAGAACGCTTACCATCTGAGCAACCCTTCTTATCTGAATTTTTTTATTATGTGTCTCATATTACTAAAGTTAGTTGTGTGAAGATATTTTTTTTGTCGCATAAGAAAATAGACTTGAAAGTGTAAAATTTGAATCCACAACATAATATAATTTTTTGACTATTTCGAATTCACACAACGTAAGACCTGTTACATCAGAGGAATTCTTATCAGAATATTATTTATTTTCAGGACTCGAACTCAAAAACTATGATATATGGATAATTTTCTATATGGATGAAGACAATCCCACATAAGATCTTTTTGTCAGATATTTTATTAATAAAGATAAATAATACTAGTACTACATCTTTGATAAGAGTTATCCCATTTGCAATAAAGTGCTAGTACTACTAAAAGATATTCCTCAAGTATAAGTGTATAACAAAGTCTAAATTCAGTTGCATTATGGGAAAGATAAGATTATACAGTGTTATTTGAGATAATGAGTTAATGACAATGGTCTGAACCGTCTGATAGCCAAGTCACTGACAGTCGCAGACAAAGTAAAATTTTAATACAAGAAAAACAACATATTAGAAAATACCTTAAAATATTGGTTGACATGTTAAGCTGTTTTCTTTATTTGAAAGATATGGTCGAGAAAGGATGTAACAAATTTGTCCGGGGCGTTGGTCTAGTGATAAAGTTTATTGATGTGTAGGTTAAGCGCATGTGATGAGTTCACATTTTATCGATGATAGAAATCTAGTATTTAAATAAAGGATAAAAGGATATGAATGGAATGAAGAGTAGAGGAACATGCTCATTATCTATCGAATTTTGAATCGTGTTTTTCAATATTAGAAATTTTTAGGTTATAAAAAATGATTTTACATGATTGGATTTACTTATTGACTCTTTACTTATTATTGATAATGTACCAAATATAGATGAAGTCTCTTTCTTTTCTCTGGTAGTTCAATGCCTTTTAAGTTTTAACAACAAACACTCGAAGTCTTTGCTAGGAGTAGGACTAACAAAGAAATTTAAGCAATCAAGAGCAAATTGACTGGTTTAAACCCCCCCCCCCTCCTACCTCCCCCCCTCCCCATGCAAAAAATAAATGAAAATGTATTCATTCATTCATTCAATAATGTATAGATATACATTTACGAATTGAACCTCTTTCTCTAAAGGTAGCTGCACCACTGGTTGTAAATTGCAAATAGATAAATCTAGAAAAGTAGTACTCAGATGCATATCTAGGCCGAAAAGCTACAAGTTCAACTTTATTGTTCAGGGGTCGAACTATATATCTACGTACAAAAAAATTAAGATATATACATATAATAAAATCAATTCATTTTAAATCCAGAGACTCAATATTCAGAATTCGCCTATGGTATTAGTGTAACTGTGTACGTGTAATATTCTGAGGTAATTTATAAATTTTTTTCGTACAATAATTCCATCTTACTTAATTTTGTAGTTTGTAGATATACCAAAAGTTGTTGCTTCCTACTCTAAAGAACCCAAGTTGGATGATATATCCAACCAACCAAAAACATTAATGTCCATCCAATCATCTTCTCTTGGCCTTACATATCCTTACTATTTTCATAAACCCTACCTTGTACTACAACACAACATCATCATCATCATATAGATTAAATTAAACCAACTAAATAGTTGTTGATACATATTCATCCCCTCCACTTTCAACAACCAATTTTTTTTTTTTGTGAAACTAACCTTTTTGTTTATGTAAAAATGGGGAGAAAGTGTTCACATTGTGGCTACATTGGTCATAATTCAAGAACTTGTAGCACTTTGAAATGTGCTAGTGCTAATAATTTTATTGGTGGATTAAGGCTTTTTGGAGTGCAACTTGATATCTCTAATTCTTCTTCTAGTCATAATTTGAAGAAAAGTTGTAGTTTTGTTTGTTTGGCTTCAACAAATGGCCACTCATCATCTCCTTCTCCATCTCTAAATGAAAGCTGTGAAAAGAGTACTAATTCCATTAATAATGGTTATCTCTCTGATGGTACTCTTGTAGGTTGTGTTGCTGAAAGGAAGAAAGGTATGTAATAATTCATATATACTTATTGTACACACATTAATTTCTAGTTTGTTAATTAATAATGTACAATGATAATGGTTTATCTCTGCCTTTGGTTCACTATAAGGCCTTACCTAAAATAATTTGGTTTTTTCTCTTTTTTTGGGGAGGAGAACCGTCTTCTTGACTCATGTTTCTTCTTATTTGCATGTTGTCACTAAAACATACATCTTTTCTGTATTAGCGAGAATTTTTCATAAATTGACTAGTTTTATACTGATTGTCAGTCTACCACGACCTGCCTCTTTTATCTGAGCTTGGGAACAATAGTATGAGCAAGTTCACATTGAATTGAAATGATCAGCTTAAATGAAGCGACATAGACCATGAGGATTCAAATAGGTGACTCTACTTGCTTAGGATTGAGTTGTAGTACAAAAGCATGTATTGCCTTTCTCCCAATTTATGTGGTATATATATATATGG
The DNA here is from genome assembly GCA_034509755.1 of Anisodus tanguticus. NCBI lineage: Eukaryota > Viridiplantae > Streptophyta > Magnoliopsida > Solanales > Solanaceae > Anisodus > Anisodus tanguticus. Next base: position 41,796,292 of record CM067558.1, read on the forward strand.
ATGGAGCAATATCTTTCTTGTGAGCACTTCTACATACCTTATACTATATTGGCCTAATTGTAACTAATATGAAGGGGTTAATTATGACATTTTCAAGATTAATATATCCAATAGAAACACTCTCTTATTTTATGTTGATTATGTGGCTATTGATATATATATATTTATATTGGATCAACAGGAGTTCCATGGACAGAAGAGGAACACAGAAGATTCTTAATTGGACTTGAAAAGTTAGGTAAAGGAGAGTGGAGAGGAATTTCAAGAAACTTTGTCACAACAAGGACTCCAACTCAAGTTGCAAGTCATGCTCAAAAATATTTTCTAAGACAATCAAGTCTCAACAAAAAGAAAAGACGTTCAAGCCTCTTTGACATGGTAAATATATATTTTTGGATTATTAACACCATCCACTTTTATCCACAATTTCACAATTTTCTGCTCCCTCCGTTCATTTTTATTTGTCACATTTTGCTGTTCGAGAGTCAAACTGCTTGAACTTTGACCAAAATATAAGGTTTGTTTTTTTATCATATTAATATGAGAAGAATTGCAACTTATAGTATTTTTGTATGATTTCCTAACATATAATTTTTTGTTTTAAAATATTAAATTAATCTAATTTAATTTAGCTCCAAAGATTAGTCAAATTGACTCTCCAGAAGCAAAACATGACAAGTAAAAGTGAACGAATGGAGTAAGTAAAATTTTTGAGGTATTATATCCCTAGGGTGTAAGCTATGTTGCTCGGATATTCTAAATATACCGTTATATTTCAATAGCGGAGTAGACTTTCGCTAGAAAATTACATTGTAATGATGGGTAATATCGTTTCAATTTCATATGTTTACTTCTTTATATTTTAACTCTGCTTTATAATTAAAAATTGAATGTATTTGGAGGATTCGATATGGGTGCGACTTCATTTTTGGAGAATCTGAGCAACATAGAATTTAAACTATACATTAATAAATATTTTTTAACATAATCAGAGTAGCGTACCTATTATTGCAGGTTAGTTTAAACTTGGTTATTAATTACTTATCATAGAAATTTACTTATAATTACTTTATAAAGTGATATTATCGTATGCACCGTCAGTACATAGAATTATGTTTACTAACTCTTTTTGTAAACATGATAGGCAAGGAGCAATAACAAATATGCAGATTTTGCTCATAATTGCCAAGAAGATTGTCAAGTAATTACCAGACTATGTTCACTAGACCTAAATTCATTTGGAGAAGAGGGTGAAAATTCTCTTTGGAGTGATGGATCACATAATTCACATCACAATAAAGTGCCAAATAAGTCAATTTCATCAAATGGGGCTCTTGATTTGGAGCTAAGTCTCTCAGCTCCAAGAAATAATATTGTGGATGAAAATAAGTCATCATCCACAACTACTTTCATGAATATTGGACCAATTGCAGTTACCTAGCCTGTAGTACTAATTAATGTCCTTGTTTAAAAGTAACTTTACTATTAATTGGTTTCTTTTAGTGATTAATTAGCATAATATAATGCATGTAATGTTCCTTATTTTTTCCAAGGTAAATAATGAATGAATACTATATTATAAGTTCATTTATAATATAGTACTTATAATATAGTATACACCTTCTACATCTTTGACTTCACTTTTTTATAATTAGAACAAAGTATTTTATGAAGATTTCACATAGCCAGATTTTCTTCTTCTTATTCTTCCGGTGGCTTTTTATTTGTTTTTCTTTTTATTCCATTCAAACATGCAGGTGGTTTTCTTAATATCTCTTGCGCTATACTTTCCAATGTTTTCATGATTCACTATATTCATGGGGTGTATCTATGTATATGATATATAAGGTCTTTTGCCATCAAGGGGTGTGGTCATTTTTCGAGCTAAAAATCTATATATAATATAAAGCTAGGAATAGATAATTTTATGTGACACCTCTCTATGGCCAAGAATCTTAGTTATATTTTTTCTTCTTTTTATTATCTTTTTATATTATTTTAAATTATTTTTCAAGTATCATTCCAATAATGGTTTCTTAAATAACTTGTGAATGGTGCTTTTATTTCCCTGTAAATGGGGGGTTCATTCCCCTCCACTATGTTAGTCTGTACTTATTCCAATTTATGGGTGCTTTAAGTAATCTTTAAATGGGAGATTTATTTTTCCTTCTTTAAGTCTTTACATATTTCAACTGTTCCCACTATAAATAGAGGCCAAGAAGGCAAGAATGTATAGTATCCTTTTTGCATTTAGCATTTTAGTTTATACGAATCATTTACGCATCAGCTTCATAGGGTAATCACAACTTTTTACTTTCTTAGAACTTTTTCTTGTAATTTTCTTCTTGATATATTTTATTTTCTTGATCTAAATTCTTTATCTTCCTCAATTTCTGCTACCTTATTGTTGAATTTTTACATAGCCTTCTTAATAATATTGTCAATTTTTAGGTAAAGGTGTCGTTTGAATAAAATATCGAACGATGAGGTACACACATTGACAGATAGTGATTTTTTTTATTCCAGAAGTAAATGGACAAAATTTCTATAGATCTTGAGTATTCATAATTCATGATCTATTTCAGATTCAGAAAAATATTTACGTGTAAAATAGATTTTTGATGAGGCACTGGTGAATTATGGAATCACAAGTGATTCGATAATTGTTATTAGTGATGAGATTGTTCTCGCGCGTACACACATATATGTAACAATAAATATTTGAAATTGAACCAGAAAAATTCTAAGTTAATTGTATGTGTATATGTACTTCACTTGGCACAAAAAAAAAGTGTGTATGAAATTTGAAGACTTTAGAGTGAATATAACCAATAATTTGATGGTTATTTGTTTCATTTATGTTTTTTGTTTTGTTACTTTTTATTTCATGTTCCTTTTATTTGCATTGTAAAGTTGTCCCTTTTGTTAGAAAGAAAATCCGATAATAAAAAATGCAGTCCAATTAAAATATTATCTTTGTGATTTAAGCAATATAATAAAATTTAATATTTTAACTAAATTTATTGATGTTTTTAATAACCGTGCAAAGCGCAAACTGATTTACTAGTTCTAATATAAGGGGAAACAAAAACACCATACTACAGATTTTTTTTATATATAGAAGGGATTTAACAAGTTATATATATACAAATTTTTTTATTACCTTTATACGTTGTACAATTTAATTTCTGACGAATGAAAACCTATTAAATCCCCTTCACCATATATGGCCCAGGCATCGAATGTGGTGGGATGGCAGGATTTCATCCACTCTAATTAGAATTTCGAGAATGAAAAACTTTACCTTTTTAATAGCCTTACGTGGCACAAATTTGAAGTAATGAGTAATAATTTCAGGAGATCGACTTCTACTAGTACTATTCAATTCAATATTTTATTAGTTCAGACTTAAGATTTGATTGTATCCTAACTTTATACTCCAATTTTAAAGTTGTTTATATTGTTAGATGAACTGCTGATATCGAAAAAATTGTAGATATAACATGATTGTGAAAAAAAACCATCCTGCTGTAAATATAGGTTGAAACAACATCTCGTATTATTTTTTTAACAACTAATAATTTAATTTTTTAACAACTAATAATTTAATTAATCGTCAGTGAAAAGGAAATATAGATTACTTCTTAAATTTGTCAATAAATTTTATGTAGACCATCGAATTAAGATTTGTTCCAATTGATCCTCTGAACACGTAATAAAGTGTTTCTATTAGACGATTTCGGTTCAAATTTTAATTTTTTTGGTGTGTGTACGTAGATAAGTTAAACACTTAAACTCTATCACCTCCTCTAATTTTATACATTTAATTTACCTCAATAAGCCAGTTAAACACTTAAACTCTATCACCTCCTCTAATTTTATACATTTAATTTACCTCAATAAGCCTTAAAACCATTTATGTAATTAATTTAACTATTTAATAAACGTTTGAGAACCCACACAAAAATTTTTTGAAGCCAAAGTTCTAATCCTACAGCTACAACTATGCTCAAAATATAAGCAGTTCCATCTCATACTCTTTCAAGTCTGCTATTATGTGATATCAACAGGTAAGATATACTTGGATTTTATGAGGTCAACTTTTACCTACAAAAAAGGTCCATCATCACTATTACTCCAGATTTATAAATTTAATAGGATAAAAGAAATGGAGAAAAAAACAAAAAAGAAACACATTCTTGAAATTGAAACGTGTATAAATTGGAAACAATCAATAATTGTACCTTCATATATACACCTAAAAATAAAGACAAATAATTTGACATTACTTGACAATGGACCACTATAAAAAGTCAAAAATTCTGGATCATGAATCTTAAGTATTAACTAGCTAGTGGAAACAACATATGAACTAGATTCAAAGACTTGTCGGTTGTTCAACCTAGCTAGCTCATAGCTTGTGATTGTTTTTTTTTCTCTCTCTCAACACTTATTTTTCCTTGCTTTTTTGAAACCATATATACCCTAATACAAGCGTAATATATGCTCTTTCCGTCCCAAAAAGATTGTCTTAGTTTGATTTGACACGTAGCTTAAGAAATAAAGAAATATTTTTTAAATGTGTTGTTCAAAACAAGACATAGACATTTGTGTGACTTTAAATCATCTCATAAAGTTAAATTATTTATAAATATATAAATATGCCAATATTTTTTAGATAGATTAATAAGGAAAGTAAGACATTCATTTTGGGACAGAGGGAGTAGTAATTTTGGGAAATATTTAGGTATATAGGGAGTTAATGTTTGTTAAGAAATCACGAAGGGTGTGGTGGGATAGTTGACCCCGAGATAGTTGGAGTTCCTCCATTAGGGGATTGATATAACATTTTATAATGAAACTCTTCGATTAAACGTTTTAGTTTGAGAATGAATAAACTTCTGATAAAAGGCATTTTTGTATTGGGTAGAAATGCATACGGAGGCATTAAGCGTATACAAGAAGTTTTATGATTCTGAAAACCTCAACGTCCCCAAAGGATGTCCACATCTGCCTTCCACTCCCAACAACTCTCGTCACATCAGCTTACCTAGATCAGAGTACCGCGATGCGCATGGGTGCAGTGACGTCAGTATGCTCACGTCGCCACAACTCTCTAGGGTCATAATAGTCTAAGTTTTGTCTTATATATGCAAGACTTAGAAGAGAAGGGAGACACATTGTATTCTCTCTAAGCTCACACTTGTAACCAAAATCTCTCAAGCTAATACAACATTCTCAGCTTCGGCTCTTATTTGCTTCATATCTTATTTTTAGATTTAACTTAGTGATTCATTTTATTAGCCTATTATTGCATTTTTCTTGCACATTGTTCTCACATACCCGTAACCTAGATATCAATCCCGGACTCAGTCAAGAGGGTCTCCGGATAGGATACAACCTACTTGTCTTTAAACCCTTAAATACAAATCTCTAACTGTATTTTTGGTAAAAAATATTTTTACTTGAAAATAGTATGGCGCCATCTGTGGGGATAGAAAATTGTCGAGTTGTCTCGATCTGTAGCTGAACTTCTTGAGAAAACCCTAACCAAAAAAGCTTGCACTTAGAATATGTCAGGAGAATATAGCATTGCTCACGGGTCGCAGGGACTTAGAGAGGTACCGATACCTACTGAACATCGAAACTTGACGGGTCATTCGAAAACTTTTGGGAACAGAGGTAGAAAATGAATCTGAACAGGGGTTGCGGAGTGGAAAAAGAGGATCGTCACTAAAACTATCCGGCAAGGCCAAAGCAGAAGATGCCCGAAAGGGAACACCTGAGGGAAGGAGCTCGGCTAAATCACAAACCGACAAGCCTCGACCTGCTTGACAAAAGAAGATCTCTCTTTAAGGAAACAATCGTGCTGTCCTGGGAGAACAAAATGAAATGATGCTATGTATGGAAGCGGTGGTGGCAGCTATAGCCACTCATTATAGAACTGGGACTCTAGCATCGAATCAGAATGCTGCAAAGACCTTAGCTTCCCCCGAAGACAGAAAAAAGAAAGATGAGAGCGGAAAGGACCAATTGGACGCATTTACAGAGGGATTGCGTCGAGTAGAAAAGAAAATGAATGAGCGGATGAGCCAAATACCCGGGGCACCATCTATCATAAAAGGAACAAGGGTTAGGCAGTACGGGGTTCTTCCATATTCGGAAAGCGCATCCTTCGTCCCAATCCTAAAAAAGTTCAAAATGCATGACATACTAAAATATGACGGCACAACAGATCCTGAAGAGCACATCATGACTTTCGAGGTGACTATGATCGGGAACGATCTCAAACAACACGAAATCGAATCTGTTATGTTGAAAAAATTCAGCCAAACGCTTATAAAGGGAGAACTCTCCTGGTATACTCACCTACTTCAAAATTTTATTGATTGATTTGCTACTCTTGCAGATATCTTTGTCAAGGCTCACGCAGGGGCCCGAATGGTAGAAACACACAAGTAAGACATATTTGCGATAAAGCAACGAGGGGATGAGTTGTTGCGAGGTTTCATGGACATGTTTCAGAGGGAAAGAATGCTATTGCCATGTTTCTCAGAAGATTAGGCAGCGGCCATATACACATATAGGTTGAACTTGGGAAGTCCCAGCAAGTAGAAGGGTCCATATCAAAGGGAATTGGCCCTCCGAAGCTATCTAATCATAATTACAGCATAAACGCAACAAAGTTAATGGTGGTGATGAAAACTATGAAAGAAGTCAAGTTCCTGGATGATGCACGCACTAACCTGGAGAAAAGAAAGAAGGGGTTGTAATGTCAGTTTCATAGCACACATGGCCACGCCATAGAGGATTGCGGTAACCTAAGACATATAATGCAATACTTAGGAGGCCCTAGTTGCACGCAATGCAGGCGGTTCCTGCAACTTATCACCCAAAGGTCAAATTTCCCACCCTTTGGAGGATCGGGGAAATTATGAGAGACAACAGATGTTCTCAATCGAAAGATGCGATGGCAGTAACGATTCCTCAGAAATGAGAGGCAGATCAATATCAATCACAGTCGTCGGGCTCAAACAAGATGCCTTGAGAGAGGAAGGAATAACTTGCGGAAGAAGGGTACCCAAATCAAACCATCCCGAAAGGTTTCGTTTTGCCATTAGACAAGGACGCTGCAGATTCGACTATAGAAGAGCTTTAGAGTGTAATGATTTTTGAAGAATATCATAAAAAGAATGTATACCTGGGCTCGAAGCTCTCGCCCGAGCTCAGGAGTGCTTTTTGTATTATTTAACAGCTAACTCAGATTGTTGTGCTTGGTCTTATCTTGACATAATAGGGACCCCCCTAGAGATAGATATCCACCAGCTAAGCACTAATCCCAATCATACTCTAGTGAGACAAATGATGCGGCTGATATTGGCGATCAGGGACCAATTCATGAAGAAAGAAGTGATATGCCTATTTATAACTTAATATAGGGTCAGTCTTGAGGGTTGAAGACCCCGTATGGCTGGCTAACGTGGTTATGGTCCCTAAAATGCTCAATAAATTTAGAATGTGTATAGAATTTAAGAATCTTAATGAAGCATGCCCAAATGACTCATTTCTATTGCCGCATATTGATTAGACAATTGACGTCACGACCGAACATGAGTTGCTCAGTTTCTTGGACGCATACTCCGGATATAATCAAATCAGCCTACACGTGGAGGATTAAGAAAAAACTTCTATTATGACCAATCATGGTAATTTTTGTTACAATATGATGTCTTTTGGTCTTACGAATGCAGGTGCCACTTACCAAAGGTTAGTAAACAAAATATTTGAGAAGTAGATCGGCCATACAATGTAAGTCTACAATGATGACATATTGGTCAAATCCCGTGAGGCTGAGACTCACCTGACCTTCTTGGCCGAAACCTTTGACGTCTTGCGTTGCCATGGCATAAAGTTAAACCCAGAAAAATACGCCTTTAAGGTCAGGTTCGGGAAGTTCCTGGGTTTCCTTATCTCCAGTTGCGGTATCGAAATGAATCTCGATAAAGTTAAGGCCATACATGAGATGCCAAATTTGTTGAATAACATCAAAATCGTGCATAGATTGACAAAGAAGGTCACGTCATTGGGAAGATTCATATCGCAATCGATAGATCGGTGCCATGAAATTTTCAAACTCATAAAGAAAGACCAGCATTTCTAATAGACGCAAGAGTGTGATCAAAGCTTGCGGAACCTCAATACATACTTGGCTAGCCCTCATGTAATGGCCAAACCCAAAAGGAGGGAGAGACTACTTACTTACGTGACTGTATCAGCCATGTCGCTTAGTATCGCTCCCATACGAGAAGGAAAAGAAAAGCAGCTCCCTATCTACTATGCCAGTAAGACGCTAACCGGGGCTGAGTCTCGATATATGAACACATAAAAGCTGGACCTAGCCCTCATCACGACCACGCGAAAGCTGTGTCCGTGCTTCCAATGCCATCCAGTGACTATCGTGACTAATGCCCCGCTATATGTCTTATTGCAGGGGGAGAATTTCGGAGCCGGTCAGCGATACGAATGCCTAGCCTGCTAGAGATTGTTGTTGACTTTACCCCCACAATACGACCCTGAAAACCTCGAGGTAAGAATATTTTTTTCATGTCTATGTTTTTCGTAACCTTTTGTGATCGCATGACTGGGACTTTCATCAAAACTGGGACTGTCAGCGCAAATTTCGAGCCCAAATGACATAAAATTGAATATCTAAAAATACGTGTTGCACTCTTTTCCTTGATCGACTTTTTTCCTGAATAGGTTTTTCTCGGCATGGTTTTTAACGAGGCAATAACTGAAAAATGTATTACTTAGAAGAACTCAACGGGGAAGAGTAAAGCACAAAAGGAAACGATCTGCTCCTAGCTACTGGGGTCGAGGGCCATCGCCCATATTTGTACTCTTTAGTTTTATCAGAAAACATGCATGTACTCGGGTCAGAATACCGAATGCAATATATAAGAATAAGCTTTCTTAAAGAATTCCTACACTCTAATGTTGTTGGTACGAACGCGTCCTCCCGGACTTGATAATATCCACCTCAAACAGACGACACAACATATAAGCCTCAGAGCATGAAGGAAACATAACCTTATGCCAATATAAGATGAGGTCGAGACGTGTTTCTCGACGGTACCGAACAAAGGAGGCCCGTCCTTTTATTATATAATGGATGATTTAAATTCTCAATCATAAAATATGCGGCTGAAAGTAACATTCACGAATCGGGGGAAGCGATTGCTTGAAATCCTGGCACATTGCAAAGAAATAAAAATGCAAATCGTGGAGCTTAAACACAATCGTTTGAATTCGCCATAGAGCATAGTCCCAATGAGGGGGACCTTGGGTGGAAGGATCACTATGATTGAATTGTTCCACTTCAAAGGATCGGGTAATTAACACACTTGACTACAAAGCATACCAACATAACAAGAGTGACAAATAATGACCAAACGCCTCCCGCATGGGACTTAGGCAATTTGATGCAAAAAACTCAACAATTTAAAGACAAGAAAAAAAACACTATCACAAGAAGGCATGCATTCGACAAAGAAAAAGAGGCCCGAAAGCACGGGAGATACCAACAATACAAAGCAAATTGTCTTCCAGAAAAAGTAAAAAAACATATATAAAAATATTAAAATACTCCACACATGGAGTACATAGGTCAAGCTTCAGCAACCAGAGCATCGGAGTTTCCAACAGGGGCATGTGTCTCTTGGGCCACAACAGTCGAAGGATCCTCCCACTTCTGGAGCTATAAAAGGGCTCCCAAGAGGGGTCACCTCCCTTTTTCCTTTCTCGCTCCCGCTCTCAGCTATGGGAACCTCGGGAGAGTGCACTTCATGCTCAGACAAGGTCTCCCCTTCACCCTCACGGGACCAACTTTCATCATCCGATGATGGAGTAAGGTCCACAGATGGGGAACGCACGGGCAAAGCGTTATGGGCCTTGTCTTCTACCCTCAAAGCATCGGCTAGGGCTGCCTTAACATTTATCGATCCCTTTCGAACCTTCTAAAGAACTTGCCGACGAGCCTAGTACACAACATGAGTCTTTTCAAGGATGAAATCTACCTTCAACTGCTGAATTTTGGCACCCGTGATGGACATATGACCTTTTGCAGAGCAGCCCAGAGGAAAGTATTGCTCTTGATCAGATTCTGGCTACACTTAACTTGTCTATCATAGCGAGTCAACAGGCCCTCATGTCTTCCCTTTAGTATGCTCAAAGTTCTTTCAATAGAACCATTGTCCCTTTGACAAGCCTCGAGCTCGACCCCCATGATCTGAAGTCGCTCGACCATGTCCGTTTCTCTCTGAAATATATCAACAAAATGCTTCTAATGCTTGGTTCACTTCTTCTGAAGGTACAAAAGCTCCTTATGAAATTTCGCAGCCTCCTCGTTGTAAACCTTCATGTCCTTCTCTGACTGAGTCAATTTGGGTTCCAAATCCTCCACAGATATTGGCTGGCTCTAAAAAACCGGGACTCATTCTTGCAACGCATGGTACTCTAGCATTATTTCCCTCTCTTCAGCAAGTTTTCGCTAGAATCCCTCCATAGTGAGAAGACTCGCCTGAGGAAGTGATAAATTCAGAAAAGAGGATGTTACAATACGAAAACATAGGAAGCAGGCTAGAAAGACATAAGAAAGTATACATGTGCGGCCGCATAAGCTCTAACATTGAGCAAACAGTAGCTAGAGACCCTCCCCATTTTCTCCTTATCCCTCTCACTTGCCAAAGGCCGCAAGTAGTTGGCCATCCCTACCGACCTCGAAAGAAGGTTACATTCCCGAGGTACGATCATGGTAACTTATCAATAAGTGGTGGGATTGCAGACCGTGGCAGGATAAGTATCCACTAACTACGATCTATGGGAGCTCCGCGGATCCTCACTATGCGCTCCCGCATTAGGACCCTTGTTACGATCCCTAGGCATGATACCTTGATGGGTGGGGACTCGCCTCTGAGAAATTGAAATAGGGGGAGCTTGCGATAATGACGGGACATAGGGGATCAGAGTAGGCCCGGGGCCATACCATCAATCCGGGAAGGAGCAAGGGAAAAAATAGTGCAGGAGTTTATCTTATCAGACACATCCATTTCTCTAAAAAAGACTGGTAGTAGAAGTATCGAGCATTTAACCTTTAAGTGGGTAAGCCTGTTAATCCTCTTCTCCGCTGGCATCAGATATCAAATCAATGGCTATCGGAGGAGTATCTTGAGTAGCTGGGGGAGGCTCCTGGGTGGCTCGCTCTCCATCATCCGGTCTGATACTTTTGACTGGGTGAGAAGAAGAATGGGACAACGATCTTTTATCCCCAGAAGAATTCGCAGCCTCAGGGCCCCGACCCAACCAGAAGAATTTGCAGCCTCAGGGTCCCGACCCAAATGTGAAACAACTCTTTCAATTTGCTGAAGGGTCGTATCTGGATCCTAAGGAACCTTCGCGTGCGCTTAAATGAATGGTCCCTTCAGAATGTCGCGATTCTTCCCTTTCCAATTATGCTTCAGTGCGATCTCGTGCCACATTCGAAGGGAAGAGGGCACGTAGTCCAGGATCTTTTGGACTCATCGAGCCAGACCCGACACGTAGTCCAGGATCTGTTAAGGAATGTAAAATAATAAAGGCAGGCTTAAGCAAAGTGCTTACGATCAAAATTCCATCATTCCGGGATAGACGCCTCTGGGGCTTGACCAGATCGCCTGTCACAACAATGACATATCTCTCCGTCCATACACAATCGGAGTCATCATCAATACTAATAATCAGTGCATTTTGGCCACAACGAGATAGATGAATAACCCCTCTCTGAAAAGTTTTAGGGAATATACGTGAATTAAGTGGGCAAGGGCAAAGTCCTCTCCTACCTGAGAAGAAAGATATCGAAGACACATAACAGTCCTCCAAAAGGCCGAACCGACTTGGGCCAGACACACTTTGTATTTCCTGCAGAATCCAAAATCAAAAGATCAATAAGCTTGTCCATACACAAGGAAAATGGATACGTGTACACAAAGGAGTATCCCTGCCGATAGGAAGTAATGTTCTCCCCTTCCTTAGGGAGAAACACTTCTATGTTATTCCAGCCGCAGTCTACGTGCACCTGCTCAAATAACGGGCAGTCATAGTAGATTTGTATGAGCTCACCGACCAGAATTGTTCTGAATCCATAGAGACTGGGCGCTTCCAGAGATCCTTTAGAGAAGACCACCTTTCAGGAATATAGGCTTCGGGCTGTTGAACGAAAGAAGAAGCCCTTGATTTCTTCTTCTTCGACATCTCGATAATTGTTGGAAAAGAGTTCAAGATAGGAACCTTGTGGATGGGGAAGTCTGAATCGCCCCTAGCCAAGATCTGAGCCCGTATGGTGGCATTGCTGACAACCGAAGAATCTGAAGACATGAAAATAAAAATTCGGTTGAGGAAGAGAAAGGAATAACGACTGGTTGTTTAAAATGTTTTTGAAGAGTGAAGCGTCAGAGGAGCAAAATGAATGAGTGGAATCCTTATGGGAAAGACTTACTTAGAAAAGATGAAGAAGAGGTAACGTTTGAAAAGAAAATCAAGCCATCATTACGGCGTCCCTTTACTAGGAAGAATGTCAACGGATGCGTGACACGTGTAATGTGGATGATACACGGATAGCCGAGCATTAAATGTTATAGGATGACGTATGAAAGGAAGATGGACAACTGAATCGGTGCACTATTCCCAAAGGACATCGTGTTACAAGCGAAGATTGACGGCTAACAAGCTCTTCCACTTCCCGGTCACTCGAAGCTCGAAAATCTCAGAAAGTGAGGGGGTTTATTTGTATTGGGTAGAAATACATCCGGAGGCATTAAATGTATACAAGAAGTTGTGGTTCCGGAAACTCCAATGTCCCCAAAGGATCTCCACAACTGTCCTCCACTCCCAACAACTCCCGTCACATCAGCCTACTTAGATCAGAGTGTCACGGCGTGCATGGGTGCAGTGACATTAGTATGCTCACGTCATCACAACTCTCTAGAGTCATAATAGTCTAAGTTTTGTTTGATTTATGCAAGACTTAGAAGAGAAGGAAAACACATTATATTCTCTCTAAGCTCACACTTGTAACCGAGATCTCTCTCAAGCTAATACATCATTCTCAACTTCGGCTCTTATTTGCTTCATATCTCATTTTTAGATTTAACTTAGTGTTCATTTTATTAGTCTATTATCGCATTTTGCTTGCACATTGTTCTCACATACCCGTAACCTAGATATCAATTCCGGACTCAATCAAGAGGGTATCTGAATCTTACAACCTACTTGTGTTTAAACCCTTAAATACAAATCTCTAACTGTATTTTTTGTTAAAATTATTTTTACTGGAAAACAATTTTATCTCTATTTGATACTAATTTGGACAAATGATGATCAAGAAGAAATAAGTATAAAATGAGATAATGGTAAAAAACACATTTGAACTATCACAAAATAGAAAAAGTGAACAATTTATAGTTAAGATGTGTTTTGATAAATAGTTGGTGATAGTTCAGATAGTAAATTCATACACCTGATACTTCGGGTAGAAACTCACGAAAAAAATGATAATTCAATGTGTTTTTATATTAACTCTACAAATATTATAGTGCCGACTAAGCAAATTCCATGCCATTTCTTTGTCAAAATTTGTCCACTATAGCAGAGTGCGTCATCAGAGGAAAAATGGCCTATTGGCTGTCTGGTATCTGTATTGATGAAATTCTTGATTATTTACCAACTTATATAGGTAATTGTATTTACATGACTATTTTTCTTTATCTCTCCAATCCCAAATTGATTTTGGCCTATTAGACGAAGGGGGATGTAGGTTGTTAGTTATAGGTTCATTCGAAGTTTCAAATTTAGTAATTTTGAATCGAATATATATATATATATATTCGATTATTATATATTAGAAACTTTTACTAAATAAGTTTTAAACAATTGATTTCAAATTCAGTAAATTAAATGAGTTATCGTAGAATTCGAGCCCCAAACCCATATAGTTCATGAATCCGCTTATGCTATTAGTGTTTCACCCATTGAGTAAAGGAATGAGTCACTATCAATCTTTTAATGTTTACCTCATGAGTTAGCTAATTATGATTCATTTTCTCATGACATGTTTCCACTAAAACTCAGCTTGTTGATACCTTCGTTATCTTGTTTTATAACTGTAAAGTTAGAATTAATTTATGTGTATTTTGATTAATTTCACAAATATCTATTATCTTTCGTCGATATAAAGATATCAAGTAATTTTATCCGACAAGAACATCCTCGATCCACAAAGAACACACATATATATTTATACTTTTGGCATTTTCTTGGTGGGGGGGGGGGGGGGGGGGGGAATCTTTTAGAATTTGCAATTAATCATTCACTTTTTAGGGATAGTGACTTTGAAACGAACTACAAGGATCGATGCGTTAAATACTCTTCCATTTCAATTTATGCATATTGTTTAATTAGACATGAGTTTAAGAAATGTGTTTTTATAACCGTGTTGTTTGAGCTGGTTTATGCGTATCTTGACTAATTCTAGGTGTATCTACTATTTCTCACCAACACAAGTATTGGATAACTATGGCCAGCAAAACTTGAATAAATAGAAAAAAATCACATAAATTTTCAGCTCTGCTATAGTTTGAACCTGGAATCTTATGGTTCGAAACTTAGGGGGTGTATTCAATTAAGATTTTAAAAGACTATTTTGGAATAAATAAATCTAGTGGATTTTAAAAGACTATTTAGGTATGTAATGACTTAACAGATTTTAAAAGACAAATCAAAATTTTTTATGTTTGAATTTTAAAAGATTTATCATAAGTTTTATAAAGATTTGAAAGGACCACATGGATTTTCTATGTCAATTTCTCTAACAGGTATTTCAGCGAACAACTTGCATGCATAGATTTCTGAGACTTCTTCTAACATTCCATCGTCCGTACAATCTCAAACGTCCCGATTGTTTAGGTCCCACAACGGATGCAAATGCATTAATTGACTCCAAAGATAACCTTCTAATTATTATTGTTATTCAATTTTATATTAGAAACATGATATCAATATTTTAATCCATATGGGTGGACTTCTGATGGAACAGAAAGTACACCATATGCATCACATGTACAAGAATTCATCATATGTGCTTTGGTGTACTAGCCTGTTTCTGTTTGGTTAACAATTTCAAGTTACTCATCCTAGTGTGCACTCTATGCACCAAAGTTTTTTTGGTTTGAGTTGGATCGGAGCCAAACCAAAAGATTGGGTAAATTTTTTATAGGGTTTAGTATTTATATCTCTCACTAAAAAGTCACACAAAATTCGAATTGTTTAAAATCTTGATTGTTTAGCAAGTTTTTGAATACCAAAAGACTTTTTGTTACTTCTTTAAAATCCTGATTGAATACCATTAGATTTGGACACCCTTTTTAAAAAATCCTAATAGTCTTGATTAAATACCACAAGACTTATTTAGATTATTTAAAAATCTTAATTGAATACCACAAGACTTATTTAGATCAAAATAGTCTTTTAAAATCCTAATTGAATACACCCCTTACACTCCAAAACAAGTTTTAGACATTTCAGTGACGATAACTCATAAGATTAAATGAGGAATTTAAAATTAAATCATTTTTGCAAAAAAGAAGAAGATATTTTTTTAGAACGGATTAAGAAGAGAAATGTGTCTCATAAACTGAGAAAAAGAGAGTATATATTACTATCAATTAGTTGTCAAGAGATGAACGTTGGTCCATCTGCTCACTCTTGTATTAATGTGATGTGATAATACGTAAAGTTGAGACTACTAAAGAGTAAAGAAAGAATATTCGATCGAAGGGGTCATAAACCTTCAGGATATATGAGTTCGTTGATTTAAAGTTTGAACTTTATAGGGGCAGAGAAGATATGGTGCCACAAACATTTGAATGTGAATATTCTTTTCTTAAATCATAAGTACTCAATATCATTCACATTGTCAATCAATCTATCTATTCTAACCAAATATTATTTCCTACGGCGGGGAAGATTGTGAGTTACTTCATTCGCATTCAGTAATTTTAGCTCAGAATATCTGCGTGTTAAATTTTTTACCAAACTAATATATGTTAAAAAGAATAAGTAAATATTTATCTTGTGCTTGACTCTATCGGTAAGACAGGTATGTGCAGCTATTTAGTGAGGAGACAAGATCGAAAACGCGAATAAAATTCAAACTTACTATATAAAACTCTTGTTTGGATTCAGTAAATCAAATAAATTATGATAGAATCATGAACTTGAATGTATAATGATTAAATTTTGAATTAGCCAAATATTTTGTTCCACTAGTGTCATATATATAATCATTGTCTTTCTAGCACTATATCTTAAACCTCTTTTTTGGGCAGTATCATTCACACTCTTTCAACATCACATCATTATTAAATACAATATCTAAGTATCTTTTTATTATTTTCTATATTTTTTGGTCGGAATCTATTGAAAATAACATTTCTATCCCGCAATAATATATATAAAATTTGCATAAATCCTATCTTTCCCCGACCCCATTTATGGGATTACATGATTTGTTTGGACATGCAATTTGGGTTTCTTAAGTTGTATCTTTTCTCATGGACATAAAACCCCACAAATTGTTAAAATCATCAAAACTTTCCTAATTCTTATGCAATCTTACCAAATGAGTAAGTCATAGTTCATAACAAAATTAATACGCGGGTCGAAATTGTACACTTTTAAGTTTTAAGTCATGACATAGTCATACCTTTGTATATATATACAATATAAAGTATGTATTTGATAATTATATCAAATATAATATAAAGTCGATCAATTGGTATATATCTTCTAATTTATGAATCTTTTTTTACAAAATATAAATTTATGTTGTACACTTTTAAGTCATAACATAGTCATATCTTTGTATATATTTTATGTATATATACCATATAAATTATGTATTGGACAATTATATAACAACAACAACATACCCAGTGAAATCCCACAACGTGGGGTCTGTGGAGGGTAGAGTGTACGCAGACCTTACATCTACCTTGGTAGGTAGAGCGACTGTTTCTGAGAGATCTTCGGCTCAAGACAGAGCATAGGCACAATCAAAGCAACAACAAAAGCAAAAGCAAAGCACGAGAAACGGTCAGATCTGGTCAGAAAAATTTAAAGTAGTATGAAAATGCTGGTATCAAAAGCGAATAAGCCATGATAGCGCATTCCGAAAAAGTAAGCAGTAACTAGTGCAGGTAAATAAGCTAAACAAAGTACACTAAAGGACACATAGCAACATAAATCAACTACAGGGGACTATAACGCAATACTGCGCCTATTAGTATGATAGGCTAAGCGGTCCTACATTAATAACACTACAACTACTTGCTTGCAAGCGTAAGTAGGACTACGCTCGACTACCTACTACCCTTCTACCCTAATCCGTGTCCTCCACAACCCCCTACCTATCTAAGGTCATATCCTCAGTAAGTTGGACAATTATATCCAATACAATATAAAGTCGATCAATTAGTATATATCTACTAATTTATGAATCTTTTTGTACAAAATATAAACTTATAGGCTAAGTTTTATATTTAAAGAAATTTGAAATCATAACTTGGAATCCCAAATCACACTTTTTGGATGATTTGAGATTTTAAACCATAACATTAAGTTAAAGTTTAAGTTATATCCAAATTGCATAAACAAATATAATTTAAAATCAAATGATGAAACCATGATTTGTAAACACATGATCAAATTGTATTAAGTATATTTTTCAATTTTGATCAACTAATGCCTATTCAATCCAATAAACCTATATAGAATATCTTGATTAGTACAGTAGAAGATATAGTAGCTTGGTACAGACAAAACAAATTATTGTTCAGTAGATTTTCTTCTATCTTCATCACTACATTTATATGCCATCCTTTTTGTCGTTTGTGATTTGGACCGTAGAAGAAAGTCAGAAACTAGAAACTTTCTATAGAGCCCACATACCTGATACCCCTACCGTATAATGAAGGCATAGGGTGAGGAGTTGGTCTTTGGGACATATGGATTGTGTGAGCGATAAAATCTGTAAAAAGATTATGGACTACCCTGTTTTGATACCCCATTTAATCTGTATTCATTTTCTTAAAATTTTTGCACATATATTACTTCACATACGTGGTGTCGTAAGTTAAGTTTGACAAAATCAAATTTCACAAGTACATGAAGTTATATATGGCTAAAGTTTAATAATTTTATCTTGAATATAAACAAATATGGTTGGACTTCCTGACTTTAACCATCTTGATATAGCTTATGTTTAAGCAAAAATGATTGAGCTTCAATTATATATGGTTGAAGTCAGGCAAAAATAATTGTAGTAAAGTGCCTGAAATGAGACAAAAATGATTGAACTTCAATCCTATGTACCTGAACTTCAACCATATAAAATTTCAAACATAATATTTGAAGTTAGACTTTGTCCCGTAATTGTCTGAAGCAGATATATGATTGTATATGATATCGTATATTTGAAGTTGTCCCAAAATATATACGTGCAAAAATAAATTAAAAAGCGGACATAAATTAAATGGAGGTGTTAAAATCGGTTATCCGTGCACTTTACACATATCCAAGTTTTCTAATTTACATCCTTAGGCTAAAAGAAAATTAGTGTTTTTTTTTTTGCACGATTTTCCCTTCAAGTGGGCTGGTCTTTAATTTTTACCCTTCAAATGAAATGTATGTCTTGTGGGACAAATTTTTTTTAAGGGATCTGACACAAGTTATATCGGATTCTTTAAAAAAATTATGCCTATAATACATAAGTTTCATTTGAGGGGCAAAAATTAAAGATCAGTACAAAATAGGGAAAAAGTGCAAATGACCCAAAATTAGGGAGTAGTAAACTAAGCTCGTCCTATGTTTCAGTTTCATTTCATTTAATTACTCAATTGGGGATATATTGCTTATAAATCTTGACCAGCCAATTGTCTGCTAGTTTGACATTCTATAGGTCTTAATTTTTTTTCTATAACGGTGGTATTCGTATCTACTTCGCACACCTCAATTATTTTATTAATTAGATATTTGTTACTTCCAATCAATTAGTATCGAGTAATTTTGCTCGCCAAGACATATAGTATTAGAATCTCACTATATTACCTCGGAAAAAATTCAATGGTTATTTCCACATATATTCCAATAGAATATTAGAAAATATACTTTTAAAACTTTTTTTAACAATTTTCACAAAAATCAGTCGGAAAGATTTAGCACACAAAAATGGGTAATATATTGCCCATTGAGTCCATGGGAAACATCATTGAGAAAAAATAGTATACAACAATAACATACCCAGTGTATTCCCACAAGTGGGGTGTAGGGAGGGTAGGATGTATGCATATCTTACCTCTATCTTTGTGGGTACAGAGGTTGTTTCCGAGAGACCCTCGGCTCAAAAGAAACACAGTCAATGCAGAAATTGAAGAAAAATAGGACGGCAAGATATCACGAAACAAAACAAATGAAGAAACACGTAGTAATACACAAATTAGAATATGGATCTACGCGAAACCTAAATAATACTACATAGCAAAGGAGAAGAGGAGATGAAGAGGCTAGCTCCCTACCCCTCCCACCCATATTGTGACAAAACTCAACTACCTCATAACATTCTATCTTAATCCTCAACCTCCAAATCTTCCTATCTAGGGTCATGTCCTCAGTCAACTGAAGTTGTGTTATGTCTTGTCTAATCACCTCCCCAGTTATTTTTCGGCCTACCTCTACTTCTCCTAACTCCTGATATCGCCAATCTCTCACACCTCTTAATTGGTGCATCCTCACACCTCATCTTCACATGCCCGAATCATCTCAGTTTCGCTTCTCTCATTTTGTGCTCTACGGAGGCCACTCCAACCTTGTCCCATGTAACTTTGTTTATAATCATATCTCTCCTAGTATGACCACACATGCATCTGCGCATCCTCATTTCCGCTACCTTCATCTTAACGTGAACGTTCTTGACTGGCCATCATTCTGCCCCACACAACAACGCTGGTTTAACCACCACTTTGTAGAACTTACCTTTTAGCCTAGGCGACACCTTCTTATCACAAAGCACCACGGAGGCGAGCCTCCATTTCATCCACCCTGCTTCAAAACAATGTACGACATCATCGTCAACCTCCCTGTCACCTTGTATTATGGAACCAAGATACTTGAACCTTCCTCCTTTGGATATAGCTTGTGCCTCAATCTTCACTTCCACATCTGTCTCCTATGTCACATCATTGAACTTGCACTCCATATACTTCGTCTTTAGTCCTGCTTAGCTTGAAACCTTTAGATTCCGAAAAAAATATATATAAAATTTAAAATATTTTCAAATGGGATCACCTTATGTCTTTTTTTTTTGTCTCTGCTGAAATTTAAACCTTATAAATTTTATGGTTTTTTTCACATTTTCTTAACCGCTAAATCACACTCCTTGAGTGTAAGTTGTTTAGTGAACAACGTTCTTCAGGTCTAGAGAGTCTTATACGTGTGTTCCAGTCTTGTTTGAATTACTTTTTCTTTTAAATCAGGTCGTGTTTTGATTAGTCTGCGCGCACTAAATTATTTCACGAAATGTTACCTCCAACAAGTATTGTTATTAGATAATTCTGTTTCTGTCTAAACACAGTTACCAGGCAATTCCGCTTACTAAGGTTTAGACAGATAAAATTCACTTAACATCATTAGTCTTTGCTGGATTTAAAGCTTAATTTTCAACGATTTTGACGCAATCATTGATCGTTATATATGCATATGTCCAAAAATAGAAAATATATATTACTAGTCTATATACAGCATGAGAACACTTTTTTGGTCCACTGTTGCAAGAACAATACGCTGCATTTGCTGAAGGATCACTGCTTTTAGTTAGACAGATCGAGAAACCATTGTAACAGTGCAAATTGTATCAGTATTATTAGGTCGTGTCTTATATATGAATAACATATATGCATGACTAGTTTTGGATAGAACTATGAAAAAGATCACAAATTGTTCGAATGAGAAAATGAACAAGCCAAACTAGGATACGTCCCAATATTTGATACCATGTAGTTTCTCGCCGTTCTGTTTTATGTGACGGTTTTTCATTAGACATTGAGTTTTAAGACATGTCACGGCTTAAGCCCATTGAACATATTGTCTGCTTCGGGCCACACCATTATTGAACCTAAAATTGTGCCGTATCATGTAAACTTACGCTATAACTTATATAGCTCTTATTTTCTTCTCCATTTTGATAAAAGATTCACCTAAAATGTCATGTGCATCCTTCTTCAAAAGTTTGCCAACCAAGAAACTTGTAAGTCCGCCCTTTGTCATGGGCCTCAAACCTTTTAACACATGAGTAATTCGGTGTGATTTCTATCTATGTAAATTTTATTTCAGTAGATTAATGATTTAGCATATTTGCAAGTTTAAAATTAAAAATGCAAATTGCAAATTGTGATGTTTTGAAATTTGAAATGTGAAAGTTAATACTTAATAATGCTTGACTTCTTGTTTTCAAATTCTTGTGTCTGAGTTCAAAACTTTACTTTTTGTCTTGTAATTTAAACTTGAGAACTTTACGTAACTACACAATCTTAAAAAACACATCACTAAACTTTAGCATTATTTTCAAAATAACAGTTAATGTCCAGAAAATAGTTACATATTTAGCAGAAATTCAAACCTAAACAAAGTTCCTTTTTCGTCTAATCGATTCCTTACAAATTGAATGAACGGTTGTTATTAACTGGAGCCCTTTCCCCGCCTAAAAATTAGGGAATGATGAATACCTTCATTTTTAGGCGTGGGTCAATGCGGATAACTTGTTAATATACTTTTCTATTTTTTTCTATGTTGGAAAAATGTTTGCTTTATTATTTTGGAATTCAAGTTTGAATAAAATACATATTATTTTAACAAAAACAAAAATAACATACCCGTGAAATCTCACAGTGTGAGTCTGGGGAGGGTAGAGTATACGCAGACTTTACCTCTACCTTGGAAGGTAAAAATGTTTTCGAAAGATCCTCGGCTCAAGAGAAAGCATAAGAACAATCAGTTAATAAATATCATTTTAACATGTTATAAATTTGGATGATGATGCTTATGTGCTTTGATGTCGACATTATATGCTATAAACCTATATTAACAGTATATATCAAATATTGTATGTATGTAAATTGAATATTCGAAATAATAATGCAAATGTAATGTTATTATAGCAATCTATATCTATATAGTAATCATATTCTAAATATTGGATGTATGTAAATTGTATATTTAGAATAATATTGCAAATGTAAATGGCATATTAGCAATATATATCAAGTATAATATAATATTTTAATTTATATTATATTAATTATTTTTTAAGTAAAATAATTTATCAACAATATACCTAATTTATATTAATTAACTGTTAATCAAAATCAGTTATTCTTAAAATAAAAGAGAATTAAAGTACGTTGAAAAAGGAACAAAATATGAAATCCCATATTTGGTGGGTTCTCATTTAATGAACAAAAAGATGTATCTCATTTAATAAACATTCAGATTTTTATGTGTGTGTTAAAAATGATATAAAATTTGAGTATTTATGTTAAGATGTAAAAGTTATGTCATTTATGTTAGCAACTTGTAACTATTGCTTTTAAACGTAAAAATCTCTTTAAAGACTTTATAAATTATAATTACAAGACAAATAAAACCCAGCCCAAGCAAACCTGACTTCACCAGGCCCAACCAATTTAGTTAATGGGCCAGTGTCAAGAACTCCAAATGTCAAAATGGCCAGACTGTCCCGGGAACCCATGGGCTGAAGCCTTAAAAGGCACCCGATCTACTTGATATGTCTAGTTCGATTAGTGGGCCGGGTCGGGTCAGCCCGGTCCTGACACGACCCCGCCCCGATCCCGTCAAAAAAAAAATAGAACGGGACTCGAACCCAGGATGGGACCTGGGCTCATTCTGCCCGGGTCCGTCACGCCCCAGGCTCATACAAGACCTACCACTCTATTTTTTAACGTTCATAATCGAAATCCAACTGATATGGTTGTAGATAACGATTGAAGAGAAAAAACTTCAGAACTTATTGTATTTTTAGAGATTTTTTTTTCAAGCTACTAAAAAATTTTCCGGTATTTATTATTCTGCTATTTCAACTATGTTATTTTATATAGCTCTAATATTTTTGTTACTTAGTGAATATATGAAAAAACCATCTTATAAGACACCTATTAAAAAATCTATTTTTTTCCTATTCCCACTATTTATATTATTAGTGTTGTATTAAATTCGACTATTAAAATAGACGACTGTAAAACACTTATTGAAACTATTTATGATTACATATCAGTACTTCCATCTCGAACTTCAAAAAATCCAAATGATCAACCACCTAAGGAACCAACTAAATAAGAAGTTTTGTCTAGCATACACGATGAATGTAAAAAAGTATATACGCATTACCAACAAGAAAGTGCTAGCAACTAACCGGCTTCCATACCATCTTCTTCTTCTTCAATACAACTTCAAAAAAGACATGTTGTTTCTACGGCTAGTATTGAAAGCATTAGAAATAGAATGTTTAGTGTT
Source organism: Anisodus tanguticus (assembly GCA_034509755.1). Taxonomy (NCBI): domain Eukaryota; kingdom Viridiplantae; phylum Streptophyta; class Magnoliopsida; order Solanales; family Solanaceae; genus Anisodus; species Anisodus tanguticus. The sequence goes on from CM067558.1 coordinate 41,819,965, forward strand.
ACCACTACTAATTAAGTTGGCGAGATTGATGTTTTTGTTTTGCAGGGTGTTGTACCGTCACAAGCAGTTCTCAATGAAGAAGGACGTGAAGACTTGCTGAAATACTGGAGCGAGAATGAGAAGACATTTTCGACACTATCAAAGATGGCCCGAGATGTGTTGAACATTCAAGCATCAGCGTCTGAAAGCGTTTTTTTTGCCGGAATATTTCAAATAGGAAAGCACATACACTCATTAGCAGGAGACAACTTAGAGATTGCAGTTCTGTTCAGAGATTGGATACGAGCGGAGCATAGAAGGTGCGATCAACCAGAGATCAACGAAGAAAACGAAAACTACAACGAAATTTTATCCGACGGAAGTGGAAGCGACGTCGAGCAATTTGACCAACAAATTCCAATTCCAACCGAAGAACCACAAGACATTGTGAAGAAACTAGAAAAGGTGTTTATAAATATGTGATTTTTTTAGTTGCAATTTTACCATGTTATTTGCAACTTTCAACACCACAAAGTTGCAATTTTGAAATTGCATTACAAAAAAATTATATTTCTATTAAATAATATAAGAGGCACAAAAACAGTTTTGAGATGTTTTTATTACACTATCTTGTTCAATTATTGACGTGTTTATATAACCAGTCCCCTTTTCCGACGGGTCCGGGAACAGGACGGGACATCAGTGGATCCCACCGGAAGACCTGGTCCCCCCCCCCCCCCCCCCCAATCCCGTCGGGTCCCGTCCCGCCCCATTGGCCAGCCCTAGTTCGATGTACCCTCAAGTTGTCCCTCTGTGGTTAGGCCATTTCAATAATCTGCCAAAAATACCATTTATCCTTTGGGCAAAAATTTCACACATTGATGGGAAAATGTTAATGAACTGTTTGCATCAGTGTTGTTATTTGGCTGCTATTATAACAAGTACTCTTGAGCTGTTTGCATCAGTTTATTACAAATACAGCTCAAGTCACTTTTCATTGCTTTTTCAATATTGAAGTACCAACTCATATTCATAATGCATCTATCTCTCAAAAACGAACAACTAAATTAATAATCTTTACAAGAGAGGATACGTCAAATATAACTGCACACCAAATGCAAATAAATGGTACCTTTCCTTTTTAAGCACCAATATCGGAATTCGGTGGATAATGGGTCTGCCCTTCTACCTTTCTCCACTTAAATAGACTTGGTTCACTGGAAAGAGTTGAACTCGTGTGCACCTATACCTTTGCCGTTGACCAAAGCCTAGTGTGGTACCTTACCATCTCATAAAGTTTATGTTGTGACACCTAATAACTATCCAACTGACTGCAGCTCAGAGTTCGAACTTTCCCATAGGAGGAACGTCGCCTCTCATTACTCTCCAAGGGCCACCATAAAACATTGGTTTCATTAGAGGCACTTCTTGCCCAGGATGTTCTTCCCAGTATTTTTCCTGTCATTATTGGAAAGAAAAGCTCGTATATTAAGACAAGAATTTGGAACCGTCAGTAAACTAAAGGCAGAAGAAAAAGAATCTGATTCTTAATGTTCAAAGGGAAGCCTTTATTTTGATCAAATGGGCACTAATATATAACATAGAAATACATAAACTCAACAATTAGATCAGAGAGAGGAGCTAAAAACAGAAGCAATTTGAGTAGATATAATAGATAAATTCATATAGTTCTCTTACTTTGACTGCTTCAATCTTTTCAGAAAGAAAGAACAAACAATGTACTCCTTCCAATCCATTGTAAACATAGGTCAAGCAATTAAGTACATAACTTGATTTTTACATTGTATTTGTAGCTATAGAAGAACCCATTGAATTAATTAATAATCTAGTTTACAATCAGAAACTGTTAATAATACCTTTGGGAATTATTAAGTAATCAAATAGGAATTCTTTTGTGGATATTCCTAAGCAAGCATCATGGATTATTCAGAAGATTCTGAAAGCTAGCAAATAGCCAAATACTTAAATGAAGCTGGTTATCTGATGTCAAGAGGTACAAAGCATGGAAAAATTTTCAACTAAATAATTCTACCTGAGGATTAGGGGAGATTCCCAGAGAGTTGAATGGAGGAAGTTCATACGCAACAACCTAAGATTGTCTAGATGGATCTTTATCCTTAGATTGGCTGCACATGGAAAGCTCTACACTAGAGATAGACTGTTTAAATGGGGGGTGACTATAAATCATGTCCATTATGTGATCAAGACAATGAAAGTCACTCACATTTGTTTAAAATCCTTACCAAAAAAAAAAAGAAAAAAAAGTCAACTCACATTTGTTCTTTTCTTGTATGATATCTGCCCACATCTGGCAAAAGCTTCTCAAATGGCAAGGTATCAACAGGACAAGAAAGTGGGAAGATGAACTACAATAGTCCATTAGCTGTGCAAAGGGAAGAAGTCAAAGAGCTGAAGTACACAGACCGACTCTTGCAGCTGGAGTATATCATATTGGAGGGAGAGGAACTTAAGAGTACTCCAGGGAAAACAGCAATTTGCTGATAATTCAAGTTCACTTTTGAGGGAGATTGAAAGTGCAGGTGGCCAGATGGTTGAAAGATTTCAATTTCACAGACAAAACAGTACCAAGGAGGGAGTGATATTGTAGCCTGAATGGCCCCTTCACCATGTATAAAAATGAGGGGGCAAGGTGCATTTCTAATATACCCTACACTTGAACTACCTATAATTGAGCATTCATAATCCTGCCTATACCCGTCCAACCAAGAAACCAATGGTGCTTTCAACTTTCAAAACTAACTTCACAAAGCTGCTATCCCCCAAATATGTCAATAGAAAGGCAAGCATTAAGTGCATAGAAAGAAGGATGTAAAGCCACCATACCTTGTAGAGTTGTTCAGTGATGGCTGCTCCAATAACCCCAGTATAAAATGCAGAGACATAGATTGTAACAAGAGGAGTAAATGATTTTGGTCTTCTAAATGGTTCTACCATATCCCAGAGGAGCGTCTTTTCCCATTTTGTGTACACATAATCTGCATATTTCCTCCACATATACGTTGCCATTCCCACTAGATCCTTTAATTATTAGCTGAACTACATAGAGGAAGATTAGGTTAATTGGCAGATGTAACTATCGATATGCAGAAAGCAGTAACATGATTTATTAAGGGATAGTGTTTCAATACAAGACTACTCAATTTTAGGTAGTTGATAACTTGATATTATCATAATTTTGTAGCATAAAAGCAAACTTACAAATCATTGCTAGAAAAACATAATACGCAAATACTATGAATTAGGACTACTAAAATAACAAATATTAGCAGGAGGAATACTTGCAAGAGAAAAGTAGAGTAGTAATTTGGTGAGTACTATATGAATTTGGACATAATATAATATCGCTTGCTGTTTAGATCTCTCAATTTTTCATCAGTGACCCATAAGGTAAGATTCCATTTCCATTTTTTTTTAGAATGATAACATTGCCATTTCCATTTTTTTTTAGAATGATAACATTGCCATTTCCATTTTTTATCTCCACTAATGGCTGTTATGGCCCTGAAGGTTTATAATGTCAAATTACCTGTGTAAATAAAATGGACATATCAAGAATCTTATTCAAGGATTTTCATTATATCAACAGAAGCAATGTCACGAGGACCAGTCCATCCAACAAATTTGATACAAATACCATATAGTTATACATTCTTCTTGATAATGGAGAAATTGCCGAGGGCTAGTGGAGCACGGTACGAAACTTAGCACATAATACACCCGCTCCTCTACCCTTCTCCATTTAAATACCAGGCTTTTATCTGTGACACTATTCAAACCCTTGATGTGTGCCTAACCAGGGACGGAGCATAAGCTACGGGTTCAGCCGAACCCAACAGATTTTGGCTCGGACCATTAAAAAACTACACTAAATATGTACAAATATTAAATTCCGAACTTGGTAACTCAAATAGTCAGTAGTTTTAGTGGCATTTAGAACCCATAAACTTCAAATCCTCACTCCGCCTCCGTGTCTAACCACACACTTACTACTAGACCAAAGGCATGGGAGCTACATATAGTTATACAATTAGGTAAACATAATTTAAAAATTGGTTCTTTTAGCTATCTTAGTTTAGTTGGATTACTGAATAATTTTACTAAATGATTGGATCTCACTGTTGCATACACACTAACTTTTACTATCAACAAATAGATTTTCAATTTCATTTTTTTTGTTAGTGCGGAAATGAAAACAGAAAAATATAATACAGAGCTGAAAAGAATAAACAAAGAGTATGAATTTATTCAATCAATCGACATACAATAAGCTGAAGGAGAGCTAACTGGTAAGTTGTTGTCACGTGATGTCATGTTTCAAGCCGGGTAAGTAGCTTCTTACATAAATGCAAGGAAATAAAAGAAAAAGGAAAAAAACTAAATAAAAAGATTCAAAATCATAGAAAGGAGAATACCTAAAATGAGGAGTGAGAGAATCGGGTCGAATTTGGGATCCGAATCAGAGAGAGAGAGCAATGAGTTACGCTAGATTATAAAAATTTAAAAGGAGGGATTGAGGTATGGAAGTTGATGGTGAATCCGGGTCGGATTTGGGGTCCATTTGATTGTTGTTCATCGGTCCAGCCCCTTAGAATAAATTTGGGCTTCGGCCAAGTCCATTCAGTTGGCCCAATTTCTTCTTCTTTTTCTTTTTCACAATGATGGAGATCTTGAAATCCAGGTTCGTAGTGGGTGCAAATGGACCAACCCATCAGTCGCTTAACGAAATTCGGACAATTCGCACATATGCCCTATTTTTGGGTGGTTTTTAATTTTGTTCCTCAAATTGCATGTCTTTAATTTTTTTTCCTTCGACATTTTGAGTAATAAAAAATATCCCTGATACTGACAAAAACAAAAAAGAAATTCAGATCTATAATCTTCTTTTGGCAAGGCAAGTTTTACTGGGTATTTGTTGTTGTTGTTATGCCTATTCACGGAAAGTTACGTAGAAATTATGTTTTGTCCGGTATAATTTTTATGAAAACCTTCCTTGAGAATTAGTAGTACATAACTATGTAAGACAAAGCATAGTTTCAATATACCTTTTCTCGAATAGGCATAGTTTCTATCAAAACCTTGTCTTGCGATTTTTTTTTACTCTACTAGTGATCGAACCCAGTATCTCTAATTTTGTAAACCAACGAATAAGGCCCACAAATTTTCATCAAACGAAAAGTAGGGACAAAAATTAAAGAGCAGCGATTTGAGGGGAAAAAAATTAAAGACCAGCCCCTTTGAAGACAAATCCGTGCAATTTTTTGACGAAATTCTACATTCTTTTTTTTGGGCTTTAGCCTAATGCCATTTGCACTTTTCATCCTGTTTTGTATTGGTCTTTAATTTTTGTCCCTCAAATAAATTTATGCCTTACTGGACATAAATTTTTTAAAGGATTTGATATAACTTATGCCAAATCTCTTAAAGAACTTATGCCCGCAAGAAGTAAGTTCCATTTGAAGAGCAAAAAAAAAAAAAAAAAAAGGACCATTCCATTTGAAAGGAAAACCATGCCAAAAAAAACATGCAAGATGTGAGATTTACCCAAATAGGATCATTTCGTGATGCTATTCAACTTTTGACCTCGTTAAAAAGTCGTGTGAAAACAGTCAATGCATCAAAAGTTAGAATTTAATTTCCAACGGATAACCAGAAGACTAGTTTTGCCACAATTCATAGCGGATTATCAGGATTTAGTACAAAAATCCTGACAAATCACCGGGAGTTATGGTGGGTGAGTTTGCCATAAATCCGGACAAATTATCATTATTATAGTATAAATTGTATGGTGATGTCGGAACAAATTATTCATATTCTAGCGGATAATCGGGAGTTTCTAATGAATAAGCTTGCCACTAGTCCTGGGGCCGTAATTTTAAAATAAAATTTTCATAAATTCTAATTGATCACCGAGAGTTTCTAATTGATGAGTTTGCCACGTACAAGTCCTCGCTATATCACGAGGATTTTAGAATAAATTATGTTGGAACTTTGGGACAAGTTGTTCATATATCCTGATGGATTATTAGAAGTTTCTAAATATCATAATTTTTGTGAGCTAATTTTATCACTCTCAATTTTAAATAAGAAATATTATAGTTTAGGAAATAATAGCATCACCTCAATTTAAGTATAAAAATTGCATGAATATTTTAGGGCAATTTTATATATTCTCTTTTATTTTTTAAAGAAAGAATCTTTAGTCAACCCAAAATGTTTAGTAAGGAGTGAACTAACAGAAATAGGGTAATTCGCACGTATGCCCTAATTTTGAGGTGGTCTTTAATTTTTATTCATTAAATTTAAAATATTTAATTTTGTCATTCGTCTAATACCTCGAGGTTATAAGTTCGAACTCATGTTCATGCAAAAAGTAAAAAAAAAATCGCAAGGTAGATGTTTTGTAACAAAAATAGGCCTATTCGGGGAAAATTAGGCCTATCCGGTAGAGTTTTGCCTTGTCTTTTACCCAAAATTAGACCTTAAGGAAAACCTATGCCGATATAAGCCTAGTTTTGCTACAAAACCTCTGTCTTGGGACTTTTTTAAAAAAATTTGTCTGAGCAGGGGTTCAAACCCAAAACCCATGAATTTTTAGGCGAAGGACAAAAGTTAAAGATTTCAAATTTGAGGCACAAAAATTAAAAAGCAATGGCTTTGAAGTGCTAGAATTCATGAAAGTCTTTTATTCATAACATGAATTCTTACAAAGCAATAACAAGATAATAAAATAATATTATTCTTGAGAGCTAAAAGTGCAAGTAAAAGAAAAGCAAGTAAAGCCCTTTATATAGGGTCTATTACATGGGATACAAATATGTTTTTCCAATGTGGGATAAAAGCAAATGCTAATATCTCCTCTCAAACTCGCGATGGTGTAGACAGAAGCATCGAGAGTTTGCCAAGAAAGAACCGGTGACGCTTTAAGGTATGCGCCTTTGTGAAGAAATCTGCAAGTTGCATCGAAGATGAGACAAATGGCAAGGATAGAGTGCGCGGTCGAAGATGATATCGAATAATATGACAATCAATCTCAATATGCTTGGTACGTTCATGAAAGAAGCGTGTTGTGCGCAATCCGAATAGAACTCTTATTATCACAATACATCGGTGTTGGTGAAGAAAGACAGACACCCATATCAACCAATAACCGACGTAACCATACAATCTCACACGTAGTAGAAGCCATAGCACGATACTCGCCTCGGTTGAAGAGCGAGAAACCACATCTTGTTTCTTACTTTTCCATGAGATGAGTGAATCTCCTAAAAATACACAATAACCGAGTAGTTGATTTCCGATCGTTAGGTCACCGGCCCAATCTGCATCGAAAATGCACGAAGCTCCAAGGATGAGGTCGATGGAAACAAGAGACTCGATAAATCGTTCCTCGAAGATAGCGAAGAATACGCATAAGCTGCAGCCCAATGTACGGATGTAGGAGAGCAAACAACCGATCGACAATGTGAACAAGATATGCAATGTCGGGCGAGTAATGGTGAGGTACACCAGACTCCCTACAACTGAATGATATAAAGTGGGATCAGGAAGAGGATCCCCGTCAGTAGGTGTATATCGAACATTAACCTCAAGAGGAGAGTCAACTATACGAGTATCTGTGAGACGGGCCCGCTCAAGAATATTTGCAGTGTACTTAAACTGAGAGAGAAGATATCCCTTCTCAGAATAAGCTACCTCAATGCCTAAAAAGTAACGTAGATGACCTAAATCTTTCATCTCAAAACGGCGAGATAAAGTAGATTTTAGGTTTGCAATACCATCAATATCATCACCTGTAATGATCATGTCATCAACATACAACAAAAGCAAAATACAACCTGCAGGGGATGATTTAACAAATAATGCCGAATCATGAAAGCTGGAAATAAACCCAAGAGATGATACTACAGTGGAGAACTTGTCGAACCAAGCTCTTGGAGCTTGTTTGAGACCATACAGAGCTTTCTTAAGCCTGCACACTTGTCCTGGACTATGTGAAACACCAGGTGGAGGGACCATGTAGATTTCTTCTTGAAGATCCCCATTTAAAAAAGCATTTTTAACATCCATTTGTGAAATATGCCAATGACGAACAGAGGCCACTGCAATAAGAACCCGGACAGATGTCATCTTTGCAACGGGTGCAAAAGTCTCTTCATAATCCATACCATATTCTTGAGCAAAACCCTTTGCAACCAGACGAGCTTTATATCGCTCAATAGAATCATCAGACTTTGTCTTAATCTTGTACACCCATCGAGAACCAATAGTTTTCTTACCAGTCGGTAGAGAAACCAAATCCCAAGTACCAGTTTTGTTCAAAGCAACCAGTTCCTCATTCATAGCCTCTTGCCAAAGAGGATCACGAGCTGCCTCAGAGTAGGATGTAGGCTCACATAGAGAATTAATAGAAACTAGAAAGGAAGCGAATGATGGAGCATAGCAAGAATAATCAAAATCGGATACCTGAGTAGATCGCAGAGTGCGTTTAGGATAGCGAGGTGGATCTGGATCTGCAACCACAAGAGGTTCTGAAATAGGCGTAGGAGGGGGCTGAGTATCAATATCATGGGACCTGCCAGAAGACTGAGAAGGAACAGATGATATAGATGTAGAATCAGATGGACAATCAGCATCAAAGGGATCAATATCAATAAGGTCAGATTTTGTCATACCATGTGAGGTAGGTGGGATGGAAAAGAAAGGAACATGCTCAATAAAGGAAACATTACGAGACACATACAATTTTCCGTAAACCGGATCATGACAACGATAACCTTTCGCCCAACCCCATATCCAAGAAAAACACAAATGGCGACACGAGAAGATAACTTAGTACGCTCCGCATGTGGACGTAGAACAAAACATGTAGAACCAAAAACTCTCAAATGGGAATATAGTGGGGTGTGACCAAATAGTCTAGCATATGGAGAAATACCAGAATTATGAGAGGTAGGGATCCTATTAATAAGATAAACAGATGTAAGGACAGCTTCTCCCCAAAATTCACTAGGTACACTAGCGGACAAAAGCATGGATCTAGCTGTCTCAACAATATGCCTATGTTTTCTCTCGGCTACCCCATTTTGTTGTGGTGTATCAGTACAAGAAGACTGATGTATTGTACCATCAGCCTTTGAAATATCAGAAAGATCCCCACTAGTATATTCACCTCCTAAATCAGCCCGAAAACATTTAATAATGGCAGAATGTTGAGTTTTCACATAGGCTTGAAACTCAACATAAGTATGAACAAAATCAGAGCGTCTTTTCAACAAATAAACCCAACAATGACGAGTATAATCATCAATAAAAGAAACATAATATCTGGAGCCACCCTTAGTAGGGATAGGTGCTGGCCCCCAAACATCTGAATGAACTAGATCAAATGGTGCAGAAGAAGTAGAAGTACTAAGATTAAAAGGCAAAGCGAGAAAATTTTCCAAGTTTACATCCACTACAATCGAAATATCATCGGATTGTAAATCACCAAGAACACCAGTATTACACATAAAACGCAGGCGAGAACCTGATACATGACCAAGTCTAGAGTGCCACAAATAAAACTTCGAAGAGGAATGTGTTAAATGAAAAAAAGACAGATTAACAGGCATAGTTCTTTGCATGAGTAGGAAAATGCACTCATCCAAAACATATAGACCTCTCCCCTTTCTACGCCCGTCCCAATCACTCTCTTGGATTTTAGATCCCGCACATAACAAGAATTAGGGAAGAGTCCAATAAAACATCCGAGTCACATATTTGACCAGCAGAAGCAAGATTTATATGTAATTTTGGAATGCAATAAACATCGAGGTAATGATATAGTGGATGTATGAATGGTGCCAATGCTGTCAATGGCATAGGTGTGCCATCGCAGTCACAACGAAGTGGAAGGGGAGTCGGAAGACATAGATACAAAGACGGAAGAATCGGGAGACATATGATTTCCACTCCGAGTCCAAGATCCAAGAAGGCGAAATGATACCGAACCAATAGATGGTGATGAGCGGAAGGAACAGAGAAAGAGCATAAGACCGAGAATTCGTTGGAAGGCGAGGAACTTCGAAATTGGTCGGCTACGAGAATCGATCTTGTGACTCGCGAGAGGCTCCCGAAAATTTGGGTGATCAAGAGAGGGCACAAAGGCGACTGAGTCGGTGGATACAAGTTCTGGAATTGACCCCCAGAATATGGCTTCTGTTGAGAAGACTTCTGTCCTTGTCCCGAATGTGGAGGCTTAGAACTTGACGTCTTCCGTAGCTCAGGACATTGATTCTTCCAGTGTCCCGGTTTCTTACAATAATTACAATTACCTACGATAGATGTTCTATACTGGTGTGTAGGAGCTGCAAGGACCGGTGTAGACGAAGGAGCTGCCAGTACAAAAGTAGAAGCCTTATGTACCCCTTTTAGAGTCTTCAAACATGTTTCTTCAGCCATAACTTCATTTACCACATCTTCAACAGATGGTAAGGGTTTGTGGTGCAATAAGCCTGAACGGCAATTCTCAAATTCTGACCGAAGACCCATCAATAGCTGAACAAGACGATCTTCATCTCTGCATTTTATATAAGCATCGCATGCTTGCAATTCGATAGATTCTGTCATAGCTAATCGATCCCACAAAGTGGTCATTGCACGAAATAATCTTGAATGCCCAAGTCATTTTGTACTAGTGCACGAATTTCATATTGTAGCGATATTTAACAAACAAAATTATTACGCACAAACAATCTTGACAAATAATCCCAAATCTCTTTAGCGAGTTTTGAACTTAGCCAATTGAACACCAATTCTTTGTTCAACGAGTTATTAATCCAAGTAATAATCTTTGAATTATTGGTCTCCCAAGTCCTAAATAATTCATCAAAATTTTCATCTCCAATTTTAGGACATTTGGTTTTTCCAGACATATAATCCCAAAGCCCTTTTCCCTTCAGAAAATTTACCATGACATAGCTCCAATAAGAATAATTTTTTCCATCTAACCTAACACCAATAGTTTGCAAAGAATCATCACCTCCAGCCATTATGAATTTTAAACAGAAAATCCCAAATAACAAGCAGCAATCCCAAATAACAAGCAGCAATCCCAAGCAACAAAATAAAAAAAGGGCAGATCTCACCAATCAGATGCGGAAGCCAAAAAGATGAAACCCAGATGTGGAAGCCAAGATCAGAACAAGCACGAGCAGCCAAAACGAGCACGAGCTTCCAAAACAAGCCAAAAAATTTTTTAACTGATACCAGGGGCGTGCTGCATACGAACCCCCAACTAACTCACCGCGAAGTTGAATGCGCGATCGAGCTAAAAATATTAACTTGTGCTCTTGGCTCTGATACCATGCTAGAGTTCATGAAAGTTTTTTATTCATAACATGAATTCTTACAAAGCAATAACAAGATAATAAAATAATATTATTCTTGAGAGCTAAAAGTGCAAGTAAAAGAAAAGCAAGTAAAGCCCTTTATATAGGGTCTATTACATGGGATACAAATATGTTTTTCCAATGTGGGATAAAAGCAAATGCTAATATGAAGGACATTCCGCACAATAAAAAAGACAGAAATAACTTATAAATGTCCACATAATTTAGTCATACAAATATCCTTACAAAGCTCAACACCTCTATTATCCATCGTTTACACACACGTCTCAGACTTCAGGATGCATTTGGAAAAAAGATGGCCTAAAATAGAAGTAACAAATAGGAGACACAAAACACAAGGTACATTGTATGGCCAAATGATTAGATGATTCCTAAAGATGTATGTGCCATATAAAATTCTAGATTATGTTTTGTTCATATAAAAACTATTACTCCCTACATTCTAAAAAGATTATTTTAGTTTGACTTGATATGAATTTTAAGAAATAAAGGAAAATTTTTAAAATGTGTGATTCAAAACAAGTTGTATGGTTGTAAATCATCTCATAAATTAAATTATTTCTGAATATAGAAATGTGTCAATCTTTTTAGGACAAATTAATAAGAAAAGTAAGACAATCTTTTTGAGATATATGAGTATTATTCATAAGAAAAAGAAGAAGAAAAATAAAAAAGCTGCCCTATACCAATACCATATTTTCTGCCACAATTATCCCCGCCCATGAATTAGATACTCTGCCCACTGCCACCGCAGCTTATCGACAGAGGGGCAAAGTACTGGGGTTTCCGCCTTCCCTCTCAGGATTGGATAGGAATGCAAGTATATTTCGAATTTAAATTTGGTGAATTTAATATTAGGTTTATATTTAATAAAATTAAAAATATTAGATGAATATTTTTGTCTGTTTAAATTTTGATAGATAGCATTACTAATTGTGTTGATGGGAGATAGCAGTACCTTGTAAAATTAATTTGAGTGTACGCAAATTGACTCGTACATTGACGTTATAAAACAAATTTGAGGAATTCAACCTTTAAAGTTTATAGCATCAAACTCATTAGATATATTTTTTAAATTCTGATATTTTATTTACTTAAATAAAATTATGATTTGATTATTCAATTTACGTGTCGAAATATTGTATGATTTAATAGAACAAGCTGAACACTGGGCTCCAATCGTATTAACCAAGATTTGAATTTGATGGTTTCGATCTTTACATCTCTAAACACTTAACTCGTATACCTAACATATGATGGGTTCTGTTAATGTTGGGTTTGGTGTTGTGATATTTTACCCAACATATCATTTTAAGTACTAATTTGAATTTAAGAAATGTTGGAACAAATGTCACAACATTCGGACCAATATTTTATGAAAAACAGTTTTGCCTTACTTCACAGAATGGAGTAATATTCATGGAAATATTACTACGAAGTAAAAGTGACTTGACAAGGTAAATAAGAGCTGATGAAAAACGTGGGAAGAACAAGTCAAAGTCGTTGCTATGCTTGAGGAACAAGTTCAAGAAGTTAGAGGATTTTGTTCCATGATCTTCTCTAACAAACACACCGGCTGTCCACCTTTCCCTCAACCCTCACAACAAATCGATGAGCTTTTCAAGGAATGCTCTCTGCTATAAATAGAGAGGATGCTGAAGTGAATCGATATCCAGAAACATATTGCAAAATTATCAAGAGAGCTCTAGAGAATTCATCTCAGAAAACTGGATCACAAGTGTTTCCTGAGCGTGTTGACAACATTCTGTCCAACATTACAATTGCAGTTTAGATTCTAGATTAGCTTTGTATTGAGCAATTGTAATGAGAAATTGTCTATGTCTATTTAAGTAGATTTTTCAGGCCGAAGTCATCTGCGACTTCAACGTTTAATTCATTTTCGTTTCATCTTGTAAATTTGTAAAGAAATGAATTTATAATTTTTGTATTTAATAAATATATACAATACTTTCGGTCATTGACTATATAACCTATGTAAATTTTAAACCTTTGTGTTCTTTCTTTTTCCGCTGCATTTACTCTTTAAAGTTTCTGTTTTATCGAAGTGTTGTCACTGGTGCCGGATGACATTGTCGCCGATATTTGTTTGAATCTTTCGTGAATTTCACATTGAAATATACATAGATTTCAATTTGTAAATACTGGATTCGAATGAACATGTTGTCAAAGCAACGATCCAACCCAACTCCATTCGCCTATAGGGGTTAAGAAAATGGGGACATTTTTCACATCAAACTCTTATACTTTTAAAATTATGAATTCAAATAAAATATTTGTTAAATTTTTTGTTTATTTAACATAAAAACTAATATTCTACGAAAACTATTTAATTCGGATAAACTCAATATTTGAAGCATTAATTCGTCCCCGGGCTGAGTCCACCTTTAGGAGACCTTTTTGACATTGAACATGCACCCCCGCCGCTACTGATAATAAAGGAGGTTTGAAATTATTTTAAATCATAAGTTCAAATCCCAAATTAATATTATGGTCTTTGCATTAATCTTGAATTTCGTTATTAGAATTCATGACTCGGCTATTATCGTGTTGGTTAAAATGGTGTTGCAGAAAGATGACAACAAAAATAATGATTTGCTTAGTCGAGAGATGGCTTTGTCTTTAAGACAAAATTGCCCCGTATAGATGTTTTTACGGTGATGGACAATAGTCTCCCAAGATACAATAGCAACAATCAACTATACAAAGCAAATATAGATGATTCTATCGAAGAAAATAAATACAAACAGATTGTTGATTCTGTTTTGTGTTTAGAACAGAACTGTGTTCTCTGTTTCGAACATAACATATAGAAGAATTATTTTTCTGTTTCTGTTCCTGAGTTTACAGAAGAAATAATTCGAATTCTGTTTCTGTTTTAAAAAATAAAAGAATTATTTTTCTGTTTCTGAATTTACAGAAGAAAGAAATCGAGTTCTGTTTTGATTTCGAAAAACAGAAGAGTTTGGGTAGTACTGTGTGTTCTCTTTAAAAAACTGAACGTTAATTTCAATTTTATAGGTGAAGAGGAGGTTGTCCGAAACATTTCTGGAATTGTTCCGAACCGTTGCAATGTTTCATATATCTTAAGGGACCAAAAAGAAAATATCCGAAAAACTGCCCATGACCCATGACTCCGGGACGGGCGGCGACGAGCGTGTGGGGCTTAGCCCCGAACCCAAGTTCACCTAGGTCCTCTCCCTTCTAAACACATGGGTTACCCCTTGGGGCCCCAAACCCTTACTCAAACTTAGAGCTTATATATTGCTCCATTCTTTCCTTTTCTACCAATGAGAGATTTTTCATTTTTGGCAAAAAATACTCCATCCTTTTATGTCTCAAACACCTTACTTTGTGTACCAATATCTCTTTCATTTCTTAACGAAATTTGATGATACTTGACACTATCATGTGCGAAGAAATGATGTTTTCGACATACGGGCCCCACGTGTTTAAGTCATTAAAGACGGGATAAACCCAATCCCACATTAGTAAAATTTCCAACAATCCCCTCTTGAAAGAGAATTGGTGCATACAGGGTGCCAAAGTTCAGCAATCTTTCAGGGGAAAGATATTGAATCAGGAAAGGTAGCTTTCGGCTTTGAACCTTCCTTAGTCGATTACCATCGGATTTACTTACTGCGCGATGAACGCAATGTCTTGAACAGTCAGTTTTAGTGTAAACCAAGACAATGATATCAACACAATAACTCTCGTTATTCATTTCTTCTTATTGTTTTGTCCGTTGTGGCCATGGACAACGCTTGGATTCTTAACTGCGTACATTTAAAGAGGCATGTCTTCGCACTTAAATATGTGATCTCCTATAAGGTATATTGCTCTACCCCACTCGCAAGTGTTAGGAATCATTAATAGTTTCAGAAACTTATCATTTACCCATTATGCAGGTAGCACTTAATGTCTATCGCGAGAACGGCTTTGGAGTTATCACTCTTTAAAGAATGATAATCCAAAGTGCTCTTACTTCAAGTGAAGCGCTAAACTGAACCTCTATAGTTTAGTTTTCTCATTGAACCAAATTCCTGGGATCTCTAGTCAGTAAGGTTGGGTTACCACCATAAAGTTTCTTATTGTTTGGGTTTGAAGCCCATTCCGTTAGACATGCAGAATATTTGATCTTTGGTAGGCCTTTAGTTAATGGATCCGCTAAGTTATCATTTGATTTGACGTAATCAATATAAATTACACCCGTAATGATCAACTACCTAACGGTTTATGCCTGCGATGAATATGTCTAGACTTGTCGTTGTACATATTACTTCGTGTCTTTCCTAAAGTCGATTGACTGTCACAGTGAATCATCACCGAAGGTACGAGTTTATTCCAACAAGGGATATCCTCTAAGAAGTTGTGAAGCCACTCTGCTTCTTCTCTTGCTTTGTCCAAAGCGATAAACTCTGATTCTATCGTGGATCGGGCGATGCATGTTTGTTTAGAGGATTTCCAAGACACATCCCACCACCAATTGTAAAAACATAACCAATAGTGGATTTGGTGTTCTTTATGTCTGATATCCAGTTTGCATCACTGTATCCTTCCAATACGGTTGGATATCTTGAATAATATAATCTGTAAGTCAGCGAATATTTCAGATATCGTAGTATTCAATTTAATGTTTTCCAGTGATCGTTTCCAGGATTACGAGTAAACCTAGCCAACTTATTGACTGGATAAGCGATATCGGGTCGGGTGCAGTTTGTGATGTACATTAAACTGCTAATGACCTGTGCATATCGCTCTTGGGATATGAGTGCACCACGATTTTTATCAATTTTATGATTCATATTCATTGATGACTTTATAGGAGGACTGTCAAATGCATCAAATTTTCTCAAAACATCTTCAATGTAATGAGATTGAGATAAGACCAGCCCGTCAGATGTCTTAGAAATCTTAATTCCTAAGATCACATCTGCAATACCCATATCTTTCATCCGGAAACATTGTTTCAACATATTCTTGGTTTCCGGGATCAACTTAAGACTACTTCGGTGATGAGCATGTCATCTACGTAAAGGCATATCATGACAAACGAGTCAGAGTTCCCTTTGATATATATACATTTATCACATTCATTTATGGAGAAACCTTTTGATAATAAAGCATCATCAAACTTTTCATGCCATTGTTTCAGAGCTTGTTTGATTCCGTACAAAGACTTAACAAGTCGACATACTTTCTTTTCTTGTCCTGGAATCACATACCCCTCGGGTTATTCCATGTATATTTCCTCTTCCAAATCTCCATTTAGAAAGGATGTCTTAACATCCATTTGGTGTATCTTAAGGTCACGCAAAGCTGCTATGGCTATGAATACCCTTATGGATGTTAATATAGACATATGGGAGTATGTGTTGAAGTAATCGAGACCTTCCTTTTGTCTGTAGCCTTTGACTACTAATCTGGCCTTATACTTTTCAATAGTTCCATCTGCTTTGTACTTTCTTTTGAATATCCACTTACAACCCAATGGTTTGCTTTCCGGATGAAGATCAACCATTTACCATGTATGATTCTGCATGATGGAATCTATTTCACTTTCTATAGCTTCTTTCCAAAGCGGTGCTTCTGGAGTTGACAATGCTTCATTGATTGTCATTGGTTCATTTTCAACCATATAGGTTAGAAAGTCTGGCCAAAGGTTTTATCAGTTTTGCCCATTTTCCTCCGTCTTGGTTCAACCTCGGAACCCCAATGTTCTATAGGTCTGGAACGTTAGGTTCCGGATAGTCAGTAACTTCTGAGTCCTGTAGATCTGAAGCGTCTAGTTTCGGATAATCAAAAACTCCTGAGTCCTATAGATCTGGAACGTCTAGTTCCGGATAATCAGAAACTCTCGGGTCTTGTTGATTTTGAGCATTTTGTTCATAACTTCGTTTGCGCGAAATTATTTCTTTTCCCTTTCTAGGAAAGATCTGTTCAAAGAATTCAGCATTCCTTGATTCCATGATCGTACCTTCGTGGATATCATGTATCTCTGACTTATACATTAAGAAGCGATAAGCACTATTGTTATTTGTATATCCGATGAATATGCAATCTACAGTCTTATGTCTAATTTTGACATGTTTTGGTTTAGGTATTTTGACCTTTTCCAAACAGCCGCACACTTTCAAATATTTGTAAGTGAGTTTCTTTTCTTTCCATGATTCATATGGAGTTTTATCCTTACCCTTATGCGGAACTCTATTGAGAATTGTATTAGCGGTAAGAATCATTTCGCCCCACATGTTTTGGGCTAAATCGGAATTGATAAGTAAAACATTCATCATTTCCTTTAACGTATGATTTTTGCGCTTGACAATACCATTAGACTGAGGCGAGTAATGAGCGGTTGTTTGATGAACAATGCTGAATTGAGCATAGTATTCTTCAAACGATGCTACGTATTCTCCCCTACTATCACTACGAATTGCCTTAATCTGTAGGTTTAGTTGATTTTCAACTTCTGCTTTGTAACGTTTAAATGATTCAAATGCTTCATCTTTACTTTTCAACAAGTAAATATAACAATACCTTATACTATCATCAATGAAAGTCACAAAGTACTTGTTCCCCCCTCTAGTTTGCACAAACTTTAAATCACATATGTCGGTGTGAATAAGTTCTAGAGGAGCGGTGTTTCTTTCGACTGAATGGAAATATGATTTGGTTAATTTTGCCTCTACGCACACCTCACATTTATGTTGAGGGTTTATGTCGAAGTAAGGCAACAATTCCAACTTTACTAACTTTTGAATGGATTTGTAGTTGACGTGTCCTAATCTATGATGCCATAAATCAGAAGACTCAAGCAAGTAGGTAGAAGGTTTTATTTCATTCGATGAATGAATTACAAACATAACATTCATTTTGAAGAGGCCGTCACATGCGAAACCCCTTCCTACAAAATTACCATTCTTAGTTATTACAAATTTGTTGGACTAAAAAACTAGTCTAAAACCAGCCTTGACCAACAGTGGCCCTTAAACCAAGTTCTTGCGGATGTCAGGGACGTGCATCACTTCCTTTAGAGTGATCTATTTGCCTGAAGTCATTTTGAGGACAATATTTCCAACCCCTTGTACTTTAGAGGTGGCGTCGTTACCCATGAACAACTTCTTGCCCGTAATTGAGGCGTAGGAGGAGAATGCATTCTTGTCAAAGCAGATGTGATGGGTTGCACCCGTGTCTATCCATCATTGCCTTAGGTTCTCCACCAGATTTACCTCAATAACCACTGCCGCAAGATCCGGAGGATTACCCTCATCTTGTACAATATTAGCCTCTGCCTTACGTTTGTTCTTGGCCTTCAGGTCATTTGAGACCTGGATATTTTGGCCCATTTCAATCATTGTGTTAGACTGAGTGTCCATTGCATCCCCACAAGAAGGAGGATCTTCTATCTGAGATCGTGACAGGCTCAACGCAGTAAGATAGAACAACATCTTTAGTTCTTGTTGTATTTGTTATCCAGAACCTTACCTGAGCATTTGGTTTGGAAACTGTCAGGAGCAGGAACAACAAAATTTCCTTGAACAACAGCAGTGCATTGAACATCAGCGGTGCCTTGAACAGCAGCAACAGAACTCGAAACAAAAATGTTGACAAGAGTAGAACCAGAAGTACCAACAGAATTGTTCACAGAATTGTCAACAGAATTTTCAACCAAATAGTTTGCAGAAATAGAGCCAAAAACTGAGTTATTTCCAGAACTGGAGACATAACTGTTGACAGACATCTTTCAAATACTCAGAATAAATTTTTTGTCTTAAAATTGTTGGTAAAAATGGTGTTGCAGAAAGATGAAAACAGAAATAATGATTTGTTGAGTCGAGAGATGACTCTCTTTCTTTAAGACAAAATTTTCTCATATAGATGCTTTTACGGTGATGGACAATAGTTTCTCAAGATACAATAGCAACAATCAACTATACAAAACAAATATAGATGATTCTATCGAAGAAAATAAATACGAACAGATTACTGATTCTGTTTTGTGTTTAGAACAGAATTGTGTTCTCTGTTTCGAACAAAACATATAGAAGAATTGGTTTTCTGTTTCTGTTCCTGAGTTTACAGAAGAAATAATTCGAATTCTGTTTCTGTTTCAAAAAACAGAAGAATTCATTTTCTGTTTCAAAAAATAGAAGAATTCATTTTCAGTTTCTGAATTGACAGAAGAAAGAAATCGAGTTCTGTTTTGATTTCGAAAAATAGAAGAGTTTGGGTAGTACAAAGAAATCGTGTTTTGTTTTGATTTCGAAAAACAGAAGAGTTTGGGTAGTACTGTGTGTTCTCTTTAAAAAACTGAACGTTAATTTCAATTTTATAGGTGAAGAGGAGGTTGTCCAAACCCAATTTTATAGGCGCGCGTGTGGGCTTAGCTCCGAATCCAAGCTCACCTAGGTCCTCTCCCTTCTAAACACATGGGTTACCCCTTGGGGCCCCAAACTCTTACTCAAACTTAGAGCTTATATATTGCTCCATTCTTTCTTCTTCTACCAATGAGAGAAATTTGTCATTTTTGGCCAAAAATACTCCATTCTTTTATGTCTCAAACACCTTACTTTGTGTACCAATATCTCTTTCATTTCTTAACAAAATTTGACGATACTTGACACTATCATCATCTACTCACTTAGTAGATTAGGAATGTGCGAAGAAAATATCTTTCCGACATGCGGGCCCACATGTTTAAATCATTAAATACGGAATAAACTCAATCCCACATTAGTAAAATTTCCAACAGATAGTAGGTGAAACCAAGCTCCATATATCTCTGTGGGGATATAAGAAAACGGGACCTTTTTTGACATAGGACATAATGGCATGTAGCAAAAATTGCCTATGGCCCCTAAGATTTGAAGCACCAATATGAAAACTACATGTATTTGGACATACTTTATAGTATAACTGTATAAGTGATAGCGAACATGATTATTTCTTTACCCATAATGTCTCTATCCCTGTCTCTTCTCCTTCTATAAGCCTGTGATTCATAACCCTCTTACGTAGCCTCTTTTTTCATCGTATAAATTAATGTTTTTTCTCTTATAAATTTTCCTTATCTTTTCATTCCCATTCTCTTAACTATACTAATCATCAATCGGATATTATTATCTTCCAATGTAAAGACAAAAAGTACATTTACAATGTTTTTTCAAGATCACCTACTAATCTTTTAGTGGTGGTTTGATTTTTTGGATAAAAGATTATAAGTTTGAAATGAATTGTGGGCTTGGATTATTTTAGATTTTGACATAATTTTCTTAATTCTGAAATTAATTTATACTATAATTATAATATTATTTTTATATCTCACATATCTATTTTTAATATAATAAAACAAACATCTATCAATAAACTAAATAATCTCATAATTATCTAATTCTAATATTATAATCCCGTGATTATTCGGGATAAGTTGTTCCCCAACCTAACAACTTAAGATCGTTTGGTTGAGGAACAAGTTATCCTAGAAGTATAATACGTGGATAAATAATATGAGAATTTGCTAATCACAAAATCAAGAATTATATCAAATTAATATAAATATTATAATCTCACAATTTATTTTGAATTTATAATTTTTTATTCCACCAATTAAATGATCATTTACTGGACAAATTCCTCTCGCTAATCTTAACATTTTTGTCTAAGGTTAAAAGTAAGAATTGTTTTTACCATATATCATTGTTCAGTTAGAAGATTTCTTTTGTTTTTTCATACGGTGTTCGGTATCCGAGCCCGATTAATTTTTAAATTCACATCGCGTAGGTTTTTTTGGAAAGCGCTCCCTATCAAAGATTTTTTCATACCGAGGAGCGAAATCGAGACCACTAATTAAGGGAGATTAATCCCATTCAATGAAGGTGAGTTAGAAGATGTAGACATGAAAAAAAAAGTTAGAAGACGTAGAAGTAATACATATCAAACTTGGTTTCCTTAAAAACACAGATGCCTTAATTTAGCAAAACATTATTTGCCCCAACAATAGGAATGATCCACCCCAAAAGAAAAAAATGAAAAGGCAAAACGGCTAAATTTTGGCCACTGAAATTCTGAAAGCTAAGTTTTTATATTTCTCTGCAAGTAGATCACATGAGGAAGCAATGATTTTTTTCTTTTTCCTTCCAAATACCTCGAGATCATCCACTCTTTAACTCTTCTCCGCATCTCCTCCCCCACCAAAAAAACAAACTAGAACAAATTAAAAATAAAAAACAACCCTAAAAGCAACTGTAAAGAAATTAGGGTAGCTAGCATCCCTATAAAACACCCATAAAGGTGGCTGAGTTGGTTCACCGAATGGTTTCCCACATGGGAGAACTGGGATCGATCTTTCCTCGCCAACAACCTTCTCAGTATGAGCTCATCGCACAGACTTGTCTAGTGCGGTTTACATCTCCTGTGTGATTTGCAGGCTATTGGACTAAGGAGCCGTGTTTACCCAAAACCACCAAAAAATAGCGGTTGTGCGTTCCCTAATTCCAAAAACAAAATGGATAGAATAAGGTTATCTCTTAATTGATTTATTCAATAACATGTCTTGAGATTGATTAAGAAATTCATAGGTATAGTAATTAAGGTAATTTCATAAAAATTAAGTTAATTACTTTATAACTGAGGTATATTTTCTTTGAATATTTGTTTTGCGCAATTAGTATCTTGAACTTGCTATGTATTTATTAAAAAAAGAAATACTAATAGGTTAAATGAGCTCTCTCATCTAATAGATTAGTCTTTTGAGTTGAACTCTTTGGTGTATTACATTAGTATCAAAAGTTTAGAACATGTTGATCAATGTTTTGGGCCGCAACGTGAAATGATGGTTTGGACCCAAGAAGGGTGCCAGCCGTGACAAACGAGATCGTTGATCCTCAAGCAGAGACAATTTTTATGTGTCAATTATTTATCATTGATTAAAAAGAAAACTACTAATTGGTTTGTAGGTTAAATGGACTCTTCCACCTAATTATATTAGTCTTTTGGTTGGACTCTCCTGTTTGGTCTAAAACATAACCTTTTTTTTTTTTTATAGTTTTCACTCGGTGTTTGTTATCTGCTTTAAGGTCCGACTTATTCGAATTTGCACCGGAAAATCTCAATTTGGGGGTACGACACTTCTTACCGGTGACTCCATTTTCAGAAGTCAAACCTGAATTTTTAATTATGGATGAAAAAATATTTACCAATTCACCGTAACCTTTGGTGGTAATTGCCTTAGAAGTTAAATTCATCTCTAGTAAATAAATATCTTGGTATAGATCTGAGTTTTTTTAGGACCACTGCCTCGTGCATGTAACATGATACTGTTACTGCTAGATCATCATTTCTTTATTCTTGTTCTTTTCCTACGAGACTTTATATGTATAATACCTTTACCTTAAATTACAACTACACCATTGACACCTTAGATATTATTACCCTAAATTCCCTATATTTGGAATCATATCCTATATATAATATAGTCTTCTCGAGGACCTCCAATAAAATTGAACCATACTGAGAACCATATAATATCCTACAGTATCTCCCCTGCAGGGTGAAAGATAAAGAAACGTCCTTATCATTAATAGAATAATATCGATCTAATATATATATATATATATATTTATTGATCTTATAAATTTTTGTATACTTATCGATTTTAATTTAACAGACCTTGGGTGTATTTGGTATGAAGCAAAATCCTTTTCACGGCAAAGGTCTTTTGAAATATATATTTTTAAAAATAAGTGATTTTCTTATTTATTTTTCAGTGGTTGTATATATATATTCTATCGAGATCAGGATATGAGCTTAGAGTTGGAAGAGCCGGGGGGTTATGGGGTAGGAGTGGGGTAAGATGGGTTTGAGTGTGTGAAGGAGACAATTGAAATGTCTCTTATGAAACTTATTTTTAGGGCGGGGATAAGATGAGTTTGAGGGTGTGAAGGAGACAATCGGTGTGAAATGCGTCTTATGGAACTTATTTTCACTACTTTCATTAGAGAAGTTTTTTTTTTTTTTAAATAACTTATTTTTGTTAAGAAGATGTTTTCAAAAAAAATTAACCAACCAAATATGAAAAGATTAAAAAATATTTTAACCCCCCCCTCCATACCAATTAACACACCCTATAACAGGTTGATTATTACTTATTACTTTATTTATGATATAAAAACCTTATACTTCACATAACTTAAATTAATAAGATGGAGTACTAATAAATGCATGAATAACAGAATTAACAGAAGATAGAAAAATATCCGCAGCCGCACAGAGGACTTAACATATATGTGTACGATACATTAATTAATATGTAGCCACTTAAACGGCTGCCTAGTGGAAAAAAGGAAAAGAAATGTGAAAGCTCTAAGAACAGAATGGTTATAACTGTAAATATGGATATGAAAGGAGGGCCCAGAAAAGATGAAATGAAACTGTTTTTAGCCTGCACAACATCGAATGCATCTTTTGGCAATACTAAGGTGGCAATGAAATTATTGCCAAGCATATCAAGTAGGCATTTGGACCTATATTTTATTGAAACTTAAATTAAAAAAAGAAATTGAAGAATAAATTGAAATTGTGTTTGGATATAGAGGTAAATCTAGAATTTTTAGATCACGGTATATTATTAAAGAAAGGAGAAAAAAATATATTAAGTGAGAATTGATTCTTGTCTCTCTAGGTATATAACTCAGCTTTCAACCAAACACACCATTTAGTTTTTTTATAACATGAGCGTCAACAGATAATATTAGATCAATTCTAAAAATATGTATAAATAAAATATATAGTTTTGTAAAGATACCACGAATTTACGTGCCCCATAAATTGCATATAAATTCGCTCCTAATTGGACATACATTTCACTTTAAAAAAAGGTTGACGTTTTGTGGGAGAAAAAAAAATTCAACCAATTTTCAAACTTGAAAACCCCATCTTCAACAACTAACCCAAAAATCAACCCAATATATAACTAAACAATATTTTTTTTAAAAAGTGAAAAAAATGTCCATGTCCAAACGGCTCCCTAGTCTTTTATACAATTTCTACCCATCTGCCATATTCCCTAAGCGATATATGCCAGATTGAGAAACTATAATAAGGGAATTAAAACATTTTGAACTTGAGACCCAAAGAAATTTTTGGTACGTCAAGGAGATTTAAAAATTTATATAAATATGAAAAATGTAATGTTGCTTTATTTATAGTGTGACTTTTGAACAAAAGGATGACTGCTAATTGTAATTAGTATGAGTTGATTAACTTGTATAGTCATTTATTTTACATCAAGTTAATTGAAAGGTAATTACTCATACCTTGTGGACTTATTAACTTGAACTGAAATAAGATACGCAACCTTAGCTTCTGATATAATGTCATTAAATTATATTGATAACATATAGGAAATAACCACCTTATTCTCACAAGATAGGGGTACGATTTGTGCATTACATTATATCCTTCTCAAATTCCATCTTTGAAATTACATTGGATTTTTTTGTTGTTGTTGTTGATAACATAAAAATTAGTTATCATGTTTGTGGATATAATTTAATAAATTCATGATATAACTAGGTGTAACTTAATACCCGCATGGGTGGCTCAGTTGGTTGAGCATGGACTTTCATAATGGAGGTCTCAGGTTCGAAACCCCCTTTTCATGACAACAGAGAATTTATTTGTCTTCTGGGAGCTCGTCGCACGGGGCTTGTCTAGTGCGGGTTATCTCTCCTGTATAGTTTGTGAGCTATTATACAGAAGCGGAGTTTACCCTATGCGCACCTAAAAGATAGCAATTGCGGGTTCCCTTGTCATTAAAAAAAAGTTAGGTGTAACTTAAAGTCATGGTACCTATGTCATTCTGTTAGAGGTTAGCCCTCGTGCCTTAAAAAGCCAAGACATGTTCAAGACCAATGAACAATTGTTTACTGCAGAGCGCTCCAGAATGCATGCAAACTCCTCAAAAAAAGGTCATTTACTAAATATTGGAGTATTATTTTTGGTATATTGAAGAAGATTAAATAAACTTCTTAAATCTTTTATAAGTCACATACTCACTGTTGGGAGTTTTTGCACTATGGTACTTTATAAAGTAGTACGGGAAGTATTTAACTATTACAAGTATTCGAAAGGATAAACAAAGATTCAATAATTCAACATGGAATCTGAAAATTACAATATAACAACAAAACTGAAATTACGATTTTGTTGAAGACTGAAAAATGGAAAGCGGTTTATCCGAGTCGAGTGTGGCACTCTGTCCTTAAGACAATATTGCCCCGTATGTATCCTTTATACGTCCTGGACAATTTGTCTCCCAAGATAAAACAGCAATGGAAACCTTGAGCAAAGGAAACTCAAGAGCTACCGTGAAGAATATTGAGTAACGAAATGATGCTTGGAAGTTGTAGGAAGAAAACTGTTTTTGTTGTGTATTTTCGTGAGCTTTTATGAACTGTTATTTTTCTGTTCTTTGTTTATGTATTTTCGTGCATATGTCTTAGTGCTCAACAATGGTGTAATGGGGTGTTTATATAGGAGAGGGAGGGGTTGTTTACTGCCTGAAAACTGCCTCCATAATAGCCAAATAATGACCATTATGGAGGTAGTAAAGTCACCAACATAAATGGGAGAAAGACCAACTGTTTTGGCCATTATAGGAGGAGTAATTCAGCCAAAATAAATGGCTGAATTGAGTGCTTGGCATTTCTGTTTTTGACCGTCGAAATTTCGATTTTCTCGGAAACTTCGGGGACCAAACCGCACATCCGAAAGAATTCGGTCCAAATCGTATATCCGAAACTTCGGGATCAAACCGTACTTCGGCAAAGTTTTCTGGCCCAAAAAGATAATATCAGAAGACCCACAGCCCACAGCCCGTGACCCGTGAACCCGAGAACCCGGAACCCGGAACCCAGAACCGGACCGGACGGGACGGGCGGGCGGCGGCGGCGCGCGTGTGGTCTTTCCTCGAACCGAAGCACATCTAGGTCCTCCCTCCTTTAAACACATGGGATACCCCTTGGGGTCCCAAACCCCAAACCAATTTCGAATCTTATATACACAACAATTCTTTCTTCCTCTACCGATGAGGGAGAATTACACACAATACCACACTTTCCATGCTTCAAACACCTTACTTCGTGAACCAATATCTCTTTCATTTCTCAATGAAATTTGACGATTCTTGGCCCTACGGTTATCTACGTACTTAGTAGATCATGCATGTGTGAAGAACCGGATTCTCCAACATACGTTACACTAGTGTTTAAGCCGTTAAAGTTGGTCGGTCGCAACTCCCGCCAAAGGCAAATTTTCAACAATCCCCTCTTGAAAGAGATTTTGGCGCACTCACTCACATGGTGTCTTTTCATTTCCAGCAATATTTCAAACGGACCGATGTTGCATAAGGAGAGGTAGCCTCGGCTTTGAACCTTCCATAGTTGAATACCATCGGACTTACTTACTTGCGCGGTGAACGTGATGTCTTGAACCGTCAATGTTTAGTGTAAGCCAAGACAACGGTACCAACACAACAAATTCCCTTACTCTCTTCTTCGTAATGTTTTGTCCGTTTTGGCCATGGACAACATCTTGGATTCTTAAGTGCGTTCAATTTGAGGCGGCCCGTCCTCGCACTTAAATAGGTGGTCTCCTACAAGGTATCCTGCTATACCCCACTTCACAAGTGTTAGGAACCATTAAAAGTTTCCCAAAGACCTAACCTCAACTGTTGAGGATCATTACGAGTTTTGAAAACTTAACCTTTACCCATCTGCGAGATAGCACTTAACGTCTATCGCGGGAACGGCTTTGGATTTGGTGTTTCTTTTCGAAATCACTATCCGAAGTGCTCATGCTTCCACCGAAGCGATCAACCGAACCTTTACAACTTAGTTTTCCCATTGAACCAAATTACCGGGATCTCCAGTTCGTAAGGTTGGGTTTCCACCGTATTGGTCCGTATATTTTGGGTTTTAAGCTCATTCCCCTAGACAGGCGAGAACACTTGATCTCCGGGTAGTCCCTTAGTTAGTAAATAAGGAAGTGACACCCGTGATGATCAACTCGCCATACGGTCTTATGTCTCCGACGCATCCCGACAGATATGTCCGACGCCGTCATCCATGTCCTTCCTAAAGCCGACCGGCTAGCCACAAGTGTAGAACCGCTGAAGGCACGGGTTTCTCCCAATAAGGGACGTCCTCTAATGAGTCGTGAAGTTACTCAACTTCTTTCATGCTTTGTATAAAGCGATAAACTCCGATACCATCATGAATCGGTCGATGCAAGTTTGCTTAGAGGATTTTCCAAGAACCACCATACACATTTACTTGTGGCTTTGGTGTTCTTCGATCCGATGTCCGTTTGCATCACCGTGTTCTCTCGTAACCATTGGACATCCGAATACTATAATCCGTAGATAAGCGAATAATTCGATATCGTCATATCCGACTTAACGCCTTCTATTGATCATGTATTAAGATCATCGGTGAACCTTAGTTCAACCGATCTGTTTGTTGGACGATACCAAGTCGGTTGTAGTGTGTACAATACATTGAACTACACGTGACCGAGCATATCGCTCCTTGTCTATGGGTGCACCATGATTCCAATCGGTTCTATGATTCATATCCATTGGTGGCTTCAACGAGACCGTCAACTATCGACCGATCCGTTAGATGTCTTAGAAATCCAATTCCTAAGATGTCATCTGTGATACTCATATCTTTCATATCGAGACTTTGTTTCAATATGATTTTCACTCTAAGACCGTTGGTTTTCCAACTGTTGGCTTTCTAACTTCGAGTCAATGTTTCGTGATCGATTCATTGTTTCGTTTTATCCGAGACTTTCGGGACCAAAATGTTAACATTTCGGGGACCAAAATGAAAGTTCGGGAAGAAGCCCAACAGTTCAAACAAACCAATTTCGATCCTCTTCTTCCAACTCTCCGGTTGGGAAGGTCATTTCAACACCCATGCCATGTAAGATTACAATGGCCCCGGATGTGAAGCTACTCACGGGGAGCACTTTTTACAACCCAAAGGTTCTTTTCCGGAGGAAGATCAACCATTACACAAGTATGGTTCTATATATGGAATCTATTTCTCTCTTTAGCTTCTTTCCAAAGCGGCGCTTTTGGAGATAACAATTATTTGTTAATTGTCCATGGTTCGTTCTCAACCATACAAGCTAGAAGGACGGAACAAGTCTTTGTCCCCTCTTTGCTCCGTCTTGGTTCAACATCTAGAATCCCCGAGTTCGCAGATCCGGAATATTAAGTTCCGGATACACAACAACTTTTGAGTCATGAAGATACGGAACGTCTAGTTCTGGACAGTCAGGCCCTCGCGGGTTCTTGTTAACCTTGAGCAATTACTCCTTTTTCCTTTTCCAAGGAAAGTTATCTCCAAAGAATTCAAAGCATTCTTTGACGCCAAGAGGCGATCAACACTATCGTTATTTGCGGATCCGGTGGATATGCAATCTACGATCTTAGGTCGAACTTGACCTATTTCGGTAGCCCATCTTTTACCAAGCTACCCCACATAATTTGGGCGTACGACTTCGCGCTTGGCTAACACCGTTAGGGCGAGGTGAGAAATGAACATTCGTTTAATGAACGATGCTTCACATTCTCCCCCTCTATCACTACGAATTTCTCAATCCGTAGGCTTAGTTGATTTTCAACTTCTGCTTTGTAGGCTTCAACAACTTCATCTTTGCTTTTCAATAAACAAAGGATTCCATACGTTGTACCATCATCAATGAAGATCACAACGTACTTGTCTCCCCCTCTATTTTGTATAAACTTCAAATCACCCAAGTAGGTGTGACTAAGTTCTAGAGGAGCGGTGCTTCTTTCGCTATTCCCTTGACGGAATTTGGAAAGGTGATTTTGCCTCTTCGTCTACCTCACATTCATTTTGAGGGTTTATGTCGACAGTAGGCAACAATCTCAACATCGTTAGCTTTTGAATGACTTGCTATTTAACGTGTCTTAATCTATGATGGCATAGATGCACGGATTACAAATATATCATTCATTTGGCTACAGACTTATTGTACCAGTCTTAGTTATTACGGACCTGTTGGACTAGTCTCAAATCAGACTTGACCAACAACGTCCTTTAACCAAGTTAGGAACATGTATCACCTCTTTTAGAGTGATCTCATTCCTTGAAGTCCTATTGAGGACAACCTCTCCAGCCCCTTTGATTTTAGAGGTGGCGTTGCTTCACATGAACAACCTTTTGCCCGTGGTTAGGGCGTAACCGGATCATATGTGATCTCGATATTCGGGTCCACTCTAGTTGCTTTGGCAGACTGAGTGTCCAATTTCTTTACTGCCTTTCTTTAGGCCTTCAGATCATTCAGGACCTGGAAACTCTGGCCCACCTTACTAGGTGTCCATTACTTTTCCTATGAAATGAATTTTGGCCCCACTCCAGTCGCCCAGAGGCTTTATATGACTAAGTGTCCAATATCATCATATCAAAAGAATTTTGGCCCACTCCAGTCACCCGGAGGCTTTGTATGACTGAGTGTCCAATATCATCCTATCAAAGGAATTTTGGCCCACTCTAGTCGCCCGGAGGCTTTGTATGACTGAGTGTCCAATATCATCCTATGAAGGATCTTTCGTCAAATAATATGACAGCTCAACGTCATTAACTTTTAGACTTCTTCCGTTATGATTGGTGCCCAGATAATTCTTGGCGCTTACTTAAGAGTGGTAACAAGATTTTCGCACGATCGGTGGATCTTACTCCCTCGTATGTGCGAACATACTTTACACACTTTAGTAATTACACTTAAAAGAACGGATCTTCTTAAGTCGTTTACAAAATCCAATCTTTAAACGGAAAAGAAGATGAGATTAAACTTCGATTTGTTAAAGCATAAGGAATATAAATTATTTTCATATTCCTCCTTACTTTAATCCATTTTTAATCGACATAATTTAATCTTTATTCTTGACAAGTAAGAAAAATACTTATCATTTAATCCTTATTCTTGACAAGTAAGAAAAATACTTATTCCAATTTCGGATTCTGGCTCACTTCCGGTCACTTCATCGACTGAGTGTCCATTTCCTTCTCACCATTATTCGGATCCTTTGTCTGGGACAGATATAGGCCTTCTGCTACAAGATAGAATAACATCTTCACTCTTCTCCTCTTGTCCCAGTTGACATCCTCAGGCTCTCGTGAGCGCTTGTTCCCACCGTCTTTGTAGCGGTGAGACCATGAACACGTTCATCATCATCACTCTCTTCTACCAGAAAACCATTTCCATATCCAGATTTGGTCACACAACTTTTGACCGACATCTTTCGAACACTAATAGTAATACAATACAAATATTGTCTTAAGTTGTTGGGAGTTTTTGCTCTATGGTACTTTATAAAGTAGTACGGGAAGTATTTAACTATTACAAGTATTCGAAAGGATAAACAAAGATTCAATAATTCAACATGAAATCAGAAAATTACAATATAACAACAAAACTGAAATTACGATTTTGTTGAAGACTGAAAAATAGAAACTGGTTTATGCTGAGTCGAGTGTGGCACTCTGTCCTTAAGACAATATTGCCCCGTATGTATCCTTTATACGTCCTGGACAATTTGTCTCCCAAGATAAAACAGCAATGGAACCCTTGAGCAAAGGAAACTCAAGAGCTACCGTGAAGAATATTGAGTAACGAAATGATGCTTGGAAGTTGTAGGAAGAAAACTATTTTTGTTGTGTATTTTCGTGAGCTTTTATGAACTGTTATTTTTCTGTTCTTTGTTTATGTATTTTCGTGCATATGTCTTAGTGCTCAACAATGGTGTAATGGGGTGTTTATATAGGAGAGGGAGGGGGGTCACATCGCTCGAAAACCGCCTCCATAATAGCCAAATAATGACCATTATGGAGGTAGTAAAGTCACCAACATAAATGGGATAAAGACCAACTGTTTTGGCCATTATAGGAGGAGTAATTCAGCCAAAATAAATGGTGAATTGAGTGCTTGGCATTTCGTTTTTGACCGTCGAAATTCGATTTTTCGGAAACTTGGGGACCAAACCGCACATCCGAAAGAATTCGGTCCAAACCGTATATCCGAAACTTCTGGGATCAAACTGTACTTCTGGCAAAGTTTTCTGGCCCAAAAAGATAATAGCCCACAGCCCGTGAACCCGGAACCGGACCGGACGGGCGGCGGCGGCGGCGCGCGTGTGGTCTTTCATCGAACCGAAGCACATCTAGGTCCTCCCTCCTTTAAACACATGGGATACCCCTTGGGGTCCCAAACCCCAAACCAATTTCGAATCTTATATACACAACAATTCTTTCTTCCTCTACCGATGAGGGAGAATTACACACAATACCACACTTTCCATGCTTCAAACACCTTACTTCGTGAACCAATATCTCTTTCATTTCTCAATGAAATTTGACGATTCTTGGCCCTACGGTTATCTACGTACTTAGTAGATCATGCATGTGTGAAGAACCGGATTCTCCAACATACGTTACACTAGTGTTTAAGCCGTTAAAGTTGGTCGGTCGCAACTCCCGCCAAAGGCAAATTTTCAACACTCACATGACTAAACTCTGCTAGGAAGAAAAACATAATTTCATTGAGTGTATTTTGACAGATAAGTAAAAAAAAAAAACTTGATATTGTGATTTTTATTTGTCAATAAATTTACACATTAATTTGTCTCCTTTCAGATATGTTTGATAATAACCTTATTGACTTCAACAAATATTTATAACTTTTAATAATAACCCTAAAAAGATACTCCATATATATAAAAAACAGTGTTCACTTAGCTTTTCTTTTCTGATTCAAAAATAGTGTCCACTTATCAAATCAAGAAAAAATTAACTTTACTTTTTTAAATTGCTCTTATTTAGTATTAGGTAACCAAATCTCAATATCTATTTAATTAGAGACATTTTAATCAAATTATCTATTTTTACCTAAAAATTAATATTTTCTTAAAGAGTGTGCAAATAGCCAAATGAACACTATCGTTGATCCGGATGGAGTATATCTGACTAGCTAGCTAGTACTAGTCTTTACAACTCAGAATTTATAAACCCTTGAAAAGGGTATAGGAAAGATGGACGAGGTTTGAATATCAACTTTAAATTGCAAGGTTTGAGTACCTAGGGGCTAAGGCTGGTCATTCCCCTTCTGACAAGGTTTGAATGTCAACTTGGATAATCCACGAACTAATATAAGAAAAAGGATCTTTACATATACTCATTTTTTCGCTTTGATTTATGTACTCCCTTCCATCCATTTACTTGTCACCTTTTTTTTTCACACCCCTTAACAAATTATGTGTTTGAACTACTATAGCCTTATTTATTATCTTTATTAATCATTTAGAAGGTTAGTCTCTCTTTAATAATATTCTCTTTATCTCTCTTCAATTAGTTTTTCTATGTTAATTAGTCAATGTTTATTACTTTCAAAAATAATTATTACTAAGGGCGAAATGGAAAGTATATACTCAATTATGTCTTGGTTATCTAAAATGACAATTATTTCGGACCATCTATTTTTAGTAAGAACGACAAGTAAAGTGAACCAGAGGGAGTACGACATAGTTTGATTGGTAAGGATCCGAAATTTAAGAAAAGTAACAATTTTGAAACTTGTGCTCTTAGCTTAAACATATTAGGGAAAATGTGTAAATATACCCCTCAACTTTGCGATTTAGCGCAGATATATCCTCATTATAAAAGTGGTGGATATATATACATGCCTTTATAAAATGGTGCAAATATACTCCTGCCATTACACAAATGGTGCAAATATATCCTTTTCGCTGATGATTTTTTTTTTAAATTATTAATCTTATTTTTAGTTAAAAAATGTCACGGGGCTTAAAAAAAGCCTACTCATTTTTTAGTAGACATATTTACCTAAAGCCACATGGTAATTTTTTTCTGGTGGATCGGTTCTGATTTATTTAAAAAAATATCTTCGTGGATTTTAAAAAATAAGTTTACCCATTTTTTAAACGAACCAGACCCGTCCCACCAGAAAAAAAAATTACCATGTGGCTTTAGAGAAATATGTCTACTAAAAAAATGGGTAAACTTTTTTTAAAGCCCCGTGACATTTTTTTTAACTCAAAAAATAAGATAAATGATTTTAAAAAAAAAAATTGTCAGCAAAAAGGGTATATTTGCATCATTTTATAACGGTAGAGGTATATTTGCACCATTTTGTAACGGCAGGAGTATATATCCGCCACTTTTATAACGGGGGTATATCTGCTCTGATTCGCAAAGTTGAGGGGTATATTTGCACCTTTGCCCAACATATTATAACATTTATGCCTACAAGACTATTGAGACTTTGGTCGTAAATTTGCTATAACATTTGTGCATGTGACTACAAAAACTTGTTATTGACGGTAAAATTAATGAGAAGTTTAAGTTAGATTCTTTACAACAACATACCCAGTGAAATCCCACAACGTAGGGTCGGTGATGGTATAGTGTACGCAAACCTTACCTCTACCTTGGTAGGTAGAGCGGCTATTTTCGAGAGACCCTCGGCATAGGACATGCAAAGCAGAAAAAACAGTCAAACCCGGTCACAAATTTAAAAATTTAAAAATTTTTAAAAATTAAAAATTTAAAAATTAAAAATTTTTAAAAATTTAAAGCAGTATGCAAATGTTGATAGCAAACGCGAATACGCCACAATAGCGCATCATGAAAAAGAAGGAAGAAGCAGTGACTAATGTAAATAAATTAGATAAACCAAGTACATTAAAGAACGCATAGCAGAAGAAATACAACTACAGAAGACTATAAAGCAATACTACGCCTATTCGTATGATAAACTAAGCGGACCTGCAGTAATAACACTACAACTATCAGTTTGTAAGCGTAAGTAGAACTACGCTCAACTACCTATCACTCCTCTACCCTAATATGTGTCCTCCACAACCCCCTATCTAAGGTCATGTCCTCAATAAGTTGAGCCTGCTCCATATCCCATCTAATCACCTCTCTCCAATATTTCTTCGGCATACCTCTACCCCTCCTGAATCCGTCCATAGCCAACCTCTCACACCTCCGCACTTGGGCATTTATGTCTCTCCTTCACACATGTCCAAACCATCTCAACCTCGCTTTCTGTATCTTATCCTCCACCGATGCCATTCCCACTCTGCCTCAGATATCATCATTTCTAATCATATCCCTCCTCGTATGCCCACACATATATCTCAGCATCCTCATCTCCGCCACTCTCATCCTTTGGGTGTGCGACTTCTTGAATTGCCAACACTCTGTCCCATACAACATAGTCGGTCTAATCACTACCCTATAAAACCTGCCTTTTAGTTTTGGTGACACCTTTTTTTAGACAAGACTCCAGATGCAAGCCTCTATTTCATCCACCCTGCCCCAATACAATGTGTGACATCATTATCAATCTCTTTATTTATGACTTAGTCAAGTCATTGGTTCACTTCTCGAGACAAACATATATATTTTGTGACCTTATTTGTAATATTTGGATTTTTGTATATTCTGGATGATTCTTTAGAAAAGTATATCCTAGCTCGGTTAAATGGGAAATGCGAGTGTACGAGCGAGTTTGTAGCACTATTTACCTTAAACGGACATGTCTAGTTTGTGTCTAGGGCATTTCGAGAGTGTTTCAGGTGTTTGGTATAGATTTGCCTCATTTTCCATCTATTGATGTCTGGTGTCCACTTCGGTGACACTGTTGTCCATTTTTTATGTGTCCTCCTCGGTAGGAGCTTGGCTCACAGAAGTAGGGTTTTAGTAATTCTTCAGTTTTCACCTTGGAAGATGGGACTTTCGCAGGGGCGATTGCGCCTCTATGGAGTCCGGTGCGCTTCTACGTGTAGGGGAGGTGTCAAGTGACACGACCTTAGCGAGGTCATTTTACGCTGCAGCGGGTCTGCGCCAGCGGAGTCTATTCCGTAGGGGTGTGATCGCTGGTTTAGATGTCCTATTTAATTCCCTAGGTCATAATTATTTCCCAAAATATTTCATCGACCTCGAGAATACATATCATAAAGTTCCTAAGGAGGTTATTTGGAGATGTTTGGAGGCTAAATGTGTACATGTGGTGTACACTAGGGCGATCAAGGATATGTATGGTGGATCCAATACCAAGGTACGGACAGTGGGAGGAGACTCGGAGCACTTTCCTGTGATGATTGGGCTGCACCAGGGATCAACTCTTAGCCCATTCTTATTTGCCTTGGTGATGGATGGACTGACACGACAAATCTAAGTTGAAGTGCCATGGTGTATGTTATTCACATATGACATAGTCCTGATTGATGAGACTCACAGCGGAGTGAACGCTAAACTGGAGGTTTGGAGACAGACTCTGGAGTCTAAAGAGTTCAGGCTGAGTATGACCAAGATAGAACACTTGGAGTGCAAGTTCAGTAACGGGAGCGACTTTGATACATGCGTGGGGGTGAGGCTTGTTACTCAAGTCATTCCAAAGAAATGAAGATTGAAGTACCTCGGGTCTATTATCCAAGGGATTTGTAAGTCTCTATTTCTCTCCCTATACAGCTCCACCAACCTCCTAATAAGATGAATGAATTCTGTAGTCGAACACCCCGGCATGAATCCAAACTGGTTCTCAGAAATATACACGTCTCTTCTCACCCTAATCTCCACGACTCTTTCCCAAACTTTCATAGTGTGGCTCAACAGCTTGATACCCCTATAGTTGTTGCAACTCTGGATATCACCTTTGTTCTTGTACAAAGGAACCATTGTACTCCACCTCCATTCTTCGGGCATTCTCGCCCTCTTAAAAATGACGTTCAACAACTCAGTCAGCCACTCCAAGCTTTCCCTGTCTGTGCTCTTTCAAAATTCAACTGGGATCTCATCAGGCACAATTGCTCTTCCCCCGCGCATCCTGCGAACAACACCTCAACCTCTTCAATCTTAATGCTTATACAGTACCCAAAATCTCGGTACCTACCAGATTGCTCCAGATCTCCTAGCACAATGTCTCTATCTCTTTTTTCGTTCAAGAGTTTATGGAAGTAAGACTGCCACCTCTGCCTAATATGCGCTTCCTCCACTAGTACTTTGTCGTTCTTGTCCTTGATGCACCTCACGTGATCTAAGACACGGGCTCTCCTTTCCCTCGCATTGACTAGTCTGTATAACTTCTTATCCCCGTCTTTTTCCTCTAATTCCACGTATAGGTGTTAAGTTAGATTCTTTCAAAATAAAAAATTCATTTTTTTCTTAACGAACTAAAAAGAAAATATTAATGTTACATAAACTAAAACAAAGGGGTGTATCTAATATGAGATAAATAAATCTCAAGTCCATATGGGTCGGCATAACTATCAAGAAGACGCTCGGAACTAAGAATTAACCCACTCGGGGGACTACCGTGCTATATGTAAGTCCTAACACACTTATCTTCCCCTTGATTTCAACAATAAGAAGAAAAAGAAAGAATTTTTCATATGAATATGTACTATGACACGGGAAATCATTAATCCTTAGAACGACAAACATGTTGGCATAACGAGTGAAAGTGGATTCTTTCTTTTGATCAATCACCATTCACAAATTGTACAAGTTTCTCCGTCTTAGCTAGTCACATGTCCAAATTGAACCCAATATAAGTGAAACCCTAATTTAGAAGTGAAATAGAAAAGAAAAAAAGATAGTAGCAAAAGAGCAGGAGTTGGTAGATGATCAATTCATGATTGAGGGGCGAGGAACATGAGAATTTCTATGTGTAGTTGACATAGCCTTTGTCCAAACACCAATGTTTGTTATTATTCATAAAATAAAGGCATATTTTCCAATTAATGTTGACTTTGAGAAATTATTTTTATTAATTAATTTGAAGGATGAATCATGAAACTTTTGAAGATAGGGTTCTGTCCATTTGGTCTTGTGGTAGCATACTGCTCTTCTCTTTTTTTGTTTGTCTCTTTTAAACTCTTGTTTGTTTGGTTGTCATCAAGTCACGTGAATGTCTTCTATAGAGCCCCCCCTTTGCTTTCTCTTTAAATTAACATTCTTCAATTACATTTTCTTTGATCATTTCCCCATCTCCACAACAAGAAAAATTTCTCTCCTTTTATTTTCCCCCTTAATTCCCATGAATATTCCAACTTACAAAAAATCTCCTTCATTTCCTTTTGAACTTAATGAAGTTCATGATCTAAGTCATAATAATATTCCTCTTGTTAGCCCTAGCTATCAAGTTGCTTCATCATCTTCTTACTCATCATGTCAAACTTTCTTCAATTCAACTACTACTCATCAAGATCAAACGTGTTATAATTATCATCCTCAATTTTATCACCAACCTGAGGTACATACAAGAAAAGAGTTCTTTTTTCTTTTCCATGTTATTGGATCGCGTTGTTTAAACTAAACCATTCCGATCCGACAGAGCCTATGTGGACTTTTATTAATAATAATAGTATCTCAAAAAGGAAAAATTACAAGTAAGGAGGTCTACTCGCGACCTTACTAATCCAAGTGAAGAAGTGTCAGATCACGATTCTTTTTCTATTTTTTTTCACAATCACTTGGATCATCGCGTTTTTTAATATGCGAATTAAGTAGCCTTTTTTTCTTTTTGACCTTTAATTTTTCTTATGGACCATTATAGGTTGATAATTTTGCTTCAAGAAGTGGATCAAATGATCTAGAGAAGAAAAACAAGGGCCTAAAATTGACCTTGTGGAAGAAAGGATCAGTGCAGAAAATGAAGAATTTGGATGGTGCAAGTATGGAAGTGAAAACAACTACTAATCATACAAATATTAAATTGAAATTAGAAGATCAAAAACAACAGCTAGAAACTGATTACAGCAGCAACAGCTCTTCCAACACTATCCCAATTAGGGTTTGTTCTGATTGCAACACTACTAAGACCCCTCTTTGGAGAAGTGGTCCTAAAGGCCCTAAGGTACTCACTTCTTACTTTGAGTTTAACTTCTATATGCTGATTGTACCAAATAATCGTTTACGATATTAGATCATATAAAAGATAATTACAAGAAATATAACTTGAAAAATAAAATAAGTAGCATATTGTATGGCAAGTTAAAAATACGTTGATAGTGTAAAAAGAAATTCACACTTTCATCCAGTGGCGGAAATAATAGTAGCATATGATTAACGGGTCCAATTGAACACAACATTATTGACAAAGTAAACAGATATTGCATATGAAATTACAAAAGTTCAAAAATCTATTAAAATTTGAACCCGTAATTTTCAAAATTGTAGTGTTTCAATGGTAAAGAACCAAAAGGCTGGACGCAATAATATAATTTTGAATCTTAAAAACCAATTATACTCCCAAAGTTTTCAATTATTTTCAATTTTGGCAAGAATTCTAACTTTAAACTTAATTTGGTACAGTCACTATGCAACGCATGTGGAATTCGACAAAGGAAAGCTAGACGAGCCATGGCAGCAGCAGCTGCAGCAACAAATGGGAAAAATTCGACGACTGAAACATCAACAACAATGAAGATAAAGGTACAACAACAGAGACAGAAGATAACAAAAGTGAATACCAATCCTGTTATACCTTTCAAGAAAAGGTGCAAATTTTTATGTAGTACTACTACTGCTCCCGCTCCTGCTCCTCGTGTTGGATCATCATCATCATCTTATAATAATAACAATGCGCAACAAAAGAAGAAGCTTTGTTTCGAGGATTTTTTCGTGAATTTGAGCAACAATTTGGCGATGATCCATCGCGTTTTCCCACAGGATGAGAAGGAAGCTGCAATCTTGCTAATGGCATTGTCTAGTGGCCTTGTTCATGGTTAATTGAGTCTCAATTAGCTATTTTTGTTTTTGTTTTTTAAAAAATTTCGTCGGTTAATTAAAGTTAGGGTCATCACTAAAAATTTTAATATGTTGAGGTCATTAGAGTAGCACCTAGTAACTAGTGTGAAATTGAGTTTGAGATGAGGAATTATTAGCTAGCTAGAATAATAATATTAGTGAGAGTGAGATAAGGTGTAAGTGATTAATAATGGTCGCTTGTTCATCTATGGAATTGTGATGATTTTAAAATTTAATATTGAACATTCTCCCCAAAACTGTTTAGTAGTATAGTATTATTTTTCTTATTATTTATGCAGATGTTATTCACAACCTGTTTGATACATAATTAAGTTAAATTAAAAAAGTTTCTTTAACCGCAATTAACCTTTTAAATAATGAGACAATCACGTCAAATACTCTTCTTCAAATTCTATTATATTCATACTCTTTTTCTATGAGACTCTGAAAATTCTTATACCACACACACAGTGTGTAGATTTTGAAGAAAAGTATAGATAAAAAGAAGTAGCTTCAATAATTTTCGTTTTCTAATCATAATAGTCCCAACAAGAATGTGGTTCTTTTTACAATCTTGATATTAATAAATCTGTAAATCAAAATATTTATTTCGACATACTGAACATTCTCGAACTGTTACTTTTAATAATAAAAAATATTTATGCCAAAATAGCATATGTCAAAAAGAACAAAAATTCTTGGACACATAAATTAAAACTATTTTTAACTTTTCCTTAAACATAACAAAACGGTCGCGTCTATTGATTCAGTACATATGTTTCTAGTGGAATGCACTGATTATTAAATTATTGCTAATTTCCCAAAGGAACAACCAGACATCTTAGAATAAATGAAATTTGAAGAGTACTATCTACAGTTACTTATTTGGGTTAAACTATCAGTCAGTAGAACGATCAGCTTGACAAAAATATGTGGATGTTTAGGTTGACGTATGCAAAGAGTACTATTAGGGTTTGGGACCAGCTTCACAAAAGAAAAGAAAAGCTTTAAACAAAAAGATAAAATGAAACTATATAATGTGCACTGATGGGTAAATACTAGCACCCATTAAATTAATGAAAATAATCTTAGAACTTAAAAATTTAAGTAATATACATAATATCACTTAACCACAGTGGTGGAATAACCTTTGTCAAAGGAGTATTAACTAGTTACCTCTCTTTATCGAAAAATTACATTGTTTAGATATGTAAAAAAAATATGTATATATATTGTAACACCCCGTACTTTATCTTTATGATACATTGTGGTAAATACACATGAGTTTAATGAGATTGAGGTCATGAAGTTATGGAAGATTTATATCAATATTGAAGAGGTTACGCGAGCATTAGAGGTTAAACGAGTTAGAGAAATAAGTTTCGTCAAAAGTATGGAATATGGAACAAGTTATAAAGAAGACCTTAAAGAATTTTTGTCATATTTACGTATGCAAATAAAAAGCTCACTGTACAAGAAGATGAAGTCCCAAAAATGGTTGAAAATAATAATTCTTGTGTACCAAAGAGGCTATGGATTAGTACTATATATAATATGATCATGATAATGAATATATAAAGTGTGTTAAAAGATGAGTGATTATTATTTTAGTAAAGTGGGAGCAAAGAATTTATTATCAATTTATTTAGTGGGGGACAAAGTGTATAAAAGGGAGGGGTTAGTGTATGGATTGTCCTTCTACGTGGGACCATGACAAATGAACTAGCATATGATTATTAGTAACTAATGTAATATTTGATGACTACTAAGGCATAGGGGCTGGTAGGTTGACACATTTTGGGATAATAAGCTTAGTAAGCAATAAGTGTAGAAGTGTGGTTCACCAAGAAGATATATTTAAAATACTTTGTACATGCTAACTTCTTATGGAAGAACAATGGATGTATATGTCTACAGAAAATGCGACGTACAACAAACAAATGTCAAACAAATATTCTACAAAAGGAAGTATATCAAGTTTTAGTAATATAAATCAGATTTGAGGATTCATCTTCTTTTCCTTTCTTGAACGAATTTGGGAGCTTTTGGACAGAGCTTTCTCTAGTTTTTTATCATCTTCGTTCATCATTTTTAAAGGCTTAGCGAGTATGGGATTACTTCGTAGTAAAGTAAGATATCAAGAGTTTTAAAGAGGGTAACCAAAA
The DNA here is from genome assembly GCA_034509755.1 of Anisodus tanguticus. Taxonomy (NCBI): domain Eukaryota; kingdom Viridiplantae; phylum Streptophyta; class Magnoliopsida; order Solanales; family Solanaceae; genus Anisodus; species Anisodus tanguticus. Next base: position 41,861,425 of record CM067558.1, read on the forward strand.
TACGATCCCTCATCTACGATCGTCCACGAGCTTGTATGAGTGATTAAGGTTAAGCGCGTAATGAAAGAATTGACTCGTCATAAGTGATTCGGAGATTAAGCCAAGGTATGTTAAGGTAAATTATTTCTTCTTTTGGCATGTTCTAAGTACGAAATGTAAACGTAATAGTGTCTCATAAATGATTCTACTCTTAGTAGTTAAGGATGTTCATGTTATTCATTTCTATTGTCAAAGCATGTCTAAATATGTTCCTAAATTCCTATTGAGGTAAATGGGAAAGATGTTAGTATTCATAATATTAATCGGAGGTAAAGCGATATTGCATCACTCCGACAAACTTATAGTGTCTTATTGTCATATCATTCATGCATTACATTCATGTACAGACCTTGACCTCAAAAGGAGTTATATACTCTACTATATGTATGCATTATATATATGTATGGGATATGGGGAAAGGGAAGGCGTTATATACGCACACCACCTGCAGCTGGTACAGATATACACGATAATGATTATGCCCACAGAAGCTGATATGATATGATGGGATGCCCACAGAGGCTTGATGGCGTTATATACACATATGATGTGCATGACCGCATTATGCATGGCATTTAGGCATATTATGGCCCTCAGAGGCATGCTACACAGACATGATACTTATGCATATTATGACCCTCAGAGGCATTCTGCACAGACATGGTACTTATGCATATTATGGCCCTTAGAGACATTCTCTATTGATTGGTTGTTTCTTGTTTCATGTTACTTTCAGGTTTTTATTATGTTATTCTTCATGTCTGATATACTCGGTACATCAGTCGTACTGACATCCCTTTTGTCGGGGGACGCTGCGTTTCATACCCGTAGGATCAAGTAGACAGAGTGACGGTCCGCACTAGTAGGATGCTAGATTGGAGCACTCTATTTGTTCCAGAGTTGCAGTCTAGTCATGGTACGATATTTTGGCTATGCGTTGGGGGTATGGCGGGGCCCTGTCCCAACCCTATGATGCCACGTACTCTTTAGAGGCTTGTAGACAGTTGTCTTGTGTACAGTAGTCATGTATGTCTTGTCGGCCTTGGTATGTATATGTATATAGGTTGGGTCCTCCTGATTACAGGTTTTTACATAGCTCTTTCGCAGTTTACTATTCCCATATGTCAGCAGGGTATCTCGTGGCGGCCTTTATGGGCCATGAGAAATTATGGTTATATGCTAAATACATGGTTAGTGGTACTCGGCAGGTAAAGTCCGGGTACCCGTCATGACCCTCCGGTTTGGGTCGTGACACATATCTAGTGGCTTCTTTGTATATTGGGTATGTTATTGTTGTTGGCTTCTTTATATGTTATACTTTTTAATTTTTTTGAATCTCCTGATTGAAAAAACCTAACTCTGGCATTGCTTAACCATAGTTAAGTTAAAGTAATGTTGTTTGCTTTTATTGTTTCGGTGTAAACTTCATGAATAGCTTCTAGCATGCGATGGCAGATTTAGAGCACAACCTATAGATTCACGTGAACTAATAAATTTTGCCCAATCTTTATGATATATTAAGAAGTTTACTAAATATTTAACAATGAACTCAATTATATATTAACTTGAGATCATTATACAGAGACTTATAAACTTCAAATTCATAATCATAATTCTGACATTACACTATAAACAACAGCTTTTTGTGTTCGCAAGAAGTCATTGTTAAACAACGCAATATACATGTGATATACACTGAATATACATCAGTGTATATCACATATATATCACTAGGCAAAACAGGCAAACGGGCAAAGCAAGGGCCTCAGCAGCGGTGGGCCCGCGGTGGTGGGCGGAAGGCCGTTGCACTGGAGCAGAAGCCCATCACGGGAGCAGGCCCTATGATCACGGAAAAGCAGTGTAAACAACGCAATATACATGTGATATACACTGAATATACATCAGTGTATATCACATATATATCACTAGGCAAAACAGCAAACAGGCGGCAAGGGCCTCGGCGGTGGGCCAGGGCGAGTGGGCATTTGGAAGGCCGTTGCACCGGAGCAGAAGCCCATCACGGGAGCAGGCCCTATGATCACGGAAAAGCAGTGTATATTAGGAGTATATATTTATGTAATATTGTAGTATAATGATTACCATAATTAGAGTTATACACCTACCATAATTGTATAGTTAGAGTTATGGTAGAATAAGGTTTTAGGAATAGATTAGGAATAGGATTCTCCTATTTTGTAACTTGTATATATATCTATTCAATCAATGAAAATAATCAAGGGGATTATTTCTTTCATGGTATCAAGAGACTAGGTCTAAACAAAAGTTTTCTTCTCTCAAACTTTTTGTATCCTTGGCCGAGAACCCCCCCCCCCTCCCTCGGGTTTTTTCTCTCCAAATATCTCGTCTTCCGCTCTCAAAAACCTCTCTTAAATTTATCCTCCTTCTTTGTTCTTTCAAATATGTCTAAGAACAATTTTCACCCTGCCCTCACAGTTTCCAATATCAAGCTCAGTGTCCCTATTGTTCTTGAGATGGAAAACGTTCAATATGCAACGTGGGCGGAGTTGTTTAAAATTCACGCTATCTCGTATCAAGTTCTTCATCACATAATTCCTTCCGCTAGACCCCTTCCTGTGGAGGATCCTGAGGTGTGGATTACACTTGATGCTACCGTTCTTCGGTGGATATACGCCACTATTTCAGTAGACCTTCTACAGACGATTATGGAGCCCGATACCACGGCTATGGCCGCATGGAATAGATTGCGTGACATATTCCAAGACAACAAAGCATTCCCGTATCGTCACACTCGAGCAGGAATTCTCTCTCGTTCGAATGGACGTATTTCCGAACGTTTCTGCATATTGCAAGAAACTAAAGGAATTGGCGGATCAACTCCGTAACGTTGGCGCACCAGTAACAAATAATCGTCTAGTTCTACAGTTGGTTGCCGGTCTTTCGGAGGCCTATAATGGTGTTGGCACTCTCCTTCGCCAAAGCAACCCTCTTCCCGACTTCCATCAAGCCCGCTCCATGCTTACGTTGGAAGAAGCCGGTTTGGCTAAAAGGCGGCTACGGAGCAAGTCCGGTTGTCATGATGGCATCCTCTCCTAATCCTTCAGGTTTTGTTAATAATTCGGGCCAAAACCATAATCATGGTGGCGGCAAGAATAATCGCAAGAATAATAACAAAAACCGCGGGGGCAAACGCGGTGGTAATGGTGGAGGTTCCGGTAGTCAGCAAAACGTCGGTGGGTCCCATCCGGTGAACGGTGGCCCACCGCCCCCATGGGCCCAGCGGTGGGGCCCATGGCGATGGAGCGATGGCGGTGGACCGTGGGCCGGCGGCCCCGGCCATACCGGCAGGCGACGGGTAATTCCGGCGGCCGGTGGGGCGGCCAACGATCCGTGCCCAATGCCCAAGCGGTGGCGGCCCGGCGGCGGTGGCCCGGCGGCGGCGGTGGTAGCGATTACGGACCTGTGCCCGGCTCGGCAAAGAGTTCTTGGACCCCGACCTCCGCAAGCCCATCATGCGGCAGGCCCTACTCGGACCGATATCGAGGCCGCGATGCACACGTTGGGATTGACTCAACCGGACCAAAATTGGTACATGGACACCGGGGCTACTACTCACATGACTTCCGACTCGTGTACTCTCTCATCTTATTCCAATTTGAGCACCCCTCGGGGTATAATTATTGGTAATGGCGAGTTCTATTCCAATTCTAGGGTACGGTCGAAAACGTTGTCTCCCCCCAATCCACCACTCCTCTTGAAAAATACTTTACATGCTCCTAAATTGATTAAAAATTTAGTGTCCGTCCGAAAGTTCACAAATGACAATTTCGTTTCGTTGAATTTGATCCTTTCGGTTTCTCTCGTGAAGGATTTCAAGACGGGGAGTCGTCTCATGAGGTGTGATAGTAGGGGGATCTATATCCTATCATGCCCGGTTTTCGTCCATCGAGTCCCGCCTTGCCATCGCCTTTTGCACCATCTCTCCTTCCATGTGGCATGCTCGTCCGGGTCATCAGGGATCTTCTATTTTATCGTTTTAGATAAAAATAGCTTTATTTCTTGTAAGGGTACGAGTCGTACTCCAATTTGTCATCATGTTCCTTAGGAAAAATTGTTAAGTTGCCATTTGTAGACTCCAATTCTCATACTTCTATGCCATTTGACATTATTCATAGCGACTTATGGACATCTCCTGTTCTTAGTTCAATGGGTCATCGATATTATGTTCTCTTTTTAGATGATTATTCTAGATTTTTGTGGACGTTTCCAATTGCGAATAAATCACAAGTGTTTTCCGTCTTCATAAAATTTAGAGCGTTCATTCGTACTCAATTCGAAAGAGAAATAAAAAATATTCAATGTGATAATGGGAAAGAGTATGACAATAGGGAGTTTCGAGAATTTTGTGCTACTCATGGGATAAATTTTTGGTTTTCATGTCCTCATACATCTTCACAAAATGGGAAAGCCGAACGCAAAATTCGGTCCATAAATAACATTGTCCGAACTCTCCTAATCCATGCCTCCATACCTCCGTATTTTTGGCATCATGCTCTACAAATGGCCACTTACCTTCTTAACATAATTCCGTCTAAAGGTCTGACATATTCTTCCCCTCTCAAAATCTTATATAATAAGAACCCTTCTTATTCTCACCTTCGGATTTTTGGGTGCTTGTGTTATCCACTATTCCCATCCACAACAATTAACAAACTCCGTGCTCGGTCTACCCCGTGTGTGTTTTTGGGTTATCCGTCAAATCATCGTGGTTATAAGTGTTTTGATTTATCCTCCAAGAAAATCATAATCAATCGCCATGTCATTTTTGATGAAACTCAATTCCCGTTTACGAAAGGTCATACTCCCGAACCTAAGTTGTATAATTTTTTGGATGACCAAATATCCCCGTATATTATTCGGAATTTTTCGGACAACTCCCGTACCCAAAATTCCCCAGCGGGCCCACTGCCCGCTGGCCCCACGCACCGTCGCCCCCTCGTCGCTCCGGCCCACCGGAACAGTTCCAAAGAATCGGGCTCGCCCTGACCCAATTCTCGGGAACCGCTCCAGAATCCGAGTCCACCCTTTACCGATTTGGGCGGCGCAGCCCACCGCCTCGCCGGCCGGTCCGTCCCGAGCCCGTAAAATTCCCAAAATTCCATCCCTTCTTCCTCGAGTCATAGACCGGTCACTCGTAGTCGGCGGGGTATTTTTACACCTAAAAGACATTTTAATTTACATTCTGATGTCTCTAAATCCCCCTTGCCCCGCAATCCTGTGTCTGCATTAAATGACCCTAATTGGAAAATTGCTATGACTGATGAATATAATGCTCTTATTGAGAATAAGACGTGGGAGTTGGTGCCCCGTCCATATGGTATTAATGTTATCAGGTCTATGTGGATTTTTGCTCATAAGGAGAATTCGATGGGTCCTTTGCTCGGCATAAGGCGCGACTTGTTGGTGATGGTAAGACTCAGCAGGTTGGTATTGATTGTGGTGAGACGTTTAGTCCGGTGGTCAAACCGGCTACCATTCGCACTGTACTTAGCTTGGCTCTTTCAAAGACTTGGCCGATTCATCAGTTGGATGTCAAGAATGCGTTTCTACATGGAGATCTCAAGGAAACAAGTCTATATGCATCGCCCGTTGGGTTTCGTAGATCCCAACCGCCCTCATCATGTCCGTTTGTTGAAGAAGTCCTTATATGGGCTTAAGCGTCTCCACGTGCCGGTATACACGATTTGCGGATTTTGTTTCGACTATTGGGTTCACACACAAAGCAGTCCGATAATTCTTTGTTCATCTACCGCCGTGGTTCATCATTGGCCTATATTCGTTATATGTGGATGATATCATCTTGACCGCCTCCTCCGATGTTTTGCGTCGGTCTATCATGGCCATGCTCGCCCGAATTTGCTATGAAGGACTTAGGGCCGTTGAGTTATTTTTTGGGGATTGCCGTCAAACGTCATTCGGGTGGCTTGTTTTCGTCTCAACGGAAGTATGCCGCCGAGATCATAGAGAGGGCCGGGATGTCATCCCGTAAGTCCACTTCCACACCGGTTGATGCAAACCCAAAGCCGAGTGCCGCGCAGCGGGTGCACCATACGAGGACCCGACCCGTATCGCAGATCTTGCGTGCAGGGCCCTCCAAAGATCTTACCTTTACCGGACCGGATATTACATATGCGGTTCGGCAGGTGTGTTTATTCATGCATGATCCCGTAGAGTTGAGCACATGAATGCAATCAAACGCATCATTCGGTATATTCGGGGGACACTAGACTATGGGTTGCACTTGTATCCGTCATCTACATCCACACTTGTCTCTTACACGGATGTCGATTGGGGTGGGTGTCCGGACACCGAGACGGTCGACTTCGCTCTTGTATGTTCCTTGGCAACAACTTGGTCTCCTGGTCGCCAAACGTCGTGCAACTTTATCACGCTCAAGTGCCGAGGCGAATATCGAGGGTAGCGAATGTGGTCTCCGAATCATGTTGGCTACGTAATTTGCTTTTGGAGCTTCATTGTCCCATTCGAAGGCAACCTTGGTATATTGCGATAACATTAGTGCCATCTACCCGTCGTGTAACCCGAGTTCAACACCGGCGCACCAAGCATATCGAAATGGACATTCACTTTGTCCGTGAAAAGGTTGCAAAAGGTCAAGTTCGCGTATGCCATGTCCCGTCTCGTTATCAAATTGCGTACATCTTTACAAAGGGTCTACCACGGTTCTCTTTGAAGATTTTAGGAAAGATCTCGCGTTCGAAAACCGCCCGCTATGATGCGGGGGTGTGTTAAACAACGCAATATACATGTGATATACACCGAATATACATCGGTGTATATCACATATATATCACTAGGCAAAACAGCAAAACAAAGAAGGGCCTCGGCGGTGGGCCACGCGGCGCGTGGCCGCACTGAAGGCCGTTGCAGACGGGAGCAGAAGCCCATCACGGGAGCAGCCCTATGATCACGGAAAAGCAGTGTATATTAGGAGTATATATTTATGTAATATTGTAGTATAATGATTACCATAATTAGAGTTATACACCTACCATAATTGTATAGTTAGAGTTATGGTAGAATAAGGTTTTAGGAATAGATTAGGAATAGGATTCTCCTATTTTGTAACTTGTATATATATCTATTCAATCAATGAAAATAATCAAGGGGATTATTTCTTTCAGTCATTTGCCAGAGAAAGTACGTACATGTATATGAAAAAAACAGAAAAAGAAAAGAGATCGAGAAAAGCTTCTGAATTTCTTTTTATTCTTCCATTGTCAACTCACTTTCTTCCCATGCACGGTCCCCTACAACCCTCTGTGTTCTTTTGTTTTCTTTCCTTTCATTTGATTCTACTTTTAAAAAATATATATATTTAAGCCACTCCCCCAGGGTCATTTGATTATACTAGAGCCAACATGATGAGGTGATACAATTATTTTTTGGGTCAAGGAGAGATATATTATTATAGGAAAAATTACGGTCAAATACTATTCAACTGTCTAGTTTATAAAATATGTATATAATGTATAGGTAGTTTATATTTTATACTAAATATATATATACTTCATCAGTTCACTTTTAGTTGTCCACTATACTCTAAGTAAAATTTTTACTTGTCTACTTTAACATATCAAGAGAATCATGGGCGGAGTGAAGAACAGCCCGGGGGTTCGCTTCGGCGAAAAATTACACTGTTTATACATAGTTAAAATTACTTTTTATGTATATATAGTAGATGTTGAACCTCATTTGGCTTCTTCGTGTGTTTACTTTTTATATTTGACCCCCCCTCCCCCTAGTGAAAATCCTGGCTCCGCCACTGAAGAGAATAACAATTTATTTTTCCTATTATACCCTCAACATTAACTACTCATTCCAAATCATTTTCCAAGTTCATTAAGACTATACAATAATTAATATGGGTATCACGATAACATATGCACTTCATTTATTATTTATTAAGGAGCGTGCAAATAGACAAGTAAAAGTGAACGGAGGGAGTACTATACATACCTATAAAAGACATATATAGCCGAAATATATATGTTATACGATATATACATATACTATACATAATATATACAGTCAAAGTGTATATAAGTAGTGTATACTTCAGCACAAAGTCAACAGATCTCAATGAATACAATATGATTTATGACTACACAAACTTTTGAGAACTATGTGTTGTATAATAGGGTAATGGATTTAAAGATAGGTTAGGCACACCGAAAAATGATGTTATATTTAAAGGTATTAATTCCTCCCTCTCAGGTGTAAAAGGTTCACTAAGAAATTAACCTTCTAGGATACAAAACCTATAACTCTCTCTCTATCTATCTATCTATCTATCTATCTATATATCTATCTATCTATATATATATATATATATATATATATATATATAAGAGAGAAATATTTGAACTATTGAAGCTATTATTGGTTTCCCATTCATAATGAATGGGAGCCCAAGAGCTTGACCAACATGTTCAGCCCATTAATTCTTTTATAGCCACAAGGAAGTTCAAACTTCTACTCAAAACCAATGTGGGACAAATGACTCTTACTCAAAATCAACGTGGGACAAATGACTCTTACTCAAAAAATCAATATGGGATAAATTACTCAATTATGATGGAAATACTCATATCCAATGTGGGATCTATAACAATCCCCTACTTATTTACATGCATAATGAAAATAATAAAATATATATAACTTGAGTTACACAACGAATAGCCATGAAGTTGACTAGGCCTTTAACTTATGGTTGAATATGAAACACTAAGGAATCACATTCTTGCCGCATATGATTTCTTGCTCCTTTTTTAATCTTGGCAGCCTCATTGAATATGAGCCTTATGCTGAATCCTGGATTCACAAGTACTCTAGGATCTTACCGAATGATCCCTAAGAAGCGGCCTCTCACTTCTATACTTGTATAGGTAGACTTATCAAGAATGTCCACAACGCATCCTACAAATCTATAAGTCTATTAAGGACTTAGAATCCAACCTTTACATGTTGTGGTAAACAAAGGTGCATAGGTCAGATATAGAGCTTTCGAAATAGTATCACCCCCACTATTTTCAAGTTATGCACTTTGAGATGTATCCAAGTTTCCATCTCGTCAACGTCTAATATTGAATTGCATTTTTAACTCTCATCATAAGATGCCAAATATATAACTTGTACCTTAGAATAGAGTTGGTTTCAATAAATACATCGTTTATATAGGTAATAGCCCCATATCTCGCATGACCTTTTTGATCTTATATCCCGATAACAGTTTTGTTAACGGATATGCTAGCATTTGGTTTGTTGGAAGATATTCAAGTGTGATCTTCCCCTTCTTAACCATACTTCGAACATGATTAAATCTCATAGAAATATGTTTACTATGATCATATATTCTCTCATTCTTTGCATTGTAAACCGCATCTTGATTATCACAATACAAAGTTATAGGACCCTTCTTCGGTTCTATAAAAGGAATAGCTCTTAGGAATCTTATAAACCATAGAAGCTCTTTGGCAGCCATTGACATGGTTATGTATTCAGATTCCATTGAAGATAAAGCAACACAACTTTTCTTTTTCGAAGTCCAAGAAACTATGGCACCTCCAACAGTAAATAACCATCCACTATTTGACTTAGAATCACTTGCATCTGATGCCCAATTTGCATCACTAAAACACTCAAGTGTAGATGCATTGTATTTGTAATGCAGATCATAATTCCTTGTTGACTTCAAGTACCTTAGTACTCGTTTTAGCTCCTTCCAATGATCTTCTCCCGGATTGCTAGTAAATCTACTCAATATGCCAATAGAATACTCAAGATCGGGTCTTGTGTGATTCACCACATACATAATACTACCGATTATTTTGGCATATTCTTCTTGATTTATAGTTTCTCCTTCATTTGGAACTAATTTTACGATTGGATTGATAGGACTTGTACTATCCTTGCAGTCAAAGTAATTAAACTTCTTTAACACTTTCTCAATGTAATGAGATTGTGTTAGAATGCAAGTTCCACCTCTCTTGAGTACTTTGACTCTCAATATGACATCGACAGGACCTAAATCCTTTATGTCAAAAGCTTGCTTTAAAAACTCTTTGGTCTCATTCACACATTTTATGTCAGAACCAAAGATAAGCAAGTCATCAACGTATAAAGTCACCGCTACTTTATACTTAAAAGTAACCTTAGTAAAAACACAACTTTCTACTTTGCTACTCTTAAATTCGAACCTTTTAATTTCTTGCTTAAACTTTTTGTACCATTATCGTGGTGCTTGTTTAAGCTCATACAGAGACTTCTTTAATTTGCATACTTTATGTTCTTCACCTTTAATAACATAACCTTCCGGTTGATGCAAATAAATTTCCTCATTCAAGTCTCCGTTTAAGAACGTTGTTTTAACATCCATTTGATGAACCTCCAATACATACATAGATGCAATAGCAAATATGGTTCTGATTGATTTGAATTTAGAAATGGGAGAGAATGTCTCAAAATAATCAATCTCCTCCTTTTGACTAAAACCTTTGGCTACCAATTTGGCCTTGTACTTATCAATAGTACCATCAGTTTTGAATTTTTTTTTCAGAACCCACTTGCAACCAATAGACTTAGTGATAGGAGGTAAATCAACAAGAGCCAGGTTTGGTTTTCAAGTATAGACTTGATTTCATCATCCATGGCTCTTTTCCACATATCAGAATCTGATTGTGACATAGCTTATTGAAAAGTTTTTGGATCCTCTTCTAACATGTAACTCAACATATCAGGACCAAAAATCTTTTCAATTATATATCTCTTACTTCTCCTTAATTCGATTATTTCATCATTCTTCTTTTCTTCTATCTTCTCATCATTCACAATATCATTTCCGGTTGCATGCTCATTAAGATCAAGTTCACCAAATAAATCATTATTTATTTCAATTTTATCAGCATCACGAATATTAAAGTGCTCATAAAATATAGCATGCGCAGCCTCAAATACACTATTATCATGAAGCCTAAGAAATCTATATGTTTTACTCATAGCAAAATAATCAATAAAAACATATTTAACTGCTCTACTACCAAGTTTTGGCCTTTTCAAAGTTGCGTCCAAAACATATGCAATACAACCCCATACTCTTAATACTAGGCTTACACCCAATAAACAACTCAAATAGAGTTTTCATATGTTTCTTGTTTACAATCCTGTCAGTAATGTAACAAGAACTCAATAGCGCCTCTCCCCAATAACTCATTGGTAATTTTGAATGTATTAGCATGGCACTAACCATTTCCATTATGGATCTATTTTTCCTTTCGGCCACTCCATTTTGTGGTGGAGTATTAGGTGCTGAAAATTCTCTAACAATTCCATTTTGTAAACAAAATGATATAAACTCGTTAGATAGATATTCACCACCTCTGTCCGATCTCAAACATTTGATCCTTAAATTGGTTTTATTTTCAACTTCCTCCTTGAAGATTTTAAACTTATTTAAGGTCTCATCTTTGGTTTTAAGCAAATACACATAGGAGAACTTTGAATAATCATCAATAAAAGTTATGAAATATCTTTTACCACCTTTAGTAATATGCTCTTTATTATCACAAATATCCGTATGATAAAGTTCAAGTAAACCATTTGTTCTAACAACACTTTTGAAAGAAGATTTAGTCAATTTGGATTGAGAGCAACATTCACAAGTTTTTGTGGTAAAAGTTTTAGAAGAGTTAGGAATAAAATCATTTGAAATCACGCGATTCATAGCATTTATACCAACATTTCCTAGTCTATAATGTCAATTAACATGATCATCAACATTAAGTAAAATATCCGAAAAGTAAGCAGAAGATGCAGTCTTATTATAGTCAACATTCAACAAGTACATCTTGTCTTTCATGTAACCTTTTCCTACAAACTTCCATTCTTAGTGATAGTCACTTTTTGGGAACCAAAGGCTACTTTGAATCCATTTTCGTCCAATTTGTGGACCGATACAAGATCCTTCCTCATAGAGGGGATATAATACACATTTCTCAAAGTCAAATATTTTCCGAAGTGAGAGGAAGAACAATAGTGCCTACGCTAAGAACTTCGCTTGATGATGCATTTCCCATGTAGGCGGTCTTGGCCTCTTTCACCATTTCATATGTCTTGAACAAACTCTTGTTTGGAGTAACATGACAGGTAGCACCCGAGTCCACCCACCAATCAGTAGTGCCATTGTTGACAAGGCATACTTCATACATGACAGCGACAAATTCTTTGTCATCAACCACATTGGTTTGTTCCTTTTTCTTGTCTTTCCCCTTACATTGACGGCATTCCCTAGCATAGTGGCCAGGTTTGCCACAAACATAACAACTTCTTTTCTTTTTGTTGTTGTTTTTGTTGTTATCATCATTCCCATTTTTCTTAAAGAATTTCCTCTTCTTGAACGTTCCTTGGTTTCCCTTAGAAGTTCCATGAAGATTTTTTATCATAAACATGATTCACACCATCATTCTTCGAAAAAACTTAACCATCTCTCTTAAGGCTTTCGATCTCAATTTGAATACCCTGAAGAAGTTCATCCAAAGAGATAGATTTCTTCTTATGCTTCAGTTTCTTTTGGTAATCTTTCCATGAAGGCGGAAGTTTACCAACGATGGTTGAAACTTGAAAAGTTTCAGAAATGGGTTCATCAGCATTAGCACATTATGTTGCTATATCATTTAACTCGTTAACCTAATCAATGACCGGTCGAGAATCCACCATCTTGTACTCAACATACTTGTTAACCAAAAAAGACTTATTCCCTACATATTCATTGACATACCTTCGTTTTATAGTATTCCAGAGTTCTGCAGCAGTTTTGTGAATGTGAAAAATGCTGAACAGTGTGTTGTTCAGCGACTGCAAAATTGTGTAACGGCAAACGAAATAATCATTTTTCCATTTCTTCGCCTTCTCAGTTGCCTCAGTCTTTTGTGCATCCGGATCAATGACTTCCTCCGGACAACCTTCAAACAGAACATAGCAATTGTCAAAAGGTACTCCATCTTTAAACTGCAACGCTTGTAGTTAAGCCCATTCAGCCTTTCGAATTTGTCTCCATCGTTCAACTGCGCCTTAACCAATACCGACTCCATTGCAGAAATTTTAATACCTTTAAAATTGTTGTATAATAGGGTAATGGATTTAAAGATAGGTTAGACACACCGAAAAATGATGTTATCTTTAAAGATATTAATTCCTCCCTCTCATGTGTAAAAGGTCCACTAAGAAATTAACCTTCCAAGATACAAAACCTTTAACTCACAGAAATTCAAAAGTTACACTTAACAAATTTCAGAAGCAGAAATGGCAAGTATACAATATAGACTTTGAAAATAGAAGAAAGAATAAATAGTAGAGAAGGGAATATCTGTAATTGCATTTCTACAAAACACTAAGTATTTATAAATACTCAATGGTTGCCCCGAAGCATTGCAACACTTCCACGAAGAGATACTTCGTCCACGAAATAATTCCACTATAAAATTGTTTTTGTTCCCTCTCTATTTTAAAATATTTATTTATTTATATATATACATATGACAAAGTTTTGAACTATTGAAGCTATTATTAATTTCCCTCCATAATGAATGGGAGCCCAAAAGCTTGACCAACATGTTAAGCCCATTAATTCTTTTATAGCCAAAAGGAAGTTCAAACTTCTACTCAAACACCAATGTGGGACAAATGACTTTTACTCAAAACCAATGTGGGACAAATGACTCTTACTCAAAAAACTAATGTGGAACAAATTACTCAATTATAATGGAAATACTCATATCCAATATAGATATATAACACTATGTTGGCAAACTAGTTGACCGAAAGATACATTTACGTAAGTTTTTTATTATTATATTAATCAATATAAAATCATTACAGACCGTGTGTTATTATAGAGCACTTAATTAATCAAATTTTCAAGTTGGGCCACAAAGAAAAATGAACCCCTTCCACCCTTTTAGCTCTACCCGTGATAGAACATAAAGGTGAAATGGAAAGATAATTAATTGTATAATATAAGTGGGTTAGACTGAAGATCAAAGTTACATGGTCAAGGCCCAATATTGCATTGGGCTTCAAAGAAGAAGAATAAGGCTTCATAAAGTGGTCTTTAATTTTTATCCTTCCTTATTAAAATGTTAAACTTCCGCCCTTGCCTTCATTTAATGAAATTTTTGTGACAAAAATACCTTTCCACCCCACAAAGCGCTTTCTCTTTAACTTCTTTTCTTCTCTTCCTCTCCAACTTCATACTCTTCATTCTCCTTTTTAATCTATTTTTTTTATAAAAAAAAAAACACCTCAGTGTACTAAGCTCGCGCTATACGCAGAGTCCGGGGAAGTGTTGGACCACAAGGGTCTATTGTACGCAGTCTTACCTTATGTTTCTGCAAGAGGCTGTTTTCACGGCTTGAACCTGTGACCTTCGGGTCATATTCCAACAACTTTTTAATCTATTTTATGATATTAGTTTACCTTTAATATTATTTCAGAATTAGAGCAATTAACAAGGAATGTGATGTCCTAATTAGTTTTATTTTTTTACACAATCAGTTACTCCTACTATTTATTTAGTTAACCCAAATAAATAGAAATCCCAATTTTCATGATAGATAAGATACTGCACTTCCTAGTGACCTAAAATGGGCTTATCCCTTGTGCAAAATTCCAAGGGTCTACTTACCAAAGATCAAGTCAATAGTCATCATCATCATCATATGTTATTTTCTGGGATCGGCATAAACTGTAAGGGGAAGTATGTGCAACAGTGCAAGTACCTTGAGAAATTATATTAACTCTAAATTGATCACGGAAAAGCAAGGAGAAAAAGAAAAAAATTATGACTTAAGGTATGAAAATGCTCAAGTATGCTATAATGAAACCCATATATCTATTTAATGCACGTTTTTCCTTGTCTCATTAAAAAAAGGTAGAAAAATGCTCAAAAATTTGCGTTAGAGAGATGATTGGCAATTTGCCTTCTGCTACACAGCTGTTTTTCAAGGCTTGGAGAATATTTTTCCTTTTAAGGTAATTATCAAGGAGAAACTTGAGTAGGTGGGTGGGAGATTTGCAAGTATATATAATGGGAAGCGATGCCTATAGACAAAAATAGTTTAATTTATATATATATATATATATATATATATATATATATCAAATTAAGTATGCTTTATTGGACAAAACTTGCAAGTGTATATAATGAGAAATTATGCCTAGAGGCAAAAGTAATTTCATTTTTATATATAAAAAAATAAAAATTAATCAAGTTAAGTTTGCCTTATTAGGAAAAACTTGTTGGAAATTTGTCTTTGGCGGGGAGGTGCGTCCACCCATATTTAATGTATTAAACACTAGTGTTCCGCATGTTGGAGGCTTTGTTTCTTCTCACATGCATAATCTACTAAGTGAGTAGATGACCGTAGGGCCAAGAATCGTCAAATTTCGTTGAGAAATGAAAGAGATATTGGTCCACGAAGTAAGGTGTTTGAGACATGAAAATATGGTGTGGTACAAATCTACCGCATCGGTGGGAAAAGGAAGAATTGCTCTCTTTATAAGTCTCTAAAGTGGTTAAGGGTTTGGGACCCCAAGGGGTATCCCATGTGTTTAAAGGAGGGAGGACCTAGATGTGCTTGTGTTCAAGGTTAAGCCCACACGCGCGTCGCCGCCGCCCGTCCGGTCGGGCTCGGGTCGTGGGCTGTGGGGACTTTCTGATATTATCTTTTTGGATCCCAAATTACTTAATATTTACAGTTTGGTCCCTAGAGTTTCTGAAAAGATGATTTTGGGAGTGACGGAAGGCAGAAACTTTCTGCCTACCGTTTGGACTATTTTTTGGAGCATTAACCAGCCATTACTTGGCTGTTAACTACTCCATAAACAGCCCTCCTTCAATGACCATCATCAACCTCTCTAATGGCCATTAACAACCCTCTCTAATGTCATTAACAACCCTCACTAATGCCATTAATAGCATTATTTGTGGCAGTTGAGGAGTCCCTCCTCCATGCTATATATTGATGTCTTTTGGCTCAATTATGCAAAATATACAACACGAAAAACAGTGCACTTTCAGTAACGAAAAGCAGTGCACTAACAGTGGCTTAAAACAGTGAGGAAAGAAGCACATATACACAAGATATACACAACAGAGACACACTATATACACAGAGACAAAACAGAAAAGAAAGTCAGTCCAATAACGTTGGACGAAAACAGAAACTCTTCCTTCCTTTTTCATTTCTTCAGCAAGTCGATTTGTATTTGTTTTCTTCGTCAGACTCAACCTATTTGCTTTGTAGTGTTGAGATTAAAGTGTTGTTTTATCTTGGGAGACTATTGCCCGCTAACGTAAACGCATATATACGGGGCAATCTTGTCTTAAGGACAGAGTGCAATCACTCGACTCAACACACAACGTTGTAACCATCCGATTTGGTGTTTCTTGATTTCAGGTTATCAAGATTCAACAACTTTGTGGCAGTTTTGAAGATTGACTATTTATTTATTCTTTCGAACACTTGTAATATTTATTTACTTCCCGTACTGCTTTACTACAATAGTAGCCAACAAAACTTGCAAGATTATATAATGGAAAGTTATGCCTAGATGTAAAAGTAGTTTTATTTTTATATATAAAAAAGAGTAAAAATTCATCAAGCTAAGTTTATCTGATTGGCCAAAACTTGCAAGATTATATAATGGGAAGTAATGCTTAGAGGCAAAAGTAATGTAATTTTTCTATAAAAAAAAAAGCAAAAATTCATCAAGTTAAGTTTGCATGATTTGGCAAAACTTGCAAGATTATATAATAGGAAGTTTTGCCTTAAGGCCTAAATTTATATTCCAAAGTTAGTCAAGTCAGACCTTAAGACCTAACTTTATAGGAGTATTTCAAAGTTAGTCAAGTTAAGCATTAACCTTAGGTCATAACTTTATATTCCAAAATTAGTCAAGTTAAGCCTTAAGACATAACTTTAGATTTCAAGTTAGGCCTTAAGACATAACTTTAGATTCCAAAGTTAGTCAAGTTAGGCCTTAAGGCATAACTTTAAATTCCAAAACTAGTCAAGTTAGGTCTTAAGGCATATAACTTTAGATTCCAAAGTTAGTCAAGTTAGGCCTTAAGGCATAACTTTAGATTCCAAAATTAGTCAAATTAGGTCTTAAGGCCTATCTTTATATTCAAAGTTAGTTAAGTTAGGTCTTAAGGCATAACTTTAGATTTCAAACTTAGTCAAGTCATGACTTAAAGCATAACTTTATATTCCAAAGTTAGTCAAGTCAGGTCTTAAAGCATAATTTTATATTTCAAAGTTAGTCAAGTAAGGTCTTAAGGCATAACTTTAGATTTCAAAGTTAGTCAAGTTAGGCGTTAAGGCATAACTTTAGATTTCAAAGTTAGTCAAGTCTATAGACAAAAGTAGTTTAAATTTTATATATGAAAAAGGTAAAAATTCATCAAGTTAAGTATGCCTTATTGGACAAAACTTGCAAGAATAGTCTTATGTCTGAAGACAAACTCTGCCTTAAGGTAGAGTTTGCATGTCTTAAGGTAGAATTTGTCTGCAAACTTTACCTTATAAGGCAGAGTTTGTCTTATGTCTGAAGGCAAACTTTGTCTTAAGGTGGAGTTTGCATGCTTTTAAGGTAGAGTTTTACCGAAAATTCAAAGAAGGAATCTATAGTAGTAGTAGAAAAATATGGATTTTGGTAAAGAAAGTAAAAAATGTGTGTAGGTAGCCAGGTAGGTATTTTGAGCAGATACTTCTGCTTTCTTTAGTTCTTTGTTTCACATTTGGGAGAGAAACGAGTGTACGGACTAGGAAGACTGGAAAATGCTTCCTTTTTTTTCCTTTTTTTTCCTTTTTGCTGATTCATGTTAAATATACTCGTGATATACATGGGTTAATATACATGTCCATGTATATCACGGTTTCACGGTATACTAACCCGTGTATATCATGATTTTGGAGATTAATTATGGTGTAAATATTATTCGGTCTATGTGGATTTTTACTCAAGGATTCTGACGGTTCTTTTGCGAGGCATAAGGCTCGTCTTGTAGGTGATGGTAAGACTCAGCAGGTTGGCGTAGATTGTGGTGAGACATTTAGTCTGGTGGTCAAACCGACTACCATTCGCACTGTTCTCAGTCTGGCTCTTTCGAAAGCTTGGCCCGTCCATCAGTTAGATGTGAAAAATGCTTTCTTACATGGTGATCTTAAGGAGACCGTTTATATGCATCAGCCCTTGAGTTTTCGAGACCCCAAATATCCTCATCATGTATGTTTGTTGAAGAAGTCATTGTATGGGCTTAAGTAAGCCCCACGGGCTTGGTATAAGAGATTTGCTAACAATGTTTCGTCTATTAGGTTTTCGCACATCAGGTCTGATAATTCATTGTTCATATATCATCGTGGTTCTTCCCTGGCTTATATTTTATTATATGTGGATGATATTTTCTTGACTGCCTCCACTGATGCTTTGCGCAAGTCTATCATGACCATGCTCAGTTCTGAGTTTGCTATGAAAGACTTGGGGTCCTTGAGTTACTTTTTGGGGATTGTTGTTTCTCGTCATGCAGGTAGGTTTTTCTTATCTCAACGAAAGTATGCAGCTGAGATTATTGAGCGTGCTGACATGTCCTCGTGCATGTCTACTTCTACTTCCATCGATACTAAGCCCAAGTTGGGTGTTGCGTCTGACTCACCTTACGAGGATCCAACCCGCTATTGCAGTCTGGCAGGGGATCTTGAGTATCTTACTTTCACGAGACCAAATATTACGTATGACATACAATAGGTGTGCTTGTTTATGCATGATCCCAGGGTTGAGCACATGAATGCGCTCAAACGCATTATTCGATACATCCAGGGAACACTTGACTATGGCTTACATTTATATCAGTCATCGACATTTACACTTGTCTCATATACAGATGCTGATTGGAGTGGTTGTCCACACCAGACGTTACACGTCCGGCTATTGTATATTTCTTGGTAATAACTTGGTCTCATGGTATGCGAAGCGTCAGTCTACATTGTCATGCTCTAGTGCAGAGGTCGAGTATCGAGGGGTGGTCAATGTGGTCTCTGAATCGTGTTGGTTACGTAATCTTCTTTTAGAGCTTCATTGTCATATTCAGAAAGCTACCTTGGTTTATTGTGATAATGTTAGTGTCATCTACCTTTCTGGTAATCATGTTCAACACTAACGCACTAAACACATCGAGATGGATATTCACTTTGTTCGCGAAAAGGTAGCTCGTGGACAAGTACGCGTATGTCATGTCCCTTCCAGGTATCAAATTGCAGACATCTTTACCAAAGGTCTTCCGTCAGTACTTTTTGAAGATTTTAGGGACAGTCTCAGCGTATGAAAATCGCCCGCTATGACTGTGGGGGTGTGCTAAATATACCCGTGATATACATGGGTTAGTATACCATGTATATCACGGTTTCACAAGGAATAAAACCAAGTGTGAAACCGTGGTATACATGATATACTAACCCGTGTATATCACGGTTTTGGAGATTAATTATGGTGTAGATATTGTATTAAAATTAGGCTTGTACACTTACCATATGTATATGATTCTTGTACAACTAAAATAGGGTTTTGGAATTAGAATAAAAATATGATTTTTCTATTATGGAATATTATAAATTATATATACCCGTGATATACATGAGTTAGTATACCATGTATATCACGGTTTCACAATTCAGATTTCAGAGGAAAAGAAATGATGGTGATCCTTTGGGAATTAACGAAAGGCCAAATTAGAGTCAATATAGAACTGCCAAACAAAAATTGCACCAAGTCAATAAATCACTTCAAATGCCCAATATTTATCTGTTTTTTTTTACATTTCAATGGAAATCCATTTCATTCTTGATGAAATTCAATCATAAAAGAATCTATAAACCTTAACACGTCGAGCTCATTTCAAGTGAAATCTCTCTGATGCCATGTCTCTGAAAAATAACCAGCGAGTAGATATACTTCACTAATTAAGACTCTTAGTAATCAGAAGTATAGATAATTCAAAGATGAATTTTCATATCTGGATTTGAAATTTGGAGATGTCACAATTGATCCAAATACTTCTTGCCTGATTTCTGTGACTATTAATGTACTCAAAATACTCAAATAATCAAGAGCTTTTGAAATTCATCATTGTTGATACTTGGAGCTCAAAGAGGAGAGAAAGATAAGATTGGGGAAGAACATGAATTGAAAAAGAATCCTAAACTATGTAAGATGGGAGGGTAATTTCGTCCTAATGTTATTGCCTTAAAAACTAAAAGGCAAAATTTAAAGCATTTAAATGTGTGGGACAAAAATTAAAGACCAACCCAAAATAAGGACATTTGAGCCAATGACCCATAAGGCTTTCGATATGCAAGATTAACAAAAAAAAAATTGCACGGTTTGTTCTTCAAAAGGGCTGGTCTTTAATTTTTCCCCCTCAAATCGTTGGTCTTTAATTTTTGCACTTACTTCTCATTTAAAGAAAATTTATGGGCCAATATACCTTTATTTGTTGGTGTACAAAATCAGAGATACTAGGTTCGATCTCCAACAAAGTAAAAAAAAATCCGCAAGACAAGGTTTTGATAGAAACTTTGTCTATTCACGAAAAAATACATAGAAACTATGCGTTGTCTAACATAATTATCTAGTACTAATTCGCAAAGCAAGTTTTCATAAAAACTATGTACCTTTTTGCGAATAAGCAGAGTTTCTATCAAATTCTTGTCTTGCGAAATTAGGTCATAGATTCGAATTTCTTTTTTGTTTTTGTAAATGTCAGCAGTATTTTTAACGACATTTTTGTTACTTAAAGTGCCGAAGGGAAAAAATTAAAGAACTCCAATTTGAGAGAAAAATTAAAGAACTCCAATTTGAGAGAAAAATTAAAGAACATCCCAAATTGGGGGTATTTGTGTGAATTGCCTATGATGGATTGGTTCAGTGTAGATCATTGTCCTCCTATTTTTAGAAGGACAACTATAGGCCTACCAAAATGTGGGCTTACGTAGAAAGCGAATTCAAAGCCCATTGATATTAGAATTACAGGATCAAATGCACATAATGTCCAAATCCTATACAAAAGTTTGATCGCAACGTTTCGTAGAAAACAAATTTCAACTATCACTTTTTTTTGTAGTTTCACACCTCAATTATCACTTGTTCCCTTTTTCTATCTAAATTATCTCTGTCTATATATAATAGCATAGTTCGAAGCTAATCAGGCTAACTATCAACTGTTAGTAGATGATATGGTTCAGGTAGTAAAATGAAACAACTGATAATAAGGGGGTGAAACTCGCAAAAAAATAATAGTTCGAGTATGTTTTTGACCATTGGCTCAATATATTGAAAGATATTCACTCTTCTACTCAATGTTTTGATTACATTTATATCTAATCTCTCTATCATATCTACCCGATGCTTTGATTACATTTATATCTAATCTCTCTATCATATCTACTCAATGTTTTGATTACATTTATATCTAATCTCTCTATCATATCTACTCAATGTTTTGATTACATTTATATCTAATCTCTCTATCATATCTACTCAATGTTTTGATTACATTTATATCTAATCTCTCTATCATATCTACTCAATGTTTTGATTACATTTATATCTAATCTCTCTATCATATCTACTCAATGTTTTGATTACATTTATATCTAATCTCTCTATCATATCTACTCAATGTTTTGATTACATTTATATCTAATCTCTCTATCATGTATGTATATATATATATATATATAACATTCCATAAGTACGAGTGTGTGCACGGTCATAAGTTAAAGATTAAATAATTCTATTAATTAGGATATGTTTGGTGTAACGAGTTTTTCTAGAAAAATATTTTCGGTAAAAGTCATTAGCATATTATTGGTGCATGTTTTGAGTACGCTTTTGATTTAATTGGTGCAAACACGAAAAGTTCAACTGGCATTCAGGAGTAAATGTACCGTACCTGACTTAAATCTTGTATTTATATTTTAAAAAATATTAAGAATATATATGAAATTTCAAAAATGAAATCTGAGAATGATGGTGTATACGCAGCCCTTACCCTTATCTTATGAAGGTAGAGAGGTTGTTTCCAAAAGAGATGTTTGTTGAAAAATTCACAACCTATATGCTAATTTCACGAGACTATTTCCTATCAAATATGCCAGCAGAGTATGTATGTTGTTGTCATAACAAGAAAGTATAGAATTGACAATAAAATTTAGTGTAAGAAATAATCTCTTCATTATTTTCAATAATGAATTAATAAATATACAATTTACAATCTCCATAATATGGAAAATTCTATTCCTATTCTAATCACAAAACCTTATATTATTTGTACAAAAATTCTACAATTATGGTAAGTGTACAATGTTAATTAAATACAACTCTCAAATCGTGATATACACGGTTATGTATACCATATATATCACAGTCCAACTATGCTTGTGTTTCCGTGATATACACGGTATACACAAGGCATTGTATATGTTGTGTATATCGTGTATATCACGATATACTTTATCATTTAGCAACAATATTAAAAAACATAAATGACAATAAAAATTTAATATATTATTGCTAAAAAACGTAAATGGCAACAAATTTAATATGTTGTTGTTCCGAAAACTTTTCGCATCGGAAGTTATTGCAACGGCATGCAATAACTTTAGTTGTTGTAAAAGTATTTTTGCCACCAATATCCAACATATGGCAATAAAAATGTTATTGACAAATGACTTTATTGTAGTGTGTTGTGAATTGTTCGAATTGAGCTTAGCTTCCAACTGTGGTTGCATCAACTGTTGAAAAGGATAATGAAAAATAATTGAAGAATAAAAAGATAGCAACAAACACAAAAGTTGTTGGATAGACTTTTTTCTTTTCTCATGAAAGGCCATGCAAAAGATACTTCTCCAAACACACCACGTAACTTCAAAATGTCTTTTTCTCTTTACAAATGTTTCGTCAAATACTAAATTTTCTAAGTAACAAGTGTAGAAATTAGCGACTCATATTTTGTAACGTCTTGCATTATAAAATTATAGAATTGCTTTTTGGAATTTCTTATCCTAAAATTGTGGTTAAAGTTTAATTTGTGCTGGCTATGCACAACTTAATTTGTTGACCTTTTGGGTATGTGAAATGAGAAAGATGTTTACAGGCACTAATATTATCATATTATCGGATTGGATTAATTTTGAATGATTTAAAATAGATTAGTTTAAAGGCGACATGTCATAATCTAACTTACTCAAAATTCATTCGAGTTAATATGAGTTTTAATCTAATATGTGTAGCAATTTATAACCAAACTCATTAGACTTATAATCATTTTTAGAAATCTTTTTATTCTATAAGTAACAATATAATCTGTCTTTATTAACAAAAATAAAGATGAAGAATGTAGAAAGGCACACCTACATAGGAGGTTAGGTTACAGTTGTTTCATTTGGAATACCAACGTTTGACAAAATCAGTGTTTGCAAATAATTGTCACATAACATGATTAAAGAACAAAGTGATTTTAAATTAAGATTGAATTAGGAAAAAGCTTGATTTAATCTGAAGCTGCTATCTGTTAATTGGCATATATACTTACTAATAGTCAATGGAGTTTTTGTAGCGTCCCTGAAATTTCGATTTAGTTTAACACATTAAACAGGCTAACGAATATAGAAAATATTGTTTTGCGTAGCAACATGACGATGAACATGAAAAATATCCTATAAACATGTTAATATAGATATAACATGATTTGGAGTACATGAAGGGAATATAGACATTTAATTGTGTGTAAAATGAAATGGACGAGACACATTCCTCTATGCATCATTGACAGTATCTATATTCATATATTGGTAGCCTATTTAACCACTTTATAAAGAAATGTGGCTGATTGAATAAGTAGGAAGTTTAAGAGGTCTTGGCTGAGGGAATGTTAGTTCAAAGAAGTAAAGTAACTTGGATGAAACTAGGTGATGATAACACTATGTACTTTCGTTCAGTTTTAAAGAAGAAGTTGTAGCAGTGTATCTATCAGTTGAAAGATGAGAACCAGACATTGCAACATAATCCTGAGGTCAAAGCTGGAATCTTTGTTAGGTTCTATCAACAGATGTTGGGTGAAGCTGGGGTAATAGGAAGAAAGCTCACTCTGGGTTTTTGAGGAATGGTCATATCCTAATAGTTGAGCAACAGGTGGGCTTGTTGAAACCTTATTACAGGAAGGAGGTCAAGAATGCTTTATTTGGGATTAAAGTCCTGGCCCTGATGAATTTGGGAGTGGATTTTTTCAGAGATACTTGGTCCATAATTGGAGATGATATGGTAAAATGGGAGTTCTTGGAGGAAATGGTACAAGGCTATGGGTTTCCTTCAAAAATTTGTCCAGTTGATCATGTTATGTGTTACTACTACAAAGTGAATGCTGAAAGTTATGATTATTTTGAGGGGAAGA
This sequence comes from Anisodus tanguticus, assembly GCA_034509755.1. Taxonomy (NCBI): domain Eukaryota; kingdom Viridiplantae; phylum Streptophyta; class Magnoliopsida; order Solanales; family Solanaceae; genus Anisodus; species Anisodus tanguticus. Next base: position 41,886,026 of record CM067558.1, read on the forward strand.
GAGGATTGAGACAAGGGGATCATATATCCCCCTTGCTCTTTGTCCTAGTGATGGAGTACTTATCTAGGGTACTTGATAAGATGGGAAACTTACTTTATTTCAGATTTCATTCAATGTGTAAGATTCAAAAACTAACTCATTTGACTTTTGCTGATGATCTCATGATTTTTTGCAAAGCAAATGAGGCATCAGTCAAGAGGGTCACATGAAGGCTACAACACTTCTCATCAACAACACTTGTTTATTGCTTGCAACAGTCCTAGTTGGGACTCCTATTATCACCTAGAAAGTGAAACAAAAATGAGTGTCATCAGTTATGTATGAAGATCGCCCCCAGGGCACAAGCGAGTTGGTAAGTAGCAAGGTGATTGGGTACAACCACTCCGACGTCGCGGGTTCGAATCCGTGTGGTGACGGTCTTTGCTGAAATATTGCAAGGGTTGTTGCTGGGTTCGTGTCCCGTTGGTCCTCTCCCTTGCAAGGCTGCCACTCGCGCATATCCCTCGATTTACATCCCACCTGGCCAAGGGGCCTCTGGTACAGGTGGGGGGTTTCGCCTTCGGGACTTTCCCCTTCACAAAGTTATGTATGAAGATCACTGATAGAATTAGGACTGTTGCAAGCAGGCACTTGTCTTATGCTGGAAGATTGCAAATAATACAGTCAGTCCTATTCTCATTGCATAATTTTTGGGGGACAATATTGATACTTTCTCAAAGTGTGCTTAGGGAAGTGGATAAATTGTGCAGAGGCTTCTTGGAGGCTCCTAATGCTCAGTAATTTTGAGATTAGTGAGTCCTCTCTTAGGTATAAGTTTGATTTTATTGGTACGGTAATAATTCACATTTTATTACCAAAAAAATATTTTGTTTATATAGATAAATTGTTGAATCTTATTTACATCGGAAAAACTTCTAATATATAGATTTAATTTGCATCCTGCAAAATGTAACATTCTAGTATATTTTTGAATTAGCTTGATAAAATATTGGTTCCGCTATTGTTGTGGTGATCTATATATGATTGTTCTTCCTGATTTACGCAAATATCCTTTTTAAGTTATCATTTAGATTTTATTCTTAAAAGTTGTGTAAATATTACCCTTTGTAAATTACCCTTCCCGACAACGTTAGACCTGAATCTGGTGTTTCAGCCTTACATAAACATTAGACTGTTGTCTAACTTTAATTTGCAATAACTTACAATTTTTCAACATTTTCTCATAAAATTTCAGTTTAATCAAAAAAGATTATTTTTTAAACGGTGATCTAAAATACCCATAAATTGCAAGAAAAATAAAAAAAAACATTTTCTAAACAGTTATAAAAAAGAAACAGCCTGCGAAAATTTCTATTTTCCAGTTGTTTTAGTTCTAGTCAACTTCTTCCATAAGAATTCTCAAATTCTGGTGACACAAATGATTTAGTTAAAGAGAAATATAATAAAACAGAGTTGGCAAAAATGAAGAAAATCACTGTGAAACTTCAAAAGAAAGGCAAAATTCAAAGAGTTGGTAGCGGTTGAACAAATAATGAAGAATGCCCAATAATTTACCATTTAATTAAGTACTATAAATCCCCACCAAGATATGTTTAGGTTTAGCTACACCATAGACCACTCTTTTGATTATTTTTTTCTTTTTTAAATATGAAAAATAGTATTTCGGTCCTTCAACTATAGGTAAATTCTGATGGTTCTTGTGATATACAACTCAATATAGGAAATACATGTTTTTGGTCCCTTTATGTAGGAAATATGTTATATTTGGACTGCTTTTTGAATTTTATTACAGTCAAATATGGAGTAACAATATAAGCTTAACATATAACATGGGTAATTAAGTAGTGTAACAATTAGTAATCACACGGTAAATTTGTGAATATTTACAAATAAAGGGATCAAAAGTGTATATTTCAATTAATTGAATGTTAAATGTGTTTAGTAAAATATCATGATCGATGACTAAAATAATAATTTATCTATAACTAAAGGACCAAAAGTGTTATTATCCTTTTTAAGTAATTTGATCTCTAAGCAATTAATTTTTGTTAGAGCCTAGATTTGTTACACCTAAAACTACATTAGTTAAAGTTAGAAGAATACGTCATTTTCAAATTATGATTGTGACTTATGTAACAAACTTAAACATCATAACCAATTCTTGATGCAAATTATATTATCCAACCGCAGCATTATTGATAGGTGGCGACTTGATAGGTGGCGACTTGATTAACTGCTTGAAAGAGACTAGTGGTTATCACTAATTAAAAAAAAAATAGCGACCGACAAATTATGTCTTCTTCACCGCTAATTAACAACGAATTAGCGATAAATTATAAAAAAATAATATTGTTAGCTAGTGGTTATATATATTAGCGAATATTCTCCAAATATTCCATGTATATTTTGTAATTATGATAGATGTATATTTAAGGTAACTTAGAATTCTAATTATATTAGGAATCAACCTTTGTACAGCTATATATATTGTGAATAATGAAAGGAATTCATAAGGGAAATTATTCAATCTTTCATGGTATCAGAAGCCTAAAACCTAAATCCTTTCTCTTCCTCATTCTCGTCCGAAATCAGCATTTTTTTCTGATTTCTTCCTCCCTTTCTCGGCCAAACCAGAAAATTTCCTTCCCTCGGCAGGCGGCAACCATGTCTTCCCCCACAAATTCCGGTTCATCCACTGGCACACTTGACAACCCCTCTCAACGTTCAGTATCTTCTTTTCATCCGGCATTCGCCGTTAACAACATCAATAATTTTATCCCTATAATTCTTGACCAAGAAGACTGTCAATATTCCATGTGAATGGAACTATTCTACATTCATGCATGTACATACAACGTGCTCGATCATATTGATGAATCTGTTCCTCGTCCCACCGATGTTACAGACTCAATCTAGCAGCGTCTTGACGCTATCGTCAAACAATGGATCTACGACACCATTTTCAAAGACATGTTGTGCACTATCATGAAAACAGGTGCTACGGCACGTGAACTTTGAGTCCGGCTATAAGAAATCTTTCAGGACAATAAAAATACTCGGGCCGTATATTTGGAAGAGCAATTCAATAATACCCGCCTCGAGAACTTTAACAACATGTCCGAATATTGTAAGCAACTGAAACTCATAACCGATCAACTATCCAACGTCGGGACTTCTATTTCAGAAACCAAGATGGTGCTTCAACTTGCTGCGGGTTTACCAAAATGTGAATATGACACACTCGCAACAATGATTCAACAAGCCGACCCTCTCCCAAGTTTCAACAAGGCACGTTCACAACTATTGTTTGAAGAAACTAGACGTGCTAAACAAGAGGAACATAATCAAAAGGCGTTAGCGATTGACGGGATGGCAACACCGCGCCGATAGCAACCACCATCACAAGATGTCCAGTGCAAAGAAGAAAGCCGATGGCGCAGGTCGTGGCGGCAGAGGTCGCAACAACAAAGGCAAGGGCCGCGGAAAAGGCCAACGCAACCAGTGGCCTGGACAGCAGCAGCAGCAGTGGTCCAACCAGCAGCCTTGGTCGACTGGCCTCTTGGGCCCCTGCCCACCACCAGCAGCCCACCCGGCCCGGCAGAAGCACCACCACTGGTTGCGGTCCAAAGAAGCGGCCCCAGTGGCTCCGGCCCCAACCGATTTGAGCCAGGCCTACACCACCGTGAACCTTCACACGGCCGACGACAATTGGTACATGGACACCGGAGCCACATCTCACCTCACCTGGTCGTCAGGTAACCTATCTCAACTACGTCAGTTAAAGTGTCCTCAATTTATTATTGTCGGCAATGGTCATCGCATTCCAATTGAAGGTTCCGGTAACACACACACCAAACATCCACACCCACATTTCTCCCTAAATCACGTCCTATACACACCTAACATCATTAAAAACTTAATCTCCGTTAGAAAATTCACTAACAATAATTATGTGTCTATCGAATTTGACCCTTTTGGTTTTTCTGTGAAGGAACTCAATACGGAGAAAATTCTTACACGCTGCAATAGTGTGGGAGATCTCTACCCATTCACTCAATCTTCCGCTGTCAGACCGTAAGCACCTCTATCCCTTGCGGCAATCTCCCCCTCAACTTGGCACAACAGACTCGGACACCCCGGAGACCCAGATTTTACTTTTCTTAGGACTTCTAAGCGTATTCAATGTAATAATGGAAAAATTGCCCAACACTGTTTTTCTTGTCCACTAGGCAAACATACTCGTCTTCCATTTATGTCATCAAACAGTGTTACTTTTTCTCCCTTTGATATTGTTCATGCTGATTGGTGGACATCTCCGATTGTTAGCTCTTTGGGTCATAAATTCTATCTAGTATTCTAGGATGATTTTTCACACTTTGTCTGGATTTACCCATTGAAATTCAAATCTGAAATTTTTGCAAAATTCCTCGAGTTTCAAAAATTTATTAAAATACAATTTGAAAAATCTATCAAATCATTCCAGTGTGATAATGGACGAGAATTTAATAACTCAGCATTTCACAATTTCTGTTCTAAACAAGGCATGATTTTCCATTTTTCTTGTCCCTAAACTTCTTCCCAAAACGGAAAGGCTGAACGAATTATACATACCATTAATAACATGGTTCGCACACTCCTGTTTCATTCCTGCCTGCCACCGCCTTTCTGGGTCTATGCTGTCAAAATGGTATAATCCCTTCTTAATATTTTACCAACTAGCACACTCCAAAACAATACCCCTACCGAAATCTTATACCGTAGGCTACCATCATATGATCACCTACGTATTTTTGGATGCTTATGCTACCCCAATATAGCCTCCACTGCACCTCATAAACTTGCCCCTGGCACACTGTCATGTGTCTTCCTTTGTCTTTCTCCTAATCATTGAGGCTACTTGTGCTATGACATTGCTACTCGCAAAATCATCATCTCCCGTCACAATTTCCTTTTTCTAATCTCCGGAAATTTCAGCCCACCGATTACTTCTTTCTCGATGAACCGAGTCTGTCCTCGGTCATCCAAAATCTGTACCAACAGAAGTCCACTGTCCCGACAACATCGTCCTCACCAGTACTGCCTACAGCCACCTGCTCTCGGTCACTAACACCACTGCTGCCTTCAACAGTGATGTCTGGCCCTCCAGCAGCAATGCTGCCACCCAGTCCAGCTCCATGCTCTCGGTCTAATACCCATACACCACCCATACTGCCTCCAGCCGAGTCTCCTGCACCTCCAGCACCACTGCTATCCCTCAGCCCAGCAACCAGTCCCACAGCCATGCTGTCTCCCAGCCCAGCAACCTGTCATACAGCTATGTAGCCTCACAGTCCCGACCCACCACCACTGCCCTCTCATCGCATGGAGACTCGTGCACAACATGGGATCTTCAAACCCAAGGTTCACTTCAATCTCTCCACACAAACCTTATCACCCATTCCAAAAAATCTAAAACTAGCAAAACTGGACCCAAAATGGAATGCGGCCATGTGCGAGGAATTTAACGCTTTAACCAAATAGAACACTTGGGATTTGGTACCTAGACTAGCTGGTGTGAATGTTATCCGGTGTATGTGGCTATTTCGTCACAAGTTCAGAGACAGTGGTGACTTAGAGAGGTATAAGGAAAGACTAGTTGCCAATGGCACTAATCAGCAGGAGGGTATTGATTGTGGTGAGACATTCAGTCCGGATGTTAAACCGGCCACTATTCGGATTATTCTCAGTATTGCTATGGGCATGCATTGGCCGATTCATCAGCTTGATGTCAAGAATGCGTTTCTTCATGGGGATTTGAAAAAGACTGTGTACATGCATCAACCTCCTGGCTTTGTTCATCCGGCAGCTCCGCAGTTTGTGTGTCGTCTCAGTATGTCATTGTATGGATTGAAACAGGCACCCCGCACTTGGTATGATCGGTTCGCCAAGTATCTTCTGCAGATTGGTTTTGTATGTAGCAGGTGTGATATATCTCTCTTCACTTTTCACCGAGGTAGCAGCACTGCATATTTGCTATTATATGTCGATGACATTGTTCTTACTGCCTCATCTGACGGGTTGAAGAATGAAATCATTGCTCTACTCAAAACTGAATTTGCTATGACTGTCTTGGGCAAGCTAAGTTATTTTTTGGGTATATCGGTGACAAGATTTGCAGCCACTATGTTCTTGTGTCAGCGTAAGTATGCAGAAGAGATAGTGTACAGGGCCAAGATGACAAATTGTAAAATTATGCCAACTCCGGTGGACTCAAAATCCAAGCTTAGTGCCAATGACGGTGCGCCAGTTTCTGATCCCACTCTATATCGGAGTCTAGCAGGTGCTCTTCAGGATCTTACATTCACTAGGCCTACTATTGCATATGCCGTTCAGCAGGTGTGTCTGTTCATGCACGACCCCCGAGAGTCCCATTTTGCCGCCCTCAAACGTATTATCAGATACGTTAAGGGCACACTAGACTTCGGATTACATCTATACCCCTCTGCCCCAACCAAGCTACTTGCCTACACCGAGAGTCCAATCTATTATTAAATAGAATTAGCGATGGATTTTTATTGTTTTTCGATAGAAATTATTTATCGCTAATTTATCGTTAAATATAATTAGCGATAAATTTTTATTGTTTACCGACATAAATTGTCCGTTGCTAATTTTTTTTTAAAAGTGATTAGACTATTGATAGAAAATGCCATTTCTTTCGAAGTTGAATGCGACATTTGGACTTTAATATGAAAGTGGACACACGTTGAAACATGGTAATCAAGCAGCGCTATATATTATATATCCACTCAATTTTATAATCCTATTCTTCTACAATTATTTAAACAATTAGTCAATTATTATCCTTCGCTTAACTTGCGACTATAAAAATTTGTAACATTGTTTTGCCCCATTACATATAGAAACGTAAAATAAAGTACGTAGGAATAGAAAAAGGAAAACGATTGATTGGATGTTTGGTTACAATTATTATAATGTGAAAATGCCATACTACTCGTGGATTTTGAAAGCTTACGTGACGAAGATTGCATTTATTTATTGAAATTTCAAGAAGTAAATAACGTATTCAAGTAATTAAGTCATAATTTAATTTGCATCGTAATATTACGAGTTCAAATTTTAATTCTCACTTGGTCACTATTGTTTAAGTCTTCTTTATATTTTGCTATATCAACACCGCGAATCAAGAAATTATTATTTCAAATATGCCAATCACTTTCATCTCTCGTTAGACCGTTTAGATTAGGGGTCAATATACCATAATTTCTTGTTGAAAGACATTGCTAGCTAGCCCAATTTGTTTCTCTCTTCACCCTTCACCCAATTCTCAATCTCATTATATGTTTAACAAAGTCGTTTTCCCTTTTTATTTTATTTAAATAATGTAAACTTTGAAAGCTACTTCCGACGTCCTTGAATTCTAACGATAATTGAAGGATCGTACCCTCGCTTGAACATGCCAGATTGGTTGCCAAATCTAAAGGCAAAGCTAAAGAGAGTATGGACTCTAAAAAATAAATATATCTAATACACATCGAATAAAATCGAAAAAGAAGTGAACACTTAGCAAAACGTTTTTATTCTTAAGAAAGAAAATCGCCCACCCTTGAAAGTGGCTTGTTAATGGCCCCCAAACCAACAATATGGATAAGTTGAACCAATTAAAGGTCCATGTTTAATATATATATATATATATATATATATATATATATATATATATATATATATATATATATATGTGTGTGTGTGTGTGGCATTCTAATCCATATAATGAAAAATTGGCCATGCAACTTGCCAAACACACCCCACAATGTTTTGAATGAAAGGTTGATATTATAATCATTAATCATAGGAAGAAAAAAATCTGTTAAGGTTACGTTACATGAAAGCAAATTAAAGTAGTTATTCTATTGTGGACCCCTTGATAGAATTAAATCGACCTGGCAAATATATTGATCTTACCTATTTGATTATCTCCATGAAAACTAATTAATCAAGTTTAGCATTATTGGCCGTCACTTTGGATGAACACACTAAATTGCAAAAAAAATATTGTGAACCTGTGATTTTTTTCAAATTGAAAATGTCCAAAGAAAATTAGAGTAATCATTCAAAATAAGCATATAATATTTATGACCGGCTGAATTTAAAATCAGGGATGTCCATAAGTCACTATGCATAATATCAAATGGCATAATAGTGTTTGAAGTAGATAAAGAAAATGATAGTTTAACATGTTTCACAAAAACGCAAAATTGACAAACATGAGAACCCAAAGATGGTTTACAATCAATAAACTTATTATTCTGAAGGGAGTTTAACACAGATGCTCTCGGGTGTCCCAAACGATTATGCCATAACATAGGAAATAAAGCAGCAAAGGTTGATGGAGAGGTGGCTTGGTTGTTGGTGGTGGTGGTGATGGGGTACAAATTCCCAGTGCCATCACATCTCATTAGTGGCATCCCCGTCCGAAAATCCTTCATAGAAAACCCAAACGGATCAAAATCAACAGAAACATTGTTGTCAGTAGTGAATCGACGCACATATACCAAGTTTTTAATAAGTTTGGGTGCATGTAAGACATTGTTTAACTGTAAAGGTGGGAAGGGGTGGTATTTTGGATTGTCCAATATTACGAATTGAAATTTCTTATCAACTGTCAATCACAATATTTTTATTACTGCTCATATTAAAATAAGACGAGAGAGTACATGTGGATGCCGACATGTGAGAAGTCGCCCCCGTGTCCATGTATCAGTTGTCATCGGGAACATTGAGAGTCATATTTTGTATGGCGTGCTCGATGTCCGTCGGAACATAACTTGGGGAAGTGTGTTCATGGGCTGCAAAAGCTTGCTACGGACAAGAACCCCCGGGCTGCCTAGATGTTGGAGGAGGTCGGGCCCACTGAGTCGTGGGGTACGGGCAGGGAGGGGCAGCCCACTGTTGCGGCTGGCAACCCCATGGTAGATACTTCCCCCACTGTTCGCCGACTGGCTGGTTGGACTGCCGCCAGTGGGGTCTGTTTTGGCCCTCCTGGCCGTGACTGTTGCCGCCACCGGCGGCCTGTCCTCCACCCCGACCTCGTCCCTTTCCACCATTATTTTTCCCTTTGTTATTGTTGCGATTTTGACCCCGTTTTGTCCATTATTGTGTCGGTTTGTACCACTGGCCGAACCAGAATTTTGAGGGTCAAATCATCGGTATAATTGTTGGTGGAAAGAAGAGCAGTGCCGGCATTGTTTGCCACTATCGTCGCTTGATTTTGTTTCAGGGTTTCTTCAAGAATTAATCTTGAACAAGGTGGTAAGGAATTGCTTTGTTGAATGAACATAGCAACACTATCATATTGTTCATTCAATCCCGCAATTAATTGGAGAACTAGCTTTTGATTTGTTACCGGTGCACCCACTACAAAATACCCTACGGTGACGGATAAAAACCGTCATCTAACCCCTAATATGACGGTTCCCGTAAGTGCCATCTTTGCCACTGTCACAAACAGATGACGATTTTGTATCATCACACGACATGTGAGTGTGACGGTTCAAACCCGTCACTCAAAAGTCACATTTAAAATTCAAAATTTAAAATTTAAAGATTCTGTTTTTTTTTAAATTTCTATTAAATTAATAATTTATTTTAATCTGGCGGGAATTATTTTTTTTTTTGACAATTTAATTTCAATATTGCAAATCGAGTGCATCGATGAAATGGACTAAAAATTTAAATAACACCAAAAATATACATTGAATAGCTAGAATCCATTGTACAAAGTCTTCCCAAAATGAATAATCATTCAAAATGCTGTTAAAGTGTTTAATTAAAGACAAACATTGTTAATCAAGTATCTTATCAATCTAAAATGTTCACTCATCAGCATTTAGTTTACCAACTTCTGTTTAAGCAAGTATCTTCGAAAAATGCAATCCGCACTCGACACGAATATCATCAAGTTCCTCTTGTGAGTACATGTGTTTGCCGTAGAACTATAAACCACAAAAAGAAAATAATTAGTAATGCTTGAAATGATGTAACAATTAACATGGTTAATGGTCTATCATTTAAGTATAGAAGTACTTACATTATTTGTCATTAAAGTCGAGTCTAGCATCAACTCTTTCATGAAACGCATCACACAATAGCCACACTCGGTACCACCAGGTTGTAGTGGTGCCTGCCATTGAATTAATTATCAACATGTAAATATAACTTAAAACAAAAGTTGTAAAGATTCACTAAATATATAATCACTCAAGTATGCAGACCAAATAAAACAAGTCATACTTTAACATATTTCACCATAGTCGAGTAAGCCCACTTTTGCCTTTGACCAACTGTAGTTGTAAACATTAACATGCCGTTGCGAGAAATTTGATGAACAATTTCAGATTCAAAACAGTAACTATAGAAGCATATTTCACTCAATAGAGTGATGTACATGTTTAGTAGCCTTTCCAAACCTGTATCCGGAGCTTTACCGAGAGGATCTAAATAAAACACCTCATTCTTCTTCATGGTAAACACTATCAAAACCCAATATATTTTTGGTGTTATTGCATTACCTGACATCAGTGCGCAGCTACAATTCACAAACTCGATCAAAATTATTAGTTGGGCCTCAGCCCAACTGGTTGAAGAGAGACGATAGGCCCACAGGCCTATCTCTATGGAATTATAACAATTATATCATCCCTATGGGTTTAGCTTAACTGCTAGGTCAATTATATCACATTGCAAGCCTCATATCACTTTACTAAAGTAAAACAGTGAAAGGGCGAGACTATCCTAATCCAAATTAGTAACTACATCAAGTATTAGTCAAAACTAACAATAAAACTTAAAGTTAAACAAAAGAGGACAAGATTTGAACCTAGGACTCCATTTAAATTAGGATCTTGATCATATTATCAGTCCGTATAATTCCTAACTGGCACTAGAAATGACACAAGAGCATGGTTCATAATTTAGGCCACAGTCCAGCTTTAACAAATATAGGCACAACAAGCATACACGGGGATATCTTTTATACAACACACATCTCGTCTAAACTTACTTAGCAGTCAAATAACTCAACAAAACAGGCAGAGAATATGTGAAGCAAGAATATACTTAGCTGGGGCTATAAGATTCCCTTTCATACCAGTGGCTTAGACACATGATACTTAAAACAACAAGCATATAAGTTCTAACTAGGCTACTAATTTCATTAAGGACAAGTTTATACAAAATGGAAATAAGCATGCTGTTGAGACACACATGATGCTATCCGTTTCTCATGACCAGAAAACACATTAATATGCTCAATATAGTTCTAATTCGCTCAAACCAGACAGATCCAAACAACCAAATTCTCAAATAAACCCTCTTAAAGAATTGCACAAATACATATATCACAGTCAATCTTCCAACTCCCGCGGATGCTTTGATATCTTAACTGATTTAGATGCAAGCAGGCACAACTACAGAAGTAAACAAGAAAAGTATTTTGGACTTGGCTAACATGCAGGTATTTAATAGGATTTTGTGAATTCATTCTTTAAACTAGCATGCTGGAGTTAACTTATTTGCCAAATAACACATAGCAGCCCACATAATGATTCAGAGTTTTTATTCTTTACCTAAATATGTATTCAGACTAGATGTTTTGACTTACTAATATGCAATGGCAATATAGGACACACAGATGGATGCAGGCAATCTTTTGTCAAGTATTCACGACAGTCTTGGTTAATTGAAAGCACAAGAAAGGATCTAGAATTCATTTAACACTAGACTGGATGCAGATAAATATATTGATGCATAAGGTGAATGAGATAACTTAAGAATTGAATACATAAACAGGACAAGGCTGTATTGGGATATGTGAAAGGCTATTGTAAACATGGTTCTTATAATAGTCACACACAAATCATATAGTTCAATCAACATGTTGTCACGATTTAAGTTAGCAGATACTGAACATGATTATGACAGTATTTTAATACTAAGTCATGGTTCTTTTTTAGTAAAACAGACTGATTACACCAAGTACCAATAATATTAGTTCATTTTTAGGCTTAAACTAGTATTAGGTAATGTAACAAGCATAATGTAATACTAAATTAGCCAAACACAATCCTTATGAACTAACACATACTTTTAAACAAGTATGGCAGCTTCAACAGTCTATACACAACAAAAATACTTCAAATTAACACATAATACACCACAACATCAGATATCAACTTACACTTAATGAAAACTGGGAATAAAAGTAAAAAGAGATTGTGGATTACCTCTTGTGGTAGCAGCCGAGTCGAGATTGCGTCTTAGACTTCACTCCTCCACTCGATTCACACTCACACACATGAAAAAGAGAAATCTTTAGAACTGATGGGACCAATCGACACTTAGGGTTCCACCAAAGGGCTTGGAACCCAAATCAATCGAAATAATCCCAAATTTAGATGATAAACTAAGCTCTTAAGAAATCAAAGCTCACCTTTGCGGCGTTCTAGCGAAATAAATCCTCTTGCCCAAAATGGACAAAGCAACAACTGAGCCAAAGCGAGCGTAATGCTTGGCATTATGGAGAAGATGATGCGGCTAGGTTTCAATTTCATGAAGGGGAAAAGGGGAAATGGGGATGGGCGTCTGTCTTTTACGCTTAAAGGATGTGATGGGCCGGACCCATAGGGATGATATAATTGTTATAATTACCATAGCAGTTACCGGCCTAGAATTGCATTAGGGTTAGATTTTTTAATTTGATTGACTTTGAATTCAATCTCACTTTCACGAATTGAAAGTAGAATTGATTTGTTTTTTTCAGATTAATAGCTAAGATAAAATAAGAAAAATTAAACCAGAGAGAGTCAATGAAGTGGGGGAAGCAAAATCGAACTGTATGAGCGTGAAGACACTTTGGATTTTTACAGAGTTTTTGATCTTTTATTTTTTATAAGTTGAAACGACAACGTTTAGTTTTTTTATTAAAAATATTTTAAAAAAGAAATAAAGATCGTGTAAGTCTTAATTTGAATTAAAAAGGTGCTAAATAAATAATAAAAATGATGTCGTTTTAAACAGTCAAACGTGTCATTTTTGGTCAATTTAAAACACAAGTCACTTATTTATGTGACATTTCACAAAACCGTCACACAAACGTCATAAATAAAAGACACTTAAAAAACCCGTCACACAAATGTTATAATTATATGACACTTAAAAAACATGTCACGTGAATGTCAAGAAAAAACGTAAATTTAGTAAAAAGATGTGACACTTGCATTTCTGTCACATGTGAACTGTCACCGTAGCCTGTTTTTCTTATAGTGACCAACATTGGATAGTTGATTGGCAACCATTTTCAACTCTTGACAATATGCAGAGACGTTTGAAAATCATCTAATTTGATATTGGTGAATTGATTTTCTAGATAAACCGCCCTCGAAATTTTGTTATCTTGAAATTTTTTTTGCAAACGCTCACATGCTTGTTGCGCCGTCAAATCCGATTCCAAAATAATGTGCAAAAGATCATTTGAGATAGTGTCATAAATCCATTGAAGGACTATAGCATCCAAGCGATACCATAATGTCATATCGGTGTTATTCTCCGTGGCATCGAGTTTGGAAGGAATAATATGGTCTATGACTTGGTGTGCTTGGCAATGGATTTTGAATAATTCCACCCAAAAAGAATATTGCCCTTTTTCCATCTCAAGAATAATTGAAATAAAGTTCTTGACGTTGTTTACAGCAAGAGCAGGATGTAATTTGTTTTGGTCGGCCATTGTTACCCTAGAGAAGAAGGAAAACCGAAAAGAAAGTATGGTTTTGGCAAAGAAAGGAACCGAAAATAATATGTTTCGGCTAGGGGAGGGGGTGGTGGAATCCTAATTAGGGTTTGAGGAAGAAGAAGGCCAAAAATAATAGGGTTTCGGCTTGGGGGGAGGTGGTCGAGTAGAATAAGGGTTTGGGGGGTTAATTTTTTGCTCTTGATACCACGAAGGAAATATTTTCCATGGTTTATTTCATTCCAAGAATACAACATGTATACATCCATATAAGAATCAATCTAGGCTACTATTAAGGTAGACTATCCTAAGAATATGATAATTATAATTACAACTTAATTATATAATATTTGATTTGATTTGATGGAAATAATAATGGATTATTTCCATAATATCTAACAGGAAGATTTAATAATAATTTATGTTTGTTCTAATGCCACTTTATAAAGCCACGATTGCTTTAGCTTTTGCTTTTAGTCAATGATAAAAACCAAAAAAGATTGCTTGTTGGAATCCATTTTTAGATAATTCACGACTCTTAATGAAGCTCCAAAAGAAAAGCGCAACAAAAATAATAATTTAAAGTGATTAGCATCGATTGGAGCAGTAGAAGAAATATATATATATAACTTTTTTTAACTGACACTTCTTCAATATATGTGGCTCCAAGAAAGTATAGAATTGACAACAAAATTTTATTATTGCTAAAAAAATGTAAATGACAATAAAAATTTAATATATTGTTGCTAAAAAACGTAAATGGCAAAAAAATAACTTATTGTTATGAAATATTTTTGCGTCGGAGGTTATTGCAATGGCATACAATAATTTTTGTTGTTGAGAAAAGTATTTTTGGCAACAATATTCAATATATGACAAAAAAAAATATTGTTGGCAAATGTCTTTCTTTTTGTAGTGAACACAATACTAATATATGAAGGAGGACATAATAACTTACCTCCTAGCCTCTTCACTTAGACTTAGAATTAATTAACTAAACATGTTTAACAAAACTATGCCTAATCCTAAAACTAAGGGAAAAAACAAACCAGGTTTAAATATGTTAACATAATAATTTGTATTGCTTTCATTAATTAATATTATTATATTTTGTTCTTCAATTATTATCTCTTGCCGGAGGATAAGATTTCTATAACGTCTGGTTATATAACATTATACGAAATTTAATATAGTAATCTGAGCTGGAGATATTGACACCTATATTTAGCCTTCACATAGACCATGTTTTCATATTTCTATTTTAATAATAGAAGAAAATTAATACCTTGTTGAAGAAAATGCAAGAGAAGTCCTTGTCTAGGGTTGAAAATCATATTGTAACTTTTATGACTCTGCATTACACACGTTTCTCAATCGATCTAGCAAAGGAAAAATATCATTTTTTTAAAAGCAACACGTAAGGAAAAAATTCTATAAAGATGAAAGAAAAAATTTCACATTATTTTTTTTTTACGAAGGAACCCGCAGCCGCTACTCTCTTGAGTGAGCACAGGGTAAACCCCGGACTGACGCAATAGCATGCAAACCACGTCAGCCGATTAACCACACTTGGCAAGCCATGTGTGACAGGCTCAACCAAGAAGGTTTATGCAGGGGATCGAACTCGTGACCTTGCGGTCCCGTGCTCTATTGCTACACCAACTTGGCTACTCTTGCGGGTAAAAAAGGGATATGTAACAAGTGTAATTAAAAATTGTTTTGGCTTGTAGAACTTTTCAATAATTCTGCTTTCCACTTCGAGGCAGCTAACACAAATTGCCCATTACTTTTAGCTTTGTTGAACTTAATTATTACAACGGTATTTTATTTTGACTTTTAACTCTTTCACATTAGTCATATAAAAGAATTTTTACATTATTAGGTTACATAAAAGATAAATATAAATAATATATAATTTACTCTAAGTGGAATTTGTAACTTGGAGAATAGCACTTATAGGACTTTTTTTGGTGTTCAACCCGATATCTGGTACTGATATTGAGACTTTACTAATCTAATGCATGTTGCTTAAGAGTTAAGACCTTATTAAAGAAGGAAGCTCTCTCTACAATAATTTTTTTTAATATTCAAAGCTCGAATCTAAAACCTCTAATTAAAAACTGAAGAATTTTATTCCACCTGTCACCAACTCACCATAATCCTCCTTGGTGGTAAGTCGTAACCTACTGCAACAAATTAAATAACACAAATTATGTAGAAAAAATGTGTATATAAAATAAATCTCTTTATGTTTACATCCTAGTTTCTAAAGTTGTGACTAATAGCACTATTTAAGCCATTAATGCTTCTTCAATTTTTTTACATGTATTGAAAAGTTGTCAATCCAATTTTAGCTGTACTGGACGGCAATTGAAAAGAAATCGCAATAAAATGGAAAATCTTATCATCAATTGATCTAAGTATGAGATAGAAGTAGGTTAACATAACTCTTTATAAATTTGAATAGAATTAAATAAATTTGTAAAAATTCTTGCATTTTATTTTGAGATACTAGAAAACAAGGAATTAGCGACAGACAAAATTTTGTAGGTATTACCGCTAATCCCATTTAGCTCCGGATTGTTAGAGTAATTATGAGACAAATCCCATAATTACCTCTAATTAATTATTGTAATATATTGTAACTAGGATGATTAGAATTAACATCTTATATTTTAGGTAATATAGATTAGTCTTTCTTTTAACAAGCATATTATGATTGTATATATATTGTACTATTGGAATAGAATTAATCAAGGGTCAATTCTTGCATGGTATCAGAGGCAGGCTCATTCCAATTCTTTGTTCACCGATATTGGGCCCCCAAATTATATTGTCCACGCTCCAGTTAACGAGGTCTGGGCGTGCGGGGGAGTGTTAAGAGTCCCACATCGAAAATGGAACTAATCTATATTACCTAAAGTATAAGATGCTAATTCTAATCATCCTAATTACAATATATTACAATAATTAGCGACAGATTATAAGAAAATCTAATTAGCGAGGAGCTATTTAGCAACGGATTAGCTAGGTATTACCGATAAATTCCGTAGCAAATTCCATATTCTCTTGTAGTAATTATACGTGTAAAAATAAAGATTTTAAAAAAAATTGACAAAAAAATAAATACGAGAAACTTTTGATGAATCACAAAATCAATTCTCTCAAGTGACAAATTATTGGCCATGAGCTAAGTATTGACTCGCAAGTGGCAAGTTGTTGACTAGATGTGATAGTCCAGGTAGGAAAATGAAACAACTGATAACTGGGGTGTGAAATTATGAAAAAAGTGATAGTTCATTTTTTTTACTATTAACTCTAATTATTTTCATGAACCAAGCCATTAATTGCCTAATTTAGTAGTGTTCTTTTTAAAAAAAAAATGTTTGTTGACTTTTTAACGACTTCAATACTAGTATTAGGTAGAAATTACGCAATGTAGTCCAACTAAAAAGGAAAAAATATATCTACGTTGGAAAAGAAATATCTATATATGTTGGTTATTTTCTCTTTTCACTTTTTTTGTGCTTTAGCTTCTGATTTTACTTGCTCTCTATCCCTCTTTAAAATTAAAGCCAAAATAAGAAGAAGAAAAATAAAGTTTACATGAATAATAAATTCCTTATTATTTTATTTTTTTAATCCATTGTCATTCTTTTCATTTTTATTTTATTTCTTGGTAAGAAGGGTAGGTACAGTATTCAACCGAAAATTAATAAGGTGGATATCGTTGATGGATTTGTTTTGAATAACAACTCATACTGTTGACAAAAAAGTGTTTTACTTGTTGAAGCTATCTTCTTTATTCTATTCTTTTAATTTTTTTTCTTTACAAAAAGCACAAAATTTCACAAATGGAGTCCGGCAATTTTTTTAAATAGATTTTTTTCTTTTTGTTTCTTCAATTTCCATGTTCCTTGGCTACCTTTGGATAATGGATGGTAGGGTGGTGCAATGGAAATTCTGAGGTGGAGTAAGCATTTAAAGTTAATGAAATTTGAATTTGTTATTGTATGTATTTATACATAATCTAAATAAAAGATATTGAATTCGTCTGAACCATTCGTTACTAATTTTGTATAAGTAGCTCCACCACCCCTGAGGCAATTGGTGTGCCTTGTTGACTACGACAATAGTCACATATGCTCTCTTTGGCCATCCACAACATTGACATTTTAGAGACAATATTATTTTATATTTAGCTTTTATTATTTTTTTCGAATGACAATTTTGGATATGCCACTGATGATACCCGCCTAATACAACTTTTCCTCCCGAAACAACATCGTAACTAAGTAAACTGTAGTTATGTTTAGTAATTACGATATAAACTGTAGTTATTTATGATATTCTTTCTTTCTTTTTCCCTATTACAAAGTTGAGTTAGTATAATAGTAATATTTTCTCTATCCGGATAATTAAAAAGAAAAAAATATGTGATTTTCGTGTTCGACAATTCTATTGGAGTATGTATTATCAATAACTTCCACTAGCAACTAGCAAGGGAAAAAAACTAAAATGGTCACTGCATTGAATTGTACTCCATTAGTTATCTCTCTCTTTAGCTCTACGTTTGTACTTCCTAATAATAGTTGATAGATACGAATTATACAACAAATGCAAGTGTATGCTTCGATATCCAGTGATAAATTATTGTGTCTATACCAAAAACAAAAGGAGAAAGATAAATTATTGTGTCTTCATATCATTATAATACCACTAAATGATATTTCATATTGTTGAATTTTTTATTATTTTTTTGCCTTTTTAGAAGACTTAATGACTGAGTAAAATTTACATAGAAGAACTCAAACTAAAGACGTAAAGAAACCACAGCCACTTCAATCATTTTCTTACTTTTTTCTTTTTAGTATAAAAATATGCTTTTCATTTCTTTATAAGAAAAAAGAAGGTTTATTACAAAAAGAACCAAAGAAAGTGGTGCACCTCCTTATCATTAGTGAAGTGTTTTCCTTTCACAAAGTTATTCTTGACAAATAATAAAAGATATTGTGCTTCAAAATTTATCAAAGAAATTCTTTAAAGTTTTATGTACAATACTAATAGTGTAAAAATGTATATTAATAGAATTCGCTTAGTTTCTTGGTGTGATTATTTTTTTATATTTTAAATTTTTTTAGTAAAAATTATGACCCCGCCATTCTTATATAATTATAGGTAAAGCTTCGTGATGTAAGCTAATTCACAATCTAATAAAAATGACATAGAAACTACCTTGCTACAATTGGAGTATTAATTAATTATATTTCTATTATAAAAGAAATTACAACTTCATAACTTAAATAAGATAGATCTATAAAGATAATCTATTTATAGGATAAGCTAAGTGCTGAGTCAAATTGTGAGCCCCCCATCTAAGCAGTTGGCAATTTCTCCTACTTTAAATAGCAGTTGTAGCTTCTCCCTCGTAACCAAAACACCTTCAAAACATCCAAACAAACAGTTAAAACACACACACACACACACACAGAGTACTTAAAATATTTGTATAAATATCTTTACATAGTTCATTCTAAAAAGAAATCAAAGAAGAAAGAAAATAGACAAGACAAAGTGTCATTCTTTTTTCTTTCTTCACTTTTTTTAAAAAAGAAATAAAATCAAGAACCTTTTTTTTGTGTGTGTATTTTTTGAATGTGAAAAAAAAATGACGAGGACTAATGTGTTGTTGCTGGTGTTGTTAGTCATTTGTTCATTGGTTTTAATTTCTTCAGTGAAAGCCAGTGTTACTTATGATGATAGAGCTATAATTATCAATGGGAAAAGAAAAATTCTTATTTCTGGTTCTATTCATTATCCAAGAAGCACTCCAGAGGTAAATTATTTAATTGTATCATTTCATTATTTTCTTGCTTTTTAAAACAAATGGATATGTCTTGTTTTATTGGAATTTTTCTGTTTCTTGGTATTTGGTTCTAAAAGTCTTTCCTTTACATGTTATAATGGCTTCTGTGAAATGGGTCTGTTTTGTTTTTTCCGTAATTCTTGTTCTTTTAATAATTTAATTATATTTTTAACATAAGTTGAATTTTTTTTTCATGGTCCAAACACGTGATTTTTTTTATTGGGACAGTGATTTGATTCGAGGATATTTGTATGCTCTTGTATTATGATGAAGTGTGTTACATTTTTTCTAAAAGTTTAAGTAGTTAGAGAACATATTTTTAATATTTAATTATAACACTTTAAGCATTTTGCTTCTACAAATCTTAACTATATAGTTTTTATTGCTTAAATTATTGTTTCCTTATGTTTTTTGGTTCTAAAAATATTTTATTTACATATTTTTATGGCTTCTGTGAAATGGGTGTATCTTGTTCTTCTGTGCTCCCATCCTGGTACCGCCAACGCCTGGTCGACCTCTCCTGATGTATCTGTCAGTAATGGAAGCATCCATAAGTTGTGTCCTTGGTCAGCACGATGACCTTCTCTCATAGATTCCCTTCACCAAGTCATCGCCAGCAATCAGCCCTTATCCCTTGATGTCAAAGGGCGAGTTCCTTTCTTGTCTTGCCCAAAAACTTTCTTGCCCTTGTTCCTTTATACATTTTGGTTCTAAAAATCATTTCTTTACACTTTATTATGGCTTCTATGAAATGGGTATATCTTGTTCTTCTGTAATTTTTGTTCCTTTAAGCATTTTGGTTCTGTTCTTGAGTCAAGAATCTACTGAAAACAGTCTCTCTACCTCCTAAGTTAGGGGTAAGGTCTGCGTACATTTAACTCTCCCAAACCTCACTTATGGGATTTCACTGGATATGTTGTTGTTAAGCATTTTGGTTCAGAAAATCTTAACTTTAAAACATTTTATAGCTTATGTGAAATGGGTCTATCTTGTAGTTTTGTTCTTGTTCCCTTGAGCATTTTGGTTCTAAAAATTTTTACTTTACACATTTTTATGGCTTCTGAAAAATGGGTCAGTCTTGTTCTTCTGTAGTTATTGCTCCCTTATGATTTTTTGTTTTAAGTAGGTGTTTGGCCATGAAAATCGAATATTTTCACTTTATTTGAAATTTTGAAGTTGGAATTGATGATGAAGTTGTGTTTAATTATAGTTTTTACAAAGAATATTTGATTGTTTGAATGTAATGGAAGTGGAAAAGTTATATTTAGAATTGTACTATTTGAAATTTTCATTGGCAAACGTTGATTTTCAAAAAAAAAAAAAAAAAATTGAAAAAAAGTGAAAAATTCTGATGGCCTAAATATCTTAACTTTACACATTTTGATAGCTTCTGAAAAATGGGTCAGTCTTGTTCTTCTGTAATTTTTTCTACTTATGTTATTTGGCTCTAATATTATTCTTTTTTTTTTGTATTGGTGAATTTAGATGTGGCCTGATCTTATACAAAAGGCTAAAGATGGAGGCTTGGATGTTATTGAGACTTATGTTTTCTGGAATGGACATGAACCTTCTCCTGGAAAAGTAATGCCTTTAACTCTACTTACTTCATTTTTTAATATTTAAATCATGTGGCAAAAATTAAGCTTTTCATTTATTTATTTTTCAGTATAATTTTGAAGGGAGATATGATCTTGTTAAGTTCATCAAATTGGTACAAAGAGCAGGACTTTATGTCAATCTACGTATTGGTCCTTACATATGTGGTGAATGGAACTTTGGGTAATATACAAAAATAAGTTAGATATAAAGGACTTTTTTATTTTTGCAACTTTCCCTGTTTTATACTCTGTCTGTATTATTTGGGTGCAGGGGATTCCCTGTTTGGCTAAAATATGTGTCTGGCATGGAATTTAGAACAGACAATCAGCCTTTCAAGGTTTGTCTTTTTTACTTTCTAAACGTCTCTTCACGTGTGAGTTTAATTATTTTTTATGAGCTAAACAGGTGAAAATGTTTTATTTTTGTTTTTCGAGTGGCGGAGAGAATTTTACTCTGGACTAGATGTCTTTTTTGATATCATGTTGAAATGTATGACTAGCTCACTAAAAGTTGAGAAACAACACTTTCAATTAATGTTATGACTAACCACACTTTCAATTAATACTTTTACTTAATTATATCATGTCACGACTTTTCACTTGTAGGGTTAATTCCTTTTAATGACCTAAACACGTGGAAATGTTTCATGTTTTTCGGGTGGTGGGTGAGAATTTTACCCGGACCACTTGTATTTGTTGTGATACCATATTGAAATGAGTAATCATCTCGTGTAAAATTTTAAATTGTTAAAATAAAATCAATATTTTCTTTATTAATATTATATTATGTCTGAACTGTCATGCTTACTTGCTGACTATGATGAAGGTGGCTATGCAAGGATTTGTTCAGAAAATAGTCAACATGATGAAGTCAGAAAAATTGTTTGAACCTCAAGGAGGACCAATAATAATTGCCCAGGTCAGAATTATGCTCATGCTTTGTCTTTACACTATTTATAGAAATGAAATTTGGGATTTTTTGTCTCCCCTTAATTGTTGTTTTGTCCCCTAATTCTTGATTATGTTAATTATACTTTGATAATTAAATGTTGCAGATAGAAAATGAGTATGGACCAGTAGAATGGGAAATTGGAGCTCCTGGTAAAGCTTATACAAAATGGACAGCTCAAATGGCTGTGGGTCTAAAAACTGATGTCCCATGGATCATGTGTAAACAAGAGGATGCTCCTGATCCTGTGGTAAGCAATTCTAAATTTCCTCCTATTTTCAAATTACTGTATAGATTATTCCATCTTTTGCTATGTTGATCGGACTCGGCTTCCGGACTCGGGTTGGATCCTCTAATACTACACTACTTTTGGACTATTTCTTGATTTTTATCATGTCATCCTTACTAGTGACCATGCTATTCTTCTTTGTATCGTTCCGATTTTATCAATATCCCCAAAGGAAATACCTGCATAGGATATTTTCGAAATACTATTTAAGCCCATTGGGATTCTTAAAGGGCAAGTTACATATTTGGCCTGTTGGCAAAAAATAATTACATTCACTTGCCAAAAATACATTATGATACATTTGCTTGCTGGCTATTGCTTTGTTTGGCGACTATTTATGTCAATTTCTCTTCTTTAAATATGTCCGATAAGTATGGTGGTACTATCTAGCTGCAGCTTTTTGAGGACTGAGTTTTAGTGACTTCATGACATTACTTGTTCCTGTATAAAATTATTTTGTTGTGGCTAGTCAATTTTTGAAGCACGTAACTGTTGTGACTTGTTTTCAAGATTCTTTTGGACATCTCTCTCCAGAACTCATATTTTTTTCTTTATTCTGCTACAGATTGATACTTGCAATGGCTTCTACTGCGAAGGGTTCCGTCCTAATAAGCCTTACAAACCCAAAATGTGGACCGAAGTTTGGACTGGCTGGTAAGTCCCAAGAATGCAAATATATGACATTATAACAGCTTATGTTCTTTTAAACCACCTTTAGAAGTTGCTTAATTCAACTACTCTATCTAGTTGAATGCAGTGGCAGAGCCACAAACTGTAGGGTGGTCAGTTGAACACCTTGTGTCGGAAAATTATACTTTGTATATAAAATCTTGAACACTTGGTGAAATTTTTGTCTTTGCCCTCGGTTGAATGTTCATTTACTATTTACTCTACCATGCTCAGGTATACAAAATTTGGTGGTCCAATTCCTCAAAGGCCAGCTGAAGACATTGCATTTTCAGTTGCAAGGTTTGTTCAGAACAATGGTTCATTCTTCAATTACTACATGGTAAGTTGACCTTTGATTTTGTATTACAGTTTTTTCCGTTACTTCAGAATACATAACCGTTTACTTTATTGATATATTTTCTTCTATTTTGCTTCAGTATCATGGGGGAACAAATTTTGGCCGGACATCTTCAGGGCTTTTCATTGCAACTAGCTATGATTATGATGCTCCTCTCGATGAATATGGTACAAAAAAGAACCAGAAATCTTCTCACATTTACACATCTGCACAACAAAAAAAATGAAAATAATGGGAATTTTTCCTGTAACTTGTTCATGCTTGTCTTGATTTTTTGCTTTATGGTGTAAAAGGGCTGCTGAATGAACCAAAATATGGACACTTGAAAGACTTGCATAAAGCGATTAAGCTATCTGAACCAGCTTTAGTTTCTTCGTATCCCACAGTGACTAAGCTCGGAAATAATCAAGAGGTTAGTTTGATATAGATAATTGTTGGTTTCTTTTTTATTAATCGTCGTGATTTTTCTTCTAACGTTGTTTATATTTTTGTGACCAACGTAGGCTCATGTCTATAGATCAAAATCTGGAAGTTGTGCTGCATTCCTATCCAACTATGACTCTAAATATTCAGTTAAAGTCAACTTTCAGAATAAGCCATATGATCTGCCTGCTTGGTCCATCAGCATTCTTCCTGACTGCAAAACTGCTGTTTATAACACTGCAAAGGTAATGAAAGAGATCCATTTTTCTGTTCAAATAAATACAACATTGGATAAATACATTTTTGAACTACTCAAAAGAATAATAACCTGCAAATGTATAGGTTTTGTACACAAACTATACATTTAATATACATAAATATACATTTATCAGTGTATAGGTTTTGTATATTTATGCTAGCGTCTGTAGTTAATGTCCTCTATGTAATGCTGCAGGTTAGCTCCCGAAGCTCGAGCATAAAGATGACACCGACAGGTGGTGGATTGTCTTGGCAATCATACAATGAAGAAACTCCGACTGCTGATGACAGCGATAAACTTTCAGCCAATGGATTATGGGAACAGAAAAATGTCACCAGAGATTCCTCGGACTATCTGTGGTACATGACAGAGTGAGTAACTTTCATTTTCTTGCTTTCCTCAAATGATTTTATCTGATCCCATCTTTACATGTCAGATCTAATATCCTGATAATATTTTCTTTACTTTCTCCAGTGTAAATATAGCGTCTAATGAAGGATATCTAAAGAACGGAAAGGACCCTTATCTCACTGTTATGTCTGCTGGTCATGTCTTGCATGTTTTCGTCAATGGAAAACTATCAGGTATACTTGGTTGAGAATTGGGATTATCGCAAAGCGCTTTTTTCTAAAAAAATTGCTAGCCTGTTTGGCCAGACTTTTAAAATTTGCTTATTTTGAAAAGTGTTTTTTTGTCAGAAGTGCTTTCCGAAAAAAATACTTTCGGAGAGTAACAATTTTTATTTGACTAATTAATTTAAAAAATACTTTTGTCAATATCAGAGCAGTTGACCAATATTACAAAAGTGCTTATGAGGAAAAACTATTATTCTTAGCTTCTGAAAAATAGCTTATGTTACCACTCAACAACACTTATTTTTCCCTAAAAGCTTGGCTAAACACCTTAATTTCTCAAATAAGCATTTTTTGAAAGTCAAAAATTGACTTCCAGAAGCTTGATCAAACCGGCTATATATTTTTTAAGTCTATCTATATCTCCTAATTTCTATATGTCCTTGACATTTGGTAGGAACCGTTTATGGTACATTGGATAATCCAAAACTTACATATAGCGGCAATGTGAAATTAAGAGCTGGTATTAACAAGATTTCGCTGCTCAGTGTTTCCGTTGGTCTCCCGGTTAGTTTTCTATTTCCTGTTCCTCTGATCCTTTAATTAGCAGTTATAACTGAAGCATTATTGTAAACATTTTATATAACCTATGGTTTTAAAATCCATTTCAGAATGTTGGCGTGCATTATGATACGTGGAATGCAGGAGTTTTGGGTCCAGTCACGTTGAGCGGTCTCAATGAGGGGAAAAGGGACTTGACAAAACAGAGATGGTCTTACAAGGTTTGTTGACAATATCTTTTGTTCATATAATATTTTTTTCCTTTCAAGAGTTACTAGGATGTGAGAGTAACCATTAGAACGATAAATAGAACCATTATAATTTGCTTGTTCTCGCAGGTTGGCCTAAAAGGCGAATCATTAAGTCTTCACTCCTTAAGTGGGAGCTCTTCTGTTGAATGGGTTCAAGGTTCACTAGTGGCTCAAAAGCAACCCCTAACTTGGTACAAGGTAAAGTTCCTATTCGCTGTGGTGTAGCCACATAAAGTGAAGTGTGATCAATTGAACGTCATTCATCGAAAAATTATATATTGAGTATATAGAAAAATATACTTTGTATATAAGTCAGAATTAACTTTTTATACATTCAGTCAAACCTCTCTATAACAACGTTCTTTGTCCGGTATTTTTTGGCTGATATACCTAATGTTGTTATAAAGAACATATTATATAACGTAACATGAAAGATCAGTTCCACAGGAAACACGATTGTTAAAGAGAGGTTTGACTTAGCGAAATTTCTGGCTTCGTCACTGTCTTTTTTTCATATTGTTCTAATACAATCATCAAAACGTTGACATGTTTTTATCAATTTTATGATCTTGAATAACATGTTGTAGCACTTAGTTAATGGACTAACACCGTTTCCAGGCTACATTTAACGCGCCTGGAGGAAATGAACCGCTATCTTTAGACATGGCAAGTATGGGAAAAGGTCAGATATGGATAAATGGTGAAGGCGTAGGTCGCCATTGGCCTGGATACATAGCACAAGGTGACTGTAGCAAATGCAATTATGCTGGAACGTTCAACGAGAAGAAATGTCAGACTAATTGTGGACAACCTTCTCAAAGATGGTAAGCAATAAACATAATTCTTACAACCTTTAGAGGAGTTGTGGACTAGATCAACTTTTGGTGGAAAATTGCACATCCTACTTATTTATAGCAAAATTTTTAAAACCGTTTAGATATTAGGAAGACGTTTTATCCTTATATTCCATACGATCACACAAATTAAGAAAACACAAGAAGCTTGAAGAAATATGGTACTCTTTAACTTCATCTCGTTTTAAAGAACTTTGTGAAACTGTTACTAATTTCAGGTACCATTTTCCACGATCGTGGCTGAAACCAAGCGGAAACCTGTTGGTAGTATTTGAAGAATGGGGTGGTAATCCAACAGGAATTTCTTTAGTCAAAAGATCGAGATAAAGAGCTCGAAAAGGTATTTGCAAATTGCATTCTTTTTTGCATTACATTAGCAGTCACAGTTTACAAAGACCAAAAATTAACTTTATAAGGTTTTTTTCTTGCATTATATGTATATTTTATTTTTTACTTCGTTGCACCTTTTTTAACTAAAGCTCATACTTTAAGTGTGTTTTGCGCTTAAAGCCCCAATAGGCCTAGAGCGCTCTTTAACTCTTTTCGCCTTTGACAACCTTGGTCCTGATTCAAAATTTTGTATTTTACTTTGCGTCAAAAATCATAAATTTATCTTTGTATTAACCTCAGGGTGTTACCATGTTTTACTTATACTTTCTTGTTATTTCTAATATGGCAGTAAGCTTGTTCAGTAAATATGGTGCCTGAATTCGCCCGAATACATAAAAGAAGCTAACAGTGGAGGCTATATTTGCAGCTGAATAAATCATTTGAAGTACAGAAATATTTGATTAAAGGGATATAATTTCAGAGAATTTCCTTAATTCTCTGTAAGCTTTGGTTTAGGAAGTTATACCAAACTCTGCTGATTGGATTATGGGATTGATGAAAATCGTACAGCTTCCAAATACTATTAGCCAGTATGATTTTGAAATTTAGAATACAAATAATTTCAACACAAGTTTCATGTATACAAGTTGTGGCTCACATGGTTGTGAAATAATACTACAAGTTATATATCAAGGAAGCCAATTTTCAGTTTTTTCTTGTAACGATACTAAGCTATAACATTTGTTGTCATTTCTCTAGAGCCTTGCATCATTTGGTTTTTACATGAATGTTTTGAATTCTATTGTAAGACCTCTCCAATCCTTTTGTTGTATAGGTCTAAGAGAGGTTTGTTTCATTTGAAGTTGAAAGCCAATATAGCAATTACATCTCCATGAATATCACCTTTGTTAGGGTAAGATTGGAATAATTTCCCTTAGGGATTCCTTTCATTAATCACAATATATATTAGTCTATCATTATCACGCTACAAATAATATGCTGATGGGCCGTTGGGTCGTAAGACCTGTCGACAATTTTGGTGGATTTCTTAATTGTGGAGTCGATGCCAAGGATCGACCCACCTATGGTATATGCATGCATGACTTAAAATAAAGGGTGGTATAGCTCTATCTTAATTTTTAAGATTTGGCTTACTAGACTCAAGGTTCCCGAGCGGACTACTCGAGTGAGAAGGCTACGCGGCCAACCGGATGGTCCGGACGCTCCGCGCATATACCAACTCTCCTGGAAATTTGGAATTTTGAAAGAAATTTGCGGGTGCGCAAAACACACCTCGCGTGTAATGTGTGATAGTGTCAATTTTCCAGAGTGGAAGAAATATGAGCGAAATGCCAATTTAAGGAAAGCAGTAAAAGAATATAACAATTAAAGCAGTTAAACATACAAAATTTCAAAAAGGAAACAATTAAAAACAATAAATCAAATAAGGAGCAATATAAAGCAAAATAATAATAAACCTGAATTTGCTATGGTTAAGAACCTGAAAGTATCCCCAGTGGAGTCGCCATGCTGTCGCGCCCGATTTTGACCTGCGGGTTCCGCGACGCGATGGGTCGATCGCCTCTGAATTGGAAAAAAAATGCTTGCTTGAGGAGTCGCCACCTAATTATTCTAAGGTGAATTAGGACACCTAAATTCTAACTACAAAAAATTTACAAAATAACTCCAATTTTGTGGTCTGCAAAACTAATGAAATTCTAGGTAAGGGTTCTTTATTATCCTAAAGGGAAGGGGTTAGGCATCCTTTAATATCCGCTAACTTGCGGTTATCCGATCAAATTCAGGTTAATTATTGTACTAAGAAAATGCATGTTTTTACAAGTATAAAAATAATATTGCAAGGTGTTAATAAAATGATACATTTTGTTCAAGTATGCATTTGTATGGCATTAATATACATGTAAAGCTGGAAAAAAAGAGTACAAGTATGCATTTGTATGAAAATTGATAAAAATGTATGCAAGGTGATTATTGTGGGCGACGGGCCTAAAATTAGATAAACTAGCGATGGGTTTCCAGGTTTAGACTACCCTATTAATTAATTCTATGTCTACCTATTCTAAATATTTCAATAATTTCACGAGTACAATAATATTACAATGCAGAATGAAAATAAAGCTGAATTAAAGAAAGTAAAAGACAACAACAAAAATAAGAAATCTCCGAGGGGTATTTGCCTTCTTTGACTTATCTTTGCAAGCTGTCAAGAATAAACGGTTAGAAACAATTGAATATACATAACTTCGGATTCGTATCCAAAACAATAAATGTTTTGATTACGGAGGGCTCAGACTTAAATTTTGAAAAGATCATTCCAATCACGTCGTGGCTGCGAACACATGACTCGTTGGTCATTTTAGTTGCCTTGCCTACCGAACATGTTGGTCTCTCGGGTGAAAAAGATTTAAGTTTCATCCTTGCCCAGAAGTTTTATTTTCCGTCTTTACAACTGTGGAGGCCTCAAAAATCGACGGATATTTTTTCATCGGCCAAAATGCGGTATTTAATTCAAAAACAGTAAACTAAACCAAAACAGTAAAAACTGAAATCGAGAAGCAATTCTCGAAAAGACGCGATATTTAGTTTAAAACAGTAAGACAATAAAACAGTAAATATCCGTTGCACGGATGTTTAAATGCCAAAAGAGTAACTGAAACAGAAATGAAAAAAAAGCGCGGCCTCGAATTCAATTTCATCGGCCTAAATGCAATATTGGTTAAAAACAATAAAACAGTAAAACACCAAGATATCCATTGCACAGATATTTAAAATGCCCAAAAAAAAAAAAAAACAGCAGCAGTTCGCAATTAAAAATGTCCGACCCGAATTCTGAAATTTGACCCGACTCGGACACTGAACAGTGATCCGGCCCGGATTCAGAATCCAAATTTTTTATTTTTCAGATAGCCAACAACAAGATATTAACACAAAAAAAAAATATCTGGAAATTATCCGAACCGGGTCGACCCGACCCGGAACAGTGTAATTTTTTTTTTTTTAAAGATTTTCAGATAGCCAACAACAAATTATCAAATACAAAAATCTGAAAATTTACCTGACCCGGATTCTGTCCCGACCGGAACAGTGACCCGACCCGACCCGGAATCCGAAAACAGTGAAGAATAGCAAAAATTTCAGATTATTCAATACCAAAACCCCAATAATTTTAACTTATATTTTCGGATTCTTTAAGGTGAAGAACAAACGCCCTTAAGAAGATTTCGGATTTCAAAATTTAAAAAGCTAGATTTTCGGATCTCCAAATTCCCCCCTCAAAAAATGAAGAACAACATGGGGTATTTATAGATGGCTTAACCCCCAAGAACGAGTTTGAAACTCGAATAAAAGTTTTTAAAAAATCTGATTTTGGAAGCGGATTTTTGGGGTATGGGTTGCGGATTTTAGGGGATAGGGGTATGGGATGTGTCGGGTGAGGTGACCGGCGACGTGGGGTCGCCGGTATGGGGGTGTGGGGTCGCGGCTGATGGAGGTTTAAGAGAGAAATGAGGGTTAGATTTTTAGGGTTGTGTTTGGTGTGGTGTAGAATAAAAGGGATGTGGGGTTGGGCCGATTTAGGGGGTGGCCGGTTGGGCTTGGGGAAATAAAGGGGAAGGGAATCAGGTGTATTGGGCTTGACCGGTTGGGCTTGGGGGTTGGTTTGGTTAGGAAATTAGGAAATAAGAAATTAGGGTGTTGGGTTGGGGCGAAAATAAGAGAGAGGGAGTTGGGCTGTTGCGGTGGGCCTGGGGCTTGACCGGTTGGGCCCCTTCGTGGGCTGGCCGGTTGGGCCCTATTTTTTGGGATTTGGGTTGGAGTATTGGGTAGAAATTATTTTGGGTAGGGAAATAAAAAGTGGGTTGTGAGTTTAAAAATATAAAAGGGGATTTTATTATATAAAAAGAAAGCTTTGCAAAATTTATAAATTGTAAAGATGATAATATGATAAAATATAATATTTGCGAAATGCTTGGTGCTAAAAATAAAAAATAAAAATGCGATGCCGTTTTGTCAAAATAAAATAACATATAATATTAGGATAAAAGTATGATTATGATATAAAAATGCAAATGACAATAAAAAATGCAACTAATAATAATAATAATGATATATATACATATATATGCCTATATTTTAAAATTGTTTTAAAGTGTCAAAAATATTAAAAATTGCAAATAAAATCATAAAAGATGGGACAAAATTGGGTGTCAACAAACGGCATATGCAATATCAGGCCTAGTGAATGTAAGATACCGAAGGGCACCTGCAAGACTTCGATATAGAGTGGGATCAGAAACTGGTGCATCGTCATTGGCACTGAGCTTGGATTTCGAGTCAACCGGAGTTGGCATAATTTTACAATTTACCATCTTCGCCCTATATACTATCTCTTCTGCATATTTACGCTGACACAATAACATAGTGGCTGCAGATCTGGTCACTGATATACCCAAAAAATATCAGCTTGCCCAAGTCAGTCATAGCAATTTCAATTTTGAGTAGAACAATGATTTCATTCTTCAAACCGTCAGATGAGGCAGTAAGAACAATGTCATCCACATATAATAGCAAATACGCAGTGCTGCTACCTCGATGAAAAGTGAAGAGAGAGTTATCACACCTACTACATATAAAACCGATCTATAAGATACCTGGCAAAGTGATCATACCAAGCGTGGGGTGCCTGTTTCAAGCCATACAATGACTTCCTGAGACGACATACAAACTGCGGAACTGTCGGATGAACAAAGCCAGAGGGATGATGCATGTACACAGTTTCTTTCAAATCCCCATGAAGAAATGCATTCTTGACATCAAGTTGATGAATCGGCCAATGCATGCCCATAGCAATACTGAGAACAGTCCGAATAGTGGCCGATTTAACAATCGGACTGAATGTCTCACCACAATCAATACCCTACTGCTGATTAGTGTCATTGGCAACTAGTCTTGCATTATACCGCTTCAAGTCACCACTGTCTCTGAACTTGTGACGAAATAACCACATACACCAGATAACATTCACACCGTCTAATCTAGGTACCAAATCCCAAGTGTTCTGCTTGGTTAAAGCGTTAAACTCCTCGCACGTGGCCGTATTCCAATTAGGGTCCAGTTCTGCTAGTTTTGGATTTTTTGGAATGGGTGATAAGGTTTATGTGGAGAGGTTGAAGTGAACCTTGGATTTGAAGATCCCGTGTTGTGCACGAGTCTCCATGCGATGGGTAGGCAGCAGTGGGAGGTCTGGACTGGGAGGTTGCAGGTCCACTGGTTCTAGACTGGCTGGGAGGCTATAGTACTGCTAGGGGGCAGGAGACACGGCTGGCGGCAGCAGGGGTGTTGGTGGGGTGTTCGATCGAGAGCATGGATTTGTTTGGTTGGTGCCGGACAGTGTCGGGGACGGGGCTGTATGCTCTGTCGAAACAGTGGATTGATGTTGGTATAGAGATTGGACGGCCGGGGACATACTCAGTTCATCAAAAAAGATGTAATCGGTGGTCTGAAATTTTTGGAGATTTGAAAAAGGAAAGATTGTCTCGTCAAAGGTGACGTGACGGGAGACGATGATTTTGCGAGTGACAATGTCATAGCACAGGTAGCCCCGATGAGTAGGAGAAAGACCAACGAAGACACATGGCAAGGTGCGAGGGGCAAGTTTGTGGGGTGCAGTGGAGGCTATGTTGGGGTAGCATAAGCAGCCGAAAATACGGAGATGGTCATAGGATGGGAACCTATGGTATAAGATTTCGGTAGGGGTCTTATTTTGGAGAGTGCTAGTTGGTAAAATATTAAGAAAGGATTCTACCATTTAAACAGAATAGACCCAAAAAGACGGTGGAAGACAGGCATGAAACAGAAGGGTGCGAACCATGTTATTGATGGTACGTATAATTCGTTCAGCCTTTCCGTTTTGGGAGGAAGTATAAGGGCAGGAAAAATGGAAAACCATGCCTTGTTTAGAGCAGAAATTCTGAAATGTCGAGTTATTAAATTCACGTCCATTATCACATTGGAATGATTTGACATATTTTTCAAACTGTGTTTTAATGAATTTTTGAAACTCAAGGAATTTGGCAAAAACTTCATAATTGAATTTCAGTGGGTAAATCCAGACAAAATGTGAAAAATCATCTAAGAATACTAGATAACATTTGTGACCCAAAGAGCTAACAATCGGAGATGTCCACAAATCAGCATGAACAATATCAAAAGGAGAAAAAATAACACTTTTTTATGACATAAATGGAAGACGAGTATGCTTGTCGAGCGGGCAAAAAAGACAGTGTTGGGCAAGTTTCCCATTATTACATTGAATATGCTTAGTAGTCCTAAGAAGAGTAAAAACTGGGTCTCCGGGGTGTCCGAGTCTGTTGTGCCAAGTTGAGGGAGAGATAGCCGCAAGGGATAGATGTGATTGCGGTCTGACAGCGGAAGATTGAGTGAAGGGGTAGAGGTCTCCCACACTATTGCAGCGCGTAAGAATTTCCCCCGTATTGAGATCCTTCACAGAAAAACCAAAAGGGTTAAATTTGACAGACACAGAATTATTTCTAGTGAATTTTCTAACAGAGATTAAGTTTTTAATGATGTTAGGGGTGTAGAGGACGTGACTTAGGGAGAAAGGCGGGTGGGAATGTTTGGTATGTGTGTTACCGTAACCTTCAATTGGAATGCGATGACAATTGCCGACAGTAATAAATTGAGGACACTTTAGCTGAAGTAGTTGAGATAAGTTACCTGACGACCGGGTAAGGTGAGATGTGGCTCCGGTATCCATGTACCAATTTTCGTCGGGCTGTTGAAGGTTCACGGTGCTGAAGGTCTGGCCCAAGTCGGTGAGGGCCAGGCTGCTGCCTTGCGGTTGCTGCTAGACCGATACTATGTGGGCCTGCTGCTGCTGCGGGTGAGCCTGCCTGTTGGCTGGGGTAGAGCCCAATAGGCCAGACGACCAAGCAGGCTGCTGGAACTGGACTCCTGCAGTTGGGTATGGACATGAAGGCGAGGCCTAGTTCTGTTGATTGGGCCATATTGGCTGCTGTCCAGGCTACGGGAAATAGGCAGTAGTTGGGCCTGGCTGCTGGTTGTGGTTGCCTTTGCCGCTGCCCTTCCCTTTATTGTTGTTACCGCGGCCTCTGCCGCCACGCCCTCCGTCGTGGGACTGCTGCTACTGGTGGTCTTGCGGTGGTGTTGGCCACCGGTGGAGTCATGCCGTCAACGGCTAATGCCTTGTGATTGTGCTCGTCTTGTTTAGCATGGCGTGTTTCTTCTAATAAAAATTGTGAACGTGCTTTGTTGAAACTTGGGAGAGGGTCGGCTTGTTGAATCATCGTTGCGAGTGTATCATATTCACCTTTCGGTAAACCAACAACTAGTTGAAGCACCATCTTGGTTTCTGAAACAGAAGTCCCTACGTTGGACAGTTGGTCGGTTATGAGTTTCAGTTGCTTATAATATTCGGACATGTTGTTAAAATTCTCGAGACGTGTATTGTTGAACTGCTCTTCCAAATACACGGCCCCAGTATTTTTATTGTCCTGAAAAAAATCTTCTAGCCGAACCCAAAGTTCACTTGTCGTAGCACCTGTTTTCATGATAGTGCACAACAAGTCTTTAGAGATGGTGTCGTAGATCCATTGTTTGACGATGGCGTCAAGGCGACGCCAGGTTGAGTCTGCAACATCGGTGGGACGAGGAATAGAATCATCAATATGGTCGAGCACATTGTATGCACATGCATGAATATAGAATAGTTCCATCCACATGGAATATTGACAGTCTTCTTGGTCAAGAATTATAGGGATAAAATTCTTGATGTTGTTAACGGCGAATGCCAGATGAAAAGAAGACAATGAATGTTGAGAGGGGTTGTCAAGTGTGCCAGTGGATGAACCAGAATTAGTGGGGGAAGACATGGTGGCAACCTTGTTGCCGCCGGCCGAGAGGAAGGGAAGAGGGGGGTTTCGGCCGTGAGAAAAAATTAGAGAGGGGATTAGGGTTTGGCTCTTGATACCATGTAAGATTGGAATAATTTTCCTTAGGGATTTCTTTCATTAATCACAATATATATAATTGTACAGAGGTTGATTCATAATATAATAAGAATCCTAACTTACCTTAAATGATTGATTTCTAATATAATAAGAATCCTAAGTTACCTTAAATATACATCTATCATAATTACAAAATATACCGTGAATTAATAGTTAGTAATTTGAAGGACATCATAGTAAAGAGATTAAGCTACAAAAGTAATAAACAACCTTTTATTAATATTGACATATGCATACTATTCAACTCCATGATAGCAACAAATTCTTTGCAATCGGCGTTTAAACTTGTGAGCAACTTGAATTCTCTCGTTATCGCGTCTTCAATGCTTAGAGAACTCAAGAAAATGAAACGATATGACATATCTGACACGCCCATCAAGAAACAAGGTGTGTTAGATTAACGGGTTGGGAAAAAAATAGCGTAACAATTCCACCTTACAAAATTTGGTTGTTATGCAAATTAAGACTTTTTATTACATGAAAAATTTGATAATACAATGTAGTGACAAATTAAGTAACAATCATAACAAATGTTATTAACAATATATTACAATACAATACAATACAAATATAAATTAAAACATTTTTACGTAAATGTGTTCACACCGACTTTCATGCACATTTTAAAGCGAAAATGTCGATTAATATGAAATCCAGTCAGAGTTTAATATATAAGCACTGACGATGTAAAAGATATTTACACAATCAGGTCATTTAAAAGATAATTGCAAATAATCTATATAATAAGCATTGATTTGTAATTTAAACTAAATGGTAAGTTATACATTATAACAAGCACATGGAGCATACCAAATCTAAAGAATGGACAAACTTCAAATCCTAACAGAATGCATAACGTAGATAATAAAATGTACTCATTGCTGGTTATTTGCCCTTTCACATTTTAACTTTGTTAAGCCAAATCAAAATAATAAAATGTAATTAGGAATAAAATCATGTTAAGTATAACCAGAAACAATAAAATACGCTAATCTTCATTGGGTTGTTAACTGTGAGTTGATGAGTTTCCAGATAACATTGTTTGTATTTGCACACAAATTAGAAATTTGGAGTGTTCAATTGTCGTACCGTCTTGTTGTTTATCACAAGCTTAAATAGTTTTAACATAATTAAATTAAAATCTATAATTGACTTAAAATTATTCATGAAATTTAATATTTCAAACAATATTTTAATTTATTTTCCAAGAACTCAAACTATTTTCTTACCAAAGTTGGAGATTTAAATTACTGAAAATAGAAATGTTTAAATTTCTCTTGGATGAGGTATTTCAATTATCTTACCAATGTTGGAGACTTATATTATTACTGAAATTTAGAAATTTGAACAAGATTTTAATTTATCTTGGAGGTATTTAGAGTCCCACATCGGAAATGGAATGAGAACATAGATTTCTTATATGGACTTGGATAATTCTTACTTACAAGCTAACTTTTGGAGTTGAGTTAGGCCCAATATCCATTCTTTACATGGTATCGGAAAACCAGAACCATTTTAATTATTTGTTCGTCAATGTTGGGCCCCCAAATTATATTATTACTGGAAATCAGAAAACTAAATAAGGTTTTAATTTCTTTTGTAGAAAAAAAAATCTTTTCTTACCAAAGTTGGAGGCTTGATTATTACTAGAGTTTAGAAATCAAAACAAGATTCTAGTTTATCTTGGAGGTATGTCAATTACTTTCTTTCTAAAGTTGGAGCCATAAATTATTAATGAAATATAAAAATTAAAACAAGACTTTAGTTTATCTTGGAGATTTTTCAATCATTTTCTTACCAAAGTTGAATACTACTTGTCCAATACCTTATTACCATAATTATGGTTAGAAAATTACATTTATAGATTATTTCAGTCTAGTCCTTCAAATGTTAAAGGTCAATTTTGGTCCCTCAATTTAGTTCTTGAAATATCTGACTAAGCGTTTCTAACCTTCAATCAATCGAAAATCAACAACAACAACAACATACCTAGTGAAGTCCTACAACGTGGGTCTGGGGAGAGTAGAGTGTACGCAGACATTACCTCTACCTTGGTAAGTAGAGAGGCTATTTTCGAAAGACCCTCGGCTCAAGACAAAGCACAAGCAAAGCAAAGCAAGAGAAACAGTCGGACCCGAACAAAAAATTTAAACCAGTATGACAATGAGATTAACAAAAGTGAATAAGTCATGATAAAGCATTTTGAAAAAGAAACATTAACTAACGCAGGTAAATAAGATAAACATAGTACACGAAAGAACAAACAACAGCAAAAATCAAAGGACAGGGGACTATAAAATAATATTGCGTCTACCAGTATGATAGGCTTAGAGATGGCAATGGATCCTGGACCCGGTCCGAATCCGGTGTATCCAGATCCATTTTATAGGATATGGATCTTCAAAATTTGGACCCGACGGATCCGGATCGGACCCGGATCCGTTTCTG
This sequence comes from Anisodus tanguticus, assembly GCA_034509755.1. Classification (NCBI taxonomy): domain Eukaryota; kingdom Viridiplantae; phylum Streptophyta; class Magnoliopsida; order Solanales; family Solanaceae; genus Anisodus; species Anisodus tanguticus. The sequence goes on from CM067558.1 coordinate 41,923,305, forward strand.
ACGGATCGGATCTGGATTTGGATCTTGTATTTGAGATCTGTATCCGGTCCAGATCCGACCCGTGAATCCATTTTTTATTAAATATATTCATAACCTAGAATGTAATTTTATAAGTATTTTCTTAAAATTGTTAAGCACATCCTTGCAAGTTTAATTCTCAAAACAAGTTTAATTTATCCCCGCGTTAACTCAAAAATAAAAAAATAATGAGGTAACTTCGATAATAAAATCAATGTTATATTAGTGAATGACTAACATCTCCATAGACAAGTAGTTAAAATTATATTCACTTCATTTATGAAGATTCCAAGCACATGCAAGTTCGTATTGTGGAAATACTAGTCAAGCATTTTCCACAACTATTGTCATTGTCCAACATTTTTAATTAATAGCTCACAATCAAAATGAGACAACGAACAAAATATCTCATATGAACATTTCAAAATTGAAAAACAGTAAACTGTTACTTAAGTAAAAATCGTTTGTCAGTTCAAAAAAAAATTCTTAGCAAGGTAAATTTTTTTATATGTGGATCCAGATCCGATCCGTGGATCCGGCGGATCCGATGGATCCGGATTTGGATATGATTTTTATGGATCCGCTGGATCTGGATCCGGATCTGGATTCAGGTATGAAAAACGAATCTGGATCTGGATCTAGTAGGATCCGGTCCAGATCCTATCCGTTGCCATCCCTAGATAGGCTAAGCAAAGCTACAATAATAACACAATAACTACCAGTATGTAAGCGTAGGTAAGACTACGCTCAATTGCCTACTACCCCTTTATCATAATTTGTGTCATCCACAACCCCCTATCTAAGGTCATGTCCTCAGTAAGTTGCACATGCGTCATATCCCGTCTAATCACCTCTCCCCAATACTTCTTCGGCCTACCTCTACCTCTCCTGAATCAGTCCATAGACAACCTCTCACACCTTCGCACTGGGGCATTTATGTCTCTCCTCTGCACATTCCCGAACCATCCCAACCTCGCTTCCCACATCTTATCCTCCATCGAGGCCACTCTCACTCTGTCCCGGATATCATCATTTCTAATCATATCCCTCCTTGTGTGCCCACACATCCATCTCAGCATCCTCATCTCCGCAACTTTCATCTTTTGGATGTGCGAAGTCTTGACTGGCCAACACTCCACCCCATACAACATAGTCGATCTAACCACCATCCTATAAAACTTGCCTTTAAGTTTTGGTGGCACATTTTTATCGCACAAGACTCTAGATGTGAGCCTTCATTTCATCCACCATGCACCAATACGATGTGTGACATCGTCATCAATCTCTCCATTCCCTTGGATAATAGATCCGAGATTATTGAAGCTTTTTTTCTTTGGAATGACCTGAGTACCAAGCCTCACCTCCACGCCTGTCTCATGGTCGCTCCCGTTACCGAACTTGGACTCCAAGTATTATGTCTTTGTCCTACTCAACCTGAACCCTTTAGACTCCAGAGTATGTCTCCAAACCTCTAACTTAGCGTTCACTCCGATGCGAGTCTCATCAATTAGGACTATGTCATCTACGAATAACATACACCATGGCACCTTCCCTTAAATTTGTCGCGTCAGTCCATCCATCACCAAGGCAAATAAGAATGGGCTAAGAATTTATCCTGGTGCAGCCCCATCATCACTGGGAAGTGCTATGAGTCTCTTCCTACTGTCTGTACCCTGATCTTGGCTCCATCATACACATCCTTGATTGCCCTAGTGTACGCCACATGTACACTCTAACCTCCAAATATCTCCATAGAACCTCCCTATGGACTTTGTCGTATGCCTTATTGAGGTCGATGAAAACCATGTGTAGGTCTCTCTTCCTCTCCCTATACTGCTCCACCAACATCTTAATAAGATGAATAACTTCTGTAGTCGAGTGCCCCGACATGAATCTAAATTGATTCTCGAAAATAGACACGTCTCTTCTCACCCTCATCTCCACGACCCTTTCTCAAACTTTCATAGTGTGGCTTAACAGCTTGATACTCCTATAGCTGTTGCAACTCTGGATGTCACCTTTGTTCTTGTACAAAGGAATCATTGTACTCTACCTCAATTCTTCGGGAATTCTTGCCATCTTAAAAATGACATTAAACAACTCAGTCAGCCACTCAAGACCTACCATGTCTGCGCTCTTCCAAAATTCAATTGGGATCTCATCAGGTCCGGTCGCTCATCCTCTATGCATCCTGCGAACAACACCCTTAACCTACTCAACCTTAATACTTCTACAATATCCAAAATTCCGGTACCTTCCGGATTAATCGAAATTCACACTTTTGATTCATTTGCTTGTGAATATTCAAAAATTTACTAAAATTATTAGTTGTTCCACCACTTAATTACCTGTGTTATATTAAGCTTGTAACGTTTACTTCATATTTAACAACAATATAGTTCTAAAATTGTCCAAACATAACAACAACAATAACAACAACATACCAATGTAATCCTACAAGTGAGTCTGAAAGGGTAGAACGTACGTAGACCTTACCCTTATCTTGGGAGGTAGTGAGATTGTTTTCGGTAGACCCTCGGATCTATCCAAACATAACATATATTCTATATAAAAGGACGAATAAGTCTTTATAATGATAAATAAGTATGGACTCATTCGCTCATAGAAAATGAGATCGACTCCCCTGTTGCCTATTGGTACTTGTCGAGTATAAAATAAATATGCCTCTCGTTGTTCCTACGAACAGAGTTGTTTCGTTATTACCAACAGAATAGAACAATGTTGTTCGAAACTAATCAACGAGTGATCCTTAATTAATTGAAGGTTAAATGTGATAGAGCCATACTTTATAAGGACCAACACCACAATTTATCAATACCTGAGACACTTAAAAGTTAAAAGTAAACTATGTAAAAAGACGCTACCATACATTCCTATATATATTTGCATGTTGTTCAAGTAGTTCATATTCACAAGACAAAAATCTTTTGTTGTCACAAATTGTCCACTATTCTTTTTGCCTTGTCCTCATTCATTTGCCTCTAAAATGGTTACTCAAAAGCCAAAAATTGTGATTATTGGAGCAGGAATTGCTGGTCTAGCAGCAGCTAATAAGCTCTACACAACACAAAACTCAAATAAATTATTTGATCTTTGTGTTGTTGAGGGTGGAAATAGAATTGGTGGAAGAATTTTCACCTCAAATTTCTGTGGTGATAAAATTGAAATAGGTGCTACTTGGATTCATGGTATTGAAGGAAATCCAATTTACAAAATTGCTCAAGAAATCAACTCATTTCAGTCTGATCAGCCATGGGAATGTATGGAAGGTACATTTATGGACAAAAAAATGACTATAACTGAAGATGGGCATGAAATAAATCCATCTTTTATTAAGCCCATATCAAATTTATTTTATAATATGTTAGATTTTTGTTCAGGTGAAAAGAATCTTGAAAATGAGGTATGTAGAAAATTTCTTGAAAAAATCAATCTTGAAAATGGTGGCATTGAAAAAAATCTTAGTATTGGTTCTTTCCTTAGAAAAGGTCTTGATTTTTACTGTGGTTTAAATAAAGATCAAGAAAATGTTGCAGTGTTTGAAAATTGGAGTAGAACATCACTTGAAGAAGGTGTTTTTTCAATGTATGAGAATATACATAGGCATTATTCAGCAGCTGGTGATTTAGGTACTTTAGATTTTAATGGAGAAAGTGAGTATTGTGATTTTCCTGGTGATGATTTACCTATAGCCAAAGGGTACTCAAAAGTGATTGAATCTTTAGCTTCTGTTTTACCAGCTGGTGTGATTCAACTAGACCGAAAAGTCGCGAAAATTGAATGGCAATCTGATGATTGTTGCTTAAATTTGGAAAGTGGTGATGGTACTAAGCCTGTGAAGTTGCATTTTAGTGATGGATCACTTATGTATGCTGATCATGTTATTGTTACAGTCTCATTAGGGGTTTTAAAACAAGGAATTCGCGAGGACTCGGGTCTTTTTAGTCCTCCACTTCCTAAATTCAAGACTGAAGCAATTTCAAGACTTGGTTTTGGTGTTGTTGATAAGTTGTTTTTGCAACTTAGTCCAAATCATGATGAAAATGTTGGCTATGATGAGATGGATTTTCCTTTTATGCAGATGGTTTTTCATCCATCGGGCGCGATCTTGAGTCAGCCGAAAATACCCTTGTGGATAAGGAAGACAACACTTATAAATCCAATTTATCCAAAATCGAGCGTTTTAGTATCATGGTTTGCAGGTGAAGAAGCTATTGAAATGGAATCTCTTGATGATGAGGAGATTATTCACGGGGTCTCGACAACAATGTCACAGTTTCTAGCAAACTCAAAGCATTTCAAGAACTCAAATTCCATCAAGTTTAGTAAGATTTTGAAGTGCAAATGGGGTACTGATCCATTGTTCTTGGGATCATATAGTTATGTAGCTGTTGGATCAAGTGGAGATGATTTTGATGCTTTGGCTGAGCCATTGCCTAAGGAAAATTCAAAGAATTGCCCTCCACTTCAAGTTTTATTTGCAGGGGAAGCAACAAGTAGAACTCAATATTCAACAACTCATGGTGCTTATCTTACTGGTATTAGAGAAGCCAATAGGCTTCTTGAGCACTTTCAATGTGTTGATGTTTGAAAAAAGATTGTTGTTTTTGTTTGTCTTGTTATTGTTTTTCACATTCATTTTGGAATATGATGTTTGTTATACTCTTCTATGTATGATGGGAATTTTGAGGAAGTAAATGGAATTAAAGAAGCTTTTCATTTTGTATTGCTTTTAATTTGTTGGTGATGAGGATATAATTTGGTGATTATTGCTTTTAATCTCCTTAACTTTATTGACAAATGTCAATCTGGATTGGATACAGTTGAAATGTCTTTAGAAGTAATAAACTCCCTCCGTCCCAAAATACTTGTCTCATTTTTCATTTATACGCCTCTTAAGAAGACATTTATAAGGGTAGTATTTTGACTATTTTAACTTCTTAACATATTTCATCATATCTCTTCTCAATAAATATTTACTCCATCAAGAATGAGAATCTCTTAAATGTTGCTAATTAATATAAGGGTAAAATGTGAAAAAGATACTTCATCCGGATAAAAAAGAGTGTCCACTTAGCCATTTGCACGCCCCTTAAGAAAATAATAACTCCAAGGCAAAAATAGGTAATTTGACTAAAATGTTCCCAATTAAATAGGTATTGGGATTTGGTATCCTAACATTTAATAAGGAAAAATCTGAAAAAATAAGATTAATTTTTTCTTGATTTGGTAAGTCGGCACTCTTTTTGAACCAAAAAATAAAAATGAAGTGGACACTCTTTTTTATCCGGAGGGAATACTTAATTTTATCTTGATTAAATAAAATGACAAATATTTTAAGATAAATATTTTTAGTAAGAACGATAAGTATTTTGAGATGAAGGGAGTACTTAGGAAAATACATAAAATCTCTCCAAATAGTCAATTTTTGTTCATTATGATCTTTAACTACGCGGGTCCGTTTCATAACGTATCATCATTCACCCCCTTAGATTTCTTTTTTATAGCAATTCTTTCATTTTGAATTTCTTTTTTGTTTTAAAAATTTCCTTTTCCTTCTTGTTTTCTTAATATGTTTCTTTATTTCCGCAAACTTTTCTATATTCTTCTGTATACATGTCTCTCCACGAGAATATAACTTAGTCACCTGAAAATATGTCCGGTGACTGAAAAAAATTAAAACTCAAAATTAAGGAACAAGCAAAGATAATGATACTCAATAGTCACTAATTTAAAGTTTTGGATCTGTCAAATACTATTTGCAAGATTTGCAGCATGTAGCAACGTGCAGCATCATTTTGTTTCTTCTTCTATTGGGCAAGCAACTAATTAAGGATCAAGTATATGTATTATTCGAGTACTTGCTCTTGTGCTGTTCATGACCAGTTTATTTGCAGTTGGTACGCTAACAAAGTATATCTATAGTCAGAGAGGCCCCTCTAAACAGCCATCCTCTATATACCATTTCATTACACCAACCGTTATTAAAAAAAATCAATTTTCATGTTATTTCACAGTATAATCTCTATAACAATCAATATTTAGATATAGTAGCCAGAAGTTATTCAAAAAACGAAGTTATAGAGAAGTTGAGTGTATATGTCTTCCCTTTGTAAAAACAACGCCATGAGATCAACTTACAGGTCCATCTTTTGCCAACCATTTTCACAGCTGTATGTAATTGTGTATTCATTTAATGAATACATTATTACTTGCCGGAATTGCCAAGTAAAGGGATCCTCACTTTCTTCTATAAAGTAATTGATGGCAACACCTAATACAAACCGTCATAAGAAGTATTTTCTTGTACCTCAGTAATTTTTCAACAAGTTCTCCAATGCTTGCCATTAAGTTCTCAGACTACACTAGGTGACAATAATCAGTTCTATGGATACCGTCTTCAATTATAAATCATAAAAAATCAACTGGGATGCTCAAAACCGTTCATGTAGAAACAGTAGTAAAAGGCACTTCATCTTTATCCATGTGGATGGATCAAACATATACGCCTGAAGCAAGTAGCAAAAACAAGGATCCAAAACCCTGCACATGGTGCAGTGAGGAATCAGCACAAGCAATTAGTGAAAACAAGAGATCAAATCATTATAGTGCACGTACCAAGAAAAAAGATGCCACTGTCCCAGTTGCAAGCTCCTTTGCAAGACTGCGATATTTCCTCGGAGAAGTAGCTTCATAGCTGTCACACATTCATAGGTTTGTTACAAGATGAAAAGATAACAGGACTTGTAGACACTAAAGATCAGTCATGCAGCAGGATGGTACTCCTTAACTTCATAAAATTATACTCTTTTACAGACCTGCCTTGAAGGGACTTAGTGTTCCCTCGAGTTGTGGTTGAAGAAAAAAATACACTTTTATAGGTGTTTTTGCCATGACTTCCTATATTGCTTTGGATTGCATGTGACGAGGGTCTACCGGAAACAACCTCTCCACCTCCCAAGGTAGAGATAAGGTCTGCGTACACTCTACCCTCCCCAGACCCCGCTTGATCACTGGGTATGTTGTTGTAACTTTTATAGGTGTAAGTGAGCGTAGAAGTCCGTAGTTAAGTTGTATTCTCATCCAAAAGAGTTCTTAATTGATTCTGGCACCAAGAGTGAAGTGGAGTTGCTATCACATAATTGATTTTTCAAATTGTTTCAATTCAATTTGAGTGCAAAGTGTATGAAACACAAAGGAGTGGACATTGTAGCCGTATGCCGCTACTTTTGGAGACGAGATCAAGTGGAAGCCAAACTCTCCTAAAGATGGCATTTGAATTCTTATCTAAGTGGATATGCTTATGCATATTTGCTGCATTCATGGAAGTATTTGGGTTCAGACAAACTTACTCATTGTATTGAGTAAGTTCTCCTGCTGGGACATCAAAGGCCATTTACTTTATTATAAGTTCTTTGATCAAAGTGGCAAACAAGTTGGAGATTATCCTAGAATCTGATTTGTTTCACATAAACAATTGAATTAATCAGGCTGACTTCACATAGAGACGGTTGACTTTGTGGTACTTCAAACCTTGTCTTTGGTAGGTCTATACCTCGGCAAATCTTGAAGTAGGGGACATTTGTAAGCATAAATTCATACAAAATTTGAATTAAATTCATGTTGGGTTGAACAATTAATTTGGACTGCACAATTAAATAATTTTATTTTATTAAATTCAAGTCCAAGGTCCATTTCATCTGAAGGCCCAAGCTCATGCCACGTGTCAAGTGACATGACACCCCCGTCAAATTTAAGACGATGATGTCACGTGTTCAAATGATGTGGCAATTTCCAGTCAAAATAATGACCAGTCAAAATGACATGCCTTGGCCAATCACAAGCAACCTTATCACATAGATTTGTGATAACTTTGATGACTTACATGAACTAATCAAAATTAGGTAAGAGAGTTCATTTACGTTGGACTGCCTAATATTTATGATGGTTAGGTGACTTGTGGGGGAGGGGTTAGAAGCATTGAAGAAAGTATAAACATCGACTACATTGTTCTTCGAAGCAGTGGTTAATGAAGTTCTGCCCGGAGATCAACCCGAAACGACAAAGTGTTGCCCTACATTCCTAGCAATAGAAATAATCTCTCCTAAACTTCTCCGTGATTTGAGGGTCTTCAGTAGCGTATTTCTCGAATTGCAGGGTGATTTGGACCTCCTACAAATGTATTTCGATCGCTAGGAACATCGGACAACACTTCATCGTTTCGGGTTAATCTCTGGGCAGAACTTTGTTGACCACTCCTTTGGAGAAGTCCAATGTTGTTTAAGCCCCTAAAGTGAGGCGAGGCACGAAATATGTTAAGCGCCTCGCCTTGCTTTATGTGCACTTCAGTGTCATCATCAAGGCTCGAAGACATATTTTTCTTTGCTAATGAGCCTCTCTTGAAGAGGTGACACTAGATAATTGATATTTCACTTTATCGTAATGTTTTCTCAATTTCTTTGTTCATATATTTGTTATTCATGCTTAATATTATTAGGCTTAGACTAAACATATATATCTTTGTATTTTTGCACCATTGCGCCTTTTTTCATTAAAGACCACATTTTATTTGTGTTTTGCACTTAAAGACCCAAGAGCTTCTTTAGGCTTTTCGCTTTTGATAACACTGCGAAGAACAACGTAGTCGATGTTGATGCCTTCTCCAATGCCTGATGACCCCCTCAAAAAGTTATGTAACCCCCATATTTATAGTTATAGGGAGTAAGCAGTCCAAGTATAAATGAACTCACAGATAATTTTGATTGGTTCATTTAAGTCATCAAGTCTACCACAAATGTTAAGTGATAAGGTTGCTTGTGATTACTGTTTTAAAAAAATAAGGTTGCTTGTGATTAGCTAAGGGCATGCCATTTTGAACAGTTGGCAGCTTTTGATTGGTCATTAATTTAACTGAAAATTGCCACATCATTTGAACACATGGCATCATCTTATTGGTCTTGAATTTGACTGGGATGTCATGTCATTTGACACACGGCATGAGCTTGGGCCTTAAGATGAAATAGACCTTGGACTTGAATTTAATAAAATGGACTTAATTAATATTGCAATCCAAATTAATTGTTCAACTCAACTAGAATTTAATTCAAATTTTCTATGAATTTAACCCAATAAAATTGTGTCTTTACAGAGTAAACCAAGATTTTTTAAGAATTTTGATGAAGTATTATAATTTAAGAATTTCGGATAGTTGCCATGGTTCATGAATTATATATCTCAGTAAAGAACTACATCTCTGTAAAGTTGGATATCCATGTTCCATAAGAGACTATGTACTCTTTAAGAAGCAAGTTGACAGAACAGAAATTTTCTAAACGAGTAACAACTACAACAACATACCCAGTGAAATCACACAACGTGGGGTCTAGAGAGGCTAGAGTGTACGTAGACCTTACGTCTACCTTGGTAGGTAGAGCGGTTGTTTCCGAGAGATCCTCGACTCAAGACAAAGCACAAACACAAGCAATGTAAGACAAACAAAGTGACTAAGTCATGATAGTGAATTCTGAAAAAGAAGCAATAATTAGTGTAGGTAAATAAAACAAATAAAATACACATAGCAGCATACATCAAACGACATGGGACTATAAAGCAATATTGTGTCTACTAGTATGATAGGCTAAGCGGACCTATAATAATAACACTACAACTACCGGTTTGTAAGCGTAGGTAGGACTACACTGGAATACCTACTACCCTTCTACCCTAATCCGTGTCCTTCATAACCCCCTATCTAAACGAGATGTTTCTCAAATACTAAAACTGCCCGAGAGTCTCTTAACCTTGTTGTTTGCTCCAAGGTAATAGAAAAAAGATGTCTCTTACCGCTTTTTCCTTTAGGTCATATCTAAGAGTTGAAACTCTAGCTTTTTCCAACAGGTCATAACTAAGAGTTGAAACTCTAATTTGTATCGACTTATGAAGAATGATCACTTACAAGGTAGAGACAATAGTGTCAAAGCCGAAGAACTTTGAAATCACTTGGAGGAAGACATACAATTAAGACTACTTTAGCTACAAGCTGTAAGCTGTAATTACGACTCAAACTTTTCATCTTAAAACTTTACAAGTGAGCTCAATTTTTTCTTTGGAATAAGTTCCATGATTTCTCTAAAAGGAGAAAAGGAAAATAAATCCACCAGCTTGCTTAATCTATCCATACTTCCTCCCCACCTCAAGGAAAGGGAAAGTGACGTTTGTAAAGAGGAAATAAAGTTGACCAAAACCTAATGGCCAAACTCTTCAAGTTTAACCCCAACAACCAAAAGATGCTAATCTAATGTTTTGAGAAAAGAACAATACAAATATTTCTCATATCGACTTCGAAGTGCCATGCTAATAAATAACAAACGGATTGAAAGATGGGTTTATAGGTTATGATAAGCCTTGGATATACATATTTCTCTAATGTAAGTACATTCTACAATTGTGCAAACATTAGCACTTACACTTTGCATTAGTACCATGGGGTGCCCAAGGTGAATCTGCTTGCAACTTACATAAGCATTCCTTTTCAATTACAAAGTTTCTAAGAGATTTTCAAGTCATGTGGAAAGAGGAATGAAGAGATTGATTTGAATTCCTCATGTTACAAGTCAAGTTCATAGAGTTAAGTGAGTGAGCCATAAATAAATAACATGAATTTTGAAATCTCGCATAAACTGAACACCATATGAACCCGAAGTTATAACTCTCAACATTGCTAACAGCTATAAGCATGGACATGAATGATCCAAACAAAGAATGACAGAGAAATGATAAATAATCTATACAAACAACAACAATAACATATCCAGTGTAATCTCACAAGTGGAGTATAATCTATACAAAAACAATTAAACACAGTACTAACTATAAAATAGTTATAAGTCTCTTTACGGTCACTCTTCTGAGTCAAACGCGCTCTACCAAACCTATAAAGATTTAGCGATTCCCAAGGAGAAAATATAATTAGATATCCAAAATATTTAGAGATCATGCATCGGATGCCTCTCTTTTGAGCCGAGGGTCTATCGAAAACATCTCTACCCCACAAAGATAGGGGTAAGGTCTGCGTACATCCTACCCTCCCCAGATCCCACTTGTGGAATTACACTGGGCATGTCGTCGTTGTAATTTCGTCAAAAAAGGATAGCAAAAATAGGACAAACAAAAGAGTCACAGGGCTTTGGTCTAGTGGTAAAAGCTCAATGTGAGATTTGTGGGTTAGGCATACGTTAGGGGTCTGAACCCTATCGCAGAAAAAAAACCTGGTATATAAGTGGAGAGGGTAAAGGGCGGACCCATTATTTCAAACCATTGACACTTGCACTCGAGGATTTTTTTTATTATTAAAAAAAGGGTCGGACTAAGTTCACAAAACAGCGAAAGTATTTTACCAATAATATTATTTCATAGATCATTTTCTTTGGTTGGATAAAAAAGTTTAATAAAAGAAGATGGAACATAGAATGATGATAGATGTGATTGCATAAAACGAATAATGTTTACGTGCCAGGGGTATGGAGTAGGAATGATCTGTATTCCCCTAAAATTTCTTATCCTATTTGGTGTAAAATATTTTCGAACTTTCATCATTTACAAGAAACTAGAACCATGCCTAAACCCCAAGCTATTCTAACACGAGTCCTAAACCTAAATGACAGCAAAAAAAGTCAAATGGACCGAAGTAATGGCCAAAAAACTGTAACCAATGTATGTATAACGCAGGGATTTCATGCGCTATAAGTGACTTGGCTAACGGACCCGTCTAACAGTTGTTTCATCTACAGTAACGTATATCACATATATTACATGCACTATACAACCCATTTTACATGTATTTTTCAAACTATCGATTTTTTTAATTTTGTTTTTAATATATTTTTTTAATGTTGATTAGTTAAACAGGTAATTGTTATTTAGCTTATCAGTTAATAGTTAGTTAGTAGTTCTAAACAATTAATTGTGAACTTGCCAAACATCCCAAATTAACGCATAATTCCGCTTCAAAGATGTCGCGCTAGGACTTTTTAGGGGATTGTATAGGGCATGAAATATATGCACTAGCAAACGAAATGGCCGTTGGACGGGGTTGTTAAACAAAGTGATCTATAGCGCATGAAATTCCTGCACTTTAGGTAGATTGGAAACCTTTTTTTTTTGCTATTATTTCGGTCCATTTGGCTTCTTTTTTTCCGTCACCCAGGTTCCGAACTCTTCTAACACAAACAACCACCAAAGAATAATTTCTTCAACAAAAACAACAATAAATACCCAATGTAATCCCATAAGTGGGGTCTGTGGAGGGTGGTGTGTACGAAGACCTTACCTTACTTACCCTACCCTAAAAAAAATAACATATTCCTAATAAACATTGTACATCATATGAGATAGCCAAATTAACAATTTCATGCTGTTTAATTTCCTTGCTCACAAAATCCAACCATTCGCTTTCAAAAAAATCAACTGCATTTCAACGAAGCACCCCTTCCTCACAGATGCTGATACTAATCAAATATCAATCAACGATCACACAAACACTCTCCTTCAGTTATTACAAGCAAATTCACAACCACAAATGTACTTGCAGCATAAACAAATATTAATCAACTACCTCTTAATCTCATATGCTTCACAATCATTGTCTTTTAATTTTATCCGCGGGTCTATTGAAAACAACCTCTTTACCCCACAAAGGTATATGTAAGGTTTGCGTACTTCCTACACTCACCGGACCCAGACCCCACACTGGATATGTTGTTGTTGTTGTACCTCTTAATCTCATATTAGTTGGATCTACCGTAACAAATCCGTTACATCTCTCTATTCGAGCTATTTTTACTCAACATTAGCTAAACAATTGCAAAAAATATAGATCGAGGACTTACATGAAGAAGGAAGCAGTTACAACAAGTCCAATTGCAAGCATAAACATAGCTAGGGTTGGGTACCACGCATCGGGTACTGGACTGGAAATTGGTTTTGCAGATTGAGCCTAAATAACACAAAAAAATCAAAATCAAAATTAAAATCTTCGATAAATTCACTGAAACTAATTGAAAAATTAAAATTGTATACCATTTTTTTTAAAGAAATTTGAGAGCAAATCAGATGATCTTCCCTATGAACTCAAACTGTTGGAAGACTATGCCACGGCTGTGAATCTAGTCTTATAAGTAGTCGGGTAAGAGTTTCATGAGGTACCCTATTTGGAGGCTTATATTTAATTTATAGTGAGTTGTTTTAAAATATTGTATTTAATTAGTAGCCACTATTATTGCGAGCTATGTGAGGTTATGGAGAATACACACCAAGGTTGAAGGCCACTAAGTAGTTGTGTGTGTCGCGCTTCATATTTACTCTTGTAGTTTTTTATCCTTTGATTTCTGTTATTATTTGTTGTGTCTGGTACTTTGATTGGCGTATGATTTTATGGTAGTTGCGTTATTGTTCGCTTTTCCAGATTGCTTTGTCATTCTTTATTTAACATTTTTTTCATAGTTCATTCATGTTGTTATTTATTTTTCATGGTTTTATGGTTTGCTCTTCTTCGCGTCGGGGTCTATCGAAAATAATCACTCTACCTTCATGGTAGGGGTAAGATCTGCGTACACTCTACCATACTTAGAAATCATCAAAAATAATATTTATAGACTCTTGTACAATTCTTGTCCTCATATTGTTACTCGATAAGCATTGACTATTTTGTAAATAACCAACAAAAATTCATTTGTCACTCTTAGAGTCAAGCTTTGCCAAATGATCTCTATCATTTAAAATGTAACAAATACACCAAAAAATATGAAAGTAACGCAAGTTAGGTTTCTTTCCATTTATAATCTCATAGGGTATCATCTTTGTTCCATGCCTTAAATAGACTCTATTAGTGATGTGACAAGCAGTATTTAAGGCTTCAGCCCAAAAATATTTTGACAATTTTTTAGAACTAAGCATAACTCTAGCAATTTCTTGCAATGTTCTTTCTTCCTTTCTGCTACCCCATGTTGTTAAGGAGTTTTGGGAGCGAAAAACTCATGGAAAATTCCCTTTTTCTCACAAAAATTTGTGAAAGATCTGTTTTCAAATTCTTTTCCATGGTCGGATCTAATACAAAAAATAGGAGAATAGAACAACTTCCTAATTCTTGTAAAATTTTAAACATGTCAAAAGTTTGTGATTTTTCTTTCAAAAATATATCTATGAATATCTAGAAAAATCATCTACTATCACATAGGAATACATTATGCCTCCTAAATTGTCTACCTCAATTGGACTCATAAGATCCATGTACAGTAATTGAAAACAGTGAAACGTACCTGAATGTTGTCCGTCATTTTGAACAACATTATGGGAAACACGAGTTTGCTTACCTTTTAGACAATCCTCACAGACAGTTTTACCTTTATGGCTAAGATTAGGTAAGCCTCTGACCGCTTCATATGAGACCAATTTTTCCAGATTACGGTAGTTGACATGCCACAACTTTTGATGCCATAGTGTTGTGTCATCGATTTTGACATTATTGCATGTTCTTGTCTTGCAACAAGATAACAATTATCACTTGTTCTAGTACCTGTCATGACACATTCATTAGCTTCATTCGTAACTTCACGTGCATTCTTATTGAACTTTACCTCAAGATTGTCATCACACAGTTGACTAATACTAATCAAGTTAGCCATTAAACCCTCAACGTGTAAGACATTTCTTAAAGCTGGAAATCCAGGAACATTCAAGATCCCTTTCCCAATTATTTTGTTTTTGCTACCTCCTCCATAAGTCACGTTTCCTCCGTTGAATGACTCATGGTTCTTTAGAAAACCTTTTGTACATGTCATGTGACGAGAACAACCACTATCAAAGTACCAAGAACCTGAAATATTAATTCTTAATGTAGTTATTGCAACATTACAAGTTATATCCTTTTTAGACACCCAAACTCTTTTAAAACATTTTTTACCTTTCGGCTCAGAAATGTTGCTTCGAATGTTATCTGAAATGTTGGACAACTTTTTAGGCAACATTTTGCTCACAAAATCTTAAAGTTTGAAACATTATGGTTTAAAGTGTCCAGGGGAGTTACAGTGATGACATACAAACTTCATATTCTTTGACATACATGAGAACCTATTATTTATTCTTCTTTCTTTTACAAAACATATTTTCTCATTTTTATCAAACAAACTAGAGCATATATTTTAAGAGAGTTTTCATATCCAATACCTGCATGTGAAGGTTTACTAAAGTTGAGTATATCATTCAACTTAGAAGTCCCTGAGTTGATCTTGTGGAAGGTTGCTTCGGCTAAATCCAGTTTTGCATGAATCTTACCACATTCTATATCCTTTTTGGTAAGTGCAACCTTTAATTGGGTTACTGTGCCTTTTAGATTTACATTCTCACGAGTTAAATTTTTTACCTTTTTGTCAAGTTGTTTGGATTCTATGATTAAGGCTTTACAAATACTTTGTAATTAATTAATCATGTCATCTTTGCATTCAACTTGATCCATACACACAACCTCACTACTAGAAAAAAAACCACTAAAGCAATCAACATCAGAATAATTAAAGGATTCATACCTTTCGAATGTTACTGGGAATGCAGATGTTATTGCAGATGTTGCCTGAAATGACGTGACATCTGAGGCAACATTACAGACAACATCTTCATTATCAGACAGAGAATGTTCATAAACAGTGGCCAGCATTGCTTGTGATTTGACTTCTTGATCTCCTTCCTCTTCTCCTTCGTCGTCACTAAGAGAAACACATATGTTCTTACCAAATTTCCTAAGAGTGTTTGCACATTCATTAGCATAATGACCACAACTCGAGCATGCATGAAATTGCATAGACTCTAGTTGTTTGATATCAAATTTGGTACGATCTGAGTTGGTTCTTCTTAGTGGACTTGATTTTTGAGTACTTGAAAGAAATTTAATGGACTTTTGATTGAAGCCTTGGTTTTTATGCTGTTTAGGTTTAGATTGATTCCTCTCATTGTTGAACTTCCTCACCATCGAATTGTATTTTCGAGTAAGGCAATATTAGCACCTTCACCAATTTCTTTAAGATTTTCATCCCCTTCTTCAATTTGATTCTCCGAGGATTGAGCTTGAAGTGCCACATTCTTGCTTTTATATAGTTCCCTTTGATTCTCAATATTCATCTCATAGGTTTTGAGAATGCTCATTAAGGTATGAAGGTCCATTGTGGCAAGATTGTGAGCTTCTTCAATGGCACAAATCTTTAAATTGAACTTTTCAGGAAGAGAAAATAGAGCTTTTTCAACAAGTTGAGTGTTGGTTAATGGTTCACCAAACACTTGCCATTCATTAGAGATGTCAATCAACTTTTCAAAATAAGATTTAATATCATTCGCTTCTTCCATCTGTAAACGTTCATACTTGCTCATGAGCATGCGTAACTTTGTTCGACGAACACTTGAGTTACCTTCACAATGAATTTGTAAAGTATCCCATGCGTCCTTAGCCGTGAGGCAGTTTTGAATGAGTTTGAACATGTAAAGATTAACCCATCCAAAAATTGCATTTAAGACCTTTTCGTTAAAGCTGACATTATTGGTTTCTTCCGCCGTCCATTCGAATTCAAGCTTAACAAGAATGTTACCTTCCTCATCCGGTGACAACATTGGAACAACATACCTATTGGTTATAGATTTTCATGCCCTAACATCAATTGATTTGATATGAGAATGTATGCGAATCTTCCAATAGGCATAGTTTGTACCATCTAAAATGGAAAGTCTACCAATATTTGGATTTGCCGGATCCATAACTTTAAATAACAGGACCAAACACTTATTGTGTTAAGTGTCGACTCTGATACCACTTGTTAGGTCCGGGTATGCTATGGAACAATAAAAACAAACTGGAAATAAAATAAATCGAATGTCAATTCTGTTTCCGAATGTCAGTGATAATGTCGTCTGACACAAGTGACAACACTTCGATAAAACAGAAACTTTAAAGAGTAAATGCAACGGAATTTAAATAACACAAAGGTTTAAAATTTTAATAAGTTATATATATTATATAACTTATGATGGTCAATGCAAAGATGTATATATATATTATATACAAAATTACAAATTCCTTTCTTTACAGATATACAGTATAAAATGGAAAGAAATTAAAAGTTAAAGTCACAGATGACTTCTGCTTGAAAAATCTAACTACATAGATATAGACAACCTCTCATTACAATCGCTCTATACAAAACTAATATATAATCTAAATAACAATTGTAATGTTTGACAGAATGTTGTCGACACACTCATGCAACATTTGTGATTCAGATTTCTGAGATGAAATCCCGAGAGCTCTCTTGGTATTTTTACATTTTGATTCTGGGTATCGATTCACTACAGTAGTCTCTTTATTTATAGTAGAGAGTCTTCCTTGAAAAGCTCATCAATTGGTTGTAGAGGTTGAGGAAAAGGTGGGCAACTAATAGGTTTTGTTAGAGAAGATCATGAAGCTAAATCTTTTAACTTCTTGGACTTGTTCCCCAAGCATAGCAACAACTTTGACATATTTTTCCACGTTTTTCATCAGCTCCTAATTACTTTGCTAAGTCATTTTTACCCCACAGTAAAACTGTTACCGCTTAACGTGAAGTAAGACAAAACTGTTATTAAATATGTTGGTCTGAATGTTGTGACATTTGTCCCAACATTTTTGGCAATCAACAACAGTACTTCAGGGAATATATTGGGTCAAATGTTACAACACCAAAACCAACATTAACACATATGTATGGATTTATTGGGCAACAAAGTACTAAATTAAACTTATAGTTCATTAAAATGAAGAAAGAACTAGAAAGCAACAGAAAATGTTCTCCAACTTTTGAGGAGTTCAAATTTTCTTCTCCAACGGTCGAGAAGAAATGTTCAAACTGAAGCTCAAGAGCAAAAGATTTGGTAGCCCATGAACACCAACTCAACAAGTAAACTGCACTTTGAAAAATATGATCACTCACCGAGGCTTGATCTCAGTTACTAATTCTGACACTGTGGGATCATTCCCAGATGAATCCGAAATTTCTACAGGAACTTTTGATGTTGTTCCATTCGTTACTCCACTGGGCCACTCTTTAGTGTTTTTTTATTAAGGAAGACAAAGAAATTGTATGGAGAACTTGGAATGGGGGGATGAAGAAAAATAAGGGATATGTAAGAAATATGTCTAATGTAAAAAGTCCAAAAATATTGTTCAGTCATGCACCTCCATCGAGACATAATATGAAACACTGATTTCTTTTAGTCTCATTAAATCCAGAGATATGAGCAAAGACACCTCTTGTTTGGTGAGATTCTAATCTCATAAAGCAAACGAACCATCACAATAGGATGAACCTTCCATATTCAGGGAATGCCCTGGGGTTATCGTGGATTGGATGCAGTTATCACAAAATAAAATCGAATAAAAAAATAGTAACAACAACAATATCATTAATCATTCGGTCAATCAACTATTCCTCAATCCCGAATTAATTGAGGAAACCTAGCCAATTAAGCAAAAAAAGTACAACACAAAATTAAGATAAATTTCACGATTTTTAGATGTGCTCACAAGTTATTTTTGTTGGATATGTAAAATTGCAGGGTGCTTAGCTGCTCTCATAACAAGTTTCAACTTTCAAATCTTAGACGTCAGCATCTCACACTGTATAACTTGGAATGGTGCAACTGTCCAATATCTTTAATTCAATACAACATTGGGTTAACAATTTAGTAACATATAGTCTATTGGGCAATAGCTTAGGCTCTTCTTCAATACCACAGAGAGGTAAGACAATACAACCCTTGATCTACCAACAACTATATGCAAATTAGCCGATAATAAACTGCATTACACTAAAGTCGTTTGGTAAACAGGTGCACCCGTATGATTTTCCCAACAGATCAAAAGTAACTTTTTTTTAACTATTACCCAAGTGTTCCTACAAGCCACTATTCTTTTGTCGCACTAAATACAAACTTAGTATAATATACATCTTTTAGGCACACGTGTGGGGCTTAACTATTAATGAATCTGGAACGGGCCATACGGAGACCAATGTTCATATTCCCGGTGTAAGCAAAAAGCAAGATGATTTCTTTTTAATTATCTAAGTTTTGCTGAATAGAGCTACCTGATACCTACGGGGGGTTAGCAGGTTCTTGGTGAACTAGGTAGATGCACAAACTGGCTTGGCAACCAATAGACAAATCACTATTTATATATTTCTTATAATTATAGTGTCCGGGCCAACTTGAGCTTTAGTGTGGAACACACACTTCCCATTTTTGACTCGCTAGAATTTGAATCTAAGACCTCATGGTTCAACCCACTTTGTTGACCACTAGGTCACACCGTAGGGTGTTGTTTGCATCCACTTTACTTAGGGAGGTGTGTGTATGCATATTATATATTTTTATATAGTTGGATTTTTTTTTATAGTTGATGCAGAACGCATCCACTGCTTAGCTGCCTGTTCAGTCCTTCATTAAGCAAATTGGTAAAAAACGATAAATGAGGTTCTGGTTAAGGTCTTACCATGAAGGCTAAACTTTCCACTGCCTTTCAACCAATACAAATTGTCAGACTCTAAAACCCTTTATTACTTGGGTCCTTCAAAGCTTCTGACAATATTTTCGGGGACCCCGCGCCATAATCGCCAATGAAATAGGTCGGTATCGGAATCTTCGAACGACCTTCAATGTAATCATTGAATTCCTCGAGCCCCTCTGTCGAATCAGGAAAAAATTGGCCCACGCAAAGAAGAGCATCAAATGGACCAGCTGCTTTGTTCACCTGAAAGAGTTATACACTAAGTTGGCGTTTGGCGATAGATTCCAAATATTTTCCACCTTATTTGGAATTTATGACGATCGAACATGGAGTTGTGTTTGATTATACTTTTTGCAAAGAGGATAATATAGCACTTTATTTGGAATTTATGAATATGGAGTTTTCTTTGAGTCGAGGGTATATCGGAATCAATCTCTGCGTACATTCTATCCTCCAAACTTCACCTTGTGAGACTACTCTGAGTATGTTGTTGTTGTTGAAGATAGAGTTCGAAAACAGGTTTAGAGAATTTTTCCAAATTTGAAATCCCAATTCCAAGTTGGATTTGAAAATTTTATAACCAAACACGGATTTTGAAATAAAGTAAAAAAATTACTCCGGAAAAAAGATGAATAATTCTCATTGCCAAACGGGTATAAGGTAGTTAGTATTTAAACACATCAACCAATCCAAAAAATTTAAGTCAGTGAGTCAGTCCCAATTTATGTGATCACCGTTTTTGAATTTTGAGATTCAAACTTTAACGTGTAATCGTTATTGGCAAGATATTTCATCACTCATCATTCATCAAGCAACAATGACCGTAAAGGTGTCCCAGACATAGCTGGATGACAAAAGAGGAGAACTTAAAATTCAGCTGGAGGCCTGCATCGTGAGTTCGAACCCTGGTGGAAGCAATTTGCTCTCTTCTGGATTAGGACGTAATATCAGTTGCTCTGTTCTCAAACCCTGGTCATTCAGACACATCACGCGAGTTAGTGGTAGTAGTGCTGAGGGACCGAGACTACTATCTTTATGAATAGTCTGGTTTAAGCCGGAAAGCTGGATATAAAAAAAAAATGACAAAGGTTATTCTAATATGCTTCCTAATGAATTGATATAGAATACTACTTTACTACAGTATATAAGAAGAGCGAATAGCCCTAGCAGGCACTAACCCGTCAACATGCATGCCTTGCGCTACTTCAAATTACAGTGTAATCCGAGGGTAGCTTTGTAATATCGGGTCGGCTACTATTGCCATTTCATTCCTTTTGTGCAATAATGTAAAAGCTTCATAATAGAGCAGCTCTTCGTTATTTTCACCATCCGTTTTAAATTTCATTTTAAAAAAATAAAGATATTATTTGACTGCTAGACAATTATATTAAAAATAATTGTAAATAGATGCATTACTAAATTCAAAACTGTTAAATTTATATCACATATTATCTTTTTAAAAAAATTAATCAATCTATGTTTACTATTGTAGAGAAGATTTATATTATAAGTTAAAAGATCATATTAAGATGAGATTTAAACTTAGATTAAAAAATAACAAAATAAGGAACGAAGAAACTTATCTATATGAATAATAAAAATGCAAATTTAAAAGTTTTGTAGTAGCATTCTCTTGAGTCTTGGTTCTATTGATTTATTTATGCTTATGTTTTGTGTTGAGTCGAGTGTCTCTCAGGAGTAGATCTAAGGTGTGTGTCTCTGTCATCCTCAAATTACACGCTATGAAATTTCACTGGATATGTTATTGTATTATTTTCTTGCAGTTGGGCCCGTGCGTCTTGTCCGACCCAAATAAGAAGCCCAAATCAAATTATAGGTAGGGCTCAGTATCCATAGTTTGTAAGAAGAAGGTTTTTTCCCCTAACAGAAGCTCTAAGCCATGGATTGTCCCAATGCAGCTTTCAGCACCACAATAACCAGTGCCATTGTCCCGAAAAAGTCTACAAATATCAGACTTTTCACTGTTAAATGCTCTTCGAATTCGAACTTCTCCTCAAATGGTAAATCAGAATGAAGTTGCATTTTAATGTTGTAATTTATACGCATGTTTTTTGTTGAAGTTTCTGTTTTCTTTTTTCTTTTTAGGGTTTGGATGGTTAATGAGTTATTTTTTTACCAAAAAATATACTTATTAGTTGGACCAGTTCATCCGTCCCAATTTATTTGACACTTTCGACTTTTTGAGAGTCAAACTTCTTAATTTTGAGGCGTAAATTTTTCTAAATTTTCGGAAACTATGATAAAAATTGTATTGGCTTATTTTAAGTGTTTTTAAGCACTTTTTGTAGTGTTTGGGTAAAAAAAGTGCTTTTAAGCACTTGTGTTTATGCTAAAATAACAAAAATAAACCAAAAGCAGTCAAAGAACCACTCGTTTGACTCTCGAAAAGCGAAAAATATCAAACAAATTGGGCCGGAGGGAGCAGTAGTTAACATAAAACAACCTAATGTCTCATAAAGTCAACATTTTTGGTCCAAAAATTACCATTAGTTAAGTTTTTAACGGCATATTCTCGTCCAGACAATCAGATTCTGCATCCATATGACTTCCTGCAGCAAAAGTGACCCTGAAATAGTTAATCCTTTTAATAAGGTTAGGTAGTTTTTATTGATATATTAGTACCAAGGAGGTAATAGAAAAACTACAAAAGCTGAGGAGCAATCTCTCTCTGCTATATTACATCTCTAGAAAATCCAAAAATTCCAAAAAATAAGCTGGAGACACAATCAAGCTACATAAAAAATGAAAATTTGTATGCATTTGTACTTTATAATCAAATGTTAAGAAGTAACGGTCCACTTTTGCTGAAATATCTGATGACATGAAAGTGAAACTGTGCAAATTATCTGCCCTTGAATGGAGGAAGAAGCAGGGAAAATAAGAAACATTTACAGTGAGCTGCTTATGCTATTCCAAGCTAGAAAGGATACACGATGAGAAAAGAGAGAATAAAGAGAAATAAGGTGATAGAGTTGCTGAAGAAAAGCTCCTTTGTGAATAGTAGGAGCTTTGAGGGGATTAAAGATTGTACTGCTCAGATTAAATTTTAATGTATCCAAATTTGCATAGCTGGAGTGGAAGGAATTTTGTAGCTAACTGTGTCGATCGTCTACTTTTCGGAACTCCTTACAGGCTTAGAAGGAGCAGAAAGCATTGTAAACTTCTGTAATGTACAATATCTCCTTTCTACTGCTTATACAATAATATACCTTTGGTCAAACCAAAAAAAGAAATGAGGCTGAAGAAAAGCTAGCAAAAATTGCAAAGAGCGATGAGAATAATTTGAATTTGTTTATGAATTTTTATTTTTGTAAGAATTTAAGATATAGCTTTATACTGTTTTGTTGAGACTTATTTTATAGCCATTGTTTGAATTCAAATGTTTCTACCTCTGATTAGCTCACATTTGAATACATTTATTTAACTACTATCATAGAAGCACACTATACAACAGCCAAGAAATTTACCTTTTGCGGGAAACTTTTCAAGTTCTGAAATTTGGTGAAATGTTGAATTTCTCCAACTTTTGAACCACTTCTAATGTTCCACACGCTCCAAAGTTAAGTGCGCAAGCATTTTCTTGAATGACTGGAGTTTTTGGAAGAAAACTGCCTGCCTGGTTGGATAAAATGGTCGAGGGGTTGTGGTTCCATTTTTTTCCAGGAAGGAGCTGGACCGATAATTTTAGTGAGGAAGGCAGGCACTCTAACCGGGTGCCTTCGTTTCGTTGGACCAGAAAAAAAAATGCTGAAGGCCCTTGACGGCCGTTCCGTTAATAGAAACACCAATGGTGCCCCAAGCCAGGTGTGTCTTCACTATTGATATTTTTCTCTTTCTTCATTTATGGAGATTGGTCCAGAAAATGGGCGATTTTGGGGAAAATATCATCTTTTGTAGTTTGCGCTTTGGTTACAAGCCCATGTTCCAAACCTCGTCAACTAAGCATTGGAAATTGTTGGTCTTATGTCGGCTTATACAGTAGAGAAAGCTGGGTTACTTCATTTATCGGTTTCATGGGGCTTTAGTTTGTTTGCATTTCATTAAATTATCTAATTTAGTCACACAAAAGGGTGAAATGAGATTTTGTTGTAATTTTCTGGGTTTTGGCGTCTGCTTCTTTGTAGTTTCTCCATAAGTTGTAGTCCCGTCTCCATTTTGGTATGGTCCGAGTCTGTGTATCTTTCCATTTGTCAGCTCAGTGATGTTAAGTTTTCTTTATATTGTTGTCAATTCATTTTATAAGCTCAAGGACCTTTTATTCTCCTTAATTTAGATTTATTTGAAATTAATAGCGACTATTATAACTATGGATGATTCAATATTTTCCTGGATGAACTGCAGGAGCTGCAGGTCTGGTTGAAAGACCTTGGAAGGTGGCAGATGCTAGACTTGTTCTGGAGGATGGTTCAATTTGGAAGGCAAAATCATTTGGTGCTCGTGGAACCCAAGTTGGAGAAGTGGTTTTTAATACCTCTTTAACGGGGTATAACACAATTTCTTTTGCTTGCTGATTTTATGACTACATATCTTCTTAAAGGATAAGTTAAGTACTAAATTTTCTTAGCTTTCGGTCTTGTCAAATTTAGGTGTAGTCAGAGCATTCATAATGTACTAGTACATAACTACTATAGGCTTGTTTCATAATCATTCCTCACACATTTTATTTAATTTTGAAATTTGGTCATATAAACTTACATTTTATGGTGATTTATGCCCAATGATTTCAGTAAAGGTATTGTTACCTCAAGTTTTGCATAGAACTGTTACATAAAATTTAACTTTCATTCAAGCAATTCCCCATCACTCCCTCTTCCCGGGGAAAAGACCAAGCGTGTATTGTTTTCTACTTTAGTGGATGTTTTATCCCGTGGAAATAGGATTACTCTTGGTTCTTTGCTAAATGATTTCATTACCTCTTGTCCTTGGAGTTAAATTTTGCCTGCTTCGCTGCTACTTGACATTATATTCTTGTCCTTTGTTTTATCATTCTGGTCTGTAGTAGCCTGACTTACCTCTAGATTCTTGCTAACTTGTGTGTTAGTATTGGTTCCCGTGTGTGTTAGCGTTAACCTTTGATTAGCATTTTTTTACTCTAGTGGCTTTGGTGAATGATGGTAGATTAGGGTCATGTTCTCGGTCGGGGACGGGGGCGAGGGTAAGTGGGGTAAGGGAGATGCTAGGCTGAGAATAGGGTCTTGGAACATTGAGACTTTAATGAGGAAGTTCGTAGAACTAGTTAAGATTCTTAAGAAGAGGATGATTAATATAGCCTGTGTCCATGAGGCCAAATGGGTAGGATCTAAGGCTAAGGATGTGAACGGGTATAAGTTATGATTCTCGGGTAGGTCGAGGTATAGGAATGAGGTAGGCATTTTAATAGACAACGAGCTAAGGGATCATGTGGTAGATGTTAGGAGGGTCAATGACAGGATGATGACGATTAAGTTGTTAGTTGGAGGGTCCACTATGAACATTATTAGTGCTTACGCGCTGTAGGCGGGCTTGGACGAAGTTGAGAAGATGCGCTTTTGGGATGAATTGGACAAGGAGGTGGGAGGTATACCACCTACTAAGAAGTTATTTGTAGGAGGGGATTTTAATGGACATATCAGGTCACTTCCGGGGCTATGACGACGTGCATGGAGGTTTTCGCCTCGGGGACGTGAACGGGGGAGACGTCTCACTTTTGGAGTTTGCTAAAGCTTTTGCGATGATGATAACCAATTCGAGGTTCCTGAGGGAGGAAGAGCACTTGGTGACTTTCCGTAGTTCGGTGGCCAAGACTCAGATAGACTTTTTGCCTTTTAGAAAGGTTGATAACGGTCTTTGTAAAGACTTCAAGGTTATTCCGAGTGAGTGTATTACAACCCGACATAAGCTTTTGATGATGGATTTGGAGATCAAGATGGAGAAGAAGAGGAGGGCTGTGGATGACAGACTAAGAATCAAATGAGGGAGTTTGACCATGGCTAGTGCACGTGAGTTGGGGGAGAGGTTGATGGCCAGGGGGCTTGGGGGGAGTAGTGGGGATGCGACTGGTATGTGGGATATGACGGCCAATTGCATTCGGGAGGTAGTTAAAGAAGTGCTAGGGGTCTTGCGGGGTAGCCGTGGTGGGTATCGATGGGACTGGTAAAGTTCAAGAGAAGGTGGAAGCAAAGAAAGTGGCGAATGCGAAATTGGTAGAAAGCAAGGATGAAGTGGAGAAGTGGACGAATAGGGAATTATATAAGATGGCGAGGAAGGAGGCAAAACTAGCGGTTACGGTGACGAAACGATAGCTTTTGAACGCCTGTATGTGGAATTAGAAAAAAAGGAGGGATAAAAAGTTGTACAAACTAGCCAAGGTTAGTGAGAAGAGGACCCATGACTTGGATCACGCGAGGTGCATTAAGGATGAGGACGACAAAGTACTGGTGGAGGACGCGCTTATTAGACGGAGGTGGCAGTATTACGTCCATAAATTCTTGAACGAAGAAGGAGATAAAGACATTGTGTTGGGGGATCTGGAGCAATCCAGAAGGTACCAGGATTTTGGATATTGTAGAAGTATTAAGGTTGAGGAGGTTAAGTGTGTTGTTCGCAAGATGCGCAGGGGACGAGCAACCGGGCCTGATGAGATCCCAGTTGAATTTTGGAATAGCGCAGGCCGGGCAGGTTTGGAGTGGATGACTGAGTTGTTTAATGTCATTTTTAAGATGACAAAAATGTCTGAAGAATGGAGGTGGAGTACAATGATTCTTTTGTATAAGAACAAATGTGACATCCAGAGTTGCAACAAATATAGGGGTATCAAGCTGCTAAGCCACACTATGAAAGTTTGGGAAAGGATCGTGGAGATGAGGGTGAGAAGATGCGTGTCTATTTTTGAGAACCATTTTGGATTCATGTCGGGGCGTTCGACTACAGAAGTAATTCATCTTATTAGGAGGTTGGTGGAGCAGTATAAGGAGAAGAAGAGACACTTACATATGGTTTTCATCGACCTCGAAAAGGCATATAACAGTCCCTAGTGAGGTACTATGGAGATGTTTGGAGGTCAGAGGTGTACATGTGGCATACACTAGGACGATCAAGGATATGTATGATGGAGTCAAGATCAGGGTACGGACAGTAGGAGGAGACTCAGGGCACTTTTCAGTGATGATAGGGCTGCACCAGGGATCAGTTCGAAGCCCATTCTTATTTGCCTTGATGATGGATGGGTTGACGTGACAAATCCAAGGGGAGGTGCCGTGGTGTATGTTATTCGCAGATGAATTAGTCCTGATTGATGAGACTCGCAGCGGAGTGAACGCTAAGCTGGAGGTTTGGAGATAGACTCCAGAGTTTAAAGTGTTCAGGCTGAGTAGGATAAAGACAGAATACTTGGAGTGTAAGTTCAGGAACGGGAGTGACCATGAGACAGACATGGAGGTGAGGCTTGGTACTCAGGTCATTCCAAAGAAAAAAAGTTTCAAGTATCTCGGGTCTATTATCCAAGGGAATGGAGAGATTGATGATTATGTCACACATCGTGATGACGATATTGGTGCAGGGTGGATGAAATAGAGGCTTGCATCTGGAGTCTTATGTGATAAAAATGTGTTACCAAAACTTAAGGCAAGTTCTATAGGGTGGTGGTTAGACCGACTATGTTGTATGGGGTCGAGTGTTGGCCAGTCAAGACTACGCACATCCAAAGGATGAAAGTTGCGGAGATGAGGATGATGAGATGGATGTGTGGGCATACAAAGAGGGATATGATTAGAAATGATGATATCCGGGACAGAGTGGGAGTGGCCTCGGTGGAGGATAAGATGCGGTAAGCGAGGTTGAGATGGTTGCAGAGGTGTGAAAGGTTGACTATGGACGGGGTCAGGAGGGGCAGAGGTAGACTGAAGAAGTATTGGGGAAATGTGATTAGATAGGATATGACGCAGGTGCAACTTACTGAGGACATGACCTTAGATAGGAGGTGTAGAGGACACGGATTAAGGTAGAAGGGTAGTAGGTAGTTGAGCTTAGTCCTACTTACGCTTACATACTGATAGTTGTAGTGTTATGATTGTAGCTCTGCCTAGCTTATCATACTAGTAGACGCAATATTGTTTTATAGTTTCCCGTCCTTTGATTTTTGCTGTTGTACGTTCTTTCGTGTACTTTGTTTATCTTATTTACCTGTGGTAGTTACTTCTTCTTTTTTCAAGAATGCTTTATCATGCTCTGTTCGCTTTTGTTACCCTCATTTTCATACCGCTTTAAATTTCTTGTCCAACTCTGACCATTTCTCTTGCTTTTGCTTGTGCAAGCTTATGCTTTTTCTTGAGCCGAAGGTCTTTCGGAAACAACCTCTCTACTTACGTAGAGGTAAGGTCTGTGTACACTCTACCCTTTCCAGACCCCACATTGTGGCACTTGATATGTTGTTGTTGTCAAGAAGTGAACTAATTTTTTTTCCCGGAAAACTTCTTCCCTGGAAAATGAATACCTTAAAGCTCTCTCCAATAAGAAGAAATCCCCTTCTTTTCTTTTGGGTAATAAGAATGGTGTTCAAATCAGCTTTGTGCATATCTAGATTTTTCGCCTCTGCTGAGATTCAAGCTGGGTTCTCCATGGTTTTCATTTCGACTTCATCGACCGCTAAGCCACACCTCTGGGTGCATAAACATCTCCTTCTATACTTTTTTTGTATGCTTTTTGTTCTTCAGTTTTTTCATATGTCTAAGAATGATAACCATGGGTTCATGAGAATATAGAAGTTCTCTTTCTCTAGCAATGTGTCCTTGTATGCTCTGTTTGAAAAGGAGGTAAGCTTTTCTTGTTTTTTCGCCCAATGTTGCTTAAGCTGTTATTCCGTTAAGTTTATATATGTAAGCTCATTTGCAATCACTTTAGCTCAATAAATAAATTAGTCCGTGCTGTATTTCTTGCTTGCTGTTGAAGAACATTTCTTTCCCTTCGATAAGTATTGTCTCAGACTCTCAGTACAGATCAAAATTCTAGTGGAGCTTTGAGCTTCTATGTTTAACTCCAAATAAATTAAAGAAATAAAGGTGAATAATCATTATGACATTCTTTTCTAACAGCTAGTATCGACATTTACATTTTGTAAACCTCTAGCAACTTACTTCAATAGCCAATAAGGAGTCTAAATTGAGTGTATATAAAGAACACATTTTCTAGAGTTGACTTTTTTTGTTGTCAATATGGTCTGGTCATTCAATTGAGTTAGTAGAAATTGAGGTGTTAAACAGTTCGATTTCTAAGAGAGCTCTATCATTTATGAGATATGAAATATTCATATAAAAGTGTGATAGAGAGCGACGTCTGAGAAATATGGTGTATGACCTTATTCGAAATCATCTACATCAGCTTCTATTTCTTTGTTGATCCGACTCCTATCCCTTTGGAGAAATTCTTTCAAATGATATATTGGCTGAACTTGGAGTAATCTAAATTTTATATCTTAGACCACAAATTTGTGTCTTTAATGAAAATGAAAGAAGACTCTAAATGTCTCTATAAAGGGAAATAATGCAGAAAGGACGGAAAGTTTATATTGTAAATCCCAAGCATATATTATCTTTCGCTACCTATATTTTGATGCTTGATTTGTACCTCATAGGGTCAATCAGAGAATACAGGGAAAAATGAATTTATTTGCTCTCTACTTCATCTCTTTTTACTTCTTGGCACTTTTTTTTTCAGATTCTTTTTGAGTGTCTATTTTACGAGCTGTTTCTATTTCCTGATATTACAGGTACCAGGAGATAATTACAGATCCCAGTTATGCGGGCCAGTTTGTGTTGATGACTAACCCTCATATCGGGAATACTGGGGTCAATTTCGGTGCGTTTAGCGTTTTCTTCATGACTAAATGTTATTTTTGTTTGAATAATCTTTTGCGACTGTTTTGGTATTTCTCTGGGCAGGTGATGAAGAATCGATGCAGTGCTTTCTTGCTGGATTAGTCATTAGAAGTTTAAGTATCAGGTTTGGTCGCTATGCCCTGCTTTACAAATCCGGCTTCAAACAGTATGGTGTTTATAGTTTTGAACTGTTTTATATTTCTCAGCACCTCAAATTGGAGATGCACAGAGACACTCGGTGACTATTTGGCTGAAAGGAACATCATGGGTATTTGTAAGTCCTATGTGTGTCCTATACAAGACCACTTGTAATTTCCATGTCAAACTGTGGAATTCAAATTCTCTGATATTAGCCACTCTATCATGCAACAGATGATGTCGACACTCGAGCAATTACTCGAAGATTGAGAGAAGACGGAAGCCTCATTGGAGTCTTGAGCACAGAAAATTCAAAAAGTGACGAAGAACTTCTCGAAATTTCCCGTACATGGGACATTGTAGGTAAGTTACTGGCCTTGTTTCTTCCTGATTTTAGGAATTTTACTTATTATAAAACTAAATAATTTGATTATTAGTGTATTACATTGTGTAGGTGTGGATCTAATCAGTGGTGTTTCATGCAAATCTCCTTACGAATGGGTTGATAGAACAGGCTCAGACTGGGAGTTCAATGATAATGGAAGAAATATAGAAACTTTCAATGTCAGTATTGTTAGAGTTTATTAGATTCTTGAAAAGAACATTGTTTCTGTGAGAACTAATTCTTTTTGCCCCTCCAATGGATGAAGGTTGTTGCGTATGATTTTGGAATCAAGCATAATATACTTCGGCGCTTAGCATCCTATGGCTGTAAAATCACTGTTGTTCCTTCAACATGGCCAGCATCTGAAACTCTAAAGATGAAACCTGATGGGGTTCTTTTCAGCAATGGGCCAGGAGATCCCTCGGCAGTACCCTATGCAGTTGAAGCGGTAAAAGAACTTACTGGAAAAGTTCCTGTTTTTGGCATTTGTATGGGTCACCAGTTGCTTGGTCAAGCATTGGGGGGTAAGACTTTCAAAATGAAATTTGGTCACCATGGAGGAAACCATCCCGTTCGAAACCTTCGAAGTGGTTGTGTCGAGATCAGTGCCCAGGTATGTGCAATAGAAAACTCTAGCTGATTATAATGGAAGGACACTCAAATTCTTTGTCCACTATTATTATGTAATCAAATTAATTTTCAAAATCATAAAATTAGGAAATAATTAAATGACACTGACGATTTCCAAATTTTTCATACAATTACACCTCAGTTAATCAACGTGTACATCACTTTAAGTACTATGTTCATTGCATAATGATGATGGTCTAGTGTTTAGTTTAAATTAGAGCTTTTGTACTTCAGATTT
Source organism: Anisodus tanguticus (assembly GCA_034509755.1). Lineage (NCBI taxonomy): Eukaryota > Viridiplantae > Streptophyta > Magnoliopsida > Solanales > Solanaceae > Anisodus > Anisodus tanguticus. Next base: position 41,954,186 of record CM067558.1, read on the forward strand.
GTAGCGTCGGGTTTTCACTTGTAATATAATAAGAACAACAACATATCCAGTATAGTTTCACTCCCACTCCCACAAGTGGGGGTGGAGTGTACGCAGACCTTGCCCCTATTAGTCTTTCAGAATAGTTTGAAAGAAATGCAAGAGTAAAGCGCTATGATGAAAATGTTTGAAGAAAGAAAAGTACTGACGGTAAAAATAGCAAAGCTAACCAAAGTAAAAGAAACAACAGTAATAATAGAATCAATAATAAGATAATGCTAGCACAATAATAATAATACCGGTAAAGGAACAAATAGGTGCTCCAGACTAGGACACACATGTAATATAGTTAAATATTTTATAATATTGATTACTTCCGATATCTCTTTCTTGTACCTTCTTGGTACTCTTTAATGAGATCTATTTACCTTTTTCATCAAAAAGATCTTGATTACTTTCCATATGCAGAATCACAACTATGCTGTTGACCCCGAGTCTCTTCCAGAGGGTGTAGAGGTGACTCATGTAAATTTAAATGATGGAAGTTGTGCCGGTCTTGCCTCCTCTAAAATGAAGCTGATGTCACTTCAATACCATCCTGAAGCATCTCCAGGGCCTCATGATTCAGATCCTGGTAAACATATCCTAACTCGGTCCTCCTGTATACAACAAACCTCAGCCAATTTGTTCAGTGGTCGTCTTTAACTGTAAACTTTAAACAAATATTGCCTTCTATTGTGAGGATTGACGAAAACAGTAAGTACTCTCTTGAGAATAATGATGTCACACGGCCAATCACTTCCTCAAAAGAACTTCTAAAGAACTGCTTTACTTTGATTAATCCTAATTAGGATTATGCTGTCTAAGTCAGTTAAAGTATTTCTAGCTCGTCTTTTGTGCATGATAGCTCTCTCATATTTCAGTTTCCATCGTTAACTTTTGCGCTAAATAGAGTGATAAAGGGTCAATTTTATAGAGTAAAACCAGGATTTGCTTGAATCTGAGTGCAGCTATTCGAAATCAAGCCATAATTATCTCAAAATTCTCATTGTATCCTATCTTTAACTGGGCAGTATTTGGAGAATTTATACAACTCATGAAGCAAGAAAAAGTGAAGGCATAAGCCCATTTCCCAGAGAGATATGTTTGAAGGAACCACATTCCGAGAAGGAGAATTTGATGAGATTTGCCATCAAGAAGCCAGAGCAATCCGTCGTTTTGCACCTCTTCTTGCCATAAATCAAGACAGAACAATCTGTCGTGCTGCGCCTCTTCATTGCAATTATATTAATGGATATATATATGGTTCTAATCTTTGTTCAAGGCTGTGCCTTTATCAAAGTCTTAAGACATAACTAAGTATTTGGTTTGTGTAGTAGTGCTCTGTGTCTGTGGCCTGGTATTTGTAATAATATACTTGTTTCCGTCTTAAGCAAATATCATGTTGCTCAACTCCTCTTACTTTTCTTTCGTTTTCATTCCTTTTTATCAAGGCTTTCCAGCCGTGTCTGTGGAGCAATTTGGCATAAATTGATACTGACACCTCAGAATTTGGTAACATCAACTCCATTAATAACTACTTATGAATTCTTTTTCTGTTTACACCCATTATCTCAAGTTTTGGATCGAACTAATCCATTGATGCAAATAGTTCATGGGAGAAAATTAAGTTATTTGGGCTCCCGATCCCGACCCGGTCCTGACCCCCCGCCCCGCCTCGATCCCCCTAAAAATTTACGGTGTCGGGATTCAAAATTGGAATGGGACCTTGGCTCGTCCCGCAAGGGCCCGTTGCGCTTCGCCCCGACCTGACCTCGACCCGATCCCCCTTCCCTTTTTGCAAAACTAACCGTTGCAACAACGATCAAATTTAGATTCCCCCCCCCCCCTAAACCGCCCCCACCCCCTTAATATTTATTTTTAACCACTAAGTTAATATATTTACACTTTAACTCAATTTTTCAACTATAAATACCTTATTTTCTCTTCATTTTACCTCACAAATCTTCCTACAATATCTCTAATCTCTCAATCTATATCTCTACAAGTCTATATTGCTTACTAAATATTTTATTTTATTTGCTCATTTGTATAATTGTATCAAAGTTCAAAAATTGGGACAAAACTTGGCAACTAGTTTGAGGATCATCCATCGAGCAAAGTTTCAATTTTTAACTTCGATTATACGTCGACGTTACATCGGCGTTTGGTACCTTCGTTCTTTCTTTAAATTATTATTGTTACTAAATTTTAATTATCGCACTTAATTTCATTATCTTTAATTGTTTATTTGCATAATTAAAATGGAAGGCTTTAGACGTACAATTATGGATAAGGGTAAGTGTGCTTCTTCTAGTAGGGGTAACAAGGGCAGTGATACTTCTTCTAGTCATCCTATTCCTAGTCAGGATGATTTGATTGATTATACTCATATAGATAAATTGATTTTTTAATGATATACCATTAGATAATGAGATATACTATGCAACTGAATCAGACGTTAATTTAGACGATAATCTAGATGACACACCCACTAGTGCACCTCAATAACCTCAACCTCAGACTGAGTCTCAGCTTTAAATTGAAACTGAAACGCCTCATATTCCTCCTAGTATGAGTCGAGGCCCCACACAACGAAAATTAAAATCAGCTGCATGAGATTTTTTTGATAGGGACTAAGAGAATCAAGTAGTTAGATGTAAAATTTGTAAAATATTTATAAATTTAAAATCGAAAAAGGTCAGGGTGGGACGGAAGGTTTATTGAGACATGTACAATTCTTTCACAAAGCTAGGTGGGATGAATACGAGGCTTCAAAGTCGGGTGCGCTAATGCGCTCTCAGTCGGGACAAGGTTCGCATAGTGTCCCGAACTAAGTACATGGTCAAATTAATCCGACGACGAAGGGAATTGTAGGTCATAAATACGATAACCACAGAGATAAGGAAGCAATAGCAAAATTAGTTGCGGGGGAGGGTTTGCCTTTTGCATTTCCTTCATCTCCTGATTTTATTCATTACATTAGAGAAATGTTTAATCTTGCTATTAACGATTTTCCTAAATCAACTGTTAGGAGAGACATTTTTAAATTTGTACATGAATATCAACAATATTTACGTTATGCATTAAATCATTTTCGTGACAAAATATCTATCACTTTTGATATAGGCCATAATACTAATGACAATGATTATTTAACTGTAACATGTCATTGGATAGATCATAATTGGTCTATGCAAAAACGTATTTTAGCATATAGATATATTGATGATAGACACACTGGAAATTTTATTGCACAAAATATTTATGAAGTTTGCGATTATTATGGTATAACTGACAAAATAATGATTGTTACGTTAGATAATGCTTCTTCTAATAATTATGATGTGCCACTTTTAAAAGATTTATTAACTTCTATCTTTTTTTAATCATTTTCATATAAAATGTGCGTTTCATATTTATAACTTAGTTGTAAAGGATGGTCTATCACTTTTTGAATACATTCTTAATAAAGTACAATTTGCTATAAACTTTATTTTTAGAAGTAATAGAATACAAAGAAAAAAGAATATAAAAAAACTTGTTACGATTGTGGATTACCTTTTAGAAAAAATTCAGAAGAAGTAGCGACTATGTAGAATTCTATATATGAACAATTACTTGTTGTTTACGATTATAGACGACTTATAACTTTATTCTTTAACGCCCATAATCAAATCCAACTGATATGCTTGTAGATAATGATTGAAAATTTTTTCCAGAACTTATTGGATTTTTAGAGATTTTTTTGAAGCAACTAAAGAATTTTCTGATATATATTATCCTACTATTTCAACTATGTTATTTTATATAGCTTTAATATTTTTTTGTACTTAGTGAATATATTGAAAAATCATCTTATAAGACACCTATTAAAAAAATATTTATCAAATTTTAATTTTTTTTTTTCTATTCCCACTATTTATATTATAGCTGTTGTATTAAATCCGACTATTAAAATAGACGGTTGTAAAGCACTTGTTGAAACGATTAATGATTGTATAGCAGTACTTCCACCTCCAACTCCAAAAAGCCCAAATGAACAACCACCTAAGGAACCAACTAAAAAAGAAGTTTTGTCTAGCATACACGATGAATGAAAAAACTATATATGCATTACCAACAAGAAAATGCTAGCAACCAACCAACTTATATACCATATTCTTCTTCAATACAACCTTATAAAAGACATGTTGTTTTTGTGACTAGTATTGAAAGCCTTAGAAATAGAATGTTTAGTAGTTCCACTGCTAATCAAGTTAGCGAGTTTGTTTTTTTGTTTTGGAGGGTATTGTACCGTACCAAACAGTTCTCAATGAAGAAGGACATGAAGACTTGCTTAAAGACTGGAGGAAAAATGAGAAGATATTTCTGATACTAGCAAAGATGGCCCGAGATGTGTTGAACATTCAAGCGTCATCAACAACGTCTGAAAGCGTTTTTTCTACCGGAAGATTTCAAATAGGAGAGCACAGACACTCATTAGCGGGAGACATCTTGGAGATTGTAGTTTTATTCAGAGATTGGATAGGAGTGGAGCATAGAAGGTGCGGTCAACCAGAGATCAACGAAGGAGACGATTTAAACTACAACGAAATCTTGTCAGAGGAAACTGGAAGCGACGTCGACCAATTTGACCAACAAATTCCAATTCCAACCGAAGAACCACAAGACATTGTGAAGAAATTAAAAAATGTGTTTATAACTATGTAATTTTTTTAATTGCAATTTTACTATGTGATTTGCAATTTTTGAACAACACCACAAAGTTGCAATTTTAAATTGTATTACAAAAAAATCATATTTCTATTAAATAATATAGGAGGCACAAAAACAACATTGAGATGTTTTTATTACACTATCTTGTTCAATTATTTAAGTGTTTATATTCACAACTTTTTTGAAATTAAGTGTCTAAAAAAAAAAAGAATTTCAGACCCGATCGAGTCCCCGCCCCGCCCTGCCAACACCGGTCCCCTTTTTCGGCGGGATGAGGGATGGGACATGCCGATGTCCCGTCCCGCCAGTCCCGACCCGCCGATTTTGCCAGAGGACTGGTCTTGACCCTTTTCCCAGTCCCGCCGGGACCCGCCCCGAACCCGCCCCGAACCCGACCCACTGGCCACCCCTACTTTTTATCAATTCGATGATAATTGTACTCTGAAACTTTGATAATGTACAATGGAAGTGCAACCTTGAGCTTAATTTTTCCTTTAATTTACAACAAAAATATATTATTTAATTATGTTTATACGCACAAACGTATGTATCCAAAGAGGCAATGACTAGTCTCTTGAAAGTTTTTAAAAAAACTTTGATTGCTTCGTAGACCAAAACATTTTCTTTGATATCCAAATAGTGTAGTTATGTAAGCACAAACATATAGAAGTGCCAAAAACTATAACATTTTCTTTGATGCCCCAATCCAGCACGAATTAATTAGGGCTAAAGTCATCAACATATCCTTTTAGTTTTTTTATGTATTCCGCTTAGATCCTTCAATTGAAGTCCCCATCATTTGAACCCTTCAAATCATTTTTCACTGTGCCACTTGAACACAATTTGTTGAGGTGGGATTGTCCGTGCATTACACTTTCTCTTGAGTGTGTCAATAATTTTAAATTATGATTTTCTTTTTTTTTCAACTTGGAAATATATTATTATAAAATATAAATAAATAGTCAAAAAAGAAAAAAATACAAAGAATTAAATGAAGACACGTGACATTTAAATTCAAAATAATTATTAAATTTATTTAACTTATTAAAAAAATAGCTCAAAAAGAAAATGACGTATCCCACCCAACCCAACAATCATCCCATTTCTTTCGTCTTCCTCGTCAAACCCCCGCCGCGGCCGTCATTCCCCCACCCCCAACTGCCGTCCCCCCCACCCACCAACTCCGGCAAACATAACAAGCTCAAAAAATTGTTGGGTCTTACCCAACTGAAGGTATCTTTCCGGTCAATTATTATGACGGAGGTCCAAACTCAATGTTACCGAAACTCACCATTACTCGCCGGAAAATCTGTTGTACGAAAGATTTAAAGTCCCAGTGAGACGAGTAAGATCAGTTAGCTCCTCGGGTAGCGAGCCGTTGAGGGAATTAGCAGAAAGATCAAGGTGGTTAAGGTTTGCAAGGGATGTGATTTAAGAGCTTGTTGAGATTGCAGTGTTAGAAGAAGAAGGGGGAGGGGGGTTGATTTTTTGTAAAATCTTTTTTTAATATTTATTTAAGTTAAATCCACGTATCTCCGTTCTATTTGTTAATTTGGCGTGTGAATTGCACGCACTTTGTGTATTTGACTACATATTAATTTTGTGTCTAAGTGGCAAAGTAAAAAATGATTTGAAGTGTTCAGATAGTGAGAGCCTCAGTTGGAGGGTCTAAGTGAAATACTCTTGTTAAATATACAATATACACACAATATACATGTGTGTATATTGTATATTTAACAACTCTGACAACACATATGGTGAGGGCTTCAGTTTGGGGTCTAAGTAGAATACTTTGATAACTTAAAGGGTCTGTGATGACTTCAACCAATTAATTAGTGTAGGTGACACTTCAGACAGGGTCATTCGCTCAAATATCCTTTCGGGGTGGTCTATAATTGTTGACCCTCAAATTTGTGGTCTTTAATTTTTGCCTTTTTGTACTTTTGGCGAGGCGTAAATTTAAATTTCACTCGGCAAAATTTACATTTTGTTGGGCATATGTATCATAACATCCAACAAGTTATGTCGGACACGGCAAAATATTCAACACTCAATATAATCTGAAAAATACTACACAATTTATGATGCATAACTTAATTCCTACAAAGCTTATGACGAGCGAGATATAAGTTTAGTTTCTGAAGATAAATGTTCTAAAACTTTTATCGAGCAAAGCAAGTGTAGATATTCTCATTAAATGAGCCGGGGCAAAACTTAAAGACCACAAATACGATGAGCAAAAATTAAAGACTAGTGCATTTGAAGGGAAATCCGTGCAAAAGCTTTTTTCGGACAAGTTAAATGGTAACAAGAACTTTGCAAAGATCAAGTGTAATTTGTATTTTGGAACAAGTTCATGAATACTTATGTGTTTTTCCTGCTATTTTATATAAGGCTTGTTGGAGTTTCTGAATGTAACGAATTAAAGCCGAAAACGGATCAAGGTCGTTGCCTGTCAAGCCGATAGGCGAAATGTTGAAGGTTAAATAATATTTAAAAGATAATTTAACTATCATACCTTGAATCCAGTTGGTCATTCTTTTTGGACGAAAGAATATATTTTAGATTATTATTTTGAAATATATCCTATAATACATTTAAGAAAAAAAGATAGTAAAGGAAAGCTTTAACAAGCCAAAAGGGGAGAAGAGTCAAGAGAGGGGAAGAATCTTGCGAATCTAAAAGTCAAGACAGAATTATAAAGACATGCAGCCACAAAGCTAAAAGAGCAAAGATATGGTTACTTCTTTAAACTGTTTATTTAGATTTTAGCAGCCTTTCTGCCATCCATACAATCCAACATTCTTCCCTCCATATTCCCGGCATAATCATTAATCTAAACTCACATTTGTTTAATATTTGCTTATCACATATTGATGCTTGCTTCTATTTATAACCGTTCGATAATCAGAGGTCCGTGTATGCCAATCGGGATGATAAAAAACTTGTCTTTACTTGAATTAAGATTTGAATGAAGCAGAAATTCGGAGAAATTTCAATATATGTTGATAGATTAATTATTTGGAGTTGTGCTCTCTATATATATAGTTCTGAAGAGAATATATCACATCAGTGACAGATGAGAACCCTGAGCTCCTTATACGGTTTGGACAATCTTTCTTACTTTGAGCTAGTTTTTGGGGTGTGAGTTAGGCCCAATGCCTAATTTAACATGATATCAGAGCTAGACCTAGACATGATTCGATGTGGGCCCCTAAAAGGGGGGGGGGGGTGGGGGTAAAATCCTCCCCGGACCAATTGACCGGTCCTGGACCGATAGGGGGTGAAAATGCCCCTGGTCCGTGAAAGTGCACGTTTCAGACCGGACACTGGACCACATCGGTGACGGATGAGAACCCTGACATCCTTATAAGGCTTGAGCAATCTTCCTCCATTTGAGCTAACTTTTGGGGTGTGAGTTAGGCCCAATGTCTAATTTAACATGAAAAAAATATACCACATCGGTGACATATGAGAACCCTGAGCTCCTTATAAGGCTTGAACATTCCTCATCCATTTGAGCTAGCGTTTGGGGTGTGACTTAGGCTCAATGCCTAATTTAACATGGTATCAGAGTCATGCCCATCCGATGTGGGCCTCCAAATGAGAGGGTGAAAATGCTCCCAGACCAATTGAAAGGGGTGGAAATACCCTGGGTCCATGAATGTGCACGCTCCAGACCGAACAATAAAACCTCAGATAAAAAGAATGTCTGAAACTGGGCGTCCCTTTGAGCTAGATTTTGGGGTGTGAGTTAGATCCAATGACTAATTGAATATGGTATCAGAGCCAGAACCATCCGATGTGGGCCTCCGGATTAGGGGGTGAAAATGCCCGCGGACCAATTGAAAGGGGTGGAAATACCCTGGGTCTATGAATGTCCACGCTCCATATCGAACAGTGAAACCTCAAATAAAAAGAATGTTTGGATCTGGATGTGAAGGGGGATGTTGAAGAGAAATATACCACAGCGGTGAGGAATGGGATCTCTAAATTTTTATAAAGCTTGGACAATCCTCCTCCATTTGAGCTAGCTTTTGGGGTATGAATTAGACCCAATATCTAATTTGACAAGTTTATTAAAAAGGAACGTCTTATATTAGGAATATTTATTTATTTTCAAAGCTTAAACTCGTAACTCTTGATAGCTTTAGCTAAGGATGGCAGTTTTTAAATTTTTATTTTATTTTTTCCGAACCTTCTCCAAACAATAACAAGAAAAAGAATGGACAACCATAAAGTAATGAAAAAAAGAAAAGAGAAGAAAAGAAAAGCATTACATTCATGATTCATCACAGTTGCCTCGTGTGAAAGATCTAGTAGTCAGCATTGTCCATTTTTCTGCAGAAAAGTCACCATTAAGCTATCTCCTTTTATTTTTTGTGGTGGGGGTGGGGGGGGGGGGGGGGTTGGACGTGTACTTGAGAAAAACTGTTCCATCATCCATGTGAAAGACAACATACCCAGAATAAGTAGAGTGTACGCAGATTTTATTCCTAAGGTTTTCGATAGACCCTCGGCTCAGAATAAAACAAAAACAAAGTATGTCAATAAGGATGTGAAAAATTAATTAGTGAAACCAAAAAGCCAAGACAATATAATTATCATATATCAACCAAAGCCAAAAAATTGATATGGAGCAAGTTCCCCTCATCTGATGAGATTGAGGCTATGAATACTAAGTCATTGCTTGAATATATGGATGGTATTTTATAAATAATAGTACATGACAATTTTCATATAGTGTATATATTCTATTATGTACTAGCATGTTTTGAAAGAGAGAAATAGAAATGCGATTGAAAAAAAATATCTATCTATTAATGTTATATGCAAATATATTAGTGATTATACGTACTAGGAAATTTGTTGACGCATTTCCTAGTTAGATTTTTATATTCAAACAATCCAAATTAATAGTTTGGCCTTCCTCCCTGGTGCAAGAATAATCAAACTAATAACTTATGACAAGGTTAAGACTCAAATTGAAGATATTGCTCTTGGACCAGTTTTTAGAGATAAAAAAAACGGATGTTAGGATACTCTGGTAAAATGAAATATAACTCTAGCCTCGTTGCGGAGTTATGGAGTATCCAATAAGGCTAAAACAAAGAAATGTCAGATAAAGAACTAGAAGTAGAAACTACCTGCTTGTTGTTAAATTTATCAAATTCGAAGACACACAATGTACCCTCTTAGGACTATAATTCAAGATGTAAACACTTGCTGGAACTTGGAAGCAAACAATTTCATACCAAACACATTTGGAGGGAGGCAAACCAATAAGCAGACTTTTTGGAGAATGAAAGTTACACACACAAAGAAGATTTGATAATCTGGGTGAATGCGCTAAAGGAACGGAGGTTTCTTCTCGTGGATGATTTGCAAGGGGTAGAACTACAAACCAAGGTACGGGTTCGGTAGAGTTCAGTAATCTTGACCCAAACACTATATTTGTTTTAAGAAATTTATTTAATATATACAGATTATTACCGTAGAATTTGTAGCAACTTAAAAGAGCTTAATTCTAAACCCATAAATTTCAACTCCTAGCTCCGCGTCTCATGATTTGACCCGTATAGTTTACAAAAAATTTTAAGACTTTATTTGGTTTATTTTTCTTTTCTTTTATTTTGGGTGCAAAAGACTGATGGTATATTATAGTAGTACACTAGAAATCATTACATCATTTAGTTTATCTTACAATGTACCAAAAAAAATATATAAACTAGGCAATCAAAAACTTAAGACTAGATACTTTTAATCTTTGTAGCTCAATACAACTAATTAAGTACATTGCCCACCACCCCTATGCTTATATTCTACTACATTATTGGTGAAAAACTACTAATTAAAAATTCTCTGTCCTGGTGATAGAGTCATCTTTGGATCAAACTGACTTTTCCTTTGTTGAAAAATGTTCCACTTTTTCCCAAAATGTTTTATCCAATCTTGCTTTGTTTTGTAATGTGGAAGATATTGCTTTATCTTGATGCCAGCTTTATCACAGTACTTCAAGATCTCTTCATTTTGGTCATCCAAACTCTTGCATTCATCATATCCATTGGAAGAATGCAAAAGCCCCACACAGTAAAATGTCTCCTCTTCTGGTATCACTGCTGACATCCTATCATCCCATCTGCATTATAAAAGAATTATAACACTATCAGATCATTTGAAAAGTAATTAAAATTACTCACAATAAGTGATATTTCATCTGTCTAAATTTATATGATACTATTTGACTGATATGAAATTTAAGAAGGAAAGAAAGATTTTTAAAAATTATGATCCAAAGCAAGTCTGTGTGGTTATAAATTGTCTCATTAAGAATAAAATGAGAATTTTAAAGTTAAGTTGTTTCTAAATATAAGAAAAATATATTCCTTTTTAACATACTAAAAAAAAGTATGTCACATAAATTGGGGCGAGAGAATATTATAAGTAACATGTAATGCAAGTATAAGTGTCATTATATTATCAGTGAATATTAAGTAAATTCTTTAGAAAATGCTATTAGTTTAACTTATATGTACTGATAGTGTAAAGAAATTTTTACAATTATCAGGTTATTCTAATGATATTTATGGATAACCTTTCATAAAAAATAAAATTTTGTATTCGTGATAAAATAAGGTGAGTTATCCACTTCCAATAGGTAAATTTGTAATCTGATAGTACAAATATATATGGGGGAGAGGGGTGTTGGTTGGGGGGAGGTGAAAAGAAAGTTTATAGGAGTACTTTTTCCTGCTTGTTGGGTAGACAAGGATGGGTCCAGTTGGCTTGTTTTGTCTGAGAATGATGTCCACAAAAACAGCAGCATTAAAATGCATGATATTGGACTTTGGTACAAACAGATTGAGCCATGGATGAGGAACATCCCACATTCCTTTTGATTGTAACTCTAATTCCCCACTTCTAACTCTATTCAGAAATTCCATAAAAGTGGCGTCTTTCTTGAACATAAATCCAGGCAAATAGTTCAACCCTTCTACCAACTTCTTCAATTCCTGCACAAAAATTAAACATTAAGAGTAAATCTAGTGTTGTAACATAGTAATGTAATTTTTTTATAACAAGTTTAAATATATTGATAGTAATATAAAAATCAATATATACTCCTATCTCAATTTATGTGATTCTCTTTAAAACAATCTCTACCCACAAAGATAACGGTAAGGTCTGCGTACACTCCACTTTTTCCAGAATCCACTTGCGAGAATATACTAAGTGTGTTCACTACACGAAATCAGTCATTTAGTGGCGACTAAAATCGCCACAATAACCCATAAAGTCAGCCATTGATTACATTTAGTGGCGACTATAGCGTCGTAGCAAGTACTTGCATAACTGAATGTTTTTTGTGACCGTCGTTGTTGCTTTGAACATGCGCGGTTTAAAAGTAAGAAAAAAAGATTTTTAGAGCTTGTGATTTATAACAAGTCATAAATATTGTTTTAGATGTATATCATCTCCTAAATATCAAAAGATATATATTTTTTGATGACAAAGTAAAAAAAAAGGTGAATAACATAAATCGGGATAGAGGGAATATAAGTTAAATCCTTGTAAACGTTGGTGAATAGGGATAACGTTCAAAAATCACATTTAAATTTGAAGTATTTCTTTTTTTTTAAGTAGAGATCCAATAGTAAATCTGCCTGGCATATACCTCATCAATAGTATTAGCAGTGTGATCATCATAGTACTTGACCATTTCTAAGCAATAGATAATTCCATTTTGGGATAACAAGGAACCAATTTTGGTCTGATTGGAAGGTGAGAAAAATGAAGATCTCCAGTTATTTAGAGGGCTTTGTTCCATCATTAAAGACCCTTCAACATAGTTCAATCCATCAATTGAAATCAGATGTTCTTGATCTTTTGTGAATTTTGAGAAATCATCATACAACATTCTCACCCATTTCACCTACAACAAAAATATAGAAAAGCAAAATCATTATAGATCTGCAAGAAATAGAAGTAAAACAAATTTATATAGGAAATTAAAAATTTAAAGTAGTATTTTATCTGTTTTATTTTATGTCACTCTTTTTTTTAGTTTGTTTTGAAAAGAGAAAGGGCACATTTCGATAAATAGAAATAACTTAACTCAGACATGTGTAAACTTAGTGCATCGATCTGTCTTTTTTTTTATGTGTAAATATCGGGAGGCTCAGTACTTCAACCAATCTACATGTTCCTCGAATAGATCTCTTAGTTGTTGAGAAGGTGACTCAGAAGCAGTATATAAGACGTATCCAGTAAAACGTACAAGTAAATCAGATATAAAGTTAGCGACTTCACAAACTCAAAGTCTCTTTTCCTTCATAAATTTTGTGTTCAGTTAAATACCGACTTGTAAAATAAAACATATGGATTATATATATACTTACTCTTGTAGGTGCTTTATCTAAGACAATTCTTGCCCTTGTTATTATTCCAAACTGTCCCAAACCTCCTAAAACTGCAAAAAACAGTTCTGAATTCAGGTGTTTGGAGCAGGTCACAAATTCCCCTTTACCTGAAACCAAACATGAGACAAAAGAATTAAGTAAACACTCAATATGTAACTATATTATCTTTAACATCATGCAAAAACATCCTATATTTAATTTCCTAAAATTAAGTACAGATATATTTTTATGACATATTTTAGTATAAAGTGAATCTTACCTACAAGATCTTCCAGGTGGAAAAAGAGATATCACAACCTATCTAGGGATACTAGGCACATCCTTTTATATGTTAAAAGATTTTCTAAAAGAATAGTACATGGTTAGGCCCCAAACATGACATGTTTGTAGCCATAAGTAAATGTTGATAGTGACTATCTCCCCATCTTTTCTTTTGCACTTGCAATATTTCTCATTTAGAATGCACAAAAAAAAGACCTTTTATGTTTATGTGACCTTTATGAAAATATGAAAAATATACCAATAATATCAGAAAAAAAGAATATTCATTTACGTGACTTGTATAGAATTTTCTATACCACTAAGCTGTAAGCTTTGGTATTTGTCGTATAATTTGTATATAGGAAAATTTATATGTACTTCCACCGCTATCACTAAACTATAAGCTTTGGTAATCGTAGTATAATTTGTATTGAGGAAAATAACGTACGTACTTGGTAAAATTTACCTGTAATAACATCCATCTCATGAACATTACTGATTTGAGGACCATATCGGAAAGTTTGGCCACTAATTCCGGCATTAGAGAGTGTACCACCAACGGTGAGGTACAAATAGTCCGTCCACGAGACGGGCGCTAGGCCATGCTCGAGGGTGGCACGGAGAACATCAATCCATAACTGCTCACCTCCAACATCTGCATAAAACCCTAAATAAGAATCCCAAGAAACCCTAGCTCCACAATTCCCATTATTCCTATTATTATTATTTAAGGATTTCATTTCCACAATAACCCCATTTTGTGCCATGGCTTGTCCCCTAATGCAATGGCCATTGCCTCTGGCTGCTACACAAAAAGGGACAGAAAGGCCATAGGAAAATTGAATGAGGTCAATTATGTCATTAACACAAGAAGGATAAAGAACTGCAGCTGGGAATATTTCTTGAACAATTTTTCCGAAATCTTTGGAAGATGCTTTAATAACATCTGAATTTGTGCTAAGTTTAGATGAAATATTAAGGGAGAGAATTTCATAAGGAATTGAAGGATTCCATGGCTTTAACTTTCCTAAAATTGACATTAAACGACTTATAATGAAGAAAATAATGAGATTATAACCATGGGAGAAAAGCTTAGTCATTTTAAAATATGGGGTAATAGAAATCAAAGAAGGAAATTAGCTACAAGTAAGTGATTTTTGATGAAGAGAAGAGAGTGATAAGAGGGTATATATAGAGAGCATAGGCGGAGCCACCTTAGGCGAAGGGTGTTCAACACATCATTCGGCTGAAAATTATGCGGTGTACATAAGTTAAATATTAACTATTATGAGTATATATTTAATTTTGCACACAATTGATACAAGTGATAAAAAAATTTGCACACGCTTCGCCAAATTGCTCCCTCCGCCACTGAATTTATGAGAGGGGAAATAATAATATTTGCATGCAAAAAGTAAATAAAAAGGATATAGTAGTAGTACAAGTTCAGAAGATCTTGGAAAAATAATATTATTACACATGGGGAGAGGAAAATTCTATGAAATATACGAAAGGACAAGACTTTTGTGGTTATTGCTCTTTTGCCTTTATGTTCTAAACGTCATAACTTTCTCATGGGATAAATACTATTCACCTCTTTCATGTGTTCATAGTATTGTCATTACATGATTAAGCAAGATTCCCTAACTAGCCACCCACTTATGGTGTCAGTGCAGCGGAGCCATAATTTATGTTAAGGAAAATTAAAATATAAAGAAGTAAATTATTGAAAAAGTCAAGAGAGATTATATATATATATATATATATATATATACGCACTATGTTAACCTATCTATACAATTTTAATTTTTCAGGATATCCACTAACACCCCTTAGACAAGGGTGACTCCGCCTCTGCATGGCCTCGCCCGACGTATGCACCAGAGTATACTGATTTGGTTAAGTATTAAGTTAACGTGTACTAATTTCTTGATAAGAGTGTTATGTGTAAATTTAAATTGGTATAAACACAAGATGCGTGGAGTGATTGAGTGTGCACGCACACTCTACCTTTCCCAGACCCCACGATGTGGGATTTTATTGGGTATGTTGTTGTTGTTGTAATGTGAGTGTAAATATGGAGACAGAAGAAAGTTCAGTGTCTTCATCATGATTCAACAAGCTGCAAGGAACATTCTTAGTGCAATTTCTCAGGCTTTCCCTACTGTTAAATTGACATTACCATGGATCTATTGTTGTTGTTAAATATACTCGATATACACGTTGTACACGTGTATATCCTATGTATATTGGGATGTTCTCGGTTAGGATAGTGTACACGATTTAGTCTCCTTATTGTACATGGTTTTGTATAGTTGTAGTGTACCTTAATTAGTCTTGTACTCTTTCCATAATTGTATAGTTAGTCTCCAAATAGAATAAGGATTTAGGAGTAGAATAGGAATAAGATTCTCCTATTATAGAAATATGTAAAGTGTATATATAGTCTTTCAAGTAATGAAAATAATCAAGGGATTATTTCTTTCATGGTATCAGAAGTCTAGGTCTTAAAATCCTCTCTCTAAATTCCTCCAACTTCCGTTGACCTCACTTGAATTTCCGAGACCTTTGATCTCGGTTTTTCGTGCCGACGAGCTCCTCCCTCTTCCCAAAATTTTCTTCAAAATCTCTCAATCACATATTGTTCTATCAATATGTCTACATCCCGAAACACGTTTCATCCTGCCCTTACAGTTTCTAACATCAAGAATAACATCCTTTTTGTTCTTGAAATAGAAAACGTCCAATATGCGATGTGGGCCTAACTGTTCAAAATTCACGCACGATCGCATCAAGTCATCCATCACATAATCCCCGCGGCTCCTGAGGGCACGGAGGTGCCAAAACGCGAGGATGATCCTAAGTTGTGGACGACTCTTGATGCTACTGTCCTCCAGTGGATATATTCCACAATTTCTACCGACCTTTTTCAAACAATTATTGAGCCTGACGCTACGGCACATGCGACTTGGGATAGACTGTGTGATATATTCCAAGACAATCAAATTTCTAGAGTTGTTACTCTTGAGCAGGATTTCTCCCACGTCAATATGGAAGATTTCCCTAACGTTTCGGCTTATTGCAAAATATTAAAGGAATTGGCGAACCAACTTCTCAACGTTGGCGCGCCAGTTTCGAATGATCGTTTGGTCCTCCAAATGGTATCCGGCCTCTCCGAGGCCTATAATGGTGTTGAAACGCTTCTTCGGCAAAGCAATTCGCTTCCGCAATTTTATTAGGCTTATTCTATGCTTACACTCGAAGAAGCAGGCATGGCAAAAATGGCGACTACCGGTGCTAGTCCCGTAGTCATGATGACCGAGTCCACGGTGTATCCTACTGATTCCAACAACTAGGGTCAAAACCGCAACAACGGTGGCGGCAAAAATGGTGGAAATAAGAAAAATAATGGCAAGAACCGCGGCGGCAACAACGACGGCAGTCGGCATAATGGTGGTTGCGGTGGTGGCCCTCGTAGTGGTCAGCAGCAGCAACAGTAGTTTTGGGCCCCACAGTGGGGCCATATGCCGTGGCAGTGGGCCCCACAGCCACAGTTTGGGCTAAGCCATGTTTTACCCCCCAGCAGCGGTGGGTCGCCCCGCATGATCCGGTGCCCACCACGCCCTGGTCTACTTACAGTCAGTCTTCTGGGCCGAGGCAACAAGCAGGGGTACTTGGGCCTCGGCCCATCACACAGCGGCACCCACGTCTACCGACATCGAAGCCGCAATGCACACGCTTGGTTTAAATCCTCCGGACCTAAATTGGTATATGGACACCGGTGCCACTACCCACATGACATCCAATTCAGGTACACTCTCGTCTTATTCCAATTTGAGCAACCCTTACGGCATAATTATTGGTAATGGTAATTCTATTCCAATTCGTGGTTATGGTCATAAAACCTTATCTCCCCCACATCCACCTCTTATCTTGAAAAACACCCTACATGCCCCCAAATTAATTAAAAACTTAGTCTCTGTCCGTAAATTATCTACTGACAATTACGTTTCTATTGAATTTGATCCATTTGGTTTTTCTGTGAAGGATTTCAAGACGGGGAGTCCTCTCATTAGGTGTGATAGTAGGGGAGATCTTTATCCTATCACACCTAGTTCCGGTCCATCGAGTCAAGCCTTGCCGTCAGCATTTGCAGCCTTTGCTCATTCCTTGTGGCATGCTCGTCTTGGTCATCCGGGGTCGTCTATTTTGTCTTCCTTAGTTAAAAATAGTTTTATTTCATGTAAGGGTACGCGTAGTACTCCAAATTGTCAGTCTTGTTCTTTAGGAAAAATTGTTAGGTTGCCATTTGTAGACTCAAAATCTCATACTTTAATGCCATTTGATATTATTCATAGCGACTTATGGACGTCTCCTGTTCTTAGTTCTTTGGGTCATCGGTATTATGTTCTTTTTTTGGATGATTATTCTAAGTTTTTATGGACTTTTCTGATAGCGAAAAAATCTCAAGTTTTTTCCATTTTCTTAAAATTTAGAGCATTCATTCGAACCCAATTCGAACGGGAATTAAAAAATATCCAGTGTGATAATGGAAAAGAATATGACAATGGGGTGTTTCGGGATTTCTGTGCTAATAATGGGATCAATTTTCATTTTTCTTGTCCTCATACGTCTTCACAAAATGTGAAAGCCGAACGCAAAATTCGTACTATAAATAACATTGTTCGAACTTTATTGGTTCATGCTTCCGTTCTCCCGTCTTTTTGGCATCATGATCTACAAATGACTACATATCTCCTTAACATAATTCCTTCCAAAGGTTTGACATATTCCCCCCCCCCCCCCTTCAAATTTTATATAATAAGACTCCTTCGTATTCTCATCTTCGAGTCTTTGGGTGTTTGTGTTATCCGTTATTCCCGTCCACCACAATTAACAAACTTCAGGCCCGGTCTACTCCGTGTGTGTTTTTGGGTTTTCCGTCTAATCATCGTGGTTACAAATGCTTTGATTTATCCTCTAATAAAATCATCATTAATCGCCATGTAATTTTAGATGAATCCCAATTCCCGTTTGCCAAAGTGAGTAATCCCGTGCCTAGTTCGTATAATTTTTTGGATGATGGTATATCCCCGTATCTTATTCACCATTTTTTGGATGTATCCCGCACCTAAAATTCTCCAGCGGGCCCACGCCCGCTGGTCCCACTGGTCCGTCACACACTGCGATTCCCAGTACAGTCACTGGACCAGTTTCAGCGATTGGGCCAGTCCAGCCCAATTTTGGAACTGGTCCATTTCCTGCGTCTGTTTACAGGGTTGGGTCAGCAGGCCCACTACATGCTGGCCAGTCCGTCCCAAGCCCAGAAAATTCTAGAAATTCGCCCAATTCTTTCTCGTGTCATAGACCGGTCACTCGTAGTCAACGGGGTATTTTTAAACCAAAAAGATATTTTAATTTACATTCTAATGTTCTTAAATCACCCTTACCCCGTAATCTTGTGTCGGCTTTAAATGACCCGAATTGGAAAATTGCTATGACCGATGAATATAATGCTCTTATTGATAATATGACGTGGGAGTTGGTACCCCATCCATCCGGTATTAATATTATTAGGTCTATGTGGATTTTTGCTCATAAGAAAAATTTAGATGGTTCATTTGCCCGACATAAGGAGCGGCTTATGTGTGATGGTAAGACTCAGCAGGTTAGTGTAGATTGTGGTAAGACGTTTAGTTCGGTAGTCAAGCCGGCTACCATTCACACTGTGCTTAGCTTGGCTCTTTCGAAAGCATGGCAGATCTATCAGTTAGATGTAAATAATGCTTTCCTACATGGTGATCTCAAGGAAACTGTCTATATGCATTAGCCTTTGGGATTTAGGGATCCCAAACATCCTCATCATGTCTGTTTGTTTCCTTATATGGGCTTAAGCAGTCTCCACGGGCATGGTATACGCGGTTTGCCGACTATGTTTCGACTATTGGGTTCACTCACAGCAGGCCGGATAATTCCTTGTTCATCTACCATCGTGGTTCGTCCTTGGCCTATATTATGTTATATGTGGATGATATTGTTTTGAATGTCTCTTCCGATGCCTTACGCCAGTCTATCATGACAATGCTCAGCTCTGAGTTTGCTATGAAAGACTCGGGGCCTTTGAGTTATTTTTTGGGGATTGTTGTCACTTGTCAGACAGATGTGTTATTCTTATCTCAACAGAAGGGTGCAGCTGAGATCATTGAGAGGGCTGGTATGTCATCCTGTAAGTCCACTTCCACTCCAGTTGATACTAAGCCCAAGCTTAGTATTGTGTCCAGCGTGCCATATGAGGATCCGACACGATATCGCAGTCTTGCAAGGGCCCTTCAGTATCTTACATTCACGAGACCTGATATTATGTATGCTGTACAACAGGTGTGTTTGTTTATGCATGATCCCATAGTTGAGCACATGAATGCGCTCAAACGCATCATTCGGTATATTCAGGGTACACTTGGCTATGACTTATATTTATATCCTTCGTCGATGTCTACACTTGTCTCGTATACAAATGCTGATTGGGGGGGGGGGGGGGGCTGTCCGGATACCAGACGGTCTACATCTGGTTATTGTATGTTTCTTGGCAACAGCTTGGTATCATGGTCTGCGAAACGTCAGTCGACTCTGTCCCGCTCAAGTGCCGAGGCTGAATATCGAGGGGTAGCTAATATGGTTTCTGAATCATATTGGTTACGAAATTTGCTGTTAGAGCTTCATTGTCCTATTCAAAAAGCGATCTTGGTTTATTGTGATAATATTAGTGCTATCTATATATCGGGTAATCCGGTTCAACACCAACGCACTAAACATATCGAGATAGACATTCATTTTGTTCGCGAAAAGGTTGCTCGTGGTCAAGTACGCGTCTGTCATGTCCCTTCCAGGTATCAAATTGCAGACATCTTTACAAAGGGTCTTCCCTCGGTCCTTTTTGAAGATTTTCAAGACAATCTCAGCGTCCGAAGACCGTCCGCTATGACTGCGGGGGTCTGTTAAATATACTCGATATACACGTTATACATGTGTATATCCTATGTATATTGGAATGCTCTCGGTTAGGATAGTGTACACGGTTTAGTCTCCTTATTGTACATGATTTTGTATAGTTGTAGTGTACCTTAATTAGGATTATTTCTTAGAATAGGAATATAATTCTCCTATTATTAAAATATGTAAAGTGTATATATAATCTTTCAAGTAATGAAAATAATCAAAAGATTATTTCTTTCAGTGACGCCATCACCAAGCTCAAACCATGCCCCAAGAGAACAATTGTATGCTGGAACTATCCCAAGATGGGTTTGTTGAAGCTTAACACATATGGGCATTTTATCTCTTCTGGTGAGAAAGCTGGTATAGGAGTGATGAGAGATGACAAGGGTGAACTTGTTATAGCCTTCTCTTCTCCTATACAACGCACAGCAACTTAGAGGCCGAGGCTTTAGAAGCTAAATACGGGTTGAGTAGGTGCATATTCTTGAACTTCAGGAACTTTACTCTTGAGGTGGATTCCCTATCTCTAGTTCAAATGTTCAATAACAACAAACGCTATAACTTCAAGCTTAACATGATCATCGAGGAGATTCAGCAGCTGAAGAAACATGCTAATGTCAATGTCGAACACTGTTTTAGGGATGCCAATAAAGCTGCAGACCAGCTTGCTAAGTTAGCCGAACAGTCAGAATGAGTCCTTCTATGGCTCCTATCAGCTATATTCTGTGGGGGCTAAGGGTCCATTCCAACTGGACAAGAGCCAAATGCCTTCTATAAGGCTCAAATATGACTAGACAATTTTTTTTGTTAGTTAGCTGTGTTAAAGTTTCACATCGGATATAGAATAAGAACATGTATTTTTTATATGGACTTGGACAATTCTCATCATACAAATTAGCTTTTGGGGTTGAGTTAGGCCCAAGATTCACTCTCTTCATGGTATCAGAGTTAGGCTTATTCCAATTATTTGTTCACCGATGTTGGGCCCTCAAATTATATTATCCACGCTCCAGTTAACAAGGTCTGGGCGTGCGGGAGAGTGTTAAGAGTCCACATCGGATATGAATGAGAACATGAACTCCTTATATGAACTTGGACAATACTCACCCTACAAGCTAGCTTTTGGGATTGAGTTAGGCCAAGATAATTTCTTAGTTAGCTTCCCCTTCCCCCTTTTTTGGTGAAGATAATAGTATTATCCTTGTGTTGTATTCAGAGGCAAGGCCAAGTCCTCCTCTTGTAATTGCTTTCTGTTATATGACACCCGACATGGAAAAATCTTATAAAAATACATAATTATTTATAATAAGTAGAATCAGTAACCTAAAAGATATAACATGGTAAAATTTCACGATTGGAGTACAAATTTCATTATAATGTTAGCAGTGGCGTACACTAAATTTTGCGCCTTTAATATCAACTTATTAGACAAATATATGTGCATTTATTTAGACAAATAATGTTGATTTTTTATCGCAATTATACTATTATATATATGCTTAGATATGAGATTTTCTTGGCTATAGTGTTGAATATAAGTATGCGTTTGGCCATGCATTTTCAAATTATGATTTTATAATTTGATTTTAAATCACCGTTTGTGTATGCAATTTGAACATAATCTCAATTTCAACTTCATGTCATGATTTGAAATTCCAAATCATCCAAAAAGGTGTAATTTGGGATTTCAAATCATGATTTCAATTTTTTTTAAATATAAAATTTGACCCATAAGTTTAGATTTTGTAAAAAAAAGATTCATAAGTTAGTAGATATATACCAATTGATCGACTTTATATTGTATTAGATATAATTGTCCAAAATGAATTCTTTTTCCATTGGGACTCAATTCCTTCCCTGCAAGTCTCTTTTGTAATTCTTCTCACTATGTTATTCTTATTGGTAGATAAATATTATGTTGTTGATGCTGATCTTCGAAACACGAAAGAATTTTTAGCTTCATACAAAGGACTGCGCTATCATTTGCAAGATTACAGAGGGAGCGAAAGAGAGCCTCAGAACGCTAAAGAGTTGTTTAACTTTAGGCACTCATCTTTGTGCAATGTGATTGAGCAAGCTTTTGGAGCTTGAAAAAGTAGATTCAGAATACTGAAACAAGGCATGAACCATAATGATATTGATACAGAGGTGACCATTATCATAGCTTGCGCAGTGTTACAATTTTTTTTTGCGGGAATACCAAAAGAGTGATGAAATATTCACGGAATATGAACATAATGATACGGTGCTAATGATATTAACCAACAACCGACTCAAAGTAACAATGTAGCTTCGTCTTCTCGGTCATCTAATAGGGAAATGCATGCTAGACGTGAAGAGATTGTCCTTGTCCATATCATGTGGGAAAATTATATTAAAGAGTAGTACACTACTATTCATGTTCAATTTTCCTTTTTATTTAACTAAAGTTCAATCAATTGATGTTGTATTTTTTAGAAAGACCTTCTAGTCGCTTATTAATTTTGTTATGAACTATGACTTGCTCATTTGGTAAAATTGCATAAGAATTAAAAAAGTTTTGATGATTTTCACAACTTGTGGGGTTTTTATGTCAATGAAAAAAAATACAACTTAATAAATTCAAATTACATATCCAAACAAAAATTTAACTTCAAATTATGATGATTTCAAATTACTAATTTCAAATCATGTCCAGAGACTCGAGTTTACTTGGTCTTTGTTTCCAAATTCCAATATTAAGGAACGATATAGTCAGAATTAGGTATGCACATATGAAAAGTAATTTCTAAAACTATCCATTCAATATCTTATGCAGTCTTCACGAATCTTTGATTTAATTGGAGGAGCAATTAAATAGGCAATTAACACAGAGAAGGGAAATGTACTGGAAATTAAAGTTGAAGGAAACATTGTTAGGTTTTTTAAAAGGTGATGTAGCAAAAAGAGTTAGAAAATGTCTCTCAATAATTTTATCAAGCATAACAAAGCTTTAAATAGTCAATTAGGAACAAAAATCTGCATAATTTAAAATTCAAAAAATCTAAAATATCTCAATTATCTTAAACAATCTAATAGAAATTTAAAATTGAAATTCATCCTAAAACTAAGCAACTTATTATGCTAAAAAGTGAGTGCATTAACCGAAAACAATCAAATTTCAACAAACATCAACATGATTTTTCTTCTTCATTTTTTTAGATATTGTTTGTAGATATCTGATTTGAGGTGACATATGAATCTGAAAAGTCAATTCCAAGTATAGTTAGCACGAATCGTCTTGTCCATTTCAATATAGATTTCATCACTTTCAACTGATCACCGTATCTTTTATTTTCCTTCTTAGTTTCAATTTTCATGTGCATGCATGTTACAGATTTATTTCACACTTAACATCTAGGCTGTGTTTGGTAGGGGGGACATTTTGCAGAACATGTATTTAAATTTTTTCATAGAAAATATTTTCTTTAGGAAATAAGTTCCTTAAAATTATAGGAAATTGATTTCACAAGTGGAAGTAGGGAGTTTGCAAGTGGCATCCCACATTAATTGTCTTCGCCCTCAAACACACCTCATCTTTACCCTCACCCTGCTCCCATTCCATCACCCACCCCACCCCCAACACCCCACAACCACCACTCACCCCACCACCTACCCCCTCCCACCACCCACCTCTACACCTCTCATAGTAATATTTATAATATATACAAATACTTTTAGAATATATTTTTTTTCTTACGTACCAAACATAAGAAATTCAATTATTTTCTTGAAAAACATTTTTCATGAAAAATTATTTCTATCCTACCGAACACACCCCAAATCTTAGTTTTGTACAAGAATTGTAGCAAGCAAATCTGAGTGACCCGTTAGTCCAATTACTTATTCAGCTGGAAATTTGTAGTGTCGTGTTCAAGATCCCATTAGTAGATCCGGAGGCGGATTTAGTACGACGCTGGTTCATTGCAGTATTTTCGTATTTTCAGCACGTAACATAAATTTATATATAAAATTACAACAAATAGTATATTTGATCGGTTAATTTTAGAAACACAATAAATTCAATGTTAAAAACCTTAAAAATTTAATTCCATAAGAGCCGTTTGGTTATTAAATATTTGGGGTTGCATTTATCCACTATTTGGTTTATTGATATTAGTTAACACCGGTATACATTATCTATTCCATTATAGGAGATGGGATTAAAATCTTGGAATTGTATAATCTTGAGATAACCTATTGTGGGGTGGGTGGGTGGAACAAAAAACTGAAAGTGTGTATGTCCTAGAGACAATCATTATTAGGGACAAATGTATTTGAACACATTCGTATTATTAATAAGATTAATATTTATGACATTTGCAATTATTGAATTATTGTTTAATTATTTGCAATTATTCATATATGTGCATCCCTTGAGCTTACGTTGTCATTAATAGAGTGAGCTATTAATAATAGAAAGTAACTCTCAAAATAGCCTCGACTAATGATTATCGAGAATGAGATTATACTATAAGTCGACATGTGGTCTACATCACATTCTTGGAGAATGTAGTATGTCTCACCTGCTACTAGTAATGGTTACTAGTGATGGACACATGGATACTTTTGGAAAATATTGGTATACTCTACTGATAAACTATTTGTTATACATATCTAGAGTGTTATCAACGTGTGAGAGATAAAGATCCTTTGACTTGAGGTCAATACGCACCTTGTTTACAGTGTAATGTACTTTGACCATGTCATAAGCTTAAACTCCTTATAGGATAAGATACAGCTTGTGTTGGGTGCATTATGATGTAAACTAAGGTGGTAGTTGAGCCAAGAATAGGACTCTTTCCTCGATTGGATATTCGAGAGAGCACTCAACTTCTCAATGATATTAGGTCGATCAAGTCATTGGCCAATGCAAGAGACATATTCAGAATATGGTCTAGTTGTCGACTAATATAGATGAGATAAAGTTATCAAATCATTTGGATAGACACATGGCAAATCCTAAGCTTGATCGAGTGTGTCGCGAATGAAAGGAATTTATCATCTCATATAAAGGTTATGTTTGATGGATTCATGTAAACGTACTTCACATATTGAGTTCGTCGTATGACGCAGTTTAGGAGTTTCGTATTGACCTTAATTGGATTAGTGTCAATATATGAAGGCCTATAGGGTCACACTATGTCGATTGTCTCTTCGATCTAAGGGTGCATTGATAAAGTATTAAATATTCGATTTGAAATCGAGTTATTTAAATTGATAATTACTATGGGATAATTTCTATTTGATGGAAATTATTTGATTAAGTCAAAATTGAATTTTGAATTTAATTAAATGTGCTAAATATCGAGGAAATGTCAGGCGCCGCAACACCTATTAGGATGAGCCGCGGCGCTTTCCTGACAATGGGCCCAGTCAGACTGGCCCACTGCACCTCGGTTTTTGGGCCAGGCTTAGAGCCCAATCCTAATCCGGTTTTGACCTAAAAATCAACTATATATACATCACTAACCTCATAGAATAAAGAATAAGAATACAAAACAATTCTAGACTTAGAGTTTACAATAAAATTTTCTCAAACCTCTGTCAAGATTTTCTGGCTTTCTTGACAGAGGAATACACTGTAGCAAGGTGCTTGCAATCGAAGGGAACAATCGTGTGTTCGCCCTTAGTAAAGATTCCAGATTGGATAACCTGTAAGTATTCTCGTTTAAGTTTTACTTTACAGGTTTGATTGTCATATAACCATACCAGATGGAATTGTTGGGGTAAGTAAACAAAATTTTAAATTTTCGTTGTGCTTTACTTATATGTTTTGAACCCAACAAAACCCTACAAAAATAGTAAGTGTGAATCCAAATAAGATCATTTCGAAATATGGTCTCATGTTATATATAAGTCAAAAGTCGTTTAAGACTATAGTAAGTCAAGCATCTAAGAATAAAAGTCTTAAATTTAAATTTAATGAGTTTAATATTTAAAGTTTTTAGCGTTGAACTCAACGTACATTTGGAATTACTGACTCCAAAATAAATTATTTGTTAAAATTTTAGTAATTTCAACATGTATATATATATATCTTTGTGAACTCATGACTTTCGTGGTTGGTTGGTTCTTGCATATTTTCACATCCTTGTTCACTGTCTTGGCTTACAATGTAAATTGCGAGGAGTGTCCCAACAACCAAGTAAGAGAAAAACTGAAAGAAACAAAAAAAAAAAAACATAATTCCATGTGATAAGGAATGGTCCTGAAAATGCTTTGGCGTAATACACAAAAAAGACAGAAAAAATATGAGATATGAACTAGTAAAACTTATTACTTATTAGCCATATATGAATGGCGTGATATATGATATATATATTTGCTACCACATTATAATCACACTTATATGCAGTATAATTTTTTTGACAAACAAGATTCACTCGACTACCTTGGAGACCAACGTCGCTCCGCCACAGAACGGGACAAAGGTATCGCTAGCTTAAAGGAAGGGGTTCAATTGAAAATCTCATAGGTTGAATATTATACCGCGTAAATAGAGTA
Source organism: Anisodus tanguticus (assembly GCA_034509755.1). Taxonomy (NCBI): domain Eukaryota; kingdom Viridiplantae; phylum Streptophyta; class Magnoliopsida; order Solanales; family Solanaceae; genus Anisodus; species Anisodus tanguticus. The sequence continues at coordinate 41,981,125 of CM067558.1, forward strand.
AAATGAGTAGGTGTTTTTTATACATAAGATGTTGAATCTCTTTGATATGAGAACAAAATTATAGTAAAGTGACAAAAAAAATTTAAAAACTAATTTAGGTCAGAGATTCAAATTCCACGTCTGTTATTTTTTAATCTCTTTATATTAAATCTTGAATTCACCACTCGACAAAGTTACATATTTAACACACACTGAGATCGTGATGATCTAGTTAGGAGAAACAAATTGATAGAGACACGACAGATGTTGCTCGTTGGGTATGCACTTCAATTCTCTGAATTTAATAAGTTAATTGTATGTGGTAGTTAAGTGTAATACTCCCAATATATTCTGTGAGGTCCCAAGCAAAGATATAGCTTTGAATATACTAGTATTATTATTGTTTTCAAGTATAATCTTTGACTATTTGACCTAAAGATCTAGCAGGTGGGAATTTTATCCAAACACTTATAGCCCCACGTACCATACGGTCTATGTTTTCATATATTTCGTGGTCCAAACATATATTTCAAAAAGATACTAAGAATCACAACGAATTTTATTTTGCAATCTTGTACAAGTCGAATTATTTTAGAATCATTGTATAACGTGTTTCAATAGATTTCACAAAAAATAGTATCATAACAGTAGATTATATATGAATCAACAGTAACACAATATGATTCCCTTTTCAAACATTAGAAATGATAGAATAATCAATAATGTCTTCAATACATACAAAGTCAAGTTGCACACATGTAAAAGGTTTTTTTTTTTTTTTTGCAAATTCAACGAAATCCAAGACTTTTTCTTCAGCAGCATATCTATGGAAAACAACCTAGATCTCTATCTCATAAATACAGGGGTACAATTTATAATTTACATATACCCCATCTTTCCAGACTTTACTTGTGGAAATATAATGGGTATGATGATGTTGTTATTGTTGTAACAAAATCCAAGACTTCGATTCAAATTATGTACATATCATATATAAAAATAAAAATAAAAAGATAGAGTAAACGGATATATGTTTCAAAACCGAAATTCAAAACTCATAACACCTATATCTTGAATTTACCACTATTTAAGGATGAGGGAGATTATATAGAGAAAAATTAATGGTCCCTGAGCTAAGATACGTTCACGGGTTTAGTGGAATTCAGTCTTTAAGGGTCGAACCCTGTATCTATGAAAAATAATTATAAATATGTTTAAAAATACATTTTGAATCTCATTTCTTAAATTAGAACTTACATTATCTAATAAATTTTTACTTAAATTCTGAATTCGACACTGATTGAAAGAGATTATTGGGGGCTGATATATTGAGTGACAGACAAAAGACCGTGCAATAGTGAAGGCCTCGTGGTGTGTAGTAGCCTCAAGATACTGCATATCTTCGTGGTGGGAGAGTGGTCTCATTTCTCTAATTGAAAGAAGAAGCAAAAAACATAAGTACTCAACCAGCCTGTCTTGGCCACAACCAAATTGATCCTCTTACTGTGCAATCATGACTATGCATATCAATACAAAAAATGTTGGAATAGCCACGAACTTAGCTGCTAATTTATCGCTAAATTGCTTGTAGCTAACAAACTTTTTTGATAATCTGTCGTTGATTCGTTGCTAAATAAGGTTCGACGGAGTTTGTTGTTTAGCTATTGTAGTTATCCGTCACTAATTTCTATTATTTTAATAGTGTATACTGCATGAGAATTTTATTGAACCCAATATATAGAACAATCAATCACTTAATTGCCACTAGAATAGTATTAATGGTGAAATCCCAAATATTTTCTCCGTCTCAATTTATGTGACGTACTTTTATTTGGCACACACTTTAAGAAATAAAGGAAGACTTTTGAATTTATGGTTTAAAATAAGTCAAAAATATTTTTGTGGTTATAGATCATCTCGTTTTGCGTAAAAGGTAAAATTTAAAGTTAAATTATTGTCAAATAAGGAAATATGTCATTCTTTTTTAGACGAACTAAAAAGAAAAGTGAGTCATTCTTTTTGAGACAGGGGGAGTATATCCATTTGCCCGTCAGTGCTACCTACCTCCATTAACAAGTACTTGTTATTATATTTATGAGTTTAAGTTATATGCACATATATGTAAGATTTTCTTACACCATCACAATATTGTGTCTTATTATAGATGATTGCTTTTTTATTTTTAAGATTATTGTTTTTGGTAAAAATGATTTCAACCAAAATACAGTTAGAGATTTGTATTCAAGGGTTTAAAGACAAGTAGGTCGTATCCGATCCGGAGACTCTCTTGATTTAATCCAGGATTGATATTTAGGTTACGGATGTATGGTATTAAAAACGCTAACGAAAATATGATAACAAGCAAGAAAAGAAGAATAGTGGGTTAGATCTGAAAATAAGCTATGAATAGAATAAGAGTCAAAGCTGAGAATAATGTATTAACTTGAGAGAGATCTGAGTTGCAAATGAGTGCTTAGAGAGAATCATATATAAGACAAAACTTAGACTATTATGACCCTAGAGAGTTATGGCGATGTGAGCATACTGACATCACTACACCCATGCGCGTCGCGGCACTCTAATCTATGCAAACTGAGGTGACAGGTGTTGTTGGGAGTGGAGGACAACTGTGGAGATCCATTAGAGTTTCTGGAACCACAAAGCTTCTTATATAAACTTAATGCCTCCGGATGCCTTTCTACCTAATATAGATAGTCCCCCACTTTTCGGGACTCTTAAACTCAAAGAACCGGGAGGTTTAAGAGTCTGCGCGCCTTTTCAAAAAATACCTTCTCACAGGAACATAAACGTCACATCTTTTCACTGCCAGACGCTTTGTCAGTTGATCATTAAATATACTCAATCACTCAATCGACGACGCCTCTTCTAAGATACCGATTGACGCCTACCGACAAGCCATGCCTCTCCGATTTCCAACAACATTGATTATCATTTGGCTATATAAACCAGCAATCCCAATCACTTTTTCTCACTTTCATTTACAACCTCCTTATTGCAACCTCAGTTTCCTACTTCTCTCACTTTTTCCTTAAAAAATGTCTACTTCTTCATCTACATCTGGTACTTCTGACAGCCTGACCCTTGCAAGAATGAGGGCAGAGTTAGGTCCATCTCGCCGTCGATCGTCATCATCCAATGTTACCCAGGTCATAGATCTCGGCTCTACTACTTCCGAGATCATCCCTCCCAATTTCTATTTGAGAGGGATTTTCGTGCAAACCTTTGCCTCAAATTTGTGGAGGACATAATCTTTTTAATCGATGATTTCTTCATCCCTAAAGTCTATATCGATTGTATATGGAGCTTGGAAATCGATATTTTCCCCCATCCGTTCAAAACAAGCATTACTCAACACATCTTTGGGATGTCGCTTATCTACACCTACCCGTTAACCATTGGTTTTGGCCTCCCAATCTATCGGGTGATGAAGGCCTTCTACTAAAGATATGATATTTGTCCGGTGCAGTTGGCTCTACAGGCGTGGAGAATAGTCCGTTGCTTGCATCATTTAGCAGACCTCGCCCATCTCTCATTTACTTTGAATCACATAATCCACCTATATTCCCCCGCGAAGTATCGCGGGGGAATAATTAACTTTGCTTTCAGAGGATCCAGGGCTCTTATCACAAATGCCGAGGATGATCATGACAGGGGGTGGTATGATCGGTTCGTGATGATTCCTACCCACCGTCTTCAGGGCACCAAATTCGGCCCATTTTTTCTTCCCTGCACTTTAGGTTTTTCTTTGACTGATTTGTATCTTATATTTGTAGTGGCTCTTATGATCCCTAAGACACCACCCAACATTTTTAGTTGGGTGATAGGCTTGCTCTGAGCCTCCAAGGGTACCGAATGGACGTGGAGGGCCCTTTTTGCCGAAGAATGGAAGGGCAAAAGCCATGGTGAGATTCCTTTGCATCATTAACTATTTGCGCATTTATGCTTTGTCTTTATGTATTTTTCTACTCTTCTCTTAGAAAGCCTCCCTATTAGAGGGGATTCAGCTAGAAAGGTGCCCACACAAGATGAGGCTTGGGCTCGTATCGCTAGATCCACTGCAGAAGCTAGAGCCAGCAGGAAGTGAGAGCTCCCGGGTGATGTTGAGGCATCCACCTCTGGGATCGGCCTACGTGTAAGGACGCATCGCTAATTTAACAAGCTTGAGAGGGAGGATGTCAAGAGGGTGGTTCTAGTGAAGGATGATGAGGAAGAGGCTGCAACATTCGGAGATACGGGGTTCCATCGAACGAATATATCAGGGAACCAAGGACCAGTAAAGGCCAACCTTAGAGCATGGAAAATGGAGATACGGGTGTGGGCCCTTTTGTTCCTCCCCCACATGTCTTTGGTTCTAATATCATCTTAGAAGCTTCCTTGGCCCATCTCTTGGACATCTTTCTTCAGGTAATTCAGGTCATTTTTACCATACCCCCTGCTCTCAACGCAAATGCATATACTAACTTCACTCTGCCTAAATTTTCAGAGGCATGCTGCCGTCACTTCTGCCATTGAGCTTTTCAGGAATGTGCCTTCATCTTAACAGAATGTGGAGAGGTTGGCATAGGAGAACCGCCATCTTCGGGAGGAGGTTGCTCATCTTCAGGTTGTGTATAGAGACCTTCTAGAGTGGAGGACCACCCTTGAGGATAGATGGGATGAGTCTAAGCAGGCGCTGAAGGCCAGGTAGGAGACTTTCCAAATCATGTCCCAGGCTCGTCAGTTGATGGGAGAGTGAGTGGTTAGAGCTGAGCTTGATCGTAATACCGCCAGGGCGAGAATACAAGCTCTTGAGGCTTCTCGTGCCCATCTCCGAGCCCAAAACCAGCGGCTGATGCTTTACTTAGAGGCTGACCAACAGATAGCCACTTTGATCATGTTATCCTTCAAACTCGGTTTAAGGTTCTACAAATGGTAGATATAGAAACGATTGACGTTCCCTCGATCATTTTTGATGCAGAGGTGGATTTGGGGACATATGAAGCTAATATGGACGATCTGCGCGAAGAGACGACCCCTTCTTCTGACTCTTTTGCTGGCTCTTTTAGTGGTAAGGGTGCTCCCACCGATTTTGCTTAGGTGCTGGTTTTTTCAGCATGTATTAGTTTGCAGGGGCATGTGTGCCTCTTTAAATGTTTGGTGTTTTTGAAGTAGGCATGCACGCCCTATGACAAATATTTTGTGTTTCTTTGGTTATTCTTGGCCTTCGTGCCATTTGATGGATATTTCTGGGCCTTTGTACCTTTTGTTGTTTTTTGGATTTAAGCATGCGTGCCCGGGTTTGTTGGATTTTTGGGGTTTGTATTCCCCTTTTAATATGTTTTTTTCTGAGTGCTTGGCGCTTGTTTGATAAAAATGATAATTGCTTCTTTGCCCTTTATTCTACGTTTTGACATGCGTTTTGTTTATTGCAACAATTATGATCATATAATGACCTGTTGGCTTTATAATTTGCACTTAACCATCGAGTCATGACTGTTGTGCCAGTCTATCAGAACTATGCTACTATTTGAGTGTTTGTTGTTTAAGACAAAGGTTTGACAATCGGTGCACGCCTATGCGATTTTTGGCATTTTATGTTTGAGGTCATCTTGCCTTGACCCAATCCGGGAATGATAGCATGAATATGGGATTTTAAGACATCCAATTTTGAAATGAAGGAAGATATTCCATTTTCGTTGCTGATGGGAAAGACGTCTCAACCCCATGTAAAAGCACAAAAAGGTTCCAAAAAAGAACACACATGAGCGGAGGCTCTTATGGCCATGCTGTGTTGTTTAAAGCGGTTTTACGAGGACATATGGCTTCCGATTTTGGTGTTTCCCCAAACGTCTTTTACACTGCATATTTCAGTACGGAAAAATCAGATAAGCTTTCTTTTTATTTCATTTTTGCAAGGTCATATGGGATGACTCATCCTGTATGTACATGATCCCTTTCCTATGTATTTACAAGATTTTTCAAAAGAAAGCGATCAAGCAAGTTCAGGGACTGCCAGCGGTCCTAGTTTAAGAGAATCCATTCTAGAAGAAGCTCTCTCATGATTATATTGTTCCATCATCTCCTCTCGGGACTCGAGTGTGAGGTCTTACTGATTCGAGTTTCAGGATACGACATGCTAAGCTTGAGATGCTTTCTGAATTGTTGCCTCGTTAAAAACCTTTGCCAGGAAACCCTGATCGGGATAAAACCTTGGCCAAAGAAAAGAGTGCAATGCGTGTCAGTTCCTTCTGGGAGGGGGGGGGGGAAGGGAGGGAGGGGTCCCGACTTTGTGAATAGTCCATGTCAAGGAAATGGTTAATTAACTAAAAAATAAATGTTCTTGTGAAAATAATATGTCCTGGCTTTTTTCCTTCAAAGGTAGAATCGTTTTAGGTGGCTGACGTTCCAGCTATTTTTTAGTTCTTTTTCGGACTCGTCTTCAAGCCGATATGATCTTTTCCTCACAATTCCAGTGATTCGGTACAGTCCTTTCCAGTTTGCTTGTAGCTTACGCACGTTCGGGCCCCTTATTGCAAGGGTGACCTTTATGAGAATGTAGTCCTCGATTTTGAAATGCCTTAAGTTCATCTTACTATTGAAGTACCTCTCTACTCTTCATATTTTGTGCCGCCAGGCGTATGAAAGCCAACTCCTTGTGTCTCTCCAATAACTACAACACTATTGCCATTGCATCTTTATTATACTCCTCGATGGTTTGAATGTAGTAGAAGCTGGGTTCTCCCACTTCTATGGGTATCAAGGCCTCAACTTCGTATACTAATGAGAAAAGGGTTTCTCCCGTGCTCATTTTAGCTGTGGTTCTGTAAGCCCATAATACCTCGAAAATTCTTTTGACCATTTACCTTTTGATTTTTTCAACCTCTTTTTGATGCTTTGGATGATAGTCTTGTTAGTTGACTCTGCTTGTCCATTTGCACATGGGTGATACGGTGATGAAGTGATTCGTTTGATGTTTAACCCTTTTAGGAACTAACCTTCTTTCCCACGAACTGTCGGCCGTTGTCATAAGCGATCTCCTTTGGTATCTCAAACTGACATATGATATGATCCCAAATAAAGTCCATGACTTGCCTTTCATGAATCTTTTTATATGCTTTGGCTTACACCCATTTTGAGAAATAGTCAGTTAGGATCAGTAGGAACCTCACGTCCCCCACAGCTCCCAACAGCGGGCCCACAATATCCATTCCCAATTTCATGAATGGCCATGGAACCACTACCCAGTGAAGGGCTTCAGTAGGTTGATGTTTTATCAAAAAATGCTGCTGATATTTTTTGCATTTTCGTACATAAGCCTTTGCGTCTTCTTTCATCCGAGTCCAGTAATAACCAACCCTCATTATCTTTTTACTAATGAATTATATCCGGCATGATTTTTGCAGTTTCCCTCATGTATCTCCCGCATCATGTAATCGACCTCTACTCGCCTTAGATATTTGGCCAAGTGCCCGAGGTATGACCTTTTGTACAGCTCCCCTTTATGCATGCAATACCTAACCGCTTTGGTTCTTAACGCCCGAGCTTCCTTAGTATGTTCCGGGAGAGTCCCTGACTGTAGATAATTGATAATATTATTCTGCCAGTCCTAAGTGAGGCTAGCAGAATTTACCTCATGTAAGCCATAGTCCAGGACAGAGCATAAGAGATAGACTATGGACTTTGATTCTCCTTGAGTTATTCCGGGCGACGAGCCTAGGTTGGCCAAGGAATTAGCTTCGAAGTTCATCTCTCATAGGATTTGCATCACTTTCCATTTTCGAAATCGATCCAACAAGGTGGCAGCTTTACTTAGATATTCCTGTAATCGGCTGTCTTTAGCCTCGTATTTTCCCTATATTTGATTGAAAATCAGCAGTGAGTTGTTCTTGAGCTCGATGTTTTTGGCTCCGAGTCCCCGAGCCAATTCCAAACCTTTAATTGCGGCTCCATACTCGGCCTCATTGTTAGTCAAAGAAACACATTTAATGGCTTGTCTGATTATGGCCCCTGAGGGTGCGACAAGGACAATCCATAGCATAGTGCTTTCATGCTCGTGACCCCGTTAGAATATAATACACATTCCACATATGTAGCTTCGGTTTCCTGAACTTCCTACACGTGAGTCTGAGGTATCATACCCGGACTATAATCGGCCAAGGCCTGAGATTTAATAGCGGTCCGGAGGCGGTAAGTGATATCATACCCGCATATTTTGATCGATCAACTCGCCATCCTACATGAGAGTTTATGCTTATGCAATATATTCCTTAAAGGGAAAGTGTTAACCACATAGATGGGGTGACATTGAAAATATGACCTTAGTTTACGAAATGCTGCTACCAGGGTCAAAGCCAGCTTCTCAAGGTGAGTGTACCGGGCTTCGGCCCCAGCTAAGGCTTTATTGGTATAATAAATATGAGAATATGTACATTTTTCTCCCGAACGAGCACAACACTTATAGCGGTTTCGGATACAGCGAGGTAAATCAGCAGTGGTTCCCCCTCATCAAGTTTTGCGAGCATGGAAGGGTTTGTCAAGTACTTCTTTAGGTCCTTTAAGGCTTGCTGGCATTCCGAGGTCTATTGAAAGTCCTTCTTTTTCTTTAGTAAGCTGAAGAATTTCTGGCACCGTTCGGACGACCTGGATATGAACCTTCCCAAGGCTGTTATTCTACCAGTCAATCACCGCACTTCTGGAGCACTGTTGAGTACCTCTGGTATTTTCTCTATGGCCAGAATATGATCCAAGTTGGCTTAAATGTCTCTGTTGGACACCACAAAGCCTAGGAATTTTCTAGTGCCCTTTCCGAAAGCACACCTTTCAGATTTAGCTTGAGGTTGTGCTCATGGAGGATTTCGAACACTTTATGCAAATGTCTAACATGTTCCTCTATTCCCAAGGACTTAACGATTATATCATCTAAATAAATCTCCACTCTTCGACCTAGTTTATGGTGGAACATCCGCTGGGTTAGTTGGTGGAAGGTAGTCCCTGTATTTTTTAAGCTGAATGGCATAACAATGTAACAATAAGTTCCGTGCTCTGTTATGAACGAAGTCTTTTCCTAGTCCAATGAGTTCAGCCGTATCTGGCTGAACCCCGTGGATATATCCAGGAAGCTGAGGAACTCATGCCTAGCCACCACGTCGACTACTCGATCTAAACGGGGCATAGAATACGAGCTCCTCAGGCAAAAGCTTTATTAAAGTCCTTCAAATCTAAAAACATTTGAAAGGTTTCAGGTTTCTTAGGGAGTACCACTACGTTTTCCAGCCAGTCGTAGTACTTTACCTCTTGGACTGCTCCTAACCGAATGAGTCATGCTACTTCTTCTTTGATGAATTGACTCTATTCTGCTCACACTGGGCGTCTTTTTTGCATAATGGGCTGACAATTTAGGTCCATATTTAGCTTGTGGAGGGCCAACTCCTGGGGCACACATGTGATGTCCAATACCGAACAAGTGAAGTCGCTAATATTGTTATTCAAAAATATAATCAAATAGTTCCTGAACTCAAGGTTCAAGCCTAAGCCCAGGTATACCTACTCCCCGAGCCTATTTGGTCGACAAAAGGTAAGCTTGAGATCTTCTACTGTAAATCTTCCTGCATCTGATTCCTCTGGTGCTACGAACCCCCAAGGTATTCGGTCTATCGGATCCTCTGGGCAAATGGCTCTTGCTGGCTCATGTTATTGCTCGACCTCGAAGCTGATCCTGAGGTCGAGCGCCTGTGATTGCTAGTTGTCATTTCTGATCGGGTCACCCTATCCATCAACCAGGATGATTTCTGATAGGTTAGCTTCGGCATCCCCTAGTACATCTGCTACCCCCTAGGGCATCGGGAATTTCATAGTCTGATGGAAAGTAGACGAAACTGCCCTCATGATGTGCAGCCAGGGCCTCCCAATTACCAGATTGTATGGCATTCCTCATTTGAGGACATCAAACAAGGATTTATCGACACTCCGTGCACATGTATTTCCAGATCAATCTATCCCCATATCGTTTTGCTAGACAGGTTGAAGTCGGTCAAAACATTCACTACATGGGTCACTTGCCTGATAAGCTGCACCTTCTTAATTACACGGAGTTGCACAACATTCACATCGCTACCTGAATCAACGAGCGCGCGCTTAATATTAAATTGAAATATTTGAACAAAAATTACCAGAGCATCGATGTATGGGTTTTCGATGCTTTCTATTTCCACTATGTTGAAGACGATAGGATCTTCGTGTCTGTCCCTCATTCTTTTTTTGGACGGAGGCAGGCCTGTGTGCTGTTGCACCTGAGATACCGCCCCTACCATCGTTCCTTCTGCAATCATGTTGATCATTCCCCGTTGAGCTAGGCATTCCCACGAAGTCCTAGTCCCTTTTTCCCTGGCTTACTTAGATTGGCTACTGAAGAATTCTTTAAAATGACCCCTTCTTAGCAGGTCTGCTACCTCATACCTCAAGTGTTTGCAATCTTCCGTTGAATGGCCCTGTATTCCATGGAATTCACACCAAAGCTCTATGTCCGTTCCTCGCTTGTTTGGGTTGGACCAAACTACAACTGGGAACCGGGCTTCTTTCATATTTTTATGGCCATGACTAGATTTACGACCTCTACATTAAAGTTGTAGGAGGCAACGCTCGGCAGCCCAAAGTCATTTACAGACTTCTTTTATGGCGCTTCACTTTCTCTTCTAGGCTAACTTTGATCATACCTTGGTTTATTCGGTCCACCTTCATGCCTAGGTGACGGTCGAGTTGAATAAGGTTCGTACCATCCCTTAGGGTCCCTTTGCCTGTATGGGGGGGGGGAGGGGGGATTACGAGATCTCCATTGTTATCCTCCTCCGGCTCCGATCCCATGACCAACCTCTATCCTCATATTGGCGGTATATCTATTATTCACCTCATTCCAGGAATTGGCCGAGAACTCCTTCAAACTTTATTTTAATTTTCTTGATGAGTCCGAACTGTCGGCGTTCAGGCCATCAGCGAATGTTACGACACCCCAATTTTCGGAGATCACAGGTAGTTGCATCCTCTCCCGCTGGAAGAGCTCCACGAAGCTGCGGAGTAATTCATCCTTTTTTGTTTCACGGTGAAGATATATGCCTTGTGGGTTTCGACCCTCCGGGACCCAATATGGGCTTTAACAAATGCATCTGCAAGAGCATCAAAAGAATCAATAGAGTTTTCAAGTAAGAGAGTATACCAAGAGAGTTCTCCCTTTGTGTGCGTCTAGCTGAATTTTTTCAGTATAATGGATTCGATTTGATGTTGTTGCAGGTCGTGCCCAATGATCGCATCCTAGAAAGTCACAATGTGTTCGTCCGGGTCTGTCGTGCCGTTATACTTGGGTATGTCAGGCATTCTGAACTTTTTTGGGATAGGCTCCGAAGCCGCATATTCTTTGTAGGGTATCTTTTCGTACCTTCTCGCTCCAACTCCCTTTAGCACAGGAGGGGCCCTAGGTATCTGGCTCATCCTTTCATGCATCTCCTTCTCTAGCGCTGCGAGTCTTGTCAGATCCGATTCTGACATCGCAGGTTCTGTCCTCCCCACATTCGCTGCAGATGAGTCGAGAGCTTCTGCGGCTTCCTCATCTTCTGCTGGGTGGAAATCCGGTGCCATCCACGAAAAAGATCTTAGGAACTTCTCCATGCGCTCTATTATGTCACTATTTTCTGCCAGGGTTATGGCCAATGCAGCTTTTGAGAGGGTGCCCTCTTCTTTGAACATCCCCTCTACTTTGGAGTGCGGTTCTCTTTTCCTATTCTTGGGGTATCGTTCCTTGGGTCGTGCCTCACGGCTCTCCGCTGGGTATCTTCGAGCATCTTCCTCATCTACAGACTTGCTTGCTTTCAGAGCTATTGTTTCCTTTGATTTTTTTTGTGACGTCTCAGATAGTTCTTCTAGGTCCTGATGCTCACTGGGCACTTGTTCCTCTCTAATAACCTGCGGGTCGCGAGCAACGCTGTTCTAACTTGACATGTTTTTCTCTTGTGACGTGTTCACTTTAGGATTTTCAAGAAAATCAGCTAGGGATTGAGATAACTCCACAACTGTCTATCCCCATAGATGGCGCCAAACTATTTTTCGGTAAAATGATTTCAACTAAAAATACAGTTAGAGATTTGTATTCAAGAGTTTAAAGATAAGTAGGTCGTATCCAAATTGGAGACCCTCTTGATTGAGTTCGGAATTGATATTTAGGTTACATATATATGGTATTAAAAACGCTAATGAAAATATGATAGTAAAGAAGAATAGTGGGTTAGATCTGAAAATAAGTTATGAATCAAATAAGAGCCAAAGCTGAGAATAGTGTATTAACTTGAGAGATAGATATGAGTTACAAATGAGTGCTCAGAGAGAATACAATGTGTTTTTCTTCTCTTCTAAGTCTTACATATATAAGACAAAACTTAGACTATTATGACCCTAGAGAGTTATGGCAGCGTGAGCATACTGACGCCACTACACCCATGCGCGCCGCGTCACTCTGATCTATGCACACTGAGGTGACGGGGGTTGTTGGGAGTGGAGGACAACTGTGGAGATCCGTTAGAGTTTCCAGAACCTCAAAGCTTCTCATATACGCTTAATGCCTCCGGATGCCTTTCTACCAAATAAAATTATCAATTAATATTTGTATAGAAAATTATACTCCTTCTATCCCATTTTATATGATATAGTTTGACTGGGAATGAATTTTAAGAAATAAAGAAAGACTTTTGAATCTTGTGATTTTGAACAAATCAAAGTTATTTGTGTGGTTATATATCATCTCGTTAAGCATAAATGATACTTTTTAAGTTAAATTATTGATAAATAAAGAAATGTGTCATTCTTTTTTAAACTAATTCAAAAAAAATGCGTAATATAAATTGAGACGGGAATATGTAACTATCTTTTAAGTGACGTGTGATGTCAATTTTTTAAATGGAAAGAACAAGTAGTATACCATATAAAGCAAAAGTTTGTACTCAGAATGCCTGACAGTTGACAAAATTGGATGAATTTGGGGCACACCTCCCAAAAGAGAAAATGGTTTGTCAAATAGCCAAAAAGGGTAAAAAGCTTGCAGGATAAAAAAAATGAGACAGAAGGGCGTTCATGAAAATGTACGATGAAGATATACTTGGGTCCCCATCTTTTTAACACATGGATTCTTTGGTTCCTTCCTTATCCATTAACTCCAACTTGGCTTTACAATTTAATTATGTGGTGCTCTATTATCTCTCAATTTTACTCTTGAAATTATTTATTCACTCACATAAGCATCAATGTTTCATTTTTGCATTTCCATGTCGTAAAATGTATAATTAAGTAAAAAGTGTATTTTATTTAACGGTTTAAATTTTTTAAATAAGATGATCACATAATTACACATTAAATCAGAACACACAAAAGTTTTAGGTTCGACTCTTACTGTTACCCATTATAAAAAAGAATTTTACATACTTAACCCAAAAATAAAGAATCTACTCGCACGGCAGGGAGGCAATATTAAAGATAAAATTAAGTAATAAAATGTGTTTTTTTTAATAATTTACAATTTTAGATATAATGGTCACAAAACTTAACACCCTCCCACAGTGCCAGTAATAAGCACAATAAGGGGTGGCAGAACCTAATGTTTATGCATCAAATACATGTGCGAAAAATAATTGCATATAATTAGATAAATATTTCAGAATCTACAACATCTAAATTTTAAATTTGCTACCTTTCCGTCCCCTAATAAGTGTCACTTAATAAAAAACACACATATTAAGAAATCAATAATAAAATAAAATAAATTATCTAGTGTCTCAATAGTTTTTTCTTTCATTTGTTATCTATCTTCATATTCTATTACTACGGAAATTACAATATATAGACCACAGAAGCTAGGGCTGACGGCTACATATGCTTTTCACTTTTTCCTGAGCTTATTATTATCATTACTCCAAAAAACGTACTCTCCCGTACCATAATAAGTATCACCTTAGCAAAAAATACATATATTAAGAAATCAATAATGCAATAGAAAGTTAGATTACTTTTCCCTTTTGATTAAAGCATGTATGAATAGTAATTACTTGCCAATAAATGTTTTTTGAATAAAAAGTTTGTCAATTTTTGTTTAAGGATACAGTAAGAAAAAAGTAACCAATTTATGTTTTGAATTTATAAGGTGATACTTATTTTGGGACTTTTTTTTTTTGGCTAAGTTGTCACTTATCACGGAACCGAGGGAGTATTGATATTAAAATTTAACTGCCAAACATTATCATGATGTAGTAGACATGTTAATGTTAAAGAGCAAAATAGTCAACATGTAAGAATACTTTAAACAATATGGTTCAGTGAATAAAAGATCTGGTCATCTTGATATTACTCCTAATATTTATGCTAATTAGTATAGCTGTGTGATACCAAAAAAATGTGACCTAATTATGCATAAATTAATAGTGTAGCCACAGAAAAATCCTTAATTATTATGCTATGTCTAGCTCTAATTATAGCCCTTCTCCAATGAGGCTATGTAAGAACATCTAAAATCACTTTTTGTCTTGCAAATCCCAGCTGATGGTAACCACAAAGATTGCGAAATCATGAACATTAAGACTAAATTGTTCTATATTCTAGGAAGAGAAAAGTACTATGTATAACGATTGCAATTATGGGGCTAATTAATCAATGATCATGCTATATATAGATTACAAATTTAGCCAAAATTATTGTGTTCCCATCTCTAGTCTTTTGTCTCCGGGTGCACGCATGCTTGGTTGAGATCATAATTATCTTGGATTAAAGAGTTCAATTTTTTGCTTTATCAAGGTAATCTAATTATGAAGGTTGAAGATTGCCCTCTCAAGGAATTATTGAAGGGACAAGTTAAAGTTTTATGCACTGACCATGTATATAATATACTATTTATAAGATGCTTACAAATAATCTCTATAATAAACGTTAAATTAACAACCTAATAAAAATGGTAACTAACATGTTGTCACATAATATGTATGGTGCTAGAGCCACCCTTGTTAAAGGGGTGTCAATTGATACTGCTTCGCTAAAAAATTACCATTTGTAAATAGGTAAAAATATATACTATATACTACTATATGTTGAATTATCTTTGACTTTTTAGTACATTTATATTTTTATAATTTAACTCCTAATAAAAATTTTGACTCCGCTACTAAACGTATATAACTTAAATCCTAGAGTATTATAGTCAATTACTTTATTCTTGTTTTCTTGTGGTGGGGTTACAAATGGCGTGTAATCCTCTTACTAAGTATGAATATATTACTTTCTTGGTAAAAAAGGGACTTTATGAAACTTCATCTTGCTGTAGTATATTTGAAGCTTGGGCAATCTACAAGGCAGATTCACACTTTGGAATGTAAGGAAAAGTTTAATTTGGCATGTGAAACATAAACTAGGTGGATCTAATCTAAGCCTTAAAAAAAATAAAAAATAAAAAGAGGGCATAAATTTGGTCTTTTGGTCCAACAAAATTGACTCAACATCAAAACTCAAAAGCCATTGGTTATTGGATGTGCTCCCAAATGCTAAAACTTAAAATACAGTTACCTCTTCATCTCAAACAAGTTTTGATTGGTCATTTGAAATTATGAACCTTCACCAGGGGCGATTGTAGTATGATATGTCATATGAGTTAATCCAAACTCAATGGCTTTAGGTAGATCTGTGTTAAGAACAATAAGTACAAATAAGAGATTCCGAGTTAGGAAATTAAATAGATTATGGTAGAATAATTCTGAACTCGATTCCATAAAGTGAAAATTTTGAATTCGCATTTGTCTTCATTGTCCATGTCAGTCCAGGGGCAGTTCTAGGGCCCGGGAAGAGTGTTCACTCGAACACCCTCGACACAAAATTACACCGTATATATAAGATATTTTATTTTATTTTTTATGTATCTATATGGATTTTGAATACCATAAACACAAGAGAAAATGTTGGTTCAGTGGTTTAGAGGGTTTAAAATTTATCTTGAGGTTCCAATTTCAAATTCACTCTTAATTCAGTGTCAGTCTCAGGTCGAGATAAAGAAGGAAGACTATAATATATAGCTTAATAGCCAGCTTAAGATTAGTTAATATGATGAATCATCATAATGCTCTAGACGTTTAATAAATATGGAGAAAATATAACAAGATAAATTAATAGATTGAACTAACATTGTAGCATAAATTGAAAGAATAAACATTGAATTATTTAAGAAAGAAGTCAAGTCAACAGTTTCAAATTTCAATATTGCATCAACTGTTTCTCTCAGAGCTACTTCGATTAGAATTTGTCTTTTATTTTGTAGGGACATGGTCAAATTAAATTAAAATGGAGGAGAAGGAATAAGAGATGAGGGGTTTCAACTAAAAATTAAACTTACGCCCTCCCGGTATATATTCATACCAATTCAATAAATCAATAAACATATGAAATTTGCTTTTTCGTAATTTTTTTAGGTACACTTAATTACGATTAATTAATTATAGGTATTCTTGTTTCAATTTATTACGGTTAAGTAATATGATTTGACGTAAACATTGAGGTGGATAAGTTCTTCCTGTCCTTAGAAAACCTAGACCCGACATGATCATTTGGATTATGACATAAAGAGATAACAACCTCAATATAAAATGTGGAATTATGTTATTCTACATTGGTTGAGTTTTTAATTTTGGGATTTGCAATCCTAGGATTGGTTATACCATAATTATGATATTATTTTTATACCACCTTCAATCAGAGGCGAATCGAGGATTTCAATAAGATATGTGCATCATTAAAAAAAAGACACAAAAGTGTGGCAAGTTGGGTTGATCCCTTAACCTTAAGGAATTAAACCCAGTGTTTAACCAGTGCCCCACTCAATCTTGTTTGACCATGAGTTCCTTCAATTAATATTAGATATATTTTAAGAATTATAGATATATTTTAAGAATTATAGATATATTTTAAGAATTATACACATAATATACTGAGTTTAGTCAAGTGACCATGGACTCACGTGACCCATTTTTCTACATAAATTCGTCCCTACCCTCAATGTGGATAACAATCTTGAAATTATTAATTTCGAGATAAAATACCAAAATGAAAAAGATGCTCTTCTCTCAAGTTTTTTTTTTATAAAAAAGATAAGTTTATCTCAATTTATCCAGTTTAAGACAAACACATATTTTATATTATATTTGGTATATCCTATTTTTAATTAATAAAGCAAGCATTTATCAATAAAAGTATATCCACCAAATAATTTCATTATTATTTATTTCTCTTATTATAATCTCAGTATAATTTGTTTCCCAACCAAATATCCCTACATGAATAAAGGTGGATTAAGTGGCTTAAGCATTTGAAAATATAAGATCAAAAGTAATTAATTTGATTTTGACGTTGGACCATGCAATTTAACAGGTTATTTTGGTACACAAGCTTGCTTTTTAGTCAAGAACGGCAACACATGAATGAATCAAAATATATATATAAATGTTGCCACTAGAAACAGAAATTGTACTCCTACGATTATCCATGGTCTATGTATGTCATCTCAACTACTCCGTGATAGAGACGGATTTAGGATGAATTTTATGAGTTCCACTGAATTCGTTACTTTCATTTGAATCGTATATACATCTAAGATGACAATATTCTTTTTTAAATTATCGATTATAAATTCTGAATTTGTATATGATCAATCATCATCGGTTATAAAAACTTTATGAAACTATAGTAAAAAGTTATGTGATGTCCCCAACAACTCTTTTTGCTGCTTCCAGGAAAGCAGACTCGTCCCATTCATCTCCCTATAGCAAGAGAAAGCCACAAAAATGATAAACAAACAAATAAATAAATGGAGCTGGTGGTAGAAGCAAATTAAGCAATCATATAGGCCAAATAGTGAATTAAAAATGGAAAAAAAGTTAGTCATGCAATGAAAAAGAAAGTTCCTAATGGACCAGTTCAAAGAAGCTGAAGATATATGTACCTACTGACTGTTTTGTGAAGATCAAATTTAAATTTTATGCACCGATAGTGTAAAATATCTATACAGTCATATAACTTAAAAAGTAATTACAACATTTTTTTCTATAAGTATTAATTGATTAATAACTTGATAAAAATAGTTAATTAACTAACTTGCTATATTACGTTAAATAATTAGGAAACAGTTAGGATTAGGTACACTGTCCATCTATATGCATATCTTTGACTGATGAGATTAAGTTTTATGCCCTAACAATGTAACGACACTTACAAAATCATCACATATAAAGGTAAATTTTTATATCACATATAAAGGTAAATTCATGGGCGATTTTGGGCCCGTGCGAGCTGTGCTACCGCACAGGGCCCCCGAAAAACGAAAAATTTTAGGGGTCTCTTTTTTCATTTTTTATTAAGTAGTATTAGGCAGAATTTACTGTAAAGACCCATAATTCGCAGGTCTTCGCATGTTTTAGCCCAATCTAATTATTGAAATCATATATTTACTTATATTAAGGGCCCACTTTTACGAATTAGAACAGGACCCCCAAAATGTTTGAGACGGCCCTGGGTAAATTCATATGATAAATTAGATAACCTGATGAAAATAATAAAGCCCACTATTACATGTTAAAATTCATTGTTAGTGTAATACCTTTTACATTACCAGCGTATATAACTTAAATATTTGTGCTAATAACAAGATGATTAAAAAACATAAATACCTGGATTCTCAGTCTTAAGGTTATGAGAGCAACTGGACATGATTGAACCGTCATAGAGTTTGCTTCTACTGACACTAAGCTTACAATATTAGCCATTTTCAAGAATTCCATCAAATGAATAACCAAATCCAATATGCTGCATTTTCCCTTTACTATAACTTGCAAGTCCACAATTCTTGCTTCTATATATGTTATGTAAACAGCTACTCTTCCACTTCCATGTTGTTGAAATTGAGAAGCTTCACTCTTAGTCAAAAGTTGTGCTTCCAATATTTCATTCCTTTTACATTGTTCTTTCACTTGATCTTTCAATGAACTTAAGTACTCTGTTGTAATAGCAAGAATTGATACGTTGTCCTTTTGAAGTGTTAGAAGATATAATTAAGTAAATAATTGTGTGTTCTCCCTAATAAATTAAGCTTTTCAGATGAGAAAGTCACACAATTCATCATGGTATAAGAGCAGATAGATGTCTTGATTCAATTCATAGAATCTTGGTTTTTTCAAGAATCAAGTTCGAACGTGAGTGGTGTGTTGAAAATATAGTTAAGTAAATAAATATGTGCTCTCTCTAATAACTTAAGCTTTTAAATGAGAAGTTCACACAATTTCAACATGGTATTGAAGCAGACAGATCATGAGTTCATTTCTTAAAATTTTCACTGCGTGACTCATGAAAAAGAATCAAAATTTGCACGTGAGTGAATGTGCTGATAATATAATAAAATAAATAAAAGTGATGCTCTCTTTAAAAACTTAAACTTTTAGATAAGAAAATTCATTTATTCATGTATATTCATAGCTGAGTCTACTAAAAGAGGGACCAACCTTATTGTGGTGATTAAGGTACACCTCTGATTGATTATTCACCTCCAATGTGATACGTTTCCTTCTAGTTATACGGTCAATGAGATCAGTCAGCTAGAGAATATGGCTATTCTTCTTCCGGAAAGACAAAGTCATCCCCTTCTACTGGCTGAACCCTCAGTTTCACACAATTCAACAATTTAACACTATCTATACTTTCACAAAAAAACATACCTTAGTTCCAGGAAGTAGCAAAGATCTAAGTTGTTGAAAGCTCTCGTTAACCTTTTTTTTTATTATCTTCTTCTCTCTGAAATTATATGATGAACATGTGTGCTCGACATGCGATTCACCTGAACATGTTCTTGCCTATTCATTAGATACACGTTCTTGAAAAATGTCATGGACCTCTTCAACATGTTATGTGTACAAGTTCTTGAAAGAGAATAATCCCTTGATTATTTTCATTAATGAAATTTTTTATATACATGATATACAATATGTAATTATGAAAAATAAATCTACATTTTTCTAATACAAGACTACTACCCTAATTATACATGTACAAGAATTCTAATAATTATGGTAAGTAAATATACAATTTACATGGTCATATACACGACCAATATACACGTTACCGTAAATATTCTTTCATACCCCCGCAATCATAGCGGGCGGTTGTCGTACGCTGAGATTGTCCCTAAAATCTTCAAACTGAACTAAGGGAAGACCTTAGTAAAGATGTCAGCAATTTGGTACCGTGAAGGGACATGCAAGACACGTACTTGTCCACGAGCTACCTTTTCTCGAAAAAAGTGAATATCCATCTCGCTATGTTTAGTGTGTTGATGTTGGACCGGATTCCTAGAGAGATAGACCGCACTAACATTATCGCAGTAGACCAAAGTAGCTTTCTGAATAGGAAAGTGAAGCCCTAATAAGAAGCCTGGCGTTTAGCCCTCATACACCACATTGGTTACCCCTCGATACTCGGCCTCCGCACTGGATCTCGATAAAGTAGCCTGGCGTTTAGCCGACCAAGAGACCAAGTTATCACCAAGAAATATATAATAACCAGATGTCGAACGTCTGGTATCCGGACATCTGCCCCAATCAACATCTGTATAAGACATGAGAGTAGATACATATGATGGATATAAGTGCAAACCATAATCAAGAGTACCCTAAATGTAACGCACAATGCGTTTGAGAGCGTGTATGTGTTCGTCCCTCAAATCATGCGTAAATAAACACACTTGATGCACTGCATAAGTAATATTGGGCCTCGTGAATGTAAGTTATTGAAAAGCCCTTGCAAGACTGCAATAGTGGGAGGGATCCTCGTAAGGTGTGCTAGAATTAGCACTCAACTTCGGTTTAATGTCAACCAGAGTAGGAGATGACTTACAGGATGACATGTCAGCTCGCTCAATAATCTCAGTTGCATACTTTTTCTGGGATAGAAATAGACCACATGCATGACGAGTTACAACTATACCTAAAAAATAACTCAAACGCCCCAAGTCTTTCATAGCAAATTCGGAACTGAGAAGAGACATAATAGACTTGTGCAGTTTATCCGAAAAGGCAGTCAATAAAGTATCATCCACATATAATAGAATGTATGCCAGAGAAGTACCACGACGATAGATGAACAAAGAATGATTAGATCTGCCGTGAGAAAACCCAATAGTAGGCACATAATCTGCAAACCTTATGTACCAAGCCTGAGCCGCATGTTTTAGCCCATACAAGGACTTCTTCAGAAAACAGATATGGTGAGGATGATCGGGGTCCCTAAAACCCAAGGGCTAATGCATGTATATTGTTTCCTTGAGATCACTGTGTAAGAAAGCATTTTTCACATCCAGTTGATTAATGGGTCATGCTTTTGAGAGAGCCAGACTGAGAACAGTGCGAATGGTTGCCGGTTTGACCACCGAACTAAATGTCTCTCCATAATATACACCAACCTGTTGACTTTTGCCATCACCTACAAGATGGGCCTTATGCCTCTCAAAACAACCATTAGATTTTTTCTTATGAGTAAAAGTCCACATAGAATGAATAACATTGACACCAGACGGATGGGGCACCAACTCCAACGTCTTATTTTCAATAAGAGCATTATATTCATCATCCATGGCCATTTTCCAATTCGAGTCATAAAGGGAAAACACTGGGTTGCGTGGTAGGAGTGATTTAGTGACATTAGAATTGAGATTAAAATGTTTTTTTAGTTTAAAAATACCCCGTTGGCTATGAGTAAGGTGCCTTTGGCTGGGAATAGAAGTGGGCCGGATCTGGATTAGTGTAGGGATGTCACAGGATTGACCAGCAGGCAGTGGGCATGCTAGCCGATGGACTGGACTGACGGAGGACGTAGAAATTGGGCCAGCAGGCAGTTGGCCTACTGGCCGAGACGCTGGACCGGGAGGGAGAATTATTGGGCCAGCAGGCAGTGGGCCTGCTGACCGAGAAACTGGATCCAGACATGGGATATTTGGGCCAATATGCAGTGGGCCTGCTGACAGATTTGGGTCACGGGAATGCTGGGCCAAATGGTGGATGATATACCGTAAGAGCCCATCATCCAAAAAATTATTAGAACTAGAAACAAAATTACATAATTTAGCAAATGGAAATTGAGTTTTATCAAAACTGACATGGCGACTAATTATGATTTTATTAGAAGATAAATCAAAACATTTATAATCACAATGATTAGGCGGATAACCCAAAAATACACAAGCGGTAGAACAAGCTTGAAGTTTGTTAATTGTAGTGGATTGGAAGAGAGGATAACATAAACACCCAAATACCCTAAGATGAGAATACGAAGGATCCTTACGATAAAGAATTTGGAGTGGAGTTTGGTATTCTAGTCCTTTGCTCGGGAGTATGTTAAGAAGGTAAGTAGTCATTTGTAATGTATGATGCCAAAATGAAGGTGGTAATGAAACATGGGCGACTAATGTCCAAACAATATTATTAATGGTGCATATTTTTCTCTCGGTTTTTTTATTTTGGGAGGACGTATGAGGACAAGAAAACTGAAAAGATATACCATTAACACTACAAAATTCCCAAAACGACCCATTATCAAATTCTCTTCCATTATCACATTGATTATTTTTAATTTCCCGTTCAAATTGGGTACAGATGAATGCTCTAAAAGATAGGAATGCGGAATAAACTTGAGACTTTTTAGACAATGGAAAGGTCCACAAAAAAATAGAATAATTATCCAAAAATAACACATAATAACGATGGCCCACAAAGCTAAAAACAGGAGATATTCACAAATCACTATGAATAATATCAAATGACATTAAAGTACTAGAATTAGACGCTACAAACGGTAATCTAACATGTTTCCCAAGTGGACAAGAAGGACAAATATTAGTACTACGCGTACTATTACACTCAATAAAATTATTATTTTTAAGAGAGGAAAGAATAGACGCTCCCAGATGACCCAAACGCACATGCCACAAGGAAGATGCTAAAACGATGAACGTCGACGGTGTGGCTTAATTGGTGGTAGTGGTAGTGATGGGATAGAGCTCGCCCCGACTATTACATCTCATTAGAGGTATCCCCATCGTGAAATCCTTCACAGAAAATCCAAAAGGGTCAAAGTCAACAGAAACCCAATTATGAGTTGTAAATTTATGAATAAACATTAAATTTTTAATTAAGTGAGGAGCATGAATGACATTTTTCAAGGCTAAAGGTGGGTTTGTAGGAGATAAATTTGTGTGACCATAACCACGAATTGGAGTTGAATTACCATTATCAACAATGATGCCACGATTATTGCTCAAATTGAAATAAAATGAGAGATTACCTACTACGGATGTCATGTGAGAAGTAACACCGGTGTCCATATACCAATTTTCATCAGGAGGATTTAATCCAAGTGTATGCATCACTGCCTCGATATCCGTGGGTGTTGGGGTCGGTGCTGGGCCCGCAACAACGAAGGCCTGTTGTGGCCGAGGCCCAAGAAGGCCAGTCTGCTGCCAGGGCCCAGTCTGTGACTGATGTGTCTGCTGGAGGCCGTTAGGCATGGCCCAACACGCTGCTGGAAATCCTGGAAATTGTGGCATGGGCCACTGCCCACTGGCCCATCCCCACGGCTACTGTGCACTGGCCCATCCCCACGGCTACTGTGCACTGGCCCAAGGCTGCGGCCCAGCCGGCTGGCCACTGCCACCCCTACCACCGCCATGTTTTTTGCCACTATTTTTTCGATTTTGGCCTTTTTTTCCGCCACCATTGTTACGGTTTTAGCTAGAATTGTTCGAGAATGAGTGAGGGTCATCGGTGTCGCATGACGTGGCCACCATCATGGTGGAATTGGTTATGATTGCTGTTTTTTTAGCCAAACTGACTTCTTCTAAGGTGAGCATGGAACGTGTTTGTTAGAACGACGGGAGAGGATTACTTTGAACGAAGAAGCGTCCCAATGTCGTTATAAGCCTCGGAGAGGCCTGCAGCCATATGAAGAACAAGAAGATCATTCGTGACGGGCGCGCCAACATTCTTGAGTTGATCTGACAACTCCTTGAGCCTTTGACAATAGGCTGAGGCATTTGGAAAATCATCCATGTTGATGTGGGAGAATTCCTGCTCAAGGGTCACGGCACGAGAATTTTTGTTGTCCTAGAATATATCACGCAATCTATTCCAAGCTTCCATTGCCATGGCGTCGGGTTCAATAATAGTCTGCAAGAGGTCCGTAGAGATGGTGAAATAAATCCACTGGAGTACCGTAGCATCAAGAGTTGCCCACAACTCAAAATATAAAAAAATAGACATACATAAAAAATAAAGAGAGTCAACAAATAGTATTTATACATAAAACTAAAATTTTAACCTAGCTAAACAGTGTAATTTTTTGGCAAAGGATTGTAAATTAACACCCCTTAACATAAGGTGGCTCTGCTACTGACTAAGGGGTCTGGTATGGTGGGATGGGTGTTATCTTCCCGTCTTTAATTAGAAGTCTTGAAAATCGAATTTTAAGAATGGATGAACTCATTGTAGGGAGCACTTTCCTCTTTAATGAAGCTATATACAATGCAAATATAAATTAGGCGGGCAATAAATATCAAATACCAAATGATTATACTGAAAAAATATCTTGAAAGAAAAAAAGCAAAAGAAGAATATAGAATTTTTCTAAAGGAAAAGAGTAACACTAGAGTAGTGGACATATAATGCAGCCAGCCAAGGGTGGGGAAAACTAGTGGTCAAAGTCCACAAATGTAACAGTATGATTCTAGTCAAGTGAGAAAGGCAGAGTTTCTTATTTTAATATGTGATGTACTTTTATTTTTACTAATAATAGTCTTTTTATGACCTTGAAATTTCTCATTATTTTCTTTCATTTCCCCAAATTGTGTGATCCTAAAGAAAAGATGGTATGAATTTTGACAATGTAAATACTTTAACTTTCCTTGTTTTTTTCAATGGTCCTTTATGAACATAGAAGATTTAGTTCATATTATAAGTACACTCTGATCCACTTATTTCCCCGCAGATAAGATAGAAAGATCTTTATTATAAGATTTTTGGTAAAGTCAATTTAATAATGGTAATTTATTTGAGTAAAAAAAAAGATAATGGTTTTTTATTAATGATGAGCCATCTTTTCCATAAGTTGTCTTCGGATGTTTTACTCTCTTTCGAAGAATTGGTTTTATGTTCACTATCTTCTGTTTATTATACATAATTAAGAATTGTAATACATATGTACATACCTCATGTATTATATTATTATTATTATTATTATTATTATTATTATTTATGTACAGACCAGTATGAATATCATATCTACTGTGACACCATCATTTGGTTTACGCCACGTTCAACAACTTATTCTTCTTCTTTTTTTAAAAAAAAACATACATATAATTGATACTCAAATTTATACATTTTTATTGTGCTTTCTCTTCAATCGAGGGTCTTTCGGAAACAACCTCTCTACCTTCCAAGGTAGGGATAAGGTCTGCGTACACTCTACTCTCCTCAAATCCCACTTGTAGGATTATCCTGGGTACATTGTTGTTGTTGCTGTTTGATATTCAAATTTATGAATTTTTTAGGTCTATATCTCTTTACTCGAGCTTATTTCACTTCATTAATCAATGATGAAGCCAAAAATTTTGCCAAAGAAATTAAAAAATGAATATATGAAGAAGCTAAAAGAATTTAACATTTACTATATATACATACAAGATAATTCTGATCTTATATTTATAGTGTAATGTTTTGACGTTGGGAATTTGCATGAACCCGCTTCCAATACCTTGCTCCACCCATGCTACCTAATTTAATTATGAGTATTTTTTCATTGATCGTCAATGGATCATTCACAGGAATGCCCCTATTTTGGGGTGGTTTTAAATTTTCCCCCCTCAAATTGATGGTCTTTAATTTTTTCCCTTTGGTACTTTAAAGTGGCCAAAAATACACCGACATTAAAAAAATATAAAAAGAAATTCGAATTCTGGGTTCGAACCCCGGAAGAGTAAAAAAAAAAAGAAAATAATTTTGAAGACAAATGTTTAATAAAAACTATGTCTCTTTGTGCAAAATTACATAGAAACTATGTGTAGAAACTAAATTATCTTACATATCATAGTTTCTATGTAACTATATAGCGAATAAGCATGGGTTTATGTAGATTATCCATTGTTCGGCATAATTATACAGAAATTTAAGTTATCTTACAGAATTATGCCTTAAGGCATAGTTTTTATGTAACTACATAGCGAATAAGCATAGGTTTCTATTTGCGAAATTATTATTATTTTTTACTCTCCTGGGGATCGAACCCAGAATCTTCCCAGTACAAACTTTTATTAAATGAGAAGTAGGAGCAAAAATTAAAGACCAGCGAATTGAGGGGAAAAAAATAAAAGACCAGCCCGTATGAATGGAATCCACGAAAAAAAATGATCGTCAATCTACAACAATCTTTCAGTTTTAGATCGATCATGCAATTATGCGAAACTCACATGGACTTTTTAGTCGGGGCAAGTTCAGAAGAACAAGCTTAGTTGATGGGCTTAACTCATAGTGTTTTCATGGTACTACCTCAATGATTTGCCAGAAATCTATTATGGACTCGATTTTGAGAAAAATTCTAACTGGGCTAATTAGTAGGCGACTCCCTGAAATCAGCCCATGTTCATGGGTCCCTTGGCCCAGTAACACAACTATTGGCCATTTGAGATTTAAAGCCCACTCAAGATCAATACTTGGATGAAATTGAGTTATTGACTTTAAAAAAAAAATCAAAATAAAGAGAGTTACAATTATTAAAATTGGTAATCGGGCATGATAGTCAACAGAGAATGACAATTCTTATATATTGTAGCTACACCGTAATAGATTTTTTTTTAGTTTCTCATCCGGTGTCCGGTACCCGTATTGGAGTCCGACTATATCCTGATTCGTGCCGGGTAGAGCAAATTTCTGGGGGAAGCGCTCCCTACTAGAAATTTTTCCATACCTAGGACTCGAACCCTGGACCTCTGGTTAAGGAAGGAGAATCTTCATCTACTGCACAACATCCTTTAGTGATGGTACTCCGTAATAGACGTTTTCCATTTGCAAACTTATATGGTTACTAAGAAATAATTAATTTATTTTTTTCAAAAATAAATAAATATTTTTACTCTTTCAGTTAGTGAATTTTTAGTTAAATGACCGAGACAAATAAGAGAGAAATAACTGTAAAGAATGAATTTTGAGTCTAACTCAACCCCAAAATCTAACTTATGAGAGGAGGATTGTCCAAGTCCATATAAGGAGTCCAAATTTTCATTTCACAACCGATGTCGGAGAATTAACACCCCCGCGCGCACCCAGGACTGGACATCTGGAGCGTGGACAATATATGATGGGGGCCAACATCGGGTAAACAATGAATTGAGATTGACCTGACTGATACCATGTAAAGAATGAATTTTGGGCCTAACTCAACCCTAAGAGCTAGTTTTTGGGTTTAATTAGCCCCAAGATCAATTCTTTACAATAACAAATACTCTACTATGTAAGTAAATGCTCTATAAGTAAGGCTATTCATTGTCTTTTTGAAGGAGTACAATTTCAGAAAAATAATAAATACAGACGGGAAATCGAATATATATAAAAAAGTTTAAGAAACCAAACAACATAAAGAAGATATAGAGATAACAAGAGTTATGGTGGGATGAATAAAATTTATTCACCCTTAATCAGAGGTCTCGAGTTTGAGCTTTGAATATAAAAAAAATCTTGTTAAAGAACGCTTTATTCTTAAATAGGTCTTATACGGTGAGAATTCAAATTAACTAGGAAATCAGTACAAATGCCAAACATCGAATTAAAAAAAAAGATAGAGAGAATCTGCAAAGTCAATACAGAATAAAGACAGGGAAACACAAAGGTTAAAAGGCAAATATATGGCTACTTCTCACATGCACTTCAATTTTTTAACTGTTTATGTAGCACCCTTTTGCCTTTTTCATGCAATCCAACATTTTGCCCTCCATATTCCCAGCATAATCATAATCTAAAACTAACATTTATTTAATTGGTGTTATATATTTAGCCAAAATCAGCACAATTTTTTTATATAAGCTGATTTGAACATGTTAAAATATACTGATCAGTTAATAAATAAATGGAATATTAATTTGTTCAAACTTAAACAAATTAAACAAATTATATTTTCACGCCCTCTCCCTTTTTAGGGGTAATGTCTGTGTACAGCCTACCTCCTTATACCTCACTGGGTATGTTATTGTTGTTGTTCTCTCTTTTTAATTTTTCTGCTTCTTCTCCTTCAAAATTTAACACACCCAAAAAATAAAAATAATGGACAACCATAACGTTCAGAAAAAGATAATATAAAAGTATTACATTCATCGTAGTTGCCTCGTGTGAAAGAACTGCTCGTCAATATCATTGTCGATTTTTCTGCATAAAAGTTACCATTAAACTATGTTTTCTTCTTCTCTTTTCCTTTTCTGGGTGGGTGTAGGGTGATAGAGAATATATAAATATTCTTTATATATTCTATAATTATTATTTTAGTGTAATTATGTAAAGTATAGATCATTTTTCAATTAGGTTTAGAGATCCTTCTCCAATTAGATTTAGAAATCATTCTCCAATTAGTTTTAGTAATTGTAAACACCTATATATATTGCATTAATGAGAAGCCTCCGATCAAAGAGAATTATACTATTCTACATGGTATCAGAAGCCAAACCCAAGTTACCTTTCACGGCTAGCTTACTCGTGTCGAAATCCCAAGTTACTGGAGTATGCACTATTGCCAATATCTAATATCTCCTTCAATAGTTAGAACCATATCATGTCTGCCAATTTAGTACTATATTATTTCGACTAGCTTACTCGTGTCGAAATCCCAAGTTATTGCATGTTTGGTGGCAAATCCGGGTCCCAAACCCCACTTTCTTGCTTTGACAGGGAAATCAATTCTCCGTTACAATTTGATTTATTCCTTCAACATCACCTTTCTCTCTCCCATCAACAGATTCCAACAATTTTTCGCCGCTCTGAAAAGCGTATTGCTCGCTTTTAGGGTTCTTCAACAACCTCGTCTTTCTATCTAACCTACCATCCACGAACATGACACGATATTCCTCGTTGCAGCCCAGCATCCTGGGCCCACGGTACACGGGCCACCAGCACCAGGTCAACCTCTCCACGGCCCAACAGCAGGCCTACGGTCCCATGACCCCTGTCAAACTGAGTCAGACTTACAACACTATGAATCTCCAGCAGCCCGACGCCACATGGTACATGGATATAAATGCCACATCTCACCTCACTCGCGACTCTGGTAATCTCCCCCACCTATCTAATTTGAACAGTCCTCAATTTATTTTGGTCGGTAATGGCAATCGCATTCTAATTCAAGGCTACGACACCACTCAAACACAACTACTTCACCCACCCTTTACCCTAAGAATGTCCTATATGCTCCTACATTATTAAAAACTTAATCTCCGTTAGAAAATTTGTTAGTGACAATTCCGTATCTATTGAGTTTGACCCTTTTGGTTTTTCTGTGAAAGACCTACGTACGGGGATAACTCTTACAAGATGTAATAGTATGGTGGACTTATATCCTTTCTCATCCAATAGCGCCGCAAGTGTCAATCCACCTACTTCCCTAGCTGCAATCTCTCCATCAACTTTGCACAGTAGACTTGGACACCTGGGAGCACCATTTTTTAACTTTCTTAGAAGTCACAATTTAATTCAATGTAATAAAGGGAAATTTGCCCAACATTGTTATTCTTGTCCTCTAGGAAAGCATGTTAGACTTCCGTTTACATCATCTTTAAGTGTTACTTTTTCTCCTTTTGACATTATTCATGCGGATTTATGGACATCTCCCATTACTAGCAAACTGGGTCATAAATATTATTTAGTATTATTAGATGACTTTTCTCACTTTCTTTGGGTCTATCCGCTCAAATATAAGTCTCAAGTTTACTTCACGTTTCTTGAGTTTCGAACATATGTTAAAACACAGTTTGAAAAGGCCATAAAATCATTTCAATGTGACAATGGTCATGAGTTTAACAATTCCATCTTTCATAAAATTTGTGCGGATAATGTCATGGTATTTCGATTCTCGTGCCCCATACCTCTCCTTGAAATGG
This sequence comes from Anisodus tanguticus, assembly GCA_034509755.1. NCBI lineage: Eukaryota > Viridiplantae > Streptophyta > Magnoliopsida > Solanales > Solanaceae > Anisodus > Anisodus tanguticus. The sequence goes on from CM067558.1 coordinate 42,011,339, forward strand.
TAAAGCCGAAAGAATACTCCGCATCATTAACAATATGATTCGTACAATGCTCTTTCATGCCTCTCTTCCCCCTCCCTTTTGGGTTACGCGTTAAAAATGGTAGAATACCTTCCTAATATATTACCTACCCGTACCCTTCAAAATAAAACCCCTACCAAAATTCTATTCCGTCAGATCCCTTCATATGATCACCTTCGGATTTTCGGTTGTCTATGCTACCCAAATCTTGCCTCCACGACCCCTCACAAATTAACACCTCGCACCTCTCCTTGCATCTTCTTAGATTTCCCGTCGAACCATAAGGGGTACTTATGTTATGATTTGTCCACACATAAAATCCTAGTCTCTCGCCATGTCACATTCGAGGAAAACGTTTTCATGTTACGTCCAACAACTTCAAGTCACTGATTAAGACTTTCTTAATGACCCAGACACTTTCCCTCTCATGCGAAATGTCATACATAGTGCTAATATTTCAGTTGTTCCATCACGGTTCCCCCCGTTGTCCCGTCACTACCCCAAGTCCCGTCAAACACCCCCCTCCCCCCCACCTACTGCTCCAGTTACGGCCTCCCTGTCTCCGTCGACCAGTTCCCTGTCTCACCGCCCCAACCCCCCGCCGACATCCCAGCAGCACCCGTCAACCACCCCTCTGCCCCCAACGGCCCCACAACTCCCGCCATCCCCAATTACACTATTCTACAAGGGAATTGGGGGGGGGGGGGTGTTGGACGTGTACTTGAGAGAAACTGTTCTATTTTGAAAGATTTAGTGCAACCAAAAAGGTTAAGACAATATAATTATCATATATCAACCAAAGTAAAAAAAAGTACTGATATGGAGCAAGTTTACCTCATCTAATGAGATTGAGGCTATAAATGCTAAGTCATTATAACTTGAATAACTGGATGATTTTATAAATACTAGTACACGATAATCGATCTTGTATAGTGTTACACTAATATACTATATTATGTGGCACGTACGTTTTGAAATGGTAAAAAAAATGCAGCCCGGTGCACTAAGCTCCCACTATGCGCGGAATTCAGGGAAGGGCCGGATCATAAGGGTCTATTGTATGTGGCTTTACCTTGCATTTCTGCAAGAGACGGTTTGAAAGGGTGAAATAAAAATATAATTGAAAAAAAAGTCTATTTATTAATGTTATGTCATATATGCAAACATATTAGTGATTATACTAGAAAAATTGTTGAAGAGCACTCCCTAGCCAGATTTTCATATTCAAAGAAGCCAGATTAATAGCTTGATTTTCTCCTTGTGCAAGAAAAAATAAACTGAATGCCAACACCTTTCTGGCGTATGAAAGTTACACACTCAAAGAGGATTTGATAATTTGGGAGAATGCGTTAAAGAACTGAATTTTTTTCGCCAGAATGATTTTAGTCGTGTGGCTTAAAAAAGAGTTTAAGACTTCTATTTAGTTTAATCATTTTTTTTCTTTTTATTTTCATGCAAAAAAATGATATGTTATAATTAACTAGAAAGCATTACTGTTATATTCCGTTTTAACCAGGTCAAAACGGAGTACAACATTTTGGTGATTTCTAAATTGTTTTAAGAAGTCGTCATCTAATTATTTTAAAGATGAATTAGGACATTTATTTGACTAAGAAATTGCTTAAAGTTAACTCCAATTAATGATCTGCTTAACTAAATTATTCTAGGTAAGGGTTCTATATTATCCTAAAGGGAAGGGGTTAGACATCCTTTAAGATCCGCTAACTATGGTTATCCGATCAAACTTATGTTAATTATACTAGGGTCTAACGTGATTAAGAAACTAGCTTTTGGTTATTCTGTTTTAAGAAAATAATTCATAACTAATAAATATAAAATATTATAGATGATAATGACGGCCCAAATTTGAAGCTTAAGTGAAGAAAAATGGTCTCAAATCCCTGGGATTTTATTATGGCCGGGAAATAACTTGAGCCCTCATCGTTTTCTATAAAACGTTTGAAGAGTTTTGATGGCTGGAAAATGATTTAGGCCTTCATTGTTTCCGTGAAATATTTGAAGAGTTATGATATCTAAAAAATGATTTGGGATTTTATTATTTTCTATAAAATGTTTGAAGAGTTATGATGGCTGAAAAATGATTTGGGCTTTTATTGTTTGTTTTTATTGAAGTGTGTGATCATCTGATCTAAAAACTTAAACTGTTAGAACACACCTTTAATATTTGATTATACTCAACACGCCCCCTCACGTGCTGGCCTGATTTTTTTTCATAGTCCAAGCACGTGGAAATTCTTTTTGATAATGGGTGGCGGTGAGGTTTGATCCCAGGACCTTTGGCCTGCTCTGATACCATATTGAAGTATGTGACCATCTGATCTAAAAGTTTAAGCTGTTAAAACACACTTTTAATAATTGATTATACTCAACAGTTTTCTACAGAATGTTTGAAGAGTTATGATGGCTGAAAAATGATTTAGGCCTTCATTGTTTTTTATAAAATATTTGAAGAGTTTAAAACATTATGGTTACTTAAGTTGCAACAGTTTGGGAATCATGCCAAAGTAAGGATTATATAATTATTATATTGATGCAACAGGCAAAATCTTCCAAATATGGAATCACATAAGCTAAACTAAGCATACATAGTCACATCCATGCTATACATTAAGTATAGTGGCGCTAAGGTAGATAGGATAAGTATGTGGTCAATTCAATAGATATGCGAGGCAACCAGGCATGACCAAACATCTGTTTAAGGACAACATTTAAATATGCAGCTCTATTTTGGCTAAACTAAATATATAGTCACGTTCATGTTATACGTTGGACGGGGACATTTCATAACAGGACGCAACATGATTAGGGTTGTTATAAAATACATTACAAGTCAAAATAAATGACATATCATAGATAATAAAGAACTACCATCTATGAACCAGTTAAGGGAAATTGATCCAGATAGCAAAGTTTCACATTTTTTTTAGCCTATAGCTAACCAAAACAAAAGATCCAGAAAGCCCCTACATACAAATCCTATTGACTATTATTAAACTCCTACATGCATAATATTGCAGACATGGGCTTGGGGATACTGGGCATTGGACGAAATGGGCTTGGGGATACTGGGTTTGGGCTGGTCGGGTATTTAATTTGGATTGCCTTTTGTGGGCTGATTTTGTTTTGGGTGGGGAGAAAAATGGGTTGTGGGTAAGAATATAAAAGGGGTTTAAAATACTTTGAAGAAAGAACATAAAAAAATTATTTAAAATAAAATATAAGGATGTGATAATAAAATATAATATTTGCGAGATGCTTAATGTTTGATTAAAAATATAAATGCGACGCCATTTTGCGAAAATAAGATAACATAGAATATTAGGGTAAAAACAATGATTAAGATATTAAAAGGCAAATGGTAGTTAGAAAAATGCGAATAATAATAATAATGATAATAAATAATGATATTGAGAATAAACGACGATATTAAAAACCCTGTTTATATATATATATATATATATATATTAAAATTATTGTTGAGGCGTCAAAATATTTAAAATTGCAAACAAATAATCGGAAAAGGAGACAAAATTGGGTGTAAACAATTACATCATTTAGTTTATCTTTCACTGTACCAAAAAAGTATATATCAACTAAAACAATTGAAAACTTGACTATTTTTAATCTTTATAGCTCAATACAACTAATTAAGTACATTGCCCACCACCCCTATGCTTATATTCTACTACATTATTAGTGAAAAAACTAATTAAAAATTCTTTGTCCAGGTGATAGAATCACCTTTGGATCAAACTGAATTTTTCTTTGTTGAAAAATGTTCCACTTTTTCCCAAAATGTTTAATCCAATCATGCTTTGTTTTGTAATGTGGAAGATATTGCTTTATCTTGATGCCAGCTTTATCACAGTATTTCAAGATCTCTTCATTTTGGTCATCCAAAATCTTGCATTCATCATATCCATTGGAAGAATGCAAAAGCCCCACACAGTAAAATGTCTCCTCTTCTGGTATCACTGCTGACATCCTATCATCCCATCTGCATTTTAAATTGTATAAATTGTTAGTGTAAATAATTTTTAAACAATCAAATCACTTAAAAATGTATTTATGGATAAAGCTCCATGAAAAATAGCAATTGTAATCTTGAAAACAGAGGCTGAAGCTTAAGAGTTCAAACTCTAGTCCTTTTATATTACTGAGTTCTTAATTAATAATTTGTGTATATATATATATTTAATAAATTTTTTAAATAAATACAGAGTTTCAATCAAAGCTATTGAATTTGACGGTATCCATAAACTATACTTTATCTCCACACCTACTTGGAAATAAGGCAATTAATGTGCTACAATAGGTAAATCTGACCTGATTGTGTAAATTTAGTTGTACTGACATGCATTTAACTTTGAGTACTCCTAAAAAGATATTGTTAATATAAGAGTTTAACTTATATATATACATCAATAACGTAATATATATTTTCAGGTCATCCGAAAAGTATTTGTAGGTAATCCTTCATAAAAAGAAAAACTTATAATCTTTTAAATAATATATAGAAAAATATGACTTGGTGTAAAGAATAGATTTTGGGACTAACTCAACCCAAAAAACTAGCTTGTGAGGGGAGAAACTATTAACACGCTTCGCACGCCCAGACCTTGTTAACTGGAGCGTGGATAATATAATTTTAGGGGCCCAACATCGGTGAACAAAGAATTGGAATGAGCCTGACTCTGATACCATGTGAAGATATGACACCTGAGTTTAACTCAACCCAAAAGTTAGCTCGTATGGTGAGAATTGTCCAAATTTATATAGAGAGTCCATGTTCTCATTTCATATCCGATGTAGGACTCTTAACACTTGAAAGTACAAATATTTTTTATAAAAAATATCTTGTATCTCTATATTAAAAGAAGTGGGGTGTGGGGTGAAAAGAAAGTTTCTGGGAGTACTTTTTCTTGCTTGTTGGGTAGACAAGGATGGGTCCAGTTGGCTTGTTTTGTCTGAGAATGATGTCCACAAAAACAGCAGCATTAAAATGCATGATATTGGACTTTGGTACAAACAGATTGAGCCATGGATGAGGAACATCCCACATTCCTTTTGATTGTAACTCTATTTCCCCACTTCTAACTCTATTCAGAAATTCCATAAAAGTGGCATCTTTCTTGAACATAAATCCAGGTAAATAGTTCAACCCTTCTACCAACTTCTTCCATTCCTGCACAAAAATTAAAAATTAAGAGTAAATCTAGTATTGTAATATAGTAATGTAAATATTCTATACAACCAGTTAAAATACAATGATAATGTAAAAATTAATATATCTGATTGGCTTTGCATGCACAACGTTTAAGTAAGAAGAAGAGACTGTTAAAACTTGCAGTATTAACAAATCATAGATATTAGGCTATATATTATTTCGTTAAAGATAATTAAAATAAATTTTTTTAAAGTTAAATTATTAAAAAAAGAAAATACGCATATCACATAAATCGGGATTGAAGGGTATAAATTAAATCCTTGTAAAAATAGGTGAGTAGGGTTCAAAAATCACATTTAAGTTTAAGGTATTTTCTTGCTTTAATTAAGTACAATTCCAATAGTAAATATGCATGGTATATATACCTCATCAATAGTACTAGCAGTGTGATCATCATAGTACTTGACCATTTCTAAGCAATAGATAATTCCATTTTGGGCTAACAAGGAGCCAATTTTGGTCTGATTGGAAGGTGAAAAAAATGAAGATCTCCAGTTATTTAGAGGGCTTTGTTCCATCATTAAAGACCCTTCAACATAGTTCAATCCATCAATTGAAATCAGATGTTCTTGATCTTTTGTGAATTTTGAGAAATCATCATACAACATTCTCACCCATTTCACCTACAAGAAGACAAAACTAAAATGGTTATGGATAAACAAAATATCAGGTCACATATGTAATTACTATAATAAATATTAATTGGTAAAAATGGTAATCCCAGTAGGAGCCTTTTAGTTACTGTGATTAGGAGTTATCCCAGTATAAAATTTGGGATTAAATCCCAATATTTGATTGTGGATATTAATTAAAATTAGGATAAAATTTGTATCGAAATCATAGGGTTATCGATTCGATATAGAAGGTGAAATTATTTATTCTAGTTATATAAAAGTTTTTATATTTTCAATTTATATTACAAGGAGCATAAACTTACTCTTGTTGGTGCTTTATCCAAGACAATTCTTGCCCTGGTTATAATCCCAAACTGTCCCAAACCTCCTAAAACTGCAAAAAACAGTTCTGAATTCATGTGTTTGGAGCAAGTCACAAATTCCCCTTTACCTGAAACCAAACATGAGACAATAACAAAACAAAAAGTTAAATAAAAAATCATTTAATTTTATTATCATCATATATTAGCATCGCAAAAATTTATTATTCCCCAAATTAATTGTGTGATTTAGGGAAATTATAAACTAGTGCATTGGTCATGCACGCACCGGTAAATTAGCAAGTACGAACCTGCCGTTTGCAATTAAATATAGACCTGACATATATATTTTAGTATATATAAGGTGAATCTTACCTACAAGATCTTCCAGGTGAAAAAGAGACATCACAACCTATAAATGGATACTAGGCACATCCTTTTACATGTTAAAAGAATAAAATTATGATCCAAAGTGTTTGGCCCAGTGGCCAATACATTAGGGTATTGCTGTCTGAGGTTCCGTGTTCGAGTCCTCTGATCAGCGAGAGTGGAACTGTGTTCCCCCAAAAAAATCCCTCCATACGCGTAGGGCCAAGCGGTGTATACTAATCCGTAGGGCCAAGCCGGAGATTTTCTGGGGTACGGGGCCGTAATGCGGTGGGATCAGTCACTTTAAAAAGTTTACCCTACCACAGTTTTTGTCCGCATGGGCAGCTCAATTGGTTTCAAGGGGGATATTTGGAGCAAAGACCAAGGATCGAATCCCGTCAGCGGCAGTGTGGGGGTTTCTTCTTGAAATAAAGGAGGGCCCCTTGTGCGCAGCGTGGTACTGGTCTAACCTTTGAAATCAATTGAGTCACCATGATTTACCTCCTTCACAGACCTGTCGGACCGGGGTGTGGGGGCTCCTGGGGTGGGAGATTCCACCTTTTGGAGCAAAGAATAAAATTATGACTAGATCAGTATAGTTAAACTTTTTCTAAAATAATCTTATATTGGTTAGGCCCCAAACATGACATGTTTCCAACCTTAACCAAGTGTTGATAGTGACTATCTCCCCATCTTTTTTTTTTGTACTTACATTACTTTCCATGAAATACCTAAAATAAAATAAAATAGAAAGACCTTTATCTTTATATGACCTTTATGAAAATATATAGGAGTATGAAATATCAATAATGTTGGGAAATATAATATTTCTTAAAATAACACATTTATGTAATTACTTGTATATAATTTTCTATTATATTGGAAGATCAGAAAAGGAGAAAAAGATGCATAATAGTGAGAATTGAGACTTCCGCTACTACCACTAAACTATAAGCTTTGGTAATCGTCGTATAATTTGTATTGAGGAAAATAACGTACGTGCTTAGTAAAATTTACCTGTAATAACATCCATCTCATGAACATTACTGATTTGAGGACCATATCGGAAAGTTTGGCCACTAATTCCGGCATTAGAGAGTGTACCACCAACGGTGAGGTACAAATAGTCCGTCCACGAGACGGGCGCTAGACCATGCTCGAGGGTGGCACGGAGAACATCAATCCATAACTGCTCACCTCCAACATCTGCATAAAACCCTAAAGAAGAAACCCTAGCTCCACAATTCCCATTATTCCTATTACTATTATTATTATTTAAGGATTTCATTTCCACAATAACCCCATTTTGTGCCATGGCTTGTCCCCTAATGCAATGACCATTGCCTCTGGCTGCTACACTAAAAGGGACAGAAAGGCCATAGGAAAATTGAATGAGGTCAATTATGTCATTAACACAAGAAGGATAAAGAACTGCAGCTGGGAATATTTCTTGAACAATTTTTCCGAAATCTTTGGAAGATGCTTTAATAACATCTGAATTTGTGCTAAGTTTAGATGAAATATTAAGGGAGAGAATTTCATAAGGAATTGAAGGATTCCATGGCTTTAACTTTCCTAAAATTGACATTAAACGACTTATAATGAAGAAAATAATGAGATTATAACCAGGAAAAAAAAACTTAGTCATATTTTAATATATGGAGAAAGAAGAAAGAAGAATTGGAAGGAAAGAAGAATAAAAAGGAGTAGGTGATTGTAATTTGGTGAAGGAAAGAGAGAGTGATTTATAGAGGGGAAGTATTTGCATGGGAAATTAAGGGTATGTTTCCTGAAAATGTTTTGTTACTTATTTTCTGATATGGGACAAGTAAAAAATACTAGTACTACTTATTCCAAAAAATATTAGTATAATTTATATATAATTTAGACAAAGACTTGAAAAGGGGTCCGTAGGTGGGGGGTGGAGTGGGGGGCAAGGGGTGGAGGTGAGGGGTTGAAAGATGGGGAAGAGACCGTGTAGATGTCACTTATAACACTTGTTTCACTATATCTACAATAAAAGTCATTTTTCTATTTTTAAGAAACTTAATTTTTTTTTAAAATATTTTCAAAATATATTAACTAATCAAACATAAAAAAAATTAAATCACATTTTTTGAAAGATAATTTAGAAAATATTTTCCTCCACACCAAACCCACACTAAATGTTGGATATAATAGTACAAGATTCAGAAAATCTTGGAAAATTTTATATGAGGGGAGAAAATTCTATGAAAGATACGAAAGGACAAAAGATTTGTTCAACAAAGATTCCCTACTTGATATCTCCTCTTTCTTGTGGGCTTTGTGTGTGCTCGTAGGCATGATCTTTAAATAGTAGCGAAATCTGAAAATTCGTTAAAAGTATCCAAAATTTAATATATATATATATATATATATTAAATTTCATAATGAACTATAACGTATGCGTACACTCTATCCTCTTTAGACCCCACGTTGTGAGATTTCATTGGGTATGTTGCTGTTGTAATCAAACATCTTTATAACAATATTGTTCGTGCGATATTTTTTGGTTGTTACTAATCACGGAATGTTGTTATAGGGAACTTATAATATAACACAACATGCATAATTAGTTCTATAGAATATTGTTATAGTGAAATATTGTTATAGAGAATGACCGTTATAAAAAAGTCTGACTGAACACAATATAATTTTTCAATGAAGGGTTTTCAACTGACCACCCTTCATTGTAGGGGGCTATGCCACTATTTCTAGAAAAGCACACTACTTTTATGGCCTTAGTCAGAGGTGGATATATGATGTGAAATTAGGCATTGAGCCTAGCTCACGCCCTAAAAGTTAGCTCAAATGAAGGAGAATTGCCTAAGCCTTATAAGGAGTCCATGGTTCTCATTCGTCATCGATATTTTTCTTCAACACCCCCCTCACGCCCAGATCCGAATATTCTTTATCCGGGATTTCACTGTCCGGTCTGGAACATGCACATTCATTGACCAGGGGAATTTCCATCCCCGTCGGTCCGGGACCGGTTAATTGGTCCAGGAAGCATTCCGCCCCCTTTTTTCGAAGGCCTACATCGGATCGGGCTTGAGTCTGGATCTGATATCATGCGAAGTTAGGCATTTGGCCTTATTCACACTCCAAAAGATAGCTCAAAGAAGGAGGATTTCCCAAGCCTTATAAGGAGCCCATAATTCTCATTTGATGGATTCAATTTTTATATGATTCCATATTTGAATCTAGTATACTTTTGCAATTATGGGTTCATAACTTAATATTTGTTGATGCTTTGTGATTTTCATGGTGGGCACGGGCGCACACACTCCGGTGTAATTTATTTACTAGATTCAGTTGAACCCGTTGGATGTATATAACATTTGCCCTTAGCTAACTAACTACATGAACATCAAGATGCACTCATTTGTAGGTGTGAAATCATGGTAGATGAATTTGCTAAAGAAGACGACTTACGTAGATCAAGATGCACTCATCCATTAGGAGTCTTTTAGCTTTGTTAGCAATTTGTTTGAGACATAATATTAAAAGTATTTAGATTTATCTAAAATATTAAATGAGACAGTCACACAATTCATTATGAATTATAATATGTTAGTAAAAAATATGTAGAGATTCAGTACAAGCGAGATTAAGATTTCTTTATTAATTATAGATATCAATCTGAAACGGATATAAATGAAGCTTGTGGATAGTAAAATTATATAATCGACTCCGACTTATTTAAAATTAGTGTACATCGCGCTTTGTGCGGTCATAAGAAAATAAATTAAAATATGAATGATTATAATATTATAATATTGTGTATAAAAGTATTTGACGGAATTTTTTTGTTGAGAATCATTTCAGATTAAATATGAAACATAAAATAAAATTTACTGAAAATAATGTCTAATGCTTGTAAAAAGGAATATTGGGTAAGAGGAAACTTCACAAAAATAATCAATAATACGTGAGTTAAAATGCATTTGATTCATATCAGTCGGTAATTCACAACCAAGGTAAAGACAAAAAATTATTTTGCTTTAAATTGACATCTCTCCTCATTTTTTCTATCCTCTAAACCTTAAAGAAAATCTTAATTTACATAAAGCGCTTTCATTATTAGGTAAAATAAAAGAAATTAAAAACAAAACAAAAACGATAATGGTGTTGATTCATTGATCATTACATTATTTTTTCTCATTCCGTTCTCTTCCTTCTCACGCCAAATTTGATGCCTTTAACATAAGCTTCAACTTTGTTGATAGCTAACGCATGAATGACACCTATAAAAATATTGATGTATGAATGGAATAAACAAAATAAATACGGATTATCAATCCTTTGATCAACATCTGGAAAGAGTAATAATCACTTATAATTCTGGTTCCCTTAGTGCATAAACAACACAATATTTTATGACGAGAAGATAATTAAAAATTATATACTAATACAAAATTTACAAGTCACTCCATCACAAAAAATTATCAATTGCGAATCTAAATAAAAAAACGGTCACAAAAAATAAAATGATAACGAACACTATATATATATATATATATATATATATATATATATATATATAGTGTGTTCCCTCTCCGGTAATAGCCACCACGATCACTATGTAGACTGATTATGGCAGAAATTCATGAAAGTCCCTTCCGTTGGAGACTTTTCAATGCACGTTATCCTGAGGCAAATCGATATCCAACGTAGGGCTAGTGTCGTCAGTAAATGAGTTTCGTCATTTGATTTCCTTCTGTCTATTCTCCAAATTCTTCCACTAAATTTTTGCCAGTAAATATATATTAATTACCCGAGAGGAAAAAATGAGAGAAAATGATGCATCTTATTAAATTGAGTCTTGAAGCACTAATGATCCCACTTCATCATTTATACATCAGGAATACAAAGTCTAGTTAGAAGCAATTAAAAATTATCTGACAAAAGAATTGTGACGAAGCTAGTCATGGCTGCAAAATAAGAAAAAGTTAGACACTCATTTCCTTCTAAATTACGACAGACACTCTGGCTTCGTTATGTTACTCAGTTGTCTTCTTGCCTACAAAAGACACAAATTAAAATTTATGTGAAATAAAAGGACTTTGATTTGAATTCAATAGTCAATATGATTAGCGTGAAGAAGAGTATCATGTCTCCTAACAAATTACTGAGACACTATATATGTTTATTTTGTTCTTGATTGACATTTTATTTTTCGATCTTTTGTGGTACAAATTTTAAAAACCAACTAAGGTAAAGATAAAATACTGAGACATCTAATTTTAAGGAACCATCCGAGTATGAAGAAAACGAACCAATCATGAATTGAAGCTAATACAAAAGTGATATGGGAAAATTCTCAATCAATTATCAATCATAAAAAAATATACATGGGAGAAGTCATGTAACCTGTGATATAAATAAGCATAGATGGAGGAAGACAAAAGGCCATGTAATAAACTTTCTCATTAAAATTTTGGAGATTATGAATATATGCATGGAGGTTATGGACATTATTAAGAATAAATTGTGAAGATAAAGAGGTTTAAGGTATGAATCAAGAGAGCTTTTTATAATAAGACAAATAAATAAAAATGGAAAAAAGTCAAAAAAAAAAATGTGTTTTTCCATATTACGAAATCTGGTAAGGATATGGAGGTTTTGTCCAAATAAATGTGAATTGAAGGTCTTAAAAAAAGATGTGTTTAATCTTTCATTCTCTTAATTTTGTAGTAACTCATAAGGATTCAATTAAGGTTTAAAGAGTATAATGAAGATAGAAAACTGAAGAGTCACGAGGCATTATTGTGTAGAGTTTAGTGCTATTTAAAGCTTATAATGAAAGATTTGTAATTGAAAATTCATGGAAAATTTATATTTAGATATTCTTAAGGAATAAAAATGCCAAAAAAGATAAATATGAATGGTGGCCATAGAGAGGTGCTACATCACCTTATCTATGTCTAGCCTATATATATATGTTAGCCCGCGCTTCACGCGGTCCTAAAAAGATATCTATAAGAATGTGTAAAGTCATAATTTCAAATTTTATTGAAAAAGAAGAAACATAAATTTTATTTCATAACCCAAAGTAGATCTTTGCAAAAACTAAAGATATCTAAATATACTACCCCTCTGTTTCAAAATGTTTGGCTTGATTCGAAGTACGATGGTCAAACTAACTAATGTTTGGTGTGAATTCGGACATATAATTTTTAATTATTTTAAAATAAAATTTACATAGTGAGAAATTACATAAAAAGTACTTAAGTCACAATAGTTACCAATTCAAAATATTTACACGATATTTGAGAAAAAATATGGTAAAAAAAAATCTACTTTAACTATCCAAATAGTAACTAAGACAAACATTTTGAAACGAATGGAGTAATTTATAACTTCAATCCGAAGGTATTTTTCAACAATTAAATTATTAAAAAACACATCAAAGTTAAGAAAAATAAAATTGAAAACAGTACCTATAATTTAATTTGTTTTATACAAAGAAGTAAGAATAATGCCACGAAGGCCTAACAACAAAAGGCATAAAATAAAAGTCTGGAAATTATTCATATACATGAAAAGAAGGTTTGACTCACTGGTATTCTCAAAATCTTGCAGAAGTCTAAGAAACCAATATCTTTTTTTATTTGCCGTTAAAATCACTGATATTTTGTCGTGTTGAAATCTCTCCTCTTTTATAGTCTTCACATCTGAATGACTACACGTTAATCTGTCCAAATTAAGAAAATGAAAGATAATTTCAAAAACAGAAACAAAAATAGAGGAATTAAAAAATCTTTGTAAGTGCCTCATAACAATTTTTGAACATTAGCCTCACCGGAGCATAGGGCTGTCCTTATTTATGTATTTCTCATCCTTTTATTGTTGTTCTTCTTAATTTATGTATCCTGTTAAATATCACGGTATATACCCGTGATATACACTTTCCATACAAAGTGTATATCACGGGTTATTGGACGACTTTAGGATAATATTTAGTGTGAATATTTGTATTGTACGCTTACCTTAATTATAGAAGTTTTGTACTACTAGAATATTGTTTTGAGTTTAGAATAGGAATAAGTTTTCTATTATGGTAAATTATAAATTGTATTTCTTTCCTATCCTTTAATACACAATTGAAAACTTAAATTAAGAATTATAACTATTGGATGAATAAAAACGTGAATTGAATTCAAAGAGTCATCCAGGAAGAAAACGTTAGAAATAGAAGGAAGAAAAAGAATTTTCGGAAAATAATTAAATTTTTTATTGCAAGATGAATTGAGCGTAGGCTCTTCATTTTGTAAGTAACGCCCATTCTACTACTCTTCATTATTTTCATTTATTATTTGATACTTTTTTTATTGTCTTTACATAGTCTTTTAGATATAGTCAATGACAAGAATGATGAAAGCAATGTCAAAAAAATGAGAAAAAAAATAAATATCAATGGTGGTCATAGAGAGGTGTCACATTACCTTGTCTATGCCTAGCTTTATATTATATATTGATTGATGATTAAGAGGGTTAAGGTAGCTAACCAAGTTATAGCATTAATTATACGTTTGTTAAATATAAGGGTCTGGAGTTTACTTGGTCTTTCTTTCCCATATTAAGGAACGATATGGTCATAATTAGTTATGCACATATGATAAGTAATTTCTAAAACTATCCATTCAATATCTTATGCAATCTTCAAGAATCTTTGATGTAATTGGATAAGCAAATTAAAAAAAAACATTTTACATTTGAAAAAAAAAGAATTAATTTGCAAATTAACACTTGAGAACGGAAATTTACTGGAAAGTTGAAGGAAACATCAACATGAATTTTTCTTCTTCATTAATTTTCTAAGATCTTGTTTGCAGGTATTTGAGGTAACATGTGAGTATGAAAAGTCAATTCCATGCAAGTATAATTACCACGAATCTTCTTGTCTATATCAAATAGATTTCATGACTTGATCTACTGATCGTATCTTTTACTTTCCTTCTGAATTTCAATTACATGTGCATGCATGTTCTAGATTTATTTCACACTATTACACAACAAATTCACAGTAACACCAAATCTAGTTTTGTACAATTACTTGATAGCGTTGAATGTTTCATATGGTAAGATTGTATTAATCTCTATTGGAGAGTCTTTCTCGTTAGTACAAATATATATAGTGTGTATAAGTTGATTCCTAATTGAATGAGGCCGGACGATGAGAATGGATCTGAACTCTAGGAACAGCTGCCGAGGAAGCCCCTTAGTGAAAATATATGCATACTGATACGAAGAAGGCACGTGCAACACCTTAACATGACCTATAGCAACCTTCTCACGAACAAAATGTATATCCATCTCAATGTGCTTGGTTCTCTGATGCGGAACCGAGTTATGAGATAAGTAGATCGCAAATATGTTATCACAATATACCATAGACGACTTACGTAAGGGACATTGGAGCTCCAAGAGTAGGTTTCGGAGCCAGCAGATCTCAACAACAACATTTGCAATGCCTCTATATTCTTCTTCTGCACTCGATCGGGAGAGTGTGGCTGGCCGCTTGGTAGACCATGAGATGAGATTATCTCCTAGGAACACACAGTAGCCGGACGTGGAACGTCGCGTGTCCGGACAACCTGTCCAATCAGCGTCCGTATATGATATCAGTCTGGTCGGTGCAGATGGGTAGAGATGTAATCCATAATCAAGAGTGCCCTTAACGTATCGAATAATACGTTTAGAGTTGTAAAGTGAGGCTCCCTGGGGGTATGCATAAATAAACACACATGCTGAACAACATATGCAATATCATGCCTGGTGAATATGAGATACTGAAGTGCACCTGCGAGACTCCTATAAAGAGTTGGATCGGACACCGGATTACCGTCAATGAGTTTCGACTTCGAGTCGACCGGAGTAGGCATGATCTTGCAGTTTGTCATTTTAGCCCTATACATAATTTCTTCCACATACTTACGCTGACACAGGAACATAGTATCTGCAGATCTAGTCACAGAAATCCCCAAAAAGTAAATCAACTTACCCAAGTCTGTCATAGCAAATTCGAATTTGAGCAACTTAATGATCTCATTTTTCAACACATCAGAAGAGGCAGTCAAATAATATCATCCACATATAATAACAAGTATGCAATGTCATTACCCCAATGAAAAATAAATAGTCAATGGTCACATTTGCTGCATATGAACCCAATCTGCATAATGTAAGTGGCAAAGCGCTCATACCAAGCCTTGGGGCCCTGTTTCAATCCATACAATGACTTATAAACACGACAGACATACTGAGGAGCCTGTAGATGTACAAAGCCTGGCGGTTGGTGCATGTAAATAGTTTCTTTCAAATCTCCATGTAGGAACGCATTTACACATCAAGTTGATGAATTGGCTAGTTCTTACCCATAGCTATGCTCAGAACAGTGTAAATGGTAGCCAGTTTGACCACCGAACTAATAGTCTCACCACAATCAATACCCTCTTGTTTCCCTGTGCCATTTGCCATAAGTCTCGCCTTATGGCGCTTAAGGTCACCACTGTCTCTGAATTTGTGATGAAAGATCCACATACACCGAATCACATTAACCCCATCCGGCTTAAGAACCAGATACCAAGTGTGTTGTTTCGTTAAAGAATTAAATTACTCACGCATGACCGTATTTCAATTCGGGTCAAGTTTGGCTAATTATGAGTTTTTAGGAATTGGGGATATAGTTTGAGTGGATAGGTTAAAGTGAACATTGGGTTTGAAAATCCCGTGTTGAGCACGAATTTTCATTATGTTCGTGAGGGAAGAGGGGTGGGGTGCGGTCTGGTAGTTTCTCGGGTCAGATTTTGAAGGCGGGAAGGGGAGGGGGTGACGGGGCAGTGACATTGGTGGGTAGGTGTCAGGTATGATCGAGGGGATTGGGGGGACTAGAGTTCAATTTCGGTGACTGTGATGAGATGGCTGTGGGGGATTGTGACGGGATGAGTTGGCAGTGGGGTAGTCGTTTGGCTGCGGTGGTCGACTGGAGGCTGGTTGTCGGGTGACTGTGATGATGGGGTTGTAGGACTGGTTGGCCAGTGGGTGGGGGAGACGGTGGCGGTTTGGATCGACACTGTCGGAGGAATTTCCTGTGGGACACGGATGGCAGCAGCTGGGTTCGGGTCGTGACGATATGGAGGGGACGGTGTCACAACGGAGTGCGATATGAAAGATAGGGGAGACGTCAGACTCGTCGAGAAAGGTATGATGCGTGTTCCAGAATTTTTGGATGTTTGCAAATGAGAAGATTGTTTCACCAAACGTGACATGACGAGAGATGAGGATCTTACGTGTAGACAAGTCATAACACAAATACACCCTATGATTGGATGGAAATCCTAAGAAAACACATGGAGTGGTGCGTGGTGCTAGTTTATGAGGGTTGTGGAGGCCATATTCGGATAGCAAAGGCAACCGAAAATCCGAATGTGATCATAGGTGGGGATCCGACGGAATATAATTTCGGTGGTGGTTCTGTTGTGAAGAGTACGGGTATGTAATATATTAAGAATGTATTCTACCATTTTTACAACATAAATCCAAAAGGAAAGGGGGAGAGGCATGAAAAAGGATCATACGAACCATGTTATTGATAGTGCGGATGATTCATTCGACTTTACCATTTTGGGGAGAGGTGTGGGGGCACAAAAAATGAAAGACCATGCCATTATTGGTGCAAAACTTGTGAAAGATTGAATTGTTAAACTCACGACCATTATCACATTGAAATGATTTTATGGATTTTTCAAATTGTGTTTTAATATAGACACGAAATTCAAGAAACTTGACAAAAACTTCAGACTTGAATTTGAGCGGATAAACCTAGAGAAAGTGAGAAAAATAATCTAATAAAACAAGATAATACTTATGACCCAGTGAAATAGTAATGGAAGATGTTCATAAGTCCACATGAATAATGTCAAAGGCAGAAAAAGTAACACTTAAAGAGGACGTAAAAGGAAGACGAACATGCTTGCCTGAAGGGCAAGAATAACAATTTTGGGAAAGGTTCCCATTATTACATCGACTGAAATTATTACTTCTAAGAAAATTAAAAACAGGAGTGTCTGGGTGTCCAAGTCTATTATGCCAAGTTGACGGAGAGAGTGCAGCGAGAGAGGTATGTGATCGGGGTCTGGCAGCGGAAGTGGATGAGAAATGATAGAGGTCCCCCGCATTATTGCATCTCGTAAGAGGTGTCCCCGTAAGTAGATCCTTCACAGAAAAACCAAATGGGTCAAATTCAACAGATACGGAATTGTTACAAGTAAATTTCCTAACATATATTAAGATTTTAATGATGTTAGGAGTATAAAGTATGTTATTTAGGGAGAAAGGTGGGTGAGGTGGTTTTGTATGGGTGGTACCATAACCTTGAATGAGAATGCGAACCGACCGTAATAAATTGAAGATACTTCAAACAAAATAGTTGGGAGAGATTACCTGAGGAACGGGTGAGATGAGAAGTGGCTCTCGTATCCATGTACTAATTTTTATCTGGCTGCTGTAGATTTAATGAGTTGAATGCCTGGCCCAAATTAGTAGGGGTCAAGCTGTATATGGGCTGCTGATGCTGGGTCGTCATCAGGTGGGACTGCTGGATCGGATGGGATGCTAGACGTGGGCCTAGTGCTGAACCCAAAAGACCAGGCTGCTAGTGGCCTCAGTATTGGGCCGCTGCTGTGGGATAAGGGAAGGAGGACTAGGCCCAGTTGCTTGGGTTGGGCCACTAGCCTGGACCGACCCACTGGAGAGGCTGGCTGACCTGGGGCTATTGGCCTTCTCGTCCCCACTCCCGCGGCCACTGGCGCCTTTGCCATTGCCGCGACCTTTGCCGCCTCTGCCACCACCGCAGTTGTTAGTTGTTCGGTGGTGGTGGCTGGGCGATGGGAGTGGCGTTTGTCACCGAATTTTCAATTGCTAACGACTTTTGATTGTGTTTCTCTTGTTTGGCACGTCGGGTTTCCTCCAATAGTAATTGTGAACAGGCCCTGTTGAAGCTAGGTAGTAGATAGACTTGTTGGATCATAGTCATTAGAGTATCATATTCACCATTTGGCAAGCCAACAACTAGTTGTAGGACCATCTTCGTTTCAGAAATTGGTGTCCCCACATTGGATAATTGGTCCGCAACTAACTTCAAGTGTTTACAATACTCGGACATGTTGGCAAAATTCTCAAGACGTGTATTATTAAATTGTTCCTCCATGTACACAACACGTGTGTGCTTGTTGTCCTGAAAAATCTCCTCCAACCATATCCATAATTCACGAGTTGAGGCTCCAGTTTTCATAATCGTATGAAGCAAGTCCTTAGCGATGGTGCCAAAAATCCACTGATTGACAATAGCGTCAAGTCGGCGCCATGCCGTGTCATCGACCTCGATAGGCAGGGGAAGGAGTCGTCAATATAATCAAGCACGTTATAAGCACATGCATGAATGTGAACTAGTTCAACCCACGAAGAATATTGACCATCTTATTGATTAAGAACTAAAGGAATAAAATTCTTGATATTAGTGACGGCGAATGCCGGATGAAAAGCGGACGTGGAGGAGGGAGTGGGAGGGTTGTGGATGACAATTGGGGAGGAGGAGGAGGAGGTCGTGGGAGTAGTCATGGAAGCCATTAGAGGAGCTGATTTTTGGCGAGGAAGAGAGAAAACAAAAGGAAAATTTTAGGGTTTAGTGGCCGACCGAGAAGGGGGGGGGGGTTCTCTCAAAATTAGGTTTAGGTGTTTTAAGGTTTGATTCTTAATACTATGTAAGATTGTATTAATCTTCCTTGGGGAGTCTCTCTCATTAATACAAATATATATAGTGTGCACAAGTTGAGTCCTAATTGAATGAAGATCTCTATTTATCATAATTACACACAAATATTAATTACAGAATATACGGCGAATATATGGTGATATATTCTCTATCTCATATGTTACTATCATAACCTGTTTAGAATAATTAGTTGTTTTAGTTGCAAGATGAATTTAATAATTGATTACTAGAATATTTAAATTCTAATTATAGTTAATAACTAATACTTTAGTTGTAATCAGAGTTTATGTGGCTATTTGTCGCCCTATAAATAATGATTTTTTTAGGGACAAATTTTCAACCTTGTCCATCTTTATAAAAAAATCATAACAATTAGCTAGGCTGGAAATTTAAGTGTCATGTTCAAGATCCCATTAATTCAATCTCCACACATAGATCGAGAGGCTGACCCGGCATTTCAACAACGAATTCATTTGAATTAGAGTGTTTTTGACATGTTGTACAAATTTATATATAAAAATTCAGTAAAATTGCAACAAATTAATAATAAATTTGAACCCTGATTTTAAAAATACAATGATTTTAATGCTAATAACTTTAAAAGTTGAACCATAAATCATAATAATGGATCCGTCTCTAAGTAGATCCTGACCAATAATTCATTATATGTAATTCGCTTGTAGAATTCCCTGGCTTGATATTAGTTTCATACGTAACATATAACATATATGTAGTATTGTCTAGTGGGGTAAATGGTACGGTTGGACGGTTATTTCATAAATTTTATATCATATTAATTTTTTGATTTTTTTTTTGTATAACTAAACTTTGACTTTTGAAAACTGTCCCATCATCTCGGTTTCTCTTCTATATCGGTACGGTTCGGTTAATTTTCGCTATTCATATATATATATATATATATATATATATATATATATATATATATATATATATATATATATATATATATATATATCATGTATACTTGTGTAGGACTTTGGCAAAAACTCTCTAGACATTTTTAAAACATGAAAGATACAAAAAATAGAGATTCATCCCACTATTTTACGCTAGTGTAAAACAATATTAAGCAAATATTAAGAAATATAATTTAGATCCCACGAGCAGAAATCAATCAAGATGAGAACTGAAGAACTGAGTAAGATTAAGTATCTAATAAGAGAAATTTAAATCATACGCGAGGAAAGAACAACTTGTAGCTTGCTATCCAAGATCGTTGAAATATTGTGTAGCTTATTAGTTACTACTCGAGATGCTAGAACTAATTTAGTTTCAATAAGAGTAGTATAATAGGCTTCAATGTTAGGACTTTGGGTGTTAATTAGGTTGCAGGATTATAGTCGTTTTCATCATTCCGGGTCTAAAAAAAAATTAATATTTTATTATATCTAAACTTAATATATATATATATATATATATATATATATATATATATATATATCGGTAAGGTTCAATATCTTTTTAGTTAATTTTTATAAAATTAAAAACCTACCTAATTATTTGGTACGTTTATGCATTTATATAAAAAAAACATCGGTTTTATTAAAAAAACCTAAATATCAGTTCGATACGGTTCAATTGATTTAGTCGGTTTCTTTTGAAAACCATTGACACCCCTAGTATTTCCCATGCTACATAACTAGTGGGCGATGCCATAGTAGTTCACACTTGCATTGTCTCTATCATAAGGAAATTTTTTTGCAAAGAAAATCATAAATGTGAATCCAAATAAGATCCTAACCAATTCTAATAGTTTCGTTATACAAGTCAAGAGTCTTTTAAGACTAGCTAGTCAAGCATCTAAGAATGAAGGTTGCTAGCGGGCAGATTTAAAATTTAAATTTGATGGATCCAATGTTTAAAGTTCTTAGCATAGATCTCATCGTACATTTGAAATAACATGTTCGAAATAAATTATTTTGTCAAAATTTTAGTAACACACATATATGTTTGTGTATACGTACGTGTTGAAAATATTGAATTTAGTTCAACTCACCTCTATCATATTGGTCGGTTCTTGAATATTTTCACATCCAGCCTATTGAATGTCATATTGTCATGTCCAACAATGTGATTTGCGAGGAGTGTCCCAACAACCAAGTAAGTAGAAAAACTGAAAAGAGAAAAATAAACACATATAATTCCATGTGATCATAGGGAATGGTCCTGAAAATGCTACACAACTAAGACAGAAAAATGTGAGACATTTTATGAACTAAAGCTTATTAGCCCTATGAATAGCGTGTTACATGTAATTGCTACCACATTATTTATGTACAAATTTGCCATGCAATGTTTTTGCAATAGTCTGCAGAGCCAATCAAGGTGCAAAATTAATTAAATCGACACATACAGAGGCGGAGGCAGGATTGAAGAAACCTGGATGCTAAAATGTGACAGTTGAGAGTCAATTGAATCCATGTTCTAATACAATTCCGATTTTTGAATATCTTTTTTGATTACGATAAAAACTTTCATTTTTTGGATCAAACAACTAATGTGTGTATAAAAGAAAATATCTCACCTATACACTATGATTTTTCTAGCAAATTAAAGGAGATTCATCACTTGACCACGTTGGACCTGGCTCTGCCACCGTGGCCGAAGCTAGCTTGAAGAGAGGGGTTCAATTGATATATAATTCCATTCGTTGAATATATTTACCATGTAAATAAAGCAAGAATTAGTGTTTTTAGTTATACATACGTACATTAAAGAATTTTCATGAAATTTGCTCCAGATCACAAATTCAAATCTCCTGTATCACATTTTTAAATTTCCTTATATAAAATTTTGACTCGACCATTGAACAAAAGGTACATGTTTAACACACCTAGATTTTTATGATCTAGTTAGGAGAGATAAGTTGATGGAGACACGAGAGATGTTGCTCGTTGGATATGCACTTCAATTTTATATATTAAATAAGTTAATTGTCTAGGGAAGTTAAGTGTAATACTCCCAATATATTGTGTGAGGTCCCAAGAAAATATTTAGATTGGTATACACTATAGTATTATTTTCAAGATGTCAAAAATGTATAGAATTGACAATAACATTTTAGTAATAATAAATATATTGTTGCTAAAAAACGTAAATGATAATAAAAATTTAATATATTGTTGTTAAAAAATATAAATGACAACAAAAAAAATTGTTGTTGCGAAAACTTTTCGCATCGAATGTTATTGCAATGGCATACAATAATTATTGTTGTTGCGAAAAATATTTTCGGTAACAATATCTAACATATGATAATAAAAATGTTATTGACAAATATCTTTTGTCTTGTAGTAGTGTACCATTCAACTTATAATCTTTGACTACTTGACCTAAAGATGCAGCAGGTAGGAATTTTTATCAAAACACTTATAGCCCCACGTACCATACGGTCTATCTTTTCCTATATTTCGTGGTCCAAATATATATTTAAAAGATATAAAGAATCCCAACGAATTTTATTTTGCAATCTTGTACTAGTTGAATTATTTAATAATGTGTTTCAACATATATCACTAAAATAGTAACATAACAGTAGGTTATGAATAAACAGTATCATAACATGATTCCCTTTCCAAACATTAGAAAGGATAGAATAATGTCTTCAATACAATATAATACAAAGTCATGTTGCACACATGTTACTACACTCAAACCTCTCCATCTTGGAAGAATGCCCTCCTATTTCATCAATTTTTGGGAATAAAAGGCTCTTTAATCTCTTAACAATCCAATGTGAGGAAAAGAATCTTAGGTCAAGGCAGTAGCACAATATGGGATCAGTCCCTGACTTTACTATGCCTATACCTTTTAAGTTGAATCGCCACAACAGGGGTCTTCCTCAAGGGAGGAGTTCATAAATAATAACATCATTTGTTCCGGTGTTTTTTTAGTTGTTATAGCGAGATGTTGTTAACAATGGCACAGTCAGAATTTTGATAAATGTGATTCAAAATACATGAAGAAGTGAACACGTGAAGAAGCCAAGGGGTTTCAATCTACTATGTAAACAAGAAACTAAATTTAACCATGTATTAATGTAATTTTTTGCCGAAAAGGATTCGGATGACCCCCTGAATCCTACCGAGCTTCGCTCTTGACTGTTAAAGAAAACATATAATACAACATAATATGAAAGTTA
Organism: Anisodus tanguticus; assembly: GCA_034509755.1. NCBI lineage: Eukaryota > Viridiplantae > Streptophyta > Magnoliopsida > Solanales > Solanaceae > Anisodus > Anisodus tanguticus. Next base: position 42,034,869 of record CM067558.1, read on the forward strand.
TATCGGTGCCATAAAAACATGGTTGATATAACGAATGTTGTTATAGAAGATGATTGTTATAGAAAGATCTGACTATATATAATATTTGATGCAAAATTATTTTGCATCTTTAAAAATACACACACAAATACAGTCTCTCACACAAACATTTTCTTCTTTGTTTCTGATTTTAGAACATAATAAGTATTTACTGTTAGAAAAGTGGAAGTATATGAAGATTTGCTTTGTTCTCTTTTCGTTTCTTTAATTTTCTTCCTTTTGTATGTTCCTCTCTAGCTAGTGGAAGTATATCATGTCACGGGAGGAAAATAATGGCAATTTGTGGCAATTGATACACAAATGGCAAAAATCACCAACTCAGAAAAAAAATCAATCTTTTCTTTCACTTATTTCACTAGAGAGTGAGATCAGAGGGTTAGATCTTTAGATCTTTAGACAAGACGTTTCTGTTTCATCATTCTAATTGAAAATCCTCTCATTTGTTCACGTAAGGTCGCTCAAAAGACTGACTCTCTCTTTCTCTGTATTTATACTCAATTTTTTGAATTTCAGCAGAGTGAGTCTTTCTGCTCGTAGTTCCTCTCTTGACATATTATGTTCGATGTACCAATGGTGTAAAATATATTTACATAATCAGATCACTTATAAGATAATTATTGATAAATCTATGATAAACATGAATTGATAACTTAGTAAATATAGTAACTACTCTGCAATCACATATTAAAATTCACTGATAGTACTATAACAAAAATATTTATACTCGAGATAGTTATTGTAACGACCCATTTGGTCGTTTTGCCTCTCTGCCTTGTTCCGAGCAATTATTTCTGGCTGCTATCACTGTAAGTTCTTCATCGGAGATGTTTTGGAATGGACAAAATATTCTGGTACCGCACTGTAAGTTTCATTTCGTTCTGCGACTATTGGATAGGGAGAATTCTTGACTGCAATTATGTGCTAAATGGTAAATATGATGGTCCAACGAGTCATAATATTGTTATGATTTACGACTAGGTTGTTGGGAGAATACATTGCGGGTCTAGGCAAATCCTCCTGGGCGAGTGATCATCCACACCTGCGGGGCCGCCTCAGCGAGGTCAGTCCGCAGAAGCGATTGTATACAAAATCGAGTGTGTCCATTTCGGCGGAGGTTTCATGCACATACAGAGGCGCACATGCGACCTCCCCTTCGCACCTGCGCGGGTTGTATGGTTTAATGAAGTCGCACTCGCAGACGTCTTTCTGCCATGACACGGCCCCTTTGGCGGAAGATTAGTCGTAGTGGTGGCAACGACAGTTCAAATCTTTTTATTAAAACCCATTTTTCCCCATTTCGAAGCCCCCATTTGGCAAGTGAGCTACGGGAGCTAAGATCTGGCTAGAGTCCTTCTTTTAAGCGGTCAAATCCTCCTACACCCTTGGGTAATTTTTAAACCCATTATTTGAGATTAGTAATTGATTAATATTTTCTTTGTCAAACTTTCCAATTTGTTCATGGGGTAGGAGCATGTTTATGGCTTGTAAATGTTTCAACATGGATTCTTGCATGAAAACTCATCAAGATGGAGACTTTATCAATATGCATGACTTGTTAATGAGTTACACCTAGTAAAACTATAGTTTGAAGGATGAACCCTCTATTATGTCACTACCTACTTATCAATTGAAGAATTAAGAGTGTTATGGTACAATAAGCCCTTTTGCATGTAAATTGTCAAGCTAGAGACCGTGACAATAAATTACCCAAGCTTTTAAATTGAATACTTTTAGACTTGGTGGAACGATTTCTTAACTGATTTCCCTTCTTACCTTGTGGGCCCGAGGCCAGGTAGCAATTATGTCCGTGGAAACATTCCTTATGTGTTGATTGTATGAATGGTAACATAGGACATTTATGCGCTTGTTTGAGTTACAATCATCCAGAATCGATCGGAAGGACTTCGTGGATTAGGAGTCCGTGGCACCCGCTCGTCAATGAGGTAGGCTACAGTTTAACTCTTTTAGACTCTGATAGAAGTACATAGTAGTTATAAAAAATTGTGGGGTATTGAGCGTATTTGTGGGTCCCACCTTAACGGTTGTGATGAACGCTCGGGTGGGTACTAGTGTTGAACTGTGATGACGATTGATTTGGGGAATCAGCCTTAAGATGATTCCGACTGTTGTTTATTGGGCTTATTACCATTATGTGGGCACCATATTTGCCATTGTTGTGTTTATTTATCACAGTGCTTTTGATATGATATCCTGATTTTACATGGATTACGTGTATTGACTTCCCAAAAGTATGTGATAACCATCTCTTATACTTGGTTGTATCTCATTACATCCTGATTTCTTGCCTTGTATTGTCATGTGCATTCATACACTCATGGTTCTGATGACATTTATATGAGGGTGGTATGGAAATGATGTGGGTCTAAGAGATCGGGAAAGTAAGAATGCTTAAGAGATTGTTAGCAACATTAAGATGATGATGATATGCAGGGGGATCGGGTTGCCCGGCCGCAACAGTCATTAATACAGCCAAAAGTTGGGATCCGTTGAGAAATTTCAGATGAGTATATGGACTTCGCTGGTCTCCTATGGGTGTACAATTCATAGAATTTGAACGCATGTATACTGAAGATGAAAGGTACCTGACATTGCATTGCATTCATATTATTCATACATTCATTCATACTTTAGTTACTTGTATTCGGTAAAGTAATCTGGAATGATTATTGGAAATTGGCTAACTTATGTGACTGTATAGAACTAGATGATTGAATTGATTCTATTGGACTGGATTGGTTGCCATGTTTTACTTGACTTCCAAAGTATATGGTTCTGTGATATAACTCATGGGTCGGTTTAAGGTGATGTCGAATTGTTGCTTGTGGCCGGTACTGTCTAGTGTCACCACTATCATGTAGGTTAAAAGGAGTTGGGTGCGCGAAGATCTTCGATCCGAACCTTCGCATCTACTCTCTCTTAGAGGATGAAGTCTATGTGTTATTGGGCAGTTAGTAGCTTACTTGATAAAGTGTTTATTAAGTGATACTTAAGGTGTTGTTGTGTAATTGTCGACTTGTATGCCTTATATGTGTGTAGGATTTCCTCCTTAGTAAAGGTTGTATGGTAAGGGTAACCACTTAGATTATAACGAGTAAGCTTAACGAACTAATATGTGTCATGTATGTAATCGTATGGAGTCATATTTGAGGTGTAAGGGCCAAAATTAATGGAAGAGTCAATGTTGTAAGGTACAACCTAATGGTATTGTTTGAGAGGCGTTGTTAATGGATGTAAGTAATAAGCGTCAACTCATTTAAATGGTTTGTTAAATATGGTATGTGGGGGTAAATTATGCTACCAGAACAAGAGCATAACTCATTATTGATAACATTTATGTGATTTGGGTTATTTAGAAGATTGATAACCTTATGTGAATTGGGCGATTTATATGATTGATAAACCTTTATGTGATTTGGGTTATTTATATGATTGATAACCTTTATGTGAATTGGGTGATTTATATGATTGATAAACCTTTATGTGATTTGGGTGATTTATATGATTGATAACCTTCATGTGATTTCGGTGATTTATATGATTGATAAAACTTTATGGGATGTAGGTGAACTTTATAAATTAATGGATCTCTATGTGAGTACGTGACCTATGTGTCTACTTGAACTGCCTAGAATAGGATATTATGTGAGAGTCAACTTGATGTTTATTTCTATTACGTAATTTCCGTCATTGTCGGCCTATGATGCCTATGGGGGTACGTTGTGTACTCATGCTTAGCTTGTTGCATCTTTTACGTGGATGCATGTACTCGGTCTATTCAGGTTGCAGTTTGGAGCACGAGAAGATTAAGGCAGACCACTCATTCCTAGTGACCTTGATTTTCATCTTAGATAGACCGCCCTTATTCATCCAAGGCGGCGTTGTTCTACTTTCATTCATTCTATTGTATCTTAGAGTCATTGTGTAAGTCTGTCATGATCCAAAATCTCATTTGTGCTGTGAGTGCACCTACACTAGCCCGTAGGAGAATCACTGACTTTTAACATAGAAAAACTCATTTAATCTAAAAGCGGAAGTAATGAAAGATGCACTTGTATATAATGAAACTCTCTTGAAGGATACATAATTCACCAACACAACAGTTACCACCCACAATATGGTGTCACTAGTACAAGGACTCTAAGATACATAACAATGACAGGATAAATAACAATGTCACCCTGAATGTAAGGGACGACCTGACTAGATGGAGACCAAGGCCACCGGAAATGAATGGTCTGCCTTAACTCTCCTATGCTCCAAACTGCAATATGAATAGACCGAGTACCTGCATCAACATAAAAGATGCAGCAAGCGTAGCACGAGTACACAATGTACCCTCGTAGACATCATAGGCCGACAACGACGGAAGTTACGTAACAGATATAAATATCAAGTTGACTCTACAAATAGGTCCTATCTTAGGAAATATAACAATTAGTTACTCTAACCTTATCCACCGATTGACCCATAAGGCATACGGTTCACCCAACACATATGAGGAAATGAATTTATAGTCAAATACGTTTAGCACATAGAGACTCTTACCTCGACACCCAGGGATCTAACACCCTACCTAGGTCATATTCATGTTTATCCACTTCCCAACCGAACCCGTTAGATAAGTAAGTTAACCACAACCACATTAATTATATTGTTAGCCATGGTCTTATGGTTTCATTACGACACCATGCGTTTAGGTCATGTAATTTGGTAATCCTTTTAAAGGTCCTTCTTTCAACACAAGTAATGATACACGCCTTACACACACCAACTAATGGAAAAATAAGTATTCACGCACTTAACATATAAGTCAACACACACCGCAATGATTCTGTAATAAGTCTTACTAGACACTCGCTAGACAGTACCAACAATTAACAAGAAAGCACACATGCACACATGCACACATGTTACCCCTACCCTTACACATTGCATAATTAATCATGAAAATCGACCAAGTCACTGATAGTTCTCTCACACACTGCACCTACTCAACATTGTACCAAGACTTATATAATACTAGTTCCTTTTCGCTATCAAGCATACTTTCATACCTAGTACGCATTCTATCAATAACCACAAGATCACAATGTCTACCAGAAATCAACAACACCGAGTACACACAACACCAAATACGTATCAAAGTATGAATGAATGCAATGTAAATAATATGTATGTATGTAGTGGCCATATGAACCCGATATACACACGATGTTGCAGTAGCTGTCACGTGACCCATGGGGGACTCATGAGGTCCATATACCTATCTGATCCCATCAGCTACCAGCTCTATGGCTGAAGTGTCATCGTCAGTCATCACTCTCGTATCATGTATCATATCCAATAACCGACTTCCCAAGCCTCTCTCATCAATATCTCAATAGTTTAATGCCAAATGTAATATATATGAATGATATGGATATGTGTACACCATGCAACTAGCATAATCAATACAGTCAGTATTAATAAAAAAAATTCAAGTATTTAAAAGAGATGTAGAGTGATGAATGTGTGATAAGTCAAATCAAGAATAGAATACCAAACATGGCTACAAGCCCACACAACACGTATTTTCAGACATATATATATATATATATATATATATTGGGTTACCCTTAGGAAATAGTGTGATAAATAAGCACAACAAACTCAAGTAGTGGAGACAAGCCCAATTAATGGCGACAAGCCTAGATAACAACAGTCAGAATCGGCTTAAGGTTGATTCCCCAAATCACACATCTTCACATTTATACACCGGTACCCACCCAAGCGTTCATTACAACCGCTAAGGTGGGACCCCAAACACGCCCAATACCCCTTAATACTTATAACTACTATGTATTCCTATCAAAGTTTACAAGAAGAAAACTGTAGCCTACCTCATTGCCAAACGGGTGACGCAAACTCCTAGTCCATGACATTCTTCCGGACGGGTATCAAATGGCCATACCCCAAACAAACAAGTAAATCTCATAGGTTTACACACATAAAATCAACATATAAGGTTATTTATAATGGAATAGATGCTACCCGGTCCACAAAGGAACCCTTGAAACCCATCTTTTCCATTAACTACTCAATCTATCTTAGTTTTATCGATTAATCAAGAGCCACCATTTTTATAACAAAAGTACTCTTCTTGATCCCATTTAAGAAACTAATTTCAAGTTCAAAATCAATAAAGTAGTTGATTCCCTTCACCAATACATGATTAATATTAGCAAATCCATCCTAAGACTTGAGTTTTAGGCTAACAATCATTTATCTAAGTTTAGGGTTTTAAAACAAAAAGGGCATCTTCTTCACCCAAGACCCACCATTAAAACACGGATTAAAATCTTAAGAACCATAAATAACGTCAATAAATCTTACCTCATGCATTTAATATTGAAACACTAAAACATCTACCTCCACCGAGCCTCCAAGGTGCTGAAATAAGTTTGGGGAAATGAGGCTCGAGTTGGAGTCTTAGGAAATAAGAATTTAGGTTTGCCCGGCGATGTCCGCTAGCGCAGACCCGTTTACGCTGGTGCGGTACCGCTTCTGCGTAAAGACTATTCGTAGAAGCTAGATTACTAAATCTCAGGATTTCCTCCTAAGCGGATGGAGTATGCGCGGGAGTGGTCTCGCTGGAGCGGTATGGTCTTCGCTGAGGCAGAGGCATGGCTTTCAGAAATTCCCAAGTTTAAATACTCTACTCCCTACCATGGCTAATGGTCAATTTTTACCCATAAATTACACGCGTAACAATATCAGTGAGCACATAGCGAGAGATATGTTAGGGTTATAGATAAAAGGCTCATAACAACCGGACGGATCGTTACAAAGTCAGACCAGGTTTTGGGAAAAAGGATGTTTGTAAGGTTTTAAATGATGGTTAACGTTTAAATAAAAGGTTTGTTAAGTTTGTACTTTTAGTTCACTTTCGCATTATTTATTATGTTATTGTAAACATTTTTGGGATTGGTTCGCCTACCGGGGGATAGTGTAAGTGCCACCACGATGCTCTTGATTTGGATCGTAATAGTTATGTAGTATTATTTGAGATAGAATGACTCAAGATGATACAATTTATATTACAGTGTAGGTTTCCATATTTTTCCTATTAACATCGTAAAAAGAACAAGAATATACCGGGAGCGGAAGGAGGGAGAATAGTTGCAGCAAATATAAGAGATTTTTTGCAAATTGGTGGAAATTAATGTTGAAGTCTCACATCGGTGGGATAAGGGGTCCTTGGTCTTTTTATATGGACTTAGACAATCTATTGAGATAAGTGTAGAAGCAGTCACTTAAACTAGGGGCATTATAGTAATTTCACTTCATTTCTAAACAGTGTAATTAATGTAATAGACGATTAGTTAGTTATATAGTTAGGGGTTGTTATAAAAGGCTAAAAGCCTTCTGTACTTTACTCAGTTGGAATAACATTTTCAGTCTCTTCCATCGCTACTATATCTTCTTTCTTGAATCCAAGATTAGGGTTCTTCTTTTTCTTCATTCTCTGAAAATAACATGGTATCATAGTCGATTAACGATCCGTGTTTGCAATGATCAATTATATTCTACAATAATTGATTATATTCTTCCTGTTTGAAATCTCAGTTCAATTCTTTCAATTTCTCAAAAACTCCATTGATAAACTCTAATTCATACCAATTAATTTTTCTCTGTATCAAGAAAGAATGGCTGTGATTGATAAGCAAACTGAACAACCCAACATGAAAAATTCACAACAATGTTGTTGCAACTATCACGAATCAAGCTCCAGGAGTCGACTATAATCACCCCTTCTACATGTCTTCATCGGACGTGAGTGAAATTCAAATCATTTTATTTTAATTGACATGTATAGAAAACTACTCTATATGGTTTAGGTCTATGAGGGTGGCTCTTTTAGGTAGGAACAAAATGGGGTTGGTCGATGGTTCTATGTGGAACCATTGGGAATGTGTGAATACTATAGTGTTGTCATGGCTAATGAATTTTGTTGCTAAAAACCTTTTAGGATGAATAATGTACGCTTGTGATGCTAGTATGGTTTGGAAAGAATTACAAGAAAGATTTACAAAAGTTGATGGCTCAAGAACTTTTCACCTCCACAAAGAAATAGTCATATTAACTCAAGGAAATGATTTTGTAACTGTGTATTTTTTTAAACTAAAAAATCTCTAGGAAGAATTTGATGCTTTAGTCCCAGCACTAAAATCTAATTGTGCAAAATCCAAAGAGTTTATGGAGCATCTTCAGATGTTGAAGTTGTTTCAGTTTCTCATGGGTTAAATGAATCATATCTACAAGCTAGAAGTCAGATCTTGTTAATGTCCCCAATGTCTTCTATGAACCAAGCCTATTCTATGATTGTTAGTGATAAAAGTATGAAGTCTGTAGGAGCTACCGTCGAAATCTTAGGGTTAAATCCAACTGTGGGATAAGGGTCTTATGATACAACCTTATACTCAAGAAATGGAGGAAACCAAAACCATCAAAAGTTTAAGAGAAACTACAACCTATTCTGTGAAGTGTGCAAAACCAAAGGACATACTAAAGAAAACTGCTACAAAGTTGTAGGTTATCCTTAAGACTTTAGGTTCAAAAAGAGGTTCAACAATGAAAAACAATGGGAACAATGTCAATTCAGCATACAATGTGGTAGCTGACAATTCTAGATAATGTAGTGAAAATCACCAGGTGCATAGAAATTCAAATTCTCAGGTGTACAGTCAGACACATGTGTTTGGTCAATCCTCAGGTTCAAGTTCAGGGCAATAACATCAGCCTGAGCCATACTCATTCACCAGAGAATAGTACAAACAAATCTTGCAATTCTTAAACAATGCACCAGAAACAGTTTACTCAGCCAATGTAGTAAGTAATGCAATAAGTATGGATGTTGATTTAACTACTCAATAGTGTATTCAACACTGGATAGTAGATACAGGAGCTACCAATCATATAGTAGCTGATCTTAATCTATTAGTTAAGAGCACTGTGTGTAAACCAGAAATACCTAAAAGGGTTTTTTTACCAAATGGAGAAGTATCTCTAGTTCAACACACAAGGGCAAACATTTTACCAAACAACAATACTAATACTGATGTATTTTATCTTCCTCAGTTTAAGTTTAACTTATTATCAATGTCAAAACTCACCAAAGAATTGAGATGCTTTGCAAGCTTCAAGCTTCTTTCCTGACTTCTTTGTGTTTCAGGATCCCTTAAATGGAAATGTGAAAATGATTGGTAAAGAAGAAGTTGGGCTATACATTCTGTCAAGTAGTTCAGACACAAAAGAAGTCTCATTAAAAACTAGTATTTCTAGTAACTCAATTCATGCAATTAGTTCAAACTCATAGCAAGATATATCTTTATGGCATAAAAGATTTGGTCATGTATCCACCACAATATTAAAGAAAATTCTACCAGCTAGCTTAGAAACCATCTTTGAAACTGTAGACAAGTGTACTATCTGTCCTTGTGTAAAATAGGCTAGGTTACCATTTCATGTTAGTAACACTACTAGTTCTGCTTGTTTTGATTTGTTACATATGGATTTATGGGGTCCTTATAAAGTTCCTACTCACAATGGAAATAAATACTTCTTAACTATGGTTGATGATCATTCTAGAATGACTTGGATATTTCTTTTAAAGCTTAAATCTGATGTATGCACTGTGTTACAACAACTTCTAGCTTATGTTCACACGAAGTTTGTAAAATGGTAAAAACAGTAAGAACTGACAATGGCACTGAATTTACAAACTCTACATGTACAAATCTATTTCTAAAACTAGGGATTGTTCATCAAACTTCTTGTGTCTATACTCCTCAACAAAATGGGATAGTTGAGAGGAAGCCTAGGCACATCCTAGAAGTAACAAGAGCTAGTAGATTTCAAGATCAAATTCCTATTAAATTATGGGGTTTGTGTGTTAAAGCTGCAGTATATATAATCAATAGGTTTTCTAGTGCCATGGTTGGAAATAAAACTCCCTATGAACAATTGTATAGTAAAAAACCTTTAGTACATTATTTAAGAATACTTGATTGTCTGGGTTTTGCTAAGGTTGTGAATGAAACAGACAAACTGAAACCAAAAGCTATAATGATTGTTCATATGGGATATGCAGAAACTAAAAAAGGGTACATACTATATGATCTTACTAATCGTACATTTTTTGTCAACATAGATGTGACATTCAAGGAGGATATATTCCCATTCAAGTCACAAGAGCAGAAAAACACTCATATATTCACCTATAATGTCTTAAACAACACACCTGATTCACAATAATGGGTCATGACCTTACAACACTTATTAACATACAAAGTGAATAAAGTTCACATGGAGAATCATCTCAGATCATGTCTGATCACCAAGAAGGAAATCTATCTAATCGGATACAAGATCATGCTCATCAGGAATTATCATATACTGATCCAACAATGGAGATTAATTTACTAGTTGCTAAGGTTCAAATGCCATCTGAGTTTGTGCCTCAAACAGATACAAGAAGATCAGGAAGGGGAAAGAAGGCCCAGTATGGATGAAAGACTTTGTAGTTTTAAATGTTCAGCAAACACCATATGTTATGGCAAACTATATTTCCTATGATAAGTTGGCTTCTACCTATTAAGCTTATATATCAAAGATGTTTAACACTACAAAGCCAAGGAATTACAAAGAAGCAGTCACATATCCCAGATGAATTGAAGTCATGAAGGCTGAAATTGATGTCTTGCGAAACAATCACACATGGGATATTGTGACACTTCCACCAGAAAAACAAGCAATATGATGCAAATGGATATACAAGGTAATGTATAAATCAACAGGTGAGGTTGAGATATTAAAAGCAAGATTGGTGGCCAAAGGTTACAGTCAACAAGAAAGTATTGACTACTAAGAAACCTTCAGCCCATTAGTTAAAATGAAGACAGTCAGAACAGTTTTGACTATTGCTTCACAAAGGAACTGGAATATACACCAAATGGATGTATTTAATGCATTTCTACAAGGTGATCTAAATGATGAAATCTACATGAAATTACCTTAGGAATTTCAGTGTCAGGGGAGAAGAATCTGGTATGTAGACTCAAGAAATACCTATATAGACTAAAGCAAGCTCCAAGACAATGGAATGCTAAACTGTATGAGGCATTACTGAGTTTTCGATTCAAGCAAAATGAACATGATCATTACCTATTCATCAAACAAACTTTAATAGGGGTGATGTTGTACTTATCTATGTATATGATATGCTTATCACATGAGACAGTCTACAGATTATTGAAGAAACTAAAGACAAGCTGAAATAAGCTTTGAAAATGAAAGACTTGGGAGAATTGAATCACTTTCTTGGAATTGAGTTTGCAAGGTCTAAGAATGATATTCTAATGCATCAAAGGAAGTACACCTTAGAACTAATCTCTGAAGTTGGTTTGAGTGGATCAAAACCATCAACAACTCCTATTGATACAAACTGCAAGCTGACTACAAAATAATATGACGATCTGGTTAATGAGACTTCAGAGTTGAAAAAGAATGAACATGATACATTGACTTATCAGTATGCTTATCAGAGACTAATTGGGAAGTTACTTTACTTAACTATGACAAGGCCAAATATTGTTTATGGGGTGCAAACTTTGAGTCAATTTCTTCAACAACCAAAGTCTGACATGGAAGATGCATTAAGAATTATGAGATATATAAAAAATCAACATGGGCAAGGTGTTCTACTATCAAGCAATCAGAAGAATACAATCACAACCTTTTGTGATGATGATCGGGCTTCTTTCCTACATACAAGAAAATATATAACATGACATTTTATGCAAGTATGAGATTATCTAGTTTCCTGGAAATCCAAGAAACAATCAACTATTTCAAGGAGTTTAGCAGAATCTGAATATAGGAGCATTGCCACTACTGTCACATAATTAATATGGCTGATTGGACTTATGAAGGAACTTGGAGTGGAAGTTGATCAACCTGTGAACATATTTACTGATAGCAAAGCTACAATTCAACTTGCAGCCAATCCAGTTTACCACGAAAGGACAAAACACATTAAGATTGATTGTCACTTCATAAAGGAAAAAATAACTCAAGGTCTGGTTGCTACCAAGTACATTCCAACTCAAGAACAACCTGCAGATCTTCTAACTAAAGGGCGGAACAGAGTTCAACATCAGTATCTCAGTTCCAAGCTAGGAGTTCACAACATATTTTCACTTCCTAGCTTGAGGGGGAGTGTTGAGATAAGTGTAGAAGCAGTCACTTAAACTAGGGGTATTATAGTAATTTCAGGTCATTTCTAAACAATATAATTAATGTAATAGATGGTTAGTTAGTTATGCAGTTAGGGTTCTTTTTATAAAAGGCTAAAAGCCTTATGTACTTTACTCAGTTGGAATAACATTTTCGATCTCTTCCTTCTCTACTCTATCTTCTCTCTTGAATCCAAGATTATGGTTCTTTTTCTTCATTCATTCTATGAAAATAACACAATTCCTTGTCGTGAGCAAGCTTTTGGGTTGAGTTAGAAAAGGTCAATTTCTTTATCATGATATTTGAGGGCCAAACTCATCCCAGTTTATTGTTAGCGATGTTGGACCCCCCATCTAATTGTTACGACCCAAATTACTATGTCATGCGGGAACCTATCTTTTTCCATCTCGATAGGCGAATCCTTCCCTTAATCATCAATTTAACACAATAGAGTAAATAAAAGGAATAAATAAAAGTCTAATTCATATCATAAATATCAAATGCGGAATACAACACTACCTAAGGGATCTGATCTGAATAGTACAAGAGTTTCTAAGTATTCAACAAGAATAAAATACAACCACAACCTGAATACAACTTTTGTTTAGAGTGAGAATCAAACAAAAAGTATGATCCTGCAACAATTCGACACCCCGAAAAGGGTGTAGCAAAAGTAATATCAGTATAAACATTATGTAATGGTAGGTATCATAGGCCGAGAACAGTTAGCTATATATATATATATATATATATATATATATATATATATATATATAAGAAAGAAACTGAAGAATAGACATGCTCGCAATCAAGTATAAGTAATATCACAGTCCAAAAATCATTAGCCCAAGTATAGAATATCCAGTCAGAATCCAAGAGATACGAAAATGAGGTAGTTACTAAGCACATCCATATAAGACTTGCAGTAAGTTGAATTACCCTAGATCTCAGTAGTCTACAGTCATAACCTAAGAGAATCTCTAGTCCTCGAATCCATCAAACTTTTAAATAAGGGATTAACAAGTAAACACCATCTCAAATAAAGTAACAATTAAGGAATCAAGGTTGAACCACATCACGCAATACAATGAGAATAACAACCAGAATCAGAGATATAAATGGATGTAATATGAATGTGTATGTGATGCGATGCACTGGCCAATGTAACCTCATGTTATACATGCATGCTCCGGGCAGAATATATCATCTTCCCAGCAGTCCTGACCCATGGGGGGCCCGCGAAGTCCATATACCAATCGCTTCATATCACTCAGTCTAGAGACGACTATTCCCACCGAATACCCTGCTAGCCATCCTACATCACTCAGCATAGAATGGCTACGCAATCAACATGTAATAAGAATCACTATTGTTTTCTTCTCATTTATCATTGTCACGCTAGTCACAAATAACATCAATATATCATAGAAATGAGTATGAATGTCAAATTCAGCACTAATCATGAGATGAATAACATAACAGCATCCGTAAATCATTTATCAGTCTGATATTATTCCCAAATCTGCACAATGCCACATCCAGAATACTTTCCCTTCAGACCACATTGGTAACCACAATTATACATATAAGAGAGGCCATGTGAAATAAACACATAACAAACACCATAATATGAAGCCTCGGATCTTTCACTTTCCCTCTTACCATTATTAATGTCAAATCACAGTTCACAACAAGGATCCATGTAGAATGTGTACGAATGATATGCATGTATCAATATCAAGTGTAAATCATAATCAAATCACAATCGTGTCACTGATGGACACATATCACAATATCAGTGTCAAGTCAATTTTGTTTCTCTATCCATGATAATACCAAGATGAATGACAGACAAATATGTCACAAGTACGGTATGGAAACTACATACAAGTCCAACAATCACAAAGAGGCAACAAGTCACAAAAAGTTAACAATACACAACCTAAGTAATCCATCCCAACTTTACCTGATGACTTACATGCTTTCTCCAACAGAATCTAACTACACATACGCTTCGCTAACCGAAGTATAACCAGAAGGTAAGCCGTAACCTACTTGGAAGGCCGAACAGGCGCCACAAACTATCCAACTCGAGCTTTCTCCTCCCGAAATGTCTCAGAATGAGCACAGTCTAATCATTATGAATTTTGTTAAAACAACATTCGAAGGATACCCATAAAAGTTTTAGGAAAGTTTCGGGTTAAAAATTTAGTTCGAAAATTCATTCCCCACCTCGAAGGGCAAAGTAGTCATTTCATAGGAAAATCGGGGTCAAGAAGGTAAAAACATTCTTCTAGAAAGTCATACGAATCTAATGATACCATATTATCGTACGAAAAAGAAAACTAAGACACAATCCAAAAAGTTACTCCGGACCCACAAAGGCAAAATTGGAACTTTAAATTGGAAAAATAATACTTATACCCCAAATAGTTATAACCCAAAGTTTCATGGGTTTTCATTATCACTTAAGCCCCCAATTTCAAGAAATTAGTAAAAAAAGTTCACTTTGTCAAAACCTTAAAATCAAATCATTAGAATTTGGATGGAATTAGAAACTGGTGTTTGAAATAGTATACCCAAATATTTAAATAAGGAAATTCTATACAATTTAGTCTTGGTTAATCAAGAAAAACCCACTTCTATTATTTAGGGTTCATACCCATGAAAATCTCCCATCCTAGGCATGGATTCTATCATAAAATACTCAATAATTTAATGATATAATCCATAAAAGGATGGTAAAAGGCTTACCCCACGAAGATTCTTGAAAATAGGACTTGAAATTTCTCCAATCTGAGCTCTAAAACTTAAGATATGATAAAAATGGAGTCCGAATCGGAATTGGGGAAGAAATACCCATTGGACCCCGACTCCACTTCGTGATCGCGAGGGTTCGTCCCGCAGAGAGCTGTGATCACGAGATGAGGCTCGCAACCGCGATGAAGCGTGACTCCACACCCACCGACACGCGTACGCTCGCGACCGCGAGGGGTCACCACGCGATTGCGATGGCCTGACCCCCACTGCTCTCACGATTGCGCCACCTTCTTCGTGATCGCGAAGAAGGAAACTAGAACTGGAACTAGAAATTTCTTGATTTTTCTCGAACTTGGTTTTGACACCCAAAACACACCCGGAACCTCCCGGACACAAATCAGTGAAATAAGAGGTCTTTGGTCTCCTTATACACCATGGTGTTAAGCTCCATGATTCATGGACCCGATTTACTCCACGTTTGATTAATTAGGTTTTACTTTTGTTGTCTTTATTTCTATTGCATTCTATCTCAATGTAGTACATTATATTCTGCAAGATTAGAAAACAACCATCAATACCCAACTCTATGATTCCAAATCGTGGAGATGATTTACTCCACGAAATGGGCTTCTTATATTAAATAACAAGATCAAAATTAAGTCAAATAAATATTCGTCTCAGAACTCACACACTCAATTCAAAACCCATAATATTTAAACCTTGAATTTGCGACTAAGGATGAAGAAGATTATATAGAGAAGAATGGGGCCCTGAACTTTCACGAGTTTAGTGGAATTCAATCTTTTATGGTCAGAACCCTTTATATACAAAACTTATAACATCTAAATTCTGAAGTTTATCGTTTAAATTCTGGAATTATCCCTAATTGAGGCTTTTAAGTGGGGCTGGTAGATTGAGAGACGGACAAAAGGCCGTGCATAAGGAACATTAATGTGAAGCCCTCATGGTGTGGACTACCTTCAAGATACTGAATATCTTAATGGGGTTGACACTATTATGAGAGAGTTCTCTCATATATGTCTCTAATGAAATAAAAAACATAAAGTACTCTATACCAGCCTGTCTTGCCCACAACCAAATTCGTCTTACTGTCCAATCATGACTATGCATATATTGCATCAGAACTTTTGTGAACCACAAAAAGTAAAACCAATAACTCATAGTGCAATCCCAAGTATATCGATATGCCAATCAATTCATCTTCTTATTAAGAAGGCTTAATGCATATGCCCCTAAATTTGCCTTTTTTTTATTTTGGCACATTAACTATGTGTGTTTCTATTGAACCCCTAAATTTGGAGTCAAATGAGTCTATCAAACACAATCTGACTTATACATAACATATATGATGAGTTTCATTTTTTAGCCTTGTGCATGAATGACAATTGCATCCTATGTGAAAAAGTCAACCAATTAAAAGGCCCGTCCATTTTAATTATACACATCAGTTATTAAGTTTTGATTTTGGTCTTTTAGTTTTCAGTTTTGGTGTCCAGTGTTGGTTTCTTATTTTTCAGTTTTTGATTTTCTAGTTTTAGCTTCCAGTTTTTATTTTCCAGTTTTGGATTTTTATTTTCCAGTTTTGGTTTCTTATTTTTCAGTTTTAGTTTCCTATTTTGATTTCTTATTTTCCAGTTTTGTTATTTGATTCTTCACTTGTATAACACAATAGCACACTTCTTCCTATCAGATGTGTATAATTAAAATGAGTGGGTGTTTTAATTTGTTGAATTTTTCACGTAGGATGCGATTGACATTTACACGCAAAACTATAAAAATAAAACTCACCATATATGCTATGTAAGTCGGATTGTGTTTGATTAACACACTTGAGGCCAAGTTCAGGGGTTAAATAGAAACAACACTTAGTTAAGGTGTCAAAATGAAAAAAAAAAAGACAAGTTTAGGGGGGCGCATAAGCATTAAGCCTATTAATAATGTTCGCGTGAGTTATGCGAAAATCTATATTATATATAATTTTATGTGGAATAAAATATAAAATAACAATATATATATATATATATATATATATATATATATATATTATCAATGCGGAAATTAGCTGCGCCTTTAAATTAGTAAGTACTTGTATAATAATACTTTCATTATTAATTCACCATACATAAACGGCATACCAATTCCTACATTAATTATTAATTCATGTATTATTTATTCCTGTCTAATGTGTCTATTAGAAAAACACACATATTATGTAAGAATCTGTGTATATTCAATAGTGTATATATTTTTTGATTTGATTAGCATCAATTAGTGATCTGATTAGAGATATAATTAGCATAATTTTAGCTTGTATACTGTGTACATATAGCTAATATTGTAAATGAAATAGACACGGAAAATATTTTATCTTTTATGGTATCAAGAGGCTAGGTAATCCATACTTTAATCCGTCGACCATTTCTGCTTCTTCATCTTCTTCAAGCTCCCCTGTTCCGACAGTATTCCATGTCTGTTGAATAAACATTCGACCCAAAAGTACCTTCCCCTTCTATTATTCCTCCTCACCCTACACTTGCAGTGTCGAACATCAACAGTTTTATCAAAGTCACCCTTGATATTGAAAAGGGTCAATATATCACATGGTCGGAATTATTCAAAATACATGCTAGAGCTTACAAAGTTCTAGACCACATCTCTCCATCGAAGAAGCCGGTCCCCCCCCCCCCCCCCCGGCCAATCTCTCAAAGAAACAGACCTCGAACTGTGGTTACATATTGACGCCATTGTTCTACAATGGATCTACAGTACCATTTCCGAAGATCTTCTCAACACCATCCTTGAACGAGACTCTGCGGCCGAAATCGCATGGAATCGGCTAAAAGACATATTTTTCGACAACAAGAATTCTCGAGCCCTCTATCTCGAACAGGAATTCTCAGCAGTCCAGATGAAAAATTTCTCGGATGCCTCTTCATACCGTCAACACCTCAAATCCCTAGCAGATTAACTATCCAACGTCGGCGCCACCATGTCGAATAAAAGATTGGTACTCCAACTGGTTTTGGGTCTAACGGAGGCCTACTCAACCGTTGGGTCTCAGATCCGCCATGGTGACACCCTTCCCCTTTTTTACAAAGCTCGATCCATGCTCATTTTGGAAGAAATGGCAAGGGAGAAAAAGGCCACCGCAAACACCACAGATAACTCTACCTTGCATGTGACTCACGATGATGTGGGTGGAAATTCGGGTGAAAATCAGGGCGAAAATAGAAGGAATAACAATCGTACCTCCATTAATCGTGGAGGTAGAGGTGGTGGAGGCAATCGTGGCGGCAGAGGGAAGAGAGGAAATGGCGGTGGCCGTGGAAGCGAACCTCCAAATGTATCGGGAGGGAAACAGGGGCAACAACCTAACTTTTATTTTGTGAACTGGGCCTACCGCAGGGGTATGGGCCTTGGCAACATTGGCACAGTCCCCCTTGCCCATACCCAACTGCACCGGCCCAATTTCAAAATTGAAATGGGCCACGCCAATAATCAATTTTAGGGCCCAGACCACCTCAGGCCCACATAGCAGCAGCCCAGTCGGCCCAGTCCACATACGCACCAACCAACATTCAACAAGCCATGCATACTCTCTCGATTTCCCCTCCGGATGAACAACACCTTATTTTGGACTATCAACACCTTTTACTTTTGCAGCTTTATCTCCCGAATTATGGCATAATCGTTTAGGACATTCGGGAGCTCTTGTTTTAAGCTCCCTTCGTCGAAATAATTTCATTATGTGTAATAATTTTTGGGATAATTTTTTTGTCATTCTTGTCCACTTGGAAAATAAGTTAAACTACCATTTTATGACTCATTATCATTAACCTCTTTGCCATTTTATATTGTGCACATTGACCTTTCGACGTCACATATCCTTAGTTCGGATGGTCATTGTTATTATGTTTTGTTTCTTGATGACTTTACAAACTTTTTATGGACTTTTCCAATTGCTAATAAATCTCAAGTATATTCCATGTTTCTATATTTTCACACGTATATCAAAACACAATTTGCAAGAATTAAGTATTTTCAATGTGACAATGGGAGGGAATATAATAATAGGTCTGTTCAAAAGTTTTGTGAACAACATGGAATGAGTTTTAGATTTTCTTGCCCTCATACATCTTCCCAAAATGAAAAAGCCAAAAGAAAAATCCGGACCATAAATAATATCACCCGAACTCTTCTTGCTCATGCCTCTCTACCTCCTTCATTTTGGCATCATGCACTACAAATGACTACATATTTACTCAACATACTTCCTAACAAAAAGCTTGCATATCAAACACCCACGAAAATTCTCTATCAAAAAGATCCATCGTACTCTCATCTTCGGGTTTTTGGGTGTTTATGTTATACATTACTTCCCTCCACTTCTCGAAATAAATTGCAAGCTAGATCAACACCTTGTGTTTTCTTGGGATATCCAGCAATCATAGAAATTATAAATGTTATGATTTATCGAGTCAAAAAATAACTATTTCGAGACATGTAATTTTAAAGAGAAAAATTTTCCTTTTTCCAAATTACATGCTACTCATTCCTCAACTTATGAGTTTCTGGATGCAGGCCTATCTCTCGCTCCCTCTCTTATACAACCTACATCCACATCTCAAAGTCCAAATTTAGGAGACCATACAAACCCAATAAATACCCTCACACAAGCCCAACAAATGTCAACTCATCATTCATCTCATGAGCCGGCCCAGCAACAGGAAATTATCGTTTCTATTTCTCCTACTCGGGCCCCTTCTACCCCACCAACACTGGCCCAATCACTAGAAGGCCCAATAGACAATAATTTAGCACACACCCCCAACCCAATTTAACTCACTCTAAATCAGCTCACACCGCTAAGTACGACACCCGCCCAACAATCTATTCAAATCAGTCCACATCTGAATCCTCCCCATTCTCCTCAAATGACCACAAGAGCCCAACATGAAATTTTTAAACCTAGAAGACTGCTTAATCTTCACACTGCTACAAAAAAATTCATTTCTCCATTGCCCACAAATCTCATTCATGTATTAAACGATCATAATTGGAAAATGGTCATGAAAGATGAATACGATGCTTTTATTAAAAATAAGACGTGAATATTATTCGAAGTTTGTGGATTTTCAGGCATAAAAAGAAAATCTGACAGCTCATTTGATATGCATAAAGCCCGCCTTGTAGGTAATGGTGCAGGACAACAAACTGGTGTAGATTGTGGCGAAACTTTCAGTCCGGTGGTTATACCAGCAACTATTCAGACGGTACTTAGCATTGCATTGTCAAAATCCTAGTGTCTTAGTCAGCTTGATGTAAAAATGCTTTCTTGCATGAAAACCTCAATGAAACTGTCTATATGCATCAACCACCAGGTTTTCGCGATCCTCAATACCCTAATTACGTATGCTTGCTCAAAAAATCTCTATATGGGTTTAAGCAAGCCCTTCGTGCTTGGTACCAGCGTTTTGCTAATTATGTGGCTACATTGGGTTTCTCTCACAACACTTTATATCATTCTCTATTTATTTACCATCGAGGCACATATATGGCATATATTCTTCTTTATGTGGATGATATCATCCTGGCTGCTTCTTCATATGCCCTTCGACAGTCCATCATGTCTAAACTTGGTTCTGAATTTGCTATGAAAGTCTTGGGTTCACTAAGCTATTTTTTGGGTATCTCTGTCACCCGACATTCATGTGGCTTATTTCTTTCACAAAAGAAATATGCAGAAGAAATTATTGAACGGGCCAGTATGTCTTCCTGCAAATCATCTCATACACCGGTAGATGCGAAAGCAAAACTCAGTATTTCCTCAGGTAATCCCTACCATGATCCAACTGAGTATCGTAGTTTAGCCAGTGCCTTGCAATATTTGACATTTACGAGACCAGATATTTCATATGCGGTTCAACAAGTATGTTTATTTATGCACGACCCAAGAACCCAACACATATACGCTTTGAAGCGAATCATTCACCATTCAGGGTACTCTCAATTCGATCTTCATATTTACCCCTCTTCGATCAGTAAAATCATCTCATATACTGACGCAGACTAGAGTGGATGTTCGGACACTAGACGATCAACTTCTGGTTATTGTGTTTATCTTGAAGATAACTTGATATCTTGGTCTGCGAAAAGGCAGCCTACCTTGTCTCGATCTAGTGCTGAGGCCAAATGTCGAGGGGTGGCTAATATCGTCTCTGAATCTTGTTGGATTCGGAACTTACTTTTGGAACTTCATTGTCCAGTTACAAAAGCAACATGGCTATACTGTGACAATGTTAGTGCAGTATATCTTTCAGGCAACCCAGTTCAACATCAACGCACTAAACACATTGAAATGGATATATACTTCGTACGTGAGAAAGTCGCTCGTGGTCAAGTATGAGTCCTACATGTCCCTTCACGCTATAAAATTGCCGATATCTTTACTAAAGGACTCCCGCTGCAACTCTTTGATGATTTTCGAGATAGTCTCAACGTACGCAAATCTTCCGCTTCGACTAAAGGGTATATTAGAAATATACACAGATCATGTAAGAATCTGTGTATATTCAATAGTATATCTATTTAGTGATTTGATTAGCACCAATTAATGATTTGATTAGTGATCTGATTAGAGATATAATTAGCATAATTTCAGCTTGTATACTGTGTATATATTACCAATATTTTAAATGAAAGAGACACGAAAAACATTTTATCTTTTAGTGTCTCTGGACCAAACAACCAGGCCCCTAAGTATTGTTGCTCATAGTTATATGAAAAGAGCACATTTATGCACTAAGATTCTGTTATGCGAGAATCTCGAGAAAAGGCGATCCACGTTTAATCTATCTATTAGACACAGTTTTTTGATTACACGACGATAACTTTAATTCTTATTATTGGAATTGTACCAAGGCTTCGGTCACGAAGCTCATACTTATATGAATTAAGAAAAGGGCGGAAAGAGATTAAGAGAAAGAGACATTACAAATATTATAGTCATCGACTCTTTATGATGGCGGAAATCAATGCATGATAGATTTCCTATTGTGATTAAACTGCAGACTAATATTCTTATACAAGGACGTAAACAAAGGGATTTCTTTATAGATATGGATGATATATTGCGGGGCCTTCTTCATTTAACAAATCTATATTAATTTAAATTTGGCCATCAAAAGGGTGTTGAATAAAAAAGCTTTGGCCATCAAAAGGGTGTTGAAAAAGCTTTCTTTCTAGTATCCAAGTGGATCAAATCGTTATAGAATAACCAAAATAACTCCTGAACAATATTTTATACGCACCTGAAAAGAATAATATTGCAGGGTATTTTTTAAATTTAATTCTCATTCGGTGTTCAGTATCCTCTTCTCGAATCCGAGACCTCTGAGATGGGGTACTTAGCTCTTTCTATCAAAGGTGACTCCATAATCGGAACTCGAACCTGAAATTTATAGTTAAAGATAGAGTACTTACCATTTTCTAACAAAAGCGATTGCCTATTAAAACTTGAAACTCAAAACTTTAATTAAGGATAAAAAAGCAATTAATGAAGAAGTTCACAAAAAAAAAAAGTACTTAATTATTTCCTGCAATGCAAAGTATTATCATAAGAAGGAAATAGACAAAAAGTCCAACAGGAAATGCATATTATATAGTATTGGACAATTAAATAGCTGGTATCCCCAAAAGATGGAACATAATTAAGGAAAATGGGAATTTTGGATACTTGTTAAGGGACAAAATGACGAAATTAGAAAAAGGCTACAAATTAAAAGTAATTTGCATATCTTCAATATTTCACACAAGTTGCATAGGTATGCATGGTGGATACAATAATAAGTGCTGAATTGGAAATATATGCTACTTCCTCCGTTCCAATTTATATCGCAACTTTTTTATTTTTGAGAGTCAATTTAATTAAACTTTAAAGTTAAATTGGATAACATTAACTCAATAATTTAAAATTAACATTTATATATTTGAAAACTACATGAAAAGTACTATAAATTACATCTTTTCTCATATCAATTTAGTAAAAAATACTTCTTAAAATATTGGTCAAAATTCACGCAGTTTGAATCTCGGAAAGCGAAAAGTGTCACATAAATTGAGACAGATAAAGTATATGTTTTGCAGTAAACAAATTAAACATACGTTTGAGTTTTATTGATCAAACCCCCCCCCCCCCCCAAAAAAAAAGAATAATTAAGATAATGCATAACTACTCTCAACATGCAAAACAGCAAATTAAAAGCATGAGCTAGACTGTTAGATAGTATTTGGGTAAACTTCTAAATTAATCAAACCAACTTATCAACACGTCTTAACTTATCTACGCGTTTCTTAAACATCCAAATGCTTATAAATCAGTTTCTATATTTTTGCTGGAACACGTAATAAATAAATTTCAACACTTAATACTTATCAACTAAAACGAATGAGCTTACTTTTAAACTGGTAATTTTTCTTCAAAAAGAATTCCACACTACAAGTAAACCTTGCTTCATTTTTATGTATTTCATCGTAATTAGTATGGTGAAGAGAAGTATTGGAACAACGGTAAATTATATTAAAATAGTCTCTGTAGGAGACTATTCGAGCTGTGGAATAAGTTGTTAATTCTTGCGTTAGGGAAGTTGCTATATTATAGCCTCTTGAAGTGCGACCCTTCCTCAGATCATATGTGAGCGCGAGATACTTTGGATACTGAACTCCCTTTTAAAAAAATGCAATTGGTATATGGCTCTCTAAGTCTAAGCCGTAGGATTACAGGGGCACATTTAGGAGGCGGGAGGGTGTTCACCCTCAGCAAAAATTTACACGATATACATAAAGGTAATTTCTTTTTTTTTTATATACATATATAGATTTTGAATCATCTAAACACAAGACTAGATGTTGACTCAATGATCTAGGAGTTCAAAATTCTCCTTGAGAATCAAGGTTCAAATCTCAAGCACTACTAATCGGAGGTGAAAATCTTATTGTCCTTGACAAATTATTTGTATATATGGATATGAAACTGGAAGATGAGCTGGTATAACAAATACAGTAAAAGTTATGAAAATGATGGATCCATGAGAGTGCTAGCACTGATCCACAGGTGAAGCACAAGATGGCAAAGCATGGGAGTTCCTTAATAGTCCAAATGGGAGAAACTAATTTTTTGAATTTTCCTCCCCCTTTATTGCCTCCTTTTTAAATAATAATAATTTAGAGGTGGAATCGTTTAGATCTACCTCCGCATTGTAAATGATAGAATATACGTAATATATCCTAATATACTATGTATATTCCCTGATATTATTAAAGATCTTATACATGTGTAATTATGGTAATAGTCTTGTATTAGAAAAATGTATATTTGATTTCCGTAACTATAGACTAGGTTTACTATTGTATATCATGTATATAAACCTTTTACATTAATGAAAATAATCAAGGGAATATTCTCTTTCATGGTATCAGCAGTGTAGGGCAAATTTTTCCTTCTCCAAAAATATACTCCTTCCGCCGCCCTACTTGAACCGACGGCGACGCCCCCCCCCCCCCCCTCCCTTCAATTTTTTTTGAATCCTTAATTCTCCTCTTGTTCTTCCATCATGTCTACCACAAATAATACCTTTCATCCTGCTCTTGCAGTCTCCAATATCAAGAACAATATCCCTATCATTCTTAAGATGGAAAACTTCCAATACGCGACGTGGGCAGAACTATTTAAAGTTCACACAAGGTCTAATAGTCTCCTCCATCACATCGTCAAACTGGAAAAAGGCAGGGAGGGGATGCCTTCCACAAATGATGAAATCGAGTGTGGGAAACTCTTGATGCTACGGTCCTCCAATGGATCTATTCTACCATATCTACAGACCTCTTACAGACACTTCTCGAACCTGACGCCACGACAATGGAAACTTGGAATAGGTTGCGAGATATATTCGAAGATAACAAAAATTCTCGTGATGTAACCCTTGAGCAGGAATTCTCTCACATCAATATGGAGGATTTTACGAATGCATCCACCTATTGTCAAAGGCTCAAGGAATTGTCAGATCAACTCAAGAACGTCGGCGCGCCCGTCACAAACTATCGTCTCGTTCTTCAGATGGTTGCAGGCCTCTCTGAGGAATTTAATGGAGTTGGAACTCTTCTTCGTTAAAGCAATCCTCTCCCGTCGTTCTACCAAACATATTCCATACTCACCTTAAAAAAAGCAGGGTTGGCTAAAAAGGCAGCAACCGGAAGAAATTCCACCATGATGGTGGCCAACACCGATGACCCTCACTCATTTTTGGAAATTTATGGCCAAAACCGTAATAATGGTGGCGACAAAAAGGGTCAAAATTAAAAATATAATGGCAAAAACCGTGGCGGTGGCCGCGGCAGTGACGGTGGCAACGGTGGCAGCTGTGGTGGCGGCAGTGGTGGAGGACTGGGTGACGGCAGCGGCCAGCAAGGGCCTGGGCCGCAGCACCACTAGCCGCAACCTTGGGCCAGTAGACCATGGTAGTGGGGCTGGGGCAGTGGCCCACTCCACCTTATTCGGCTCCTCAATTTTGGGCCAGGCCTAATAGCAACCAACAACAGGCTCGGCAGAACCAAGCCTGGCAGCATCTTGGCTTACTTGGGCCTCGGCCTCAACAGGCCTTCGCTGCTGCGGGTCCAGCAGCAGCCCCGACCCACACGGATATCGAGGCAGCGATGCATACACTTGGATTAAATCCTCCGGATGCAAATTGGTACATGGACACCGGTGCTACTTCTCACATGACATCAACACCAGGTAATCTCTCATCTTATTTCAATTTGAGCAAAAATTGTGGCATAATTGTTGGTAATTGTCATTCAATTCCAATTTGTGGTTATGGTCACATAAATTTATCTCCCCCGAACTCACCTTTAGCCTTGAAAAATATCATTCATGCTCCTAAATTAATTAAAAATTTGGTGTTTGTTCGAAAATTTACTACTGATAATTGGGTTTCTGTTGACTTTGACCCTTTTGGATTTTCTGTGAAGGATTTTTCGACGGGGATACCTCTAATGAGATGTATAGTCGGGACGATCTCTATCCCATCACCACCACCACCACCACTAAACAAGCCACACCGTCAATGTTTGTCGTTTTAGCACCTTCCTTATGGCATATGCGTTTGGGTCATCCGGAGGCGTATGTTCTTTCCTCTCTTAAAAACAATAATTTTATTGAGTGTAATAGTGCAGGTAGACTAATGTTTGTCCTTCTTGTCCGCTTTGGAAACATGTTAAATTACCGTTTGTTGCCTCCAATTCTAGTACTATGTTGCCATTTGATATTATTCATAGTTATTTGTGGACATCTTCCGTTTTGAGCTCTTTGGGCCACCGTTATTATGTGTTTTTTTGGATGATTATTCTAATTTTCTGTGGACCTTTCCGTTATCTAAAAAGTCTCAAGTTTATTCTACATTTCTATTATTTAGAGCATTCATCCGAACCCAATTTGAACGGAAAGTTAAAAACATTCAATGTGATAATTGACGGGAATTTGATAATGAGCCGTTTAGAGAATTTTGCAAGGTTAATGGTATATCTTTTCGGTTTTCTTGTCCACATACATCCTCACAGAATGGGAAAGCCAGCGAAAAATCCGCACCATTAATAATATTGTTCGGACATTACTAGCTCATGCTTCATTACCACCTTCATTTTGGCATCATGAATTACAAATGGTCACTTACCTTCTTAACATACTCCCTAGCAAAGGATTAGCATACCAATCTCCTCAATACTCAGCCTCCGCGAATAGTTGCCGGTTTGACCACCGGACTAAATGTCTCTCCACAATCCACGCTAACCTGTTGAGTTTTGCCATCACCTACATGACGTGTTTTATGCCTCTCAAAACAACCATAAGATTTTCCCTTATGAATAAAATTCCACATAGAACGAATCACATTAACACCAGGCGGACGGAGCACCAACTCCACGTCTTATTTTCAATAAGAGCATTATATTCATCATTCATGGCCATTTTCCAATTCGGGTCACGAAAGGCAGACACTGGGTTACGTGGTAGGGGTGATTTAGTGACATTAGCCAATGTGGTGTCTGAGTCATGTTGGTTGCGTAACCTCCTCTTAGAACTTCACTTTCCTATTCAGAAAGCTACCTTGGTCTACTGCGATATATCTCTGTGGGAATCATGTCCAACATCAGCGCACTAAACATATCGAGATGGATATTCACTTTGTTCGCGAAAAGGTAGCTTGTGGACAACTACGTGTCTTGCATGCCCCTTCACGATACCAAATTGCTGACATCTTTACTAAGGGCCTTCCCTTAGTTCTGTTTGAAGATTTTAGGGACAGTCTCAGCGTACGACAACCGCCCTCTATGACGGCAGGAGTGTGATAGAATATACTACGTATATTCCTAATATACTACGTATATTCCCTGATATTATTAGAGATTTTTACATGTGTAATTATGGTAGTAGTCTTGTATTAGAAAAATGTATATTTGATTTTCATAATTATAAGCTAGGTTTACTATTATATATTATGTTTATAAACCCTTTATATTAATGAAAAAAATTAAGGATTATTCTCTTAATTTCAATTCGTGCACTTCCCTTTCAGTTACATAAAAGTTTCTCTTTCCAGCCAAAAAAAACAAAAGAGAATGTCAGCACAATTGCACAACAATATATACTCTCACTGTTCACTTTATTTACTTTTCATGTTTAACTTTTCTAGAGTAATTTAACTAATCTTAGTTCCAAGTTAAATTGAATTAAGATTAATATAATATTTTAAAATTAAAATTTATATGTTTAAAAACTATATGAAAAATACTATAAGTTACAAATTTTTTCATATTAATATGATTAAAAAATATATCTTAAATATTAGTCAAAGTTTATATAGTTTGATTTTCGATAAACGAAACGTGGCAAGTAAAAGTGAACGTAGAGTGTATATATATGGTATGGTATCAGCAGTGTCATCTCAATAACATACTAAACTAGTAAGAGCATATATATCACTCAACATATGGGGTAAAAATTCTTGTGCCAAAGGTTTCACCGGCCACTTAGATCGATAATATGTGTATTTATATTTCTTCTTTTCGTAATTTCCCAATAATTGTACAAAAAATGATATTTCCTCCCACTTCAAAAAAGGTTCTTGAATTTATGAGTTGCAACAATTCTACGCTTGAACCCGAACCTTTAAACATTTATGCTACTGGATTCACAACTTATTGTATATACATATCTAATAGATTTCTCAAACACATATACAGGGTCTAACTAAAGTTATTCGATTCTATCAAATTCATAACTATAAATGAATTAGGGATTCGGTGACAAGCCAGGGACTGTTACGTTATAAAGAACAAGTAGTACTATATCAACCCGCAAGGGTAGTCAAGTTGGTGTAGCAGTAGAGCGCGGAACCGCAAGGTCACGAGTTCGATCCCCTGCATAAACCTTCTTGGTTGAGCCTATCACACATGGCTTGCCAAGTGTGGTTAATCGGCTGACGTGGTTTGCAGGCTATTGCGTCAGTCCGGGGTTTACCCTGTGCTCACTCGAGAGAGTAGCGGCTGCGGGTTCCTTCGTGAACAAAAAAAAAAAGTAGTACTATATCAAGCAAAAGCTCTATCTTCAAAATGCTGGACAGTTTCCAAAATTTTGGATGATTTAATTAGGGGGCCACCCTCCCAAAAGAGAAAGGGAATTGTCAAAGAGCCAAAAAGGGTAAAGATTGTGGAAGATCAAACAATACAAAAGGGAATTGACTATGAAGATATACTTGGGTCCATCATCTTCTTAACATAGATTCTTTGGTACCTTCCTTATCCACAATTTACTACAAGAAAGTATAGAATTGACGACAAAACTTTAGCAACAATAAATATACTATTTCTAAATTACGTAAATGGCAATAAAAATTTAATATATTGTTGCTAAAATTGTAAATGGCAACAAAAAATAACCTATTATTGATTTTATTTTATTTTTGCATTAGAGGTTATTGCAACGGCATGCAACAACTTTTGTTATTAAGAAAAGTACTTTTGACAACAACATTTAACATATGACAACAAAAAATGTTGTTGGTAATTGTCTTTCTTCTTGTAGTGACTCCAACTTGGCTTTTACAATTTATGTGGTGTTCTATTATCTCACTTTTACTCTTTGAAATTTATTTACTCAGTCACCTAAGCATCAATATTACGAAAAAATCTTACGTAAATAAATGTGTGTTCTTTTTAACGGTTTAAATTTTTATATGAGATAATCATAATTAAATTTTACATGATATCAAAGCACACACTGAAGTCATCTTAGGTTCATTGTTACCACCACCAATTATCAAATAGAATTTTCGCCTGACAGACTCTCTAACAATTTAATTTTTTAGTTGAAATGATCGCAAAAGTTAACATCCTCCCATAGTGTGCACAATAATGAGTTTGCGAGTTCTTTTCTGTGATAAGACCTTGTAGGTGATTTAGTAGATCTGTTCTCAAATCCTGGTCATTCAGGCACATCCCGCGATTTACTGGTAGTAGTGTTGAGGGACCGGTACTACTATCTCCTGCAATAGTATGACGTAAGCCAGAAAGCTGGATATAAAATAATAATAATAATAATAATGAGTTTGCGAGTTTGGCAGTACCTAGTATTAATTAGGTATCAAATACTATATACATATGCAAAAAACAAGCGCATATATAATTAAATAAATATTTCAGAATTCAAAGTGTCTAAATTTTGAATTTGCTACCGGGTGCAGTATTCCAATCGTGTTCTTTCATTTGTTTTATTCTTCATATTCTATTTGTATAAATTAGAATATAGACAGCTAGGGTTGACGGCCACATGTTTTCCATCTTTTCTTGAGCTATATATCATTACTCCAAAAACTCATTGATTTTAAAACTTAATTAATTGACAAACATTATCATGATGTACGTAGTAGACATGTTAAGGATATATATATTGCAAAATCGTCAACATGTAATTATAGTACTTTAAACACATGGTTCAGTGTAAAAAAAAAGGTCATCTTGGTATTACTCCTAATATTTATGCTTATCTTTTTAATATTTATGCTACTAGTTTAGCTGTGTGATACAAAAAAGGGTGAGCTAATTATGCATAAATTAATAGTATAGCCACAGAAAAATTCTTAGTTATTATGATATGTTTAGCTCTAATTATAACCCGTATTCCAATATTGAGGATATGCAAGAAACATTTATAATCACTTTTGTCTTGCAAATCCCTGCTGATGGTAACCACAAAGATTGCGAAATCATTAACATGATTAATACAAAGGGTGCTGCTTTTTGGCACAATCACGTTTGGCACAACTTGGCCCAACTCGAATAAAAAGTTCGTTATACCCTTAATGAATATTTAGCTCTAAACCATTTTTTTCCCTCCAAGACTAAGACATAATTACACTTCGGCATGCTCAACTTTTCCATTTTTCCAACACCTGGAAGCAGATGATTAATCTCATTTTTATACATACATACTTCATACTTTATACATACACATACAAATTAAGTATTATACGGTCTACTAATTAACTCCAATTTTATACGGTCTACTAATTAACTTCAATTTTATACCATTTAAACAATAGAAAAAGTCATAATTACATACAACAGTTGTCTCTTGTTCTTGTCTCTTCTACAACGGTTGTCTCTTCTTCCTTTGTCGAAATCACAAACATAAAATGGACCCAAATATTGAAAATGTTGATAATAAAATTGAAAATGTTGATAATAATAATGAAAATGTTGATAATAGTTTAAGGGTAACCTTGAATAATGTTTTAGGGATTGAAGATAATGATAGTTTGCTTGCTAATGGTGATGGCGGAGAAGGTGAAGTTTCAGAGGGAGTTTCATTAGTGGTCCAGACCCATATTTGGACAGCGAGGAGGAATGAACGAAAGGATCCTATGTCGGATCAAGATGAATATGAGGATCATGCGACAGATGAAGATGAAGATATGGAGAAGGAATGAATGAGGAGACATTTACTCATGAACAATTTTTACAAGGTCTTATTGAAGGGATGACATTCATAAGTAAAGATTCAACGTTTGCATTTTACAGAGAGCACGCCAGATTGAAAGAATTTGGTGTGTTGAAAAAACATCGGTCAAAAAACGTAGTGATATAGTTAATTATGTTTGTCTTTGCTTGTGATAAGGCAAGGAAAGTAAAACAAAATAAACAGAGCAAAAGGGTTGATTGTAAATCTAAAATTAATGTTGTTTTGATGCATGATGGATCATGGCGTGTTACTAAGGTTGTTGGAGAGCATAATCATGCATTGGATTCTACAATTTCGCGCTTTATTCCCTCACACAGGGAAGTGAGAAAGAGTTTGAAGAGGCGATTTGCAGCTCACAACATTGCAGGCTTGAGACCTTCAAAGAGCATAAGACTCTTGGAAGTTCAAGCTAGTGGTCTTGAAATTTTGAGATGTACCCCCAACGACTGCAGAAATTACATTTTGTAGTAGAGGAGGTTGAGAACCTTGTCCACCAATGGAGAAGCAATAAATAAATTTTTTTCTTGAGATGCAGATTAAGGATAGAGAGTTTTTCTATGCAGTAGACCCCGATAATTCTGATAGGCTCCGTAACTGTGTATGGGTTCATACACATTGTAAGTATGCATATCATGAATTTTGTGATGTGATATGTTTTGATACGACCTACCTTGTGAATCAATGGTGCATGTCGTTTGCTTCATTTGTTGGTGTGAATCAGCACCGGCAATCCATACTTCTTGGATGTGCTTTGATTACAAGTGAGGATGCTAAAACTTACAAATATGTCTTCTCTACTTGACTTAGAGCCATGAATAATGTACATCCAACCGATGTTTTGATGGACCAATGTGAGAGTATTAAGGTAGCTATCAGAGAAGTGATGCTAGACGCAATTCACAAGTGACACATTTTCACAAAGTTGCCTTTCAGGCTAAAGCGAGTTCATAATCATAAAATTGCCATGATTGAATTTAAATCTGTAGTTCTTGATAGCATTACTATTGAGGAATTTGTTGAAAAATGGAAGGCATTTACTAAAAAATATAACTGAGAAAATAGAAGATGGTTCTCTAATCTGTTTTTGAAAAGGGAGAAATGAGTTCCTGTATACCTAAAGCACTATTTTTGGATTGGTATGTTGTCCACACAAAGGTGTGAGGGTATGCATACTTTGTTTGATGTCTATATCAGTGGTTCTAGCACTCTGAAGCAGTTTGTTGAGCAATACTAGATAGCCTTAAAATCAAAGTATGATAAAGATTTAAAAATGTTGAATTTAATTCTAGGTATACAGAAGCAAAGGTTTTCCCTGAATTTGAGTGGGAGGAACAACTAAAAACTTATTACACTCATACAATATATGATATGTTCATGGAGCAGGTACAAAAGTTGTTTCACTGTGAGATGAGCATTCATCAAGATGCTGAAGTAGTGAAAGGTGTGGAGAAGTACGACATTACAGATTTTTCAATTAAGAATGATTTTCATGATAATAAATTTGTGTACTTGGTGGAATACAGATCAAGCGGGTCATATTTGGAATGTGATTGTAAAATTTTTGAATCTGTTGACATGTTGTGCTGCCATATATGTAGAAACGACGGCATTCACTGCACCTTAGGGAGTATACTATTACCGGGTAATGCCGTTCGGACTCAAGAATGCAGGTACCACCTATATGAGGACCATGACTACTATTTTTTTATGATATGATCCATAAGAAAATCAAGGTCTACGTGGATGACGTTATTATCAAGTCGCGAAAGACTTCAGATCACTTGACCGATTTGAAGAAATTCTTTGACCAGGTGAGACAGTACGATCTGAAGTTAAATCCTGCAAAGTGTGCATTTGATGTCCCTGCTGGGAAGCTGTTAGGGTTCATCGTGAGTAGAAGGGGAATTGAATTGGACCCCTCGAAGATAAAAGTTATTCAAGACTTGCCTCCTCCTAAGAGTCGAAAGGATGTGATGAGTTTTCTCGGTCGTCTTAATTACATCAGCATATTCATAGAACAATCAACAGTGATATGTGAGCCAATATTCAAGCTACCGAAGAAAGACGCTGCTACCAAGTGGACAGCAGATTGCCAACAAGCTTTTGATAGAATCAAGGAATATCTGTCTAATCCACCTGTTTTGGTGCCTCCAGAACTCGGAAGGCCTTTGTTGTTATATCCGTCTATGTTAAAGAATGCATTTAGATGCGTGCTGGAACAACACGATGAAACAGAAAAGAAGGAGCAAGTTATATACTACTTAAGCAAGAAGTTCACGCCTTATGAAGCTCGGTATACTTTGCTAGAACGCACTTGTTGTGCCTCGACTTGGGTTGCACAAAGTTTAGACATTATCTGTCTGCATATACCACTTATCTCATCTCAAGAATGGACCCGCTCAAATACATCTTTCAGAAGCCCATGCCTGCCAGGAAGCTAGCAAAATGGCAAATCTTGCTAAGTGAGTTCGACATCATATATGTTACCCAAAAGGCCATCAAAGGACAAGCGCTAGCTGATCATCTTGCTAAAAACCCAGTAGATGAAGAATACATGCCTCTCCGGACTTATTTTCTGGACGAGGATATATTATTTGTTGGAGAAGATATCTCAGAAGAATACCCGGGTTGGCTGATGGTTTTTTACGGATCTGCAAACTTAAAAGGAGTAGGTATCGGAGCAGTCTTGATTTCAGAATCAGGTCAGCACTACCCAATCTTGGCGCAGCTCAGATTTCCATACACCAACAATATGGTTGAATACGAAGTTGTATACTTGGACTTAGAATGGCCGTTGATATGAACATACAAGAATTGTTGGTTATCGGTGATTCAGACTTATTAATTCATCAGGTACAAGGCGAATGGGCCACCAAGAACGTGAAGATACTTCCTTACCTGCATTGCGTGAAAGAATTATGCAAAAGGTTCAGTGAGATAGAATTCAAGCATATCGCACGAACTCAAAACGAATTCGTTGATGTTCTGGCAACTCTGTCCTCCATGATTCAACATCCGTATAAGAATTACATTGATCCTATCAAGGTGAATTTGTTGGATCAGCCAGCCTATTATTTCCACATAGATGAAGAACTGGATGGAAAGCCATGGTACCACGACATTAAGCGGTATCTCAAGGCAGGCGAATATCCAGAAAGCATAACCAGCACTCAGAAGAAGACACTTCGGAGGTTAGCAAACCATTTCTTCCTGAACGGAGAAGTACTTTATCGGAGGACTCCAGATCTAGGTTTGTAAGATGTGTTGACGCTCAAGAGGCAAGCAGGTTAGTTGAAGAGATACATGGAGGCACGTGCGGGCCTTATATGAATAGTTTCACTTTAGCAAAGAAAATTCTGCGAGCAGGGTATTTTTGATGACTATGGAAACAGATTGCATTCGCTTGGTGCAAAAGTGTCATCAGTGTCAAATTTATGGCGACTTAATCCTGGTACCTCCTAACGAGCTCAATGTGACGAGTTCTCCTTGGCCATTTGCAGCTTGGGCCATGGATGTCATTGGTCCTATTGAACATGCCGCATCAAATGGACACAGATTCATTCTAGTGGCAATTGACTACTTCACCAAGTAGGTAGAAGCATCGTCACACAAGTCAATGACGAAGAAGGTAGTAGTTGACTTTGTCCGCAATAACATCATTTGCCGATTTGGAATCCCTGAGTCGATTATAACAGATAACGGAGCCAATCTCAACAGTAATCTGATGCATGAGGTATGTGAGAAGTTTAAGATCACTCACCGCAATTCCACTTCATATCGACCTCAGATGAATGGAGCAGTCGAAGCAGCCAACAAAAACATCAAGAGAATACTGTGGAAGATGGTTGATAATTACAAGCACTGGCATGAGCATTTGCCCTTTGCACTTTTGGGCTATCGCACTACAATCAGGACTTCTACTTGGGCAACGCCGTATCTTTTGGTCTATGGAACATAAGTTGTGTTACCAACAGAGGTAGAAATACCATCTGTGAGAATTATCCAAGAAGCCGAGTTAAGCGAAGCCAAGTGGATACAGAATCGGTACGAGCACTTGATGTTAATTGATGGAAAGCGGATGAACGCAGTTTGTCATGGGCAAATTTATCAGAACAAAATGACCAAAGCTTTCAACAAGAAAGTAAAACCAAGGATTTTCAAAGCGGGGAAATTAGTGTTAAAACGTATATCCCTACACCAAAATGAAGCTAAAGGAAAATTCGCACCTAACTGGCAGGGGCCTTACATGATTCACTGAGTGCTAACTGGAGGGGCCCTAATCCTAACTGAAATGGACGGCGAAGTATGGTCAAAAGTTATCAACGCAGATGCAGTGAAAAGATACTACATTTAGGAATTTTTTGATGTAAATGCACTTTCTATGTTGTAAAAGTTGCGCTCCCTTGGCGGGATATGCTAAGAAACCATGTCGGGTTTCGTCTCTTTAAAGCACAAAATCTCCCCAAAAATCCTATTTACTTGTAACATGAACTACGTTATGACCTGATTCCCTTGGCGGGATATGTAGGCGGCCTACATCGGCTTCGGTCCCATTTTTGGAAAACCTTACAATTCCCTTTTGCTTGTAACGAACTACGTTATGACCTGATTCCCTTGTTGGATACATAGGCGGCCTATATCGGCTTCGGTCATACCATTAGAAATTTTTCTCCCTTATCTTGCATGTAACAAATACGCCTATCTGATCGCCTTGATAGGACAGGCATGCAACCCACACAAGACTCGATCTTGTCCAGTTGAAAGTTTAGCATCCTCACATACCAGAAATTGGAGCAAATTTTAAAGGTTCACTACAAGAAGACGCCGATAGACATGGAAAGGTGTTGGCCACCTAAATCTTCAAAAGAAGGATTTTGGATAAAGATGTTTGCTTTGTTTCACTGCATGTCACTATTTGAGAGTTCAACAGGAATTCTTATTGATATGCATACTTTCTTATAAGCAAATTATTTTCAATAAATATTTTCATTAACAACTAGCCAAGACTGGAAACCAGACAGGGGTTACAGGTCCGAACCAGTGGGACGTGCAAGTATCAAGAACCAAAGATACAAAGT
The DNA here is from genome assembly GCA_034509755.1 of Anisodus tanguticus. Classification (NCBI taxonomy): domain Eukaryota; kingdom Viridiplantae; phylum Streptophyta; class Magnoliopsida; order Solanales; family Solanaceae; genus Anisodus; species Anisodus tanguticus. Next base: position 42,071,133 of record CM067558.1, read on the forward strand.
CAACGCGAATCAACCGTTCCTCCCCCAAACTCACAAATTTCTTTGAGTACAGGTTCTTCAGGTTGAAAGAGGCAGGGAAGCCGCAACATTTATGTTTAATTTCGCAAAGAAACTTCCACATCGCAGTACAGCCCGCAAGGATCACGTTCTTGTTTTGCGTTTGTACAAAGACGTCATCTTGACCTACAGGGTCCCAACCGCATTATGTCTATGCAAGGACAGTATTTCGACTCACGGGGTCACATCCTCATCCTCATCTTACATTGCCTTAGTCCCCGTATTAACTTTTCATCCAGATTGAGTTTTCTCGGAAGTCATTTATCAGTGGTGCACACTCCCACCAATCATCAAGGATACCTTGCTTTCTCCCCTTAAAAACAACATAAAAACCATACTTCTTGGCCATTGTTTCTTAACCCTAGACTGATAAGAAGAAAGAGAGAAAAAAGAGCTAGTTGAATATTGATCGTCTTAACACAAATATAAAGTGGAATCTTTCTATGGACGTTATACACACTTATTTGATGACCAATGAAAAATAAGGAGTGTATAAATAACGTATCTGAAAAGTATTGTATATAAATAGCGTATATGAAAATGATTAGTATTTAAAAGAGTGTATATGAAAAGTATAGTTTTGATATTATGGTTGCACGTTTATCCCAACTGATTGAGCATTGGAAAGTAAAGAATAATGATGAAAGAGTGTAAAATTTTAAAAAAATTACTTTTCCACTCTTCTTTTTCAAGAAGGGTATTAACGGAACAACAAATTAAGTCAATGACCGGTGCACCCTCAAAGGCCATCTGAAATTATATTAATACTCCTAATTGAAAAGTGATTGTGCCAAATATAATTATTCTAAGATAAAATAGTTCTATATTCTAGGAAGAGAAGAGGTTTGTATATACACAATTGCAATTATGAGGCTATTTAATCAATGATCATTGTATATATAGGTTACAAATTTAGCCAAAATAATTATGTTCCCATCTCTTAAGTCTTTTTGTCTCCGTGTGCACGCATGCTTGGTTTGAGATCATAATTATCTTGGATTAAAGAGTTCAATTATTTGCTTTATCAAGGTAATCTCTTTATGAAGGTTGAAGATTGCCATCTCAAGGAATTATTAATAGTTCAATTATTTGCTTTATCAAGGTAATCTCATTATGAAGGTTGAACATTGCCTTCTCAAGGAATTATTGAAGGAATGAGCTAAAAGTTTTATACGCCGGCAGTCTATTCAATAGATTATTTATAAACAATCTTCGTAATAAGGTTGATTAGCAACCTGATAAAACTGACAACTACCATGCTATCGCATGTTAAATAACATTGATAATATAAAATTTTCTTAAATTATTGCGTACAGTGATAGAGCCACCCTTGTTAAAAGATGTCAATTGACGCTCCTTCGCTAAACATTTACAGTTTGTAAATAGGTAAAAAATAAAAAGTATGTGTATATACTACTTTATTTGTATCTTGATATTTCGCTGTCTTATTTTCATTATAATCCTGCCTCCACCACTCTTCTCTTAAGCCGATGGTCTATCGGAAACAACTTCTTTACCCTACAAAAGTAGAGGTAAGGTATGTGTACATTTTACCCTCTCCAGACCCCACTTTATGAGATTACACTGGATACGTTGTTGTTGTTATATACTATACGCTGAATTTTCTATAACTTTTTCGTGCATTTACTTCTTTATAATTTAACCTCTCCTGCTCCTAGTGAAAATATTTACTTTGTCACTATTAAACGTATATAGCTTAAATCCTAAAGAGATATACTCAATTACTCTATTCTTGTTTTGTTGTGGTGGGGTGGGGTTAAGAATGGAGTGTAATCCCCATACTAAGTATTCTCTCTATTTATTTACTTGTCATATATTAATTTGGCACGTCTATTTAGGAATTAAAAGTAGAATGATAGTTTTACTATATCACCCTTAATTATTGCTAAGTAACCTAATAATTTAAAAATATACTTTAAAAGTTGTACAATCACTAAACCTTTTCTTGAACTTGTCAATTCAATAATAAGTGATAAGGGTAAAATAGAAAAAAGTAAAAAATTATCTTTTAATTTTTTAAAGTAAATAAGTAAAATTGGATAACTATTTTTAATATATGTGATAAGTAAAACTGGACGGAAGGAATAGTAAGAATATATTACTTTCTTGGGACAAAATGGGGCTTCACGAAACATCTTGCTGTAGTATATTTGAAACTTGGGAAATCTAGGAGGCAGATTCACACTTTGGATTGTAAAAAAAAATAATTAATCATGTGAAACATAAAATTGGTGGGGCTAAATCTAAGCCTTAAAAATTAGGGGTAAGGACACAATTAGCTATTAGGTGAAATTATTAATATTTAATGGCTCAAATTTCCTTAAAATCTATTTTGTAGTCCTAAACTAATCCCAACACATTTTATAGTCTCCTTTTTAAGTTTTTGACAACTATTTATCTCTTATTTTCTATCAATATCTTAGATGTCACTGTTTTTTATTATTTTATTTGTTTCCTCTTAATTTTAATTTCCTTTATTGTTTAGTTTATCTTCTTTATTTTTTATTCTTTCTTTATTTTTGTCTTTTTCTTCCGTTTGTAAAGATAAAAATAAAACACAAAAAAAGAAAATATTAAATATAAATATTTTAATTTAATAAAATATAAAAAAATTATATAATTAGATTATAACAAGAAATAATATAAGAAACATACTAAAGTCACTAGCTTATTTATTAAAATTTAAATTAATAAAAAATATATTTTTATAACTTTTTTTCTTGTGCAAATGAAAATAAAAGTTATATGTATCTAAAATATGACTTAATTTTTTTTATAATTAGTTTTATAATTTGTTAAATATAATATAAACATATCAAAATTAAACTTAAGCTCTATTTATTAATTTTTTTAATAATTATTTTTTGGTAAATAAAAATTTTTATTAACCAAAAGTAAGAGTTATGTACAAGTCTAAAAAAAAATGGCTCATGGACAAAGTCCCTAAGGTCCCGTACCTCATAAGCAACAAAATCAGAAATGCAAACTAACTTGCCCCCAGGGGCATAGGCGAGTTGGTAAGTGGGAAGGTGATTGGGTACAACCACTCCAACGTCGCGGGTTCGAATCCGTGTGGTGACAGTCTTTGCTGAAATATTGCAAGGGTTGTTGCTGGGTTCGTGTCCCATTGGTCCTCTCCCTTGCAGGGCTGCCACTCGCGCATATCCCTCGATTTACATCCCACCTGGCCAAGGGACCTCTAGTACAGGTGGGGGGTTTCGCCTTTGGGACTTTCCCCTTCGTTGTGAAATGCAAACTAACTAGGATAAAAATCTAATTGTCGAACTCTACTAGCTAGCTTGGTTGCATACTTTCTGTAACTAAGTACTGTATGTATAATGTATAATTAGTGTTTCTTCAAAATTTATCCCCAAAGCATATATAATATGTGTATAACTAGTGAATATATATTAATTATACATTTTTTATTATACACAACATTTTATTGTATCATTTAGTATATGTATAGAAAATATATCAATGTTGTGTAATTTGTGTATAATAAGAAATGTATAATTAATATATATTCACTAGTTATACACATATTATATATGCTTCGGGTGTAAGTTTTGAAGAAACACTAATTATACACTATCCTCCATTTACCCACCATCCATCACCCTCCCATCCTCACATTCCTAACCCCATCATAATCAAGCATACAAATGAATTCCAGTAGGATTGAGGCCCTTCAGGCTTCAATATACAGAAGATTAATCTCCTTAGGCCTTATGCATATCACTTGTTGGAATTTCTCTGAAGAGTAGGGATCTATCCACTCTATAGTTCCATTCCAAAGTTCATTTTCCGCCGCAGAAGTTCCTCACATATATATATTCCCGTTTTACAACAAGCGAGAGGCAACCAGTAGTAGAGATGATGATGGAGATGATGATGATGGTGATGATGATGGTGATGATGATGATGGTGATGATGATGATGGAGATGGTGATGATGGAGATGATGATGGTGATGGTGATGATGATGATGATGATGATGATGATGATGATGACGATGATGAGGGAGAGAGAAAAAAAGTCGTATGAATTAAAAAAAGAAAATAAATAACTAATAGTGTAAAAATATGATACCGGGTTAGGGCTTGTCTTTATTTTGAGCCTAGGAGTTATTCCGAGACATTATCTTAAAATTGAGCCTTTTGAGGCTTTTCTTTTGGATTGATGGTCATATCACGTTCTTTTTCCTAAAAATTATATTTATAAAAAAAGGAGGGCGTAAATGTGATCTTTGGGTCCAATGAAATTGACTCCAATATCAAAAGCCGTTGGTGATTGGATGTGCTATTACCTCTCCCCAATATTTCTTCAGCCTACCTTTACCCCTCCTGAACTCGTCCATAGCCAACCTCTCACACCTCCGCACTGGGGCATTTGTATCTCTCCTCCGCACATGTCCAAACCATCTCAACCTCGCTTCCTGCATCTTATCCTCCACCGAGGTCACTCCCACTCTGCCCCAGATATCATCATTTCTATTCATATCCCTCCTTGTATGCCCACACATCCATCTCAGCATCCTCATCTCTGTCACTCTCATCCTTTGGGTGTGCGACGTCTTGACTGGCCAACACTCCGTCCCATACAACATAGTAGATCTAACCACCGCCCTATAAAACTTGTCTTTCAGTTTTGGTGGCACCTTTTTGTCGCACAAGACTCCAGATGCAAGCCTCCATTTCATCCACCCTGCCCCAATACGATGTGTGACATCATCATCGATCTCTCCATTCCCTTGAATAATCGACCCGAGGTACTTGAAGCTTCCTTTCTTCGGAATGACCCGAGTCTCAAGCCTCACATCCACGCCTGTCTCACGGTCACTCCCATTGCTGAACTTGCACTCTAAGTATTCTGTCTTGGTCCTACTCAACCTAAACCCTTTAGACTCCAGAGTCTGTTGCAAGTCTCATCAATCAGGACTATGTCATATGCGAATAACATACACCATGGCACCTCCCCTTGGATTCGTCGCGTCAGTCCATCCATCACCAAGGCAAATAAGAAAGGACTAAGAGTTGATCTCTGGTACAACCCCATCATCACAGGAAAGTGCTCTGAATCTCCTCCCATTGTCCGTATAACAAGTTATTGATGATATATTTGCCTTTAATTTTTGCTGGTGGGATTTCACCAAAAAGATAGAGACCTAATTTGACATGCCTTCTATGGAAAGGTTTCTAGTGCTTGTTTGGACACACAAGATAAAAGGAAGGTAAAATAAAAATAAGACTTCATTAACTTGCACCACTTCTTAAAACTTCTTTGCAAACAGAATAAACTTGTTAGAAACAATTGCTACAGATTTTACAGGGGTAATCAAAATGTTAAAACATGAGAAAATTCGCTAGAAGTTAGAACTCTATAATATCTTAATGCCGGTCATTGATGCAAAGGTCCGAAACTTGGAGATAAGACATAGGGAGCAGAACAAGGTAACAGATCTCCTAGCTCCTAGTCAAGGAAGGAGCTAGAAAATATTTCGAAACGAATTTTAATAGTTCCTCCAACACTTTCAAATGAAATGGTTTGGATAGACATTCTAGGAAATATTCGAAACGAGTAGCACTGATTTGTAGTAGTAGTAGTAGTAATTTGGTAGGAAACACTTCCGAACTACAACGGAGCTCAAATGCTTCCAACAGTCTGCAATTTTGTATAGACAAAGCTCAAATAGATAAAGCAAAGATTTGTTTCAAAGTACAATCTTTAACCTCACTTTCAATGCAGGGCTATTCATCCTTGCAGCAAGAAGTTAGCATCTAAATTACAACTTCAGGAAGCCATTGCCATAAGGACTAGTTCAAAATTTCATTCATCATATCAGATCCATAAACAATATTTATGCATTGCAGCAACTGTACAAGCAGAGATACTGCAAATAAAACCACATCTAATTGCAAAATGCAGCATTGTTTCTTTGCTTTTTTTTTATTTGCTCTATAGAGGGTGGAATGGTAGCCAAATCTATAGAGCCGATTCATATTCTCTCCCAAACTTCAACCAACACAGTGCTACAAGCATTCGTTCAGGAAACACCCTACTGCAAACAGGAATGTCATCTCCCAAGTTTACGCAGCTGGAACCTTTTTGCCGTCTTCTATGAAGAATATTGCAGACTCTGGAACCTGAGAATCACAAAGCTAGTGAACTTTTAGCTAACATTTTATGAAATCGAACAATTGAAGAAGATGGCATAAGAGTAACAAGTACGGCTATATCTGTATTCCCAATTAGTTTATGAATCCTCTTAACTCATCCCCCCTCTATTTGGGCCGGTTTAATCCAATACTCATTAATGTCTTTGAAGACAAATTTAAGGGTTGTCTAAAGCTAAATCAAATTACTAGGAAGTAGAAAATGGTATACAACTAAGGTGAAGATTAGTTCTCCATGTAAATCCAAATGACAATGAAAGAGGGGAGGGGGGAGTGAGTGCAAATTTTGTGTACTCTCCTAGCATAGAAATAGAATGGAAAAGAAAGTTATGTATAGCCTCTTAAGTTCTACCTTAGAATCCTGTTAAGTAGTTAATGAAGTTTACTCGGACAATCTGCAACTGACCAAACTATTAAATATCACCTTCAACGGCTACTTACGGACCAATCTCTTAAATGTTAAGTTCAAAAAGTGGGAACAGGTAGAGGGGTGGGCCAGCTAACTCAAAAGGGATTTCCAAGTCACAAAAATAAAAACCTACACCATGCTGGCATAGACACAAAGAACCATAAGCGTAACTGCAGACGAAATTTCATTTCATTTAGTAACCAAAATCAACCTAAAACATTCAACTGTGATCTTGATATGATAACATGGATAACATATTCTTGAGTATAGGTAATCTCAACAGAAATAGAAAATGACGAAATGGAAAGAACAGATTTTTATGCTGAGATGAGGCAAAAGGAGGGGGATTCCCATGGAGCAAAGGTGGGGAAGAGGAAGAGACCATCTAGAAATGGGGAAGTGCTGGTAAGACCCCCCTTTTTTTGTTGCATTTGTGAAGTTATAAGATAATCATTTCTTCAAAAGCATTAATTGGAACACAAAGTCCAACAAAGGCTGCCAATGCCAACATAGAGGACAATGTCCCCAAGCTATTCAGATGATGAGAATTTTAAGATAACAATAACAACCAAATTATTAGAAATATGCTAAATTAAAGCTGAAAAAATCATTGTTTTTATGCTAGTGCCATAGTCTTCAATATTGGTCCCAATTTTGTCTGATCATATATAGTAGTGAGTCCAGCGATCAAAATTTGTTCACAAACTTCTTTAGCTGAATTAAAATCCTATGTGCATCCCACAGAGGTGCCTGATTTGATTCAATAGATTAGGAAGTACTTATATGACCAACATACCAGGCATGATGGAGTACAACTGTAAACTTAGTTTCTTCTTTCTATAGTAAGAGATAAAAACAGGATGAAATTTATTATCTTAAGGGTCAGCATTGATTATTATGGTAAAAAAATCATCCACAACATCAACCAAAAGTCTGTTGGAAGTGTAACCAGACTGAGACATATAAAGACAATAATCAGAAGGTAAAACAACATACATCTGGCCAGGTTTCTGTAATGAAGTCTACGATGTCATAGGATATGTCCCCTTGAACATCAATCTGCTCCTTCTCAGTTGGACCCTGAAGCATCAATCCAGGTCAGGTATCCATCTAACTCATTATTAGAGAAGATTAGAAACCACAATCAACACACCTTAACCACAGAAGCTCCAGTAGCAAACTTTTTACCAAGCTTTTTTGAAGCATCACTTAGTTTAACACCTAAAATGTCCAAAATAAGTGAAGCTAAATACTGTAGCGATTTGGAAGACATAAAGATAGAAAAGCAAGACAATGCAAGATGATATAGAACTGCGGATATTGCTCACCAAAGATTTCGAGGCCCTTGATGGTAGTGATACTCTTTCGTCTGTTTCTGGTTACCTTTTCAATAATAATCTCCTGCTTATCCTACAAAATATAGTGAGGACTCAGGTTAGCATTAGGTAAGATGATAGTTTCAGTTACCATTGCTTATCAGGCTCTCCTGAGGGGGAGAGGGAAGGAGCAGAAGAATGCACCAGATTGAAATAATAGCTAAACTGACATAAAGGAATAATTGGAAGTTGAAATGTGCTAATAGATAAGCCTCATTTGCTGCTTCACCATGCCAGAATGGAAACTAAATCATGCCAAATTATCTGGGATCTTCATGCTCAGTTTACCACAATAAAATGGAATCATTTCAACCAGATTCAGTAGGGCACTTTTCAAACAGATTTTAGTGAGTTCTGCTAGTTGATTTTAGTAAATGACATTAGAACTTCCTGTGGATAAGCTATTTTCTTGTGTTCCTCCAAATGAATATCCTTGAAGGGTGATCATGCTCAAGGCCATGGACCATTTACCTCTTCCAATTAAAACCCTTAAATTCCTCCACAGCACCACGCCTCACAGAAACCAAGTATCTTCACCATACCTATACTACATCCACATCAATGAATGCATATCTCAACTGCAAGCATCTTAACAGACGGTTGCAGAAAAGAGGCCATTTAATGACCTCCCAGGTTCGTGTAGGTCAGGTTTAGTTACAGTGGTCCAAAAAAGCAGATGCTTGATTTGGCGGAAAAAAAGAGATAGGGAATTAGTCCAAATATTCCAATTGTATCAAAGACCAGGCATTTAAGATTCACCGCTGCAACGAAATATTACATAGAAAACCTTCAACTGAAATTGATTAATGCAACAATATAAATTTGTCAAAGGGAGGATTATAAGAACTTCACTGAATTGAATTTTCTAAGTACTTATAATATCACATGGATGGCACAGAGCCATGCCATTTTGAAAGAAGGATTAATCTACATTAGACAAAAGGAAAAATGCTTGAAATTTCTTACTTTCTTTTTTATCTTTCCACCAGGAAGGCGCTTGACTTCTTCTTTCTTAGATGTAGAAGAACCTGACTCAACAAAGGGAACAGAAAGGTTAAGAACAGAATTCAATTTCATGCAAAGGTGGGAAGTATATAAAATGAAATCTGAAAAACAAGAAAAAATCCAAAATCAAGACCTACAGTTCTTAGTTCAAACTTTTCTCTACAACTATTGGCCCCACGGGTAAGGAAGACAGGGTTTAAAACATCAAATAAAAATTGCTCTTCCAAGAACAGGAAAAAAAACCCAGAAATGTGAAGGTTAAGAACGTAATTCAGTTTGTGAGAAGGTAGATGAAATGCGCAAGAAAATCAAACCAAATACCAAACCAGAGACCAGAGTTCTCTAACACTTGCCAAATCGAAAATGGTCAAGAACAAGATTCACTTTGTTGGAAGGAAGATAAAATGAATATCAAAATCAAACCCATAGTTCTCGATACATGTCCATTGAAGAAGTCAAAACTATGAAACGAGTAAAAAGGAACTCGACATCTCTTTTAAATTTTTGGTTATTACTCCTCCTTTAGCACATATGAGCTATGAAATATGGTGAAGTTTCTTCAATCTTCAAGTCTTAAATTGTGGAGTTCAGGAGGATTTTTCCCATTTAGAGAGCTCAGACAAAGTGCTCCTCTCTCATCATTCTTGGTCATTATCGTAAATATGTAATGCATTGCTCTAGCAAAGTGTTGCAGAAAGCAATTGAAAGGGATTGGTAAAGCCGCTATCATGTAGCGACAAAAGGAGTACAGCCCACTCACAGTTTTCCTCTTTTGCGATGCCTTTACTTCACCAATGTTTTCAGAGCATGCCCAGTCTCAAGTCCATATAAAGGAGTGAGGTACGTTGATGGCCAACAATAAAATAGTAATCAGATTTTATGAATACTCATTAATGAACTTGTTGGGATGTCTTTTGATAAGTTAAAGTTTTATTAAGAAACAGTAGCAAGATAGTACTGCAGCATATACAAAAGGCAGGACTTATTTCACATTACATATTCAGGGATTCAAACAAGTCCAGTATATCATGCAAATTCAAAACTAGGAATACATTATTCAGCGCCTGGGTGTAGCGTTAAATGGGTAAAAGGTTCCACAACATCTCCGCCCGGGTGTGAAGACTATAAGCAAGGGTTCCCATATAATGGACAAGTGTGAGCAAAGAAGTTAGCCCGACCACATCGGCGCCCGAATGTGGCGCTAGATCGAATAGCGTTGTTACATAGGGTGTTGACAAAGAAGTCAATGGAATCAGTGGGTACGTTAAAGAGATGAAGAGAGCTTAGGATGAAAGTTCTGTGTGTTTATAACATAACTCTGTTAGATGTGTAGATTGGGGATAGAGGAGCACGCACTATGAAGAGAGGTGACAGCGGATAAAAATGGAATCATAGCAGGGGGTTGGAGGACTAAAAGCATCACTGTCCCTTTTAGGTGCGGCTTTTGGGAGGAACATTGTGAAGGAACGGAAAGAGCGGCAACATAATATTCAAGGTAGGGAACAAGAACAGGATCAACTTTTTGAAGCATGCATGGTTTAGAGATAACAATTTGAGGCTCACATTCCCAAACATCTAAAGAAGCTTGAGCCAAAAGGAAATGACAATCCAAATATATGAAAGCTACAAGAGTCTTGTGTTCTTTGAGGCCTACAATTTGAGGAGGGAACCTTTGGGATTTGGAGGTAGTAGAATTTCACAGCCTAATTGAAATGCTTTATAATCAAAATACATCGCTGAACCAAGACGCATAGAGGTCAAGGGGGGAGTCGGGGTAGACTGTTCCTAGTAAAGTCCTATTACAGTAAGCCTTTAATCGAGGACGACTCAAGCTCCCTGCACCATCAGATACCTATAGCGCCACTTTTTTACTTGATTAGCAACGATCGGAACAATCCTAATAATTAAATTTGAGGAGGTGAAGGATCACATATGTTATTTGGTGCTTTTTGTGTAAAGAGCTCGAACGAGAATGTGGATCACCTCTTTGTATTTTCAGCAGCAGGGGCGAATTTACATGTAAATTAGGGGGCACGGGAACCCATGGTCTCCCCGTAAAAATAGATATTTTATGTACATATTTTCTAAAATTGATTATTGATATAATATTAATTGTTGGCACCTATGCTACAAAAAGGTTGAATGGTGCACTTGGTTGAACAATGAGTTAGTTACCTAGAGGACTAGGGATCAATTCCCACTTGCTACTTTTTAAAGTGGTGCACCATATTCTAGAAATCCTAGATTCCCCTCTGGTCAGTAGTGAGAGACTTTGAGATGGTTTTCAGTGGACAACACCAAGCACCAGAAAAGAAACACTATTTAGTTGGAATTATAAAAGACACGAGAAAATTTCGAACGTGTGACGTTTACCATTAGCACTCATGGGTTATACAAAGAGGAAAGGAGAGTTTTTTATGGGGTACAAAATGACTTTGTACACTTGAGGAATAACCTCTTATTTCTAGTTTCCTTTTAGAATACCAATGAGGTCCCCAATTGTGAAAAGATTGGGCGTATTTCGCAGAAAATTACTCCGTCCGTCCCATTTTATGGGATAATATTTTCTTTTAGTCACTAGTCAATTCAAAAAGAATAACATATTTTTCATTTTTTGAGAAACATGTACCACATATGTTAAAAATATAGTGTTGTTAGTTGACTCCAAAAGAGAAGTTGATAACACATTTTTCTTTTTGGAAAAAATTTATTCTAAAAATCCCCATCCTACCCTTAAATGATGTGATTTTATAGCCGCAAAAATTTCATGGCTTGTTTAGGACAACAAATTTCAAAAATCTTTGTTTCGTTCTTAAACTCTGTGTTCATTGAAACACATTCACATAAAATATAATAGAGGGAGTTTATCTATTTGTAGGTCCTCTACTTCTTGATATATTACTTGTATACCTGAGTTGTTTCCAACAGTAAGAGATTTAGCTTCTAACAACAACTACGCCCCAGTCCCAAACAAGTTGGGGTCAACTATATGAATCCCCATTTCATCATCTAAGCTCATTTCATATTATTATTATTATACAAATAAAATAAAAGTGAAAATAAGTTTAAAACATATAAAAATAATAATAACAGAAGTTCTCTAACAAGTCCAGAACCTATTCTCAACTAGTAGCTATCACCTGCATGGTTCTTTTACTTCCATTGTGCCCTATCTCTAACTAATTCTTCATTGATACCAAGCATTTGTAGGTCTTTCGAGACAACTTCCTTTCATGTGATTTTAGGTCTAGCCCGTCCACTTTTAACACCTTCACCTACCATAGTTTCACACCTACGGACCGGTGCATCTGTAGGTCGACACAGAACATGCCCAAACCATCTAAAGCAACCTTCTCCCATTTTATCCTCAATATGTGCTACTTGTACCTTCCCGCAAATGTGGTCAATTCTAATCTTATCTAATCTTGTATGACCGCACATCCATCTTAGCATCCGCATCCCAGCAACACTCATCTTGTCTTGTGGATATGTCGGACTTTAGCAGCCCAACATTCACTACTATATAACATTTTTGGTCTTATATTTGTTCTATAGAACTTACTTTTCACTTTGGTAGGCATCCTTCTATCACATAACACTCTGGTAGCACTTCTTCATTTCAATCATCCGGTTTTAATCCTATGAATAACATATTCATCTACCATTCCATTCTCTTGAAACAACGAGCCTAGATATCTAAATTGTTTGCATTTTGGCACCGCAATCCCATCTAGTCTAACCTCAACTTCTCTCTTCTCATACTGACTAAATCTGCAATGCATGTATTCACTCTTACTTCGACTTATCTTAAACCCTTACTCTCTAAAGTGTTTCCCCATACTTCAATTTTTTAGTTGACACCCTCACTAGTTTCGTCAATTAACACAATATCATTAGCAAATATCATACACCATGGGACCTCATATTGTATTGTATTTGTTAGCTTGTCTATTACTACAATAAATAAGTCAGGACTCAATGTCGATCCTTGGTGTAAATCTATTGTTACAGGAAACTCCTCTATATCACCTACTACTATTTTCACGCTAGTGACAGCTCCTTCATACATGTCCTTTATAGCATTTATAAATCTAATATGAATTCATTTCTTCTCCAACGCCCACCAAAGGACCTTGCGTAGTATTCTATCATATGCATATGCTTTCTCTAGATCAATAAAGTCGAGAAACTCATATATCATTTTACATTAGAAATATAAATACTTTTGACATTCTTACTCCAAACTCCTTGACAATAGAGTAATAGCAACAAAAAAAATTACCTTCCAATAATGAAGTTGATTGGAGCTGATCAGAGATTTTATCAGCTTCTTTTGAACTCGAATCTGCAAAAAAAATACATAAACTAATTAAGAAAATTTGATAAATAAATATAATTAAAATAAACGAGAATATCATTCATTGATTCATTCACTAATTTTAGGGTTTATAGACCTTTAATGAGTTCCGGGTATAGATCGGGTGCGTATTGGATCAGCCAGGGTTTACATTTGTCGAATTCGGGTCCGAACTCACAGTACTCAACGGGTAACCCGCAAATTCCACAATATAGTACTTGTACTGGTTGTGCCTTTTCCGCCATTACAGTAAGGAAAACTCTAAATCTATGTTATGTTTGTTATAATAATTTGAGGAATATCGTGAAAATTGAAGATGATTTTGCCTAGTAAAACGACTACGTTCGTGAAATGGTTATTGATGTGGGAGAAGTAGAGAAAAAAGGAATAAGTATTAAATTAGCTTTTAGCAAATTAATAATTAATTAAAAATAAAAACTGTTACTAATGTATAATCTGAGACTCTGAAAGCTATAAAAAGAATAATGGAATATTAAATTATTTTTTGTCTTATTTTATATGAAAGTATTTTTTTTGTTTTTCCATCCGGTATTCATATTGGAGCCCGATTATATTCGAATTCGGTCCGCGTAAGGTTCATTTAAAGCGCTTCCTACTTCTGATTAAGGGATGATCAACTTCATCCGTTGCATAACATCATTTGGTGGTATATGAAATCGTTAGTATTTAGAGATTTAAATAGTTTTTATCTTACTATAATTATCTCAAATTCCTTTTAGAATTTTTGAATTATTAATGACGTAGACTTGTGAGTAGTATTTTTCATGTAATTTTTAAATATATATATATTATATTTTGATAATTTTAAAAAATTAGAGTATCTGAATTTACACAGAGTTAACTACTTCATTTTTTTTTTGTATGTCATCACATAAATTGGGAGAGATAATAGTATTTATCAAACCAGAAGGTTTAGCATCTCAAAAGGAGTGAGTTGAAATGATTTTAACAAATATTAATGTGAATTTATAGTGACTCTTTCAAAATTTCAGTCTATGTTTATGTTTTTTTTTTCTTTTAACTGTTTACAAGTATTTTGTAATAAGTCGTTTTAGAACGTGTTTCTAAGAATACAGAGTATTCATATAATGGTTTTAAGTTATAAGAATTGATAGTGGAAAAAATATTGTGTTAACCTTGCAATTTAATCAATTATTGCAGATTATTATTGCATTTTTAAGTTATCAATAAAGGTTCACTTTCATTGGTGCTTCCCCTACACATATATTGGGGCGAGAGCGGACGCTAGCTTCCTAAACCGGATTTTAGCAAATTTTATACAAAGAAACAGTACTTGTTATTATAGGTCAATTTGATATGATTCTTTACACTTGAAACATAAACTTAAACTTAGTTGATTGTTGTCGCTATGTATGTTGAGACAGGTGGGGCTAGCATTTTCATCTCCTTTTTTTTTTTTGATAATCCAGGTTTCCAGGCTTGCGTCTGACTACTTCTCTGGTATTACCCAGACGTCCTGGAGGTAATAGCACCGGTCCTTCAACACTATTACCAGGTAAATCGCAGGATGTGCTCCGGTGGCCAGTTTTCTGGGAGCGTACAACTGATCAATGAGACAAGGTCAAATTCCCTAACATGCAGAGTTTCTTCGTGCTTGCGGGGAATCGAACCCACGATGTCCATGCCAGAGCGCCTTATAGCACCCAGGCTTTGCCACTGGACTATGTCCCGGAGGACTTTCATCTCCTTTTCTTAGTAGTAGTATTTACGTATCACGTAGAGTATTATTCATATATGTGTATTACTCCATTTATTCTATATCTTGATATTTTGTTGTCTTATTTTTTCTTGAAATTCTGCATTGACTACATTCTTTTTGAGCCGATGGTCTATTTTAAACAGTTTCTCTGCCCACAAAAATAGAGGTAAGGTATGTGTACATCCTACTCTGTGGGGTTACACTGAATATGTTATTGTTGTTGTTGTTGATTGTTAAAATATATGAAATAAAACTATTTTTACTTTACTTTCTGACATCAATCAGGCCTACGATAGATTAACTGTTTTACAATACTATACGTACAATATTGAAAAAGTTGTATAGTTACAAACAACTATTTACAATTTACAGATATTCAAGATATACACTATTTACAAGATATAACAACTATTTATTGCCATCATGCCATGTAGTGGAGTCGAGATTTACACTAATATTCAAGATATACACTATTTACAATTTTTTGATGAAATATATTATATTGATTACCCTTAAACCTATATGGATCCACCACTGCCAGTACCAATTTTGGGATATCGTTCAAAACTACAACTATCAAAACTATCAAAACTAAAATTTGATACACATATATAAATGACAAAAACAAGTGCAGATATAGTTAGATATATAGCTCGAAAATTCACACTTTCAACTCCTAAAATATACAAACTTTACTAAAGTATCACACCATAGAGTACCAGCACACAATCTATCTTACCAGCTAGTGTTTCCGTCTCACTTTTTCTTGCTTCATAAATTGTATAAATTATAAAATAGTCCACTTGATACCAAAAAATAGCATAGGATAAAAATGATCTATTTCGGATAGTTCAAAGGTATTTTTGGCCTTTTTTCGTATTTAACAAGTTTGTTTTGTTTTTGGAAGAAGTGTTTCAGGACTGGTTCTGTTTTTTTTTCCTTCCTTTTTCTTGTGTGTCAAAACAAGCACCAGAAACAAATGAGGTCCATATTCTTGGTGAAATCCTATCAGCCAAAATTAAAGGCAAGTATATCACCCATAACTATTTTAAAGTATCCAACAATTTATTTTTAGAAAAGCAAAAACTATCAAGAAGTTGAGACGACGGTTTTGACTGATATTAAGAAGTAATTATTCTCCATCTATCACCTTCACTCTACCTAATGTGTGTGGATGATAAATTGATGAACCCTATTTTAGTTTAGTTTAGTGCAATTGTGCAAACAATATACAGCAACAACAACAATAACAACAACTACATATCCAATGTATTCCCACAAATGAGGTCTGGGAAAGGGAGGATGTATGCAAACCTTACATCTATCTTTGTGGGGTTGAGAGACTGTCTTCGATAGACCCTCGGCTCAAAAGAAATATAATCGACAGCAAAATATCAAGATACAAAACAAATGAAGCAACAAAAAAATTTCTGCATAAGCCACGGTTAGAAAATTGATTAACTAAAATAGTTTAATATTTGTTTAAGAAAATAATATAAACTGTTTTAAAAGAAAATATGTCTTTTAATTGGAAGGATTTATTTCACTATTTTGTAACTAGTAAATAACTATAAGTGGCCTTGTTTTTTAATTCAACTTCTCTTCCAAACGTTAATTTTCATAATTGTAGAAAGTTTCCTCCATTCATTAGTAAAACTCTCTTTCTTCTCCACTACACTTTAAGATCAAATTGATAGTTTCTGCTTTTCTAAAAATAACTTTTCCACAATATGCTTAGTGTAGAAAGTCAAAGGCATGTTATATATTCACTAAAGCTATTTGCATTAATCAAATAGCAATCTCACAATTCGATGAAACAAATATCGCTTTTAGGAACGCATTTCGAACGTACTTCAAGACTTCATACGTCTGTTCATATTTTCCAACCGTTACAGTCTGATCAACAACACTATGAGGAGATAAGAAAAGTAGGAGGCAAGGACGAAGGTCAAAACTAGGAACACAAAGGACCCCTTCGCCAAAACATAGCATAGATATACAAAGTAAAAATCATTTTTTCATGTACATTTAATAAGTGTTAAATCTCCGTCACTTATTCTTATGTTTACTTCTTTATATCTTGAACCCTTTAAATAAAAATCCTACTTATTCTTATGTTTACTTCTTTATATCTTGAACCCTTTAAATAAAAATCCTAAATTCATGACAGTGACATAGTGTACAAGAGTGTATGTAGCATTAAAGGTGGGGTTCAATTGAACCATAACTTTTAATGCGGAACATAAATTTATGTATAAAAAATTATTAAAATTATAATAAATAGTAGATATGAACCCATAACTTTTAAAATATAATGGGTTCATCTAAATCTAAAAATCTTTAAAAAGTTTAAATCTTGAATCCACCTATGATAGTGTAGACTTTTTTAAAACAAATTATACTTTCTGAAAGTTGATGGATGAAAACAAGAGTTAAATCACAAGCCACATTGTTTTTGGCAGACCACAACTCAAAAAATCAACTGAATTTTCAAGATTTATGTGACACTAGCTAGAAATTGTTTAAAGAGACCTAAAGAGAGAATAAACGGCATCTTACTCAAGATCACAGAAATATCTTAAATCTAAAGCTATATTTGAGATTTGTAAATCAACATTTAGTTCAATAAGAGTACACAACAATTATCATCACTTCCACTTCCTATCTATTACTAACCCAGGAATATAAAAATGGCACTCACAAAAGCTAAAGAATGTAATAAAAGAAAAATGACTAAAAAGACTGTTCTTAGCATACTCCACAAACAACAATAAGCAAACAAAATTGCAGGATCTCTTCTCTGCCATCCATCTTTTCAAGACAAATATCACGTAGCCAGATCCGACGAACGTCTACTGTTGCTTGCACTCCGGTGGCCTCTCACCAGCCGGACCATCTGCTACATGTGCTCTACCAATCCTCTGCGACATAAATATAAACAACTCAGTATGTCTAATTTTACGAAAGAGAAAGGCTTAATACATCGACAGTCCCTTAAATAGAGCACCTGAACACATGATAAAGTGTTTCCAATTAGACGCCTTCAGTTCAAATTAAGACAATAGAAACAGAAAAGTGTCTAATAGGAACAATTAATCATGTGTTCAAGTTCTCAACAAAAACAAGCCATAGTTCGAGTGTCTATGAAATCTACTGCAAGTTTAAGGGGTTGTGGGTGTATTAAGCCAAAGAGAAAGCATATGAAAGAACTTTCAGCAGAGAAACATGAGTCTGTCGTTCATACCTTGTGTGCAGCAGATGACGACTGCAGTGACGTTTGAGAAAAGGGGAAAAAGGTTAGCATTCATGGCCATCTTGAAGTATAAAATTTAGCCACTAACTAAACAAGCAAGTGAGTACCTTTTTCTTGGTACTGCTATCATCTTCATCCTCGTCGTCATCATCTTCATCATCATCATCCTCGTCCTCGTCATCCTCTTCGTCGTCATCTTCATCCTCGTCATCTTCCAAGTCAGCAAAATCATCTTCAGCAGCTTCCCCAGTGAACCAAGAAACAGCATGTGGAATAATCTTATCTCGAATAGTTGATCTGCATAGGCAATCAGGATATGAATCTCAGCAACTAAATGAGCATATTGAAATTGAGCAAATATAGATATCATCAGCACCATCTTCCTTTAGTAAATTTTTACATCTTCCTCCAGTAATTTATATTCTGGATGCTACAACATTCACTTCAAATGGAAATTATAATCATGGTTAAGAGTGCAAACAGGCGGGTCGGATCGGATATGGGTGGGTCAAACGGATAAAATATCCGACCCACCCCATATTTAACGGATAAAAAATGAGTTAACCAACGGATAATATGGTTTACATACTATTCATCGTTTCAGGAATAGTCGGGTGAGAACACATGCTAAAAGCCAAAATAAGCTTAGAATCACAAAAAGCAAGAACTCATGAAAAATAAAAGCTGACAAATGGTATTGATAATATGAATATCCATATTATCCGTCTGGATATACATTTTTTTAGTTGATAATATCCATATTTGATCCATTTTTAAAAAGTCAGTTATCCTTGGTCGGATTGGATGGTTGTTTTTTAGCCATTTTTCCAGCCCTAATCATGGTCGTGCACATTGATATTTTCATATCAACTTACCCAATATCATAGTCTTGTTCCATCAAACTTTGAAGTTCTTCAGCCTGTCCAAGAAGTAAAGAGAAGATGATATTCAAATCATGAACCTCAAAAGAAAAGAAAACGCTTCATCAATAACCTCGAGAAAATTAACACACGAAGAAAATAAAATAATTACAGCATCTTCATCAATATCTTCTTCGTCCTCTGGAACTTGAGGTGGACTAAAGAAGTTGAAGAAACTTTCGCATTGTTCTGTTTTAGTAATGGGCTTGGCATTCTTTGAGCCGCCCTTCTTTGGCTTCTTCTTTAGAATCTTTTGTGTCAAACATTTTCCTGGATACCATTCTATCTCGGTCCTAGCGATTGTCAGCAGCGAGAAGCCATTTAGGAGAAAACAGGCCAATAAATCAAATTAAAAAACTTGGTTGCAGAATAATATGTCACATACCCTAAGGCCTTCTCAAGAATCGGTTCATCTTCATCAATCATGTGATATGTTTTAGTCAGCACAGCATTCGTGAAGTACGGATTAGTATCAAAGAAAAAATCAAGCTTAAATCCCTTGGGATTATCAATCCTGGCCCACTTTATATCCTTGAGAAATTTGAGTGCTCCTTCATCTCGCTCTGTGATCTGTAATTAAAAGAATTGGATCAGATTAAGGTAGGTGGACTAGCTAGATACAAAAAAGGGGTTAATTACACTAACCTCCTCAGCTAGCACATCATTATTCTTCATTGCAGTGAACCAGAAATCAGGTACTCCTTTTTCTATCAAAAACCAAATGTCAAGAATGCTAATCACAATTCACAAGGACACAAGCATAAACCCTAACTAGATATTTAACATACCCACTGCATCTTTATTCTCTTCCTGGTCCGCTGCTGCTGCTGCCTCAATCACTGCACCGTCGACTTCAACAACTCCATTCACGATATCAAATCTCTGCATATGTACAGTTTTTGCGAACATTACTTCGAGATAAAGGATGCATTATAACCAATGGATGCAAGGTACAAATGCCAATGCAGCGGGATCACATACCTTAGTATATAAAGGCTGATACAACTTTTGGTATTTGGCTTCAAGGGCAGCTCTCTCCTCGAAAAATTTTGCCTCCAATTCGTCATGCTGAGTCTGAATTTAAGAGAAAGAGAAAGAGAAATAGAATTCAACATCCAAGGTTGCAAATATAAGCAATTAGATTTAAACGGCAAGGAACCTAAGAAAGAAAGACTTAGGCAACTACCCAGATACTAAAATTTACCCAAAAAAAGAAGCTAAATTGGCAAATAATGACATGGGGGCATTTGCTTCAGAGACAAATTTATGTTGGGGTTAGTAATGCAGGAATAGTAAAACAAGGCCTAGTAATGCAGGGGTTGTTTTGTTAGCATGCTTAGTTAATATATTACAAATTAGTGTACAATGTAATTTTAACTTCAACCTTAGTTAATACATGTATTTTTTTTAACTTCAATCTATGTATTGCTATAATACATCTATTATTATTTTTGTAATTTTAATCTATGTATTACCAATACATGTAGTATTATTTGTGATCTTAATCTATGTATTACTAATACAAGTATTGTTATCCCACATTCTATCCCCCCTAAAAAAATACATAGATTCCTACATAACTTATGCATGTAGTATTTATACCAAGAAGAAGAAAAAGCAACCAAACATTGTATACGTAATGCTGAGTTTTATGCATGTAGACAATAAGCAACCAAACGGTTTATAAATTAATACGACTTAGAAACGACAAATGTAAGAAATAACACTACTAGCCACAAATCCAAAACCAGTTGGGGTCGACAACATGAATCCTATGTATCTATTCTATTTGGGTTCGTTTCATTCAAATACTTCATCTGTTGACTTCTACGACAAACAAAAGGTTTCATAAAACTACAGAATCTCTGCATTTAATACTTATACTACATGAATCTAATGTAAGAGTATGAACAAATACTAAACCTTAATCCAACTAGAAGGTATACAAATATTAGATGATTCGCCAAAAGACACCAACGACACATAATCAAACAACAGTAGTGCATAAACTGCACATACCTGAATCTCTCTCAGAACTTCAACACGCTTTCGGACATTGGGTGTCAAATTTTCAAGCAAGTTTGTGTGCTTCCCAGTAAGGTCCTGAAGTTTATTCTGCAAAACCATCAACAAAAGCACCCTTGTTACTTAAACTAAATAAAACCACCACACAAAACATGTAAGTAAGAAGGAAACAAACTTACCTTCAGAACATTAACAAGGTCTGCTCTGTCCCCAGCATTCAAAGCTACAAAACAGATTCAAATTAGAGAAACTAAATTGATTAACACCAAAAAATCAAAACCAACAAAAGATCAAACAAGTAACTGACTAAAAACCCATCAAAAGATGCTTCTTTTGAAGAACCAAATTTCACAAGATACACAGAAGTAATCATATGAAGTTTTTTTTCTCCTTTTTTTTGGGGGGATAAAGTTTAACTCCTTGTGTATTAAGGGTTTGAACCCCATTAAAGTTCCATCTTGTTAAAAGAATCCCCCAACATCTCACTAGCAAAATAAACTTAAAAGTAAGCTATAAAGTGTTTTTTGGATAGGGTCTAACTCTTACCCCGTCAAGAGTTTCTTCTTCTTCTTTGAAATTTTACTTGCAAATATACATAACATAACTGATTAAAACCCATCAAAAGATTTTGCTTTTAACAAACTACTCCCTCCGTTCCACAATAAGTGGTTGTTTAGGCCTTTCAATTTTTTCCAAAATAAGTGGTTCTTTAGAATTTCAAGAATACTTTGGGCATGTTCTTCCAAAATTGTCCTTGTTTAAATAATCAACATTCATTAACTACCATTTAAACAATCAACATTCATTAACTACCATTTTTTTTGTAGGCATTGATTAGGGATAAATTAGTAAAATCACTCCTAATTTTCTAGGAGTGAGCACTTTATTAAGGGGTGTGCACCAGCTAAAAGAACCACTTATTATGGAACAGAGGGAGTAAATTTTAACAAGATACTTTTTTTGGATAAAGTTCAACTATTTGTGTATTAAGGGTTTGAACCCCATTAAAAATTTCATCATTTAAACAAAACCAGAACTTTTCACTAGCAAAATACACCTAAGTAAGTTTTTAAAGTGTTTTATGGATAGGTTTTAACTCTTACCCAATCAAAAGTAGAAACCCAAAAACTTTTACTTGTAAATGTACATATTACAATGTAATTAAAACCCATAAAAATCTCTTCTTTTAAAGAACCCCATAAAATTTTACTTCCAACAACAACATACCCAGTGAAATCTCACAATGTGGGGTCTGGGGAGGGTAGAATGTACACAGACCTTAATTCCACCTTGGTAGGTAGAGCAAAATTTTACTTCCAAATAAACATAAAACTAAATAAATAGGGTTTAATTCCTTGTGTATTAAGGGTTTGAACCCCATTAAGAGTTCAACCTTTTAAAGAAACCCAGAAAGTAAAATACACATAAAAGTTTATAAAGTGTTTTGTGGATATATTTCAACTCTTACCCCATCAAAAGTAGAAACCCAGAAATGTTTTCTTGCAAATATACATATTACAGTAATTAAAACCCATAAAATCTCATCTTTTGAAGAAACCCATAAAAATTTTCTTGCAAAACAAACATATTACAGTAAAACCCCATCAAAAATCTCATCTTTTGAAGAAATCCTTTAATTTTTTCTTGCAAATATAAATATTACAGTAATTAAAACCCATAAAAATCTCTTCTTTTGAAGAAACCCAGAAAATTTAACTTGCAAATATACATATTACAGTAAAATCCCATAAAAAATCTCATCCTTTCAAGAAACCCAGAAAATTTAACTTGCAAATATACATAAAATTAAATAAATTAAAGTCTTTGTGGGTAAAATTAAGTGGATAGGGCTTTTTACTTACAAGTGTACATAATACAGCTATAGAAATCTCATCATTTCAAGAAACCCAGAAAATTTTACTTGCAAATAAACATAAAACTACAAGAAAAAAATTGTGTCTTTTATGAGAAATTTAGTGGATAGGGTTTTTTACTTAAAAGTAAGTGTGGCCAATGGCCCGGGTCGGCCCGGTCCCACCCGGGTCCCGCCCCAACCCCGATAATTAAAAAAAAACTTTTAACGGTACCGGAACTCGAACTGAGATGGGACATGGTCTCGTCCCGCTCGGGCCCGTCCCAGTCCCAGTCCAGCCCCGATCCCTCCCCTTTGCACAAAATAACCGATGCACCCACGGCCATTTTATATTTTGGCCGTTGTGCAACGGTCATTTTTGGCCTCCCCCTACCCCTTAATATTTATTTTTAACCCCTAAGTTATTATATTTACACTTTAACCCAATTTTCAACTATAAATACCTTATTTTATCTTCATCTTTCTCACAAATCTTCCTACAATCTCTCTAATCTCTCAATCAATCCCTCTACAAGTCCACATTGTCTACTAAATATTCAATTTTATTTATTCATTTTGGGAGTGAAGTTAGCAACTAGCTTGAGGATCTTCCATCGAGCAAACTTTCAATTTTCAACCTCTCGATTACACGTCGGCGTTTGGTACATTCGCTCCTTCATTAAATTATTATTGTCTCTTTATTTTATTTAGCGCATTTGATTTCATTATCTTTAACTATTTATTAGCATATTTAAAATGAAAGGAATTAGAGGTATGTTTACGGATAAGGGTAAGGCTTCTTCTAGTAGGGGTAACATGGGCCGGGGTACTTCTTCTAATCATCCTAGTCCTAATCCTAGACAAGATGATTTTGTTGATACTCAACATTTTCCTGATATAGCATCAAATTTATACGAGGGGATATTTTCTGGAACTCAACAAGACTTTAATTTAGACGATGATCTAGATGACACACTTGTTAATGTAGATGACACACCCACTAATGTAGATGCCTCATATTCCCCTAGTATGAGATGAGGTCTAGCAAAACGACCATTAAAATCAGATGCATGAAAATTTTCTGATAGGAACATAGAGAATCAAGTAGCTAGATGTAAAATTTATAAAGATGTTTTTAAATTTAAAACTGAAAAAGATCAGGGTGGGACAGGGGATTTAACAAGACACATAGAAAGGGATCACTCAGCTAGGTATGCCTAATACCAAGCTGAAAACCGGGTGCGCAAGCACACTCTCCATCGGGACAAGGTTCACATACTGTCCCGAACCAAGTACAGGGTCAAATTAACCCTATGACGGGGGAATTGTAGGCCCTAAATACAAGAAACATAGAGATAGGGAAGCAATAGCAAAATTAGTTATTGTGGAGGGTTTGCCTTTTTCATTCATCTCCTGATTTTATTCATTACATTAGAGAAATATATAATCCTACTTTTAAAGATTTTCCTAGATCAACTATTAAGAGAGATGTATCTAAATTTGCACATGAATATCAACAGTATTTACGTTATTCATTATATCATTTTAATGGCAAAGTGGCTATCACTTCTGATATAGGCCGTAGTACTAACGGCCATGATTATTTAACGGTAACCTGCCATTGGATAGATTATAAATGGACTATGCAAAAACGTATTTTAGCGTATAGATATATAAATGATAGGCACGTTGGTACTTTTATTGCAGAAAATATTTATTCAGTTTGCGATTATTATGGCATAACTGATAAAATTATGACTATTACATTAGATAACGCTTCTTCTAATAATTATGCTATTACAATTTTTAAAAATAGTTTAACTTCATCTTTTCCAAATCATTTTCATATAAAATGTGTGTCATATATATAACTTAGTTGTAAAGGATGGTCTATCCCTTTTTGAAGACATTATTAGTAAAATACAATTTGCTATAAACTTTATTTTTAAAAATAATAAAGTACAACGAAAAAAAGAGTATAAAAAAACTTGTTACGATTGCCAACTACCTTATAGAAAAATTCCCGAAGAAGTAACCACTAGATGAAATTCTTTATACGAGCAACTACTTGTTGCTTATGACTATAGAAGACCTATCACTTTATTTTTTAACGTCCATAATCAAAATCCAACTGATATGGTTGTGGATACCGATTGGGAAATTTTTTTCGAACTTATTGTATTTCTAGAGAAATTTTTTCAAGCAACAAAACAATTTTCCGGTATATATTATCCTACTATTTCAACTATGTTGTTTTATATAGCTCTAATATTTTTACTGCTTAGTGAATATATAAAAAAACAAGCTTATAAGGCAGCTATTAAAAAAATATTTTATTCCTATTCCTACTATTTATATCATTCATGATGTAAATCAGTACTACCACCTCCAACTCCCAAAAATCCAAATGACCCACCACATGTTGAACAAACTAAAGAAGTGTTGTCTAGCAAAGAATACGAAGGAAAAAAAGTATATAGGCATTACCAACAAGAAAGTGCTAGCAACCAACCGACTTCCGTACCATCTTCTTCTTCAACACAACATCAAAAAAGACATGTTGTTTCTGCGGCTAGTATTGAAAGACTCAGAAATAGAATGTGCGGTGGTAACACTACTAACCAAATTAGCAAGTTTGATGTTTTTGTTTTGCAGGGTTCTGTACCGTACCAAACAGTTCTCAATGAAGAAGGACGTGAAGACTTGCTGAAATACTGGAGGGGAATGAGAAGACCTTTCTGACACTTTCAATGATGGCCCGAGATGTTTTGAACATTCAAGCGTAATCAACAGCATCTGAAAGCGTTTTTTCTACCGGCAGTTATCAAATAGGAGAACACATACAATCATTAGCCGGAGACAGCTTGGATATTACAGTATTATTTAGAGATTGGATACGAGCGGAGCAGAGTGGAGAAGGTGCGATCAACTGGAGATCAACGAAAAAGAAGACGAAACTACAATGACATCTTATCAGAAGGTGGTGGAAGCGATGTGGAGCAACAAATTCCAATCCAACCGAAGAACCACAAGAAATTATAATGAAACTAGAAAAGGTTTTTTTCACAATGTAATTTCTTTAATTGCAATTTTACTATCTCATTTGCAACTTTTGAACAACCCCACAAAGTTGCAATTTTGACAATTATATTTGTATTATAAAAAAATCATATTTCTATTAAATAATATAAGAGGCACAAAAACAATCTTGGGATATTTTTATTACACTATCTTGTTCAATTATTGAATTGTTTATATATATGTTATTTTTAAAAATTAAGTGCAAAAAAAAATGAAAATCCCGCCGCGGACAGCTAGGACGGGCACCCTTTTCCGACGGGACCGGAACCAGGACGGGACATCGGCGAATCACGCCAGTCACGCCGGGTACCGAAACCGCCCAACCCGATTCCGCCCACCCCGCCCCGTTGGCCACCCCTACTTAAAAAGGGTACATATGACAACTATAAAAATCTCATTTTTTCAAGCAAACCAGAAAATTTTACTAGAAAAATATACATAAAAACTAAACAGTAATTAAAACCCATCAAAAATCTCATCTTTTAAAGAAACCCAGAAATTTTACTTGCAAATTGTACATATTACAGTAAATTAAACTACAAAAAAAATTGTTTCTTTTATGAGAAAATTTAGTGGATAGAGTTTTTTACTTACAAGTGCAAGTATTACAACTATAAATTTAACTTGCAAAATATACAAATTACAGTAAAAAAACAATCAAAAATCTCATCTTTTCAAGAAACCCATAAAATTATACTTGCAAATATACATATTACAGTAAAAATCCATCAAAAATCTCATCTTTTAAAGAAACACTTTGATTTTTACTTGCAAAATATACGCAAAACTAATCAAAATATAGTCTTTTTAGTGGATAGGGTTTTTTACCTTAAAGGGTACATATTACAACTATAAAAATCTCATCTTTTCAAGTAACCCAGAAAATTTTACTAGCAAAATATACATAAAAACTAAACAATATAAAGTCTTTAATGGATAAAATAAAATTAAGTGGATAGGGTTATACCAGCACTGAGATCAGCAACATTGAAGTTGTCTTTGGTGTTACTCATTATACTTTTAATGTGGATGAATATGAAGAAGGCTAAGCAAAAACCCTAGAGATAAAAAGAGAGAAGGGTTTTGGTGCCTTTTATTTCAATTTATTTAAGGGTTTTCAATTTAAGGTTTTCTAGACCGTGTTTGGATTCAAAGGAATCTTGCAGGTTGTGGTGGTCTCTTTTTTTCTTCTTTTTGTTAATTAGATACCTAGACCATGCGCTTATAAGTTATGATTTCTAGCTCATCACTTTTTACATATTTTTATTATTTTGGCTTAAAAGTAAATATTTAAAAATATTTTTTTTATTTTATCCAAATAGTATAAAAGTATTTAAAAGTTATTTTGGTTTAAAAGCACTTAAAATAAGTCAATACAAACAAGCTCTTAATATTCATATATTACACGTTTGACCACGAATTATCAATTTTTTCGGAAAATCTTTTCACTTTTTTGGAAAATTAGCGTTTGGCCATAAAAATTTTGAAAAACACCCTTAACCTTGTTTTCACAATTTTCACTTTTTTGTTTTTGGTTGTTGCTTTTGTCTTTCACTTTTCAAATTTTACCCTATATTTTTTCAGTTTTATAAAATTGATCCTATTTAATTCAGTTGATCGGGAAATGCATGCTCGAATAAAACAAATTATTCACATAATGTGGAAGGATTATATTAAATAATAGTTATTACTAGTGTTGTTGATTTTTAGTACTAATGAATCTTTGTAATAATATTTAGAATTGACGAAGTGTAATAGTATATGGTAGCAGATGAAAAGAAACGTAAAGTGTCATTTTAGTTTTGTAGCCCGTATGCATCAGTGAACAAGCTCATGCCTGTGATTAATGACGATAAATGTTGAAGATGCGGATAATTGTGAACTTGATTATATCATTATATTAAAGAAAGTTTATATAAATTATGCTTAATGTAATAGGATATGATTGATGGACATTATTTATGCACTAGTTATGTTTATTAATTGTTTATTAAATTATACCCATTTATGCCCGTATTGTATTCTGGGTTTACCACATTTTCAGGATCATTACAAGAGGGAATTTTACGTACATAACTAGTCTGACTAGAGGGCTTCATTTACAAACATTGAAGGAACTACTAATATTTTCAACCTATCAAAAAGTTATTTTTTTGCTCCCTTCTTAGCCAAATGATCTGCAACTTTGTTTTGTTCACAAAAGGTGTGTCTGCTACCAGATGTCCTAGCCCTATCATCAAGAATCTACATTTCAAAATAATAGAGCTATAAGGAAATGTCCCTCTTTTAGCATTTTAATTATTTCTATTGAGTCGGTTGCAATCTTCAAAGATGTTAGATTGTGCTCCAGAGCCATAAAGAGATCTTGCATGGTAGCTCGAAATGTTGTAAAAAGATTTAATTAATTTAAAGTAAGTTCCTTTTTTCATACTTAACGAGATATCTTGAATTTTAATTGTGATAGTGGGAATGTCTTTTGCAAGGGAATGTTTTACCCGCAAAGTAAGAATTCTAGTGAGAATTGTTGGTTATAGAACCGGATTGTAGGTAAAGAAACGGGGTTAAAGTGTATTCGAAAGGTTAAACAAGAAGAACGCTGAGTCGAGAATGGCTCTCTGTCTTTAAGACAAAATTGCCCCGTATAAATGTTTTTACGGTATTGATCAATAGTCTCCCAAGATAAAACAGCAACTAATCAAGTGTACAAAGCAAATACAATTGATTCAAGCGAAGACAATGAATAAGAACAGATTGCTGAAGAAAGAGAGCGGAAAAGGATTTCTACCTGCTTTCTGTATCGTCGTTTTCTGTATTGTCGTTTTCTGTGTGTATGTTCTTGACGAAGAACAAAACAGAAAGATAAACTAGTTTGAATAGTGTTCTGCCTATGTCTTTCTATTTCGTTTTTTGTATCTCTATTGTTTGAACTGAAGTGTTCAATATATAGGATCAGAGGGAGGCAAAACGTTTGTAACGGTTGGCCTTTATTGCCTTTGTAACGTTTGTAACATTTTGAGCAATTAAACATTTGGCCTTTATTGCTCTTGTAACTTTTTGAGGCAATTAACCAACCGTTACGTCTGTTGGTTTTAGAACTGTTGTCACGTTCCGAGACCTTCAGGGACCAAAATATAAATAGATAACATTTCATGGACCAAAAAGAAAGTTCCGAAAGAAAGCAGTAGCCCCTGACCCGAGACCCGAGCCCGAGCCCGGACGGGCGGCGGCAGCTCGCGTGTGGGGCTTAGCCCCGAACCCAAGCTCACCTAGGTCCTCTCTCTTCTAAACACATGGGTTACCCCTTGGGGCCCCAAACCCTTACTCAAACTTAGAGCTTTTATATTGCTCAATTCTTCCTTCTTTTATCAATGAGGGAGATTTGTCATTTTGGCCAAAGACCTCCATCTTTTCATGTCTCAAACACCTTACTTTGTGTACCAATATCTCTTTCATTTCTTAACGAAATTTGACGATACTTGGCACTAACATCATCTACTCACTTGGTAGATTAGGCATGTGCGAAGAAACAAGGTTTCCGACATACGGGGTCCACGTGTTTAAGTCATCAAAGATGGGATAAACTCAATCCCACAATAGTAAAATTTTCAACAATCCCCTCTTGAAAGAGAATTGGTGCACACATGGTGCCAAAGTAAAACAATCTTTCAGTGCAAAAGATATTGCATCAAGAAAGGTAGCTTTCGGCTTTGAACCTTCCTTAGTCAATTATCATCGGATTTACTTACTGCGTGGTGAACGTGATGTCTTGAACCGTCAGTGTTTAGTGTAAACCAAGACGATGATAACAACACAATAACTCTCCTTATTCATCTTCTTCTTATTGTTTTGTCCGTTGTGGCCATGGACACTCTTGGATTCTTAAGTGCGTTCATTTGAAGCGGCATGTCTTCACACTTAAATAGGTGATCTCCTATAAGGTATAGTTCTACCCCACTCACAAGTGTTAGGAATCATTAAAAGTTTTAGAAACTTATCATTTACCCATCATGTAGGTAGCACTTAATGTCTATCGCGGGAACTGCTTTGGAGTTATCTTTCTTTAAATAATGATAATCTGAAGTGCTTTTACTTCAAGTGAAGCGCTAAACTGAACCTTTATAACTTAGTTTTCCCATTGAACCAAATTCCTGGGATCTCCAGTTAGTAAGGTTGGGTTACCACCATAAAGATTCTTATTGTATGGGTTTTAAGCCTATTCCCCTAGACAAGCAGAATATGTGATCTTTAGGAGGCCTTTAGTTAGTGGATTTGCCAAGTTATCCTTTGATTTGACGTAATCAATGGAAATTACACCCATAGTGATCAACTGCCTAATGGTCTTATGCCATAGACGAATATGGCTAGACTTGCCATTGTACATATTACTTCGTGCCCTTCCTAAAGCCGATTGGCTGTCACAGTGAATCATCACCGAAGGCACGGGTTTATCCCAACTAGGGATATCCTCTAAGAAGTCATTAAGCCACTCTGCTTCTTCTCTTGCTTTGTCCAAAGCAATAAACTCTGATTCCATGGTGTATCGGGCGACGCATGTTTGCTTAGAGGATTTCCAAGACACAGCCTCATCACCAATTGT
Source organism: Anisodus tanguticus (assembly GCA_034509755.1). NCBI lineage: Eukaryota > Viridiplantae > Streptophyta > Magnoliopsida > Solanales > Solanaceae > Anisodus > Anisodus tanguticus. The sequence goes on from CM067558.1 coordinate 42,102,002, forward strand.
AAAAACATACCAACCGGTGGATTTGGTGTTCTTTATGTCCGATGTCCAGCTTGCATCACTGTATCCTTCCAATACGGCTGGATATCTAGAATAGTGTAATCCGTAAGTTAGCGAATATTTCAGATATCGTATTATCCAATTTAACGCCTTCCAGTGCTCATTTCTAGGATTACGAGTGAACCTAGCCAACTTATTGACTGGATAAGCGATGTCGGGTCGAGTGCAGTTTGTAATGTACATTAAACTGTCAATGACCTGTGCATATCGCTCCTGGGATACGAGTGCACCATAATTTTATCAATTCTATGATTTATATCAATTGGTGACTTCATAGGGGGACTGTCAAATGCATCAAATTTCCTCAAAACATCTTCAATGTAATGAGATTGAGATAATACCAGCCCGTCAGATGTCTTAGAAATCTTAATTCCTAAGATCACATCTGCAATACCCATATCCTTCATGTCAAAACACTGTTTCAACATCCTCTTGGTTTCCCGGACCAAGGTTAGACTACTTCAGGTGATGAGCATGTCATCTACGTAAAGGCATATCATGACAAATGAGTCAAAGTTCCCTTTGATATAGATACATTTATCACATTCATTAATGGAGAAACCTTTTGATAATAAAGTATTATCAAACTTTTCATGTCATTGTTTCGGGGCTTGTTTGAGTCCGTACAGAGACTTAACAAGTCGACATACTTTCTTTTCTTGTCCTGGAATCACATACCCCTTGGGTTGTTCCATGTATATTTCCTCTTCCAAATCTCCGTTTAGGAAGGTTGTCTTAACATCCATTTGGTGTATCTCAAGGTCACGCAAAGTTGCAATGACTATGAATACCCTTATGGATGTCAATCTTGACATAGAGGAGTCTGTGTCGAAGTAATCGAGACCTTCTTTTTTACTATAGCATTTGACTACCAATCTGGCCTTATACTTGTCAATAGTTCCATCTGCTTTGTACTTTCTTTTGAGTATCCACTTACAACCCAAAGGTTTGCTTCCCGGAGAAAGATCAACCATTTCCCAAGTATGGTTTTGCATGATGTAATCTATTTCGCTTTCTATAGCTTCTTTCCAAAGCGGCGCTTCTGGAGTTGACAAAGCTTCTTTGATTGTCCTCGGTTCATTTTCAACCATATAGGTTAGAAAGTCTGGACCAAAAGTTTTATCCTTTTTGGCCCTCTTGCTCCGTCTTGGTTCCACCTCTGGAACCCCTACGTTCTTTAGGTCCGAAACATTAAGTTCCGAATAGTCAGTAACTTCTGAATCCTGTAGATCTGGAATGTCTAGTTCCAGATAATCAGAAACTCCCGAGTTGTGTTGACTCTGAGCATTTTGTTCATAACTTCGTTTGTGCGAAATCATTTCTTTTCCCTTTCTAAGAAAGATCTCTTCAAAGAATTCAGCATTCCTTGATTCCTTGATCGTACCTTCGTGGATATCAGGTATATCTGACTTATACACCAAGAAGCGATAAGTACTATTGTTATTTGCATATCCGATGAATATGCAATCTACAGTCTTAGGTCCAATTTTGACCTGCTTTGGTTTAGGTACTTCGACATTTGCCAGACAACCCCACACTTTTAAATATTTGTAAGTGAGTTTCTTTCCTTTCCATGCTTCATATGAAGTTTTATCCTTACGCTTATGCGAAGCTCTATTTAGAATTATAATAGCGGTAAGAATCGTTTCGCCCCACATGTTTTGGGCTAGACCAGAATTTATGAGTGAGGCATTCATCATTTCCTTTAACGTGCGGTGTTTGCGCTCGGCAACACCGTTAGACTGAGGCGAGTAAGGAGCCGTCGTTTGATGAACAATGCCAAATTGAGCACAATATTCTTCAAACAGTGCTACGTATTCTCCCCCTCTATTACTACGAATTGCCTTAATCCGTAGGTTTAGTTGATTTCCAACTTCTGCTTTGTAACGCTTCAAAGGCTTTCATCTTTACTTTTCAACAAGTAAACGTAACAATACCTTGTACTATCATCAATGAAACTCCCAAAGTACTTGTTCCCCCTCTAGTTTGTACAAACTTTAAATCACATATGTCTGTGTGAATAAGTTCTAGAGGAACGGTGCTTCTTTCAACTGAATGAAAAGAAGACTTTGTTAATTTTGCCTCTCCGCACACCTCACATTTATGTTGAGGGTTTATGTTGAAGGAATGTAACAATTCCAACTTTACTAACTTTTTAGTTGACGTGTCCTAATCTATGATGTCATAGATTAGAAGACTCAAGCAAGTAAGTAAAAGGCTTCGTTCCATTATTCTGAAAGGATTACAAACATGGCATTCATTTTGAAGAGGTTGTCACATGCGAACCCCCTTCCTACAAATATACAATTCTTAGTAATTACAAACTTGTTGGACTCAAAAACTAGTCTAAAACCAGCTTGTACCAACAGTGGCCCTGAAACCAAGTTCTTGCGGATGTCAGGGACGTACATCACACTTCCTTCAGAGTAAGCTATTTACCCGAAGTCAATTTTAGGATGACTTTTCCAACCCTTTGCACTTTAGAGGTAGCGTTGTTGCCCATGAATAGCTTTTTGTCCGTGACTGGGGCGTAAGAGGAGAATGCACTCTTGTCTGAGCAGATATGACGGGTTGCACCTGTGTCTATCCACCATTGCTTTGGATTCTCTACCAAATTTGCCTCCAGCACTACAGCCGAGAACTCCTCAATCATGTCGTCAAGATTCGAAGGATCATCTTTGTCTTGCACGATGTTAACCTTGGCCTTGCCTTTATTCTTGGCTTTCTCTTTCTACTCTCGCTTTAGTTTGCGGCAGTCTTTGATCATATGACCGGGCTTTCCACAATGATGACAGTTTCCTTTGAACTTCTCCATCTTTTGGCTTTTGCCGTCTCTCTGGTACTTGCGCTTTTTGCTGGCATTTCCCCTTGTATCAACCTGATTCACCTTTGCCTCCAATGGTTGTTTTGGCTTAGATATAGCCCTTTTATTGTCCTCTTGTATTTGTAGTTTGACAATAAGATCTTCAAGTCTCATTTCCTTTGTCTTCAGTTTGAGATAACTCGTGAACTCATTCCACGAGGGAGGTAGTTTCTCAATCAAAGACGCAACTAGGAATTGTTCGTTTGGCTTCATTCCTTCCAAATCCAGATGATGAATAATCATTTGAAACTCTTGGATTTGGGAACTCACTTAATACCCGCATCATGTGCGCTGTACTTTTTCTCGAGTTTTTCCCATAACTCCTTTGATGTCTTCACGGTGCAATACACAATATCGGACAGACCGTTCAGAATGCAGTTTTTGCACATGAAATCACTATGATTCCAGGCATCCAATGTTATCTTCAGGGCATTGGTGACCTGGATATCTTCGCCCACTCCAGTCGTTAAGTTAGAATGAGTGTCGATTGTATCCCCACCAAAAGGAGGATCTTCTGTCAGAAAATGTGACAGGCTTAACGTAGTCAGCTAGAACAACATTTTTTGTTGCCATCTCTTGAAATTGGTACCCAGAAACTTTTTTAGGCGTTCTCCTTGAAAACTAGCAAGACCAGGGACATCATCATTCCCTTGAGCAATAGCAGCAGAACCAGAGCCGGAAGCAATGTTTGAAATAGTCATCTTTCGAACACTTATAGACGAATTTTGTCTTAAAATGTTGGTTATAGAATCGGATTGTAGGTAAAGAAACGGGGTTAAAGTGTATTCGAAAGGTTAAACAAGAAGAACGCTGAGTCGAGAGATGGCTCTCTGTCTTTAAGACAAAATTGCCCCGTATAAATGCTTTTACGGTATTGGGCAATAGTCTCCCAAGATAAAACAACAACTAATCAATTGTACAAAGCAAATACAATTGATTCAAGCGAAGATAATGAATAAGAACAGATTGCCAAAGAAAGAGAGCGGAAAAGGATTTCTGACTGCTTTCTGTATTGTCGTTTTCTGTGTGTATGTTCTTGACGAAGAACAAAACATAAAGATAAACTAGTTTGAGTAGTGTTCTGCCTGTGTCTTTCTATTTCGTTTTTTGTGTCTCTATTGTTTGAACTGAAGTGTTCAATATATAGGATCAGAGGGAGGCAAAACGTTTGTAACGGTTGGCCTTTATTGCCTTTGTAACGTTTGTAACGTTTTTAGCAATTAAGCCTTTGGCTTTTGTTGCTCTCGTAACGTTTGTAACGTTTTGAGCAATTAACCATTCAACCGTTACGTATGTTGGTTTTAGAACTGTTGTAACGTTCCGAGACCTTCAGGGACCAAAAGGAAAGTTCCGGAAGAAAGCACAGCCCGGACCGGATGGGCGGCGGCGGCGCGCGTGTGGGGCTTAGCCCCGAACCCAAGCTCACCTAGGTCCTTTCCCTCCTAAACACATGAGTTACCCTTGGGGCCCCAAACCCTTACTCAAACTTAGAGTATATATTACTCAATTCTTCCTTCTTTTACCAATGGGGGAGATTTGTCATTTTGGCCAAAGACCTCCATTTTTTCATGTCTCAAACACCTTACTTTGTGTACCAATATCTCTTTCATTTCTTAACGAAATTTGACGATACTTGGCACTAACATCATCTACTCACTTGGTAGATTAGGCATGTGCGAAGAAACAAGGTTTCCGACATGCGGGGCCCACGTGTTAAAGTCATCAAATATGGAATAAACTCAATCACACATTAGTAAATTTCCAACAAGAATTTCATTAACTGGCTCTTAAAACGATCTTAAGGTTGAATGGAAAATCACTAGTCAATCCAATTGCATGAGTATAAGGCGAAAGTCAAGATTACGTGTAACCAGATGTAACATGTCAAAGGTCACCGAATGGACGTAAAGGGAAATAGTCGTAAAGGGGAATAGCTAAAATTCCAGTTCTAAAGTAGTTGTGTTTGGATAAAAACTTCACCTAAAAAAATATTACAAGTAAAAGTATTATAATATTACAAGTTCAGAGTTTCCCGGTCTACAACCTCAATTATTGGAAATTAAATTACACTCCTTAACTGCATCATCTTTTCTAATTTGATTCTAAGAGTTTGCTTCATGTTTTCCTTAGCATTGCATTATACTTGCGCATATTCGGCTCTGTTCATGGATCAAATTATATGTGCTACTGATATTTCTGTTACAGAGCTTTAGTTGTAATTTTTGAATGTAGAATCTCTTCTAAGAGAACCCCTTTTGTGGGTTTTACCTTTAGAACTTCCATTCTGCTACCTTTAGAACTTCCATTCTACTGAAAATTCAACTCTCTTGAGCTTAATGGAGATAAAACTGTTAAGAGTCCCACATCGGAAATGGAATGAGAATTTGGACTCCTTATATGGACTTGGACAATCCTCCTCTCATAAGCTAGCGTTTGGGGTTGAGTTAGGCCCAAGATCCATTCTTTACATGGTATCAGAGTCAGGCTCATTCCAAGTCTATGTTCACCGATGTGGGGTCCCCAAATTATGTCATCCAAGTTCCAGTTAACGGGGTCTGAGCGTGCGGTGAGTGTTAAGAGTCTTATATCGGAAATGGAATGAGAATTTGGACTCATTAAATGGAGAGTTGAGTTAAGCCCAAGATCCATTCTTTACAAAAACAAACAACAAGCTGCTGAAAGTTGATGGTATGTTGGACTACCTTAAAGTGTACATATCTCTTTTTTTGGAAATTGGCACCGACTAGCACGCGTCAATGGGTAAGTTGGTAAATTGTTGGTATTATCCTAAAGAAACTAGGATCTTCATGTGTTTTTATTCACTGTGGTCTCATTAGTTCCACCTTTATATTTCAGTACGGTAGAACTAATTGTTAGCTTTGCTTACCAATCATTAAATGCAAAAGTTGTGCATGGACTATGATGTCTTATACATCAAAGATACCACAATTCTGCTAAACTTGGAGATGTATGTTAGTTCCTCCGATCAAAGCAGATCACTTCGATTGTGTGTGCCCAAGGGTAAATGTTAAAATTCATGAAATTCAATTGCATTTAGTTCTGATACTTGGCATGGTAAGCAATTTTTACTTCTATATAAGATGTGACATTACCTATCTTTGAGAGTAAAGTATCTTAATTGTTTTTTAGGAGAGCGAGTTTTAGGCATTTTCATTTGGAAGGTTCTAAAATTTTATAAACTGAAATATTAGAAGAGGAACTGCCGAGCCATATGATGTTTCTGTGTTATAGTTTGAATACCCCAGTATCGATGTTATGTTGTTTTTTGTATTGAATAGAGTATGCTTTAGTTGGGTTTAAAGATGGTTTTGCATTTTGCTACTTAAAGTGGCCAATAGTAATTACATGTTGAACTAATTTGATCGTATCATAGGTGGTTCATTTTGTGTCTCTTCCTCCAAGAAATGTATTTATCTTCATGGATGTTCAGTTTATTTTTCTCAAATTTTATTTGCAAATATTTGCACACAACTATATAATACCTTTTTTTCCTTTTGATAGGTGAGGACTTAGCAATACTTACTAGACATCTGCATGCAGTGGGTTTATGTTCATTATATCTTATTGGATTCAATGCTTCATATGACTTCTAAATATCAATTTTGAAGTTGGTATATCTTACTCCTTGTACTCCTAATTTAAGTGGAAATGGGAGTTGAGGGTGGAGATGAAAAAGATACATGGGCTCAAGTTTTTTTATTAAAAAATAAAAATCGCCTGTTCATAAGTTTTAAAGATAACAGCAGTAATAATTGACACTTCAGTACTTCTCAAAAAGGTTTAATATTCAAAAGAAGATACCGAAGGTTAAAGATTCCCATGAAAAAATTTGATTGTGTTTTGAAAAGTCGAAGGACAATTCATATTATTCTTTGGAGTCTAATTGTGAACATTGTTTTTGATCATATCATCGGAGGAGCGATAAAATGATGATTTGTGTCCTAAAGTAGAATGTCTTTTCTGAAAAAATGAAGTTCTTGATTGTGATTGCTATGCCTAGAAGGATATGTGACTGTACAAACGAAAATGAAGAAGTGATAAGTAGAATGTGGTAGTAAGCTGTGCAAAGAAGTAAGACGTGGAGGTGTGTAAGTAATGCAGTTATGATATTTTATTTTATCTGAAATTTGTTGATGCATTTCTTCTTATTCAGGTGTAATTAGAAGTTTGGGGAATAACGCTTTGTGTAGTTGGACTTAAAGCAGATGAACAACAACAACAACAGCACGGGTTATGAACGATGAGACGATGAGGGTTACGACACCAGATTGGTAAATCACTTAAAGAAGTTGGTGCACACTGTGGATGGGCTAACTTGTTTTCAAACATTACGCTGACAACAGTGCAGGTTAGCTGAGATCTTCAGAAAAACAAACGATTTTCTGTTAATGGTCTTACATGAGACCTAAAATAAAATGATCAAACAAGTCTGCTGGTGAAGGTTCTACTTTTTTCACTAATTGTTAAGCACATCGGATATGGAATGGAAACATGGATTACTTATATGGACTTGGACAATCCTTATCCTATAAGCTAGCTTTCGGGGTTGAGTTAGGCTCAAGATCCATTCTTTACAGTGGGGTCTGGGGAAGGTAGACCTTACCTCTATCTTGATAAGTAGAGCGGTTGTTTACGAGAGACATAAAGCTAATTGGATTGAAGCTAGTTGGTTGATATGTGGCACATGCCATAATAGAATATATAGAGTAACAGTTAATAAAAGTTGTATCAAGTATCGCATTTACAGACATGTTGAGGATACAACACAAATCCTCACCCTACAAGTTAGTTTTTTGGGTTGAGTTAGGTCCAAGATACATTCTTTACACTCACGTTGTGGGATTTCACTGGGTATGTTGTTGTTGTTTCTCTTTTACTCTTTTCTGATTTTCACTCTTTCAGGTATGAGCTTATTGATTTTCCTATAATCTTTCTGTGTTTATTGCACTATATCTTGGAAACAATCAGGGATTTTGATCTATTTCAATCTGGTATGAGCTCTCTGTTTTGTAGTTTTTTGTGCAATTTTCTTTGTTTATTGCACTTATTCTGTTGGTAATCCATTTGATGAGTCCAAGATGTTTGATAATAACTCAGCTTTTTTCTGGAATACTGAAGTCAACAAATTTTATTTCAGGCTTGCTGTTAGCAGACTTGTGCTTTTTTATACTGGCCAACTGATTTAGCTGCTCAATTTAATTTTTTTGCTCTCACATCAAGATTTGAATCACTAAAAGTCTAAAACAGAGTAGGGTATGGAACATGGCCTTTTATTTAAAGCATCATGTTTCATGAGATCATTGTAATAAACATGAAATCATACGTGTCTGTGCATTTAAACTACAGAGTATTTTTTTTTTTTTTGATAGCTAGCTTTCAGGCTTACGCCAGACTATTCCTGAATATAGTAGTCCCGGTCCCTCAGCACTACTACCGGTAAATCGCGGGATGTGCCTGAATGACCAGGGTTTGATAACTGAGCAACTGATATCACCTACAAGGTACTAGAAGAGAGCAAATTGCTCCCGCCAGGATTCAAACCCACGCGGTAGGCCTGGTAATTTTTTGTAAGAAGCATGTTTGGAGAGACGGAAAAAATGATCCAAGAAATCCCATTATACTATCTAGAAAACTACTTTGCTTATTAACTACTTTGTTATAGGTAGACTGTAGAATCGAACATTCAAAAATTGGATCTAAAATTTGGTTGAACTAGATGATTAATTTTTATTGATCTACCATCTAACTCAAATTTTCCCCTTAGTTTTTCTGTTTCAAAAGGCCAGTAATCCAAAAGATAAATGTGTGGTGCGGGAAAGACAGAAAATATGATCATTAATGCACATCAATAAGTAATTCTTTAAATCTCAAAAAGAAGTATCATTTTCCGCTACTTTATAAATTTAGTGTAGAGGCGGTAATTGAAGTTTTATATCCTCTAATTTGTATATAGGTAGTCAAGACCTTTTCGTCTCTGATTAGTTTGGATCTCAATTACTTTCTTATGAAAGTCTTGATGGATTTTAGAAACAAAGTAATCTACAGATTGCATACACTACAGTGCGTGTGTGCGCTTTAGTAAAAGTTGATTCCACCCTGGAGGAGAAGTCTTGATAATTGGATACAACAACAACATACTCAGTGAAATCTCACAACGTGAGGTCTGGGAAGGATAAAGTGTACACAGACCTTACCTCTACCTTGGTAGGTAGAGCGGCTATTTTCGATAGACCCTTAGCTCAAGACAGAGCATAAGCATAAGCACAAGCACAAGCAAAGCAAAAGAAATGGTCAGACCCGATCAAAAAAATTTAAAGCATTATGAAAATGCCGGTATCAAAAGCGAATAAGTTATGATAGCGCATTCTGAAAAAGTAAGCAGTAACTAGCGAAGTCTTGATAATTGGATACTATCATTATTTGGGATTCTTACTTTTTTTTTTGGTTGCTTTTTCCATGCGGAAATTATGTAATTATCATTGAAAAGCATCTTATGGAAGGTGCATTTTACTTTATTCACATTAGGACTGGCATTTCCAGATATATATAAATTATCATCTTTGAAAATAAGGTAAAATTGAAGTGCGAGGAAAATGAGGATTCACAACTATTGTGGCTAGCACAACCTTCCTGGTAATACCAGCAAATAACTTTGATCACTGAAGTCTTCTAGACACATATAGAGCATTAATGATACCCGTCATACTGTGAAAGTATGCATTATGGTTTATATAATTTGTGGTAGATATAAAGGTTTAGATTATACTTGTTACTTATTTGAGCTTAATTTATTTTATGCATGTGTTGGAAGTAAAGATAAAACAAATCGTGGTTTCAATAGAGATGTCATTTTCAATAGACAAAGGAACATCCAATTCAGCAATAGTGATAAGTCAAGAGGCTGCCAGATGAGGATGTTAAGAAGTTCTTTGGATTTCACAAATATATCAATGCCATACTTCCGTTTCTCTTGCTTGGCTTGTGCTTGTGCTCTGTCTTGAGCCGAGGATCTCTCGGAAACAGCTGCTCTACCTACCAAGGTAGAGGTATGTCATACTTGTTATTCTTATCATGGGTGTCTCTCAGCTAGACTGGGTGAAAGATGATGATATCTCAGAGCTTGAAAAAAAGAATATCTTTTCCTAGAGGTTTGAAATATGTGTCGCAAGGCAAACTCTCAGGCAAACTTTGCCTTGCGAATTCAAACTATGCCTCAAGATTTTTTTAAATTTTTTTGCACTGAGCGGGGGTCAAACCCGAAACCTCAAAATATTTTCAACCACTTTTGTAAGCAAAGGTCAAATTAAAGACCAACAATTTGAGGGGGGGAAATCAAAGACTAGTGCCTTTAAAGGGCAATCCGCCTAAAAATGTTAGGAATCTGTCAATTGGACTCACTTTCCACTAATACAATACCTATTGGGCAATTCTCAGTAATGCCCTTATTTCAGGGTGATCTTTAATTTTTACCTATCAAATTCGAAATTTTTAATTTTTTTCCTTCGCCTAAAAATACTTAGGTTTTGAGTTTGAATTTCAATTCAGTCAAAAATTAAAAACAAATTGCAAAACAGAGTTTGAATTTCAGGCATAAGACAAATTCTACCTTAAGACAAAATTTGCCTTATGTCTGAAGACAAACTCTGAGAGTGAGTTAGCAGGCAAACTCTTTCTTGTAAATTCTTTTTTAATTTTTGATTTAGCGGGGCTTGAACCCAAGACCTCAAAATATTTTTAGTCACTTTTTTAAGCGAAAGACTAACAATTTGAGGGGCAAAAATTAAAGAACGGTGCCTTTGAAGGCCAATCCGCCCAAAAAAGTGATACCTATTTCCTAAAAAGTACCCTATTGGGCTCTCCAAAAAGATGAGGATTCATAAAAACTTGATCAATTATCTAATGTAATTTTAAATTTCATTTGCCAGAAACAGGGTTCAGAAATATGAACATTACATCAAAAATATAACACAAATAATAAATAGAATAATAATCTTTCTTACCGCAAAAATATGGTTGGATCAACATATAAGAATCGAATTGTGTCACACCTGAGAACTACATTACATGCACAAACAACTCACATCTATATTTTGGGATGAAACTCACAAAATAAGCAAAGCACAAAAGATTTTCCCAGCATGAAACTTTGTATGGATACACACTAACTGATAAACATACACCCAAACAAAGATGAAAAATAAACGAAAAATTTCGAAAAAGGAGTAAAAGCAGCAGGACAAATTGGGTATCTTAACACAAGTTTATATACACCAGAAGTAACTCATTGTGAATCGAAGAGTAAAAACAATTAACACTCCACCAAAACCAATCTCTCTTGTGGTCCTCAAGGTAAAAAAATAAATATTAACCAAGCTTTCAAAATCAATGTTCCAATTATTGTTCCTTCTTTGAATAGTACTGCTATATTATTTCTTTGGATGAATTGAGTGAACTAGGGCCTCGATTTCTTCCTTGGCTCGTTCGAATATATTTGGACCTTTAACTTCACAAATTGGTGTGTTATCATCGATGTCATCACTCCTTCCATGAGTTTCTTTGTGAAGACGATGTGGAGATTTTTCTCTCGGCAGATGTGCTCCTATCTCTTCCTCGACTCTTTCATATTGATTAGTAGGCACCTTTTCTTTGTTCTCTGCTTAAACAGAACCATAGTACAATCAGAGAATGAATATGGATTTGAACTTCCAGCCGAAAGTGTGATGTGAAAGATGCACGTAGAAAATAAATAAAAATATAGTTCGGTCCAAAAATACGGGAAAAAAGTACTCCCTCCGTTCCATAATAAGTGATTTTTTTAGGCTCATGCACACCCCTTAAAAAATTGATCACTTCTAGAAAATTAGGAGTGTTTTTAATAACTTACTCCTAATAAAGTTTTACTATTTTCTTGAAAAAGAAAAGATAGTTAATGAATCTTGACTATTTAAATAAGGGTAATGTTGGAAGAATCTGCCCAAAGTCTTCTTGAAATCCTAAAGAACCACTTATTTTGAGAAAAAAAAAGTCTAAAAAAACACTTATTATGGAATGGAGGGAGTAACAGTTATTGTCACATGCTGCATATAGGGAACAAACACCATTCTTGAAATTGTTTCCAATAAGGAAAATTAGAATAATATACCAGACTGTAAAATAATTTGATACCACTAGCCAGTCTTTTTTCAAATAAATCTAAGGCTCTATGTGGTTGAATATAAACTGATTTATACCCAAAAATTGGTTGTCGTAAAAGATGTTCTACACGGAAGTAGAAGCAAGTATGATTTGATTATGTTCATAGTATTTGATGGAAGTGAAAGAAGATACTCACCATTCCCGCCACTTACCCACGGGGAGTAAAACAACTCTGCCCATCGTAATGGCTATAGTTTCTCCCTTGACTATGGACATTGTCCTACATAATTGTCCTCATGTTCATAACCACCATTATAACTTTTTGCCACCAGAAGACTTATGTAAGAATTCAAATTAAAGGTGTGTTTGGTATGGAGGAAAACATAAGTGCATTCCATGCTAATTGTCTCCCCACCACCCCCAACACTCCTCCCCCGCACCCTGTCTCCCCGCCCCACATCGGCGCATCCCACTTCCAACCACAGCACCTCCCCTCACCCCGTCCTCCATTGCCATAGTGTTTGCTTAAATTATATACAAATGCTTGTGGGGCAATATTTCTGTTAACTTACCAAACACCAGAAAATAAGTAAGAAAATAACTTATTTTCCAGGAAAACATTTTTCTTCATGCCAAAACTCAATCTTCTATGACTCATGCCTAGGACCCAAAAGTCACACACTTTCGGCCAGATTGTATGGGTCTGTAAAAGCACTGATTCAAATTCATATACCACCACTAATTGAACTAACTACTACTGAAACATCAAATGTTACGAGTTTAAAGGCTCTTAACGAGAACGGGTTGAGCAAATAATGTCTAATGACACAAGAGGGTAGAGTCATTATATCTGGACTTTGATACTTTATCCACCAAAACTCTACTGCAAGATGGCAACAGATACAGAGGCGGGCTAAGATTTTGAGTTCAAGGATTCTAGATTCTAAAAATTGAAACTTACTGGGTTCTTGATAAATTATTTATACATATCAAGTGACCTTTTTAACATAAATATAGGTCTATGCCAAAGCTACAGGGATCTGTCGAACCAGTAAACGCAACGCTAGCTCCGCCCCCAAGCAGATAATAGTCATTGCCAGAGCTAAAGATTGCATAACCTCATCTTGCTTTTTAAGAAGTTCATCTCCCACCTAAAAATCAAGGGAAGTTCCCCATTGGAGGGTCTGTGGCAATTAACTTAAACTTAGGTTTCAATACTCATAGTTCGGAACTTGAAGGAAAGTAGGAAACTGTACTCTCCATACAAAAAGTATTGAAATTAAGCTATTTCTCTCCTCGAGAGTAAATAGTTCTTCACCATTTCTTTTATTTAAGATCAACAAACACCAAGAAGTTAGATAAATTGTTTCATGGAACATTTTCCACCGAGGCAGATGAAGCCTAAATGCTAAGGGGTCGTTTGGTTACCGGGATTAGGTATTAAATTTGGGATTGTGTTTATCCACCGTTTGGTTATTGATATTAGCTAATACTGGTAGAAATTTTAAACCAGAAACTTGATATTATCTTATCCCATATAGGAGGTGGGATTATAATCCCGAGATTATAATTCTAGGATAACCTTGTTTTGAACCAGACGACCCCTAAAAGTAATAGGAAAAGTGTAATCATTTTGAAGAAAGGCTGTAAAAACAGGTACACAACCACACACACGTCACAACTTAAACGTCTAAGGTGACAGAATCACATGACACTATTTATTGATCACTTGTTAAGTGATCATAATCACGAATCTGAAGTTAAAACTATCCGTCAAAGATGAATCACAGAGTTCAAACCTGAAAGAGAATCTGAATTATGTGTCTTCAACTCAGCCGTTACACCAGTAGTCCTGTATATCATCACCAAAATAACGGAAAATTAACAAAGTAACATCCTGAAAAGATTTGTTTTCTATCTTTTATAAAAAATAAAAAAAACGTTCTTAAAACCTTTTATCGGCATCCAAAGTTGAAGCATGACTATGATCTTCCTTTTTTGGATGAATTGCCTGAACAAGAGCCTCGATTTCCTCCTTTGCTCTCTCAAACACGTTGGGTGCTTTCACATCACTAATTGGTGTGTTCTCATCAATATCCTTACGCATTCCGTGAGTTTCCTTGTGATGGTGATGTGGGTGTTTTTCACTATGCAACATTGCCTCAATCTCTTCTTTAACTCTCTCAAACACATTAGGTGCCTTTACATCTTTATCTGCCAATATTAGAGTACCAAAATTAATCGATTATCCAACGTAAATCTTAGACCCCAACCACCTATACGGCTATACCATTTATAAAAAAACTGTCGAATGAAGGGAATTGCGAAAGAATTTGAGTATTCCCCACAAAATCTTAAGACAATTAGTGGAGTGGACAAAATCTTAAGGCAATGGGTAGAGCCATTCAATTTATAAAGCTCTTTTTCATGCCTTTTATACCCTATGTTTGATACTACAAGCCCAGTCAGCTTAATTGATTGAAAAGTAACTAATAAACATCAACAGCTGAAGCTAATTTTATCAATAAACAGTTAAGTGTTTGGTTTAGCAGTGGTAGAGCCACAATAGAAGTTACGGATTTGGCGAAACTCAATAGTTTTTGCACAAACCCTGTATTTGTAATAAGAAATTCACATACTATGTATGAACCTAGTAACTAAAGAACTTGTGGTCCAGAATCCATAAACTTAGGGTCCGTTTGGACATAAATGTTTTTGCTTCTTTTCAAAGACCTGTTTAGTTATACCGTTATACGTTGTGTAATTTTTTCACTCTGAACTTGAAAAAAAATTATCAAGTTTGAAAAATTGGTTTGAACCAGTTTTTCAAGTAAAAGAAAAATCTTCACCAAAACTTCAGTATTTTTTCAAGTAAAATGCATGTCCAAACACAAATCCAACATTTCAAATACCCTATTTTTTTTATAACCGTGGTGTCCGGACCAGTTTGCGGGCACCTCAACTAATTTCACGGGATACCTGTCACCTCCTACTAGCAACAGGTAACTCTATTCACTAAGGCTAGAATACCACATATCAAATACCCTATTTCAACTAAACTTCGAATACTCCTTTTCTTTCAAATATCACTAAATACATGTCCAAACTCCTACTTAAAATCCTGAATCCACCTCTTTTGGCTAGAAAATGTTAAAACTAATAACGAGCAGTTGATATGTTTTGCACCAACATTATTCTTTCCTGTTAAAATGGTTGAAAATTGAAATACCCTTAAAAGATATTTGTTAAGAGTAATTATGGGACAACCTCCAATTAATTATTGTAATATATTGTAATTAGAATTAGCATCTTATATTTTAGGTAATATAGATTAGTCTTCTTTTTAACAAGCATATTATGATTGTATATATATTGTACTATTGAAATAGAATTAATCAAGGGATTCAATTCTTACATGGTATCAATAGCCAAAGATCCTTTTCCCTAAACTCTTTTCTTTTCTTCCCTTAGCCGATTTTCTCCTTTCTTTTCTTACCATTGTTTTTCGGCCTCCCCCTAGGTTTAGTAGTCATTAACCCTAAACCTAAATAATCCCTCAAACCTAAACTACTTCCTAAACCCTAGCCGACAACAACCCCCCCCCCCCCCCCCCCCCGGCTAACACATACCCGAAAGCCTAAGGGTTTTTCACTCCCTAAACATCAACCTCTACTTCTTTTCTTCTCTAGGTTTTGATTTGTTGTGGAACCTATGGCCGAAAAATAAACTTTTCATCTTGCTCTTGCCGTTAATAACGTCAAGAACTTCATCTCTATAACCCTTGAAATGGAGAAAGGGCAATATACATCTTGGGCAGAATTGTTAAAAATCCATTGCCGTGCCTATGAGGTAATCGACCACATTATACCTTCCGAGTCATCCTCAGACGCCGGTTTGGTGAACAAAAAGCTATGGTCCCGATTGGATGCTATTGTCCTTCAATGAATTTATGGCACCATATCCAACGACCTCTTACATACCATTTTGGAGCCGAATTCTCCGGCTCAACAAGCGTGGGAGTGTCTACAAAATATATTTCAGGATAACAAAGTTTTTAGAGCCGTTTATCTTGAACACCAGTTTACGAATGTTAAATTGGATGATTTTTCCAATATCTCCTCTTATTGTCAGGAATTGAAGATGCTTGTGGATCAATTATCCAACGTTAGTTCGCCCATGACAAATCAACGATTAGTCCTTCAGTTGATTGATTGCATGATTGAATGAACAGTATGATGGGGTTGCTACGTTCATTCAGCAAAGTAATCCATTGCCTCCATTCTATGAGGCCCGTTCGAGGTTGATTCTCAAGGAAACGCGGAAGGCAAAACAGGCATCTTCTGGAGCAGCCACCGCCGGAAGTGCTCTCGTATCCACCAACTCATTTTCCACTTATTTGGAGCCCCAAAATTCTGGTTCGTGGGGACATTCACATTAGACGGACGTGGTACTAACTCCCACGTCTTATTTTTAATAAGAGCAGTAAATTCGTCTAACATTGCGGCTTTCCAATTCTGGTCGGACAAGACGGCCCTGGGATTTTTTGGGAGAGGTGATGGTTGAAGAGAGGATAGTAGGTTAAACTGATGTTTGGGCCGAAAAATCCCGTGCATGGAACGTGTTTCAATGGTCCGAGGTTGTTCTGTCATTGGTTGGGTAGTAGAGGTCTCTAGAATGGTAGTAGGCCAAGGAGGTGTATTGAGGCCCGAACCTGTGTTGGGTTGGAATCCGGGTTCATGTGAGGGAGCAGTAGGCTCCCCCACTTGGGCCTGCCCGCCACGGAAAGAGGACTGGGCGAGACCAGCGGTAATGTGGTCACCGGTCCAGTCCCATTTTGTGGTTGGGCCGGAAAAGGTTGGGTATTTTGTTGGGTTTGTTTCCACTTGTGTTTGGTTATGAAGGTGGTGGTGTAAAATGGAATGTATTTCGTTGTCCAAAAAATCATATGAAGGTGAGGATGTCACATGAGACTTAGCAAACGGGAATGTAGACTCATCAAACACCACATGACGAGAGACAATTATTTTTCCATTCGTCAAATCATAACATTTATATCCCCTATGATTTTGTGGATATCCCAAAAACACACAAAGAGTTGAACGAACCTGCAATTTGTTAATGGTAATGGATGGAAAAAAAGGATAACATAAACACCCTCAAGTGTGTAAAAGACGGGAGACGATGATACAACATTTGTGTAGGAGACACATTGGAGAGCAATTTACTAGGAAGAATATTTAAAAGGTATGTGGCCATTTGAAGTGCATGGTGCCAAAACTTTGGTGGTGGAAGAATGCACAAGAATAGAACGAATCATATTGTTAATTGTTCGAATCTTTCTTTCGGCTTTCCCATTTTCTGGTGAGGTATGTGGACACGAAAGACACAAAGACAATCCATTTTGGTCACAAAAATCATTAAATCGGGTTTGTGATTTATGTCCCAAGGGAAACGTCCACAAAAAATTTGAATAATCATCAAAGATGAGCAGATAATATTTATGATCTGCAGAACTCAAAACTAGTGATGTCCACAAATCACAATGCACAAGATCAAATGGCATAAAAGTATGATTAGTAGAAGATGGAAAGGGAAGCTTAACATGTTTACCAAACACGAAAGATTGGCAAACAGAAGTGTCCAAACGTTTGTTACAATGAAACAAATTATTCTTCCTAATATTATTAAAAACTTGTGCTCATGGGTGTCCCAACCGATTGTGCCATAGGGTAGGAGAAATGGCAGCAAAAGTTGATGGTTGTGTCATGCAATGGTTCGAAACAGAGGTGACAGGGCATAAGTCCCCCGTGCTATTGCATCTCATAAGTGGCATCCCCATCTGAAAATCCTTCACATAAAAGCCAAACGGATTAAAATTTACAGAAACATTGTTGTCAATGGTAAAACGTCTAACAGAGATCAAGTTTTTAATTAGTTTTGGTGCATGTAAGACGTTTTTCAAGGATAATGGTGAGTGCGGAAAGGGTAGTATTACCTGACTAATACCACGAATTGGAATTTCCTGCCCACTGCCGACAATATTTTTATTATTGCTCATATTAAAATAAGACGAGAGATTACCTTGAGATGCCGTCATGTGTGACGTAGCCCATGTGTCCAAGTCCCATGACACATCCGGAACACTTATATTTATGTTGTTCATGGCTTGATCAATGTCTGTGGGTGCATAGCCAACCGAAGATAGTGCCTAGGCCGCAAATGCATGTTGTGGACGAGTCCCTAGAATATCGGGTTGGCGATTTGAAGAAGGAAGAGGCCTGGCCCACGAAAAAGTCAGATATGGACATGGCGGGGCAGCCCACTGTGGGCCCAGGCCCACGGTTGGTATTGCCCCAACTGATTTCTGCCACTGCCCCACTGGTTACCGCCACTGCCCGGGCTGGCCACTGCCGCCGGCAGTTTGTCCACCTCTCCGGCCGCGTCCATTTCCACCATTATTGTTTCCTTTATTGTTACAATTTGAATCCCGATTTTTGCCATTATTTTGACGAATATTTTTGCCCCCCGAACTACAATTTTAGGGCTCCAAATCAGTGGAAAATGAGTTGGTGGATACGAGAGCAGTTCCGGCGGTGGCTGCTCCAGAAGATGTCTGTTTCGCCGTCCGCGTTTCCTCGAGAATCAACCTCAAACGGGCCTCATAGAAGCGAGGCAATAAATTACTTTGCTGAATGAACGTAGCAACCCCATCATATTGTTCATTCAATCCTGCAATCAACTGAAGAACTAATCATTGATTTGTCACGAGCGAACCAACGTTGGATAATTGGTCCGCAAGCATCTTCAATTCCTGACAATAAGAGGAGATATTGAAAAAATCATCCAATTTAACATTCATAAACTGGTGTTCAAGATAAACGGCTCTAGAAACTTTGTTATCCTGAAATATATTTTGTAGATGCTCCTATGCCTGTTGAGCCGGAGAATTCGGCTCCAAAATGGTATGTAAGAGGTCGTTGGATATGGTGCCATAAATCCATTAAAGGACAATAGCATCCAACCGGGACCATAGCTTTTTGTTCACCAAACCGACGTCTGAGGATGACTCGGAAGGTATAATGTGGTCGATTACCTCATAGGCACGGCAATATATTTTTAACAATTCTGCCCAAGATGTATATTGCCCTTTCTCCATTTTCAAGGGTTATAGAGATGAAGTTCTTGACGTTATTAACGGCAAGAGCATGATGGAAAGTTTGTTTTTCGGCCATAGGTTCCACAACAAATCAAAACCTAGAGAAGAAAAGAAGTAGAGGTTGATGTTTAGGGAGTGAAAAACCCTTAGGGTTTCGGGTATGTGTTAGCTCGGGGGGTTGTTGTCGGCTAGGGTTTAGGAAGTAGTTTAGGTTTGAGGGATTATTTAGGTTTAGGGTTTATGACTACTAAACCTAGGGGGAGGCCGAAAAACAATGGTAAGAAAAGAAAGGAGAAAATCGGCTAAGGGAAGAAAAGAAAAGAGTTTAGGACAAAGGATCTTTGGCTATTGATACCATGTAAGAATTAAATCCCTTGATTAATTCTATTTCAATAGTACAATATATATACAATCATAATATGCTTGTTAAAAGGAAAACTAATCTATATTACCTAAAATATAAGATGCTAATTTTAATCATCCTAATTACAATATATTACAATAATTAACCGGATGTAATTATGGGATTTGTCCCATAATTACTCTAACATATCCCTCGTACCAAACGAGCTCTTAGTCTCAGTGATTACAGAAAAGATTAGTAATCAAATAAACTAAAAACTCCAACTTCTGGCAGAAATTAACCTAATAATACAAACTCCAAATCACTAAAAATGCAGAAATAATTTGATCACTTAAAATAAAATGGTTAAATTAAAGTTTACTGAACTGGGGTTCCAAAATTAACTGAAATCAATCAAACTCTAAAAAAAATTCATTTGCAAAATCCACTAAGAAAACTAGAAGTACTGAGAAATTTTTTTACCTGATGATGAGATTGAGTTTGGTTTTGATTTTTCTTCAGACATTATTACTGGGAAATTTATGGAGACTACTTATTGATATATCTAGAGACTATTGATGATGAATTTTGAACAGGTAATTTGAGATGGGGATTTTTCGATTATAAGTAGATTTGTGTCTGACGGCAGTACAACGTGGAGAGAATAAGGTATCAGATTCATATCAGACATAAACTACAGTATATGCTTGGTCGGTTTAATTTTATTTTATTTTATTTTTTGGGATAAACTATGGGTTGTAAAACTTTGAAATTTTAAGAAATAAAAGAAAATTCTTCAAAATTTAGGACCTAAAATAAGTACACCCTTCAAATTCTAAATAAATGTACATTTAGATTTTAACATGTTACTCAAGAAAATACTATAACCTTTAGGGTATGTTTGGTATGAAGAAAAATGTTTTTTTAGAAAATATTTTTTTTGAAAATAAGTGGATTTCTTACTTATTTTTTTTAGTGTTTGGTATGTAAGTAAAAAAATATTATTCTAAGAACATTTATATGTAATCTACCAAAATATTATGGGAGTGGAATAGGTGAAGAGTGGGTGTGCGGGGGTGAGATGGTGAAGGAGTGGGGGTTGGGGCATTGGGCGGGTGGGGAGGTGACAACAAAGTTGAATGTCACTTATGGACTTGTTTTCCCTACTTTCATTAGGGAAGTCATTTTCCTCATTTTTAAAGAACTTATTTTCCTGAGGAAAATATTTTTCGAGATATTTTGACCAACCAAACGTGGGGAAATTGGAAAACATTTTTCAGAAAATGTTTTTCTTCATACTAAACACACTCTTAAAAGAAAAATAGTACTTCTCTGTACTAATTTATACGACACACATTTTTTTTAGTTAGTCCCGAAAAGAATGACACGTTTTCTTATTTGATAACAATTTAACTTTAAACTTTACATTTTTATGTTTAACGAGATAATCTATAACCACACAAATATCTTTGACTTTTTTTACACTACAAGATTCAAAAAAATCCTTTATTTTTTAAAATTATGTATTCAGTCAAATTATATCACATAAATTGAGACAGAGGAAGTACGTATTTTGACTAAGCTATGCTTAATTAAATACTACCTAATTAATAGTTTCTTGATATATAAAAACTCACTTATCTAAATAAAAATTATTATATTATATAAGTGGACACTTATCTTAACCAAAACAAAAAGGTTAAGTGGAAACTTAGGGGTCCTTTCCCCCTAAACCACGTCCTATACACCCCTAACATCATTAAAAACTTAATCTCTGTTAGAAAATTCACTAGAAATAATTATGTGTCTGTCGAATTTGACCCTTTTGGTTTTTCTGTGAAGGAACTCAATACGGGGAAAATTCTTACACGCTGCAATAGTGTGGGAGATCTCTACCTATTCACTCAATCTTCCGCTGTCAGACCGCAAGCACCAATAACCCTTGCGGCGATCTCTCCCTCAACTTGGCACAACAGACTCGGACACCCCGGAGACCCAATTTTTACGTTTCTTAGGAATTCTAAGCATATTCAATGTAATAATGGGAAAATTGTCCACCATTGTTTTTCTTGCCCACTAGGCAAGCATACTCGCCTTTCATTTATGTCATCAAAAAGTGTTACTTTTTCTCCTTTTGATATTATTCATGCTGATCTGTGGACATCTCCGATTGTTAGCTCTTTGAATCACAAATTCTATCTAGTATTCTTAGATGATTTTTCACATTTTGTCTGGATTTACCCACTGAAATTCAAATCTGAAGTTTTTGCCAAATTCCTTGAGTTTCAAAAATTCATTAAAACACAATTTGAAAAATCTATCAAATCATTCCAATGTGATAATGGACGTGAATTTAATAACTCGGCATTTCACAATTTATGTTCTAAACAAGGCATGGTTTCCATTTTTCTTGTCCCTATACTTCCTCCCAAAATGGAAAGGCTGAACGAATTATACGTACCATCAATAACATGGTTCACACACTTTTGTTTCATGCCTGTCTACCACCGCCTTTTTGGGTCTATGTTGTTAAAATAGTAGAATCCCTTCTTAATATTTTACCAACTAGCACTCTCCAAAACAAGACACCTACCGAAATCTTATACCGTAGGCTAACATCATATGATCACATACGTATTTTTGGATGCTTATGCTACCCCAACATAGCCTCCACTGCACCTCACAAACTTGCCCCTCGCACTCTGGCCGGTGTCTTCATTGGTCTATCTCCTAATCATCGGGGCTACCTGTGCTATGACATTGCCACTCGCAAAATTATCGTCTCCCGTCACGTCACCTTTGACGAGACCACCTTTCATTTTTTAAATCTTTAAAAATATCAGACCACCGATTACATCTTTCTCGATGAACCGAGTCTGTCTCCGGCCATCCAAACTCTATACCAACAGCAGCCCACTGTTCCGACAGTCTCACCACTGTCCACCACCACCCAAACAGATCCCTGCTCTCGGTCCAACACCCCTGCTGCAACCAGCCGAGTCTCTTGTACCACCAGCAGTCTACCAGTCCCCCAGTCCAGAAAATAGAAGCCCGCAGCCTACAAGTCCCGCAACACTGCTGCCCACTGGTCCAGAACCAGTGGACCTGCAACCTACCAGCCCCGACATCCCACTACTGCCGTCTCATTGCATGGAGACTCATGCACACACGGGATCTTCAAACCCAAGGTTCACTTCAATCTCTCCACACAAACCTTATCACCCATTCCAAAAAATCCAAAACTAGCAAAATTGGACCCTAATTGGAATGCGGCCATGTGCGAGGAATTTAACGCTTTAACCAAGCAGAATACTTGGGATTTGGTACCTAGACCAGACGGTGTGAATGTTATCTGGTGTATGTGGCTATTTCGTCACAAGTTCAGAGACAGTGGTGACCTAGAGAGGTATAAGACAAGACTAGTTGCCAATGACACTAATCAGCAGAAGGGTATTGATTGTGGTGAGACATTCAGTCTGGTTGTTAAACCGGCCACTATTCGGACTGTTCTCAGTATTGCTATGGGCATGCATTGGCCGATTCATCAGCTTGATGTCAAGAATGCATTTCTTCATGGGGATTTGAAAGAAACTGTGTACATGCATCAGCCTCCTGGCTTTGTTCATCCGACAGTTCCGCAGTTTGTATGTCGTCTCATGAAGTCATTGTATGGATTGAAACAGGCACCCCGCGCTTGGTATGATCGTTTTGCCAGGTATCTTCTGCAGATTGGTTTTGTATGTAGCAGGTGTGATAACTCTCTCTTCACTTTTCATCGAGGTAGCCAGCACTGCATATTTGCTATTATATGTCGATGACATTGTTCTTACTGCCTCATCTGACGGGTTGAAGAATGAAATCATTACTCTACTCAAAACTGAATTTGCTATGACTGACTTGGGCAAGCTGAGTTATTTTTTGGGCATATCGGTGACCAGATCTGCAGTCACTATGTTCCTGTGTCAGCGTAAGTATGCAGAAGAGATAGTGTATAGGGCCAAGATGGCAAATTGTAAAATTATGCCAACTCCGGTAGACTCAAAATCCAAGCTCAGTGCCAATGACAGTGCGCCTGTTTCTGATCCCACTCCATATCGGAGTCTAGCAAGTGCTCTTCAGTATCTTACATTCACTAGGCTTGATATTGCATATGCCGTTCAGCAGGTGTGTCTGTTTATGCACGACCCCCGAGAGTCCCATTTTGCCGCCCTCAAACGTATTATCAGATACTTTAAGGGCACACTAGACTTTGGATTACATTTATAACCCTCTGCCCCAACCAAGCTACTCGCCTACACGGATGCAGATTGGACAGGATGCCCCGACACACGTCGCTCCACCTCATGGTACTGTGTATTTCTTGGGGATAATCTTATCTCATGGTCCGCCAAGCGGCAGGCCACGCTATCCCGTTCGAGTGCTGAAGCAGAATATCGCGGTGTTGCTAATGTAGTTGCTGAGATATGTTGGCTCCGAAATCTTCTTTTAGAGCTCCAATGTCCACTCCGAAAGGCGTCTATAGTCTATTGTAACAACATATCCGCCGTCTATATGTCTCATAATCCGATCCAACATCAGCGGACTAAGCATATTGAAATGGATATCCACTTTGTGCGAGAGAAGGTTGCCCGTGGTCAGGTCAAAATACTACACGTGCCTTCCTCTTATCAGTATGCAGACATTTTCACAAAGGGACTACCGCGACAGCTCTTCACCGACTTCCGTTCCAGCCTTAGCGTTCGGCCTCCTCCCGCTCCGTCTGAGGGGGAGTATTAGCGAATATTCTCCGTATATTTTGTAATTATGATAGATGTATATTTAAGGTAACTTAGGATTCTAATTGTATTATGAATCAACCATTTAAGGTAAGTTAGGATTCGTACTGTATTATGAATCAACTTTTGTACAACTATATATATTGTGAATAATGAAAGGAATCCCTAAGGGAAATCATTCTATCTTACATTTGGCACCCTATCTATTTTATTTTTCGTTTATATTAATCAAAATAAAGTTAATAGCACTAAATTATGTTATTAAATGACCATTTACATAAAATAGTAGTTATAATATTAATCTTGTCATCAGCCGTCCTGCTTACATGTCTAAAATTTGCATTACTCAACTTCAATATTATGATTCATTACTACAACTGTACAACGTATATACTTTTTTTTATGCGAAGTATCATATAAATTTAAAATATCAGTTAAACTACTATAAACATCATTATTTCAATTTTTAAATAGACAAAATTAACGTATTTGAAGTGCAAATGTTGTTTTTACGAATCGTATATCCTTCTCAATGTCTTTTACATCATCCATTTAGTAAACAATTAAAAAAAGATCGAAGAGAAAAAAGGTTGGATTCAAAGGAGGTACTATGGAATTATCATTACTTTCATTAATTTATTATGTATGCATGTATATAAAAGTAGGAATTGAGGCTAAAATTAATTTAATTATTTACTTTTAATGTTTTACTAATAGTTTTTATTAAGCAAGAAGAGATATCACTTACCAACGACTACTAAGGAGTGTGATGAGATAAATGAGATCTTTGCTTTTAATTAGAGGTATCATAAATTCAACCCCGGAAGTTGAATACCTTTAATAGGGACTGTTTTATACTACAAAAGAATTTAGTATTAGCTACCTTTTTCAACGCTAATCCGTCTCAAAATCTCTCGTAGTTAATACTCCATAATTTTATGATAATTCAGCGCTAAATAAGAGTAGCATTTTACTATTTAATTATTAAAAAAACATCATTATTTCTATATCTTTTCTTAAATAAATTTTATACGGCGAAAATCTAAATTAATCGGCTATTGTACTTGGAGATACCACTTACCAGCGTGGTTTATGGAAAAAGGAAATTGCATGACAACACAAGAAATCACATCCACATTTGCAGGTCATGAACAACTTCGATTTTAATTTCCACCAAACCGTACTAAAAAGTACTCCACTTCATTTATTTTGCAACCAACCCCCTCCGCCCTCAATTGCACATTAAAAGAACACTAATAGAGTGTTTGGATCAGAGATGGCAATGGATCTTGGATCCGGTCCGGATCCGGCGGATCCAGATCCGTTTTATAGAATATGGATCTTCAAAATTTAGACTCGACTGATCCAGATCGGATCCGGATCCATTTCTGACGGATCGGATCTGGATCTGGATCTTGTATTTGAGATTCGTATCCGGTCCAGATCCGACCCGTGGATCCATTTTTTATTAAATATATTTATAACCTAGAATGTAATTTTATAAGTATTTTCTTAAAATTGCTAAGCACATCCTTGCAAATTTAATTCTCAAAACAAGTTTAATTTATCCCCGCGTTAACTCAAAAACCCAAAAATAAATAGGTAACTTCGATAATAAAATCAATGTTATATTAGTGAATGACTAACATCTCCATAGACAAGTAGTTAAAATTATATTCACTTCATTTGTGAAGATTCCAAGCACATGCAAGTTCGCATTGTAGAAATACTAGTCAGCATTTTTCACAACTATTGTCATTGTCCAACATTTTCAATTAATAGCTCACAATCAAAACGAGACAACGAACAAAATATCTCATATGAACATTTCAAAATTGAAACACAGTAAACTGTTAGCTAAGTAAAAATCGTTTGTCAGTTTAAAAAAAATTCTTAGCAAGGCAAATTTTTTTATATGTGGATTCAGATCCAGATCCGATCCGATGGATCCGGATTTGGATCTGATTTTTATGGACCCGACGGATCTGGATTCGAATCTGAATTCAGGTATGAAAATCGGATCTGGATCTGGATCTAGTAAGATCCGATCCGTTGTCATCCCTAGTTTGGATTGACTTTTAAAAAATACTTTCTAAACTAAAAATCAAAAGTCATAAATTGTTAACATTTAATTTTTGGCTTTTGAGTTATTTTTTTATTTTTCATATATAAAAATAAGTGCTTTTAAGCACTTTTTTCATTGTCAAATACCAAAAAAACTAAAAAAAAATCCTTAAAAATTAATAAGCACTTAAAATAAGCCAATCCAAATGCCCTCTAGAGAGAAAAAGAAAACTCTAAAGATCATCAACTACTTAAAGTACTATACAACAAATAAAAATAAGTCAAACCTATGAAATTATCATCAATAAGATTAATATGGTATGTATGTATGCATGCAACAGTAAGAATTGAGATAAAACTTATCTAATTATTTACCTTAATTTTGAATAATTTTTATTAAGCAAGACTAGATATCATATATTTTTTAAATCAAGAGGCAAAGTGAGATGGATAAAATTCTTCACCCTTAATTAAAAATCCCGGATTTAAATTATGTAAATAAAAAAAAATTAATAGAGAGCGCTTCCTTTTTAAATGAACTAGCTACTAAATTTGAATACCAAATAATTATAAAAAAAATTACAAGTGTGGTTCATGAAAGAGGTAATTACATGAAATTCATGTTTATATAACATATAAGTAGGTGGTCTAGTGATTAATAAAGTTGGTCAAGAATCATAAGGTCTCATATTCAATTGCGGAGACAAAACCAATTGGTATTTTCTTTCCGAATGTCAAAGCCTTGAGACAAAGTTTCCGACAAAAACCTTGTAGAATTAGTCGTGAGTAAAGGAATATGTTCCTTGATTTTATTGATGAATGATTTACAATATATACAGTATTACAAAAGTATTTACCTTGCTATAAACTAGTTAACTAATCAACCTAATTACAAAAGAATTATAATTCTATCTAAAATAGGAGATATACAATTAATGGAAGAATATTCGGGAAATATTCTATTACACCCCGCAGTCTAAGCGGGAGGTTCGAGAACACTGAGACTGACTCAAAAATCATCAAATAGTATGCGCGGAAGTCCTTGGTGAAGATGTCGGCAATCTGATAACTGGAAGGGACATGAAGGACACGAACTTGACCACGAGCCACTTTTTTGCGAACAAAATGAATGTCCATCTCAATGTGTTTAGTGCGCTGATGTTGGACGGGATTGCCGGAAAGATATATCGCACTAATATTGTCGCAGTAGACCAGTGTTGCCTTTTGAATCGGGCAGTGAAGCTCAAGTAGAAGGTTACAGATCCAACAAGACTTAGAGACGACGTTGGCGACACCTCTGTACTCTGATTCGGCACTGGATCGGGATAATGTAGGTTGCCTTTTGAAAGACCAAGACAATAAGTTATCTCCGAGGAAAACACAGTAACCAGACGTGGAGCGTCTGGTGTCAGGACATCCACCCAGTCAACATCAGAATAAGCAGTGAGACCAGTGAGCGAGGACCTGTATAGATGTAATCCGAACTGAAGTGTGCCTTGGACGTATCGTAAAACACATTTAAGGGCATGCATGTGTGCTTCTGTCGGATTGTGCATGTGCAAGCATATTTATTTCACGACATAAGATATATCTGGTCTCGTGAATGTGAGGTACTGCAGGGCTCCAACCATGCTACGATAATGACTTGGGTCTGAATACGAAGGGCCAAAATCAGTGTTGAGCTTGCAATTAGTGTCTACTGGAGTGTGAGATGATTTGCAGGATGTCAGGCTTGCACGGTCAAAGATCTCTTCGGCGTATTTCTTCTTACACAGAAATAGGCTGCCAGAATGTCGAGTGACAGAGATTCCCAAGAAATAACTTAGGGCCCCCAGATCCTTCATAGCAAACTCAGAGGAAAAGAGAGACATAATGGACTTACGGAGAGCATCAGATGATGTCATCACACATATAATAAGAGGTAAGCCATGTCTGGACCCTTGTTGTAGATAAATAGGAAATGATCAGATCTGCTGTGTGAAAGACCCATAGAGGTGATATAATTCGTGAACCGCTGGTACCATGCTCGAGGAGCCTTTTTTAGTCCATAGAGCGATTTCCGCAACATACACATAATTTGGATGAATATGATCCTTGGAACCCATAAGCTGATGCATATATACCGATTTATGAAAATCCCCATGTAAGAAGCCATTCTTGACAATAAGCTGATGAATGGGCCAAGAATGGGATAGGGCAATGCTGAGGACGGTCTGAATTGTTGCGGGATTTACGATTGGAGTGAACGTTTCATCACAGTATACTCCTACCTGTTGAGACTTGCCATCACCTACAAGACGAACCTTGTACCTCTCAAAAGAACCATCAGATTTCTTTTTATGTCTAAAAATCCACATTGAACAAATAATGTTAGCATCAAGCGGATGGGGTACTAGATCCCACATCTTATTATTAATAAGAGCATTATATTCGTCAATTATTGCGACTTTTCAATTTGGGTCGGACAAGGCATCCTTCAAAATTCGAGGGACAAGAGAAGGGACAACTGAAACAGATAGGTTAAACAACCGTTTAGGTTAAGAAATTTAGTGCATGGCACGGGTTTTCATTGTCCAGGAGCATGTCTTGGGACGTGGGATGGGAGGAGGGTGGGGTGCTGTAGGACTGCCGGGAAGAGGAGGAAGGGCAGGGGTGGCGGGATCGACTGGCTTAGGCTTAATTTGCCGAGAGGTGGCTGCGGAATCACCTTGAGATGGGCTGTTCCAGGCCACCATTGGAGGAACTGGGTGGGCAACGTGTCCCGGACTGACCGCGGTGGGTGTGGGTGCCGGGGTCTGTGACGACGGACTGTGTAAATGATGAATTAGAAGAGGGTTCAGGTAATCATCTAGGAAATTGTAGGAATGCCGAAGTGGCGAGTTTAGGGAGGCAAAGAGGAATTGAGACTCATCAAATAGGACATGACATAAAATAATAATTTTACGGCTTGACAAGTCATAGCACGAGTAACCACAATGATTGGCGGGGTAACTCAGAAACACATACGGGGAAGATCAGGGTTGGAGTTTGTAGTAGTCGGATGGAGAGGATAACAAAGACATTCAAAAATACGCAAGTATTGGTAGGAAGGGTTCCTACGAAACAGAACTTGAGTGAACGACCGTTGAGCTAGAGACTTGTTTGGAATTATGTTTATGAGATATGTGGCCATGGATAGTGCGTAATGCCAGATTTGAGGGGGAATTGAGGAGTGAGCAAGTAGGGCACAAATTAGGTTGTTTATGGTTCGAATTTTCCGTTCGACTTTACCATTTTGGGAGGAGGTGTGAGGGCATGAAAAACGAAAGGTAAGACTGTTTTTGGAGTAAAACTGTTTGAATTGATTATTATCAAATTTTCTGTCATTGTCACATTGAAAACATTTAATGCTCTTTTCAAATTATGTTTTTACGAAAACACTAAATGAGGAAAAAATGGGGTAGACCTGAGATTTATTTCCAATTGAAAAAGTCCATAGAAAGTTGGAATAATCATCCAAAAACAACACATAATATCGATGGCCACCCGTACTTAAAATAGGGAAAGTCTACAAATCGTTGTGTATGATATCGAAAGGCATTAAAGTACAATTTGTGGATGCATAAAATGGTAATTTAACATGTTTCTCAAAAACACAGGATTCACATATATGAGTCTTAGAAATACGGTTGCAATTGATAAAATTATTGTTCCTAAGGGAGTGTAAGACAAAATCTCCGGATGTCCTAATCTAGAATGCCATAAGAAAGACGAAAGAGCAAAAAATGTTGATGGAACTGAGGCTAGATTCTTGAAAGCATTTGAAATAGGGTAGAGATCTATGGTGCTGTCACATCTCATTATTCATCTCCCTGTCGTAAAATCCTTCACAGAAAAATCAAAAAGATCAAAGTCAAGGGAAACCCAATTGTCAGTTGTGAAACGTCGCACATAGATTAGATTCTTAATGAGTTTAGAGGCATGGATGATATTTTTTAAGATTAATGATGGATGTGGTGGAGATAATGATGAATGACCAAAATTGCAATTAGGAATGCCTTATTCACTACCAATAATAATATTCCGATTTAAATTACTCAAATTGGAATAAGATGAGAGAGTACCTTGTGATGCCGTCATGTGAGATGTGACGCTTGTGTCCATATACCAATTTTCGTATGGATTGTTGAGTGATATTTGTGTTCATAACTGCTTCAATGTCAGTCATTGCATAAGTTGAGGGCGGGGGGCCTGTACTGTGTAGGCTTATTGTGGACGTGCGCCGAGTATGTCAGATTGGGCTTGTCGGGTCGGAGGTGGAGTCTACGAGGATGTTAGATACATTCAAGGAAGAGAGGCCCATGACTGTAGGGCCCACACGTCCCATGGCGGGTAGGCAGCCCATAGCGGAGGCTGCGGTCACTGCTGCCTGTTTCCTACCAGCGGGAACTGTCCCTTCCCGCCGCCGTTGTTGCTGGAATTTTGTTCGTCACGACCCTTGCCGGACTGCCGCTCTCGACGGTTGTTGCGGGTCGATTCGGATTACTGTGGGTCCTTGGGTCGGCGGTACTGGCTGCCGGAGTTGGAGGCCAGTCGTCGGCGGAGGGGCCGATAGTGGTGGTGAGGGTGGTGTCTGCAATGCTAGCCTGAGTGGTGCTGCGCTTGATTTTCTGGATTTTCTCAAGAATTAGCTTCGAACGGGCCTCATAAAATAGTGGTAACGGTGTGCATTGGTGAAGGATGGTGACAACGCTGTCATATGATTCATTCAAGCCTGCAATAAGTTGCATAACCATTTGCTGATTAGTGACTGGTGTGCCAACGTTGGAGAGTTGGTCAGCAAGCATCTTGAGTTCTTGACAATATGCAGATACGTTTGGGATATTATCCTGATGAATGTCTTTGAACTGATTTTCAAGGTATAACGCTCGTTGAGTTTCGTTGTTGTGGAAAATACTTTGTAAACGTTCTCACGTTTGGTGGGCAGTGGCATCGGTCTCAATGATGGTGTGCAACAGATCATTAGAGATCATACTGTATATCCACTGGAGGACGACTACGTCCAAACGAGACCAGAGTGCATCATCAGAAGTCGAAGCCGAGGGGAGGTCTGTGGACTTCGGTGTAGGAGGGATAATGTGGTTGAAACTTCATAAACACAACAATGGATCTTAAAAAGCTCCGCCCACGAGGAGTATTGACCCTTTTCCATCTCAAGGTGACATAGATGAAGTTTTTGATATTATTGACTGCAAGTGTAGGATGAAATTTGATTTTGTCAGCCATGAAAAATGAAATTAGGAGGAAGTGAGAGGGAGAATGGTCGGAAAAACTAAGGTTCCGTCGTTGGGAAAGGGGTAGCCGAGAGAAGAAGTTGGCGGCTAGGGTAGGAGATTTAGGGTTAGGCTCTGATACCATAAAGAAATATGTTCCTCGATTTTATTGATGAATGATTTATAATATATATACTATTACAAAAGTATTTACTTTGCTATAAACTAGGTAACTAATCAATCTAATTACAAAATGATTATAAGTCTACCTAAAATATGAGATATACAGTTAATACAATTAATGTATATTCTATTAGTGAGCAATCTCGCCCCGACACCACAATTATTAAAAAATAAATACTCCACCAAACCGTACTATAAATTGCGTTTCTCACACACCGACGCCATTGCATCATTTCACAATTACATTGCTGCTACACAACAAATACCAATATAGTTTTCCTTAAACAATCTCAAAATATACCTATTTTTATGTAATTTGTAGACAACTTTGTATATATTTAATTGAACAATCTCAAAATATACCTATTGTTATGTAATTGTAGACAATTTTGTATATATTTCTAGACAATTTTCCAAGAAATGAATTTTGGCTATTGAAATCTGAACAAAGTGAGATTGAATTACTACGGTTTTTCTAGTGTGTCTGTAAGGAAGATTTATGGTTAAAGAAGTAGAAGACGAAGTGAGGGTGAAGATAATGATTTCTGAAGCCCACTTACTTCCGTTTTACTTTTATTTAAGCATCTTACTTGTTTCCACTTAATTTATTTCGCAACTAACTCCCCCAATTGCATATTAAATGAACATTAAAAGAAGTCTCGGGGCATAGCTGGATGACAAATGAGGGAAACTTAAAATCCAGCTGGAGGCCTGCAGCGTGAGCTTGAACCATGGTGAGAGCAATTTGCTCTCTTTTGTGATAGGACCTTGGAGGTGATATCAGTTGATCAGTTCTCAAACTCTGGTCATTCATGCACATCCCGCGATTTAATGGTAGTAGTGCTGAGGGACTGAGACTACTATCTCCAGGAATAGTCTGACATAAGTCGGGAAGCTGGATATAAAAAAATGAACATTAAAAGAGACAACATCTTCAATTAAAGTTCAACAACTACGAGTACTTGCTATAAATAAAATGAGTCAAATATCGTTATGGACATGGAATTTTTTAGATAGTAGAAGACAAATGAAGCTAACAAATCCCAACATCAACATACTCGATAACGAGTTAGCGCGTTTCATTACCAACGACCGCAGAAGTAGTTGACAATTGTTTTATTATTCAATTTAATCATTCGATATCTATTATCCACTCATACAACAAAACGGATGTACACCTTTCTATAACATTCATCTTTTATAATAATATTTAATTATAATAGATAAGTTTTCTTTAAAAATAATATTTTATATTCTTCATAATAATATTTTGCGATAGCAACAAAAAAATATTGGCGTTACGATGCTATTATAAAGAGATTCGTTAATATATGAGAAAAGTTCAGGAATAACCACTTTTCTGCTCATATACTTGAAAAACAGTCGTTATCTTGGTCATTTATGAAGTTGTAAATTACACTAATTAAACTATAGAATAATGTACTAAAGTTTCACATGTGAAATTGAAAATCTTAAAAAGTGATTATTTTTTAAAAGAACAAGACTATAAAGTGGCCAGTATATATACTTTATTTTTTTTTTTTGCAATTTACATTTTATCCCGTTAGTCCAATGAGTTAAAATTCACCTTCAAAAGTACTATAATGAACTTTTGGGAGATAAATTTAGCCCACTGAATTAACAGAACGAAATTTGATAACAGAAAGTCCATTTGCGCAAATGTTCAAATTGCCCATTAACTAGACTAATTTGAATTTACATTAAATAAACGCTCCCACTAAGGGAATAAAACACTTGTGTCGAAAGATTCTTCATCCAAATAGTTGGAACCCGATCCTTCTACTTCTAATTAAAAGCCAAGGAATTCCGACCATTCAACCATACCCGGAGATATATTAGTTGACTTTTTGAAGACCGGGTTGTATTTTAGGTTGAAATGGGATGGTGTTCAAACTCCCGAAATGCAGTCTAGACAGCGGGCCCTCCCCTTTTTGACTGGACTGACTCGGGGAAGGGTCAATCTCCGGAGGAGCATGCTTCACTGCCACTCATTCATCCTGACCAAATAGTAGAATCTCTCTCTCAGCAATTCTTTTCTAAGGTTAAAAGCAGGAAAAAACACACCTTAATCTTAGTTCCAGATCCATAGTTTTCATACTTTCCTTTGAGCGTTAACCGAAGTCCTTGCACCCACGGTGTTGGAGGAATTACCAGTGCTATTGAATCAGATGTGAGGGAGGTCTAACAAGACTAGAAGTAAAATTCACGATTGAAAGAAACCAAAAAAGTTAAACAAGAAAACCACATTTTTCCAAATGTGATTTTTCATGGAAAGAAGCCATATAGAAAGCTTACTTTCTTTGACCACCTAAAATTCCAATCTATATATTCTGATTTTCTTGTACTACAAAGAAGGACAGAAAGCTTTCTTGTTCTTTTTTTTTTTAATATCCAAAACAAAAAGTATAGTTTCAACTTTTCCAAATCTTTGAATTGATCAACTTTTAGTTCAAACTTGAACCTTACGAAAAGTTATAAAAATCAACCTAACAAATTCCAACTTTTTTCTTTTTCAATTTTTCCATTCACAATAACAATATATTCAATATAATTTCGTGGGATATGGAGATGTTAGAGTGTTAGCATACCTTACCCCTATCTTGTATCTTGTCAGATAAGGTAGAGATATTGTTTCTGATAGATCCTCTCAGCTCAAGTAAAATAAAAATAATATCAAGATAATAAAAAAATTAAAGCAGAAGAGACAATAAATAGTAATAAAAAATAAAAATATACAAAAATGACGAAAATAATACTGCATAAATTTTCCATTCACATTCAAAGAAAATTCTCAGTAATCTTAGCTAGCTGTCTGGTATTCACCGTACATTTAACATTCCACGTGCTATTCCAAAGTTAGACGAACTCTTTGACTCAAAATATTTATAAATTCTTTTTTCTACAAATCCACGCTTTAATCTTTTTACATTTTCATATATAAGTACACAAAGGATAGTCATATTCATAGACATCTTTGTGGTTCAGTTGAAAAAGAACAGTTGAGATTTTTCTCTTTACAACTTTGAGATATTTGAGGTAATTTGCTTTTTCCAGTCTTTCTTTGTTAATATGATGTAATTTTGGGACATGGGGTTCGAGTTTAAGGTTCTTAGCACTGAACACATTGTGTTTCTTGAATTATAGGTTCAGAATTTAATATTTGTTGAAAGTTTAGTGTTTTTCACACAAATATACCTATGTTTAGTTCAATTTTTTGTATAGCAGGCTGAGTTTTGACCAAAACTTTGATAATTTAGCTAAAGAAATTGAAATAGCGGAGGTTTTTGCTTCTAAGTAGAGTCTGGAAGAGATTTTTTTTAATGATTTTTAATATATATTTATGTTTCGTGTCGAAATTACTTGTTTTGCATCCGCCTCTATGAGCTTCAGAGAGGGATGTAGTTGAAGCCATAATTTTTGATACGGAGTATAAATATACATATATAAGTACAAATTCACTTTAGATTTGAACCCCTAATTTTAATTTTAAGTTTAGTGCTAAAAATCTCAAAGGTTGAACCCGTTAAGGTTAAATCCTGAATCCGCCTTTGATGAGCTTTAGTTCAATTGTGTATAGAAGGCTACATTTTCTGAACAAAAAGTTTGATAATTTAGCTTAAGAACTTGAAATAATGGAAGTTTTTACTTCTAAGTAGAGTTATGAAGAGAAAATATGAAGATTAGTTATATTTACTAGTAATATTTTTCTTTGTAATAACTTTGGCTTAATGGATATGTCATACAAATTTGCAGGTTAAAAGGCTTTTTAGTATCTTGCTAAAAAACTTGGGAGATGACTGTTCGATCGAATAGTTTTAAAGGAGTACATTTGGAAACTATAATCCAATCGAATAATGGGGTCGATAAGATGACAAGGAAGAATTTGAGGAACTGTGAACCAAAGAAACTGATGTTAGAGACAACTCTATCATTCAAGAATTTGGTTCAAGACTTAAATTTATCAGAACAGAATGAACCAAAGAAAAGAGAGCAAGCTTCATTACCCGAGCCTTCGATTCTGTTTTCTCCACGACCTGTTAGTGAGCTCGACGCTGCTGCTGTTAAGCTTCAAAAGGTGTACAAGAGTTATAGGACAAGAAGAAATCTTGCAGATTGTGCTGTTGTTGTTGAAGAACTATGGTAGGTGGTCTTATCTTTTTGAAAGAAAAAAAATTGAATATGGAATTAGCTACGAACTTTATCGTTAATTCGTCGCTAACTTGCTTGTAGCTAACAGAACTTTTTGATAATCTGTCGCTAAAAAGAATTAGCAAGGAATTTTGCTGTTTAGCTACAGAATTTGTATGTAGCTGATTCCTGTTTTTTCAGTAGTGATTAATGTCTCTGTTATATTGTTCGGTTTATTGAAGGGGTTGTGTTATATTATGTGTAGGTGGAAGGCTTTGGATTTTGCAGCTCTCAAAAGGAGTTCTGTTTCTTTCTTCAATGTAGAGAAACCGGAAACTGCTGTATCGCGGTGGGCTAGAGCGCGTACACGAGCCGCAAAAGTTGGTAAAGGATTGTCAAAAGATGAAAAGGCGCAAAAACTTGCTCTGCAGCATTGGCTAGAAGCTGTAAGTTGTTGAAATTTTTTTGACATCTTGAAATTATTTCAGTAAGTCATTTTATTCTTGAAGAGTTCCAATGATTTTGAGTCTGATTATTTGTTTCTTCTAATGGTGTAGATTGATCCACGACACCGGTATGGGCACAACTTACACTTCTACTATGATATATGGTTTGAAAGTGAAAGCTCTCAACCTTTCTTCTACTGGTGAGTGTTCGTTCGAAGATTTTAGAACATGTATTTTATGAATAAATACGTTTAGTAAATCTAATCGTTAAGTTGAAATATGTTAGAGCTGACATCTTGCTACATTCTTGACGTTTTCTTTGAAGGTTGGATGTTGGAGATGGGAAAGAAATAAATCTTGAAAAGTGTCCAAGGACCAATCTGCAGCATCAATGCATCAAATATCTTGGACCGGTAAGTCCAGATTCTGCAATTATTACCATAAAAATGATAGGAAAAACTTTACAACATGATGAATCTAATGTCTATATAGTTTCTATAAACTAAACTTTTTCTCTTTTCTACTATTTCAGAAAGAACGCGAATCGTATGAAGTAGTTATTCAGGAGGGGAAACTTGTCTATAAACAAAGTGGCGTCTTTGTGGAGACACTAGAAGGTTCAAAATGGATCTTTGTTCTTAGCACAACAAGAACATTGTATGTAGGAAAAAAGAAAAAAGGTGTGTTTCAACATTCGAGTTTTCTATCGGGTGGTGCCACTACTGCTGCTGGAAGACTCGTCGCTCATGGTGGTATTTTGAAGGTAATTATAGATTGATTTTCTATATAATTACACATTGAATCTCTAAATATCTGTGGATTTTCGAGATTCGTTTACTTATCGTGTCCGTGTTATCCACAGGCTATTTGGCCATACAGTGGACACTATCACCCCACAGAAGAGAACTTCAGGGAATTCATTAGTTTCCTCGAGGAGCACAACGTAGATCTTACAAACGTAAAGGTAATTTTTCAGATTTATGTGTCCAAATACATAGACAGCCCCTCAAACTTGGCTCCAGTTTTCATTTTAGCGCCTCAGCTAGGGCCGGTACCTATTGAACCTCATAAATTCATAATGTATGTGCCTATTAAACACAAAAGCTGACATGGCGAAAAAAGTACTCCTTATATTTCACCATTCTTGGGCAATTTATGTCTTTAACATACATCTTCACGGCCTAAAAAGTTATAGTGAAATATCCAAGAGAAATACATCACTAACAAAGATATTTTTTCTTTTCAGAGATGTTCAGTTGACGACGATGAGCATTCGTTTAGAGTTAACGAGGGCTCAAATCTTTCTGTTGCTAAAGAATCACCAAAGAGAAGCACTTCTGATGCAAACGATCAAACAGAGGAGAAAGAAGCCACAACCAATGATGATAAGAAACAAGAAGACATCGTCAATAACAAGACACAATCATCGTTTAGCTTTGCTAAACGTTTATCTCGAAAATGGTCAACAGGAAACGGACCTCGCATTGGCTGCGTTAGGGACTACCCGACGGAATTACAATTCCGAGCACTCGAACAAGTTAACTTGTCACCACGGGTTGCTAACGGAGGTTTCAACATGTATGGCCCGATTCCCTCACCAAGGCCAAGCCCGAAGATTCGTCTTTCTCCTAGGATTGCATATATGGGAATACCTAGTCCAAGGACACCAATTTCAGCAGGTAACTAAAGCAACATTTTACATTTGGACCAGCTGACTTTGGACTACAGACAGAAGTAGATCATAGATGCAACAATCTAACTAAAAATCGTTATTTATTCGTTCATTCATGTTGTTTTTATTTGTACACGATGCACAGCTTCATTGAGCCTAATCATGATATTTTTTCAAAGTTTTGCCTCATTTGTAAATTGAAGGCTGGCTATGATCAACATTTATCAATTTTTTCATATTTTTTTGCTCCAATGAATTGAAGTTGAGTTGATAGCTCTTTATAAGTAGCAAAGTTTGTATGTCCAGTCTTGCAATTCTCTGTCTCATCTTACAACGAAGCCCATTGAGCTTATTTTAAGAAACAAAACATATTACTCCATTTTGTTCTCAACTAAAGGCTGGAGGAGGATATATCAGACCTGGAGGTCCGTTAACGGGATAGGGGCATAATTAGACCAGTTTGCTAACGGCAAGGGTAAATTTGCTCCAAAAATCAAACGAAGGACATTTTTATCCTATTTCCATTAGTTCAGGGGCAGTTTCGGCCCTTTTTATTTATTCTTTTCTTTCCGATCACTTTGTTGATTTTCATTGACTCTAAAAATTTGAGGAACCAAAAGTTGACTGTTGAATTTTCTTTCTTCCTGGTCAAGCTAAACACCATGGAATGTACCAGAACTAAAAGAACCCTTCTCTTTTTTTCTTTACATTTTCATTTTATGAGTTGCATAGTTAGTGCATCCCAATCAATCAACCTAAAAATCAATGCATCAATCTATATGAACTCTTGTTCTATATCCGTTATCAGCTCTATTCAGGTGCATATCATTTCAGTACTCAATTCTACTTAAGTTCTTGACAAGAAATTTCACTACCCAGAGTTATGCTACGGCTTACGAGGGTTTTTGTTCAAAACCTGTAACACTTCTCCTTCCGACCTTTCAATACTGGTCATGTGTTAAACTCTATACATCGTGTTAGCCCTTAAAATTCTTTAGTCCTAACTCCTAACCATGATTCCTACCTACCCTGGACAACATTTTCCATTTTCTTGTCTCCCTTGGGACCATTCCAGTCAAAAAGTGGACCAATCTAGTCAAGAGCTCTTTCTTTTTTTGCATGCTATTTTGACTTAATAACTTTGAATGAGATGCAAGTCAGACATCAAATTTTCCACAAACTGCTCCGCAAGACATGGAGGTATTTAATATGTACAAATATAGCAGAGTTTCCTATTCTTGGTTTAATTCTTGAACAATAACCATAAATAATGGCTCTTAATTTTCATTACCTTGTCGGATTAATTTAAGGAACTAAATCACCAAATTGTGAGCAAACATGTGAAATCTTACTCAAACCACATTCATCAAAGTAAGTCACTGATATCCAGATTCACTAGTAAATTTGTGAATAATAATTTGGCTATGCGTATTTGCAATTGCTAAACTTCAATATTTGAACTTAAAATGAAATATTAAAATACTCATAATATTTGATTTTCAGAAGTTCTTTTAGCAAATGAACTGCGCGTAAATCCAAACAAACTTTAACTTTCACAAAAAGTTTATTCAACTTCTACTTTAGATATTCTTTTTTAGTATCAACTCAAATATCGCTCTGAAGCTACTCGGACTCTCAAAAAATATTCAAGTGCGTGTCGAATTCTCCAAAACACAATGTATTTTTGAAAGATCCGAC
Source organism: Anisodus tanguticus (assembly GCA_034509755.1). Taxonomy (NCBI): domain Eukaryota; kingdom Viridiplantae; phylum Streptophyta; class Magnoliopsida; order Solanales; family Solanaceae; genus Anisodus; species Anisodus tanguticus. The sequence goes on from CM067558.1 coordinate 42,141,816, forward strand.
ACGACTACAACAATATTTTTGAAGAGTCTGAACATCAATTCTGAACATGATCACCTCCAGCGAGAGATCATTTATGTGCACTTATCTTTAATCCAACGAAAGCTCTTTTTTATCTTTCCCTCAATTGTGTAAACCTTATAGCTAGCCACCCTCTTTTTCCTATGCAACTCTGGGTCAATGAAGCTCCAGTTCTTTGAAGTTGACCCATTTGTTGACTTTGCTTTCTTGAATTTTACTTCTTTGAACATATCCATCTGATTAATGCTGTTAGACACATATGAAGTAGTACTGTTGCATCTGAGGTTGTGAATTCCACTTGGGTTGACATGTCTTCCACTAGCAACATAAGTGAAATTTTCTAGTTGCGTTCTTGACTCGTTATATGAATTGAATCTCAAGTCTCCCATTGCACAAGCATAAATTTTTGAATTTCTTCGACCTATTGTTTTTTTCAATGTGGAACTAGTTTTGAGTTCTCTAGGAGTTATTATTTCTGTCGACTACCATTGGTTATATCTAATTTTTATCACGTCAATTGTAATGATGGTACTTCCAAGGTGCAGCAAGAGGTTAAATCGAGAAACTTTATTTTGTGGCTCATAACATAACTGAAGCATATCGTGCGAGACTTTTTTTTTGTTTCATAAAAAAGAACAAAACTCAGATAACATCGATAAACACAACTTAATTTGAACTTTGAGAAAACACCTCATTATTTTTCCTTAGTTGAAACCTTTCAGTGTAATATCTACTACTACAACAACATATCCAGTATAATTCCACAACTGAAACTTGAGAGGATAGGATGTATACCGACCTTAACCCTACCTTTGTGAGGTAGAAAGACTGTTTCCAATAGACCCATTTCAAAGAGTGTAATATCTAATCTCATAAAAACATTAGCTTTAAATAAAGTTGAACAGCGTTCCCCGTTGTTCTGTCGTTTTACAAGTCTTCATAAGCCGGTACGTTCATCAATTTATGATGGAAAAGAGTAGCAGCAATGATGCATACGCCCATATAATAAGCATGTAGGACAATTTAAGTGAGTTTGCATACAATATACTATATGTCCATTATGAATGTGATATAAGAGCCAATAGGGAAATTTGGAGACACGTCACTTTCTAATTTGAGCTATTACATTTACCTCAACCAAGAATGATTACATTTCTCTAAAATTAACAGAGATATAATACAAAGCAAAAATTCTGTTCAATTTCCTTATGTTACATTTAAAACAGAATTTTCTCCTTTTCAGCATGATGAGTAAAACAGCAGGAATTCTGTCATAAACTTACTCCTGTCAATAGGAATTGAAGCAGCTGTTCACCGATATCCGTCTAGAGACTAGCTTAGCACTTAGACGGTTCAAATTAATGATGGAACACTCTTTCGTCCAACAAAATATTCTGTAATGAAGCTTAACTTGCACTACCATTTCTATTCATCACATCATGGTAATACAGAAGCACGCACATTGGTTGACCAAGAATGCAGAAAAAGAACCAGAATGTCATGTTGCCCACCTGAAACAGTTCCCGTATTATACATATCATATCTTAGATCGACATTTTACATAAACAATACCAGTAAAAAGAGAATAAATCATCTTAAGCTCATGAAAACAACTGAGCGGAAAGACATACATTTGAGTTTTTGAGCTTGTTTTGCAAGAAGTTCGTGAATATGACCAAGGGAACCTGCTCAAAGAAAAACATCACTACATGTCAATATTCATACTGTCATCGTTTGTTAGTGTATTAGGGAATTGCATGCATTAGCTTTGTGTATTAACAATAACTTGTTTGGTACACTTTTTCATCCTATGTATAACTAATGCTTATACACCCTATTTGATATTATGATGCATAACTAATACCTAGCAAACCATGTATAAGCAATGCAATGAGTTTTAATGCATGCATTAGCATGGTTAAAGACACAATTGCTCATGAAGTCTCTCACATAATATAGTATGAAGGTTATTTTTGTAAACAACTAATTATTTTTAGAAACTATGCAATGCATGTTATTTCTAATACACCAAACCAAACGGTGCATAAAAAATAATCCATGCATAATTAATGCCAGCATTACTAATACACCCTATTCGGCATTATTCTTATACACTCTACCAAACGATCCTCAATGAAGATACAAGCTTCGCTCAAGCGTTACTATTTTATGACTGGAGCTCCTTTCTTATCCCCAAATATATATTTATATATGCTACACACACACACATGTTAAACATCATTACCTGAAACATGATTCCTAGGAACGCCCAAAACTTGAATAGCCGACAAGGAACAGCAATACACAGCTGAAGATAACAACACACATGGTCATCTAAAGCCAGTCGTTTTGTTGAGGCGTAGTACTTGTTTGTTTTTATAAGCTGTATATACCCAAACCTGGTGTAAAATAGAAGATGGAAGGGAACAGAAACCACATACCTCGTGGAAAACAGCAGATATAAAGAAAGAAATTACCATTGCACCACCCTGCACAAAGAATCAAGTGGCAATTAAGCTAACACAATCATAAAATAAGGTCTATAATACAAATTGTAAGGTCAAAACTTCTGTAAAGTATGATGTGGAAAAACCATCCAAAGCAGCTAACTGGCGCTCAATACCAGGCATACGCTTAAAATCAAACTGACAAATAAAAATAATGACATGAAAGTTAAGAAGTAAAATATCGACCCAAAAAAGCACTTCATGAAGGTCTAATCACAAATTTAATCTTCCAGGTTTTTAATCTTCTATAAACTAGAACCGGTAATTCAAAAATACATCTAGGATGCGAGGTTAAAGTGCTATTAGTATTTCAGTTTGTGACAAAGAGCATTGTAAATATAAGATCAATCAAGTGCATCACAAAAGATTAGAAATTAAGCAGACAGAAGATAATTCAAAGACAAGTTAGAATCTAGAACGGGAGAACTCTGAAAATACCTTAGGTATGCCATTCCTTAAGCATGGGAAATAAATGTGACGAACCATCCACTTATGTACAGGCTGCAGTTGTCACCATCACTTGGGTTACTAATGTCCAAAAAAGATGTTCAACAAAGACCAAACCAAACAGAAACAAGTGCATACAAAGACAATTTATCTCTCTTTACCAGTTCACCCTGGATACGAATTACATCTACCCACAAAAGTAAAAACTGTGCAGCATCTAAACATAGTAATATTAGGTGTCCAGATTATACCAGTGTTGGATTATTCACTTATCTGGAGACTAACAATCCTGTCCAATTTGATCTTGTGCTTTTTAAGTTTTTGGTTTACCTTTCAGTACTAAAAATATTTTCTTAAAGTTCACTGTTGAAACTGTTTCCATTTGTTTTCAAAAATAGAGAATATCTAAAACTTGAATCAGCTGTTAAATTGACAAAATCTAGACCTTTTTACTTTATAGTGAATGGTAATTCTATCTAAACAAACTCCACACTTATCCTTGTGACTATTATCACTCCTGTACTATGTTTCTCATTATCCTACATTTATTTATCTATTTTTTGTTCGAACCAATCTCATTAACTTTTTCTGGCTACATGTAGAAATTAGAAAAAAGGAACAATTTTATTGCCATCTTCATAGTTGCAGGCGCAGATCATTCTGCTAAAGCTTATATCAGAGCAACTCACCAAGGTCGTGAAAGTAATTCTTATTTCTTAATGTTATTTCCAATTGGACTAAAGAATAGCAAAGGGAGACCAGAATAATTTTTTGTAACTACTAAATAAGTTAACAGATGGCAATACCGCTTATTTAACTTTCTCTAATGCTAAAAGATAATGGTGGTTAGTAACCTGATATCGCTGTTCATAGTAACAAATGGAACAGCAACATAGATATGAAACCCTTTTATTGGTTTCTTTTTTGCCTGAGGCTCCTAAGGAATCACATTTATCAGGAAGGAAAAGCATCAGACAGCTGGAAAAACAAACATTTTGCCAGGCATATTCACTGGAAAAACCACTCTCAAGTCTCAAGCAAGAAAGACCCCCCCCCCCCTCCCATGGTACCTAGATATGGATGCTACTACATGCGGGATGCAATTACTAGTCATATCTTAATGTGCTCGCTGGCCACATATGTGCATAGCCATATGTGGAACAGTCATTTTCCAAGATACTCGGTGGCCAAATGACTGCATAACCCAACACAATACCCCTTCCTCTCAGGTTCTCTTGCCTTCAGAGATTTTCCGGACTGCCATTTTCATCCTTCCGAGACATTGAATGTTGACCATTCAAGCCTTCTCAAGAGCCAGCCAGACGACGGGAAACAGGGAAGAATTCTCTTACAATAGGTTCAAATATGCCCCAAATCAAGCTAGACACTATAACATCCACTTGTCTTCTGGAAAGTTTACACCAATGCCAAGCTGAGCAATCCAAACATGACGAAGATAGAGCTTGAAGCGCCATTTATCACAAGACTGAAACATCAATAGTCTTCTGAAAGTTCACTTCTAGCTAATGAAGACGAACTCATATATTTTGCATGCATAAAAAATCAGGCAATGACATAAAAAGAAGGTAGAATTACATACCATATTCCAGTGTCTCCAGTACTGATAACAGCAGCGCACCACAAAAAGAAATAAATGAGAAATCCTAGCAAGCTCTGATATTGTTGGGATGCAGAAGCAAAAAGAACAAGAGTGTGATAGTTTAATCTACCTCATCAATAGTTTTTGCGTTCCACCAATCTTTGTAGAACTCACGATCTCCAAATCGCAGAAGTTCCGCAAGTATATTTAGCCTACAAAGAGATGTATAATGTAAATAGAACTCATTCGGCTGCAGTAAGTTCCGCAAGTATATTTAGCCTAGAAAGAGATGTATTATGTAAATAGAACTCATTCTGTTGCAGTGCTAGAACACATAATCCATATATGAAAATAATCCATATCTTAGTAGCATTCAAATATAACAGAATAAGGTGTTTCATCTTGAAATGTGAAGTTTCTCACAATCTAACACGAGATCATTATTAGGAGTACAGAAAACAGATAAACTCTTATCCCAATGAAGTTTTTTGGACTTCACAGATTCGTTCTTGGTCAAAAATCACAGATTCACCATGGTGATATCATGAACTTCTCTGGATAGACGAATTTCTTTTATTTCACTATAGAGCATCAAATAATAACACTGAATCTCATAAAAGCAATTACGTCACTAACAATAAAATACACAAAGTCTAATGCAAACATCAGGTGCAGATTTTGACCTTTGACAAAGAAAACATAATTCCAAAATCCAATTGAGGCATGAGTTCTAATGTGAATCATTAGTCTTAATAATTAGCATTACATTATTCAGTACTTAAAAGCACACTCCTCTTTTGTAAGAAGTTTTTCATTCGAATTTCGGCTCCGGCATTTTACAGGCAGCTACTTATGTGTTGGTATTTGAATAGATATCAAGGAGGACTATAACCTTACTGAGTTAAAACCATTCAGGCTCATTAAGCCCCTCCCATCCCATTTTGCACATTCTGGTCCTTCATTTTTTCTCCCCCTCTACTCAATACTCATAGCAGTTACATAATCCAGTTCAAGTATAATGTAACTTGCGCTTTAAATGTTTAATAAGTGATACAGAACATATTAGTTAAATATATTTGAAATGAAAAACTGGAAAGTGTGATGACAAATACACAGCAAGAATGTTCCTAACACTTCTTTTACTATAAAGTATAAATGCCTCGCAAATAAGATTGGCACGTCAAAAATCATGGCAAGAAAGACTAATCTACAAATAAAATTCATAAGCATACTAAATCTATAAATCAAATTTAGACATACCAAAGATGAAAGAGGCAGTAGAACATGCAGAGCCAGACATATAAATTTGGAAGTGAAAGCCTCAATACAGTCTCGATGGCGTATAAAAGGTCTCCTTTCAATGGATGTTGTGAGCTTTGCACAATTGGGTTAATATACTGCATTAAGATGCAAAGGTTAATATAGTTTACTTCGCCAGGAGTGAAGGCACATTGAACTGTCAAGCTAAAGAGAAGTTACCTGTTCAATCATAAATCCCATGAGTCCTGTAAAAATTACCAGCTTGATGAGTTGCCGCGCCAGCCAACCCTTCCGAATGCATGCAGAGCGAGGATAGCTAAGCTTCAGATAGAATAAACATATCCAACAACTAATGAGTTGATGAAACAAACAGTAAGAGAGTTGGCAAAAAAGTTCACAATTTTTAATTGTTAGATTGCTTATGATAATAGATTTCCTATTACTATGAAAGGAATGGGACTATAATCCAGGGCCTCAATTGTAGTATTCACTAATTGTAGCCCCATTGCTCTGTGCAGACCACATTCAAGTATTATACAGTATGAAATACAAGTACTTGCAAACATAAGCAGATTGGTATATTTTGAAGTTTTAAACATCCAATTGCTTCACCATTTAACATGCATATGAATACTTAAGGCCAGGACATGCTTCAGAGTATAAACTTGAAGAGGAAAAAGGGTCTAAAGCATAGTCTCCCTAATTTTAGCACAGAGACAATTCTGGAAAAAGTTCTACATACTTGGCAATAAAATCACATGGAAGGAAGTAGTATTAAAAGACCTACAATCTCTTTAAATTCGTGCAGATTAGGCGGAAAACAGAACATAATGGAACTTATCAGACATCGAACTAAATTGCACAAAGTTATCTATATGAAATCTTGGTGAATCTAGAGAAACACATGATGCTGATCTGTAATGCACTTATAGTAAGTACTCTGCCAGGGATGAAATCACTGACAACAACTTCGGAAGGGTCAACTGATCCTACCTGATAGCATAAAGTTGGAGCAACCATGAAGTAAGCCAAACTCTTGAAACTAACATTGTAAGAGTAGTTGATTTCTGAATTTTCACCCTGAAAACATTTTAAAACTAGATTGAGATACTTCATATTTGCGACAACATCTCAGATGAGCAAAATACCCGCAAAAGTACCAAATTTAAATAGAAAAGTTGGTTTGTCTAGAAAATTTTCAGGAGAAGCCTTGATCAAGATCAGATTTTCTGGATCCACGACAAAGAAATAAACTAGTCATACCTTATCCACAGACTTCGCAAGTTGTCTCATATCATAACTTGTATGTGCATAAGAAACCAGTTTCATCCACACAATGCAAGCAAACAGCATCAGTGTGTTACCCGATAAGAAAGCAGAATCACACCTGTGAAATTTAAAATACCTTTTAACTCACTAGTTTTTTAATGCATATTAGCAAGAAAATAGAGTTTGGAAACATATTTGAAGATCCTCTCCTCATAATTTAAATTTCAACTGAGTTTCAACAAGATGGAATTAGACCCAATGTAATCAAAGGCAAAACGTTAGAAAAGCACCAAGCTTCTAGCTATAGTGAAGAAAGAGCAATGAAGAAAAAATAAAAATCTGTACATGTAACACACAACTGATAATTCTACATAATCCTTATATGGACGAAAGAATTAACAAGCTGCAATTCGTCGAAATATATGAAGTAAAAACCATGTCTATTTAAGTTAAAATAATTTAAATCTCTGAATTAGCAATGATTTCACTTGTCCCCTTGCCCATATGGACATCATGGCATGCAACAAATTTCTAATTCAGATAAATGATTAATTTTCTTTTGCTACCTTTCTAATTTTCTAACCTAAATCATCTATTAAGTTTCCTTAACAATCCACATATGCAACAGGTTTAATGTTTAAAGATGATCTCTTAAACGAAAATCCAACTTAGAAATCAGAATTAAATCATAAGCAACGACTTCTAAAACCCAGATAATAGTGCACTTTCGACATTTAGCATTCGCCAGTTCTACCATAACGATGCCTCAATTTTACAACACACACACACACACACACACTCCCCTCGGTGAAGGCTGGCTTAGCACCTTCTTAGGAGGATGTATTTATCAAAGTTTCATGACCACAGCATCAGAACAGACCTGAGGATGACCAAAACTGGATACAAAATGGCAGCTGTTGTTATAATTATGTGAAGAGTGACAGTGACCTGCATCATCAGTTAGAAAAGTTACTCGCTAAACTTAAAGTCAAACAACAATAAAAGGTAACATGAGTTCAGACAAGTCACAAGAGCCAGAATTATTCCGGTGTAAACCTTCTTGAAGACTGTCACTAGTCCATGTCTGAGCAGTCACTTTTCATTGATATGGAAGGATTAAAATAAGAGGAAGGGAAGAAAAGAAGAGGTTACTCTGACTTACACGTTCATTCATATACTTCTTCTGTGCCAGCTTCTCGACAAGAAAAGCAGCGAGAGGGAAAATTGGGAGACTAAGACTGCAAGCACGTCAAAAACTTTATTATTTTATTTCGGCACAGTCAGCATAAATTCAGATTAAAAGGCCTTAAGAACACTACCAGCACATCAGAAGTGGCCAATCTCTTACTGATGTTGAACTACGCCAGAAGCCTGACCCAATTAACAAGCCATACTGCAATATAGTCAAGAGATTGTCATGTGCAATATGAATACTAAGAACCCTCTGATAAAATAGTCATATCTTATAACACTATTGCTGCTAAAACGTTACAGGGATTAAAGAGAGCAATGGGGCAAGTTGGGCAGGTTCAGACAGGATGAGGCCTCAAACATCACGGCCCGCTATGCCCCACTGTGCTCTTCCCAATAATAATGTGCCGTCTAAAATTGTCCCTCCCCCTCCCCCTCCCCCGCCAAATTTTCTGGCATTTGTTCAATCTTTTTAAAATCCCTAAAATTCCCGATTCAAATTACAATTGACAAGTTCTCATTCCATCAGATGCTTCCGAAACCCATTCTCCCCACTTTCCTCTCCAGATTTTTATGGTAACTATTTGGATTTTGAGACCATAATTTTGCAGCAACAAACATTGCACCTTGAAAAGAAGGTGAAGCTGCAATGTTATCAAATTTCATTTCCTGGTAGATTTAAGGGTGGAAATTCTCCCAAGACTTCCATGAACATGGCATCCTGAAATCATGATATGGGTTCCTCACTAAGCGTTTAATCAAATACATATTCATCAACCTGTAATGACAACTCAACACGTAGGGCCTCAGAGAACATACCCTATGATTTCCTTCTATTGTTCTTTAATAGAACATTACAATTCTAAGCTATTCACTTTGTTCGACCAGCCACATTGCCAGCCCTAAGAGGGATTCTTTGATGTCAATAAAGATGAATCAAACATTGGGAAGGTTTTCACCTGTCTAGCCAAATGGAATAGAGGACAGACATTAGAGAGAATTGTACCTTCATCAAATTTTCGATAATCAGCCTGCTGTTTATGGAAATAAGCACCACTACACAGAGATTGAGTAGGCCTGCGTGACTCTACAACAAGATGAGAGAACTAAATTAGAAAAAGAGCACTACAACCACTTGATTATGGGGACTTCACTAACTATGATAGAAATTACTCGTAAGACACCTGAATGCAACTCAAAATGACACACATTTTGAGATTCTAGGAGTAAAGTGATTGATGGAAATTGCTGTTTTTACACCCACAAATTAAGCACAGTACAATAGGCATACAATTTTATAGATTCAACTGCCAGCAAAAGCTCCTGTTTGTGATCAAACCAAATGTCACGTCAGCTCATCGTCTATTCTACATATCTTGTCCTCAAATCATAGCTACCAGGCTTCATTGTAAATGACATCTTCCTCCATCATGGAGGGTCGTGACCCACCCTCTTAACAAAATTTCTTGCACAGGTACTCATGTTTATTTGTTGGTTGAATCAACTAGATATTTATATAGTAGTTCGTTTCAAGTTCAGCAAACGTATCTCTTGGTAATCCTAGAGTGATCTTTTTGACACCCAAAAGAACTTGGACAAAGAAGCGAGAACAACATATAGGTTTCTGAGATTTTAATTTAAAGGCCTTGCTTATGAGATCAATTTGAGTACACTCAAAGGTAGTTTGCAGCTCCCAGCAATGCAAGCCTGCTGATACCAGTATAAATTTCCAACTAATATGGAGGTAGTTATTGCTTGAAGTACATGTGTAAAGAAAAACAAATTTATTGCCATTTGTGCAACAGTTTATCCTTTCTAGTAGAAAATTTCATCATTGCAAAAGTTTTCTTCTAAATAAGTTGGCTTCTGTCTTACACCCAACTGCGACTGATAATACCATACTACTCATTTTTTCACCTGATTGACATGTGTTTTATTTAGAATGTGGGAACGTATTCTTGAGGATATTGGTTCTAGAGGTTAAAAGACAACAAGGTCTGCTGAACAGAAGAACAATCTTTTTCTGCAGCTCAAATCGCTAATCAACAACTAATCACAAAGCTAGAAAGTTTTGAATCCTTGCTTAGCGAGTTGTGTATGAACAAAATGATTAAAAAGAACATCATATTCAGATTTTACATCCTATTCTAACTTTTACTTTATCCTATTTACTCCCTCCGTATCACTTTGTTTGACACTATCTCCTTGTTAGTTCATTCCAAAAAGAATGAAGCTTTTATAACCACAGAAATGCAATGATATGTTTAAGAGCACAAGTTTCAAAAAATTTATAGACATAACGTATCACAAGTTTCAAAAAAACTTTCTTTCTTATTAAACTCCGTGTCAAACAAATTACTCCCTCCGTCCCAATTTACGAGTTTTTTCTTTCTAGTAAGTCCCAAAAAATACACTTTCCTATATTTAGTAACAATTTGATATTTAACCTCACATTTTACCTTAATGAGTGATTTATACTCACACAAATATATATGACTTATTTTAAAACATAAATTTTAAATATCTTCTTTTATTTCTTAAACTCCGTGGCCAGTCAAACAAAGTGAAATGGAGTTTAGTTGAACTCAACCAAGAAAACAAATAAGCCAATTATTACACATAAAAGCAAGTCAAGAAACAGTAAGAAGCCAATTATAATAACTCAGTAGTTTAAGATTAAAATTTATATATTTAAAAATTACATGAAAAATACTATAAGTTGCAAATTTTTTCATATTAATTTAGTAAAAAAATAATCTTAAAATGTTATTAAAATCTCGAAAAGCTAAAAGTATCACACAAATTTGACAGCTTCCCGTATTAATTGTCCACTTTACTTTTTATTTTAAAATATTAAATTAATCTAATACAATTTAATTTTGAATATTAGTCCGACAAGCCAAACAGAACAACTCATAACAGCAAGTAGAAGAAGAAGAGCATACTTGTTTGAAAATGGCGGCGGAGCTGAGAGGACTTTCCTTATTTCGCCGGTGAGCCGGCGCCGATGCTCTATAAACATACTTCATTGGCGTCGTTTCATCATTTACTTTCATCTCCTCCTTCCGCTCTCCATCCTCACTAGGCGTATCCAATCCTCCACTTCCACGTGGATCCCTGACGTCACTCGTTACGTCATCCGAGCCACTAGAAGCTTCCGCCTCGGAGCTCGAATCCAACTCCGTCACAGCATCCACAGCTTTAGCACCATCGCCGCGCCGTCTTCGGAGGTTGTTGTTACCGTCGCTCGATGACGTAAGACTCTCCGGCGGCTCATTAATCGCCATTTATCGATCGATTTACTTCTAGAACTCACTAGAAAGTAATAGAACTTTCCTGAAAAATACTCTGCAATAGAATCAAATTAAACTTGAATTCAGAAAACTAATTATAGTTTACAATAGCACGCCGGTGCACTAATCTTGAGCTATAATAAATGAACTTTTAAACAAATTATATATGCTGGTAGCTTCGCCCTGTCTTCAGAGAATATGAAGATAAACGTGGGCTGAAAACAATATATTATATTATATTTATTTTGATAGTTGTCTATAGAAAATAATATGTCTATAGGGGGAGATTTCTATATATTTTATTCTTGTCAGACTTTATATGGCAAAATTATATTTGATTTGTTAGTGTTTGTTTTGATTGTTAGCCTGAGAAGTCTTATTTTATGTACATCGATTTAATTTGATCGCATTATTATCTTTATCTCTTTTTTTTTGTTTACTATTATTTAATTATTTTATTTTATTATCTATCCTATTTTTTTATAATAGTGTCACCCAGTATTCTATTTTCTTGTGTATTTGTCCTTCAATTTATTAATGTGTGGCATTATGTAAAGACATAAAATAATATAATCTTTCTAAATTTTGTATTCATAAAAACAATACAGTACAAAAAGTGTTATGTTTTTCAAAAAGTACTTTTTTGTAGAGTTGAGTTATAATTATAAGTGATAGAATAGAAAAAATATAATTAGTCATAATTGTGTATATTTTGTATATGGTAAGTGTATATTTAGTCAAATTCATTATCTTAATTCTAGGTACATAAGGTAATGAATTTGACTAAATATACACTTACCATATACAAAATATACACAATTATGACTAATTATATTTTTCTTATTCTATCAATAATATTTTAGGAAAAAATAGGTGTTTTTGAGTTATAACATAAGTTATTTTTCAGAAGTTAAAAGAATAATTTTTTTTTTCAGAAGCACTTTTGAAATTACCAAGCATAATTACTGCTTTAATATTGATAAAAATATTTTTAAATTAATTAACCAAACATGAATTGCTACTTTGCAAAAGTACATTTTCTAAAAATATTTATAACAAAAAAATATTTTTTGAAATAAGCAAATTTGAATAGCTTAATTAATCAAATAGGCTAACAATTTTTGTATTGAACATTACTACAATATAAAAATATTGGAGGCATATTCAACCTCACAAGTCACAAGTAACAAGTATCATTTCGAAATTTAAAGTAATTAGTGCCCGCAACTTAAAATTTTTTGGTTCACACACTGCTTGATAAGATTTGGTTTGCCATATTGGTCGCATAAGGAAAACGTTTTATTATGTCAGCATAAAATTGTGCATACAGCTAATCTAAGGTTTGGTTTACTCCCCTCGTCACATATTACTTGACCACTTTCCCTTTTACATATTTTTAAAAAAATCATAAATAAAAAAGATATATTTACTACATTATATTTATTTCTCTCCAATTAATTGCATTCTAATCAATATTGATTACTTTAAAAAAATAATTAATGTTAAGAGCAAAGTATTCTATCTTGTTTTAGAAAGTGGCCAAATAATGGGACAGATATTTTTAGTAATGTGGCCAAATAATATGAGACGGAGAGCAAAGTATTCTATCTTGTTTTAGAAAGTGGCCAAATAATGGGACAAATATTTTTAGTAATGTGGCCAAATAATATGAGACGGAGGAGTACCATATTTGGCGCATGAGGAGAAATTAATTACCGTGTAACTAATGTAAGGTTTGGTTTGCCATATTAAAATAATAACAATGTTAAATTATGCAATGATTTTTTTTTTTTTTGTAACTAACATGTATTATTTACCAAGTAAAGTCAAGTCTCAATCGCCGCAAACAAAATTAAGCATCACACTATCCTATCTATACATTGCTATTAACTCAAGGATAGAAATTTATTAAGTCTAACTTCTTAGCTATCTTCTGCTTCATTGAGTTCCGAACAAACACTTCTTGAATAATCTGTCGTCGCACCATAACTCTTTCCTCCATTTGTTCTTGTAGAAATACATGAGAAATTTTTTCTAACCATACATGATAAATAGCCTTTGATCCGGTCCTTCTCAGGACTCCGTGCATAGCGGAAGCTTAGTGCATCGGGCTGCTCTTTACATGATAAATAGCCCCAGCTAAGCACATCCAGTAGATTTCAGCCTTCACATTCCTCCCGTTTGCATATGTAATAGCCCATTGTTTCTCCTCCTGCCATCTGCCAAGTCTTAGCAGTTCTATAAATATCCTGTCACTGTAAAAATTTGCTCCAGACCCCAAACGAATAAGAGCATTCAAAGAATAAGTGATCATGGCACTCATTGATCTGGTCACACAAGGGACAAACATCTGAATGTCTCGTTGTCATTAAATTCATTTATGCCTGTGACCATCAATAGTGGCAATACATTCATAGGCTCGTTGTGGCTATAACTAAAGATACGTTAGAGAAATTTTCTTTATATTATATGTATGCCTCAATTTGCTCCTGAAGTAGAAATATCTTAAAAGAAGTTCTAAGCTATCACGATTTGATATGTGCTCAAGACACGTTCAAATTATTATGTTTTATTACTTAAAAATGAGAACTTTTGTTAACTATTACAATTTTCAGATTATGTAATCAAGATAGTTCATCTTGATAATGCAGGTTTATATTCAAGATGATTTGGTGTTGAATGTCTCCAATATATAGTTAAACCATTGCTTATGAGAACAAAGCTTCATGTGTTGGTCTGAGATATGAGATATTGCATACAACGACACTTGTATGCTTCAGACCAATAAATTATGAAAAATTCTCCCCTCACAATTGGTTCAGGGTCATGAACCAAATATTTTCATCTTGTAGCTTTTGATATGAGCTATATGATTAATGAATATATCGCGATGCACACAGATGGGTTCTCCATATAAAATGGAGATATATGCTTAGTTTTTCTAACACAAGAGGGAAAGAATATGCAGCAAGATATATGTTGTGAATTATCGTGAGTACGACCCTTGTTCAAATGATGATTCTAAGAAAATGTTAGAAGCATTTTATGACTCAACTATTTCATATTTCAGGTGCAAAATGCTCCTAATGTCCCCAAAGGACAGAATCTACGTCATGCATGGAGCATGATAGATCAATCGATTTCAAATGTAATAATCCTTTGAACAGGAGAGGAGCAGATGATCAAACCGATCATAATAAGGAGACATTGTGCTCTTGAAGAGCCCACGACATAACACTTCATGAAATCTTATGGGAGGTTCAGGTATCTGAAAATAATAAAGTGATGAGATCTCTGTAAGTTATGTAAAATTGCAAATCGATATAATGTGATATGTTATCGACGATATCTTAAATACAATATAACGCGCAGTATTGTATAAGATGTGAGGATTTGAATTCTACATCTCTTAAAACATGCCGACATAGAAATAATTACCAAGTGAAATGATGCATAAGGGAAAAGTTTACTGGACCTGCAGTCCTAACATCAGAAGATGTCATGTAATTTAAATACTAAATGAAAGTTGTCTCAGCATATATGGCTTACTTGACAAAATTTATATGAAAATTTTTAGAGGATTCAAAATGCCTGAAGCATATACAAGTTCTTGAAAAACTTGTTTATGATTCTTAAATAAATATTCATTGACGAAGGGTACAAAATGAATTTGTTTACCCTTGTCTCTTTATGAAAATCAGAATCTTTCTATTATTGTACAAGTTGATGACTTGAATATTATTGAACCTCTTGAAGAGTTTTCAAAAATAGAAGATTAGCTGACGAAAAAAGTTGAAATAAGAAAGTTAAATTGATCCTGAAGTACCACATATTTGTGCAATTGATGTATTTATTTATCTTGCTATAACAATGAGCATGATATAATTTCTCTCATACATAGAGATATTGAAATAAGACAAAATGCATATTGCAAATGAAGTGCCTGACATGAATGTGTTTATCCTAACAAATATTGTCAAGTGTTTTGGATGTACAGGACATTCATCTGATCGTCATACGAGTTCGATCCAAACATATTATCTATTTCTATGAAGGATTGTTGTCATACAATATTATTTTTATAACACCTCATACCTTCAAACTAAGCCTTGTTCATGATCCACGAGTACAAGAAACCAAAATGGGGAGTTTAAAGTCAAAAAACCAGATTCAGCTCTACAAGTGAAATTTGACGGCAAACAGTACGGACCGTAAAATGTTTTACGGCCCGTCAAGGTGAACCGTCAATTTCATTTTTGAAATTGATGGTATGTTGGTCAATTGTACGGATCGCCAAATTATTGACAGCCCTTCGATCTTCACCGTCTCTAAATTCTCAAGTTTTGAAGTCACTAGAATTGTGCAAGTTCATGATGGTCCGATTATACGGACCGCCAAAAAGTTGACGGACTATCAATCTGGACCATCAAAATATTGACGCCCCAGACTCAGACAGTCAAAACTTCGACAGATCATCGAATTGACCGTCAACCTTCTTCGACATCAAATAATATAAATACGCAGACTTTGTTTCAGAATCATTATTTCATATTCCCAAACTCTAGAATGAAGTTTCTCTCTCCCCAACCATCTCATACATCAATGTAAGCCCTTTCCATGTATTTTTATGTGATTCTAACATAGTATAATCAATTCCTAAGTGAATTCCATTACTCTTATCCTAGGGTTTTTTCAAGATAAATCCAATTTAAGGTTTCAAGGTGCAGTCTTTGGAAATTCTACTTGAAAGTTAGTATTTTTAATACCATTTTAGAAGCAAGTCAGGTATGTAGAGCTTCTATCCATGTGAGGACATTATTGTTCTTCTCCACGCCACACATAATCCATGAAACAAGAATTCTTTAAATCTAGGGTTTTGCTCAAGTTCATATTAGCCTTATACATGTTCGATTATACATAATTATAACATATTTTCATTCATTATATTCATGATGTGTCAATTATGATTGTCTTGAACCTGTCCGTAATCCGAGAACATCAAGTCATGAATTATTATCACTTAACCTATGAAATTATACATGTTTTCTCACAAATATATATATATTATGAAATTATGTTCATGTTAAACTATCTCAGATCATGTTTACAAGTTATTTCATGAAATTCATGGGCTTACAAGCCACTATTTTCAAGTACATATTTTTTTGGGGAGTTGCATAATTTACTGAGAAGGCTCTAGTAGCTTGAAACTATGTATGCCACCGTAGGATAAGGGTCGCTCCGCCCAGAGGACGATACCTTTAGATTTGCAGATTGGATACTTTCTTGCCATGTTCATGTCTCATACCCCAACAATTTATGGAAAAGCTCTACCGGTCGGGCCATGTACCAAACTTCATGTACCCGCATGGTGTTTCATGTTGTTGGTTATGCTACTTCTCTCCCCACACATATATAGTTATATATGTATAGACATATAGTTTTTTTTGACTTTACTCATGTTACTATACTCATGTTCATGTTCTCGTTTCAGTTTCATGTTTCTCTTATATTATGTGCCTGCTTATTTTCCTTCAGTTGCTTTACATACAGTACAATTCAATTGTACTAACGTCCCTTTGCATTGGGGTACGCACTTCATGGTGCAGGTGTTGAGTTTCAGGGAGACGGATCTGCTCAATAAGATTGCTTCAGTACCATCTATTTCGATGAGCCCTATCTCATTTAGGGTGTCAGCATAGTGTCTTGTGATTATATTTTATTAGCAGAGGCATGTCAGGGCCTTGTCCTGCCAGACAATTTTACAAACTCATGTTCAAATGTTTCATAGACTAGTCAGTAACATGTCAGTATTAGATTTTCAGACTTATCATATTTTACTCATATTATTTCCGCTATGATTAGTTCAGACTACTTCCAGCATTATGTTTTACATATTTTAAAGCATTATTTTAGTATATTTTGATGCCCATGTTGACAAGCAAGTTATGTGTTCGCTCGGTCACATGTAGTCAGGCACCGAGTGTTGTGTTCCGCCCAGGCCATGGTTTGGAGCGTGACAAAACTTGGTATCAGAGCTCTAGGTTCAAGTGTCTTAGGAAGTCTATGAAACAATGTCTAGTGAGGTCACATTTATATGTGTGGGCCTCCCACACATATAAACAGTTGACCACCAAGACATCTAGGATTGTCTCACTTCTTTATACTCTAGATCGTACAGTTAGAGCTATACCATCAGGACATCATTTAAACCCGTGTGTGTTACTTATTCAGAAATGCTTGCGAAAAGAAAGTACACCAAAAGGACTTCATCTAATATCTAGAGAGCTGCTAATGATGTTGCTCGCGAGGATAATGCTCAGGCTCAGAGAGCCAATTCGAATACAACACCACCGGATACCATAGGGCCTGTGGAGATCCCAGTTTCGCCACCCAACACTACTGACTCTGATGTTAGGGGAGCTATTCAGCTGCTCACCCAGCTTGTGGCTACTCAAGCCCAACGTCAGGGAATGATTCCAAGTACGGAAACTCCTAGAGAATATTTTTGTTCACCTTCTTACTATGGTTCTTATTCTAAGCATGAGAATGGTGATAGTTCCTATGTTTGTTTTGTTGGAGGAGGTGGTGGTAGATCTTTGACAAAAATTCTGAGACAAAATGTGAATAGATATACTACTTATGGTAGACATGTTCTACATCGGCCTAATGATGAATTGAATGCTTTGATAAAAGGATGCCATTTTGTTGAACACCATGAGTGTGATGAAGTATGCATTGATCAATTTGTGGAAGAAAGAAAGAACATGTTTCATGTTTATTGTAAAATTGAAGGACTTAGTGGTGTCATGACTATTCATTACAAAAGTTTCATAAAAATTGCAAGTTCAAGCATGGTTGAGCACTTAAAGTTGAATACTAGAAAACATTCTCAACCATAAAGATTGCCATGATTAAATGAAAAAGGAACTTTAAAGATCACAAAATAAGCTTTGGTAAAATTTTTGTAAAGAAAGTTTAACATAGTTTGCTTCTTGCTTTCACTCTAATATGAATCCTTCTTCTTCTCCTAGTTGTGATATCTCTTTCGTAAGTAAGTTTGAAAATGAAGGCATCAAGGAAGGAATGATGAATAGCCTTCTACCTTTGAGGATTCAAGAGTTGGCTGAGACACCCCCTACTTCTTCAAGTGTTCAAGTGTGATTTAATGATAAAAAAGGTAAGGATGAAATTTTAGGAGCATTTCAAGGTAAAATGGCTAACCCTAGTATATTATTTTCTTTAAATAAGCTTGATGCAAATTTTAATTTAGGTGAAAGTCATTCTTCTTTTGAGCAAAATGAATCTTTTATTTGTGAAGAAAGTCATGTTAAATGTTGTAGTCAAGCACTAGTTGAAGTTACTTGTGCAAATGTTGTAGTCAAGCACTAGTTGAAGTTACTTGTGCAAATCATTGTGATGATGTTCTTGAGTTTAATGTATTTTCGACTAGTCTCCACACTTGTGATGAATTTGGAGGCTTTTTAAAAAGAAATTCTTTGACTACATGTGATGTTGTGGATTGTGAATATTCTTTATGTCAAAAGAATGCTCTTATTGTTGATAATGGTGTTGAGGAGTCACTTTGTGATAAGCTTGAATTAAAGAATGTGATTCTCTTGAAATTGTTTGTGATAGCCAACATGTTTGTGTTGATATGCCACTAGTTGATAAAATTTGTGAATTATTTAGTGAACCTCAAGTTAGTGTTGAAAATGTAGTTGATTATTTTGAAAAGAATAAGAATTTTGAGTATGATTCTCCACCTTTATTTGATAAAGATGAAAATGAGCTTTTTAATTCTACTTTGATTTCATTTGATGATATTCATGATATTGGTGGTAGTGTGTGTCATGTTGAAGATAGTGATGGATTATTGCATCTTGGCTTTACTTCACTAGTTGAGTTAAAGTTAAGGACTAAAATTATTGATCCTTGTGAGCTTAAGTTGTTGCCGACTAGTGATGTGAGAACTAATGAGTTTGAAGTCCAAACAAGTGACTCTTTGAGTATACATAGTGTTGTTGATCCTATCCCTTGTTTCGCTCATAGAGATCATATCATGGGTAATCATGTTAAATAAGACATTTGTTTTTTTTTAGAGTGAATTTAGATGCTTTGATTCTTCATCATACATTAATTTTTCTCTCTTTAAAGACACTGTTTTATTTGAAAATAACATGACTATTTATAATGATGAGCATAGTAATATTTATTGTGAAGTTGTTGATGTAGCAACTTTTGAAGGCTACAAGGTTTATGGTAATCCACTATGGGATACAATGTGGGAAAATATAATGAGCCTACAAATAAAAGTAAAATAATTAATACTAGCCTTACTATTAATTTCTTTACTTATTCTACTCCACTTTTCGAAGACACAATCTTGTTGGATTATGCCAATACTTCTTTTCTAAAATGTGGTGACAAGTCATCTAAAGATTGGTGTGACTTAGTTAAAGAGTATAATTTAATTCCATTTTTAGATGATGATTTTTTATGGGTGTTTTGGGGGATGTTTTTAGTGATTCTTGATGTTGTTAGAGGATTAAATTTTATTTTTGATCCCGAGAATATTTTTTCTTGTGTTGGAATTACTTTGAAGAATTGTGATAGTCTTTGTCTAGTTATTGTCCCCTCCTTTGTTTTGTAAGGTTTGAATTCGAGGACGAATTCTCAAGAAGAGGAGAATGATGCAAATCGAGGTACCAAGGTCAATATCAAAAGTGTGGGTGTGGACTACTTTGGATATAAAGACTTTCAATCACCTTCAAAGAGCTTAAAATATTATAGAAAAGTTATTAAAAGAGCGTTTAAAGTCTTCAACATGTTCAAATGAATTTACGAAGAAAGTGGTGGCAACCGAAGAGGTCATCAAGGGCTTTGGACCATTCTTCCGACCATCATGAGTTTGGAGGACTTAAAGAAAGCATGGAAGGAAGACTTCAAGACCACCAATATGCTCAAATGACTATTTTTATAATTTGGTTATTCTTGTAAATTGATTATTTTTGCAAGACTAGTATAAATAGTCTTTAAGTCTTTCACATTAGGGTTAACTAGTTTTTGGATGAACATTTGGTTTTAGGCTCCTTTGTGAGTTTTGGAAAAAAATTCCTTATCTCTCTAAGTTGAACTCTCTTGATTACTTGGATAAATTTTCTTTATATGAGTTCAATTTCATTTCTTCTTTGGATTGTAATCATTTAATTGATGATTACTTTTATTTAATTGGTGAAAATTCATTCTAATTTCTATCTCTCTTAATTTTTTCCTTTCTCCCTATTTTTTTTATCTAGTGTTATTTGTTGTGTCTTTTCTTGGATCTTATTTTACATCACATGTTTTGGTGGTAAATTTGACATAACTAATACTACAATGTTAGAACTTTCAACATAAATTTTTGTATTATTTCTGACTTACCAATTTTTTTCAAATATTTTGTCAAAAATATTACTCCCTCCGTTTCAAAATGTATATGTAGTTTTGACTTGACACAAAGTTTAAAAAAATAAAGAAATTTTTTGAATCATGTGATTGTTAACTAAAAATATGTAGAATGTATCAAAATATTTTTTAATCTTGTGGTCTTCAACATGTCACGTGAAAAATTAGAATAAAAAAAATATTTAAAAAGAAAATAAATATTTATTTTGAAACGAACTAAAAAAAATAAGATAAATATTTTGAAACCGAATAGTAATTGTGAAAAAAAATCAATGGTTTTTGCTAGACAAACGCCAATGTTGACAAATTTGAAATTTTTCTCGAAAACTTCGAAGAATCATACCCAAAAGCCAAAAATCGAGAGTAGCAAAAGAAAATTCAAAACTATTGCTGGACGGAAAAACTCCAGCTAATCACATCCATCCACGTGTCCTACAGGGAAATAACATTTGTACACATCATTAAAAACTTCCCTCCTCCCTATCCATAACTTATTCTCTGTTTTCTTCTCTTGTCCATCCAAAAAAACAAAGCAAAACTCACCAAATCCACTTCAAATTAATCTTTATTTCTTGCAATTTTTTTCAAGATTTTTCAATTTTCAAACACCATTTAAGCCAAAATAATGAGTGAATATATCATATTTTGAACAATCTTGAAAAAAAATATTAAAGGAGCTAGAGAAAGAGTATATATATACACACTTATACTCAATAATAATGGAGTGTGTTGGAGCTAGAAATTTTGCTACAATGGCGGTTTTTACGTGTCCGAGATTCATATCATTAGGAAGGAGAAGAATTATGGCAAGAAAAAAGCAATCATTTTGGCCTATACATATGAAAGTGAAGTGTAGTAGTGGAAGTGAGAGTTTAGTAGTTGATAAAGAAAATTTTGCTGATGAAGAGGATTATATAAAAGCTGGTGGTTCAGAACTCATGTTTGTTCAAATGCAGCAAAATAAAGATATGGATCAGCAGTCTAAGCTTTCTGATAAGGTGATTTTCTTGATCCCCATATGTAAATCATTTAGGTTATATACAGTGTAATTTTTATTCTTATTCTAACATGTGATAGGAGGTTAGTTACCATTTTCACCAAATTTCTAATCAATGCTTATTATAGATTTTACGTGTAATTAGCTTATACATGACCTGATTGTGTACAACAACAACATACCCAGTGAGATCCCTGAAAGAAATAATCCCTTGATTATTTTCATTACTTAAAAGAGTTTATATACAATTTACATATTTCCATAATAGGAGAATTATATTCCTATTCTACTCCTAAAACCTTATTCTATTTGGAAACTAACTATACAAGTATGTTAAGTGTACAATACTAATTAGACTACAACATTAATTACATAATTGCACATGGAATAGGACTGCCCACGGATGGGCAGTAATAACCGAGAGTAATATACCTAGCGTATACATAATATACACATGTATATTGTGTGTATATTATGTATACTTAACACACACCCGCAGTCATAGCGGACGGTCTTCGAACGCTGAGACTGTCCCTAAAATCTTCAAAAAGGACTGAGGGAAGACCCTTTGTAAAGATGTCGGCAATTTGATACCTGGACGGGACTTGGCAGACGCGAACTTGACCACGAGCAACCTTCTCGCGCACAAAGTGAATGTCCATCTCGATATGTTTAGTGCGTTGGTGCTAAATCGGATTATCAGAAAGATAAATGACACTAATATAATCACAATAAACCAAGGTCGCTTTCTGAATAGGACAATGAAGCTCTAACAACAAATTACGTAACCAACATGATTCCGAGACCACATTAGCTACCCCTCGATACTCGGCCTCGGCACTGGATCGGGATAAAGTCGACTAAAGTTTCGCAGACCATGAGACCAAGTTAGTGCCAAGAAACATACAATAGCCAGACGTAGACCGTCTGGTGTCCGGACAGCCGCCCCATTCAGCATCTGTATACGAGACAAGTGTGGACGTCGATGAAGGATATAAATGCAAGCCATAGTCAAGCGTACCATGAATATACCTAATGATGCGTTTGAGCGCATTTATGTGCTCAACCCTGGGATCATGCATAAACAAACACACCTGCTGGACGGCATACGTAATATCCGGTCTCGTGAATGTAAGATACCGAAGTGCCCCTGTAAGACTGCAATAGCGGGTCAGATCCTCGTATGGTGCGCCGGCCGCAGCACCCAATTTGGGTTTAGTATCAACTGGAGTGGAAGTGGACTTACATGATGACATCCCAGGCCTCTAATTGATCTCGGTTGTATACTTCCTATGTGATAAGAACAATCCACCTGCATGACGGGTGACATCAATTCCCAAAAAATAACTCAAAGGCCCTAAGTCTTTCATAGCAAACTCAGAACTGAGCATTGTCATGATAGACTGGCGTAAGGCATCGGAAGAGGCAGTCAAGATAATACCATCCACATATAATAGTATATAAGCCAAGGACGAACCACGACGATATATGAACAAGGAATTATCCGACCTGTTGTAAGTGAACCCAATAGTCGAAACATAGTCGGCAAACCTCTTATACCAGGCCTGAGGAGACTGCTTAAGCCCATATAAGGACTTCTTCAACAAACAGACATGATGAGGATACTTGGGGTCCCTAAACCCCATAGGCTGATACATATACACTGTTTTCTTGATATCACTATGTAAGAAAACATTCTTCACATCTAACTGATGGATGAGCCATGCTTTCGAAAGAGCCAAGATAGCCGACTTGACCACCGGACTAAACGTCTCTCCACAATCCACACCAACCTGCTGAGTCTTACCATCACCCACAAGTCGAGCGTTATGTCGTGCAAACGAACCGTCTGAATTGTCCTTATGAGCAAAAATTCACATAGACCTAATAATATTAACACCAGATGGACGTTGCACCAACTCCTACGTCTTATTATCTATAAGAGCATTCTATTCATCGGTCATAGCAATTTTCCAATTCGGGTCATTTAATGCAGACACATGATTATGGGGTAAGGGTGATTTAAGAACATTAGAATTTAAATTAAATGTCTTTTCGGTTTAAAAATACCCCATTGACTACGAGTGACAGGTCTATGACTCGGGGGAGAATTGAGCAGATTTTGGGAAATAACGGAACCAGTGACGGAGTGGCCAACAGGCAGTGGGCCTGCTGGCCCAACATGGTAGCCAGCTCTGTTTCGTATGCAGCAGTGGGAACAAGAATTGGGCCAGAACTGGGCTGGGGAGGCGGCCCAGTTTCTGGACCCATGACGTGAGGCAGTGAGTGACCTGTAGAACCAGCGGAAAGTGGGCCCGCTGGCGGATTAGGGGAGCGGGATATGTCCGAAAAATGGTGAATAATATACGGGGATATGCCATCATCCAAAAAAATTATACGAACTAGGCACGGGATTACTAACCTTAGCAAACGGAAATTAAGATTCATAAAAAATTACATGGCGACTAATGATGATTTTATTCGATGACAAATCAAACTACGTTGATTAGACGGATAGCCCAAAAACACACAAGGGGTAGACCGAGCCTGAAGTTTGTTAATTGTGGTGGATGGAAAAAGTGGATAACACAAGCACCCAAAGACCCTACGATGTGAATACGAAGGAGTCTTATGATATAAAATTTGAAGGAGGGAAGAATATGTTAAACCTTTGGAAGGAATTATATTAAGGAGATATGTAGCCATTTGTAGAACATGATGCCAAAAAGACGGGGGTATGGAAGCATGAATCAATAAAGTTCGGACAATGTTATTAATGGTACGAATTTTGCGTTCGGCTTTCCCATTTTGTGAAGACGTAGGAGGACAAGAAAAACGAAAATTGATCCCCTTAGTTGCACAAAATTCCCGAAATACCCCGTTGTCATATTCTCTGCCATTATCACATTAAATATTTTTTATTTCTCGTTCGAATTGGGTTCTAATGAAAGCTCTAAATTTTAAGATGGAAAAAACTTGAGATTTTTTCGCTATCGGAAAAGTTCATAAAAATTTAGAATAATCATCCAAAAAGAGAACATAATATCGATGACCCAAAGAACTAAGAACATGAGATGTCCATAAGTCGCTATGAATAATATCAAATGACACTAAAGTATGAGAATTAGAGTCTACAAACGGCAACCTAACAATTTTTCCTAAAGAACAAGAATGACAATTTGGAGTACTACGCGTACCCTTACATGAAATAAATTTATTTTTATCTAAGGAAGACAAAATAGACGACCCCGGATGATCAAGACGAGCATGCCACAAGGAAGGAGCAAGGGCCGCAAATGCTGACGGCAAGGCTTGATTCGATAGATCGGAACTTGGTGTGATAGGATAAAGATCTCCCCTACTATCACACTTCATGAGAGGACTCCCCATCTTGAAATCCTTCACAGAGAAACCAAATGGATCAAATTCAATAGAAACGGAATTGTCCGTGGTGAATTTACGGACAGACACTAAGTTTTTAATCAATTTGGGGGCATGTAGGGTATTTTTCAAGATAAGAGGTGGATTGGGGGGAGACAAAGTTTTATGACCATAACCACGAATTGGAATAGAATTACCATTACCAACAATTATGCCACGAGGGTTGCTCAAATTGGAATAAGACGAGAGCGTACCTGAATCGGATGTCATGTGGGTAGTGGCACCGGTGTCCATATACCAATTTGGGTCCGGAGGATTTAAACCAAGCGTGTGCATTACAGCTTCGATGTCGGTAGAAGTGGGGGCCACTGCGTGATGGGATTGTACATGGAATAGGACTGCCCACGAATGGGCAGTAATAACCGAGAGTAATATACCTTGCGTATACATAATATACACATGTATATTGTGTGTATATTATGTATACTTAACAATCCCACACCCTGGGGTCTGGGGAGGGTAGAGTGTAGACAGACCTTACCTCCACCTTGGTAGGTAGAACGGTTGTTTCCGGGAGACCCTCGGCTCAAGACAAAGCATAATCACAAGCAAGACAATCAAAACAAAGTAATAGTAAAGCAAGAGTAAAGAGTAAGGTCTATTTACACATGACCTGATTGTGTAAATATTTTTATACCATCACTGCAAGGAATTTAACCTCTATTCGAGAAGGAATTTAATTTATTTTTCACTTTTATTTTTATCTGGTATGAACGGTATGATGATGGTCTTTCGGAAACAACCTCTCTGCCCCCACAAAGGCATAGGTAAGGTCTGCGTACATCCTACGTACCCTCCCAGACCCCACTGGGTATGTTGTTGTTGTTTGTTTAATGGTATGATAATGGAATGAGTTGAGCTTAAATGGAGAAGTGATGATTCATATAGTAGTAGTTGTTGGTGTTTTTATTGTTGTTTTATATGGACAATGTAACAAGATTTTATACTATCAGTATCTTTTAACGTGTTATAGCAGGTTACTTGCCTTAATTTGCAGATTATTAATCCTGTTTCATATGGACAGTTAGTGTAGTTATCTATTAGGTGACTTGGTAGTGTAAAGATTCTTTTAGATTGTGAGTTTATATTGAAGTTAAACTCTTTGCAGGGGTATTTAAAATATTTAATGGCAAGTATAAAAATTGTTTATACCATCCATCTAGCTCAAGTAACCTAATAGTGTAGGAAACTTTATACATTTTTAGTATAGTTGAACTAGTTGTAATAGGTTACATAGTATAAGAAAGCAATATGTGATTAGCTTCTAAAAAATATTTATAGTGTCGGTGTATAAAAATGGAATCCTTTAAAGAATCATGTTTTCTTTCTTTGAGTGGAAACAAAAAAAAAGATGATAATAAATATTGAGGGACTCAAACAAATTTGAGGCCATATAATGTTCTATGAAAGTTTATGAAGGTTCTGCGTAAATTTTGTGAAGAATTCAAAAAGAAGTACTGAAATTCTTAAAGCCTCATGCTTATCAATTATAACAATAGTGAAGATAAAAAAGGAAATGTTGAAATAACAAAATGTCGAAAAAACTGCCAAATTGATCGTTCATCTTTGGCTTGAAGTAGTATTCTTAAGAGTCACTGCTTTTAATATATAATATGTAAGAAATGAAGAAGCTCCAAACTATCTTCTCAGTTCTGAGTATTCGGGAATATCTTAGCTGATGAACTATTAGTAGTTGTCGTTGTTTCTTTAGTATCTTTAGTAGTTCCTACAGCTGTCATTCCAAGATTTTGACTGCATACGAAATTACTAGTGCTCGATTTAGTGGTATTTTTATGAGAATTCTATTTATCGCCTGTAGGATCCCTATTCAAGATCATTGCAGTTCCTTTTCAGGCGGTGTAGGACGGCCTCCTATAGGTGGTGGCATAGGGTGGGTGGTACCGCTCTGCGGCCAATCTTCCTTAAAAGCTGCTTAGAGAACTATCACACAGTAGCAATTTGTATGGCAATTGCTTCTAACTATCATACTGCAAATTTTGCAATGTGTTTCGTTCATCATACTATCTCAGCTTGCAGTTGCGACAAATATCAGATGGACAAACTGTATTGGACTTAGTGGTTATTGGCTGCGGTCCTGCTGGTCTTGCTCTTGCCGCAGAGTCAGCTAAATTGGGGTTGAACGTGGGGCTCGTTGGGCCTGATCTTCCTTTCACAAATAACTACGGTGTCTGGGAGGACGAGTTCAAAGGTTGTTATCCTTATTTTGTTTTTATGAAGTCTTTTCATCTATTTTGCATGTTGGCTTATTACTAAGAGATTTCTTTCGAATTCATTGAAATTTCATGTACCGATTCTTGAATGCCTCTTATATTCATGTTGGACTTTCTTAGATTTTATACGTGTGATACATGTTTCTTTTGTTTCTCCAAGTAAAGCTCTTTGCATCTCAATGCCTATTATGTCGGCTTGGCCTTTCAGAAGTGGAGTCAGAATAAAGCGTCCATATTGAAGGCGTTTACTGAGAAGCACATTGACACTACAAGAAGAAAGACATTTTCAACAACAATTTTGTTGCCATATATTGGATTTTGTTGCCAAAAGTACTTTTCGCAACAACAAGAATTTTTGCATGCCGTTGCAATAACCTCTGATGTGATAAGTTTTCGCAACAAGAAGTTGTTTTTGTTGCCATTTATGTTTTAGAGCAACAATATATTAATTTTTTGTTGCCATTTACGTTTTTTAGCAACAATATATTTATTGTTGCTAAAGTTTTGTTGCCAATTCTATACTTTCTTTTCGTGTGATTTCCTTTTACCAAATACTAGATTCATAGGACTTGTTACATTCTCCCTTTTAGCAATTTGTCAACTTGGGATTTCTACAGATTGTTAATTCTCAGGCATAATTTGATCCTTTATCTTAATCTCTTTGTAAAATGATAAATTTAAAAAGTGTCATAGAAAACAAAGTATGATGGTAATCACACAAAAAAATGTGTATGCAAGGGAAATTTGAATATTTGTGATTTATATTAGTAGTTCAGAGAGTGGAAAACCTTATCATATTTTTCATCAAGAACTAAATGAGCAAATGGATCAAGAATGCAAAATATTCTGAACAAAGGTGGTCATAAAGAATAACGGAAGTTACAGAAGTGTCCCAAAAACAAGTCACCGGGTATATGGTCCCACGACAGGAGACTTGGTGATATCGGGAAATAACTAACCTTGGCTGAGTGACAATTAATAAAAATAAGATGATATTACTTGAAGATTCACTTTATTTTAATTATATGCATGAGCACTGTATCTGTCGTTATTAGTTTCGAGGTTTCTGATACTCAAATTAGTTTTTCACTGCAAAATTGATGTTTAGGATATGATGCTTATGCTTTCTTTTTTCAGATCTTGGGCTTCAAGCCTGCATTGAACATGTATGGCAGGATACCATTGTATATCTAGATGATGCTGATCCTATTCTTATTGGCCGTGCTTATGGAAGAGTTAGTCGACATTTACTGCATGAGGAGTTGCTCAAAAGGTTAAATTCACTGAACTTGTTCCTTATGTCATACGGATTGTTAAATTGGTTCTTTACAAATAGTTTTATCATGTTATTTTCTTTAAATGTGAAATTCACATTAATCTTCCTAGGTGTGTGGAGGCAGGTGTTTTATATCTTAACTCGAAAGTGGAGAGGATTGTTAAAGCCACAAGTGGCCACAGTCTTGTAGAGTGCAAGGGAAACGTTGTGATTCCCTGCAGGTATAGTTTGTTAGGTACTTTTCAGACTTGAAATTTAACTGCTTCCTCATTTTGAAGCTTCTAACTTACGATAACAGGTTTGTCACTGTCGCGTCTGGAGCAGCCTCGGGGAAATTTTTGCAGTATGAGTTGGGAGGTCCCAGAGTTTCGGTTCAAACAGCTTATGGAGTGGAGGTTGAGGTAGAGAAAGATCATCAAACTAGACTAATTGTTGGAAATTCACTAATGTGGAATTAAGTATATCCCATTAATTTATGACTCGAACAATTGGGGCCCGCATGTCGGAAACGTCGTTTCCACACACGTGCACACGTAATGCCAAGTATCGCAAATTTCATTAGTGAAAGAGATATTGGTACGTATGTAATACGTTTGAGACATAGAATTATGGACGGTTATTGGCCAAATGACAATGTATTCCACTTTGGTAAAGGAAGGAAGAAGTGTAAGATGCAATGAGTCGGAAATCGTCGCGGAGCCGCGAAGGGCTGCGGCGCAACCCCGTTAGAGTCGAGGCGCCGGAGCGCCGTGGCGCCTCCCAGGCAGCGCCGCGGCGCTAATTGGGTGGCCAGTCACTGGAGCCGCGGCGCTTCGGAGGCAGAATGCTGCGACGGGAAGTTGGAAAGTTCTGACCTTTGGGCTGGTTTGGAGCATTGATTCTCCATTACTTGGCACATGAATTCAGCCATTATTTGGCTAAATGTAACCTCTCAATTAAGTGTCATTACATGGCTATTGAAGGCCATTAGTTGACTAGTTGAGGGGTCTTCTCCTTGCACTATAAATTGAGGCCTTTGGCTCAATTGAAGACTACACAACACTTAGAAAATACTCCAGAATTTTCTGAATTCATCTTCTTCCTCTCTAGCAAAGTTACTATACTCAAAGTTCTTCAAGAGTAACACTTGAGTTTCCTTTGCTCAATTGTTAAGTTGCTGTTGTATCTTGGGAGACTATTGCCCGACAACCTAAAATGAGATATACGGGGCAATCTTGTCTTAAAGACAGAGTGTTATCACTCGACTCAGCAAATCACCCAAGCAGTTTGTTAAGTTCTTGATTTCTAGTTTATTATAATATTTAGTTTATCATTTCTTACCATTGTAATAGTTACTTCACTAATATCATGATTGACCAAGCTTTTAGAATCTACTTATTTTGAAAAGTGTTTTTTTGTTAGAAGTGCTTTTCGAAAAGTAATTTTGAACAGTATCAGTTTGTATTTGGCTAATTAATTTGAAAAACACTTTTGTCAACATTAGAGCAGTACTTTATGCTTGACTAATGTTGCAAAAGTGATTATGGGGAAAAGCTACTTTTATAGCTTCTTTAAAATAGTTTCTGCTACTTCTCAAAAATTCTAATTTCCCCCCTACTAACTTGACCAAACACCTCATAATTCTGAAGTTTTTGCATGTTATGCACTTTGAATACTATAAACCATCATCTGTAGTTAACATTACACGTTTATGTGAGCAAATTGTTGCATTTTTTCCTTTTTTTTAGCCTATCCTTACATGTTTTTGCGGCTTAACAGACGGGTGCTCGTATCGGATATATGCATTCACTTTTACTATTCTGTTTCTATTGTAAACTTAGAATCAGACTTCCTATTCATTGTATCAAAAGGACCACATTGAAGAACCTGCTTTCTGCATTTCCAATAGTCAGTTATGACATCTAAGCTTGGTTAATTTTGTAACTATATGGTCGTTTGTCGTTTTCCAAATTCTTAGGTCGATAACAATCCATTTGACCCGAGCCTGATGGTTTTCATGGATTATAGAGACTATGTCAAACACGACGCTCAATCTTTAGAAGCTAAATATCCAACATTTCTTTATGCCATGCCCATGTCTCCAACGCGAGTCTTTTTCGAGGTTAGTTTTTGAATATTATGCCCCACACTTTACTACTTGGCTATGTGTGACTAACAAAATTACCTTATCTGCAGGAAACTTGTTTGGCTTCAAAAGATGCAATGCCATTCGATCTGTTAAAGAAAAAACTGATGTTACGATTGAACACGTTGGGTGTAAGAATTAAAGAGATTTACGAGGAGGTAATCCAATCTACCTTTCCTTACATGCAATTTTGGTCTTAAGTCTGGAGAATGAGAGCCAATGACGCTAGTGAAATTATATGCAGGAATGGTCTTACATACCGGTTGGTGGATCGTTGCCAAATACAGAGCAAAAAACTCTTGCATTTGGTGCTGCTGCTAGCATGGTTCATCCAGCCACAGGTAATAAGAGAAGAAAAATACATTACTCTTAATGTGTTGTTCTTTAAATGCAATGCTTTTGAAACTTCCTCTGCTGCATTAAACAGGTTATTCAGTTGTTAGATCACTGTCCGAAGCTCCAAAATGCGCCTCTGTACTTGCAAATATTTTACGACAAAATAATATCAAGAACATGCTTACCAGTTCAAGTACTCCAAGTATTTCAACTCAAGGTACATGATATCCAACTCTAATGTTGTTGATTGCATCAATAGTATCTTGAACCTTTATGGTCTCAGCAAGTTGCTCATCTTTTTTTTCCAGCTTGGAACACCCTTTGGCCACAAGAACGAAAACGACAAAGATCATTTTTCCTATTTGGATTAGCACTCATATTGCAGCTGGATATCGAGGGAATAAGGTCATTTTTCCGCTCATTCTTCCGTGTGCCAAAATGGTATGGCTTGATCTTTGCTCCATCGCCCCGTTATCTTCGACTATGTTGCTCAGCTCATCAAAAATATAGTGAAAATTCTCTAGGAATATAATACTGCTGATTCGTCGATATTTTGTTGGTGGTGTATCATATATGTCTGTCGAACTTTTATTGGCATGTCTTCCATAGACTGAGGAGTAGAACTTACTTCTAGTAAAGAGTTTTACCGCAGTGTATTTTTTTTTTTACACTATTAGGTCACGAAAGAACATTTATATATAGCGTTTTCAAAATATGAAATTTATAATCTTGAAAATAGGATATGCTATCTGCTCCAACATGTAAATGTATTCTGATAGCGTAACTAAACCAACCTTTATGAAGCAGGGGATGTTTAAATTCTTGAAAGGACATAACTTGTGCAAATAATTTTTACATATTAGTATATTTTAACATGTTATGTAACATACAATTTACCTTATTTTTCACTAATCACATGTTGTATGAGACCGACTAGTATAAAAATTGATCTTTAACATTATGTCAATATATAGAAATTAAACTCTGATTGAGTGAATCTGGCGTAACTAGATGAAAATATTCTAAACTAATCACCATGACTTTATGCTTAAATGAGTGTAAAAAATGTTCAACCGTGCAATACCTCTGAATAATTAAAAAAATTCAAATAGATATGTTGAAAAAGTCCAAATATACTCCTATATCACTTCAACCGTACCTGGGACATTTTAAAATGGTGGAAAACCGTGACAACGACATAAACGAGCCAAATTTTTAAGCCAAACAACCACCACCTTAAATTTCCTTAGAGAAATTTTTAGATTCATCACTGCTTAATTGGATTGGCCAGCAGCGGTATTTGAAGGGGAACATCATCAAGTCATTCCAAAGTCGTTAGTGCTGTTAAAAGGAGAAGGGATAAAAGGATTAAAGAAAATAAAACTTTTAATTAGCATTAGTGAAAGTGACCAGTAAAAAATGGTAAAGAATTCTAATTCGTCATTACTGCTACCCTAATTCTGAATTAGTTTGATTGGAGTATAAATAAACATTAAAGAAGAATTAGACATATACACACGTCGAATAACTGAAACTAATGCATATATTCTCTTTGCATGCTATTAGTACTTAATTAGTTTAACTAAGTATATAAAGATTTTTTATTTACTTTTACGGAGACTTACTAATGAGTGTTTATTTTTTACACGCGTGTTAATTAGTAGAAGTTTTTTACGCTCAATAGGATTAGTAAGATAAGATCTAGCCCCTTGCTTTGATTGTACTTTTTCCTTTGAATTTCACTTTTATTAAATAGATAAAAAAAAAAAAACCAGCCTTAGGCATCTCACCTAGTGGATTTACCAAAAAAAAAAAACTAATGGATGTCCTTAGGGTAATTAATATGACAGTATAAAATATTCCTTACATGCATTGACGAGATAATTTAAACTATTTACTTAATTAACAACTGAAAAAGGAGGGAAATTAAAAATAGGAACCACCATCTTTAACCTTCTATATAAAGCTCCAACTTGGAACATATATCATTCATCATCATATATAGAAGCAAGGAAAAACTTAGTGTTCAGCCAGTAGATGTCTTCTAACTTTGTAGCGTTAATAGGTTGCAAGGGGGGAAAAAAAGTTTTGGCACAATAGCAAAAGTTATAGTAGTAAGATCTTGATTACTGGTTCGACTCATGAAAATAATCTCTTGCAAAAACATAAAATAAGTCTGCGTAACAAATTCAATCATGGTATCTGACCGGCCTTCTCTAGATTTCACGCAAAAGGAAGCTTAGTGCATCGGGTCTATCTTTATTGTTGTTGTCTTGTTTATAGATATTATACCATGTTTATTTCATCACTTAGCGGGGAAGGAAATGTGACAGAAGAGAGTGAGCACACATGGTTCTTGCATGGAAATTCCATGCTTGAAGCTATGCGTGCTCGCTTTTTATCTGTCACACGTCAATTCCTCTTCTCAAAAAAAATTAAGCCCAAATATATTTTTCTTGTGTTTTATATATACTATCTTAAATTTAACATATATCTATATATTGATAGTGTAAATAAGTGTTACAGTTATAAGTATTTTTAACCTGTAGCAAGGTTATAACTGCCTTGTTTTTAATAGTCATGTTTCTATTAATTGTTAATTTGTTGTTAATTACTTGTAGTTACTTTCAGATAACCTGCTAGTATAAAAATTATTTTGCATTTTCCGTACTATAAAGAAGTTGGTAATTGATAGTTCATGCCTGTGAAGTTGCAACTATAATATTTGAATTACTTTATTCTTCTTTTTAATGTTTTCACTTGCTATGATCATGGATAATGAAATATATTGGAGTATATATACAACTACCACATGAGAAATATGGCATGAATGTGAGCTGTTCAAATTTGAAACATTCTTTTCACATTTCTTTTTTACGTTTATTTAAAACATTATAGAGAAGCATGTTTCGTGTCTTTTAAATTTTTTCATGTATTCAGTATTGCTATTGTAAATGGGACACTAATTAATAGTAAAAAAATATATTTTTTCCCCTAAACTTAAATCGAAAACTCACTCTAACAATTAAACTTTTACTTCCTTAAAGAACTTTTAAGTGTATTAACGTGTACTAGAATCTCAATTCAATCCCATCACCATAATTATAATATATCCCATATGTTGTGTAAATATTTAGTGATTTAGAATTATGATAAGTAGAGGATTTTTATTGTACTAGGGTTCCACACATTGTACACTATATATACTTGTATTAATGAGAAAGCCTCCCCAAGGGAGATCAATACACTCTTACATGATATCAAGAGCCAAACTCTAAACCCTACTTTTCTTTTTCTTCCACTAAACCGCCGCCGCCCACCACCTCGGGATCACCACCCCGGCGGCGACACCACTGTTTGGCCGAAATCATCCCCTCTTCTTCCTTGTATTTTCTCTCCTACTCCCACAAAAATACTCCACTATAATGACTCATCCCACAACTCCCACATCAGCATTAACCTCAACTGTCGTCATCCCTGACATACCCAAACCATCATTTTCAGCATTTGTTCACCCAACACTCACCGTAACTAACATCAAGAACTTCATCCCTATAATTCTTGATCAAGAAAATGGTCAGTATTCTCCATGGGTCGAACTCTTCCGTATCCATGCATGTGTCTACAACGTGCTGGATCATATTGACGACTCTCTCCCTCGCCCCATTGAGGTTGACGACACCACATGGCGTCGTCAAGCAGTGGATCTATGACACTATTTCTCAGGACTTGCTACTCACTATTATGAAAATTGTCCCTGACATACCCAAACCATCATTTTCAGCATTTGTTCACCCAACACTCACCGTAACTAACATCAAGAACTTCATCCCTATAATTCTTGATCAAGAAAATGGTCAGTATTCTCCATGGGTCGAACTCTTCCGTATCCATGCATGTGTCTACAACGTGCTGGATCATATTGACGATTCTCTCCCTCGCCCCATTGAGGTTGATGACACCACATGGCGTCGTCAAGCAGTGGATCTATAACACTATTTCTCAAGACTTGCTACTCACTATTATGAAAATTGGTGCCTCTTCTCGCAAGTTATGGATTCGATTAGAAGAAATTTTTTCAGGACAACAAGCACACTCGTTCTGTTTATTTGGAAGAACAGTTTAACAACACACGTCTTGACAATTTCTCTAACATGTCTGAATACTGCAAGCAATTAAAACTATTAGCGGACCAATTATCAAACTTGGGATCACCTGTTTCCGAAACAAAGATGTTCTCCAACTAGTCGCATGTCTTCCAAAAGGTTAGTATGATACCCTAGCCACATTGATACAACATGCAGATCCCTTACCCAGTTTTAATAAGGCTCGGTCACAGTTATTATTGGAAGAAACACATCGTGCTAATTAGGACGAGCAGAATCAAAAGGCGTTAACAGTGGAAAATACGCCCGGTGGTTAGAGATGGCAGTGGATTCTGGACCCGGTCCGGATTCGGTGGATCCAGATTCGTTTTATAGGATATGGATCTTCAAAATTTGGACCCCACGGATCCGGATCAGACTCGGATCCATTTATGACGGATCGGATCTGGATCTGGATCTTGTATTTGAGATCCGTATCCGGTCCAGATCCAATCCGTGGATCCGTTTTTTATTAAATATATTCATAACCTAGAATGTAATTTTATAAGTATTTTCTTAAAATTGCTAAGCACATCCTTACAAGTTTAATTCTCAAAACAAGTTTAATTTATCCCCGCGTTTACTCAAAAACTACAAAATAAAGAGGTAACTTCGATAATAAAATCAATGTTATATTAGTGAATGACTAACATCTCCATAGACAAGTAGTTAAAATTATATTCACTTCATTTGTGAAGATTCCAAGCACATGCAAGTTCTGCATTGTGGAAATACTAGTCAGCATTTTCCACAACTATTATCAGTGTCCAACATTTTCAATTAATAGCTCACAATCAAAACGAGACAACGAACAAAATATCTCATATGAACATTTCAAAATTGAAATACAGTAAACTGTTAGCTAAGTAAAAATCATTTGTCGGTTCAAAAAATATTCTTAGCAAGGCAATTTTTTTTACATGTGGACCTGGTGGATCCTATGGATCCGGATTTGGATCTGATTTTCATGGACCCGATGGATCTGAATCCTGATCTGGATCCAGGTATGAAAAATGGATCTGGATCTGAATTTAGTAGGATCCGATCCAGATCCGATCTGTTGCCATCCGTAGCGGTGGTAAGGCCCAGCAATAGTTTCCCGATCAGTGGCCCATGAATGCCCAGTGGCATGTGTTCCCTAACTGGGCTGGTTATCCGTTCCAGCCTCCACAGGCCCAAGGGACGTTTCAGCAGATGGGTTTGTTGGGTCCCGATCTAGGCCCAAAATAGAGACCATATACATCAGGTGCAACCGGCCAACATGCCCACATGTCGGTCCAACAACAGTTTCCCATGGGCATGGCCCCCACTGATTTGGACCAGGCCTTCAGCTCCTTAAACATGCAGCATCCCGATGAAAATTGGTACATGGATATGGGGGCCACATCTCACCTCACCAGATCGGTAGGTAATCTTCCCCAACTATTTCGTTTAAAGTATCCTCAATTTATTACTGTTGGTAATGACCATCGCATTTCAATTCAAGGTTATGGTACATAATACAACAAACCTGCCCACCCACCCTTCTCCCTCCATAACATCTTGTATGCTCCAAACATTATTAAGAATTTAATTTCAGTCCGAAAATTTACTAGTAATAATTTCATCTCCGTTGACTTTGAAACTTTTGGTTTTACTATAAAGGATCTTCGTACGGGGACACCTCTTACGAGATGCAATAGTACGAGGGATCTATATCCATTCCCATCCACATCCGCTGCCAGCTCTTGCTCTCCCGTCGCTCTCGCTACTATCTCTCCGACAACTTGACATAATAGGCTTGGACACCTAGGTGCTCCAGTTTTTAATTTTCTTAGAGGCAATAATTTTATTAAATGTAATAATGGAAAACTTACCCAGCACTGCGTTTCTTGCTCGTCGGGCAAGCACGTTCGTCTTCCGTTTAAGCCATCTCAAAGTGTTACGTTTTCTCTATTTGATATTATTCATGCTGATTTGCGGACTTCTCATATCTCTAGTTCATTAAGTCATAAATACTATCTTGTTTTATTAGATGACATTTCTCACTTTATTTGGACTTATCCTCTTAAATTTAAGTCGGAAGTGTTTGCAAAATTTCTTGAATTTCGTAATTTTATTAAAACACGATTTGAGAATGCCATAAAATCATTTCAGTGTGATAATGGTCGTGAATTTAATAATTCATCGTAACACGGATTACACCTTTCTTGAGTCCGACACCTCTCCCGTCCTACTCGACGAACTGTGTCATACAACCACCCCAGTTCCACTACCGCCGTCACTGCCACCCGTCACTGCCACCTCCGGTAGTGACCCTGAACATCTTTTGACTATGACAGTTACCACCTCCGGTGGTAACTTTACGCCTCTACCACCATACAATGCTCCGTCACCTCCAATGCCGATCGTCACAACCAGCGACACTCGGCCCAACATCACAATACCACCACCGATCAGTATCCTCTCCACTGTGTTGCCACCATTGACACATTACCCCACATCGTCGACCTCACACAGAAACCCACATCTCACCCTTGACCTACCCAGATCAGCCGCACCGCCAAGCCTATCGTTAAACACAAAACACAATCATCCCGCCACAATACCCAGTCCATAGTCCGCTACACCTAACCGTCACCAGATTCCGACACCCGACCAGATCCCGAAACAGTGACCCCAACCCAACACCCAACGAACATACCTGGCCATCCCCACGCACCGTATGGAAATCCGTGCCCAACATGGAATTTTCAAACCCAAAGTCCAGTTTAACTTTTCCACCCAAACCATTTTCCCAATTCTCAAAATTAGCCAAACTAGACCCTAATTGGAATGCGGTCATGCGTGAAGAATTTAATATTTTAACGAAACAACACACTTGGGATTTGGTTCCTAGACCAGAGGGGATGAATGTGATCCGATGCATGTGGATTTTTCGTCACAAATAGAGAGAGTGGTGATCTAGAGAGGTACAAGGCGAGACTAGTGGCTAATGACACTAATCAACATGAAGGTATTGATTGTGGTGAGACGTGTAGTCCGGTTGTGAAACCGGATACCATTCGCACAGTTCTGAGTATTGCTATGGGAAAGCATTGATCAATTCATCATCTTGATGTAAAAAATGTGTTTCTACATGGTGATCTGAAAGAAACTGTTTATATGCACCAGTCGACTGGTTTCATCCATCTAGCAGCCCCTAAGTATGTATGACGTCTTCGTAAGTCACTCTATGGTTTGAAACATGCCCCTCGAGCGTGATATGATCATTTTGCACATTACATTATGCAAATTGGGTTTGTATGCAGCAATTGTGATAATTCTCTATTTACTTTTCATCGCAGTAGTAGCATTGCTTATTTATTGTTATATGTGGATGACATTGTGCTTACTGCCTCCTCTGATGTGCTGAAAAATGAGATTATTGCACTACTTAAAACCAAATTTGATATGAGTGACTTCAGGAAGTTGAGCTATTTTTTGGGGATATCAGTGACTCGTTCTGTAGATACTATGTTTTTATTATGCAGATGAGATAGTGTACAGGGCTAATATGGTGAACTGCAAGATCATGTCCACCCCGGTTGACTCTAAATCAAGCTTAGTGTTGTTGATGGTAACTCGGTGTCCGATCCCACTCTTTACAAGAGTCTTGCATGTGCACTTCAGTATCTTACTTTCACCATGCTTGACATCGCTTATGTTGTTCAGTAGGTATACTTATTTATGCATGCCCCCAAGGAGCCTCATTTTACTGCCCTTAAATGTATCATTCGATATGTTAAGGGCACACTTGATTATGGATTACATCTATACCCCTCAGCACCGACCAGATTGTTAGTATATACGGATGTTGATTGGGCAGGATGTCCGGACACGTGACGCTTCACCTCCGGTTACTTTGTGTTTTTAGGGAATAATCTCATTTCCTGGTTTGCCAAGAGTCAAGCCACATTATCCCGTTCGAGTGCAGAAGCACAGTATAGAGGCGTTGCAAATGTAGTGGCTGAGATCTGTTAGCTCTGAAACCTTCTTTTGGAGCTTCAATGTCTCTTGCGTAAGCCGTCTGTGGTCTACTGTGATAACATAACCGCCAAATATTTATCTCATAATCTGGTTCAGCATCAGCGAACAAACATATTGAGATGGATATACACTTTGTTCGTGAGAAAGTTGCTCTCGGTCATGTTAAGGTGTTGCATATGTCTTCCTCATATCAGCACGCAGATATCTTCACGAAAGGTCTTCCTAGATAGCTATTCCTCGACATCAGATCCAGTCTCAGCGTCCGACCTCCTCCCGCTCAGACTGAGGGGGTGTATTAATGTGTACTAGAATCCCAATTCAATTTCACCACCATAATTAGAATATATCTCATATATTGTGTAAATATTTAGTGATGTAGAATTATGGTAAGTATATGATTCTTATTGTACTAGGGTTCCACACATTGTACACTATATATATTTGTATTAATGAGAAAGACTCCCGAAGGGAGATTAATAAACTCTTACAAAATGAAATTAATACCTCCTCAAAAGATCGTATGACAGGGAAAGTGTCTTCACTCTCTCAACCTTGCGTGGAAGGGTAAGAAATTGACCAGATTCTTTATTTTTTACCTTTTCTTTTTATTTTTATCTCTCTCCACCATTTTATCCCATCCATGAATAGGGATGTCAACGGGGCGGAGGAAGGGTACCCCATACCCGTACTCGCTACCTAAAACCCACCCCCACACCCGTCTCACCACCCATCACGGATAGTAATTCCTCCATCCGTATCCGCCTGGCGGGTATAGGATTACACCTGCCCCCGCCCCACTTACCCGGCATGTACCCATTACCCGTCTCACCACCCATTGGGTACCCGTCTACCCGCCTCACCTACCCACCTAAAATATTCAACTAATCAATGTTCTACACTTCTACACCACCTGTATCAATAAAATTAACAAAACTCAAATTCTGCATCAATAAGTTAACTCTTCAACATTTGATTAAAATATTCTACACTGATTGATACCACAATGTACCAAAGTTCATTTAACAAAGCAACTAAAAAAAATAGCTCCCACAAGTTTTTTTAAAGCAACTAAAAAAAAACAAACATTCTACATTGAATGATACAACTCTTCGGCTAGTAAAGTTCAACATTTGCATTTGATTAAAACATTCTACACTTATTTATTTTTTACTCTTTTTCACTTTTAAACCATATTTGTACTTTGGGCTAAGGAAACAAGTTACATGATCATTATTTAAGCGGTGGGGTACGGGCGGTGTGGGTAACGGGTGCGGTGCGAGTCTTATATGAAATCCACCCTCGCCCCACTACCCATGGCGGGTAGCACTTTTGATACCCATACCCGCCCCACCACCCAACAAACCATCCCATACCCGACCCAACTAAAACATGTGTGGGGCGGTACCGCATTTACCCGCCCCACTGACATCCCTATCCATGTACCTTTCTTCTTCCCCACAACCACCTTATCAGCCACCTCCTCCATCCCAATTAAGAAAAGAGAAAAGACCATGAATTAAGAAAAAATTAGAACTAAGAGCCTTACAACAATGCTTCAAAATATAAAGCTGGACTCCCAACAAAGCATAAACAACACTAATTGAGATGAACACATTAATTAACTGATAGAAGTCTCGACTTCTAAATCGTCTTTTTTCTCGGGTCTCCGGAGCCGGAGAGTTGACGACGGCGAAAGATTTTGGGAACGGGTCAGATTTTTCATTTGAGGGCGGGTTTGATATTTATTTAATTAATTTTTACTTAGTATGCACGAAATTATTTAAAAAATTATTAAATGACGTGGACCAATAAAAAAGAAAATATTGAAACAACACCCAATTCTCAATTGGTGTGAACAAAGTAAGATTGAGTTTAATTTACTTATAAGTTATTTAGGGGATAAAAAATTACATATAAAATTTAATTGCTAAAGTGAGTTTCGGTGTAAATTTAAAAGAAAAAAAATATTTTCTCCTAATTAATATGATAAATTCTCTTTGACTTTGCTTTGAGGATTATTCATCTCCTATACAAAGAGACAACTTTAAAATTCTTTATTTTTTTCCTACTTTCTCTTATCACCCGCCACCCCCCTTTCTTTTCTCGAGTACTGTAAAATTAAAATTAATGTATTAGTTCTGAGAAAATTAGTTGGTCTCAATGATGAGAAATATAAAGGGGAAAATATTTCACTTTCACTAGTTTTTATGTGCCTTAATTTGTGTTTATTATTTTGTATTTGTGTAATACCAATAACCAAAAGATTGATCCGAATGTTTTAAGCTCAAGTGCAACCAAACTAGCAGAAAATGAAAACATAAATGGATCTATATCAGTCTATGCATAGTTATCTTCAAGAATCAATCAACCAAAAAAGTAATTAACAAATAAAGTTAAAGTATCAAAGTATATTCTCTCTTGTTTTGTTACGATATATATATATATATAAAAGGATTAATTACTTTATGGTCAAGCAACTATATGAGCTAGAACAAGAATCTCTTCCACTATACATGTTGTGAGTTAATTTGTGTGAACATCAACTATTATTGCATGCTCGTATTTTTTATGTAAGGGTAACTTAAACCTTAATATACTTTGTCCCATTTTATCGACTACGAGACCGGACTGTTAAATGTATTCATTTATTGTTTTAATTTTTTTTTACAATATAGTACTGCAGCCCAACAAAGCCAACAAGAAATATAGCATTAATATTTATTTTTTACAAATTTTCGTCTTGTATAATTACTGTATAACATGTTCACAATTATTGTGTACAACAACACACAACAACAACAATATACACAGTGAAATCCGACAACGTAGGATCTGGAGAGGATATAGTGTACGCAGACATTACCTCTACCTTGGTAGGTAGAGCGGTTGTTTCCGAGAGACCCCCGGCTCAAGACAAAACACAAGCACAAGCAAAGTAAGACAAACAAAGCGACTAAATCATGATAGCGAATTCTGAAAAGAAGCAATAATTAATGCAAGTAAATGCAGGTAAATAAGACAAACAAACAAACAAAATATACATAGCAACATAAATCAAACGAGTTCACAATTATTGTGTATACATTATATATTGATTATGCACTTATTATGCATTGAGTATATAATTATATACCAATGAAGATTATAAAAGGTTACAATTACGGGGTGAAATTTTTTAGCTGCCTGACTAAAAATATTGAGATCCTTTTTTTATTGGTTGACAATGAAATGATTCAAGCCCCCATGATTTTCCTCCCAATTTTATAACATTCTTGTAATTGCACTCGAAACTTAAAAAATAATAAAGAAATAGAGGTAAACTGCTAAACAACCCCACTGGGCACTGGTTCAATGTTTCTCGTTGGAAATCTGGACCTAGTGGGCCCAAAATCACCTCACCGACCATTGCACGTCTTTGGGCCGGGTATAACGACCCGGTCCTCTTGTGGTCCAATGTCAACTTTTAGAAAACTGAAAATTGACCCCCAAATTACAAGTCAAATGTACTATTTTATGAGAAATTAACAAGAATGATTCCTTATGTTTGAGTATAGGTTTAAAATAGTCCCTTAAGTATACATTGAGTAATTTTGATCCTTTAGGTTTGCTAAATATTCATATTTTTAGTCTCTATCAGATATTTATTGAACTTTGTCTGTTAGATTTAATGAAAATAGTGGGAAAAAAGATTTAATCATATACGTTTAAAGAGTCCCATCAAATCCTAAATATTTTTGTGAGTGGATGAAAAATATCACCCAAAAACTAGACCAATTTTTGGAACTTCAAATCTTTTCTTCATTTTTTAAAAGTGAACAAATTCCATAGACAAACAATGTATTGAAGATTGGGACCGACTTCAGACCCACGACACCGACTCAAGACACCGACGTCGGATCCAAGCCATTGGTTTCCTAGTTTAAATATAATAGTTTTATGATAAAACTCTAATCTAAGTATATTTGACAAATTATAATGTTAAGATTTTCTTGTTAGACAAGGAATATGAGGACTTTTACCTCTATATAAAGAGGCCATTATGATGAATGAAAGCAAGAGAGAGTTCTCCCAATATTTTTCTTCTCTCTAAAATTTCGTCACTTC
Organism: Anisodus tanguticus; assembly: GCA_034509755.1. Lineage (NCBI taxonomy): Eukaryota > Viridiplantae > Streptophyta > Magnoliopsida > Solanales > Solanaceae > Anisodus > Anisodus tanguticus. The sequence continues at coordinate 42,185,511 of CM067558.1, forward strand.
TTGATTTTAACATGGTATCAGAGCCACGTTGAAAGAACACAAAACACCTAAATAATGGCGGGTGACTGGAAACCGATGATAAAAACAAAGGAATCGCCGATGAAGAAAATAAAATTCAAAGAAAAACAATCTCCCCATATGACATTACGTCAAACGATAATCCCGGAATTGTGATAACACAAATCCAGTTGAAGAGAGAAAATTACGAAAAATTGGCTCGACCCATGAGGACGTACCTAAGAGCAAGAAAGAAATTCAGCTTTGTTGATGGTACGACCAAAAAGCCGGATGAAGAATCACAGGACTTGGAAAACTGGTAGACTATAAACTCTTTATTGGTGTCGTGGATTCGTAACACCATCGAACCAACTCTTCCCTCAACGATCTCGCATAAAGAGGAAGCAGAGGAATTATGGGCGAGCATCCGGGAACGGTTCGCTGTTATCAATGGACCTCGGATGCAACAACTGAAAGCAGAACTTGCGGAGTGCAAATAGAAGGGAAGGACCATAGTAGATTACTATGGAAAACTAACCAAGTTATGGGAAGAATTGACAAAGTGCAAGTGCGAAAAGTGCACGCGCAATCTGGGATGATCTTGGAAATAAAAAGAGAAGAAGTAAAAGTGTTAATTTTCCTCATGGGATTGGATGAGGAAATGTATGAAATGGTGAGATCGAATATACTGGCTCAGGAACCGTTGCCATCATTGAACAAAGTCTATTCGAAACTAGTACAAAAAGAGTGTGTGAGAGGACTCGCACAAAAATAGAGGAACGGAGTGAAACCATGGCCTTTGCCATTCAAAGAAGAAATACATACCGTGATCGAGGTGAAGAGAAGAATAATGGTGCATTCTGCACATATTGTAAAAGATCCAGACACGTTATGGAAGGATGCTTTCAACTCATTGGGTATCCAAAATGATGGACGGGAAATAAAAATGGAGATGAATAATCTGGAGGAAGAGTACGAGGTCAACAACAATAGCAGATGGGAGGTTAGGGATCCGGTCACAGAAGAGGCAACTATCGGGCTAACGTTGTTGATGTCAAAGATACACAAGTGGAGATAGACCGGATGAACACATGAGGAATAGGACCTCACAATCTGAGTGAAGAAATTCGGAAAATAGTTATTCATATGTTGAATTCACAAGGAATAGATCTGAATGGAAAGATGGATGAGAAGACCAAAAACTCATCCTAAATTATTGATTCTGGAGCTATCAATCACGTGACAGATTATCCGGAGAAACTGAGCGATCAACGGGACATTCCTGAGTATCCGGTTGGGCTTCCTAATGGAAGTAGCTCGGTGTCTACGAAAGAAGGAACGACTAGGCTAAATAATAGGATTTGGTTGAAGGATGTCCTCTATGTTCTGGACTTAACTTGCAATTTAATTTATGTATCGCTACTTGTTGATCATTTAGATTGTGATGTAAATTTTAACAAAACTATATGTGCTATACAAGACCCCACCACGAGGAAGCTGCTTGGAATGGGTGAGAAATGAGGTGGACTTTACTATTTTCGGAATGTGTTGCGGATACGAGCTATGAAGGCGGAGGCAGTTCATTGGTTCGATCTTTGTCACAAACGGTTAGGTCATCCTTCTGCACAAGTGACAGAGTCTATTACTGCGTTAGGTTTAAAATAAAGTAGTTTTAGTTTAGATAAAGAATGTGATGTATGCCAAATGGAAAAACAAATAAGAAGTGTTTTTCCTTCAAGTGGTAATATAGCTTCCGATATTTTTGATATGATCCATTATGATTTATGGGGGCCGTATAGAACACCTTCTTCTTGTGGTGCTTCGTATTTTTTTATCATTGTGGATGATCGGTCGTGAGTCGTGTGAATTTTTCTTTTAGTTTATAAGAAAGAAGTATCCCAAATCCTGAAAAATTTCTTTGCACTGGTGGATAGGTAGTTTGGTAAAAAGGTAAAAATTATTATAAGTGATAACGGAACTGAATTCATATTATAAGGTAAAATTATTATAAGTGATAACAGATCTCGGAACCGGACGGGACGGGCGGGCGGCGGCAGCGCGCGTGTGGGCTTAGCCTTGAACCCAAACACATCTAGGTCTTCCCTCCTTTAAACACATGGGATACCCTTTACCAATTTGAGACATATATAGAGAGCAATTCTTCATATTCCCACCGATGTGGTAGATTTGTCCCACACCACATTTCCATGCCTCAAACACCTTACTTCGTGGACCAATATCTCTTTCATTTCTCAACGAAATTAGACGATTCTTGGCCCTACGGTCATCTACTCACTTCGTAGATCATGCATGTGCGAAGAGACAAGGTCTCCAACATGCGGAACACTAGTGTTTAATTCATCAAAGATGGGTGGACGCATCTCCCCGCCAAAGGCTAATTTCCAACAGCACCTAGATGTGCTTGAGTTCAAGGCTAAGCTCAGACGCGTGCCGCCTCCCGTCCGTCCCGTCCGGGCACAGGTCGTGGGCCTTGGGCCTTGGGCTTCTTCTGATAGACCCTCAAATTGTTTAATATTTACAGTTTGGTCCCTGGAGTTTCTGGAAAGATGAAATTAGGAACGACGGAAGACAGAAAGTTTCTGCCTACCGTTTTGGGTTGAATTTTGGAGCGTTATTGCACATTAAATAGATGATTAATGGTCATACTAATGGCCATTACTTGGCAGTTGAGGAGTCCCTCCCTTGTTCTATATATTGGTGTCTTTTGGCACAATTGTGAAGACAATATACAACAGACAGAAAACGAGACAAAAACATATATACACAGAGACAAAACAGAAGAGAACAACACAGATTCTGTCCAAAAATGTGACCAGAAACAGTGGTGAAAAACAGAAACTCTTCCTTCCTTTTCTATTCTTCAGCAAGTCGTTTCGTGTTTGTTTTCTTCGTCAGAATCAACCTATTTGTTTTGTAGTGTTGATTAGTTGTTGTTTTATCTTGGGAGACTATTGCCCGTTAACGTAAAGGCATATATACGGGGCAATCTTGTCTTAAAGACAGAGAGTCATCTCTCGACTCAGGCCACAGTTGTAACAATCTAGATTTAGTGTTTCTTGATTTCAGGTTATCAAGATCCAATGCTCAACAAGCTTGCGACAGTTCTGAATATTGGCTACTTGTTTATCCTTTCGAACACTTATAATATTTATTTACTTCCCGTACTGCTTTACATATCCAACAAAGAGTGTTGAAGGGAGAGGCAGTCAACGTGCAGTAAAATGGGTTGTATAGAAACTGTTGTCTAAAGCTCATCGGTTTGTGTTCATTCATGTATGCCTACAATCACCACAATTCCAACTCCATGTAAGTTCTCTTGCATGGTACTTTTATTTGAAAATTATGTTAGAATCATAGCCTATTGTGAGATATATATATATATATATATATATATATATATATATATATATATATATATATATATATATATATATATATAACTAGGTGTTTAGACATGAATTGAGTGATATTTAGAAAAAAAGTAGTATTTGAAGTTAAGTTGAAAAATCATATCTGATAGGTGAAGTTATTTCTGGACATGCATTTTACTTGATAAAATGTTAAAAGTTTTACGAGAGAATTTTTTTTAAACTTTGTTTCAAGCTTGGAGTGAAAAAAATGACACAATGTATAACTAAACAGGTTGTTGAAACGGGTAAATTAGAGAACCCCTAATTCTCCTTAAAATAAGACAAAATTAGTTATCACCCTTGGGTGTGGCCAAGTGGTCAATGAAATTGATTGAGAACCCTTAAATCTCAAGTTCATATCCCACTAGGTGATTTCTTTTCATATGTCCTAACCTTATAGAGTTATCTTTGAATTGCTAGTTGAGTTGAGGCTAAATTCCTCTTTCCCAGTACTAGTTTAAGTTTGAATGTACAAGTTGCTACTTCTTCGGTCTCTTCCCTTTTTTAATCAGTCCAAAAAAGAATGACATCTTTTATATTTAGTAATAATTTAATTTTAAACTTTAATGAAATAATTTATAGCCACAGAAATTTCTATGGCTTATTTCAAAACAACAAGTTTCAAAAGTCTTCTCTACGGAGGGAGTATTATTTTAGTTTTGTCTGTTTGGTAATAATGTCTATGTCTGGTCAATATTATAGCAGGAGAGTATATTCCTGTTGATGGGCTTGATGCCAATGTGGTGAAACTATACACACAGGATAAGAGGGCTAAATGTGAAGAAATATTTCTCCCATTCAAGGATTTATGCAAAAGAAGAAATGTAAGCCTTTTTTTAATGACAAGTTCTCCTCCTTTGTGTTTTGCCTTGTTGAAGTAAATAAATTCTAAAGTGTAATTATGTCTGAACTTCCTGTAGGTTGAGACTTTGGTGCTGGAAGGGAATAATCCTGCAACAGTGCTCCTAAAATATGTAAATGATTCTGGGATTAAAAGTTTAGTCTTGGGATCTTTCTCTCCCAGTTACTTTGCCTGGTAAATAGGGTCAAGATGACTTGGAATTTGGTTTATCACTATTCACTCATTATATTTGCTGGTTGGATTTTTCCTAAAATATGTAATGTCCATTTTGTTTTCTTTTGAGAATAGTGTTTTCTGAATTATATGAAGCCAGTAAGCAAACAACGAATGCATGGATATTTGAACCAGAGATAAATCGTATTGATAATGCCGTCTTAACCAGTTTTTCCATTGATTGATTCCATAACTCTGATGTTTCTTATGTTTTAATTCAGAATGAAATATTCCTAATTTCGAAATCAAGAACAAAACTTTTAGTTCAATATTTGTTGGAATTGACTCTTTAGATCTAAATAAATCATATCTTGAAATTCGAAATCATGAGGGTAGTATTTATCATGGTATCGGATCCTAAGTTTTTACGGATTCCTTCTTTGTTACCGGGGTCGACCATGGCTGAATGGTTAAAGCGCCCAACTCACAATTGGCGAATTTGTAGGTTTAATTCCTACTGTATGCACGCCAATGAAACTAGGCTCTCTAATCTCTGTCTGCAACATGACCTTTTCTAACAATTATTTTTTTGGTCGAAGAAAGTAATTTTTCCATGATTTGGTGGAGATTTTTGATTTCCAGTCGATGATGTTGTTTGATTTCCAGTCACTGGTTGTGCTAAACTTTAAATCAACTTTTACTAGGAAGCTGAAGGGATCAAGCGTGCCATCAATTATCCTCAAGCATGCTCCAGACTGTAGTGATGTTTATGTGGTGTCCTCAAAAAAGCTTATGACAAATTCGTTATATCCCTTGTTGGCTGCTGGTATCTCTAAAGTTCCCTCTCTTCTGCCATTAAGGAATAGCAGTTTTCTGACTTCTAATAAGTGTTTGTATACTGTGAAACAGAAGGTGATCTTCGTATAATAAATAAACAACAATCCGATGCATCTTCTGTTTCCGAAGAAAGTGTCTTTCATAACAGATCATCGTCACTTGCATCTAGACATCTGACTTCTCCAGAATTTGTCCATGGGAACTCTTCTAATTATGTCAGTCCTCAACAGAGAACTAATCGGAATATGGAAGATGTGACCACAGGTCGAGAGGCAGTCAAGGAATGTCACTCTTCCACTTACTCAGAGCGGGTGGCTTGATAGCTTTTCTCTAATGCTTTTCTTCAAGTTCCTCTTTGAAAACTTCCATTCTTTTATATTTAAAATGTCATTTTAGGGGTCGCTTGGTAGGGTGTATAAGAATAGTACTAAATAGAGTGTATTAGTAATGTTGGATTAGTTATGCTGACATTATTTTTTATCAATTGTTTGTTTGTTGTATTAAATGAATAGGGTGTATTAGTATAGGAATTGTACTGGTACTGTTAATGCCATGGTTTATATGTATAAGAAAAGTACTGAATAGGGTGTATAAGTGCAACCAAACATTGTACTAAAATTTAGTACCAACATTATTCTACCTAATACACCCTACCAAACAACTTTAAAGTATAACATTATTTAGTAAACAACTCTAGATATGTTGATGTTGATGTGGTACTTTTATCATGGATTTTTCTGTTTATGTACAGTCAGACATTCAGGACGAAGTGGAGAGGTTGCCCCTAGAATTACAGGATACTTTAGTAATGTACAATCAAGCATGTGAAGACCTGACTCATGCCCGAAACAAGGTAAAGCTATTTATCTGTACTTTACCTCAAATCATTGGGTAATCTTGAAGTGCTCGTCTTACATACCGGAAACAACTAATATATGCTACTGATTAGAATCGCGATTTCAATGAGCTAGTTTAGTTCCATTTCAGTTAATGGCTTACAACATTACTGAGATGTATGGTAACTCCACTAGGCAAGACACTTATGCCTCCCATCATGAACCTGTCCACTTCTACCAGCAAGCTCTGACATTACCTTGCACACTGTCTTTCAGGTCCAGTTATTTTCGTCGCAATACCTTGAAGAGTCCGGAAAAGTGAATGCCGCCAAGAAAAGAGAAGCAAATCTAAGGAAAATTGCTGCTGAAGAGAAGGAGAAGCATATGGAAGCTGAGAAGGAGGTTGAGATAGCAAGAAAATTGCTTTCCAATGAGGTTTACAAGAGGCAGATAGCAGAGTTAAAGGCTCTTCAGCAGTCCTTAGAGAAAAAGAAAATTGTTGATGCACTATTGTCATCTGATGGAAGGTATAGAAGGTTTACTAGAGAAGAGATTGAGGTTGCAACCGATTACTTTTACGAATCTAACATGATTGGTGAAGGAGCATACGGGAAAGTTTATAAAGATGATCTTGATCACACCCCTGTTGCCATCAAAGTTCTTTGTTCTGATGCATCAGAAAAGAAAGAGGAATTTCTAAAAGAATTGTTTCTCAAGCTTTTGCTGTTTTCTCTTTCATTTCAAGTTATTCAATCTTAGACATCCTCCTTGCACTGAAAAGTTAGGCATAGTGTAGTGGAAAGAACCCTCCACCTTCTCAACCAACACTTACAGCTTCACACCTTTCGTTCCTTACACTTTTTCCTGAGAAGCAACTAAAGACCTTTCTAAATATGTATATTCCCTGGTCTGGAGTCTGAGTTACTTGGTTCACCAATGCAAACAACATCCCGCTAATTTTTTTTTCTGAAAGAAAATTCAGATAAGCTCAATATTCCATTAACATTACACATCGTTTTCGATCTTTGTGCTACTAATTCTCTTCATTAAATAATTTGTTTATCGACAAGCATTCTTAGAGACATTCCACAGCAATACATCATGCATTTGATCTTGTGCGCAATTTGTTTCAGGAATATAGGAATATTTACCAGATATGTTATTCAAAGCAAATTCTTCCAACTTCTGTTGATATAATAATAGATCATTTGTAGGTGGAGGTTCTTAGCCAGTTACATCACCCATACATTGTGTTACTGCTCGGAGCCTGTCCTGAAAAAGGCTGCCTTGTTTATGAGTATATGGAGAATGGAAACCTTGAAGATTACACTCTGGAACGGAACAGCAAACCGTTTCCCTGGTTTTCTCGATTCAGGATACTTTTTGAAGTGGCATGTGCTCTTGCATTCCTGCACAACTCAAAGCCTGAGCCTATTATTCATCGAGATATGAAACCAGGAAATATATTGTTGGACAAAAATCTTGTTTGCAAAATAGGAGATGTAGGTCTAGCAAAGATTATGTCAGATGTTGTCCCAGAAAGTATTACAGAATATAGGAATTCTGTTCTTGCTGGCACCTTTGCTTACATGGATCCTGAGTATCAACAAACTGGCACGCTCAGACCAAAGTCTGATCTGTATGCTTTTGGAATAATAATACTTCAATTATTGGCTGCTCATCGTCCTAATGGCCTTGTAACAAAATTTGAAAATGCTGTACATAGTAATTCATTGGTGGATATACTTGATAAGTCAGTTCCTGATTGGCCAGTGATCGAAGCGGAGGAGCTAGCTTGGATGGCACTAAAATGCTGTAAGCTTAGATGCCGAGAAAGACCTGACCTCGAGACTGAAGTTCTTCCACTTTTGAAAAGACTTGCTGAATTTGCTGACATGCATACCAATGTAGACAAGAACCTTATCCAGGCACCTAGTCCATACTTATGCCCAATCCTTCAGGTGAGAACTGGAAATTCCAGAGGATGACCTAGTCATTTGTGGTGCAGTTTTTGTGAGAAAATGACAAAAAATGGTCGCTTATCTTTGGTAGTAGGTTCAACATAATCCCTTAAGTATCAACTGTGCAGTTTTGGTCCTTTAAGTTTGTCAAAAGTGAGCACTTTTGGTCTCCGTCAAATATTTACCAAGTTCTGATTGCTAAATTTAATCGTAACTGTGACATAAAAAAACAAGTAATGTGAACTCACATTTGGAGTACAGATTTTAGAGTTTATGTTATTTTCGGTCTATTTCAAGAGAGTGGGGCAACTTTTTGAGGTGCAATTTCAGATATTTTGGTATGTTTTTTTGTGTATGGTGTAGTTTTTTATGTTGCAGTTTCTGAAATTTTGACAATTTCTTTTTGGTGTTTCTGGTTAAAATATTCCGGTTAAATTTAACAATCAGAGCTTGGTAAATATTTGACGGAGACCGAAAGTGCTCACTTTTGTCAAACTTAAAGGACCAAAACTGCTCAATTGATACTTAAGATGCTATTTTGAACCTACTACCAAAGAAAGGGACTGCTTTTGCCATTTTCTCCAGTTTTTGTGCATGCATCTCATTCTGTTATATGCTCTTGGATCATGCAACATCTTTGCAGGAAGTAATGGAAGATCCACAGATAGCAGCTGATGGCTTTACGTACGAGCATAGAGCAATAAAGTTGTGGCTGACATGATATAATGTATCACCGGTGACAAAACAGAGTCTGCAGCACAAGCTGGTTACGCCAAACTACACATTGCTACTTGCTATACAAGAGTGGAGATCACATTCAAACATCGTTCAGATAGAGATAGAGAAAAACTTGTGATTGGTGTGTGGAGTGGAAGATCTGTTAATGATATAGTTCAAGATAGAGTTTGTTTACCCGTAAAATGGTACAGTTGAATTTGTACACGTGGTGAAGGACACGTAGGTCTCAAGTGACTGATTTGAGAGAAGTATTAGATAATATATAATGCAAACAAGTGATATTAAGATAAAGTAAAGAGATAATTAGCCTGAGCCTGATATTAGCTTATTCTGTGACTAATATGAAAACACAAGTATTGAGAATAATATTGGTAAGTGTATTGTAATAACTAGCATATGATGATTTACAATGAGATAGTGTATCTTATTTATACTAGAGATCAGGGGTTCACACCCCACGATATACACCCCTATTAATATAAGAGAATGGATGATAATAATTGGACAATTAGTATCTGTATAAATGTCATTAATGCTCCATTGTAAGGTGTGGAAACGGACAATTAACGATTGTCCGTTGTAATTCAAACATAATATTCTCGATTACCGATACCTTGCGTCATTCCAATGCCTTCGGTTCCGCTCGCGCTTAATCGGAAGCGCCAAGAGCTAAGTTGTATCTGACTCATCATTACCTGTCACGTGTCATGATATAATTCGCCCAATTGTACTATACGAATTTTTCCTTATACAGAGTCATTTCATTTCCTTACTTATTTCTAACTTATTCACTTCAAGACTGATTCTGAATGCCATAAACATCATCTTCAACCAACCTCTATTGTACTTTCGGTGAAAAGGGTCAAAATGTTCGTGATAGTATCAAACCAAAAAGGAAACCAAAACCATAAGAAAAGAAGGAAAAGTAACAGGAATGTTTAATACACAAGTGCCTTTAGAACAAAGTCAAGTGTGTTATGTATACATTACCCGAGTGTACATTAGCAAATGTAATCTTTTGAAGTATTGTATAGCTCCTGATGGTAGGAAAGCCTGTAGAAAATGTGAATAAAATGTGAAAGAGAATAATCCCTTGTATATTGAGTCCACTATACACGGTATATTCTATCACACCCCGCAATCATAGCGGGCGGCTGTCGTATGCTAAGACTGTCCCTAAAATCTTCAAACAGAACCAAGAGAAGACCCTTACTAAGATGTCAACAATGTGGTACCGTGAAGAGACATGCAAGACATGTACTTGTTCATGAGCTACCTTTTCGCGAACAAAGTGAATATCCATCTCGATATGTTTAGTGTGCTGATGTTGGACCGGATTCCCAGAGAGATAATCTGCACTAACATTATCGCAGTAGACCAAGGTAGCTTTTTGAAAAGGAAAGTGAAGCTCTAATAGGAGATTACGTAGCCAACATGACTCGGCCACCACATTGGCTACACCTCGATACTCGGCCTCTGCACTGAATCGCGATAAAGTAGCCTGGCGTTTAGCCGACCAAGAGACCAAGTTATCACCAAGAAACATACAATAACTAGATGTCGAACGTCTGGTATATGGACATCCACCCTAATCAGCATCAGTATAAGATACGAGAGTAGATACGGAGGATGGATATAAGTGCAGACCATAATCAAAAGTGCCCTGAATGTAACGCACAATGTGTTTAAGAGCATGTATGTGCTCGTCCCTCGGATTATGCATAATTGGACGTTTCCATCTCAAGAACGATAGGTATGTTGTTCTTGATGTTGGAGACTGCAAGGGCAGGATGAAATGTGTTCTTTGAGGTAGACATATTGAAAGAACAAAAGGAGAATTAGAGTTTTAGAAAAAATAAAATTGAAGGGATGGGGAGGGGGTCGGCCATCGGCCGATTGGTAGAGTAGGGCGGCAGAAGGGAGAATATTTGGAGAAGGAAAAGTTTGCCCTAGACTGCTGATACCATGAAAGAGAATAATCCCTTGATTATTTTCATTAATGTCCAAGGTATATATACATGATATACAATATTTAATTATGAAAATTAAATCTACATTTTTCTAATATAAGACTAATACATTTTTCTAATACAAGATTACTACCATAATTACACATGTACAAGAATTCTACAAATATGGTAAGAGGGGAAACCGTGTAAATTAAGTCCACTATACACGGTATATTCTATCAAAATGTAACATAATTCTGAGAATGAGACAGTACATTCTGATTCATGATTTCTTCTGGTGGTGAAGTTTGATATATATCCTAGATTTCAGCAAGGATAAACAGAAAGATGTAACTTGTGTATGTAGCTAAAATTGTTTTATCTCAACAACTGATGATAATTGTGACAAGAAAAATGGACTACCTGCACGTGGATAGAAAGACCCTATGAAGCTTTATTGTTTCCCAGGTGGCTTTTTCGCCCTTTCATGCTCAACTTAGGTGGAAAGGAAGAAGGGCTCCTTCCGAGGAGCCCGAGCCAAAAGTGAGATCACATTGAATAGGCTAGAGTTCTAACCTAATGTCAGGATCTACGAGTCAAGTGATAGTCTCAGACTCTCAGGTGAACATGTTCTATGGGCATAAGCCTCTAAATAATAACGGAGGCGTGCAAAGGGCAATAAGTTGTTTAATCTGTCAATAATTTCTTACAAAAATGGAAGAGAAATGCATGGTAATTGAGTACAAGAAACGTTAATTTAAATTAATAAATCAGATGTAACTTATTTTAAAGTTTAAACTCTTTATTCCAATGTTAAGTGTTTGTACTCCTTTATGGAGTTAAACTATTTATGGGATTTTGACACTGATAATGTAAAAAGTTGATACTTATTGAGTTTTGTTCCTATCTATAGGAAAACTCTGCTTATTTATTCTGTAAATATTTATTTGCACCTGATATTTGCATTAAATTATACTCCTAATAATTTATTATGATTAAATTATTTAATGAGGTGAAAATACCTACTAATCAATCTATGTAAAAACAAATATAATGCATCTATTAATTTGATATAAATACCTGAGGCTACTACGTTTATTGTACTCATTCAGCTTAATCAAAAGAGGTAGAGTATTAATTTTGCATCAATCAATCTACATGCTTTAATTATATAATCCAAGGCAATTAAATGTTGTGTTCCAATCCACGAAGTCGACTTTTTTCCCCCTTTATTACTCATTTATTGATGGTTAGACACATTTTCCCAATTAAATGCATCTTAAGTAGTTGCTCAACAAAATTTGTTTGTACATGACACAAACTAATACATGAGGACGATATATATTAAACTACACTATTTGACAATGTACAAGGCTATTTATATATTAATACTCTTATGACTAGTCAAAAGGATGTATACGTTCAATCTTAAAGGTCGTCCAATTATATTATCAAAAAGGAAAATAAATAAGTTAAAATGAATTATTATATAAACTAAAGAGTAAATCCATCAAAATACATCATTTGGAAAAAAAGATGCTATTAAGTATCAATCAAATAAGGTCACGAAATAACATAAATCATAGCACAAAATCCTATCGCTATAAAACTATAACTTTGTTAGATAAATTTAGGACTTTACTGGTACTACTTTCTAACCTTTTATTTATTTATTTCTCACTCGTAATCCGATATAAGTATTGGAGTCTGAATAGTTCCACATTATGGGTAAAATACTCCTAACAAAGGTAATTTCATACTCCAAGCTCAAATTCGAGACTCCTAATTAAAAATAAAGAAGTATTTCATAATTAGTATTTTAGCTTCACAGAACGGGATAAGTTGCGTTTTAATAATAAAGCCATAGATAATATAAACTTCATCCTCTTTAAATTTCAAATTGAAGTCTAATAATAACAACTCCGATCTTATCCATTGGGTGTAAGGTTGTTTCTTCGATATTATGTTTGGTCATAAATAATACTTATTATATTTCATCATTTTCACGTAATGATTTGGTCATCACCGAATTTCAATATTTAAAAAATTACTAGTGAAATATTGAAAAACTATTGGAGAAGTATTTCAAATGAAATAAAGATTTTCGTTCACAAATCGTTAAAAAAAATTCAAGTGTAATTCATTCTCAAATACGAGTTCAACTTTCAAGTTCTCCATTTGGACATGAATTGAATAGTATTTGAAAAAAATTAAAGTTAAATTGAAAATAAATATTTTAAAGATGAATTGTGTTTGGGCATGCATTTTACTTGAAAAAATATTAAAGTTTTATGAGGAAAGAATAATATTTTTACTTGCATTATTTACGTGACGTGAAAAATTGACTCAATATCTAACCAAATTAGTCTTTAAAAAAATTCTAAAAAAGCAGAAAAAATAAAATTATGTCCAATTCCAAACGGGCCCTCACTTTCAACCAATATTATCAAAACACCTAGAATTAAAGTATTCTTTAATTTTTATATGCTTTTAAAATATTTCCTCGTTTTAATAATATGCCACATCTTGCTTAATAAGTTAATCATTTTCGTGATTACTCTATTTGAAGGAAAATCTCCTCGTCTTTCCCATTTTCGAAACGTGGCCTTTTATCTTTTATTCTTCGCAACCGCGTATTTGTCTTTTAATATAAAGCTTTACTTAAAATTAGTACTTTTAGTCCTTCAAAAATTAAAATTATGATTTCGATCCTTAATTTTTTGTTGAACATATTTAACCTATAATTAATTAAAATATGCGCTTTTGATTCCTCTGAGACTTTGTCTGTAAATCTTCACAAATTTAACAATTTATTAAGTGTTAAAACATTCAATAGTGGATGTGTTATGTTAATATTTTATAGTTACTCCCAGTGAAAAAATTAACCCTTGAAAATATGATCAACCCAACCTATTCAAGATTGGACAAATTAATGACTGCTCATTTATTATTCAATCAATTTATAAGTTGGACCAATTTTTAGTCTAAATTAATCCATGAAAAACTTTTGCTACATATTTAAAAAAAAATGTTTGATATTTATACGTAGCCATAATAAAAATAAGTAATATTACAAGTAATTAAATAATTTATAAGAAAATAAACAAAGAAATTAAAACTTGATAAGAGTTCGGTGGTTGAGATATCACCCATTATTTAACACATTCTGATCCAGTTCATTTCAACTCAAATATTTTTATGTTGTCTAACGACCCATTGTTTCATTAACTCAATTCATTTCGATCTGTCGAAATTAGCTCAATCAACCCATTTGACAAATCTAGTTACTTCATATTTCAAAGTAATATGATTCTAAAAATAATTTTAATATTCACATATTTGCTTTTATAAATAGACAAAAACATTTATATTTTTTAATTAATTAAAATTTTAAATATATTTTTCCAAATATTACAATTGCCAAAATCATTAATTCAAGACCAAAAGTGCAATTATCCCCTCCTATTTTCTTCCAAATTTATTAAAGAAGAAAACAAGTAAACTCACCGTCCACTCCACCCCACCACCACCCTTCGCCCCACCCCCTAAAAGAATCTTCCCCTTTAGTCTTTACCGCGTCAGTTCCTTAACCCACCTACCCCGCCTATATATATGAAATCCACTTTCATTACCTCAATTCATTACTTCTTCTATGTTCACACCATCTTTCATTCCATTGAAATCTTTTCCTCTTTCATACTTAGAAACAAACTTCAAATATTTTCACACCTATAAAAAAATCATACTTTAATTCATTTTCAATGGAAATTTCATCTTTCTCATTTCCTCCACAAGAAGATTTCAATTTCCTTCAACAAGAACTCGACTTTCCTCCTCCTCGTAATAATCCATCCATGTCCAAAAAAAGAAAAATCTACGATTTTAATTACAACCCAGTTGACGAAATCCTAAATAAATATCTTGGTCACCAAAACCAAACAACAACAACAAATCAAGTGTGGTCCCATAAGGCGGGATCTGAAGAGGGTAATACGTACGAAGACCTTGCATCTACCTTTGTTATAAAAAATCAAACCTACCCACAAATAAATTCAGTTGAAAATCATACTCATTTCGATCTCAAAAATCAAACAGTCGATTCAGTAATGAACGATCAAGAAACAAAACGTGCCACTGAGGCGAATGTTTCTTCACAGCCTTTACAACAAAGGAGATTCAACAACAACAACATACCTAGTGTAATCTCACAAATGGAGTCGGGAGAAAATAGGTTGTACGCAGATCTTACGTCTACCTCGGGAAGTAGGGAGTCTGTTTTAGATACACCCTCGACTCGACAAAGGAGATTATGGGTGAAGAAAAGATCAAATGTATGGTGGGAACAATGCAACAGCCCTGATTTCCCTGAAGTGGAATTCAAGAAAGCATTTCGTATGAGCAAATCTACATTTAACATAATATGTAGTGAACTCGAACCAGTTATAATTAGAAAAGATACAATGTTGCGTTTAGCTATTCCTGTTCGCCAACGTGTAGCTGTTTGCATTTGGAGATTAGCTACGGGGGCACCACTTCGCGAAGTTTCTAAGCGATTTGGTCTTGGTATATCCACTTGTCATAAGCTAGTGCTTGAGGTTTGCACAGCGATAAAAGGTGTTTTGATGGGGAAATTCGTACAATGGCCCGACGACATAAAGATTGAGGAGATGAAGCTTGAATTTGAAATCCTTTCGGGGATACAAAATATTAGCGGATCAATGTACACTACACATGTTTCTATTATCGCGCCCAAGGAAAATATCACTGCTTATTTCAACAAAAGGCATACTGAGAGGAATCAAAAGACATCTTATTCGGTTACAGTACAAGGGGTTGTTGATCATAGAGGGATTTTTACAGACCTTTGTATTGGATGGCCTGGATCAATGACAAATGATCAAGTCTTGAAAAAATCGGCTCTTTTTGAAAGAGCGAATCGAGGAAATCTAAAGGACATTCAGGTTGTTGGTAACTCAGGATTTCCATTAACGGATTGGATTTTGGTGCCATTTACTCACCAGAATCTAACATGGACACAACATGCGTTTAATGAGAAAGTTAGTGAAGTTGAGAAAGTCGCAAAAGATGCATTTATGAGATTGAAAGCTAGATGGAGTTGTTTGCAAAAAAGAACAGAAGTGAAACTTCAAGATTTGCCTGTTGTTCTTGGAGCTTGTTGTGTGTTGCATAATATTTGTGAAATGAGAGGTGAAGAATTAAGTGAAGATTTAAGGTTTGATTTGTTTGATGATGAAGTTGTTCCTGAAAATATTGTGAGATCAGTGAATGCTTTGCAGGCTAGAGATCAGATTGCTCATAAGCTCTTGCACCATAATCATGCAGGCACTAATTTTCTATAGACAATTCAAGATTTTGTTTACATTTTTAGTGATTGAGTCAGTTCTGATTTTTGGAGGGTAATCTTATTTTCATGGCTTATTGAATTAAGTCATGTTATAGAATAATTTAATTTCAATCTTCATAGAAGATTTGGTTCTGTTTTCAAGTATTGGATTGTTTAGGACATGTATTGGAATCAATTCTTAATGAAAGAAATTTTACAAAAAGAATTGCAAGTTTAATTTCCTTGCAGTTACTTTTTTTTTTCTTCCCTTTCTTTGATAAATCTTATAGTTTTCTACTGCTATGTTGCTTGGAGTCCACTAAAATATTATCGTACCCGTGTTGGATCCTCAAAAATTATACTTTCTCCGGTTCAAAATACATGTCTACTTAGCCTTTAACATACCCTTAAGAAAATATTAACTCGTAGAAGAAGATAGGTATTTTGATTACACTATCCTTAATTAAAATTTACGTATCATTATTAACTTGTCACATTGCGATCTGATCATTTAGCACTTAATAAGGACAAACCTGGAAAAAAAATAAAGTTCATTTCTTTATGATTATATAAGTGAACATTTATTTAAAATCAAAATAAAAAGACTAAGTAGACACTTATTATAAATCGGAGAGAGTACTAGTTTTGGAGGATGTGAAATGAATTCATATAGACTAATGACCATAATCTTAAATCAAACTCATGTGCAAGTCTAATTGTGACATTATTTGTACAAAATTTTGCATATGTCAGTGTTTATTGAACTCAACTAAATTTTTAATTAATCTTGTAAGTTACTGTAAACATTTTCATTGACCTCATTTAATGACAGAAGTCGTGATATACACGGATAAAGCCGTGTACATTAAAGGACCGAATTGTGTATATTAAACTTACCATAGTTATAGAATTTTTGTACAAGTGTAATTATGGTAGTCTTGTATTAGGAAAAACTATTAGAACTATAGTAGAAAAATATAGATTTATTTTTCATATTTAGATATTGTATCTTTGTATATATACCTCTTTCATTAATAAAAATAATCAAGTGATTATATTCTTTCATGGTATCAGAAGTTTAGGACAAAATTTCATTCTCCCAAATACACATCCGCCGCCGACTAGCACCCTCGGATTCCGCGAATCCGACACCTCTTTCTTCTAAACTTTCTTCCAAAAATCTCTAATTCTCCTCTTGTTCTTTCCTCATGTCTTCCTCAAAGAACATGTTTCATCCTGCCCTTACAGTCTCCAACATCAAGAACCACATCCCTATCGTTCTTGAGATGGAAAACGTCCAATACGCGACGTGGAAAGAATTATTTAAAGTTCACGCACGCTCGCATCAAGTCCTTCATCACATCATCCCATCAGTAACAGGGAAGGAGAAGGTGCCTACCGCCGAGGATGACCCCGCGTTATGGACAACTCTTGATGCTACAGTTCTCCAGTGGATTTATTCCACTATCTCTATGGACCTCTTGCAGACGATTATAGAGCCCAACGCCACGGCGATGGAAACTTGGAACATGGTGCGTGAT
The DNA here is from genome assembly GCA_034509755.1 of Anisodus tanguticus. NCBI lineage: Eukaryota > Viridiplantae > Streptophyta > Magnoliopsida > Solanales > Solanaceae > Anisodus > Anisodus tanguticus. The sequence continues at coordinate 42,203,160 of CM067558.1, forward strand.
ATATTCTAAGATAACAAAAAATTTCGTGTTGTAACTCTTGCGCAGGAATTTTCCCATGTCAACATGGAGGATTTTCCGAATGTCTCAGCCTATTGTAAAAGGCTGAAGGAATTGGCGGATCAACTCAAGAACGTTGGAGCGACGTCACCAATGATCGTCTTGTTCTTCAGATGGTTGTAGGCCTATCTGAGGCTTATAATGGCGTTGGGACACTTCTTCGTCAAAGTAATCCTCTTCCACGTTCTACCAGGCCCGTTCCATGCTCACATTAGAAGAGGCTGGCTTGGCTAAAAAGGCGGCTACCGAAGCTGATTCCGTCATGATGATGACCACATCCGATAACCCTCACTCGTTCTCAGATAATTCTAGTGAAACCCATAACAATTGTGGCGACAAAAAGGGCCAAAATTGGAAAAATAGTGGCAAGAACCGCAACGGCGGCGGCTGTAGTGGCGGTGGTCAGAACAGTGGCAGCAGTAGTGGATGAGGGGGCAGTGGGCCGCTGGGCCACAGCCTTGGGCCACTGCACAGTGGCCGTGGGGCTGGGCCAGTGGCCTACGACACCTTACCCAGTTTTCCCTTCATTTTGGGTCAGGCCCAATTTCAGCCAGCAACCGCAGGTAGCCCAGCAGACCAGAACTGGGCCCTGGCAGCAGGCTGGCCTGCTTGGGCCTCGACCTCAACATGCCTTCACTGCTACGGGCCCAATTTATGGTCCGACACCTACGAATATTGAGGCCGCGATACATACACTTGGATTAAATCCCCCGATGCAAATTGGTGTATGGACACCGGAGCCACTTCTTATATGACGTCTGCGCAAGGTAATCTCTCGTCTTATTTCAATTTGAGCAATAATCGTGGCATAATTATTGGTAATGACAATTCAATTCCAATTCGTGGTTATGGTCACACAAATTTGCCTCATCCACATCCACCTCTCGTCCTTAAAAATGTCCTTCATGCTCTTCACTTAATTAAAAAATTATTGTCTATCCGAAAATTCACAACTGATGATTGCGTTTCTGTTAACTTTGACCCTTTCTATGAAGGATTTCAAGACATGGATACCTATAATGAGATGTAATAGTCGGGGAGAGCTTTATCCAATCACCACCACCACCATTTCCACGAGTCAAGACACACCTTCAACATTTTCCGTTTTTGCTCCTTCTTTGTGGCATGCTCCTTCTTTGTGGCATGCACGTTTGGGTCATCCGGGGCCGTCTATTATTTCTTCTCTTAAAAATAATCATTGTATTGATTGTAAGAGTACGCGTAGTACTCATATTTTTCCTTCTTTTCCTCTAGGGAAACATGTTAGATTACCGTTGTAGCCTCTACTTCTAGTACATCGATGCATTTTGACATTATTCATAGTGATTTATGGTCATCTCCCGTTTTGAGCTCTTTGGGCCATCGTTATTATGTTTTATTTTTGAATGATTATTCTAATTTTTTGTGGATTTTCTGTTTGTCTAAAAAGTTTCAAGTTTTTTCCACATTCTTAAAATTTGGAGTTTTCATCCATACCCAATTTGAACGGGAAATTAAAAATATTCAATGTGATAATGGTAGGAAATATGATAATGGGCCATTTCGGGAATTTTGTGACACTCATGGCATATCTTTTCATTTTCTTGTCCTCATACGTCCTCAGAAAATGGGAAGGCCGAAAGGAAAATTCATATTATTAATTGTATTGTCCGCACCTTACTAGCCCATGCTTCCTTAACTCCATCTTTTTGACATCATGTGTTACAAATGACTACGTACCTCCTAAACATACTCCCTAGCAAAGGTTTATCATATCAATCACCCCTAAATATTCTTTATAATAAGGATCCTTTATATTCTCATCTTAGGGTGTTTGGGTGTTTGTGCTATCCGCTTTTCCCGTCTACTACAATTAACAAACTACAAGCACGTTCTATCGCTTGTGTGTTTTTGGGTTATCCTTCTAATCATCGTGTTACAAATATTTTGATTTATCTGCTAATAAAATCATAATTAGTCGCCATGTCATTTTTTATGAAACCCAATTTCCGTTTGCTAATTTGTACAATTATGTGCCTAGTAATTATAATTTTTTGGATGATGGGCTCTCACCGTATATTCTCCAACAATGGGCCCAACCTACCCGTGATCCAATTCCGCCAGCAGGCCCACTGCCTGCTGGCCCAATACCTCACACTATCGTAACAGCGTCTCGGCCAGCAGGCCCACTGCCTGCTGGCTCAAATACGTCTCCCCCCTAGTTTCAGCCAACAGTTATTGGGCCAGCAGGCCCACTGCCTGTTGGCCAGTCCACTACCAACCCGTCCCCTATCCAACTCCTGTCCAATTCTATCTCGAGTCAAGGGCTCGCTACTTGTAGCCAACGATGTATTTTTAAACCAAAATGATATTTTAATCTTAATTCTACTGTCACTAAATCACCCCTACCACATAACCTAGTGTCTGCCATTCATGACCCGAATTGGAAAATGGTTATGGATGACGAATATAATGCTCTTATTGAAAATAAGACGTGGGAGTTGGTGCCCCGTCCGTCTGGTGTTAATATTATTCGTTCTATATGGATTTTTACTCATAAAAAAAATTCTAACAGTTCTTTTGAGAGGCATAAGACCCGTCTTGTAGGTGTTGGTAAAACACAACAGGTTGTGTGGTAGTAAATATATTTTCATATATTCACCATATATTCTGTAATTAATATTTTAGTGTAATTAAAGTAAAGATCCTTTTTCCATTAGAATTACAATTGTACACACTATATATATTGTATTAACGAAGCACTCCACTTAAGGAGATTTACACTATTTTACACCTATATAACATTTATATGGAATGCAAATTTTAGAATTTTTTATCTGAACTGGAAATATTTGCAATCTATAGCTCGATCATCTCAATGTGGTACGGAGGTTGACAACTAGGTAAAAATGATCGTATTATGAATTTTTATGGAGGAACTTATTTTGATTTAGATAAAACTTTTTATTTTTGAAGCCAAAATACATCGACACAACATTTATTTGCATTGCAACATGTGATTTTTTAGACAACTTTGATTTAATGTGGTACGGAGGTTGACAGTTAGGTAAACTTAATTATCATATTATGAATTTTCATGTAGGCGTTTGTTTTGGATTTCGTGTTTTAAGGACGTACATATACAACATTTATTTGGAAAGCAAGATGTGATTTAGACAACCTTTAGACTTTTGATTATGTGTGAAATGTAGCTCGTCCCAATGTGGTACGTTGATTAACAGCTAGGTAAAACTAATCATCTGTTAATAAAAAAATATTTTTCAACTAAGTTGTTGTGGACCGAGTAACCAATGTGCTTATGCCTTTTGCTTACAGGTATGCTCACATTTCTGTAGAATGTTAAATGCACTGTGTAGGCTCACGTACTTATAAGTTGAGCCAATCACTGAAGGAGAGTGATATTAGATGGAATTTTTCACAATTCTTTTGTGTAGACCCTCACGTATTATTGTCTATAAACTGTAGGCGTTTACTGCTAGAAAGGAAATTGGAAACCTCTGGTGTACCAAAGGAGGAACAAATGAATCTTCTAAAGGAATTGGAGAGAAAAGAGACAGAGTATATCCGACTAAAGCGTCACAAGATTTCTGTTGATGATTTTGAGCTTTTGACTATCATTGGGTTGAGAATATGATCAAATATTAAAAGTGTGTTCTATCTAACAGCTTAAGCTTTTAGATCAGATGGTCACACACTTCAATAATTGGGAGAGGAGCTTTTGGAGAGGTTTGAGATTCTGTACCTCTTTAGATTAAAAAATATTTCATTCTCCAGGGATTATGTTTTCCCCCCTATGTTTTTGTTATCTGGACCGTTCAACCTTTAAGACTGAATTATATTATGAAATAATTGAAACTTCTATAGAGTTGGTTTCTATGTCATTCATTTCAAGGATCATATGCTTAACCAGAAGGAGCATGTTCAATGAATTCATTCCTTTCTCATGCAAAATCCATAATCATATTGCCTTCTCAAGAAGTATGACTAGATTGTTAAATTTATTTAAACATCTAATAATTGGAGTCACTCATGATGCTTTTGCTTTTGTATCTCTCACTATTCTTATGTAGCTCCGTGTTATAATAATTGCTGTTATTGGAGCGCCCTAAATAAATTTGGAAATGTTAATTGCTTCCCAAGGCTTCTATTTCCTTGGTCCTTTTATTGGACATTAAGTGCATGCATTAAACTCCCGTTATGCACGGGGTCCAGGGAGGGATGCACAATAACGTAACCTTACCTTACATTTCTGCAAGAGGTAGTTTCCACAGCTTGAACTCGTAACCTCGTGGTCACATGAAATGTGCTTCCTTTTTAGCAGCACTGGCTCCTGATACTGAGTTGCTGATTCTTATTCAAATCTATTTTGCAGGTCAGGTTGTGCCGGGACAAAATATCTGGAGATATATATGCAATGAAAAAGTTGAAGAAGTCTGAAATGCTAAGTAGGGGGCAGGTGAGATCAAATCCTTCCTAACATGTTTAAGAGGCCAAAAGGAATTTGCTTACCATCTCTTTACATTACAGGTTTTAAGAAGTGGTCTGTTTTTCTTACCATCTCTTTACATTACAGGTTGAACATGTTAGGGCCGAAAGGAATTTGCTTGCTGAAGTAGCAAGCCACTTTATTGTAACACTTTTTTATTCTTTCCAAGATGCTGACTACTTGTATCTAGTAATGGAATATCTGCCTGGTGGTGATATGATGACGTTGCTGATGAGAGAGGAGACATTAACTGAGACAGTCGCCAGATTTTACATTGCTCAAAGTGTTTTGGCCATAGAGTCTGTACATAAGCATAACTACATTCACAGGTAATAAATCTGTACTTAGTAAACAATAATGGTATACACTAGAGACTTCTACAAAGATTTGAAATGATCTCAATGGTTTATGTATTTTACATAACGTTTTTTTTGCAGAGATATTAAACCTGACAATCTTCTTTTGGACAAAAATGGCCACATGAGGCTGTCTGATTTTGGTCTATGCAAGCCCCTTGACTGTTCTAATTTATCTCCTATAAATGAAAATGAAGTGATGGATGGTGAGGACTCGAGGGGATCTGCTAACAAGGGAACTGGTTGGAATTCCCTTGAACAACTGCAGCATTGGCAAATAAACAGGAGAAAATTAGTAAGTAGGACATTATTAGCAGAAACACTGCTTATGTCATAAATTCTAAGCTTAATCCAGAATCCTTATTTGTGTTGATTTTTCAAGGACCATATGCAGAACTATCTACCACCAGTATTCCTGCTTTTGATAGTGCGAACTTCGTAAAGTAATAAGGGAAACGATAGCTCCAATAAATGATATATCAATCAAGTCTATTGTCAATTTTAACTTTCCTATTAAGATTGAGAAATAGTATAAAATCACTTTTGCTTTCCTGAGATCTCCACTTTTTTCTTGGTAACATATGTTACATGGTCTCTTCCTATTTGTTCGTTGTGCCTGATATAGACAAACTTATTCATATTGATCTAAAAAATGCATAAAGAATATTGCTATAATTTAAAAGTGCCCTTGTTGGATACTTAGCTCTAGCTGATACTTTACACGAGAAATTTTAGCAAAGTCAGTAAACATGATTTTCTTGAATTTAGCACCGAGATGTTGCTGCTTAAAAGTGTTACAACTGTAAAGACAAGACCACCCTTTTCACCCAACACTTCCCCCGCCCAAATCTGATGTATAATGTATATGTCATGCATGCCAAGTTTGTTACAAGTGTACTTCACTCGTTTATTCTGTGAAAGCTTAGTGAACAAGTTAACAGCTTCTTTTTCAGATACCCCTTATGCTTTTTGCAGGACACTTTGGAAATTTGTCTCATGCAAATGTGATGGCCAACCAGTATGTTTTTTATTTGCTCATGCCCGGGCACATTCTTCATCTCATTCCAGCTTCACATGAGTAATGGAAACGAACTAGAAATATCATTTACCATTCCAAAGAAATGACCTTAATTCCATGACATATTTGTTAATCAGTGTTGCCAGAACCTTTAATATTACCTGTTTCTATGGCAGGCATTTTCAACAGTGGGCACTCCTGACTATATTGCTCCTGAGGTTTTACTGAAGAAAGGCCATGGAGTGGAATGTGATTGGTTAGTTTTCTTACTGTTGTGATTGACGTGGATTTTAATTGGCTGGTGTTTTAAGACTTCTGATTGCTTTCCTTTTTAAACCTTAATCGTGACTGTTTCATGTACTTGTTGCTGGACATAGTGCACATGTTTCACTTATGTGTTTTCTTTTAGGTATGATCACCTTAAATAGACAAAGTAAAGTTAGTAGACTTAATGCATTATCCTCTTTTCTTCTTGCTTCACTCAGGTGGTCACTTGGTGCCATCATGTATGAGATGCTTGTTGGTTATCCCCCTTTCTACTCTGAAGATCCGATAACGACATGTAGAAAGGTATACACTGCAAAAAATTTACAACTTTGGAAAGGAAATCTACTTTCTCCTGTTCAACATTGATGATGACAACCAGTTTATCCATTTATCCTTTGTGAAGTTAACAATCAAATTATCTTGTGAATACTTTGATATACTTGTGTAACCGGTCCCGTCTAATGGTAGTTCAGTTAGGATGCTTATGTAGCATGATTTAAATGCAATGCCTTGACACTTGTTCTGGTTCTACAGATTGTTCATTGGAGAAATCACACAAAATTTCCAGAGGAAGCAAGATCGACTCCTGAAGCCAAAGACCTGATCTGTAGGTTGCTTTGTGATGCTGAAAATCGTCTTGGTTGTCGAGGAGCAGAGCAATTAAAGGTTTGTGTTACAAGGAAATTCTTATGTTTCAATCAATTATAGATTCTTATGTCTTATTCATGAATATGATCAGGCTCACCCCTGGTTCAAAGACATAAAGTGAGATAAACTTTATGACATGGAGGCGGCATTTAAGCCAGAAGTCAACAATGATCTTGACACTCAAAATTTCATGAAGTTTGATGAGGAGAATTACATGTTATATGTTATTCCATTCTGTTTTTCTTCTTCCAAATTTTAGAGAAAGTTTGTGAGAAGTGAGACTTCATCTTCTTAATTTAATCGTGACAGTACGTCCACATGGTTCACTACTACTCAAGCTACCTTAGTGTTTATGCTGTGATCAAAAGTTAACCTTGGTGATCTTATGACCTTTGTTATTTTGGTACCTAATATTCATCTCTACTGGAACGCAGTGGCGAATATAGAGTGTAACCTTTGGGTCACGGGAACCCAGTAGCTTTTGCCTAGACCCTATATATGTATTAAAATATCCACTAAACACCTATAAATAGTTGATTGTGAACCCCGTTATTATTATATATTAACTTGGGTTGCTATAGGAACCCATAAACTTCAAATCGTGGATCTGTCTCTGGTTGGCATGGAGATGGGGATCCCAAATAACCAGATATAAAAGAATCATATAATAAAACAAAAGTAAGGCACCTCTTAATTTTTTCCAGGCAATCCGAGTCGAAAGAAATGGTGAATTTATTTAAGATCCTTTACTCATATTTTCCCACCAAGAATGTTTTCTAAAACTCATTGACCCATGAATTTGGAGGATCCTTCTTTCGCGCAACCCACGGGGTCCTGATTTGGATTTCACCGGTGTTACTCTCCTTTTCTGATGAGATTTCGTGATGACACTAAAGATGAGCTTATGGTACCGGTCAACAGTGACTGCGATGACTTGCTTCGTAGTTTAGCTTCTCTATCTTCTACTTTATTGCAAACTTGCTATGTTGAGATTTGCGTCTATGCAGGACAGTAATTCCTCTAGAGTATGTTTGCACTGAAGTGTTGGAGGAAAAAAAAAGTAAAGTCCATAAGAAGTGAAAAAGTAAAAGAGGACAAATAAAACCGAAATGAGAATGAAAAGCAGAATTGAAGGATCAAAACTAATTCTTATCACCAAAAGCACAGGACCATTTTCTGGATACAACTGATAAAAGTAGCATTTTGTACTTTCATTTGAATATACTTAAGCTTCGTCTTGGATGATCAATTTGATATTCATGTTTAACTGTTAGTAACAACAATGGCTAGTTGAGAATTCTTTCGCAACTGATGTACAAATTGCAACTCACTGCAGGCAAATCAAGCACCAGCAAAAATTAGTTCAGGACCCCAGAGAAAGGTGTGTTTTGTTTTGCCACAATGAGTAAAGTAGTCCTATTTGAGCAAGTCTGAAGTTTTAGCATTTTTTTGGTGTCTATAATGTGTGAGAAATTTTACATGAAACTTTGCTTAGAATTTAAGGTTTATGGAATGTCTAACAGTTTTACTAGATATGTTTTACAAGATGAGTCAGGAATCTAAGATCAATCTAAGTTTCAGATATGCGCTACTGAATTTAGACTCATAATAGCGTAGGTGACTAGTGCTTATGTATGTCATGATGATAAATCTTTTGCATCTCTACATTCCATACTGAATGTAATCATGTTTTGCTCCACGTCTTGCTATATCATCATCTTTGGCATTTTCTTCTCCATCTTACTTTTCTAATTCTCCTTTCCGGAACACCTTTTCTTCCCATGCCATGCTTAAGTAATCTTTTTCTATTATAATATTTATTTTTACCGAAGCGTCTGATTCCCGAAGATTTAAGTTTTGTTGGCTATACATACAAGAATTTTGAAGCTGTCAAGGGATTGAGACATTCTTCAGGTATGGTGATTTGCATATACTCTCAGATAATAATAGTTCTGTCATCTTCTTTTTGAAGGGAGCTCATGTTGCATGCTCTATCATCTATTAAGTGACTGTTAGTAATATTTATGTATGGTGTAACATGTATAAGTACTTGAATGAATTCTGAGCTTCTATATCAATAAGACAGAAGGACCTATAATTGGATAGTAATTATTTATAATGCTCACAGGTATTATATGTATGTCTGACATGAATAAAGCATTTATTGAATTTTACAGACATTGGTTAGATTTCTGTGTACCAGCTTCAAATCAGTCATGCACTCAAGTTGACATTTTATGTACTTGTTGGATACAGAAAACTTCGGCATCTTGCTGATAGTTCACTTTCATGTATAATGTTGTGTATGTGCTGGTTTTCTGAATGAGCTGTCTATAGTGGATTTAAACTGTTTGGAAGCCTACTTTGATTGCTCTCCTCTCCTAGCAAGTACATAAAAAGGTTTTTTTAACTGCCATTATATCCTAGTAGGAGATTCTGCAGTGGATTTCTCAGGCAAGTGTTCAATCGATGACAACGAAATGCTTGTTCGTGCAGCATCAGCAGATACTGTAACTCTGTGATGAGCATCCAAGTTCTGCGATAAAACTGACTGATCAACATGTCATTTTATGGTTTTCTGGAGGTAATACATTGAGTCTTCAATTCGAGTTCCGACCTTTGCTCCTTTTTCCACAAAGCAGATTGTCATTTACAACAATTTAACTGTAAAAGTGACAATATAGGATCTCTGGGTAGGTTTCTTGCAGTTATCAATAGGATTTTTTTTTCAAACTTGAAAGTTGTGTATACAAACATTAAGAGATCATTTAACTTGACTACCCATGTAGACAGAGCTAAGAATGGTTTTAATTGTATCTGTATAGAAGCCCTTTCAGTTCTTATCCCCAGATTTTGTAGATCCATACAGCTGTACAAAGAAAATGGGGAAATCAAATAGTTTGCTTCCTTCTAAATCAGTTATTGAATTTTTCCGGCAGCTAGAGGTGTCAAATGAGCGAATTGGATTACAATGGGTTGAATCGACTAATAAACCATGACCAAATAGTTCAACACGCCCTTGGGGTGCGGCCCTTCCCCAGACCCTACTAACGCGGGATGCTTTATGCATCGGGTTGTCCTTTTCTTATTGCCCAACTTAAGAGCGGTTTGTCCATTTGTTTCAATAATTCAATCTTGCTATAGCCTTTGTTATGGACCTTCGGCCTAACCCAACCCCAAAAGCTAACTTAAGAAATGAGAATTGCCTAAGATCATGTAATGAGTCCAAATTCTCCTCATCCCACACGCCCAGGGCGACATCTGGAGCGTTGACAATTTAATATGAGAGCCCAACATCGATAAACCATGAGTTGGGATGAGTCGGGATTTGATACCATGTTATGGACCTTGATCTAACTCAACCCCAAAAGTTAGCTAGAAGGTGAGGATTGACCAAGTCCATATAAAGAGTCCAAATTCTTTTCATCCCACCGATGTGGTACTCAACGGCCTTAAAGTTGATGTTGATTAGGGGTGATAAACAAACTTGGGTGCTACTCCTAAGAATAATAAAATTATAAAATGACATAATCAAATAAATTAGTTATTATATTTTTCCAGCAGCTAGAGGTGTCAAATGAGCGAGCTGGATCAGAATGGGTTGAATCAATGAATGAACCATGAGTGCATGACCAAACAGTTTTGATTGGATAAAAATGGATAGATCATAGCCCAACCTACCCAACTTAAAAGCGTTTCAATAATTCAATTTAACTCTGAGTTGCTAAAAACGGTCGACTTGAAATCTCAAGTTGAAGAAGAAAATGTAGTACAGGATATTTCTAGTAAGTCACATTGTGAATGTAACTTGGAAGTCATGATTAAGTAAAAAGCAAATATTGCATACTTTTAGCCTTCCGTTTTATGGAAGCTAGTTCCCTACAGGATTAGCTATATCTATTCTACTCACATTTATGTTAGGACTTAAAAAAAATTGCCGTGTAAGGTTGATTTAACATGCTTCACGAAGAACTTTCTCGTGGGAATAGTAGTGAAAACGAGGGTTCTAAAGACTAACTCGCACGAAAGGCAATGATTTAACTATAAGAGGAAGTTCTAATGATCTCGAGGTAACTAAAATATACAAGCATTTGTGGTCCAATGCGAAAATTGTTATGGATTAAATTTTAAAAAAAATAAATAAAAACGAATATTTGTGAACAATGTGAATATCATTTGAAAATGAGTAGCCCAGATAGAATTAAACTTTTGATATCTGGGTACTTTGGATCCTTTGATGAAGACATGGTCTCTCTGTTTCTGATATACTTATATAGTTGGCCCTTAATCTTAATCCTTTACATATGCAAAACTTTAATCTAGAAAACAAAGTTGATCATTGAAAGGTCTCTAAATTGATCATTAGGAGAAATGGGAGCTCAATCATTTAACATTCAGTTCAACATTGACAATAACCAACTTCATGTGCCGAAAGGTAGAGGGTCAAATTGTAAACTAAAACACTTGCACCAAGTATTAATGTCAAAAATAAGCCACATCAAAAGGATATATGTTGTTGTTCCCATTGAATAACATATATAGTAGAAATGTCACAGTTACACTCCCAACACTACCTACTGGGGGCTTGAAAAGTACAACAATGGCTGCATCTGCTTCAATTTGATTCTCAAGGCCTTCTTAAAAGGCTTTTAATTTTTGGAACGTCACAACTGGAAAAGCTACTTGGCCAAAATTCTGGTTATAATAGAACACACCACTTTCAAGACATTGTAGAAAACCTGTGAGAATAAGAAGTCAAATAACTTTCAAGAATGGGCAATAGGATATAACTGCAATATTGGAATATCAGATCGGTGAAAGAACTGCACATTACAAGGCTCGTCACAATATAATCGCTGAAATACCACTAGTTGATAAGATTCTAAAGCTCTTTCAGTTACATATGTAAGTGAAATGAAACAAATCAAAAAATTGAGCACAAGTACAATAAACAGTCGAGGACGACTAATCATGACTTTAAAGTAAGATCTGAGTAGTAACAGAAAATCCAGTAGAGGGAAAAAAATATAAAAAAAGATTGACCACTTTTCTACTGTCAAAAGTCAGATATAGGCAAGGAGTTTGTCCGAGCAACAATATAAAGTTTATCAGAGAACGTTGAGAGGCTAAACCAAACTTGTGAATGATGGAGCAGCTTCATATTTTAAAATTCCAGTTGCAAAAACAATAAAGGAGTTTCTGGAATAGGGATTTAAGAATTCATTTATAATTCTTTCCTTCTAGGCATTTTGTTCTCTAATGCCGGTATACATATTCATTTACTGCAAAAACGTGTCAGATGAAAACAAATTTATAATCGAGCCAAAACAAGCTATTCGGTATTTTTCTTTACCTACAGAACAAGTATAGACAGAAAAAACAAATGCAAGGCTTAGACATCAGTGGCAGCACCGATACACTTCTTCTTTTTTTCTGTTCACAAATTATCATATATAGTAATAGTTATATGCAACTGTTACAATGTCGAATAGATCATTGATATAAATGTTGAGGCTCTTATATGAATCTGAGAGGGTGATACCTTTTTTATGACCGTGCATGCGTGCACCCCGACTAATTCCACGGGGTACCTGCTACCTCCACCAGCACAGGCATCGGGTAACTCTGTCCACCAAGGCTTCGACAGATGGAAATAAATCACCTAGTATTTTTGTCTTCGCTGGGGTTTGAACTTGAGACCTCATGGTTCTAAAATCTAAATCCACTCCATTGACCACTAGGCCACACCCTTGGGTGCAAGAGTGATCCTTTTCTGACTTCTCTTTTTTCTTTTACCCCCCTCTCCAAAAGAAAGTGAGTGATTGCTTTTTTACTTTTCACTATGATACCATTTACTACATATAAAAGGTGATTTATGATTTATCGACTATTTTGGTTTCTTTGCCATCACTATTCCTTGGACATGTTTCCGGACAACCAAATGGTTAACCGCGACTTTTGTAGCTCAATTATGGAGACAACAGAACTATACTGAAGTTTTTGAAAAAGGTAGTATTGAGTCCTACTACGACAGGGAGAAAAGCCTTGCATTTGTTTTTTCAGCTCAGGTAGTATTGAGTCCTCCGACTCAATGCTTGTATTCAAAACCCATATTACGACAGGGAGAAAAGCAACTTTAATTTGAAATTTTTAATAAAGGACACGCTTCCGAGGATAACTACATCAGCTATTAATATTAGTAACATGATATTAGGAAGATAAATAACATAATGTTCTTCAACCAATACACAAATGTGTACATAGACAAAAGTTAATGGAATACACATAAGCTATGTTCAAGACGATGAAAAAAGAGGCAAAGAGAAGAAACTTCGCACCAAAGACCCTCAAATATATAGTTTACTTATAATACACACACAAGAAGTTCCTACCTTAAATTAATTTCTTTTGTAAAAGTGTGAAAATGAATCAACAAAGGCTTAGGCAAACATACCAATTATAGCTCAGTGAGTGTTGCCAATGGAGGTCCTGCAGACGTGAAGTAAGATCCAAGATCGATATCCTGGTCATCGTACATGGTGATGAAAGGGTGACTCTGTATTTCATGAATCCCAAACAGAAACTACATTAGTAATTGATCAATAACCAACTTCGAGAAAGACAAAAATTGATCATCACTTACCATCAGTTCATTTGCTGACAATCTGTCCTTCTGGTCCTTCTGGACACTGTCAAGTTGAGGTTTTAAATCAGAAAACAACATCTAGCAGACATTCGTAGGACAATCAGATTAATAGCCTGTTTGGCCAAGCTTCCAAAATCTGCTTATTTCGAAAAATGTGCTTTTGTCATGCTTTTCGGAAAAAGTACTTTTGGAGAGTGGCAGCTTGTGTTTGGTTAATCAATTCGAAAATCAATTTTGTTTATATTAGAGCAGTACTTCGTGCTCCGCCAATGTTCCAAAGTGCTTCTCGGGAAAAACTACTTTTTTTAGCTTATGAAAAACAACTACTACTATTCAAAAGCACTTATTTTTTCCTAAAAGCTTGACCAAACACCTTAATTTTCTAAAATAAGCACTTAGAAGCTTGGCCAAACAGGATATAAGAGTTCCAGATGGTACATAACTACATAGCCAGCTCAATACTAATGAGGATTGTAGATTTAGATAGTTAGATTGAAACTATAGCGCTTACCACGCAGATATGAATGAGCAGAAGTGTGGAGAAAATTGGTCAGGAGGCGCACAAGGTTCTGGTTGGTCAACTATAGTTTCCATAAGTTCATAGACATTAACCCATCCTTCATCTCCCTCGGGTGGTGTATATGGGAAATGACCTGTTGCACACTCGAGCAAAACTAAACCCAAGCTCCAAATGTCGCTTTTGTAACCGTAGGCACCTCCTGAAATTCTCTCTGGCTGTAGCAGACAACAGAACATTAGCAACTTGGACGTTTTTAGCATAGGCAAGATTGTACTAATAAAGTTGCAAAAAGATATGCTTGAAAAATATTTCTGTCCTATTCATGAGTGAGAATTACCTAGAAATGCAGTTCTATACTCGCTATTAGAGAAAATGACAAAAATGGTCCCTTACGTTTGAGGATAGGTTCAAATAGTCCCTTATGTTTGAGGACAATTTTGGTCCTTTATATTTGCCAGAAGTTAGTACTTTGTCTCCATCAAATATTTACAGAACTCTGTCTGTTAGATTTGACAGGAACTATGAAAAAAAAAAAAGGAAATTAGCGGGGAACTCATATTTAGAGGTACAATTTTTGCTAATTTTTATTTATTTCTCGAGTCTGGTGCAGCTTTTGATGTGTAATTTCTGCTATTTTTCATATCTTTTTAGTGTCTACTGCAGTTTTTTTGTGTTGCATATTTTACGATTTGACGGGAGTTTCTTGGTGTTTTTGGTTAAAAAAAAATTCCCCACTGTTTCCGTCAAATCTAACAAACATAAATTGTTAAATATTTGAAGGAGACTAAAAGTATTCAACTTTTGGCAAACTTAAAGGACCAAAATTGTTTAGTGCATATTTAAGACCTATCCTCAAACATAAAGGACCATTTTTATCATTTTCTCCTCGCTATTACAAATATCAGGTCGCAGATACTCACAGACATATAGTTGTACGTGCCAACAAAGGTATTAGCCAGTCCAGATGTGCTTGCCAGTACTGCACTCACACCAAAGTCAGTGATTTTGACATCACCTCTATGATTGATTAGCAAATTCGAAGGTTTCAAATCCCTGTGAATAATATGTTTCTCATGATGAAGATACCACAAGCCTTTGAGAACCTAATTGGTGGAGGATACAAGGTTGATAACATTAGTACTTGAACAATTTCTTCTCTTGCAGAATTTAATTGTTTACTGGCTACCTGTTTGCAGATGGCAGCAAGATATCGTTCCGGTATTGTTTTGACTTTTTTCAGAAAATCTGCTAGGGAGCCACCATCCATATACTCCAAAATTATGGAGATAGCACCATTATCAAAAAATGACTGATAGCATACGACAACATATGGACACTGGGATGACTGATTAATTCTCAGTTCTTGAGCAATATGCTTGCGCATGGACTCTTCAATATTCATCTGAATAACCTGAATGAAATAAAAACTGCTCGTCACAAAGGGAAACACGAAAGTATGGATGGTAATTTAAGGAGGCAGTGAGATATGCACATGAAAAGTTGGACATCACAGAAACTTGAATGTATTATTCATTTAGAGGAAAAACTTCTTAGTGGTCGTTCGGTTGCTAGTTAGAGTTATCTAGGTATTAGTAATGCAGGGATTAGTTATGCAGGTTTATTTTCATGTATCAGTAGTTATTCATGTGTTAGTTATCCCATCTTCTACCCTGCATAAAATAATACATAGATTCCCTTGTAACTTACATATGTATTAGCTGTGCGGGATTGTATACTGGTAACCAAACACCATACTAGGTGTGCTGAATTTTATACATCGCAACTAAACCAAACATGGTACTAGTTATGTTGGTTTTAATACATGAATAATTCACTTCTTTCCTAGCAACAAACGACCCCTTAAGGTACCCCCAAACACAGTAAATATTTAAGCGAATAAAAGCTTAACCAGTAAATCGGTGGACATCGCAGGTGACATGTTTTCAAAATATTTAAGCGAATAAAAGCCTGACAATCAAAGCATATGTTGACATCTGCTGAAGGATTGTCCAATAGACAAACCCCTCCATCAGCATTGCAAAAAACTAGACAATATCATCTTTCTTCATCTGTTTATGCAATCAAGAACTCAAAACTCGAGTATGAAAGAAGTGACTATCAGCAACCATGCTAATCAAGAGGAAGCTGGACAAACTCAATAATCAACATTTTCCAATCATAGTATAGAGAATAGAGCAAGCCGGAGCATCTAAACATTCTATTTACAAAAGTTAATGGTGGTGGTGTAATAGAAGGTGAGACTTGAAAGAACCCTTGTATCGGAAAAAATAGCATTTTCAATATTCGGAAACTAATTGTGATTGGCAAATGTTCAGGTTTGAGTGGGTGGGTGGGGGTGGGGTATTTACCTGCATTAGCCATATTAGACAGCAACAACCACTAGTCTGTAATACTTTACATATTGCTGCCAACAATAGTACTCCCTCTGTCCCAATTTATGTAAATGTGTTTGACTGGGCACAAACCACAAAGTTTAAGAATGGAAAGAAGACTTTTAAAACTTGTGTTCTAAAACAAGCCATAGATATTTGTGCGGTTATAAATCATCTCATTAAAGGTAAAATGGGAAGTTTAAAGTTAAATTGTTACCAAGTATAGAAAGGTGTCATTCTTTTTTAGACTGACTAAAAAGGAAAGAGTGTCACATAACTTGGGGCTGAAAGAATACAAGTTATAAGACAAGAAATGGATGGAAGCATTCATGCTCCCTACTCTTCATGTCCCATTCCTCAAAATTCCTCTTCTTTCATTTTTTTAAAAAGGAATATCGCACCAAATTATTGCAACATATCAAACTGATATGTAAAAAATCTGCAGCTAGTCAAAGGAATCACCAACAACCAATATAAGTAGAACAGAGATAGAAGCCATATATACCTTGAGAGCGAAAAATTGCCCTGTCCATTTATGCTGAACCAGCCGCACAATACCGCCATTTCCCTTTCCTATAACTTTAACTGCTTCAAAATCAGCTAAGCTTAACTGGTTGTCTGATGGTTGTATAACTGAAGGCTGAACAAAAAATAGCAATGCCAGAATAAATACGCCACGATAGTTGCAACAAGTTGACATCAACTAAATGAAGCCCTACTGTCCTTGTCGCTCCATTTGAGCCTATCTTAGTTCAATATTATTTTATTTATTTTAAAATAGTATCTCAAGCACCAGTTGTTCTCTACATTTCCTACTGGCATATAAATCTCTAACTAGACTAAAAGACTCCAATACAATGTTGGACCTAAAGTAAACGTACTAATATGACTAAAAACTTAGTCCCAACTAATTGATATCGCTTACATAAAATATGTCAGGTCTAGATTCAAGTGCTTAAATTGTAATTTGGACCCTTCATATAAGATGAGTTCCTAATCACAGCTCAATAGATTCAGATCCCTCTAATTTAGCTTCCGTTTCAAATTCTTTATAAGCTGGCTAGGAATACAATTCTTTGTGCATTAACATTTGAATTTAAACCTTAAAATTCTAAAGGCAAGTTAAAAAAATAATATGCTCTTAACCCAATATAAACTAAGCAAGGGATCATCCCACTACCCAGCCAGATTACTGAATGATAAAACTTCTTATAGTGCCACGACAAAAAACAATTAGTAAGATGCAGTAAAAAGCAATTCAATCAAACAAGAAAATTGAGAAAGTGTACAGCTGCTACTTCACTCTGCGAGACAATTCGAACTCCATCTCTATTCACCAATAGATCCCCATCCTTAAATGTCCCTGATTCAGTCCTATACAACAATCCCAAGAAATTCTCATCAGAATACTTAAGCATAGCAAAAGGGAACACGCATATAGGAATTCCAAAAAACAGATCCAAGATTTTAGCTCAGTAGGCACACAATATCAGTGATACCCACTGTTCAGCATAATATACAGTATATCTTTGGAAACATATAGACACATACATAAGCATAGCACAAAAAAGAGACAGAAATAAGAGCAACAAGAAGTGGATCCAAGATTTTAGCTCAGTAGGCACATAAGTATATTTATTGATTCATTTACACACACACACACACATATACAGACATATTTATTGATACATTTACACACACACACACATACACACACACACATATACAGACATATTTATTGATACATTTACACACACACATATACACACACACATATACAGACATACATAAGCATAGCAAAAAAAGACACAAAAATAAGAGCAACAAGAACTGGATCCAAGATTTTAGCTCTGTAGGCACATAAATTGTAGTATATTTATTGATACATTTACACAAAAAAAAAAAAATACACACACACATATATATATGGAGAGAGAGGGAGATAAAGTTAAGTACAGGAATTTGGAGAGATTAACTTCATCAGGAGGAGGAAGTGAAAGTTTAAGATTAGGGGCAAAAGATCCTTTCTTCATAGCTAAATCTTGTAAAATAACACTAAAAATGGGGTTCTTGAATTCTACTTAAAGTTTGCTCTTTTATGGAGCAAAATGCTAATAGGCAAGTGGGGTTTTGGTAATTCTACTTAAAGTTTGCTCTTTTATGGAAATCTTGATGGATCAAAGTTGAAATTGTTTCCAGGCAACTGGGTTTTTTGTATTCTAGTTAAAGTTCACTCCTTTTTATGATTATTTTTTGTGGAGAAAATGGGGAGCTTTGGGGGATTTGTGCTAGGTGGGTCAACTGAAAGACTCGTGCACGAAGTCTTGCAAATAATAGCAGAAATTATGTGGTTGTTGCATCTATTGTTTGACTAGGAATCAAAAATTTGAGAGAGAGAAAAATGGTGATATAAAGAATGGAAAAGGCTCAAATATATCATTCTAACTATTTGAAATTGCTAGTTTAAGTCATTCATCAATAATAATTTAGCTCATTTATGATATCATCATTATCAAAATGACTCATTCATATCATTTTACATTAATTACGATTTTACAATACCATATATGACACGTGACCTTCAATTAGATTATGATTGTGGGTGGTCAGCTGTATGTGTAATTTTTTTATTAATTTGAAATTTAAAATTAAGCTAGTTTAATTAAACAATGTGAACCTCTAATTGGAGGCCAATGTCATATTTGGTAAAACCATTATTAATGAAAAAGGCACGGATAAGCCTTTTTTGCAATGACGATTGGCATAAATTAGTCAAACTATTGATAAGTGGCATAAATTAGTCATTTTCGATAGTAAGATGACATATTTGAGCCTTTTTCGTATAAAGAAAAGGAAAGTGTATTTGTTACGAAGGAAAAATATTTTTCAATTTTATCATGTTTGATTAATAAATACTTAAAATAAAAATAAATGACTATCTTAATATAGCAGAAATAAGTTTCACGGGAGGCAACGATAACAATAACAATAATATACAAGTGTAATCTTACCAGTAGGACCTGAAAAAAATGAAGCGTATGGAGTAGAGGCTATTTTTAAGTTTTATAGGTCGCATGTCATACTAATGGTCTAACAATACAATACATCCCAACTCACTCGCAACACATAGCCTCCATCCCGATCACTCACACGTCCCTCCCCTAGGCTCACGTCAACCCAATAATATTTGCCTAGATTAACATAAATTTTTTTAGATAATAGTTTTAGTCTGTTCTATTTATCAAATATCAAAAAGTAAATAGAAAACTCTCTTATTTTTTAGAAGAAAAAAATTTATGAAAAATATCTTCTTTCTTTTTAGTCAGTCTAAAAAAAGAAATACATTTTTATATATTATAACAATTTAATTTTAAAATATTTATTTTATTTTAATGAGATAATTATAATCACACTAGGTATGACTAAATTATACACCGCTACATAAATTGAAACTAAAAGTAAATAAATAAAAGTGGAGCTGTGTGAGGGAGTGAGTGGGAAACAAGAAGAAAAAGGATAAAAACACTGTCTGAATCAAAGGATTACTCTTGCCGACTTTTCTTCTGTTGTGTTGTGTGGACAATCTCCTTTCACTTTCTTTTTTTCCATGTTTGCCTATTTCCTCTTTCTTCATAGTTCATTGACATCAAAGATAAAGAGGCATTGCTAATTTTGGTTAAAATATTTTCCTTTCTAATGGTTACACTTGTACCTATGTTGGACGATTGAGTTTAATGTCATTGGTTCATGGTTCTATGTGTAAAATCATGGCGGGTAAATTTAAACCGTGCAATTAAGTTGGTGCATGTTTAGTTTCGATTCTGGCAACCCAAAAGTGCTTCTGGATTGCTATTTTCATGAAAATAAGCAAAATCTAGGTGTTTGGATTTCCTCTTCAAAATTGATTCTGCAAGAAGCTATAATTTCTAGCTTCTAAAGTGAGTAGAATCAATTCTACATTTATTTCAATTTGGATTTTTACCTTTTCCTTCATTACCCTATTTAATTTTCATCAACAACTCTACCCACCTTCATTGCCCTCTTTAAAGTTGCTACAGGTCCCCTCTTTAATTTTTCCTTCAATGCCTCTTTAATTTTTGCTTTTTGGTTGGTGCACCAATACTCATTAATTCCAATTCTATTTACACAGAAGTGCAGCTCACGATTTTGAAATAAACACCATCATCTCTTTACATAACAAGGCAAAAATCTGCTCAAATGATAACAACAACAAGGTAATGAATCTGTTTGAACAATAATTTTGCTCCTATGTATAGTGTCACACCATTTAATTGCTTCCAAAATTGTTATTGCCTCATCTTATGTGTTTGTGATGTGTCTCAGTTTCTGTGCCTCATCTTCTGTGTTTGGATTATTCCTCAACTTTTGAGTGTTTTGAATCGACTCTAAGTGGGTCAACTAGTTTTTTTAATGAAAAAAAATTAGACTATAATTTCAATTATAGAAATGCAGGAAACAAACAAAAGCCTCTAGAACCCAAAATTGTTAATTGGCTATCAACATCTTTTTCACTGTTTATATATTTGTTTGGTTGTTTATATAAAACCTCAATTTTTGAGTGTTTTGTGTACATAGTATTATGGCTCCACAGAGGAAAGTTTCAGCGGATACTCCTTTAAGTAATGATGAAGTTCAAAAATCTAAAGCTAGTTGGTTGGATCTTAAAGTTAATGAAAAATTCATTCAAGCATGTTTGGATCAAGTTGTCAAGGGTGAACGCATTAGCACTGGCTTTACTAAGAATGGGTGGAAAAATATTATTTCCCAATTTAATGGATCAACCGGGAGAAATTATGACAAAACAAAATTGAAGAATATGTATGATACCTTGAGAAAGGAATGGCGAGTATGGTATAACTGTTGGGATACAATTGTTGTAGGGAACGAGAAGTAAGTACTATTACAATGGTAGAAAGGATAAACAAACTATTACAATAAAATTGAAAATCAAAACCTTAACAAGCTGCTTGTGTGATTTGCTGAGTCGAATGATGACACTATGTCTTTAAGACAAGATTGGCCCGTATATCTTCTTTTACGATGTTGAGCAATAGTCTCCCAATATACAACAACAACTTTAACAAGTGAGCAAAGGAAACTCAAATGTTACTCTTGAAGAACTTTGAGTATAGTAACTTTGCTAGAAAGGAAAAATATGAATTCAGAAAATCTAGAGTATTTTCTAAGTGTTGAGTGTTGTTCAATTGAGCAAAAGGCCTCAATTTATAGTGTAAGTAGAAGACCACTCAACTAGCCAACTAATGACCTTCAATAGCCATGTAATTGCACTTGATTGAAGGGTTACATTCAGCCAAATAATGGTTGAATTCATATGCTAAGTAATGGAGAATCAATGCTCCAAAACTAGCCCAAAGGTCAGATTTTTTCAACTTTCTGTCGCAGTTTTCTACTTCCGAAGCGCCGAAGCCCTGTGAATTAGCGTCGCGGCGCCGCAGCTCCAGTAACTGGCCAGCCAATTTGCGCTGCGGCTCCGACGGTGTGGCGCTGCGGCCCTTCACGGCTCCGCGGCTATTTTTGACTCGTTTCATTTTACACTTTGTACACTTCTTCCTTCATTTACCAATGTGGAATACTTTGTCATTTGGCCAATAACCGTCCAATTCTATGTGTCAAACGTATTACATACGTACCAATATCTCTTTCACTAATGAAATTTGCGATACTTGGCTCTACGTGTGCACGTGTGTGGAAACGACGTTTCCGACGTGCGGGCCCAATTGTTCGAGTCATAAATTAATGGGATATACTTATTTCCACATTTAATAAATTTCCAACAATAACTTATTTGGAAAAGTTACCGGAATTGGATGGGATTATGAGAAGAATACCTTTGATGCACCAAATGAGCGGTGGGAGAACAAACAATTGGTATGTGAAACACAAATCTGTTGTTTAGTAATACTTAGATTTATATTTAGCGTGTTTATTACATGATGATCATCGCAACAATGACTATACACAACTTTATCAGAAGGAATGCATAAATGAATATTGATTTTGATCTTTATGAAGATGAAAGCACAGTCATTTACCATGATGATTATCATAGATCATCTAACTTGGATCAATCACATGTTTTCAATGTAGCTTCTTCATCAGAGATGGATCACGTTCGAGACTTAGTCCGCAATCAAATTATAGAGTACATGCAAAACTAGTATTGTAATAATATTTAAGTACTATATTGCACTTTAAATTCTATTATTTATTTGTAATTTTTATTTACATACTTCATATTTTACTATTATTTTAGTAATTTTTATTTATATGTATTTGACTATGTCCATTTTGATAATTCTACATTCAAAAGCAATTTTAATCAAAACTATCCAAACATCATGAATTGATAACAATCACTTTTACATTGTTGCATCCAAACATAAATCAATTCTTTCAAAATCTAATATGTCCACCGCAGAATCAAACACACACTTAATCTAAAAATTAGGCTAATATGTACTATAGTTTAAATTGTTCAATGAGAAATCTTATCAAATTCAAAAAAAAATATTTATGTTATATATAATCATAATAATAAAAAATATTAATTAATTAAACAAACTAATATTAATGTTTTTGCACATTTGATAAAAAAAAATTCAATATAAATATTATTTTAGTTATGTAACTTTATTTTATGAAATCAACAGAAAAGATATCACAAAGAGATCATTTCATCCATTTTTCTCTCAGGAGGATCACACATTAAAATATCGAAACATAAAGGATGCAATTGCAACATATATAAAACTTTCTACCGTCTCCTTCTCCGTTAACGAAATTCACAACAGAGCCCTTCAATTTTTCCTAGGGTTTAATTCTAACCCAATCCAAAAAATCACCATGAAATTAGCTTCACTAGACACCGTACAAAACGCTCACGACGATTCCATTTGGTCGGCGGCGTGGGTCCGATCAACGGAACAATCACCGGCGTTACTTCTCACCGGAGGTTTAGACGAAACGGTGAAGCTATGGGATCCGATCAACTTCACTTGTATTCAAACATATACAGGTCATTGCCTCGGTGTTGTATCTGTTACTACTCATCCTACTCGTAGAATCGCCGCGTCGGCTTCTATAGATAGTTTTATTAGAGTGTTTGAGGTTGATACTAATAAGACTATTGCTACACTTGAAGCTCCTCCATCTGAAGTCTGGCAAGTGCAATTTAGTCCCAATGTAAGTTTTACACTTTGTTTGGATGGTTGTTACGTGTTGTTTCATAATGTATTATATCGTATGTATTGTTTTGATGAGTACAATATTTGGATAGATTATATTATATTGTATGTACTGTGTTGTATTGTATCGTACTGTATTGTTTTGATGATACAGTGTTTGGATATATTTTGATGAGTACAATGTAAGTGTTACACTCTGTTTGGATAGTTGTTACATTATTGTTTCATAATGTATCGTATTATATTATATTGTACTGTGTTGTATTATATTGTATCATATTGTAATGTTTTGATGGGTACAATGTTTGGATAGACTGTACTTATATTGTATTGTACCGTGTTGTATGTATCGTATTGTATTGATGAGTACAGTGTTTGGATAGATTGTAAGTATTATATTATACTGGACTGTGTTGTATTGTATTGTATTGTATTCTATTATTTTGATGAGTACAATTTTTGGATAGATTTATATTATACTGTACTGTGTTGTATTGTATTGTACTGTATTGTTTTGTTGAGTACAGTGTTTGGATAGATTGTACTTATATTGTACTGTACTGTGTTGTATTGTATTGTATCGTATTGTATTGTTTTGATAAGTTTAGTGTTTGGATAGATTGTATTGTTTTCATGTCATTATATAATGTCACACATCAGCAATTTGAAGGATGAAGCTACAAAAAAGTAGTGTACGGGATAGAGCTATTATAAAAAGGTAAGGTAAAGGATAAAGTAGGATTATTAAATAATAAGATAAGACAAACCTACACCGGTCACTGCCTTGGTGTTGTATCTGTTACTACTTATCCTACTCGTAGAATCGCCGCATCTTCTTCTAGAGATAGCTTTATTAGGGTGTTGTAATAAGACCATTGCTACACTTGAAGCTCATCCATCTGAATGAACTTCAAGGAAAAATGAATTTAGTCCCAATGTAAGTAAGGAAAAATGATTTTTTTTTGTATGTATTGAATTGCTTGTTTTATTGGCGTTGAAATTTAGCGTTTGTCTTGAGATGCATTGAAATTAATTGGACAAGCTTCACTCTTTTTTCCGATTCTGACTTATTGCGAGGAACTGTCTAGGTTGGAAATTATAGTGTATTTCATATAACATTTATGCATAAAGTTACGGTCTTTACTGGGTTAGAGACTTGTATGCTAATGCTAAGACAACCTCTAGTTCTGTAAAACTTAAAACTTTTGTTCTGGGAGACAGATTGTAAACCAGTATTGGAATGACATGGTCTGGTCGAGTACCGAGCGGAATGGATATCAATGATTTAAATGGGTTATTCTAACTAGTCTAGGATTGAGCTTATTTGATTAGATTGATTGAGTTTTACTGGTAGTCATTCATCTAGTGGTTTCTCTTTTTCCTTGTCTTTTGACAAATATTAGTTATTCTTCTAGTGCTAAGCAAATTGTTAATGTTTGTCCTAGGAGTTGATGTTAAGGTTAAGAGAATATGGATGTAGTTTGCATTGGTATACGAAAATCCCTATCAGGAGCTCAGTGGAAATATCTACCTTGGTACTTCTACCTATTTGTTCCATTCCTTCAAAAGTTACTTAAAGTCGGTATAGCAATATGGGTTTCCTTATTTTCATGTTTTCAAAAGAGAATAACTGCTTTTACTTGCTTAGTTGATGAGCAGTGATGCCAAAATTCGTGTAGATTTTGAAGGCTGGAACTCAAATAAATATCTGAAATGGCTCTTTATGATGTCTTGTTGTTAGAAGAAGGTCATAAGGTCCTTCCTAAGTAGAAGGATTAGGATACCTAAATTCTTTCTGACTGAGCCCCCAAAGCTTAGTTCAAGTGGCAAAGGTTGAGGGACTTGTGACTTAGATCACTGGGTGTCCCAAGGATTGGCCCCAGATGGATTTTTCTGTCATAAAAAAAATTTCTTTCCCACTGGTTCTGATTGTGAGGTATAATGCAGATCTACTTCTTGAGATCTAGATGAAAACAGCATACATTATTGATGAAGTGGGATATTAAGTTGACTCTGTATCAACCAGTGCTTCTTGTTGCGTCTGTGGTAAATATTTTCTGAAGATGTCAGTAGATTCGAACACTTAGTTAACGCTTAAGTTTCAGTGCTCTCCTCACACTTAAGGACTAAGGAGTGATTCATTTATCTTTATGCTGTGGTTTTTTCATGTTATTGGATAAGAAATGTTGTTGGAACTGCAATGGCAATAGAGAAGTGGGGTAATCTACTGATCTTGAAATAGCTGTGGTCTGCATATATTATTGGATTGAGTCAAAGATGAGGACTTTTGTTTGACTAAATTAAATCAATCAACTACATCTCAGTCCCAAATTAATTGGAGTCTATTAACCTATCAAAAAGTAGAAAAAGTACAAGAAATTTTGTTATGTTCTATAAAGTCTTCAGTAATTGGGGTTCTTTTCCTTTATTAAGAGTTAAAAGGGCGTCGAGACATCCCTTTGCCACTTCCACATTTATCTTCATGATTGACTTTGAAATCTATCTCATCATACATCACACCTTGCTTTCATCATCGGTATGTATGTTACTTGATCAATTGTCTTCTGGTATTCAAGGTTTTTGAAAGAGCAATATCTCCTTTTTATGATTTAACTTTTCGGCACACATCTTTATGGGAAGTTATGGTTCTCACAGTCACATTTTCCAGGGTAACAATCTGGCAGCAGCTGGAGGTGGTAGTTCATCAGTCAAGCTATGGGATACTACTCACTGGCAACTTGTTGCCACATTGTCAATTCCTCGTCAAGGAGCCCCACAACCATCTGATAAAAGCAGCAACAAGAAATTTGTCCTTTCAGTTGCTTGGAATCCTGATGGTAGGCTTCTTGCTTGTGGATCAGTTGATGGGACTATTTCTGTTTTTGATGTAGCTCGTGCAAAATTCCTTCACTTCTTAGAAGGCCATTCCATGCCTGTACGGTCTCTCGTGTTTTCACCTTCACTTCATGATTCAAGGATACTCTTCTCAGCATCAGATGATGGTCATGTGCATGTGTATGATGCTGAGGGGAAAACATTACTCACATCTTTATCGGGTCATGCAAGTTGGGTTCTGAGTGTTGATGTCTCCCCAGACGGGGCAGCAATTGCTACAGGGTCAAGTGACAAGACGGTTAGGCTGTGGGATCTTAAAATGAGAGCGGCTACACAGACTTTGACCAACCACACAGATCAGGTTTGGGCTGTGGCTTTTGGACCAACATCAAGGACTGATGTTCGGTCATGTATGCTTGCAAGTGTGTCTGATGACAAGAGTTTATCGTTCTATCAGTACTCTTAATTGTTGCGACTTAATCACCTGTTGCTTGTATGTTGGTAGGATGTATCAAGAAAATATTTGGCTTCTTTTTTATGGCATGACTTTAGGTTTTGGAGTCATATATGAAATGCTATTTATTCAATCTCGAGAAAACACATAAATTGGTGTTTGGTAGGGTTGACCTCTTGTGAAGCAAGCATGCTCACTTTCTTGATGTTCTTCCTTATTGTATAAACTAGTGATGGAGCAGATGCTTATTTTCTGTCATCTGGGACAACTATTGGAGTTTCTTTTTGGTGCTTTCGTTGAGTTTTATGCGTTTCCAAATATGAGACCACAGGCACCCTACTGTCAAACATTACAAGTACGTTTTAACCTAAGAATCATATTAGTTTTCTTATGTCATTGTGTGTTTCCCAGTATAATTCATTCTTTATTCGTCTTGTGATATTTTAACTAGGCTGTTGGTGTGATCATGTAACACCTACAGCTCAAGAACAGAAATATAATTATAGAAAGAGAGGAAGAAGATGATTAAGAAAAGATTAGGAGAAGAGAATAGGAGGAGATTTGAGTTTTAATCCATTTCATTCATAGTCCTCCAATAACACCTCAGAGGAATGTAAAAGAGAGGATTGCGTCTTAGTAGATAGAGTTATTCAATTTTTGTGTCAGTGGAGGTAATGGCTATCCGGTGGAATAGTCGATGATCGAGATATGTGCAAACTAGAAATACAGTGGCAAACTCAGAGCACAACCTACGGTTCATGGGATTTTGTTGTATAGTAATTATAGGTGCCATTTTAGATCTTTGTTGGTTGAAGTGTGTGGTAAAATACAGCTTAAAATCGTACTTATAAGAATTCGTGCTTAAGTTGTCAAGGTGTAGAAGATGTGGTGTTTTTGTTTTGTTGTTCTTTCCTCTTTGTAGTTGACGACCAATACGGTCTAAATTTCTACTTCTAGGATTGAAGAAGAAAAGACAAACCAAATATATGATGCAATTACGTAATAAACTTCAAGAAACTTGAAGTAAACTAATTAAACATTCAAATAAGATTTAATTCAAAAAGAGGTTAGCGACAATGAAGAATGTATTGGGAAAATCCGAGTAAGACAAGTGGAGCCGTAGAAGAATGTTGTGTAGGTGCGCGGGTCCCATGAGGTGGAAGACCTCAATTACGGGGGAGAGGCAGGGCTCCGAAGTGTAGTAAGCGAAGAGAGTCATTTCGGGCTCGGCCGAGTTAGGTTGTTCCATATTTTCTTGTCTGCAGCCTCCGCACTCATCACAAACAAAACGAGGATACTAAAGATCGAACACGATTCACTTGTCTTTAATCTCATTTCCTAATAAATTTTATCGAATATCCTAAAAACTACTTTTTAGCTGCAAACAAAGAACTCATACAAGAACTACTTTTATGAGGTAATCCAAAGAGAGGTGATAAAGCAAAAAATCTTCAACTACTTACATGACTTCACAAAATCTTCATAATTCAACGTAAACTACCTCAATAAGTTTCTAGAAGTAGAATGCGATCTAATTTATTTTTTTGGGAACAAGTAAACTTTTCATTTAAAGCCATTCTCATCTTCATTTATCATAGAATTGAATTGGGAAATGGTAGCTTTTAATTCTCATTGAGTTTCGGAAAGAAAAGAGAATGAATAAATAAATAAAAAGAAGGGCAGATAACTAATTTGTTGTCAGTCAACTCCATTTAATATTCTCCAGCTAAACTTCAATTTCTCCTCCTATGTTTTTACCAATACCTAAAAGATTGAACCTCGGAAAGTGGGCCTTCACGAAGAAAATATTTTTTAATTTTCTCATATTTGATTGATCAAAATGTTATGAAAAATGTTTTCCGTAAAAAAATAAGTTCCTTACCAAACATTAGAAAATGTGTCACAAAACAAAACCCGCTTATATTTTAAGAAAAAATATTTTCCATGAGAAAACATTTTCGTTCGTACCAAACACATCCGAAAAGTAGCTTGATCTAAATTCACACACTTTTGGGTCCACAAATTTTAGATTCATTTTTTTTCATCTCACAAAACGGAACCTCACACAACTAATGTCTATTGTGTGAAGCACATACTAAAGATTTTTACCTCTAATATAAATTTTAAATATAAAAATCTGAGACAGTTTGAAATCAAAGTATAAAGTAAGAAAAGATAAATATTTCACTAAGAATATATGTGGTTAACTCACCCCAACTGAAATCCGTTAAAGCCTCGAATAAGATCAAACTGGTTCCACCCCGACACTAATAAAAAGATCTCATATCTAAATTAAACATGAAATTTCTCTACTAATTTTCGTGTTTAATTGATCAACTTCAAAACTCACATTCGAACTAAACACACAGTTTTCTTTCTGACTGATTTTCGTATCCAATCTTAGTCGAACATCTAATGCAACAAAAAATAAGATTTTTCTTACAGTCAATTGTGAAAAAAGAATGTAAATTTAAGTAGCATACATGCTAGGAACTGACATGAGAACCAGTAGAATGCTCCATTGATAGAGAGGAATCGAAGTAGGGAGAAGATATTGTTTCATCATCAATGAGTAGTTGTGATTACAAGATATTTATAGGTGTATTTGGACAAATCATACAGATGTCACTCTACTACATGTGCTCATTAATTCCATAACAAACTTCTAACAAACCACAACTAACCTACAACCAACTTCATTTCCATATCAGCTCAGCTAGTATACATGTTGTATACTCTGATATACAGTCATGTATATAACAGTTTTAACACTCCCCTTCAAGCTGGTGGGTGAAAAACATTTATCAACCCCAGCTTGGATAGTAGAGAATGATGTTGAGCCACACCTAGCCCTTATTAAGCAAGTTTGCAGGTTGTTGCCTTGTGTTAGACATATGTAGGATCAATGGTGCCGTATTTGAATTTTTCTCTCAAAAAGTGGCAATCAATCTCAATGTGCTTTGTTCTCTCATGGAACATAGTATTACCTGATATCTATATAACTGCTTTGGTATCACAATACACCTTAATAGGCAGCTTGATCTCCACCTGCAATTCTTTCAACAGACCTATCAGCAACTAAGCTTCTACTGACTTTATGCTACTTCTTAGACTTTCATGAAACCAATGACCCTCCTAGATGCACAACAAAACAAGTGCCTGATCTTCTTGTATTAGGACATGAAGCCCAATCTAAGTCACAGAACACTTCCATATCTGTAATGAAATTTCTCTTCAACAATACTCCTAAGCATGGTGATCTTTTCACATATCTACTACCGTCAAAGCTGCATCCCAATGTGACCTTTTTGGATGTTGCATGAACTGGCTCAAATTGAACTGCAAAACAAATGTCAGGTCTTGTAATTGTCAAGTATATCAGCTTTCCTACTAGCCTTTAATAACTTCATGTGTCTTCAAGTATTTGATCATCTACTTTGTCTTCCTGTTCACAAGTTGTGTCATATTCAACAGTAGTCAACTTTACATTTGCCTCTAATGGGGTAGAGGATGGTTTGGCTCCACTAAATCCTACATCAGATATTAACTCCAATGCATACTTCCTTTGATTGATTAATATCCCTTGTTTAGACCTCAACACTTCTATTTCCAAGAAATATTTCAATATGCCCAAGTCCTTCACCTTAAACTGGTTATGCAAGTAATTCTTTGTTGCTTCAATAAAGTTGGAATTGTTTCATGTATTATCAACATATATCAGGATGATGACAAACTCATGTCCTTACCTTTTAGTAAACAATGAATGATCATAGGGGATCTGTGAGTATCCTTACTTCTTCAAGGCAATGGTCAACTTAATGTTCCATTGTCTTGATGCTTGCTTCAATCCATATAATGATTTCAAGAGTCTACATACTCTGGCCTCCCCTTTTCTGTGAAAACCTTGTGGAAGATACATGTATATTTTCATCCAAGTCTCCTTGCAAGAATGCATTATTAACATTCATTTGAAATAACTCCTAATCATTTGATGTTGCTATGTTGATAACTGCTCTAATAGTGACCATCTTTGCAATTGGTGAGAATGTTTCATAATAGTCCAAACCTTCATTTTGTGTATAACCTTTAGCTACTAGTCTTGCTTTGTACTTGTCAACCTCTCCATTAGCCTTCAACTTTACTTTGTACACCCATTTAGATCTAATAGTTTGCTTTCCAGGAGGCAAATCTACTAGCTCCCAAGTTCTTTTGTCTTCAAGTTCCTCTACTTCCTTCTGCATTGCCTCTATCCACACCTTGTTCTTTGAAGCTTCTTGAAAACTTCTGGGCTCTACTACAGCAGAAAAACAACTCAAATATACATGATAGGCTGGTGACAAGTGTGAGTAAGATAGGTGATTAGACATAGGATATGCACAATTACTAGTATATTTTTATGGCATCACATAGTCCTTGTGTCATACATGAGGATTGACATTCCTACTTGATCTACCTTGTGCTTGTGCTTCTTGCATTATTGGCATTTGTTCATTGACCTGCTCATGTTGATGCAACACTGAGCCAATGTTATCAACATGATCAACCCCTTGAGGTTCCTCCCCCTGCACTATGTTGATCAACTTCTTCAGCAACTTCTTCTTATATAATATCCTCCACGTGTCTTGCAGTCTCAGTGTTCATACTTTCCTCAGCATCAGTATATTCACCAAGCTCATGCTCAAATGAATCAGGCACATCATCATCAGTAGGGCAACTAGTTTGCGTGATATATTCATAAGCAGGAATTGATGAAATAGATGGACCATCACTCCCCCTTTCTTCATCAATAGGCATAGAAAACATGTCTTATGTGTTGAAAGGTGCAACTTGCTTGAAAGGAAAACTGAACTCCCAAAAAGACACATCTCTACTCACAAATAAAACATGAGTATCAAAATTATACAACCTATACCCCTTTTTAGTCTCTGAATAACCAACCATCACATCTCTTCTAGTTCTGTTGTCAAACTTATCTCCTCTTGGGAGTACACTAGCATAGCACAAACAACCAAACACCCTCAAGTGATCTAATTTAGGTGGCTTGCCAAACAATTTCTCATAAGGACTTTGACCATCTAGAACTTGTGTAGGTAATTTATTAATCTGATACACTACAGTCCTAACACAATCACCTCAAAATTTTATTGGCACAACACTTTGAAACTTCAAAGCTCTTGCCACTTCTAAGATGTGCCTATGCTTTCTTTCTACAGTACCATTTTGTTGATGAGTATAGGAACAACTACTTTGATGAATATGTCATGACTAGACAGTAACTCTATGCATCTAGAGTTAAAGAATTCTATCCCATTGTCTGTTCTTAATGTTTGTACTGTGCAACCAAATTGATTTTTAATCAATTGTAGATAGTCATTTAATACTGCATACACTTTAGCTTTGGAATTAATCAAACAGACCCAAGTATATCTACTATAATCATCCATTATTATCACGAAATATTATTTATTATCATAAGTAGCTTTCTTATATGGTCCCCACAGATCAACATGAACAATTTGAAAACAAGCTATTGTATTATTTTTACTAGTAGGAAACTTCAATCTATGATGCTTAGCCAGTGGACATACTTCACAATTATCATTGACATCTGAATCTACTATCATTTTCAAAGATGTAATATGATGTATTGCACCTGCTGAGAGTGTCCTAATAAAGTTGGCTCTCTTTATTGTTCTTGCATGGTACTGTGCTTTCAACTGTGTGTGCTGCTATTTGTGTTGATCCTTGCAGTATATACAAACCTTCCCTTTCTATACCAATTCCCATTACCTTGCCACTAAAGAGTATTTGAAAGACACATAAATCAGGCAAGAAAATGACTGCACAACACAGTTCCTTGGTGAGTTTAGACATTGAGAATAGATTGAACTTGAAATATGACACATGTAACACATTTGTTATTCTACTTCCTCATAATATTACTGCATCTCATGTATTTGCTATACTTGACTTATCACATGTTGGTGTCTGCACCTCATTCCCTTATTGTATAGTCAAACTCCTAAGTGCTAATCATAGTTCTTTACAAGGTGTTATATGATGTGAAGCTCCTGAATCTACTATCCTTTCATATGTAATAGCATTGGATAGTAATAAAGTTATACCTGCCATGTTTGACACACATTTCACAGTTCCTCCTTCATCC
This sequence comes from Anisodus tanguticus, assembly GCA_034509755.1. Lineage (NCBI taxonomy): Eukaryota > Viridiplantae > Streptophyta > Magnoliopsida > Solanales > Solanaceae > Anisodus > Anisodus tanguticus. The sequence goes on from CM067558.1 coordinate 42,236,232, forward strand.
ATTCTGTTTAACACCTCTTGATACTGATGTGGTGTGAACAATCAACTAGTCCTTTGTTGTGCAGTACTTGTCTTTCTTGATCCTTCTTCTGTTATGGTTGAATTTGCATAAGGTTTGGACTCTCCATTCTTCTTCTTAATTGAAGTTTGGAGGATATCCAACTATTTTGTAACACTCTTCAGTTTTATGGTTTATGTATCCACATTCTCCACAAACTTGATTTGATGGACATGATGTTGTTTGTCCTGACTTCCTGAATCTGTTCCTTTGATTTTTTTCTGCAAGCATGGTTAACACCTCCCTATGTGCATTCACTTTACTTAATGATCTTTGACTTTCCTCCTGAGCAGTCACATCATAAGCTTCATCCAAGGTAACATCTGATCCTTTTGCCAAAAGATTACTCATGATGTTATTGTAACTCTCATTTAATCATATTAGAAATTGAATCAACCTCTAAGCCTTGAGGTGATCTGTGTAGTGTTTGGATGCATTACAACGTTATGTCAAAGGAACAATTACATCCAATCCATCCCACAATATCTTCATCTTAGAGTAATAACTAGTCACTGAATCATTTCCTTATTTCAAATTAACTATTTCAGTCCAGATATGATAGATCCTTGTGGGATTAGATCTATCAAACCTTTCCTTGAATTCATCCCAAAACTTCTTAGCCCTAGTTGCATATACATTACTGGGAATTAACTCACTCAAAACTGTGCTTCCTATCCACGATAACACAATTGCATCACATTTCTCCCACAATTCTTCCAATTCTCCTTTGTAACTCCCTTTCACACAAGTTTCAGTCACAAATCCGAGCTTTTCTTTACCTCTTAGGGCAAGCTTCATGGATCTGCTCCACAATGTGTAGTTTTCTGAACTTGTGAGCTTAGTAAGGATCAAAACTAAACGAGGAACATCAGATGCTTGCAATTATAGTGGGTGATGATGATCTATGGTGATCGACACTATTTCTTCTTCCATTTTCGATCGAAAATTTCTTCAATTCACTACCTCTAATGGAGTTTTGAATTGTGCAGTTACGGGTCTATTGATCACCGCTCTGATACCATGTAAATTTAACTATCATACATGCATGGTACTGGCATGAGAACTAGTCGCATGCTCCATTGATAGAGAGGAATAGAAGTAGGGAGAAAGAAGATATTATTTCAGCATCAATGAGTAGTTGTGATTATAAGATATTTATAGGTGTGTTTGGACAGATCATACAACTGTCACTCTACTACATGTGCTCATTAATTTCATAACAAACTTCTAACAAACAGAACTAATCTACAACTAACTTCATTTCTACATCAGCTTAGCCAATATACATGTTGTATACTCTAATATACAATCATGTATATAGCAGTTTTAACAAAGAACATATCATCATGTGTCACGAAATTTCCATAGCACAACATTGCTTATTTCCATAGTGAAATTAGCCCATTTGGAATAACAATTTAAGAGCTCAAGTCCCCAAATTTGCCAAAAATTCAAAATCACAGACATGTGTCTGTAATTTGTGGTGGAAAGTGCAGTAATACAACTTGTTATTAGGCAAATAAATACGGACATGGGTCTTTTCGAAAGGTGTCAGTCTCATATTGATTATTGCCTAAGAATTGCAAAGGTGGCATCAATTTTGGAGTCACTAAATGGAAATTTACCCCCTCATCATGTTAGTATTGACAATTCGGAATCATAAATTTACTATAATCTCTTTTTCTTTTTCTTTTATGTTATGTTAAATCATGTTTATTTTTAAAAATTATGTTGAGTTGCTCTGAGAATAAAATAAGTAGCACATTTCACATTTTAAGAATCAGACCTTCTTTACAAAGCTATATGAAACTAGAGTTGGAATTGCTTAACGCATCTGTAAAAATGAGGCTAGTATTCCGTATTGGTTGTTAAAATGCATATATTTTTTTTTAATATCGATATATATAATTTTGCATGAGTAGTTTAGTGGTGAAAAAATACTATATATATTTCAATTTACAAAACATCATGACCAATTAGAGAACCTAACATGTCATTTGTCAATAAATTCTCATATGTTTTTAAAAATATTTTTAGTTATAAAAACATTATACTACTGATGATAAAATCTATAAAATAAATAAATAATTTGACCCTCGGTCTTGAAGTCCCATTGTTCTTTCTAAAACAAAAATACTACCACTTGTAGTCCTAATACTGTACAGAAAAGAACATAATGAGTGGAAAGACTGTTTACAAAATTCCGGGAGTGAATTTGCAATACCCAAAAATATTGGCATTGAAACACAAATATACAAAGTTCCGAGCTAATCTACCCTATATATATTCTTCTGGAAACTAAATAGTTTCCATCAACTTTCCTCATTTGCATCATTGCATGACTGAACTTTCGAAAACCAACAAAAGCAAACGGCAAAGAGAAAAAATAAAGTTTTTTGCTCTACTTTTTCACATCCATAAAGTCTTCTCAAGGTACTTTTTTCGTGAATTTTTCAATTTTACTATTACATGATCATTTTCTAATTAATATGGTGATTTGTTTTCATTTTAATCATTTTGTGAATTTAGTTTATCCAACTGTAAGTGTTTGAGCTGTTTTTGAGAAATGTAGTTTTTCTGAGATAACCATAGTGTGACTAGTTTGCGTGTGCCATAAGTTCTATGAATGTGATAAAACTTGTGAAACTTACATAAATGACTATAGTTTAGGGGTTTTGAATTTGTCATAGCTATAGTTTCAATATTTACGGGGCGTAGCTACTTTTTAGTTGCTACGGCTCGCTGAATTCATAAAACGACCTTGCTGTATTCATAAAACGGTCTTGTTGTATTAAAAATCTGCTATGTATTCAACTCAGCCGTATTTATTTGTAGTTACTTTTACACTGTATTCAATTTATTATATTTAAAAGTTGTATTCAAATTTACTTTATTTATTTGTGTATAAAAAAATTTCCTTCAAAATACTACCAAAAACTGAATACAAGAAATAAAATACACCTCCAAACACTGGACTTTACACTAAAAATTACGAATACACTCAAAAACAGAATACAAGAAATAAAATACATAATGAAAAATTGAATTTTACACTAGAAAAAAACGAATACACTTCAAATTCACTGTATTCATTTGTATACAAAAAGATCTCATTCGAAATACAATCGAATAAAGAGTACAAATACACTAAAAAACTGAATACAAGAAATAAAATACATACACAAACATTTGATTTTACACCAAAAAATTAACGAATACACTCAAATATGAATACAAGAAATAAAATACACCCAAACACTGGATTTTACACTAAAAATTTTCGAATACACGCAAAAATTGAATACAAGAAATAAAATATACCCTAATCTGAGATACAAGAAAATAAAGTACACTCCGATCGAAAAATAAAATTCTCCGATCTAACGGAAGGGATCTCCGGCGAAGCTCATATCTGACGGGAGGGATCTCCGACGAAGCTCAGATCTGAACGGAGAGAGAGGTGCCCAAAAAAATAGACTCCCTGATTTACTATTCACATTTTTTCCCGTCATTGCCTTGTGGAACAATCAGTGTTGTTGACATTTCAAATTTTCACTTCTGCAACATATTAATTCAGGTGTAAGTCTAGTTTTGATTGAACTAAAATAAAGATGAGGTTCACATTGCAATTGGTTTCTACAGTTAGAAGATGTTAGAAAAATGACATGAGATGACTTCGGCTTTGGCACCGGCCAGATCTGGAGGGAGGCGAGGCGATGACGGCGATGACCAATTTGGGAGGATCTTCGGCGGCGAAGCTCAGATTTGGACGGAGAGAGAGGTGACCGGTGAAGCTCAGATTTGACGGTGGTCCTCCCTGCTCCGGCGATGGCGGCGGCGGAGAGAGGGACAGAGAGAGAGGTGAGGGAGAAGAGAAGAGTAAGGGATAAATAGAAGTCATAAACCTAATGTATTTAGTATACCTATGGATGATAATTAACATATAATTTTTAGCTATGGGATGTAATTAAACAAACTATAGTTACTAAATAGAATTAAGTACTAATAGTTAGTCATGCCATGTAAATTTTCATAAAACTTATGGCACATATGAATGTGAGGTTTGTTAGTTATGGCCCATAACTAACAAGGTGGATTTTATGGGCTCCTCTAGACTCAGTGGCAGATTTAGTATTTTCATTCAGGAGGTTCGAAAAAATTAATTAAAGCTAAACATAAGAAATAATGTTGTCCATGAGAATCAAACCAAGGATGCTAGACAATTTTGAACCCCTGGACCGCTCGAGCTAACATTTTGGATTTGTTTAGGGTATTCAAAAGTTAATATATGTACATAAACACATAAAAAATCTACTCTATATATATTAGGGGTGGGCATGGTTCGGTAGATACCATACCGAAACGAATTTTTTTATACCGCGGTTTTGGTATTATGATATTTGATACGGTATATGGTATGCATTTTTAAAAAGTTTGGTATACGGTACGGTATTTGGTATTTATAAAAATACCGATATACCGAATACCATACTGAAGTATATAGTTACATATATAATTCATATATATTAATATTATAATACTAATAAATATATAAACTAGTATTAGTACAAAGCTAATTGTTTAGACGTTAGAATTTTGACTAATATATCTTGATTGAAATGCTTTTTGTGTGTATTTATTTACGAAGGGGATCGCTTGTACATTGTTTTGTATATTTTTACATGTGTAAGGTGTTAGTACGATATAATTGAGATATTTTTTGAATAGCCGAAGTCATAATTTTCTATTATATGAGTATACGTAAGTTGAAATCGAACAAAATATGGTACCGATTTACCGTACCTCAAAATACCTAAATCAAACTTAAAAATACCGAACCATACCGAATTAATTTGGTATGGTAATGGTATCGTATTTTTAGAAACCGAAAACCGCAATTACCGTACCAAAGTTTCAAATATTGTACCGTACCATACCATACCATGTCCACCCCTAATATATATAGTGTAATTTTTTGCCGAGTCCGCCTCTAGTGATCTCCAATTAATATATAGTAATAATAGAATTCACAGTCACATATTTATATACATATTTTTTTATGAATTTCTTAATAAAAATACAGTGTCTATGCAAAAGCTATTGGGTTCCTGGAAACTCATACACTATGCTCTACATCCGCCACTGGTGACTAATTTCACGGGTAAGCACAGGTAATAGATAACTCCGTCCATCAATATAGGAAGAAATCACCTAGTGTTTTTTGTACGAGTATGTGGATGATATTTCAGTGTTTCATTTTTTCATCAATGGGTGGGTTTTCAGTTTTGGGAGGTCCTTTATCCTATACTTTGTTTATGTTTGATTATACGGAATGCATATTCGTTGGTGATTTTCAAATAGTGACAATTTCAATGATAATGCAGAGGTTTGGGATTACTCACGTCATAGTGGAAGCTTCAATTTTCTTTGACTAATAAATTACAGAAATATTCATGTTAAAGGTTGATTGTGTTTGCTCTTCCCTCATCAACATTTTCACCAAGGAAGTTTTATTTATATATATATATATATATACAGTGTGATCTCCTGATCCCATCCTCTCCTTGTGCTTTTTGTGTCTGAAAATGGAAAAATATGGCATGTCTTAGTTGAAAATGAGTTTAACTACTAGGCTGAGGATTCAGTGTAATGACAGTGAGGTTCGGACTATTCGTTTACTCATTTTCGCATTTGAAACTATTCATGATGCTTACCTTATGAAATTTTACTCATAAGACACATCTTTGTTAGTTCTTGGTTTAGCTCATTGGTCATTCATTTTGATGTACATTTTGGGCAGAGAATACCATACTAATTGCATTAATTGGTTCTGAAATGCTACATTTGCACTGCTCTCAGTTGCATGCAGACAATGATCTATGGTACTGTTTTATGTATTATGTCTTAGGTATCTCTTTGTTCTATTTTGAAGAGTATTGTGTAAGCGTAGAACCATACAGCATATAAAATGGAAGCTTCTGAAGGAAGTAATCTAAATATCAAGGGGTCATTTGGGGTTGCTGGTTGTGTTCTAGTTGCGATTATAATTCCTTTATTCCTCTCCTTGGTGTTTATGGGGAAGAAAAAGGCAAAACAGAGAGGAGTTCCAGTTAAAGTTGGTGGTGAGACAGGTCTTGCGATGGGCAATGCTAAGTCAGCCAAATTAATTGAAGTTCCTTGGGAAGTGGCTACAACTATGGCAGCTCTATTTGAGAAGTCTTGTAGGAAACATTCTAGTAAACGCTGTCTTGGAACTAGAAAACTAGTTAGTAGGGACTTCATAACAGCAAAGGATGGAAGAAAGTTTGAGAAACTTCACTTGGGCGAGTATCATTGGGAGAGTTATGGGCAAACATTTGATTGGGCTTGCAACTTTGCCTCTGGACTTGTTAATTTGGGTCACAATGTGGAGACTCGTGCTGCTATATTCTCCGAAACTTGTGCAAAGTGGATCATTGCCTTTCAGGTATTCGAGTTAATCTGATTTTGGTCCGTCAATTGTTGGTAAATTCTAATTGAAGATTAAATGTGCTTTGTCAGATATCACAAAGACCAAAATCAGAATATACCTATTATTTAGGGACCAAAAATGCTATTATCCCATACTAAAATAGTTCATAGATTTGTTTCTTATCTAATTACTGCAAGTTTTATAGTTGAAATTATTGTTCTCAGGGATGCTTCCGCCAGAATATAACTGTTGTTACTATTTATGCTTCTTTGGGAGATGATGCCCTTATACACTCGTTAAATGAGGTGAGCCCATTTAAATGCTTTTTCTCCTAGATTAAACAAGGTGCCAGCGACATGCGATGAATCGAATTCACTTGTGATCATTGACAGACTCAAGCATCCACATTGATTTGTGACGCCAAGCAACTTAAAAAATTGGCTGCAATTGGTTCCAACCTGAAAACCATTACGAATGTCATATATTTTGAAGATGATGAGACGGTAATAGATTCAAACACTTCTACAAATAGTGACAGCTGGAGGGTGACATCTTTCTCGGAAGTTGAAAAACTGGGTAAAAATAGTCCTGTTCAACCAATACTGCCTATAAAGAGAGATATTGCAGTGATCATGTATACAAGTGGAAGCACAGGCATGCCTAAGGTATAATGCAACTTGCTTTTATTTTTTCCTTCTGTTATGATTTTTAACTTTCCTCAAACCTGTTTCGAAAAATGCTATTCTTGAGCCGAGTATCAGAAAAATGTCTACCCCGCAAAGGTAGGGTTATGGTCTGTGTAGACCCCACCCTCCCCAGACCCCACTTGTGGGATCTCACTGGGTATGTTGTTGTTTATATGACATTTAACTTTGAGCTGGAATGCAAGAGAAAACACAACCAAATATGTTCTCCATTCCTCAATGGGATAGATCAAAGCTTTCCATGTGACCAGATCTCCTGTGTCATTTAATGGTTACGCGCCTGAAGTATTACAATAAAATATGGCTCATCAATCTTGACTTCACGGGTAAAAGCTTGGTGATTAATGAATAGAATTGGAAATCCATAAAGATATGTAGACCGAGATGTTTCTGATCACCTTTGCAGGAGCCAAACAGTTATCTCATTATTGCCTATTCTCTAGAAAAAACACCTATTTTATCCATCATCAACCAATGATTACCGCATATCCTCAAAATCCCTAACTAGATTTGACGTAAATCCCCCCTAAAGCTAGAATGCACTGTATTCCTTTTGAAAGAAGGCTGGACAAAGGAGAGCTCCTTTCTTTTCTAGCTTTAGTTAGGACATAAAGCTTATTATGTTTTGTAATAGTGGATTCTATAACAACATTCTTCCTTTCCGAAGACAAAGTAGTCATGGCACAATCTTGGCATTTTACCTTAGGAAGAGTTCAGCCCTTGTCCCTGGACAACATTTCTTCTCCAATTCATCTATTACACCCAAAAACAAAAAGCGTCAACCGAGTGAACAAAAAGAAAATGAGTATTAACTATTGTCATGTCATAATCTCATGAGTCTTATCTGTCTCATCCAATGCAATGCCTTAGTGAAAAGAAAAATGCATCACTTGTTCTCTTTTGTCTTTCAGTTTAAACAAACTTAATTTTCTTTTATGTTATCCTCTTTGTTTGTTAAAAAGATTAGCTTGAATTATTCTCAATAAAGCTCTTCGGTTTATTATTTAGGGTGTCATGATAACTCATGGCAACATTGTAGCCACTGCAGCTGCAGTTATGACTGTTATTCCAAAACTTGGAACCAGTGATGTTTATTTGGCGTATCTACCTTTAGCTCATGTTTTTGAGTTAGCGGCTGAGGTAATCTTTAGAGTTTATACAGCGGTTGGTTCCTTGAGTTTCTTTCGAGCAATGAAGATTATTATAGTTCTAAGTGATTCTGGTCCTGCAGACTGTTATGTTGACCGCTGGTGCTTCAATTGGTTATGGCTCGGCTCTGACATTGACAGATACATCTAATAAAATCATGAAAGGGACCAAAGGAGATGCCTCAGCTTTAAAGCCTAGTTTAATGGCAGCAGTTCCAGCCATTCTGGATCGTGTTAGAGATGGTGTTATAAAGAAGGTTTAAACTGGACCATCTGAGCTTAACATCTCCAGCTGAGGTGCATATTTTACTAATCTCTTGATTATATTCTCCATCTAGGTGGAGGAGAAGGGAGGATCTGCCAAGAAACTTTTCAATATTGCGTTTAACCGCCGATTGGCCGCTATGGAAGGTAGCTGGTTTGGAGCATGGGGTCTAGAAAAACATTTATGGGAGGTGATTATTTTTAAAAAGATACGATCAGTACTCGGAGGAGATATCCGTTTTATGCTTTGCGGTGGTGCTCCTCTGTCAGGAGATACACAAAGATTTATCAACATTTGTATGGGGTAACTTTTCTGCTTTTTTGACATCAGCTAATTGTTCTGAATATAGTTTACTTGTATCACAAAAGTTAATGTGTTCACTTTTTTCAATACTGCTCTCTGGATGGACTGCTTAATGTTAGAATTTGTATAATCATTTGTTGCAGAGCTCCTATTGGTCAGGGATATGGTTTGACAGAGACATTTGCAGGAGCAGCCTTCTCCGAGTCGGATGATCCTTCTGTTGGTCGTGTTGGTCCACCTATTCCTTGTTGCTATATAAAGGTATAGTGGATACTTCTTGGTAAAAAGCTACATTCAACCATTTATTAAAAGATCTATGTTCTATCCATTCAACTAAGTTTTTTGAATAGTTACATTTTGTGGAGTTCATGAGTGGACAGGATGATCTGACTCCTAAAAAATTAGTGTTCATGTAATTAGAGGAGTAATACCAACAGGTCAATTAATTTCTGATACATAAGAGAATATAGCTTCCTTTGTGAAAACGACGTGTTGTGTAAACTTCATTAGCAAGTCTTATTTACTCAACAAAATCCTTCAGTCTTCTCATCCTAAGAGCTAAGGATAATATCATTAATGTTTCCTGAGGTTTGTCCTCTCTGTTGATTATAAAAATTATGGTGCAAAGAGAAAGCTGCTAGCTAATGAGCTGTGTCGGAAGTTACTGAAGAGCAAGTTTCCAACAAGTATTTTTTCCTTTAATTATTCACCTCATATATGAAACAGCATAAAAGACAAATTGAACAAGTAAGAGGCAAAGCAAGAGGAGATTTGAGAGAGAACAATGAACACTGCTTCCAGTACTACCTTAGACATGCGGAAAACAATAGTTTCTCTAAAATTCCTCACGTATTCACAATTTTTCGCTTCAGTCAGTAAGCATTTGGTCAAGATTTTTCACATGGTGGTTTGGTATGTTTTACCAGATTTTGTATTCATGTGGTTGGGTATCATTTTGGAGGCACCAACAAAAGTTGTCTCTATTGATGTGCTCGTACGTAAGGCTATACGTCAGCCCTGCGATATTTTGCATGAGAATGCACCTAATGTGGCAGTTAAGAAGATTCTAGTGGGGTTAAAATTCTCGAACATTTACGGCTATTTGTGAAAATCAATGTGCATTTGCACATGTTATCAGTGTCCTGTTGGAAAATCTTTTGAACAGGTCATGGAAATCAAGTTAGTCTATATTGTTAAGAGGGAGAAATTTATGCTCATATCATACTTAAGATCTTAAACGTTGTTGCTAAATAACTTGCTCAAGTCACCACTTAAATTGTAGATGCTTAAGGCAGACAGTTAAGTATTTATAGAAGGTAAAAAATGCTTAGTGACCTATTTGAAATTTTGTTGGATTTTGTCTTTCAAATGTCTATGAGCTGGCACATGTGTAATTCTTATGAGGATGTCTTGTTAAATTCACACTGTAATTCTTGAAGTTTGGTTTCCAAGAAGTATTCAAGTTAAAATGTAGTGAGTGATTTTCTCTTCTGGACAAAGTAGACAAAGCTAGTTTATCCAGAAACTAAAGAATCAGTATTGGAGACCGTTATTCCCCATTTATTCCTTTGCTTGCAAAGTTTATTAACTTGTTAAGTTTAGGAATTTTCTGCTTTTTATGAAAGTGCGTGGTAATTTTTTTACAATATGTGCTGTGTTGAGCAATACAGCTTATTTCTTGGGAAGAAGGAGGTTACACAATTTCTGATAAACCGATGCCTCGGGGAGAAGTAGTTGTTGGTGGGAACAGTGTTACTGCTGGTTACTTCAACAATGGCGACAAAACTAATGAGGTGTACAAGGTAATTTAGCTCTGAGCTTCTGCTTGTAAATGGACTGAATTTGCTTATACCGCAAGCCTGTTGATGATGTTCATATCTCTAATGCAGGTTGATGAGAGGGGCATGCGCTGGTTCTACACTGGTGACATTGGAAGGTTTCATCCTGATGGATGCCTCGAAATCATTGATAGAAAGAAAGATATTGTTAAACTTCAGCACGGGGAGTATATCTCACTTGGAAAGGTATTTACTTTTATTTCTATTTCTATATAGGTCTGTATTCACCATTTTCTTGTTTCCTTCATCATGGTACTTTTTAGAAATATATAGTGAGGCCTCTCTATAATAGTCATCCTCTATAACAACCATGTTTTCTGTAGAACCGATCTTTCATGTTCTGTTATATTATATGTTTTCTATAACAACATTTCGCTTTAGTAGCCAAAAAATATTGGAACAAACGACGTTGTTATAGAAAGGTTTGACTGTACATTTAATACATATTCTACTTAGCTTTAGTGCATTTGACTTGACTTCAGGGTTGATTTTGGATGTGGGTATATAATTCTGTGTGCGGTGCTTGTTCTTTGCGACTTATTATTCTATGGTAGAAATGGGGACGTCAAAACTTTATAGTAATATTTACTGGGATTGTTTATTTGGCCTTAATCTGAGTTTTATTTGTTTTTTTGCTTTGCTTTCTTTCACCCTGAATGTCTTTCCCTTCTTTAGATCTTGATATATGGCAATTCTATGATGAATTGATGTTCGTTGCAGGTGGAGGCAGCACTTTTATCAAGCAATTATGTGGATAACATAATGGTCTATGCAGAGCCCTTCCACAATTATTGTGTAGCACTAGTTGTTCCTTCACAGAAGATGCTTGAGAAATGGGCCCAAGAAAATGGCATCGAGCACAGAGCTTTTTCCGATCTGTGCAACAAAGTTGAAGCAGTGAATGAAGTCCAGCAATCGCTTTCAAAGGTTTGTCGCCTTTTCATCCGAATTATCACATGAAGATCCCTATTTGAAAATTAACCTGGCAAGTATATAGGCCTGTGACAGCTCGATGTTAGCTCCACATAGATAACTCAATGCTATCATAAGAGAGAACATCCCGGACAACATAATTGAAGAGTGTAACTATTGTCATTGCAAAAAGTGAATTGAATAATACTCCATGTGTTCTACAAAAAAGAATGACATCTTTCTATACTAGTAGTGACACCTTTCTATATTTTGTGACAGTTTAACTTTAAACTTCCTATTTTACTCCTAATGATATAGTTATAGCCATTCAAATATCTATAGCTTATTTTGGACCACAAGTTTCAAAAGTCTTCCTTCGATTCTTTAATTCTGTGCCCAGTCAAACACCTTCACATAAATTGGGACAGAGAGAGTATATCTTTGCCAGTAACAGATTTACTCCTTCGAAGAAAAAGACCATCTCTAATTTTCATGGCATTAATTTGTGTGTCGGATTGTTTTCAACTATAGAGTGCTGAATGTGTCGGTAATGTGACTGAAATGCAGGTGGGCAAAGCTGCAAGATTGGACAAGTTCGAGATTCCTGCAAAGATCAAGTTGATACCTGAGCTATGGACACTCGAATCCGGATTAGTTACTGCAGCTTTCAAATTGAAGCGCGAACCCCTGAAGGCGAAATTTAAGGATGAACTTCTGAAGTTGTATCAATGAATTATTATCTTAATATTGACTGATTTATCCTCTATGTAGCAGGAGAAATATTTAGTTTATTGGCAGTTGAAGAGTGGTAGTATGTTAGAAAAGCATCTGTTTTCCTCGTGAAGTGCAATCACACATCTTATTTCCCTGTTGTATTAGATTTCAATCAATTATGCTAAGGTCAGTTACTCCTTTATAACATTGATGTTGTTCTCCATGTGCTTGTTCTTCTTAGTGATGTTATGCATATAGTGGTAGTGTATGTTTGGGAAACACATCAGTCGCCAACAGGGCAGCCCGGTGCATTAAGCTCCCGCTATGCGCGGGGTTCGGGAAAGGGCCGGACCACAAGGGTCTATTGTATGCAGCCTTACCTTGCATTTCTGCCATATGTTGTTTCCACAGCTTGAACCCATGACCTCCTGGTCACATGACATCAACTTTATCAGTCGCCAACAAACTTTAACAAATTTCAGATGTACACATAGGAAGTTTGCCGGTCTTAACTTTAGACATGTATGTCTGAAGTTGTAATTGTTTGTGTGACATATATGATTACATGCATATATGATTACATGCATATATGATTGAACTTCGGTATTTATGCCTTGAACTTGCAGGCACCTTATGTCTCTCAAATATCCCTTTTCTTCTGCTCAGTATGAAATATAAAAAACATTGATAATATATCAAACTAAGAGTTCGTTACTATGGTTTCTCATATACGGTTTCTTTATGATGAGTAAATAGCCTATCCACTCCAGTAGCAAAAACAGAGGCCTGAGGCACATTTTCAGCTACAAGTTCAATAGAATCCAGTAGGTTTGGTTCAAACTTGTTATTTTCTTAAAAGATTTATTTTTTTAGTGGTATTGTTTAGGTATCACGTACATGCTTACTCTTTATGTGTGTATTACTATGTGTTGCTCAATTTGCTTTATATTTGGATATTTTGTTGTCTTATTTTCTTTGCAATCCTGCATTTACTACTTTCCTTTTGAGCCGAGAGTCTATCGGAAACAACATCTCTATCCCATAAAGGTCGAGTTAAGGTCTGCGTACATACTATCCTCCCCAGACCCCACTTTGTGGGATTACATTGGGTATGTTGTTGTAATCTATCCGAAATTCACTAAGCAACAAAATAATGGTCTAGACTCGTGAATAAAAAATTCTGACTCCATCTCTAAGCAAAATGTAATGGACTTGTAAATTGAAATTGAATTTGAGAATATAAACGGTAAAATTGGGTTTTATTGATCAATGATAGTTACAATGGAAGATTATAAGAACCCTAACTAACTTAACCAACTTATAAAATTAGTCAAGCTTGATAACCCCGCAATTGAGAAGGAAATGGGAGAGAAGATTGAGAAATAGTAGAGAGAGAAAGTAGTTAGAAATTACCAGGTCATAACTATCCTCCTTAGCTGTAAATTCTGTTATTTAACAACTTCTAATATTCTAATCTGAGCCGTCCAAGTCAATTAATGAAAGTCTAATCAAGGCCATCTCGTCCCCTTCTGCCGACACGTGTCCTCGATTAATTCATATTTCCCCACAATTCACTTTGAACCCTAATCGCGATTCAATCATAACAATACTGCCCTCTTTGAACCTCAAGGTCAGATCTGAGCTGCAAACTCCGGAAACTGACCTCTAATGTACCCCCAATCTTCCCAAGTAGCTTCGACCAGTGCACGAGAACCTTAACCACAGCTGCATTATTGCGCTTCTCAATTCGACGTTGCAAAATTGCCAATGGCTGTATCATCACCACAAGTGGGTAATTGCGATTGAGCTACCATAGCAGGACCTACTCGTTTCTTGACCTGAGAGACATGAAAAACTAGGTGGATCTGGGAACCTGCTGGTAAAGCTAAATGGTACGCCACTGTTCCAATCTTTTCTGTTATTTGATCGGGTCGAAATATTTAGCTCTCAATTTCATTTTTTTTTCGAACAGCTAATGTAGCTTGTTTGTATGGTTGAAGCTTAAGTAGACAAAATTACCTACTTGCAATACCCTGTCAGTTTTATTATTATCTGCGTAGAATTTCATTCGAGCTTGAGCTACTTGTATATTGTCTCTCAACTAATGCAATAAATTCTGTCTTTGAGCCAAACAAACCCCAATTGTAGTGTTTGTAGGATGGAAAAATGAACCAAGAGGAACCTGAGGGGAAGCCATACCATAGAGTGCTTCAAATGGGGTAGTTTTCAAGGTTGTATGGTAATTAGTGTTATACCACCATTCAGTCGGGTAACCATTTCATCCATTGTTTGGGGTTAGAAAAAACCATAGCCCTTAGACAAGATTCTAGGCATTTGTTTAATCTCTCAGTCTGACCATCAGACTATGGGTGATAGGCTGTAGACATGTTAAGCTTGGTCCCCATTGTTTTGAATAATTGTTGCCAAAATTGACTAGTGAACACGGTTCTCTATCAATTACTATAGACTTGGGCAACCCATGGAGTCCATAGATTTCATTCTTAAACAACTCAGTTACTTCCCTAACAGTATAGGGGTGTTTAAGAGATAAGAAATGTCCATATTTAGTCGATCTATCCACCACTACAAGGATGAAGTTCTTATGACCAGAACTAGGAAGTCCTTCAATGAAATCCATTGGTATGTCCTGCCATGGAGCCTCAAGTATGGGTAGATGTTGAAGCAACCTAGGGTAGTGAACATTTTCACTTTTAATTTTCTGACAAATATCAGATTCAGAGACCCATCTACATATGTCAGTCTTGCAGTTAGGCCAATAAAAAATCATGCTTAGCCTTCTATAAATACCCTGCTGACCTGAATGTCCACAAGTGGGGACTGATGGAATGCAGCAAATATCCTAGCCCTCAAATCAGTGGATTTTCCCATTAAAATTTTATCCTTATGTCTAATAATTCCTTGATGTAAAGTATAGTCAGTATACCTGATGGAGATGTAATGAGTTCAGTGAGTAATTGAATAACCACAGGGTCATGTTCATAGCTCATAATGGCTTCTTGCATCCAAGTAGTTGTAATCGTCTTCTTCGTTGATCTCTGGTTGACCTCACGTTCTACGCTCCGCTCTAATCTAATCTCTGAATAAAACTGCAATCTCCAAGCTCCCTTCCGCCAATGAGTTTCTGTGCTCTCATAGTTGAAACCTTCCTGCAGAAAAAATGCTTTCAGAAGCTGTTGATGACGCTTGAATATTCAACACATCTCGGGCCATCTTTGATAGTGTTGGAAATGTCTTCTCATTCTCCCTCCAGTATTTTAGCAAGTCTTCACGTCCATCTTTATTGACTATTGATTCATACGTTACAACACCCTGCAAAACATAAACATCAAACTCGCTAATTTGTGAAGAACTTGAACCACTATACATTCTATTTCTAAGGCTTTGAATACTTGAAGCAGAAACCACATGTTTTTTATAAAAGGTTGCAGTGAAGTAGAAGAAGATGGTACAAAAGGTGGTTGATTATTTGCACTTTGCTCTTAGTAATACATACACATATATATATATATATATATATATATTTTTGCATTCAGTGTGTAGGCTAGACATAACTTCTTCTTTAGTTGGTTCGTAAGTTGGTTCTTCAGTTGAGTTTGTTGGATTTGGAGTTGGAAATATTTCTAAGCTTTCATAAATCGTTTCAACAAGTGCTTTACAACCGTCTACTTTAATAGTATGATTTAATACATCACCAATACAATAAATAGTGGGAAAAGGAAAAACATTTTTTTAATAGCTGGAGCGTAAGTTGTTTTTTGCATATATTCATTAAGTAACAAAAATATTAGAGCTATATAAAATAACATAGATGAAATAATAGGATAATAAATACCAGAAAATTCCTTAGTAGCTAGAAAAAATTTCTCCAAGAATACATTAAGTTCCAAAACATTTTTCCAATCATCATCTACAAGCATATCCCTTGGATTTTGATTATGGGCGTTAAATAATAAAATTATAGGTTTTACTCGTGAGCAACAACTAGCCATGACATATTTTTTTATACTCTTTGCGTCTTTGTATTTTATTACCTTTAAAAATAAAGTTGATAGCAAATTGTACTTTATCAAGGGTGTCTTTAAAAAATTTTAGGCCATCATTTATAATTAAGTTACAAATATGATATACACATCTAACATGAAAAATATCGGGAAAAGATGGAGTCAATTGAGTTTTTAAAATGTTTACAATAGAATCATTAGAAGAAGCATTATCTAATGTAATAGTCATAATTTTATCAGTAATTCCATAATATTCACTAATTTCATGAATATTTCTTGAAATAAAAGCTCCAGTGTGCCTATCATCAATATATCTATATGCTAATATACGTTTTTGCATAGATCAATTATGATCTATTCAATGACATGTAACAATTAAATAATCATTATCATTAGTACTACAGTCTATGTCAGAAGTGATAGTCACTTTGTCATTAAAAAGATACAATGCATAACGTAAATATTATTGATATTCATGTGCAAATTTAAAAATATCTCTTCTAACAGTTGCTCTAGGAAAACCGTTAAAAACAAGATTATATGTTTCTCGAATGTAATGAATAAAATCAGGATTATATGTTTCTTGAATGTAATGAATAAAATCAGGAGATGAAGAAAATGACAAAAACAAAACCCTCCACAACAGCTAATTTTGCTAAATTTTCCTGATTTTTGTGTTTATCATATTTCGGACCTATAACTTCCTGTCATCGGGTTAATTCGACCATGTAATTGGCGAGGGACACTATGTGAACCTTGTCCCGACTCAGAAGACATTTGCACACCCGATTTTCCAGCCAAATATTGGTTATACCTTGCTTTGTGATAGTTTTCTACATGTCCCATTAAACCTCCCATCCCACCTTGACCTTTTCCAGTTTTAAATTTATAAATTCCGCGACAAATTTTACAAATAGCTAGTTGATTAGGAATGTCCGTATCAAAAAAATCCCATGCAGGTGATTTTAATTTTCGTTATTTTTGTCCTCGACTCATACCAGGGGAATAAGAGTCATTCCAATTTCAATTTCAGCCTGAGACTCAGTCTGAGTCTGAGGTGGAGGTGCACTAGTGGGTGTGTAATATAAATTATCTTCTAATTCATTTTCTAAATTAAAGTCTGGTTCAAATACAGAATATACCTCATGATCTAATGGTATATTAATATTAATATTAAAAAAATCAGTTTCATCTACATGATTGAAATCATCGTAATTAGGATTACTAGAAGATGCACCCTTACCCTTGTTACCCCTAGTACCTCTACCAGAAAAATGTCCACTCCGTTCCATTATAATTATGCAAATAAATAATTACAGTTAATGAAATTAAGTATGATAATTAAAATTAAGTAACAATAATAATTTAAAGAAGGAATAAAGGTATCAAACGCCGACGTGTAACTGAGGTTGAAAATTGAAACTTTGCTCGATGATCCTCAAGCTAGTTGTCAACTTCACTCCCAATTTTTGAACTTTGATAGAAATTACCAAATAAAATATAATATTTAGTGTGCAATTTAGACTTGTAGAGAAATTAGAGAGATGGTAAGAAGATTTGTGAAAAAAATGAAGAGGAAAATGATGTATTTATAGTTGAGAAATAAGATTAAAGTGTAAATATACTAACTTAGGAGTTAAAAATAAATATTAAGGGGTAGGAGGGTTTATGGGTGTGGGGGGAAATCGAAAGTGGCCGTTTGTGAAACGGTTAGTTTCTGCAGGGGAGTGGGGGGTGGATCGGGACGAGCCCTAGTCCCGTCCCGAGTTCGAACCCCGATACCGATATTTTTCATCCCGTTTTTTTAAGGGAGGTCGGAGTGGGATCGGGAGGGCCCGGCCCACTGTACAACCTTAGGTTAAATTATGTCATTCTTCATCATCTCCTTCACTTGTTTCTCAATTTCATTTTTTTTGGAAAAAATTCTATCTGTAAGGTCTGATACTTACTGATATTGTAGCAGGTTTCAGAGGTATGAAGTGGTCATGATTCCTCTGGGGAGGCAAAGAAGTAGGCTCAGCAAACACATCAGGATATTGGTTGATGACCTGAGTAATTTCCCCAGGTATTCTTTCCTCTATCTTTATTTCAGCAGCTAAAATGGTAAACAAATGAGCCCAAAGGGCCCTCCCCTTCTTTATCAACTGTTTAACCCCACCAACTGTCATTCTTTGCAGTATTACTTGACTGTAAATTTCCTTGAGTTCAATCCTTTTTCCCTTGTAACTTTCACCTTTTGTTCCACAAAGTCAAGTAAAACTGGATTGTAAGCCTTCATCCAGTCACCACCCAGGACTATGTCATTGCCACCCAACCTTAGGAGTCTCATTGAGTCTTCAAATACCACACCTTGTCTCTTCCATTTGAAATTTGGGCAAACATATTCACTCATGATCCGGCTTCCATTAGCCACTGTAACTCTCATAAATTGTGCTTCTCTGATATAGCAATCTATCCTCTTGGCAGTCTGAATATCTAGGAAGCTATGAGTGCTCCCTGAATCCACAAGAACAGTTAGTGCATTCCTCTTAGAGTCCCCTTTTAGAGTTATGGTATTAGGCATTTTAGTGTCAGAAAGGGCATTCAAACTGACAGCTTCAGTGACTTGCATCTCTTCACTTTGGTATTCCACCATTTCTCCACCTCCTTCCATCCGTGTGTCATTTACTTCAACAAGGTTCTCCATTGTCATATCTCCTTGCTCCAACTCCTGTTCAACCTTAGTAATTATGGCATTGATTTGCTTAGGTTTACATACATGTCCTTGATGGTACTTTTCTCCACACTTAAAACACAATCCTTGGGCTCTCCTGGTCTCCCATAGTTTGTTATTTGAGTTTTCTGTACCACCCCCTGCATTTCTGTGAACGGGTGAAGAGCTTGAGCAAGAATTATAAGGAACCAAACTTCTATTCCACTGGTTCTTCGCCCTTTTTGTTTAAGGTTTCTATCATATTCTTCTGATGCCTGGCTTTCTCTACAGCCTTACTCAGAGAAAAAGGTTCTAGCAACTTAACAGTATCTCTAATTTCATCCTTGAGCCTTTCAATGAAAAATTCTAAGAAGAATTCCTTAGGTATAAGGGTTCCTACCCAAGTTTTCAACTCAATTTTTTTCAAATATTCATTGACAGTTCCCTTTTGCTCAATTTTCTTGAATTCTGCTATTAAGTTGAGTTTACTATTTTCTGCACCTTCAAATCTTTTACAAATTTCTTCAAAGAATTTTGACCATCTAACATTTCCCCTGCTCACATAATAGGAAAAATACCAAGGTTCAGCCTTACCATTAAAGTGAAGGACTGCTGCTTCTAGCTTCTGTTGGTGATCTGTAATGTTGTTGTACTGGAAGTATCTGTTGCATTTCCTCAACCACGAGCAAGGGTCAATTCCTTCAAAGTAAGGAAATTCAACCCTAGAACTGAAGTTGGCTCTGCTCGTGCACCCTTCATGTTGATCACCCATTCTAGGCCTGTTGTTGGGCCCAAACATCTGAACGGCTCTGCTGGTGCATTCCCTAGAATTTCTTGCTGAGAAGTTTTACCAAGAACATTTCCAAGAGTCCCATTGGGTGTGAGAAGGAGTTTCTCCAAAAATAACTCTAGTTTCTTCCCTAATTCATTGATTTTGTTATCTGTATTTTGCGCATTTTTCCTTGTTTCTTCTATGTGGTTCATCATCTGTGTTTCCAATTTTTTGACATTTCCCTCCGTGGATTTGGATCGTGTTTCAGTGATTGTTATTCCGGCCAGGACTTGCTCTGATACCAAATGTAATGGACTTGTAAATTGAAATGGAATTTGAGAATATAAACTGCAAAATTGGGCTTTATTGATCAATGATAGTTACAATGGAAGATTACAAGAACCCTAACTCAACCAACTTGTAGAATTAACCAAGGTGTGAGATCGAGAGAGAATTGAGAAAGAAATGGGAGAGAAGATTGAGAGAGAAAGTAGTATTACCATGTCATAACTGTCGTCCTTAGTTGTAAATTCTGTTATTTAAGAATTTCTAATACTCTAATCGGAGCTGTCCAAGTTAATTGATGAAAGTCTAATCTAAGCCGTCGATTTGTTTCCACGCGGATGGGCCATCTCGCCCCATTCTGCGGACACGTGTCCTTGATTAAGTCACCGACCCAATTCATATTTCTCCCAATTCACTTGAACCCTAATCGCAATTCAGTCATAACACAAAAGTTATGATTTTTTCCCCTTGAGATTGCTTCAAATACCTATTGGATTTATTGATTTAACGAGGTGATTTGAGATTATACAGAAGTAGTTCTATTACGTTCTTTCTGATATGCATGTACATCTCTCTGCCCTCCTGGAGCAAAATGGTAGAAAAGTATGTGGAAAGAAACTGGATATAGCTTAAATAGTAAGATCAAAACTGGCTATCGGGTGTCCAAGGAAAATGTAACGTGCTGTCTAAGTAGTTCCAAAACACAAAAGCTAGATTCAATTCAAGAAAGTCCACTGAACACCTGGCACATCAATACACAACCAGCAACACCATTTCGTTTCTTTACTTTTCAGTTTATCAAAACACAACTTCCACTGCATACACCATTCCATGGTAGGTGCAGACGTGCAGCAAAACGGATAACTAATTCAGAACAATAAACTTTCTTTTCTTCAATCAAGGTTCGACAAAGCTAGGATTAACGACCAAATTCACCGTTAAAACAGTAGAAACCAAGTTGACATTTGCAAAAAAACCAGAGAGACTTAATTAGAAAGGGGGTAAAAGCCAAGGATGAGTTGCCTGCTGGTGACTGTCTTTGCCACTTAAGAACTTGTAATCACCGGACAATCGGAGCATGTTGATGAGTCCCATTGCCTTGCATAGTAATAGCCATATGAGAGGATACACTATAGGCTCTGTGATCAGGCTGCTGCTGCAGGAAGCTGATGCCATTGTGGATGACATCTTACCGGACACTTGAGAAACCAGAAGTTGAACCGTCATGCTCGACTAAGTCTGGAGAAGAAGTTGAGTTAGCGGGGTAACTATTTGGATCAGATTGATGCACATTCTTTGAGCTAAGAAAACGTCCTCCGGACCCTCTAACTCTATTCACTGCATGAAGATGCCTGGACTCGTGAAGATATGGCTGCATGCAATAAAATACACGAATAATAAGTCTGAAATTCATCTTGAAGAACGATAAAAGTAAATGTCAAGAAGTTTAGGAAGCCCAATACACTGCCCTGTACTTAGTATCATAGTATTTATTTTTATCTTGTCCTATTTGGTTACTGGTGTTATACACCAGCTCACAGTTTTATATTGTTCCGACCCCCAAAACATGGGAGTGCAAAACCGCTAGTGGCCACCCTCCCTCCACTGGCGGAAGAAGATTGCCCATTCCTTTTCTCCTCTCCTAAGATTTCTCTAACTAGCCTATTTCCCTTTTTAATTTACCATAAATAATAAAAATGATGAACCTTTTCCTACTTGAATATGACAGTAGAAACTATTATCTAAGAATCAAGAGGAGCATCACAAGTTTCACTTGTCAAGACAATAATGACAAACAAACTTAGGTACACAATTATTGAAGAACACAGTAAATAGAGGCTAGGGAATTATGACACCACAGTAATATTGAAGGCCTGTCATATGATATAATGCCTGATTACATACTGCTTATTCCTAAATATCAATGTATGGGGGAAATATAGGACAAGACTTGCCATTTGCCACCCTCTTTTAATATCTCAATCATCTTTTTTCTTCAATTCGTGCTAGTCATAGACTCATAGTGCAGCTCATTAAATGGAAGATAGAGATGTGAACTTAATGAATTACCAAAATTGGGAAGGAGCACAAAGTACCGAAATACCTTTCTATTTTTGACAAGTTTGTTCTGAGCTTCAAGCTTTGCACGTATCTGTCTCCGCCTTAGGATCCCATGGTACTGTTTTGCATTTACATAAATTGGTCCATCCTCAGCAAGATCTACGGGAAGTGGGACCCGAGCAGGTGCTATGCCCATCATTTGAGGCTGCAATGACCAAATACCAAAATTAGAATGTTTAGGAGATAATTAGGAGCGAGTATCTCATACCATTATCCATCCCCTGCGAACTTATAACAGACACGGCTATAAATAGAACGGAAAAGGGCCGAAAGTGCCCCGGTACTTTCAACCCTCAAAAACTCCATAACAAAGCTTCTTTCCAATAGAGTTTAGCTGAAAGAATGATTTCAAAGAAGAGAAAGAAAAAGAAAATAGAAAGAAAAATGAATAGGATGAGAGAACTGAAACGGGCCAAAATTGCCCCTAAACTATACGGATAGAACACTTTTGTCCTTTTCCATATGAATTTTTGGATGTTTTATTCTTATTAAGATTCCGTTATAGCTAAAAGGGGGAAAATGTCACCTTTTGGTAACGGCAGGGGCAAAAAATAGCCCAACTTTTAATGGAGGACAAAAGTGGCACTCGGCGAAAAGTACAGGGGCAATTTTTACCCTCTTCTGTCAATAGAATGACCGAATTCTATTCAGTGTTTAAACTGTGACTCAGGAAAACGAAATATTGTGCGTCCGTGTATCACGAAATATACATATTCCCCACATACCAAATCCATAACAATTTTAATTTAATAAAAACTTATGAACCTTGATAAATAGAACTTGATGAAGAAATTATCAATAATGATCTGCCTCAGATATTAGGAGAATATCTGAAAAGATAAACATAACAGAAAGTGGGACCCTCTGAGATGAAGACAAGTCAAAGAATAAAAAGGTCAGGAACTTTTACAATCAAGTCATATATATACTAGAAATCATGCAAACATTATACAAGAGACAAAAACAAACGCAGAGTACTCACAAAAGGTTGAGGTCCGTACGCAGTATATAAGCCACTGATATAGGGATCAGAGTAACCAAAAGGAGAGAAACCCTGCAACATAAAAAAAAATGATAAATTAGATTATGGCAAAAGCCAAGGCAAAAGTCACTAGAAAAGAAACAACATACAGTTGAATGGGACACTTCATTTTGCAAAGGAAAAAGAGCAGGCTTTATTTGAACTTGCATATCTCTTCCATATCTTTCATCATGAACTGGCAAATCAAAAGCAAAAGAACGTAGTCAAGTAAAAAAACTAAGCCTATTAAGGGAAATTCTGAAAGACTACTTATGTATCAGAAAAGAAAAAACTTGCAAAATTGACAAAAGAGTTTTTGATACTATATATTGGAGGAAAGCTATCAGCTTGGTGAAACTAAGAAAAGTAAAATGGTGTCAGAAGGATAAACAGAATGAAAGCTGAGTCGGAGGATGGTTCTCTGTCTTTAAGTCAAAATTGTCCCGTATAGATGCTTTTACGGTAATGGAAAATAGTCTCCAAAGATGAAACAACAACAATCAACAATACAAAACAAATACTGTTGATTCTAGCGAAGAAAATAAATATAAAAGACGGTTGAAGAGAAGAGTAAATTTCTGTCAGTAATTCGTGTTTCTGTCTCTGTTTCTGTATTTCGAACAGAACAACAGAAAAGAGTCAGAAATTCGTGTTTCTGTATTTCTAACAGAAGAGAAGAAAAGAGTTTATGTTGTGTATTCTGTAAACTGAACGATAATTTCAATTTATAGTTGAAGAGGAGGGCCGTTGCAACGTTTCTGAAATCTTCCGAACCGTTGCAACGTTTTTGAAAACTTCAGGGACCAAAGTGTAAATATGAAACACTTCAGGGACCAAAAAGAAAATTCTGAAAAACAACCCACAGCCCGAGAACCCGAGCTCGAGTCGGACGGGCGGCAGCGAGCGTGGGGCTTAGCCCTGAACCCAAGTTCACCTAGGTCCTCTCCCTTCTAAACACATGGGTTACCCATTGGGGTCCCAAACCCTTACTCAAACTTAGAGTTTATATATTGCACAATCCTTCCATCTTCTACCAATGAGGGAGATTTGTCATTTTTGGCCAAAAACACTCCATCTTTTCATGTCTCAAACATCTTACTTTGTGTACCAATATCTCTTTCATTTCTTAACGAAATTTGACGATACTTGGCACTAACATCATCTACTCACTTAGTAGATTAGACATGTGCGAAGAAACGGTGTTTTCCACATGCGGGGCCCATGTGTTTAAGTCATTAAAACGGGATAAACTCAATCCCACATCAGTAGATTTCCAACAATCCCTCTTGAAAGAGAATTGGTACACACGAGGTGCCAAAGTCCAGCAATCTTTCAGCGAAAAGATAGTGCATCAGGAAATGTAACTTTCGGCTTTGAACCTTCCTTAGTCGATTACCATCGAAGCGCGGTGAACGTGATGTCTTGAACCGTCAGTGTAAACCAAGACAATGGTATCAACACAATAACTCTCCTTATTCATTTCTTCTTATCGTTTTGTCCGTTGTGGCCATGGACAACGCTTGGATTCTTAAGTGCGTACATTTGAAGCGGCCTGTCTTCGCACTTAAATAGGTGATCTCCTATAAGGTATATTGCTCTACCCAACTCGCAAGTGTTAGGAATCATTAAAAGTTTCATAAACTTATCCTTTATCCATTATGCATGTAGCACTCAATGTCTATCGCGGGAACAACTTTGGAGTTATATTTCTTTAAAGAATGATAATTTGAAGTGCTCTTACTTCAAGTGAAGCGCTAAACTAAACCTCTATAGTTTAGTTTTCCTATTGAACCAAATTCCTGGGATCTCCAGTTAGTAAGGTTGGGTTACCACCATAAATATTCTTATTGTTCGGGCGATGCATGTTTGCTTAGAGGATTTTCAAGACAGCCCCACCGCCAATTGTAAAAATATACCCATTGGTGGATTTGGTGTTCTTTATGTCCGATATCCAGTTTGCATCAATGTATCCTTCCAGTACAGCTGAATATCTTGAATAATGTAATCCGTAAGTCGGCGAATATTTCAGATATCGTAGTATCCGATTTAACGTCTTCTAGTGATCATTTCCAGGATTACGAGTAAACCTAGCCAACTTATTGATTGGATAAGCGATATCGGGTCGGATGCAGTTTGTACATTAAGCTACCAATGACCTGTGCATATCGCTCTTGGGATATGGGTGCACCACGATTCTTATCAATTCTATGATTCATATCCATTAGTGACTTCATAGGGGGACTGTCAAATATATCAAATTTCCTCAAACCATCTTCAATGTAATGAGATTGAGATAAGACCAACCCGTCAGTTGTCTTAGAAATCTTAATTCCTAAGATTACATCTGCAATACCCATATCTTTCATATCGAAGCATTGTTTCAACATATTCTTGGTTTCCAAGATCAAGTTTAGACTACTTCAGGTGATGAGCATGTCATCTACGTAAAGGCATATCATGACAAATGAGTCAGAGCTCCCTCTTAAATAGATACATTTATCACATTCATTTATGGAGAAACCTTTTGATAATAAAGTATTGGCAAACTTTTCATGCCATTGTTTCGGGGCTTGTTTGAGTCCGTACAGAGATTTAACAAGTCGACATACTT
Organism: Anisodus tanguticus; assembly: GCA_034509755.1. NCBI lineage: Eukaryota > Viridiplantae > Streptophyta > Magnoliopsida > Solanales > Solanaceae > Anisodus > Anisodus tanguticus. The sequence goes on from CM067558.1 coordinate 42,262,148, forward strand.
TCTTTTCTTGTCCTGGAACCACATACCCCTCGGGTTATTCCATGTATATATTTCCTCTTCCAACTCTATGTTTGGGAAGGTTGTCTTAACATCCATTTGATGTATCTCAAGGTCACGCAAAGCTACAATGGCTATGAATACCCTTATGGACGTTAATCTAGACACATGGGAGTATATGTCAAAGTAATCGAGGCCTTCCTTTTGCTTGTAGCCTTTGACTACTAATCTGGCCTTATACTTGTCAATAGTTCCATCTGCTTTGTACTTTCTTTTGAGTATCCACTTACAACCCAAAGGTTTTCTTCCCGAAGGAAGATCAACCATTTCCCAAGTATGGTTTTGCATGATGGAATCTATTTCGCTTTCTATAGCTTCTTTCCAAAGCGGTGCTTCTGGAGTTGAAAATGCTTTCTTAATTGTTCTCGGTTCATTTTCAACCATATAGGTTAGAAAATTTGGACCAAAGATTTTGTCCTTTTTGGCCCTTTTGCTCCGTCTTAGTTCAACTTTTGGAACTCCTAAGTTCTTTAGGTCCGGAACATTAAGTTCCGGATAGTCAGTAACTTCTGAGTCCTGTAGATCTGGAACGTCTAGTTCCGAATAATCAGAAACTCCTGGGTCTTGTTGATTTTGAGCATTTTGTTCATAACTTTGTTTGCGCGATTTTTTTTTCCTTTCTAGAAAAGATCTGTTCAAAGAATTCAGCATTCCTTGATTCCATGATCGTACCCTCGTGGATATCAGGTATCTCCGACTTATACACTAAGAAGCTATACGCACTATTGTTATTTACATATCCGATGAATATGCAATCTACAGTCTTAGGTTCAATTTTGACCTGTTTTGGCTTAGGTACTTAGACCTTTGCCAAACAGCCCCACACTTTCAAATATTTATAAGTGGGTTTCTTTCCTTTTCATGATTTATATAGAATTTTATCCTTACGCTTATGCGGAACTCTATTGAGATTGTATTAGCGGTAAGAATCGCTTCGCCCCACATGTTTTGGGCTAAACCGGAATTGATAAGTAAAGCATTCGTCATTTCCTTTAACGTACGATTTTTGCGCTCGGCAATACCGTTAGACTGAGGTGAGTAAGGAGCGGTCGTTTGATGAACAATGCCGAATTGAGCACAATATTCTTCAAACGGTGCTACATATTCTCCTCGTCTATCACTATGAATTGCTTTAATCCGTAGGTTTAGTTGATTTTCAACTTCTGTTTTGTAACGTTTAAATGCTTCAAACACTTCATCTTTACTTTTCAACAAGTAAACATAACAATACCTTGTACCATCATCAATGAAGGTCACAAAGTACTTGTTCACCCCTCTAGTTTGCACAAACTTTAAATCACATATGTTGATGTGAATAAATTCTAGAGGAGCGGTGTTTCTTTCGACTGAATGAAAAGACGATTTGGTTAATTTTGCTTCAACGCATACCTCACATTTATGTTGAGGGTTTATGTCGAAGGAAGGCAACAATTCCAACTTTACTAACTTTTGAATGAATTTGTAGTTAACGTGTCCTAATCTATGATGCCATAAATTAGAGGACTCAAGCAAGTAGGTAGAAGGCTTTATTTCATTAGATGAACGGATTACATACATAGCGTTCATCTTGAAGTCATACGCAAAGCCCCTTCCTACAAATATACCATTCTTTTCAATACTTGTCAAATATTTGCCACTAAAATTTATGAAGGAAAATTTATGTGCGCTAGAAACCTCTTGGCTTGTTTAAAATGAAAATAGATCTGACCACTTTTCTCAAACGAGACAACCAAATTTAATTAGTAGTTGGTAATGAAACCAACACCTTTAAATTTCTTCATTGCTGCCACTATTTGTTAGTAAATGTCCTCCACAATTTATATAATAGCAAATGTGATTGCAGAGAAAAACAACTACTGTTCCAAATATGCAATATGAGATCATTATTTAATTAATATCTACCCAATATTCATGGAAATTGAATTTCACTATATCAAAAGAGGGTAGAAATAAATAAAACGAGTAGGGTTAAGGTAATAGAACCCGGTTATACTGCCGAATTTGTAATTCCATCGCGAACTTACTGTCGTTGCCATGAACCATATCAACATATTTAATTCAAAACCATCCATGTCTTTGATCATTAAAGACATACTGGTTGTTTCGTTTCTTCTTTGAATATCAAAGCCACGATCAAACTAAACAAAGCTTCATTGAAATTCATTCTAAAAAGACAGTGCAGAAATCAATGTTGTGATCTACAATATACAGGCGTAAGAACACAACCGGTAAATACTGTCTTTTATACTGCACACAGAATGTGAAACAGCTTTAAACATCATCTTCCCTTGATGTTCCAGAACCGCTGTCATTATCAGGCGCCTCGAATTGAGGTGTTTCCCCCGCCAGAAAGGTGGCCGAATCTGTCGCTGTTCTTTGTTGAACTTCTCTGGGCAAATTCATATCATAATTTGATTTAAGCGTAATGAAATTTGCAGATTCGTTATCTTTCAGAGAATTAACTTTCTGCTGCTGCGTATAACAGATGGAGGAATCAAGTTCCATAAGCCTTAGTGCAACAACAGATGTTGTCTTAAACATGCATCTTTCGAACACTTAGAAAAAATTGTCGTGAATTGTAGGTAAAATGGTGTCAGAAAGATAAACAGAATGAAAGTTGAGTCGAGAGATGACTCTCTGTCTTTAAGACAAAATTGCCCCGTATAGATGCTTTTACGGTAATGGATAATAGTCTCTTAAGATGAAACAACAATAATCAACAATACTGTTGATTCTAGGGAAGAAAATAAATATAGAAGACTGCTCGAGGAGTGAATTTCTGTCATTAATTCGTGTATAGAACAGAAGAGAAGAGACAGAAATTCGTGTTTCTGTATTTCTAACAGAAGAGAAGAAAAGAGTTTATGTTGTGTATTCTGTAAATTCAATTTATAGTTGAAGAGGAGGGTCGTTGCAACGTTTCTGAAAACTTCAGGGACCAAAAAAGAAAATTCCGAAAGACAGCCCATAATCTGAGATTGAGTCGGACGGGCGGCAGCGCATGAGGCTTAGCCCCGAACACAAGCTCACCTAGGTCCTCCCTCTTCTAAACACATGGGTCACCCCTTGGGGCTCCAAACCCTTACTCAAAATTAGAGCTTATATATTGATCAATTCTTCCATCTTCTACCTATGTGGGAGATTTGTTATTTAGCCAAGAAACACCCCATCCTTCATGTCTCAAACACCTTACTTTGTGTACCAGATCTCTTTCATTTCTTAACGAAATTTGACGATACTTAGCACTAACATCATCTACTCACTTAGTAGTTTAGGCATTTTTTTTCAAATTTAGAAATCCTTTGTTCTTATTCTTAGTTAAATGTGTATTTTATTTAGTTACAAGTGTATAGAAGCGGGATAAAGTCCAATTGAAAGGTTGTTATTTAGCCAAGAAACACCCCATCCTTCATGTCTCAAACACCTTACTTTGTGTACCAATATCTCTTTCATTTCTTAACGAAATTTGACGATACTTGACACTAACATCATCTACTCACTTAGTAGATTAGGCATGTGCGAAGAAACGATGTTTCCCACATGTGGATCCCACGTGTTTAAGTCATTAAATACGGAATAAACTCAATCCCACATTAGTAAATTTCCAACAAGAAATTCATTAACTTGTTAAGAACAAATAATGTAGTATAAGCAAGGACCAGCTGAACCAATTGAGATGTGCTTCGAAGCAAAAGGAACCACCAAAAATTCATTCATTATCGTAATTTAAGTAGTACAGTTCTTGCCTCTTGGTCATTTGATTAGACTGAAGACTGAACTAGTGAAGATTAAATTATATACAGAAGAGACTTGCAGAAAAAGTTTAACAATCTGTAGAGTATCTGTACCATATTCTGAGGAAGCACATTGATCTTGAGAATTTGTTTTCCCTGAGGCGGTCATTTCGTTGTTGATAGTTGAATATGCCAACCGCAAAGTCTCGCCTTGTAAGTCCGGATCCAAAGACTTCATCTCCTGACAGCAAGAAGATGGAAATTCTACTTCTGAGGAATTTTTTTTTATGTGAAGTTTCTTGTTCATTGGAACTCCATCATGATTAGCTATTGACAGAAAAATAAATGATGCATAAAACAGATATCAGTTTGCTCTAAGCATTTCTTCCGTAAAGTTTTTACTAGTAAAGCCATTTACTTACACATTCAGAAGCTATTTTGTTACTGCTTCTCTCTCCTTGTTTCACTTGCACACATAGAGAGACACATTGTACATTAATTCCCTTTACTATTTATCAGAAGGAGCATTTGGATTGCATATAACTACTTGATTAATATTAACTGACCTAACCCAGCTTATGTGACTAAAGCTATATTGCAATTCTGTCAAAATTTGTATGTATATTGCAAATTATCAGCTCTTCGCCTTCATAGATTGCTTTTAGAACCTTTAAAGATATAATGTGATTATAATAACTTTTTTGAATCACAGCCTACCTCATCATTTATGAACTAAGTTGACAAATGGAAGATCAAAATAAAAAGAAACATTCCTATTCATAGTGAAGAAAAGTGGCAGACTAAACTAAACTATGTTTCAGGCTGTGAAGAGTAGAGCATGAATCATCAACAAGGATACTAATTAAAGAAATTATCATGGCATAGACATACCGAGCCCAAAATTACTAAAGACCTGCTATCAAGAACTGCAGAGACTTATACTGCAAAGACGAATATACAACTACTACCTCCCCATCAGAGGCGAATCTAGGATTTTAGTTCTATGGGTTCAAGACTCGGGTTTCAACTGTTGAGCCAATAACCTTGTTTGAATTATGGGTTCATAATTCAATATTTCAACAATTTTAGATAGATAAATCCAGATATAGGCTAAAAATTATGGGTTCAACTGAACCCATAACTATCCTATTGGATACGCCCCTGCTCCTCCCCATTCTGCTATTAAGCTTGTCAATATAAAAGAATGGATTTGCAGGAAGTGTCAACAAGGGAATGCGGGCATAGTCCCATGCAGACATCAAAACAACTCAATGGCATGTGCACACAAACACCGAGAAAAGTTATGAGGTTTTAATTTGGAAAGAGGTGTAGAACTGCAATATGAGCTCCAAAGGGTGATAAAAGACCCAAGGACAAGCAGGCTTATGCAATGCTAAACATTTCAGCAAAAAATACACTTTTTTCTGGAATAATTTCACTTTATTTTAAAAAGTGGTTGATTATAAAAATTCCAAATCCAACTTGGAGTTAGATTCCAACTTTGGAAAAGTGCTCCAAACTTGTTTTCCAACTCCAACTTCAAATTCCAAATAAATGCTCTCTTCTCTCCTTTGCAAAAAGTATAACCAAACACAACTCCATCTTCATAGAACCAAATAAAGTGAAAAATATTTGGAATCTATGTCCAAACACCTTCTTAATTATAGTAGTACAGAGGTAGGTAAGCATTATGTGACTGATGTTTACATGCAGTAACTACCAATTCATCAATATATTAATTGGTCTACTCATAGATATTGACTCAAACTTATGTTGCTTAGACTCTCCAAAAATGTTGCCGCACCCGTGTCGGATACTCCAAAAGTGCACTACTTTTGGAGAATCCCACACGCACCCATCGACATTTCTGAAGAGTCTGAGCAACATAGACTCAACCCATAGCAAAAAAGGATTTGATCTGATAGAAAAATGACCATCTAAAATGAAATCAACAAAAATGCCATTTACAATGGGAAAATTAAAAACAAAAACCCACATGCATCTCATGAGAATATTATACGCTGAAGATGACTTGATAAAAATGTCAGGTTACATATAGTATCAGAAAACTCTTCTCACAACTCAATAAAAACAAAAGGAAAAGAAACACCAGATCAGAACCAAGACCACAATATCAGGAAAAAGTCAACCAAATATTCAGATCTTTATTGCATCAACAACACCACTCTTCAAATATTAGAAGGTAAAAAACCATTTTCCTATTACCCCATAAACAGAAAATATACAGAAAACCAATAAAGATAGCAACTTTACCCATTATTTCCCTTATCAATATGTACAACAATCTTAAAAAGACATACCTTTGACTTTAAAGTTCACATGCATTCAAGATTTTCACTATCTAGAACATTCTTTATCTAACCAAACCAGCATATACACAATACCCAAAAAGGGAAATTTAGAAATCAATAGCAAAATGAAACAACTAAACAAAAAAGAAGAGAACTACTTGGCATACACATAAATAAATCCAATACTAACACAAGATCAAGAAAAAGTCAACCAAATATTCAGAAAACAAATAAAGATTGCAACTTTACCCATTATTTCCCTTGTCAATATGAATAACAATCTTAAAAAGACATACCTTTGACTTTAAAGTCCACATGCATTCAAAAATTTCACTATGTAGAACATCTCATGTAACCAAACCAGCATATACAACAACATCAATAGCAAAATGAAAACAACAAAACAAAAAAGAATAAGAGAACTATTGTGCAAACATGAAAGAACATAAGATACAAAAATAGAAAAAGCAAAATAATAATAATAAAGGAAGTAAGGAGAGAAAGACCTGTGGAATCCACTAAAGTTAAGATAAGAAATAAACACAAGTGTTGCTTGTTGGGATGAAATCAAGCATGTCTCCTTCCTTCAAACTCTCTCTTTAAAAAAGAAATCTTATAGTACCAACTTTTTTTGCCTTGTAAGAAATGGCATAAGAATCTCTGTGCATCTTTCTTCCTGGGTGGCTATGATGTGTAACACTGATGACTAAACTAAACAATTACTTCTTGTTTTATACGTTTTTAAAAAAAATATTAGTTAAGAGAAATATTTGATTTACTTCTATTTATATTTAAATCATATTCTTTATCTATTAAATATTTAGTTTATTTTATGTATCATTTTTAATGACAATTTTATTAAAAGTAAAATAGAGGGGAAAAAATTTAATTGTATCTTAAATTTATAAAATGATAAATAATTTGAGATATTTATTTTTAATAACTTTTAAGACGGATGGAATAATTTACTCCAATTTAATTTAGTTTACTTTTTCTACCTTGGGACATCAAATGTTTGACGAACAATTTACCTTTTTCTCTCTCTGCATTAAATTTAAAGTTTAAACTACACTTTATGGGATATATCAAAATGTGTAGAACTATTGTATTTTTAGATAACTTTTACATTCAAGAATTGATTTAACTTTCCTTGATATTGTATGGAGTAATAAATTGAATTAATATTTTTTTTATTTGTGACAAAGTCAAACAACTTTATATAAAATAAATTGAAGTTATTTAAGTATTAAAAATGTGATCTTTTTATTAAACTAACTTCTCACCTATTATTATTATTATTGTTATATAAAATTTTAATTATTATGTTAAACTTTGTGAGTAGTTGGTTTTTTATTTTGGCTTTTTGATTTTTCACTCGGTATTCGACATTTGATTTGGAGCTCGATTTAACTCTTATTCACCTTAGAAAGTCTCACTTTCATATTAAAGTGATTTTTATTAAAGAGGACTTCATTCTTAAAATTCAAATTCGAAATTCTTAATTAAGAATAATAGAATATTTCTCATCTCACTTTAAGCTTTGACGATGGTTTTTAATTACATAAAGTTACAATTATATAAGATACATACATCGCATTAGGTGTTTACATTTAATTAAATAATTAATTTTAGAAATTAACAAACTAAAGTAAAAAATTCATATCGAACAAGCCAGCTAACACACGAGTGAAGTTGAAGAGGTCTTGGGTAACCTTCGAATTATCGCAAGCGCAACCTTTGACTCCTTCATCGACAACCTCTATTTATTCGACTACTTGCGGATCTATTACCATCATAGTTAAGTGTTAAAAGTATATATGATACACTTTATTTATGATTTGGTGTTAACCATTTTATGGGAGTAAATTCATATGGAGAAAGTAATTGTTACTAGGAGTATTATTAAAGGAGTAAATTGCAGAAAAAGGCCAAATAATATATAAATTATTATAAATAAATAAGATGCTAGCTGCCAAAGAGGAACCCATTATTAATGGCATCACCAGTTTTCAAATCTTTTAACCATTTTTATATAAATTTTGTCTTTAGTGTATATATCATCTTTTAATGCATCTTCTTCTTTATTGGGTCCCACTAAAAACAAAGTTAAATTTGCTTTGCTGTCATCATCAGCTCTGTAATTCTAGTATTAGCTCCCTATACCAACACAGTTTATAGCCGCCATTTACTGTTCATTTTTCCATGTCACGCGCTTGTGCTTGTTTTACCCGACATTATTCTTAAACGGCAATAATTTACTTCTTCCACTAGGTATGTGAGATAGACGCGCTATACTATGTAGTGGTTGTTTGATAGTGGAGATTTGATTATGTTTCAAATGGTTGAGGCTATTAATGGATTCATTCATTTATTGGACTGATTTACCCAATAAAAAGGCAACATAATTTAACTTAGACATAAAATTAAAAAAGAAAAACAAAAAATGAAATTTATGTCATACAAATTTTGTACATATAAAATATAAAATTTATCATAAAAAATAAATTAAAAAGTTCAATATTAAATTATTTTTAAATATAATAATATGTTACTTCATTTTTTTAGAACAAATTAAAAAAAAATAAGTATTATATAAAATAAAACAACGACAATATATTTTGAGTAATATATCAATCAGATATCTAAGATTTTAAAAATCGACTCTTAACTCATAATACTTCTTTCATTTTATTTTATGTGCCACCGTTTGGTCGGGAACACTACGAAACTTATTATTATCTTAAACATGATAGTTATAATATTTTTATGACTTTTTAAAATCATTTATTAACGATAAAATATGATACCAAAGTAAAAGTTTTTATAATTTATACAATGATAATGTTCTTTTGAAATAATTGAAAAGAAAAAAGTCATATAAAAAGATATTGATGAAGTATAATTCATTCATAAGGGACAAAAGGAATTTAAAGAAGATCAAATACCTAGATAGCATAAAAAAGTTGGTATGACTTATCAGTAAATATTTCAATTTAGTTAAGTGATTAGATACCTCTTCTTGGTAAAAATATCTTATAAATACTTTTATAAAAGTAATTAACATGCTTATGTGGGAACATATGGGTATGTTGTTGGTGTTATTTAACATGTTGAAGATTATATAATTCAAAGGTATTTTTGATTTAGTTCTTAAATAATTATATAATTCTGGTAAATCATAATATTTTTTATATAGCTTATAAATATGTAAATTATTTTTAAAAATTATATGTCCAAATGCACGATTTGAAAATTTAAAAAATTAATTTTCAAAATCCAAACTATATAATATAAATTGAGACGGAAAACTCAAATTGGGAAAGATAATACAAAATGAAACAAAAAGATGTACTTTCTAGATGTTGTACCAATCCTCATAAAAAAACATTTTTGTATAATAACTAGGGGTAATTTGGTAAAAATGAAAGATGAACAAATAGCAGCCAAATAGTATGTTGGGTTGTCTACTAAAGTGTCACAACGTGGAAGAATCATATTCTAGGAGGACACGTGGCGGATTTTGGGCAACCTTAATCCGGTGATTTTTGGCAGCTTTCGAACACAAAACGACAGCAAAGAAAAGGACAAAAAGGATCAATGGCAGGCCAATCATTTGTCGTTTTCCCAAATCTGTATGTATTATTTTTTAAAAGATAAATAAAATATTTTTTTCCATCTTCTAATTTGTAAGTAGGCGTTTGACCATAGATTTAAAATATTTTTCACTTTATTTTGAAATTTATAAAGTTAGGATTGAAAATGAAATTTTATTTGGTTATACTTTTATAAAGAATATTTTATGGTTGAATGTACTTAAAACAATTTTAAAAATGAAAAGTGAGTTGGAAAATATGTTATAAGTTGTTTATAAATTTGAAATAGAACTTCAAGATTGGATTTGAAAATTTTATGAACAAAAAATTAATTTTTATAAACTAAAAACATTTCTGAAAAAAATAGTAAATGACTTTTATGGTCAAACGGGTCCTAATCTTAAACCAATTAAAACCGCTATAGTGTGCGCAAGATCAATACAAGATGGGTTCCAGTTTTTGGCAAGTTGTTGCATTGGAGCAATGATTTGCAGCCCAAATTTTTGTATTAACATAATGTTTCCTCTTATTTTGTTTTATATATTTTAATCTGACTAGACACACAATTTAAAAAATATAAATTTATAATTTTAAGCTAAAGGGGAAAAAAAGGATCAAGTTCACCACTGACTATTTATGTGATTGTGGAGGGTAAAGAAGAGGCAGTTGGACTGTAGCAAAAGTAAGGCTATTACGAATTCAAACTCAAGTGATATTATAATTGGAATTGTTACATTTTGATTACTGAACAATAGTAAACATGAGATTATTAGTAAAATTTAAATGCATGACGTTATGTTCCAATTGTTACATTTTTGGTTACTGTCAAATTCCACTTCATTTACGCCAGGAGCAGGAGAGGACAGGTCGTTCTTAAATATCGATAACGGATGATGGATACCAAAAAAATAGAAAAAGGTTAAAAATACAACGGAGAATATCTCTTTCACCATCTTATGTACTTCAAATAATGTCGTGGAGAACAACTTGGGTGTCATACAAATTAAGGACACTGTATTAATTACCAATTGGCTGGAGAATTGTACAGATAGAAACACTTCATAGATTTTATCAAACGTAGATTTTGCATTTTGATTTATCTTTGTTTCCTTTTTAATATTCAAAATAAGCATTTGTTGGTTTACAAGTTACATAAAATATTCTACTTTCTCCGTCACAAAATAAAACTTGATCCATCAATATTTCCAAAGTTTTAAAGAAATTCCCAATAATGATAACTTTCTCAAATATGTCAAATTTTTTCAGAAGTAAAGTTTTTGAGTTATTCCCTCCGTTCACTTTTAATTGTCCACTATTGACTTTGCACCTTCCTAAAAAATAATAAATGTTGTGCATAATTTACCACACATATTAATTGGTGCATACTCTTAATAGACTTGAAAATTAATTTGAATACTTAATACTATGGATGAAACATGAAAAAAATGAAAATCTATTTTTAATATAGTGGACAAGTAAAGGACCTACAGCAGCTATACACTTCTCCAAATGAATTCACTTAATCACTTTATATCTCAAGATAAAACTTATTCTTAGCTTTAACACTTTTGTCCAAACACATAATGACATCTTTGTTTTCCGCAAAAGAAAAATAGTTCCTATATAAAACTGTATTTTTAGCACAACATTTGAATTCTGTGCATATAAATAATACCTCTTTTGGCCAAAAAAAACTCTACACAACTGGTATTCATGCTGTCTTGCATAACTTTAGCAAAAACACATATTTCATGTGTTTCATTAACAAGCTAGAGCTATGCTGTTTCCATAACATCCCATTTATCAAGGTAATGAAAATGACAACTTTAGAAGATAAAGAGTATTTCATTGTACACGACATGGTTCAAACCAGAGTCAAGCTTCTACCAACTTCAAACCACATAATAGCTCTGCCAGGAACTTTTTCAATCATTCGTGTTAACTATGTATTATATAATACAAATGGATTCAAGAATAAACATAAAGCAATTCATAGGGCATGCTATGTGTTGCAATGACAGACAGAACGCCTGATCATGAATTCCAGAATTTTCCAATTGTTACAAGACCATATAAAGTATCCAATTCATTCTATAAACCATTTACATTTTCCTCAAATTGTCTAACCTTGCTTGCAGATCACTGTCTATCCCTCCATCGTCATTGTCAGTTGCTTCAGCTTGTGCAACCTTGTTTTTCGCTGCTGGAGCAGCCACCGCAGAAGAAGGAGCATTGACAAGCTGCCATTAATTCAAGGACCATGAATAATTAGAGCATTACAAACATATTATATACATCCAAATAGGTGTAAAAAAAAGTGGTAAAATACCTCATTGTTGATATTAATCCCAATCTCATCAAGGACCTGGCTCACCAACTCTTCTGTTTCTTCTTCCTCCTCATCCCCTTCCAAAGCGTCATCAATGGCATCGCCCATCACCTCACTCACCATTTCCATCTTTTCATTTTGCATCTCAAATTCTTGCATTATTCTCTGCAGTGCCGGCAAGTTCATCTGCCTGTTCATCTGTCCCATTGCCTTTGTAACACCTTTCATTGCTTCACCCATTGCTTGTGTTGATTTCAAAGTCTGACATCAACGATAACATTTGGGTATTTGAGGAAGAAAACAAAGAGTTAGGAAACAATTGATTCTTCAAGACAACCAAATATATGCAATTGAAAATCAACTCCATTAGGAACTCTTAAACAACCATTCACACATTATTGTCAAGAAATTTGCATGTGCCTAGAAGTTCTGACTGAGAAGAGAAGAAATCATTATCAGGATATCTTAGTAGTTCCCTTGCAGCACCAAAAGATACCTCTTTGCCTATTTCAGTTTAGACAGACAACCCTGCATTGGGGCGTGCACATGGACTGGTTTATCAACTTCCAGTGTAAAGAATTACTATGTGCAAATTTTGTATCGATGCTCCTTCACCACACCAGAGAGGCAATTAGCTTCATAAAAATGAGTCAATGGAGAAGCTTTCCCAATTTTCCAGCATAAAGATTGCAGAATTTACTCAAGGGGAGGGGCAGGAAGAACTCAAGGATACTGTTCTGCAAATATTAATATTTGCGAACAACAGTTCCCCATATAACAAAGGTCGTATTCTCAATAAAGATAATACTTTCCAAAAGTAAAAAAATTGCAATAGAAATAGCAATAGCCACAGCAGCAACAAGAAGCAACAATAATGTCAATGATAATGATGTCCATAACTACCTGAATTCTGAGGGAGACACCTTGAAGTTGGGACTTAAGCTTGTAAAATTTTTCAATCTGATGCCTTGTCCTGATAAGATCTTTTGCCATCACCTTCACAGCACCCTAAAATAAAAAGAACTTCAAATCACAAATGGCTTTAAGTACTATTGTTAATCCTATATCCGTGCACTATCTATAGCATAATACATTACTGAATTCAAGAAACAAAAGTGACAAACTAGATTAGTGCCTTTTTCCAAGACTCGATGCACTTGAACTAACTGCATACAGTAATTATTTCTGTGTATGATTATAATTTTACTATACTAATATATTTTCTGTTCAACTAATTGACCCAGAGTAAGTGTTAACTAAAAACTTAAGAGCTATGGTTTTTTTGGGTTTGTCTCGGTCAAATGTTTTGATTAACTACAGGATAGGCCTAGTTCAGCACTTCGTTATGTACAGCTAATGTTTAGTAACAGTTCAAGAACTTTAATAGAATACTAATAACAAAATTGCAGGATAGGCTCCTCCATCATAGAATAATCTACCTCTTAAGGAAATTTCAGTACGTGTGCCGTTGATTTGAAAAAGGAGAGAGGCAAATAAAAAAGATGAAACAGTGCTCTGTACTAAGTGGGGCTAAGATCCAGAGAGAAGACCTACCATCTGCCCTTGCTTTGCACTTTTCTTTATCTCTGCAATTAGTTTCTTCTCTTGTGTTTGTAACCCCTGTCTCTCCCTTTCTATTTCTCGGATAGATTTATCAAGCATACGCTTGTTTTCACGTAGGAGCTCTGCAAATGAAAATAAAACACTAAAAATGATGCAAAATAATGCTTCTGAAAGGGCTAACAACAACCTTATTCCACCAAAACCCAAGGGAACATTAGTATCATGCACCGGTATACTTAAGAAACAATAAAGGGGGAAATTAGCAAGTAAAACTCATAAAATAGAGAATTAGCAAGTAAAGCTGTCACAGCTTGATTTACTTAGCAAAAACTGTATTCTCGGGCATTAGTAAAACTAGTTCTCTATAAAAGAAAAAAGAGTCATCTTATATTTAACAATAAAATAGATAAGTATATAAACAATGTGGTGTATCCCACATTGCAATAGTATCACTACCACATGCAAAGATTTTTAAAAACTTTAAGAGAGGTGTATAGATAAATTAAAATTTCGAAAAAAGAAGTAAAAGTTTTTAAAACTATCCAATATAGATTGATGGTAATTTTTCCAACAACAAATTTCTCATCACCCAGTGTACTAATAAAAGTTTTGAGAAGTAACGAAAAGAGATAAGGTCTGAGAGATAGAATTTCCCTGGTAATTTTTCCAGGATCAAAAAATTTTACAAGTCAAATTTTGATAAAACTCCTCCATAACCCCAACTCTCAAAAGACAACGAGATTTTGATTTATCAAGGCTTGCACAGCACATGTGAGGCATAATAACAGTAGGTTCAGACAAGAAAGGACGGGAAAACAAAGTATTTGTAGAGATATGATTTGGGATCTGAAATCACTCAAGGTACGCAAAATGTGAAGTTGCTCTGACAAATAAGTAGGTAGACCAGACACATAAACCTAACGTCGAACTAGTTTATGAAGGCATTTCACTAGTAGGAGGTGACTTCACAAAAAATAAAAAAAATAAAGTGACATGCGCACATACACAGACAGAGAGAACAGGCAACAGAAAAACAATGCACTTGTCTGAATCAAGTTAGTCTAAATTTTCTTTTTGAGTGTCACTTAGTCTAGCATGAGTAGTTGAACAAGAGCAACACAAAATTGGGGTTGGAGTGGTTAAGGTTTAGCAGTAGAAAGTATAAAACATGAATAAAGCTTCCAACTTTTGAGCTTTCTTGGCATTTCGACTAAGATCAAGTGTGGTATTTGTCATTATCAGTTTAGTATGAGATATATGGAACAACACACATGATATCCACTCAAATTTTAACAGAAAGAAACTTTCAACATGTTACTTGTGTAAGCAAATGCTCCCAAAGACATGCTCACAATCAGCAAAATAGAAAATTTCGACCAGTTTACAATCTAGATTACACTGGGATATGCATAACCGGGAAGGACTAAAAGATCACAAATTTGGAGCACAATAATTTCTTCCTCAATTACTATTTCAAGAATGCCAGACCTCAAGCAAAAATATACAAAAATAAGGACATTAAGGTGGCCAAAACCAAACTTTTGCCATCACTCCAGCAAAATTTTAAAATTTAAACAGTTCTTTTTTTCTTTTGGATAACGGTAGTGTCAGGGCGAGCTTGCGCGCACCTCAACTAATTCGACGGGATACCTGACACCTCCCACCAGCAACAAGAATGGGTAACTATATCCACCAAGGATAGGACACACAAGGGCGGATTTAGAGAGATCCATGAATCGGGATCCTGATGCATATAGATACAAATGGTCCAATGGGAGCAAGAATTTCCAGGAACATTTGGAACAGTCCGTTTTGAAGCAGAAGAGTCATTTTCAAGTAGTGTTCGATCGATTTCGTATTAATCAATATTCGATTGATTGGTCTGAAGTTATCGACAAAAAAGATTTGTCTAAGCGACTTCGTTTCTTTTTGTCTAAGCCACTTCGTTTCCCTCGGAAAAAGTT
This sequence comes from Anisodus tanguticus, assembly GCA_034509755.1. Lineage (NCBI taxonomy): Eukaryota > Viridiplantae > Streptophyta > Magnoliopsida > Solanales > Solanaceae > Anisodus > Anisodus tanguticus. The sequence continues at coordinate 42,277,700 of CM067558.1, forward strand.
ACACTGTATATATAGGGTAGTTTTTCTGTATTTATGTACATATATATATATTACTCCCTCCATCTCAATTAATGTGATGTACTTTCATTTAGCACGCACTTTAAGAAATAAAGGAAAACTTTTGAATCTTATGGTCTAAAATAAGTCAAAAATATTTGTGTGGTTATAGATCATCTCATTTTGCGTAAAAGGTAAAGTTTAAAATTAAATTGTTGCCAAATAAGGAAATATCTCATTCTTCTTGGAACATACTAAAAAGAAAAGTGAGTCATTCTTTTTGGGACAGAGGGAGTAACTTTTGAATATCCTGAACAAAATTCAAAAGGTTAGCTCAAGCGGTCTAGGATGTTACAAAACTGTCTCTGACATCCTGCGTTCGATTCTCAGAAACAATATTATTTTTATGTTTAACTTTTGTTGTTTTTCTGAACAACTAAGTGTAAATCCTGAATCCGCCACTGAGGGTACATGAAAATAAATCACCATTATTTTTGTCTCTGCTGGGATTTCAACATGAGACCTCATAATTTTCAACCCGCTTCATTAACCACTAAGCCACACCCTTCGGTCCAATTTAAACATTCTAAATAAAAACTTAATTATCCTAAGTCCACTTATGCGACATTTTCCTTTCCCTAAACTCATTAAACAAAAACTTCAAAACCGGATATACCTAATCTCGCATCAGATAGAGATTCTACGATTAAAGTCAAAACTTATCAATTTTACCATACTTCACAACAATTCAAGGTGATACGTGCAAAGGCAAAGCCTAGATTTGAAGCTTATGGTTTCTAAATTCTAATATTTTAAGATACTGAGTTCAAAATTAATAATTATACAGAGTTCGAACCAAAGTTACTAGACGGCGAATCACGTAGATCGCCAAAACACATCACGAAACAGGAAGAAATTAATCGAAATATCAATTAAATAAACATCAAATTAATAAATTGATATAAAGCAGATAATTTTTTGATAGAAAAATTAACCTGCAGGTGTTTTTCTTTTGCCGAATAGGAAACTCATCTTGATCGATCGATCGATTACTCTTCGATTGAATTTTTCTTCTTGTCTATATGAATTATAATGGAATAATATTTTGGATTTTTATTATTAAAGGAAAAATAAAGGGGAAAAGGGTGGGGTTTAGGCTAAGGAAGAGTATCATGTACTACGCGGCAAGAGAATCCATTCTACAACACGGCCGAAACGAAGTTTCCCTTAAGAGATGGGCTTTGGATATGATTCTTGGGTCATTCGAACCAAAAAATTGCACGGTTTAATCTTCAAAAGGGCTAATCTATAATTTTTGTCCAGACACAATTGTGTTATATTTAGTAAAAAAAACTTATGTTCCAAAAGGCATAAGTTTCATTTGAGAGATAAAAATTAAAAATTAGTACAAGTAGGGATAAATGTGCATATGATGCCATTCGCACAAGTGTCCTATTTCGGTCGGATCTTTAATTTTTGTGCTTTTTGATATTTTTTCTTTGGCATAATTTTAAATTTTGCTCAACAAAATTTATTAACTTTAGCTCGGCATATATTTTATAACATTCACACAAATTATGTCGGACACGTCAAACTTTGAATGCTCAACATAATCTGAAGAAATAATATAAGTTTAGATTTCGCTAGGTAAAGTTTTACCTTTAGTTCGACATATGTATCATAACTAGATGTGTCAATCTTAATCCATATTTAAAAATTAGCCTATTTAACTCACATATTAATGAGTTGGATCTTTCATATTTTTATTGGGTAAATATGGACTTTAATTCTCTTTTTAACAAAACTATGGATAAAATACGAATAAGCATATATGTGACTCACTAGACCCAATACAACTCATTTTTTTTAAAATAGGAGAAAATATAAATTTGAAGAGAATTATTTTCCGGATCGATAAAAACACATCTATACCCCCCCCCCCAATCCTAACCCACTCTCCACCACTCACCCACCACCTACACCTACCCCACCCCCATGTCCCCTACCCTAACTACCCCCCACTACCCCCTGCCCCTTAAACCCCACCCATCTCTATGCCACCCTTACTCCCCCCCCCCCCACCAACACCCACCAATATCGCCCACTCCACTACCAACACCTGCCCATACCCATACCCCACCCCCACAAATTTTTTATTTCATATATTTCATTTTACTTTTGTAAGAATTTTATAAAAATGAGAAATATTCTTCTTAGCTCCCACCCTGACCCTTACTCCATCACCACCCCATGCTCCCCATATTTTCTATTTCATATATTTACCTTAATTTTATAAAAAAAATTATAAAAAGTGGAAATGTTTTTTCGTACCCCCACCCCGCTTCGCCCCCCCCCCCCCTTCTGTGGACATATTTTTTATTTTATATATTTTATTTTTATAAAAATTAAAAAAAATTCTTATCGCACACCCCGCTTTTTTCCCTACCACCACTACCACCCTGCGTTACCCCCCCCTCCACCCCCCACATTTTCTATTTCATATATTTTATCTTACTTTTATAAAAAAAATTATAAAAAGTGAGAAATTTTTTCTTACCCCCTACCCCCACACACACTTTCTATTTTATATATTTTATTTTTATAAAAAAATAAAAAAACTTATTTATATAATTATAAGTATATGAAAAAATTACAAATTTAATTTGACAAAAAAATTATAATATTACACTTATATAATATGGGTTAACCCATAACCAACCCATCCATTTATCATCCAACTCATATTACCCACATAAAATATGGGCAGGTTGAGACCCAACCCATTTTTGTTCACACCATATTCAACCAAACTAAATCCAACCAAACCCACTCATTTGCCATCCCTAATCATAACATTCACACAAGTTAAGCCGAAAAAGTATCAGGAGCAAAAATCAAACACCCGTGCATTTGGACTTTGAAGGAAATCCGTGCAAAAAACTTCATGATTCTTAGATAGGTGGGCCATGATTTATTCATGGATGGGTTGCTCTACGTAGGGTCTGGGCTACATATAGGGGTGTCAAAACTAGCCCAAACCCAAATGACCCGCCCAACCCGCCCAAGGTTTCATGGGTTTGGGAAAGATTGATTTTGATGATGGGTTGGTTTGGGCTAGTCCAAGTTGACCAATCATAAATCAACAACCCAAATGAACCCATGATGATGCCCAAACTTCACCCACAAAAATGCTCAATTTTAACGATTAGAGCTTCACTCTAGATTAAGATTTTTATTTATAAATAATTGTTTAAAAATTTTCTTTATTATTTCGGAATAATAAAAATACACCAACGCACCCCAACCACCCACCACGCTATCCATCCACCTTAACCCCTCCCCTACACCAAACCCCACCCAAGCACTGAACCAACCTCACATCTCTGCCGCCTACCTTTCCTACTCCACCCCGCCCCTAGCACCCCTACCCACTTCTACCCCACCCCATCCCCACCTTCCGCCATACCCCCCTACAACATTTTCAAATTTCTATTTTATATTTTTTTTACTTTTATAAACAATTTATAAAAAAATATAATTTTTTTTCTTACTTCCCCCCATTCCCTACCCATACCTACCACCCCATTGCCCTACCCCATCCTCAAATTTCTATTTCATTTTTATTTATTTTTATAAAAAATATGAAATTTTTTCTTACCTCCCCCCCTACCGCCCTAACCCCACCTAACCCCTCCACCCCACCCCACCCCATCCTCAAATTTCTATTTCATATTTTTTGTTTCTTCTATAAAAAATTATTAAAAATATGAAATTTTTACTTACCACCCCATTCCCTACACACATCCTCAAATTTCTATTTCATCTTCTTTTTACTTTTATAAAAAAAATTATAAAAAAATTTCTTACCTCCTTCCCCCCCCCCCCCCCTTACCGCCATCCTCAAATTTCATATTTTTTTACTTTTATAAAATAATTATTAAAAATATGAAATCTTTTCTTACCCGCCAACTCTCCCACACCACCCCCGAAGTTTTTATTTTATATATTTATTTTACTTATATATAAAATTTTATTAAAAATGAGAAAATTTTCGTACCCCATCACCCAACCCCCACCCCCACTACCCCCTCACACCCACCACCAAATTTTCTATTTTATATATTTATTTTACTTTTATAAACTTTTTATAAAGAATGAGAATTTTTTTTATAAACTTTTTATTTATTTTTCACAAAAAGTATGGGCTCGCATTTTCACAAAAAGTACATGATTCTATTATTTCTGCACCTAGATACATGTTTAATTTAAAAAGAAAAGAGGTTAATGATTCGCCTGGGCAGGGATAGTTGCCCATGTGCCATCACGCCCTAAGGTAAGACTTGATAAAAGTCAGGGCGTGACATGACACTAGTAGCGGGCGTCTATAGGAAATGATAGAGCCCCCCCTCACTATTGCATCTCGTAAGAAGATTTTCGGTACGTAGGTCCGTTACAGAAAATTCAAACGGGTCAAAATTAATTGAGACGAAATTATCTGTGGCAAATTTTCTAATGGAGATTAGGTTCTTGATAATATTTTGGGCATAGAGGACGTTATTTAGGGAGAAGATGCGGTGGTGGGGTTGGTGTGTGGCCAAACCCTTGAATTGGAATGCGATGACCACTTCCAACCATAATGGATTGTGGAGTATTTAAATTCCGCAGTTGAGGAGGATTGCCAGAGTTGTTGGTGAGGTGAGAAGTAGCGCCAGTATCCATATACCACGCATTTATCGGGCTGTCGAGGAGTCAATGTGACGTGAGTCTGACCCAAATTAGATTGGGGAAGGCTTGGAGCGAACTACTGGGTTGCCTAAGGTTGGGTCCAAAATTAAATGCTAAAAACTAGGCTGTTTGGTTGCCTGAAGTTGGGCCGTTGTAGCCCCAACTGCTGATGGGCCGAGGCTGGTGGAAATGTGGCCCGTGATGTTGGGCGCTTGCTGGAGGCCTAGTTTTCATACAGCCAACCACTGCCATGAACATTTCCGGAGAATGGGGCCGTATACGAGGTGTATAACGGCTTATGATGGTCGTATACGGGTAGTGTATAGTGGCAGAGGAGTATATCAGCCGTATATAGGGTGTATATCGGGCTGTATAGGCTGTATACAAGGGGTATATGGCCTGTTAAAGAAAAAGAAGACAAAAATTTAATATCTGTTTTCGGGCAAAGGAAGGAGAGGTAGAATGAAGACAAAGAAGACAATTTTTTTTCGAGAAAACGGAAGAACGAAAAAAAAAAAGAACATGCACTTTTGGTGTTCTAACAATGTTGTCGAAACAGAAGACAACACCGTTGGTCTTCTCGAGAAAGGAAGAAAGGACAGAAAGAGATTGATGTTCTTCTGACTAGATTGGTCGAAAGAACAAAAAAACAGGCACTTTTGTTCTCGGGTGAAGGACCTATTGAAAGAAATAGGGTTTAGATTTTGGCTTCTGATACCATGTAAGATTGTATTAATCTCCCCTTCGGAGTCCGTCTCATTAATACAAATATATAGTGTACAATGTGGAATCCCAATACAATAGGGATCTTATATCTACCATAATTATACATCACTAAATATTACAAAATATATGGAGTATATTTAATTATATACGTTTAATTTATTGTGAATATATTCCATATATATTCACAATATATTCTGTAATTAATATTTAGTGTAATTAAGGTAAAATAGAGATCCTAATTCTATTATGACTACAATTGTAATTAAGATAAAATAGAGATCATTATTCTATTAGGACTACAATTGTATACTCTATGTATATGACATTAATAAGAGAGCTCCATCAAGGAGAATTACACTATTCTACATGGTATCAGAGCCAGACTCATTCCAATTTTTGTTCACCGATGTTGGGCCCCAAATTATGTTATCCACGCTCCAGTTAACAAGGTCTGGGCGTGCGGGGGAGTGTTAAGAGTCCCACATCGGATATGGAATAAGAACATGGACTCCTTATATGGACTTGAACAATCCTCACCCTACAAGATAGTTTTTGAGGTTGAGTTAGGCCTAAGTTACGAGGTAAACTTGAAATTATGACAAGGTTGCAATGAGATAAGGTTATCCACCATAGGCAAGTGAAGAATCCCCACGTAGGACAGAAGAAAAGATGACAACACCAATGCTCCATTTTCCACCTCTCAATTCTTAATGGCTCTCAAAAGCATAACTTAGATATCTCAACAACAGAATATAGAAGTAGAAGCTGCAGAGTAGAGAACAAGTTAGAAGAAAAAATTAAGGCAAAATAATAATGGCTTCTACTTCAGCAGTTTCCATGTCAATGCCACTAACTTACACAACACCAAAAAAGCAACCAATTGTTGAAGCTTTTTTCAAGCCATTGCCAATTAGGCCCTCAAGAGAAATTGCAACTTCAAAATCAGCTACTAAGTTTGTTGTCAAGGCTTCAATTAAGGACAAGGCAGTGGCAGGGTTGACATCAGGTGTACTAACAGCATCAATGGTTGTACCTGATGTAGCACAAGCTGCTGATAGTGTGTCACCATCACTCAAGAACTTCTTGCTAAGTATTGTGTCAGGTGGGGTTGTGCTTATTGCAATTATTGGTGCTGTTGTTGGTGTCTCCAACTTTGATCCTGTTAAGAGGGGTTGATTTCATGCCTTTCTTTAATTGTATCCATATATGATATTGTTTGATTTTCAAAGTATGATTTTGTGTGTTTACATTACAATTAATTCCTTACCTTATTTTTCGGTATATTCATCTGGTATTCGAAATAGTAAAGACTAGTAATAACGCTCATGTGGAACTAGGCTTTCTTAAGATTGTGCGAAGCAATTCACTCTGAAGCTAATTAAGATTCGCAATGCGCTCACACCATCACTATGAGTTCCTCCACTTATAATACTCGAACCTAGGAGTTGTACATAGTTAAGGGTGGAGAGTCTCGTCCATCTTACTACACTCCTTGGTAATAATTAATTTCTTAGTTGTAATTTTGATGTAGACACGGGAATGCTTTTATTTTAGTTTGGGTCTAATGTGTGTATACTAAAAGTGTGAAGAATCTTTACACTATCAAATCATTTTAAAAGTAATTATACAAACTGCACCTATCTGTTATATAGAAAAACAAGTCAAATTATAGTGACAAGGTAAAAAGTTCTATCTTTTTTTAGTTGTGTCGTAACTTTCTTGGTGAGATTGATCGAAAAAAAGGACGGGACAACCATGTGTGGTACTTCGTGACCCTCTCATAGAGGACTAGCGACTCATGAATGCTCCTAGGTCGGATGAGCCAAAGTATATTGTGTATATTTGTGGTTTTTGATATTATTTTTTTCCTTTCTATTTCACTATCTAGAAGTTCTTAACATTTGTTTTCTCATGGGACCAAAGACAGTTCAATAAAATTTGTGGCTTCAAGTCAACCCTTATAAAAAAGATATTAAATATATTTCGTTCCTTTTATTTGATGTGTCTTAATTTGTTTTGGAATGAAGTTTAAGAATGTAAAAGATTGAATCTGATGGTCTTAAACTAAAGGTATGTGTAACATACCAAAATTATTTTTTGAATTTTGTGATCTCAATTATGTCATGTCATTTCTATCATTAAGGCTCAAACGGAAAGTAGGAATAGAAACTTATTAAACATAGAAAAATGTGTTGTTTAAAATAGATTAAGAAAGAAAGTTATATATATATATATATATATATATATATATATATATATATATATATATATATATATATATATATATATATATATATATATATATATATATATATATATATATATATATATAAAGGCAGCCCGGTGCACTAAGCTCCCGCTATGTACGAGATTCAGGGAAGAACCGGACCAAAAGGGTCAATTGTACTTAACCTTACCTTGAATCTGACAAGAAGCCTAAGAAAGAATATAAAAAGATGCGTACTTCAAGTTACTTACAGTTTGTTTGGACAATATTAGGTTAAGTTGAAAAATGAGTATCTAAAATTGAAAAAAAAAAACATCACGATACTGAAACTATGTTTAGACATATTTCATTCCGTCAACCTTTTTTTGTCGGAAATCCACGTTTATCGATGGAATTCCCGTTGATTTTCTCCTCAGAAAAATTGTGTATTTTTAGTACTTCGAGTGAAAATCACCATTTCACTATTGCTGGTTATAAAAAGCAGGAAACGGAAATTACAAGTAACTGTTAAGTATTGCAAGAACTGAAATTACAAAGAAGTTGAATAATAAACTGGAACAGTTTTTGGGTATGCTGAGTCGAGTGTTTGCACTCTGTCTTTAAGACAATATTGCCCCGTATGTATCCTTTCTACGTCCTGGACAATTGTCTCCCAAGATAAAACAGCAAGTGAACAAATGAGCAAAGGAAACTCAAGTGTTACCGTGAAGAATTTTGAGTAATAAAATGATGCTGGAAGGTAGTAGGAAGAACTGATTCTTTGTTTCTGTTTTTCGTCTGTTTGTATTGTGTGTCAACAATGGTGCAAGGGGTCCTTTATATAGTTGGAGAAGAGGCTCATGAACTGCCCACATTACTGCCATTACTGGCCAAGTAATGACAATTATGGAGGTAGTAATTCACCAAAATAAATGGTGAATTTGATGTGCAACGGATGACATTTAGGAAGAGTAATTCAGCCAAAATAAATGGCTGAATTGAGTGTTGTTGACGTTCTGTTTCTGCCAAATCTGAATTTCTTAAAACTTCAGGGACCAAATTGTACATATGAAAGAATTCTGGTCTAAAAAGATAATATCAGAAGAAGCACAACCCACAGCCTGTGACCGGACGGGCGGGCGGCAGCGCGCGTGTGGGCTTTCCTCGAACCGAAGCACATCTAGGTTCTCCCTCCTTTAAACACATGGGATACCCCTTGGGGTCCCAAACCCCAAGCCAACTTTGAGACTTATAAACAAAACAATTCTTTCTTCCTCCACCGATGAGGGAGAATTGATCCCATACCACACATTTCCATGCTTCAAACACCTCACTTCGTGGACCAATATCTCTTTCATTTCTCAACGAAATTTGACGATCCTTGGCCCTACGGTCATCTACTTACTTAGTAGATTATGCATGAGTGAAGAACCGGATTCTCCAACATGCGGAACACTAGTGTTTAAGCCGTTAAAGTTGGTCGGTCGCAACTCCCGCCAAAGACAAATTTCCAACAATTATTTGTTAATTTCGAAGCCTAAAGCAAATGCCTTACTTGCTTTAGGTTTAAGCCGAGCGTGGGACATACATATTGTTCGTAAATTAAGGTAAAATGATAACGAGTAACCACGTTTAGAATTGTTGTTTAAAATACAGTTTAAGTAATTTAAAGAATTACAATTTAAAATTCGATATAATAGTTAGTTCAAAAATATTCTTATAAATTTTCATTTAATGGAGGTCTGAATTTTTAAAAAATACATTTTTTATTTCTTTTCTTCTGAAATCACTTATTTATTCTCAGAATATATTTGATATATTTTTATATAATTACAGAATCATTAAGATATTATCACTTAAAAGATAAACTATAAAGGTGATTGTTCTCACGTTTCATTCACTATGACTACCCAATCACCATTACCAACCTTTACCGGGCAATCACATTAACGACCACATTAACAATCAACTTTATCACCATCCACCATCGCTAGCTTCCACCGCACAACCAAAATGATCCGCCATCATCACCAATCACTTTTTAGTTGATCATTACCCGATAATCATTATCTTTGAGTTTGATTGTAGCACCACCAACCATTACTATCAATCATCTCCACCAACCATGACTATCACTAATTACTATCACACACTAACCACCGCTGTCAACCACCAACTAGTCACCATTGTACATTCATCACTATTTGCCACCTCCACCAACATTACCTTGCTAAATGAAAATTAAAATTTTCTCTAATATTTTGTGATTATTGTATTTAAATTTTTTATATATTAATTTTAAGTTAACTTAAGACAAATTACGCATTCAGATGTTTAAAAAATAATTTCAATTCTCCGTTGTTTAAGTTTTGAGATAATATTGTAACAATAAACGTGTATTCAAAACAAAGTATGCACTATTAGAAAAACGCTAAATTTGGATGAAAACTTTTGAAGGAATCCGTCGGAATTTGGCTTGTCAATAACGTTGCCGGTGATTTTTCGTGGTAATTTTTTTTACCGATGAGACAAATTACGCTACGTTTGTTGGAAATTAATGATTTCTTGATAGTGAATTCTTCTTCTTTCTTTTTTTAAAAAGGTGGGGGTTTCATATTTCTTTTAACTTAAAAAGTTGGACTCTCATATATGCTTCCAAACCCAAAGCAAATCAACTAGAGGAGTTTTGGAGTTCTCAAAATTTGATGTACCATATGGATCTTTTCTCAGCCTACGTGGACATATATACCAATAAGATAACCTTATCCAACATAACCAATATAAATCAGCCATGTAGGACAAAACAAAAGATGTCAATTTTCCACCTCTCATTAAAAATCCTCTCTTTATCCTCTCAATCTAAGTAAACCTTTCTCCTCTCAAAATCACATCATATTATTACCAATACCATATTCTTTAACTTTTGAAAATTTAAAACTTCAATTCTTCAGAGCAAAAAGCAAAAAAAATGGCTACTTCTTCAATAGTTTCAATGGCAATGCCACTAACTTACACAAGCCAAAAGAAGCAACCACCAATTGTTGAAGCTTCTTTTAAGCCTTTGCCAATTAGGCCCTCAAAAGAAATTGTAACTTCAAAATCAGCTGCTAAGTTTGTTGTCAAGGCTTCAATTAAGGACAAGGCAGTGGCAGGGTTGTCAGCAGGTGTACTCACATCATCAATGGTTGTACCTGATGTAGCACAAGCTGCTGATGGTGTGTCACCATCACTTAAGAACTTCTTGCTTAGCATTGTGTCAGGTGGGGTTGTGCTTATTGCAATTATTGGTGCTGTTGTTGGTGTCTCCAACTTTGATCCTGTTAAGAGGGGTTAATTTTGTGACCTTTCTTTAATTGTATCTATATATGATATTGTTTAATTTTGGTTTATTCATCTGGTATTCGAAATAGTAAAGGCTCGTGATAACGCTCTTGCGAAATTAGACTCGCTAAAGATCGTGCGAAATAGTTTATTGTGCGGCTAATTCAGATTCACAATTCATAAGGCTCACTAAAAGAAGCGCTTTATACTACGAGTTAAAGAGGAGTTAAGTTGGCTAATATTGGTCCCTTTTAATTGTATCTATTTGATATATTTTTAAATTTTCAAGCATGATTTGTATGTTTACATGACCAATTTAATTCCATAGTTTTTTTGGGATTATTCATCCGGTATTCGAAATAGTAAAGGCTCGTGATAACGCTCTTATGGAACTAGGTGTTGGAAATTAGCCTTTGGCGGGAGTTGCGACCGACCAACTTTAACGGCTTAAACACTAGTGTTACGTATGTTGGAGAATCCGGTTCTTCACACATGCATGATGTACTAAGTACGTAGATAACCGTAGGGCCAAGAATCGTCAAATTTCATTGAGAAATGAAAGAGATATTGGTTCACGAAGTAAGGTGTTTGAAGCATGGAAAAGTGTGGTGTGTGATCAATTCTCCCTCATCGGTAGAGGAAGAAAGAATTGTTGTGTATATAATACTTGAAATTGGTTTGGGGTTTGGGACCCCAAGGGGTATCCCATGTGTTTAAAGGAGGGAGGACCTAGATGTGCTTCGGTTCAAGTAAAGACCACACGCGCGCCGCCGCCGCCCGCCCGTCCGGTTCCGGGTCACGGGCCACGGGCCACGGGCCACGGGCCACGGGCCACGGGCTGTGGGCCTTCTGATATTATCTTTTTGGGCCGAAGTACGGTTTGATCCCGAAGTTTCGGATGTGCGGTTTGGACCGAATTCTTTCGGATGTACAGTTTGGTCCCCGAAGTTTCAAGATGTACGAGTTTGGTCCCCGAAGTTTCAAGATGTACAGTTTGGTCCACGAAGTTTTTCGAAATCGAATTTCGACGGTCCCGAACGAAACGTCCAAAGACTCAATTCACCATTTATTTTGGTGAATTACACCTCCTATAATGGCCAATCCGTTGGCATTTTTCACCATTTATTTTGGTGGATTAACTACCTCCATAATGGCCATTATTTGGCCAATAATGGTTGTTATGGGGGGCGTTAAACGACCCTCCCTCACCTATATAAACACCCCTTATACCATTGTTGAGGAGTACTTAACATACACGAAAATACACAAAGCAAAAATCAGTTTCTTCCTAATCTTCCAAGCATCATTTCATTGCTCAATATTCTTCACGGTAGCTTTTGAGTTTCCTTTGCTCAATAGTTCCATTGTTGTTTTATCTTGGGAGACGAATTGTCCGGGACGTATAAAGGATACATACGGGGCAATATTGTCTTAAGGACAGAGTGCCACACTCGACTCAAAGATAAACAACTTTAACGTTTTCTTGTTCAACAAAAGTGTAATTTCAATTTTGTTGTTATATTGTAATTTTCACTTTCTTGTTGAATTGTAATTTCAATTCCTACATAAGCGATTACTTGTAATTTCCGTTTCCTGCAAATCCTTGTAAACCAACAACTTAAGACAATATCTTGCTTACAGAATCGCAATAACATGGCCGGAAATATGTCCGATGTTGTCTCTATCGCTGCGCCTCTCGAGGCAATGTTGTCGCTAATGCTTGCATCGCTCAAGGCGATAACACCGCCGCCTTTGCCTGCTGCTTCGCTGCCGCCGCCACCGCTCAAGGCAAGAACACCGCGCCTTCCGGCCATCGGAGCTCCACCCTCTTCTTCACACCACCATGATCGCCCGAAAAATTCATGGGATCGAATTCAAAAGATGGCGACCAAAGATCTTGTTCTATCTAACGATTATGGGCATGGCCCGATTCCTTACGGAAGATCCTCCACAAGTTTCGGAGATGAAATGGACTCTTCGCCCGCTTTGAAACGGGTGAAGGGGGCCTTGGTATCCATGTCGTTAACGGCATGAAGATGGTTCGTGATGCATGGAATCATAGCGATTTCATGTGCAAGAACTATATACTTAATCGCTTAGCGGACCCTCTCTACACGGTCTATTGCACCGTTGGCACCGCCAAAGAGCCGTGGGAAAAGCGCAAAAGAAGTACAACGCACAAGATGCAGTACTAAGAAGTTCATCGTTGGGAAATTTCTAAAATTCCAAATGGTGGACAAGAAGACGATGATGTCCCAAGTCCGGAATTCCAAATGATTTTACATCACCTGGATTTGGAAGGACCGAAACCAAATGAGCGAGTTTTTGGTTGCATCGCCGATTGAAAAGTTACCTCCTTCATGGAATGAGTTTATGAGTTACTTGAAACTCAAGACAAAGGAGATGACCTTTGAAGAGCTTGTTATCAAAGCGCAAATCCGGGAAGATAATAAGAAGACCTTGCCAAAGGGTAGACAACATGCCGAGGCAAAGGCAAATGCGGCAGAGGCCAAAGGGAACTCAAGCAAGAAGCGGAAGTTCCGGAAAGACGGCAAAGCCCCCAGCGAGAGATGTTCGGAGGTAATTGTCATCACCTTGTGGGAAACCCGGTCACGGGATCAAGGAATGCGCAAGCTCAAGGCGAGCAACAACGAGAAAGCCAAGTCAAAAGGCAAGGCTCAAGCAAACGTCGTCAAGGACACGCTCCCGGATGACATGATCGAGGAATTCTCTGCGGTGGTGCTAGAAGCCAACTTGGTGGAGAATCCAATGCGGTGGTGGGTGGACACGGGTGCAACAAGACACATCTGTTCCAACAAAGATGCCTTCTCCACGTACACTCCGGTCTCCGACAAGAAGTCGTTCATGGGCAACAACGCTTCCTCGGACGTGCTAGGGGTTGGAAAGGTGGTCCCGAAGATGACTTAGGCAAGGAACTCACTCGAAAGAAGTGATGCACGTCCCGAGATATTAGAAGAAATCTAGTTTACGGACCTTTATTGGTTAATGCGGCTTTAGGCTAGTGTTTGAATCAAATAAATTTGTACTCACTAAAAATGGCACATTTGTGGGGAGGGGCTTCGTCTGTGAAGGCCTCTTCAAAGTGAATGCCATGTCCGTATTGCGTCAAGGAAATAAAGTTGAGTCTTCTTCTTATTTGCTTGAGTCTTCTAATTTATGGCATCATAGATTAGGACACGTAAACTACAAGTCTATTCAAAGGTGGTAAAGATGGAGTTGTTGCCTTCTATCGACATAAACCCTCAACATAAATGTGAGGTGTGCGTAGAGGCAAAACTCACCAAGCTTCCTTTTCGATCCATCGAAAGGAATACCGCTCCTCTAGAACTTATTCACACGGATATATGTGATTTGAAGTTTGCACAAACTAGAGGGGGAACAAGTACTTTGTGACATTTATAGATGATAGCACAAGGTATTGTTACCTTTACTTGTTGAAAAGTAAGGATGAAGCCTTTGAAGCGTTTCGACGTTACAAAGCGAAGTTGAGAATCAACTTAGCCTACGGATCAAATCCATTCGTAGCGATAGAGGGGAGAATATGTAGCGCCTTTTGAGGAATATTGTGCCCAAGAAGGCATTATTCATCAAACGACGGCTCCATACTCACCTCAATCAAACGGTGTGGCGGAACGTAAGAACCGCACATTAAAGGAAATGATGAATGCCTTGCTTATCAATTAGGACTTCCCCAAAACATGTGGGGAGAAGCCGTCCTTACCGCTAATACGATTCGAACGAGTCCCACATAAAGGTAAGGACAAAACTCCATATGAATCATGGAAAGGAAAGAAACCCACCTACAAGTATTTTAAGGTGTGGGGTTGTCGGCAAAGGTTGAAGTACCTAAGCCAAAGCGAGTCAAGATTGGACCAAAGATCGTAGATTGCATATTCATCGGATATGCAAATAACGATAGTGCTTATCGCTTCTTAGTGCATAAGTCGGATATTCCGGATATCCACCAGGGTACAATAATGGAATCAAGGAATGCTCTATTCTTTGAAAGTACCTTTCCTAGAAAGGAGAAAGACATAACCTCTCGCAAGCGAAGTTATGCACAAAGCTCTCAAGAACCGGGAGTCCTTGACCTGCCGGATCTAAATGGTTCGGATCTAGCGAATCTCGAGGTGGTGAACATCCGGAATCTAGTGTTCCGATTCTCGAACTTGGAGACTCCGAGAGATGGATCTAAGGCGAAGTAAAAGGGCCGGGAAGGATAAATTCTTCGGTCCCGACTTTGTAGCTTACATGGTTAATGATGAACCAAGGACAATTGCTCGGGCGTTGTCAACTCCGGAAGCACCGCTGCGGAAAGAAGCTATTGAGAGTGAAATAAGCTCCATTCGCATAACCATACTTGGGAGTTGGTTGATCTTCCTCCGGAAATAAACCGTTGGGTTGTAAATGGATACTCAAACGGAAATACAAGGCGGATGGGTCTATAGACAAGTACAAGGCCGGGTTGGTAGTCAAGGGCTATCGACGGACGAAGGCTTTGACTACTTTGACACATACTCTCCCGGTATCCGGATGACATCCATACGGGTATTTATTGCGATCGCGGCTTTGCGTGACCTTGAGATACACCGGATGGATGTTAAGACGGCCTTCCTAAACGGTGATTTGGAAGAAGAAATTTATATGGACCAACCCGAGGGGTACGTGGTTCAAGGGCAAGAGAAGAAAGTCGTCGACTTATCAAATCTCTGTATGGGGCCGAAACAAGCCCCGAAACAATGGCACGAAAAATTTGATAGTACTCTACTATCGAAGGGGTTCGCCATTAATGAGTGTGATAAATGTGTTTACACGAAAGGTAACTCGACTCATTTGTTATGATATGCACGTATGTAGACGACATGTTGATCACAGAAACGATCCTAGGATAATCCTAGAGACTAAGAACATGTTGAAACAATGCTTCGACATGAAAGATATGGGTATCGCAGATGTCATCCTAGGGATTAAAATCTCTAAGACGTACGACGGATTTGGTCTTATCTCGGTCTCACTACATCGAGGATGTTTTGAGAAAGTTCAAGATGTTAGACAGTTCTCCGATAGCGTCACCAATGGATATAAATCATAAGCTTGATAAAAATCTTGGTGCACTGTATACCGGGAGCGATATGCACATGTAATCGGTAGTTTGATGTATATAACAAACCGCACCCGACCCGATATTGCTTACGCAATCAATAA
The DNA here is from genome assembly GCA_034509755.1 of Anisodus tanguticus. NCBI lineage: Eukaryota > Viridiplantae > Streptophyta > Magnoliopsida > Solanales > Solanaceae > Anisodus > Anisodus tanguticus. The sequence goes on from CM067558.1 coordinate 42,293,901, forward strand.
GTTGGCTAGGTTCACCCGTAATCCAAGTGATAATCACGGAAGGCGTTGAATCGGGTATTACAATACACGAAATACATGTTAAACTTCGGGTTACACTATTCGAGATATCCATTTGTACTAGAGGGGTACAATGATGCAAAGCTGGATATACGATATCCGATATAGAGAACACCAAGTCCACCGGTGGGTATATATTTACAATTGGTGGTGGGGGCCGTATCTTGGAAATCCTCTAAGCAAACTTGCATCGCCCGATCCACGATGGAATCGGAGTTTATCGCTTTAGACAAAGCGGGAGAAGAAGCCGAGTGGCTTCATGACTTCTTAGAGGATGTTCCGTGTTGGAACAAACCCGTACCTTCGGTAATGATCCTTGCGACGGTCGGTCGGCTCTAGGAAGGGCACGGAATGTTATGTACAACGGCAAGTCTCGTCATATTCGACGGAGGCATAAGACCGTTAGGCAACCGATCACCACGGGTATAATATCCATTGATTACATCAAGTCAAAGGATAATATAGCGAGACCCATTGACAAAGGGCCTACTCAAGGATCGATGGCTTGCCTGTCTAGGGGAATGGGCTTAAAACCCAAAATATAAGGACCAATACGGTGGTAACCCAACCTTACGAACCGGAGATCCCGGTAATTTGGTTCAATGGGAAAACTAAGTCAGTAAAGGTTCGGTTGATCGCTTGAAGAGAAGCATGAGCACTTCGGATAGTGATTTCGAAAAGAAACACCAAATCCAAAGCCGTTCCCGCGATAGACATTAAGTGCTATCGCAGTATGGGTAAAGGTTAAGTTTTCAAAAACTCGTAATGATCCTCAACGATTGAGGCTAGGTTCTTGGGAAACTTTTAATGGTTCCTAACACTTGTGAAGTGGGGTATAGCAGGATACCTTGTAGGAGACCACCTATTTAAGTGCGAGGACAGCCGCCTCAAAATGAACGCACTTAAGAATCCAAGACGTTGTCCATGGCCAAAACGGACAAAACATTACGAAGAAGAGAGTAAGGGAATTTGTTGTGTTGGTATCATTGTCTTGGCTTACACTAAACACTCGACGACGGTTCAAGACATCACGTTCACCGCGCGAAGTAAGTAAGTCCGATGGTATTCAACTATGGAAGGTTCAAAGCGAGGCTACCTCTCCTTATGCAACATCGGTCCGTGAAATATTTTTGGAAATGAAAAGACACCATGTGAGTGCGCCAAAATCTCTTTCAAGAGGGGATTGTTGGAAATTAGCCTTTGGCGGGAGTTGCGACCGACCAACTTTAACGGCTTAAACACTAGTGTTACGTATGTTGGAGAATCCGGTTCTTCACACATGCATGATGTACTAAGTACGTAGATAACCGTAGGGCCAAGAATCGTCAAATTTCATTGAGAAATGAAAGAGATATTGGTTCACGAAGTAAGGTGTTTGAAGCATGGAAAAGTGTGGTGTGTGATCAATTCTCCCTCATCGGTAGAGGAAGAAAGAATTGTTGTGTATATAATACTTGAAATTGGTTTGGGGTTTGGGACCCCAAGGGGTATCCCATGTGTTTAAAGGAGGGAGGACCTAGATGTGCTTCGGTTCAAGTAAAGACCACGCGCGCGCGCGCCGCCGCCCGCCGTCCGGTCCGGTTCGGTTCCGGTTCCGGTTCGGTTCTCGGGTTCACGGGTTCACGGGTCACGGGTCACGGGTCACGGGTCACGGGTCGTGGGTCGTGGGTCGTGGGGCGGGCCTTCGATATTATCTTTTTGGGCCGAAAACTATGCCGAAGTACGGTTTGATCCCGAAGTTTCGGATGTGCGAGTTTGGACCGAATTCTTTCGGATGTACAGTTTGGTCCCCGAAGTTTCAAGATGTACAGTTTGGTCCCCGAAGTTTCAAGATGTACGAGTTTGGTCCCTAAAGTTTTTCGAAATCAGAATTTCGACGGTCCGAACGAAACGTCCGAAGACTCAATTCGGCCATTTATTTTGGCTGAATTACACCTCCTATAATGGCCAATCCGTTGGCATTTTTCACCATTTATTTTGGTGGATTAACTACCTCCATAATGGCCATTATTTGGCCAATAATGGCTGTTATGGGGGGCGAGTTAAACAGCCCTCCCTCACCTATATAAACACCCCTTATACCATTGTTGAGGAGTACTTAACATACACGAAAATACACAAAGCAAAAATCGGTTTCTTCCTAATCTTCCAAGCATCATTTCATTGCTCAATATTCTTCACGGTAGCTTTTGAGTTTCCTTTCCTCAATAGTTCCATTGCTGTTTTATCTTGGGAGACGAATTGTCCATGACGTATAAAGGATACATACGGGGCAATATTGTCTTAAGGACAGAGTGCCACACTCGACTCAGCATAAACAACTTTAACGTTTTCTTGTTCAACAAAAGTGTAATTTCAATTTTGTTGTTATATTGTAATTTTCAGCTTTCTTGTTGAATTGTAATTTCAATTCCTACATAAGCAGTTACTTGTAATTTCCGTTTCCTGCAAATCCTTGTAAACCAACACTAGGCTCGCTAAAGATTGTCTAAATAGTTCACTATGCTACTAATTCAGATTCGCAATGTGTAAGGCTTCCTAGAAGAAGCCCCTGATACTATGAGTTAAGAGGAGTTATGTTGGTTAAAATTTGTGCCCTTTCTATTGTATCTATATGATATATTGTTTAGTTCTCAAGTATGGTTTGCGTATGTTTACATGACCAAGTTAATTACATAGCTTTTGTTGGGATAATTAATCCGATATTCAAAACATGCTCGTGATAACGCTCTTGCGGAACTATACTCGCTAAAGATCGTGTGAAACAGTTCACTTAGCAGTTAATTCCAATTAGCAATGTGTAAGGCTCACTAAAAGAAGTGTTTTACACTATGAGTTAACAGGTGTTAAGATTGTGCGTAAAACAATACAATGATAACTCAAACTTGTGCTAAAGGGTGTGTTTAGTCGGAGGATTTTCCAATTTTCTCATGTTCGTTTGATCAAAAAATTTAAAAAATATTTTCTTTAAGAAAACAAATTAATCAGAAATGAGAAAAATAACTTCTCTAATGAAAGTGGGGAAAACAAGTTTCTAAATGACATTCAACCAACTAACCCCCAACCACACGACCACCCTATGCATCCCCCCACCCCCCAAAAAAAATTAGATTTTTTTATTTTCTACACCACTCCCCCACGCCCCGCTGCGAACCCCTTACCCCCCCCCCCCAACCCAAAATAAAAAATAAAAAAGGTTTTAAATTCTATTTTTGGTTTTCTACACCAACCTCCCCACCCCCACTGCGGAACCCCTCTGACCCTCCCCCCATCACCCTCCAAAAAATTTTAATTTTTTTAAAATAAGTTTTTTAGGACCAAGAGAACACATATATATATATACATATATACTATAAGCCTAATAAATGATGCACCTGTAGTATAAAAACTGAACCCCTATTTTGTGCCTAAAATCTCGCTTAACACTAACTACTGATTTGTTCCAAATTTATGCCTAAAAATACTTTTCGCGGTTTATGATTTTTCTTAATGTTTGAGCATTTAAATTTTCATTGTTATTATGTTTATACCATAAACATTCACAAATACACCATACATATGCAAATATTATTTTTAAGCTTTGCATAATTATGGTATATTTCTGATATAAATAATTTCAATGTCAACATACAAGAAGATGGATTCAATAATAAAGGTAATTATATTAAATTTTATATTTCATTTGCTGTATACTTACTGAATAAATGAGTAATAATAATAGTATATATGATTGTATTACTATTATATAGCATATTAATAATATACATAAATAGTATAGTACTTGTATATTACTATTATATACGTCAAATATAACCAAGATACATAATATATAAGTAAGAGCATAAATTCTTTTTAATCATATATTAGCACTATATATATTCATGTGGTATATATTATTTTTAATCATATATTAGCTCTATATGTTCAATATACTCACATATTTAAATAGAGAGTGGTGGAAGCGAGGGTGAGGAGGTGTGTCTATTTTCGAGAACCAGTTCGGATTCATGCCGGGACGATCGACTACGGAAGTCATTCACCTTGTAAGGAGGTTGGCGGAGCAGTACATGGAGAAGAAGAGGGACTTGCATATGGTGTTCATAGACCTAGAAAAAGCATACGATAAAGTTCCAAGGGAGATTCTATGGAGATATTTGGAGGATATAAGTGTTCTTTTAGCCTATACTAAGGCGATTAAGGACATGTATGATGGTGCCAATACCAAGGTCAGGGCTATGGGATGAGACTTAAAACACTTTTCAGTAGTGATGGGGCTGCACCTGGGATTCGCTCTGAGCCTTTATTTTATTTTATTTGGCGATAGACGTACTGACCCGTCATATTCAAGAGAGGTGACTTGGTGCATGTTATTTTCGGATGACATAGTAGTGATCGACAAGACACGAGATAGAGTTAACACGAAGCTGGAGGTTTGGAGACAAACCCTGGAGTCGAAAGGTTTCAAGTTGAGACAGACTAATTTGAATACTTGAGGTGTAAGTTCAGTGACGTGACTCTTGAAGCGAACGTGGACGTGAGACTTGACTCACAAGTCATCCCCAAGAGAAGTAGTTTCAAGTACCTAGGGGCAGTAATCCAAGGTAATGGAGAGATTGACGAGGATGTCACACATCATATTGGGCGGGTTGAATGAAATGAAGGCTCACATACGGTGTTCTGTGTGATAAGAATGTGCCGCCAAGACTTAAAGGTAATTTCTACAAAGTGGTGGTTAGATCGATTATCCTATATGGGGCAGAGTGCTGGCCAGTCAAGAACTCACATATTCAGAAGATGAGAGTAGCTGAGATGAGGATGCTACGATGGATGTGTGGGCACACCAGGAGATATAAGATTAGGAATATAGATATCAGGGACAAGGTAGAGGTGGCCCTCATGGGGGATAAGATTTGGGCAGTGAGGCTGAGGTGGTTCGGACATGTGAGGAGGAGATGTGTCGATACCCCGTTAAGGAGGTGTAAGAGGTTGGCCGTTGTAGGCTTGAGGAAGGGTAGAGGTAGGCCAAAGAAGTATTAGTGGGTGATTAGGCAGGACATGGCTCAACTTCAGCTTACTGAGGACATGACCCTTGATACGAGGGTGTGAAGGTTGAGAATTAGGATTGAAGGGTTGTCGGTAATCGGGCGCATTTCTTTTCCTTTCCCTGAGAACATGACTCTTGATAGAGCGCTTTGACTAAACGAAGAAGGTATAAATGTGAATCCTTAATTTTGTGGGACCTCCTATTAATATTTTATTTGATTAATAAACGTACAGATTTTTATATATATGTTAAAAATAATATAAAATTTGTTATTTATGTTAAGAAACAAAAGTTATGACATTTGTGTTAGCAACTTGTAACTCTTGCTCTTAAACGTTAAAGTCTCTATATAGTTTTTGCACGGATTTCCCCTATTTCGGGGTGGTCTTTAAATTTTTCCCTCAAATATGATGGTCTTTAATTTTTATCTATGTTTCTCATTTAATGAATATCTGTGCGCCAAAGTATCCTTATCCATGATCTAATTTCGCAAGGAATAAGTTTAGAGAACTTTTGCCTTGTCTGACATAAGTTCTATAGGAATTAAGTTATCCGACATAAGTTGTGTAGTATTTAACTTGTTCGGCATACGTTTATAGAACTTTGCCTTCTTCGATATAAGTTCTATAGGAACTAAGTTATGTTGTGGGTTCTGAACGGAACTTATGCCTCTATCGGCATAAGTTTTGTAGGAATTAAGCGACATAACTTGTTATGCCTTATAAGGCATAATTTGTGTTATATTATGATACGAAAATATAAATTTATGTCGGCCAAATTTTATTTTATTTTTTCAATGTCAAGGCTATTTTCAGCCACTTTTTTTGTTACTTAAAACGCCAAAGAGCACAAATTAAATACCATAAATTTAAGGGGCAAAAATTAAACACCATCCCAAGATATGGGCATTCGTGCGAATGACCCACGGGGTGGTCTTTAATTTTTTTTGCCCTCAAATATGATGGTCTTTAATTTTTGTCCATGCTTCTTATTTAATAAAAAAATATGGGCCAAAGTACCCTTATCTATGACCTAATTTCTCAAGGCATAAGTTTAGAGAACTTTTTCCTTGTTCGGCATAAGTTGTGTAGTATCTAATTCGCTCGGCCTAAGTTTATAGAACTTTTGTCTTGTCCCGCGTAAGTTCTGTAAGAAGGCATAACTTGTGGGTTCTGAACTGAACTTATGCCTCTATTGGCATAAATTCTATAGGAATTAAGCGGCATAACTTGTGTTATACTATGATACAAAAATATAAACTTATGTCGGCCATTTTTTTTTTATTTCAAGGTTATTTTCAACTTCTTTTTTGTTACTTAAAGTGTCGAAGGAAAAATATTAAAGACCGCATATTGAGGGGAACACCACCCCAAGATAGGGGCATTCGATGCGAATGACCCTCCAATATTAGTAATATATCACATTGTAACATATTTATAACTACACTTTTGTAAAAACTAATCTAACGAGATAAATAAGCATTTATGTTATAACTAATAGAAATTTTCCATGATGATGTACATATTATTATGTTGATTAAACTTGCAGTGCATGTATTCAATCTTTATTTCAACTTATTATAAAACTTGTATTCTCTAAAGTGTTTTTCATAGTTCAAGTTTTTGGTTGGCATCTTTGTTGGTTTCATCAAGTAACATAATATCGACAACAAATAGCACATATCATGGGACCTTAGTCTACAGTCATCGACATCTTTGATTTTAGTCTACAATCATTTACTTACGTGAGGCTTACCTCTATTTGTTGACATACATATGAAAATTCTTTTTAAAAATGAATGATAGTGTGACTTGAACTCGGGACTTTTGCATGTTTTGAGACCATGTTTAAGAGTGTAATCATTCTTATGTAAAAGCTTAATTTTATTATAATTAGTAATATTGTATTCCTCAGCATTAAGGACATGCTAGAGAGCTCCAATTACATTTTTAATTACTTAATCATTTTCAATTGTATCATTATAGAGATATAATATGAAAAGGAAAGTTGCACCAATGAAATTCAGGTAAGGTCACATACTATACTTTCAGGATATTTTACTTCGGTTAAAATCATTATCAACTTAACCAACCACCAAATTAAAACCTGATCAAGAAAGTATAATTGGAAACCATAATCAACTAGCCAACTATCAATTTAAAGCCTTACCAAAAAAAGTGTGTATAAATTAGATACCTAGCTAGGCAAGTCATTCATAGTGATGTTATAGCTTTTACAAGTCTGTTAAGGAAAGCAATTAAATAAAAACTAAAACTGAAAGAGAAAGAAGATGACTGGGTGTCAATTACAATAGGTAATAGAATAGTGGATGCTGAAAATTATGGTAACAGAATTACTAAAGAAAAATTTAATGATTCTCTTTTTCAATCCCAAGGTGAACATCTGTATATCTACCCATTCCACTCTGTATAAAACCATCTAAAACACTTGTGTTTGACCAAGTAGATCTTCATTTACATAAACTAATATAATCCTTTGCCGCAGAGTCAACCCTTGCATATCAATGAAAGTTGAGATTCCTATAAACAAGATCAAGATTCTGGTAATGAATGATAAAGACACTTGTCTTTCCAACGTTGGTATGATACTCTTGAAATGTAATTAGAAGGTACTTGTATCAAATCTTTGGCGATGTTGTCGTCTTCTCCTTCTTTATTCATCCCTTAATTTGGTTTTTTTTTTAATCCTAATATGATATATCCTAGAGTTGAAATGGTAAGCTTTAGATCTTCAAGTAACATGATATATGAATTTGAATTACCTATCAAATGTACTGAAATTGTTCGTACTTCCTACTTAGGAACAAGAAATGGAACAATTAATTTAAGGTTTCACTTTACTTTGTTAGATCTTCTTTGGATCCGATGTGTGTATGACTTGTTTTTTAATCTAGCTACTTTAGGTCTTTTTTATTGTTAGTCAAAGACGTAGAGGATGTTCTCAATAGATTGGTTGAAATGTTCTCAAATCATAAACATAGGCCTTTCCCACCCTTCTCAAACTACCCCACCTAACTAATGTCTATTTGACTCATGATGTTGTGAGAATTGTGAAGTCAGAATTTCTTTTTTCTCTTCGAGTTTGTAGTCAGACTGTTTTTAAAAGATTCACGAGAAATAAAAAAGGAATTTAATGAATATGATAACGGACATTAAGTAAATTCGTATTTATGGGATTATTTTTACTGTAACCACAATAATAAATCTAACATCATATGTGTATGAAAAAAGTAGTTCCCTTGATTTTGCTTATGAATCCTGGTGTCAGAGCTTATAAGCAACTTAGCTTATTAAATCCGTATTTGGATTTTAAAATGCTTCTATATGGAGTAGTTGTCATTTTCCCTTCATAATACATTTAATAAATAAATTATTATGATTTTACCCCAGTTGTGACTGTCAAACATCCAATGGATGCTTCGCCTACACTTTGGATCAAAGGCGACTCTTTTGATCTAGTTCTCACTTAAGTGAACGTGCATGATATGAATGGCCTTGAACTTCAACAATTGATAAACTAAGAATTTGTGCTACCTGTTTGAAAGGTTTATGATTTAAGCTTATGTATTAAATGTCAGCTGATGACAAAGATGGTACAATTTAACATTCAATGAATGTTTTGCCTACACTTTGGATCAAATGCGACTCTTTTGATCTTGTTCTCACTTATGTGAACGTGCCTCATATGAATGACCTTGAACTTCAACAAGTGATAAATTAAGAATTTGTGCTACCTGTTGTATGTGAGTCTGATTTTTTTTTTTCAATTTCTTTTCACTATAATATTTTCAGTATTCTATTTATAGGTCATTAAAAGAAAGGTTTATGATTTAAGCTTATGTACTAAATGTCAGCGGATGACAAGGACGGTACAATCTTGGAAGGACTAGAGGGTGGGGCTGCAGTTTTCATTGCTAAGCCCATATCAGATGATCTGAGAGATCTATGGTTGTATGCGACATTGGAGGATAAGAAAGGTAAAAGAGCTGTTGTTTTCATCCACAATGTGTTCAATGCTAGGCTCGGGACTTGTTGGAGCACGACTCCCACATTGCACTGCCTATCTCCACGTCTATTCGGTAAAAGAAAGCTTCCAATGCTAGCCTCATTCCACAGTAGACTACCCGGGCTTCGACAACTCCAGCATCAGTGACGTGGAAATGAGTGAATCTAGAGTTTGGAGAAAAATTTCAATTGCTATAAGAAAAGTGGTCATGAATTCAAGGAGTCTGCATCACATGTCGATTAAAATGGCTATCAAATTCTAAGAGGTGCATTGACAGGTGATGCAGACTGCTTGACTTCATGAACACTTTTCTTATAGCAATTGGAACTTTTCTCCAAGCTCTCGATTTCCTCATTTCCACGCCACTGATGCTGGAGTTGTCGAAGCCCAGGTAGTCTACTATGGAATGAGGCTATCATTGGAAGCTTTCTTTTACTGAATAGATGTGTAGACAGGCAGTGCAATGTGGGAGTCGTGCTCCAACAAGACCCGAGCCTAGCATTGAACACATTGTGGATGAAAACGACAGCTCTTTTACCTTTCTTATCCTCCAATGTCGCATACAACCATAGATCTCTCAGATCATCTGATATGGGCTTAGCAATGAAAACTGCAGCCCCGCCCTTTAGTCTTTACAAGATTGTACCATCCTTGTCATTAGCTGACATTTAGTACATAAGCTTAAATCATAAACCTTTCTTTTAATGACCTATAAATAGAATACTGAACATTTTATAGTGAAAAGAAATTGAAAAAAAATAAATCAGACTCACATACAACAGGTAGCGCAAATTCTTGATTTATCACTTGTTGAAGTTCAAGGTCATTCATATAAGGCACGTTCACATAAGTGAGAACAAGATCAAAAGAGCCGCATTTGATCCAAAGTGTAGGCGAAACATCCATTGACTGTTTAATTGTACCATCTTTGTCATCAACTGACATTTAATACATAAGCTTAAATCATAAACCTTTCAACAGGTAACACAGATTCTTAGTTTATCAATTGTTGAAGTTCAAGGCCATTCATATCAGGCACGTTCACTTAGGTGAGAACGAGATCAAAAGAGTCGCCTTTGATCCAAAGTGTAGGTGAAGCATCCATTGGATGTTTGACAGTCATAACTGGGGTAAAATCATAATAGTTTATTTATTAGATGTATTATGAAGGGGAAATGACTACTACTCCATATAGAAGCATTTTTAAATCCAAATACTAATTTACTAAGCTAAGTTGCTTATAAGCTCTGACACCAGGATTCATCGCAAAATCAAGGGAACTACTTTTTTCATACATATGATGATGTTAGATCTATTATTGTGGTTACAGTAAAAATAATCCCATAAATATGAATTTACTTAATGTCCGTTATCAGATTCATTAAATTCCTTTTCTATTTCTCGTGAATCTTGTAAAAATAGTCTGACTACAAACTCGAAGAGAAAAAAGAAATTCTGACTTGACAATTCTCACAACATCACGAGTCAAATAGAAATTAGTTAGGTGGGGGAGTTTGAGAAGGGTGGGCAAGGCCTATGTTTTTTATCTTAGAACATTTCAACCAATCTATTGAAAACACTCCTCTATGTCTTTGACTAATAATAAAAAAGACCTAAAGTAGCTAGATTAAAAAACAACAAGTCATACACACATCTGATCCAAAGTTGACCAAATAAAGTAAAGTGCTACCTTAAATTAATTGTTTCATTTCTTGTTCCTAAATAGGAAGTATTTTCGGTACATTTGATAGGTAATTCAAATTCATATATCATGTTACTTGAAGATCTAAAGCTTATCACTTCAACTCTAGGATATTTCAAATTAGGATAAAAACACTAAATTAGGGGATGAATAAAGAAGGAGAAGACGATGACATCAGCAAAGATTTGATACAAGTACCTTCGTAGTATCATACCAACGTTGAAAAGACAAGTGACTTCATCACCATCACCAGAATCCTGATACTTTCAACAGATTTAGAAGACTTAGGACCCGTTTGGCAATGAAATGTTTTTACTTTTCTGGCCGCCTTATTCCGTCACCCGAGATCCTAGAGATGAATTACTACATTCAATCCTTTCAGATAGAACTTGGCTGGGCCTTTCCTTCTCCGCGGCTTCGCTGACCTATCGCGTGATAAAAAGAAGAAAGTACGAAAGAATAGTAAACGGAGCAGGCGCCCATCTTTTTATTGTTGTCAATGAATCTCTTCCATGTAATGTTCAACCTTTTCGATAAAGTACGCTATACGACAAAAGATGGACATCTTCATAATTGGATTGGGGATTGGAAATTGACAAGCAGTAGTGACAGCATAATTTGTAGTCAATATGTTTTATACAAAAAGGAACCCATGCAATTTCAATGAGAAGAATATCATAGAGCCAGGGGTGGAACCAGGGCTAAGCGATCTGCCGAAGCTGTGAGATGTCAAAATACATCGGCAGGGATATTTGAATTTCTTGTCCACTCTTTCCAGTATTTTTCAAAAAACAGCAATTAGGAATAGAGAATATATATCAAAGAAAGGTCTAACTGTTGGAATCATTTTTTCAATTTCACTTTTTTAAAAATTATTTGGCCATGAAAATTTTAAATATAACTTGAAGTTGTATTTAAAATTTGAAAAACACCCAAAATTTTGTTTTCACTTTCAGTTTTTTACCCTTACTTTTGTTTTTCCCTTTTCAAATTTTATCCTAAATTTTTTATTATAATAAATTTGACCCTATTAATATCAACCAACAACCAAATTTACATATTTCTTGAATATTTTCCAATTTATTTCTTGTAGGTGCTTTATATTTACACTATTCACGTCTTCTATATCATAAGTTTTGATCATAAATATATGACAAAGATAGTTATAATGACATTGGACTAATATTTATTACTTGTTTCTATAATATGGACAATGCAATGATACTATGATTTAACAATTAACATATTCTTTTTTCTCCTCATGACACCTTAATGTTCTTGTGAAACCTTGAGTTTGAGAAATCAGATGCAAAAGTAAACATCTTTGGTGGAAAATACTAACAAATAAACTAATCTGAAATGTATTTATTACTTTTGCAACCATAATGTGTTTTTTTCTCTTTTAAAAAAACTGTTACAACACCAAAATAAATTATCGTATGGGCAGTTATTTTGGTAGGAAAGTTTTGTTTGGGATTCAAGAATATGACCTGATTCCTTGATATTCACATTTGATTTTTTGTTTTCCCGTCTCTATCTTGCTTTGCAACAATTATGATTTGCTTTTAATGTGTGTGTATCACCTCTACCTCTACATGTGATGCTCTAAATTACATTCACTACTAGAAAAAATAGTTTTTTCGACCTCACGAGGTCGAAAAAGTCAAAATTTTGACCTCAACAATAGGTCGAAAAAGGCTTGGTCAAAATTGTTTTCAACCTCATGAGATCGTTTATTTTTTACCTCACAGGGTCGAAAATTAATTTTCTACCCAAATTAAAAAAAATACATTTTCGACCTCATGAGGTCGAAAACCTGTATTTATTTTATAAAAAAATTAATTTAAGAATTTCGACCTCTTATTAAATAATATTTAAATATTTCAACCTTATGAGGTTGAAAACCTGGATGAAAATTTAAAAATAAAAAAATTGTTCCAACATTTCCGACCTGGTGAGGTCTAAATTTAGCAATATTGTTGCCAGATTTCGAACTCATGAGGTCGAAATTCAGAGGTCGACAATCTGGGATTTGTTTTCCAGAAATTGGATGCTTTTACAGCAGCCCACCTGCCTAACAAATCACAATAGCTATATCAACAATAACCAGCCGAAATAGCTGCCAACAATCCAACAAACACTTCATTAACATTCTACAACCAACTATACATCAAATTCAACAATAAACTAATCCAAAATTGAATGAAAACTTTATTCAAACACTTACGAAACACATAAGTTAGTCTACAACTTGAAATTACTTCAAACATCATAAACATTCAAATATACATAAGTTAGTTCTTACAAATCCACCAAAATATACACAAGTTTAGAAACATTAAGTAAATGACTGAAATATATCAAGATTTACGTGTTCTGTCAGAAGCACTGTTGAAAGTATACAACTAAAAGAATTTTCCTTCCTTTTCCTCGGCTCCATCCCAAATCAGTTGTTTCTACCGGACACTTTGTGGAGATCATTGAGATAACTGGCCTCACTCTTCAGTTCCTGATAATTTTGTATCAATAAAAAACAAAGGGCAGCCTGGTGCATTAAGCTACTGCTATGCGCGGAGTCCGGCAAATTTTGTATCAATGAATCTCAATTTTCTAACTAGAACTTTGTGTTGGTTATTATTTCTAATGTTAACAATCATTTAAAGATTGAACTAAAAGAAGGAAGCAGTTCATCTAGCCTCAACATAAATTTCCACATTGAAAAGTATACAAGCCTAAATTAAAATAGTTACTATGGCATAATGTATTCTACAAAAGTAATAGTTACTATGTCTCCATTTATATTTTTTAACTTGATATTTTTTTTACCAGCACCATTTTTCAACTTTTAAATTCACTAATTTTCCATGTAATAATTGTGGGGAGGAGAAACTGTTGGGAGATTTTGCTCTATGGTACTTTATAAAGCAGTACGGGAAATATATAACTATTACAAGTATTCAAAAGGATAAACAGAGATTCAATAATTCAACATGAAATCTGAAAATTACAATTGTTACACAAGAAAAACTGAAAATTCCAGTTTTGTAGAAGACGGAAAGATAGAAAGCTGTTTTTCTTTGAGTCGAGTGTGGCACTCTGTCCTTAAGACAATATTGCCCCGTATGTATCCTTTATACGTCCCTGGACAATTTGTCTCCCAAGATAAAACGACAATGGAACCCTTGAGCAAAGGAAACTCAAGAGCTACCGTGAAGAATATTGAATAACGAAATGATGCTTGGAAGTTGTAGGAAGAAGATTTTTTTACGGTTGTGTATTTTCGTGCATATCAAGTGTGCTCAACAATGGTGTAAGGGGGTGTTTATATAGGTGAAGGAGGGGCTGAAAAACTGCCTGAAAACCGCCTCCATAATAGCCAAATAATGGTCATTATGGAGGTAGTAAAGTCACCAACATAAATGGTGAAAGACCAACGGATTTGGCCATTATAGGAGGAGTAATTCAGCCAAAATAAATGGCTGAATTGAGTGCTTGCTTTTTTCTGTCTTGACCGTCGAAATTCGAACTTCGGGGACCAAACTCGTACATCTTGAAACTTCGGGGACCAAACCGCACATCCGAAAGAATTCGGTCCAAACCGTATATCCGAAACTTCGGGATCAAACTCGTACTTTCGGCAAAGTTTTTTGGCCCAAAAAGATAATATCGAAGAAGACCCACGCCCACGCCCACGACCCACGACCCACGACCCGTGACCCGAGAACCCGAACCGGACCGACGGGACGGGCGGGCGGCGGCGGCGCGCGCGTGTGGTCTTTCCTCGAACCGAAGCACATCTAGGTCCTCCCTCCTTTAAACACATGGGATACCCCTTGGGGTCCCAAACCCCAAACCAATTTCGAATCTTATATACACAACAATTCTTTCTTCCTCTACCGATGAGGGAGAATTACACACAATACCACACTTTCCATGCTTCAAACACCTTACTTCGTGAACCAATATCTCTTTCATTTCTCAATGAAATTTGACGATTCTTGGCCCTACGGTTATCTACGTACTTAGTAGATCATGCATGTGTGAAGAACCGGATTCTCCAACATACGTTACACTAGTGTTTAAGCCGTTAAAGTTGGTCGGTCGCAACTCCCGCCAAAGGTAAATTTCCAACAATCCCCTCTTGAAAGAGATTTTGGCGCACTCACACGGTGTCTTTACATTTCCAGCAATATTTCAGCGGACCGATGTTGCATAAGGAGAGGTAGCCTCGGCTTTGAACCTTCCATAGTTGAATACCATCGGACTTACTTACCGCGCGGTGAACGTGATGTCTTGAACCGTCGGTGTTTAGTGTAAGCCAAGACAACGGTACCAACACAACAAATTCCCTTACTCTCTTCTTCGTAATGTTTTGTCCGTTTTGGCCATGGACAACGTCTTGGATTCTTAAGTGCGTTCAATTTGAGGCGGCCCGTCCTCGCACTTAAATAGGTGGTCTCCTACAAGGTATCCGCTATACCCCACTTCACAAGTGTTAGGAACCATTAAAAGTTTCCCAAAGACCTAACCTCAATCGTTGAGGATCATTACGGAGTTTTGAAAACTTAACCTTTACCCATACGCGCAGATAGCACTTAACGTCTATCGCGGGAACGACTTTGGATTTGGTGTTTCTTTTCGAAATCACTATCCGAAGTGCTCATGCTTCCACCGAAGCGATCAACCGAACCTTTACAACTTAGTTTTCCCATTGAACCAAATTACCGGGATCTCCAGTTCGTAAGGTTGGGTATCCACCGTATTGGTCCGTATATTTTGGGTTTTAAGCCCATTCCCCTAGACAGCCAGAACACTTGATCTCTGGGTAGTCCCTTAGTTAGTAAACAAGCAAGTGACACCCGTGATGATCAACTGCCATACGGTCTTATGTCTCCGACAGATATGTCCAGACGCCGTCATCCGTGTCCTTCCTAAAGCCGACCGGCTAGCCACAATGTAGAACTGCTGAAGGCACGGGTTTCTCCCAATAAGGGACGTCCTCTAATGAGTCGTGAAGTTACTCAACTTCTTTCATGCTTTGTATAAAGCGATAAAATCCGATACCATCATGAATCGGTCGATGCAAGTTTGCTTAGAGGATTTTCCAAGAACCACCATACACATTTACTTGTGGCTTTGGTGTTCTTCGATCGATGTCCGATCATCACCGTGTTCTCTCGTAACCGCTGGACATCCAGAATACTATAATCCATAGATAAGCGAATAATTCAATATCGTCATATCCGACTTAACGCCTTCTATTGATCATGTATTAAGATCATCGGTGAACCTTAGTTCAACCGATCTCGTTTGTTGGACGATACTGGAGTCGGTTGTAGTGTGTACAATACATTGAACTACACGTGACCTGAGCATATCGCTCCTTGTCTATGGGTGCACCATGATTCCAATCAGTTCTATGATTCATATCCATTGGTGGCTTCAACGAGACTATCAACTATTGACCAGTCCGTTAGATGTCTTAGAAATCCAATTCCTAAGAAGTCATCTGTGATACACATATCTTTCATATCGAGACTTTGTTTCAATATGATTTTCACTCTCGAACCGTTGGTTTTCCAACCGTTAGCTTTCTAACTTCGAGCCAATGTTTCGTGGTCGATTCATTGTTTCTGTTTTATCTGAAACTTTCAGGACTAAAATGTAAATATTTCAGGGACCAAACTGAAAGTTCAGGAAGAAGCCCAACAGTTCAGCAAACTAACTCTGATTCTCTTCTTCCAACTCTCCGGTTGGGAAGGCTAGTTCAACATCCATGCCACGCAAGACTACAATGGCCCTGGATGTTAAGCTACTCACAGGGGAGCACATTTTACAACCCAAAGGTTCTTTTTCCGGAAGAAGATTAACCATTACACAAGTATGGTTCTATATATGGAATCTATTTCTCCCTTTAGCTTCTTTCCAAAGCAGCATTTTTGGAGATAACAATTATTTGTTAATTGTTCATGATTCGTTCTCAACCATACAACTAGAAGGACTGGAACAAGTCTTTGTCCCCTCTTTGCTCTGTCTTAGTTCAACATCTAGAATCCCTGAGTTCTGCAGATCTGGATTATTAAGTTCCGGATAGCCAGCAACTTTCGAGTCCTGAAGATACGGAACGTCTAGTTCCGCACAGTCAGGCCCTCACGGGTTCTTGTTAACCTTGAGCAATTACTCCTTTTTCCTTTTCCAAGGAAAGTTATCTCCAAAGAATTCAGCATTCTTTGACGCCAAAAGGCGATGAACACTACTGTTATTTGCAGATCCAGTGGATGTGCAATCTACAGTCTTAGGTATGAAACCACCCCACATCACAACATTTGTATGTGGGATCCTTTCCATGTCTCACACGAAGGGTTACCCTTATCCTTATGCGGCGTTCTATTGAGAATCGCATTAGCGGTAAGGATCATCGTGCCCCACATAATTTGGGAGTACGGCTTTGCGCTTGGCTAACACCGTTAGACTGAGGTGAGTAATGAGCAGTCGTTTAATAAACGATGCTTCACATTCTCCCCCTCTATCACTACGAATTTCTCAATCCGTAGGTTTAGTTGATTCAACTTCTGCTTTGTAGCGCTTATCCGCTTCAACACCTTCATCTTTGTTTTTCAACAAACAAAGGATTCCATACGTTGTACTATCATCAAATGACGATCACAACGTACTTGTCTCCCCCCTCTATTTTGTATAAACTTCAAATCACCCAAGTAGGTATGACTAAGTTCTAGAGGAGCGGTGCTTCTTTCGCTATTCCCTTGACGGAATTTGGAAAGGTGATTTTGCCTCTTCGCCTACCTCACATTCATTTTGAGGGTTTATGTCGAAAGAAGGCAACAATCTCAACTTCGCTAGCTTTTGAATGACTTGCTATCATTCATATGGCTACAGACGTTGTGTACCATTCTTAGTTATTACAGACCTGTTGGACTAATCTCAAACCAGCTTGACCAACATCGTCCCTTAAACCAAGTTAGGAATATGTATCACCTCATCTTAGAGTGATCACAATCCATGAAGTCCTATTGAGGACAACCTCTCCAACCCCTTTGATTTTAGAGGTGGCGTTGCTTCACATGAACAACCTTTTGCCCGTGGTTAGGGCGTAACCGGATCATATGTGATCTCGATACTCGGGTCCACTCTAGTTGCTTTGGCAGACTGAGTGTCCAATTTCTTTACTGCCTTTATTTAGGCCTTCAGATCATTTAGGACCTGGAAACTCTGGCCCACCTTACTAGGTGTCCATTACTTTTCCTATGAAATGAATTCTGGCACCACTCCAGTCGCCCGGAGGCTTTATATGACTGAGTGTCCAATATCATCATATCAAAGGAATTTTGGCCCACTCCAGTCGCCCGGAGGCTTTTTATGACTGAGTGTCCAATATCATCCTTTGAAGGATCTTCTTGCCAAATAATATGACAGCTCAACGTCTTTAACTTTTAGACTTCTTCCGTTATGATTGGTGCCTAGATAGTTCTTTGGCGCTTACTTAAGAGTAGTAACAGTTTTCGCACAGTCAGTGGATCTTACTCCCTCGTATGTGCGAACATACTTTACACACTTTAATAATTACACTTAAAAGAACGGATCTTCTTAAGTCGTTTACAAAATCCAATCTTTAAACGGAAAAGAAGATGAGATTAAACTTCTGATTTGTTAAAGTGTAAGGAATATAAATTATTTTCATATTCCTCCTTACTTTAATCCATTTTTAACGTACATCATTTAATCTTTATTTTTGACAAGTAAGAAACATACTTATCATTTAATCTTTATTCTTGACAAGTAAGAAAAATACTTATCCCAATTTCGGATTCTGGCTCACTTCAGTCACTTCATTAGACTGAGTGTCCATTTCCTTCTCACCATTATTCGGTTCTTTTGTCTGGGACAGATATAGGCCTTCTGCTACAAGATAGAATAACATCTTCAGTCTTCTCCTCTTGTCCCAGTTGACATCCTCAGGCTCTCGAGAGCGCTTGTTTCCACCAGTCTTGGTAGCGGTGACACCATGAACACGTTCATCATCATCACTCTCTTCTACCAGAAAACCATTTCCATATCCAGATTTGGTCACACAATTTTTGACCGACATCTTTCGAATACTAATAGTAATACAATACAAATATTGTCTTAAGTTGTCGGGAGATTTTGCTCTATGGTACTTTATAAAGCAGTACGGGAAATATATAACTATTACAAGTATTCAAAAGGATAAACAGAGATTCAATAATTCAACATGAAATCTGAAAATTACAATTGTTACACAAGAAAAACCGAAAATTCCGAGTTTTGTAGAAGACGGAAAGATAGAAACTGTTTTTGCTGAGTCGAGTGTGGCACTCTGTCCTTAAGACAATATTGTCCCGTATGTATCCTTTATACGTCCTGGACAATTTGTCTCCCAAGATAAAACAGCAATGGAACCCTTGAGCAAAGGAAACTCAAGAGCTACCGTGAAGAATATTGAATAACGAAATGATGCTTGAAAGTTGTAGGAAGAAGATTTTTTCTGGTTGTGTATTTTCGTGCATATCAAGTGTGCTCAACAATGGTGTAAGGGGGTGTTTATATAGGTGAAGGAGGGGCTGAAAAACTGCCTGAAAACTGCCTCCATAATAGCCAAATAATGGTCATTATGGAGGTAGTAAAGTCACCAACATAAATGGTGAAAGACCAACGGATTTGGCCATTATAGGAGGAGTAATTCAGCCAAAATAAATGGCTGAATTGAGTGCTTGGCTTTTCTGTCTTGACCGTCGAAATTCGAACTTCGGGGACCAAACCGTACATCTTGAAACTTCGGGGACCAAACCGCACATCCGAAAGAATTCGGTCCAAACCGTATATCCGAAACTTCGGGATCAAACGCGTACTTCCGGCAAAGTTTTTTGGCCCAAAAAGATAATATCAGAAGACCCACAGCCCACAGCCCATGACCCGAGAACCCGGAACCGGACCGGACGGGACGGGCGGGCGGCGGCGGCGCGCGTGTGGTCTTTCCTCGAACCGAAGCACATCTAGGTCCTCCCTCCTTTAAACACATGGGATACCCCTTGGGGTCCCAAACCCCAAACCAATTTCGAATCTTATATGCACAACAATTCTTTCTTCCTCTACCGATGAGGGAGAATTACACACAATACCACACTTTCCATGCTTCAAACACCTTACTTCGTGAACCAATATCTCTTTCATTTCTCAATGAAATTTGACGATTCTTGGCCCTACGGTTATCTACGTACTTAGTAGATCATGCATGTGTGAAGAACCGGATTCTCCAACATACGTTACACTAGTGTTTAAGCCGTTAAAGTTGGTCGGTCGCAACTCCCGCCGAAGGCAAATTTCCAACAGAAACACATTCATCACTCACATTAACAAAAACACTCCCTTTCATAACAAGAGAAAAACACTCAACACAGCAATTTCGGAACAACAAATTGGGCAGATCGACAGAAGTTTTAGCAGATCCAAAACAAGTGGAGTGGGATGGACAGGTGGGTTCCAGTGGTCTGTGGGTATATTTTTATTAAAAATTATGAGGGTCGGTAATTTTAATTATTTTTTAAATTTTAAAATAAAATTATGATATGTTAAATTTTTCTTTTTCTAATTTAAATTTCGACTCGCTAATTTTTAAATTATTTTATATTTATATAATTAAATTTTGCCAAAAAATAATGTTTTTTCATTTTTTTATTTGAACTAAAAAACATTTCGACCTCGAGGTTGAAATATTAAAATTTCGACCCCATGAGTCGCTATTGTATATAAAATTTTAAAAAAATGCTGGAAATTTCGACTTCATGAGGTCGAAATTTTGAGGTAGAAAAACACAACTTTTTTTAGTAGTGATTGTAAAGAAACAACAACATCTGAATATTATTGACGAAACTCAGAGGTATTTCAATGTAATTCTTAAAAATTGACACTTTTTGGGAGTTGATCAGTTTGCAAAAAAAAAAAAACATTGGCGTTAACAAATGCAGTTTTATATATTGCATAAAATAATAAGGATTAGAATTAACGAATCTTGTTTGGATAGAGGAAGAAAAGAATAAGGATACAAATTCGGGTATTATAGTTTAGTTGAGTAATTTTGCTAGTTTTTAAAAATTGGGGTATAAATCATATTTCAAAATTTTTAGAAAAAATAACCAAATTTTTTTAAAAAAAATTATGATCAAACACAACTCCAACTTCAAAATTTCAAAACTAAATGAATATTTATTTTTATTTTTATGGCCAGACACCTACTTAATCTCAACTTTCATTGATATGCAAAGGTTGACTCTGCGGCAAGGATTATACCCCCTCCGTTTCAATTTATGTGAATCTTTTCAGAGTATGAGGGTCAAACTTTATAACTTTGACCTTAAATTTTGACATAAATTTTTCAAGTTCGTAAAAATATATATATATATATTTAGAAACTACATTAAAAGTACTATAAGTCATGATAATTTATAATTCAAATAATTTAGAAAAAATGTCTACCTACCAAGGTGGAGGTAAAGTCTGCGTACACTCTACCATTCCCACGTTGTGAGATTTCACTGAGTATGTTATTGTCGATGAAAATTAGAAAAAATATAAAGAAAACGTGATCAAAAAAGCACATCGTAAACTCCCAAAATAAGAAAGGGTTCAGGTGGAAAATAATTATTACTGTGGCTTGCAAATTGCATCTGAGTCAGCAAGTACATATGTTCGACAACCTTATTATTTTACCATTTTAAACGTCTTTAAGAGTAACTGGGCTCCCCTTCTTTCATATTTTCCCTTTCTATTTCAATAATCAGATGCTCAAATCAAATGTGTTGGAAAAGAAGAAACAAATTATATTATTCACTGTTTAAAGATTTCGAATAGCGATCCCAAGTTCGAGTTGATTCTATATCGACTCTTCCTCAAAGGAGGATGATCAAACAATTCACAATCACGGTCCTTATCATCCATATAATATACAAAAAAAAACTTCATAGAGTTCGAGAATAGGATAGAATCTCGTTCCTAAAATTCAAATAAGAGAGTTCCAAACCTTTTGGCATACACCTCCGTACAAGTGTTGCATACAAATTCCTATACATATCTTTTCTTTGACCATTCAATTCGTTTTGAAATAAAATTTAATTAACAGATGCTTGCTGTTATGAAGAAGAAGAAATACATTGAAGGAGAACAAGACTTGTGCTTGGTGCAAAACTTCATGTGAGAAACAATTGAACCCACAATACAGGGAACTTAAATCATCAAAAGTATCAGCATCAAATCTCCAACAGTCAAGAGCTCATCGGACTAAAATATTCTGGCAAACGCCAGGAGATCGCGATAAACATTCTGGCCTGTAGAATTTTAAATTTCAAAACAAAAGAATTTCCGTAGAAGTAACAAAGAAGACCATCAGATAAGCATTGTCATATTTTTGGAGGAGCACAAAGGAAGTAAACTAACAAGAAAAATCAAAATTTGATAATTTATTGCATGAAATAAGATGCAATTCCTACTCTTCCTTTTGGATTCACATTTCATCCAATGTGTTCTACTCTCAGCTCATACATCATACTCTTCGATTAAGATGTGATGGCTTTAATTTCTTTCTGTTTGGCACCTTCAAAAATTTCCTACATAATATATAGTCCAAAACTGAACTTTGGGTGTTCTGGCAGTAAATATCGCCAACGTATCTTGTAAGTAAATATAAGGAGAATTGCCTCACAGTGAGATTTCTTAGATTTGCTAATGAAGATTTTCAAGTTTAGATTTACTTTAAGGTCTGAGCCGAGGGTCTACCGGAAACAGTCTCTCTACCTCACAAAGGTAGAGGTAAGATCTGTGTACATCCTACCCTCCCCAGACCCCACCTTGTGGGACCACACTGGGTCTGTTGTTGTAGATTTACTTTCTTTACAGGCCACATAGGACTGAGCGAAGTTCATTTGTCCTAGTAACTAGTAATATACATATCTGCTGAACTTGTAAGTTGCATAAAAAAATAACATACTCAAGTCTATATGATTCGAGCTTTGGATTTATAAAAATGCAAAAAGAGAAAAAGATTTTTAAATACTGAAGCATGATGATTGCTTTTGAACATGTTTTTCACACACATACAATCAAACTTCAAAGAGTTATAATGTAAATGCATGATACCTTTTTCCTTTTCTCCTCTTTGCAGCGTGTCGATGGTGTATTTGTGCTCACCTTGTTCACCTTCTTGCTATTTACACCATTTTTTGTAGCCTTACATCTAATATGTTGAAGGGAGCCTTGGAGTAACTGGTAAAGTTGTTGCCATGTAACCAGGAGGTCATGGGTTCAAGCTGTGGAAACAACCTCTTGCAGAAATGTGAGGTAAGGTTGCGTACAATAGACCCTTGTGATCTGGCCCTTTCCCGGATCCCGCGCATAGCGGGAGCTTAGTGCACCGGGCTGCTCTTTTTACATCTAATATGTGAGGAAAAATTAACGTGCACGCAGAGTTACCAACAAATCAAGAAAACTATTGCTGTAGCACTTTCGAGTAATGAATTAGAGATGAGATTACTTGTGGATCCATAAATCTAGCACATAGATCATTCGATCACCGACACCCGCAGAATACATGCAGTATCTCATGGTCATGGCAAAGTTACAAGAAAGGCAGAGGTTTAAACTTCATCATGAAAAATCAGAAGTTTGAAGGAATAGACATATCCCAAAAAGTAGGGCTAAATCATCATAATTTTCAATATAGATGGTTTGAATAATACAAAAGCGTTTGTTTCAAACATGCATTAGCCCCCCAACCTCCCAGCCCTAGAGAGTCCAATTATGACATGAATTTCCTCTTTCACCAAAATCGATACAAGCAAAAGAAAAGAGAATGGCAATATAAACAGATGCGTGATTTATTTTTATTTTTTTGTTGAGAAAGGTACAGATGCATGAATTCATTTTACTCTTCAGATTGGATTCACTACTCCTTCATAAGTCCTTCTATTTCTTCCCTCCATAATATAGCCAAAAGATACCCAATGGTTTTAACCAGACCCAAACAATATTAACAAAAGAGAACAATCTATTAATTTTCAGATATCATGGCATGTGCTAATGAGTTGCACCGTCTAATATTCTGAATGCACATTGCCGGGAACTAGAAAGAGCTTGCTGGCACTGTTACATCAGAATTCTAGACAGGTAAAGACATGTTAGGATAACATAAATAGAAACAAAGATAGTGATTACTAGACGTTGTCAAGCAAAATAAACTTATAAGGAAAGCCGAAAGCAACAACAATGGGATGTTCAAAGGAGAAAATGACACTGCGAGGAGAATGGGGAAAAATAACATGCAAATAAGGAAACCAACATAGTGATGTATGTGATCATAATGGATGAAAGCCAATTAGTTAAGCTCTAGAATAAGAAACATTTAACTTCAAGAAACCACCTAGTCATATGTCAAACTGAGATACAAATCCTGAAGAAGCTCATTCAATCTGACTTTCCAAGAGATCTAAAGGACCATAATGCTCTATTAGACCTTGCTCAGCGGTAGTTGTTCACATTTGAAGACTTATGAATCCTTAAAGACTGTTATCAGCACCATCCTCACCACCCCTTCAACCCCGAAGAAAGACCTGATGCTTACAAAGAGAGTGGAATTTGCAAGGCACTCGAGTCTTGAACTACCTCGGAATAGAGAAAGTTACATCAATTACAAACAGGCACATACGAATCAGGAACTTCTCTCACCAAACTCTGGCGAAAGGTAAAATTTTATTTAAATGAGAAGCACCGAGGAGGTAGTTAACTTTACAAACAGCATTGGTCTTCTACTCCTGCCTGCAAACGGTCTAAGAACCAAGATATCAACAATCAGATGTTACGCTTCTTTACACAAACTATACAAGAATACCGTGCTCACCTTTTGTACTAAGAAGCTCACATTCCCAATCTCCTAATCACTGAAATTTCTTCTCGAAAGAAGATTCCATCCACCTCCAGAAAAGCAGCTTGTACAATACAAGTTTGGTCAATGATGAGATCATATAAATCTGGAAATATGTTCACTAAGGCAGAATTTATCTAGCCAAAGTATGGTCTTCCTTCTATTTCCAACTTTTAAGCTTGTATGTGAATTAAATTCATCCCAGAAACTTTTATTTTGCCTCTATTACTATTCCATAAGGAGCCTTCACCAGCTTTGCATACTAGGGAGATTCCATCCCATATTTTACAATCGCAACTTTCTCCCATAGTTCTTCTTTTCCATCATTAAACCTCCGACACCATTTGTGTAATGAACTTTTCTTGTGTATTTTCAAATTTCTAACTACCGCACCACAATCTCTTTTTTGTCTTTCATGACTGCCGACCATTTCACTAAATGATGCTTCTATTGGAACTCCCACCTTCCCACAAAGGGTCTGATCTGAATCTAATTACAGGCATTACACATACTAGAAGACAATCTTTCAGCAGAATGATAAATTTTTTCCAACCCGTGCAACATGCTACCATATTTTCAATGGCAAATTACTGTAAGGAGTGACCCTGAAATCTTCTCGTTCCAACAGAATATCCAATGCACTCATTGTCAAGCACATATACGTCAGAATCAATTGAAAAGTTTGAAGTGCACTTGAAACTCTAGCATTATACACAATTCAAACGGCTAATCATTTAAGGGAAACAGTTTTCTAAAGAAATCCAATTTGTATTTAGACGCATCTTTTCTTATATTTTTAAAAGAAAAACTATATCTTCTCTTTTTTTCTCCTAACCCTAAAGTTTCAATTCTTCATTCAAGTAAATATTTCTGAGAGCAGCATATTAGTTTCAAGTGGACAATTTCCCTTTCACCATCCTGTTCTTGTTTCTGATGGTCATTTATATATAATGAAGTTCTTCTACCAAAACATTTTAATAATTAATCACCTATCATATTGTTCATTTGTGATACATTTTACAATCAGAAACTAAAGCAAGTGCACTAATTTTTTAACAAGTAATTCATGACTGAAATATTTTTTGAGAAAGATAATTTATGATTGAAGCAACAACAAGTTCACTAATAATTCATGATTGAATTTATTATATTGACTCTTAAACCACCACCCCCAACATTTTGCCCTCAAGTTGCGAAAAAGATAGAATACCTTTGGCAGAAAAATTGTTTATTTTGATTTGACCGACTGAAATTTCCAAAGGAAAAAAGAATTGAATGCATCTGAGAAAGAGCCACAGGTAAGTAACTGAAATCCGTATAAACGTGGTAATCTCATAAAGAACCAGACTACACTTGTTCTTTCTCATATAGAATCAGATTACACTTGTTCAATCCTATTACACTTGTTACCATTTCTTTTAAAGTTTGTCTCTAGTACTGCTATAAAGGTCAAGGGAAGGAGCTTTTCTTAAACTAGAACTTCCTTCACTCGGTAAGAATTGTTTTTTCCTCTCTCTCTCTCTCTCTCTTTGCATGATATTCAGTTACATACACATTTCCCTTTCAGATTTGCTACTTACCATTGATCTTTCCTTTGTTGCTCAGGTGACGGATTCAACTCAGGTTAGGTCTGAGCTTTTCTCAATCGATCAATCTTTTTTTTAAACGACGGTAGTGTCCGGGCTAGCTTGTGCACGCCTCGACTATTCCACCTGGTACCTGCTACCTCCCACCAGCATAGGTACTGGGTAATTCTACCCACCAAGGTTCACCCAATATTTTTTCTCACTGGAATTTGAACCTGGTCTTTAAGGTTTGCACTCACTTCATTGACCGCTAGTTCACACCCTTGGGTGCAAATCAATCAATCATTTAGCACATTCCTTATTGCTAGAAGTAAAAATTAAATCCTTGTTCAATGAAGCCTGTTGAGTCAGCTTTAAAAGCTCTTCGGTTCCAAAAGATAAATTTCAGTGATGTAGTTTTACTCTAAACCCTAATTGTTTTCTAATTTCTTGTCAACTAAGTTAAATTAATTCAGCCGAGGGTCTTTCGGAAACAGCCTCTCTACTTACCAAGGTAGAGGTAAGGTCTGCGTACACTCTACCCTCCCCAGACCCCACGTTGTGAGACTTCACTGGGTATGTTGTTGTTGTTGTAAGTTAAATTAATTACCCTAATTAGATTTGCAAGAATTATGAAACATGAGAACCCTAACCCTATGTTATGAAAGAGTAAATGTTAGAGATGCTGTAAAAAATGTGGGGATCTATAATTACATGGCAATTCATAGGTATAGATGTAAAGAGGACTTAGTGTCTAGAACTGAATCCAAAAGATAAATTTCAGTGATGTGATTTTACTCTAAACCCTAATTGTTTTCTAACTTCTCGTCAACTTAGTTAAATTAATTACTCTAATTAGATTTGGAAGAATTATGAAACATGAGAACCCTAACCTTAAATTATGACAGAGTAAATGTTAGAGATGCCTGCAAAAAATGTGGGAATCTATAATTACATGGCAATTGATAGGTATAAATGTAAGTATTCTCTTTCTTGTTCTTCTCTTTTTTGGTTTTTGATGGTTGCCAGCATATCCTTAATGCTGAGGAATACAACATTACCAGTTTCCAAAAAAAAATGTAAAAAGGACTTGGTGTCTAGAATTAAATCAAACATTTTCCCAAGTTACATAGAGCCAGTACTTGTATACCTATTAGGTATAACAATGGTCGTTATGTTTCTAGATTTCTTCAAAAGATCTGGTTTAGAAATACCTATTGCACTACTTTGGAAACTTTAGAGGCCTTAAAGTTGTTCCTTAATAGCAATTTGATCCCTTTCCCAAGGCAGAAAAGGTATAGTTCTGTTAAAAGTGGCTGAAGCTTCTTCTTGAACCTTCATTAAGGAACACAAGAGTATGCACTGTTCTTCAATTCTGAAAATCCCTGTAACTGTAAAAGCAGATGACATTAACATTCAGAAAACCTACTACGAATGTCATTATCTTAGAAAATGTTAAAAATGCGTTTAAAGTAATAACATCAAATTAGAAGAATATAACCCATATTTACTACCTTCATTCCTACCATATACGCCCAGCAGTTGTGTGAAGACTATTTTACGTCACAGAAAAGATACTTCATTCATATTCACTACTCACCACTCAATTTACAAAGTTCTATAGTATGTTGCCATGAATATCTGCTATTTCTTCTTCCGACCTGCTTTGAAATATTTTAGGGTCTATCGAAAACAGTCTCTCTACCTCCCGAGGTAGGGGTAAGGTCTGCGTACACTCTACCCTCCCCAGACCCCACTTGTGGGATTAAATTGGGTATGTTGTTGTTGTAAACTAGTGCTTCCCTTTATAACAAGACGCAGCTTAGTACTAAATCTAATTCAAAGAGTAGAATCTAAAAGCTTGGTCCATACTAGACCAGACTTACAAAGTAGTCACACATTATTCATAACTCAATGAAAAAATATACAGTATATCATTTACAAAATGTAGCTTAGTTTTAAATCCAATTTGAAGAGTATAAGATCTGTAAGCTTGGTCCAACTCGATAGATGTTTATGTCACTTGCTCATTCCAGCCTATACTTGGGGACTGCACAACCTGAATCCTTTAACTCATTAACGTGAAATGGCTATATTTATAGATACCCTAGGACTAGACAATCTAAACCTATTCAGTTAGTCATGCTAGATACCAGGATATTCAGATGGCAGCTTTTTCCTTTTCCAATTGGTGACTTCATCAATGATTTTAAAAGGGTTATGAGATGGTACAGCCAATGTAGAAACAATTTAGTCAAATAATTTTATAAAACAAATCCTTCCTTTGTTCCATCTAGAATTGTTGCAACTACAATTAATTTTTAGTCCTCTCACAAAAGTTCAAAATAGTATTGCTAAAAATTGGATTGTTAATCAATAATTACCTTTTCAAAAAGCTTGCTTTGTTAATCTTTTCATTGGGTGTTTTTTTCCTCAATCTATTTATTCTCATATTCCACCTCTCATATTTAGGTACATAAGTATGAGAAAGCAAGGAACCACTCTTTTCCATATTGAGATAATCATTATTCTGACATCTGAGGAAATAAGTATCCTTGTCAACTGAATATCAATATGTTCATTGAATTAATCCATACAATCAATGCATTAACGACACATAATGAACGCCACGGAGTTTTCGGATACTTGTGTCTCTTGTGTTCATAGTTCTATGTATTCATGGTTTCTCTTGCAGCTCTTCATGTTATTTACACTGACTTGTCTAATCTAGTCTCTAAGTAATCTATAAATTTCGGAAGTTGGAAATAACCCTCATGGTGCAGGCAACACACAGATTCTCTAATGGATGCGGGTAAGGGTGACCAAAGATCTGAAGTGAAAGATTCTGGGAAATCAGTCAAAGCAGATGCACCGATGGATTGGAAACTCAATGAGGCTTTAAAATGTTTTTGTTGTATGCTATGCAGTGAACTGTTTGAAGAAGCCACCACCATTGACCTTTGCCTTCACACATGTAAGTGTCAATGAGTTACTTCTCCGTCAGTTTTGTATTTGCATGCACATGTTGTGTGACCAGGTCTACACCTTTCTCACTTGATATTATTACCGTAATAATACAGTAGCACTGGTTAATAGAAATATCAATACAAAAAGCTTCAGTTTCTTCTTTTTAACCAAAGAGAACTTCAGATACTTAACATGTTCATTGGCATGTTTAGCACCACAAACTAACTAGCAAAGTGCACATCAAGGTAGACGAGTGTCAAAACTATGTTATAGGCTGTCAAACTTGAGATATAATTGTCTTTGCTTTATGATAACAGAAGTATAAGATTTTATGAGCTCTTTAAACTATAAGAAGTGGCAGTTGACTTTTTTCCTCATGATTTAGACATTAAGACTCGGAGGGTGCATGAGATCCTTTTCCACAATGCTTCCCTCTTCATAAAGTATTAAACAAACATCTAGTTATCAAATAGCATCTCTTCAGCTATCACCATTTGTATATCTAGTTATCAAATAGCATCTCTTCAGCTATCACCATTTGTATATCTAGTTGTTGAGATGGAGCTTATCTTTCTTTTTCTGTTGATCAGTTTGTCGATTGAGATTGGTAATTAGCTGGTTTGCTGGCTTATGAAAGAAAACAGCTAGCTGGTTTGCTTGATCATATGATTCTCATCAATGTCCTTCAAGAAGTTAAGAAAGAACATGAAAATGAGAAGTTATTTATCTCAGACTTACAACAATTCCTTCTTGCTTGCAGTTTGCAAAAAGTGCATCTATCAAGCAGTTCAACAAACTAAGTGCTGCCCACAATGCAAAGAAGACCTAGGTTCTTCACCTGAAGAGCATCTCAAGTAATTGCTGGACCCATTTCTCTTTCATTTAAGTTTCAATGTTTTCAGAAGTAAATATGTGGTCAGAAACTGAAGGAGAAAATAAGAAAATATGAGATAGTTTATGCTGACCTAAGTCTTTTGATACACTTCAAATAAATGTTGATTATGGTCTGAGAAATATAACAGGAATGGTTAGCAGCTCATCAACAGTTCACTTCATAGGCACACAGTTCTTCAAGAACCATTTTCTTTTTATGAATTTGATCACTTGGCAATTAATGGAAAGCCTTCATAGGACTACAATGTTCAAGGAACCTTTTTTATTTTAAGCCCTTCAAAACTTCACTTCAAATTGGCTGTATTCATTAGAATATGAAGGAGTATAGGGACTTCACTTCAAATTGGCTGCCTCATAGGGGTTGTATGGTATAATGCACTAGCAAAAATAATGCATGCATTAGCTTTGTATATTACCAATACCTTGTTTGGTATCCTTTTTCAACCTATGTATAACTAATGCTCTAATACAAGCATTAGTTATACATTCTATTTGGTATTATCCTATGCACAACTAATACCTAACAATAACAAACCATGGTATTAGCAAAGCAATGGTTTTAATGCATGCATAAGCATAGTTAAACACACAATTGCCAGTATAGTATGGAGTGTATTTTTGTAAACAACCAATTGTTTTTAGAAATTATGCAACGCATGTTATTTTACAACAAACCAAACGGTGGATTAAAAATAATCCTTGCATAACTAATGACTGCATTACTAATACCAGCAATACTAATACACTATATTCAGCATTATTCTTATACACTCTACCAAACGACACCTTAGTTCATTGGGATATATGAGATATTATTCTGTCTACGAGGTCCTCTCTTTGAGATCCTTCAGTAATGGTACAAAAACCTATAATTAAACAGCTGAACAGACCTTCCGGACTGATGTTTCTTTCTGACCCATCACCAGAAGTTTGGCAATTCGATAGATCATTTGTGTCGCTGAGCACATGTCAGGCAGAACTCAAAATCTTCTCGAGCCTACATACCTAACCACATAAGGCAGTTGTGTTATTAAAAGCTATCGCTTTGTTGATTAAAGCGAAGCGATAGAAAGTGAGTGTTATCACTTCATGAGTGAAGCCATGAGCTTCAGTGAAGTGTGTATTTAAAACAATGACACACAAATTGATCCAAATGGGATATACTCGGTTCTTTGAATTTCAACTTTGAGGAGTTGGATTAATGTCGGCATATTGTATAATGTTTTTTGCATATTGTATATTGAATGCTGAAATTAGTCACTTAAATGCAACTTAATTATTATAGTAATAAATTAATCATGTTGGTATTTTTTTTAAAAATCGTAAATTGTGTGTCACTTGAAAAAAAAGTGTACATTTCACTTCTCGCTTATCGCTTCAAGCACCGTGAAATTTGTGCTTTTTAGCCCTTTATGCTTTTAACAACACTGAGTTGCAGCATATAAGGCAGATCAAAATATCTGGCCTCCAATAAGTTAACCCTCCATGGATGGAGGGCACACCAGGGTGGAAACCCTATCTCTACTTTTCTTTTACTAACCTTTTCTTTTATGATTGATAAATCCATTTGAGGCCAACCTTTAAGACAATCACAGCCTTAGGAACTAGGGGATAATGGATCCGTCCCTCTACCCTTCTCCACTTAAACACCAGAATTAGTTCGCATGGTACAGAGATAGAACCTGCAACCTAAGGCACAATTCCTTCAACCTTTGCCACTTGAACTAAGACCTTGGGACTCTTTCACTAACCTCTTCTCTTCTTTATGCCAATGGACTGCATATTTTCAACAGAGATGATGAGAAAATTCAGTTCCTCCTAACTGGAAAAGGACAACTGGAATCAGAAGCTAATGATGTGAAGCAAGGAGCTGGAACTTCCAAGCCACCTGGGTCTAATAATCAGTTTGAGGATCAAGAAATCTCTGGGGAGAAGTTTCATCACAAGCCTGCAGATGCAGAGAAAGAACATACCTTAGATCGCATGTCCTCACAGGAAAGCTCAGCTTTCCCTACAACTGCATCTGCAATTAAGGTAGTTATCAGCTCTTTTCCTTTTTCTCCAGTTAGAAGTTCACTGTATTTGGCATACATTTTTCTAAAATGAATTTGGCCTTAAGTTCGGACTGTTAAGGTAGATATATTCCGCATAACCTCAATATAAAAGTCTGTTTCTTTGAAGATGCCTCAGGTTGCTTGCAGCGTATCAAAAACAGATGCTGGAATAGGTAAGTCCAAGATAGAGGACAAGATCAAAGAGCACAAGAAGAAAAAGAGGAGCAAGAACAGAAGAGCACCCAAGCATACACCAGGTGAAACTAGTAAGACTGAGGAGAAAAAGCCAGATATTGGGCCAGATGACATTCATAAGGACGAAGATGCCAAAGATAGAGAGTCTTCAACACCTGAAAAGCAAGTTGTAGATGAAAAACCAAAGGAAATTTCCTCTTTCTGGTTTACTTTTGTACCACTGAAGGGAGATAAGTAAGTACCATACCAGCCACATCGCTCTCAAGGTTCTTGTCTCATTGATCTGACACAACTTTGTTCTTTTACTCTTGGCAGGAGGGGGCGTAGATTGCCTGCCATTGATAAGTCCTATGTCCATCTCAAGTAAGATTTTCACATGCATGTCAATGCAGCTATTTTTTTAGCATAGACTGAAGTATAGAGTAG
This sequence comes from Anisodus tanguticus, assembly GCA_034509755.1. NCBI lineage: Eukaryota > Viridiplantae > Streptophyta > Magnoliopsida > Solanales > Solanaceae > Anisodus > Anisodus tanguticus. The sequence continues at coordinate 42,326,779 of CM067558.1, forward strand.
ATTGAATTCTTAATTAGATACATGCATGCAAGAGGGGCTAAGCTATTAATTGCATTTCACGAGATAGCATCTAACACTAGCGTTCAATTTCTGTCCTCCATATTGATCTGTCCCCTATATTTTTAAATCTCATTTTCATCACCATGTAAAATGAAATGACTGATTTTTCATCATTTGCAGGGACAGTAGTATCCCAGTATTTGGAATCCAGATGTACATCGCACAGAAGCTAAAGATGAATGATCATACCGAGGTAATGATTTTATATACAGAGTGCTAAGCTATTCTCTAAGTATTGCCTTTTTTTGTTTAATCAAGAAAGTATTGCCTTTATTCATGTAGAAGACGACCACAAGGGTAACAAAAACTTTTGAAAAGAAGTGGAAACCTTTTTGAAAAACTTAAAGGGGAATCATTTAACAACAACATACCCAATGTAATCCCACAAGTGGGGCCTGGGGAGGGTAGGATGTACACAGACCTTACCCCTACCTTTCTGGGGTGGAGAGGTTGTTTCCGATAGATCTTCAACTCAAAAGGGGGAATCGTTCAATTAACTATAAAAGTGCACAAGCAAAACAACTCGTAAACTACATATTTAGCCAGAGACTTCTGCCTCAATCCCCACATTGTGAAACTTCACTGGGTATGTTGTTGTTGTTGTTGTTAGCCAAAGACTTCTGCTTCAGTCCCCACATAATTACTCAAAAACTTGTGACCTAAGCTTTATTTTCAAGAGTCTCTATTTATTGTTATAATGGTAACATTGTTCTTTGCAAGAGTCTCTATCCATCAGATGAAATTTTCCTCTTCATTCTTAATTTACAGAAATACAGAAAAGAGTCGGCCTTTCTTGTGGTTGGGAAACAATTGAGTCAGCTAAAATACAAATTAAGATCCAGCACCAGACATCTGAGCACACACTACAACCAGCTGTCTCTTCAGTTTTCTCAGTTACTAGAAAACTAACGACAAATATTTATGCCTTAATGTATAGTCAAAATTTTGCATTTCTTTGAACTAGTTAGTTATATAAAATCATTTATTAACTACCATTGTCACATCAAAAACTAGGAAATTTTAAACTTTTCCCCTCTATTTGGATTATATACTAATGTTTACTTAACATAGATAAAGGAACCTATGAATGAGAGGGGGAGCAAAACAGTTAAATGATCTCGAATTAAAAAGACGAAAGTGAAACAGATTCTTGTTTTATACTACACGAAGATATGTAGAAAAAATTGTCAAATTACTGCTTTGCCACTGAATCTTTTAATAAATTTTGTGCAGGTGGATGTTGTATGCTGCGGTGAAAAGCTGAAAGGAGATATGACACTCAAGGACATTCAGCTTATATGGATGTCGAACCTTCCCAATTCTGGAAGGAGAAAGAGGAATTGGGACAAAAAGGAGCTTATGATTGAGCTAGGGTACACCAGAAGCGAGAAGCCTGAAACTTCCCAAAAGAAATAAGAAGTGCGGCTATCATGGTTTATAAGCAATGAACTTCCTATCTCACAAGAGACGTAAAGACTATCAGGGGACAATTTCCGTACTTGCATAATAATAGTCTCAGAGCTATTAGTACCTTTCTCTGCTTTATTATCGGCAAACAATCTATGCTTTGGACCTGTGTTATCTAGTTTCATATCAAATATTATGCTATAGACTTCTATATCCTATCATCTAGTTGCACTGGCTGCTTGATCTTTGCATCTCTCACCAATATGCAATATACAATGAGCAGGTTGCATCTTACAATAAGCAGGTTTTCCAGAAAGTCTGATTGACCTTCACTAATTTATACTCCTCTACAGGCAGATGGAAGTAACGCTATTTGATACTTTTTTACCTATCAGCTTAAAATGATAAGAGTTGATACACCTCCAGTTCTGTCTTTCTTCAGCCCATCCATTAGTGCTTGACATACAATTTGTGACTTAAAGAGTCAATTCAAACTCACACAGTCCTATCAAATATTAATTAGTTATGTAACCACATAACGATATTCTTCCAGTAGTTTAAACGCTAGTTTAGTCATATTCAGTTGAAGTGCTCCCTATGCCCCAAATAAAGAATGGCCTACTTCTCTCACTTCGTCATTTAAAAACTTGACCATCTGCCTTGATATACAAATATCTCTCCATCCTTATCCATACAAGATATGTTTGAATTGTCCCAAAATGTTCACTTTACTACTTGAAACTGTTTCCCCAGCTTTTTATTAATTTTAGTATTATACTACTTCAAAAGCTACAATTATGGAATATCGAACTGACAAAAAGTAACTTAGCCCACGATGCTTCCAAACTTCATTGATCAATCAAGTTCTGATAATAAAAATGATACAGAAAGATTACTGTACATTATTCCAGACTTGACATGACGTCTTCTCAACGGACTATTTGTCAAACATGATATGACACTTTATCCTAATATTCTACTCATACTCTCCAAGCAAGTCATTGAGTTACTTTGTAGCAGGTGGAGGGACAAAGTCAGAAGCTCTTGGCTTCTCTTTCCAATTATCTTCATTGATATGGATTCTAAAACAATCTTTCAGTTAGAAATCCAACTTTCCACCTATAAGAAATCTTTAGCTAGTGTCTGTACCTCTTCATACTTCACCTAACTATATTACCATACATGTCATGTAACAAACCATACCAAAGTCGATTCATTTCATTGCATGAGAATTATACTGCTAAGGGTAGACCAAGAAAAATAATCAGAAAAAAGCAACAATCTCTAACAGAAGCTTAACCTTTAAATTAGCCCCCAGGACTTTGGATCAGTGGTAAAGCGCAAAGCCTGAAATGTGGGTTACGCGCACGTCACAAATTCAAACCATGATGTGAACTAAAGCCTAGTATTTAAGAGAAGGGTAGAGGGGCGGGCCCGTCTGCATTGAATTTCGAACCATGCTCCATCTAGCCAACCATGTTGTGAACTAAAGCCTAGTATTTAAGTGAAGGGTAGAGGGACGGGCCCATTATCCACTGATTTTTGAAACATGCTCCAACTAGCCCTCGGTAAATCTCGGTTATCTAGAAAAAAAAGTCTGGACGTTTAAATACAGAAAATCTGCAGCGTCCCCAAGAAGCCACTTGACCTTCATGGTGTTGTCAGCCAGTTCGGCCAATTCATATCTTCTCAGGAGGAAAAGAAAGTGTACTATTAGCATTTAGTTAGGATACTGCATTTTGACAGAAAGACTATCTGCCTAAATGTATAAGATCCCTAAAGCGGGAAAACAAACGGGGGAACTGAACTCATACAAATTAAATGACTTCAATTACCATCCAAGCACCCCAATTTCCCTTTCTCTTGCTATTCCTATTCCTACTCCATCTGCATCAATTTCGTACTAATTATTGACCACTAAAACAACTCTAGAGCAAAACTAGGAATAGTTGATCTCGAAAGAGAAATAGTTTACTCGTGGCCCCGATCCTGGCCTTTCATCTATTTTAAACATTTTTTCCTATAGTTAGCCAAAGCATATATCCTACGACCAGTGACACACCAACCACGCCTCTGCTCTTTCTCGGGTCATAAAGCCTTCTCATCCCTTTATTAGTCTTGCTATTCAATTACCATCCAAGCACCCCAATTTCCCTTTCTCTTGCTATTCCTATTCCTATTCCTATTCCTATTCCTATTCCTACTTCATCTGCATCAATTTCGTACTAATTATTGACCACTAAAACAACTCTAGAGCAAAACTAGGAATAGTTGATCTGAAAAGAGAAATAGTTTACTTGTGGCCTCGATCCTGGCCTTTCATCTATTTTAAACATTTTTTTCCTATAGTTAGCCAAAGCATATATACCTACAACCAGTGACACACCAACCACGCCTCTGCTCTTTCTCGGGTCATAAAGCCTCCTCATCCCTTTATTAGTCTTTCAACCCCCCCCCCCCTCCCATGGACTCTTGTCGCTCCTACTCGACTCTCCCTCTACTAATAAACTTCTCATTAGCCTCTTCACGCCCTGCTAGAGAGCTCCTAATAGAACCAGATCTACAGTGTAACCTATGGGTTCACAGAACTCAGTGGCGGATCCAATGTTACGGTACCAGGTTCATCTGAACCCACTACTTTCGATGCGGATCATAAATTTATGTGTAAGATTCATTAAAATTGCAACAAATCATAGATATAAACCCATAACTTTATAAATATAATAGGTTCAATGCTACAAAACCTTAGAGATTGAACCCATTGAATTTAAATCCTAGATCCGCCTCTGACGGAACTCAATAACTTTTGCTCAAACCCCGTAAGAACCCATAGTTTCAAATCCTGAACCCGCCTCTAGCTCCTAATCCTTATTCTGCAGATCAAAGAGGGACGTCATTCCCCCACTAATTTATGGACCTAATACTACAACTACATGCCAATCTACCGCAGCCTCAAAGTAGGAAATCATAAGTTTCAAATTCTTGATCGCCTCTGGCTCTGCATATGAAAGAGGGAGGTCATTCTCCATTAATTTATGGGACTAATACTACAATTACATGCTAGTTTTAGCGCAGCCTCAAAGTAGGAAACCATAAGTTTTAAATCTTGGATCTGCCTCTGGATCCTAATCCTTATTCTGTAGATCATAGGGAGGTAATTCCTCCACTAATTTATGGACCTAATAGTCGAGGGTCTATTGGAAACAACCTCTCTATTTCTACAAGATAGGGTTAAGGTTTGTGTACACTCTATCCTCCCACACCTCACATGGGATTACCCTAGGTATGTTGTTGTTGTAATCCATGGACCTAATACTACAGCTACATGCCAATACAGCAGTTTTTTTAGTTGGGTCAATGAGTCCGACCAATAATCAAAGAGGGAGGTCATTCCCTCACTAATTTATGGGCCTAATACTACAACTACATGTCAATCTAGCACAGCCTCAAACTACCCCCGCCCCCCTCCCCCCCAACCTCAAAATACCAAAGATGAAGGGTGTTTACTGTCAAAAATCAGTTTTGTTAGTTGGGTCAGTGAGTTCGACCATAAATTATATGCTCTAGAACATGTTATTATAATAATAATACAAGATGGTACAGCATACTAGTATTGATTTATAGAAAAAATCAAAACACCGAGTTCAGCTTATGGTTTCAAATCCTGGATCTGCCTCTGGCTCCTAATCCTTATTCTGCAGATCAAAGAAGGAGGTCATTCCCCCGCTAATTTATGGGCCTAATACTACAATTACATGCCAATCTACCACAGCCTCAAAGTACCCCCACCCCACCCAAAACAAAAGGTGAAGGATATTTTCTGTCAAAATTCAATTTTTTTTTGTTGGGTCAGTGAGTTCGACTAGAAATTATTATTATTATTATTATTATTTTCTTGTTTTGATAATGTGTCCGGCCTGCTTGGGCGCAACTCGACTAATTCCACGGGACCATGTTATTATAGTAATAATACAAGAAAAAGTACTAATAAACGTTAAACCTTATCATTATTCTTAGAGAAGCTGTGCTTAAACAAACAAACCAATAACCTAAAAGATGGAACAGTATACTACTATAATTGTTTATAGACAAAATAAAAGCATGGAGTTCAGCTAAGAAGCATAGTAAACAGTAGAAGCACATGAAAAAATAACAGTGTTAAGAAATATGGTGTACCTGCAAATATGAAGACAGTATAAATGAGAGAGAGCCCTTAGAATTTTTGGGGAAGAAGACGTTATAACTGTTTGCCTTTATATTAACGGAGTCTCCCATTTAATCTGTTTTACTTTTATTTCTATTTTTATTTTTATTCTTATCTTATTTTTAGTTTATTTTTTTGATAAATTCGGTTGACTATGTCCATCAAGTTAACATTTTAAGTTGCCCCGGGCCACAGACGAGTTGGTAAGTGGCAAGGTGATTGGGGTATAACCACTCCGACGTCGCGGGTTCGAATCCGTGTGGTGACAGTCTTTGCTGAAATATTGCAAGGGATGTTGTTGGGTTCGTGTCCCGTTGGTCCTCTCCCTTGCAGGGTTGTCACACGCGCATATCCCTCGATTGACATCCCACCTGGCCAAGAGGCCTCTGGTACAGGTGGGGGGTTTTGCCTTCAGGACTTTCCCCTTCACAAAGTTAACATTTTAAGTTTGATCAGTTCAGGACGGACACTTTCTGTCTTTGTCGAACTGCCTTGACGTCTTGGCAGGCTTTTACCTGCTTTCCTTCCCTTACTGGACAATTTCTTTTAGCTTTAATGTGTTTAGGGTACGAGGGTCTCATTGGCGTGCATTCAGTAGGAATTGAACCGACTAATTCGTCAATTATGTGTTGGCCGTTTTAACCATTCGATGTTCTAACTTTTTTGGTGTCAATGTAATAGCTATGAATAAACGTCAAAACTACATTTCAGACAAAAAGTATATTTCAAAATAAGTAATTTTTGGAATCTTGGCCAAACGACTGACCAATAATAGTCTGTTTGGCCAAGCTTTTAAAAAGTTTAAAAAATGTAAGTTGTTTGGTCAAGTTTTTAGGGGGGAAATATTTTTGATTAGTAACAGAAGCTGTAAAAAATTCAAAAATATCTTAAAACCGTAGTCAAATACAAATTGTTGCTACAATATTAAAAAAATATTTTTTCAAATTGATTGGTCAAACATAAATTATTACTTTACAAAAAAACACCTTATAAAATAAGCAAATCTTGAAAACGGATTATATACCGCACTTTTTGGCACTTGATGGACTGCGCTTTTTTCGTTTTCGTGGGTAAAAGTATTAAGGTGAAATTTGTGATATACCATTGCAGCAATTCTTTAATAAATCATGAAGACATTGATATCTTTTTGTCAGAAAATCCTGTATAATCCATCTTGGCTTATAGGAACTTTTATCTGAGTGTTTTTTGGTTTACAGTAAAAAAAATGTGAGAAATTCAATCATATAAACTGATAGGATAAAGAATTAGATAGCTAGAAACTAGCATGTTTAGAAAGAATAACTAGCATATGTATATATCTATATCTATATTTATATCTATATCTATATCTATATCTATATCTATATATTATTAAAATTTAAAGAAAAAAGCGTCACCTTAAGTCAAGTGGTAGAACCAGGAAAAGACACATACAATCTATTAACTAATTTAGTCATGTGGCATCACCAGGATAAGCCACATATAACTTATTAACTAATAATTAATTCAAGTGACATTCTTTAAAAATATTTATTATTTAAATTAATCAACTTAAATAATAATTTTAAATATTATTAATGAAACCTTATCTTGAGATCAATTGAAATACTAATAAATATCCTTCATATGGTTAATATTTGAACAGAGCAATGGTAAGTTGCTTAGTTGACAATGGCACCCCAAGATATTTGAAAGGGAGTTCTCCAATCTCATAGCCCAAAAGTTCAATAATATCCTCTTTTGTGTAACTATCTATCCCTCCAAAATAAACCTGGCTTTTTCTGAGGTTGGCCTTAAGTCTTGAAGCCTCTGAGAACTATTTGAACTTATCATTCATCAACTGGACTGTTAAACAAGGTAATATACCTGTGATATACACTTGATATACATAAGTGTATATCACGGGTGCTTAAGGCAGCAAGCCCATCACGGGTGATGTATATTTGGTGTATATATTGTTGGTTACATAGATGTAGCATCCCCTCTGGTGAACATTACCAGATCATCGGCAAAACACAAATGTGTGATTCCCAATTTTTGACACCTAGGATGGAAAAATCAGGATTCTCTTTTAAACTGGCCATGCATCTGTTCAGATACTCCATTGCTAGTACAAACAGGTAAGGGGACATAGGATCCCCTTGTCGAAGTTCTCTTCTTGCCTGCATTGTATCAGACAGTGTCCCATTTATCATGAAGTTATAACTCACAGTAGTAACACATGTCATAATCCATTTGACCATTTTGCTTGGGAAGCCCAATTCTTTGAGTACGTGTTCAATAAAACACCACTCTATTGAGTTGTATTCCTTTTGGATGTCCACTTTAATCATGCATCTGGGAGAAATTTGTTTCCTTGTGTAACCTTTCACCAATTCATGGCTGAGCACAATGTTGTCTGAGATCACTCTTCCAGGAATAAAGACTGACTGATTATGTATCAATCACCAGTCTAATCCTGTTAGATATCACCTTAGAGATCACCTTGTAGAGAATGGAGCAATATGCTACTGGATATTGATATCTACACTAGTCAGAGTCTCAGCTTGGGACCCTAATAAGCCTTTATAAAATTTCAGTATCTCTTCCTCAATCTCCCCATGTTTATGGAGCATATTGCCAGTAGTACTCTTAAGAATAGATATACTGTTTTCACTAGATCGAGCTTTCATACATGCAAAGAAATACTTGTTGTTACCATCACCTGCGCCTATCCAATATGCTTTGGATTTTTGTTTAAGAACCTTTTCTTGAAATGTCAGACCATTTTTGTAGGTTTGCAAGTACCTCTCTTCTGAGACTCATTGTTGATAGAAATAACTGCAGGTGTGATGACCCTTTTAGTCTGATCAACTTGTGTTAACGGCGCTTGCTTGTGGAGCTTGCATATGTATATCTGTGGCATTCTTAGGAACCCATTGCTTGGGAGGTTCTTTTTTAGATCCTCTGGCTTCCTATCTGTCCTTCCCCTGGTTTCGTCCATCCCTCGTGATCTCTTCGCTGCATATGTGTCCAAATCTGCTACATTTTTGGCAAAAAGATAGGTTTCCAATCATAATCCACAGATTGAGTGAAAGTTCTACCAGTTGGGTCGACTATATCCACCTCATTTGGCAACTTTTGAGCTACATTTATATCCATCAAGACCCTTGCATAAGGTCACCCTCTTCTGTTTGGTAGTACATTCATCTGCGTAGAGAGGATTGCCCAATCTACTAGCAACTTCAGTCCCCCAACAGTTGAATGGGAGGTATGAAAATCTCACCCAGAGTGGCATAGAAGTAGGAAACTCTTGTTGGAAATCAAAATTCTGAGACCAAGGCTTTAGCACTATAGGCCTGCTGTTCAAAGTGTAAGGATCAACATACAGGACCTCATTTCTATCCGTAATACTTTGAAATTTAGCTATATAGAAACCATAATCATGTAAGTACAGCTCCGGCATAGCAACATTCCAATACCCAGTAATATAATTGAAAGAGAATAATTCTTTGATTATTTTCATTAGTAACATTTCAATACCCAGTAATATAATTGAAAGAGAATAATCTCTTTGATTATTTTCATTAATCTAAAGGGTTTATATACATGATATACAATAGTAAACCTAGCTTATAATTACGGAAATCAAATATACATTTTTCTAATATAAGACTACTACCATAATTACAGTTTACTGTTAAGAGTCTCACATCGGATATAAAATGGGAGCCTGGACTCCTTATATGGACTTGGACAATCCTTACCCTACAAGTTATCTTGGGTTGAGTTAGGCCCAAAATCAATTCTTTACATGGTATCAGAGCCAGACTTATTCCAACGCTCCAGTTAACAAGGTCTGGGCGTGCGGATAAGTGTTAAGAGTCACACGTCGGATATGAAATGGTAACATATACTCCTTATATGGACTTGAACAATCATCACCCTACAAGCTATCTTTTGGGGTTGACTTAGGCCCAAATATCATATGTTTACCTTTACTAATACAAGATCTTTAATAATATCAGAGAATATACGTTGTACTACGTATATTCTATCAATAATTATGCATTTGTGTATATGTAGGTGTACCCCCACGATATTACATGGGCGTTCTCCCATTCAGCTGTTTTCGTCGCAATCACTGCTTGTGTTAGGAAGAGCTAGAATCGCATTCTCATCTTTCCGTGGTCTTCCCTGACCTCGTTTCGCCATTCAATTGGTGAGGTAGGTGCACGTTAGAAGATGGAGCTAAACATGCATATTTTGCTAATTAAATATGAAATATTTAAATCAAGATAAAAACATCTTAAATTTAAATAATATTCTTTTTCTTATCTTCTTTTTTGAAATAAAAAAGTATTAGAATTAAATAGGAAATTCAAATTTGAATTGGACTTGAAAGATGAAATGTTTAAATTTGGAGTTGTAAGCGAAAGAGAAACAAAAGAAGAAGAATTAAAAATTGATTTTATCTCCTAAAATTTTTGTAATACATAGTAACTGATTTCTTTAGCCGATTTTGCTATCCTTTTATTGGGATATTTAATGCAATAAAAAATGGAAACTGATTTTATCTTCTAAAATTTTGGTAACTGATCTCCTAAAATTTTGGTAAGTGCTATATATTAAAGTGAGAAAAAGAAAGACATATGGTAATTCTAAAACAAAATTAGATAGGTTAGATATCTTAGTTACAACAGTAACAACAAGTGAAATTCCGAGTATTGGGAAGGTAAAGTATAAGCAGATTTTACCTCTAACTTGTTAAGTAGAGATGATAGGTTAGATATCTTAGTTACTATAAAATTAAATTTAAAAAATAATTAAATATCTATATATAATCTATACATCTATAACTAAATTTTAAAAAAATCTGGTGAAGCAAAGTGGCATCTCAAATAGAAGCCAACTATTATTTGGCAAAATTTCTATATATACGGTGTCAAAGCTTACCAATTTTTAATTAGAACCAGTTGAAATTTCTACATGTACAGTAACTTATTTTTTTGCCAAACAATTGATTTTAATGCAATAAAAAATAATTATATCTCCTAAAATTTTGATAACTGAATATATCTCCTAAAATTTTGGCAACTGACACATATGCGGTAACTTATTTTTTCCTTAGATTGGCTATCTTTTTAATACAATAAAAAATAAAAATTGATCACATCTCCAAAAAATTTAGTAGCTGTACCAGTAACTTAAGAAATAAAAGAATTAAAATAATGCAATTTGTACAAAATGTCGTGGATAACTACCCAGAAACCCCCACTACCCAAACAATAACTTTCTTCAAACAATGTGGAATCTCCCCACTACTTTCACACACTTATAAACGTGGCTAATCTTTTCATCATATTATCACTATGTTTCTTTTGGGAGTCTTGTAGTAACTGGTAAAGTTATTGTCATGTGATCAGAATGTCATTGGTTCAAGTCGTGGAAACAACCTCTTTGCATTAAGACTGCGTACAATAGACCCTTGTCGTCCGGCCCTCCCCGAACTCCGCGCATAGCGAGAGCTTAGCGCACTGCCTTTTTTTTTCCTTTGAATCTAGATAGCCCAAAAGATGGTGTGTGGTTTCTGTTGATTTCTTACTTGCTCTATGATATTTGCGGATGATTAAGACAAATGTCATTGACACTTGAATATGTTGGGACTTGCCAAGAGAGTTGGAGCGAGGTATGGATCTGCTTCTATCATTCATTTTGAATTGAAGATAAATATTTTAATTTTTTTTATCATTGTTATACTATCTGCAGTTTGATTTTGAATTAAAAAATAAATATTTTTATAAATTTACATCAAAGATAAAATCTTTTTAAATTCCTTTGTGATTATCCTACTTATCTGCAATTTAAATTGGAGTTTAAAAATAATTTTTTATTACTTTAGATTTGCAAATGATGGTTAAATGAAAAATAATATGTACATTAATAGAACCCAGGTATGAGGGGCACTCTTTAATGCCAACAAAGTTTTTCATAAATTTCATTTGGACGTCGTTGAACATTGCGGTGTCATATACAATGTTATAAATCGTATTTTTCATGAAAATGATGGTTAAATGAAAATATATATAGAAAATCTTTTGGTGATAATTTATATATCTACCAAAGTCAAGTAGATATTTAAATACGGTTTTTAGATATGTTTATATTTGTAACGATAATGATAAAGTCTTGAATATAACTTTCCGTATACCAAAATTTATACACGTAAGAAATACAATTTAAGCTAAGTCCTAAAGCAGGTTTATACAGAGAGTGTTCATGACATATGATCAGAGAGGAACAACAAAAATTTTAAGTGAAGGAATTTCAAGAAACACGTCAAAGCTTTAAAAATATAGATACATTTTTCATAATTTAAGTTGAGAGATTATTGCACATAGTTCTCTTAATTAATGCATTCTTATTTGTTTTCAACCATGGTATATTTTGAGTTGTTTGTATCAAAAGTTATATAATTATCGTAGTGTTTGCATTTTATCAAAATTGTTATTTGATAATTGTGCGTATGTATTTATAAGATTTGTTATCTTTGATTTTATAAAGTTTATGTTATTAAGTACATTGCATTGGAAAATAAGATGCCAATTATATTCTTATAAAATTAAAATGATATGATGTGTTCAAATAATTACTTTAATAACCTCCGCGCATCGTGCGAATGCTAATAGAAAAAATTCTGAAATAACTGAGTATTTTTATACGGGACATGAGTATATATAATGTTACAATAGAAGAAGAAAGTTTATATATTAGATATTTATGTATGACTAGACCCTATAAATATGAAGAATATACTAAGATAGTACTCATGAAATTTATCCAGTATTAGTTTAGTAAAATGAAAAGACGTCTATTAATCCAAAACATATATTTTAACACTGTGGATGTGTTTGGTATGCAAGAAATTTCTTTTCTAAAATTATTCTCTATATACTTACATAACATCGGAAAATGTGATAAAATCACTTATTTTCATAAAAAAAATATGTTTCAAAATTTATTTTCCTTTCTCCCAAACACACCCCCCCCTCTCTATATATATATATATATTAATATTACTTTAATTTGTGAACGATAACTGAATACATTCGTTCGGTTCATCGATATTTAGTATTGTGGCATGACGATTAGTTTAATTAGATCATAATTAGTCGCTGATTAAGCATGTGCATGCACTAGTGTGACAGTAGGTGAGTAGGTTAACAACGAGACAAATGCAACTAGTGAAAGGTGACGTGATACAAGTAGTAAATATTTATCCGTGCTTGGTGTTCATAGCATTTTAAAAGGTTAAAAATTACAATAACAATCCAATATAATCCTATAAATGGAGTCTGAAAAGGTAAAATGTACGAAGTTATTTTCGATATAACCTCGACAAGCAAATAAAGAAGCTATAGCAAAATACTTAAAGATTCAAAATAAAAATACACATCAATTATTATTTAAAAAAATATATATATGTCTTGCATTTATTGCAGAGGCGAGGGTTCCTAGAGAGACTCTAAATATTTGTGAACAACTTCAATTAAATAAGGATTTAGTATTCGAGGTGAATCAAATGGAAGACGATTATGCAAATAGCGATAAAGTCATAACTTTAATTAAAGAGATTCAAAATATGAAGAAGTGAACCTAAAAAGAAGTCACGGAGACTTAACATCTATCACATATACAATAACAACAACAACATATCCAGTGAGATCTCACACTGTGGAGTCTGGGAAGGGTAGAGTGTACATTGACTTTACCTCCACCTTGGTAGGTAGAATAGTTGTTTCTGGGAGACTCTCAGCTGAAGACAAAACATAATCACAAGCAAGACAATCAAAACAAAGCAGGAGTAAGTATTAAAGAGTAAAGCAAGAGAAACGATCATACTCAGATAATCTACCACATATACGTAAAAAAAAATCTTATATTATAATATAATTTTCTGATTATAAAGATTTTAATGAACCCTTTATACCCCTAACTTCGCCCTGCATGCAAGTACATTTCTGAGACCAAGAGTGAATTTGGTACGAATGAAAATGTTTTCTTGAAAAACAAGCGAATTTCTTATTTGTTTTTTAGTGTTTGGTAAGTAACCAAAGAATAGTATCACAAAAGCATTTATATGTAATCTAACAAAATACTATAGAGGTGAGATGTGATATGTGATATGGAGTAAGAGTTTGAGGGGGAGGGGGGTGGGGTTGGGAACATTGGGTGGGTGAGGAGGAGACAATGAACTTAAAATGCCATTATGAAATTTGTTTTTCCTACTCTCATTAGAGATGTCATTTTTTTCATTTTTAAGAAACTTATTTTCTAGAGAAATATTTTTAAAGTATTTTAACCGATCAAACATAAAAAAAATATAAAAAAAATATTTTCCTCCGTACCAAACACACCACTAAAGAAAAAGAGAAAACAAATGAAAACCGAAGAGAATAAACATAAGCAGGAAGGGGATAAGCATGTAGAAGTTCAGTTCCATTTGGGGCCCTTTGTCATGTTGTTCATATTGGCTGTTTTTGAACTCACTCATCAAAGTCATCCAAGAGATTATTAAAGGGATGGGACAAACAAGATATCATAAAGAAATGGGGAGTTGTTTAACTAATGTTTGAGTCAAAAGATTCATCATTCTAATAAGATTCCGAATTTGTGGTGCTGAGTGATTGGCAACTAAAATGATTTATCCAAAGCTGCTTTCTCCCCCTAATGTTCTAAAGCATTGAATAAATTTCCAACAGTAATTTTCTCAAAAAGAATTCAAATATGATACAATAAAAATCACTTATAAAATAAGTGAAGGTAAATCTCTATAATAAGCATTAATAGATAGCATGATATAAAAGTTAATTAGTTTGCTATAAGGTTGTCCAGTGGGCCAGGACAATCCGATCCAGCCCCGGCCCGCCTCGGTACCCGCCTTGAACCCCCTTTTAAAATACGGCATAAAAAATGTCAGTAGCGAGGTTCGAACTCGAGACAAGACTAGGGCTCGTCCCGCCCTTCCCGATCCCACCCCATCCCCCCCCCCCCCGTCCCACCTCCCTTTGCAGAAACTAACCGTTTGTGACGTTGCACAAATGATCACTTTCAATTTTAGTCGTTGGTAACGACCATTTTGCCCCCCCCCCCCCCCCACACACCCCATAAATTCACTACCCCCTTAATATTTATTTTTAACCCCTAAGTTAGTATATTTACACATTAACACTAGGTGAAATTCTTTGTATGAACAATTATTTGTTGCTCACGAGTATAGAAGACCTATAGCTTTATTATTTAACGTCCACAATCAAAATCCAATGGATATACTTGTAAATGATGATTGGGATAAAATTTTGGAACTTATTGTAGTCTTAGAGAAATCTTTTCTAGCTACTAAGAATTTTTTGGTATTTATTATCCTAC
Source organism: Anisodus tanguticus (assembly GCA_034509755.1). NCBI lineage: Eukaryota > Viridiplantae > Streptophyta > Magnoliopsida > Solanales > Solanaceae > Anisodus > Anisodus tanguticus. Next base: position 42,341,858 of record CM067558.1, read on the forward strand.
TATTTCATCTATGTCATTTTATATAACTCTAATATTTTTGTTATTTCATGAATATATGAAAAAACCAACTTATGCTCCAGCTATTGCAAAAATATTTGTAAAATTTATAAAATATTTTTTTACCTATTCCCACTATTTATTTTATTTGTGATGTATTAAATCCTACTATTAAAGTAGACGGTTGTAATGTCCTTATTGAAACGATTTATGAATGCTTATAAATACTTTCAACAGACCCAACTTACGAACCAACTAAAGAAGAAGTTATGTCTAGCATACAAACACAATGCAAAAATATGTATTGTGGTTTCTGCTTCAAATTTCAAGGCCTTCGAAATAGAATGTTTAGTGGTTCAAGTTCTTCACAAATTAGCGAGTTTGATGTTTATGTTTTGCAGGGTGTTGCACCGATCGAATCAATTGCCAACAAAAATGGACGTGAAGACTTGCTGAAATACTGGAGGGAGAATGAGAAGACATTTTTGACTCTATCAAAAATGGCCCGAGATGTGTTGAATATTCAAGCACCATCAACAACTTCTGAAAGCGTTTTTTATGTTGGAAGGTTTCAAATAGGATAGCACAACACTCATTGGCGTGAGACAATTTGGAGATTGCAGTTTTATTTAGAGATTGGATTAGAGCGAAGCGTAGAAGGTGCAGTAAAAAAGAGATCAATGAAGAAGACGACTACAACTACAACGAAATCTTATTCGAGGGAGCAGGAAGCAACATTGAACAATTTGACCAACAACTTTCAATTCCAACAGAAGATCCTCAAGAGATTGTCGGAAAATTAGAAAATGTATGGTTGGATATGTAATTTTTTTAATGGCAATTTTACTATGTGATTTGCAATTTTTGAACTACGAAACAAAGTTGCAATTTTGAAATTGTATTACAAAAAAAATCATATTTCTATTAAATAATATAAGAGGCAATTAGCCTTGAGATGTTTTTTCACTATCTTGTTCAATTATTTAAGTGTTTAAATATATATAAATATATCCCGTCCCCCATATCCCGGCCCGCCCTATTCGGCCAAGCCCGATCCCGACCCCCCACCATGTCCCCCCAAATCTCGTCCCGTCTCATCCCATCCCACTAGCCACCCTTGCTATCATATGTTAAAATTCATTGATATTGTAAAAAAATTATAATGTCAGTATAGAGATTTTTTTTTTCTGGTTTTCCACGCCTAGCGTCTCATACCCGCTTTGGAGTTCTACTAATTTGGATTTGCATTGAAAAGTTCACTTTAGAAGATAAAATGCTCCCTAATCCCTACTAAGGATGATTTTATTTTCATAACTCAAGCGATTTAAGCCAAACGCAAGATCACTGGTCAAGAATAGAGAGATGTTTACAATTCCATCACAACTATGGTTGTGTATATAACCAAAAAATTGGCTTTGAGGAGCAGAGCTTGAGAAAAGGAACAAAAAGGAGATCTATAAAAGGTAATAGAAGAAACTCAACTAAAGGAAAATGATAGAGAAAATCTAAGATATCATTAGGCTCTTGACAAACTCAAAAAGTTAAAACTTTTTTTTGCAGCATCCTTTAAAAGAATCAAGATAACTGTGTGCAATAGTAAAGAAGGGTAATTAAATGTCAACAATCAAACATTGAAAAAGGGAACAACATCAGCTAATTGATCTTAAGTCTTAACTATAGACAAAAGTAATAATTTGAGTCTGGATAAAGTTGGAGAGTCGTGGTAAAATAACAACCAACGTAAAACTAATCATGATGTTAGTCGACCCTAACTTGCCATAAGTTTTCGCCATTCTTCCCTAAGATGTCTGAGCCAGATCGAAGAAGCGAGCAACAGATAGAGGAATCCTCACTCAACAACAACAACATACCCATGAATCCTCACTCATAGATATGAATTGAAAAGTTGTCCTTTCTTTAATAGTGTTTAGTAATGATTATCTTTTTATTTCACTTGCAATTTATAGACCTTTTAGAACACCGTCTATAAATCTTTTTTAACAAACTGAAAATTTTAAGAAAAAATATTAAATCACGATCTAAAATATTGTAAGCTAATGCAAACGTTAGTCGACAGTTTAATATTTTGTCCGTAAGGTTGAACAATTTATGAGCAAACATTATACCCGAATTTAACATTATTTTGAAAGGGTAATTTCTCAAAGATTATATTTGCACTTGTAGATTAGAGACAAAATCTAAGTAGTAGCTAAAAAAAGGTCATTTGCGTAAATCGGCTCTAACTTGCTTGGAATTGAGACGTAGATATTATTCTGGTATGAAAACAAGAAATTACCATAAAGATCAGAAGATACATACATTCTTGCTCAATTAGATCTTCACTTACACATTAACAATGGAGCATATGTCATTATTTTTGTGGGAGATTTTAAATAAAATGCTGAGGTACTAAAAGAGTACACTAATCTATAAAAGATTCACTATTTTCAATAATCGAGAAATCTCCGAGGGCATTTTAAATAGGTCTACTCCTCTTGTATCCACTTGAATCTCCTTCAGATGAAGCATCAGCAGATTTAGTGAAAGAAGTTGAAAGATCTGCATAGAGATCAACTACCCTTCTGATATTATTGTTAAGCTCTCTGATTAAACCAACATTTCTGTTCAAACTATCAGGGATTTTGGACTCATGATTTTGATTAATCTCATTGATTAATAGCCTGTTTTGATCCAATATATTTTGTACTTGACCAAGATTCTTCTGAAATGTCTGCACAATTTTGCCATCTATTTGTGTATCCCCTTCCATTTCTCCTCTTTCAATTCACGACAAGCCAGCAAATTTAGATCCTAAATAAGGACCAAAGAAATAGAACAAACAATAATGAGGGAAGGAAAAAAAGATAATTTTTTTGAAAAAAAAAAGAAAGATAACTTTTGATGGTTCTTTTTTAGGGATAATACATATTTTCCTCCTGGACGTGTCTTGTTTTTCTCCAATAGAACACTTAAACTTCGCGAGGTACTATGACCCCTTTGTACTTCTTAGAATTGTAATAAATACATTCTTCTCAACCCACCCGGCACACCTGTCATGGACAGTATTTCCATGATGGGATGGGAGAGCGTGTGAAAAACACGGCATGTGCCGGGTGGGTCGAGAAGGTTGTATTTATTAAGTGTTCTAATGAAAAAAAAGGAATAAATCCAGGGGATCTAGGTACCATCTCAGTTTTTATTTAGTTTGAGGAAACCTCATCATCAAATCTTGTCATAAGTACTTGCTATATAGTATCAAGAAAAGGCAAAATACATCACCAATTAGTGTACTGAGATAAATAAGATTTCTAGATTCTAATCTAGAAGTTTTCGGATTCAAATTTTTGATATGAAAAAAAACTTAATGTAGTTCTTACGCTATCCGAATTAAAATTAGTTGAAACACCAATACGAAGATCGAATAACCAGTAACAAAGAAAAAGGCACAGATAAAAGATGAATTGTTTAAGATAATTTCTGCACAAGAGACAACATCTGAACCTGATATCATGATTTTCCCCCCTAAGAAACATGAAATAATGCAATTATTGATATCATTATTATTTTCTTTACTGTACTAATTATTATCTATTTATTATTTAAGGTATGATGAGATGTAAAAAAAAAGCAGATCCCATTTTTCCATAAAAAAGGAACCTTTTTAAGTGTGTACTCTGTTTATATACCCAGATATGACAAGTCCAACTTTTTTGTCAGGGGTATTTTTTTCTAAGACACATTTTCCTCAAGAAATATAACAGAGTGAAAAAAGCCGGATCTTTTTAAAAAAACGTCATACGTACTTTTGTGTTTCCGATCTAAAGTTCTAAAATAAATATAGTGTCAATGAAAATGAAAATAAAAATAAAAAGATAATACCCATTTGCAGTATCAAACAGGCAACCAATATAAAATCTTGAATAACAAAAAGAAGCCAAAATCAAGAATTCAAAGTTTGAATCTTTATATGGATATACTTTTACAATTGCAGAAGCATAAATTTCCAAAACAAATAATAACCCAGAAAAGAACAAAAAAATAAAAATAAAGAAGAATTATACACTCAAAAGTCTGAAAATCCATTTTAAGTTTCTCTCGTTAACACATTAATTTAGAAACAAAAACAAAAATATCCACTCACTAAAAGGTGTAAAAATCTATGACTTTTAGCAGATGAACAGATTTAGTGGCCGTTTAGCTATGAATATTTTTTACTTTTTTTCGGAGTTGAATTCCAGAAATCATATTAGAATATAAAATTTCGGAATACAACTTCATTTGAAAAATACCAAAAAAGATTTTTTTTAACTCCAAATCACAAAATAAAATTTGAAAAACTACTCTAATTTTTATTCATGGTTAAACGGAACTTCAATTTTCAAATATCATTTTCTTCAGATTTCACATTTTTTATGATCAAACGGGTCCTTAACAAATTACCAACTTGGGAACTCATATTAACTTCCAAAACTAGACCACAAAATTATTAACTTCTCCGTATAAACTTTCACAATAAATAAAGGAGAAAAGAAAAAGGAAGAAGAATGAAATAATTACAATTTACTACTCATGTATTTATAAAGATTAGCTGCTCTTTACATACCTTGAAATTTTGTGAACATGATGAAATGATCGGCAATTGAATCGAATATTTGGATAGAGAGAAAAGGGAAGAACACAGAGAAAATAGAGAGAGAATATGTAGATTTGACAGTCTGCGTTGTGTGAATATTGTATTTATGAGAAAATCATGTGATATGATGACTTAAGTCATATAATTACTTAGTTAGTTGACTACTATAAAAAAAAAAATATGTTACTGAGCAATGATTTATGATATATATAAGATTACAAGAATATTTATTTTAATATAAATTAGGTAACTAATTAATATAATTACAAAAGGATTATAATTCTATCTAAAATAGGAGATATACAATAAATGAAACAATATTGGAAAATATTCTATTACACCCCCGCAGTCGAAGCGGGAAGTTTTCGAACACTAAAATTAGCTCGAAAATTATCAAATAGTATGCGCGAAAGTCCTTTGGTGAAGATGTCGGCAATCTGATATCTGGAAGGAACATGAAAGACACGAACCTGACCACGAGCTATTTTTTCGCGAACGAAATGAATGTCCATCTCAATGTGTTTAGTGCGTTGATGTTAGACGGGATTGCCGGAAAGATATATCGCAATAATATTATCGCGGTAGACCAATGTTGCCTTTTGAATCGGGCAAGGAAGCTCAAGTAGAAGATTACGGATCCAACAAGACTCAGAGACGACGTTGGCAACACCTTTGTATTCTGCTTCTACATTGGATCGGGATAGTGTAGGTTGCCTTTTGGAAGACCAAGATAATAGGTTATCTCCGAGAAAAATGCAATAATCAAACGTGGAGCGTCGGGTGTCAGGACATCCACCCAGTCAGCATCAGAATAGGTAGTGAGACCAGTGAGCGAATACCTGTATAGATGTAATCCGAAGTGACATGTACCTTGGACGTATCGTAAAATACGTTTGAGGGCATGTATGTGTGCTTCCGTATGACTGTGTATCTGCAAGCAGATTTATTGCACGACATAGGATATGTCTGGTCTCGTGAATGTGAGATACTGCAGTGCCCCAGCCAGGCTACGATAGTGAGTCGGGTCTGAATATGAAGGGTCGAAATCAGCGTTGAGCTTGCAATTGGTGTCTATAGGCGTGTGGGATGGTTTGCACGATGTCATGCTTGCACAGTCAAGAATATCTTCGGCGTAATTCTTATGACATAGAAATAGGCTGCCAGAATGTCGAGTGACAGAGATGTCCAAGAAATAACTCAGAGGGTCCATATCTTTCATAGCAAACTCAGAGGAAATGAGAGACATAATGGACCGACGGAAAGTATAAAATGATATGGTGAGGATGATGTCATCAACATATAATAATAGGTAAGCCATGTATGTACCCTTGTTGTAGATGAACATGGACTGATCGAATCTGCTGTGTGAAAAAACGATGGAGGAAACATAATCGGTGAACCGCTGGTACCATGCTCGAGAAGCATGTTTCAGTCCATAGAGCGATTTCCGCAACAGACACACATAATCCGGATGAATAGGATCCCTGAAACCTATAGGCTGATGCATATATACCGTTTCATGAAGATCCCCATGTAAGAAGGCATTCTTGACATCAAGCTGATGAATGGGCCAAGACTTGGATATGGCAATGCTGATGACGATCTGGATGATTGCGGGCTTTACAACCAAGCGGAACTTTTCATCACAGTCCACTCCCACCTGTTGAGACCTGCCATCACCTACAAGACGAGTCTTGTACCTCTCAAAAGAACTATCAAATTTCTTTTTATGTCTAAAATTCACATTGAACGAATAATGTTAGCATCAGGTGGACGGGGTACTAGGTCCCACATCTTATTATCAATAAGAGCATTATATTTTTCAATCATTGTGGCTTTCTAATTAGGGTCGGACACGACATCCTTCGGGTTACGAGAGACAGGGGAAGGGACAACTGAAATGAAAAGGTTAAACAACCATTTAGATTTATGATTTTTGTGCATGGCACGGGTTTCCATGGTCCGAGAGTGTGTCTCGGGATGCGGAATGGGAGGGGGGGTTTACTGCGGGACTATCGGGAAGAGAAGAAAGGGCAGGGGTGACGGTACTGGCTGGCCGAACCTCGGTTTGCCGAGAGGTGGCTGTGGAATCACCCTGAGGCGGGCTGTTCCGGGCCACCGTCTGCAGAACCGGGTGTGCAGCTAGTCTCGGACTGGCTGAGGTGGTGGCGGGTGCCGGGGTCTGGGATGACGAACTATGTAAATGGTGAATTAGAAAAGGGTTTAGGCCATCATCTAGGAAGTCGTAGGAATGTCAAGGCGGCGAGTGTAGAGAGGCAAAGGGGAATTGAGACTCATCAAATAGGACATGACGTGAAATAATAATTTTACGGCTCGACAAGTCATAGCACGAGTAATCACGATTTGTAATTTGTCGGATGGAGAGGGTAACAAAGACATCGAAAAATACGCAAGTGTTGGTAGGAGGGGTTCCTACGAAACAGAATTTGGGTAGGCGACCGTTGAGATAGAGACTTATTTGGGATTATGTTTAGGAGATATGTGATCATGAAGAGTGCGTAATGCCAGAATTGATGGGGAATTGAGGCGTGAGCAAGTAGGACACGAATGAGGTTGTTTATGGTTCGGATTTTCCATTCGGCTTTACCATTTTGGGAGGATGTGTGAGGGCTGGAAAAATGAAAGGTAAGACTGTTTTTGGAACAAAACTGTTTGAATTGGTTATTATCGAATTCTCTGCCATTGTCACATTGAAAACATTTAATGCTCTTTATAAATTGTGTTTTTACGAAAGCATTAAATGAAGAAAAAATGGGGTAGACCTGAGATTTATTTCCAATTGAAAAGTCCATAGAAAGTTGGAATAATAGTCCAAAAATAACACATAATATCGATGGTCAGCCGTACTCAAAATAGGAGATGTCCATCAATCACTATGTATGGTATCGAAAGTCATTAAAATACAATTTGTGGATGCAGAAAATAGTAATTTGACGTGTTTTCCAAAAACGCAAGATTCACATATAGGAGTCCTAGAAATACGATTGCAATTAATAAAATTATTTTTCCTAAGGGAGCGTAAAAGAGAGTCTCTCAGATGTCCTAATCTAGAATGACATAATGAATATGATCCTTGATTTTATTGATGAATGATTTATAATATATATAAGGTTACAAGAATATTTACTTTGATACAAACTAGGTAACGAATTAACCTAATTACAAAAGGATTATAATTCTACATAAAATAAGAGATATACAATTAATATAATTAATGAAAGAATATTGGGAAATATTCTATTATACTAATCTTTCGCCTTATCGATAAGTGTTTAGTTTGTCGAGAGTATATCAGAAACTTCTTTACCCGCAAAGATAAATGTAAAGTCTGCATACATAATACATCTTACCTTCTCCGGACCCAATTTTATGACATTACACTAAACATATTGTTGTTGTTGGTGAGTGTTCAATTCCCCACCTTGTAATTTTTTCCACTATTTCTTCTTCCTTAGCCCAATGTAATAAAAAACAGTTTAAAAGTCCTATAATTATTCATTTTAGCAATATTATTAAATTATTACAAAAATAATTAGATTTTCAATTTATAGCAAATTTATAATGTATGTATGAATAAATGAATGACAATCAATATATATATATATATATATATATATATATATATATATATATATATATATATGTATATATGTATATATATATATATATGTATGTATGTATGTATATATGTATGTATGTACGACGGCTAGTTTATGTATGTATGTATGTATGTATGCATGATCGTCGATCTCTTTCTTAAAGATTGGAATGAGCGGAGGTCGGCCGATGGTGTGAAATCACTTTTTGATGTCGAATTTCAAAATCCGCGAGAGGTTTCCCACTCTTCTTTGATCCGTCTTAGGACGGAGTGTGCATATATGATTGTACGAATGTATGCCCGCTAGTGTATCTGTGTATTTATGACATCCTTTGAAAAAACAAATTTGTTGTTATGCTTTGAAACTCAATAATATTGCCATAATTTGTTAGAATGGCATATATAGTATTGTTTATGAAAAATTCCCACTATTTTACATTCAATTTCTGGTATTTATTTTTTAGTCCGATTAGTTAGAATTTGTGCCGGAAAATCCTACTTTGAAAGTAAAGATTTCCCATAAAGGTGACTTCATTCTGGGGTCAAACCCAAATTTTTTAATTATTGATGAAAGAGTACTAACTATTCCATGATAATACAAAAAAATGTGTAAGAAGTTGAATCATATTACTCCTATGGATATTGGAATATTAACTCTCTAAATATCCAAACAAGATACAATATTTTGGGAAATATATATGGAACCAATAAGAAAATATCAATAAGCAAAATTGTTTTGGACTCGACATGCTTCCTGTGGACTGTATGTTTCACATTTTAGATACATATTTTTGTCCAAAACATTACTAATCATCCACCTATTTCAAATTAATATTTTTAATTGTTTCACTTCGAGTTCTAAATAATTAATTAATTAATTAATTAATTCATAAGATCAGATCAAATCCACTAAAACCAGACAATTAATTAATAGTGTACCGATCCATGAAGTTGCAGTTGATTTGTGCGCTTTGGGTTTGCCTTATCACCATTATAATTTATCAAAACATTTTTTCCCTTTATTAATTGGAATTTTGGGGCAGCTCTTATAGTCTTTGTTGTATGATTAAGAGGTCATAGGATAAAAATTATAAAAAAAATAATATAAAAATACAAAAGTAGTGTTACATATAATAAATTTAATTTGATGCAACTCTTTTCTGGAACCCTTGCATAATAGGAATTTAGTGTATTGAACGGTTATTTCATTTGTCGAAATGAAAGTAAAAATTTAAAACTTGAAGGTTAAAAAGGTAAAAAAATAAATAAATAAAGAAATAAAATAATTAGTGCCAAAAAAAACAAATTTAAATTCATGAAGATATACCTCATAACTAAGAAGAACAATAATATACTATCATTAAAGATTGTGAATGGGGTGATAAGTATTCTTTCATCTTTAACTAGAGATTTCAAGTTCAAGCCTTGAAAATAGAGGGATTTTCTCAGGGATTGATTTACCTTAAAGTGAGACTCACGGCGAGTAAAAATGTACATGCACTCAGTGTTATATCAATCCAATGAATATATGATGCATATCTTCACATACACTACTATTGAAAGGGAGCCTTGGAGTAATTAGTAAAGTTGTTGTCATGTGACCAGGAGGTCATGGGTTCAAGCTGTGGAAACAACCTCTTGCAGAAATGTGAGGTAAGACTGCGTACAATAGATCATTGTGGTCCGACCCTTCCCCAGACCCCGCACATAGCGGGAGCTTAGTGCATCGGGCTGCCCTTTTTTTTTTATCTTCATATACACTACTATCACTAAATTGTATTTCCTTCTTCCTAATTTATTTGACACTTTTCATTTTTTGAGAGTCGATTTGACTAATCTTTAAATTTAAATTGAGTTAAATCAACTCAACATTTTAAGATTATAAAAAAAAACTACACAATAAGTACTATAAGTTGAAATTCTCCTCATGCCACTACGATGAAAACATATATTTTAAAATATTGATTAAAATTTATATAGTTTGAATCTCGTAAAGTGAAAAGTAACACATAAATTGAAAAGAGAGTACCGGTTATTTAATACACATTCTCACATTAACTTATCACTTAACCATAATAAATTGATATTTTTAAATTAAACCTTAAATGCGGATATCCTTAATCCGACCCAAAAATAGGTATCGGATAATTAGGGATGGCAACGGATCGGATCTGGACCGGATCCTACTAGATCCAGATCCAAATCCGTTTTTCATACCTGAATTCAGATCCGGATCCAGATCCATCGGGTCCATAAAAATCAGATCCATATCCGGATCCACGGGGTCCACAAATCGGATCTGGACCACATGTAAATTTTTTTTGCCTTGCTAAGAATATAACCTTGCTAATAATTTTTTTTTGAACTGATAAACGATTTTTACTTAGCTAATAGTTTACTGTGTTTCAATTTTGAAATGTTCATATGAGATATTTTGTTCGTTGTCTCGTTTTGATTGTGACTTATTAATTGAAAATGTTGGACAATGATAATAGTTATGAAAATGCTGACTTGTATTTCCACAATGCAGAACTTGCATGTGCTTGAATCTTCACAAATGAAGTGAATATAATTTTAACTACTTGTCTATGGAGATGTTAGTCATTCACTAATATAACATTGATTTTATTATTGAAGTTACCTCTTTATTTTTTGTTTTTTGAGTTAACGCGGGGATAAATTAAACTTGTTTTGAGAATTAAACTTGCAAGGATGTGCTTGGCAATTTTAAGAAAATACTTATAATTCTAGGTTATGAATATATTTAATAAAAAAACGTATTCACGGGTCGGATTTGGATCGGATACGGATCTCAAATACAAGATCCAGATTCAGATCCGATCCGTTAGAAATGAATCTGGGTCCGATCCGGATTCGTCGAATTCAAATTTTAAAAATTCATATCTTATAAAATGGATCTGGATCGACCAGATCCAGACCGGGTCTAGGATCCACTGCCATCTCTACGGATAATGAATGAGCAACTAAAAAACAACAAATATCATTTTAGGACAACTAATAGATCTTCGTTTTCGCAGAGAATATAAATTCTCCACCTTAAATTATCTGAAACACTTCGAACAGCTGGCATTACTACCAATTATGTTTTGACATGTAGATACTCAGCCTCGGGGAATCTAACCAAACCAAATTCCAACCAATTGACTCGATGTGTGGGTCCCATTCCAGCTTGTCGAAACACGTGCTCTAATTCTTTTTAGAATGTAGTCCCTGAATTCGTGGCATATATATATAGTGTTAAAAGAATTTCGTGTTTAAGTCAAATTAATAGATACATATTATTTTCAGTGTTTTAAAATATTTATTGTGGTTTGTATTTATATGTTTCTTAAAAAATACTCTATTAATTAGGAGGGATGTTTGACAATTTTTACCCTTATTTATGACTTAAGATATAATCTTGCTTCATTGAATATTTATTCTATTTATGTGTCATAATTGAGGTGTTTGTATTTTTAAAAAACAATTACTACAAAGGGTAAAATAGAGAAGTAATAATTAATTTTGTCTTGAACTTTTGAGTGATGAATATTTTGAGACAAATATTTAGTAAGAACGATAAGTGTTTTGAGAAGGAGGGAGTAATTTGTATTTTTCATTTACCTCACTTGACCTTGATTAATAGATACAAAGAGTTTAAGTTAAATACATCGTTAGTATAAAAATATTATAAATATTATCATATCACTTAAAGAATATTTACAGGTAAATCTATTTAAAATATGAAATTTATAATCTTCAATATAAGACAATTATCTACTTCAATAGGTAAAGGTGACTTGGTGTGAGAAATTGTTACATTGACGGTGCTAAATAATACATATAAACACAATTATTAAATTACTTAATTATAATAAACAAATATGATTTGACGTAAATATTTGATATCGTCAAATTTTTACCTTTCATTATGTCGGGAAAAGGAAACATGCATGAACGAGAAAGGTGACGATAAAAATTGGACGTTCGCTTATTTTATGGATAACTCTCACCAATACGATTAAAAGTGATGAGTGTTTTTATTGTACATTTTACAAACTAAATAAATTTGTTCGTATACTTTCATGTTTTAAATATTGAAGTTTCATGATATTGTTTTTAGAATAATTATGTTATTTAATTATTTGAATTGAAAAATTAATTCATGGAAAAATATTTTATTCCATCTCGTGGTTCAAAATCAATCCATTAAGAAATGTCGTCAGTCCAACTCAATGTTTTGGAGATTTTAGAAGTTCTATTAGTTTATGTATGAGATACAAGTTTTGCATCTATTAGAGTTAATGGTCAAAAATGCACTTGCACTATTACTATTTCGCGAGTTTCGTACCTTAATTATCAGTTGTTCTCTTTTCCTATTTGAATTATCATCATCTGTCTCTTTTCCTACGTGAACTATCACCTAAACAACTGATAGTTTGGGTGTGATACTAGTGAAAAGTGATATTACCTTCGTCTCAATTTATGTGACATTATTTGACTTGACACGAAGTTTAAGAAAAAAAATGAAAACTTTTGAAATGTGTGGTCCAAAACAAGTCTTATATAAATATATGGCTGTAAATCGTCTTATAAATTTATATTGTTTCTAAATATAGAAATGTGACATTCTTTTATGACAGATAAAAAAAATGATGTCGCATAAATTGAGACAGAGGGAGTAGTTCATATATATTTTTGATCATTAATTAACTCATTATTTAATTAAGTGACTAAACATTTCTCCCAAATTAGTTTAGGTCGGCTGTATGAATGGTCTAAAATTTATTTTGCTTCATTCGGGCCTATTTCATTTGTTAAATAAATCTTATATTTACTTACCAGATTCATCGGCAGTAATTACCATAAAAACATCACATAATCCAGTTTTGGGGCTGTACAGGAAAAAGTGAACAAACAGAAAGCAAATCATTACAAACGACAATATATTGGCTGGTGAGAAATTGCAGGTGTGAGGTAAGCAAGAACCAGCTATAAGCAAAGACTCATCGTCTAATTAGGTTGGCGAGAACGAGTAGGTATCCGGCTCATGAAGAGGCGGATTCAAAATTTATTAAATTAGTCTTAAATTTACTTGTTAGATTCATTGACAATAATTACCATAAAACATCATAAAATTCAATTTTGAGATTGTGCGGGAAAATGTGAACGAACAAAAAACAAATCATTCCATTTATAGAGACGATATATGTGTTGGTGAAAATTAATAGGTATTTGGTGGATTAGTCGATGTCAGCATGAGCCAACTATAAGCAAAGAGATACTCGGTGACCAGTGATAAGTAACAAGTATCCGGTGAATGGTGCTAAGGTTTCACTTGGGGACAAACATATAAATCCCAACTTGCCTTCATAGGAAATGTATTTATAATCTTTATTTCGGGTTATTTTTTCTGAAATTTCAAAATATTGGATACGATTCTTCCCCATCGTAGTTTAGAACTAATACTTGATTATCGGTTGTGAGAAGATAAAGTAAACCACTTGCATTAACAGGTAGACAATTAACTACAAATGACACATTTTTCAGAGAGTGAGATTATATTGCTTGTCTCCATGCATTAGTCTCAGAGTTGAAGATTTCACAAAGATAATTGCCAGGTCCCAAATACCTATATATAAACAAAGATTCAAATGAAGGAATATGTTATAATAATTACAAATAATGAATGAAAAAAAACATACTATAAAAAGAAAAGAATTTGAAGATGTATTTTATCATTAAGTTCTCTAGATCTACGTGCATTTGTTGACACAAAATCCAACTAAGTAAATTTAACTCTGAATTTTCTAATATATATATATATATATATATGTATGTATGTATGTATGTATGTATTATGAATATAAGAAAATTAAAGTGTAAATAATTTTACATATCTAGAATGAGGTGGGTCACCTTTTGACAAACGAATAATCTTGAAACGTAAAGGATTTGATTTAAGTACCACTACAACAACTTTGACAGTCTTATAACTCGTATTTCGATTAGGCAACACTTTTTATTCTTGTGTACTAGGTTTGCAAATGTAGTGCATATGATTATCGTTACTTGTACAACACAAAATTCCTTGCTTTGAAGATGCCTCAATTTTCATGTTGCAATTATAATGGTTGAAAAATCTATTTTTAGTTTTCAAGGCTTCAACGGGTAGATATGACAATAGATTTTTCTCCGAACATCCGTCCATTAAAACAAAACTCTGAAATGTACTTGTTATTTTTTATACCTTGAACGAAGTAACCTGAAATATCGTATTACATAGGCAGTTCAAAGTTATATTCTAAGTTCAACCACATGAATTAATTAAAAAGTATTCAAAAAATAAAAAAGTAACCTGAAATATTGTTGGTTTTACGACAATAACTTTTGCATAAAGTTTGATTCATATGTCATCCCATTCCATGTTTTGCTTACTACTTTGCATGCATCTAGTGCTTCTAAGGATGTTCGAGTTAATATCTAGAAAGCTACATTAGATGGAAGCTCTGAAGAAGCCATTAATGACAGAGCGAATCTAATTTGAAGTTTATTATATGTACTTATACGGTAGATTTTTAAACAAAGGAGCTTTTATAAAGAAAGAAAAAGAGTTTCTGGCTAATATGAATTTTGAATTCTCTATGTTATAGTTTGAAAAGAAAGAAAGCATACAACATCATAAACCAAGTTATTAAATTCATTTCATAAAATATCATGCATATAAGGCAGTTACCATAATATTTTACCTTCTAATTTGCTGTGGAATCAATAGAAAAATAATAAATATTTGTCCCTAACTGTAGTTCAAGATCAGATTTTCTCAGAATGGTATTTGGTTTACATATTAATTTTCTCTTAATTAATATAATTTTTTTTATAAGAGCAAAATATAGTTGCTTTGAACGATTAACAAGTCAAAATTTTCATGCATGAATATGAGTCGTGTTTATTAAAAGAAATTACGTACATATTATCTTATGATACAATTACTATTTTAGGAGTCAAATGATTTTTTATTCAAAATTCTTATTTACCTTAAGTGTTTTAATTATAAAATTGCGATTGATGATACTTTTTATATAATTCAAATACGTTAATTTCGTTTTTAAAATTTAAGAAAATTGGTACATATAAAACTTGTCAACGACGTCAAACTAAGATCCAATAGATAAATTTAGTTTCCTTTAAGATCCTACATGTAGGGGTAGGGGTGGGCGTATATCGGTTCGGTTCGGTTTTGTATCCGAAAAATATGAACCGAATAAAAATCATCTTTTTTTTAAATCCTAGTGTATTAGAGATATAATCACTAGAGTTCGGTTTTTCCGGTTCTCAGGATTTTTTGCCCACCCCTGCCTACATGTCATGCTAGCTTAACGTCCATGTCATCTCTTGTATGAACCCGTTCAAAGGCAAACACCATTACACATTATATCATACAGAAATACTTACACCACTATATATTTGATGCAAAAACGTACTACACTTATTGGTTTAAACCTTTATTATAATAAGTTTAGACATAAATGCAAACGTTGAATGCAAAAAGTGATCATGAACAGGAAGAGGCCTTGTGCCATTACGATTGTGGTGATTAGGGTGACGATGAAGCTGTGCCTGGAAAAGTTTTTAAATGACACTATTTTTGTTATTTATAATTACCCCATTTTCGTTGCACTTTCTCCCTATTTTGTACTGGTCATTAATTTTTGGCCCTCAAATGAAACTTATGGCATGGGGCCTAAGTTCTATAAGGAATTCGACGTAACTTGTGATGGATTCTTCAAGTTTCATTTGAGGGCAAAAATTAAAGACCAGTCCATTTGAAGGGAAAATTGTGCAATTAAATAATTTATAATCACCTTAACCCGCATAGACTGATCACTACGTCGTCTTGCTTTTGATTTTTTATAAAGTTGTTTTATCCCGCCCCATCCTGCATAAAAAGCTCTCCTACACCACTCTGTTTATGAGTTCCCCACTCCACACCACCTGTCCGTTGCCATCTCTAATGGTGATTCTATTTTCAACAAAAAAGGAAAAATGGGGAGGAAATTATAAAGTGGGAATCAAACTCTCGACAAGTAGTCAACCAACTGCGCTATTAAAATTCCTCTCTAAATGAGTGAACTAGAATACTTTAATTTCCTGTGTACTAAGCTCCTGTTATGCGCGGGGTCCGGGGAAGGGCTGGACTACAAGGAATATATAATATGTTCCTATAGTAATATTAACATATAATATGTATTCTCCGTTTGAGCAAAAAAATAACTGAAGAGAGCTTTACTTTCCAAAGCTTCAATCCCTACTTGTCTTGCATGGGGTTTAGAAGTCCCATATCATCTCTGTTACAAACCAGTTTTCTTATCCTTGTTCTTCAGACCAAAGCAAACATTTAACTTTCATATTACCCAGTAAAAGGAAAAGAAGTTACACTGATCTGAGACCACAGTAGCTCTAAGCTTGCTTTTTATTGAGATTCTGGTTTTAGTTGCAAGTAAATAAAAAAATAGCAGTTTATCAACATCACATTCTACGTGCATATTCCCAATCTGTTTCTGAACATAGAGAGTACAAATGACAATTTATAGAAAGCAATCTCCTGGATATCAGTAATCTCTATGAAGCTTGTGGCCAAGGTTAAAAACGACGAAACACTTTAGTCTCTTTCTATTCAGATCTATCTTTAACGTCGGTTTTCTATATAAGGCAGTCGTAGCAGCAACATAATGAAGCGGTGTCTGGTACCGAAGAATCTTATACTGTCAACAAGAACATTATGCTACAATCTAATTTCTCACTGCTTGTGCTGATTGAGCTGTTGCTATCATTTGAGCCATGATGCTAGCATACTGTACAGCTGTGTGCTGTGAAGTGTATTGATCAGAGAGGCCAAACTCTGAAAATTTGGTTCAATGTGCACAAAATGACCTGGTAATGATCTTTTTCCAAGAGCTACCTACTATATGTCAAAGAATTCGCCCATAATCTGGTGTGATTTCTCCCATGAGGAAATCGGAAGATACTCCATCTACAAAGAACAAACATCTTGTGAGGCTTAAAATTGGAGAAAAGCCCTGGAAAGTTAAGAACACCAAATTAACAAATAATGCAATCAGAAGAAAGACAGAAGATTATGCTGAAGATAACAGGAGGATAGGAAAAGAAAAGAACATCCATTTTTTTAAATTTGGTTTATAAAATAATGTTGTTTGTGTAAAGGTGTGTGGTCTGATCTTCTCTTTCCTCATCTCCTCATTTCACCTTAATATAAGACCAACCTGCAAAAACCTACCAACGGAAGTAGACAGATGATTTACTACTAATCTGCTCTCAACATGCATCAGTTCCGAAACTATTGAATGCAAATGAAATGTTTGAAACAATTTCCTAGTGGGAATATATTGGGTATGTTATTGTTGGTAGATGTCTTCTCATACTAGTTTTTGTTTATGTTTTTGTTTTTGGGGGAGGGGGACGAAAAGTAGCTTGACTATGACCATCTTTTAGCATTAAGAAAAGGACAATTGTTTTTCAAAGGAAAAGCACAATAAATCAATTCCTCTCCCACGTTCAGAAGATGAAGGCGGCGGAGATGAGGATGTTGCGGTGGATGTGTGGGCGTACGAGGAGAGATAGGATTAGAAATGAAGATATTCGCGATAAGGTGGGGGTGCCCTCGGTGGAGAACAAGATGAGAGAAACGAGGCTGAGATGGTTCGGGCATGTGAAGAGGAGATGCATGGATGCCCCAGTGCGGAGGTGTGAGAGATTGACTATGGATGGCTTCAAGAGAGGTAGAGGTAGGCCGAAGAAGTATTGAGGAGAAGTGATTAGACATGACATGACGTTGTTTCAGCTCACCGAAGACATGACCTTAGATAGAGAATTATGGAGGAGACGAATCAGGATAGAAGGCTAGTAGGTAGTTGCGCGTTGTCACACCTAGTAGTACTCTTGTAGTTTCTTTTCCTTTGATTTCTATTAGTATTTGTTGTTTCTTGTATTTCTATTGTCGTATGATTTTGTGGTAGTTACATTATTGTTCCTTTTTCAGACTATTGTATCATGCTTTACCTAGTATGTTGTCATGACTTCTTTACGACCAAGACAGAATACTTGGAGTGCAAGTTCAGTAACGGGAGCGACCTTGAGACAGGCGTGGAGGTGAGGCTTGGTACTCAAGTTATTCCAAAGAAGAAAGGGTGGCATCATGCATTACAAATGGCAACATATCTCCTCAATATACTTCCAAGCAAACAATTAGCCTATCAATCCCCTCTCAAAATTTTATACCTAAAGGACTCATCTTACTCTCATCTACGGGTATTCTGGTGCTTATGCTATCCTCTTTTTCCTTCCATTACCATCAATAAACCTCAACCCCGTTCTACTCAGTCCTTTCATTTATTGAGAGAAAGGACATGGGATCCTTCTCAAACTACACTTGGACAAAAGCAAGGTTGATAAGGAGGGGCAATTGGGTGCCATGTCTTCAGGGATTCCCTTTATGTCGCTGTTGAGAAAAGAGACTTTATCCAAATTAAATGCCCAATCTTGCTCCTCCGACACCTGTGATCCTATTCCAGCCCATACCATGTACTTTGGTTTAACATTTGTGATCCTCAATGCTATTTCTCTGAGTAAATCATGCAATTTTACTGCTTCAAAGCGCCTACTAGCATATCCTATGCCATAAGTTGCTTCAAGTAAGCAGACCTTCGCTAGCTTATTCAATATGGTATGACCCTGGTTAAACTCCTCTTGCCTACTATTTCCTTGCACCTTCCTGCCATGGATTTGGCAATTGACTCGATATCTGGACTTAGCACTGTCTTGCATCCTACACTCTTCCTGAACAACTCCCAAGCATCACAAGTACTGAGTTTCTTCACTTCGAGTAGATTCTGACAACCCATTTTTTGGCAGACCTCAAACGAGCGAGTAGTTAGAATCAGTCTACAGCCTTCCACACCAAGAGGGTCACCCAACTTCTCCAAGCAAAGGCGATCCCAGACATCATCCAATATGATAACAATGTTCTTCCTTTCTTTGAATGCCCGGTTTAATTTGGCTGCCCTTCTGTGTTTGTCTACCTCATCTGAAAGGTCCAGATTCGCAATTTTGGCAAGATCATCTTGTAATCTTTTGATGCTAAACCCTTGAGAAACAGTAACCCAACGGATTGGATAATGAATCTCATTAACAAGACGATTATGTATATGCTTTGCCAAAGTAGTTTTGCCCACACCTCCAATACCATATATACCGATGCTTGAGACATTTTCAACATGTAACCACTTCTAAACCGCTTCTAAATTTTGTTTTGATGTTTCCTCATGAACTTGCGGCGCCAGCAGCAGACACTCCTCGCGCTCATACATATCATGTACGAGCATTCCAAAATGTTTACTTTGCTCAAGAAGTTCTCCAACTCTTCCATTCATCTTCTCCAATGAACCTTCATTTTTCTCCCCTCTTGTTACTTCTTCTTTAAACGCATGTAATCCTTCTTCGACCTTCATAACCTCGTCAAACCAAGAACCAACTTCTCTTTTCCTCTTCTTCTTCCCAGATCGCTCTCGATTCTCAACATCTGTCTTCACATCAAATGCTCTATCTGATAATAGCTTTACATTTCTTTCCAGAGTTTCCAAATTCTCATCAAAGTCACTGATACTTTTGAAATTCTTTACTCCAAAATCTACTGCCTTCCCAAAAAGAGTGTCCATGATCTTTCAAAAAGTACTGCAATAAACCACGAGCATGTAATTCAGTTGCAGCGGAAAAAATCATAATCAATCTGTACTTTACAAAAAACATTGCTTCCTCCATGGAACTCTTCCAATTTGAGATATAAGCAAAATACTTGACAAGATTCCCCTTCTATACTGTTTACAACTTTCAAGATTTTAAAATTATCAACCTAATCAAAAAAAAAAATTAATCATCATCACCATGTGACATTTCAAATAGGATTCCTATTCCTGGAGAAGATATAGAATCACACGACACTAAAATGAACTACTCTTCTCCATCTTGAAGAGATTCTTTTTAGAAAGAAACATTATATGAATGACATCAAGGAGCCCAAGACTTCACATACTTTGAGTATTAATTCAAAATTAACATCTTAAACAAGATGTCCAGTAAAAAACTTTCATATAATATTGGAACAAAGGAAGTAATACCAGACTAGCTAGCCACTAATAAGGCAACAATATTACCTGTTTATGTTAAAGTTTGGTAAATCATACCAGGATAGAAAAACCGAAACAAAAATACAGTGCATTTTATAAAAAGGGCAGCCCGGTGCACTAAGCTCCCGCTATGCGCGGGGTCCGGGGAAGGGCCGGACCACAAGGGTCTATTGTACGCAGCCTTACCTTGCATTTCTGCAAGAAGTTGTTTACACGGCTTGAACCCATGACCTCCTGGTATTTTTATGGAACTTTTTTTTACAGAAGTAGCATCTCTTCCTTGTTTACAAACAAAAAGGAAATACAGAAATTACATAATCAAAGATTCTAGAGAAGAAGAGAATTTTTTTACAACTTTCTTAACCTTGTGTAGCAGTATTTTGTGTTACACTATTTCAGTTATTAAGAAGCCATTTATTTCACAATTTTCTCCATCCCAAAAGAATAGATAGGATTTATAAAGTACTAGAATTAACATAAGTTTTTTTTATAACCATCTGCTATTTGGAACTGACTAGCCCGACTAATCGATATTTGCTTTGTGGGTCCATATAAGGGGACATGCTCCGTACCCGGAGTTTCTTTATTCTCAGAACTCGAACCCAAGACCCTACTGGGTTCTATCAAATCAGTAAGCATAATTGTAGATCCACCCCTACCTTGGTGGTTGAATTAACACAATTAATGTTAGGGTGAATACAAGCATCCATTTCATAATTGCTCAAGGTCAAGAATAGATTTGACATTTATAAAGCAATGTTAGAATGACAAAACGATTTTCACAGGAGCTAAACGTCAGACTATATCACATTAACTGATATAGAGAGAGCACCAAAATGTTCTAAAAGTAAAACCTTTTTTCTCTCCGGAAAGTAGATATTGTTATAACGTAAGAAACAATGAACAGAGCTATTTCAATCTAACAATCACAATCACAACATACCCAATGAAATCCGTTTGTGGGGTGTGGGGAGGGTAGAGTGTACGCAGAACTTACCCCTACCCTGAGAGGTAGAATGGTTGTTTCCGGTAGACCCTCGGCACATTAAGGACAAGCAATTCAAAGCAATATAGAAAGTTATGGAAAAATACTATAAAAAGTGATAAAGCCGTCTGGAAAAAAAAGGAGCATTAACTATCACAAAATACGATAATCGAAATATAAGAAACTACAGATAGTAACATAAATTGAAGGACAAGAAACTACAAGAGGAATACTACAACTATTAGTATGAGTGGATAAGAGGAATACTACCAGTATGAGCAATTTTAAGCTGAAGTTAAAATAACCAGAAAAAAATAAGTGGTAATAAACTCGATATAACACACGTTTAGACAACACGTGAAGATAAAAGTAATTTACCTTTTACAGCTGATCAGCAGTAAGACCTGAGGTCAAATATAATGAAAAAGAAGAACAGTTATAGCATTTAAATTTACATTTGAAGTGTAAAAAACTTTTAAGTTTCAGTCAGTTTGTTATCAAATACAATAAAAAGAAGAACAAGGCATACTTAAGGCTGAAAAACATTCAGTATTTACCTTTGATCTTCAAGTTGAAGCAGAAGGCAATACCTCAAAACAGATTTATCATTGTGTAAGAAATCAAAAGCAGGAGAGAAGCAGTATACTTAATAAATGGTCTTTCAACAGTATTTTTTGAAAGAGGAAAAATGTTTTCCCCACAAAAGGTTAAAATAAGGGATAAAAAATATTTATATATAATTTTAAACAAATATTATAGGAGGTGGGGAGGGGTGTGGGGGTGAGGAGAGGAGTGGAGGTGGGGGCTATGCTTTCGGGTTGATAGGTGTGTTCGAGGGTCAGAAGGAGACAATTAATATGAAATGTGGGACTTGTTTTTCTTATTTCTAGCAGGAAGTTATTTTTTCTTATTTTTAAGAAATTTATTTTTTTAGAGAAATATTTTTCAAAAAATCAAGAGAAAATAAGAAAACACTTTCTGAACATGTTTTCTCCATACCAAACACACCCGTATATGTCTCAATTTTCTTATGATTGATTGGTTAAAATATTTTATTAAGAAAAGTAAATTTATTAAAAATTAGACAAATGATTTTTTTGATGGAAGTAGAGAAAACGAGTTTCATATAGAATGGAACCATACAGGTTGATGCACTCCAAGTCCAAAACTTTCATACAACAAATAACATCCAATGTTCTTTTTTTGAAGCAGCAGGGGCGTAAAGGTTCAACGATACAATTCACAAATGAAGCTAAGCATGACAGGTTGTCAAAATAATCTATTCAGAACTCATTAAAGCTAAAAGAATTGTGATCCAGAATCCATAAACTAAAAATTTTGGTTCCGCCTCTGCCTCCTTCCTTTGGCACTCTTGCACAGCTAAACAGCCAACTCTCCCTCACACTTTACTTCAACATTTTCTAGGAGCTCAATAATTTGTTGTGAAATGTCAATCAACAATAACATGTCCTATAAATCAAACACAAGATAAACCAATTATATTATTGTCAGAAGAAGATCATGAAGTCGACAAACCAAACAAAATTACATCCTCAGATGCTTGTCAATTGACAATCATCCACAATTTAAGGAATTGCCATTGTTGTAATTAAGATTTCTTCAATATTATTCTACATTCAGTGTGTTTCCAAAATAGAGCCTGGTGATAGCATCCACCTTTGCTACATCAAAAAAATTAAGCAAATGTAGAGAGAGTAATACTAATTTACAGAGCAAGACTCGAGATAAATCAAACTTTCATCATTTTACAAAACTGATCTCAAGGTGATTCATGTTTTCGGTTTTCCTTGGCAAATAGAGGGTTCACGTGCAAAGAAAGATGAGTCAGCTCTACAGTCCAATCCTTTTTTTTAAAATAAGGACAAGTATGGCGTCACCCGGACATGAACTACAGTCCAATCCTCATATCATAGTGTTCAGATAAATCAATGATCAACGAATGATTTATGAAGGTACAGAAGGGAGATTGAGCAACATCCAAATTCAACAGGATTAGAAGGCATAAGCAGGGACGATAGCAAGTACTGACTGTGCTTATTGGGAAAAGATGGCCTCAACTCTATCCAGTGACGCTTGTAATCGTCCGGAATTCACATTGAACAATGGTTCACTAGTGCCTAAAGCCCTGAAAATGGAGTCCAAAATTCATATTAGGTAAAAGCACCACCAAGTTTCAGTCAGTTCTAATTCTTAAAGTACTACTCCCTCTATCCTAAATCATGTGAAGTGTTTGACTGGGCACAGAGTTTTAAGACAAAAAGGAAGACTTTTAAATCTTGTGGTTTAGAATAAGTCAGAGAAATTTCTGTGGGAATAAATCATTTCATTATGTGTAAAATGGGAAGTTCGAAATTAAATTATTACTAAATATGGAAAAATGTCATTTTTTTTTACTGACTAAAAAGAAAAGAGTGTCACAAAGATTGAAACAGAGGGATTATATTGTTACGGGGGTAAGAAGCTCGGTGATTCTCTATAAAGTGAAAGGCAAATGAGGATAAAGTAACTTGCCCAGTAACTTCTGGAAAAACATAATCTGCTTTCCATCCAAAACGGAAATCCACACCAGGACATAATCCAAGTGATGTTTTATTCCGGATGCTGGAGATACCATCTCCACCGAAACAAGTAGTGAGCTTCCATTTCCAACCAGTTGCATGCAACTGAAAGCTATGGCCTACGCCAATCTGTATAAGTTCAAACGGTTACCCTATAACTTTTATGCTGATAAGGAACGGAAATAGTACAGTGTAGGGAAGGAAGGGAAAAAGTTCAACCTGAAGATTAAGAAATTTTGTCACTGGGATTTTCTTGGAAAGAAGGCGCACTTCATGACGCAAAGGCTCATATATGAACTTCCATCTCCGATCAGGGGCTAAAGGCTTTAAAACCAGCTTAGCCAGATACTCATTGTATGGGGCATTGTAAAACTAGTCAAGATGTATCATTAAGAAAAATCTAGTTACAACCAGAAATAAATTTTGTAATACAATAATCCCATCTATTTATATAATAAAGCTAGACATAGAGAAGGTGATGTGGCACCTCTCTATTACCTCCATTGCTATTTATCTTTTTTCTCCTTTTTTGGCCTTTTTCCTATTTTTTCCATTTATGTGTTATGTAGAAAAAATTAAAATAAGTCACTCATTAAACTCTCTTAATTTACTAATCCTCCACTATTCTTCTTTAATGTAAAAACTTAATGGTCTTTATTTTCATTATTTTCACAACTTTTTATTACCACAACTCCTAAATAATTAATAGCCATGTTCATGGCATCATTTGGTATTCCAGATTATAGTCCTATAAATAGAAATTTGTTGCAAAAAGAAATGATCACATTATTCAAACTATAAGTGGCATTGAGTGTAAACATAGAGATTAGGGCGACTGTGAGTATGACATGAAATTGTGAGGGGAGTTCCTCTCCGGGATTACGTCTTCCCCGAGTGGAGATTTGTTTCTCTTAAACTTTATAATTCTTTCTCATTTCCATTTTCATTTTCTTCATTTCAATTTACGATACAAATCCAAGAATTATGTCCTTTCAGAACCAATGAAAATAAGTTAAAAAATAATTACTATTAAATCTACAATCGTCTATTTCCTAAGATGGTTAAGTGATCACCTTTTAATGTTTGTGCACGCTCTCAATTAGTTAATACCTATCTTGAATTGTTTCATTAAGTATGTTTTCTTCTCAAGTACTATGTTCCTTTTTAAAATTATGGAGGATGGTTAGTTAATTGGTTAACTCGTAATAGTTGTTAAAAGGCCTACACACATATAGGAGTTTTTGAAGACCATATTTGAGGTTTTTGAAATGTTTGGTCAAATTAATATCTAAAGTATCGTTTATTACAAAGATAAAACATGAGGATAAAATATGCAAAAAGATGAAAAGAATAACATATGGCGACTAGACGAGAATATGGTGAATTAGTATAATGACCCCACCAAATAAAAAGAATTGATAGTATAATGCGACTTCTGCGTAAGAGATCTCTTTGATTATGCATATTTGTCATCTTAGAACTTTGTTTTCTGATTTAATACCTTTTTCTCCTACCTTCTTTACTTTTTCTATGATATTTGTTTCATTCTTGGTTAGTGAAAATGCTATGCATGCTTAGAATGATTTTTTATTTTTTTCATAATATTCATCTAGGTTAGTTACACATGTGAACAGAAAGATAAGGGATAGCCGGAACGAAAATCATGAGAAGAAAGAAGACAATTCACAAGACAACTGCAAATCCACGACTGATGGCAAAAGACTACACAATACTTATCATTTTTTATTTTCTTAACTATAGATTTAATCAAGTTCAACCTTATTTATTGAGATTCATCATTATATATAGTAATGATCCCTTGCTAAGTGGAACTAAAATAAGAGGAATAAATATAATAAAAGATAATTGATAAGTTATTATTTAGTTAAGAGATAATGAGTAAAAGGGAGTTACAGTAATGTGGAATAGTCAAGGAGCATATTTCTCAGAATATAACAATAGTTTTCTCATAAATCAGGCAGTTATCTCGACAATAAATTTGTGTAAAAAATTCTCAATGGTGAAAAAGGCAAACATGTATTTTAGATTACGGAGAAGGCATCGTTGTAATTTGTTTCAAAGTGACACTTTCGATTGTTGCAATCGATTTGTGTACTCCCTCTTATTTTCTATTTTAACTATTTCTTGCATACTTTTTTCTATTAAATTTTCTTATTCAAATTAAAATAAAAATGAAAGAGATATTTACTTAATAAAGATTTAACTATATTAAAACTATTTATGACCGCGTGAAGCACATCTAAGTACACTAGTTAAACTAATAACAAAGAAAGCATCAAGGAAGCACCATATTCATATAATCGACCCCATATGGTTTGGGACTGAGACATAGTTTATTGATCAATAAAACACCAGCTATATAGATTGTCAGTGAAAAATAGTACCTCCAAGTTAACACCAACTCGATAGCCCTCAGTTTCTTTTCTGAACTTGAGAAAAATCTCCGAAGGCATCAGATTGACATTGTAAAGCTCATCCCATGATGTGGGTTCTTCCCCACTTTGACTCGGACCACCCTCCTCCATTTTCAAACCGAAGAATCAATTCAAACTGCAAATGGATCAACTTCAGAACACCTCAAAATCAAATCTTCACACACAAAGCTGATTTCTTTATACATCAACACATACTTGTTTTTATCAAGTTAATTGCCAAACCAATTCAAACTGCAAAAGGTCAAGGACCAAACATCTCAAAATCAAATCTTTGCACATAAAAAAATGATATTTTTCTATATTAATTTCATAGTTGTTCATCAAATTTTAAGGCCAAGAATCAATTTATTGCCAGAACCAATTCAAACTGCAAATGGGTCAACAACTAAACACCTCAAGATCAAATCCTTACACATAGAAATGTTTTTTTCTACATTAATTCATAGTTGTTCATCAAATCTTAAGGCCAAGAATCAATTCAAACTGCAAATGGGTCAACGACCAAACACCTCAAAAACAAATTTCTAAACATACAAATGATTTTATTTATATACTATTTACTTTGTTCAAAAGGGGAGCCTTGGAGTAACTGGTAAAGTTGTTGCCATTTGACCAGGAGGTCATAGATTCAAGCCGTAGAAACAGCCTCTGGCAGAAATGCAAGGTAAGACTGCGTACAAGCCCTTCTCCGGACCCCGCGCATAGCGGGAGCTTAGTGCACCGGGCTGCCCTTACTATTTACTTGTTCATCAAATTTTATTGCCATGAATCAATTTAAACAGCAAATGATCAACTGCTAAAGTATAAACTACCTCAAAATCAAATCTTTACACATAAAAATGTTATATTTATGTATTAATTCATGCTTGTTCATCAAAATTTATTGCCAACAATCAATTTGAATTGAAAATGGGTCAGCGACCAAACACCTCAAAATCAAACTTGTACACATATAAATGATTTTTTATATACTATTTGAACTTTTTCATCAAACTTAATTGCCAAGAATCAATTTAAACAGCAAATGGTCAATTGTAAACTACCTCAAAATCAAATCTTTACACATAAAAATGATTTCTTTATGTATTAATTCATACTTGTTCATCAAATCTTAAGGCCAAGAATCAATTCAAACTGCAAATGGGTCAACGACCAAACACCTCAAATCAAATTTCTACACATAACAAATGATTTTTTATATATTATTTTGACTTGTTCATCAAATTTCATTGCCAAGAATCAATCAGCAAATGGTCAGCTGCCTCAAAAATCAAATCTTTACACATAAAAATGTTTTCTTTATGTATTAATTCATAGTTGTTCATCAAATCTTAAGGCCAAGAATCAACAACCAAACACCTCAAAATCAAACTTCTACACATACAAATGATTTTTTATATACTATTATACTTACTCATCAAATTTCATTGACAAAATCAATTTAAACAGCAAATGGTCAACTGCTAAACTGCCTCAAAATCAAATTTCTACACATAACAAATAGAAAGGGGCAGGGGTCCGGGAAGGGCCGGACCGGACCACAAGGGTCTATATCTATTGTACGCAGCCCTGCATTTCTGCAAGAGGTTGTTTACACGGCTTGAACCGTTTACCTCCCGGTCACATGGCATCAACATAACAAATGATTTTTTTATATATTATTTTGAATTGTTAACTGCTAAACTATCTCAAAATCAAATCTTTACTCATAAAAATGTTATCTTTATGTAACTATTCATACTTGTTCATCTAATCTAGATGCTAGCAGGAAGATATGACATATATAAGGGAGCTGGGGTTGTTGTTGTTGGGGTTGGGGGGGAGGGGGAGGGGGGGAGGTAGCTCGAAATACAGAAAGTTCCATACCTTTTTGATAGTTGATATTACAACAGGAAGTGGGTGAGAAGCAGTGTAAATTTAGTGAGTAAGTCTACTGGATATTCCTTTGTTATTGGAGGGAGAAGTGAGAACAGAAGAGTGAATAGATAGAGATTAGAGAAGCTTCGTGCTTTGTTTCCATCTTTTTTTTTTGTTTGACCATCGGGGGTTTCGGTACCTGTTAATCAGGATTCACGTTATTAGTGGTAGCACTTCCTATTTCCTAACAAAACAAAAAGTTTCAATACTGAAACTCGAGACCTCTAATTAAGTAATTCATTCGCGGTATCACATTGTGCTTTGTCTCCACCGTAATATATAGTTCTAACTTATTACTCCATGTCTCAAAATATTTGTTTTTATTTAATCAAGATAGAAGTAAGTAATTTTTTTTCTATTTTATTCTTATATTAATTAACAATATTTAAGAAATTTTCATTTTTGATTAAGTAAATATTTATTGAAGAGAAATAATATAATAAAATATATTAAGATGGTCACATATTTAAAATGTTACACTTATAAATATTTTCTTAAAAGGTATGTAAATGAAAAATATGACAATTTTTTTAGATCATAGGGAAAGAAGATTAGAATAGAGAAAAAATAAGGAGATAATGGTTAAAAACACCTATCAACTTTTATTTTTATGAAATTTTACGTTCAAATTATAGTTGTTCTCTTTTCGTATCTGAACTACTGTTATTTTCTTTTCCTATCTAAATTATCATTATTTATGATTAAAAGCACTTCTAAATAAATAAATGATGATAATTCAAATAGAAAAAAGAGAACAATTGATAGTTAATCTAATTAGCTTCGAAGCGTGTTAATCTCGCAAAAACATGATAATTTTAGAGTGTATTTTAACTACTAACTTAAAAATAAATAAATTAGCAAAAGGGAGTTATTTTATAAAGGGAGATAGCCAAAAATATCCCTTAACCAATTGAAATAGGTTAAAATGTAGTCTGCTATATTTTTGGCATAAAAATATCTTCGCCACTAATTAACTAATTCAAAACTGCTCTAGAATTTGCCATTTAGGTCAAAAGTACTCTTTCTACTAATGATTGTTTCAAAACATAGGAAAAAAGATTAATTTTGTACTTGAACTATTTGAGCTAGAATAATTTCATTTTTCATTTAAAGTTCGAGACAAATATTCTTAATTGTAAAGATTTGACAAAAAAAAAATATTAGAGATTATGAAATTACTTTAAATATTTTAATAATATTTTTATATATTATTAATTTATTTTATATAATATTATGAATTTACTTTAAATATTTTAATAATATTTTTTATATATTGTTAATTTTATATAATATAAAGTTTAGTTACCAACATTAATTATTCAATCAAACATGTATTCTACTATATTCTTTTGAAACTATCATATCCTTGATTGAAATTTGGATGATGCAAAGTTACAATAATTAATACAACGTACTAAGATCTAACTGACTCTATTTTATTTATCACATCATTCTTAGATTTAGTAAAGTGAATTCATTGCTATTAATGTAAAAAAGTATTTTTTTTAAAAATAATTATATAAGAAAGACACATAATCTCATATTCAGAAATAATAATTCATACATAATGCTTAAGAAATCAAAAGAAGAAGAAAAAAACTATTCATATTTCTTTTTTATTTATTAAAATGAAAAGTCTTTATACGATTTGTGTTCTTATTATAGTATCTACTAGTACAACTTTTTGTGTTACATATTTCAAGATTTGATGAATTTTTTTTTGAAGTCTACAATTAATTTTCCCCCTATTATTTTAAAATCTAACAAACATAAATTATTAAATAATTGATGGATACTAAAAGTGTAAACTTTTAAAAAATTTAAAGGATAAAAACTGTTCAATGCATACCATACGAACTATTTGAACCTACCCTTGAACATAAAGGACCATTTTTATCATTTTCTCAAATAATTTTATACTTAGTAAACTCCTATTTCGTTAAGTACTATAATAATATTATTTTCTTCGTCCCAAAAAAGGATTGGCATTTTTTATTAATTTATATATTTAAAAATAATTTAATTTTATGAGGTGTTAAATATTTAGTTTTTTCCTTTTACTTTATTCATATGTACATATTTTTAAGACCCTTAATTCTTTCCTCCAAGAAGAGCCAAAGGGCTGAAGGGAACTGTATCTGCAATCAACAATATGCCAATCAAATGGTAACTACTTTTGAATTTCACTAAAAACGTAACATTAATTATAGTTTTTGGTGTATATGTAAATAATAATATTTTTAAATTTTTTATCCCGTCTTTCTCTTGTGTTGCTTTGCCTGCTTATGCTCGTCTCTCAAAAACATCAACTCTAACTACCAAGTTAGAGGTACGCAGACCCACCCCAGACACCCCAAGACAGCACGTTGTTTAATTTCACTGTGTATGTTGTTGTTGTATATGTATATACTTATTTGTTATACTTTGTATGTGTCTACGGTTTTGCACGGGCAATCAAATGCAGGGACAATAGTGAACAGTCAAAATGTGTTGAGAGTATTAATGGTCTTAAACAAGGAAGGTGGAAAGTTACTCTTAGCTTTTATAAGCCCATGCTTAGAGATATTCCAATTACTACTTAATAAACCATAGTTGTATCTTTGCATTTTTTGTTTATACATGTGATTTACTGTAAAGGGTTGATCTTTTTTTTTTATCTAGATTCATTAAAAAGATTGATTTTTTCCATTTGTTGTTTATACCTGTGATTTACTGTAAAGGGGTGATCATTTTTTAACTGGGTTCATTAAAAAGATTGGATTTTTGCATTTTTTGTTTATAACTGTGATTTACTATAAAGGGGTGATCTTTTTTTATCTGTATTCATTAAAAAGATCGGATTTTTGGGAAGGTTTACTCTTCTGTAAGGTAAATTATTTATAAGCGAAGTAGTATTGGAATGATTTGGGTCAAGAATAGAACAAAATGGTTGTGGAGGATTCGTATAACCGACCCCAACTTAGTATAGTTGATTGATTGATTGGTCCACTTTCGGAAGAGTGGTAATCTTTTATTAAAAAGATTGGGGTCTTAGGTAGGTTTCTCTTCCGTAAGGAAAATTATTTATAAGCGAAGTAATAATGGAATGATTTTGGTCAAGAATAGAGCAAAATGGTTGTGGAGGATTCGTATAGCCGACCCCAACTTATAACCAACTTAGTATAGTTGATTGATTGATTGGTCCACTTTTGTAAGGCAGCCTTTCGGAAGAGTGGTAAACTCAAAGAGAAACTAGTTAGGGGGGGGGGGGGGGTTGAACATTTACAGGGTAAAAGAATTTAAAATGAGGAGCTAGGGCAACGATTTAGTGGTGATATTTTTTTATCTGAATTCATTAAAAATATTGGGGTCTTAGGTAGGTTTCTCTTATGTAAGGCAAATTATTTATAAGCGAAGTAATAATGGAATGATTTGGGTCAAGAATAGAGCAAAATGGTTGTGGAGGATTCGTATAGACGACCCCAACTTAGTATAGTTGATTGATTGATTGGTCCACTTTCGTAAGGCAGCCTTTCGGAAGAGAAATAGAAACGGGGAAGGGGGGGGGGGATTTGAACATTTACAGGGTAAAATAATTTAAAATGAGGAGCTAGGGCAAAGATGTAGTGGTGATTTTTTTTATCTGAATTCATTAAAAAGATTGGGGTCTTAGGTAGGTTTCTCTTCTGTAAGGCAAATTATTTATATGCGAAGTAACAATGGAATGATTTTGGTCAAGAATAGAGCAAAATGGTTGTGGAGGATTCGTATAGCCGACCCCAACTTAGTATAGTTGATTGATTGACTGGTCCACTTTCGTAAGGCAGCCTTTTGGAAGAGTGGTTAACTCAAAGAGAAACGGTGGGAGGGATTGGGGTCTTAGGTAAGTTTCTCTTATGTAAGGCAAATTATTTATAAGCGAAGTAATAATGAAATGATTTTTCTCAAAAATTAAGAAGAATGATTGTGGTGGATTCGTATAGCCGACCCCAACTTAGTATAGTTGATTGGTCCACTTTCGTAAGGCAGCCTTTCGGAAGAGTGGTAAACTCAAAGAGAAACTAGGGGTGGGTGTAGGGGGATTTGAACATTTACATGGTAAAAGAATTTAAAATGAGGAGCTAGGGCAAGGATGTAGTGGTGATATTTTTTTATCTGAATTCATTAAAAAGATTGGGGTCTTAGGTAGGTTTCTCTTTTGTAAGGCAAATTATTTATAAGCGAAGTAATAATGGAATGATTTTGGTCATGAATAGAGCAAAATGGTTGTAGAGGATTCGTATAGACGACCCCAACTTAGTATAGTTGATTGATTGATTGGTCCACTTTCGTAAGGCAGCCTTTCGGAAGAGAAAGAGAAACGGGGGAGGGGGGATTTGAACATTTACAGGGTAAAAGAATTTAAAATGAGGAGCTAGGGCAAGGATGTAGTGGTGATTTTTTTATCTGAATTCATTAAAAAGATTGGGGTCTTAGGTAGGTTTCTCTTCTGTAAGGCAAATTATTTATAAGCGAAGTAATAATGGAATGATTTTGGTCAAGAATTGAGCAGAATGGTTGTGGTGGATTCGTATAGCCGACCCCAACTTAGTATAGTTGACTGATTGATTGTTCCTCTTTCGTAAGGCAGCCTTTCGGAAGAGTGGTAAACACACATTGGAGCACGAGTAAGAAAAATTTTACAAAGAAAAAATGGGAAGGGGCAAGAGGATTTGAAGATTTACAGGGAAAATTAAAATTGAAGAGTTGGGGCTAGGATGTGAAGATTTACAGGGTAAACAATTAGAAAAGGAAAGTTAGAGCTCCCATCGAGCAGCCTCTAGTGAGACTGAAATGGTGTTTTTTGGCCTTTGAGAGAAAAACCCTGATTCTTCTAGGCTGTATATAATGGATGCACGCAAACGTTGATGTATATGTTAGTAATAAGTTTAAGCTATTCATATACAGTTTGGTTAGGCTTGATAGTGCGTATTTTTTTATGTGAACCTGCTTCAACCTCGCTTGTCATTTTTTTATAATCGAGAAATCTCCATAGGGCAGTGGTGCACGATTCGAATTTCGATGTATAATGCCGCCCCTCTACTTTTGCACCTTAATAGGAGACTTGATTGTGGAGTGATTTTTTTTCTCTTAGTAGAACAAGCAAATGCATTGGAGTTTCCCCGAGATTTTTTGGGGATTTCGCTTCAAGAACAGCCCAACAAGTATTACTTTGTAATTAGAGGGCAACGATTAATCTTGGAAGCAGAGTCATCAATTCAGACGATAATGGAGAAGTTGCAGTCTTACAAAACGAGGGTTGCACTTAATTTTGAGGTTCATATTTCTGAGATCTGCAAATTATTGTTCTTTTTTTTTAATGGTGAAAGTTTTATTTATAGAAAGTACCAAGATGGTACAAGAAGTACAAAAACAAAGGAATGCAGATTAAAACAAAGATCCCACATCTACTGTCTTCCCCCTAGCAAATCCAGAAACTCTATATACTCATTTGTGCTACCAATAATACTACCCTTACACCATAAGAAAAGATTCTGTAAACATTTGTTCTTAATTCTAGAAAAATGATCTCTCTGTCCTTCAAAACAAGCTCTATTCCTCTCGAGCCATAATATCCAAAATATGCATTAAGGAATAGTATTCCAAATCTGCTTCAAGCTTTTCTGAATCTTCAGCCCTTGCCAACACTCAAGAAAGTCCCTTGTGTTATTAGGTATTGCCCAAGAGATACCACAAATTCTCAGAAAAAAGTCCCATCACTGTCTCGAAATTCTACAGTGCAGAAAAAGATGTTCAATTGATTTTTGTTCCTCCTCACATAAATAGCACCTGTTAGCTGGAAAAAAAACTCTTCTTTGGAGATTCTTGCGTTAAACAGGCTCCCCAAGTTTCTATCCAACCAAAGACAGCTACTTTCATAGGGGCTTTTTCTTCCAAATCATTTTCCCTGGCCAATTGTGTTCCCAAACACTTGTCTGCTTCATAAGAAACTTGTAGCAATTGTTCACATAGAAATTTTTGTCCTTGCTATTCTTCCAGATCAGAGAATCCCTTTTATTAGTGTCAATATGCACTGTTTCTAATTGTTGCATCATCTGACAGAATCCTTCTATCTCCCAATCGTTCAAATTTCTTCTAAAATTAAAATGTCACCCTGAATTTGTATAGAATTCAGCTATAGTGCCTTCCTTGTTAATAGAACAATTATATAAATTTGGAAATCTGGTTCCCAAACTCTCATTGCCTATCCATGTATCAGTCCAGAACCTGAATCTCTCACCATTTCCCACTTCTAAACTGGTATGAGAAAAGAATTCATCTCATAACCTGATTATGTTCTTCCAGATCCACCCTTTTGTGTGAGAGTTAGCTACACATGGTCTCCATCCCTCCGTTACTCCATAAACAGTCAATAATCTGCTTCCAAAAAGCCTCATCTTCAAAACTATATTTCCATTGTCACTTAAAGAACAAACTTTTGTTATGCATCTTCAAGTTTCTAATTCCCAGTCCTCCCCCTTTTTTATCCCTTACAACCTTCTCCCATTTTATTAGATGCGTCTTTCTCTTTCCAGCACAACCTTTCCATAGGAACTTATTCCTTAAAGAGTTCAGCTTTTTTTCAATACTAACTGGTAACGTAAACAATGACATCATATAAGTGGGAATCCCATCAAGTACACTATTTATAAGAGTAACTCTGCCTCCATATAAAATATACTGCTTCTTCCAAGGTGTTTAACTTATTTGTGCATTTGTCCAGGATTCCCTGCCACAAGTTTTGTTCATTTTTTCTTGCTCCCAGTGGAAGTCCCAGATATTTTGTAGGGAATTTATCCACCTTACACTCCATCAAAGCTGCTAAATCTTCAACCACATCATCAGCATTAATGCTAAATATGCTGCTTTTTGACAGGTTAATCTTCAATCCAATAAGAGCTTCAAAAATTAAAAGGACCCCTCTGAGATGAAGAATCTGTTCTTTCTCTGCCTCACACATAATAATGGTATCGTCCGCATATAAAATGTGTGAAAGCAAAACCATATTACCCATGTTACTGCCAATATTAAGACCCTTAATCCATCCTAAGTTTTCAGCTTTCTTCAACAATTTAGTGAGAATCTTCATCACCAAAACAAACAAATAAGGAGATAAAGGGTCCCCTTGTCTCAGCCCTCTCTGAGATCTAAAATAACCCTGTTGACTCCCGTTGATCAGAACAGAGAATCTGACTGTAGATATGCATGAACTAATCCAGTCTATCCTTGTGTCCCCAAAATTCATTTGTCTCAGCAGATTAGAAGACAAGGCCAATTAACATGAACGTAAGCTTTTCAAGATCAAGCTTACACACAACTCCTCTTTTCTTTTTCTTGATTAGAAAGTCAATACTCTCATTTGCAACCATTGCAGCCTCAATGATTTGCCTTCCTCTAATAAATGCATTCTGGCTTACAGAAACTAGTTTTCCTATCACCGCTTTTAGCCTTTCAGCCAATAGTTTAGCTATAATCTTATAGACACTCCCCAATAAACTGATTGGCCTGAATCTTTAATTTCTACTGCCCATTTTTCCTTTGGAATAA
The DNA here is from genome assembly GCA_034509755.1 of Anisodus tanguticus. Classification (NCBI taxonomy): domain Eukaryota; kingdom Viridiplantae; phylum Streptophyta; class Magnoliopsida; order Solanales; family Solanaceae; genus Anisodus; species Anisodus tanguticus. Next base: position 42,377,813 of record CM067558.1, read on the forward strand.
GAGTAAGAAATGTGGAGTTGAGGCTCTGTAAGAAAGTACCCTTCTGGTGGAAAGAATTCACAGCCCTCCAAACATCTTCTTTCACAATGCTCCAACATTTTTGGAAAAAGGTTAGATTAAAACCGTCTGGGCCGGGTGCTTTTTTGTTCTTAATGCAGGAGTGATATTATCTGCATTTATTGTTCTTCAATGCTTTGTGAAGATTGAAGAACTTCCCTACCTCAATATAACTATTTACACCTATAAAAAAGTGAAGTTTGAAGAACTCCAAGATGATGACTGTTTAACAGGCTACATGTAACTTTCTCTAATCATAAATCAGTCATAAAATAAAGCTTCAATTCTTATAGAATTGTGTCATCCAGTTGGGTGGCCATTGGCCAACTATACTTTTTCAAACAGGACTTATTCATTTGAACTGACCTTGCTTGTCCCTTGCAATACCAAAAGCATTATATGTTGTTGATGAAGGTTGTCTGTTCTCTAGGGTGATTCTTAGAATATGTTTTCCATACTTGCCACTGTTTGCCTTGCTTTGGTTTATCCTTCAGATTTCTAAAAAAGGACTTAGCAGTTAGCACTACTTCATAATACTCATTATATTTGACTTATATAGGGGTTCCAGTATCAACTTGGTGACTTCCAGCTGCGAGTGGGCAAAGTTGTTCCAATCCACTCTGAGAGTTTGAGGGGAATAGTTATGGAGGTATGGAATAACTTTAATATTTATTCTCAGTTGAATGCTTGTTATGTGTTTAAGCTTTTTATGTTTGTTATTCTACATTGTGCCGAGGGTCTATCGGAAACCTCTCTACCTCCCAAGGTAGGGGTAAGGTCTGCATACACTCTACCCTCCCCAGACCCCACTTTGTGGGAATGTTGTTGTGTTGTTGTATTCTGCATGGAGAGGAATTGATTTATTTTGCTTTCCTTTGAAAAACAATTACTACTTGTGTCCTTTTGTTAATGCTAAAAGACGGTCATATAAACATATTTTCACTTGAGACCTCAATGGGGAATTCGATTCCTACTTCTTTTCACATTAAAAGAAGCAGAGATGGAAAAAAAGAAGGTACAATGGAATGGATAAGAATCAAGTTAATAGTTGTTGGTTGTCTCTGGGGGCATGCGTGCTTACTACTCTGAGAAGACATCTACCATCTAATGACAATTGTTTCAAACATTTCAATTTCATTCAAAACTGATGCATGTTGAGAGCAGATTAGTAGGAAATCATCTGTTCCATTGATTGGTTTTTCCAGGTTGGTCTTATTTTAAGGTAGAATGAGAAGATGAGGAAAGAGAAGATAAGACGATACACCTTTACACGAACAACATTATATAATAAACCATATAAAAAAATGGGTGTTCTTTTCTTTTCCTCTCCTCCCATTATCTTCAGTATAATCTTTGTCTTTCTTCTGATCACGTTATTTGTTAATTTCCAGTGCTTTTCTCCACCTTGTTGTTGCGTTGCAACGGTACTCCACAAATTTTAAGCAGTTCCGGTTATGAGCTTGCTGACCTCACAAGATGTTTGTTTCTTTTGTAGATGGAGTATCTTCCAATTTCCTCATGGGAGAAATCACACCAGATTATGGGTGAATTCTTCGACATATGGCAAGAAGCTCTTGGAAAAAGATCATTATCAGGTCATTTTGTGCACATTGAACCAAATTTTTCAGAGTTTGGCCTCTCTGATCAATACACTTCACAGCACACAGCTGTACAGTATGCTAGCATCATGGTTCAAATGATAGCAACAGCTCAATCAGCATAAGCAGTGAGAAATTAGGTTGTAGCATAATGTCTTGTTGACGGTATAAGATTTTAGCCTTGTACGGTTGTATTCTCAATGGAAAAAAAATATATTAAAAGAAATGGTTTTCCTTCAGCACCAGACACCAGTTCATTATGATGCTGCTACTGCTGCCTTATATAGAAAACCGACGTTAAAGACAGATCTAAATAGTAAGAAACTAAAGTGTTTCTTCAATTTTAACCTTGGCCTCAAGCAGCATAGAGATTATTTTCAATAGAGCTTGCTTTCTGAAAATTGTCTTTTGTACTCTTTACGTTGAACAGGATGTCAATATATAGCTACTTCTTACTTGCTGGCAACTAAAACCAGAATCTCAATACAGAGCAAGCTTAGAGCTACTATGGTTTCAGATCAGTGTAAATTCTTTTCATTTTACTGGGAATATATAAGGGCTGCCCGGTGCACGGGGAAGGACCGGACCATGGGAATATATATGAAAGTTAAATGTTTGCTTTTGTTTGAAGAGATGATATGGGACTTCTAAACCCATGCAAGACAAGTAGGGATTGAAGCTTTGGAAAGTAAAGCTTCCTTCAATTATTTATTTTTGCTCAAAAGCAAATATATTATATATGTTAGTGTCGCTATAGGAAATTAAAGCATTCTAGTTCATTCATTTAGGGAAATTTTAGTAGTACAGTTGGCTGACTACTTTAACTTCAATCTTGATGAGAGTTTGATTTCGCACCTTGTAATCTCCTTCCCATTTACTTTTTTTTTGTGGAAAAAAAATCACAGCAAGGTAGATGGCGAGTTAAATGTAAGAGAAAAAAAAAAGAAATAAAAAACTTAAACAAGTATTTTTGTATGATAGAATGTGTAACGGTGTTTGCCTTCGAATGGACAAGAGATGACATGCACTTTAAGCTCATTCTTTTGTGCCGATTGTTCTTCAAAAGCATTGGTCTTTAATTTTTACCTCTCAAATTGTTCGTCTTTAATTTTTTCCTTCGCTTAAGAATATCTTGAGATTCCGAGTTCAAATTTCTGCTCAGTCAAAAATTTTAAAAAAAAATCGCAAGGTAGAGTTTGGATTCGCAAGGCAGAGTTTTTTACGAATCAAAACTATGCCTTGCAATTTATTTGTTTTTACTTTTTGATTGAGCTGGGGTTCGAACCCAGAATCCAAGGGGTTTTAAGCGAAGGGAAAAAATTAAAGATTTCCAATTTTAGGGGCAAAACTTAAAGACTACCCCAAAAGAGGGGTATTTGTTCGAATTGCTGTTTTAAGCTATCATGACAAGTAGGATCTTGAAGGAAACTAAATTTATCTATTGGATCTTACTTTGGCGTTATTAACAAGTTTTACATGTACCTATTTTCTTAAATTTTAAAAATAAATTTAACGTATTTAATTTTTTATAAAAAAAACACCACATTGCGCAATTTTATAATTAAAGCACTCAAGGTAAATAAGAATTCTAAATAGAAATTATTTGACTCCTCAAATAGTAATCATATCATATAAAATGAAATAAAGATAATACATACGTAATTTTTTTTAAATAATAACGATTAATATTTGTGCATGAAATTTTTGACTAATTGTTCAAAGCGATATATTTTCTGCTTATAAGAAAATTATATTAATTAAGAGAAATTAACATGTAAACCAAACACCATCCTGAGAAAATCTGATGTTTATTATTTTTCTATTTCTATCTTCGATTCTAATTAGGTAAAACTATTGATTCCACAGCAAATTAGAAGGTAAAATATTTTGGTAATTGCCTTAGAAGTATAACCAAAAGAAGGAAAGTTTGGTGAAAGTTTAGTAACCAAATCTATATATGCATGATATTTTATGACATGAATTTAATGACTTCAAGGTACTTCTTCTATTATAAATAAATATAGTTGTATGCATTCTTACATTTTCAAACTATAACAAAGTGAATTCAAGATTCATTCACTTATCTTTAGGTAGAAACTCTTTTTTTTTCTCTATAAAAACTCCTTTGTTTAGAAATCTACCGTATAAGTACGTATAATAAACTTCAAATTAAATCTGCCTTTGCCATTAATGGCTTCTTCAGAGGTTCCACCTAAGGTAGCTTTTGAGATATTAACTCAAACATCCTTAGAAACATGGAAAGGGATGACATATGAATCAAGCTTTATGCAAAGTTATTGCTGTAGAACCAATAATATTTCAGTTTTTTTTTGTTTTTTTAATTAGTTCATGCGGTTGAACTTAGAATATAACTCTGAACCGCCTACATACTATTATATTGCCTAATCCAAAAATGTGGTATAAGACTGTAAATGTTGCTCTAGTGGTACTTAAATCAAGTCTTTTACGTTTCAAAATTATTCGTTTGTCAAAGATGACCCACCTCGTTTTGGGTATGTAAAATTATTTTTCTTATATTCATAATATATAGGAAATTTTATGTAGTTGGATTATGTGTCAACAAATGCACGTAGATCTAGAGAACTTGATGATAAAATACATCTTTAAATACTTTTCTTCTTATAGTCTGATTTTTTTCCATTCATTATTATAATAATAGATTCCTTCATTTGATTTTTTGTTTGTATATAGGTACTTGGGACCTGGCAATTATCTGTGAAATCTTGACTCTGAGACTAATGCATGGAGACAAGCAAATATAATCCCTCTCTGAAAATGTGTCTTTTAAAATTAATTCTCTACCTATTAATGCAAGTGATTTACTTTATCTTCTCATAATGCTGATAATAAAGTATTAATTCTAAACTACGATGGGAAAGAAGTGTATCCAAGATTTGAACTTCCAGAACAAGTAACCCGAAACAAAGATTATAAATACAAGAAACTGATTTCGTATGAAGGCAAGTTGGGATTTATTTGTTCGTCTCCAAGTGAAATCTTAGAGCTTTGGGGTGTTGAGAATACAAATAAATCATTTTTGGACGAAGAAGAAAGAATTTGAGATTGAAAGCATCAAAAGAGTGATGAATTATCCAAGTCCGATTGATTTGTGCAATAATGATGTTATTTTGATGATGGATTCTCATGTATCGGTATTTTACAAATCAATCAGACTTGGATAATTCGTCACCCTCTTGATGCTTTCAATCTCAATTTCTTTCTTCTTCGTCCAAAAATGATTTATGGTATTCTCAACACACCAAACCACTAAGATTTCACTTGGAGACAAACAAATAAATTCCAACTTGCCTTCATACGAAATCAGTTTCTTGTATTTATAATCTTTGTTTCGGGTTACTTGTTCTAGAATTTCAAATCTTGGATACACTTCTTCCCCATCATAGTTTAGGACTAATACTTTATTATCAGTATTATGTTGGAGATTATACCAACATATTACTGCAGACTCTCAGATGGCATTCATAAAATTGAGGAATACATGACTAATTTACAGTGAAAACATATTGTTCAAACAGAAATTTCTTCCTAAAGTAACATAATATAGGAAGAAAAGAGATGGGAGAAATAGTAGTGGAAAAACCATACAAAGATGAAAGTCTGAAAGATGGTACATCAAACAAACTATTGTTGAGTTTAATCTGTACATGTGCAGATCGGACCATTAGGTCTTCCAAGAATGATATCCTTCTCTTCAAAATATTGCAAAGGATCAAAAACTGTTAGAAAAGTAACCACTTGCTAACCGCACAGCTAGACGGGCTGAACTATTCACGCGTTTGAGTTTTCAGTCTGGTTAGTTTTTTCTGCAGTTCCAAGTTTGACATCCTTTCCAGCTCCAAAGCACGTTCAAGCTTTTATCCAGCCAAGAAAGATATTTGGTGTTTATATTTCAGCGAAGAGGAAAAGGAAACAACGATATTATAGCAATGTACCACAAATAATGAAGTACTACTACCTTAGCTGCTCGGTTGCTCCATTCTCCAAGAATAGCCCTGAGTCTCTCATTTTCTTTTACATACTGTTTCAAAGAAAAGGCACGATCAATGTACTAATTTTTTTGAAAGGGTCCAATTTAATTAGGCCGATAAATGATAATGATTACATCAAAAGTTAATACTACATATAAATGGAAGATGTGTTTGGACTCTATCATCATTTGTCTTTCATTATATCCAACTGTTACATCATCCATGTTACATACAGTTGTAATCTGCAAGACTTTTCAGGAAACTCATTTTCCAAATAGATTTATCTGCAAGACTTTTCAGGAAACTCATTTTCCAAATAGATTGTAAAACAAATAAAATATTACATCAAACGGTGTCCCAAGGTGGCAAAGACATTTTCTTGGTAATTGTTTACATTTGAAAAGGTGAACACCAAAGGAAGACAATCAATTAATAGACCCTTGTGGTCCGACCCTTCCCCGGACCCCGCGCATAGCGGGAGCTTAGTGCACCGGGCTGCCCTTTTTTTAAGGAAACCATACTGCGGAAAAAATAGACACATAAATTCAAAAAAAAAAATTGTTAAAAACAGGAAGTTCCGATTATCCCAAATATAGCGAGTCATACAACTAAAATTAAATGGTACATTTGGGATAACTATCAGGGTTAACTTGAGTGAGAAAAAAATCAAGATATAAGACTCGTGTAATGGACCACATCTAACAAATTAGATATACCTAGGCCCTAGCTATGATACTTGTATAAACTAATTAACAGCGAAGCAAAGAGACCCATGAAATACAGAAATACTGTCCGATCAATGTGCTAATTTCTTTTAAAACGGTCCATTTATATTAGGCCGATAAATGACTACATGAAAAGCTAATACTACAATGTCATTCTATAAAAGTTTATTCTTAATAGCAAATAAGTCCCAATTGCTTAACAAAAGAAGATAAAAAGATGCAACCAAGTCAGAATCAACATAACTGATCATTCCCAGAAGAAAATTAAACCCAACTGTAAGTACACCAGATATTGTACTTCTTTTCATAACCCAAAATGTTATTACACGGCTTTGAAAGCATTTTAAGACACACCTGATTGTTTGTATTGCGAATGCGCTGAATCTCAGCATCCTTCTCCTCTATTATAGATCGAGCAAGCCTAAGCTCAGACTGCAATTGATTCATCTGAAACACACAAATATTTAATTTGTAGAAGAGGTAAAAGGATAAAACAAGCTGCCCTAAACTTCCAGTTTGAAAGCAAGAATCTTGTGAGAAAAGACATTACATACTTATTGAAAAAACAACTTCCCGCCACAAAACAAAAAACAGGAAAATCTGACTCAAAAAGAAGCCCACGAAACAGACATGTAATTGCACGTCTACCAATCAGAACCATAGACCGGTTGGATATGAAAAGGGACAAAAAGACCAGAAGCAACATAATACCTCAGCTTTAAGTGTGCGTAACTCTTGATCTCGAGTTGCCAATAAGTGAGCCAGATCTACCTGTCAGAACCAAGACGACTCTTTTAACTTCATGACTTTCAAAACATAATCCCAAATTCTAGTGGTTAATGACTATTCAAGATTACTATCTCATTATCAGCAGTCCCATATTATACAATTATCAATTTTCTTTCAGAAAAAAAATTCTCAAGAGAATCATAAAAGATGTGAGGGCTAGTGTATGCAATATTGTCCTCAGCATCTATGAGTTCTTCTTTTTTATTTTTTTCCCCTTTCAGTTGCTACCAGATACTACTTGCTCGGTGAGTCAAAACTCAATGACATGAGTGATCAAAATGATAGAATCAGGGACAAGCTTTAACGCCCCTACTAATAGGACAGAAAAGCTGGATGATCATCTTAAACAGATAGTACCTCCACTAAGATCTTATAAGGTCATGTTTCCCTAATTCTTTTTTCCCCCATTTTTATTCTTACATCTTATGTATAATTACGAGGAGCCTTGGAGCAAAGGTAAAGTTGTCTCCATGTGACCTATAGGTCACAGGTTCGAGCCGTGGTAGCAACTACTAATGTTTGCATTAGGGTAGGTTGTCAACATCACACCTCTTTGAGTGTGGCCCTTCCCCGAACCCTGCTAACGCGGGGATGCTTTGTGCACCAGGCTGCCCTTTTTTTATCTTTTGTATAATTAACTCGCCATGCAGCCCAACAAGTACATCTAATTTTTTTCTAGATAATACAGAAATAGCAACACAATTTTGATAAGGATAGACATACCTGAGGTACACTCCCATCATTAGATCTTTCGTATTTGCTTAAGGTTTCTTGCAGTCTGAGAATCTAGAAAAAAAGGGATTAAATTAATTCAGAGAAAAGAAAGAAAAGTTCCATAAGAAACAATCAGGATTAAAATCCATTAGTCGCAAGAGTTATACATCCGGAAGAGACAAAAGACATAAATATCTAGACATGCACCCTTTCCAAGAAAAGCAGGAGATTTATAATAAATATACTTCTATGTGCATCCAAGGGTGTGGCCTAGTGGTCAATGTAGTGGGTTGAGCACCAGGAGGTCTCAGGTTCAATTCCCAGCAGAGACAAAACACTAGGTGATTTTTTCTCATCTGTTCCAACCTTGGTGGACAGATTATCTGGTACATGTTGCTGGTGAGAGGTGGCAGGCATGTCATGGAATTAATCGAGGTGCGTGAAAGCTGGCACGGACACCATGGTTATGAAAAAAATAGAAAAATATATTTACTTCTATGTGCTGTTAGCTACTTGATTCACCAACTAATAAAACTGGAGCAACTCAAAGTCCAATTTCTAGCCCCTCTCCGCCCTTAGAAGTTAGGGAAGTGCATGCCAGCAAGATCTCAGTGGTTTTAATAACCTCGTACCTCCTCACTCAGAAAGTGTATATTTTCTTGCTGATATTGCAACAACGCCATCTGCTGATCTGATAGTCGACCACCGTCCTGGTACCTGTACAAAAAAAGGCTCTTAGCAAGATTATCATTTGTATCATCTAGAAGCAGTGGTGAAAAAATAATCTAGAAGCAGTGAAGCTTTCTTCGATCTCTTCTCAGAAGTCCTATCATGTAACGATTGGTTTGAGAAACACAAAAAGATATTTGAGATTTGTTATTTTAGCATTGGTTATTCCTTTGAAGGCCTCCCACTTCTCCAACTACCAAATGCTTGAACATATCAGAGATCAAATAACATTTCATGTTGCATTAGAACTTATTAGTACTAACTATATCTCAACAATCATGAACTCAAACAAAGATGACAATATTGTATATCCCAATTTGTTTGATCCAACTCAGTTTTGGTCGTCCCAACTCATTTTCACCCCTTCCTCTAATGCAAAGATGCCGACCATCAAGATTTACACTTGACATAAAAAGATATTTCATATTCTTATAGCTTTGTTATCACATTTTCAACAAAATTCCCACTTTCCCAGGTTTCAACTAATACTTTAGACAGTTCTAACAAACTGCAATTAACAAAATCCATTATCCTATACAAATTTAGGGCCTTTTTGGAAGGCAACCTTATATTTGGATTTGGGTGTAATTACATTGTTAATGACTGACCAAGTATTACTTGGTCAACGTGAAATTGAGTATAATTGAGGGAGAGCAATTACACTTTTCAATTCTCAAAGGGAGCAAAGAATTGGAAGTAATTGCATAGTGTAATTAACAGATGACTTTTCAAATTCTTTCTTTTTCCATTTTTAATATATCTTATACACATATATATATATTTGTCACACATTAAAACTTATTTACATGTAACTTAACAAGGTCATATCCAAGGTGAGGTGTCATGGTGTATGTTATTCGCGGACGACATAATTCTGATTGACAAGACTCGGAGCGGAGTTAACGCTAAGATGAAGATTTGGAGACAAACTCTGGAGTCTAAAGGGCGTAGGTTGAGTAGGACCAAGACAGAATACTTGGAGTGCAAGTTCAGTGACGTAACACATAAGGCTAGTGTAGAAGTGAGGCTTGGTACTCGGGACATTCAAAAGAAAGGAAATTTCAAGTATCTTGGGTCTATTATCCAAGGAAATAGAGAGATTGACGATGATGTCACCCATCTTGTTGGGGCAAGGTGGATGAAATGGAGGCTCGCATCCAGAGTCTTGTGTGATAAGAAGGTGTCACCAAAAAGGCAAGTTCTACCGAGTGGTGGTTAGACCAACTATGTTGTATGGGACAGAGTGTTGGCCAGTCAAGAACTCTCACGTTCAGAAGATGAAAGTTGCGGAAATGAGAATGTTGCGATGGATCTATGGGCATAATAAGATAGACAGGACTAGTAATAAACATATTCGGGACAAGGTGGGAGTGACCTCGGTGGAGGATAAGATGCGGGTAAAAGGGCTAAGCTGGTTCGGGCATGTGCAAAGGAGATGTCCCAGTGCGAAGGTGTGAAAAATTGGCTATGGACGATTTCAGGAGAGGTAGAGGCAGGACAAAGAAGTATTGGGGAGAGGTGATTAGACAGGACATGGCGCAGGCCCAGCTTACCAAGGCATGACCTTAGATAGGAAGTGATGGAGGACACAGATTAAGGTAGAAGGTTAGTAGGTAGTTGAGCGTTGTCCTAGTTATCATTTCATACTAGTAGTTGTAGTATTACTCTTGCAGTTTCTTGTCCTTCGATTTCAGCTACTATCTGTTGTTTCTTGTACTTCGATTATCGTATTAATTTGTGGTAGTTACAACTACTTTTTTTTTCCAAACGGCTTTACCATTATAGTATTTTGCCATGACGTTTTATACTGCTTTGCTTTCCTTTTTTGTTGTTTTTCAGATAGCTTTATCCTTCTTTTTATGGTATTTTGTCATGACTTTTTATACTACTTTGAATTGCTTGTGCCGAGGGTCTACCGGAAACAGCTTCTCTACCTCCCAAGGTAAGGGTAAGTTTTGTGTGCACTCTACCCTCCCCAGACCCCACTTTGTGGGATTTCACTGGGTATGTTGTTTTTATATTGCTTTGAATTGCTTGTCCTTTGTGCCGAAGGTCTACCGGAAACAGTCTCTCTACCTCCCAAGGTAGGGGTAAGGTTTGCATACACTCTACCCTCCCCGGACCCCACTTTGTGGGATTTCACTGGGTATATTGTTGTTGTTGAACTTAACATGTTCATATGTTTTATTTTTTAGAATTAGATTTGTTTTTTAAAAAAAAATATTCAACTATGTAATTACACGCAACCAACGTGACACTGAGAATTACATTGTAATTGCATTATGGCAAACAAACAGGTCATTCTAATTACAACATTGTATAGTTACTAGGTTGTCCAATTACTAGTAATTACACGGCCGTGTAATTACTAATTACACAGTGGTTACCAAACATGCCTTTAAGGCAAAGTAACAGTTATCAAATTATTGGAAAAAATGTTCTCCATAATCAGAATGTAAACCTGAGAGGTACCTCAAACCTTCCAGAGAACTTGATGGTTGAAGTGGAGAATAAAGTGACTTTAAAACATCGGGCTGAGAATCCAATGAATTGTATTGGTGTACACAACCTGCAGAGAGTAGAAGGTTTAATTGACTTTATTTTGCATCTGTACTTTCTAATAATATATGTAGAACAGGTTGAAATTTCTAATAGGTGATTTAAAAGCCAGAAAAATTATTTTCATTTCTCAAATATGAAGAGGCTTTAAGTTTTAACATCATCTCTCTAGCTAGCAATTCTGCAGGAGTCTTCTCTAGACGGTTAAGGGGTTTAAAAACTATAAATTTTACCAAGGAAATTGACTTTTGTTAAAAGCAATCCCTAAAGGAGGTTACTCACCAATGTAGACTATCATGAAAGAACTAACACATACTACTTCCACCAACATGACGATCCTGCAAAAATGAAGCAAGCAAGCTTTAGAAAACATTACAAAGGATAAGCATATAAACTTCAATACCATAGCTATAGCCCATGTGTCACTTAAGGAACAGAAATGCGACCAGATATATATATATATATCTGTGAGGTCTTAATAATTTGAAAATTGTAAAGCCTAGAAGCAGCCTTCGCATTCAGCCTTAGCCTGTGAAACCTTCAAGTTCTTTCTTCTCCCACCCGTGAATGACAACTTAAAGGATTTAGATGGTTGTTTTGGGGGAACTAAGACCAAGTTCATGTGCCACATCCACGAAGTTCATTTAATGCCCAAATACAAATGGATATAAAATCCCACCCCACAAATTTGACATTTTTGGTCCTATTTTTTTTGTGAGTGTGATTCAACAGAACATATTGATATATCGAATCCACCTTCACTATTTTCAGTCCTTGAAGTGGATCTCTCTAAACCAAAGCAAGAATGGCAGCAGTTTAGATTCTACCCTCTGCCTCATCACACTCTTCATCTGTGTGAGTCTGGAAAATGTCTCTATTATAAATTCAGATTCATTTGCTTTCAGTGCCATAAGGTGAATCTCTAAACTAAAGTGAAGACTGCAGCAGCTTATATTATACTTCCTCATTACATACACTGTACTTTTGTGAGAATTTTCTGGAAAATATCGTAAATGAATATCTCAGCTTGTATAGTTAAGATGCTTCTTTTTTTTTTTTAATTCTTATTTCAAAACCGTAGTCAGTTTAAACCCATAAATCCAGTCACTAGCCCTCGTATTATAAGATTCTCTCACCCTGTGGTCGACATTCCATTCCCCTTAGTCGTAGGTGCTCGTTCTATTTTGATTTGAATGGGTTGGGCCTCCCGAGGTACAAAGCAAATTAGAATAAGAATTAGAGAGAATCAGTTCCTTCACCTTTTTCATGTTAGAACCCGGCAGACAATACTTTAAAGCTCCAAGAAAGTCCCAAATAAGATTCCTTGAGAGTCTCACTTTTCTAGTCTATAAATAATCTCTAGACTGTAAATAAAGTTATTATTCCACATCATACTTCCGTTCCAAACTTGAAATCCCAAAGATTTTGGTAAGGTTTTTACAACATTCATCCTCAAAAACAACTCTCTGACTTAAAATGGTACCTTGCCTAAATGTGTCTAGCATAATTTAGATTTAACATTTATGTTTTGCTAAAGGGTAGTTGTATCATAGTACACCTTCATAAAGGAATCATTTACTAATGCATAATACATCAGAAATTATCCTCAAATTAAGAAGGAAAAAGTCGCCAGGAACCAATTCAATACTGAAAGTTGCTAAATAACCGTCTCTTTATGCAAGGAGCTGCATAGAACTAGGCTAATTGATGTGGCCAATTACTTGGAATGTACACCTGAGTAGTGTCGGCATAGAGAGGATGCTAATATTTGGATCCCAAACCATGACAAGCAGCATCGCAGCGGTTCCTATAATTGAAGTGTTTCAGATGGATATCCATTTTAAAACAAACAAAAGAAGAATGATTAACTTAGAATTAACCTAGTAGTAGTATTCAGATAACAGAAGAATCTGACAAGAAGTTACAGCAGTAAAGCTTTTCTTTAAAAAAGGAAAAAAATGACCTTAGCTTGTTTCATGCACAAATTGTGATCTCATGAATATTATCTTTTAAGCTCAGAGTTTTTTAATTACTTCTCACTCAGATTTACTCAGCTTTCCTTTCCCCCTTTTCTGGGAGTTGTAGTGGAGGGTTGAGAAGGTCCAAAACCGGATCCCCATGTGCAAATTAACAGATCATACATAGAAAATAATTGTAATTCTGTAAGAAAATAAGAGAGATGCAATTCACTTATAGCAGATTAGTTAGCATGCTAGGTGATTTCATCTCATCTGCCTAATCTTGGGAGGCAGAGCTACCCGACATCTGTGCTGGTGGGAGGGAACAAGAACCCTGTGGAATAGTCGACGTGTGCACATGCCGGCCCCGACACCACCATTATAAAAAGAAAATAGTTGAATACTAGCAGCAAAATTTGTTTTGACCACAGATTTGCAGTAGGGATCATCGAAACTAATTAAGAAAAAGGACAGTACAAAGAAAAGACTAACGCATAAACTAGAGAAACAGGTAATGCATACCATATGCGATTGTAGCAAATGGAAGGCGAATAATATGCTTCAGTTTTTGGCTGAAAATATAGTACCCCTACAAAATTAAAGTTCATATTATTGCAAACCTCAGAAATTGTCGCTTATCAAACGTATGATTTTGAATGATAGGAACACTAAAATGAAGATGGGTAATTATCTATCTTAATAGCTGAAATATATCAGTAAAATCTAATTTCCATCCAAGTAGTGCTACCAGAATTCTCCCATTCACCAAACGGAAGATACCAAGAACTCTGAGAATATGTATCTAATTGTAGTGCAGAGAAGTTTCCAACTACCTTTCTTTGTACCCTAGAATAGAAAGGAGAAGGAAAAAAATAACCAAAGCTTGAAATCCATATGCGACTCAACTCTTCCCTCTGCTAATCTAAACCAACCTTCGAAGCAACTAAGTGCTAAAAAGTACAGTTCATGATTTCCTTGATCCATTCTCAAGGTCTTCAGCCCTCCTACAATTTGCTTCCAGTGAGATTATACTCTACCTTATTTGGGAAGCTTTTAGTTCCATACAGTTTGTGTATCAGATTCTTCTACTACACTGATCTGTTTCTCTAGCTTACTGGTACCGACCACTTTGGACCCTTGATCATCGGAGGCATGACCAAAAAGGTGTTGAGGCCCAGGGAGCGCAAAGTGCATACTAAGGATTAAGGAAAGCCACTTGAATAATATGATTGTTTTGGCACCATAACATCATTTAATATGCAGAAGACCTCACAAGTTGATGATTTATAATCAATTTTTTTTTGTTGCATAAGTATAAATAAGGAGAGATAATTAACTCCGTGCTTTCTCCTGTGCACATGAGGGATTACACTGGGTATGATGCTGTTGTTGTTGCTTTCTTCTGTGCATGTCACAAGAGAAGGGAGAGGTAAAGGGCAAGGTATGGCTGAAAGTTATATCCAATGAGGTAATATATTCATTTATAACTAAGGAAGCTTGATATTGCCCTTCTAGTGTTGTTTTTGCCCAATAACTTTCATCTCAAGCTATATACTGAAAAAATAATATTTATCAGTAATGGTCATTTCAACAACAAAACCTCAATCCCAAGCTTGTTGGAATCGATACGTATTTTTATCATGAAATATAGTAGAAATACTGACCTGTAACCGTATTTTCTTAACTTGATAGACCAAATATTGCTGAAAAATGCCTACAGATATCAAACACTTGTTTTAGGCATAGAACTATAGAGGGGAGTCACATGCTGGAAAAATGCAATGAAATACAGGAGATTTAAATCTTATGATTTGCTGAAAGTAATGGAATTGACGTCATAGAGCACCTGTGACAACAAGGAGGGCAATATTACAACTGCAAAGAAGTGGGAACACTAATCGTTTTATAGGGTGAAATATCCATGTAGCTCCCACCGCCAAAATAGCAAAGCCTGCCTAGAATTCGTCACAATTAGATCACCTAGAAGGTGGCTAAATTTGCATCTTTGTTACAGCCACACAGAATTCATGAACTAATACTTGCCAATAAGAAACAGTAGAAAATACTCCCAATAAGACTCGTAGGCTTTCTATGACCGGATAGAGGTGCTTCATGCAGTACGTCCACAAACCTACAGTTAGACAAGCAGCATAACTAGTTATTAGCAAGAGAAGATGAAGTATTAAGTCAAAACGGGAATAACTTATTGTTCAGTGTCAGCATTTAACTTGAATAGTCATATGATAACCTAGAGACATCTCTGCTTTGCTTTACCACAACCTGTATATCATCCTAAGTTCACCCCTCCATTCCTTTAATTTATTCCATCCCTTACGGATACTCTCACAAATTACAGCCTTCTTAGTGTCTAGGTCCCGACTTTAATGATCATTAGAGTATAGTCACTTACAGAAATATAAGAAAATCATTCAATATTTGGAAGGTGCTCTAGAAGAAATTCAATTACTACACTTCAATCCCAAACTAGAGGGGATAGACTATATGAGTCCTCTATATCCATGCTATTCTATTTGACCCATTTCATTCCAAGTCGATGTTGCACATACCTAGTTGGCAACGTCCCAACAAATTTAGTATTGGAGGATTTAACATGGGAGAAATCACCAACTTCCTCTGTCTCATTTTATGTGGCATACTTTCTTTTTTAGTTTTTCCCTGTATGTAAAATCATTTAACTTTAAATTTCTCATTTTACCCTTAATGAGATTATTTATACAACAACAACAACATACCCAGTGAAATCCCACAATGTGGGGTCTAGGGAGGGTAGAGTGTACGTAGACCTTACCCCTAAGATAGGGAGGTTGTTTCCGAAAGACCATCGGCTCAAGAGATCATATACATATATATATACACGTAAACAAAAAAAACACCTCAAAGGATCTCCTTTTTCTCCGATTACCTCAACTTTGAGCTAAAAATTGATGGAGAACTGCATCAGAAGAATTGGGTCTTCAACTTTTAGGGCTCAGATTTTGCTGAATACGAACATGCAAGGAGAAAGCAACACATGCCATGGCTGCAGATACCGGTTTGCAAAATGGATGCCGTACCGGGTTGCCTCGCCAAGACACGGGTCGGATCTTCTCAACGCAGTGAGTAAAGTAGATTATTAGCCCAGAAAGAAGCAAATCATCATCACAACCCATTTTTTTACAGGTCATTTAAGTTCCAAACTCTTAAAAATGGATATTTGCGGAAAATCGGATGTAGTAGTAGCAAAAGCAGAAAAATATTTGGAATCTTGAGAGATTATCTATAGTCATACAAATGTCTATGATTTGTTTTAAACCATAAGTTTCGAAAGTCTTCCTTTTTAAAAAAAACCTTTGTATATTGTCAAACACTGCCACATAAATTGAGAGAAAAGGAGTAATATTT
This sequence comes from Anisodus tanguticus, assembly GCA_034509755.1. NCBI lineage: Eukaryota > Viridiplantae > Streptophyta > Magnoliopsida > Solanales > Solanaceae > Anisodus > Anisodus tanguticus. Next base: position 42,394,354 of record CM067558.1, read on the forward strand.
TCTGTCATTTGACCGCGACGTACAATAGCACCCTTGCAAATTGCATCCGAACTTGGTTAATTTACTAGGTAGATGCTATCTTCCATACGCACAAGCATTGGGTAACTCTACTCATCAACGGTTAATTAAATTGGAGGAATTCACCTAGTGTCGCATCTGTAGGGATTCCAACACTGGCCCCAAGGTTGTTACTCCATCTCTTCAACCACTAGGAAATCCCTTATGGGAAATGTTATAGACTGAACTGGAGATCCCAACCTACTACCCTATTAGTTGGGAGAACCCATTGAACCTACAAAATTCATTACAATTTCTCTTTTTAATCAACAAGGAACAATTGGCACACGAAAATCGCCCTCGCTTGAGGACCAACGATGACTTGCACCACTTTTTCATCTAGAACACCACTCCTGTCACCCCTCTGGCCTAGTTGCTCACGCTTGGCATCTCATTCTTTTTTTTCCTTCTGTAAACTCAGTTGGCACCCCTCTTGGATCCAAACCACCACTCATGTTTCATGTATCGACCTGCTCTGATACCAATTATTATAGACTGAACAGGACAGAGCCTATTAGGTGGGAGAACCCATTCAACCAATAAACCCATTACTAATTCTATTTAATCAATGTTATAAAAAAAACTCTTTTAATCAATGAGTGACAATTGACACACAACAGCCAACCCTTGCAAACTATCATCACGATGTCCTTCGACTTCCCAAATTTAAGATTTTGCTCAATCGAAGCACAGTGCCCCGTGATTTCCATTGATTTTCAGGATGATTTAACAAGTTACTAGTATTTGTTTAGCAGATAATTAACAAACTATGCTATATTTTCAAAATTCCAAGTACAACCAGCAAAGACAAATAAATGAAAACTCGAAAACTGACGATTTCAATCAGTATAATAGATTGGAGGATTTAGCTGATTTCAACTACAGTTCAAATCCCTAATTACATAACAACCAATATCACAAAAAATATGTACAAGTATTTTACTGATTTTCAGGATAATTTAACAAATTACAAGTATTTGTTTAGCAGATAATTAACAAACTATGCTATAATTGAAATTCCAAATATTACAGCAAAGATAAATAAATGAAAATTAGAAAATTGAAGGATTTTTAGGTCTTACAGATTGTTTTCGTCTTGTGATGCAGAAATTAAAGAAGAATGTATTTCCGTAGACATCGCTTTTTCAGTTCTTCGAAACCATTTTACTTCGCTGTTTTGTTTTTCTTTTATTCCATAAAATTGAAGAAAGTGACAAAAATAGTTACTTAAATGTACTCACGGACAGTTTTCATTCTTCATTATCAAAAAATAAATATTTTGTATTTTAATAAATTCTGATTATTAGATTTAACGAAATTATTAGAAAAATAAATTTGATCAGAAACTTAAAGTCTTGCATATAATCTAAAAAAATTGCACTAACAATCGAAAGTAAATAAGAAATAACAGAAACTGCACCAAATACTAAGGATTGACTAAAAATACAAAAATTGCACCTCTAATATAAAATATTTTCTTTTTTATATTTCTCGTTAAATCTAACAATCAGAATTTATTAAAAGTGCTCTGACAAACTCAATGGACTAAAATTGCTAAATAATATATTTAGAGTATTATTTTAAACATATATTAAACATAAGGAACCATTTTTTATTTTAATAAAAGAGGATATAACTTTCTTTATAAATAAATATCCAATTTCCTATTCGAATAATATTTTTAATCAATAAATGATTATCAACATCTAATGACTTTAATACCATTCATTGTCTATTGTTCAAGATAGATATACATGAAGGGGAATATTTTGTTTAATATATATAAGGAGCTTGTTTGCCATACTTTCGACAGAAAAGTTGTTTATCTGAATTTTAAGAAATTTATTTTTTTAAAAAATATTTTTTTTTTACCAACTATGAAAAAATTGAGAAATATCTTCTAAAAAATGGTATACCTCTACGGCTGCCCCGGCATATGAAGCATCGGATGCCTTGGCAGGAGAAACCATGGCCTTAAGGGCAGCATATGATGGGTCATGTGAATGCACATGAGCATGAGCCATGGAAAATGATCAGCCAATATGAAGGGGAGCATCAAACGCTCCATGCAGCCGTCTGCGCCTTATCAATTGTGGTCCCTAGGGAGCAAAACAGAAAACATGGATATTAGTAGCCGATGCTAAAGCGTTCTAGCCAGCCGAGTAGTATACCTCGATTTACCTCTCTTTCTCAAGAGGAACAGGAACTCCGGGTCTGTGGGGACCTTCCTCACTATAATCCTGAATGACAACCCATCCACTTCGTCGGGGTTGCTTGGGCACTGGTTTTCTGGGTGATAAGGACTCGGTGTCAAAAGTGGTCTCCAGATCAACAAACACTGGATGAGATGGGGTTGTTGAAAGGTACATAAGAGATGTTAGCAAAAAATTCACAAGAATAATCTGGCCAACACATATGTAGAATGCACTTTACCATTTCTCTTCGTTTGCCGCAACCGGACAGAAGACCTTAAGGTAACATGCCTAGCCGACTTAGAGGAAACATCTTTTCGAGTGGCCTCTTTTGGCCACAGTTTAGGGATTTTCGGGTTCTTCTTTGTTCTCGACATAATCAACCGAACACAATAGACATCTAAGGGAGATTGAAAAAACTTCTCCTTAGTCGTATCCCACCAATCATCAAAAGCAACTGTAGTATTCGCTCTCGTGGGAAACAACTGCCAGTCAAACATGCCAAACTTGTCAAAATTATGATCGGCTAACTGTTTTGCTTGTTCTACGTCAAAGAGGTAGCATTGGGTGGAACTGACAATACTGCGGTAGGGCCACAACACGTGCAGAGTAAGGCCAAATTGCCTTGCTACAAAAATCGATTGATATGGCTCCGCGGTCAATTTATTATTCCAAGAATTGGGATTCAAAACACACAACATGTCCCTACCTGTGAGAATCCACCCCATACGAGAACCATAGTCCTCCGCTGGGAGAAAGTAAGGTCATCATCACCTACTTGACGGACCCAATCAGGGGTGGCCCACCTCTCTATAATCGGTTGCCAGTTTGTATAATGGTCTCTAGACATACCATGCAAGGTGGAAATCGCGGCAAAAGCATCTTGGGGCACAAGGGGTGTTCTCCGAAGAGTATCGGCTAATACTGGCAGGTTTAACGGAAAGCGACGGTCATCAAATTTATTGGGGAGAAACTCAGGAAAATAGAGGGTGATCCACAACTGAAGAAACCACAAGGGACCAGCTAAGCCAGATTTCTGGAATCCTTCAACCTCGCATAGGCATCACCCTGAGCCACGTAAAGATAGGTCAAGAAGAGAGATGCCTAGCTGACATCCATCTCCGAAACGGCTAACGCCGCATAAATTTCCAGCTCTTTCACAACTGCACAAGAACCCGTACAGACAAAGTATCGGCTAAACCAAAAAAATAGAAAAACATGATGCTCGGCATCATCGACTGGAAGGGGTAATATCCAACGGTTGTTGACTATAGACTGGTCGTAGCCTGAAGAAGTCTTCGAGACTATGATGCCTAAATCGACAATATCTATATTGCTTGGGACAGGGCCTCGGCTCCCGGAATCGGAAGGCCAAGTATCGTCATCACATCAAGCAATGTGAGGGTTATCATTCCCCAAGGAAAAACAAAGGCATTGGTAGCAGTCGACCAGTGACAAAAAAGGCATATATAGGACCTATGTTGCAAGAGGGGTCAAATTCCGACAACACAATGGCGTCGTAGAGACCCGTGCGCCTCCATTCAACTTTATTGGCCGACTTCACTCGGTCCAACCAAACAGAATAGTTGGAAATCTTGGTCGGCCAGGTGCGCAGACTAATCGGACAACGGTCACCGGTGAACCGGTCACAAGTAATTGGAAGATCGTAGTTCGCCGGGCTTAGATGCTGAGAAAGAAGGAGGTCACCTTGTTCAGATGTGCCATAAGGGGCAAGAATCAGTTGCTCATCTATGAAAGCAAAAAAGGGGATTAGGTCATCAACAGCTAAACCGACACTATCCGACCCCGAAGATAGAGAAGAAGATGAAGACATGGTTTTTTCTGATGAAGAAATAGGGTTTTCTAGAAAAAGGCGAGGAATTTGGGAATGGTCAAGAAGACTGAATGAGAAACCTTGTGTAGAACGCCTCTCCTAAAGTACTTTCTTTTTCTAGGGGATATGATTGACTCTATTGGGGGTTTTCTCGCCCAAAAACATGCGGCTAAGAATCCGTCAGAAAATATTTGTGGAAGCCTAGGCGTTTTTGTGGAAGGAAAGAAAAGCCTTTTATAGTCCATCATTGCATGCACCGGAGACGAGACGATTGAAGTGACATGCGCGACTGTCAGATTGAAATGACGGCTACTTTCGAATACATCAACTCAACAGTCACACTCGAGTTAATGTAGGGGGCAATTGTTAACACTCAAAAATAATTTGAAGTGTTTAACCGAATTCAGTGACACCCGAACTATTCCCGAGCCGAATTTACTTTTAGCCCTCGACTACAAGAACTTCATCGGCTACTAAGGCATCTTAGCCGAGTTGTCAGTTAGAAGTATAACTGGGACCCACTCATATGCAGACGCCTAAACGATCAAGTCAAAAGGGTTTCCAGACCCCTACAAGAGATAACGGCCTATAAGAGATAACGACCAACGACAGCTAAAAGTAAGAGTAATTATCCGAGCAAGATAAGTAGAGGGCGAGAAAATCGGCACCAGCTCCCCCATAGTCGGCCATTGAACTTGGTGGGTTACTTGATGGCTGACATGGGGGGGGGGGCACGTTTGTACAGTTTTTTCTTCTTTTTGTACTATAAATAGAACACATTCTTTGTATATAGGACACACACAATCAATCAAACAACTCAAATTTTATCAATCTTTATCTTTTATTCTTTACTTTTACTGTACTCAGTTGTATTCATGTTTCTTACCTCTTAGTTTACTCATACCGCCGTCCTAACGCTTTCTTGAGTAGTTGGGGAACCCATTGCTGGATATTAGAGTTCTGTTTCCAGTCTAAATCGCTTAAGTTAAGGAATCAATTTGTCTCCCGCGTAAATATTTTCGGGGATATCTAAAGTAATCGGGCACACACGCGTAAATATTTTCGTTTTAGGGGCATTTTTGTAGTTTACCCAAATAATTATCTGTTCATACCCCCATTACTTTCGTACCCCCAGAAAAAAATAAAACTATTTATCCGAGATGCCCCCCTCAATTATATACCACCATGGTATATAAATATACCGAGATGGTATCATGGAAGACTGTTTTAGTCCTTCTCTTAGTCCTCCATGATACCATCATGATATATAAATATATTAAGATGGTATCATGGATGATCATGATCATTTATTAAAAAAAATACACTTTTCTCGGAAAAAACGTCTATGATACCATCGTCTTATATACATATACTGTGATGGTATCACGGAGGACTGCTTCAATCATTCAATGACACACTCCTCAGAACCATGATACTATCATGATATATAAATATATTGAGATAGTATCATAGAAGACTGATTCAGTCCTTCTCTTAGTCCTCCATGATACCATCATGAATATAAATATACTGCGACAATATCACGAAGGAAGGGGTTTGGGCGAGCGAATATGTCGAGTAAATAGTTTTGGGCAAGATGGTACATCAGATAATTAATTTAGAAGGGACATGGGACGGGTAATTATATTATTCTTGAGGATATTTCGGTTAGTTTTTCTTTTTTAAATACCGGCCCAAAAAATTAATGCATCTTACTCTCAGAATAATAGTAATGAAGAAACTAGCGTCTATGTAGGAGAATTCCCATTATTCTTTGGACAATTGGTCCAAAAAAAATAGGCTAAACGATCTATTCAAACGGGCTTCATTCAAGTCCAATTCATCTAAGGCCCAAGCCCAGGTTCAGGCCCAGGCCCACTATCTTCACCTTACTCATATAAATGTTTTATAACTTACAAATTTTCCACTTAAATCCATAAATTCTTCGAGAAGCTTCGAAATTTCAATGGCCTCACCGGATACCGACGTGCCTATGGTTCCTGCCGGCGAGGGTTCCATCGCCGGCGAGGGTTCCACCGCCGGCGTTGGTACAATTACTAAAAAGTCCAAGCGATTTGAGATTAAAAAATGGAATGCTGTTTCTCTTTGGGCTTGGGGTCAGTTTTCTAACCCTAATTAATTACATCGTCCTTTATATACGTATTTTTAATGTAAATTTAATGATTTCATGCTGATTAGAGTTATGCAGTTATTAGTAATATAAGAAATAGTTATGAGTAATCTATGTATTATTTTATGCAGGGATTAATTATATAATTATTAATGTATTAGTTATTCCAGCTTATGTCGTGTATAAAATAATACATAGATTTATTCATTACTTATACATGTACTAATTAGTTATGTTGGTTTCTAAATCGCAAACCAAACACCTTATTACTTTAATTCATGAATAACTTACCTCCTAACTAGCTATCAAACGTGTTACTACTTATGTAGGACATTTCACCTTTAGTGTAAATATAAGTTTTAGGAATTTTAAACTATATGTACTTTTTCGAAGCAAAGGTACCGAATGCACCTGCGTTCGATGCGGAAAAATTGGATGTACAATTGATGCTTGTATTGTTTCTGTATTTCTGTTTCGCAACAGCAGCTCTATCTATCTGTGTGTGTGTATTGATAAGTAGCAGCTCTACGTATATTGGCTTACATGAAATTAGTTATGGTTGTTACTCCAAAAATCTTTAGTATGTACTAATAGTAATATTGTTTTGTTACCTGTGCTTATAGTTGCTAACTATGAAGCCGAATTAGAAAGCAACATTGATTGTAAGGTGCTTACAGCAATTTGAAGGTGTTTGTAGCCCTTTTAGGAGGGGATTTGATCATAAATGTTTTGTTTACAGATAATTTGCCCTCTATGTTTAAATTTGAGTGTTACTGTTCTCCTTGTAGTACTTATTGTTACCTCAATAAAACAAAGTTCCGAACATATTGTTACATCATATATGTTCATATTCAAAGAGCTGTTCTGTATTTCCATGGTTACGTGTTAGACATAATGTGCAAATATTGTTTTTTTTTTGTGTTTTGTATGCGTATTTGATTTTGTTCAACATGCACGTTGTCTGAATCGGATTGGGCTGGTCTTATTATTATATTTGATCTTGTGATTTCTGGTTGCAGATATTGTGGTAGATAATTGTGCAATCTGCAGGAATCATATCATGGATCTGTGTGAGTTTTGACTCTCTTTTCAATACTGTTCAATTCAATGGTTCTTTTTCTTTGGTATTGATATCATCATGAAATCTTTTATCCTCTTAATAGTTGATTTAAGTTTATACTAATTTTGATTAGGTATCGAGTGCCAAGCTAATCAAGCTAGTGCAACAAGTGAGGAATGCACAGTTGCTTGGGGTATGTAGCTCTTGTTATGTGTGAGAATATCGATTTAACATTTTAGTTTATCAACTCGCTGCGATTTTTACGCTTTTTGTGATATTAATTTGCTTAGTAATCAACTTTTTCTGCATCTTATGTGTATTACTATTTGACACTTAGATCTTGTCGAGACCAGATTTTGTCGAGACAAAAGATACATGATTCTGCTCAATTGTTGAGATAATAAAAAGGACGTGTTTGTGCCAATGACCATGCAGACACTATCAAGTGTTTGATTCAGTGATACTAAAAGGTGGATTTCCCTTATTCCTATTTTTTAGGTGATTGCTGTACCTTAATTATTGGACGACATTGGAATAGATGATTAGTGTTCTTTTGCATGTCGTAGATTGTGTGAGATGAAGGACGTTGGATGTATAGTTTTGTTGAGTGAAAATCTTAGGGTAAGAGTTTGTATGTTAAAACAAATGAATTAGGATACAATTAATTATTTAGTGAATTCAGGCTTAACTAGTATAACATGGATTTCTTTTGGGTAATATGAAAAGATGGTGTTTATTTAAGGGAGAGAAAGCCTGTAGTCTTCAAAGATAGAAATATTTTGGATGTAACTAAAAGCCTAAACAAGAAATTACCACACACAAGAAGAAATTAGTGTCATGTTGAGATCATTTGTATACCAAGATTTTTGTGAATTGTTTTCAGAACTGTGTTTGAATTGTTTTGAGAAGCATGGCTGGTGTTAATAGAAGATTGTATGTTTTATTATTAGTTTCTGGCATTTACAGTTTTGACTTGACTATCATGGTTGTTCTAATGAAAGATTATTTGTTTTAATTTGATGGTCTGTCACACATAGAACTTGCGATGATTTCACCTTTTATTTCTCCTTCATCTTTCTGTTTCGTCTTTTCCTCTTGCTTCCTTATTTTTGGATTGCAAATGAAGGATCATTTGTTGTTCTACTGTAGTGAGTTCAAATAATGATATGATTAGTATATTATCTCTCCTCCCACTGTTTCTTTCCCTTACGCTCCATCAACCAACGGAATGACCCACAGTCCAGTGTTGTCAAAGGCGCGCTTAAAGCACGCTTAAGCCCCGAAGCGAGGCTCAACGCTTCACCTTACTTTATGTGCGCTTCAGTGTCATCATCAAGGTTCTAAGACATACTTTTCCTTTCCAATGAGCCTCTCTTGAAGAGGCTCAAAACTAGACATACTTTATTGTTATGTTTTTACAATTTCTTTGTCCATATATTTGTTATCCATGCTCATTATTATTAGTCTTGGACTAAACATATATATATATATATATATATTTGTATTTTTGCACCATTGCGCCTTTTTTCACTAAAGCCCATGCTTTATTTGTGCTTAAAACCCCAGCCGGCTTTAGAGCTTTTTTGCGCATTTTGCTTTTGATAACACTGCCACAGTCCAGCTCCATGCTTTGTAATCCTCCCTTTTAACCATGAAGCTAGGTGATTGGGAAAAATCAGTATCAGTATAATGCAAGGGGCATTAGCGGTCTTTTTTGTGAGATCATGTAGTTACTAGGGGGTGAAAAAGAAAACTTTTTTTTAATCATTTTATCAATTTTTCTTTGCCTGGAGTGTACTTTCTTTTGTTTCTTTTTCTTAGAATAACAATGAAAGCGTGTTTTCTATTTCTTCTTCCAACCTCAAAAAAATGCACTCTTTGGTCATGTTTTTTTTATTACAAAAACTCAATTCTCTTTTGAGATTATCTCTTTCCTCTGTTTTCGTTTCTTACTGGTTGGGGAGGGCCGTGGTTGAAGGTTGCTGAAGAAATAGATAATTGGCAGGCATTCCATTGTGTAAGAAGTAGAGCAGTAATAATGAGTTAGCAACTTGTTTGGGCATAGGATAACAAGCTCGGGAAATTGTTCTTTCCATTTTGAAACAAGAGTGCTCTTTGTATGAGTATGGTGTACGGTATTTTCTAATTTAAGTCAAATGGTTGTCTGTTTTAAAATGGGATTTTACTTGTCATCGTCCACAATGAAATTGTGTATGGTACATATAAAAAAAATGAGACAGTGTATGGTAGGACAATAACCTTCCTGCAATCCACAATGAAATTGTGTATGGTACATATAAAAAAAAATGAGACAGTGTATGGTAGGACAATAACCTTCCTGCAATTTGGTCAAAAGTGAAATCGTGGAAGCTTGAGATATGCAAGTCATGTGTTGATGGTGTTAAACTTTACATCATTCAGCTAGTCATCCACTTGTATGTTAACAAGTTAACATGTTAAATTTTTCCTTGAGTTTCAGTGACATACCAGATATAATTGTAGCCAAATACCAAAATATTATTCTGCATTTAAATTATTGCTGCTTATGTTATTGAAATAATATGCAAAGTAAACTCTGGTGGCTGAATGTCTACGATAATTGTGTTATATTGCTACTACTGTTTGTAGAATAAGATGTGTTAATCAATAGAGGCAGACTGATAGGGCATAGTCACAAAAAAGAAGGATTTCCAAATCATACCTTTCCCTCAAGGCTTTCATTGTAGCGATTATTAAGTTTCTATTGCAGAAAATGTTACATCGGATTTGCTCCAGCCCTAGTGCACGTTTTTGGATCATTAGATAATCGGCACTTGCCATTACTTGAGTTCGTTATTTCCCTTTTAAGCTGGTATCAACCCCGTGCTGATAAGCCAAGAATTCTGGAAGATAACAACTCTGATCTTTTAGAACTGACAAGAGCTGGGTTCCTTGAGACACTCTCGGCTAGGTACAAAAGGCGTCATATATTTCTGTATAAAGAGAGTATGTTCTCTTTGAAGTGCACGAAATTAGAATGGGGCAAAAGTTGCACTACATTCATTAATCCTGTTTACATCCTTTTTTGATGTGAATTTCAATCTGTTATTAGGAATTCATTTTTTGCCATATCTGCTGATCATTGCAGGGGTTTGCAACCATGCATTCCACTTCCATTGCATTAGTAGGTGGCTCAAGACTCGTCAAGTATGTCCACTTGGTAAGTTGTATATTTGTTGTCTCTGCATATGTAAGCCGCCATTGTATATTACCTGCTAATTAATGTATGACCTGCCTTAATTATCTTTCAGATAACAGCGAGTGGGAGTTTCAGAAATATGGTCACTAGAATTTACTGTTGGTGTACATTGAATTGGAGGAGTTTCAGAGGTATAGTCACTATGGTTTTGCTGTCATCGACGTTGAAAAGGACAATTCTGCTGCGTTATTATGTTCCTTTGGTTTTTCTTCTGCAAATATCCAAAGATTCAAATTATGTTCTAAATTGTCACATGTCTGTTTTAGGTAGCCTCGAGAGAATGAATTGTGATTGAAGATATTCCATATCTTTATGCTAATTCTTGTAGAAATAGAATCATCTTTGGGGAATTTGACAATGATACAATTGGTCATTCTCGTCTAATATTAGCAGTGATATAATCCTGAAATAAAAAAAAGAAAACAACAAAGAGTTTATATCAATTGGAAATTCTTTTACCAGTACTTGAAAAAAATTAAAGTTCATTTGGATCATCAATATCATAGTGGAGCTCAACTGAATGGTTTATTTGTTTGCTTTCTTATAAAGAATAATGCTAGAAAAGTAATATAGCCATGGCGCTTTATTAGTTCATAATGCCAAAGAGCACAAGACGTAGAGATTGTTGAGGCACAGTTTTGAATAATGGAAAATTTTCGTGAATATACATCTTGAATAGTGATTTTAAGGGACTACTAAATAATGGCAGGACTTATCAGAAATTACTAATTCAGAAATAAGTGAGAGGTGCTAATGGATACATCAAGGGTCTAAAAATGCTTTCTTACAATTATGAAAGGAACTTCCTTTATGCATTTGTGTCCATGTATACGCGCAGACCAAGGTAAGATAGAAGATAGCCAGCCATCCAATACTCCTAGACACTATGAAATACCAGAGTGCTAGATCAGTGGAAAAGAAAAGTGAAGGTAAGCTTAAGTATCAATTAAATTAGAAAATCGGTTTTGGATCTTCCAAATCATTCACGCAGAAGATTCGGACCCATTGTTTTAGTCCTTCTAGAAATGAGTTTGAAGGTCATGTCTAACCTGAGAAATTGAGTCTATAAAAAATAACTATCTTAACAGATACCTAAAGGCTAAATATATTATAAATGTACATTATCCTTTCCCTCAATATATAACAAACAACTTATCGGGTTTGCACAAGACCGCTTACTTCTCTTCTTCTCGAAATACTCACAGTTATTTTTATGGGAAATTCGAGTTATTGAGCCTCAAATCCCACTTCAAGAGTCTTTGTGGAAACTGATAATTGTGTGTCAATTGTCAACAGTACACTGATGAAAAGCAAAAAAAACATGAACAACAACATACCTAGTGTAATCCCACAAGTGTGGTCTGAGGAGGGTGGAGTGTAGGCAAATCTTAACTCTACCTTGAAAGGTAGAGAGACTGTTTTTGTTAGACTCTTAGGTCAAAGGAAAGCAAATCAAATTAGTCGGGAAAAGAAATAACAAAAGTAAAGTAGTAATGGCAAAAAAAAAAACATGAAACAAAAAAAACAATCGTCGCCTGAGAGATTCGAACTCTCGCGGGGAAACCCCATGTACTTAGCAGGCACACGCCTTAACCACTCGGCCAAAGCGACGGATGTTGATGTCACTGCATATACCTTGATACTTGTGCCAACTGGAGAGTTAGAAGATTTTTCAATTATCAAAGCATTTAAAAGCATCTTGTTCAACTGATGATTAGTGACATAGATGATTATTCTTAATACTACTATATTATCAAAGATGAATCAGTAGAGGGAATACAACAACAACATATCCAGTGTAATCCCATAAAGTGGGGGTGGGGAGCTAGGGTAGGATGTACGCAAACCTTATCTCTACTTTTGTGGGGAAGAGAGATTGTTTCCGATAGATCATCGGCTCAAAACGATGCAACCTTATCATATGTATACAATTTAAATATATTTACACAGGTCGAAGCGAAAGTTCAATTGAACAATACGACCCTCCTAGAGCCATCTTTACACCTTTTGCTACCTCCGACCATTGTTTTGTTGAAAATAAGGCGCTAAACGTCTATACTGAGTTCTTTCTGGTATACTATTGTTTTCAAAAGGAACTATATAGTGAAAAATCCAGTCACACGTCGGTTCGATAATCAATATCCCCTTCTTCAATAATTCTGTAAGAGTTAAATTCCCCTAAATCAACGTTATATTCAAACTCATTTCTCCCCTTTGAATTGACGATATACTAATTTTGGTTGGATTTATCAGTCGAAGCAGGAGACAATATACTTTGATATTCTCGACCATTCTTTGATTCAAATCATCGTTCCATTTCAATTGAAAAAACGACAAATATCAAGTCATAAATAGTATTATAAACTTATACATACATTCAAAACTCAATTTAGAATGCGATTACAAAAAATCAAACTTCGGATTGACACAACATTATTCATGCAAAGAAAAAAAAAATCATGGTGGAGAGATATATACTAGCAACTATATATTATACTATAATACATGTTGAATTTTGTTGATAAGTAATAGTACTCTTATCTTTCACAAGATTGGAAACTCTAATCTATAGTTTAGTACAAGTATCCTTTAATGAGAAACATTTTTGGTGTTCTGCTTTCCTCCTTGTTTCATTGAAAAAGAAGAAATGAAAGAAAACAAAGCAATATTTCTAATAGGCTAATTTACTAATTTTCAATATATTCTTGATATTTTATAAACCTTTTTCTCTTGGACTTCACGTAACTTGGAGGAAACTTTCAAGATAACCTTGAATATACCTTTGAAAAAGAGGTAAAAATTAGTCAAAAAATTACCCTTTAATTATATTTTTTCTTAACTTGAGCAGTTAGAAGTTGAACTCTGCACATTTTAAACATTTTCCTCTTAGATTTGACGTAACTTGACTGAAATCTCCAAGATATGATCTTTTGATAAATAGGAGTATACATTTTTTGAGTAAAAGGTAAAAAGGAGTTGTTAAAAATTTCGCTTGTGGAATTAAGTTATATAGACTGCGGAAAAAAAATATATTATTGGGTCATTTACATGTAAACCTTCTTATAATGTGGACTTTTAATTTTGAAAATAAGACATCTTATCTACTATAACAGACAAAAGTGATCAACAGTGTAAAAAGTTCTTACACTGACTGTGTATATAAGTAAGTAAGTCAATATCTTTTATGAGTTTAAGTTATATACTTTGTTAATATAAAAATTTGTCTACACTATAACAGATAAAGGTGATGACCTGATGATGTAAAAAATCTTTTGTAATTTATTTATTGATCTTATTTTCTATTTAACCAATCTTTAATTAAAACGACAACATAATATAACTTTAAAAACATTTGTAATGGATTATAAAGTCGGTCTCCGGAGAAAAGGGTAAGGGTAAGACTAAAGCTTCTTTATTTTCATGCTTTATTTGTTATTGAAAAAAAAACTATTTTAGCAAATATTTCTAACTCAAAGTCAAAAAGATTCTCATATTGAAGAAATATCATGCACACAAGTAAAGATAACATGCAGAGGGTCGATTTTCAACGAGATATTCCCCTATACAATAATTAGGCAACCAAACTTAAAAGGCTCAAGTACCCTGAATTGCTAGTAAAAGACATAAATTATATTTAAACTAATATTATAAGGTTAAAAAGAAATACCCTTTTTGAATGTATTGCTTGTAAAACACATTCAATATTATTAATAACATGAAAAAGATCAAATGGTAAAGTAAACCATGACCCTTTTCTAATTGCTTGTAAAAAAAATCAATGAAACTAACACTCTTAGTTATTTGGTTCACATATTAGTTATGCGGGGTTCATGATGCAAGAATTGTTTATATGATGATTAATAATAAAGAAATTATTATGCCGTGGTTATTAATAAAAGAATTATTGTTCTACAGATTACTTATTCTAAGGGCATTTTCGTCTTTATGTAGTTTGATACTTGTATTGCTAATACACGGAGTACTACTTATTCTATATTTTATCACTCATAAAATAATACATAAGTTTTCGCACAATTTATGGGATAGTATTTGATACTGCCAATTACCAAACTCTACAATATTAATAATGCGACGATTTTTTTTCTTTGCAACCAATCAAAGTTGCAATACTTGATGTGGGATTTTAACTCATATTTGTTATACCGTACAATCAATTAAATTACCCGAATATTTACTTTATCTAATCACATAAATATTAACGATAGATAATCGTTATTGAAATTAAGACAAAGGCAAAATCTCTATATGTTGATAGATGCCTGAGACATGACAAGTCGAGAGAGTTTCAATAGTTACACTTTCTTCCCGCGTAAGAAAGAGAGGTGTGACGCGTGAGTGTCATGCAACGAGTTGTAATTAATTAACTTGAAGAATAAGTCAGGTTAACCTGCTGTACAACATGTTAAAATATGACTTATACGATAAAAAATATTCAAAATATCGGTGTATATAAATTAAATCAAAAAACATATACAAGACACTTATTATTATGGGGCGTAAGGAACAAGCTACAAATACAAACTTTCAAACTCCATGTTATAGTCAAGAAGATTCTTGGAGTTGATACAATAAGTCAATCAAGACTCTACCAAACTTTGATTTTTTTGGATAGTCACTTTTTACATAGTATAACCTATAAATACACACTCAATTTCATTTTCATAAACAACCAAAATCAACTAAAATATGGCTGTTGTTGTAAGTAAGGTGTTTTGTTCAAATTCTGAGGTTGTTCTAGTAGTAAGAAGGCGTCCACATGTTGTAAATGGTGGTGGTTTTATAGTCACAAATAATTGTACCCAAAATGTTGTTTTCAAAGTTGATGGATGTGGAATTCTTGGTAAAAGAGATGAACTTATTCTCAAAGATAGTGATGGACATGAGTTGCTTCTTATTAGAAAAAAGGTACAACATTTGTTAGTACAAGTAATATATATATATATATATATATATCATGCATATTTTTACTCTTGTGACATTCAGAAATTTTCATTTCTGATCGAATTATGTGTACATTTATGTATGTATAAAAAGGGTTTAACATATATATATACGGATAGCATATAAGAATTTTTACAATTTTTAGGAGACTAATCTCACTTTTTATAGATGTATGTGTGGTAAACATGTAGTTATATTTTGGATAACCTGATAGTAGAGGCGGATTCAGAATTTTAAGTTTATGGTTCTGAACTGCACCATAATTTTGTTTTCCCTTATAGTGTTCGTTATACATACTAACTGAATTTCTTAATACAAATATAATGTTTGAGCCAAAGCTATTGAGTTCTATCGAACCCGTAACTTCTACTGCTAGCTCCGCATCTGCCTGATAGCATAATTGTTTTTACATTATCAATATGTAGAAGTTAAATTCTTATGGGAAATTTTGTAAAACGTATACATATAATACAGTTATACTCATTTTGAGTCAAACAATATCGACTCTAGATTTTGAATTCGTCTCCGGCAATGTTTTTGTTTATAGCAATTGTGAAGGGATTTATTTGTGATTCATACCTTCAATTAATTTTCAGGGAGGTGTAATTGAAGCATTAAGCATGCAAAGGAAATGGAGGGGTTACAGTAAAGATTTTGAAGGTTCTGAAAATTTGGTATTTTGCTTGAAAGAGCCCAATAACTCTTGTTTCTTTAAGAAAATGCCAATCAAGATTTCCATTGAATCAAATGACTACAAAGATCACAATAATTTTCAGATTGCTGGCTATTTCCCTGATAGAGCTTGCAGCATTATTGACTCCTCTGGCAATGTAGTTGCAAAGGTAATTGATTTCATGTTGAGTGGTGACATCTCTTTCAATATATACTTTGTTACTTGATCCTATCAAGAACTTTAAAAAAACATGAAAATTCAACTTCCCAACCGAGTTTAGTTCCTCCTTCCTTGATCACATGATCAAATTAAACATGATACCAGAGCCAAATTTAATTTTACGTACCTGCTTCCCACCAGTATAAATATCGAGTAACTTTGTCCATCAAAAATTGGGCAGATGGAAAGAATTCACCTTCAATCTATGGATAGAGCCACAAGTTGTATATAGTCTAAATATCAAGAACACAGATATATATACACACAAATTCCATGTCTTGTTTTGGAACCTAACTAATTTAGTTTCCAAAATCAATCCCTTTAATTTATAAGTATATTATGAAAGCATATACTCAAAAGTGGAAAGGAATTTTTACACTAAGCATATCATTATCTAAAATATAAATATGCTCTTTATTCATAATAAGTGAGATTAGCAATCCAAGAAATAAGACGAGTATAACCAGTTGCCGTAGCAGGTTAAAATATACCTACGTTGTTACTAGATGTGTACTATAAATACTCAAGAGTTCAACTTATATACATCGTTACTGTAAAGAATTTATTTACTGTCCACTCACCTAAAGGATATTTACATGTAAGTTCCTTAAGATGTGTGATTTATAATATTGAAAAATAAGACATATTACCTGCTACAATATATAAAATTAACGTGATGGTATAAAAATTTCAGTATATATAACTTAAACGCATAAGTTAAATCCTTTTATGAATAGTAGTAAAGTAAATTAAAGCCATGGTATGTTGCAGGTTGGAGCTAGGAAAGAGGTACAACAAGTGATGCCAAGCAAAGATGTGTATACTGTGACAGTTAAGGCCGGAATAGATCAAGCCTTTGTTGTTGGAGTTATTGCTATTCTTGATTACATATATGATGGATCTACAAGATGCTAGTCCTATATCTTAGTGGCAAAGGAAAAAATGCTCACAACTTATTAATTTTTATTCCTAAAGTATTATGCAAGATTCTTGTCATCATCTTCTTGAATTAGAATAGATGAGAATGTTCATTGCAATCTAAAAATTACTTGCTTTGCTACTTAATGTATTCAATTACGTACCTTGTATTCAATGAATGTGTGTCTATATATTTGAAGTTATTGGCTACGATCGAATATCTCCGAGACTTTCTTCATATCATTCGTAGACTTCCAAATGAAAATGTTTGAAAAATAAAGAATTAGAGAGATTTTTTTTTTGGTACATTAGAAAAGACAACTAAGTAAATAATTACTTAAAATCTCTTATAAGCGACGTGAATTGAATCGGCCTGCAGGGAAAAAAACTCCTTTATTTGTCAAAAAGTCAGGCATATTTGTTCGCCTCCTTCCGAATATAATAATACTAGTTTTGGTGGTTTCTAATAAATATGTGCAATCTTCAATAATGACATGAGAGAATGATATTGTATGTCTTCTTCATTGATAAGGTTAATCGTAAGTAGACAGTTTGTTTCTACATCTAGTTTTCCATATCCTATTTCTCAGGGGCGGAGATAGGTGGAGCTAAGGAGGTTCAACCGCATGGTCAAAAAAGCGTATTATATATTTACGATTAAAATTATTTTTATGTGTATATATATCAAATGTTGAATCCTCTTAAATTTCTCGTGTTTACTTCTTTATATTTTTTAACTTCTTAAGTGAAAATCATGACCCAGACACTGCTATTTCTTTTTTACTAGTTTTAGCCCTTCGTTAAGAATAAGAAATCGGTGATTGAATGCGTGCAATATATGCTTTTTAAGCTACTAAGTATAGTTTTATTTACTACGCATAGAACAAAAGAATCCTATTCTTTCGTGATAGAGGCAGAAACATTAACGCCTGAACCATAAAAAGGTTCTAGCTTTTCACGAACTTTATAGATAAAATGATTAGCCACTCACCTCTCTCCCTAGAAAAGAAAACATATACTCCCTCCGTTTCAAATTATTTATCGTTTTTTTATTTTACACTCCCATTAAAAAATATTAATTATGAGGAATATTTGACCTACTTTACCCTTATTTATTTCTAAGTTATAATCTTTCGACATTAAATGTTTATATTAGCCGTGTATAATTGTATAAATTTATCATATTTAGTGTTATGTAATTATGGTAGAATTAAGATCCCTATTGTATAAGGATTCAACATTGTACACATATATATATATATATATATATATATATATATATATTGTATTAATGAGAAAGGCTCCGAAGGTGTGATTAATACAATTTTACATGGTATCAATAGCCTAAGCCCCAAAACCTAAAATCTTCATTTCTTTTTCCGGCGGCCTGCCCGAGACACAGACATGTGCTCTCTTCTCTTTTCTCTGTGTGTCAGAGCAACAAACAGGCCTATCCCTCCCTTTTCTTTTCTTTTTTTCCAGAAAAATAACAACTACTCTTTTTAGTTACTCCTTTTACCGAGAACAAATCAATTCCTCTCCTGTCTGTGGCTACCATGTCTGCTCCTAACTCTCCTAAAGCTTCCGCATCTTCTACTGTCGTCTGTGACGCCCATCCTCCCTCCTCAAATCCCTCATTCCATCCGGCGTTTACCGTCACAAATATAAAAAACTTCGTCCCTATAATTCTTGACCAAGAGGAGGGTCAATATTCTTCATGGGTTGAACTGTTTTATATTCATGCCTGCGCGTATAACGTGCTTGACCACATTGATAACTCCGTTCATCGCCCTCTTGACATCCCCGACACAACATGGCGTCGTCTTGACGCTATTGTTAAACAATAGATTTATGACACTATCTCAAAAGATCTTCATACGATTATGAAGTCCGGTGCCACGGCACGTGAACTTTGGGTCCGTTTGGAGGAGATCTTTCAAGATAACAAGCATACACGTGTCGTCTATCTAGAAGAACAGTTCAACAACACCCGTCTCAAAAACTTCACCAATATGTCCGAATATTGCAAACAATTAAAAATTGTTGCAGACCTACTGTCCAACATGGGGACACCAGTTTCTGAGACAAAAATGGTTCTCCAACTTGTTGCAGGATTACCAAAAGGTGAATATGACACCCTAGCAACAATGATTCAACAAGCCGACCCTCTTTCCAGTTTCAACAAGGCTCGGTCACAATTGTTGTTGGTAGAAACACGGCGTGCAAAACAAGACGAACACAACTAAAAAGCACTGATGGTTGACGCCCCTGCCAATTCTGCCACTCCCTCCGCGTGCCAACCACCGTCGGACAACCATCAACAGCGGGGTAACCGCGGTGGCAAGGGACGGGGAAATGGTAAAGGGGGGCGGGCCCGAGGCCGAGGCAACAAGAATAACCCCAGCAGTAGTTTACTCTTTCAGGGAATTGGGCAGGCCCAGGGCAGTGGCCCAACACTGGACCATGGGCCCCGATCCAACCATATTTCACTCCACAACAGATGGGTTCATCGCCCTTTCAGACTCAGCAGCAACCTAGCCTATTAGGCCAAGTTCTCGAACCACGCTAGATGGCCGATCAGGCCCACTACGCCCAGGCCCATCCGACACCATAATATACTGGCCTGGCCCAACCGAATTGGGTCAGGCCTTCAGCAGCATGACCATGCACCTGCCCGGCAAAAAATGGTACATGGACACGGGAGCTACATCTCACCTCACCCGGGATGCAGGTAATCTTTCCAAACTGTTTCAGCTAAAGTATCCTCAATTTATCACTGTGGGTAGTGGCCATCGCATTCCAATTCAGGGGTATGGTACCACTTATACCCAACCACCTTACCCACCATTTCTCCCTAAATAACGTCCTATATGCTCTTAACATTATTAAATATCTTATATCTGTTCGGAAATTTACTCGTAATAATTCCATCTCTGTTGACTTTGACCCCTTTGGTTTTACTATGAAGTATCTTCATAAGGGGACACCTCTCACGAGACGCAATAGCACGGGGGATCTATATCCTTTCCCATCCACATCCGCTGCCAGCTCATGCTCTCCTCTATCTCTTGCTGCTATATCTCCGTCAACCTGGCATAATAGGCTTGGACACCCAGGGTCCATGTTTTTAATTTTCTTAGAAGCAATAATTTTATTCACTATAATGGGAAACTTGCCCAAAATTGTATTTCTTGTCAATTAGGAAAACATGTTCGTCTTCCGTTTAAATTGTCTCTTATTGTTACGTTTGCTCCGTTTGATATTATTCATGATGTTTATGGACATCCCCCATTACTAGCTCTCTAGGCCATAAACATTATATCGTCTTATTAGATAAATACTCACACTTTATCTGGATTTATCCTCTTAAATTTAAATCAGAAGTCTTTGCCAAATTTCTTGAGTTTCGTACTTTTTTCCACACACAATTTGAAAAAGCCATTAAATCTTTTCAATGTGATAATGGTTGTGAATTTAATAATTTCACATTTCACAAATTTTGCAAAAATAATGACATGGTGTTTCACTTTTCGTGTCCCCACACCTCCCCACAAAATGGCAAAATCGAACGAATCATCCGCACAATAAAAATATGGTTCGCACTTTCCTGTTCATGCTTCTTTACCTCCAGCGTTTTGGGTCTATGCAGTTAAAATGGTAGAATACGTCATTAATATTTTATCCACAAGTACACTTCATAACATGACCCCAACCGAAATATTATACCGAAGAATCCCCTCCTATGACCATCTTCTGATTTTTGATTGTATGTGTTATCCCAATCTCGCATCCACAGCCCCTTACAAATTAGCACACCGGACAACTCCATGTGTCATTTTAGATTTCCCACCGAATCATAGGGGCTATATATGCTATGACTTGTCCACTCGAAAAATTCATATTTCTCATCACGTCACGTTCGCCGAGACGATTTTTCCGTTTGCAAACATCCAAAAATTCTGCAACATGGACTACACCTTTCTTGACGAGACTGACACCTCTCCCGTTATTCTACACGAAATATAACGCACTGCCACAGTCTCATCATCACCGCCGGTAACAACGTCTCCAGTCCACCGATCCTCTAGTCCACCGTTATTGCCGGTAACGACATCTCATGTCCACTTGTCCTCTAGTTCACCATCACCGTCGACAATCTCTGTAACTACCGGTAGTCTGTCGAAATCGTCTATCCCCCATAACACCGACTCACCCTCCACTCACCGGCCAGCCCATCTGTTACCATCACACACCACCGCAACTATGAAATCTCAACCCAGCCCATCTCATAACCCACCCCACCAAACCCGTCACTGTCAACACCAGATACCAATATCACCCGCCATCGTTGTTCCGCCACCACCCCCGATAACCTACCCAACCCAACCAAACCCACCCTCCACATTGGCACTAGCAACACCTCCGACAACCCATCCAGTATCCTCACCACCACCCGTCGACACCACTATCGACTCCCATTATCGACTCTCACCCACTGCCAAATCAAATACCTGAAAACCAACAGACACCAATCCCGAAACCCCACCTTGACCCGATACCCAGCAGACCCACCTCACACACCTCTGCCCCTTCGCACCATATGAAAACCCGTGCCCAACACGAGATTTTCAAACCCAAAGTTCACTTTAACTTATCCACTCAAACAATATCCCCAATTCCCAAAACCCTAAAATTGGCCAAACTAGACCCTAATTGAAATGCAGTCATGTGTGAGGAATTTAATGTTGTAACGAAACAGCACACTTGGGATTTGGTTTCTAGACCGGAAGAGATGAATGTGATTCGATGCATGTGTCTTTTTCACAACAAATACAGACACAGTGGTGTCCTTGAGAGATATAAGGCAAGACTTGTGGCTAATGACACAAATCAGCAGGAGGGTATTGACTGTGGTGAGACTTTCAGTCTGGTTGTGAAATCGGCCATTATTCGAACAGTTCTGAGTATTGTTATGGGTAAGCACTGGCCGATTCATCCGCTTGATGTAAAGAATGCCTTTCTACATGGGGATTTAAAATATACTGTTTACATGCACCAACCACTTGGTTTTGTCCATCCTGCAGCCCCTCAGTATGTATGTCATCTCCGTAAGTCACTGTATGGCCTGAAACATGCCCCAAGAGCGTGGTATAATCGTTTTGCACAGTATATCATACAGCTTGAGTTTGTATGCAACAAGTGTGATAATTCTCTATTTATTTTTTTATAGAGGTAGTAGCATTGCATATTTATTATTGTATGTGGATGATATTGTGCTCACTACCTCATATGAGTTGTTAAAATGAGATCATTGCATTGCTCAAAACAGAATTTGCTATGACTGACTTAGGGAAGTTGAGCTATGTTTTGGGGATTTCAATGACTAGATCTGCAGATACTATGTTCCTTTGTCAGCGTAAGTATGTAGAGGGGATTGTGCACATGACAAAAATGGCAAATTGCAATATCATGTCTACTCTAGTTGATTCAAAATCAAAGCTAAGTGCTTTGGATGGTGATCCAATGTCAGATCTCACTATCTACCGGAGTCTTTCAAGTGCATTGCAGTACCTTACTTTCACCAGACCTGATATTGCTTATGTTTTTCAGCATGTATGTTTATTCATGCATGCCCCTAGGGATCCTCATTTCACTGCCCTCAAACGTATTATACGATACGTTAAGGGCACACTCAATTATGGATTGCATCTCTACCCATCAGTACCAACTAGGTTGTTATCGTATACAGATGCTAATTAGGTCGGCTGTCCGGACACGCGACGATCCACCTCAGGCTATTGTGTGTTCTTAAGGGATAATCTCATTTCGTGGTCTGTCAAAAGACATGCCATCTTATCCCGTTCGAGTGCAGAAGCAGAGTACAGAGGTGTTGTTGAGATCTGTTGGCTTCGAAACCTTCTTTTGGAGCTCCTATGTCCGTTGTGTAAGGCGTCTTTGGTTTATTGTGATAACATATCCGCTATCTATTTATCTCATAATCCGGTTCAACATTAGCGAACCAAGCATATTGAGATGGACATCCACTTTGTTCGTGAAAAGGTTGCTCTCGGTCACATCAAAGTTTTGCATGTGCCCTCCTAGTATCAGTATGTGGATATATTCACAAAAGGCCTTCCTAGACAGCTCTTCCTTGATTTCAGATTTAGCCTTAGCGGCCGGCCTCCTCCCGCTCAGATTGAGGGGGTGTATTAGCCGTGTATAATTGTATAAATTTACCATATTTAGTGTTATGTAATTATGGTACAATTAGGATCCCCATCATATAAGGATTCAACATTGTACACCTATATATATATTTTATATTAATGAGAGAGGCTCCGAGTGAGTGATTAATACAATTTTACAGTTTATTCTATTTATGTGTCATCTTCATTAATGACAAAGGATAAAATGGAGAGAAAAATATAATTATGCCTTGAACTTCTAAAACGATAGATAATTTTGAGACAACTATTTTTAATAACTACGACAAATAATTTGAAACGGGGGTACTCCCATAGGTATCAATTTTTCAATTCAAAGTTAATCGTGTCAATATTTCGCTTATGCCAAAAAGAAGTACTCCGTAATTATGTAATCACTTACTAATAAGTTAAAAAGTGTTCAACTAATCATTGGTGACGATTTAAAAGGACTATCTATGCATTTTGCCAATAAAGAGAGCGTTTTTATTTTTTACTCCCTCATTTCCTATTTCCTACTTTTCGTCCACATATCAACTAGAGTTACAAGTGCTAACCCCATAAATTTTGTCTACGGATGAACCTAATGGCAATTGTCCAACATTAACACCATTTAAATAAGTCATCCTGTAAGTCCATCTAATAAATAAATACAAAGTTATCCTGTAATATCTCTTCTGAGAATGTATATGGGAAACCTTAACTAGAAATCATAGGAAAACCACAAATGACAACCTCAACTGTCTAGTCACTAAGAAAACATGTACGCTTTAATTCACGAACAAAAAACAGCTACTGATGGCAAATAGCAATACCAGAGTATTCGTTTGACCATAGATAATATTTTACTTTTTTTCCGAAAATTTTTTCAATTTTTTTGAAAATTGGTGTTTGGCCATAAAAAGAATTTGAAAAACACCTCAAACCTTGTTTTCACAATTTCACTTTTTATTTTTAATCATTGCTTTTATTCTGTACTT
Organism: Anisodus tanguticus; assembly: GCA_034509755.1. Taxonomy (NCBI): domain Eukaryota; kingdom Viridiplantae; phylum Streptophyta; class Magnoliopsida; order Solanales; family Solanaceae; genus Anisodus; species Anisodus tanguticus. The sequence goes on from CM067558.1 coordinate 42,418,821, forward strand.
TTTCAAAATTTACCCTATATTTTTTATTTTTATAAATTTAACCCCATAGTAAATTCGACTAATGAGTTTCATAATTGGAGGAATAAAAAAGAGGTCATATGCATCAGTGAACAAGCTCAATTTGCAAATTATGATCTTGCATGATCTGAAAAACAACATTGCAAAGCAAAACCGGACCTTTATTTTCCCTCTTATAACACACGAGTTGACATCCTTGTAACCACATGTTAAATTAATATGTAAAGTAAATTGATTTATTGAATGATTTCAGATTATCTTTATAAGGACACCGGAAGCTATTATATTTATTAATTGTTTCGAATGATTTTGCTAGTTTTTAAAAATTGAGGATATAAATCATATTTTATATTTTTTTAAGAAAAATGCATTCCAACAACCAAATATCATTTGCAAAAACTATGGCCAAACACAACTCCCAACTTCAAAATTCCAAAAAAAGTGAAATTGTTTTTGGTTTTTATGGCCAAACGCCTACTTAAGTTTACGGTGTTGAGATGTGGCCATTTCCAGAGAAATATTCTTTTCTTTTTTATCCCATCGTAAACAGATATCAAAGCACGTGAAAAGCTCAGCGTATAACGTAAATATAATCCCAGGCAGTTGCATCCAAACATTTTGTTGAAACTAAGATGATCCCAAGAAATGTTACATTCAACAATTAGAAACTCATTATCAGCACATGCAGAAGGATTGTCTATTCCCACTAACTGACAATCAAATGGGATCTTTGCGGGTCTTGATAGAAAACATACATTTCTAACTGAAAGCAGACTGTATACTGTGGCTAATCAGTCACGCTCACTGATGGCTGTTAAGTGCTCGTCGATTTCCTCGGTAGTTAACACTCTAAAGACAGGATCTTCTTTCCTCACAACACCAACCTGCCAAAGACCAGAAGACATTTTGTTGTGAAACAGTGCAGTTGGTATCCTAAGAAGCACTACAAATCCACTTCAGAAGACGAGTCAAAACAATTGTGCGATAAGGTGTCATGTCTATCATTCTGAAATGACTTGTTCTGTTAGCTAGTAATACCAAGAAGATAGTGCAGCTGCGAATTTTCTATTATGTGCATCACACAACTAGAGTCAATTGTGTGTAATAAAAAATTTCTGCAATTACATCCCCTTCCCACATATCCATTCCGGAAATATAGGCAAATATTATTGGATATCATAACTCATGGCTGTGAGATGGTAATGTTTCCAGGTGCAACTCAAGTATTTGCATATAGAAATCAATTCCTAAACAAGAAAAAGAAAACTGACTCATCCGAAGAAAAAACAAGCATTAGATAAGCAAAAGCGCTGTGATCAGCATGGGCAATAATAACCGCAATAACAAAATGGCAGATAATATGGAGAACGAAACAAATTACCTCAATTTCACTGGCCTTAAAATCCTCTTGCAGAACAGATTGAAGAGCAGAAATTGTTGTCTGCAGAACAAAATATAATGTATCAGCAACACTAAGGTGCACCCTCCGAACTTTAACATCAAAACTCATACACAACTCTAAAAATTACACGAACACAATATACTGAAACTTAACAGATAAAATTGTGTTCGATCTCAATCAAATGTAGAGCTTGTATAATTTATTTCAAACATCTGCAAAACTGTAAGCACTAGCCAAAATAAGAGCTCCAAGGCTTTAATGAAAGAATCCACTTACCTGTGCCAGTAATGATAGAGAAAGCCACTTCCAGATTTTATGAGGTTATATCAACTTTAATATCTAAATTAACCTTGACAAAGTCTCAAGCTCTTTCTTCTATTAAATTTTCTATAGTCAATTATACAATAAGATGGGAAATAGTGTAGTCTTTTGCTGGTATATACAGTGAGGAATGGAACAACAGAAGGAGAATAAAAGTCTTAAACCACATATGAGTACTACTCCCTTTCCTTTTACCTGAACAGTTTCCTCATAGGAGAAAGCAGGGTTATTTTTCATTTTCTTCTCCAAAAAATTAATTGCCTCTTGCTCTTTAGATCCAGCACTTGTAGCCTGCACCAAGGTCGATAAATGTATATCATCACATAAACAAGACAAGTGAGCAGATATCAATACTTCAGAAGAATCTCAAGACGGGACTTAAAAAGTCAGTCACGTCCTCTTGTAAATTATAAATATAGGATATTATGGGAGCAGATCTAAAGGACGTAGTCATCATTTCTAGTAATATAGGACATGTTCCTACTTTTGGGTCTTATAAGGTGTGAGATTAAAATATAAAAAGCAAAGCAGTGAATCGTGAAGTCTAGCATCTGTCTTTCAACTCATCCAGAAATCCTTTCATATGCATGCTGCAACTTGTAAAATTTCTTGTACCACGTTCAGCAATTGATAGAGAAACCACAAGGTGGGTGATAATAGTGAAATATCAGTAATTTCCTTAACAGCATCTAAATCAGGTTTTCAGATCCAAAGTAAATTCATCCTTTGAACTTTTTATTTTTAAATAAAATGAATTAGAGGATTTTTAGGCTTAGTTTCATGTGCCACTTGTCAGTTGGTAGAAATCACAATATGAACCACTGGTTGGCTTATGCTCTGTATACAACTAAGGTACAAAGCAGTGCTAGGATATGATTGAAAACAGTGGGACGATACGGTTGGAAAAGATTTGGTGCCTAGCTTGAGGCTATGATACAGTGGTATGAAAAAAGAAAGATAGTCAATCTTATAAATTTGAGAGTTAAGAGATGGTTAACTTATAAGGAAAAATGATATCTAAAGGTTACATAGACTAGGCTGGAGAAGCATCTCCTTGCAAAAATACATACGTAAATTACATTGGTACTCTTATAATCACTAAAATGGAAGAGAATCATCGCACTCTTGTGGCTTAATTCCTGAAATTACACAGCACCCCTAATCTTTCGTGAATCATAATTCAGATATAAACTTCTTTAGCTGTTGAGAAATTTTTTGACAATGGTAAAAGTTCATCAAATCTTTTAGTACCCCCAAGGGTGTGGCCTTCAGAATTACACTTCCGAAATCTTGAAGGATTACACAGAAAAGCAAAAGGTGTGTATTTACTTGTGATAGAAGGGAGGGGAAAGGAAAAATGACTTTTCGTCTTTCCCACTGTTTTAGTACTCCTCTTTTACTTTTCCTTCAGCAAGTGAAACTTGGGTAGGTAGAATATTCTCTCCCCATCCCTCTCTACCCTACATATATAATATTTGTATGTATTATGCACATGTATATGCATATGTTTAGATAGATTAACCAAGTTATACAAATTTGAGATCTGATCATCACTTGTCTGCCTAGATTCAACTAACATGATGACAAACTCGAGCAGCTGACTAATCATGACAAGGAAATGCAGTCACTAAAAGGGCTACCTATAAACAGGAAAACTTAATCAGCTTTTATTCAGAAAAGAACATTAAACTCAGCAAATACCTTGTGACCAAAAAAATGACCAGCAGGGTCACATTTGAAGAGTTGGGGCCCTTTCTCCTCATCAATGCCCATAACCATAGCAACTATGCATCAAAAAAGATAAAACACAAAACAGGAATGAATAAAAATGTAGAAGCAGAAATGCATTGCCCTCCTCCCTCACCACCAACACCAACAAAAAGAAAAGTGGGGGAAGAGACGCTTCACAAAAATCAAAAGGGACCAGCAACTAACCTACTCCAAGGGGTCTCATATAAGCATGCTGTGTGTAAACCTGAGACTTGTCTGCAATCCTGAAAATACATGCTCTATAGCTCATTATACATTTATCACTGGGAAATCAAAGCTGGCATTCTTCTCGTGTATGTAGTTTTATCTGTTATGCATTCTAGTTGATGCATTTACATAGTGTCAACTAAAGAGCATTCATAAAATTCTCAAGCTATTTAACTTGCTTCCTCTAATGAATCAAATAAATGATTGATAGCTTCGGAAATGAAAAGTTAATGGAGAAAAACGTATAAGATAAGTGACATGTCATGAGCTGCTCCTACCCTAGCAATAATTTGCATTTCCTTTTGAAATGGAAAAAGACCATTGAGGATGGCACTATACATTGTTAACTGGGCAAGTTCAAAGAGAAGAATATAATGAAGCAAAAGGAATACCATTTAGACAGTACATCTGCTGGCATTTCATATCCATATTTAAAACGAAACTCAGCAGCTTCATTTCGAGCTTGTTGAACCAAGGTTCTTGCATCAGCTGAAATTGGAAACATGTTAAAGCAAATTATGGAATCACAAACTCTGGAAGGAGCTATGTGTTCCTATTCTCATAGTCACAAAATGAAAACAATATGATCCATAGCTAAAAAAACCTAAAATACGATAATGGATAATTTTTTAACTCAAAATTGTCTATAATTAGTTCATTAACATTAAACCAATAGCCTCAGTTGCAAAGTACTCCCTCCGTCCCGAAAAGATTGGCCTAGTTTGACTTGGCACAACAACATACCCAGTGAAATCACAAAGTTTAAGAAATAAAGACTTTTGAAATGTGTGGTTCAAAACAAATCTTAGATATTTGTGTGGTTATAAATGATCTCATAAAGTTAAATTGTTTCTAAATATAGAAAGGAGCCAATCTTTTGGGACAAACTAATAAGGAAAGTAGGCCAATCTTTTTGGGACGGAGGGAGTATTTTCTTTTGGGGCTAAGCAACCATGCTAAAAGAGATAGATAGGCATCCATACTGGAATGTTAAGGGTGCAAGTTTTCACATTTTTGTCAACAATATACACTATCACAAAAAGGAAGTAACATGTTTCCTTTTGCTTTCAGAGGAAAAAAGTAGATAGCTATATAAAGAATCTTTATTAACTGATCATCAAACAAAGATAAAACCATTGTTTGCAATATAGACTCCTTGAACCCCAAAAAAATGCAAACCTGTCATGCCAGTAGCCAATAGTCCAAGATACTTGGTAATTGGGAACAAATGGGATACACTGGTCTGATCCAATAGCTTGTCCTGCTCAGCCAAAATACACATAACTTCAAACTCTATAGCAGGTCCAAAATTACAGGTCTACTTTTTGAAAACATCGAGTCAATATAAATAGGCTATACGAGAACAAACTACAACACTATCCGATTAATAATTCAAAACAGTGGCTTCCTTTTCTCACAATTCCACCAGCCTTTGCAATATCAGTAATCCTAAATCGGGTGGAATAAATATTTAATACCATTTAATTAACTATATTATTGATCAACTAACCTTCAGTTCCAAACTAGTTGAGGCTAGTTTTATGAATCCTCCACAACTATTATCTTTATTCAAGCCCATTTCCCTGGAATACTAAAAATCTTGCCTTTGATCGCAAATTATGAGCTCTAGAAAACTATAGGTTCTCTAAATCTCTGTAAAATCCTGACTTGTTACAAAGTAATAATAATAATAGTAATAGAAACCATCTGCATTCATTTCCCCTTCCCTATAAGTGCACGTACACCCCCCCCCCTTTCATCTCCCTCAACCCCTTCTCCTTCCACCTCCCACAAGTTACACACACCTCATTATATATTCTACATGGCACAAAACAAAGCACTTGGCACAAAGAACAAAAATCAGAAAAAAATATCAAGAGAGCATGAAGAACAAAAATCAGAAAAAATATCAAGAAGAACAAAAATCAGAAAAAATATCAAGAAGAACACAAATCAGAAAAATACTTAGTTAGAGTTTGAAAGTTCATTTGCAGTACGAAGCAACAAAAGATGAGTTTTCTCACACACAATTCTTAGTAAAATCCTTTATTTTTAAGTTACAATACATGTTGAAATATAATCCGGATATTGAAAGAATGGGCATGAAATTATGATTTATAGGTTGTTTAATAACTAGTTTGGGTTGTGAAATTACAATCTGTTTCGCTGAGTTGTACTTGTTAAAATTGGATGAAATTTGACAGAATTGTACATGTTTCTTTTACGGTCAGATTGAGTCCAAGAGGGGCTAAAACCGACATACGGTTTGAGAGTTGTCGCACTTTAAAGTTTCTGCCTCGGATCTACCGAAATCCGGAAGGCAGAACTTTACGAACTGTTTTCGCTGAGTTATACTCGTTGGAATTGGATGATATTTTACAGGGTTGTACATCTCTCTTTCGCGGTCATATTGAGTCCAAGCGAGGTCAAAACCGACATACGGTTTGAGAGTTATTGCAGTTTCAAGTTTCTGCAGAACGTATAACGGAGTAACTGTAAATATTGGTGAAGAATCTGAAAATTTGTGTTGAATAAAAGTTTTAGATTTCTCTGTTCTCGACAGTTTGAGACTTTACAGAGATTAATCCGACTTACCGATAAAAAGCTATGACTGTTTTAATATTGTGGCCTTTTTTACAAAAAAAAATCTGGCGAGACAGTTTTCATAGGGTTGTTCTTGCGTGAATTTGTACTAGTTACAAGTATTTTCAGATGAAACTTGGGATAGTGATAGGTCCCGTGTTACCTTCGGCTCGGCGTAAGAAATACCTTATTTGGGGTTATGGTTTGAGAGTTGTAACCCTTACAAGTGGGAAGTGCGAAAAGTTGAAATCTTCTGAAAATATAACATTTTATATATGTATATATATATATGTATGTGTGTATAAGTTTAGCCATACAGTCGAGATGATAGAAGTCTTGGTAATGTAAATAATTTTGCTATCACCTACGGGGTTATAGCGTTACACACTTCTTGCCTTCGGGGCTATTTAAACATACTTGCCTTCGGGGCTATTCACACACACTTGCCTTTGGGGCTATTCAAATACACTTTCTTTCGGGGCTATAATTGAAATGCATTGGATTGGGTTGCACGCACCGCAACAAATATGTATATAATATGTGACATGGGATGAAGTAGGTGTACTGGTTAACTAAGTGTTCCCTAGGGTGAGTTGGGAGGAGATTTTGGTGTGTGAATATTTATGGGATTGTACAAGTGCCGAAATCTGTTTTCAGAACATGCTTAATATGATGTACTTAGAATATTGTGAGGTTACTTTGAATTGTAGGGCGAGGTTCTCACTCAGCCCCGGATGGTAGTGCTGACTCTTTTATTTAACATGTTTCAGGAAAGCGCGATAGAGGAAAAGCTCCGCAACAGGGCTAGCGATCGTCTCGCGGTCTTATTATCCCATCAATCCATTACTTCGGATTTGGTGAAAGTTGTTCTAGATTAAGTTGGGTTGAAGAACCATATTTTCGTTATCTCGGGGAATGCCCCACATGAGACTGTTTTCTTTTGAAATTCAGATGTTTTTATTCTGTATTTGAACTTCCATCGAGTCTAGTAAAAAAATGGGAATGCTCGAGTATGGGCTCGTGCTTTCATTAAAGAAGTACATGAATATATTATTTTCCGCATCTAGATATATGTATAATTTAGGACGAAAAGAAATTAAATGGTTCGCCCGGAAAAGAATAGTCGTCAAGGTGCCATCACGCCCTAAGGGAAGGCTTGAGAAATGTCGGGGCGTGACACTTTCACTTATCCTAACACAGACCTACAAGTCTATCAACAGAATAAAAACACTAATTATTTACAAAAAATTGAACTTACAGGGCTTTCTTCTTAGTAAGAACACAAACAGATTCAAACAACTAAATCTTCAATTCCAAACTAGTTGGGGTTAGTTTTATGAATCCTCCACATCTATTCTGCTTTATTCATGCCCATTTCACTAGAACACTAAAAAACTTGTCTTTGGTAGCAAATTAGGAGCTCTAAAATACTACAGTTTCTCTAAATCTCTCCCTTCTCCTTACATGGACATACCAATCTCTCAACAGAATAAAAACACTAATGATTTACAAATGCACCAAAAAAATTGAACTAACAGGGCTTTCTCCTGAGTAGCAACAGAGAGTCAAACAACTAAGCTTCAATTCCAAACTAGTTGGGGTTGGTTTTATGAATCCTCCACATCTATTCTGCTTTATTCAAGCCCATTTCACTGGAATACCAAAAAACTTGCCTTTGATCGTAAATTATGACCTCTAGAAAACTAGAGGTTCTCTAAATCTCTGACTTTTCCTTACACAAACGTACAAGTCTCTCGGCAGAATGAAAGCACTAACAATTTAACAAATGCACCAAAAATTGAACTAGCAGGGACTTTCTTCTGAGTAACAACAACACAAATAGATTCAAACAGCTAAGCTTCAATTCCAAACTAGTTGGGATTAGTTTTATGAATCCTCCACGTCTATTCTGCTTTATTCAAGCCCACTTCACTGGAATACCAAAAAACTTGCCTTTGATCGTAAATTATGACCTCTAAAAAACTAGAGTTTCTCTAAATCTCTCACTTTTCCTTACACAGATTATCCGTCTCTCAACAGAACAAAAACACTAACGATTTAACAAATGCACCAAAAATTGAACTTACAGGGACTTTCTTCTGAGTAACAACACAAATAGATTCAAATAGCTAAGCTTCAATTCCAAACTATTTGGGATTAGTTTTGTGAATCCTCCACGTCTATTCTGCTTTATTCAAGCCCACTTCACTGGAATACTAAAAAGCTCGTCTTTGATCTCAAGTTATGAGCTCTACAAAACTAGAGTTTCTCTAAATCTCTCACTTTTCCTTACACTGATTATCCGTCTCTCAACAGAACAAAAACACTAACGATTTAACAAATGCACCAAAAAACACTAACGATTTAACAAATGCACCAAAAATTGAACTTACAGGGACTTTCTTCTGAGTAACAACACAAACAGAGTCCTTTCCACGGACGCCAATAGATGTTATTCCAGCTGCCTTCACAGCCTTAAACGCATATTCTGTTCACATAAAACAACAAAAAAAAACTAAATAATTTCAAAAATAGACACAAAATCAAAAAAAAAAATACGGTTGAACTAAAGAAAAATCACATGTTAGCTATGAAATTTGAATCGAGTTACAAGTAAGTAAAAACTAGATTTTTCACAAATGACAGAAAATCGGAAAAATTATGATTGAATAAGAAAAATCACGTGTTACTATGAAATTTGAATCGAAATACAAGTTAAAAAAATAAAAAAAATCACAAATGACAGAAATCCAAAAAGTGTTACGATTGAACTGAAGAAAAATCACATGTTACTATGAAATTTGAAATGAGTTACAAGTTAAGAAAAAACTAAAAAAATTCAAAAAAACAAACGGAAAATCGAAAATATATATTACGATTGAACTTGAGGATAATCACATATTGGCTATGAAATTTGAATCGAGTTACAAGTAAGTTACAAAAAACTCTAGAAAGTTTCACAAATGACACAAAATCGGTAAAATTTACGATTGAACTGCCTTCACAGCCTTAAACGCATATGCTGTTCACATAAAACAAAAAAATACTGAATTTTTTCACAAATGACACAAAATCGAAAAAATATTATGATTGAACTGAAGGATAATCACATCGAGTTACAAGTAAGTCAAAAAACTAGTAAAATTTTTCACAAATGACAGAAAATCGGAAAAAATTACGATTGAACTGAAGGAATCTTACATGTGGCTACGAAATTTGAATCGAGTTACAAGTAAGTTAAAAAAACCGTAAAAACATTTCACGAATGACACAATTGGAGAAAATTACGTTGGAATGGCCTTAAACGCATATTCAGTTCACAAAAAACCCTAAATTTTTTCACAAATGACAGTAAATCGAAAAAAAACACGACTGAACTGAAGGATAAACACATGTTGGCAATGAAATTTGAATAGACTTGCAAGTTAAAAAAAGCCATAAAACTTTTCACAAAATCTCAAAATATTACAGTTAACTGAATAAAAAACACATGTTGGCTATGAAATTTGAATAGAGTTACAAGTTAAAAAAATCACAAATGATACAAAATCGAAACAAATTACGACTGAACTGAAGGATAATCACATGTTGGCTATGAAATTAGAATAGAGTAATAAGTTAAAAAAAAGCCCTAAAACTTTTCACAAAATCTCGAAATATTATAACTAACTGAATAAAAAACACATGTGGATATGAAATTTGAATCGAGTTACTGAGTAAGTTACGAAAAAAAAAAAAAACCTAAAACTTTTCACAAATAACACAAAATCGGAAAAATTATGATTGAATTGCCTTCACAGTCTTAAACACATATTATGTTCACATAAAACAAAAACAAAAACTAAAACTGTCCACAAATGACAAAATCGAAAATCATTACAATTTAACTGAAGAAAAATCACATGTTGGCTATGAAATTTGAATCGAGTTACAAGTAAGTAAAAAAGTCCTAAAACTTTTCACAAAATAACACAAAATCTCGAAATATATTATAATTAACTGAATAAAAAACACATGTGGATATGAAATTTGAATCGAGTTACAATTAAGTTAACAAAAAATCACAAATGACACAAAATCGAAACAAATTACGATTCAACTGAAGGATAATCAAATATTGGCTATAAAATTTGAATCGAGTTAACAAAATGACACAAAATTTCGAAATATTACAATTAACTGAATAAAAAACACATGTTGGCTATGAAATTTGAACCGACTTACAAGTAAGTTAAAAAAATGATGATAATTGCTTACCGACTTGGAAGAGACGACCTTCAGGTGAGAAGATCGTAATGTGACGATCGTATCCGCCTCCGCTTCCTCGACTCATTCTTCAATTTTACGATTTGATTTGTGAATTTGAGTTCGATCTGATTTTACTTCGTTCGATACTGGCTAGAGTTAGGGTTTTCAGTATAAGAGAGATAGTAGATTTCGTGAAGAAGAAGAAGAAATACAATACTTTTGGGTGTTTAGTGAAGTTCCAAAAGTACCCTCCTTTAGGCGTTGTTTGTCTCATTGAATAAAGTACCCTATATAGGACCATGCTTCCCATAATAGTTATGCACCCATTATATCTACATTTTATTCTTTTTTTTTTTTGTTTAGACATTCCACAATAGCTTACAAATGGCAGTTTGATTCCACAAAGTAATATCAAGAATGAGAGCTTTCTTTACCTCCCACCTGACCAAGAGGCCTCTGGTATAGGGGGGTTTCGCCTTCGGGACTTTCCCCTTTACAATGAGAGCTTTCTTGGATATTGTTGCACCTCCTATCCAAAGAAAGCTTCTGCATGTAGCTTCAATCAACTTTTTTGGCAACACAAAAACTTATAACCAGAACACTTGTATGGAGAATAATATTGATTTTATGTGTTGGACTATACCAGCATAAGAAAAAAATTAGTAGTCCAATCCTTCCTAACATTTTTATTGAAGTGTGTGATCATCTGATCTAAAAACTTAAGTTGCTAGATAGAACACACTTTTAATATTTGATTATATTCTCAACACGTCCCCTCACGTGCTGACCTGATTTTTTTCATGGTCCAAGCACGTGGAAATTCTTTTTGAGAATGGGTGGCGGTAAGGGGCTTGCATTGAACCAATGATATCCTTTTTGTGCTCAAAGAAACTCATAGGTACCTGAAAGGTAGGTAATCTTGAGAGAAGCCAAGACTACTCAGAATCTCTTCTTGAATATGTACTAGTACTCTTCCAAACTACATTAAACTTTTCTCAGCATTTGCTACCAGTCCAGTAACTGGACATAAATTAAATCTCCCCCGTAAAAAAGTAACAAATATCAGTGAAGCTCAATTGAACTATGTTCATTTTTTAACACTTGGGGTTATAGTTAAAGTTTAGATTTTTTCTCAAAGTTTTTATGTTCGTTGTGAGATATTTCATACCTAGCACAAATATGAATGGGATAGGGGATTCCTTGTCTCAACTTTTTTGGCCAGGAATGAAGGTCTACTTTGCCCATTGATAATCACTGAGTAGGACACTGTTGAGACACAATTCATGATTTATTGAATAAATTTCTATGGGAATTGCAATGCCACTAGAACTTGCTGAAGATAGGGCCATTCCACTGAATCGTAAACTTTTTTCATGTCAACCTTCATCATGCATCTTGGTGAAATGTGCTTCCTCACATAGCCCTTAACTAACCCATGACTTAAGAGTATGTTATCACTAATCTCCCTCTTTGGCACAAAATATGATTGATTCTTGTCCACAAACCAGTCCATCGCAGGTTGTAATCTAGTTGTAAGTATTTTAGATATCAACTTATAAAGAATTGTACAACAAGAGATAGGTTTATATTATGTGATCTTAGAGGGGTTAGCAACTTTTGGAATAAGGGTCATTGTAATACAGTTAATGACTTGGTTTAGATCATTTGTTGTGAAGAACCTCAAAATTGTTGTAGTGAGATATGGTCCAATAACTGGTCAGGCTTTCTTGAAAAACAATGCATTGTATCCATCACATCCAGGTGTTTTAAGGCCACTAATATCCTTCAGGGCTTTGTATACTTCGTCTCCAATAACAGGTGCAATTAGTGCTAGTTGTTGGTGTTGATTACCATGGTCGCAGAAAACATGAAATAAGTAACTGATAAGTATTACAACAAAATGAAATTACAACAACTGAAATTTCAATAAACTGAAAACAAGAAACTGAGATTATAAGCACTTTGATTTGCTGGGTCGAGTGATGACACTCTGTCTTTAAGACAAGATTGCCCCGTATATATCCTTTCTACGTTCTGGACAATAGTCTCCCAAGATAAAACAACAACTCAACAAATGAGCAAAGGAAACTCAAGTGTTACTTTGAAGAACTTAGTGTAATGAAATGATCCTGGAAAGTAGTGGGAAAAATTCTGTTTTTTCGTTTTGTGTGTAGTCTCAACAATTGAGCCAAAGGCTTCAATATATAGTGCATGGAGGGGACTTGTAAAGTGCCAAACTAATTGTTGTTAATGGTCATGCAATGACAATTAGTGAGGAGTAATTCAGCCAAGTAAATGACTGAATTAATGTGCAACAGATTAGAGCTTTAGTGAGAGTCCAAGTAATGACTGAATTGATGTGCAGATTAATGGAGGTTAACGTTCCAAAACCAACAGCAAAAGCACAAGTTCTCTGTCCAATTTTATCTTACCGGATCCAAAAAGATAATATCATAAGCCCAAAGCCCAAATCTCAAAGCCCGTGACCCGGACCGGATGGGACGGGCGGGCGGCGACGGCGGCGGTGCGCGTGTGGGCTTAGCCTCGAACCAAAGCACATCTTTGAACTAAATAAACTAAATTTTGAGACTTATAAACTAAATAAATCTTCCTTCCCCCACCGATGAGGGAGAATTGGTCTATACCACATTTTCATGCTTCAAACACCTCACTTCGTGGACCAATATCTCTTTCATTTCTCAACGAAATTTGACGATCATTGACCCTACGGTCATCTACTCACTTAGTAGATCATGCACGTGTGAAGAATCAAAGTCTCAAACATGCGGAACCCTAGTGTTTAAGTCATTAAAGATGGGTGAACGCAACTCCCACCAAAGACAAATTTCCAGCAGTTGGTCCATGTTCAACAGATTTTCATCTTCATAACAACAGTATTCACAACAGGCGATTGCATTGCAGCTGTGCCCAGAAGCTGCTTATAGAAACCAATAACTTCACCCTCCTTGTTCTCGCTTCTCTGCAATATATCACCAAAACGTGATAGTTCATATGTGTTTTTGGTCATTATCTCTAGAATTAACAATAATTATAGAGAAATGTTTTAAAATTAGCCCCTGAACTTGAAATATTTAAAAAATTTCCTCTACTAGTAGTTGAGATCATATTTACGACGTTATAAAAATGGATTACATTTGTTCTTATTGATTAATGGCTGAAATTTTCACTATAAAACTAATAAAATAAGGGGGAAATGTCGAATTTACTCTTAAACTATGCCAATTGTTTCAGATTTACTCCCACACTTAGGAAAATAGTTCAAATTTTGATCATCATTTTTCTCGACCATCATTCTTCACAAGGCCGTTCCTATACTTTTAAGGGCCCGGTGCGAGAAATAAAAAGAGATCATTTTTTATTCAAATGAAAAAATAAAATTAACTAATTAATCAATATTAAAAAAAAATTATTGATCAAAACATCAAATAAATGTACAGTAAACACTATATTCGATTCAATATTTTCAATTTCAATACAATAATGCTACGGAAGAGATACCTTAATGTCATTACATGAAAGATTTAAAAGAAAAACTATCATTACATTAGGCATAGAAATTTGATCTCCTTGCATTTTTATCTGCAAAGTCATCAAGCAATCTTTCATAATCAAGAATGTCGGCTTCACAACAAATCTATCTAATGCCCCTCTTTGAGACTTGATGAACTCTTCTTCGTGTCTTCTTTTTTTACGTTTTTCATGTCCAGACGAATATTTTCGGGTAGGAGGCATTTGTAATTCTCCTATTGAAACAAAAAGACAAACCATATTTAATGTAATCATGTAAAATACAAGTCATTCATTACATACATTACCAATAAAAGTAATGTAAAATCTAAAGCTAAACACAATTAATTTAATGGTGAAAATTCAACAAATATAACTTATATATTCAAAAAGAAATTAAAAAAGAACCCTAAATTAAATATAATATTGAGATTTGACAAATTTGAAACCCTAAGCAAAATGGGATAAACATTGATGCAATCAATCCATGTTAATGGTGAATTAGAACAACTAAAGCAAAATAATTCTCAAAACAATAACTTACCAAAAATATCTTTACTTGGAAGTTGAGATTTCTACAATAATTAATGGGGGAACTTCTTCTTTTTTTGGATTGTATTTGTGATGTTTTTAATGCTCTCTATTTTTTGAAACCCAATGGATGTTTGTTTTTTTGTTTAAAAAGGGAGGGGGGCGACGGGTTGGAACTTGGGGCCAAATTTGTTTTTTGTGTTATAAATTATAAAAAAAAAGTTTGTTTTTTGTTTAAAGAGGGGGGGGGGGGGGCGATTGTTGGTACTTGGGCCGACTGTTTGAGACTTGTGGCCAAACTGATTTTGTGTTTTAAAAAAAACAATCTTTCACTGTTCATTGGATTTGAACACACGAACTCTCACTAGGGAAGAATTTTCGAAGGGAGCCATTAACCACCAGACTACAACTCTTATTGGTAAGATTAAAGACAATTTTAATACATATCTTAATATTTGAAACTAATAAAAGAAAAAGAAAAATTTCGGGGTGAAGGCTCCGACGGCCGGGGCCCTGTGCGGCTGCGCCGCCTTGACCGCCCCGGGGACGGCTCTGATTCTTCATCGCATTAAATTGATTACCGCCAGAACAATTAATTCTTCTCTTCACTCTCAATAATGCAATTTGAAAATTCATGTTATTTCTCATCATTTCTCACTCTCACGGTATTATTAAAAAGTACACAAAAATTAATACAAAAATCGCCTTCTTCACTTTCATGACACACTTTCCTTTTTAGTCAGTCCCAAAAAGAATGACACATATTTTTATTTAGCAATAATTTAACTTTAAACTTTAAACTTCACAATTTATGTTTAAAGAGATTATACATAACCACTCAAATATTTTTGGCTTGTTTTAGACCATAAAATTCAAAAATCTTCATTTATTTCTTAAATTTCGTGACCAATCAAACTACATCAAATAAATTGGGACGGAGCTATAATTTTATTTTGACCACCACAATACTAATACAAAATTGGGCCTAACACTTAATTTCGAGTAATTAATGTCATTTATTAAATCTTCTACTCTTAGTTTATTATATTTTTTTGTCATATTCGCACAAATTATGAGCGATTGTAGATCCTTACAGTGAATTTTTTATACGTAATTTTAGGTTTAATTCATTGTCTTTTAATACTTTATATCACAATGCCTGTACATCTCCAAATCGATGCATTCATATGTATATTTATTATAATACGATTAAACTATCTCAAATATTTTCGAAGGTGGCCCCTGCTAAGCATTCCTCCTACCTGCTCTCGTAGATTTCTGCAATATGCGGTTTTATGTCTGTGGATGCAGTGAAAATCGCACCAAACGAACTGATCTCTTTTACTTGGATCTGATTGCAATGATTTCGGGGTTTGGGATGCTGGATGAGTCCTCAGTACCGCCACCATTTGATCTTCATTGATGTTGAAATTGCACTCGAATAATTTCGGGTATCCGATATCCTTAGTAGAAGAGTTAGATGAATTTTCTTTTGTCAAAATTCACCAATCCCGATCCTCCCTTGTTATTTGTTTTCTCATGGGAGCGAAAACATTGTCCGCCTTCTTGCTTTCGGGAGTAGGATAAGGTTGGAAGCGGTTCTTCGAGGAGTTATGGTCTGCTTCGACTCCTTTATCCGACTTTCAAAAAATACTTCTGGCCTGAGTCCTTAGCAAATCATCTTCTATCCGGATCTTGGACTCATACCGATTGTGCACGTCTTCCCACGTTGTAGCCTGAAATTTCAAGAGATTTTCTTTGAACTTCCGTGAGGCTTCCGAACTCGAAGGATTCAAACCCTTTGTGAAAGCCTCTACAGCCCACTCGTCCCGGACTATGGGTAGCAGCATTCGCTCCTTCTAGAACCGTGAGACAAAGTCTCTAAGGAATTCTGTTTCTCCCTGCGCAATGCGAAAGATATTCGCCTTGCGTGTCTTCACCTTCTGTGCCTCCGCATAAGCTTTTATGAACATGTCGGTGAGCTGTGTGAACGATCCAATTGAATGCTCAGGGAGGAGTGAATAGCATGTTAAGACTCCCTTAGCAAGTGTTTCAACAAATTTCTTGATCATAACCAATTATATCTCGTGTTCCCTTAGATCATTTCCTCTTACAGCCGTAGTATAGGCCGTTATGTGCTCTTGTGGATCAGTAGTCCCATCATACTTGGGTATAAATGACATTTTAAACCTTTTTAAAATCAGTTCGGGCGCAACCTTTGGCTTATACGCCAACTGAATATATCTCCTTACGTCTGGACCTTCAACCACAGGAAGGGATCCCGATATTCGATTTAACCGGTGCCGGAACAACTTGGCATTTTTCTCTGCCTCCTCTGCGTTGGTATTCATTTTGTTTCATGTCCTTCGTAAATTTCAAAACCTGCTCCAGGAATGGATTTTCAGGAATATTTTCACTTTCTGAAGTACCATCGTTCCCCGACCTATTCTGATCATTTCTGGCATCTCCGGTAGTGTTTGGTGGAGGTACTGGTGTGTCAGTTGGGGTACTTTTGACATTTTTGGACATGTATTCCGAATAAAACCGCATCAGATGGTCCAACTGTTCACTCATAGCAATATTTTGCGCACTTAAATTTTGTATGGCTTCTTCAAGTGTCTCGTCATTGGAGACATCCTCATGTCTAGTCTGTTCGCCTCCGAAAGTTGCTCCGTCTTCTGTCATCGGGTCCTCTGGTGCCGGAATTTCTACGGATAAACCATCTGGTTCGAGTGAGACATTGTAAGTATTATCCCCGATGTTACGGCTGCTTCCGTGTTCTCCTACTCCTATCATCTGTTTGTGCTGGAAAAAAAGACTTTAAGAAAAAATTACGTTAGTAGAAAGATGGGTCACTTGTGACACCACAATTGTCTAGGCCCCATAGTGGATGCCAAATTGTTTACCCATAATACGATACAATTGAATTTATGTACGTGGTCAAGGATACGTGAATCTCAAGTGACTAATTTAGCTATAATATTAGACAAAGTGTAGTGCAATTAAATAATATCAAGGCAAAGTAAAAAATAATTAGCATGAGCCTTGTGTAAGCTTTTGGGCAAAGTCTCCGTGACCAGTGTGAAAGTACTATAATCGAGAGAAATGTTAGAGAGTATATTGTAATAGCTTGAATATCTTGATTTACAATGGAACTATGTGTCCTATTTATACATGAGCTTCACGGCTACACAACCCACAAAATATGGCCTCATTAATATAAGAGAATGAATGTTGTAATAATTGGACAATTAGTATCTCCATAAATGCTATTAATGGTTCGTTAGAAGATGTATGACCGGTTCAGTAACATCCTTCCATTGCACTTTAAACGACTCACATGACCTTCTGAATTACCGGTACCACACAGGCATACGATGCTCCCAGCCCTACTCGCGTCATACCGGTAGCACCTCAGACTGACTTGGATCTGACTCAGCATCATCTGTCACGTGTCACATCATAATTCGTACAACTGTCTTATATGAATTTTGCCCTATACAAAAGTATATTACAGTCAAACCTCTCTATAATGACATCATTTGTTCGAAATTACACGGCCGCCATAGTGAGGTGGTATTATATATGTATACTGACATTTGATGTTTAGATATCATTTAGCTGTTATAAACAAAAGTACGAAAATAATTATTTTTCTGTACTTTTTATGCTATAAACGAAAATAATATACTTGTTAATTTTAAAATCTCAATTCATTTTCATAGCTCATTAATTAAAAATTTTAAAAAACTAATAAATTACAAATAAATTCATAACTAGTTGTATCATACCGATAAATAATTAAAATCTAAGAAACATATACATTTAAAATTAATTGAGAATTTAAATGCAACTTCAAGTTTGACGTAAGAATTATATAATTGTAGGTTATTTCATAAATTTCAGTCCCTTAGCGATAATATAACGCTTGAATTGACGAAGAATTTTGTCCAAACTTTCAACAAAAGAGAATTTAATAGATTTCGTTACCAAAATCAAGTAAATAAGTATCAAATTTATAAAAAATTGGTAGATATAAAATATATAATTTTGAAAATTTTCAAGATTAATTTCGATAATTAATCTCATTGCCATTCCCGTCAGTAAGATCCCAACAACGCCGCTCCGACCACTCACCGGTGGCGATGGAACAATATATTTTTTTACAAAATTTCATTTGTTTTGTGTTCTTTTGTTCTTTTTCTTGTTCTTGTGTTCTTTTTCTCCTAGATCTATGCAGGTACATGGTTTTTTTTATGAAAACTTCGGTGAGCGGTATTTTCGGTGCCAGTAAACAGTACTGACGGCGACGGAAAAACATTTTTTTTTATTTTTCATTTGTTTTTTGTTCTTTTGTTCCTTTTCTTGTTCTTGTGTTCATTTTCTCCTAGATTTACGCAGGTACTCAAATTTTTTTGGTGAAAACTCAATAGAACAGTACTTCCGGTGCCAGTGAGAAGTACCGGTTAACAGTACCAGTGAACCATGATTTTTGTCGGTAAACATGTTCGATTCAACTAGAGTTGGTACCTCCGGTTTCCCGTATCCATTCTTTGTCCTTAACCTTGTTGTTAAATTTTGCCGCTTCTTGTCTTAAGTTATAACATTCTTGGCATAATAGTTTTACTTGCCTCTAGATTCTTGTTAACTTGTGCTTGCACTTTGATCCCTTTCTGTTTTAGGGTAAACATTTAAGTAGTTTATTATTTTATATTTGCTTTAGTGGATTTGGTAATTGATGGTAGACTAGGGTCATTTTCTTGGGCGGGGGCGAGGGTTAGGGGGGTTAGTAGGGTAAGAGAGAGGCTAGGCTAAGAATAGGGTCTTGGAACATTGAAACTTTAACGGGGAAGTCTATAGAGCTAGTTAAGATACTTAAGAAGAAGAGAATTAATATAGCCTGTGTCCAAGAGACCAAATGGGTAGGACCTAAGGCTAAGGATGTAGACGGGTATAAGTTATGGTTCTCGGGTAGGTTGAAGTATAGGAATGGGGTATGTATTTTAGTAGACAGCGAGCTAAGAGATCAGGTGGTAGAGGTGAGGAGGGTCAATAACAGGATGATGACGATTAAGTTGGTAGTTGGATGGTTCACTATTGAACATTATTAGTGTTTATGCGTTGCGGATGAGCTTGGATGAAGAGGAGAAGAGACGTTTTTGGGAGGATTTGGACGAAGTGGTGGGAGGTATACCACTCATTGAGAAGTTATTTGTAGGAGGGGATTTTAATGGACATATCGGGTCACTTTCGGGGGGTTATGACGACGTGCATGGAGGCTTTGGACTCGGGGACATGAACGGGGGATGAGTCTCACTTTTGGAGTTCGCTAAAGCTTGTGGGATGGTGATAACCAATTCGAGGTTCCTGAAGAAGGAGGAACACTTGGTGACTTTTCGTAGTTTGGTGGCTAAGACTCAGATATACTTTTTGTTCCTTAGGAAGGTTGACAAAGGTCTTTGTAAAGACTACAAGGTTATTCCGAAGGAGAATCTTACATCCTGACATAAGCTTTTGGTGATGGATTTGGAGATCAAGATGGAGAAGAAGAGGGTTGTGGATGACATGTTAAGAATCAAATGGGAGAGTTTGACTATGGCTAGTGCAAAAGAGATGTGGGAGAGGTTGATGGCCAAGGGGGCTTGGGGGAGTAGTGGGGATGCGACTGGTATGTGGGACAGGACGACCAGTTGCATTCGGGAGGTAGCTAGAGAAGTGCTAGGGACCTCGTGGGGTAACCATGGTGGGCATCGATGTGATTGGAGGTGGAATGTTAAAGTTCAAGAGAAGACGGAAGCAAAGAAAGCGGCGTATGTGAAATTGGTAGAAAGCAAAGATGAGGTGGAGAGGTGGACGGATGGGGAACTGTATAAAATGGTAAGGAAGGAGGCAAAGCTAGCGGTTACGGTGGCGAAAATGACGGCTTTTGAACGACTGTATGTGGATTTAAAAGAGAAATACAGGGACAAAAAGTTGTACAGACTAGCTAAGGCAATGGAGATGAGGGCCCGTGACTTGGATCATGTGAGGTGCCATCAAGGATGAGGACGACAAATTACTGGTTGAAGAAGAGCATATTAGGCGGAGGTGGCAGTATTACTTCCAAAAAATCTTGAATGAAAAAAGGAGATGGAGACATTATGTTGGGAGATGTGGAGTATTCTGCTAGGTACCGGGATTTTGGGTATTGTAGAAACATTAAGGTTGAAGAGGTTAAGGGTGTTGTTTGCAGGATGTGCAGGGGACGAGCGACCGGGCCTGATGAGATCCTAGTTGAATTTTGGAAGAGCGCAGGCAGGACAGGTTTGGAGTGGCTGACTGAGTTGTTTAACATAATTTTTAAGACGACAAGAATGCCCGAAGAATGGAGGTGGAGTACAATGATTCCCTTGTACAAAAACAAAGGTGATATCCAGAGTTGCAACAACTATAGGGGTATCAAGCTGCTGAGCCACACTATGAAAGTTTGAAAAAGGGTCATGGAGATGAGGGTGAGGAGATGCGTGTCTATTTTTGAGAACCAGTTTGGATTCATGCTGGGACATTCGACTACTGAAGCCATTTATCTTATTAGGAGGTTGGTAGAGCAGTATAAGGAGAAGAAGAAAGACTTACATATGGTTTTCATGGACCTCGAGAAGGCATACGACAAAATCTCTAGGGAGGTTCTATGGAGATGTTTAGAGGGTAGAGGTGTACATGTGGTGTACACTAGGACAATAAAGAATATGTATGATGGAGCTAAGACTAGGGTATAGACAGTATGAGGAGACTCGAAGCACTTCCCAGTGATGATGAGGTTGCACCAGGGATCAACTTTTAGCCTATTCCTATTTGCCTTGGTGATGGACGGACTGACGTGATAAATCCAAGGTGAGGTACCATGGTGTATGTTATTCGCAGACGACATAGTCTCGATTGATGAGACTCACATCGGAGTGAATGCCAAGTTGGAGGTTTGGAGACAGACTCCAGAGTCTAAAGGGTTCAGGTTGAGTAGGATCAAGACATAATATTTGGAGTGCAAGTTCATCAACGGGAGCGACCCTGAGACAGGCGTGAAGGTGAGGTTTGATGCTCAGGTCATTCCAAAGAAAGGAAGCTTCAAGTACCTATGGTCTATTATCCAAGGGAATTGAGAGATTGATGGCGATGTCACACACCGTATTGGGGCAGGGTGGATGAAATGGAGGCTCGCATCTGGAGTCTTGTGCGACAAAAATGCGGCATAAAAACTTAAAGACAAGTTCTATAAGGTGGTGGTTAGACCGACTATATTGTATGGGGCGGAGTGTTGGCCAGTCAAGACTTCGCACATACAAAAGATGAAAGTTGCGGAGATGAGGATGCTGAGATGGATGTGTGGGCATACAAGAAGAGATAATATTAGAAATGATGATATCCGGGACAAAGTGGGAGTGACAATGCAGGAAATGAGGTTGAGATGGTTCGGACATGTGCATAGGAGAGACACATATGCCCAGTACGGAGGTGTGAGAAGTTGGCTATGGACGGGTTCAAGAAGGGTAGATGTAGGCCGAAGAAGTATTGGGCAGAGGTGATTAGATGATATATGACACATATGCAACTTATTGAGGACATGACCTTAGATATGAGGTTGTGGAGGACACGAATTAGGGTAGAAAGGTAGTAGGTAGTCGAGCGTAGTCCTACTTACGCCTACAAAATGATAGTTGTAGTGTTATTACTGTAGGCCCGATTAGCCTATCACACTTATAGGCGCAATATTGCTTTATAGTCCACTGTAGTTTAATTTCTGCTGCTATATGTTCTTTAGTGTAGTTTGTTTATCTTATTTAGTCGTGTTAGCTACTGCTTCCTCTAGTTAGAATGCGCTATCATGACATATTCGTTTTTGTTATCAGCATGTTCATATTGCTTTAATTTTTTATCTGAGTCTGACCGTTTCTCTTTCTTTGCTTGTGATTATGCTTTGTCTTGAGTCGATGATCTCCCGTAAACAACCGTTCTACCTACAAAGGTGGAGGTAAGGCCTGCGTATACTCTATGCTTTCCAGACCCACATTGTGAAATTTCACTGGGTATGTTGTTGTTGTTTGTATTTGAGTATGACTGCAATAGAGAGGTAAGTTTATAAAGAGTTATTCGTTATAACGAATATCGTTGCTGTTACAAGTAGTATGCTGTTATAGAGAATCGGTTCCGGTGAAAAATACCGTTATAATGAATGATAATTATAGAGAGATTTGATTATATAACTACCAGGGTTAGCAAATGCACCACAGTTAATGACAAATAAATAAATAGGAAATAATAAAAAGAGCACGAAAATAGACCGTATTTCAATTACTACACTTCATTAATTTTGCCGTGATTTTCTCCGTTACTATCACTTTCACAGTTCTTCCTTCCTTACATCTGTTTTCTTCATCTTCACTCCATTTTCCCACTCCCATCTACCCCTTAGTGATACTTCCTCTTTTTTTTCCAACCCAAATTCATCATTATTATATAATTATAATTAATCAACTTTTTTTTAAAATAATTTCTCCAACATCAATCCTACTTTTTCCTGGTTCAATTTCATCCAATTAAGGTATTCGTTTCCTGTACATAAATTTCGTTAGTCTGATTCAATTATGTCCTAATTTAGGTGACATTATTTACTTTTTAGTCGGTCCAAACTGAATGTCACCCTTCTCTATCTTATTGGATCCACTTGATTTTAAAGATATTGCTTATGGTTAAGAAAGGCTATCTGCTAAACATAACAAGGTCTTAAACTTCATAATTGATCAAAATGGTGACACATAAATTAAGACGGAGAGAGTATTATTTTGTAATGTTAATCTATTACAACCCTCCTTTTTAAGAACCAAAATTACTGCTTGTAACATTGCTATACCTGTACCTGTTGTTTTACCGTTCGTATTGATCTAAATTCAGATTGTTTTTACTGCCTTTAAAATTCTTAAAGATCTAAACATTTTGCAGATTTTGGGATTCGTGCACATCTTCCGGGTACTGGGTTTTAAATAAGTTGTTGCTATCATTTCATCAATTTATGTGTTGTGAAATATGTGAATAAAATTGTTGCTATTGTTCCTTAATGTTAGTAAAGCTGCAACCTTTGTGTGTTTACTAGAATTATTAGTACTGATTATCATGCATTTGTGCTATGAATTTTGTTTATGTTCCTTGTTTTATGGTAATTTACATATTATCCGACTCGATCTGCTCTGAATAAAATTGTTGCTACAATTCCTTCATGTTGGTAGAGCTATCAGTAGTAGTATTATTGGCACTGATTGCTACTTCAGTTACTAGGATTAGTTTGCCAGGTAGAAAACAATAAGGAGTTCATTTATGCTCGATTATTCATCCTTTTTACCATTATAATTCAGATTGGTTTTTGCTACCTTCAGTTTTTTTTAAAGGTCCAAATTTTTGCAGCTTGAACAGAGTGCAATACTGAATTTTGATTACTGATTATCATGCATTTGTGCTATGAATTTTGTTTGTGTTGCTTGATATTGTGGTAATTTACATATTCAGGGTACTGGATTTTCAATTTAAGAACCTTATCCGTCTCGACCTGCTATGAATCAAATTGTTGATATAATTTCTTCATTTTAGCGGAGCTACCATCTTCGTTTTCTAGTAGTAGTATTGGTACTTTGTTACTCTAATTACTAGGATTAGTTTACCAGATAGAAAACAATAACGAGCTGGACGGATCTGCTTCAAAGATAAAATTTGGCCCAACCATTAGTTTTTTTTACCCGGTGTTAGGTAACCACTTTGGAGCCCGACTAATTCGGATTCACACCGGGAAGTTCCACTTTGGGGTAAAGTTCATCCTACCAAAGGTGACTCCACTCCTCGGGCTCGAACTCGAGAGTTCGAGACCCCTGGTTAAAGGATGGAGGGTACTTAGTTGAATGTGGCCACTAGGAAGACGCAATGATATTATCGTTATCTGTCAATGGTTTTGCTGGAAACTTTCTATAATTGCATGAAGTTGCTGAACCTTTTGACTTGGAAAATTGTCAATTCTTGCAGAGTGTTAGTGAACCTTTGCAGTCTTTAGAGGTGGTATTGGACCGAGTATAGAAAGACATTTATTTGGAAGTTGGGTGAAGGCAGACTGCTGTTTTTTCATGAGATAAAGTGAAGGAACCAGAAAGCGTCCGTACACCGTAAAAGGTGACGGGCTTTAAGTATTAGATGATTCTTTGTTGTGCTTGGACTTAATTAATGAAAATTGTAAAATTTGTCTCTATTTAGTGGAGTGACATTTTATACACTCAAATCTAGAGGAAGAAGCTTATTGAGAACAGCTCTTTTTGATAGAATAGAAGTACTATTTGATTGCCGTTTCTTAAAGATGCCTACTTCCTGATTTGAGAGCGTGTAGTAGTTTATAGAGTATTGTTTCCCATTATAATCTGTCAAAGGTGGCTTTCTACGATATATAAATTTCTGGTTTTGTGGTCCATATGAAGAGTCTTCAAAATCGTGCCTGTGAATCTCTAACTGCACTTTTTTACACCAGAAACAGTGGTCCCATTTTTGCCTCAAACATTTCCCTTTCACTTATTGGCAGATGTTAATCTGAATGAAACACAATGTCCATTGTGGTGGAATGAGTTCAAGTCTAAACATCCCTAAGCTTCAAGGATGAAGGGAGGTTTGAAGGTGTCACAGATCTCTCTCATCCTTATCGGATTCGTATGTGCTACGGTTCTTTCTTTGGCATATGTGAAAAGCCTATTTCTTTCTACTCCAGTACTACGTCAGAATCATCTCTTGCAGCTTTCTCCAGGTTTGATAAACCCTCTGATTATTTTCATTTTTGTGTTACGAGTTAACTAACATCTTCATTAAGTTTAAAGATTATGGTAGTATTTCACATTGGAGCTCTTTGATGTGGGGCTAAGAACATTTTCACGCAAAATGAAGAAGTCCCTCATTAATGATCCAAACGTTTTTATATATCTTTTGAGTGCAATAGGTCTCTCTTTAGCTGAGATGCATTTATGAGCCTAAGTTTGCATAAAACACCAGTACAGTTGAGACAGCCAGTTGTGAGGATATCTTATGAAAAAGGCTTGTCTAAATGGGAAAGTAACACTCCGTGAAGTGAACACGTCTCATTTATCGTATTTGAGTTTAGGGTACATGCTTACTTGGCGGACATGGAGTCTCTAATGCATACACCTTTTATCAAAGGGTTTCACTGGATCTTTACCGCAGTGGTATTATTTTATGGTGGGCACACTGCTGACCTTGGTGATCTAGCTGCATTTTGATAAACCGTATTATTTTTTCCTCAACTTTTTATCTCCTAACGTTATATAAAAGAACTTTTTATCTCCTAAGAGAATGGTCAAGTTCATGTATTTCCTCGACAACTTTTAATGTAAAGGAACTATTCTGAATTAGGAGTTTAGGATTCAACTCCTTGGTGGAAATGTTGCAGGATCCTTTTGGATTACTTATTTATACTTTCTTATCTGGCAGATCTCACAGTGAAAGATGAAGAAGCTTTGGGAGAAGGAAGCGGATCGGAGCAATCAGAAGAAAGTGTTAACTTTGAATCTGAAAAAATTCCTATTTATGCAAACTCTTCATCAGTGATTAAGGTGACTGAAGAATTGATTACTCATGAAGAGATGGAAGGTAGGTGTTGCTTCAGTACATCATAATTTCTTCAGCTTAAAATACCTAAATCTTTACGAATTAGAGGCATCCTTTAACTTCTCTATGGTATTTGAAAATGTGGCAGCCTTTTGTCCTTTCGAAGTTAAACAAAAGAACTCTCCTTTCCCTGAATAGTAACAATAAAAGTAACTTGTACTCTTGCTTATTTTAGACAACTTGATTTGTGTTTACGATAATGGCATATTGCATTGTAAAATTAACTGATATCTACTCTCTACAATATGATATTTTAATTGTGTTTTTCGGCAGTGCAGGTATTGCTCCCAACTTTACCGAAAAAGGAGATATAAAGGACGTTTCACACAAAAGAAGTGGTTCAATAGAGCAGCAAACTGATGTTTCCACTGCGGTGAGTTCTGGCGGTGAACATAGTGAAAATTTGACAATCACCCAGGAAAGACAAGGTGACTTATCTTTCTTTTTTTATTCTTAATTATCTAATCACTGATTTGCTTTTTCATTTTCTCCAGCCACATGATAATTGATGTTGTTTAACTGAGAATTTATCTACCAATTCTTGATGTATCCCTTCTTTAGGTCTTTTATAGTTGAAACCTTGTTTTAGCTGCCGTTAAATTGGTTGGTGGATTTGATTTAATAGTTAGAGACAATCAGATACTTATAACGTTATCTTAATTTTCAGATTGTAACTTGGCTAAAGGCAGATGGGTTATAGATGATAGCCGACCTCTATATTCTGGATTTGGCTGCAAGCAATGGTTGTCATCTATGTGGGCTTGCCGCTTGACACAACGTACAGATTTTGAATACGAAAAGTTACGTTGGCGACCTAAAAATTGTCAGATGGAAGAGTTTACAGGTGTTAAATTTCTGAAAAGGTAATGTAATTTTCTTACGCAGTCTTTATTTCTGATCCTTGAATTCAAGTTTAGGACGTGGTCTACACAAGAAGCAAAAATTTCTTTATTAACTGGATGAAAATCTTCTGTGTTCTGTTTCTAGCACAATTAAGTAGTGCCTACCTTCACTTGGCCGGTTATTTTTTCAAGGCTAATAAGATAGACATTTGACTGAACCAAAATATTAATATGTATATTAAATCTGAAATGTATAATCTGTGACAGTAGAGCTCTCTTTGTATCTTGTGGCTTGTTTCCCTTCCCTCTCTTGCACATACCACTATACAAAAAACTAGAATTAGCTACGAACTTCGTCGCTAAATTTCTCGTCTTAGCAATTTTTTTTAATAATCTGTCGCCAAATTGCTTGTACTTAACAAATATTTTAATAATCCGTCGCCAATAGAATTAGCGACAAATTTTGCTGTTTAGCTATAGATTTGTCCTTTGCTAATTCCCGTTTTTTTAGTACTGTACAAACATGCAAAGTATGAAAATATGTTCTCATCAGCTTTCGGAGTCTAGGTTAATTCTTGTTGCTTAGCATTGCATTCTCTCTTCCTTGAGTCATCAATGAAATTACTTGGATTTAATTATTCTACATGTAAGAGATTCACTAAAATTTGATGGTGCAACCAGGATGCAAAACAAAACTCTGGCTTTCATTGGGGATTCGCTTGGTAGACAACAATTTCAATCACTTATGTGTATGATTACTGGTGGAAAAGATAGACCTAATGTTCTTGATGTGGGGCATGAATATGGTCTTGTGCAATCTCATGGTTCTGCACGACCTGATGGATGGGCTTATCGATTTCCAGACACCAAAACAACTATTCTTTACTATTGGTCTGCTAGTCTCTGTGACTTGACACCCATAAATCCATCCGACCCTGCTACTGATTACGCCATGCACTTGGACCGTCCTCCATATTTTTTGAGTCATTTCCTTCCAAGGTTTGATGTCGTTGTTCTAAACACAGGACACCATTGGAATAGAGGAAAGCTTAATGCCAACCGGTGGGTCATGTATGTGGGCGGTGTTCCTAATACGAACAGGAAGATTGCGACTATTGGTGGTGCCAAGAATTTTACAATTCAGAGTATTGTCAATTGGGTGAATTCTCAGCTGCCAAAATACCCTCATGTAAAAGCATTCTATCGGTCTATATCGCCCAGACATTTCTTTAATGGAGATTGGAACACGGGAGGGACCTGTGACAACACTACTCCACTTTCCGAGGGGAAGGAAGTTTTACAAGATGAATCAAGTGATCATGATGCAGCACGGGCTGTAAGAGGAACAGCCGTTAAGCTTTTGGATATCACTGCTTTATCCCAGCTGAGAGATGAAGGTCATGTATCTCGATACAGCATTAAAGCAACACCTGGAGTCCAGGATTGTTTGCATTGGTGCTTACCTGGTGTTCCAGATACATGGAATGAAATTCTTTTTGCTCAAATTTGATATACCTAAACTCGCAAACGACTGTGTTGAAGCTCGAAACTTATTCTCCATCTGCCATCAGAGGAACGCGAGTTGCCATATGATGCAAAATACTGCATGAATAATGTACGGTGAGGCGAATTCTTTGATCCTTGGAGATACTACCAGATGTTGGTGCTGTAATAGTTGCATGTTCTCATCCATCATCTTGTAGGACTATACGACATATATACATTATTCTTAGACAATTGAGATGCTTCGGCATTTTGCTGATTGGACACATACAGAGAACTACAGCTGCTACTCTGCCATATGCTAAAGACTAGTTTTTTTAGGATTTGAGGGGGGAAGAGAGCTCAACTCTTGATTTGTATACTGAATTCAACATGAGTTTGTACTCATTAGAAATATGAGAAAACTATCCAATGTTATTTATCTGTTAATCAAGTGTGATTCTTATATGTTTATATTTTCTTATGATAAAGATAATTAACCGCGAGGACGGTCAAGCAACGTGATGAACTCTAGAATCGTGGAATAATGAATGGGCAGGATGAAAATATAATTAGGTATCATATTGATTTGTTCTTACAAAAAAAATAGCATCATATTTATAATTATCAGTTATAAAATCAAATTATTATTAAAAGGAAATTGATGTCATGGGTAACTGGTAAAGTTGTTGTCATGTGATCAGGAGATCACGAGTTTAAGCCATGAAAACAGTCTCTTGCAGAAATGCAAGATAAAACTGTGTACAATAGACCCTTGTGGTCCGGCCCTTCTTTGGACCCTGCGTATAGCGGGAGCTTAGTGCACCGGACTGTCTTTTTACACTCCCTCCGGTAAATATTACTTGCCATATTTTTTTGCACCCCCTTAAAAAACTAAAAGGTAATTTGATCAAATTATCCTTATTTATTCTTTGATCTCAATTTAGTGCTACTCTCTATTTACCACATTAATTTCTCTCTACATAATTGAGTAAGCATAAAGATGGAAATTAATGGAGTAATTAATTATATCTTGATTTTCTAAAATGACAATTATTTTGGATCATTTATTTTTAATAAGGACGACAAGTAAAGTGGATCAGAGGGAGTATATGCCGAAACTTCTATTCTAAAACGAGCAATTAGTGATCATTACAGCCACCTCTAATTTGAGTCAGAATCTCATCTCAAATTAAATTAAATGCAACTGATAACCTATGGTCGATTAATTTCTCACAGTTTTTTTTTATTATAAAAATCTAATTAAAGAATTGTATGGCAGCCATTGGTAGCATTAGTCATGTACGTACCGTGGCAATAACGTGTTCGTGTCCTACACTTTCTCCGGTAACACACTTCATATGACATAAACATCACACCATAATCGTCGGTCGGCGATCGGAAAGTTTGCTCCCATTAACAGAGAGAAGAAGAGGACGAAAGAAATATCATATTTCGCAAAATCCTCTTCTTCCCCATAATATTACTATAACCATACATATTATTTCTATTCTCATTTTCATCTTTTATGAACAACAACAACAAAAAACGTACGCTTTTACGTACAATTTTTGTGTCTGCATGGTGGATCAGGACGAGTTTGTGAAATCTGTAGAAGACGGTTTACGTCTATCAAAACGGATACATTTCGGAAAAGATCGTGCGGTTGCGCCGCCAAAATCGATGACGGTGATGGAAGAGGCGGCGCAATCGTATTTTCCTACGTCACCTATGATGTATCCAATGATTGAGAATCCTGCATTTGTTGATTGATAGATGATATGTAAATATTCTTCATCTATTATGTAATTATTATTTTAGTGTAATTATGTAAAGTAGATATTCTCATACGATTAAGATTACAATTGTAAACACATATATATATTGTATTAATGAGAAGACTCCAGATAAGAAGAATTACACTATATAATATGATATCAAGAGCCAAAACCCTAACACCCTCCCTACCCTAAATTTCTATTCGGCCGCCACCCCCCTCTTTTTTTCCTTGCTTACCGGCGACACCCCCAAACCCTAAAAAATTTACGCCGCTCCACCCCTTCTTTCATTACTTCCGGCGGCTACATGACTTCTCTCAACTCCTCCTCCTCCACATAAGACGTCACACATCCTCATCTTCCATCCTCCCCTCTCAACACCTTTCATCCGATGTTCGCCCTGACGAACATAAAAAACTTTATCCCTTTGATCTTGATCAGGAGGATGGACAATACCCTTCGTGGGTTGAGTTATTTCACATACATGTGTGTGCCTACAACATTCTTGATCACATCGATGTCACCACACCCCGTCCGCCAGACGTCGACAACACAACGTGGAAATGACTTGATGCAATCGTCAAGCAATGGATATATGACACCATATCCAAGGATCTACTTCATACTATTATGAAGACATGCGCTTTGGCTCACGAATTATGGACTAAACTAGAAGAATTTTTTCAAGACAACAAACATACACGTGTCGTGTATCTGGAGGAACAATTTAATAACACTCGTATTGAAAACTTTGCTAATATGGCCGACTATTGTAAACAATTTAAATTAGTTTCAGATCAACTATCTAATGCGGGCCCTCCGATTTCAGAAATGAAGATGGTTCTATAACTAGTTAATGGTTTGCCAAAGGGTGAGTACGACACGCTTGCAACGATGATCCAATAAGCCGATCCCCTCCATAGTTTCAACAAGTCCCGATCACAATTAATACTGGATAAAACTAGGCGTACCAAACATGACGAACATAATCAGAAGGCGTTGGTGGTTGATGCATCGGTGACCGCCCCAACACCCACCGGACAACCCCCACACACGAACAGTCACACTTCGTGGGGTGGCCGAGGCGGCGAAAAAGGCAGAGGCCGCGGCCGAGGCAGCAACACCGGTGGACAATTCCAGCAGGCCCCGTACCCATCTCAGTGGGACGGCCCACTGCCATGGCCGATGTCCGGAAGTTGGGCCTCATCCCCATGCCCATACCCGACGGCACCGGCCCAAGGTAGTGGCCAGTGGCAGCAGCCGAGTATTTTGGGCCCTCATCCAGGCCCACGCCAGGCGGGACCGACACATCAGGCTATGTCTCAGTGGCCCAACAACAACCATACGACCTCCCTACCCCCACCG
The DNA here is from genome assembly GCA_034509755.1 of Anisodus tanguticus. Classification (NCBI taxonomy): domain Eukaryota; kingdom Viridiplantae; phylum Streptophyta; class Magnoliopsida; order Solanales; family Solanaceae; genus Anisodus; species Anisodus tanguticus. The sequence continues at coordinate 42,450,578 of CM067558.1, forward strand.
AACTGGGCCAGGCCTACATCACTATGAATCTATAGCAGCCTGACGATGCGTGATACATAGATACATGCGCCGCTTCCCACCTCACTCGTAACTTTGGTAATCTTCCTCAACTATTCAACTTGAACAATCCTCAATTTATTTTGGTCGAAAATGACAATCACATTCCAATTCAAGGCTATGACACCACTCAAACACCACCACCTCACCCTCCATTTTCCCTAAAAAAAATGTCCTATATGCTCCTAACATAATTAAAAACTTAATCTATGTTAGGAAATTTACTAGTGACAATTTCGTATATATTGAGTTTGACCCTTTTGCTTTTTCTGTGATTGACCTACGTATGGGGAAAACTCTCACGAGATGCAATAGTGTGAGGGACCTCTATCGTTTCTCATCCACTTCCGCCACAAGTGTCAATCCACATACCTCTCTAGCTGTAATCTCTTCATCAACTTGGCACATTAGACTTGGGCACCCGGGAGCACCAATTTTTAATTTTCTTAAAAGTCAAAATTTGATTCAATGTAATAACGGGAAAATTTCCCCAAATTGCCATTCTTGTCCTTTAGGGAAGCATGTTAAACTTTCTTTTAAGTCATCTTTGAGTGTTACTTTTTTCTCCATTTGACATCATTCATGCAGATTTATGGATATCTCCCATTACTAGCAAACTCGGTCATAAATATTATTTGGTATTGTTAGATGATTTCTCTTATTTGGTATTGTTAGAGACGTGAATTTGACGAGTGGACATGTCATAGCACAGATAGCCCCTATGATTAGACGGAAAACCTACGAAGACACACAGAGTGGTTCGGGGTGCTAATTTGTGAGGGGCAGTGGATGCTAGATTTGGGTAGCAAAGGCAACCGAATTTTTAAAGGTGACCATAGGAGGGACCCGACGGTATAAAATTTCGGTTGGAGTCATGTTATGAAGAGTACTAGTAGATAAAATATTTAGGACGTATTCTACCATTTTGACTGCATAGACCCAAAAGGATGGAGGGAGAGAGGCACGAAACAGGAAAGTACGAACCATGTTATTTACAGTGCGGATGATTCATTCTGCTTTGCCCTTTTGAGGGGAGGTGTGGGGAAATGATAACCGAAAAACCATGCCATTATTTTTGCAAAATTTGTGAAACGTGGAATTCTTAAATTCACGACCATTATCACACTGGAGAGATTTGATGGTTTTTTCAAATCGGGTTTTGATAAAAATGTGAAATTCAAGAAATTTGGCAAAAAACTTATGACTTGAATTTTAATGGGTAAATCCAGATAAAATGGGAGTAATCATCTAATAGGACTAGATAATATTTATGACCTAGTGAGCTAGTAATGAGAGATGTCCATAAATCAGAATGAACAATATCAAAAGGAGCAAACGTAACACTAAGAGACGACTTAAAAGGAAAGCGAACATGTTTGCCTAACTGACAAGATAGACAATTTTTGGCAAGTTTCCCATTATTACAACGAATAAGATTATTACCTCTAAGAAAATTAAAAACAGGAGCTCCTGGGTGTCCAAGTCTATTGTGCTAAGTTGACGGAGAGATAGCAGTGATGGAGGTGTGTGAGCGGGAACTGGCATCGGAAGAGGATGGGAAAGGATAGAGGTCCCCTGTGCTATTGCATCTCGTAAGAGATGTCCCCGTACGTAAATCCTTTACAGTAAAACCAAATAGATCAAAACCAATAGACAAAAAATTGTTACGAGTAAATTTTCTAACGAAGATTAAATTTTTAATGATATTGGGAGCATACAAGACGTTATTAAGGGAGAAGGGTGGGTGAGGTGGTTGTACCATAATCCTGAACCAGAATGCGATGACCATTGCCAACAGTAATAAATTGATGATACTTTAAATGAAACAGTTGTGAGAGATTACCTAAATAGCGGGTGAGGTGAGATGTGGCTCCTGTATCCATGTACCAATTTTTATCGGGCTGTTGCAAGTTAAACAAGTTGAAAGCTTGGCCCAAATCAGTAGGGGCCAAGCTGTGATAACTGGGTTGTTGTTGGGCCTACATAACATGGGCTTGCTTTGCCGTGGGACCTGCTGGACGTGGGCCTGGACTAGCGCCTAAAAGGCCTGGCTGCCACTGTCCAAATTGGGCTGATGGGTTCTGGAACGGGAAGGAGGCCTAACCAGATTGGTTGGGCCACTGAATTGGGCCAATCCAATTAGCAGTTTGGCTGGGCTGTTGCTGGCATGTTTGACCACCATGACCACAGTTTCTGCCTCCTTTACCGCGACCCCTGCCGCCTCTCCAGTGGTGGTGGCTGGGCGGTGGTGGTGGCATTGGTTACCGGATCTTCAATCGTTAACGTCTTTTGGTTGTGCTCGTCCTGCTTGGCACGTCAGATTTCTTCCAACAATAATTGTGAACGTGCCTTGTTGAAGCTGGACAGTGGGTCGGCCTGTTGTATTATCGTCGCAAGGGTATCATACTCACCCTTCGTTAGGCCATTTATTAGCTGTAGCACAATCTTAGTTTCAGAAATTGGATGACCCACATTGGACAAGTTATCGGCTACCAATTTCAGTTGTTTGCAATAATCGGATATGTTTGCAAAATTTTCAAGGCGCGTGGTGTTGAATTGCTCCTAAAGATACACAAGACGCGCGTTTTTATGGTGTTGAAATATTTCCTCCAACCGAATCCATAACTCACGAGCTGATGCTCAAGTTTTCATGATTGTATGAAGGAGGTCCTTAGATATGGTGCCATAAATCCATTGCTTGACGATAGCGTCAAGACGATGCGATGTGGTGTCATCGATTTCAAGAGGGCGAGGGATGGAGTCGTCAATATGATGAAGCACAATATATGCGCATGCATGAATATGGAAGAGTTCAACCCATGAAGAATATTGACCCTCTTCTTGATCAAGAATGATGGGGATGAAATTCTTGATATTTGTGACGGCGAAGGCCGGATGAAAGGAAGGAGTGGAAGAGGGAGCAGTGGGGTTGTTTATGACTACAGAGGAGGTGGCGGAAGCCGAGGGGAGAAGCGGGAGGAGACAAGGAATCCATTTAGTTTTGGATTTGGTGAAGGAAAGAAGCTGAAAAAATCAGAAAAAATCAAAAAACAGGACCGCCGGCCGAGAGGGTAGGGGGGGGGGGACTAGGGCTAAAATTTGGTGTTTAGGGTTTTGGCTCCTGATAACATGTAAGAATGTATTAATCTTCCTTGGAGAATCTTTCTCATTAATACAAATATATTTAATGTGTACAATGTGGAGTCCTACTATAATTAGGATCTTATAACTACCGTAATTATACATCAATAATCATTACAAAATATGCAATTCATTAATACGATTGATAAGCGTTTTATATTGTAACTCCCTTGGTTTCAATTTTATGTGTCGGAATTTGAGTAAGCATTGAATTTTAAAAAGAAAGGAAGATCATGGAATCTTATAATATTAAAAATATATCATGATAAAATGAAAAGTTTAAAGTTAAGATTTTTAAATATAATAATTTTTTTTAGAATATATATTTTTGTGATATGCAGGCTCAAAAGGCAGACAAGGATGCAGCAGAAATGAAGGGTGTCATGAGAAGGAGAATGGAGTTTATTGACTTTGACTAGTATTTATTATTATATTGTTGTTTCCCTTTCTTATAACGAATAATACTCTTTATTATGTAAATATGATTTTATGATAAGCAATATTCATCACAAGCAATAACTTGGACCCTATCTCAACCGCGGAATAAGGAATTTGGTTAAGGGTGTGCAATTTTTTTTTCCACTTGTATTAAAAATATGTAAAATTAAATATATACTCATAATACCTAACATTTAACTTATGTATAACACTTAATTTTTCAACGAAGGGTGTGCACCTAACCACCCTTCGCCTTAGGTGGTTCATGGGCCCATCGTTAAGTGTCCAAAAGGAAAGCATTATTCTTCAAAAGTACTTACTCGGGTAAACTACTAAAAAGGTTTTCAGAAAATAGAAAGATATTATTTTTAAGGAATAGCATGTCTAAGTAAAAGGACAGTCCGGTGCACTAAGCTTTCGCTATGAGCGAGTTCAGGGAAAGGGCCGAATCACAAGGGTCTATTGTACACAATCTTACCTTGTATTTCTCAATATTAAAATTTAAATCACTACATAACTTCTTTTTTTTAAAATCAAATGATTTGATGTTCCTTCTCTTTTGCTAATTAATTTCATTCTACGAAATCAGCGAGAGTCCCTATAGTTTAACATAGACCTGTCCAAAGCTCGGTTCGGATCGAGTTAGGGTCGGATCGAGTGACTTTTTTTTTCTGCTTGCTCGACCCTAGCCCGACCCTGACCCTATTTTTTTTTAAAATTTCCGACCTTGACCCTGACCCTTCGGGGACCCTACGGGTCACAGGTAGGCTCTGACCCGTCGGAAGGGGCCGGGATTTGGCGGGGCGGGTCGGGTCGGGTCGCGGATTCATTTAAAAAAATGAATTTCCAACATTGAAATTGACATTCACACCTACATCACCACGAAATTTTGACGTTGAAATCTAATGTGTATCGTGAGATGTTTACTAAAGAAAAGATAAAATTAGAAATCGATTTGGGGGAAAACACAAATTGATTGGAAAAACAGACATTTTCCTAAAAATTGGCGGTGCAACGGCGGTTTGACCGGCCGCGTCTCGAAAAAAATACTCAAAGTGAATTTTTTTGGGGGTAAAATGGACATCCGAGCGCAGAGTTCTGACCATTTAAAGTTGCACCAATTTACAACTACTTTCTCTCCCTACATTATGATATAAACATATTATTATTTATTAATAATCAACTACAGTTTTTATTTTATTTTATGTTGAGCTCAATGTAGATTAGAGCAATACATATATTTATAAAAACATGCATTATATCACTTAATGACAAAAATATATAAGTACAAAATAAATATTAATGAAGGAAAAATAATATAAATTATATTAAAAAAGACACACGGATCGGGGTCGGGCCGGATGTCGGGCCGGATGTCGGCCCGGGTCGGGCCAGGTCAGACATGTAAAATATTCTGACCCTGGGCCGACCATACATAAGACCGGGTCCCCGCTTTTTCGGATCGAGTGACTTGCGGGTCAGCTATAAGCTGACCCTGGCCCTAGCTTTTTCGGGTCGGGTCGAGCCGGGCCGGGTCCCCAACCCTATGGACAGTTCTAGTTTAACATAATGTCTTTCAAAAGCATAGTGTGCATGCTACGGTCTTTCCCTCATTCCATCCGTGAAGCTGAAGGGGAGAAAAGACGTATGGTAACTTTTCTATATATTCCTCCCTATGACATTCCTAAAGCGATCAATATATATCCTTTTCTTGCCTTGTTCTTTATCTCAAATTTTTATAAAATGGTTTTATATAATGTATATTTGATTAGTATGAAGCGTTTGTAGATACAATAACTACGTCGAGGATGCCGCTCGTGTATAGTAGGTCTGGACGTCTAGCATGAAAGAACCTCCTCTAGTAACAACACTACAGTAGTATCTCTTTAAATTGCATTCATTAATAAATTAATAGTATCTCTTTAGGTTTCTATATAAAACGTAATTAGTGTATTTCTAAGGTGGTAATGATGCGTGGAAAAATGAAAGGAATAATTACTTTACTCAAGTCCTTTTTATTAAGATAACCAATTGGTAAGATATATATCGAATTAATTCTAGCATCGTATCCGCTTTGCTTCTCTTCTTAATAAATATACAAAAAAATTAATTATATATACCGACAATGTAAACGACTTTTTACACTGTCATTTAATTTTGATTTTTATGATGACCTCAATTAAAATATGATTTAAAGCAAAACATATTTCGATAGTAAGCAATAGATAGAAAAAATTACGTGATTTTATAGAAGTGGATGATTATGGAAAAAGAGCTAAAACATTATAATTGGGAAAATGAACTACGCTGAAAAAGATATTCTCCAGAAATTGGAAATTAGTGTCAACTGGACAGGAGATAACTTAACAGATTGCCTTTTATTGCCACTCTGAACAAATACACACCAGTACTAAGATGAAACAGGAAACAAACAAGTATTTCCCGTCAAATATTTATACATATTTAGTGGATTTTCCAAATATATTATAAAGGTCCATGCAAAAGCTACTAGGTTCCCGTTACAGATCTCTCAAAGTGGTGAAAGAACAAGAACGACAAGCATGTTCACTCAGGGAAGGTGAGCAAAGAGATGAGAGATTCATGAGCAGGAAAACGCGAAACAAGATCAGAACGTTTCGCCAGTTCAAAGTCTTCAAACTGGAATGCTGGAGCACAGGTGCATCCAACTAGAGAGAAATGCTTCTCACCATCCCTTGTAGGTGCTTTCGTTACTTGCATATCAGCAGAAATGTTGAAGTCCTTCGTGGGAAATGCACCGAACCATACATTTGGAGCTACTGTATACTGCACCTGTTGATCATCTATAAGGGGATCGGGTCCGATGCAAGTTAACTTCACCTTGCCATCAGTCTCATTTAGTTCCATCACCTGAAAGCACAGAAAGTGTTATCATTGTCATTTCTACGGAAACAATGGTGAATAAGCAGTGCATAACTCTTATCAGGGAATAAAAAATATTCTATTATCGTAAAGAACGATTACAAAGATCCAAAATAAGAAACTCTTTTCCAGAAGAACAGCATGTTGTTTACTTTCGAAGTTCCAGACTAGATATGATAACTGAGAGGCACAGGCGGATCCAACATTTAAACTTGAGGGTTCAATTAAGGCTGGCAAAATGGTTAAAAAAAAACAAGTAACCATCCAATCTGACTCATTAGACATGGTTGGATAACTGGCTTTTTAAAAGTGAATCAAACATGGATATTATCCATTAAAAAATGGATATCCATATTATCAATACCCATGTATTGTCTGCTTGTTATTTTTCATAAATTCTTGCTTTCTCAGAGTCTAAACGTATTTTGTCTTTTAGCTTATGTTCTCACCTGACTAATATGGATTATCCTATCAATTAACCCATTTTTTTATTTGTGTTAAATATGGGCGGGGCGGATATTTTATCCCTTTTTTGTTTAACTTATTTTCGACCCATCATATCCGATCTGACCCGTCCGTTTGCGACTCCTAGGTTCAACCTTTAAGATTATCAACACTAAACTCAATGTACTTTCAAAATTGTGAGTTCAGTTTTTTGTTGAAAGTTCTGTGATTTTTCACATGTATATTATCTATACACCGTGTCAGAAATAAGAGTTTACAGAATGATGCAGAGGGACAGCTCAGATAATGCAAATATGATCCTGAACTGGTGCATAAAGATCCATGTGGATTACAGGAAAGATCATCAACCACTATAGTGTATTATAGTACTCACCGTGATTGGCTCTCCCACATAAAAATGCCATGTTTCTGCGCATGGTATGCGGTGAAGATGAGATGCACTTCCAGAAGGTAGCAAGAAGTAGATGCATGTACTGATAGGTCGATCAACCTTATCTGCACAGGTGTAATTAGAAAGATCAGGGGGAAACAAACTAATTCGATAACCAAATAATCAACCTGTATTCTCTCTTATAAGGTAAATGCTGCTCGTATTACACACGAGAAAATGAAAGGCAGCCAGTTATTAAAGAACAGAAAACAGAATTCCGTCATATTGAGGAGACATTTTAAGAGCTCAAAGACAAATGCAGTTCTCCAATTAGTACTGTATCGACAACTTCATGTTATTTTCTTGAGAATTTGCTCTCATCCACCTGATTTTTTAAACCCTTCTAGCAAGCTCAAAATGAGTATTGACTTGAAGCAGCCAATACATCTTCAATTTCGTCAATACTGGTTTACTAAATACAAGGACACTAGATGTTGCCCAACTAAGAGAGTGGTGAATTACCTCCACAACTTTGAATAGCTTTTTAGTCCTTTGGAGATTCAAATCCCAGGTGACTATAATTTTAAAGTGGCCCCACATGTTAATCAACACTTGAATGATCAAACCTTGTGACTTGTGACGATTTTCTTTTCCTTTCTGTTTTGCATACAATGTTCTTACTATTGAAGAACCTTGACCAAAGTAATATTTCTTTTCCTGAAAAGAAGTCTTTAACAAGTGTTTTAGATCTAGGAAGTATACTCATGCACCTACCTAGTCAATTACACATGGTTAGGTGTCCTCTCGCATCATGATGAAGATATAGAATGATATCAACGATTTAATAAGTATTTTCTCATTACACCATCTAATTTTGCTATTTCATAACACGTTAACAGCATGATTGTCTATGTTCATTGTTCACCCCTAAGTTGAGTTTTATTTTCTTAGACAATCATGCCGATAACACATTATGAAATAACAGAATTAGACAGTATAACAAGAGAAATATTATGATACTGTTAATATCATTTTCTTATTACACCGTCTAATTTTGCTATTTCATAACACGTTATCAGCACGATTGTCTATGTTCACCCCTAAGTCTTATTTTCTTAGACAATCTTGTTGATAAGCGTTATGAAATAACATTAATATCAGGTTACAACTTCATCATCAGAAACTTATTGATGAATTACAACACAAGATAATATGGTTTTCTAAACAACAAATACACTAGGTAAAGCAGGCACTTCACCAACATCAACCTCAAGTACACTGTACATCACTGAAATCTTATCCAGAAAGTTTAAGCACAAAGCCAAGAACATACACTTCTAATATTCCCTTCATTTCCTATTCCTCTTCCAATCTAGAACATTTTCAGTGCATCCTTGGTACTAATATTTCATATAGGAAAGGCCACCACCAAATTTAAGGAGAGAGAAATAGAAGGCACAATAACCAACTTTCAGAAGTGATAAAACAAAAGGTATAAACTAGAGGAAAGCGAAGCATTCACAAAGAAATGGTGTAAGCAGAAGGGAAGGTGCAACGCTGCCTGAGAAGTGATACCTCTCTTATTTTCCCTTTTTTTAAGATAAGAAAGGAGATAATAAGCCCGTCAACATTTAAGCTTCCGCTTTTGGCAGCTTTAGGCAAGTGATACTGTATACAAGTCCACCTATATAGTGAGGGCGTGTTAAGGTGAGTTGATGAGCTAATAAGGCTGGCATTAAGCACAAGGCCCAGCCACAAAGTAATAGGTTTGAATGTTGATATACAGGGGCGGATTTAGGGGGTCCCCAGGGTGTTCACCCGAACACCATTGGCAAAAAGTTACACTGTATATATATGTTAAATTTTCTGTGTTTATGTATATATATTAACTTTTGAACACCCTGAACAAATGCAAAAGATTAGCTCAAGTGGTCCAGGGTGTTCAAAATTGTCTTTAGCATCCTAGGTTCAATTTTCAGGGACAACATTATTTTTTATGTTTAACTTTTATTATTTTTTTTCGAACACCCTGACTGAAAATTCTGGATCCGCCACTGTTGATATATACCGTCTTTCAGCTGACCTTTAAAAACCATGCTTCACAATAAAGCTAGAAAAGACCAAGCAAGTGTTGTCCAAATAAAATGACGGATAGTTTAACAAACTAGCTTTTCAAGGGAGATATGCTGGACAAACTTGGAAAAATCTTGAAATTAAAACATGAATACAGCTTACAGATCTCACTAGGAAACACAATTAGCAAAATTATCTTCTCTTTCTCTGGAAATTCAAAATTTAAAGAGCATGAAAAACTCCAGAACCTACATATCCCAAAAGCCACAGAATTTAACAGATACTGCAGACACAACAACAACAACAACAACAACAACAACAACAACAACAACAACAACAACATACCCAGTATACACCACTAGGTGCGATCTGGGAGGGTAGAGTGTACACAGACCTTACCCCTACCTTGTGAAGGTCGGGAGGCTGTTTCATCGACTCAAGATAAGATGCAAAAACAATGATAATAATAGGCAGTAATAACAACAATAGAGATAAATAAAAACAATATAATAAGATAAATGAGGTAAAGAAACCATCGAATCAAAAAACAGACCAAGACACGAAAATCCCATGAGCAGCTCAATTATAAGAATCAAAACAGATCACAGTAAAAAAGATTCAAGACCCATAAATCAAATAAGTAGAGAACTTTATACAGAAAGGCTTACATGTAGGTGGAAGACGAGAAAAATAGAAGGCAAAATAACCAACTTTTCAGAACAGAAAAAACAAAAGGTATAAACTAAGCAACAAACTAGTTTCTGAGAAAATGACAAAATGGCCCCTCATGTTTGAGAGTTGGTTCAAAATAGTCCCTTAAGTATGCATTTAACGGTGTTGGTCCTTTAAGTCCTCCAAAAATTATAACTTTTAGTCTCCATCAAATATTTACCGAACTCTATCTATTAGATTTGACGAAAATAGTGAAGAAAAAAAGTTAACTATGAACACCCAGAAAATCTCATCAAATTCTAAAATGTGCAACACATAAAACTACACTTAGACACTAAAAAAATAGTAGAAATTACACCTCAAGAAGCTGCACCAGACTCTTTGAAATAAATTAAAAATAGTAGAAACTATAAAATTTGTACATTTAATATGAGTTCCTGCTAAGTATTTTATATCTATATAGTCATGTTTCTTGTACTTCGACTATCTTATTTATTTGTGGTGGCTATTGCTCCTTTTTTTAAACTTCTTTATCATGGCTTATTCACTTTCTTTATTTCCTTTTTCATTTCACTGGGTTGTTGTATAGATACCGTCAAATCTAAAAGACAGAATTCATAAATATTTGACAGACTAATAGTGTTAACTTTTGACAAGTTTAAAGGATCAAAATTATTAAGTGCATACTTAAGGGACTATTTTGAACCTAACCTCAAATATAAGGGACTATTTTGAACCTAACCTCAAATATAAGGGACCATTTTTGTTATTTCCTCACTGCAGACACATAAAAGAAAAACAGACCAAGATCCAAAAATCCCATGAATAACTCAATTATAAGGACCAAAACAGATCACATTCATAAAGATTCAAGACCCATAAATCAACACAACAACAACATACCCAGTGTAATCCGTGGGGTCTGGGGAGTATGGTATGTATGTAGACCTTACCTCTAACTTTGCGGGCGCAGAGAGACGGTTTCGATAGACATAAACAAATAAAAAGTAAAGAACATTATACAGAAAGACTTACATGTAGGTGGAAGATGAGATTTGGAGAGAATAACTGAGTTATCTCTGAATGTTTCAAAATAGAAACCACCTTCAGGGTGTGGCTTCAAATTTAGCTTCTCAACAATTTTGGAAGTTGTATGCTCACTGTAATTTAACGCCATTGCTTTTTTATCCTTTCTTGCGTTTACTTATTATACATCCTCTTGGTAGTTGTTGGAAATTATATAGGGAATGCACTTTTTAATTAATAATTAATATTCCATCTGTTTCAATTCATATGACTAGTTTGACACTTTGACAGTTGACTAGCACTACAATTTTTTTTTATATCCAGCTTCCCGACTTACGTCAAACTATTTATGAAGATAGTAGTATCGATCCCCCTGAGATAGTAGTACCGGTCACTCAACACTACTACCGGTAAATCGCGGGATGTGCCTGAATGACCAGGGTTTGAGAATAGAGCAACTGATATTACCTACAAAGTCCTATCTCAGAAGAGAGCAAAATGCTCCCACCAGGATTCGAACCCACGCTACAGGCCTCCAGCTATATTTTAAGTTCACCTCCTTTGCGATCCAGCTATGCCCCGGAGACGACTAGCACTACATTATTGGTACCAACAAAGGTTGTGGTGGATGAATAAGGACGTTCGTTTCTTAATCAGAGCTCGCGTTCGAGTTCTGATATGAAAAAAATTGTGTTTGATTGGAGTGTTTTCCCCCTAAAATGGGTCTTACGTGACGTGAATTCGGATTAATTGAGGCTCTAATGCGAGTATCGGATACCAGATAAAAAAATTAGAAAATATACTCCATATTTTATAAATGCCCTCATTTAATTAAAATTAATGTCCATCTGTTTCAATTTTTTATATATGGCTAGTTTGACTGATGCAAATATTTCATTTTTCTTATAATGAACTTTTTGAAACGTAGTGCCATTAGATTTATTTGATTATACAAGGACGTCATTGAAGATAAAATAAAAAATATAATTTTAAATTATTTTTAGATATAAAAAGTAACATTCTTTTCTTTCTTTTTTTTAGTTTCTCATCCTGTGTTTGTTACTGGCATTGGAGTCCGATTAATCAGAATTATTTTTTCATACCCAAGACTCAAACCCGAAACCTCTAATTAAAAAAGGAGCAGCCCATCCGGTGCACTACATACTTTAGTGGGAGTAATTCTATAGACTAACATTGAGAAAGTGGTAAGTTGATATTTTGGTTAGAAAATTAAAATTATCATTGATATATAATTTCATTAATAATCTATTTCATTCATGTCAACCAAAAAATTAAGAGTACACCTTTCATTCTGGTTCTTTGTTTAGGTTCATCAATAAAGTATTAGTGCACAAGTAAGTGTTGGGCTAAAACAGTTAGAGATATTCCTATTATGGTCAGATATTGCCCTCTTTGGATAAAAAAGGGCAGCCTAGTGCACTAAGCTCCCGCTATGCGCGGAGTCCGGAGAAGGGCCGAACCACAAGGGTCTATTGTACGCAGTCTTACCTCACATTTCTTGAAATGCAAGAGGTTGTTTCCACGGCTTGAACCCATGACTTCCTAGTCACATGACAACAACTTTATCAGTTACTCCAAGGCTCCCCTTGGATCAAACCGCATGGATTTTTCCCGCAAACTCACACCATTAAGAGTATCTAACACCTTATAAGTAACTTCTTTTTCTTTTTTCACTTTTCATGTAGGACTTTGTTCACACACAACAAAAAGTATTTGTAGGTTTTATGATCACCGTTTTCTGTTTGTATTAAGACTTTTACGTTGGAGTTGAGAAAAAAACTAGGTTAATAAAAAATTTAGATTAGATATCAATGATAAGAAGTAGTTTCCATATATAAACTTCCACCTTTTTTTTCACGATGAATGCTTCACTTTAGTTTTCAACTATGTTGTTCGGACTCTTCAAAAATGCTATCAGCCGGTGAGTGTTGGATCCTCCAAAAGTAATGCATTTTGGGGGATCAAACACAAATCAACAACATTTTTGGAGAGTCCGAGCAAGATAGATTTTCGGAACAATCAAAGATAAATATCATCTTGTTACTAACTCATGTTATGCTCTCCTGATCGGAGCAAGTTCGATTGTGTGGTAACTTGAGCTAACATAAGCAGAAAGGAGGAGAACTTGGAAGGTTGTATTCAAAACCTATATCTAAATTGACCAGAGCCTGAGGATCCATGTCCCTTCTTAACTCAAAGAAAACCATACTATACAATAAAACAGAAGATGTACAATTAGAAAAGCAACTTTCATGCATCAACATCAAGTTTTGGTTATTTAGAAGTCTCATTTTTGGTACTTGTATAAAGTAAACTCTCTTCGTTTGTCCGCATAGCTTTGCTTTCATCAAGGGGAATGGAAAATGAACCTCAGCTCCAATAATTTGTCTGTCTTCTTTTTCCTCAATGTTGAAAGAAGAATGTGACATTTGTTTGAATGTGTCCTTCACTAGCCTCCATTTCTTTACTTTTTTTTATATACATGTTATATGTATTTATGATACTACTACCAAGTATGCGGAATATAACGAATTGAGAGACTTGTAGAGTTTGACTGAGATAAAACAGAATCAAAAGGGCTAAGGAGCTATGGCCAGTAAAGAAACTAAAGCTTCACACGTATCTAACCTATCACCTTTTGGGAATTTGATGTCCATCAAATTAAACTTATCTCTTCTATCCTCCTTAATGTTTCTTTCATGTCAATCCTCTTATCCGGATCGCTTACAGTGCAAGCAGCTCCTACATGAAGGAGCTTCACTACTTGTTCGATGGAATCAGTTGCAGATGCTATCTCTGGATCAATCAATTCGGATTCTCTTTGGTCAGCTATCGCTGACTGCACCCATTGAACAACGTCGGTTCCACCCTTTTGATTGTTGAGATACTGAGAAGGGAATTTCCCCGTAAGGATTTCGAGTATTATGATTCCAAGACAATAGACATCGCATTTTGGAGAGAGCTGTTGATTTGTTACGGTTTCTGGGGCTTTATAAGAGAAAAGGGATTGAACAATTTGTGTGTTGTTTATCAGTGGATAGAAGGCATAATCTGATAGAAGTGGTTCATATTTTTCAGTTAGTAGAATGTTGCTAGACTTAAGGTTCCCATGAGGCACATCATACGATGCAAACTCGGAATGAAGATAGCACATTCCACTAGCAACTCCCTGGATGATTTTTAGGCGAGTAGGCCAATTTAGCTCAGCATGTGATACCCCTCGATCACCTGAAAGTACACATGGAATTTCAAAATTAGGATAGTTAACATAACAGAACAAAGTGTATATTAAGAGAAAGTTTCCAACTTGGCACTTAAGGATATAAATGTACTAACAATCATAGCATGCTTATTGGCGAAAGCTCAATTCAACTAGAATTTGGATTTCGACATGTAGTTATTGTTTAAGAATAAATGTTATTATTTGAATGGAAAGTATTATCTCAGTGAACTTTGTGATAAATGGAATTTGTTGCTAATGTTTGGTGCTACAACACAAAGCAACTCTTTTGAAAACGGTGAATTCTAGAACTTGGCATTTCAAGAGATAAATAAAACAAATAGAGAAGGAATTTGGCAAGTATAGATCTTCTCTATTTGTGTGTGTCATCCTTGTGCAGGGGCCACACTAATCTTCTCTGTGTCGTTCCAATTATATCGGATGTCCCCGAAGGTACTGGTAATTAAGATTGAATCGCGTCATGCAAATGTCAAAAAGAAGTTGAACACCTTAAAAGTTTGATATACAGTCAGATGTCTATAACATTCATCCTCTACAACAACATTTCACTATAAATGCCAAAAAAAATTCGGAACCGATTTTCATGTTATGTTATATTATATGTTCTATATAACAACATTTCATTTTAGTATTCAAAAAATATCTAGACAAACGACGTTGTTATATAGAGGTTTGACTGTAGATGAATTGAATTGAGCTGAAAAAATTGCCATACCATGTAATAGATATAATAGGCTGCCTTTGGGAGCATATTCAGATACCAATAATTTCTCTTCTTTTCTGTAATGATATGCCAATAGTTGCAATATATTTCTGTGCCTTAACTTGCCAAGTTTCCTTACCTCTGCATCAAAAACATCCCTATTCATTTTATTCATCTCTCTCAATCTTTTTACCACAACAGACATCCCATTTCCCATTTTTGCCTTGTAAGCGGATCCTAATACCCCGTTCCCGAGAACCTCAGCAGCTGCCTTCATCATATCAGGCAACCCGAAAGTACCCTTTTCGTCGTTCACCAACACGAGGTCCCCCATAGCCTTACCACCTTGCGACCCTCCCCTTCGCGAGGATCCACGAACCGAGTCACCTCCCTTGCTCCGGATGCTATTGCTCTTCCTATTCACACTTGAAACGTGCAACCCCTCGTCAAGATTCTCTTTCCCAAGTTTGTCGAAATGATCTTCCTTGCGCTTGGCCCGAAAAAGAATCGTCACCAATAGAAGGCTAACTACTATACCAAGAATGATCCATTTCAATTTGGACGTTGGTGCACCTTGAGTCTTTTTGTTTTCCTTGTTGCATTCTTTCCCTAGTTGTTGCCCACACAATTCTATATTTCCTTTAAAGGGATCAGCACCAAATTTCAACATACTTTGAGGAATTTCACCTTGCAATTTATTGTTTGACAGATCAAGTGATGTTAAACTCCCTTGTGATAAAGATGGAATATGACCTGAAAATTCATTGTTTTCAAGATGAAGTTCCATTAAGTATTTCAAGTTGGTTAAAGATTCAGGAATTGGTCCTGAAAATTTGTTTCTTGAAAACCAAACTTTTTTAAGAGATCCCATTTTGGAAAAGAAATCTTTAGGAATCTCTCCTGAAAATTGGTTCCCATCTAAATAAAGGGACTTAAGTGCACCAAGCAAGAAAAATTCAGGGATTGTTCCTGAAAATGAGTTATTTGCAAGTTCAAGAACTCTCAGGCCTGGAAGTGCAACCAATGGATCAACATCAAGTTCTCCTGATAAGCCAGCTTCACCTAAAAGGAGGCCTTCGACCGTGTTCCCTTCGCATTGAACACGTGTCCATTTCTTCTTTTTGTCACATGGACTTGTTCCTTTTTGCCAAGATGAATCTAAAGATGTGGTGTTCTTTATGGATTCTTTGAATTTGATCAATGCTTCATCCTCAGAAATGGAGAAAGAAAGATGTGGATTAGATAGAAAAATGAGGAAGCAAATGGAGATATGAATAAGAAAAAGATGGTGTTTCTTGGGAGACGATGTTTGAAGAAGGAGGATGAGGGTAAGGGCGGCCATGTTTGTTACTAGACATGTCACCTTCCCCCTAAAGAAACAAACTGCAACTGTTTCTTTGTTTCTTTTGTTGGAAGGTGTTTGATGATTTTCTTGATTGGATTTGGACCATGGAATGACGATGTCTCATGGTTGAGATTTGGTTTGGGTGGGGGGGGGGGGGTAGGTGCTAGAGGACACACAATGTTGTTTGAGAGAACAAATTTCACAATTTTGTGTGGAAAGAAAGGTGAATCTTGAATTGACCTTGTCAATGGTAGTTGAGACTTTTCCGCTAAACTAAGGGAGATTTCACTATATACCCCAAATGTCTTGGAATGTCATTTTTTTTAGTAAGTGAGTCTGGACCAATTTGCATGCTTCTCGATTATTTCTTTGGATACTTATTATCTTCCACCATCACATGTATCTGGTAATGTGCCTACCAAGACTTGATGGGAAGAAATGAACGGATTTGAATCTTGACTATATACCCCACATGTCTTGGAATGACTTTCTTTTTATGACGGGTAATGTATTGGTCAGTTTACGCGTACCTCGTAATTGCATTTTAGATTTAAGGATCTGTAATTGCATTCCATCGCGTCCTGCATAACCATTCATTGAGTTCTGTATTCAAGACTAGAACATAAATGAGTGTATAATAACATAAACAAGAATTATATTTCTTGGTACAATGGAGTCATTTTCATTTTTGGTGTAAGAGTATCATCATTTCGTAATCTCTTCTAACCTGAAAACAAAACCATCATTGGGATCCAAAAGCCTGCAAAAAAGGAACAAGATGAATGTTAAAAGATGAACAAATCACATATAATTTGTAAAACTTTCTTGAAAATTGTCAACGTTATGGTAATATTTGTACCGCGAATATGTTGTTATGGCCAGGATCAGCAAGATGTGACATTAAATTCTCAATAGGGCCTTGTCCAGTATAGACAGCTTGAAAACAAAAGCCAACAAAGGCTAACATAGCGAGTCGACCATTCTTGATCTCCTTAGTTCTCAAAACCATAACCGGTTCAGGTGAACCTCTTCCCCACATAAATGGATCAAACCATAATCCACCAGGATATCCAACATCTGGTTTGGGGTTTTTTATGTGAGGTACTTTTAGTTCAATGTCAACACACCCTGGATTGATTATATCAGCCCATCTTCGACCCTCAGCCCAGCCCATTAAGACTAGTTGCACCACAAATAAAGTTGTGGAATCTGCAAAGTACTCTCTTTCACCAGCATCATACCATGAGAAGTTGTCGATGAATCCGAGACTTTCTAGCCATTCTGGAATTAGAATTCCAGCTACTGCTAGCATTGCCCATCTGCTGTGTATTAGCTCAGCTTGAGCGAACCATTTCAGTAGTTCTGGATCAGATCCTGAAAGAGAGACCGTTATTTAATTAAAATATGCAATTGTCTATTATTAAAGAATACAATACAAATGAAAGGATATAATTACAAGATACGGTCTATCTGGATCTAACTTTGTCAATTCCAAACTCGGCAAAATAACCTTATATAACTTTGCAAGACGGGGTTTCTCCTCACTAAGGGGTAGGAGTGACCAGGCCCCGGAGGCTGTTTACCAAAAATACAAATCTCTGCAAAGTCGTAAGATCATGTACAAAGGCTAATGCCTGCCCAGTGCCTAAAGGTCAAGGAAATTGGTGACGTAATGACAGGGAGCCGGCGACCGCATCCCGTGAACGATAACTGTAACTATAATGGACCTAATGTAGTGAATTCCTCATTGAATAAGTTTCGAACCAACTATAAGAGAAGTATCGGAGCAAGACTTGTTTCAATAGACTTTTGGAGGAGCGAAACATCAGACAAAATGGATACCGAGTTTGGGTGGCACTTAAATTTGAAATGAGACCTTCCTCATTTTCTCTAAGAATTGCATTAAAATTCAGCGTTTCTTATAATTCGAAAACTATAGTGCTAATAAAAAAAAAATTGTAACATTTATGTTATGTACCTAATCCCAGTGGATCAAATCCAAAATCTCCAGGAAGACTGCAATTCAAGAACAAGAAAACAAATCATAAATCTGTAAAATGAACCATTTAGAAAAAAGGAAAATGTACTGAACAAGACAAGCTTAATGTGACCTGCCATCAAGCCATTCTGGAGGTGAACTTCCAGGAAACCATAGTGGCCTATCTGGAGAAAGTGGTTCACAAACACTTGAAACTTCTTTACCAGCATTCAATCTGGTTTTTCTAGTCAACGCACATGTAAATTTTCCAGAAAAAGTTTTTGTAGGTAGCTCCCTGAATGAAAGATAAAACCAGAATCCGTTGAGACGTAATAAAATTAAGTAATTAAAAGAGTGATCAGTTTAATAGTTTAAGTATGCAAATGAGATGATCACACAATTCAACATGATATAGATAATCACAATCGGAAAAGCAAAAAAACATTTCTAAGTGTTTGATCCATGAAAAAGAATCAGACCCACAGGTGAGGCGGCCCTAAGACATATATATAATTGAGTAACTAAAATATGCTCTCTTTGATGCATAAGCTTTTAGATAAGACAGTCACTCAATTGAAAATGGTATATATAACCGTCACCCAAGAAGCAAAAGAGCATTTCCGCTTGTTTGATGCATGAAAACGAATCAGACACACGGGTGAAATGGCGCGTTGAGACATATCATGTAATTGAGTAGCTAAAAATGTGCTCTCTATAACAATATGTTATATATATAACGCAATCCAAGAAGCAAAAAACATTTCCACGTATCTGATCCACGAAAAAGAATCAGAAACCCACAGGTGAGGCAGCGTGTTGACAAATATAATATAGTTGAGCAATTACTAAAAATGTGTTCTCTCAGAAAGCTCAAGATTTTAGATAAGATTGTCACACAATTCAACAGAGTCGTCAAATTTCTGGAGAAATAGAAATTACAGAATATCATAAAGTCAAGAACTAAATTTGTATTAAGAAAGTGTTACTGACCTGATTGGGATGCTAGAAAATGCAGTGGAATGAATGGCTAAAGCCATGGAGAAATGAACTAAACAGAGACAGCGTGTTAATTTTCAAAAGAGAAATGTATAATGTTTTTGGCAGTCTTGTGTAGGACAAAAAGCTTATCTACATAGAATGTGAAATGGATGATGAAGCATACTACAGCAACACAAAAATGGGCCAATCAGAGTTACAAGTTTTAGGCTTTTGTCTTTAGTGTGGATATGTAGTTAGAGATTGGTAAAATTCACAAATAGCCATTTTTAGCCATTGTTACTTAAAGAATAGGCCAAATCCATCGTCAGCCACTTGTAGTCGTCCAGATTTGTCACTTGAACACCTCAAGTAACGCTTGTTCTATCTAGACATTTCAGGTGGGCCTTCACTGTGCAATTTAGACATTTTTCGCTGATTTGACAACTTGCATGATTTTTACATAAATAAGGCGCCTGAAAAGCCCAGAAACAGATTTTTCTTTTTATTTCTTCTTCTTCATTCTTTTGCTTTTTTCAAATAATTTTCCGGCGAAACTCTATTATTTTCTATCTGATTTCGTTCTTATTTTTCATCTGGGTTTCAGATCTAGCATCTCCACTTTGTCTCTTTGGATTATTTTGAATTAATTGGGTCTAGACACCATTAATGGGTTCTTTAGAAAGGTTGAGGGTTTAAAATGAGTTACTGGATTTGATGAAAATTTGAGAAATTAATGTTGGGGTTTAATGACACATGAGTGATTGTACATAATATGTGTAGAATATTGTGACTGATTGTGATTCCTTTATTAGTGCATAATTAGTTGTATATTAGTAATTATTTATAGCTATACATTAGCTTGTTATTTACAGCTTTATACTCCTATAATTTAGTAGTCATTTTTGGTCTATCGATGGTATATAAAGTGCTTTGCACATAATGAATAATAGACAAGAAAATATATTCTACCTCTCTTGAATCTTTATGATATCAAGACTTTTCTAAACTCCAACGAGTCATCTCTTTTCTTTCAACTCTTCCTTATCGTTTCTATGGCACAAATGGTGAATCCAAGTGATTCTATCATTCTTGCTGATAACACCAGCCATTTGGTTCAATTTAACCCAAGTTCCCAACTTCCCCTAAAGCTTAATGGTCCAATGAATTTTGTCATTTGGAAAGTGCAGATCGAGTCTCTCATGTTGGATCATGATCTATACTGCTATCTAGACGGATCCATGACAGTACCGCCAAAAACTGTTACCGTCAACAACTCAGCAGTACCCAATCCCAAGTACAAGATCTGATTCCGTTAGGACAAGTTGATTCGCAATGCCTTAATGGCATCGGTTGATCCGACGATCACCTCTCAATCACAAAAATTTCCACCTCGAAGCAAGCGTGGGACACACTACATATCCTGTATGAGAACAAATCACATACAAGGGTCTTCAGTCTCCGAAACTCTTTGGCTACAATCACAAAAAAAACTCGCAGTATGACAAAGTACTTGCGCGAGATACGAAATGATGATGATGAGCTTGCAACGGCTGGAACTCCTATTTTCGATGACGAACTTGCAGTCAAAATACTCAACGGTCTAGGACTTGAGTATGATTCAATTACAGCAATTATCTAAGCGCGAGATACACCCATATCGTATGAAGAACTGTACAACAAGCTTCTCAACAAAGAGATTTTCCTCAAACATAAAGAGTCTAATCAAGCCTCGATTACAGATGCAGTGGCACAAAAACCTTCGTCAAACAACTTTGCACCTCGTAATAATAAGCGAGGACAACCATGTCATTCACAACATTCTAAACAACACAATGCACCAGCCTCATCACCAAATTTTTGTCCAACAGTCTCTTAACAAAATCGTCCAATTTGTCAGCTATGTGGTCGAACTGGGCATACTGCCAATGTATGTCGTACATGCTCCCACAATCACTTGGAAGCCCGAGCAAACTTTATTTCCATGCCTTTGATTATTGACTCAGGGGTATAGCATCATGTGATCGCTGATACTCAGAATATGCAATGTCCAGATGACTACACTAGTACTGAGGATATTTCCATGGATAACGGTAACAAAATTCCTATAACTCACACTGGACATTTCAATTAAATGCTTTAAACAAAAAGTTTCAACTTTTTAATACTTTGTGTGCACTAGATATCATGCGTAACCTTATATCTGTGCCTCAATTTTGCAAAGATAATTTGACATCCATGGAAATTTTTTCCCTTTGATGTTCTTGTGAAGGATCTGATCACGGGGGCGGTGTTGGAACGAGGCCATAATAAACAAGGACTTTACGAGTGGCCTGCTTGAGGATTACGATGCAATTTGAACTACCAATCTTATATGGCAAAATCTCAGCAATCTCGGCATAGAAAAATAGGACATCCAAGTAAAAAAGTGCTTAAAACACTCTCACAAAATATTTCAATTCCAGTTTTAAATTTCAAAAATTTTGATTATTGTAATTCCTGCTCTTCTAATAAAAGCCATCGTTATCCATTTTCTCAGAACACTCTAGTGAGTAAAAAGTCTTTTCAAATTCTTTTCAATGATCTTTGGGGTCGTTACCTGTTTTGTTAATTGACAAAAAATTATATTATGTAATTTTTGTTGATCAATTTACAAAATACATTGGCTATACGTGCTTAAAAATAAAAATGAGGTTCAAGCAATTTTTTTCTAAATTTAAATTCCTTGTTGAAAATTATTTTCATACAAAAATACTCTCCGTTTACACTGATGGCGGTGGTGAATTTGAAGGCCTCAAGTCATTCCTTCGTACTAATGGGATTGGGCGCCTTGTATAACATTCATACACACCACAACGAGTAGCCATGGCCGAACGTAGACACAAACACATCATTGAAACAACAAAGACCATTTTACACCAAGCATCCATGCTTCTAATTTTTTGGTCATTTGCCTGTCAGCAAGCCACATTCTTGATTAACAGACTGCCCACCCGCACTCTTAACTATGATTCTCCATACCAATGATTATTTGGAGAAATTCCAAATTGTCAATCCATTCATACTTTTGGGTGCCTTTGTTATCCATGGCTTAAACTGTATGCCAAACATAAATTAAAATCTAGGTCCACTCCTTGTGTATACTCGGGCTATTCTAATACCCATCACAACCATTAGTGTTATGATCTTGTTTCATAAAAGATATATATCTCACGAGATGTTTTTATGAAAATAAATTTCTCTTTTCTAATATATTTTCACCCTTAAAAGATAAAAAAAATTGAAGTTAGAGTGTGATATCCTGTGCAAAGAGTCGAATAACTCCAATGTAAAATATGTGCCTCCAACAGATTATGAGATTCTATTGCCAATCAAGGTTGCTCCAAAATTGTCGGTGACTTCTCCTGCAGGTCCATCTTTAAGTCTGTCTCTAGCAGCAGTGCCAACTCCTACCACCGTCTTAGATTCCTCCACACAACCGCCAGTTGCACCAATACATTCTGATGTTGTTCCACCTACAACCCAACCACTTATGTAGTATCAATATCGAAATCGGCATACCCAGACCACCCAAACTACTACTACAACCCCTGCATCTATACCAACCTTACACCCTCATCCTCAACCCTCCATGTCCCTACGCCCATCCCATCTCCCAATCTTCACCAATCATCTACCACAACTATCCCATATACCCAAGAACCATCCACTCACCAGCCTGTTACTCACTCACAAAACAATATCACCAAACCCAAGCAAGTATTTGATTATCTTGCAGTTGCTTCTACCAAGCCACTTCCCACCACTTATAACCAAGCCCAAAAGAGTGCACACTGGAGAGAATCCATGAAACTTGAGTTTGAGGCATTGATGAACAACAGGACATGGGAGCTCGTACCGCCATCCTCTTCTCAAAATTTCATTAATTGCAAATGGCTCTATCATATCAAAACCAAACCAGGTGGAAGTGTGGACATGTACAAAGCTCGGCTGGTTGCAAAGGGTTTTACACAATGACCGGGTGTGGATTATCACTCTACATTTAGTCCAGTGATAAAACCTATTACTGTTTGACTTATTTTGTCGCTTGCAGTTCAGAACAATTGGCATTTGCACCAATTGGATGTGAATAACTCATTTCTTCAAGGACACCTAGATGAAGATGTTTATATGCGTCAACCTCCTGTGTATACTCATCCTGATTTTCCTCATTATGTGTTCAAGTTAAAGAAAACAATTTATGGACTTAAGTAGACTCCTCAAGCCTAGTACTCTGAGTTAAAGCAATTCTTGGTTCAGATTGGCTTTACAAAAGTCTAACTCTGACTCATCTCTATTCATTCGTCGTTAAAATAGAGTGTTGGTCTACATTGTTGTATACGTTGATGACATAATTATCATTGGGTTCAACTTTGATGTTATTAAGAAATCTATACAGGTCCTTTCAAGCAGATTCTCTCTCAAAGACCTTAGACAACTGCACTATTTTTTGGTATTGAGGTTCTTCGCACAAAAAAAGAGATTGTTCTTTCTCAGACCAAGTATGTTTCTGATATTCTTGTTGCACATAATATGTTTGAATGTAAGCATGTTCAAACACCCATGAGTTCCACTGCTTCACTATCCTTAAAAGATGATACACATCATGCGGATGCCACTTTGTATCGTCAAGTAGTTGGTAAGCTTCAATATCTGTCGTTTACCAGACCAGATATAAGCTTCGCAGTAAACAAATTATCTCAATTCATGCATGCTCCTACCCAAATACATTGGTTTACTGTTAAGAGACTTTTGCTATACCTCCAACAAACCAAAAATCATGGCTTACAGATAATTAGCAAGACATGTCCTGGGTTGTTTATGTATTCAGATGTCGATTGAGCCAGTGATATTAATGACATGACTTCCACTTCTAGCTATATCATGTACCTTGGTGCAAATTCTATTAGTTGGTCATCCAAAAAGCAACACACTATTGTGCACTCCTCAACGGAAGTAGAGTATCGTGTAGTAATTTCTGCACTTGCTGAGGTCAATTGAGTTCAAAAGCTTCTTGTAGAACTACATACGCAGCTGTCTACTCCACCTACAATCTATTGTGATAATGTTGGTCCCTGTTAAGAATCAATGTCACATTGTGTGGTAGTGATTAAATTAGTTTAATTAATGTGGTTGTGTTGTAGTGATTAAATTAGTTTAATTAATGCGGTTGTGTGGTAGTGATTAAATTTAGTTTAATTACGTGTGTGGTGTAGATTTCATTTGATTTTCTATAAATACCATAATCCTTGAGCCTTGTAATTCATCCAAAAGAAAAACAAAGCTATTTGCTAAATAAGAAAAGCTTTGTAAAGTAAGAGTTTTTGTGAGTTCTCTTTAGAGTGTGCTTTATTTTCTTCTTTGGATAATTAGATTTTTGTATTTTATTTATTCAACAATTGGTATTAGAGCTAAGGTTGTGAGATCTTTTGAAATTCTAACTATGTTCTATGGTTGCGATTTTTAACCGATTCTCCACATCATAAAAGATTTCTAGAGATTATTGCAAACCTTTGTAGAACGTTTCTGTGATGAGAGTAGTTGAGTATTTTTTCAAACTTGTTAAAATCCTACCGATACGATGGGTGATCTTCAAGTAGTTGGAGGAATCAAGAAGCTCAACAATAAAAACTACAACACATGGTCAACGTGTATTGAGTCTTACCTACAAGGTCAAGACTTACGGGAGGTTGTTGGTGGTACTGAAGTTACAGTCGTTGCACAACGGCCAAAATGTAAAATGGTCGTTGGTGCAACGGTTATTTTTGCAAAAGGGGGTTTCAGGCGGGATTGGGGCGGGACAGACAGTCGGGACGAGACACGGTTCGAGTCCCGTTACCGCGATTTTTTTTTTTTAAAAAAAGTCGGGTTCGGACCGGGACGACCCGGCCCACTGGCCCGCCTTAGTACAAACTCAGTTTTAACACCGTTTATGTAACATGCTATTCCTTAAATATTTAACAAGGGACTAACTCTGGCTGAGCTACATGGCAGTGCTGGTGTATCAATAGGAAGTGAGATGTCCGGCGGAGTATCAAATGTCACTGTAGAAAACCTCCTTATCTGGAACTCGAGACGTGCTGTACGCATCAAAACAGCGCCCGGAAGAGGAGGATATGTTCGAGATATAACATACAGGAACTTGACATTCGAAAATGTTAGGGTGGGAATCGTCATCAAAACAGATTACAACGAACACGCTGACGAGAGATTCGACCCCAAAGCTTCCCCTATACTGGAGAACATAAGCTACACAACAATCCACGGTGAGGGAGTTCGTGTGCCCGTTCAAATCCACGGTAGTAAAGAAATCCCCGTGAAGAACGTTACCTTCAGAGATATGTCGGTTGGGTTAACGTACAAGAAGCAGCATATATTCCAGTGTGCTTACGTTCAAGGTCGTGTTATAGGGACTATCTTCCCCGCCCCTTGTAAAAACCTCGATCTATATGACGAGCAAGGACATCTGATCAGACGTTCGGATGCGCAAAACGCCACGGACATAGATTATGACATTTGACATGGTTCAGTATCCATTTTCCAGGGCCATCTTTTCTTTTTTCTGAATACACTTTGTTCTCTGCATTAGACATACGGAAAGAAGTTCTTTAATGTATTCAATCCACAGATCCTATGTAAAGAACAGCTCCTTTGTTCCTTGTACAGAATCTTAGTTTCATTAAGATAATGTCTTTAACTTCTTTGTGATACATCAGTCTGGCTATTATTGGATGTAGACAAAGTAGAAATTAGATTTTTTTAAATTTTCTGGTATCTTTCGTTTGGTTTGAGGGATAAGGGATTACAATTTTGGGATTAAATGCGGGATTAGCTTATCCACGTTTATTTGTATTTTGATTTGGGGAGAGCAATCCCGAGATTGTTCATATCACAATTATGGTTTATCCCACACCATGTGTGACAATATTTCTTGGATTAAACACCAAAATGACGCATTTATCCTCCAAATCTCAAAAATCGCAATACAAAAAAATGCAGCAGACATCACATATAGATTAAAAAAAATAGAAGTTGCACTTTAAAAAGTTGCATCAGGATCTGGAAAATAGATTAAAAAAATGGCATAAATTATAAAAATTGCAACCCAAAATGTGAGTTCATATCGAATCTAACAGATACTTTGTTAAGTATTTGATGGAGATCAAAGTGCTCATTTTTTAGTATGACAAACTTAAAAGAACAAAACTGTTGCAGAATATATTTAAAGAATTACTTTGAATCTACCCAAACATTGGGATCATTTTTGTTATTCTCTCTTTATAACTGCCACAAAATTCTATGTACCAGCAGGATGGATTTAAGCTGGATCCTTGTCGATAAATATGAATTTTGATTTTAATTTCATACAATGACTTTGTTTAAATTTTAATACAGTAATTACTATTGTTAGTACCAAAGAAGTTTCTGTATACAAATTTTTCTCCCTTCCCATTTTCCTGGAAGCTACACTTGTGCACGATTTTCAGATATAGGTAGGTGCAGCGAAATCGTACAAAACCAGTAAAATATTAACTTGGTTGTAAAAAAAGTTGTCTTCTTCCCTATAAAAATATTGTTAAATATATAAAAAGAAACACCTCTTATCCTACGTACACTTATTACTGTAATTTAAAACATGGAGTACTTTTAAAAAATTGTAATATAGGGTGTGTTTGTGGTCCGGCCGGGAGCTTAATGCACCGGGTGTTCGGTAGGAAAGAAAATGTTTTTCATGGAAAATATTTTCTTGGAAAACAATTGGGTTTCTTACTTATTTTTCAGTGTTTGATACGTAACCGAAAAAATATTATCCTAAAAGCATTTATACGTAATTTATCAAAATACTATGAGGATGAGATGGGTGGGGAGTGGGTGTTTGGGGGTGGGGGTGAGATGGTGAAGGGGATGGGGGTTAGGGGTGTTGGGCGGGTGAGGAAGAGATAATAATCTTGAAATATTACTTATGGACTTGTTTTTTCTACTTTCATTAGGGAAGTCATTTTTCTCATTTTCAAGAAATTTCTTTTCCTAAAGAAAATATTTTCCTAAGATATTTTGATCAACCAAATATGAAAAAATTGTAAAACATCTTCATACCAAACACACTCATAATGTCATTTTCTTTCGATCAGATATCAAATTTTACTAGTCCTAGTCTTACTAGTCTGGATTTGCATCAGTAATTAGAGCTATTAAAAGTGAAAGCGCTCCGAATTTTTTCATTCTTTTTGTTCGAACTCTGAAATCTCTGATTAAAAAGGAGGACCGAATCACAATTATCCTAACAATGCTAGATTTGGAACTCTTAATGAAATATTTATTTATATTAAATCGATCCATATCAATTGACACAAATGAGTAGTCAATGAAATAAAATACTCTTACTCTATACTCACTCAATTAAAAATTTCGAATCCGCAAAATCAACTTTATGCTACTGAGAAAATGATATGCTATGCCTACTTAGAATTTGAATAAAAGAAATTAAGTACCTCCATAAAGACTTCATATAGTATTATTTTACAGATTTTTATATTGTTTTGACTGATTTCCTATAAAAAGTATCATATGAATAAAATAACATTTGCAAGTTATTATATAAAACCAAACCTTACTCTATCTTTGAAAGGAAGTAGATAGGAATAAACTGAAGTTTAAAGGGAATAAGATAATTCTTCTGAGGGGTCGCTGTTTGAAGATGTTACTTGAAAATAGGGATGTCAATGGATCGAATCTGGACCGGATCCTACTAGATCTAGATACAAATCTGTTTTTCATACCTGGATCCAGATCCGAATCCAGATCCATCGGGTCCATAAAAATCAGATCCAAATTCTGATCCACCGGGTCCACGGATCGGATCTGGATCCACATATAAAAAAATTTGTCTTGCTAAGAAGGTAAACTTGCTAAGAATTTTCTTTTTGAACTGATAAACGATTTTTACTTAGCTAACAATTTACTGTGTTTCAATTTTGAAATGTTTATATGAGATATTTTGTTCGTTGTCTCATTTTGATTGTGAGCTATTAATTGAAAATGTTGGACAATGATAATAGTTGTGGAAAATGCTGACTAGTATTTCCACAATGCAGAACTTGCATGTGCTTGGAATCTTCACAACTGAAGTGAACATAATTTTAACTACTTGTCTATGGAGATGTTAGTCATTCACTAATATAACATTGATTTTATTATCGAAGTTACCTCTTTAATTTTTTATTTTGAGTTAACGCGGGGCTAAATTAAACTTGTTTTGAGAATTAAACTTGCAAGGATGTGCTTAGCAATTTTAAGAAAATACTTATAAAATTACATTCTAGGTTATGAATATATTTAATAAAAAATGGATCCACGGGTCGGATCTGGACCGGATATGGATCTCAAATACAAGATCCAGATCCAGATTCGATCTGTCAGAAATGGATCCGGGTCCGATCCGGATCCGTCGGATCCAAATTTTAAAGATCCATATCCTATAAAACGGATCTGGATCTATCGAATCCGGACCGAGTCCAGGATCCACTGTCATCTCTACTTGAAAACATCCCCCTATTGTACAGCATTCCAGATTCCACCACTTACATTTATTCATTTAAAAGAAAAATTCAAATGCTTTATTTTTTATTTTATTTTTTACGCGATGCCCGTTATCTGTATTAAGTCTCGATTAATTTAAATTCGCATTGCATGAAGTATGCTAAAAAGGAAACAAGGAAGCATTCCTTATCGAGGTATTTTTTGGATATTGATAATTCGAATACGACATTTTTAATTAATAATTATGAAATTTTATTCATCCCATTATAACATTTGACGGTTCAAATGT
Source organism: Anisodus tanguticus (assembly GCA_034509755.1). NCBI lineage: Eukaryota > Viridiplantae > Streptophyta > Magnoliopsida > Solanales > Solanaceae > Anisodus > Anisodus tanguticus. Next base: position 42,479,852 of record CM067558.1, read on the forward strand.
TTTATTGACTGAGTGACGGATCTTACTTCGTATGTATCCAATGCCTCGTGCAACATGTGCTCGCACTGAATATTATTATATACACTATTTATAGGTAGGCACACCAATATTTATGATTCCTTGTCCTGTTTCTATGACTCTTTTTTCTCTTTAATTAGTTCTAACACGCAAGCTCACTTATTTTTGTTTAACGAAATCAATATTCTTCCTATAATAATTATACATTCTTGTTATTATAATTTTTATAATATAGAATCAAAATAAGTAGTTTCCAGGTTAATGACTTTCTTTACCATTTTAAATAAGAATAGCGAAGTCGTTATAAACTGATAGCAACAATTACTATTGGTAGTTCCTCCGCTAGGGCAGAGGCGGTGCTAGTGTATAATATAGAGATTAATTAAGGATATTTATTAAATATTTATAAGTATCTTACTGTAAACGCAGTTACTATTAATATTATATACTAACTTGAGATCGTTATAGGAACACATGAAATTTAAATTCTGAATTTATATCTACGCTAGGGAAACGTTAGGAGGGGGACAATATGTTTTACGTTCTCGAATTTTATTTAATAATGTACGACAGACACCCTTCCGGCATTTGTCGAACTGCCTTGGTGCCTTGGGAGACTTTAACGTGTTTCATTCACTTATAGGAAATTAGATCATTTATTTCGTTGTAGATCACATCTAATACCTAATAGATGGATCCTTTCAATAACAATAAATTAGCACAATAGATTGCTAGTGATATGTAAGTAAATATAACATAATAAAGGAGCACACCTTGGTGGACAAAATTTAAACTATAAGACTAGCTATTGCAAGCTTGAAATTTTTTAATAAGCAATAATAGGCAATAGATTTTAGGTGAAGGGCTTCTATTTAAGTCATATGTGGAAAATGTAAGGGAAGTTTGAGAATAAATTAGACCAAATCTACAACACGTTATTATTATTATCCAAACACGCAAAGAAAGAATTGGAGTCAATAATTATTATTTTTTAAATAGTTTCGAGTCAACTAATTTGGGACCATGAACTCATATAAGTCATATTCGACGGAATTTCCATTTAATTAGGATAATATATTTCCATTTATGCTCAATGTTGATAGGTAGTTCCAATTAATTTCAAACACGTGACATAATTCTAGAAAAAACTTGAATTTTCTAGTGTTACATTTTGTTGAATAAGTAAAAGATCCAAATCACTTTTATGTAATTTTCTTGATGGTGATCTTATCGTTTTGATAATATCATAGAGATAGGTTATTACATTAGTCCTTTCTGGTATTAATTGTTGAAAATTTGCCTTTGATGGGATTGCGTTCACCCATCTTTAATGACTTAAACACTAGGGTTTCGCATGTTGGAGATTTTGGTTCTTCACACATGAATAATCTACTATGTGAGTAAATGATGACCGTAGGGCCAAGGATCGTCAAATTTCATTAAGAAATGAAAGATATATTGGTCCACAAAGTAAGGTGTTTGAGGCATGAAAAATATGGTGTGGAATAAATCTCCCACATCGGTGGGGAAAGGAATAATTGTACATTTTATAAGCCTCAAAAGTGGACAAAGGTTTGGGACCTCAAGGGGTAACCCATGTGTTTGAAGGAGAGAGGACCTAGGTGTGCTTAGGTTCAAGGCTAGGACCACACGCGCGCCACCACCCACCCTCCCGGGCTAGGCTGGCTTCTAATATTATCTTTTTGGACTCCAAATTATTGAGTATTTACAGTTTGGTCCCTGGAGTTTCAGGGAAGATAAAATTGGGAAGAGCATTGAATCTTCATTACTTGACACATGAATTCAGCCATTTACTTGGCTGAATGTAACTCCTCACTAAGTGTCTTTACATGGCAATTAAAAGTCATTAGTTGCTAGTTGAGAAGTCATATTTCTTACACTATAAATTGAGGCATTTGACTCAATTGTTCAACACTTGAAAAAAAAAATCTGAAATCTTCCCCTTTGGCATCCGTTCAATACTCAAAGTTCTTCAAAAGTAATATTTCATTTGCTCATTTGTAAAGTTGTTATTTTATCTTGGGAGACTATTGCCCATAACGTAAAAGGATATATACGGGGCAATCTTGTCTTAAAGACAGAGTGTCATCACACGACTCAGCCAAGACAAAGACTTCGTGTTTGTTCTTGTTTCCAGTTTTGCTAACCGAAGATTATAAGTTTTTTTGTTCTAATTTTGGTAGTCTCTAATAGTTTATCATTTCTAAGCTATTGTAATATTTACTTTCTTCATGTTTCCTGCAATTGTTGTAACCCACATTAATTTTAAAATACATGAACTATCACTTTTTCGCGAGTTAACCTCCCCCCCCCCCCTCGAAACTATCTATTTTTTTTCCTACCTGAACTATCACCATCGTTCAGATAGGAAAAGGAAACAATTAATAGTTGATGTGTCACTACAAGAAAGTGTAGTATTGGCAACAAAACTTTAGCAATAATAAATATATTGTTTCTAAAAAAATGTACATGGCAACAAAAAATTAATATATTGTTGCTAAAAACGTAAATCAACATCCAACATATGATAACAAAAAATATTATTGACAAATATCTTTCTTCTTGTAGTGTGTGTTTTAATACATATATGGTGATAGTTCTGATAGGAAAAAAAACAACTGATAGTTGAGATCTAAAACTCACGAAGAATCGATAGGTAAATGTGTTTTAGATCATTAACTCATTATTTTTTAAGATGATTGCTATCACATGTTCACTATGGTCATAATGTGTAATGACTAGGTCAAAATAAGGTATTTCACTTGTCAAATAATGATACTGTTACATAAAGTGGAACTGGAGAAATAATTTGATTCCCCCGGAGCTCCTCATTTGCTCCCTTGGTGACTCAAATTCGCAACCTTCGGATTGAAAGTGGAAGGCACTTACCATCTGAGCAACCTCCTCTTATCGTGGTATTACACTTCTACTTAGAAAAATCTTCTTTTTTTGTTTCTTAAAACTCATCTATCATCAAATAATTCCAAACAAATTGATTTAATATACAGATAAATTAACATTAGGGTCGATATCAATTGTGGACTTATGTTAAGTGTTATGGTTGCTCAAACACACTTTTTTTTTTTAAAGTCAAACATTATTAGTTATATAGAAAACTAGTAATTCATATAAATATATTAACTGAGGGTCCAATTTGAAAAGTAATTCCAGATTAAAATTTAATTGAGCATCAAGAATTTTGATCGACATGAATTTTGGTAACAACTAGACTAAGATTACCTCTCAAAATTTCCAAGCAAGAATTGTGCTCATCAGATAAATTCAAAGAAGGGGAACTTCTTATAAGAAAGAATATCAATAATGAAAATTATTTAAGTAAAATAGTCGCTTCTTTTTTTCGGTATACACTGATAGTTGTAGGTCTATTTTACCAAATTTAGGTTAAAGAGTTCTATCTCACCAAAAATTATCATTTCTTCTGTCTTCTTTTTCTTCTCTTTTTTTTCTTACTATTTGTTGTATTATTTCATCAAAAAAGGAAAAAAATGACGTGTTTGGAATTTGGATACTTGGACCATCAATCAGTCATCACAAAATTCTTTCGTGAAATTAAGGAACGAATCCAATGCCCATTCTTTATTGTTCTCTATTTATTTTGTCACGAGCAAAAGACTGGAATATTAATGGATGTTGATATTAAATTGATGGAGGCACGTGAATTTACGTTTTATGCCATTTTTTGTAATTTAATATCACAAATTCATTGTCTTTTGGTTTAGCTTAGCCACTAAATTTTCAAAAATTAATGTCCTGATTAGATAGATTTACTAAACGGTAAAGCTCTGCTTATGAAGAAAATTTTCATTTCCAAAATTTTAATCTGAAATTTCTGATTAAAATGATGGAATTTCTATTGTCCTGCCACGCCTCTTAATGGTAAAATCGGAGTTGAAGGAACCTACTTTGCATAGGTTCCTTTGTCACCAAACACTCCCCTCTCTTCTACCTTATGTTCTTCAAGACTTCAACTATTCATATGTTCACTCTCACTTCAAAGAAAAAAAAATATTGTAACTGAATTTGTTTAGAATAATATAAAATGTTTATGTTCTTCGAGTAGAGGATATATCGGAAATAGTCTCTCTACCTTTCAAGATAGAGATAATGTATGTGTATATTTTATCATCTTCCAAACCTCACTTTATGGGATTACATTTGGTTTTTTTCCGTTAAGTTGTTGTTTATAATGTTTTACGTATGTATTGTTTCAAGAAATTAAGCAAAATGTTAGCTTAAATATGAAAATAACCAAATCACAATATACTACTCCTTTGCTATTTCAAAGCTAAATTCAACCAAACGTCACAGAGAAAAAAGGAAAAGTTAACGGAAAGAGAAGAAGGGCAAACGTCGTAAATATAAATAAAAGAAAGGGTAATTTGGAAATAACCGAGGAACACGGAATATACGGTGCTTTCTTTTCTCCCAAGACAGAAAGGAAAACGTGTTTGAAATGGGACTTTACTTTTGTTTTTACTTTGTCGGTACTATAATTAATTCCATTTCCTTTTCAAATCAAACACAAATGTATTTCAAACAAACACAACGACCAAGGTGGTTCGGTAGCGGATTTGGAGTAAGTTGTTTATGTATTAAAATTTATATGATATTTGATTTATAATTTAAAAGTTCATATAATTAATATATAAAAATTATAAGAATATTTATATATTATTTTATGTATGATAAAAAATAAAATAACTAATATATACGAATAATTAATATCTACTTAAAATAATAATATATAAATTCGTTCATACTACTAATATTTGAGTAACTAACAAACAAACTACGTTTTGGATTTCCACAAACAATAACCCCATGTGTTCCTCATTCATAAATTAAAGTATTAAACAAAACACATACTCCACCCACCCCTTACCCACCTCCACCCAACCCATTACCCCCACTCCCCCGTATATATATATACACATTTATACTCAAAACATATGCTTCATCAAACAGTTCCACAAGTATTTAATTTCTTGTTTCAACTTACAAACTAAAAGATTCTTGATATTATTTATTTTTCTTTCATTTTACTTACCGGAAAAACAAGATGGGGTCATCGGAAATTGTGAACTCAGGCAAGAAATCTCAGTTTTCTCAGACATGTAACCTTCTGAGTCAATTGTTGAAGAAAAAAGGTTCTTTTGGAGATCTTAATAACCTTGGTATCTACCGCACTTTTGAACCAAGTGGTATGTTCTTTTTTTTTCCCTTTCACTTTTTTTGTTCTGAAAAAAAATGAGCTTTTAAATTAAGGGTATTTTTAGTATAATGTTTCTGGTTGCAAAGATTGTAGCTTTGGGGGTTTTATTTATAGTATTTGTTCATGTTTCTGGTTGCAAATATTTAAGCTTTTTTGGGTTTTTGAAAGTACCTCTTCATGTTTCTGCTTGCAAAGATCTTAGCTTTTTTGGGTTGTTAAAATTATTTTTTTAAATATTTCTGGTTGCAAGATTTTAGCTCTTTTTGGTTTTTGAGAGTATTTTTTTCATGTTTCTAGTTGCAAAGATCTTAGCTTTTTAGGTATTTGACAGAGTTTATGTTTCTGGTTGCAAACATTATACTTCCTTCCCTCGGTTACCTCCTTGCCAATTTATATGATATAATTTGAGTAAATCCGTAATTTAAGAAATGAATGAAGATTTCTTAATCTTATAGTCTAAAATAAGTCAAAAATATTTGTGTTATTATAGATAATTTTGTTAAGCTAAAACGTAAAGTTTAAAGTTACTTCATCCGTCCAGTTTTACTTGTCCACTGTACTAAAAATATAAATAGTTCTCCAATTTTACTTGTCCACTTTAGAAAATTAAGAGATAATTTACCATTTCATATCTATTTTACCTTTATCATTTATTATTGTGTTTGACAAGTTCAAGGAAATTTTAGTGTTTGTACAACTTTAAAACTTTCAAAGTATATTTTATTTATTTCAATCATTAGGTTACTTAGCAATAATTAAGGGTGATATAGTAAATTTATCATTCTATTTTTGGCTTCTTAACAGACGAGTCAAGTCAAAATGTGACGAGTAAAAATTAGACGGATGGAGTATTTGTGTGGCTGTAAATCATTTGATAAAGGGTAAAAGGGGAGTTTCAAGTTCAATTATTTCTATAAATATAGAAATGTATCATTTTTTTGGAACAGACTAAAATGGAAAGTGTATCACATAAATTGGGACGGAGGAATTAACTTTTTGTGGTTTCTGGAAGTATATGTTCATGATTCTGGTTGCAAAGATTTTAGCTTTTTTGGTTGATTTTTCATGTTTATGGCTGCAAAGATTGTATAGCTTTTTTGGTTTCTAATTAAGGGTATGTTAGAATAATGTTTCTGGTTGCAAAGATTTAATCTTTTTTTGATTCTTGAAAGTATTTTTTCATGTTTCTGATTGCAAAGATTGTAGCTTTTTTGGTTTCTAGTTCAAGGGTATATTAGAACAATGGTTCTGGTTGCAAAGATTGTACTAGTTTTTTTGGTTTCTAGTTTAAGGGTATATTAGAAAAATGTTTCTAGTTGCAAAGATTGTACCTTTTTTGGTTTCTAGTTTAAGGGTATATTAGAATAATGTATCTGGTTCCAAAGATTTAAGCTTTTTTGGTTCTTGAAAGTATCTTTTTCATGTTTCTTGTTGCAAAGATTTAAGCTTTTCTGCTCTCTAGTTTAAGTGTATATTAGAATAATGTTTCGTTTTTTTGGTAAAAATTAGAATAATGTTTCTGGTTGCATAGATTTAACCTTTTTTTGGTTCTTGAAAGTTTAGTTTTTAATGTTTCTAGTTGCAAAGATTATAGTATTTTTTTTTGGTTTATGAAACTGATTAATTTTTCATGTTTTCTTGAAACAGGATCACAACAAACAGCTACCACCACAACAATGAATTTGTTACCAATGATTGAGAAATCAGGTGATTCTTCATCATCATCATCACCAGAAAAAATTCTTCAAAAACCCATGAATCTTTTCCCTCAACAAGTTGATATTTCCAAAGAACAAATCACAAAAAACACTGAACCAGAAAAGGCACAAATGACCATATTCTATGGTGGACAAGTCATTGTACTTGATGATTTTCCAGCTGATAAAGCAAATGAAATCATGAAATTAGCCAACAAGAAAACAAACAAACAAAACCCCACAAATAAATTTGCCTATACTATGATGAATAATCAAAAATCAGTTGAATCTGTTACAAATTTTGGCAACAAAATTCAAGAACTTCCAAAGTGTCAAGTACCAAAGCCTTGTGTTGCTGATTTACCAATTGCAAGGAGAAATTCACTTACAAGATTCTTGGAGAAAAGAAAAGATAGAATAACAGCAACTGCACCATACCAAATCTACAACAACAACAAAAATGTAGCTAATTCTAAGAATAAGGAGAACAACAAGGCATGGTTGGGATTAGGTGCTCAATTTGTTAAAACTGAGCAGTACTTTTAGTTATGTTTTTGGTTTTGATTTTGATGAATATAGGCCTATTGTTTTGATATACTACTATTAAATGACCTTTTTTTTGTGTTGGCTTCAAGCTTGATTAAAGCAACTTTAATACAACAACAATATACCAGTGAAATTTTAAGTGTGGTTTGTGGTAAAGTCACTTTAACCTAACTATGAATATTTACTAGTAGTACATTTTTTTGTAATTAAGACTAAGGATGTTTGTTATTCAGTACCTCATATGTACTACTACTATTTGATTTATCAAGGTTCATTGATTCTGTTATGGTGTCCTTAGGCAAGTGCCTTTGCAATTGTATTGAAATTTTCTTGTATGGCTTCATGGTTTTCTTGAAATAAAGCAATAAATGGATTCCTTTTCCAAGATTTGAAGTTATCTATGGGAAACAATTCATTGCCTCTGAGGGAAGAGCTCAAACCTATGGTACTCGAAATCTTCGAAAATATTGTCGGTTGCACGTCGAATTCTTTTTAAATAGTGTATTTTTGAAGGATCTGACATTGGTGCAACAATATTTTTGAAAAATTTGAACGACATAGGCTCAAAGTGTAGTTTTTTTTCTATCATAGATGAGAAAACGATGAAGGAAAATAGTGAAAATTATAGGAGATCGGAGTTTAAATTCTAATAGAGATTAAAAAAATATTAGATAATTTCTTTTTATCTATTTAATTTTGATGTACAAAGTTATTTGGTACCTATAGAATGGCCAATTTACGCGATCAACTAGTCCGGACATCACCATGGTAAAAAAATAAACAAACAAATACATTAATTAATAGTAATGGAAATAATCAACAAGCCACACCTTAATGTGGGGTAAAGTCAAAGATGCCTGCTGGAAAAAATTATATATATGATTATTGATAAGTGTTTCACATGATATGTGAGATTGTATAATTGGTTTGGTATGACCATCTTGTTGGCTTCCAATAATTGACCTAAACATGTACTCGGGGCATAGCTGGATGACAAAGAAGAAAACTTAAAATTCAACTGGAGGCCTATAGCGTGTGTTCGAACTCTGGTGGGAGCAATTTGCTCTCTTATGGGGTAGGACCTTGTAGGTGATATCAGTTGTTCTGTTCTCAAATCCTGGTCATTCAGGCACATCCCGCGATTTACTGGTAGTGAGGGACCGGGACTACTATCTCCAGTAATAATCTGGCGTAAGCCGATAAGCTGTATATCAAAATAAAATTGACCAAAATAACACCATTTCAGAAAATTTTGCACGTTTTGCTTTGATTTTCTTGGCCAAACTCTCATAATGTTTACACTACCTAATTATAGTGGATTTGGTCCGGCTTTCTTCATTCAATTAATGCATATGTTTAGACCAAATATTAAGTGAATTCAACCGTTTACGTATTTATAAAAAATTCAAGAATATCATATTTAAAATTTACGAACACACACTTTATTTGTGGAAAATAATTTTTTGACTCGAAAGATTAAATAATCGCATTAAAACTATGTACCATTAGCCCGAAAGTTACAGTTTAAGAATTATAATCCAAAGGGGTCAGCTTGCTGGCATGGAGTCAAGTTTGTGGCCTTAGGGTCGCAAGTTCGATTCCCCCCTAAGGATATCGTCCTCCGGGGCACATACATGTGGTAAAGCCTGGGCGCTAAAAGCCGCGCGGGCATGTTGCAGTGTGGGTTCGGTCTCCGCCAAGCTTTAGGGATGGGGCTTGTGGGGGGGTCAACCTTGTAGCATTGATCCGTTGGACGCAAGCGGACACCGACCATGTGTGCATATCCCGCGATTTACCTGGTGGTGGGGTCTTTGAAGGACCGGTCCCATCACCTCCGGGAGCCTAGTACCGTACTTGTGCAGGTACTAGCGATATGGGGGTACTAAGGCCACCCCGAGACCTGGATTATCAAAAAAAAAAAAAAAAAAAAAAAAAAAAAAAGAATTATAGTTTTACTCTGTAACTTACGGAGGAAATCATTTCATATGACCATTTGAATAGAAGAAATTGACCGTATATTTTATTTATCGATCACATATATTATTATTTTTTTATCGATAGTTCTATTGATAATTGACCATAGAACATATCTCCCCTCAAATTTGAATTAGGGGTGGCCAACGGGCCGGGCCGGGACGAGTCAGGACAGGTTTGGCGGGATAGGGGTGGGGCGGGACAGACGGGATCGGGTCGGGGGCGGGATTTTTTTTTCTTTGCACGTAATTTAAAAAATAACATATATATAAACAACTCAATAATTAAACAAGATAGTGTAATAAAAACATCCCAAAGTTGTTTTTGTGCCTCTTATATTATTTAATAGACATATAATTTTTTTTGTAATACAAATACAATTGTCAAAATTGCAACTTTGTGGTGTTGTTCAAAAGTTGCAAATGACATAGTAAAATTGCAATTAAAAAAATTACATTTGAAAAAATCATGTTCTAGTTTCTTGATAATTTTCTGTGGTTCTTCGGTTAGAATTGGTATTTGTTGGTCAAATTGCTCCACGTCGCTTCCACCACCTTCGGATAAGATGTTGTAGTTTTCGTTTTCTTCTTCTTCGTTTATCTTCGGTTGACCGCACCTTCTCCGCTCCACTCGTATTCAATCTCTGAATAATACTGCAATCTCCAAGTTGTCTCTGGCTAATGAGTGTTTGTTTTCTCCTATTTGATATCTGCCTGGGAAAAAACGCTTTCAGACGCCGTTGATGATGCTTGAATGTTTAAACATCTCGGGCGATCATTGAAAGTGTCGGAAAGGTCTTCTCATTCCCCATTCAGTATTTCAGCAAGTCTTAACGTCCTTCTTCATTGAGAACTGTTTGGTACGGTACAGAACCCTGCAAAACAAAAATATCAAACTCGCTAATTTGGTTAGTAGTGTTACCACCGCTCATTCTATTTCTGAGGCTTTCAATACTAGCCGCAGAAATAGCATGTCTTTTGTAAGGTTGTGTTGAAGAAGAAGATGATGGTATGAAAGCCGGTAGGTTGCTAGCACTTTCTTGTTGGTAAAACCTATATACTGTTTTGCATTCGTCTTCTACGCTAGACAACACTTTTTCTTTAGTGTGTTCAATAGGTGGTGGGTCATTTGGATTTTTGGGACTTGGAGGTGGTAGTACTGCTATACAATCATAAATAGTTTCAATAAGTGATTTAGTACCGTCTATTTTAATAGTCGGATTTAATACAACACCAATAATATAAATAGTTGGAATAGGAATAAAATATTTTTTTATTTTGATAAACATTTTTTTAATAGCTGCCTTATAAACTGGTTTATCCATATATTCATTAAGCAGTAAAAATATTAGAACTATATAAAACAACATAGTTGAAATAGTAAGATAATATATACCGGAAAATTCTTTTGTTGCTTGAAAAAAATTCTCTAGAAATTCAATAAGTTCGAAAAAATTTCCCCAATCGCTATCTACAACCATATCAGCTGGATTTTGATTATGAGAATTAAAAAATAAAGTTATAGGTTTTCTATAGTCATAACCAACAAGTTGTTGCTCGTATAAAGAATTCCACCTAGTAGGTACTTCTTCTGAAATTTTTTTATAAGGTAGTTGGCAATCGTGACAAGTTTTTTTTATTCTTTTTTTCGTTGTATTCTATTATTTTTAAAAATAAAATTTATAGCAAATTGTATTTTACTAAGAATGTCTTCAAAAAGTGATAGACCATCCTTTACAACTAAGTTATATATATAGCACGCACATTTTATATGAAAATAATCTGGAAAAGATGGAGTTAAACTGTTTTTTTAAATTGTAATAGCATAACTGTTAGAAGAAGCGTTATCTAATGTAATAGTCATAATTTTATCAGTTATTCTGTAATAATCGCACACTTGATAAATATTTTCTGCAATAAAAACACTAGTGTGCTTATCATCTATATATCTATACGTTAAAATACGTTTTTGCATAGACCATTTATAATCTATCCAATGACATGTTACCGTTAAATAATCATGGCCGTTTGTACTACGGCCTATATCATAAGTGATAGACACTTTGCCATTAAAATGATATAATGAATAACGTAAATACTGTTGATATTCATGTGCAAATTTAAATACATCTTTTAACAGTTGATCTAGGAAAACCATTAGAAGCAGAATTATACATTTCTCTAATGTAATGAATAAAATCATGAGATGAAGGAAATGAAAAAGGCAAACCCTCCACAACAACTAATTGTGCTATTGCTTCTCTATCTCTATGTTTATTGTAATTAGAGCCTACAATTTTCCCCCGTCGTGGGGTTAATTTGACTGTGTACTTGGTCCGAGACAGTATTTTAACCTTGTCCCGATGGAGCGAGAATTTGCGCACCCGATTTTGAAGCCTCGTATTGGGCATACCTAGCTGGATGAGCCCTTGCTACGTGTCTCATTACCCCCCCCCCCCCCCGTCCAATCGTGATCTTTTTTTAAAACATCTTTACAAATTTTATATCTAGCTACTTGATTCTTTACGTCCCTATCAAAAAATGTTCATGCATCTGATTTTAATGGTTGTTTTGCTGGACCTTGTATCATACTAGGGGAATAGGAGGCATTTCAGTTGAAGGTGCACTAGTGGGTGTGTTGTCATCTACATTAGTGGGTGTATCATCTAGATCATCGTCTAAATTAAAGTCTTCTTGAGTTTCAGAAAATAGCTCCTCGTCTAAATCTAATGGTATAGCAGGAAAATGTTCAGTATCAACAAAATCATCCTGTGTAGAAATAGGATTATGTCTAGAAATAGGATGACTAGAAGAAGTACACTTGCCCTTGTTGCCCATACTAGAAGAAGTCTGACCCTTACCCTTACCCTTACCCGTAAACATACGTTTAAATCTTTCTATTATAATTATACTAATAAACAATTAAAGTAAATAAAATTAAGTGCGCTAAATAAAATAAACAGACAATAATAATTTAATGAAGGAACGAATGTACCAAACGACGACGTGTAATCGAGAGGTTGAAAATTGAAACTTTGCTCGATGGAAGATCCTCAAGCTAGTTGCCAACTTCACTCCCAAATGAATAAATAAAATTCAATATTTAGTAGACAATGTGGACTTGCAGAGAGAGATTGAGAGATTAGAAAGATTGTAGGAAGATTTGTGAGAAAGATGAAGAGAAAATAAGGTATTTATAGTTGGAAAATAGAGTTAAAGTGTAAATATAATAACTTATGGTTAAAAATAAATATTAAGGGGATAGGGGGGTTAAGGGAGGGGGGAGGCCAAAAATGGTCGTTGCACAACAGCCAAAATGTAAATTGGATGTTGGTGCAACGGTTATTTGTGCAAATGGGAGGTTTCGGGCAGGATCGGTGCGGGACTGGGACTAGGTCGGGCCTGGCGAGACTGGGACGGGTCGGGATGAGACCATGTCCCATCCTGGTTCGAGTCCTGGTACCGTAAAAAAAATGTCAGGGCGGGACTGGGGCGGTGTCGAGGCGGGACCGGGCCGACCCGGCCCACTGGCCAGCCTTAGTAGAAATATGATTCTGTCTAGAAATAGGATGACTAGAAGAAGTACCCTTACCCTTGTTGCCTCTACTAGAAGAAGTCTAATCCTTACTCTTACCCGTAAGCATACGTTTAAATCCTACCATTATAATTATACTAATAAATAATTAAAATAAATGAAATTAGGCGCGCTAAATAAAATAAACATACAATAATAATTTAATGAAGGAACGAATGTACCAAACGCCGACGTAACGTCGACGTGTAATCGAGATGTTGAAAATTGAAACTTTGCTCGATGGAAGATCCTCAAGCTAATTGCCAACTTCACTCTCAAATGAATAAATAAAATTCAATATTTAGTAGACAATGTAGACTTGTAGATAGATAGATTGAGAGATTGTAGGAAGATTTGTGAGAAAGATGAAGAGAAAATGAGGTATTTATAGTTGAAAAATTATGTTAAAGTGTAAATATAATAACTTATGGGTTAAAAATAAATATTAAAGTGGTATGGGGTCGGGGGAGGGGGGGAGGCCAAAAATGGTCGTTGCACAACGTCTAAAATATAAAATGGTCGTTGGTGCAATGGTTTTTTTTGCAAAGAGGGGTTTCGGGCGGGATCGGTACGGGACCGGGTCGGGCCTGGCAGGACTGGGGCGGGCCGGGATGGGTCGGTACGAGACCATGTCCCATCCCGATTCGAGTCCCGGTACCGTAAAAAAAATTAATATCGGGGCGGGACCGGGGCGGTGTCTAGGCGGGACCAGGATGACGCGGCCCACTGGCCATCCTTAGTAGGAATATGATTCTGTCTAGAAATAGGATGACTAGAAGAAGTACTCTTGCCCTTGTTGTCCATACTAGAAGAAGCCTGGCCCTTACTAGAGATGGCAGTGGATCCAGATCCGTTTTATAGGATATGGATCTTCAAGATTTGGACCCGATGGATTCGGATCGGACCCGGATCCATTTCTGATGGATCGGATCTGGATCTGGATCTTGTATTTGAGATCCGTATCCGGTCCAGATCCGATCCGTGGATCCGTTTTTTATTAAATATATTCATAACCTAAAATATAATTTTATAAGTATTTTCTTAAAATTGCTAAGTACATCCTTGCAAGTTTAATTCTCAAAACAGTTTAATTTATCCTTGCGTTAACTCAAAAACTAAAAAATAAAGAGGTAACTTCGATAATAAAATCAATGTTATATTAGTGAATGACTAACATCTCCATAGACAAGTAGTTAAAATTATATTCACTTCATTTGCGAAGATTCCAAGCACATGCAAGTTCTGCATTGTGGAAATACTAATCAGCATTTTCCACAACTATTGTCATTGTCCAACATTTTCAATTAATAGCTCACAATCAAAACGAGACAACGAACAAAATATCTCATATGAACATTTCAAAATTGAAACACAGTAAACTGTTAGTTAAGTAAAAATCGTTTGTCAGTTCAAAAAAAAAATTCTTAGCAATGTTACATTCTTAGCAAGGCAAAATTATTTACATGTGGATCCAGATCCGATCCGTGGACCCGGTGGATCCGATGGATCCGGATTTGGATCTGATTTTTATGGACCCGATGGATCTGGATCCAGGTATGAAAAACGGATCTGGATCTAGTAGGATCCGGTCCAGATCCGATCCGTTGACATCCCTAGCCCTTACCCTTACCCTTACCCTTACCCTTAAGCATACGTTTAAATCCTTTCATTATAATTATACTAATAAATAATTAAAGTAAATAAAATTAAGTGCGCTAAATAAAATAAACAGACAATAATAATTTAATGAAGGAACGAATGTACCAAACGACGACGTGTAATCGAGAGGTTGAAAATTGAAACTTTGTTCGATGGAAGATCCTCAAGCTAGTTGCCAACTTCACTCCCAAATGAATAAATAAAATTCAATATTTAGTAGACAATGTAGACTTGTAGAGAGAGATTGAGAGATTAGAAAGATTGTAGGAAGATTTGTGAGAAAGATGAAGAGAAAATGAGGTATTTATAGTTGAAAAATAGAGTTAAAGTGTAAATATAATAACTTATGGGTTAAAAATAAATATTAAAGGGGTAGGGGGGTTAGGGGAGGGGGAGGCCAAAAATGGCCGTTGCACAACGACCAAAATGTAAAATGGTCGTTGGTGCAACGGTTATTTGTGCGGGGGAGTTTCGGGCGGGACAGGGACCAGATCGGGCCTGGCGGGACTGGGGAGGGCCGGACCGGGCCGGGACCGGGCCGACCCGTCCCACAATTCAAAGTTAGGTATAGGATTCAAATTTGACCAAATCCTCCCCTACATCTTCTTTAATCCCCTGCTCATAAACCAACATTTCCCCAAACAAAAATTAAAAATTACTCCCTTCGTCTCAATTTAAGTGTCTTACTTTCATTTTTGGTCTATTCCAAAAGGAGTGTCTTTTTATATTTAGTAAGTTTTTCAATTCCAAAACAAGTTTAAGACCACAAGATTAAAATATCACACACATCTTTAATTTAAGACCACAAGATTCAAAAGTCTTTCTTTATTTCTTAAACTTTGTGTCAAGTCAAAATAAGACACTTAAATTGGGACGAATGGAGTAAAAATATACAAAAAATGCAAGCTCCAACGTGAAATTTTCTTTTTTTATAATTGGAAGGTCCACTATTACCCCCACTCCAAATAAGAAAAGAAATACTCCCTCCGTCTCAATTTATGTGATATACTTTCATTTGACACATACTTTAAGAAATAAAGGAAGAATTTTGAATCTTATGATCTAAAATAAGTCAAAGATATTTGTGTGGTTATAGATCATTTCGTTTTGCATAAGAAGTAAAATTTAAAGTTAAATTATTGTCAAATAAAAAAATATATAATTCCTTTTAAGACGGACTAAAAAAGAAAGTGAGTCATTCTTTTTGGGACCAAGAAAGTAATAGAAACCTAAAAAGGATAAAACAAGAGTAAAACCCACCGTCTTTACTCATTATCCACCACGCGGTTTTGAAAAATAAAACACGGACAAATGTTTTTCAAAAAGAAAAGGTGAAAAAGAAAGATAAATTAGGAGGAAAATGAATAAACAAAAGACGGCAAAATAAATGAGATCCCTTCATTCTTTAACTAATAATTTCGGATTCTAGTTTTAAGAATAACATATTATTAAAAAAAATGCTTCTCCGTTAATAAGATTTTGTGTGATACAAATTTAAATTAATCGAGTCAAATAAGTATCAAATACTGAAAAATAAAACAATATAAAGGCGGTCACAAGAAAGACATAGCCAAGTGGGTAGGAAAATGTTAGGTCGGGGGTGGACTTGCATCTTTTCAAAAAAGTAATATTTAGATATGGAATAAATTATTTCTTAGCAAATAAGACTATACAATTGTGACGTTTTATTCCCCACCTTACTAAAAGTCTTCTACTAAAAATAAATGATAATGGAATAAGTCTATGAATAAAAGAAATGTAGAGAGTTGAAACATTTGATACCCATCTTCTTCTTTTTGAGTCTAGTTTTTAGCTTTATATTGGTGTTTTTTTAACCATTTGGTATCCAAAATTTACTGATCCGATTAACTCGAATTCACTACGCAGGTAAAGCGCTCCTATCTTAAAAAAAATCATTATCAATGCTCAAAATCGAACCCTATAATTAGAGGTAAAGAACAACCATTGACACGATTCTACGTGTGTAAACTCCCCAACTGTTACATTCATGTTTCGCGATTAACATGCTCTTATTGTCAGCATGACATTAATAAGGTATTATTGTTATGTTACATAATTTAACTTGTTTAAACTACGTGTCAACTAAAATACATGACTAAGATCATTTTGCGCTTGCCATTTTTTGACTTTTCTTGTCAATTATCACAAAAAGAAAATAATTGCTCATCCAACGAACTGCCATAGTATTAGCTAAAAATAACCTTTCATTCTCAAACAGAAATACAGAATACAAACTATATATCCATAGATAGCTGAAGGTATTAAAAGAAAGCTGACAAAACAAACAATAAATAGGAAAAGAAAAGGGTCCTAATAACTTAAAATTGAAGTGAAGTAGGCAACAACAGGTGTTTACAAAGTTGCTTTTATTGAATCAAAAACTAGTAGTACATAGGTGGTTGCGCTGAAGCAATGCTTCCGTAGCCACCATCATACATGGCCTGACTAGGACCGCCAATTCGCTGGCCCTGGGGATGCATGAGACCCTGCATACCAGTCATCTTGGCCAACGCAAGCTGCCTTTCGTATGTAGCAAGATCCATTGCTGAAATACCAGGGACTTGTCCGATAGCAGGAGGAGGTAGAAGAGGGTTGGAGCTGCTTCCAGGTGGAGTAGGCTTGCTTCCCCACGAGCACTGCAGAAGGAAACAGAAAATTATCATTATACATTTATACTTCAGAATCAGATTCACTAGATTTAAGGGGCTGTATGGTAGGATGTATTAGAGAAAATAATACTCGTATTAGCTTTGGTATTATTTAATCCCTTGTTTGGTAGTGTTCCCAACCTATGTATAACTAATACTACATCCTATTCAGTATTATTCTTATACATAGTAAATCATGACATTAACAATACCAATACTATTCCTATTCTAATACACTATTCAGTACTATCTAGAAATTATGTCAATGCATGTAACTTAATACAACAAACCAAACAGTTGATAAAAAATAATGTAAGCATAACTAATCACAATATCACTAATCTCAACATTACTAATACATCTTATTCAGTACTATTCTTATACGCCCTACCAGACGACCCTAAGCGTGTGTTCGGTATGAAGGAAATGTTTTCTTGGAAAATGTTTTCAAGGATTTCTTACTTATGTTCTTGTGTTCGGTACGTAAGCAAAAGTTATTGTCCTAAAAGCGTTAGTATATAATCTAGACAAATATTATGAGAGGTTGGGTGAGGGGTGGGGGTGACGGTGAGGTGTGTTGGAGGGCGGGGAGGACACAATCAATGTGGAATGCCACTTGTGGAACTTGTTTCCCTACTTCCCCTAGTTAAGTCATTTTTCTCATTTTAAGGAACTTACTTTCCTAGAGAACCAACCGAACATGAAAAACTGAAAAATATTCCTCCCTACCTAACACCCTAAATTTCATCTATATTGGGTTCTGAAAATTCCTCAATAGACAAGGGGCAGATTATGACACAATACTTGACCATTTCCTTTCGGTTAGAGAAATTTAAGCTTCCATTCCGACTATGAAAATGCTATATACGTCACAGCCAAGTTCACTTATATCCTCACATTTTCTATCCACAACTCAAATCATTCTTTAATCACTTTTTTTTGTGTGTAGAAAAAACTAGGAATACCCTATACAGCTGAACTACCAAAATTTTCATGTCATGGTGGTATAACAAGTACCTTGACAGGTTTACCGAAAAGGATTCGGGCATTTCCCAACTGAATAGCTCGAGCTGCTTCAGCATGACTGCTGTATCTTACAAAACCAAAACCTTTGTCTCGTTGAATACGAACATCTTCAATAACACCAGCCCCAAGAGCATGAAAATGACGATGGAGGTCAACTGAAGTGACCTGAAAACACAACTGGAAGTCAGAACAAATAGATATTCTAAATAAATGCAAATAAATTCAACCCGACTAAGCTTAAGTGATACTCTCTCCCTCCAATTTTTGTGTCAACTTCCCGGTTTAGTCTGTCCTAAAAAGAATATCATACTTGTTAGGAACAAATTAATTTTAAACTTAATATTATAGCCTTTTTTTTCAAGAAGGGTTGTGGGTTGGGTTCCCTTTCACCCCAAAAAATCACCTGATGCCACAAGAGGATAGAAGCTCAAGTTGTATTTGCTCGAAAGAACATGTATATAGAAAGAAAATGTCAATCATGAAGCTTCCAACATTATTTCCACTTCTGATATAGTCATACATTATTTAAATCATATCAGCTCTTTGTAATCCTTTATGCATCTTGATGTTCACCCTATAAAGATATGCTAAAACTTTATAAAAAAAAGAAGGCCAAGAAAAGAGTGGTGACTGATACCTACAACTTGCAATAAGTTCATAAAAAATGGAGCTTAAAAGGTTCAAAAGGTACTTACTTCAGGAGCAAGGTTGCCAACATAAACAGTTGTATACTGGGGATTATTTTCTGGAGCGTCTTCGTTAGCCTTCTCTTGTCCATCATCTACATAATGAAAAGTACATGACATGAAGGTTCTTAGTAATACAAGTTCATATAATAAACAAGGACCGGGCAACCGCCAAGTACTACTAATCACTTAATTTCACATTTATAGTTTACAACTTCACATTAGTTTGATAGAAGATTTATGTATATACCACGGAATTTCATCGAATATGCACGTACTCTGGCCTATACTCAAAGATCCTACACGAACACCGAAGCCAATTGAAATAGAAAACATTGAAAACATACAGATGTTTAAAATATATACAAGTATAGACTCTCGACTAAGGGTGGTACAATTAGCTATGAAAACATGACCAGTCCATTTATTAGCTCAACCCATTTTAGCCCAACCTCTTTCAGCCCATCTAAAAATTGGGCTAATAGGTAGCCCAAATTGACCCATGAGAGACCTTGTCAAAATATTTTCAAAGAGACATTTTTTTGTTTGATATGTTATATATAACCATAATAAAGATATATATAGTTTTATTAGGTAAGTTAAAATTATAAAAGAAATTAAAACTTAGTAAGAATAGGGCGAGTTGGATTATGACCAGTTTTTAGCCCAACTCATTTCAGCCCAAGTAACTTTTGGACGGGTCATTAACTCAGCCCATTTCGACCAGACCATTTGACACCCCTACTCACAGCCATCAAAAGTTGAAATAGTATGCTGAGAAGGCAACAGAAGTAGCAGCTAATAAGCATGCAACAAAACCAACCTGATGTTCCAGCTGTCAATTCAACAACACTTTTGACATCTGAACTCTGCATGTCATCATTGGCTCCAGCACCTTTTGCTGCCCAGTTGCAGCGGATTTGTCTGCTTCCAAGCCACTTCCCTTTTGTTTTTAATCAGTAAAAAATTCTAATTAGGCAAGAGAGAAAAACAGGGGTGTTTCCAATAGAATTCAGAAAATTTTCAATTAGGTAAGAAAGAAAACCAGGGGCGTCTTCAATAGAATTCACTCTTCTAAAATGATAAAGTAAAGATGGCATGAAGCTAACTTATTAGCCATATGAAAGTAATTCCTAAAAGGAAAGAAAGTGCCACCTTCCAGTTCTTGAACACAAATGCGATAAAAATTCAGATTATCACAAGAGAATCTAGATTGGAATGGACACTGGCGGAAGTCTGAAGTGATGACGGCTTATTTCTTCTGAAAATTGGAAAAGATACTATTTTGTTGTCCTAAAATCCCATTAGTCTCTCTCTTTTCTCTTCCGGTGACCCTTCCGATCACAAGAATCATTTCTCCCTGTCTTTCTTTTCCCTCTCTCTTCTTTTCTTCCTCGACAGAGCTGTAGATTGAAGACACCATTTATTTTGCGGTAGGATTCAAATCTTATGATGTCACGAAAACTACAGGGACAGCAGGAGAATGGTACGACTGGACTGAAAGAGGCAGAAATTCTATCACGAGAACAACGTTCAACAAGAAGACTATGGAGTGGATCATTCAAACCCTGCGTGAAGCTTCCAAGACAGGGGGGAAGCTGGTGAAAAGATGGAAGAAAGATAATTTCTCAGAAGTTTTTTGCACCAGAAATTTTAACAAACATGGACGGTACATCAGTCTGATCAATGTGAGGGGCAGAAGGAGGTCGGTTCTAATCATTCCGGAACTGACTTAATTCAGGATGGGGGTACATCGCAGAAAAGATAGGAAGATTCATTAACAGTCACAAGGAGGAGGATAACATAGAGGACTGCAGGTTGGTGGACAGTAAAACCCCTTTTGCTGAAGCAGTGAAGAGCATTAAATGGGCTAATAGGAAAGACATCGAGACAAATACAGAAGACACATTAAAGAAGGGGGAAAGAATATGCATTAATGACATGCCAAAAACTCAGAGTGAAGTCTTAAAGAGGAGTTTGGTGGGTTTTTTTCGAAACTAAGGCATGTACCGCACCAACCTCTAGCAGTTAATGGAAACAAGCACACAGTTTGAATATCTACGAGAAGGGTAATGGATTTTTCCTCTTTGAGTTTGCGTCCAGAATCACAGCGGAACAAGTGATTATAGGGGATTCGGTCTGGAAGAACTATTCAGTCAAGCTCCAATGGTGGAACTCGACGATAGGCGCAATGGGGGAGAAAAACAGACCCACTTCAACATGGGTCAGAATAGTAGGCTTACCACTGCACTTCTGGGCTCAGAAAGTTTCAAAGCCATTGGAGACCATTGTGGAGGTTGGGTGGAGACACAAGAAGAAACACAACTGCGTAATCATCTCAAATGGGCAAGGATTAGAGTCAAAGGAGATGGAACCAACATACCCAAGGAAGTGATCATTGAAGACGAAGGGTTTTACTACACTATGCAGATCTGGGCTGAGATTCTGGTAAAGGTGGTCGCCGGAGAAGAGACCATTAACCAGCGGTCGAAGATCTTAAACCCAGAGGATAAAGAGGTGGGTGACTGGCGTCAGAGGGCACAGGTGTTAAACCACGTGCAGCTGCAGAGACACATGTAGAGACAACTAATAATTTAAAAAGCCATATGGGCCAGGGTTTCTCTGAGGACCGAAGCCCAAACTTCTTTTTGGGCCAAAGTTCAAATTCCGTCTGTTAAAGTCATTTAATTCCCAAAAGGTCTTATAGGAATTAAGTCACTGGCAACGCAATTCTTAGAGGCGTTTAAGGTCTGGGAATCCTCATCGACGGGCGAAAATTCCAAAATCTCGCCAGATGCTCCTGCTAGAGAAGAAGTTAGCATGCAAGCAGTAGAAGTTGAGCGCAGAGATGAGGAAAGGGTTGATATCAATCAAGTAGAGGAGATAGAGAATTACACAGAAAATCAGGATTCTCAGACTAAATGTACGAACATGCAGATACAACAAATATATGATGCTGTACCAGTATCCATTCAGATTCCGGAAAATCAGGAGTAATGAAACCAAAGCATCCAATTGGGTTGATTCCCACATACTGGATATAAGCAGTGACTATGGAGTAAATTTCGAGGGTCTTAGGGAGAAAACCCAAGCTCTGCTCATGAAGCTTGATGTGAGAAAGGCGGCAATGGAGTAGAAGGGGCAAGATAAAGCAGTCTCAACTCCTAGAAACAGAGGAATTGGGAAGAACCAAGTTGAAAAACTTGCTATCCAGTTTAAATGAAGAGGTGGAAGGTGTTAGAAGTAGAGGGAGAGCTCTTTCCTTGACTTCTAAATGAAAATAAACATTTTTACATAGAATGTAAGGGGTCTTAACAGGCTGTCTATCAGAAAACTTGTTAAGAGTTCATTACAAAAGTGGAAGTCGGATGTTTATTGTCTGGAAGAAACAAAGGTGAATAAGGATGTGTTAAGGCATTGTCAAACAAATATGGCCTTATAGGTGGATGAGGTGTGGTTTTATTGAAGTTGTTGGTAGTAGTGGAGGGATCCTAACTATGCGGGATAGCAGGGTTTGGACTGAGTCTTATTGAAACAGGGCAATACTCGTCGGACAAGTTTGAGTCATTACACAACTCTTTTACTTGGAATCTTACAAGGGTCTATGCCCCTCATTCTAGAAGTGAGAAATTGGATTGTTGGGAAGAAATTGCAGCAGATAGGGAGCTATGTGGAGGGACTTGGGTCACCTGTGGTGATTTCAACACAGTCAGATTTATGGTGGAAAGAAGAGGCTTTAGCAGAATCACAAATGTCATGACTGACTTTTCCAATTGGATTGATGATATGGAGTTACATGACCCACATCTGATTGGAGGAAAATTTACATGGTTCAGGGGAGTCAACCACAATAGTGCAGCCAGACTGGATAGATTTCTCTATTCCATGGAATGGGAGGAAACTTATAAAAATATCAGGCAAAAAATCCTACCTAGGGTTCTTTCTAATCATAACCCTATCATGCTAGAATGTGGGAGCTGGGAACAAAAGAGGTCCTACTTCAAGTTTGAAAATTGGTGGCTCAAGGTGGAAGGTTCCAATGATCTGATCCATAACTGGTGGAATGATTTTCTGGTAGAAGGGTGTCCTGACTACAGATTCTGTATGAAGCTAAAGATGTTGAAACAAAAACTCAAAGAATGGAGGCAAAATAAGTTTTGGGGAGTTAATTAATAAGAAGAACAGCCTCCTTAATGAGCTGACTGAGATTAATTTGGCACAAGAACACAGAGTTCTGACTGAAGATGAAATGATGATAAGAACAACAGTACTAGTTGAGCTAGAGGAACTGACAGAGAATGAGGAAAGCAGTTGGAGGCAAAAATCTAGGCTCTTATGACTGAAACAAGGAGATAATAACACCAAATTTTTTCAAAGAATGGCAACAACTCACATAAGATACAATACTATTGATAGATTGGTAGTAAATGGGGAAGAGATTAAAAAACCAGTAGAGATTAAGGGGGAAATGATAGAGTTCTACAGGAAACTCTATGCAGAAACTGAAAATTGGAGGCCCTCTTTTGATTTTTTCGATTGTACAAAAATCTCACAGGAAGAGCAAGAATGGTTGCAAAGATCTTTTTCTGAGACGGAGGTATTTCATGTTGAGCAATGTGATGGTGACAAAGCACCTGGACCAGATGGTTTCACAATGAGTTTTTTCAAGGCTTGCTGGAGTATTCTGAAGGAAGAATTGATGCAGACCATTCAAAACTTTCACCAAAATGAATTTTTTGAGAAGTCTTTCAATGCTACTTTCATAGCACTAATCCCAAAGAAACCTGGAGCAGAATGAGTTAAAAGACTTCAGACCAATAAGTTTGATTGGTGGAGTGTACAAAATCATTTCCAAACTTATTACTGAAAGGATGAAGACTGTTATGGGAGGACTGGTGGATGCTCACCAAATGGCCTTCTTGAAGGGTAGACAGATTATGGATGCAGCTTTATTGACTCTAGAGTGAGACAAAATACCCCAGGAATTCTCTGCAAGCTTGACATTGAGAAGGCTTATGATCATGTTAACTGGGGTTTCCTCCTCAAGATACTGAGATATGGGTTTTGGTAGCAAGTGGATCAACTGGATCAAGTTCTGCATATCTAGTGTGAAATTCTCCCTTACCATTAATGGAAACACTGAAGGTTTCTTTCAATCTCAGAGAAGCCTGAGACAAGGGGACCCAATGTCACCTTTTCTTTTCATTTTAGCCATGGAGGGTCTTAACCACATGATCAGGATAGCTAATGCAAATGGGTGGATGAAGGGATTCTGTGCACAGCCAAGCAGGGGCAATGCTTTGAAAGTTACCCATTTGTTGTATGCAGATGATTCACTAGTTTTTGTGAGGTTGAGGTGTCACAAATCAGACATCTAAGGGCAATCCTCACCATTTTTGAAGGCATATCTGGGCTTCAAGTAAACTGGCATAAGAGCTCCCTGTATCCAGTAAACCAAGTAGCTGGTATGCAATGTTTAGCGGAGAATTTAGGATGCCAAGTTGCTTCCCTGCCTCAAAATACCTTGGCATGCCATTGGGTGCTAAGAACAAGGAACTGGAAATCTGGAGTGTAGCACTGGAGAGATGTGAAAAGAAGTCGGCAAGATGGAAGAGTCAATACTTGTGTGCGTGTGTATGTGTGTGTGGAGGGAGGGTAGACTGACTCTTATAAAATCAGTGATGGATGGCCTCCCCACATATATGATGAGATTATTCCATACACCAAAAAACATTGAAAAGAAGTTTAATCAATTGAGAAGGATTTTTTTCTGGCATGGCAACAAGGAGAAGAAAGGTTATGATCTAGTGAAGTGGGATGTGGTGACTCGTAGCAAACAAGGAGGGTTGGATATAAAAAATCTCAGTATACATAATACTAGTCTTTTGCAGAAATGACTGGAGATTTTGCAATGAAGATATGGCTCTATGGAGAAGGGTTATTGCTCAAAAATATGTGCTCTTGAATCATTGGATCACTGAAGAAGTTGATGGAACTTCTGGATGTAGTGTGTGGAAACCCATCAGAAGGTTGTGGCCTCTGCTCAATAACAATATGCACATCAAAGTGAAATGGACTGAAAACAGATTTCTGGAATGAACAATGGCTAGGAGATAACAAGCTAAGAGATCTCTTTCCAGATTTATACACCATAAGCCTTCAAAAAAATGCTACTGTCTCTCAGATGTGGAGTATTCAAGGATGAAGCTTGATTTTCAGAAGGGCCTTAAATGACTGGGAGATAGATAGAGTAGCAAGTTTGCTCCAGACCCTGTACTCCTTCCCAGGCATCTCAAATGGCCATGACAGGCCATTTTGGAAGTTACATAGCAGGGGTGAATTTACTGTGAAATCCTGCTACTCGAAAATGAACAACAATCAGTCACTGACAGTAGTTTGGCCTTGGAAGTTAATTTAGAAGGTTAAAATTCCCCACAAGGCTTCCTGTTTTACACGGTTAGTGGTCAGAAGAGCTTGTTTAACTCGTGAAGCTTTACAAAGAAGAGGTCAACAGAATTGCTCAAGGTGTTTTATGTGTGATCAAGAAGCAGAGGTCAATGGCCATTTGTTCTTGCACTGCAAAACAGTTGTAAATCTGTGGAACATGTTCTTGTGTATACTTGGGGTTTGTTGGGTTATGCCCAAGACCACTTTTGAATTGTTGAACAACTGGAAAGGAATTAGAAGAAGAGGGGCAAAGGAAGACTTGTGGGAGAGTATCCCAGCATGCATTTGGTGGACACTATGGAAAGAAAGGAATGCAAGAAACTTTGATGGGAAAATCAGCAGCATTCAGAAGATCAAGATGAAGTGTCTCAGCCTACTTTACTTTTGGTGTAAACAATATTTGATGGGGGAAGTAGAAGCTTTAGTTGATTTTATAGGGCAACTGTAAAGTTTATTTTTGTTGATATCACCTGCCCATTGTGTGTTGTAAGTTCCCACCTCATCACTTTAAAATGAGTTTTTTTGTGTGAATACAAAGTTACCTTTACCTCAAAAAAAAAACATATAATAATATAGTGCGCACATAAAGCACGGGCCCACAGAAAAAACAGAAGCATGCCTATTATCAAACCAACAACTACTACTATTACTATACCTCGTCTCTTTTAACACGTTCACTAATCATAGTTTCACATCTAGGTCAACCATCGAACCACATAAGGAATATAACTAGGCACAACCACACTTTCCAATAGCATAAAAGAGCAGCCCGGTGCACTAAGCTCCCGCTATGCGCGGGGTCCGGAGAAGGTCCAGACCACAAGGGTCTATTGTACGCGGGCTTACCTCACCGGTCTCTTACATTTTCCAATAGCATATGGATTGTAAAATATTCTCTACACACCATGGTCTCTTAATGTTGAGATTGTAGAGAGGCCATACAATATAATGGAGAAACAAGATTGTATAGTAGTAGACGAAACATTTGAACTTACCATTCAAATCATTTACTGCACTTTGGGCCTCCTGCGTAAAACATACCAAACAAGTACACATCATGAATAAAAGCCACATAATATTTCTCTCTTTTGGGGGGGGTAAAAGATGAGCAATCATAAGCAAAGAATCAGAAGAGTATTTAGCCAGCTTAATACCTGCTGATTACGGAAGGAAACAAACCCAAAACCCCTTGAACGGCCTGTTTTCTGATCCCACATCACTCTTGCATCTCTGCAAGAGAAAAGATTAACGTTTCATAGAGTATTCTCAGCCCTTTTATCTGAATACGAATGCCAGGAGAACGTGTATGGTACAAAATAAACAAAGAGTGTAACATACGAGCAGCTAGTGTATACTGAAAAGCATGCAAACAATGTGGCATCCGTAACCTCCGGACTAAGATCACCCACAAATATGTTAAAATGATCTGTAAGTGAGAAAAAACAGTTTTAGTTCTTAAAAAAATAATGTAAAAATTTAACAAGAGGATCAAAACAGAGGTGTAAGATACTTGCTTGATGTGTCCTCTCTTTGAGCACTGGCATACGCCCAGTTAACCTTTATAGGCTGTCCAAACCTGTTATTTACAAGTTAAGCCAAACCATGCAGAAAATATTGAACTATGAAGTCAAAATTTTGTTAAAACTCTTACAAGTGCCTTCCATTAAGCGTTACAATAGCAAGCGCAGCTGATCGGCGATCAAAGTAATCCACAAAACCATAGGATGACTGCATTATAAGAGAATCGACATATATCACTCTCGTACTAACTAATCAGTACAACAACCAAAGGGAAAATCTTAAATCATTTTCAGACTTGAGATGAATTGCAATAAGATGCATGTGGATTAGTAATATACAAGTCAAACAGTCGTCTTTCCCCACTATTCTCCCTGGGAGACTCGAACCTCCAACTTCATGGTTAAGTTAGAGGCAGAGGGTCCTCATCACTAAGCTATACATTCACTTGTCAAGATTAACAAATTGGAATATAATATGATCAATATTAATGCAAAGAATGGTAATATTGATATGACAAAATAACAAACTCCAGATGTTTAACTATTAACACATTTTTAATATCCAAGGCATCCAATAACTTGTAGTGACCTTTTATCACAACTTATACAACTAATCAAACAGCTTC
Organism: Anisodus tanguticus; assembly: GCA_034509755.1. Lineage (NCBI taxonomy): Eukaryota > Viridiplantae > Streptophyta > Magnoliopsida > Solanales > Solanaceae > Anisodus > Anisodus tanguticus. The sequence goes on from CM067558.1 coordinate 42,507,547, forward strand.
TTAGTACAACTAATCAAACAGCTTCTTAGTGTTACGAACTTATAATAAAATAAATGTACTCAAAAGTATACAAGAATCCAAGTTATCATTGGGAAATCCCAAACAGAGACAGATAAATATTTCTGAGCTAGATTCAACGCTAAGAAATACAAGACTTTGGGTACTACTTTGATTTGCTTGTTCTTATGCCGACGGTCTACCGGAAACAGCCTCTCTACCTCCCAAGGTAGAGGTAAGGTTTATGTACACTCTGCCCTCCCCGGACCCCACTTTGTAGGTTTTCAACTGGGTATGTTGTTGTTGTTGTTGTAAATACAAGACTGCTATGAGGTCAAGCTAGGTCAGATTTGGTTTGTTGATTGCCCATCCTTCCCTGATCTGCTTTGTTCTTGCTAGACAAGTACCTCAGAAACATAAAATCAAGGAACAAGACCAACGACATCATTACGAATAACTTAAAAAAAAAAAAGACAACAATGGATTCAAACTGACATATTTTCATCGACGAGAGCTCAAGTGATTCATGAATTTTGAACTCCCTTCACAATTTAGACTTGCTACAATGCACAAATATTATAAAGCAACAACACACGCCAAATAAAAAGACCTTAACATGTTTGATGAGATAAAGAACCATCACAGTGTTCAATTGTACTATTGTACTTAGGTGAGATTATTCAATTGATTTTCGACCATACCTTGTCCTTTCTAATGAGCTTGCATCCCTCAAGGGGACCGGTGCTTGAGAAAACCTCTTGAAGAAGTGGTTCTGTGACTTGTGGGTGGATGTTTCCAACATACCTTTATTTGAACATGTCAAAAGCAAAAAGGTTAGCAAAATTCAATAATATATCATTCCTCTTGTACGGATACAGAACAGCTTGCTTGAGAATAAAATTCATAGAAGAAATAGATAAAAGAGCAGTTATTAACTTGTATGTTACAGAACAGCTTGCTTGAGAAATAAAATTCATAGAAGAAATAGATAAAAGAGCAGTTATTAACTTGTATGTAAGTGCTTGCACCATTATGGAAAATACACACAAGGGTAATATTGTCACACATAAGGTAGTAGATTGTCAGAATGTCATTTACTATTCCCAAGAAACGGCTACCATCTTTATTGATTTTTGGAATGATAATTAAATGATCAAGCTATAACTTCATCTTCAGGCTTCACCAACCGTTGATAGGTTAATTGGAACAGGGCAAGTCAAAGTCACAATTTCTCTTGTTTCCTTTTGGGAGGGGGCGGAGGTCAAGGTACTCCTAATTGCCCTGTCTTCTTCCAAATGCCCCCCCCCCCCAAATCACCAATAAACAGAAAAGAAGAAGGAAAACCTTCATTACCTCCTGGCTATGTCTCTCGTTTACTTTTATTTTCTTTCTTCTAACAAGAGAAAGACTAGACTAGTAGCAGCTGATTGTCACCAAAACAACTTAATTACTCCTTTCATTTTGTAACCATTTTAAAGAAAAACTCCTTTCATTTGCTCTCCTCCCTTTAAGCTAACCAGAGCCCTTAATGCTAGTTAGATGTTCCAAATCTAAACTGAAAATTTTTGTACTAAATCAATAAAGTTGACGATGTGTCATTGCTCAAACTATCACTCCTATAACAACAAAAAAAAATTAAGCAAAACTTTTCTTCGTAACAGCATTGGGAAACCTGATATCATCTATAGGGCAACAAACAACAATAGCAAAATAAAAGTAAACAAGATTGAGAACATGAGATATGTGTAAGGCACTCACACACTCCTGCAAGTACTTGAATCAAATCCAGGAGGCAGATTTCCACTCAAGATGGGCTCTATCTGTAAATAAATAGTAATAAAATGTCAGTGAAAAAGAAAAGATAGCATATGCCAATATTCCAGCATATAATTTTAACTTCCTTTAGCTTCAAAAACTCAATTTTCAAATAAACCATAACCAGGAAATGAAAACATAAAGATTGTAGCTTCACGGAGTGTAAAATCTGATACATGTTAAGAGGTCAAAACCAAAAGATAACAAATACTTCCTAGAATAATAGGAAAAATCCAATCTTTGAGATAAATTACCATAGAAACAGAGAAGTGGGACCCATAATCACAAACTCAATATTGAAACAAACAACAACCCGGAAATGAAAATACAATGTTAGTACCTAGTAGCCTCACTGATATTCATACTATTAAGAACTCAAGCAGGTAAACCAAAACATGAAATTGTAAGGGGAAAAACAGAAATAGTAGGAAAAATTAAATCTTTGCGAGAATAAACTAAGAGAAACTACCAAAAAAAGAAAAAGAAACAAAGAAATAGGACCCGAATCACAAACTCAATATAGAAACAAACAACCCAGAAGCCAAAATACAAAATAAAAACAATTAGGACCATAATCACAAACTCAATATTGAAACAAACAACATACCAGAAACGAAAATACATTACTAGTAGCTAATAGCCTCCCCAGTAGAGATTAAGAACTCGAGTAGGTAACCAAAACATGAAATTCAAAATAAAAATTGAAACTTTTCAAAGAGCAAACATGGAAAAATTAAATCTTTGAGAGAAAAAAACAAAGAGAAACTACCAGCCAAAACAAAGAAATAGGACCCAGAATCACAAACTCAATGTTGAAACAAACAACAACCCGGAAATGAAAATACAACACTAGTACCTAGTACAACAACAACATACCCAGTGAAATCCTACAAAGTGAGGTTTGGGGAGGGTAGAGCGTAAGCATTACTTACCCCTACCTTGGGAGGTAAGACCCTCAGTACAAAATACTAGTATCTAGTACCTTCATTGATATTCAGACTTTTAAACCCATTACAGATTAAGAACTTATTTAAACCCATTACAGATTAAGAACTTATTTAAACCCATTACAGATTAAGAACTTAAGTAACCAAAACATGAAATTGAACATAAAAATTGAAACTTTTCAAAGGGCAAACATGGAAAAATCCAATCTTCACTATAGAAACAAATAAATAGGACCCAGAATCACAAACTCAATGTTGAAACAAACAACACAGAAACCAAAAAATAAAAAAAGACCCAGAATCACAAACTCAATATTTTTTTGATGACAAAGGAACCATAACCCGCACTAGGCGAACCTCGTACGACAAGCTCAACCCAGAAGGCAAATCCCTGATGTTGTAGGCAGGGGGTTTCGAACATGAGACTCCATTATGGAAGCTCCATGCTCAACCAACTGAGCCATCCTTGCGGGTAAATCACAAACTCAATAATGAAACAAACAACAACCCAGAAACCAAAATACAAAAAAAAAAAACAAGAATCACAAACTCAATATTGAAACAAAAAACCCAAATATGAAACTAAAATGCTAGTAACTAATAGCTCAAATGATATTCAAAATACACATCAAGAACTCAAGTAAGTAACAATTGAAAATAAAAATTAACACTTTTGTAAGGGCAAACATGTAATTTAAACCTGAGGGGGTGCTAAGAGACCAGGATGATAAAGGGATTGTTGCATCATTGCTTGTTGTTGTTTAAGCCTTTGTTGTTGCATCATCTTTTAAATAACAAATGATATATGAAAATCTAAATAGAAAAATAGGTAAAGAGATTAAAAGGGTAATTAGGGTTTGGATTGAAGGAAAAGAGAAAATAAAAAAGAAAAATAAAAGAAACCCTCAAAGAAGAGGGAGAAGTGCTGCAAAATTGAAGATGAATGAAAGAGATATGGTGTTATGTTACCATGTACCCCCCGTGGTTAGAGGTTAGGTCATTTTATACAAGTACTAGAGAGATTTTTATAAAGCTTTTTAATACTCCCTCCGAATAAAAAAAAAGCGTCCACGTAACTATTTTCATACCCAATATTAATTTCTAAGCAAACAAAATAATTTGACTAAAATACTTCTAATTAAATAGATATTGAGATTTGATCACCTAATCCATAATAAGGATAAATTTAGAAAAATAAGGCTAACTTAGAAAAATTTAATAAGTGAACACTCTTTTTTATTCAAAACATAAAGGTCAAGTGGACACTCTTTTTATCTGGAGAAAGTAATAACTAATTTCTATATTCGGGCACGGAGCAAGGTTGTCATTGAATAAGCACAAAGTTTAAAAAACACATCAATATTAGTATATAAAATACTATATTTAAAAATTAATGGATTTAATTTTAAATTTTCAAATTCAGTAAAAAGTATCCCGACAAACAAATTAGAGTTACCTTTCTAGTGTCTTTCATTCTATAAAATTTAAAGCGCTTATTACAATAAAGCACATATAAATTTTAAAGCGCAAAGTAATAAACTTCAAAATTTATAAATATTAAATTTAGAATTCAAAATTTTTAATACTTCCTTCGTTCACTTTTACTCGTCACTTTTTGACTTTTCACGTCCCTTAAGAAGCAATTATTGATATAGATATTTTACCATAATGGCCCTATTAATTGATAAACCCTTCAATAATTGTAACTAAACTTCCATAAGTAATTGTAATTATTAGAGTTAGTATGATAGTTCCAAGGTTTCAACATTAAGTTTTTATACATATTAGTAGCACTTTACAACTCATCTATCTCTTTAACAAGAGGTGTGTGTCAGTACCAATACAAAGTATTGGTTAGCTAAAATTGACTTACAATATCAAAATGTCTTGGTAGTAAATAACAAGAAGAAGAAAAATTATCTTCTCTTGATATGCGAAAAATGACAAATAAAAGTTGAAAATCTATTTTTAAAATAATTGAAAAATAGTAAAAGTGAATCGAGTGAGTACCTGAATTCGCTTCTCATTTAGCATGAAATTTTGTTAGTTAGCTATAGTATTTTAGTTTTGACATAATTATTGACGGAATTAAATCTCAATTTTTTATTTTATTAATATTAAGCGGTCTTGAACAATTAATTACTAAGTTTTTTTTCACTTGTAACGGTAGACTATAAAGGAATTTGGTCAAATTAAATTCCTTCTCCAAGTGCAATACACGTTCCTTAGAAAATTCTTCATCAACTCTTCTTCCTAATAATCTATATTTATATTATTATTGAATTTGTCCGCGCTTCGCGTGATCATGAAAACTTCATTTACTATCCAAATATTAAAGAATTATCACTTCAAACAAAAAGGAGATAGTAACATTACCAAAAACCTCACAAAAGAAGTTGTATTATTAAATTTTAAATAATTACAGGCCTTTGTTACAATTGCCTCTGTAACGGACAATTTATATATCCTCTTAATAACATCCATCTTTATTTCTCTTATTTTCATTAATCCTTATACTTCTATTTTCATTAAGTTCATCTGATCTTAGGGCCTGCGTTGATGGACAGTAATTTCTCCATACTGTGTCACTAGTTTTATATTTACACTCTTTATTTGAGGCTCAAAAATAAAGGATTGATTGTGGTAATTTTTTTAAAATTAATGTTTTCAATATGTTAAATAGTTAGGCGCCATATTAACTTGAGTACTTTTCATGTAATTTGCAATATGTAAATTTTATTTTTTAAAATATGATAAATCTATGTCAAATTCATATCGAAAATCAAGTATTTTGACCTCCAAACTTCAAACTTTTCTACTTAAGAGGGACTACCTTTTGGACAAAATGAGAGATTTAAAAGAATATAAATAGTCATTACTTCCCATCTATCCTCTGCCTATTGTTTGTTCTTTCTTCTTTCTCCTCTTTTCTCTCTTTACTTCTTTTATAATTTTTTCTTCTTTCTCTCATTTCTAGTAGAATCAAAAGTTACAAAAAAAAATAAAAATACATCACTTTAGGATACACTTACAACACGTGACAAGCGAATGACATGATTCTCGAGGATCGGACACTCAAGAAATCAATTGGACAGGCGGATTCACATCTCTAACAATGACTTCCTCTTTCACTACTTGCTATGATTATCTGTATCATTATCAGTAAAAAGAGAGAGAAAATTACTTTGTCCTACAAATAATATGCAACTCAATCTTAAGAAGAAAATGAAGTCAAATTTAGTATGTACAATATAGGAATAAACAACAGTGAAGCCATCACACTCGAATTTAAATAATTTTATTGACACGATGTACTAAAGTTTACATTGGTTGCAACGCTTATCGAGTTCTTATAATACAAAATTCATGTAACAAAAAAATCAACTAATATAAAAAAGTCATTAGTTTTCCAGAATAATTAAGAGAATTAAAGGAATATCTTTCAGGTTTTTTAACATAATTTAGAGTAATTAAGATTTTTTAAGAACAAAGATCAATATTCACTTCAGGTAGAATTATATATCGCTTACATCAAACACCTTATATAAGAAATCATAGGGTCAAAGTACCTCAACTCATGTTCGAGAAAGAAATAAGTAATCTTCTTGGTCAGACTATAACAACACGTTTATACAACTTGAAAAGTAATAGTGTCAATGACTAGATAATTAAACTAAGAATATAGTTCATCAAATTTGTTACCTTCTTTGCTGGAATTTTAAGCACCTCAAAAAGTCTTTTGCTTTGTGACGCAGTCTCTCTTTGAGTACCCTATGCATGCGTGCATAAAATTTGTCAAATTGTTTACCTATTGAGTTGGGAAAAAAAAATCTGACAAAGGAAAGGAAAAAAGGATACAACAATCTAAAATTTGCAATAGCACCAAAATTTAACAGAAATGATACATTTGAAACTACCCAAAAAAAAAAGACATGCCCCATAATATAAATTACTATATACTTGCTCCATCGGAACCGCTCAACCTACCAAAGTAGAGGTAAGATCTGCGTACAATCTACTCTCTCCAAACTCCACGTTGTGGGATTTCACTGGGTATGTTATTGTTGTTGCTCCACCGGAAGTTGTTATCACCCAGCAAAAGAAGTGACCACTTGTTCTTCGTCATTATGCGATTTCTAGCTCCTGGATGACATCAAATCTTTCTAGTTAGATGATAGGATTTAACTGGATGAACAAATTGGAAGTGGAAGATTGCTCCAAGAAGAAAGGGAGGGGCAAGAGGAGGGAGATCTTAGAGCCATATTTCTCCGTTTATGTTGTTTTATTGTATACTAAATTATCACTAAATTAATGATGATGACTTTTGGGTTTTCTAAACCGAAAAAGTTATGGGTAATTAAGAGAATGTAATTAAAAATAATATTTAGGTTTTCTAATATATCATATAAGTAGGAAAAACTAAGAAAAATGTCAAAAATTTGAGAAAAAAGATAAATGTCATTCTTTTTTTTTTTCTTTTTTTTGTTGACGAAGGAACCCGCAGCCGCTACTCTCTCGAGTATGCACAGGGTAAACCCCGGACTGACGCAATAGCCTACAAACCACGTCAGCCGATTAACCACACTTGGCAAGCCATGTGTGACAGGCTCAACCAAGAAGGTTTATGCAAGGGATCGAACTCGTGACCTTGCGGTCCCGCGCTCTACTGCTACACCAACTTGGCTACCCTTGCGGGTCGATAAATGTCATTCTTGGCTTTAGAAGCATGTCACATCATATTATCTATGCCTAGTTTTATTTAGGGCTGGCCAGTGGGCCGGGACGACCCGACCCCGTCCCGACCCGACCCCGCTCTAAAAAAAAAAAAAAAATTAACGGGGGCGGGACTCGAACTCGGGACGGGACGATGTCTCGTCCCGCCGACCCGAGCCCGCCCTGTGCCCGCCGGACCCGAGCCCGCCCCGAGCCCGTCCCAACCCCGACCCCGACCCCGACCTTACCTTTGCAAAAATAGCCGTTGCACCAACGGCCATTTTAGATTATGGCCGTTGGCCAACGGCCATTTTAGGCCCCCCCCCCCTCCCCCAACCCCCCCTACCCCTTAATATTTATTTTTAACCCATAAGTTATTATATTTACACTTTAACCCAATTTTTCAACTATAAATAACTCATTTTCTCTTCATCTTTCTCACAAATCTTCCTACAATCTCTCTAATTTCTCAATATATCTCTCTACATTGTTTGCTAAATATTCAATTTTATTAATTCATTTGGGAATTGGGAGTGAAGTTGGCAACTAGCTTGAGGATCTTCCATCGAGCAAAGTTTCAATTTTCAACCTCTCGATTACACGTCGACGTTACGTCGGCGTTTGGTACATTCGTTCCTTCATTAAATTATTATTGTCTGTTTATTTTATTTAGCGCACTTAATTTCATTTACTTTAATTATTTGTTAGCATATAATTAAAATGGAAGGAATTAGAGGTATGTTTAAGGGTAAGGGTAAGACTTCTTCTAGTAGGGGCAATCGGGGCAAGGGTACTTCTTCTAGTCATCTTATTCCTACACAGATGATTTTGTTGATACTCAACATTTTCCTACAATACCATTAGATTTAGACGAGGAGTTATTTTCGGAACTCAAGAAGACTTTAATTTAGACGATGATCTAGACGATACACCCACTAATATTGATGACAACACGCCCACTAGTGCACCTTCAACCGAAATACCTCCTATTCCCCCTAGTATGAGACGAGGTCCAGCAAAACGACCATTAAAATCAGATGCATGGACATTTTTTGATAGGGACGTAGAGAATCAAGTAGCCATATGTAAAATTTGTAAAAATGTTTTAAAATTTAAAAGCGGAAAAGGTCACGGTGGGACGGGGGTTTAATTAGACATGTAGTAAGTGCTCATCCAGCTAGGTATGCCCAATACCGGGCTTCAAAACCGGGTGCGCAAACGGCCGCTCCATCGGGACAAGGTTCACATACCGATACATCGTGGGACCAAGTACGAGGGTCAAATTAACCCTATGACGGGGGGAATTGTAGACTCTAAATACAACAAACATAGAGATAGGGAAGCAATATCAAAATTAGTTCTTTGTGGAGGGTTTGCCTTTTTCATTTCCTTCATCTCCCGGTTTTATTCATTACATTAGAGATATATATAATCTCGCTTTTAACGGTTTTCCTAGGTCAACTCGTTAAGAGAGATGTATTTAAATTTGCGCATGAATATCAACAATATTTACGTTTTTCATTATATCATTTTAATGGCAAAGTATCTATCACGTCCGATATAGGTCGTAGTACTAACGGCCATGATTATTTAATCGTAACTTGTCATTGGATAGATTATAAATGGTCTATGCAAAAACGTATTTTAGCGTATAGATATATAGATGATAGGCACACCGGTACTTTTATTGCAGAAAATATTTATCAAGTGTGCGATTATTACGGAATTACCGATAAAATTATGACTATTACATTAGATAACGCTTCTAATAACAATTACGCAATTACAATGTTAAAAAATAGTTTAGCTCCATCTTTTCCGGACCATTTTCATATAAAATGCGCGTGCCATATATATAACTTAATTGTAAAGGATGGTCTATCACTTTTTGAAGACATTCTTAGTAAAATACAATTTGCTATAAACTTTATTTTTAAAAGTAATAAAGTACAACGTAGAAAAGAATATAAAAAAATTTGTCATGATTGTGGACTACCTTTTAGAAGAATTCCACAAGAAGTATCCACTAGGTGGAATTCTTTATACGAGCAACTACTTGTTGCTTATGACTATAAATTACCTATAACTTTATTTTTTAACTCTCATAATAAAAAGCCACGGTGATATGATTTTAGATAGTGATTGGGAAAAAATTTCCGAACTTATTGTATTTTTAGAGAAATTTTTTCAAGCAACAAAAGAATTTTCGGTATATATTATCCTACTATTTCAACTATGTTATTTTATATAACTCTAATATTTTTATTACTTAGTGAATATATGGAAAAACCAAACTTATAAGGCAAAGCTATTAAAAAAATGTTTGTCAAAATAAAAAAATATTTTATTCCTATTCCTTCTATTTATATTATTGGTTACGTATTAAATCCTACTATTAAAATAGATCGTACTAAATCACTAATTGAAACTATTTACGATTGTATAGAAGTACTACCACCTCCAAGTCCCAAAAATCTAAATCACCCACCACCTATTGAACAAACTAAAGAAGAAGTGTTGAATAGCGTAGAACACCACCTTGCAAAAATATATATAGATTTTATCAACAAGAAAATGCTAGTAACGTACCGGCTACCATACCATCTTCTTCATCTTCAACACAACCTCACAAAAGACATGTTGTTTCTGCGGCTAGTATTGAAAGCCTCGAAATAGAATGTGCGGCCGTACCTCTACTAACCAAATTAGCGAGTTGGATATTTTTATTTTGCGGGGGTTCGTACCGTATCAAGAAGTTATCAATGAAGATGGACAAGAAGACTTGCTTTGAAATCGGAGGGGGAATGAGAAGACTTTTCCGACACTTTCAATGATGGCTCGAGATGTTTTGAACATTCAAGCGTCGTCAAATCGCGTCGGAAAGCGCTTTTTCTCGCAGCGGATATCAAATAGAAAACCACAGACACTCATTGGCCGGAGACGACTTGGAAATTGCGTATTATTCGAGAGATTGGATACGAGCGGAGCGGAGAAGGTGCGGTCAACCGGAGATCAACGAAGAAGATGATGAAAACTACAACGAAATCTTAACCGAAGGTAGTGGAAGCGACGTGGATCAATTTGACCAACAAATACCTATTCCAACCGAAGAACCACATGAAATCATCAAGCAATTAGAACAGATTTTTTTGAAAATGTAATTTTTTTAATTGCAATTTTATTATGTAATTTGCAACTTTTGGACAACACCATAAAGTTGCAATTTAGATTTTAGACAATTGTATTTGTATTACAAAAAAATCATATGTCTATTAAATAATATAAGAGGCACAAAAACAGCCTTGGGATGTTTTTATTACACTATCTTGTTTTATTTATTGAGTTTTTTTTTATACATATGTTATTTAAAAAAAAAAAAAAAGGAAAACCCGACCCCGCCCCGCCCCGAGCCCGACCCCCGCCCCGCCCGCCCCGATACCGACGGATCGGGATCGGGACGGACGGACCGGAGCAGTCCCGCCTGCACCCGACCCCGCTAGGCCCGCTAGGCCCGATCCCGACCCCGACCCCGCCAGACCCGGCCCGCCAGACCCGAGCCCGGCCCACTGGCCACCCTTAGTTTTATTATATATATACTAGGGTATCAGCCCGCGCTTGGCGCGATCATAAAAAACAATAATATTTTTAATAACTTTAGTCAATACTTTTATTAGAATTAGAGCTTAAATAAGATGAATTTCTCTTTAGAAAAATTTATTTAAAAAGGGGAAGAAAGAAATTATAAGAAAAATATTATCACTAAAATAAGTCTGTGTTGGAGGTTTTAATATATGTTTCTCTTAGTTCGCTATATATTAAATGCAAATATATAGGTATTTGATTTTTTTCCTTTCAATAGATAGTAAAAAAAAATACCGTTTAAAATTATCTTCTATTCAAATAAGAAAGAAGTAAAATGAAAAGTAAAAGCAGAAAGGAATAGGAAACAGAATAAAAAGAGCGACAAAATTGTTGAGACTTGTTGGGGAAAATGAGAGAAAAAAGGCAAAGGAACAAAGATTTTAAGGAAAAAAATAAATTAGAATTCGGTCTAAAAGAGTTAACATGTCTCTATTAGTAGGACAAAATTATAAATTCACCTACAAATATAAATAAGCGATGTGTGAGATATAAGAATAATTATTTATATATAACTTTTAAAAGTTGAGTTTCAAGCATTTCAAATATATTTTGATTAGCTTAATCAACCGACTCCAGCTTAAATGTTTAGTCAAATTAAAAATTTTTAAAAACAATTGGATATGAACGGCAAACATACATGACAATGAATAAATCGTTGAATCAAGAATAATATAATCGTGAAATAACAAAAGAGAAAAATAATAGAAATACCAAAGAAAATATATTTCAGAAAAGAGATAGAACCTTGGATGCGAACGGAGCTGCAAGGCTATAATGGGGAGTCCAAATCTATCCATTATCATGACTTTCCTCTATATTAATATATCTTTCTTTTTTTCGGGAGTATTATATTTGTCAATCATAATTACAATTTTTTTCCTAAAAAGAAGGAAGAGAAACCTGGAACTTATAATTAGCATTTTCTTAACGTTACAATTTTGAGTAAGAGATCTAAGTCCTCTAATCTTCCATATAAGCCAAACGTTCTTTCTCATTTAATTAAGTAACGTATTTAACCACTTTCACATTTTTAAAAGTAATTTAAACATAAGAAATAGGAGAAAAAAGTAAAAAAAAAAAAACAAGAAGGATAAATATAGATGTTGGTCATAGAAAGGTGTCACATCACGTTGCCTATGTCTTACTTTATATTATATATAGATATAAATTGATTGATTGAAATTGATTCTTTTAGGTTTTTAGATTTAAGAAGTATGTTAAAAAAAGAAATAGGATTAAAGTTCATTAAGGGTATAAAAGTCGTTCAACATTTGAAAGATATTTTGGTCAACCAACATTTATATTCATGTTTTTATAATAATATAGACAGATAATATAATATTACCTTTTTTTTTCTATAACCATATTGTGACGCCCTATCTTAGGAGTCCGAATGTCGGGTATATAAGTAAGCATGCCTTATATCCTAGTTGTTACGGTTCACTTTTACGCGGGGCATAAAAGCTACTGGATAACTTGTGAACTCTTGAGATTATTTTATTTTTTTAGAGTCGCCACCTACTTTATAAGGAAAAATAGGAAAACCATTATTTTAAAGGGGTTTTCAAACAAACGAAAAATCCAATTTCAACCAGAGTTCAGGTAAGGTTTTAAATGATCCCTGGGGGAAGGTGTTAGGCACCCCGATATTAAAGATCCGTAGGATATGATTGACCTCGGATCTTATATAGTATAATATTACTTAATACGGCTATGTGTTTAAAATATTATAAAATAATAATCATTCAAATTATTTTCCGCCAAAGCTTTTACACACTTTAAAGATTGAACAAAAAATCCTCTTTGTAAAATTTCGTTTGTTTTCTTTCTCCACCAAAGAGATAGTAAACACTTGTTTTCTTTTATATAAAATAGAGAATTAAAATATATAACTTTAGTAAAAAAAATCTTTATGAAAAAGAGGTCAATCAATATAGAGTTGGTCCCTTTAACCCAAACTATAGCATTCAAGGATTTTCCAAATTTTATTTAAAATTACCAATTTTTATAAACACACTAGTTTAAGACTAATTTAAAATCTATGCCAAAGTGCGGGGAAAATCATGTCCTTTTCTCTTTTTGCGAATTAAAACCAAGATTATTTCATTTTTTGTTTACAAAGTTTAGTTTTGAAAGATTTGAGAATGTGTAAACAAATGGCCGGAAAGCCAACTTTCATTAATTATCCAAAATGAACATTCCTTTTATTCAAGACGTAAAAATGGCAACTTTAAGTAGTTAGGTTCTACTTTTAAGGTTCCAATAATATTTAAATTTTACACATAGCAAATAATCAAACATAAATACAAAGCGAATGGGTTAGCAAGTATACCAATCCACCAAACACCGTTTATAAAAATACAAAAGAAAATTCTATTGTCTAGACCGTTTTTACTCATAGTTAAACATTCTTGCAAATATTATTCTATTTTTATCCATGAATGGGCCTTCAGCTTGCTTCCTGACTTGATGAAATGGGTAGAGTTGGGGCTGACTCGATAGCATGTGATGTCGGACCTTTGGCTTAACGAGAAATGCAAGGGGGGCTTGAATAAAGTACATTTGGACTCGAACACATTTTTATGCACCAAAAAAATAAGAATTAGCATTTAAACAGGAAACTGGCATTAAATTTTATAACCTGAACTTAACTGCATATATCTTATATCTTAACATGGAATTTCTGTTTAGCTTTAAGTTGATGAAAATGATGCACTACATGTAGTTCATAAATGAGAGAATTTTCCGGATCTACGCCGTATATCAACAGATTATGGTTTCGAGGGTCATCCTTTGTTACTCTTCAATGTAAGTATTCAATGAGCTCAAGAGTGTTGCATCAGAAGCAACATTCCTTTTCAAACAAGGTACCACACAAGCAGCTAATCCTACTTCAAATGCATCCTAAGTGTCTCCAACCACACACAATTCTGAATGCACAACTAAAAGGAGATCCCTTTTTCTTGTTTGAAATTCTAAAAAAGAATAACACTAAACCAACTGAAAGAAAGCAGATTAATCAGAGAAGTTCAAAACAGACTCTCAAATCCGGTATTTAAGCATTTTAAAAAATGGAGAGGGTCTGACAATAAGAGATTCCAATCCATATATTGTTTTTTTCAGCAAATACAAGATTTCAAATATATAAACTTATTCTGCATAAATGTAACTAATTAGGTTGGTGATACCTTCATGGTCCAAAATATAGATCAAAGTAATAGAATATTTCCCAATATTCTTTCATTAATTGTATATCTCATATTTTAGGTAGAATTATAATCTTTTTTGTAATTAGGTTAATTAGTTACCTAGTTTGTACCAAAGTAAATGTTCTTGTAACCTTATATATATATTGTAAATCATTCATCAATAAAATTAAGGAAACATATTCCTTTATGATATCAGTAGCCTAAAACTACAAACTCTACCCTAGCCACCGATACACCTTCTCGGCCGCCACCCTTTTTCCACGTCAGAACCCTAGCCGCCGACCTCTCTCGGTCACCCCCTCTTTTTCCCACGACGGAACCCTAGTTTTTCTGGCCATTCTCCCTCCCTCTTCCTCCTAAATTCCCTCATGACAAACCAAATTCCATATGGCAAACTTCATCCATGTGACTCTTGAAATGGAAAAGGGTCAATACTCCTCGTGGGCGGAGCTTGTTAAGATCAATTGTCGTGTTTACGAAGGTATCGACCACATCATCCCTCCCACGCCGAAGTCCACAGATGTACCATCGGCTTCGACTTTTGATGATGCACTCTGGTCTTATTTGGACGCAGCCGTCCTACAATGGATATACGACACGATATCTAATGAACTGTTGCACATCATCATTGAGACCGATGCCACTGCCCGCCAAACGTGGAAACGTTTGGACATTATTTTCCACGACAACAAAATTCAACGAGCGTTATACCTTGAAAATCAGTTCAAGGACGTTCATCAGGACGATTTTCCAAACATGTCTGCCTATTGTCAAGAACTCAAGATGCTTGCCGACCAACTCTTCAACGTCGGCGCACCAGTCACTAATCAACGATTGATCATGCAACTTATTGCAGGTTTGAACGAATCATATGACGGCGCTGCCACCATCCTTCGACAATACACGCCGTTACCTCCGTTTTAAGAGGCCCGTTCAAAGCTCATCCTTGAGGAAACTCAGAAAATCAAGCGCAGCACCACTCGGGCCGTCATTATCGACGCCGCCCTCACCACCACCGTCGGGCCCTCCCCCGACGGTAGGGCCGCCCGGTCCGACAACCAGAACCGTCAGCCAGAGAACCTGCAATAGTCCACTTCTTCCCGTAACAACAGACGGAGCAGGTAGTCCGACAAAGGCCGCGACGGAAGAAATTCTGACAACAACGGGTAGCGACCGCGACAATGGCTGCAGCCTCCGCCATGGGCTTCCTACCCACAGTGGATTTGCGTGGGCCCCACCATGATGGGCCTCCCCTCCTTGCCCGTATACGACATCCTCGTGGACTCCACCTCAGAACCGACAGTCCCAACCTGACATACTTGGCCCACGTCCACAACATGCCTACACAACATAGGCCCCCCGTCATCGACTTATGCACCGACTAACATTGAGGCAGCTATGAGCACAATGTCACTCAACACTCCAAACGAAAATTGGTATATGGACACAGGCGCCACATCTCACATGACGGCATCACAAGGTACTCTCTCGTCTTATTCCAATTTGAGTAATTTAAATCGGAATATTATTGATTGGTAGTGGACAAGGCATTCCCTTTCGTGGTTATGGCCATTCCTCCATATCCCCACCACATCCATCACTAATCTTAAAAAATATCCTTCATGCCCCTAAACTCATTAAGAATCTAATCTTTGTGCGACGTTTCACAACTGACAATTGAGCTTCCCTTGACTTTTCACTGATCCTTCCCTCCTCAAATGCACTCTGTGTATCAGAAATTATGGTAGGCAACACTAATCTCAATCTATTGCACAATACTTTGGATATCACCTTGTATATGGTATTGCAACAAGCAATTGACCTATAGTCACCTACACCTTCAACATGGTTACTCTTAGGTATTAGTATGATAAGAGTATGATTTACCACTTTGAGCATTCTGCCAGACCTAAAGAAGTCTTGCACTGCCTCTGTTACATCCTCCCCCACAATGTCCCAACTATCTTTATAAAATTGCCTCCCATATCCATCAGGGCCAGGAGCTTTTTCCCCATTAATGTCCCATAATGCCTTCTTTACTTCTTCCCTAGTGGCAGCTTGTATGAGCATGTATTATTGTTCCTCCACAATCACAGGCCCTTGTTGCACCAACTCTACACACATCTTTTCCCTATCATCAGTGCTCCTTCCCAGCAGATTAATATAGAACTCAACAAAAGCTTTTGCCACTCTCTCTGGATCTGTTTGCACTAATCCTTGAGTGTCTGTTATGGTAAACACTCTGTTAGTATTACTTCTTGCCTTGAGCATGGCATGAAAGAACTTAGTGTTTTGATCCCCTTTAGTTAACCATAAGACATTACTCTTCTATCTCGAATATTGTTCCCTAGCTTTACATAGAGTCTCACATTCCTGTGTCAATCTCCTCTCCACATTAATCAACTCTGCATTGTTAGGGGCCCCTTGTGGTTTCTTGACACCCTATCAATGACTGCATTACATGCTCTGCTTTGACCTCTACAATACTGAATTTGGATCTATTCAGTCTTCTCAACCCCTCTTTCTTTCCCACTAACTTATACATCTTTGTTCCTCTCCTATCAGTTGACCACCCCTCCCTCACTGTCACCTTATACTTCTCAGACAAGCTCCACATGTTAAAGTACCTAAACATGTACTTCTTTTGTTCCCCTCCATCCCAATTTATGATTCCAGGAGAGTGATCATATACACCTGTCTGCATAAAATGTACCTCTGATCTTGGTAATATAGTCAACCAGTCATTATTGATCAACACTTATCAATTCTTCTATAAACCCTCATCTCTGGCCCCTGCTTGTTACACCGTGTATAATAAGCCCCTGAAAAATCTCAATTCTGTCACTTCACAATCCACCATGCATTGCCTAAACTCCATGATCTCAGCCATTGGTACTTGACTCCCTATTTTGTCCTCCCTTTGTAATACACAATTGAAGTCATCCATGATAGCTCAAGGCCCTTGCACCATCCCATGTATGCTATTGATATCTTGCCACAACCCTCTCCTCAATGCCATATCATTGTACACATACACCATAATGATGCTAAGTTTGTGCCCAGTACCCCTATGAACTGTCTCACAATGAATCACCTGCTCAGTTACTGTTTTTATATCTACCACAAATAGATGTGGCTTCCACACCAACCATATTCTACCTCCAGGGTGCTTGGTCAAGTTTGTACAAAATGACCACCTGTACACAAGTTAAGTGAAGCTTGATGTGCTTTAGCCCTCTTAACTTTAGTTTCTAGAAGCTCAAACAAGCCAACCTCAACATTATGCATAAACATATGCATCTCCTTCTGTTTAGTTGGATTATTCAACCCCCTAGTGTTCCAAAGACCTACCTTATCCATGGGCAAGGGTGTACCCCCCCCCCCTTCCCATTTATAGGCACCTCACCGCTCAGTTCATCTCTTGGGATAGATGGGCCAGCTACAACATCATATGCTGTTGGACTCTTTGTTGTGGTTACTTCACCTATTTTCACTACTGCTTCACCCTCTTGTCTTAGTGCTCCAAACCTGTCTGTTGTTTGTACTACTCTTGCCTGGTTTCCTCCTCTTCCCCTCCTTGCAAATCTCCCTCCTCTCTTATAACCATAATTATTGTCCTGCTGCTCCTCTTTATCATACATTCTTTGATCTGTTTTTGGTTGTGCTTGAGATTTTTCACCTTGCTCTTTCATTTTCCCCTTCCTCAACTCCTCTTCTCTTTGATGTTTCCTACATTCGATCAAATCATGCCCATAATTCTTGAAATTGGGGCATAACACTGGCTTCAATTCAAAATGCACACATTGATCCACTGCTTGTCCATGTTCGTTCTCAAATTCTACCTTAGTTGGATATTGTTGGCTTATTTCTATCTCAACTAGAACTCTTGCATAGGTGAGCCTTTCTTTCATAGTGGTAGCACTGTCTGTTGGTTTACCCACTAATCCAGCTATTTTAGCCAATGCCTTGGCCGCCCAATACTTGAGGTCCAGTCATTCTAGCCTAATTCACACCGGTATTTTCTCCTTCGTGAGCTTTAATCCAGCCTTCCATGGTTGGTTGTTTATACGGAGTTGGGGATATGGAGAGCGCTGGATCGAAGTGAAAAAAGAGGGAGATCCAAATTGGTACTAATTTGTAAGCCCCTTATCTCATTTTAAGTAGTTTTAGTTTGTTATCGTCCTAAATGTGATTTTGATGTCTATGTGATCGGGAGGTCACGGGTTCAAGCCGTGAAAACAGCCTCTTGCAGAAATGCAAGTTAAGACTGCGTACAATAAAACCTTGTGGTCCGGCCTTTCCCGGACCCCGTGCATAGCGGGAGCTTAGTGCACCAGACTGCCCTTTATCCTCCTAAATGTGATTTTGTAATACAAAATACACATTCTTGATAAATTCCATAGAATCATTGAGTCAGTTTGCTCTATATTTACTGTATTTCGGCTTTAACAGTATTATTATGGATAATCTTAGATGCCAACGAATATGTACTCATTATTGTAACTATTTTATTTATACCTGTTAAATTTCTATATTATTGATACATGTGTATAAATACATAACCTCTTAATATCTTCTTTACCGTTGGTCAATCGTCAACATTATTGGAACCAAACGTTGGTCATTTCTTTTGATTATATTTAGATGAACTATTAAATTGTGATTTGTCTTTTTTATGTATAGTTCGGCGAAATCAAACTTGCGCCAAGCCTCCACTTTTTCATTGAAAATGACATTTGATACAAGGTATATGTTGCTATTTTTGTTCTCCTTCATGCTCTTTATTGTGTTTTTTAAATTGTCTTTCATTTTCTTAATTTGGGTAGATTAACGTGTAATCGTTCAGATGTGAAGAATTTAAAAGAGGAGAGATCACGACAAAATAACAATGATTTTAACGGCAAATAAAAAAGACAGTGTGCGGCCACGAAGGTGGCAGAGGTGACAGTGGCATAGGCAGATTTGCAGAGGGAGATACAGCATTTGATCTTTTCTCTTTTTCTCTTCCGGTGTGTGAGGCTCCAAGTTAACCAATTCTTCTAGATAATTCAGTTTTACTATTTCAATTAGCAATGCGATTGATGCTTTGGGAATAGCATGTTTCAATTTAAGAAGGGAAATGAACGCAGAGACAATGCAAACGGATGGAGACAAACAAGATATCATTATTTTCATTAATGAATGAGTATATATATAATTTACAATTTTCATAATATGAAAAATTCTATTCCTATTCTACTCTCAAAATCATATTCTATTTGTACAAGACTTCTACAATTATGATAAGTGTACAATGTTAATTAATTACAAATAATATGGTACAATATAGTCTCCAAACCGTGATATACTTTCCATGTATATCAGGGACCATAATTGTATTTCAGGGACAATTACGTATATTTATCACACCCCCGCAGTCATAACGGGCGATCTTCGTATGCTGAGACTGTCCCTAAAATATTCAAATAAAACCGAGGGAAGACCATTTGTAAAGATGTCTGCAATATGATACCTAGAAGGGACATGGCAGACGCATACTTGTCCACGAGCTACCTTTTCGCGAACAAAGTGAATATCCATCTCGATGTGTTTAGTGCGCTGGTGTTGAACCGGATTACCAGAAAGGTAGACAACACTAATATTATCACAATAAACCAAGGTAGCTTTCAGAATTGGACAATGAAGCTCTAAAAGAAGATTATGTAACCAACAGGATTCAGAGACCACATTGGCTACCCCTCTATACTCGGCCTCTGCACTAGAGCGTGATAACGTAGACTGTCGCTTCGTAGACCATGAGACTAAGTTATTACTAAGAAACATACAATAGTCAGACGTGGAGCGTTTGGTATCTGGACAGCCACCCCAATCATCATCTGTATACGAGACAAGTGTAGACGTCGATGAAGGATATAAATGTAAACCATAGTCAAGTGTCCCCTGGATGTATCAATAATGCGTTTGAGTGCATTCAAGTGCTCAACCCTGGGATCATGCATAAACAAACACACCTGATGTACGACATACGTAATATCAGGTCTCATGAAAGTAAGATACTGAAGAGCCCTGCAAGACTGAGATAGTGGGTCGGATCCTCGTAAGGTGAGCCAACCGCAACACCCAGCTTGGATTTAGTATCAACTGGAGTGAAAGTAGACTTGCATGAGGACATACCAGCTCGCTCAATGATCTCAGCGGCATACTTCCGTTGTGATAAGAATAACCCACCTACATGACGAGTGACAACAATCAACAAAAAGTAACTCAAGGGCCCTAAGTCTTTCATAACAAACTCATAACTGAGCATTGCCATGATAGACTTGTGCAAAGCATCATAAGAGGCAGTCAAGATAATATCATCCACATATAATAGTATATAAGCCAGGGAAGTACCACGATGATATATGAACAATGAATTATCAGACATGTTGTGCGAAAACCCAATAGATGAAACATAGTATGCAAATCTCTTACACCAAGCCCACGGGGCCTGCTTAAGCCCATACAATGACTTCTTCAATAAACAGTCATGATGAGGATATTTGGGGTCTCGAAAACCCAAGGGCTGATGCATGTAAATGGTCTCCTTAAGATCACCATGTAAGAAAGCATTCTTCACATCTAACTGATGAATGAGCCAAGATTTCGAAAGAGCCAAACTGAGAACAATGCGAATGGTAGCCGGTTTGACCACCGGACTAAACGTCTCACCACAATCCACGCCAACCTGCTGAGTCTTACCATCACCTATAAGACGAGCCTTATGCCTCGCAAAAGAACCATCAGAATTATCTTTATGAGTAAAAATCCACATAGATCGAATAATATTAACACCAGAAGGACGGGGTACTAACTCCCACGTCTTTTTTTCAATAAGAGCATCATATTCATCGATCATAGCCAATTTTCAATTCGGATCATTTAATGCGGACACTGAGTTACGGGGTAAGGGGGATTTAAGAACATTAGAATTTAAATTAAAATATTTTTTTGATTTAAAAATACCCTGTTCACTACGAGTGACCGGTCTGTGACTCGGGGGAGAATTGGGTAGATTTTGGGACAAAATCGGAGGGGTGACGGACTGGCCAACAGGCAGTGGGCTTGCTGGCCCACTACTGGAAGCGTTACTCGAAAAAGGTGGCGAGGCGTAATCGGGCTAGACATGCGGCCCAATTGCTGGACCCGTGACAAAAAAACTAGGCAGAGGCGATGGGGCAGGAGGTTTAGCGGGCAGTGGGCCCGCTGGCGAATTTTAGGTGCGGGACAAGTCCGATAAATGGTGGATAATACACAGAGAGATCTCGTCATCTAAAAAACTATACGATCGAGGCACATGACTACCCACTTTAGAAAACAGAAATTGGATTTCATAAAAAATAACATGGCGACTAATGATGATTTTTTTAGCTATGCCATTATTTGCACAAAATCCCCGAAACAACATTATCATATTCTTTGCCATTGTCACATTGAATGTTCTTTATTTCGCGTTCAAATTGGGTACGGATGAATGCTCGAAATTTTAAGAAGGTGGAAAAAACTTGAGATTTTTTCGCTAATGGAAAAGTCCATAAAAATAAAATAATCATCCAAAAATAGAACATAATAACGATAGCCCACAGAACTTAAAACGGGAGATGTCCATAAATAGCTATGAATAATATCGAATGACATTAAAGTGCGAGAAGTAGAGGCTAAAAATGGTAATCTAACATGTTTTTCTAAAGGACATGAATGACAAATCGGAGTACTATGCGTACCCTTACAAGAAATATAATTATTTTTATTTAACGAAGAAACAACTGACGACCCATGGTGACCCAAATGTACATGCCACAAGGAAGGAGCTATAGCTGCAAAAGTAGATGGCAAGACTTGACTCGAGAGACTGAATGCGGGCGTGATACGATAAAGGTCTTCCCTACTATCACATCTCATGGGAGGAATCCTTGTCTTGAAATCCTTCATAGAAAACCCAAAAGGATCAAAATCAACAGAAACCCAATTATCCGTGTTGAATTTACGGACATACATCAAATTTTAATTAAGTTAGGGGCATGAACGACATTTTTCAAAACAAGTGGTGGATGGGGGGAGACAAAATTTTATGACCGTAACCACGAATTGGAATTGAGTTGCCATTACCAATAATTATGCCATGATTTTTGCTCAAATTGGAATAAGACGAGAGAGTACCTTGGTCAGACGTCATGGGTGAAGTGATTGGATATAGCTCCCATTGACTATCATATCTCATTAAGATTGTCCTCGTCTGAAAATCCTTCACGAAATCCAAAAGGGTCAAATACAACAGACACCCAATTATCAGTAGTAAACTTTCGAACAGATACCAAGTTCTTAATTAATTGTTGTGCATGAAGAAAATTCTTTAAGTTTAATGGTGGATTTTGGGGGGGGGGGCAATTTAGTAGACCCATAACCTCGTATTGAAATAGAATGACCATTTCCGATAATTATACCATTAGTTTTGCTCAAATTAAAATAGGACGAGAGGTTACCTTGAGAGGACGTCATTGAGACATTGCACCGGAGTCCTTATACCAATTTGCATCGGGCGGGTTGAGCCCAAGAGTATGCATGGTGGCTTCAATGCCGGTTGGGCTAGTCATTGTGGAATGAACCTCCTGCCACTGGTTCGGCAGAGGCCCATTACTGCCTGGACCGTGCAAGCTGTTACTGGAATATGGTCTGGGCCCAAAACTGCCTGGCCCAGCAGTGCAAGCACCCGGTAGTGGACTGCCCATTTGGACAATAAACTGGACCTGGCCCAGTTTCCAGTTCGGTAGGGGCATGGTGGCACAGCCCACGGCAACTGCCAGGCCCACTGGGCTAGGCCGCCGCGGGGCTACCACTGTTGTTGTCGGTTTGAGTGTCCGCCGGAGTTGGTCCTGCCGGAATTTCCGCCACCGCCATCGCCACCAAAATTTCTGTGGCCCCCATTTTTATTATTTTCGTGATTTCCACCTCGATTTTTATTACTATTATTTCCTTTTTATCTCCGATTTTGTTGTGTGGGTTGAAAATGAATAGTACCATCATTTGTGGGGGTAGCAATCATGGAGGAATTAGAGACGGTGGCGGCCTTTTTGGTGAAGCCCGCCTCTTCAAGTATAAGCATCGAACGTGTTGGATAAAACAACGTGAGATGATTGCTTTGTCGGATGAGTGTCCCCACACCGCTATATGCGTCGGTAAGACCGACAACCATTTTTAAAACCAAGCGATTGGTTACCGGCGAACCCACATTTTAAGTTGATCCGACAAGACTTTAAGGCGTTGACAATATGGCGACGCATTTGGAAAATCTGCCATATCAATGGTGGATAATTCTTGTTCTAATGTAACGACTCATGAATTTTTGTTGTCTTGAAAAATGTTCTGCAACCAATTCCAAGCCTCCATGGCCGTAGAATCAGGTTCCATTATTGTGTGTAAAAATCCGAAGAAATTGTTGTATAAATCCAAGATAGAACTCGGGCATTAAGAGTTTCCCAAAGTTCTTTGTCATCATATGTCTTTAACTCCTTTCCTTTGCCATTCTCCGGTGAGATTATATGATGAATAACCCGGTGTGAATGACAACAAATCTTAAACAGTTCAGCCCAAGTTGCATAATGGACATTTTCCATCTCCAGGGTGATAGAAACATGTGTTTTAATGTTGGAAACGGTAAGGGCTAGATGAAAATTGTTTTTGGAGTCGGACATTTTTTATTAGATGACACAAAATTGGACAAAGAATATGAAGAACAATAATGTAGAAGAAGGAAAATCGGCTAGGTTAAAAAAAATGAAGAATAATCGGCTGGGTATGGGGTGATTTGGCCCAATGGTAGGAGTATATTTTCTTAGTGTAGGATCTCTTCCTAAGCTCTTGATACCATGTAGAAAGTAATATTCTCCTCAATATTTCCTTTCCAATGAGTTGATAATTATATCAATATTACAAGCATGAAATAAGATAATAATAAGATATGATTTTCTAAAATCATGCATCCTAATCTATGCTAATCTATTTTAATTGTCCTACCATATATATAAGATATTACAATAATTACAATAATCATAATTAATGAGAATAATTAATTATGAGTCTATAAAAAAGAATGCAGAAATGAGGGGAGAAATCATGCAGACTTCGGTGCGTTCAAAACTTAGGCTAAGACTCTGGTTATATTAAAAAACACAATAATTGATTTCAGTAAGGTTAAGTTCTTGTCAGTTCTGTCGGCTTTCAAAAAATGGTTGACATTCATAATTATTTATTGTGTAATTGAGAACAAGATCTAAGTATTTGATTCAAATTTAATAAAAAATAAATGTTAACAACAAGAATACAGATGCAGCCAAACTGGTACATAGTATTCAGACTATACTTTTTTGTTGACGAAGGAACCCGCAGCCGCTACTCTCTCGAGTGCGCACGGGGTAAACCCCGGACTGACGCAATAGCCTGCAAACCACGTCAGCCGATTAACCACACTTGGCAAGCCATGTGTGACAGGCTCAACCAAGAAGGTTTATGCAGGGGATCAAACTCGTGACCTTGTGATCCCGCGCTCTACTGCTACACCAACTTGGCTACCCTTGCGGGTAGTATTCAGACTATACTGTGTATTAGAATAAGGGAGAATAGGAGTCTTGTTTGAATTTGTTAGTGAGTTATAGTGTCTAGTTGGTTTATAGTTTTTTTGTATTCTTTTGGTACGTAGGATGAGACTTAGAGAGCAAGCTCGTAAGATTTTAAAATTTATAATTTGCTTAAATCTTCCACAAAAAAAAAAAACAATTATGAGGTTCTAATTAAACATATTTTATTTTCCAACACTTTTAGTAATGTACAATAAAGGAGAGTGGACATGACATAAGATGTAACTTCCTTCATTTAAGGCTAAGCTAATTGAGAGACACATGTGATTGTAAACATTTTTTACTTAGACACTTTAATTAAACTTTATACCTATTAAGCATTTATATTACATTAAATTTGTTCCGAAATAAATGGTTAGTCCGCCAGTGCATAAAGCTCTTGTTATGCATCAAACCTAATAAGGATCAAACCACATTATATTAATTGTACGTAACCATATCGATTTCAAATAAGGGTCGAACCACATTAACAACTTGTTTGATTGAGTTTCTTAAAAGTAAAAAATGATTACTTTAGAGAATTGAGATAGAAAATTATACTCAATAACCTTAAAAATGGACGGTCTTGAACTTTTGACCCCTGCTTATCTTCTGTGCTTACCGTCAAGATCAATAGTCAACTTATTTAACTTAATGTTTTGTCCATAGAGCAAGCGAGATCAAAAGTCAAACATCACCTACCTCCAAAGCCGTTCTCGTAAATCACCCAAATTGAGGTGTTTGACCAAATTTTAAGGCAAAAAAAATGTTTTAGTAGTATCATAAGCAGGAAAAAATTAGTTTTTGCAACCTTGATCAAACATAAATTATTGCTAAAATATTGGTAAAAAATATTTTTTAAATTGATTAATCAAACACAAATTGATATTTTCTTTAAAAATACTTCTGACAAAAAATATTTTTAAAAATAAATAGATGTTAGATACCTAATCAAACAGACAACAAATTTATTTTAAGTAACCTTATAGGGAGAGGGGGAAAAGAAAATCTTAAACATGTTTGCAGTATAGAGTAAATTGAACAAAAAACAACACATGGACCTTACAGGGAAACAAAAATTTCAGTGGCAGAAGAAGAATATATCCTGCTAAGTATAGAATCACATATGTTGTAGCAATTCTAGCAACCAAAA
Source organism: Anisodus tanguticus (assembly GCA_034509755.1). Classification (NCBI taxonomy): domain Eukaryota; kingdom Viridiplantae; phylum Streptophyta; class Magnoliopsida; order Solanales; family Solanaceae; genus Anisodus; species Anisodus tanguticus. Next base: position 42,533,675 of record CM067558.1, read on the forward strand.
AAAATGTCTAGAACTGTCTACAAATCAACAACTAAAGTTATACAATTCAAATAAGTTCCCTTAAATCCTACTCAATAATTATTAGTACTATGATACTATCTGAACCTTTTCTAATTTTTATATGAACCATTGTTAATATAGTGACATTTTTATCTTCAAAAGTTCCAAAGAAATGATGATCCTTGTGTTTGAAATCCATCATAATTCAGATAGTTCTCTTCTTCTGATTCCAAATTAGGCATTGGTGGTGGTACACAAAATTCACCAGATAAATCATCAAAACCCGGAAAAATACCAAAATTAGACATATCATTAGTTGTCCCCATCGAATTAAACATGTCCATAAATCCATTATCCATGGTCATTTCCGTCTTTTCACTTTCCACCCTATTAGAAACTGAAACAGATGGCGACTCTGCTCGAAACATTTCTGAAGACGACGACGAAAGATCCGAATGCTCTCTCGGGTTGACCCGGGGATCCAAATCCGTATTCGCGAACCGGGCCGCTGCCGTTTGAATTTCGGATGGAGTCATTGACCTTCCGTTGACAATTTCTGGCGGATTTTCGGGAAATTGAAATTTGCACTTTTACCCCTCAAACAAAAAAGAGCTGCATCAAACGCCCTTGCAGCTTTTTCCGGTGTATCATAAGAACCCAACCAAATTCTTTCCCTACTATTTGGCAACCTAATTTCTGATACCCATTTGCCCCATTTCCTCTTTCTTACTCCTCTATACGACGACGAAGAAGGCGAAAATTCGGACGTGTTAGGTTTCACCATTTTTTAGTTAAAACAATCTCAATTTATTTTGGTCGAAAAAATTCAAGATTTTTGTGGAATTATGTTGTGAGTGATGAATTGAGATGTGAGTTGTTGTTAGAAAATGGAATTGGCGGCTCTATATATATGTATGGGAGAGTAAAGAGTGAGTGTGGGTCAGCAGGCCGTGTTGTGGACTACGCGGTGGGGATATGAAGATTGAGAAGGACCACGTGTGATTTAAATTCCTCGTGGATAAAAATATGTGGTTGTGTCGTGGAAGTTGGGGCATAGTAATAATAATGTGTTTTTGAGGTGACACGTAGTTTGGACATAATTTGACATGTCAGCAATTTTTTTGATCTTTTTGTGGGATCTACTTTGACTTTTTTGTCACCTCCTCCTCTTTTATGATAAGTACTAATAATTGGTCGAACTTATCAGAGTTACTCCCCAATCCCAAATTACTTAGATTACTTTTTTTTTATACGTTTCTTAAGAAATTATAAATAAAAATAATATTTTTATAACATTATTATGATCTCTCTTTAATCAATTATACTCTAATTAATATTGATTATTTTAAAAAATAATTAATATTAAAGGTAAAGTAAGAAAAATTTCATTAATTCTATCTTATTTTTAGAAAGTGACCAAGTAATTTGGGATAAATATTTTTAGGAATATGCCTAAGTATTATGAGACGGAGGAGGGATTATGTTTCTTTTCGACGAGGGGATTCTAGATTTTAAAAGGATGAGCGTTGTCTCGCTTCTCGATATTAGGCTTGATGGTCGTATGGAGCATTGTGTATGTCAGTAGTATTAACTTTATTCTGGTAGTATTTGGCTTTTGATATTTGTTACTATCTGTTATTTATTATCTTTAGATTATTTCATGCGCTATTTCGCTGTTGTTACTCTTCTTTTTTCTGAATGCTCTATACTGCTTTCCTTAGTAGTTATCATGTTTTTTACATTATCTTATTTCCTTTTAATTTTATGACTAATTTGATTTGCTGCATTAGAGTCGAGGGTCTTTCGAAAACAACCTCTCTTTACCTCCACGGGGTACGGATAAGATCCGCGTATACTATACTTTACCCAAACTTTACTTGTTGGATCACACTGAGTATGTTGTTGCTATTGAATGTATCATGAAGAGGATTTAAATTTGATGAGCTTACTTTTAGGGTCTTTTCTTGGATTTATTGTGTTTTTAAAATTATAAGTTTAAAATTATTTCTTCTCTTGAAATTTTAGTATTTCTTATACGTATATATCTTGATCTATAATACATGTCATTGATATCCGTTGAACCTATTGAATATATGTTGGAAATTTGTTTTTGGTGGGGAGGTGCCTCCACCCATATTTAATGACTTAAACACTAGGGTTTCGCATGTTGGAGGCTTTGTCTCTTCACACGTGCATAATCTACTAAGTGAGTATATGATTGTATGGCCAAGGATCGTCAAATTTTGTTAAGAAATGAAAGAGATATTGGTCCACGAAGTAAGGTGTATGAGACATGGAAATATGGTGTGGGTTCGAGGCTAAGCCCACACTCGCGCTATCGCCGCCCGCCCGTCCCGTCCGGGCTCGTGGGTCGAAAGCTTTGGGTTTCTGGGATACTTCTGATATTATCTTTTTGGACCCCAAACTGTTTAGTTTTTACAGTTTGGTCCCTGGAGTTTCAGGAAGCAGCCAGAAAGCCAACAGTTTTGACATTAAACTTCTGAAACGTTTTGCACTTACTACAAAATATTTCTGGCCATGAATACTCCCATCATTACACCTCTTAAAGGGCCTCTTAATCACCTCTCCTCCTCATAAACACTATATAACCTTCTGAAACATATATTTGAGGAAGACATATAGAGAAGAGAGACGACGAAAATCTGTCCAAAAATTGAGCAAGTTATTTCGTGTTTGTTTTTTCATCAGAATCAACCTATTTGCTTTGTAGTGTTGATTAGTTGTTGTTTTATCTTAGGAGACTATTGCCCGTTAACGTAAAAGCATATATACGGGGCAATCTTGTCTTAAAGACAGAGAGTCATCTCTCGACTCAGCCACAGTTGTAACAATCCAGATGTAGTGTTTTTTTATTTCAGGTTACAAGATTCAACACTCAACAAACTTGCGGCAGTTCTGAATATTGACTATTTGTTTATCCTTTCGAACACTTGTAATATTTATTTACTTCCCGTACTGCAATTATATCCAACAATATATGCTACAACCTTTATTGATGCTTGTTTTCTAATATAGAGACAAAAGGTAAATGCAAAACCAAGTTTTTACGTGAACAAAGAGTATAAAACACCATACGAGTAAGGCTATTACTTCTTTCTTGTGGAAATTAAAGAACAGTAAAATATAGTAATCCAAAATTTTATTTTTATTTTTACTAAATGAACCGTCCATGTTTGGAGGACGACAAGCTTGAGAGTAGTGTTGAACACTCTTTATTGAAAATTATTATATTATGTAAATAAAAAATAATCATGGTAAATATTAAATCTTAAATATCGTACCATTAGCGAAATTAATGGCTTAATTCACTAGTCAGGCCCAGGATTTAAGGGTCGTGGGTGCTTTAAGATATACTTTGAGCATCAATAAAACTAAAAAAATGAAATGTTCGGAGAGAGATTCAAACACAAGTCCCCTAAGTGCCTAGACATTTGAAGTTCCACTTGAAAATCAAAGCACCCAATTGTCTTTTTGGTTTCTAGGATGCCTTTTTAGCTATTATATTCAATTTTTATATATTTCTTATATAACTATATCTAATCTGCATCGGGTTTAACAGGTGTCGAAACACCATTAAAATACATGTAGGTCCGCCTATGATAATATACATTGTATTACGTACTAATTAACATTAAAAATTGATAGGTCAACACAAAAATTGATAGGTCAACAAAAGGAACTAATAATCTACAATTCGTACGTACGTTCTAAAAGCAGACAGCGAACATAAAAAATTGGAGTACGGAGGGAGTCTTAATCGAATCAAAGAACATGTAGGGAATTTTAGTCCTAAGATTAATATTGTGATAGTAGTACTTTTTTTTTGTGCTTTTGTCATTTAAAAAGTCTTTAATTCCTACTTCCTAGTATTGCCGAAAAATTAAAGGAGCTAAGCATGCATAGTGAGACTGTGTTACTTCTAATTACGCGTGTTACTTTAATTGCCTCTTTGAATTTCTTGTTATGACTAGACAATAAAGTTTATTAACCAGAGAGAAACTACTTTCAACTAAAATAAAGAAATATTTTTAATGAAAGTTCCCTTCAGCTAACAAGCATACAATATATATGACATACTCTTGCATCATGACCTCCTCCTCTGAGTCAAATAGTTAATGTTATAATGTATTATATAGTTTTACAATATTATATAATATTATATATATTGTTTGGCCTAAAACTTATTTATTAGGTCAATTACTTAAGTTATTTATAATAAGGTCATAAATAACGTAATTAGTCTAAATTATGTTAATACTCTGATAATATGAGTTAATCACAAGCGAAATAACAAGTACAATTAATGCAAATACAACAACATACCCAGTGAAATCCCACAACGTGGGGTCTGAGGAGGGTAGAGTATACGCAGACCGTACCTCTACCTTGGTAGGTAGAGCGGTTGTTTCTGAGAGACCCTTGGCTCAAGACAAAGCATAAGCACAAGCAAAGCAAAGCAAGAACAAAGTAAGAGAAACGGTCAGACCCGGTAAAAAAAATGTAAAGCAGTATGAAAATGCTGATATCAAAAGCGAATAAGTCATGATAGCGCATTCTGAAAAAGTAAGCAGTGACTAGCGTAGGTAAATAAGCTAAACAAAGTACACTAAAGGATACACATCACCAGAAATCAAACTACATGAGACTATAAAGCAATACTGCGCCTATTAGTATGATAGGCTAAGCGGGCCTACAATAATAACACTACAACTACCAGTTTGCAAGCGAAAGTAGGACTACGCTCGACTACCTACTACCCTTCTACTCTAATTCGTGTCCTCCACAAACCCCTATCTAAGGTCATGTGCTCAGTAAGTTGCACCTGCGTCATATCCCGTCTAATCACCTCTCCCCAATACTTCTTTGTCCTACCTCTACCCCTCATAAACTCGTTTATAGCCAACCTCTCACACCTCCGCACTGGGCATTTGTGTCTCTTCTCTGCACATGGCCAAACCATCTAAACCTCACTTCCTGCATCTTATCCTCCACCGAGGCCACTCTTACTCTATCTCGGATATCATCATTTCTAATCATATCCCTCATTGTATGCCAACACATCCATCTCAACATCCTCATCTCGGCAGCTTTCATCTTATGGGTGTGCAAAGTCTTGACTGGCCAACACTCCGCCCCATACAGCATAGTCGGTCTAACCAAAGCCCTATAAAACTTGCATTTAAGTTTTGGTGGCACATTTTTGTCGCATAAGACTCCAGATGCGAGCCTCCATTTCATCCACCCTGCCCAAATATGATGTGTGACATCGTCATCAATCTCTCCATCCCATTGGATAATAGACCTGAGGTACTTGAAGCTTCATTTCTTTGGAATGACCTGATTACCAAGCCTCACCTCCACCCCTATCTCAAGGTCGTTCCCGTAACTGAACTTGCACTCCAAGTATTCTGTCTTGGTCCTACTCAGCCTGGACCCTTTAGACTCCAGAGTCTGTCTCTAAACCTTCAGCTTAGCATTCACTCCACTGTGAGTCTCATCAATCAGGACTATATCGTCTGCGAATAACATACACCATGACACTTCCCTTTAGATTTTTCACGTCAGTCCATCTATCACCAAGGCAAGTAAGAATGGGCTAAGAGCTGATCCCTGGTGCAACCCCATCATCACTGGAAAGTGCTCCGAGTCTCCTTCTACTGTCCGTACCTTGGTCTTGGCTCCATCATGCATATCCTTGATCGCTCTAGTGTACGCCACATGTACTCCTCTAACCTCCAAACATTTCCATATAACATCCTTAGGAACTTTGTCGTATGCCTTCTCGAGGTCGATGAAAAACATATGTAAGTGTTTTTTCTCTCCCTATACCGCTCCACCAACCTCCTATTAAGATGAATGGCTTCTATAGTTGAACTTTCCGGCATGAATCCAAACTGGTTCTCGAAAATTGACACGTCTCTTCTCACCCTCATCTCCATAACTCTTTTCCAAACTTTTATAGTGTGACTTAACAGCTTGATACCCCTATAGTTGTTGCAACTCTAGGTATCACCTTTGTTTTTGTACAAAGGGATCATTGTACTCCACCTCCATTCTTCTGGCATTCTCGTCGTCTTAAATACGACATTAAACAACTCAGTTAGTCACTCCAAACCTGTCATGCCTGTGCTCTTCCAAAATTCAACTGGGATCTCATCAGGCGTGGTCGCTCGTCCCCTGTGCATCCTGCGAATAATTGACGTAAAATAATTGATAAAGTTTTTATTCTTAAATGGGAGTAGGGGAAGGGGATTACACGGTGGGGAATCGAACACTCATCATCAACAAGGTGAAAGTTCAGGTAGTCAACCAATTGAGCTACTAAGATTCCTCAAATAATTGATAAACTAAAAGAGATACAATTTCTTATTGATTATCTCGGTTCATATCATGATGGGAGTTGCTGAAAATTAAACATTGTTGAACAATCATGTCTACGTAGAATAAGTGTAAGAATCGTGTGTAATCATATGAAAATTAGATCGATGCAATAATTATGGGGAAATGGGAGATTTTATAGGGTAGCAACGAGTTACTATTTTTGTGATCTCGACTCGTTTCAGTCGTTAGATGACTAAGATTGGTGGAGTTAATGGGATTAAATAGGATCCTGAGATCTCAGAGCTTGACCATTATCTAAGTTATCCTTTGTTTGGTGCACTATGTACTTTCTCGGATGGTACATTTCTATTATTCGGTGTTAATGAAGCACATCTGACTAGTAATTCTCGAATGATTAACTAATCATTAGCTTGACTAGTATTGACTAATTTAATAGTTGGTTGTGATCTTCTTTATGCTTGCCACATGTTCAACCAAATGGTCTTTGCTTCGGTCATATTTTCACTGATATATATTAAAGGAATATGTTCCATGCCTTTTCATTCATTATTGTGTACAATATATAGTAGTACATAGTTATTGACAAAGCTACAAGTTAGACTACAAACTAGGTAACTAATCTGGCTAATTACAATGAGAATATTAACTAACAAAATATAAAAGATATACAATGATATGGTAATATTCTGGTAATATTCTATCACACCCCCACAGTCGAAGCGGGAGGTTCTCGTACGCTGAGATTGGCTCAGAAATCATCAAAGAGTATGCGCGGAAGTTCTTTAGTAAATCTGTTAGCAATTTTATACCGAGAAGGGACATGAAGGACACAAACTTGTCCATGAAAAACTTTCTCACGTACAAAATGAATATCCATTTCAATGTGTTTAGTGCGCTGATGTTGAATAAGATTGCCGGAAAGATATATCGCACTTACATTGTCACAGTAACCCAATGTAGCCTTGTGGATTAGGCAGTGAAGTTCCAACAGAAGGTTGCATATCCAATAAGACTCGAAAACAACATTCACTACTCTTCTGTATTCGGCTTCGGCACTGGACCAAAACAAAGTAGATTGTCATTTAGAAGACCAAGAAAGCAGAGAAAAACACAATAGTCCAAAGTGGATCGTCTAGTGTCGGGACATCCACCCCAGTCAACATCATTGTAGGAGATGAGACCAGAGACCGAGGACAAACCCGTAATTAGTTGCATGACAAATCGTTGATTTGTGACCGGTGCACTGACGTTTGAGAGTTGATCGACAATCATTTTAAGTTATTGACGCATTAGGAAAATCGTCCTGTTGAATGTCCTTAAATTGATTTTCTAGATACAAGGCACATTGTGTCTTGTTATTATGAAAAATGCTTTCCAATCACTCCCATGTTTGTCATGCAGTAGCGTCGATTCAATGATTGTATGTAATAGATCGTTCGAAATTGTGCCGAAGATCCATTGTAGAACGACTGCATCTAATCGTGACCAAAGTTCTTCATCAGAACCATCATGTTTCTCCATGTGCTCGGCAATGGGCTTGGGTATAGGAGGGATGATGTGATCGATGACTTTGTACACACGATAACGAATCTTAAACAATTCCGCCCAAGATGAATACTGAAATTTTTCCATCTCAAGAGTTTTGGGAATAAAATTCTTGATGTTGTTAACAGCAAGAGCAAGATGGAATTTAGGTTGTTTAGCCATTGAAAAGTGGAGAGGAAGGGCAGAGAGGGAATCCGAGAAGAAGAAAAGGATGAGGATGACGACCGGGGAGGGGGGGGTACATCTACATGATGTGTTTATGTTTAGGGTTTGTCTTATACCATAAAAGAATATGTTCCATGCCTTTTCATTCATTATTGTGTATAATATATAATAGTACATGGTTATTGACAAAACTACAAATTAGGCTACAAACTAGGTAACTAATCTGACTAATTACAATGAGAATATTAACTAACTAAATATAAAAGGTATACAATGATATGGTAATATTCTGATAATATTCTATCATATATAATAAAGGTTTTACACTTTCCCACATTCAAAGAAGCAAAGTGCAAAGATATTAGGCATAAGTACGCCGTTAATGTAAATTAGCATAAAATATTTTTTTTTTGCTGAGTTGGAAATCCAGCTTGAAAAAATAATAATCTTAGTAGCAATATAACACAACTGGTAAATTAAGTCAAAATAATAATCTCACTAATAATGTATATACAATTAGTAAATTAAATCAAAATATCCAGAAATTTTCATTAATTGCAATGAGTTAAAACTTAAATTAAAAAAGAAAGTGTGTCACATAACAAGTAAGTGATGTAATATTATTTATGTCCAAATGACTAGACATAACGGGCGAAGTTAGTGTATCGTCATAATCAATAACTTTGATCCAAACATTATATATATCTTTAGAAAACTCATTAAATATTTATAAATTATTAATTTTAAAATCCAATAAATTTTTAAAAATTAAAATATTGAATTCATAATTTCAAATTCTGTCCCCGCCTCTCCCATTAACGTCATCTCAAATGTCATTAAAATGTAAAAGCAATAAATGGAGTCATCGAAGTAGCTCAGGTGACTAGAACTGTTATTATTGAGTCATTAAATACATATAAGCTACCACGTTTAAACCATTGTCGTTATCAGTCACGAAAAAATGGACTTCTTGTGATTTCTAAAGTCTCAACGTGTGGACTCGAAGAAGAGAAGTTGGAATATCATAAGAATTCTCCTACTCTTTCAGTTTTTTTTTTTAATTTCTCATTCAGTAGTGAAGCTATCTTTGCCTAAGGGGCATAAGAAATTTATGCAACGTGATAGGTTAACTTTTGTTATATATATATATATATACACACACATTATATGTAGTTTCTTCGTATGTAATTATATTTTAAATTCTTTCAATGAAAATTTTAGCTCCGCTACTATATATGATATATACTTAAGTGTGAACAAATATTTTTGTTGCAGTCAGCCATATTATTCAACAAAGAAGGAAAGTTTAAAGGTTAGCCATAAAAGAGCTGCGCATTTGGTCAGCAACAAACTCGTTTTCTTGCCGTCAATACTTGGGAGTTTTCTTTCTCTAGTATGGGAATGATAAGCGCGTTAGTCTATTATTTCTCTAAACATTGTATATGTCCACACTTACATGTATACAAGGACATATACTTGATTTATATTCTTGATCTAGAACAATATTTCATTTTTATTTGATTTTTAAGCATAGTGGTTAGAATTAGAACAAGAGGGCCAAGACATTTAACTTGTCATGTAGATATAGTAGTTCATATGTACAAACTCTTTTCTTAATGTTTAGTATATTTAAGAAGAATAACATTTTTTATATTTGTAATCAAACTCTTTAATTAACATTTTAAAAATCAATCTTTCTACCGCTCAAAACAGGGATAGGAATTATGTGCATTCTATTCTTTCCAAACTTCACATGTGAAATTACACCGGGTATATTGTTGTTTTAATTAACATTTAAAATTTTACCTTAACAACATGTTCTTACATTGTAACTATGGAGATGTTAGGGTGTCACCTCATGCATCCAAGCTTAAAGATAGAGACAAAAAATATTAGGTAATATATTCTCATGTCCAAATTAATTAACTTTGATAAATAGAGTTACTTGATGTCTATATATGTTGATAAAAGTTGGTAGCATGTATATATATGTGAAATAGTCAACATGCACACAAAATATGGCTAAAGACGGAGTAAGGATTTGAACATTATGGGTTATAAGTTTTAAGATAATGACATCAGATTTTGGTAACTAGACATAGTGAGTGATTTTCTAGCTTAATATAAATATAAAGTTTGAACTAAAGTTATTGGGCTCAACCGAACTTGTACGTCGACTTCTAGCTAGCTCCACCCCTGCTAGAGTGGACACCATTGTTAATAAAATTAAAGAAAAAACTATTATGACATATTTAAGATCGTAAACTCTTAAGATTAAGATTAGTACGTACTTTGATAACCGCTTAAATTTTTAATTTTTTTCAATGTCCAATCAAATATAGTTCCATCTCACATGGTGACAATTATTTTAAACGCAAAGTTTAAGTACCTACTGATCAAGTATAAAGTATATGGTTGATGGAACGCATGCATACACAATGGAAGTAAATAATCAGGATTGAACTTACATGTAATATAGACAATAAATAATTACAGGTTTTAATCAAACATAAAACTGAAAGACAACTTGTATACAGGGATGCAAACCGTGTATATCATCTATTCCTACCTTGTATATAATTTGTCTTATTTGTATAATTATTGTACAAGTGTAATTATGGTATTAGTCTTGTATTAGAAAAATTTATTAGAGTTGTATTAGGAAAAGGTAGATTTATTTATTGTATATCATGTGTATATAGACCTCTTCATTAATGAAAATAATCAAGAGATTATTCTTTTATGGTATCAGAAGTCTAGGGCAAATTTCCCTTCTCCCAAATACTCTTCCGCCGCCCACTTCCAACCTCAGATTCCGAGAATCCGACACATACTTTCTTTCAAATCTCTAATTCTCCTCTTGTTCTTTCCTCATGTCTTCCTCCAAGACCACGTTTCATCCTGCTCTTACAGTCTCCAACATCAAGAACCACATCCCTATCATTCTTGAGATGAAAAACGTCCAATATGCTACATGGGCAGAATTATTTAAAGTTCACACACGCTCGCATCAAGTCCTTCATCACATCATCCCCCCGGTAACAGGCAAGGAGAAGGTGCCTACCGCCGAGGATGACCCTGTGTTATGGACAACTCTTGATGCTACAGTTCTCCAATGAATTTATTCCACTATCTCTACGGATCACTTGCAGACGATTATTGAACCCGACGCCACATCGATGGAAACTTGGAATAGGGTGCGTGATATATTCCAAGATAACAAAAAATCTCATGCCGTCACTCTTGAGCAGGAATTTTCCCATGTCAACATGGAGGATTTTCCGAATGTCTCAGCCTATTGTAAAAGGCTGAAGGAATTGGCGGATCAACTCAAGTACGTTGGTGCGCCCGTCACAAATGTTTGTCTTGTTCTTCAAATGGTTGCAGGCCTATCCGAGGCTTACAATGGTTTTGGGACGCTTCTTCGTCAAAGTAATCCTCTACCACCGTTCTACCAGGCCCGTTCCATGCTCACATTAGAAGAGGCCGACTTGGCTAAGAAGGCGGTTACCGGAGCAAATTCTGTCATGATTATGGCCACGTTTGATGACCCTCACTCGTTCTCGAATAATTCTATCCAATATCGTAACAACGGTGGTGGCAAAAATGGTCAGTGTTGGTGGTCGGAGTAGTGGCAGCAGTGGTGGCCGTGGTGGCAGTGGACTGGCTGAGCCATAGTATCACTGGTCTCAGCCTTGTGCCAATGCACAATGGCCATGGGGCTGGGCCAGTGGCCCAACATGCCCTTTCCAGTTTTTCCAGCGAATTGGGCCAGCCAGCAGAGGCCAATTCCTAGTTCCAGAATTTCCAAGCCAAGCAGCTGCCTGGGCCTTAGCAGCAGGCTGGCCAGCTGGGCCTCGACCCCAGCAAGGCTTCGCTGCTACGGGCCCAGCAGCCGTCCCAACACCCACAAATATCGAGGCCGTTGTCGCGCCCGATTTTGACCTGCGGGCTTCGCGACGCGATGGCGTCGATTCCCTCCGGATGGATTAGAAATGCTTGCTTGAGGAGTCGCCACCTAATTATTCTAAGGTGAATTAGGACACCTAAATTCTAACTACAAAAAAAATACAAAATAACTCCAATTTTGTGGTCTGCGAAACTAATGAAATTCTAAGTAAGGGTTCTTTATTATCCTAAAGGGAAGGGGTTAGGCATCCTTTAAGATCCGCTAACTTGCGGTTATCCGATCAAATTCAGGTTAATTATTGTACTAAGAAAATGCATGTTTTTACAAGTATAAAAATAATATTACAAGGTGTTAATAAAATGATACATTTTGTACAAGTATGCATTTGTATGGCATTAATATACATGTAAAGCTGGGGAAAAAAAAGTATAAGTATGCATTTGTATGAAAATTGATAAAAATGTATGCAAGGTGATTATTGTGGGCGACGGGCCTAAAATTAGATAAACTAGCGATGGGTTTCCAGGTTTATACTACCCTATTAATTAATTCTATGTCTACCTATTCTAAATATTTCAATAATTTCACGAGTACAATAATATTACAATGCAGAATGAAAATAAAGCTGAATTAAAGAAAGTAAAAGACAACGACAAAAACTAAGAAATCTCCGAGGGGTATTTGCCTTCTTTGACTTATCTCTCGCAAGTGTCAAGAATAAACGGTTAGAAACAATTGAATATACATAACTTCGGATTCGTATCCAAAACAATAAATGTTTTGATTACGGAGGGCTCGAGACTTAAATTTTGAAAAGATCATTCCAATCACGTCGTGGTCGCTAACATATGACTCGTTGGTCATTTTAGTTGCCTTGCCTACCGAACATGTTGGTCTCTCGGGTGAAAAAGATTTAAGTTTCATCCTTGCCTTAAGTTTTATTTTCCGTCTTTACAACCGTGGAGGCCTCAAAAATCGACGGATATTTTTTCATTGGCCAATGCGGTATAATATTCAAAGCGACAAAATGGTGTCGAAAACAAGTAAAAGAAAAACAGAAATTGAGAAATGATATCCGAAGGGACGCGGCCTCAAATTCAGTTTCATTGGCCTAAATGCAGTATTTATATAAATCAGTAAATCAGTAAGACAATCCGTGCACGGATGTTTAAATGCCAAAACAGTAAACTGAAACAGAAACGAAAAAAAAGTGCGGCCTCGAATTCAATTTCATCGGCCCATGTGTAGTATTAGTTAAAACAAATAAGACAGTAAAACAGTAAGATATCCGTTGCACGGATGTTTAAAACAGTAAACATTAAAGAGAAACGAAACGAAAGAAGAAAAAAGCGCGGCCTCGAATTTAATTTCATCGGCCTAAGTGTAGTGTTAGTTAAAACAAATAAAACATTAATCCATTGCACGGATGTTAAAGAAAACAGTAAACAGAGAAACGAAACGAAAGAAGAAAAAAAGTGTGGCCTCGAATTTAATTTCATCGGCCTAAGTGTAGTATTTAATTCAAAACAGTAAAACAACAAAATATCCGTTGCACGGATGTTTAAATGCCAAAAAAAAACAGCAGCAGTTCGCAAAAAAAAATGTCCGACCCGAATTCTGAAATTTGACCCGACCCGGATCCGAAACGTGATCAGTCCGGATTTCGGTTGACCCGACCCGGATTCAAATATATTTTTATTTTTCAGATAATAAACAACAAGATATTAATACAAAAATCGGAAATTCATTCGAACCGGTCGAATCGACCCGACCGAAACGGTGACTCCGACCCGAGTCGGATACTTCAATCCGAATCAAATTCTTTCCAAATTTCGGGTAACCAACAACACAATATAAACATACAAAAAAAGCGGAAATTAACCAAACCGGGGTCGACCCGACCCGTGTCGATGACCCGACCCGAATCGATGTTTTTTCAAACCGAATCGATTTTCTCCAAATTACGGATAACCAACAACACAATATAAAATACAAAATTCGGAAATTTATTCGAACCGGTCGACCAGGCCGAACGATGACCCCACCCGATTTTTCTCTAAATTTCGTGTACACCAACAACAAAGTAAAGCATAAAACTCGGAGATTTTCGTCCGACAAGGGTGACCCGACCCGGATTGTGACCCGACCGGAAATAAAACCACCAAAACAGATATGAAACCACCAACGAATCAAACCCGATACCACCAACAAAAGTACCAAAACCACCAACAAAAGCAAACCGGAAACCACCAACAAGAGTAAACCGGAACCCTCATTTTCGGACTTAGGACCTCAAACCCCCCCCCCCAAATCGACGGTGGTGTGGGGTGGCGGCGAGGTGACGGTAGTGGGTGAGTTGGTCGGCGACGTGAGGTCGCGGGTATGGGGGCTGGTTGGTGTCGGCGTCGTGGTGGTGATGTGGGTGTAGGGTCGCGTCGGGGTTAGGGGGTCGGGGGTGTGCGGCGACGGCGACTTGGGCAGGGGTGTGGGGGTGTGTGTGGTTGAGAGAGATGTGTTAAGGGTGTGGAATGGAAAATGTTTTTAGGGTTATGAGTCGGGGGAATAAAAGGGAAAGGGAATTGGGTATTGGGCCGATCCGGGTGGGCTTTTCGTTGGGCCTGGGTATTTGTTTTTTGGGTTGGGGAAATAAAATGGGTGATGGGTTGGGCTTGGACGAAAATGGGTTTTAGTTTGGGTTGGGTAGGAATTGTTTTGGGGGGAAATGAAAAGGGTTATGGGTTTAAAAATATAAAAAGAGATTTTATTATATAAAAAGAAAGCTTTGCAAAATTTATAAATTGTAAAGATGACAATATGATAAAATATAATATTTGCGAAATGCTTGATGCTTAAATAAAAAATAAAAATGCAAGGCCGTTTTGCGAAAAATAAAATAACATATAATATTAGGATAAAAGTATGATTATGATATAAAAATGCAAATGACAATAAAAATGTAAATAATAATAATAATAAATATAATGATATATATACATATATATGCCTATATTTTAAAATTGTTTTAAAGTGTCAAAAATATTAAAAATTGCAAATAAAATCCAAAAGATGGGACAAAATTGGGTGTCAACAGCCGTGATACATACACTTGGATTAAATCCCCCGGACGCAAATATGTATATGGACACCGGTGTTGTCACGACCCAAACCGGAGGGTCATGACGGGTACTCGAGCCTTACCTGTCGAGTACCACCTATCATACAGTCAACATTTAATCATAATTAATCACGGCCACAAGGGCCATCACCCAGTACCCTGCTGACACATAGAAACTATACACTGGAAAGTAACTATGTAAAATCTTAACCAGAAAGCCCAACTTATATATATATTCATACCAAGGCCGACAAGGCCATACATGACTACTACACACATGACACCTTCTACAAGCCTCTAAAGAGTACATGACATCACAAGGTCAGGACAGGGCCCCGTCATACCCATATACACATGTAAAAATTACCGTACCAAGATTTGACTGACACTCCGAAACAAAGGGAATGCTCCAATATCCCCTGAGTCAGCAACTTACTAATGCAGATCGTCGCCTTGCCTATGTGAATCTGCGGGCATGAAACGCAGCATCCTCCGACAAAAGGGACGTCAGTACGACTGATGTACCGAGTATGACAGGCATGAGAAATAGCATAACAGAGACATAAAAATAAACTGAAACAGAAACTGCCGATAGCAACAACCGACAGAAACAGTTGACAACAACAACCGATAGAAATAACCGACTAATAGTAAATGGCCTCTAAGGGCCACAATATTTCTAAATGTCATGCACAATGTGGTATATATATATATATATATATATATATATATATATGCGTATATAACGCTATTGGCCTCATTGGGCAACTTCCTCCCCATAACAACCTTTGTGGGCATCATTTTATATCAGCCTCTGTGGGCATAATCATTACCATATCCCAGCCGATCAGGTGGTCTGCATATCCCATTTCCCATCCCCAATATATGGTCCAGGGTAATAGATGAATAAAATGCATGAATGACAATAAAACATTATGAGTTTATCCGAGTGACACAATATTTTTGTACATTCGGCTAACATTGAAAATATTAACATCTTTCTCGTAAACCTCAATAAGGATTTAGAAAAATATTTAGACATGCTTTTAACATAGGAATCAATAATAGGAACATCCTTAACTACTAAGAGCAGAATAATTTATGGAGTAACATTACGTTTACGTTTCGTTCGTAGAACATGCCAAAAGAAAGAAATGATTTTGCCTTAACATACCTCAATTGTTTAGATTCAGAAAATAGTACAACGAACCAACCGACCTTAAGTTAGTCTCAATAAGTGGAGAAATCCTTAACTTGCAACCTAAAGTTCTTAAAATTCTAGTTGAAATCTTTTATCTCAAAGACGTAGGAGTTTGGTATAGGATATGATTATTTGTTGAATGTTTGGTATATGATAGGATTACATTTTGCAGCTGATGGTTTTAACCCATCAATTTTTTTAGGAAATGAGATAATGCTCCCCCCTAACGTGTAACCCCCACTTAACATGCATGCCACCACTTAGTTTCACTTTACCACGTGTCACCACCTAAACACCCTAAATAAATAGTCATTTAGGTGATTCACTTGAACGTTACACGTAATATTCCTACTAGTCTTGTCCCCCACTATAATTTATCAATTAGCCGATCCTTATTGTAAATTAGCAGATCATTGTTTGTCCCACTTGATAAGTCCTAAATTAATTCGGGACCGCATCCTTTTATATACCAAGCTATTTATTTGCATATGTCTAGATGCTTAACCCATCGCCTGAAAGTACTGGGTGTTACAAGTGTTATTTCTCACATGACATCCGCACAAGGTAATCTCTCGTCTTATTTCAATTTGAGCAAAAATCGGGGCATAGTTATTGGTAATGGTCATTCAATTCCAATTCGTGGTTATGGTCACTCAATTTGTCTCCCCCGCATCCATCTATAGTCTTGAAAAATGTCCTTCATGCCCCTCACTTAATTAAAATTTAGTGTTTGTCCGAAAATTCACAACTAATAATTGGGTTTATGTTAACTTTGACCCTTTTGGATTTTCTGTGAAAGTTTTCACGTCGGAGATACCTCTAATGAGATATAATAGTCGGGGAGAGCTTTATCCAATCACCACCACCACTTTCATGAGTCCAGCCTCACTATGAACCATTTGCCGCTCTAGCACCTTCCTTATGGCATGCACGTCTGGGTCATCCGGGTTCGTATGTTATTTCTTCTCTTAAAATATTACTTTTATTGATTGTAATAGTACTCATAGTACTCATATTTGTCCTTCTTGTTCTCTAGGGAAACATGTTATATTACCGTTTGTAGCCTCTGCCTCAAGCACGTTGATGCCTTTTGACATTATTCATAGTAATTTATGGACATATCCCGTTTTGAGCTCTTTGGGCCATCGTTATTATGTGTTATTTTTGGATGATTATTCTAATTTTTTATGGACCTTTCCTTTGTCTAAAATGTCTCAACTTTTTTCCACATTCTTAAAATTCATAGCTTTCATCCGAACCCAATTTGAACAGAAAATTAAAAACATTCAATGTGATAATGGAAGGGAATATGATAATGGGCCGTTTCGGAAATTTTGTGACACTAATGGCATAGTTTTTTGGTTTTCTTGTCCTCATACGTCCTCACAAAATGGAAAAGTCGAACGTAAAATTCATACCATTAATAATATTGTCCGCACTTTACTCGCCCATGCTTCATTACCCCCATCTTTTTGGCATCATGCATTACAAATGGCTACTTACCTCATTAACATACTTTCTACAAAAGGATTAGCATATCAATTTCCTTTATAAATTATTTATCATAAAGACCCTTCATATTCTCATCTTAGGGTGTTTGGGTGTTTGTGCTGTCCACTTTTTCCGTCCACTAGAATTAATAAACTTCAAGCATGTTCTACCGCTTGTGTGTTTTTGGGTTATCCGTCTAATTATCGTGGTTACAAATGTTTTCATTTATCTTTTAATAAAATCATAATTAGTCGCAATGTTATTTTTGATGAAACCCGATTTCTGTTTGCTAAATTGTATAATTTCGTGTCTAGTTTGTATATTTTTTTTGGATGATGGACCCTCACTGTATATCATCCAATAGTGGGGCCAATATTCCCGTGACTCATCTCCGCAGGCATGTCCACTGCCTTCTTGCCAGAATAGTCTCGATATCGGTCCACAGTCTCGTTCACTGCCCAGTCCAGTTTTAGCGTCTCAACCAGCAGGCCCACTGCCTACCGGCCAAATAAATTCTTCTTTTGGCCCACATATTTCTAGCCCACTTCCTGTTTTACATGAGCCTGTTTCAGTTGGTCCAGTTTCAGCTTCTCACCCAAGCAGGCCCACTGCCTACTGGCCTATTACCTCTGTCCGCAAATCTACTTTTCCAGCCAGCAGGCCCACTGCATGCTGGCCACTCCAGTAGCGTTCCGACACCGTCCCCGGTTCAGTCCACTTCTATTTCGAGTCAAGGGCCCGTTACTCGTAACCAACATGGTTTTTTTAAACCTAAATGATATTTTAATCTAAATTCTAATGTCACTAAATCACCCATACCACGTAACCCAATGTCTGCCCTTCATGACCCGAATTGGAAAATAGCCATGGATGATGAATATAACGCTCTTATTGAAAATAAGACGTGGGAGTTGGTGCCCCATCCACTTGGTATCAATATTATTCATTATATGTGGATTTTTACTCATAAAGAAAATTCTGACGATTCTTTTGAGCGGCATAAGGCCCGTCTTGTAGGTGATGGTAAAAATCAACAGGTTGGCATGGATTGTGGAGAGATATTTAGTCCAGTAGTCAAACCGGCCACCATTCACACTATTCTCAGTCTAGCTCTCTCGAAAGCATGTCCCATTCATCAGCTGGATGTGAAAAATGCTTTCTTACACGGTGATCTTAAGGAGACAATATACATGCATCAGTCCTTGGATTTTAAGGACCCCAATTATTCTCACCATGTCTGTTTGCTGAAGAAATCCTTGTACGGGCCTGGTATAGGAGGTTTGCAGATTATGTGTCTACTATTAGATTTTCTCACAGTAGGTCTAATCATTCTATATTCATCTATCGTCGTGTTACTTCTCTACCATACTTAGATGATATTATATTGACTGCCTTTTCTGATAATCTGCGCAGGTCTATCATGTCCCTTCTCAGTTCAGAATTTGCTATGAAAGACTTGGGGCCCTTGAGTTATTTTTTTTGGTATAGTTGTCACTCGTCATGCAGGTGGTCTGTTCTTATCACAGAAGAAGTATGCGACTGAGATTATTGAGAGATCTAGCATGTCATCTTGTAAGTCCTCTTCTACTCCAGTTGATACCAAACTGAAGCTGAGTGCTAATTCTATCACACCGTATGAGGATCCCACCCACTATCATAGTCTTACAGGAGCTCTTCAGTGTCTTACTTTCACGAGACCCGATATCACTTATATAGTATAACATATGTGTTTATTTATGCATGATCCGAGGATTAAGCACATGCACGCGCTTAAACGCATTATACGATACATACAGGGCACACTTGATTATGGTTTGCATTTATATCCACTCTCCGTCTCTACTCTCGTGTCTTATACAGATGCCGATTGGAGTGGATGTACAGCTACCAGACGTTCGACATATGGTTATTGTATGTTTCTTAGTGATAACTTGGTCTCTTCGTCGGCAAAACGCCAGTCTACTTTATCGTGATCCAGTGCGGAGGCCGAGTATCGAGGGATAGCCAATGTGGTGTCTGAGTCATGTTGGCTGCGTAATCTTCTATTAGAGCTTCACTTTCCTATTCAGAAAGCTACCTTGGTATGCTGTGATAATGTTAGTGCAATCTATCTCTCTGGAAATCCAGTCCAACATCAACGCACTAAACATATAGAGATGGATATTCACTTTGTTCGCGAAAAGGTAGCTCATGGATAAGTACGTGTCTTGCATGTCCCTCACGGTTCCAAATTGCTGACATCTTTACTAAGGGTCTTCCCTTGGTTCTATTTGAAGATTTTAGAAACAGTCTCAACGTACGACAACCGCCCGCTATGACTGTAGGGGTGTGAAAGACAACGTGTTTACACGGATGCAAACCATGTATATCACCTATTCCTACCTTGTATATAATTTACCTTATATGTATAATTATTACAAGTGTAATTATGGTATTAGCCTTGTATTAGGAAAATATATTAGAGTTGTATTAGGAAAATATAGATTTAATTAATGTATATCATGTATATATAGAACTCTTCATTAATGAAAATAATCAAGGGATTATTCTCTTTCAAAAACGATAATTATCTCTTGAAGTGTGGCTGCGACCACAAATCTAGCCTTCAAGAATGAGCAGAAACCGTCCAACTCGATCGTACTCCAGTTCCACGGTCTGCAGTCTTCTGCTATGTAACCTAATTAGCCTTTGGACAGAGAATACTTGTGTGGGCAAGTATTACGGCTCATGAAAATGTGTCACTCTTAGGGCTGAAAAGCATTCTATTTATAACCACGTTTTAGGATTAGGGTGTAAACCCTAGTCCAAAATGTGTGGGCTTGCTTTTCCCCTAAGAATATTATTTTTTAAGTCCAAGAATAATTAGGCATAGCAGAGACCACATATTTAATAACGAGACTTCCAATTGCGGTATTAATTCGAAATATGAATGAATTAATCCTACCACAATAAATTACATATTATTCCACTAAAACATGTAATTGCACTCCTGAGTTTAATTTCAAAATATTTATTAAATCTTATTTAACTCCCCATGTTAAGATTACAGATCCCAATCAATTAAATTAAATTACTGATAATTTAATTTATTGATTAATTAAATCCTTTATACTTCTGCTTAACTTATTTTATGTGACAGATACAAAATCCACCTATAGGGTTTTCACATGAAAACTTATAAGCATCCATAAAGGGGTTTCATCAATTTCAAAGCCGAGACATAGATTTTATCAACTAATTATTATTTCTCAAATGTTATTTGTTACTATCCAACCTATCAGATACATTGACTCACAATATAGTCATACCTTTTGATAAATCAAAATAATAAACAAATCACATTGATCATGATAATCATATCAAGATTAAGAGTATAAGTACATTTAATGAGCTAGAGAGATTGTTTTGCATATTCAGTACAAAAATACTTATCTCTACTTGATTCGTTCAATACACACAAAATGTACTAGCATAAGAAGTCGGAACTAACGTTCCCATAATGAAGATACATTATATTTAATCTTGTGCTACAATCATACGGACAGTTTTGTCCAATTTCCATCTTGTGTGAACATGAATTTAATACTTATAAGAACCGATGATTTAATCTTTCGTGTATAAGCTAAACTCTATACACTAAATCATCTACTATATAAGTAAAAGACACATAGACTAATATATGATCTATATGAATTGAATAAACCATTGTTCTATAATAAATATTATATTCAAACACATAATTAATTGTATATATCCCAACAGTGGTATCATAGATTCATAGTCAATTTCTTTCAAATGTACGTTGAGATAATATATTAGGTCATATATATTCCAATTGGAGCTCAGGTGGCCAGGTGCACTTGACTAGAACTGTTATTATCAAATCATCAAATAATTGAGCTGCCACGTTTATACCATTTTCGTCGTTATTCATTATAGTTACTCGTTATCTACTTCTACTACTAATATATAAGAAAATTAGTTGGTGTTTACTGGAAATTGATTGCAGGAAGTGAAAGTTAATCTTATTATCACATATTATTGTGTGCCTAGGATGACATGCTATGATTTGTTAAAGAAAATTAAGGTGTGTTTATTCTCCAAAATTTAAATTGTTCTCGAAATAATGCGCTCGATAAAAAATATTTACTTATCTCAAGGGTAGCTGTGGTGGGCATCGAGGGGACTGGTGGTAGAATGGTAAAGTTCAAGAGAAGGTGGAAGCGAAGAAAGCAGCGTATGCGAAATTGGTAGAAAGCAAGGATGAGGTGGATCTCACTATGGATGAGGCCGTTTGGGCGATCAAGAATTCTAAATCTATAACTACCAGGATGACACCTTATCGGCTAACCTATGACCAAGATGCAGTGTTGCCGTTGGAAATTAATGTTAAATCATTACGGGTGGCCAAAAAGAACTCTCTCAGTTTAGAAGAGTATCAACAAGCCATGCTAATGGAGTTAGAACAACTAGATGAAAATCGATTGATGGCTCTAGAAAAAAATTGAAGCCGGTAAACGTAAAATGGCTAAAGCATACAACTAACATGTTAAGCCTAAGAGGTTTTCCGAAGGAGACTTAGTTTGGAAAACCGTTTTGCCGATTGGGATGAAAGGTCTTAAATTCGGCAAATGGTCACTAAATTGGGAAGGAGCTTTCGTAGTAAGCCAACGGATCGCCGTCAACGCATATCGACTAATAAACATGCGTGACGAAGAAATGGACAGGAATGTAAACGACAAATATCTAAAAAAATACTATCATTCGATTTGAGGCATGCATGAATAAACGACTGCCACAGACCGGTTGCCTGGTCACAAAATATAAAGTCACTTCTGTCACACGCCTGTGTCGTAAGGTTGGTCGCACTGCTTAGACGAAGGAACGCCATCCCAAGTGATCAAAAGATAATGACCCATCAAATTTACGGGGTTTACTATAAATTTGCTCAAGAACGCCGAGAGCAATGTTGAAGTTAAAAGGTGAGATATGGACTCCCACATTCAAGGAAACCAAGCACAAAAACATAGACACCGCACATATCCGAACCCGGCGTTACAGCGGGAATCAAATCTCGACAGTGCGGAGGCATCAAAAGGACCCAAGTGTCTCTATTCGGCTTCAGTGACCGACTTCACTCGGTCTAATTGACCCGAACAGTGAGCGACCTTAGTCGGACAAGTACGAAGGTTAGCCGAACAACGGCCGCCTGTGAACCAGTCACAAGTAAAAAAGAAAAACACGGTTTATCGGGCTGAGGTACTGAAACAAGAGAGAATCACCTCCTGCCGGCCCGTTGTACGGAGTCAGAACCAGCTGGTCATCAACAAAGGCCAAGGCATGGGTCAGGTCACTATCAGCCAGAATGATTTGTCTTGATCTCAGAAATAGAACAGATGAAGCCATTGTTTCCGACTAAGAAAAGGGTCAAAGATTAGGTGAAAAACCTATGGGGGGGGGATACTTAAATAACCTTCAAAGGCGCGGTTGAGAGTAATTTATCATTTTCAAAAGCATGACCGAAAGTCATCAGAACCAATTCATGGTAATGCATACACCTCGGTTGAAGGGGAAACCCAATTCAGAAGTAATTATCATTGCATGCACTGTAGACAAGACGATTGAAGTGACATGCGTGACTGTTAGACTGAAACGACGGCTACTTTCGGATACATCAACTCAACAGTCATACTCGAGTTAATGTAGGGGGATAATTGTTAACACTAAAAAATAATTGAAGTGTTTAGCCGAATTCACTAATAGCTGAACTATTCCGGAGCTTAATTTACTCCTAGCCTTCGACTACAAGAACTTCATCAGCTACTAAGGCATCGTAGCCGAAGTTGTCAATTAGAGGTACGATTGGGACCCACTCAGATGCAGATGCCTCAACGATCAAGTCAAAAGGGTTACAGACCCCTAAAAGCGGTAACGACCAACAACAGCTAAAAGAAAGGGCCATTATCCGAGCAAGAAGAGTAGAGGGCAAGAAAGTCGACACCACTTTCCCCATAGTCAACCGTTGAGCTTAGTGGGTGGTCAACATAGTGGGGGGGGGGGGAGGGGCACGTTTGTACAATTTTTTCTTTCTTTTGTACTATAAATATTCATTCTTTGTATATAGACAGGACACACTCAATCAAACACATCAAAAATTTATCTATCTTTATCTTTTATCCTTTACTTACTCGATTGTATTCATGTTTCTTACCTCTTAGTTTACCATAACCACCGTCCTAATGCTTTCTGGAGTAGTTGGGGAATCAATTGCTGGAGATTAGAGTTCCGTTTTCAGCCCAAATCGCTTAAGTTAAGGAATCAATTTGTCTCCCGATTTCATCAGCTGATACAACGGCAGATAGCAGAATAGGGGCCGAGAACACCTTCCTAACTGTTAATTGTCCAACACAATTTCACTTCAACGAATTTTGTTTTGGTATTTATACATCTTATTATTGTAAATTTTATTGTACGAACGCGCTTCTGTCTCAAAAAACAAAAATTATGACACGATTTTTCAATAATTTTCATAAAGTTTTGTTTTCACCACTTTCTTTTGTAATTCACATTTAATATTCTCCGGTAACTGGTATATCGAAAGGATCTCAATTGAAGTATGTATGAGCTGTTGGGCCCGTGCTAAGCACGGGCGCTTCCCCTACTATATATATATATATATATATATATATATATATATATATATATATATATATATATACCATCAAATTAGACTTATTGTAATTCCTATCTCTCAACGTGTGGACTCGAAGAAGACAATTTGAAATATTACAATAATTCAACAATTCTCCTACTCTTTTCATCTAGAAAGATGTCATTACTTCTATGAAACTGACCCTATGATAGGTGAGATGTTCTTTTGGTGCCAACATAAACACGCTTTTATGTAGGCGATATCAATTTATTATCACAATTAGTTTGTAAATAAGTTCCGATCTATGACTATATATATATTGGTTTTGAGGTATTACTGCGTATTAGAAGTTTAACTTTTACTTTGTATTGTTTTTCAACCAAACCAAGCCTATCTTGTGCTACATTTCATGTTTATGAATTTCAACTTTCAATATACGGTGCTAAATTTTCATCCATATGAGACCTTCGAACTCCACCAGCATAGCGTGTTGGGTTTCAGTACTTGTAAACTTTGAAATTCAACATCAATTGCTGGAATTGTTCCGTGCTTTAATTAAGTATATTTTTGTCCAAAATTTTTTCCATGTCAAACTAGTGGCTAAACGATAATAACTTTTAAAATAATGGTGATACTTAATTAGTAAGTATTAAAAGTGGCTATATACCAATTTCATATCCTAGTTATATAAAAATGACATCATGGTTTTGAAAGGGTAAATTAAAAAAGCTGAACTTATATATGCACGACAATTTTTTTTTTATATTACTCACTCTACCTCTATTTATGTGGCACATTTAGATTTTTGAAAGTTAATCAAGTTTTTCTTCTATCGAAATTTTCTTATATTTTACATATTTTAAGTTGTTAATTATCGTGTTTATAATACCTTTTACTTAGTTTCCAAATATATAAATTTTATTTCAAAAACTTAAAATTTCTATGTCCGAATTCACGGTCAAAGTTTAGGAGTTTGAATCTCAGTGTCACAAAAATTAGGACAAAAACAATATTAAATTATTCAAAAATAGTTTTGATAAACTCTTCATAGAAAGTGAAATTTGTAATTAAAAAAAATCAAGAAAGAGAGATAATGATAAAAGCACACCTAAACTATCACTTTTTTCGCGAGTTTTACACACAAACAATCAAATATATCATTTTCCCTACGTGAACTATCACTATATATGTATTAAAACATAACTTAAGTACTCAATTACCCATTGTTCCCTTTTTCTACCTGAAAATTCTAAATCCTATCAAGTAGGAAAGGTAATAATTAATAATTGCGGTATATTTTAATATATAAATGAGGTGTATTTTAATATATAGATAGCGATAATTCATCTAAAAAATGAAACACCTCATAGTTGAAGTGTAAAACTCCTCAAAAAAGTGATAATTTTGTGGTTTTGACCATTACCTCAAATAAAAGGAGAAAGTCGTCTCTTAGAACTTAGGACTCGTTTGGTTTGATTGGAGAATAATTATCATATGCTTGTGTGGATAGCTACTGAAAGGGTGTATGGCACACGAAGGAAGAAGCTAATCAATCAGAATTGAGACAGGGAGGAGTTATTTCATATTTAATGTGAAATAAAAATAATGTTACATTATCAAAATAACTAATTTCAAAATTAATTATCCAAATTTTTTATCCCAATCAAATTTATAATTCGTCCCAAATTTAATTCCAAAATTAAAATTTTTATTCTAATTAAATATAAAATAAATTCATTACAAATTTAATTACGAAATTAATTACGCTATGTCACTCGTACCAAACTAGCACCTTTTGTTATCCTCAACGGCTCCAAGTATTCCATCTTCCATAGTCTAAACTCACACCTCATTCACTCCTCAGTCAACCCAATTTCCCAATAAAGGTACTTGCTTTGTTATAATTAATTGAAATTCTTGAGTTTTCTTTAAATTTACTAATTTTTGGTTTGTGGGGTTTATTTTTGTTAAGGGTTTCTTGATTTAATTAACCATTCTTGATTATTGTTTTTGAAGATATTGACCAAATTTGCTTGTGGGGTTTCTTGATTTTTAGCTCAAAAAGCAATGGCAACAACTCAACTGACAACATCATCTATATCTGCTAAGGGGTTTGTATCCTTTGAAGGGCTTAGGTCTACAAGTAATGTAAAGATTGCATCTTTTACTCCCTTGAAACAGAATGGAAGGTTGTTTAGTGGACTTGTTGTTAAAGCTGCAACTGTTGTCTCCCCTAAGGTATATAATTTGGTTTGTTTACTCTGCTGTTCTTGTTTTATTGCATTAGTTTAGTTAGCTATATAATAGGTGAATAGCTAGGAAGAATTATTGTGATGTGTTTTTTCTGCTCCCTAATAGGTTGCAAGTGGGCGGAGCTAGGGGCTGCTTTGCTGAAATATTTCACTATATATAAGGGGTCAAAACCATTTCTTGTGTATAAATAGTAGATTTTGAATCCCGTTGGGTTCGTCGTGTATTTACTTCTTTATTTCATTAGTTTAGTTATGGCTTATTCACTTTGGTTATTTTCATTTTCATAATGCTTTGAATTTCTTGTCCTTATCTGATATGTTCTTATGCTTATGCTTTTTTTGTGCCGAGGGTCTTTCGGAAACCACCTCTCTACCTCACAAGGTAGGGCTAAGGTCTGCATACACTCTACCCTCCCCAGACCCTTGTGGGATTTCACTGGGTATATTATTGTTGTTGTTGTATTTCATTAGTTTAGTTATCTATAATAGCTAGGAATAATTAGCTTTATTGCTCAGGAAAGTTGGCTTCTTCTTCATTGTCTAGTTATTGCAATTAAAAAGTCAGTTTTAACTTGTGACTTGTGAGGAGCTAAGCCACTTACTTTCGCCAAAATTGGATTGGTAAAGTAAGCTACTAACTAATTTGAGATAACTGCTCTGATGTGTTACTGAGTTGCTCTCCCATGTATTTGGTTAAACTGCACGACTAGTTTGTAATTGGGCTTGCTCCATAGGGTGTTTTCTTCCTCGTCAAAAGAGTTATGATTCTTATCTTTCATAGCCTGAATAAATAGCCTTTATCTTATTTCTAAACCAAAAAGAATCAAACTGAGCATTGGGTTTCATCAGCTGGTCAGTATTGGCATTAAACGCTCTCTTACCTAAATGAGGGGATGCATATTTTTCGTTTTAAGCATTCTCTTTTTTAAAGTATTGGTTAAATTCTTGTATCTAGTGTTTTTCTTACCGCCAAGCTATGTCAATTGCAATGCATTAAGGGCCATTTGGTTCAAGGGATTAGGTGGATTATCCTGGTATAAATTTTGGGATTAAATTTATCCCGTGTTTGGTTTTGGAGGTATTAGCTAAAAGCAATATTATTTTTATACCAAAATCTAGGTATAACTTATCCCATATAGAAGGTGGATCGATCATCCAAGTTATAATCGTAGAATTATAATCCTGGGGTATCCTGGTTTTAAACCAAACGGCACCAAAGTGTTTCCTTTGTTGTTTTTGCAGGAAAGTTTTCACTTTTATCTGTTTCCTTATTTGCTTGTTGTTGTTCATGCAGTACACCTCAGTTAAACCTTTGAGTGATAGAGTTCTGGTGAAGATTAAGATTGCAGAGGAAAAAACTGGTGGTGGTATCTTACTTCCAACATCAGCACAGTCAAATCCACAAGGAGGTGAGGTTGTTGCTATTGGGGAAGGTCGTTTAATTGGGAAGAATAAAGTGGAATTTAGTGTGAAGGTAGTTTCATAATTAAGTTACGTATTCAACCTTGGCTTGTATCCGTGGCCGATCATTTTTCTAATTTTTTTTTATTTGTGTAGACTGGTACCCAAGTGGTGTACTCAAAATATGTGGGAACCGAAGTGTTGTTCGATGGATCAAAGCACCTTATATTGAAAGAGGATGACATTGTTGGTATTCTTGAGACAGATGATATCAAGGATTTGCAGCCCTTGAATGATAGAGTTCTAATCAAGGTTTGTTATTATCTCACTTTATCTCCTCATTTAACAAAATGAGCCTTTTTTTTGGTCCTAAGTCTAAAAAAAATTTCAAGTAGTTTTTGCTAACCGAGTTGCAATTTGAAATTCTGGCTTCATTCCCATGTTTTCTCTTGCTCTTTTTGATATTGCGTATCCCTCAAAGTTTCTATTTTTTGACAAGTGAGGGTAGCTCAAGTGGTTGAGCACCTCCACCATCAACCGGTAGGTTGAAGGTTCGAGTCATGCTGGAGGGTAAGGGAACACTATTGATCCTCCTGTCCCGGTGGGGTGGGGTGCAAAAGAAACGGTGTCTTTTAATGTCCCTTTGGGGACATCTGATAAAAAAAGTTATTGTCCCTTTGGAAGTTTGGCTTCATTTCCCCCTTCTTACTCTTTGTCTTCTAATGAGTAGTCTGGTCATCACATTTTTTATCAGGTGGCCGAGACTGAGGAAAAAACTGCTGGAGGATTGTTTTTGAGTGAGGCCACAAAGGAGAAGCCTTCGATTGGCACGGTAAAAATTATGCACCCTGCAGTTCAGCTAGTATTTGTACTCCCATTATTATGTCCACAGTCAATTTCTCTGTCTGAGATTACATCTTCCCCTGGTCAATGCTTTAATATTTTGTTGAAAGGATATACTTTTTATACACTGAGGACTCAGGGTTGTTTGGAATAATTAATTCCAACATAAAATCCTGCATAAGATTATACAAGAGAATACAGTGTTTGGTTGGATGCATAAGGAAAATATGGCTGCATAACTAATATAAGGTTTGGTTGGCGGTATTAAATATACATACATTAAGTTATGCGAGTGTCGATGAATTATTTTATGCGGGACAGAATGCAGAATAGGAATAAGTGTATTAGCATTCAGGGTTTGAACTATTTAAAGTCAAAAATGCCATTTCAATGTTAATAGTTCATGTATAACAATTTCGTCACTATTAATCATTGCATAACAATCCCTTCAAATTCAAAATGAAGGAATAAATTTATGTTTCTCTATGGCCTCCTCGTCGTGAGACATTATGGTTAGGTCGACCCCGGTAACAAAGAAGGAACCTGTAAAACTTAGGACCCACCATGATAAAATGCCCCTCATGATGGAGCAATGACTTTGAGCTTTGATAAAGTATGGCGCATTAGCGATTATTAATCCCCGTGTAAAGAATCTCTGCATTATAATACCCGTATACCTATGAGTGAACCAAGCGACATAGTTTAACATAGGGTAGTATGTTACTAGTATTACTTTTTGTGAAAGGTTGCCTTCAGTTATCTTTTAGGTGACCTGACGTGAAAAACATAAAATAGTGTAAAGAAGTTAGACTTGTTGAAATATGTTACCTTTTCTGTGGTTGGTTGGACAGGTAGTAGCCGTTGGACCCGGTCCTCTCGATGAGGAAGGAAACAGGAAATCACTTTCAGTATCTCCTGGAATTACAGTTTTATATTCCAAATATGCTGGCAATGACTTCAAAGGAGCTGATGGCTCTGATTATATCACTCTAAGAGCATCTGATGTAATGGCTATACTTTCATAGATGTATTATATAACAATTCATTTTCATACAGTATAGTATAGAAAAGAAGAGAATGATGTACCAGTTTGGATAAAACTCTTGCAAATTAATAATGAATATCAAGTATAGAATCCGATTTTGTAAATGATATTTTTTCCTATCTTTTGTTTGCAAAAATCGAACTTTTTTTGGTGTGCTGTTGTATATGTAGGAAAGATGGATATATGAAAATATATGACTTAAAATTAGAAGAATTAACCAAAATATTCGTTCATCCAACCGTTTAAACTAAAAACGGGTGGATATAAAATATGTATAATCATGTATATCGACTTGAAAAATATTTATATGAAGATCCCATGGTTTGATGATGTTTGAGGTGGTCTGTGTTGGAAAGGAAGAGCAACGCTCCTCAATAAGGATTAATTACAATAGTCGTTTAACCAACTGTTTAAATTAAAAAAACCGGTGGATATGTAAATATGTATAACCCATGTATATAAAGTGTATAATTATATAATATTTTGAATAATCTTTGAAGTGAAAATCCCCCCCCCCCTTTTTTTTTTTATATCCAGCTTCCTGGCTTACGCCAGACTATTCATAGAGATAGTAATCCCGGTCACTTAGCACTACTATCTAGTACCAGTAAATCGCAAGATGTGCCTGAATGACCAGAGTAACAAATTGCTCCCACCAGGATTCGAAACCACGCTGCAGACCTCCAGCTAAATTTTAAATTTTCACATTTGCCATCCAGCTATGTCCGAAGACTCGTTGTTTGAGGTGGTTATGTTGGAAAGGAAGAGCAACGCTAAGGATGCACGGAATAAGTATTCAGTCCAAATCTTCTTCGATCTATTTGAATTATGAGGAGCTCGAGCACTACTATATCAATAATAAACAAAGACTTTAACATGAAAAACCTCTTCAAAGTATACCTACTATTTTTTCGCAATGTGCCACATCTAATCCTTCCGTTCCAATTTATATATTAATATTTCTTTTTAGTATATTTTAAAAAATAATACTAATGTTTTATAAAATAATTTAACATGATAAAGTTTTATAGTTATAGAAAATTTTCAACATTTTTTTCATTTTGTTTACCTTATTATCTTGTTGTTGTTACTGCTTATTATTACTGCTACATTTTCTCTCGTCTTGAATCGAGGATATATCAAAAACAACATCCTTATCTTCATACCCATCTGGTTGGCTTTTACCTCATATGTTGTGAAATATTTCAACATATTCCATATCACAAATTTTAAAAATATTATAATTTTTGTAATTTGTTACTCCCTTCATTTTATAATAAATGGTGTTTTAGATTTTTTATTTTGTTTCACAATAAGTGATCCATTAGAATTTTAAGAAAAAAATGATATAATTTTTTAAAATTACCCTTATTTATATAATTAAGAATCATTAAATAATTTTTTTATCTAGATATTAATTAGGATTAAATTAATAAAAATATTTATAATTTTTGTTAAGAGCGAGTAATTTCTCAAGGACTAGGGAGTACTAAAAAGAAAACATCTTAGAACCTTCTAGGGTTTCGTTATCCTCAACGACTACACATTTTATCTTCGACACTCTAAAACACACACTTCATTCGCTCCTCAGTCCACAGTAGAGAAAAAAACCTCTCTATTACTGTCAGTCTTTCCCAATAAAGGTACTTCCTTTTTTATCATTTGATTGAAATTCTTGAGTTCTTGTCTTTAAATTTACTATATGTTGCTTTTGATGTGCTGTTCTTGTAACACATTTTTGTTGTGGGGTTCTTGATTTAGTTCATATTTCTTTAAAGTTCTTATCTTTTAACTGTTTTTTGCTTCTGGGGTGTTTCTCTTTTACCATTTTGTTATTTTTAGTACTCCCTAGGTCCCAGTTTATGTGTTTATCATTTGACCGGACACCAAGTTTAAGAAATAAAGGAAAATTTTGTTATGTTTACTAAATTGTCCTTATTTTAGTGCCCATTTTAGTTCAGAATTCTATAATTCTTTCACATTGTACGGGAGAGGTGGGGGCTAGCTTCTTCATCTCATCTTCTCCTTTTCCTAGTGGTATTATCGTGTAAACCCCCTGCTCTTTATGTGTGTATTACTATATGTTGCTTCATTTGCTTTGTATCTTGATATTTTGATGTCTTATTTTCCTTACAATCCTGCATCTGACTATTTTCCTTTCGAGCCGAGGGTGTATCGGAAACAGCCTCTCTATCCATAAAGGTAGAGTTATGGTCTGCGTACATCCTACCATCTCCAGACCCCACTTTGTGTGATTACACTGGGTATGTTGTTGTTGTTAATTCTATAATTCTTATCTTCACTTTAACTCGTTTTGCTGGTGGGGGTACTGTTCTTGTAACCATTTTTGTTGTGGGGTTCTTGATTTAGTTCAGAATTATTGAGTCCAACCAATTTCCCAGTAAAGGTACTTTCTTTTTTATCATTTGATTGAAATTCTTGATTTTTTGTCCTTAAATTTACTATCTTTTTGATTCTGTGTGCTGTTCTTGTAAATATTTTGGTTGTGGGGTTCTTGATTTAGTTCATAATTCTTTAAAGTTCTTATCTTTAACTGTTCCTATTTTGCTTCTGGGGTGCTGTCCTTTTACCATTTTTGTTATGAATTGATTTTAGCTCAGAATTATATGGCTCTTGTCATAACTTTTACCACAATATAGTTTCAATTTGCTTGTTTTAGTTGACTTGGGACGGGATTTAAGAAAATAGAGAAGACTTTTGAATCTTACGGTCTTAATGTGTAATGGACTCTTAAATCTTGTGGTCGTAAATATGTCATGTAGTATGTTGGGCGTAAACGAGGGTCTATCGGAAACAACCTCTCTACCTCCCAAGGTAGGGGTAAGGTCTGCGTACACTCTATTCTTCCACACCTCACTTGTGGGGTATGTTGTTGTTGTTATCTTTGGTGTAAAGAGTTACTAAATATAGAAAGCGGCTATAAATAGAAGTGACACTCTTTTTTAAACAAACTAAAAAGGAAAATAAGACAAACAAATTGGAATGGAGAGAGGACTTATATTGCTTGTGGTGGAGAGCTTACTGTTATTTTTAAACATTTATGTTATGGGGTTCCTTGGAGTAACTGGTGAAGTTGCTTCTATTCTATTACGTACAAGTGGGCTTTTCTTTCTGTTATGGGGTTCCTGATTAAATTCAGAATTCTTGAGTTTTTATCTATACTTGCACATTTTTTGCTTCTGGGATCTGAGGATATTGACCATTTCTGTTGTGGGGTTGCTTGATTTAGCTCAGAAAGGAATGGCGACAACTCAGCTGACAGCGTCATCCATTTCTGCTAAGGGTTTTGCCTCCTTCGAAGGGCTTAGGTCCACAAGTAATTTAAAGGTTGGGTCTTTCGCTCCTTTAAAGCAGAACAGCAGATTGTTCCGTGGACTTGTCGTTAAGGCTGCAACTGTTGTAGCCCCTAAGGTATATTATTTGGTTTATTTCCTCTGTAATTCTTGTTTAATTCCATTACTTTGCTCGAACTCTAGTACTTGGATAGTTGAGAAGAATCACCTTGATGGGCTTTTTCGTGTTCCCGAATTGGATGTCGTATGACCATGTCAAATTTTTGTTTGTCAATGTTAATTAGAGTTATTGCTCTTAACATGAGCATTGGGTATCTTCTTCATTCCCCAGTTAGTGTAATTTCAAAGTCATTTAATCTGCTGGGAATAGTTTTAGTAACCACTTACTTTCAACACAAAATTGGATTGGTCAAAGTAAGTTGTGAACTGATTTAAGCTAACTGTTCGATGTCTAAGTAGCTCTCTCACATGCTTGGTTAAGCTAGGTGATGAGTTTTTAACTGGGTTGGCCCTATCTTGTCAAAGAGCTGTAATTCTGATGTTCATAGCGTAAACAAACTAGGTATGGTCTGTCAAATAAGCATTTGAAGGCCAATGATGAATTCATTGAGCATTAGGTTTCATCAGCTGGTCGGTATTGGCTTTTAAGCTCTCTTCTCAAATGAGTGCTCTTTGCACATTCAAATGGTTGTCTGTTGTTCTCTGCATCTCTTAGTTGAAAATGTATTAGTAGGGGTGTTGAATGGGCGGGTTGATCTAAAAAGTGGGTCATAACTCAACCTGCCCAATTCTTGCTAAGTTTTAATTTCTTAGTTTATTCTTTTATAATTTTTTAAGTACCTATTAAGCTAGTTTGTTTCTTTATTATGGCTATATATAACATATCAAATAAAAAAAATGTCTTTTCAAAAATATTTTGACAAAGTTTCTCATGGGTCAATTTTGGGCTACATGTCAGCCCAATTCTCAGATGAGCCGAGATAGGTTGGGCTAAAATGGGCTGAGTGAAGAAATGGGCGGGTCAATGACCAACCAAAATTATAACGGGTTGGGCGAATCATGTTTTCATGGGTTAATTTTGCCACCCCTATGTATTAGTTAAATTCTTGTATCTAGTGGTTTTTAGAGTCTAGCTATGTCAATTGCTATGCATTTAAGGTTCCCTTGTTACTCTCACAGAAAAGTTTTCATATTTATCTTTCTTTATTCTTTTTGCTGTTGTTTGTGCAGTACACTTCACTTAAACCTCTGGGTGATAGAGTTCTGGTGAAGATTAAGACTGCAGAGGAGAAGACTACAGGTGGTATCCTACTTCCAACGTCAGCACAGTCAAAACCACAAGGAGGTGAGGTTGTTGCTGTTGGAGAGGGTCGTACAATTGGCAAAACGACAGTGGAAGTTAGTATAAAGGTAATTGCATAATCAATGACATACTCAACTTGGCTGCTAAGCATGGTTAATCATTTTCCTAAACGGATCTTATTACGTGTAGAATGGTACTCAAGTGCTGTACTCGAGATATGCGGGAACTGAAGTGGAGTTCGATGGATCAAAGCACCTGCTTGTGAAAGAGGATGACATTGTTGGTATTCTTGAAACAGATGACATCAAGGATCTGCAGCCCTTAAATGACAGAGTTCTAATCAAGGTTTGTCATTATTCCCACTTGATTAAATGGTACATGCTCTGTATGATAAATATTTGTACATAATGAGCTGTTTTCCTATTTCAATTTTTCCCCGGAAGTAGTTTTTGATAAATGAGCGTTGCAATATTGGAAGTCTGGCTTCATTTCCATCTCTTAATC
The DNA here is from genome assembly GCA_034509755.1 of Anisodus tanguticus. Lineage (NCBI taxonomy): Eukaryota > Viridiplantae > Streptophyta > Magnoliopsida > Solanales > Solanaceae > Anisodus > Anisodus tanguticus. The sequence continues at coordinate 42,568,779 of CM067558.1, forward strand.
TTCTTGATATTGCACTTGCTTGAGATCTTTTGCTGAGGAGTGCTGATTTGGTTATTACATTTTTTATCAGGTGGCTGAGGCTGAAGAACAAACTTCTGGAGGATTGTTTTTGAGTGAGGCCGCAAAAGAGAAACCTTCAATTGGCACGGTACGAATATGCACCCTGCAGTTCAGCTAGTATTGTTATTATATACTGCCAGTATTATTTCAACATCCAATTTCTGTGTGATATTATATTTTCTTCTGGTCAATCCAATATCTGTTGCTAGGACATATGTTGACTCTTAAAAAATGCCAGTGGGTGCATTCGAATCCACCAATAGTAGTGTATTTGGAGGAGCCGCCACGCACCCACTGTCATTTTTGGAGAGTCCGAGCAGCATAAATTTTTATACACAGAGGGGTAATTTGGTTGATGGTTTGGAACATAAAATCCCACAGGGGAGGAATAGGTTTAGTCCAAATCATATATTCTCAAGAAATCCATTGAATATGTAAAATTTATTAATTTAGAATCCGATAACTTAAAAAGACTAGAATTTCAAATAGTCACATAAGATAAGCAGTGTTTGGTAAGCAGTGTTTAGTTGACCACATAAGAAAAACTAGCCGCATAACTGATGCCTCATTTGTAATGAGGGGATAGAAATATTTAAAGACAAAAATGCCATTTTAAAGTTGGTAATTTATGCATAACAATCACCTCATTATTAATCACTAACAACCCTTCCAATATTAATCTCTGTATAAATAATCCTTGCATTGAATTCTTGTATAAGTATGATGTGAACCTAACAATCCTTGACGGTGCAAGAATTATACTATCGATGCATCTTAACATGTTATAGTTATCTTTTAGGTGACATTATAGTGAAAAACGTCAGTGTAAAGAAGTGAAACTCTTGTTGAAGTGTGTTACTTGTGGTTGAAATAGGTAGTAGCCGTTGGACCCGGTCCTCTTGATGAGGAAGGGAAAAGGAAAGCACTTTCAGTATCTGCTGGAAATACAGTTCTGTATTCCAAATATGCTGGAAATGACTTCAAAGGAGCTGATGGCTCTGACTACATCACATTGAGGGCATCTGATGTAATTGCTGTGCTTCCATAGATGTATTATTATGTAACAAGTGAAATCATGCTCATACCAATATTTGCAGTGTAGTCCAGATAAGAGGAAGAGGAAAATGTTGTACCATTTTGGAATAAAACTTTTGCAAATTAGTGATTACTATCATAGCGTAAAATCCAATTTTGGAACTGCTATTTTTTCTCTAGGTTGCAGAAGTCAAGTTTTGTGCAACAACAAAAGAGGGTAGACTGCTATTTTTTCTCTAGGTTGCAGAAGTCAAGTTTTGTGCAACAACAAAAGAGGGTAGAGTGTACACAAACTTTATCCATATCATATTATGGGAGTAGAGAGGTCCTCGGAAAGCACCCTTCTTATAGTTATAGAGATGAACACGCTTTCACATCTTCTTAATCTTTAAAGAGATAAAAGGCGCGTTCACATCTTCTTAACCCTTATAGAGATAAATGCGCTTTCACATCTTCTTAACCCGAAATGGCTATGGCTGGGGAGAGGAAAGGCAAACTTTATCCATATCATATTATGGGAGTAGAGGTTATTTCCGACTGACTTCGATTAAGTCAAGTTTGTGCGTTCTGTTTAAATGAGAAAATATGCTTGGGATGGTTTTTGTCATAACCTGTATAACATTTTAGATGGCACCTATCGTTGGTAGATGTGAAATCATGACGAGTTTTTGTTGGTAGGTGTTAAACCATAGCGAGCAAACTGTTGGCTGAAGTAGTTCTAAAATCACATTGGGGAAAATTGTATCCAAAGACGAAAATATGATTGATACAACAATCAGGAGAGAATGCTTTTTCGATCCTTTACATTTTTTTTTTAGATTTATGACCCTTTTTTACCTATAAAAGATTTGAAAAAAACACGTAAGAGATTAAAAAAGATATTTTCTTCTATTCAAATTGTAAAAGGTCAAGATTTTCTTCTATTCAAATTATAAAAGGTCAAGAAATCGAATGAGATAAAGTATATGTAGAGTGTGTATAGAGACTATTTTCATTAGACCCTCGACTCACCTATATACTCTTGATGAGATGCAATGGACTCCTCAAAACCACCAAGTCACTGTCTTCCACCTATACCAAAACAGTCTGGGATTTTCTTCAGGTTGTTATGTTTATTTTTATTGTATAATTTGTTGGGATACAATTGTTTTCATATTTATTTTTATCGTATAATTTGTTGGGATACAATTGTTTCAGAAAACGAAAAGTAAGTAACTATTACAATAATAGAAAGGATAAACTAACTATTACAATAAACTGAAAATCAAGAACTTAACCGATTGCTTGTGTGATTCACGGAGTCGAGTGATGACACTCTTTCTTTAAGACAAGATTGCCCCGTATATCTCTTTTATGGTGTTGAGCAATAGTCTCCCAAGATACAACAACAATTTTAAAAGGAAACTCAAGTGTTACTCTTGAATAACTTTGAGTATAGTGACTTTGCTAGAGAGGAAGAAGATGAAATCAGAAAATTTGGAGTATTTTCTAAATGTTGACTAGTGTTTCAATAGAGCCAAATGCCTCAATTTATAATGTAAGGAGAAGACCTCTTAACTAGCCAACTAATGACCTTCAATAGCCATGTAATGACACTTGAATGAGAGATTACATTAAGCCAAATAATGGCTGAATTCATATGACAAATAATGGAAAATCAATGCTCCAAAACCAACCCAAAGGTCAGACTTTTTCCAACTCCCCGTCACAGCATTCTGCCTCTGAAGTGCCACGGCGCTGTGAATTAGCGCCGCGGCTCTAATTAGAGACGGCTGGTGCCACGATGCTTCTCTGACGGTGTGGCGCCGCGGCCCTTCATAGCTCCGCAATGATTTCCGACTCGTTTCATCTTACACTTCGTACACTTCCTTCTTTTACCAATCATTTGACCAATAATCGTCCATAATTCTATGTCTCAAACGTATTAGATACGTACCAATATCTCTTTCACTAATGAAATTTGCTTGGCACTACGTGTGTGGAAACAACATTTCCGACGTGCGGGCTCAATTGTTAGAGTCATAAATTAATGGAATATATTTAATTCCACATTTAATAAATTTTTTACATAATTAATCATACCAGGATTGTATTAGTCTGTTTTAATCAGAAAGAGATTTTGTCATTAACAATATAGAGAACTGAACTTCTAGTATTCCTTTTTTCATGGAGATCATTTCTTAACAAACAATTAAAACAGATGGAAAAAGAGAACCAACAACTATTAAATATGTAAAGGAAATTATTCAGTAATTAAACCCTCACAACATTTTCTTGATTACACAAGACACACTAATTCACATTAAAACCTTAAAACTCCAAACAAACCAAAACACTTGCAGAAAACAAACATACTTGTATTAACCAGAGATATCAATAGCTTTGACCTCAGGTTTCTTCTCTTCTTGTTTCGGAACAGTAACAGTAAGCACTCCATTCTCCATAGCTGCTTTAATTTCTTCCATTTTAACATTCTCAGGCAACCTAAATCTCCTTAAAAACTTACCGCTACTTCTCTCAATACGATGCCATTGGTCGTTCTTCTCTTCTAGCTCTTTACTTCTCTCACCGCTTATCTGTAAAACTCGTCCTTCTTCAATTTCAACTTTCACTTCTTCTTTCTTAATCCCCGGTACATCCACTTTGAATATATGGGCTTCTGGTGTTTCTTTCCAGTCCATTCTTGGGTTCGCGAAAGCAGAGGATGGGGTGTTGGAAAGTGGGAAGGCGTCGAATATGTCGAGGGAAAATGGGTCGAAGATGTTGCTCCTACGATCACCCAAGAAGCTTGGAATTAGAGACATTTTTTGTTGTGAATAAAATGGATGTATAATGCTTGGTTTTTTGCTTTTGATTGTAATTTGTAGTGTTTGATTTTGCTTGATGACGATGATATTTATAGTTGAGTGTCTATCCATTTCGAGTATAATCTAGGATGTTCTTATGCAGCGGATGTCTCTACAATATTCTACACAATGTTTCTAAAAATATTTTAATACTTATCTCTCTCGAACACACTAGAAATGTAATAGGAAATGCATATTTTCGACATAAATTCTTTTGGATTTTTTAATTTCTTTTTAGTGTTTGTTTTGTTATATATTAATATAAAATTTCAAATCAAATACGTGTCTAAATTCTAAACACAATTTCAATCTTTAAAAGTAATAGTTTTAATTTAAATATTTTTCCTCAAATTTTAACCAAATTTATATGTAAACGCCTACTTAATTTTCGTGCAATTCAATATCGATATTTACACTTTAGTGCAATAATATATAGATACCCTCTTGAAATGGCTATTGATCAGGAGGTCATGAATTTGAACAATGAAAATATTTTTTTATAAAAATTTAAGATAAAGTACAATATATCCATATAGTCTAGACTTTCGTCAAATTCTGCACATAATAAGAGCTTTGTGTACTCGCTGTTTTTTTTACTTAATTGTGCTAATACCGTTTGAAAATGTAAACATGCATTTTAAGGTATTATAAATAAATGAAATATTATTTATTGTCTTTTCTGAAAAGGTTAAAAAAAATTTCTAAAATTCAAATGGGTGAGCAATATTATTTAACTCGGGCTACGTGAGTTTCATAGGCGTACGTATTTTATTTCAAAATTTTATTTGATATTAGAACATTAATTGAATAATATTCAGACATTAAGCAATAAAAATGTCTCTAATTCCAAGCTTATTCCTTAATTATTTTCATTAATGAAAGAGTATATATACAATTTACAATTTTCATAATAGAAAAATTTTATTTCTATTCTACTTTCAAAACCTTATTCTACTTGTACAATAATTACACAATTATGGTAAGTGTACAACTCTAATTTAATTACAACTAATCCTACTCAAAATAGTCCACTAAAACCGTGATATACACGGCATGAATATATCGTGTGTATCACGATCATTACAGTCAGTTTATCCGTGTCCTGCCCGTGATATACATGGTGTATATTCCGTGTATATCACGGGTATTTATCACACCCCCGCAGTCATAGCGGGCGGTTTTCGTACGCTGAGACTGTCCCTAAAATCTTCAAAGAGAACTGATGAAAGACCCTCAGTAAAGATGTCTGCAATTTGATATCGTGAAGGGACATGTAGGATGCGTACTTGTCCACGGGCTACCTTTTCGCGAACAAAATGTATATCCATCTCAATATGTTTAGTGCGCTGATGTTGAACCGGATTCCAGAAAGATAAACGACACTAACATTATCACAATAAACCAAGGTAGCTTTGTGAACTGGAAAGTGAAGCTCTAAAAGAAGATTACGTAGCCAACATGATTCAGAGACCACATTAGCCACCCCTCGATACTCGGTCTCTACACTAGAGCGGGATAAGGTAGCTTGTCGTTTGGCAGATCACGAGATCAAGTTATCTCCAAGAAACATACAATAACCAGACGTAGAGCGTCTGATATCCGGACAGCCACCCCAATCAGCATATGTATATGAGACAAGTGTAGAAACCGACGACGGATATAGATGCAAGCCATAATCAAGAGTGCCCTGTAGGATTCGAACAATGAAAATATTTTTTTTATAAAAATATGAGATAAAGTACAATATATCCGTATAGTCTAGACTTTCATCAAATTCTGCACATAATAAGAGCTTTGTGTACTCGCTGTTTTTTTTACTTAATTGTGCTAATACTGTTTGAAAATGTAAACATGCATTTTAAGGTATTATAAATAAATGAAGTATTATTTATTGTCTTTTTTGAAAAGGTTAAAAAAAATTCTAAAATTCAAATGGGTGAGCAATATTATTTAACTCGGGCTACGTGAGTTTCATAGGCGTACCTATTTTATTTCAAAATTTTATTTGATATTTGAACATTAATTGAATAATATTCAGACATTAAATAAATTTATTGTTATAAGATTCTAATCTGCATAACTTGTTACATTTAGAATAGAATAAAATAAAAAATCAAGATGGTTCGCCTGGTGAAATTAAGGTATTGAGTGTGGTCACACCTCAATTCGAAATTGAAATGTGACATATATTTAATGTTTAATTAACTGAAATATGCATTTTAATTGTTCTACCTGTCAATTTTTACAAATTTAAGGAATTAATAAATAAATTACTAACTTACCGTTTATTGTACCATATTAATTACTACTACTCAATATTTAAAAATAATAGAATTTTAATAATAATTTTAATATAATTTATTATCTACCTAAGAGAACCAATAAACTGACATTTTAATTTATTTATTTAAGGTCAAATATAATTTTCATAAGGACAAAAAACTCATTTACCATTTACCAATAACTATAACTAGAGGATCAAAAGCGCAACGAACACATTATGTGGAATATTGTAGAAGCCTCTTCTTGTTCCTATGAAAGAAAACATTAACCGAAGAACATCCTAGATTATACTAGAATTTGATAAGTTTCCAGGTTCACTACATGTTTATACGTAAAATAATATATTTAAATTTATATATGTGATTAAGGACACGTGAATTTTAAATAACACGTTAAATAAGAATTCTAGATGAATTGCACTGAAATGAATAATAACAAAATAAGATAAAACAATGCTTAGTCTGAGCCTTATAATAAATTCCGGATAAAGTGACAATAACTTGTAAGTAATATTTATAGGTGATGAACTGAGAAACTTATTCAATTCTAGTATAATCTAGGATGTTCTTCAGTTAATTTTTGAATAGGAACATGAAGAGACTTCTACAATATTCCATAGAACATTTTTGATGGGTCATTGCACGTTTGATTCCTCTAGTTATGGGTGAATTAGGATTTTGGTGGAAAAATATATTTGACCTTTGAGTAAATTAAAATGTGAGTTAGTGGTTCCTTTACACAGATAATATGTTATATTTAAGAAGAATACGTGCAATGATTGCTCCTCTCTTAGACATAACTCATTCTTAAATATGATTTTTTTTAAATAATTATATTTAAGGTATTTTTAAATTATGTTATTATTAAATATTGAGTTGTAATGTAAATATGATAACAAACGGAAAATTAAATAATTACTATTTATTAAATATGTTTTTACTGGTACATGTGCCTGTCTTGAGCCGATGGTCTTTCGGAAACATCCAATCTATCTACTAAGGTAGAGGTAATGTCTGTGTACAATTTATCGTCTCCAGACTCCACGGTGTGAGATTCTACTGAGCAAGTTATTGTTGTTTATTAAATATGTAAATTTGACAAGCTACAAGTTTAGAAATACATATTTTAATTAATTAAAAATTATATATATAATACCTTAACTTGATAAATTATTATATATATATTTATGTGGTCAAGGACACATAAATTTTAAGTGACACGTTAGATAAGAATTCTAGATGAATTGCACTGAAATGAATATAAACAAAACAAGATAAAATAATGCTTAGCCTGAGCCTTATGATAAATTCCGAACAAAGTGACAATAACTTGTATGAAAACACAGAAATCAACAGAATAACAATAAGTATTTTGTAATTACTAGAATCTGATGGGTTAAAATGGAATGAAGTTCCCTATTTATACATAAGCTACACGGGTACACAACCCACGAAATATGTCCTTATAAATATAGGAGAATGAATATTATAATAATTGAACAATCAATCTCTCAATAAATGTCATTAAAAGGTTGTTGGAAGTCGTATGACCGGCTTTAGTAACATTCATCTGTTACGATGCAAACGACTCCTAGCCTTCTTTATAATCAGGATCGGCCTTGCTTGTGTCACTCCCGATACCATTTGAGTGCTACCGGAAATGCCTCAAATTGACTTGGACTTGACTTAGCATTAATTGTCACGTGTCGCATCATAATTCGTACAACTGTTATATACGGATTTTGCCCTATACAGATAGTCCTCGCACTTTTCGATCGTGACACTCGTGCAACCGGGAAGTGAATCTGACATAACCAATCGACGTTTCGAGCATTGGTAGGGTATTTGAACCATAATGATTACAGAACTTGTCAAACGTCACATCCATTTACTGCTTCTGAAACGACGGCTACTGAACCATCTCTCTGGTCGACATGAACTACTGTAATGATGGTTCACATATTTTCAACTCCAAAAATGCTATATTATTTTATCATAAATAGGAGGCCAAATCTTTCATATAAGGCAACCACACCATCTACAATTTTTTTTGTAACTTTGCTATCCTTCGTTCTTCCCAACTTTCTCAATAATGTCTTCTACTAATTCTTCTCCTTCTCGCTCATTTGAGGATAACAACAACCTTCACAACCGTCGTCATAGGAAAGAACCAGTTTCCCCTACAACCCAGAAAGTGGATTGCACTCTATTGTTGTCGAAATCCTTCCTCCAGGCTTCACTCCAGTTGCGTTTGCAGGATGCAGTTGGCTCTCTGAAGGACCGAGAAAATTCTCTAAAAGTCCTGACCACCTCTTACACGACCCTTCAACCATGAACGACCCAGCTTGCTGCCGACCTAGCCGGTACCCAATAACAACTTCATATCTAAACTAATGTTTGCTTATGAAAATAAATAAAGAGTGAAAATACGATGCCATTGGTCGTTCTTCTCTTCTAGCTCTTTACTTCTCTCACCGCTAATCTGCAAAACTCGTCCTTCATCAACTTCAACTTTCACTTCTTCTTTCTTAATCCCCGGTACATCCACTTTGAATATATGGGCTTCTGGTGTTTCTTTCCAGTCCATTCTTGGGTTCGCGAAAGCAGAAGTTTTGTTTCAAATTTGGCATTACTTCTTTCTAATTCATTTACTTCAAGACTGGTTCTGAACGACGCGTAACTCTTCCACCACGTAGAAAAAAGAATAAGAATGGTGATAGAGAATGGGGTGTTGGAAAGTGGAAAGGTGTCGAATGGGTCAAATATGTCGAGGGAAAATGGGTCGAAGATGTTGCTCCTACGACCACCTGATAAATACCCGTGATATACACAGAATATACACCATGTATATCACGGGAAGGACACGGAAAAACTGACTGTTATGATCGTGATATACACTGTATATTCATGTCGTGTATATCCACGTCTGTTGTCATTATCGACCCTCCCATCTCTCTAGCTGCCCTCATCACTCCTCCCACTGCTCTCGCAACAATATCTTCATCAACGTGGCATAGTAGACTTGGTCATCCGGGTGCTCATATCTTTGATTCCCTCCGAAATTGAATCCCATCGAGCTGAGGAGAAAGGAAAGAAGAACTTGCTTTGTTGTTCCTTCCCGCGAAATTTAATTCACTGTAATAAAGAGAAACTTTCTCATAATTGATCCTCATGTCATCTAGGGAAACATGTCCTTAAATTCCTTATGAAAATTATATTTGACCTTAAATAAATAAATTAAAATGTGAGTTTATTGGTTCTCTTAGGTAGATAATAAATTATATTAAAATTATTATTAAAATTCTATTATTTTTAAATATTGAGTAGTAGTAATTAATATGGTACAATAAACGGTAAGTTAGTAATTTATTTATTAATTCCTTAAATTTGTAAAAATTGACAGGTAGAACAATTAAAATGCATATTTCAGTTAATTAAACATTAAATATATGTCACATTTCATTTTTATTGTTCGAATTTCTGACCTCCTGATCAATAACCACTTCTGGAGGGTATCTATTTATTATTGCACTAAAGTGTAAATATCGATATCGGACGGCACGAAAATTAAGTAGGCGTTTACATATAAATTTGGTTAAAATTTGAGGGAAAAAATATTTAAATTAAAATTATTATTTTTAAAGATTGAAATTGTGTTTAGAATTTAGACACGTATTTCATTTGAAATTTTATATTAATATATAACAAAACAGTCACTAAAAAAAAATCAAAAAATCCAAAAGAATTTATGTCGAAAATATGCATTTCCTATTACATTTCTAGTGTGTTCGAGAGAGATAAGTATTAAAATATTTTTAGAAACATTGTGTAGAATATTGTAGAGACATCCGCTGCATAAGAACATCCTAGATTATACTCGAAATGGATAGACACTCAACTATAAATATCATCGTCACCTTCTCTCATTCATCATCAGCAAGTCATCAAGCAAAATCAAATTACAATCAAAAGCAAAAAACCAAGCTTTTATTCACAACAAAAAATGTCTCTAATTCCAAGCTTCTTGGGTGATCATAGGAGCAACATCTTCGACCCATTTTCCCTCGACATATTCGACGCCTTCCCACTTTCCAACACCCCATCCTCTGCTTTCGCCAACCCAAGAATGGACTGGAAAGAAACACCAGAAGCCCATATATTCAAAGTGGATGTACCGGGGATTAAGAAAGAAGAAGTGAAAGTTGAAGTTGAAGAAGGACGAGTTTTACAGATAAGCGGTGAGAGAAGTAAAGAGCTAGAAGAGAAGAACGACCAATGGCATCGTATTGAGAGAAGTAGCGGTAAGTTTTTAAGGAGATTTAGGTTGCCTGAGAATGTTAAAATGGAAGAAATTAAAGCAGCTATGGAGAATGGAGTGCTTACTGTTACTCTTCCGAAACAAGAAGAGAAGAAACCTGAGGTCAAAGCTATTGATATCTCTGGTTAAATTAATAAGTGTCTTTATTAATAATGTTTGTTTTTTGGAAATGTTTTGGTTTGTTGGGAGCTTAAGGTTTTAAGCTGAGTTATGTGTCTGTGTAATTGTTGTGTCTTTTGCTTGCAGTTGTAATAAAGAATGTGTTGTGAGAGTTTAATTACTGATCAACAATTTTCTTAAACATATATTTTATTTATTTTAATTTATGTAACACATTTTTTTTTTGGAGTTTAAGTGAAATGTAACCTTTTTATATTTAAATATAATTTTTAACTTTGGGTTTTTTTAAAATGATTTGTAGCCAGATATTTGATTTGTAACCACAATGAGGGTTGTTTTAAATCACAAAATTTTGAAGTTCTCCTTTTCTTTTTTTTTTAAACTCCTTGAAAAAAATAATTTAAGAAATTATTTTTTTCATTAATGAAGAGGTCTATAAATATATAATATATAATTTTTAAATATGAAAAATTATATTTTTATTATAATACGAATATCCTAATTACACTTGTACAAGGATTGTACAAAATATGGTAAGTAATTTAAATATACATAAGTTGTCCCTAAGATACACATTAGCAATCCTGGTATGATTAATTAACAACGTGAAGAAAATCCCGGACCGTTTTGGTACGGGTGGAAGACAGTGACTTAGTGTTTTGAGGAGTCCATTGCATCTCATCAAAGAGTATATAGATGAGTCGAGAGTTTAATGAAAATAGTTTCTATAAACACTCTACATATACTTTATCCCATTCAATTTCTTGATATCTTACAATTTAAATAGAAGATTCGATTTCTTGATCTCTTACAATTTAAATAGAAGAAATGAGAGAAATTTTTTTGTGGATGTCAAAGGGATCGGGAGTCTTGCTTGGAAGATCTCAAGAATGCTCTTTTCGCTTTAAACAAAGAAGGTAAATTCGTAAGTTGTGCTCAACGGCTCAAATATAATATTATCAATTGAAACCGGAAAGAATGAGATTTAGAATGAGATTTTATTACTATTTTTTGCGTATTGACGTATGTTTCACTTTGGACTTGGTCATGCATAGAGATCCCTCAAATATAATATTATCAATTGAAACTGGAAAGAATGAGATTTAATTACTATTTTCGGTATATTGACTATCGAAGTATGTTCCACTTTGGACTTGGTCATGCACAGGGATCCCCAGAAAATATAAGAAAGTCGATTCGCTATCAGCATTTTTTCTACTATGAGCATCGCAATATAGGCATCCTTTTGATGGAGAATTTTTTTTTTTTAATTTCATGAGTTTTTTTCAAATCTTTTATGGGTAAAAATGAAGATCTTACTAGGGTCATAAATCTATTTTTTTTTTGTAAAGGATCAAAAAAGCATTCTCTCCTAATTGTATCAATCATATTTTCGTCTTTGGATACAATTTTCCCCAAATGTGATTTTAGAACTACTTCAGCCAACAGTTTCGCTCGCGCCATGCTTTCACATCTACCAACGATAGGTGCATCTAAAATGTTATACAGGTTATGACTAAAACCATCCCAAGCATATTTTCTCATTTAAACAGAATGACCAAAACTTGATTTAATCGAAGTCGATTCTTTTTTTTGTTGCACAAAACTTGACCTCTGCAACCTAGAGAAAAAATAGCAGTTCCAAAATTGGATTTTACGCTATGATATTAATCACTAATTTGCAAAAGTTTTATTCCAAAATGGTACAACATTTTCCTCTTCCTCTTATCTGGACTACACTGCAAATATTGGTATGAGCATGAGTTCACTTGTTACATAATAATACATCTATGGAAGCACAGCAATTACATCAGATGGCCTCAATGTTGATGTAGTCAGAGCCATCAGCTCCTTTGAAGTCATTTCCAGCATATTTGGACTACAGAATTGGAAATCCAGCCGAAAGAAATAATCCCTTTAATGAAAAAATATATATATAATTTACATATTTCCATAATAGGAGAATCATATTCCTATTCTACTCTTAAAACCTTATTCTACTTGGACACTAACTATACAATTATGGTAATACAAATATTATGGTAAGTGTACAATACTAATTACACCACAACATTCTCTAAACTAGGAGACTAAAACATTACCTAAATTATATACAAAGTATACGGTCAACATGTAGAAATCGAGAGCCAATATACATAATATACACATGTATATTATGTATATTTAACACCCCCACAGTTATAGCGGGCGGTCTTCGAACGCTGAGACTGTCCCTAAAATCTTCAAAAAGGACCGAGGGAAGACCCTTTGTGAAGTTGTCGGCTATTTGATACCTGGACGGGACATGACAGACTCGTACCTGACCACGAGCAACCTTTTCGCGAACAAAGTGAATGTCCATCTCGATATGTTTAGTGCGCTGGTGCTGAACCGGATTACCCGACAGATAAATGACACTAATATTATCACAATAAACCAACTTTCGCTTTCTGGATAGGACAATGAACCTCTAACAGCAAATTACGTAACCAACATGATTCAGAGACCACATTAGCTACCCCTCGATACTCGGCCTCTGCACTGGAAATGGATAAAGTCGACTGACGCTTCGCAGACCATGAGATCAAGTTATTACCTAGAAACATACAATAGCCAGACGTAGATCGTCTGGTGTACGGACAACCACCCCAATCAGCATCTGTATACGAGACAAGTGTGGACGTCGATGAAGGATATAAATGCAAGCCATAGTCAAGTGTACCCTGAATATACCGAATGATGTGTTTGAGCGCATTCATGTGCTCAACCTTGGGATCATGCATAAACAAACACACATGATGTACGGCATACGTAATATCTGGTCTCGTAAATGTGAGATACTGGAAGGCCCCTGCAAGACTGCAATAACGTGTCGGATCCTTGTATGGTGCGCCGGCCGCAACACTAAGCTTGGGCTTAGTATCAACTGGAGTGGAAGTGGACTTACAGGATGACATCTCAGCCCTCTCAATGATCTCAGCTGCAAACTTCCTTTGAGATAAGAACAACCCACCGGCATGACAAGTGATCGCAATCCCCAAAAAATAACTCAAGGGCCCCAAGTCTTTCATAACAAACTCAGAATTGAGCATTGTCATGACAGACTGGCGTAATGCATCGAAAGAGGCAGTCAAGATAATATCATCCACATATAATAGTATATAAGCCAAAGAAGAACCGCGATGATATATGAACAAGGAATTATCCGACCTGCTGTGAGTGAACCCAATAATCGAAACATAGTCGGCAAACCACTTATACCAGGCCCGTAGAGACTGCTTAAGCCCATATAAAGACTTCTTCAACAAACAGACATGATGATGATGCTTGGGATCCCTAAACCCCAAAGGCTGATGCATATAGACTGTTTCCTTGAGATCCTCATGTAGGAAAGCATTCTTCACATCTAACTGATGAATGGGCCATGCTTTCGAAAGAGTCAAGCTGAGCACAGTGAGAATGGTAGCCGGTTTGACCACCAGACTAAACGTCTCACCACAATCCACACCAACCTGCTGAGTCTTACCATCACCCACAAGCCGAGCCTTATGCCGTGCAAACGAACCGTCTGGATTTTCCTTATGAGCAAAAATCCGCATAGACCTAATAATATTAATACTAGATGGACGGGGCACCAACTCCCACGTCTTATTATCAATAAGAGCATTATATTCATCGGTCATAGCAATTTTTCAATTTGGGTCATTTAATGCAGACACGGGATTATGGGGCAAGGGCGATTTAAGAATATTAGAATGTAAATTAAAATGTCTTTTTGGTGTAAAAATATCCCGTTGACTACGAGTGACTGACCTATGAGTCGAGGAAGAATCGGGCGAATTTTGGGAAATATCGAGACACATGACGGACTGGCCAGCAGGCAGTGGGCCTGCTGGCCCAACATGGAAACTGGAACAGGGCTGGGCCAGAACTGGAAGCAAGACTTGGTCAGTACTGTACCCGTCAACTGGGCACGAAACTGGGCCCCAGAATAGTTGGCCCAGTTGCTGGACCCAGAACTGGAGGTGACGTCGTGGATGGAGGACCAGCGAGCAATGGGACCGCTGGCGGATTTGGGGTGCGGGATATATCCGAGAAATAGTGAATAATGTACGGGGATATATCATCATTCAAAAAATTATACGAAATAGGCACAGGAGTACTAACCTTAGCAAACGGAAATTGGGATTCATAAAAAATTACATGGCGACTAATGATGATTTTATTAGAAGACAAATCAAAATATTTGTAACCACGATGGTTTGACGGATAACCCAAGAACACACACAGGTAGAACGGGCCTGAAGTTTGTTAATTGTGGTGGACGGAAAAAGTGGATAACACAAGCACCCAAAGACCCTAAGATGAGAATACGAATGAGTCTTATTATATAAAATTTGAAGGGGGGACGAATATGTCAAACATTTGGAAGGAAGGATGTTAAGGAGATATGTAGCCATTTGTAAAGCATGATGCCAAAACGAAGGGAGTACGGAAGCATGAATCAATAAAGTGCGGACAATGTTATTAATGGTACGAATTTTGCGTTCGGCTTTCCCATTTCGTGAAGACGTATGAGGGCAAGAAAAAACGAAAATTGATCCCATTAGTTGCACAAAATTCCCGAAACCTCCCGTTGTCATATTCTCTGCCATTATCACATTGAATATTTTTTATTTCTCGTTCGAATTGGGTTCTAATGAAAGCTCTAAATTTTAAGAAGATGGAAAAATATATTTTATTTTGCTTAAATTAATATCTCTAGTTAATTTCTTAACATATATTTTATTTATTTTAAATTTATGTAACACATTTTTTTGTAGTTTCACAGAAATGTCACTTTTTTATATTTAAAAATAAATTTTAACTTTGGATTTTTTAAAAATGATTTGTAGCCAGATATTTGATTTGTAACCACACTGAGGGTGGTTTTAAATCACAAATTTTTGAAGTTGTCCTTTTTTTTTTAAACTTCATGAAAGAAATAATTTTTTGATTATTTTTTTTATTAATGAAGAGGTCTATATATATATAATATACAATTTTTAAATATGAAAAATCATATTTTTATTATAATATTAATATTTTAATTACAGTTGTACAAAAATTGTACAAAATATGGTAAGTAATCTAAATATATATAAGTTGTCCGTGAGATACACGATTTTGATTTCTATCACATCCCGCAATCATAGCGGGCGGTTATCGTATGCTGATATTGTCCCTAAAATTTTCAAACAGAACAAGAAAATCAATCTTCAAACAGAACAAAGGGAAGACCCTTAGTAAATATGTCAGCAATTGGTACCTTGAAGGGACATGCAAGATACGTACTTGTCCATGAGCTACTTTTTCACGAATAAAGTTAATATCTATCTCGATATGTTTAGTGCGCTGATGTTGAATCGGATTCACAGAGAAATAGACTGCACTAATATTATCACAGTAGACTAAGTTAGCTTTCTGAATAGGAAAATGAAGCTCTAAAAGATGATTATGCCGCCAACATGACTCAGACACCACATTGGCTATCCCTCGATATTCGGCCTCTGCACTGGATCGCGATAATGTAGTCTGGCGTTTTGCAGACCAAAGAGATCAAGTTATCACCAAGAAATATACAATAACCAGATGTCGACCGTCTGGTATTTGGACATCCACCTCAATCAATATCTGTATAATGATACGAGAGTAGAGACTGAGGATGGATATAAATGCAATCCATAATCCAGTGTGCCCTGTATGTATCGTATAATGTGTTTGAGCGCGTGCATGTGCTCAATCAGCGGATCATGCATAAATAAACACGTATATTGTATTGCATAAGTAATATCTGGTCTCGTGAAAGTAAGATTATGAAGAGCCCTGCAAGACTATGACTCTGGGTGAGATCCTCGTATGATGTGCTAAAAGTAGTACTCAGCTTCGGTTTGGTATCAATCGGAGTAGAAGAGGACTTACAAGATACATGCCGACTCTCTCAATAATCAGCCGCATACTTTTTCTATGATAAAAATAGACCACCTACATGACGAATGACAACTATACCCAAAAAATAACTCAAGGCCCCAAGTCTTTCATAGCAAATTCTGAACTGAGAAGGGACATGATAGACTTGCCCAAATTATCAGATGAGGCAGTCAAACTTATATTATCCACATATAACAGAATGTATGCTAGAGAAGTACCACGATGATAGATGAACAGAGAATGATCAGACCTGCTGTGAGAAAACCCAATAGTAGATACATAATCTGCAAACCTCTTATACCAAGCTCGTGGGGCCTGCTTAAGCCCATACAAGAAATTTTTCAGCAAACAGACATGGTGAGGATAATTGGGGTCCTTAAAATCCAAGGGCTGATGCATGTAAAATGTCTTCTTAAGATCACTGTGTAAGAAAATATTTTTCACATCTAACTGATTAATGTGTCATACTTTCGAGAGAGCCAAACTGAGAATAGTGCGTATGGTAGCTGGTTTCACCATCGAATTAAACGTCTCACCACAATCATATAAATTCAACAATTTTAGGATTATTCTAGTTAATTGAGCTGCTAATTGGTAACTCAATGGCATCGTTCACCAAGACAGGCTGAACAACAATCGTTTTACTTTGGTATCTTGTGTTCTGAACCGTCTCATTAATTGCAAAGAGTATTGGTAGTGACTTTATCCGTAATTAAGAGCATCAGTAGTGAGTTTATCTGAATATGGATTGCAAAATGAGTATTAATAGTGAGTTAGGTTGAGTGAGTTTTCCCACCTAGTAATAGATTAGTTTTTTGGGTTGGAACTATGTTCAACTTATAATAAAGGTGTAACGACCCAGTCTGATTATTTTGAGTTTTAAGCTTATTTTTCTCAAAATACCTTTTTTTGTAGTTTCATCTCGGAATCTAGGAGTTTTTTATTTGCTAGCAGAATTTGAAATCAAATAGAGGTCATTTGGTTCACTTTGAAAATTTCGGCGTTTAATTATTTGGATAAATTATTTATTTTGGAAAAACGTATTTTGATTGACGATATGAAAATTTCGTTTGATTTGAAATATTATTTACGACCTGTGAAAATTGACGGAACTAATTTTAGAGTTCGTTTGGTTGGTTTTTGACAATTAAGTCGATTTTAGTATTAATATACTTATATATAGTGAAAAGATGGTCACGAGAAGAAATAGGATTCGGATTTGAAATTTGTTGGTTCCATTAGCATGTTTGTGATTTGCGGGGATGGGTGACTCAATTTTTGAAACTTTCAGAGGAATTGGGTAAAAGAAAAAGGAATATTTTGAAATTTTAAGTTAAGAAATGAAGAAGTTTAACCAAAGTCAACACCGGGGGTAAATGAGTTTTTTTTTTGAAGGTTCATCAGTTTTGTTAGGTCCGAAATGTGATTTATGACGTAATCGAGTCATTGGTTCGGTTTTTGAAAAGTTCGGGTGTAAGTTAGGTCGTTGATTGATAAACTTGCTTTTGAGATGAATTGGAGTTGATCACGGTTAACATCGAGTCAATACGGCCTCGTTTGGGTGTTCTGAGTATTCGAGCAGGTCCGTATGATGATTTTGAACTTTTCCATAGTTTTTATGAGATTCTGATGAGTTTCGAATGAATTTGGGTTATGACGCGCTCTTATTTGAGGTTTAAGCATCATCTCTTTAGACAAAAGAGTATCATATTAAGCAAACGATCTTTCATTTGTGTTTCTATTGAACTATTATATCCGTATCGTAATTACAAGACCATAGCAAAAATAATCTTCGAATTCAGACATTGTATGAAGAGGTTATGCTCATTTTAGTGTCGAAGAGGTTAGTTGGTGCTGAGATTAGAGTAACTGCCCCAGAAGGTCAGTGAGGTTCCTGCTATGATGGACTCCGCAATCTCTGGGTCGCCGAGATTCCTTTTCTTCCGCCTCTAATGCTTCGCAGATGTGAAGTAGGGACCGCACCCGCGACCCCGCAGGTGCGAAAAAAGGTTTGCAGGTTCGAAAATGACACATGGAAGTCCGTAGGTGCGAGTTATTGGCCGCCAATGAGGAAATCGTTGTGTATAAAAAACCAGATTGAATTCATTTAGTATTTTGAGTATATCTTGAGTTCTAGAGCTCCATTCAAGGTGATTTTTGCGGCGTTGTTCTCGTCTCAGCAAGGGTCTAAGTATATAACATTTATTTTGATGTTTCCTCAAGTTTATTTTCATTGGTTATTCATTTTATACATGTTTGATTGGGAAAATTGAGGTTTTGAACCCAAAAGTTGAAAAGCGGTAAATCATGGATTTGAGGATCAAGATGAAAGATTTTTGAATGGTTTTTCTGAATCTAGACTATATATACAACAACAACAACAACATACCCAGTGAAATCCCACAGTGTGGGGTTTGGAGAGGGTAGAGTGTATGCAGATGTTACCTCTACATTGGTAGGTAGACCGACTGTTTCCGAGAGACAGTAGGCTCATGACAAAGCACAAGCCCAAGCAAAGTAAGACAAATAAAGTGGGTAAGTCATGTTAGCGAATTCTGAAGAAAAAAAAAGAAGCAAAACAAAGCAATAACTAATTCAAGTAAATAAGACAAACAAATTACACATAGCAGCATAAATCAATTGACAAGGGACTATAAGACAATACTGTGCCTACTTGTATGATAGGATAAACGAGCCTACAATAATAATACTATGACTACCAGCTTGTAAGCGTAGGTAGGACTACGCTGGACTACCTACTACCCTAATATGTGTCCTCTATAACCTCCTATCTAAGGTCATGTCCTCAGTGAGTTGCACCTGCATCATATCCTGTCTAATCACCACTCCTCAATACTTTCTCGGCCTACCTCTACCCCTCATGTACCCGTCCATAGACAACCTCTCACACCTCCGCACTGGGGTATTTTTGTCTCTTCTATGCACGTGCCCGAACCATCTCAACCTCGCTTCCCGCATCTTATCTTCCACTGAGGCCACTCCCACTCTGTCGCGGATATCATCATTTCTAATTATATCCCTCCTTGTATGCCCATAAATCCATCTTATCATTCTCATCTCCACAATTTTCATCTTTCGGGTGTGCAAAGTATTGACCGACCAACACTCCACCCCATACAACATAGTCGGTCTAACCACTACCTTATAGAACTTGCCTTTAAGTTTTGGTGGCACATTTTTATCGCATAAGACTCCAGATGCGAGCCTCCATTTCATCCACCCTGCCCCAATACGATGTGTGACATCATCATCAATGTCTCAATTCCATTGGATAATAGCCTCGAGGTACTTGAAACTCCCTTTGTTTGTAATGCCCTGAGTACCAAGACTTACCTCCACGTCTGTCTCAAGGTCGCTCCTGTTACTGAACTTGCACTTCAAGTATTCTGTCTTGGTCCTACTTAGCATGAACCCTTTATTCTCCAGAGTGTGTCTCCAAACCTCCAGCTTAGCGTTCACTCCGCTGCGAGTCTCATCAATCAGGACTAAGTCATCTGTGAATAATATACACCATGGCACCTCCCCTTAGATTTATCGCGTCAGTCCATCCATCACCAAGGCCAATAGGAATGGGCTAAGAGCTGATCCCCGGTGCAGCCCCATCATCGGAGATTTTATGGTCCGTAGCTTACAATATCATCTTATGAGAAGGGGTCACTGGGAAGTGCTCCGAGTCTCCTCCTACTGTCCATACCCTAGTCTTGTCTTCGTCATACATATCCTTGATTGCCCTAGTGTATTCCATAGGTACACCTCTAACCTCCAAACATCTCCATAAAACCTCCCTAGGGACTTTGTCGTATGCCTTCTCGAGGTCGATGAAAATCATATGTAAGTCTCTCTTCCTTTCCCTATACTGCTCCACCAACCTCCTAATAAGATGAATGACTTCTGTAGTCGAACGCCCCGACATGAATCCAAACTAATTCTCGGAGATAGACACGCCTCTTCTCACCCTCATCTCTACGACTCTTTTCCAAACTTTCATAGTGTGGCTTAGCAGCTTGATACCCCTATAGTTGTTGCAACTCTGGATATCACCTTTGTTATTGTACAAAGGAATCATTGTACTCCACCTCCATTCTTCGGGCATCCTTACTGTCTTAAAAAAGACGTTAAACAACTCCGTCGATTAAATGACAGTGATATTGCCCCTTATAGGGAAATCCATCGATTTATGTGTATTGGGTTAGTACGGGTTGCTTTTAATCCACTTACACTAAGAGGATTGCCAGAGAGCTTTATAGCAGCTTTAAGGGATGGTAGAAATCAGAACTGGAAAAATCCCTTATAGGGATTGTACAGACCAGTTTGGCATATGACCCTGTTTATTTTAATGCTTATCCTAACTTGCAAGTATCTTTGCAAGATGAGAATTCATTATATGCTTTAATATTAAGTTGCATAGATATGATTATATGGCTGGAACTGATGTCATATGTATTTGTTATAGAATTTATTTTAAACTCTTATACACTATGAATCTTATGTGCAAGATCATGGATTTTAAAAATAAAATTATTTTAATAGAAACAAATCTTGGTAAATAAAAATTACCACCAGAAGACCTATCAAATGGGATGAAATAGATTTTCCCAAAGAATGGGTCATAGAGGGAGCTCCTTTTCCAAAGAGTAATTGTAATACATATATTACTCATATTGAACAAGCCCCAGATGGGACCGTCAAGCTAAAGTTTTCTAAACCAAATTACTTGACAAATAATTTTGGATCAAAATCTACTAGATCTGGTGTTTCTAACTGTTCTTATATTTCACCAGTTGATTATAGTGTTAGATCTCCATCACGAGCTTATACTTCACGTATTCAAGATTTTATAAATCCACTTATCCCAGATAATACTGGTAGCAATATAATTGATAGAATTATAATTGGTAATGATAATATTGCCAGATGAGTTATTGAAGATCAAGATATAACTAAGTCAGACATGGGTTATCCAAGTGTCTAATGGATCAAAGTAAAAAATTGATTTTAATCGGGGATCGCCCGCACGAATAAAAATCAGTGAAGATAAACCCATGTAGGAACCGTTTAAAAATGGTTTTTTGACACTTTTAATAACAGTGAACAATTAGTGCTTCATGAGGAATTTTATAAAGATCTATCTCAAGTTAACAAAATTATATCATTTGTTCCTTGATTTATGGCTAAGTATGTGGGAGATTATATCTCTGTTTTAGAAAGAGAGTACAAACTATGTAGTGGGGGAGTCGTTCATATTGTTTTCCCTCCACAACAACTTTTTCAAATTGAAAAGGATAATAAAGTTCTTGATTTTCCTGCCTTTTCAAAATTATTTGAAGATAATACTGTTTTGGTTACAACTTCGCATATTAATAACATGCTCAAACAAAATAACTACACAAATGTTTATATGAACAAATTGTTCTTTTACATAATAGAGTAGAGAAGCTAACTCCGGAAATTATGAAATTGATTCCTTTTTCTAGTCGTCATACACCTGCTGCTACTCCCAGTGTACAACCTCCGCCTGAAATTAAAGATTTCAAGTTAAGGGCATACTTAGAGCTTGAGCAATTACTAGATGATAAGTTTAAAGGATTACGAATCAGCCCTTTAACAAAAGATTATGAGTTAGACTTCTCTAGAGATGATTATAAACAGAAGATTTCTGATGAGATTAATAACCTAGAAAAATATGCTAGGAAACCCGTACAAAGAATGTACTACTATCCTAGACCTACTCCTCGGGATGTATTGTTTGCGGAGCAAGAAATTGTTGATAACAATAGTTATCTATGAATGGAACATATATGGTTATACGGAAAGATAAATTTATACGGTGGTTCACCAAATGCTTATGTATAGCACAATCTGCAAAGCTAACGATAACTCTGACAAGACTGTTGCAGAGATGATTATATCAGGATTTACTGGTCAATTGAAAGACTGGTGGAATCATTATTTAACCCAAGAACAACATAATAGTATTATTGGGGCAGTAAAAACTAAATCGGGTCTAGAACCTACGCAGAATGTGGTTTATACCTTAGGGATTAATATTATAGAACATTTCACTGAAAGATGGTCAGATGATAGTGAAATTATTAAAACCTTACTCCAGAACTTGCGATGCAAAATCATCACCTCATTTAGGTGGTATAAGGATATCTTCCTTAGAAGAGTCATGGAATTACCAGAGTGTAATAATCCTCACTGGAAGTCCAAATTTATAGATGGATTACCAGCCCTCTTCGCAAGAGTTAGAAAAACTCTTAGAAAATGGGGAATTACCATTAATTATGACGTTTATACTTATGGAAGCCTAATAGGCACATGTATACATGAAGGTTTAGCCTTGTGTAATGAGATCAAGCTGAATCAGCAGATCAAGAGACAAAACCTCAATGAAAGACAATAGTTAGGCGAGTTCTGTGGTCAGTTTGGAATGGAAATACCCAAAGCCAAGGTGTCTCATAGACGAAAGGCAAAAAATCAGGAAATTTTCCAAAAATGAAAAGCAAAACGTCCGAATAAGAAGGTGAGAAGAAAGAAAGAATTTAAAACTCGCAAGAATTTTATAAAATCAAAGAATCCAAAGGCATGTTGGAAATGTGGCAGGACATTCCACTATTATAAAGATTGTAAAGTTAAGGAGAAGATTAAGGCCCTTAACATTGGAGATGATTTAAATGATATATTATCCAATCTATTGCTTAACTCGAAGCCAGAAGATTCAGGTTTCGAAACTGATGACACAAATGATTCCTCCTCAGATGAGGAAATTAGAGTTCTTAATAACGAAGATTATATTACTTCGGAAGAAGACTGCTTGTCTTGTCAAATCGGACAACCTTGTTCTAACAAACATAATATGGAGGATGATGAGCTCTATAATATATTTGCTCAATTCCAGGATATGAACATTAATGTTCTCAAAAGTGATAACCTTATGGAGTTATTAAAATTGATTAAGGATCCAGGTATGAGATCACAAATTATAGATCAACTCCAGAATACTCCATAACCTTCACAAGGAAGAAAAGCTCTGGAGAAATCAAGTTCTTATACGATGTCGGAATTTAAAAAACAAATAAGGGAGAAACAAGGAATTACAAGTACTCCCAGAGATTTGAAAAAGGAGATTAATAATCCCAAGCAAGAAATCTTGGCATTAAAAAGGAGTAATAATATGCTTGATGCACGGATTTCCAATATTGAAGGTAAAAGAAAAGAGATTATAGATCCAAATACAGTAGATGATATTTCTGCTTTAGATAATCTATTGATTACAAGTACCAGTGATGAAGCAGAAAATTTTCTACAAACCCTGGAATTAATCACTTCACAAAATTTTTATATAAAGATAAGTCTTTTGATTGATTATAATTTCAAAAGGGAATTCACTACTCTTGTTGATAGCGGGGCAGATGTAAATTGTATATAGGAAGGTCTTATTCCTTCTACATATTTTCATAAAACCACTCATAGTGTTAGGTCTACTCATGGGCAGAAATTATAAATTACCTTCAAATTGCCAAAGGCTTATATCTGCAATGAAAAAACTTGTAGAGTAGAAAATTTTATTTTTGTAAAAGATATTTCTAGCCAAATTATATTAGGCACACCTTTTATACAAAAACTCTTTCCAATTACTAATATTGATAAGAAGGGTATTATAGGAACCTTCAATGAAAAGCCCATTACATTTCAGTTTATAACTGAACCATTTTCAAGAGTGTTAAATGAACTCAAGGATAGACTGGTACATAAACACCAACAAATCAGTTTTCTAAAAAAATAATTTATATATCTACTATTGAGGAGCTTTTGGGAAATCCTAAGCTACATCAAAAAATGATTTAATACAAACTCAGTTTTCACTTCAGATTTGTAGTGACCATCCAAATGCTTTTTGGGATAGGAAAAAACATATTGTCTCTCTCCCTTATGAGGATGATTTTAAAGAAGGTAATATCCCTACAAAAGCTAGGCCATGCCAAATGAATTCCGAATACTTGGAATTATGCAAAAAGGAGATTGCTTCTATGTTACAGAAAGGTTTAATAAAACCCTCAAAATCTCCATGGTCATGTACGACCTTCTATATTAATGAACATGTTGAGCATGAAATAGGAGTTGCTTGACTAGTTATCAATTATAAACCACTTAATAAAGTTTCGAAATGGATCAGGTATCCTATTCCTAATAAAAAAAAATTACTTGATAGACTTAATAATGATATTATATTTTCTAAATTTGATCTAAAGTCTGGTTATTGGCAGATTCAGATTGCAGAAGCAGATAAATATAAAACTGCTTTTAATGTTCCTGTTGGGCAATTCTAATGGAATGTAATGTCATTTGCATTTAAAATGCCCCTTCGGAATTTCAAAACATTATGAATGATATATTTATGCCTCATAGTAATTTTATCATTTTTTATATAGATGATATTTTGGTATTCTCTAATAATATAGAAATTCATTTCAAACATCTTGATTTATTCAAAAAAAAATTATCATACAAAATGGTTTGGTCATATCAAAACAAAAAATGGCCCTTTTTCAAACTAAAGTTAGATTTCTGGGTCATAACATTGAAAAAAGGAAAAATCATTCCTATTAATAGAAGTATTGAATTTGCATAAAAAATTCCAGATATTATAACTGACAAAACTCAACTACAAAGATTTTTGGGTAGCCTTAATTATATCAGTCTTTTTATAAAGGATTTGGCAAATGATACAACTATCTTATATGAATGGCTAAAAAAGGTTATTACACCTTGGACAGATGATCATACTCAAGTTGTCAAACGAATTAAAAATAAGGTTCATAACCTTCACTGTCTTACTTTAACTAATCCTACTTGGCCAAAGATTATAGAGACAGATGCCTCAGATATTGGTTATGGAGAAATACTGAAATTATACTCTCCAGTTGATAAACAAGAGTATTTAATACAATTTTATTCTGGCAAATGGAATCCTAGTCAGAAGAATTATTCGACAGTTGCTAAGGAGATCCTAGAAATTGTAAAATGTGTCTTAAAATTTCAAGGTGATTTATATAATTGGAAGTTTTTAATAAAAACAGATTGCCAATCAACTAAGTTCACGTTTAATAAAGACTGCAAGCATGATGTTTCTAAACAAATGTTTGCTAGATGACAAGCTTTACTGGCACCATTTGATTTTGAAATACATTATAAAAAAGGGACGGATAATCATATGCCTGATTTCTTAACCAGAGAATATTTGAGTTCATAACTCTGCTAAGATTCTTGTTGCAGGATGAGGCCGAGTTTGCCAGGCGATCCCAGCCATTATAGAGGAAGGGGCTGAGGGCGTGGAACTGGAGATGGTAATACTTTTGTCCAGCAAGGAACCAGAAGGCTTATAGCTGAAAACATGGCAGGACCTTTTAGTATTGATAAAGGAAGTCCTTTATATCACCAGTTTATGAATTTCATAAAATCCAGAGAAAAGGATGATAGTCCACAACCTTCTTATTCATGGGTTGAAAATGATGAATAAGATGATAATGATGCGTATAAACAACATGAGCATAAAGAAGTTATACTCCTCTTATATTATAATGACCTTCAATGGAAGGACGAGCCATGGAAGTTAATGGAGAGATATCTAGAAGTTGGGTCATATCCCATTCTCACTTATAAATCGAGAATGCATTATGAGACTATACTCTCAACCACGGGAGAAACTGAAATTCAGAAGTTTATAACTTTTTCAAGATCATAATAAAGAAAATATTTACCCCAGAAGCATGGGGATTCAACACTAGTAAACAAAGAGAATATTTCCACCCTGAGCAGAAAGTTCAGGTAAAATTCAATTACTGGGATTATGTGGATAGTTTTTATAAAACTTTCCTTTATGAAAACTCTCATAAAAAACATTCTCGATTCATAAAAATATGTTCTAATGTTTATAAACAGAACATTCCAAATTGGTTCTGGCAATGGTGGATTAGTTATGGTCCATTTATTCATACGTTGCCTTCACCATTCAAGAGTTTATACACTGAATGGATTGATGTCTGGCCCAAAGTTATAGCATGGGAATAAAATAATACAATTATTACAGGAATTGCTAATATGCTATTCTTTGTTGAGTTTTCCATCCCATGGATAATGAGATGGTCAGTGGAAGTGGGTTATAACCCGCAACTGATTCCTTGTCTTCAGAGAACCTTTTATACAAGGTTTTGGAAGAAATTGTTACAAAAAAACTAAAGACGGAGTCTTACATGGACATAAACTTATAGACCTAATAACTATGACTACCACAAATTATAAAGAACTGAACCACAAGGAACAGTCATCGAATGATAATAGTCCATTCAAGCATATCACCAGAAAACTACAACTTAAACAAGGAGTAGTTTCAAAAGATGATATCATAGCATCTTATATGGCTGAAGTTAAGAAGGATTTAATAAAAAATCTAAGTCAGGAGTTCCCCTCAGACGCATCAATGACATCCAGTCATACCGAAGGATAGGGTCAAATTCAAGACTCTCAGGACCCATATGATCCAGATTTCAACATAGAAGATTATATCCTGAAGTTTCAAGATAAAATGGAGGAATCCTCCAATTCAGAAAAATCAAAGGAAAATGAACAAATTTGATAATACATTCGGTCCCAGTTTGATAGAGCACATGGGAAAGGAATCTACTTTTATAAAGATGAATATGCTTTTATAAAAGCAAATGCATTATTGTAGTAGCTGGCCGAATATGTTTTGGCCTTTTATTAAATTTCTTTGTCTGCCACATAAGTAGGCCCTTTCTTTTCTTTTTACTTTTTATCTTGTCGGCCACGCTTGAGGCCCTTTTTATTTGTTTGTATCTGTAATGGATCCATTATATAAGGATCATTAATTTTAGTTCAGAGGCAGGCTTTCGCCAACCCCTCTCTCTCTTGTAAAAAACTAACATCTCTCTAAATAAAAATTTAAAGTTTGATATCTATCTCTCTTGCTGAGCACAACCTCAAGGCCTTGGTAATTTTCTTTTCTTTTATTTATTTAAATCATAAATATTTTCATATATCACTTTAGCCTAAATGACAGGTTAAACCCCTTGTGTTGAACTATGTTGCACTAGACTACTTAGTATCATGGTACTAATGCTTTAATAAAGCTGATGATTCATGTGAGAAGGTACTAAAGTTGGACAGATGACAACCCAGACGGAATGTCTGAAGCTCAAGCTGATGGTCCTGTTTTAGCCCGCTGAGCCGTGGCGGCGTTAGGACGTTTTTGAACCTGTTCTGAGTTAAGATAGCCCTACCAGGGCCTGTCGACCCTTAAAAGTTCCTCATATGTGATCTCTTCCGTGCGATAATGGTATTAGACGAACAAATGCATTTGAATCATAATTCGTATATTATGTCAAATTGTTAGAATTCGTCCAAGTTTGATCTAATTTGGCCATTAGCTAAAATAATTAAGAGTTACTATGTAGTTATTTTAAATAATTAAGAGTTACTATGTGGTTATTTCCCTAGTGTTATGTTTGTAACCTCCCAAAAAGATATATGCAATAATATTAGGAAAATTGACGTATTCTTGGAATAATGCAATTCTTGGCTTATAACCTTCTATCTTCCAACATTGAATATATTGAATTTCACATATACAGAAATTAGACAGTTGAGAAAATGTAAACAGTTAGAGCAGCATTGGGCTGGTTTATTGGCAGGAATCAATTGTGTGATGAAGTTGGATGATGTTGTTGGTCTTAATTACCAACTTTGAATAATTTAACTTGTTTAGGTATTTGTAATTATTGGCATCTTAATATTACTCTTTTAGATCTCAAATAAACAATATGTTATTGTTATGTCCGTATGGTTGTGAGTGAGGTCACGTCAATCTTCCAGCAAGTTTGGGTCAGTTAGTTGATAAACAAATTTGTTGATTTTCATATCATTTATTAAAGATATATAGTGACGTATTTTGGGTCAGTTAGTTGATAAACAAATTTGTTGATTTTCACATCATTTATTAAAGATATATAGTGACGGATCTTGAATTTTAAGTTCATGAATACTCCACACAAATAATATTAAAAAATTTGAATCGACAAAAAATATTTTTCAAATATTACAAAGAAGAAATACTTGATTAATATGAAAATTTTATTATTTTATAAAATTATTCATTCAAAGATTATACATCGATCTATTTTTATCTATCATTATAGATTAGACTTGACAAGATTAGGATTTTTTAAGTGTTTAACCTTTGTATCTATCAAAATTTTTAATTTGCTATATAAAATATGCAATTCCGAGTCAGAGTGGGTGCTAGATCACCCACCTGTGCAAGTAGATCCGCCCTTGATCAAAGAGCTTTAGCAATGTTGTCCTTAATATGAGATGAATCTAAAATTTAAAATCTAGAATTAGCGTAATTTTATTATATATATATATATATATATATATATATTTTAATTAATTGTTGCATATGTATAAATATAGCTCGATTTGGAAGCAATGAGAGCAACAAGACCGGTAGAATTCGCCCTAGACAATTGCGGACCTACATTGAGGCCACGAGGTGATTAAGCACCCATTATTTTTTAGTTTTTATTATCCAAATACTAAATTTTTATATTGAAAACTTGTACTATATAATATATAAAATATTGATCGAGTACCATTCTTAAGAAGTAATTCTAGATTAAAGGCAATCGAGCACCCACAACATAAAATTTTGAGTTCCACTAGACATAGACTTGCTTCAGCTTGGTACGTAGCTTGGACACATCCTTTTAACACCTTCTACGTAGGTTATTTAGAGATTAATAGATCAATTAATGAGTTTAATTTAGCATTAGGCAGATAAGTACTTAAAACATTTAAAGATTATCGTCTTCCAGAACCTCCCTATAACACATGAACAGTCCTAATGGTGTGAGTTAATTAAGTAAAACCCGTCTAGGATAAGCTAACCTAGAGCTAGACTAGTTCATAGTATTTTAGTAGAATGAGGTTTGAAAACTGAAACAAGATTAAAAATTAATTAAGTCAGATATAGAGGCGGAGCTAAGGATTTGAAGCTTATAGGTTATGTATTATAATTTTTTAAAGTTATTAGGTTCTAAATTTATAATTTGTATATGTTCAATGAATTTTTAAGAAAAATGAAGAATTTCAACTAAAATTACTAAATTCAATCAAATATGTAATTGATACTTTAACTCCGCTCCTGAACAGACACTTCTAATACCCACTACGTAGTATTCTATATTTTTTATGGTGTTGAACTCCCCTAATTGATTACTAGGTTGGAAGTTGGAACCATGGACGATGCAGAAGATAAAGGAGAGTAAATGCTTATTCACAATGTACTAAACAAATAAATCTACGAATAATTTAAGTTTTGTGCATCAACTTTATGGAAGTTTTTTGTACCTTCAGATCAGATTAAGTTGACCTACAACAACATATACGTTTTTATACTATTAGGTTAAGTTGACCAAACAATATATGCCTTTTCTACTAATTATCTCATATAATCTGAAAAATAAAATATTAACATGCTATAGCCGGTTAAATGACATAAATACCATTAAATTCTTTGCGTCGACAACATATATAGCTTAAACCCTTCATCTATGATTAATTTATATAAATTCTTACATTAATGTATCATTTAATTATGATAAATTAATGTGATATGATACATGAGTCTGAATAAAATTTGCTTTCCCTAGTTATGCATTTTCTTTGACGATAAATAACGAGGAGACATTGTTTTGATTGAAGAAATCTGCAATGAAGTCAATGCTAAGCTAGAGCTTTGGAGTCAAAAGAGTTCAAGTTGAGAATTAACCAAGATGAAATGCTTGAAGTGCAAGTTCAGTGGTGTAGCACATGAGACGGGCGTGAAAGTGAGGCTTAAGACACAAGTTATCCAAAAGCGAAGAAGTTTTTAGTATCTTGGGTCCATTATCCAAGAGAATGGGGGATATATGATGATGTCACGCACCGTATTGTGGTAGAATGGGTGAAATGGAAGCTCGCCTCCAGAGTCTTGTGTGATAAGAAGGTGCCACCAAAGCTTAAAGGTGGCGGAAAGAGGATGTTGAGATGGATGTGTGGATATACTAAAAAAGATAGGATTAGAAACGAAGTAATTTGGGACAAGGTAGGAGTGGCCTCGGTGGAGGACAAAATGCGGGAAGCGAGGCTAAGATGGTTCATACATGTTCAAAGGAGATGCACAGAGGCACTGGTGCGGAGGTGTGAGAGATTGGCTGCGGATGGTTTCATGAGAGGTAGAGGTAGGCTGAAGAAGTATTGGGGGAAGTGATTAGACAAGATATGACGCAGTTACAGCTTACCGAGGACATGACCTTAGATAGGAGACTGTGGAGAATGAAGGATTAGGGTAGAAGGCGAGTAGGTAATAGGACGTTGTCTCGTGTACCTTCCTTTATTTCTATAGTTTCTTGTTCTTTGTGTTTTGCTACTATCTGCTATCTCTTTTATATCAATTATCGCATTAGTTTACCGTAGTATGAGTGATATTCGGGACAGAGTGGGAGTGGCCTCGGTGGAGAATAAGATGCGGGAAGCGAGGTTGAGATAGTTCAGGAATAAACAGAGGAGAGACACAAATGCCCAGTGCAGAGGTGTGAGAGGTTGGCTATAGACGGGTTCAGAAGGGGTAGAGGTAGGCCGAAGAAGTATTGGGGAGAGGTGATTAGACGGGATATGGCGCAGGTGCAACTTATTGAGCACGTGACCTTAGATAGGAAGTTGTGGAGGACACGGATTAGGGTAGTAGGTAGTTGAACGTAGTCCTACTTACGCTTACATACTGGTAGTTGTAGTGTTATTATTGTAGCCCTGCTTAGCCTATCGTACTAGTAGTCAGATTATTATTTTATAGTCCCATGTCGTTGGATTTCTGTTGTTATATGTTCTTTCATGTACCTTGATTATCTTATTTACCTGCGTTAGTTACTACTTATTTTTTCAGAATGTTTTATCATGAATTATTTGCTTTTGTTACCATCATTTTCATACTGCTTTAGATTTTTTCTTTTTTCGATCGGGTCTGACCGTTTCTCTTGGTTTGTTCTTGCTTTGCTTTTGCTTTTGCTTTTGCTTATGCTTTGTCTTGAGCCGAGGGTCTCTCGGAAACAGCCGCTCTATCTACCAATGTAGAGGTAAGGTCTGCGTACACTCTACCCTCCCTAGACCCCACGTTGTGGGATTTCATTGGGTTGTTGTTGTTTAGGTTTCTTGTCCGGGTCTGACCGTTTCTCTTGCTTTGCTTGTGCTATGCTTTGCCTTGAGCCGAGGGTCTTTTGGAAACATCTTTTCTACCTACCAAGGTAGATGTAAGGTCTGCGTACACTCTACCCTCCCCAGACCCCATGTTGTGGGATTTCACTAGGTATGTTGTTGTTGTTGTTTACCGTAGTTAATGTTACTTTTTCATAATGCTTATTTATAGTATTTGACAAGGTTGTTTTACTTCAGTCATTTGTTTTCTGACCATTTGTTGTGTTTTCTCTTGAGCTGAGGGTCTCTCGAAAACAGCTTTCCTACCTAGGGGTAAGGTTTGCGTACAACATACCCTCCCCAGACCCCACTTATGTGATTATAATGAGTATGTTGTTGTTATTGTTGTAATAAATAATGAGAAGAGGCTAACTAGGCTTTATGATATGGGTTCGATATAACTTAATAGTTTTGGTTTAAATTTTATATATATATATATATATATATATATATATATAAAAAATTAGATGTAACATAAACATTAAATTTAAAACTTAATTATTAATATTTTCGATTACTGTCCTAGAATTCATAATCTATAAATCTCACATTCTTAATAACATGTGACTTTTTTTTTCCGGCAAACCTGAAAAGTGATTGGTAGAATGCTAAGCTTTTAAGAGGAATAAACAAGGTGGTTGCAAAAACAAGTCATGTTACATGCGGGCAATTGGAGGCAGCTTTTATTTAATGCATTTAAAATTTAAAAAGGTTGGATGCATTGATAATTTTTTTTTTAATTTATTAGTAAATTTTATAGATACTTAAGTTATAGTATTTTTTGATTAAGCATCAGAACACATAATAAATTATTTTTATTAGATACTTTCGACTCAAGTTTCAAATTTTTTACGCATATTCTCAAGAGCTCATTACATAAATAAATTAATCACTTGAAATATTTTATTTCCCCTTATACGTGTTATCCTCAATAAGCCAGAAAACCTCAAGGCTCAAGCATGTTCCAACTGAGGTTGATGTATGCAATTAAAGTGGGTGATATATTTATGTGGTTAACTTATTTACGTAATAGATGTCTGAGAACACACACAAAAAAAATTCCAAATTTTAACCAGAAGTATTCAATAGGAGCACTTTATCATGTGTTCAGGTGCTTACTTAAAACAAATAGTTCTAATGACTAAATAAATTTTACTGACAAATTTGAATGGATATTAATGTATTCAGCCATTTAAAAGCTATGAGAGTACTCTCTTTTATACAGATCAATAACCCTAAAAATATATATTCTTATATAGTACATACTTTTCATTTACGATGATACGTGATTCCTGTGCTATTTTTATATTTAATTACTAAAATTAATTTATTTTTCTTGATAAACATTAAGTGCAAGAAAATATTTAGCATGACAAACCGTGGGTAAGTATTTACCCCATTTCATTTGCTTTGGTCTCCATGGTAATTAGTTCTCCCCCGGTTCCTAATTACTTATCACTTTATCTAATGATCCATTCGGTCGTTTTGGTCATTTTGCGTATTTTCTTGAAAATACTCTTTTCTCTAGCCTTGTTGTGGTGATTTTATTGTGCGAAGATGAGTGGCACGACTTCCGAGACAATTGGATAAAAATAACGGGAGAAAATCTATGACTTGCATTTTGGAAGTTTCATGTTTGGAAAGTTTGAATAGTTGACTTTTGAGCTAATGTGTCCATAATCAAATTTCGATCGTTCCATCAGCTCCGAAACGTGATTTATGACTTTAGGTGGACTGTTGGATTGAGTTCTGAATGTTTTGAAAGAGTTTCGGATAAGTTAGTGGAAGTTGGAAAGTCTTAAGTTATGAAATAAGCTTTGGTTGACTAAAGTAAATGTTGAGGGCATTTGAGTCCTTTTCTGAAGTTTCGTCGATTCAATCGGGTCTGAAATGTCGAATCGTTGGTTTGATTCACGAGGCACTCGGGTGTGTTTTGGGCGTTTGATTGAAATTCTAGGAGTTTGAAAGATTAAGAGTTGACTTGGGTCAAAATTTGGTCAAGATGACCTCGTATGACGATTCTGAGTGCGCGAGCAGATTCGTTGCGTGTTTTAGAAGTGGTTTATATATTTGGTTTGTGTTCGGGGGATTCCGGATGTATCCCAAGGGTCGAATCAAAGTTTGGAACACACCAGAAAAATTATGATGTGCAGTTTTGTTCTATGCTCCGCGATCGTGTGGCACCAGGCCGTGATTGTGAGCTTCTGGATGAGGTGGTCATCGCGATCGTGATTCCTTGGGCTGCGATCGCACAATGTTAAGTCAAAAGGGTCCCGCGATCGCGAGGGGACTGTTGTTCAGCAATTTAAAATGCCCCAAAATGACCCATTTCATTTTATTCTCATACTTTGAGATTGGGGTCTCGGTTGGGAGAGCTTTTTGAGGAGATTTTCAAGATTGTTCAAGTGGGTAAGTTCCTAATCACTCTCTTAGGATTATATCTTCGGTTTTTAAGAAATTTCATATTGGAAATCATGATTTCAAACTTCAAATTAGGAATTTTAAATCCTAGGTTGAAAATGGAGATTCTTCAAATAAATCTTGGATTTGATGTTGTATTGAGCTGTTTTTTCATATATTGACTCTATAGGTCTTGGGTAAATTAATTTTAGAATAAATTTCTGATTTTTCTCTTCGAGTATCGGGATCCTATTTTGGGTGACTTTTTGGGTCCGAAAGTTTTATATAGCAATATGTGTATCGATGGACTCGTGTATTCATGTACTTTCTGTATTTGATTAGATTGGACCTTCCGGAGGCGTTACATAAAGACAAACTTCCTTGCGGCTATCGAACTCATATTCCAGGCAAGTTGAGATCTTGTACCTTACTTAAGCATCATGGTTGATTTAAATGAATTAACTAAAGATGGGAGTAATAGAGATAATGAGGGGCTCACAATACTAGTGAGGTGACGATCACTCGTTCGGGTATTGGTGCCATGTTATGAGTATTTGTGCTTAATTTACTTAGAAGAATGCCACGATTTGGGCACTAGTTGATAGTATAATACGATCCATTGGATCCATGAGTGGGGTATGAAGTCCGTACTTTCCGCAATATTATTATTTGTCTGTGTGCCCCTTTCATCCTATCATACTCGTTTAAAATAAAAAGAAGCTAAAGATCGAGACTTTATTGTATAAATGATTAATTTAGAACCTATGGCCTATAATTGGTTCTTGTTGTTGAGCATACTATATTTATGCTTCATAATGTATTAACCTGTGTGGCCTATAATTGCTTCTTGTTGTTGAGCATATTATATTTATGCTTCAATGTATTGACCTATGTGGCCGAATAATTGCTTTTTATTATTGAGCATATTATATTCATGCTTCATACTGTAATAACCTGTGTGGCCTATAATTGCTTCTTGTTGTTGTGTATATCATAATTACATTTCATAATGTATAAACTTGTGTGGCAATAGACGAGTACAAGAGTTGTGTGATTATACTTATGTATTGTGTGAGCATACTTAGGTATTGTGTGAGTCTGCTGTGTAATTATACTTAGGTACTGTGTGAGCCTGTTGTGTGAGCATACATAGGTACTGTGTGAGCCTATTGTGTGATTATACTTAGGTACTTGTGTGAGCCTAAGTGGTATATGGACCTCACGAGTCCCCCATGAGTCACGATTCGTTGACATTTGATCGTGTGTATACCGGTGATGAGAAACAAATGCCTTGCATTGCATAACATCTACATTTCATATCATTTACTCATTCCTCCCTTGTTGCTTGCTTGCTTAAACTGCGTAATTGTCGATTTATCATGCTACTTGGCTATTTGAGTGATCCTGAGTAGTGAGAGGTTCTAAGGCCTAGGCTTAAATCTCGAATTGATTAGACTCTATTGATATGAATCGTGAATACCTTATTAGGCTCGGGGTACTAGATGCTATAACCTAGGCTTGGATTCTTTATTTGAGTAGATTCAGATATTGTATCATTGTAGCAATCTGATGGCGGTTAGTGTGGAAGTGGTAATCGGTAGTCTAGCCCTCGTCTCCGTTTAAGATAGGGTCGATCGACGATGCTACTGAGTAGCCTTTATTTTTGTACTCACGCTACACTTGCTGCACCTTTTTATGTGCAGGCTTTATTCCTAGTTCTAGTGGAGTTTGAGACTATCCAGCCATTGTGGAGTTATTTCGAAGGATTCGGGGTGAGCTACATGGAGATCCGTGGCACCAGATGCTTCTTCCTTACTTCTTAATTTTGTCTTCTCATTTTGGGACAATTATGTATTTAGAGATATATTCCCAACATGTATTCCGTAGATAGTTCTTGTACAAGTGACACCAGTCTTGGGAGTTTGTATTATTTTCATATTATTTATACTATGAGATTTCATAAGACTTAAATTGATTTACTTAACAATTTTCGCATTGTATTTTTCTATATAAATCTAGTTGGATAGTTGTGGTTGGCTTACTGATCCTTGGGGTTAGTGTCATCACGACTCTGCGATTTTGAGTCGTGATAAATTGGCATCAGAGCGTTAAGTTCACCGGTCTCACAAGTACAAGAACAATGTCTAGTAGAGTCTTGCGGATCGGTACAGAGACGTTTGTACTTATCTTTGAGAGGCTATGAGACACTTAGGAAAATTCTATTATTTCATTCCTTGTCGTGCGTATGTGATTCAGCTTAAGGTCTAAACTTCTTTGTTCCAATCTCTCACTGATGGTGAGGATACGTTCTCGGGTTCGCGCATGAGCGATGGATGTGATACCGCGTGGTACCATATGGTAAGAGATGTGTCACAGTGATGAAGACGCGTGACCGAGTTCATGTTATAACTATTGTTCGAATTTCGATTGGGGGGAGTTATGATTCAGCCTTTTTTAGTTGGGTGATGACTCTATAATTTGGGAGTGATGGTGCAAACGACTACAATATAACTAAATTCAGCGATTAGTAGCTCGGAAGTCGAGGAAGTATATTTGTGGTATAATAGCAAGCGATAAGAAGAGATCTGATAATTTAAATGGTGCAGTTAGCAGATTAATCAGGAAACAATTCTTGTATTTTTAAAGATTACGATTCCGACAGGACATGAGAAATTCTGGAATGCAATTACATGTGACATATACTAATATCTTGAAGGTGAGGGAATAGTAGGGTTGAATAAGCAAAAGCCAACACAACACTACACAGAGTAAACTATTACTACTCCCTCTATCCCAAAAAAATTAATTAGTTTGATTTGATATAAAATTTAAGAAATAAAGGAAATTTTTTGAAATATGTGATATAAAACAAATTTTAGATATTTGTGTCGTTATAAATGATCACATAAAGTTAAATTATTTTTAAATATAAAAAAGAACCAATTTTTTTGAATAAACTAATAAGGAAAGTTGGTCAATTTTTTTGAAACGAAAGAAATACTATTTATTATACTGAAATAACTCCAAAAGTCAGTCATCAACTCTTTTTAGAATCTTTTCCACATCGTTCACCAGACCATCCAGAAAAACAAAAAGAAAAAAAATTATTTTCTTTATAAAAAAAAGAAAAGAAAAAACCCACAATTCCCAGTAAACCTGAGATAGATATCATAAGCTTGTTAACTTTATTCTTTCTTGGTTAATAATATTCTTTTGTTAGGACTTAGGAGTATAATTCTTGTTTTCTGGGTTATATCAAATTACTTAGCTTTTTGAGGCTCTCTGTTTTGTCTTTTTGTCCTAATATACATAGGAGAAAAAAAATAATCAAATACTGTAATTTTAATAAAAAAGGATTGAAACTTGGCGTTTGGAGAGCTTTGTTGGTTGCTGCACAGAGATCCAGAAAGAAAAAATAACAACACTTTGGTTTCTTCAGTTTTTTTCTCTCAGATTTAGGCAACCCCACAAAATATAATG
This sequence comes from Anisodus tanguticus, assembly GCA_034509755.1. Classification (NCBI taxonomy): domain Eukaryota; kingdom Viridiplantae; phylum Streptophyta; class Magnoliopsida; order Solanales; family Solanaceae; genus Anisodus; species Anisodus tanguticus. The sequence continues at coordinate 42,606,623 of CM067558.1, forward strand.
CCACCCATTTCTTTAATCTCACATTGTACAACACTTTTTACTTCATTTTAAGGATACCCATTTGGGTTTTACGTTGTTTAATGGTAGTATAAGGTTGTTGTGTCGACACAAAGAGAAAAAGATTTGATTTTTGATTGGAAATTGGACCAAGAATGTCTTCATCGACTGTATCGTCATGGGTAATGGCTGCATGCATGTCAAGTGCTTGTGAAAATGTGCAAGAAAAGAATTGTTTTGGGATTTCTATGCATAAATATAAAGTTGGTGCTATAAATAAGAAGAAAATGAGATGTGTTTCATTTTCCAATTCTTGTTTAGTGAATAATGGTAATGGTTTTTCTTCACTTTATGGACTGAGAAGTGGTTATCCTAGTTGTTGGAGGAGCAAAAACAGTGGCAGTGGCAATGGCAGTGGCAAACAAGGTAAATTTGATTTTATTCTTAATTTGTTTTCTTTAAGCTTCAAGTGTCTGAGTACATTCTACACTCTCCAGACCCACGTTGTGGGATTTCACCGGTTATGTTATTGTTGTTAAGCTTGAGGGGTGTGAATTTGTTTACTCTGTTTCTTGGGACTTGGGTCACATTTCTGATTCAGTTTTATTCAGTCTAAAAACAACAACATACCCAGTGTCACTAATGGAATTTGGGGAGGATAGTATGTAGAACTTACCTCTACCTTTGCCTTTGTGGGTAGTGGGGATGTGGGCTACCGGGGTGGGGTTGAAGATGTGTGTTGGGGGTGGGGAAGATACAATCAATGTGGAATAAAATACTCATGAAATTTGTTTTTCCTACTTCCACGAGGAAATTATTTTTCTCATTTTCAGGAACTCATTTTTCTAGAAAAAATGTTTTTAAAAAATTTGACCAACAAAACATGAAAAAATTGGAGAACTCCGGGACGGACACACCCAAAATGGGAGCTCGTAAATCATATAACTTGTTATTTGATTTTGCCTTTTAATCTATGCATGGCATATACTTATAGTGGGAAATTCTGTCAGAGTCCATAAATTCAAAGGTAATACAGGTGCTCTGCTGTTGTGTGGGTGAATTCTTCATTTTCCCCTTTTTGCAACTTGAAAAAGCAAATCTTGCAGTTATGGTTTTTAGTCCCAGGTTGGTGAGGTTGGGTAGGATAGAAATTTTTGCCTCACCTTTGACAGTTGTCATCTGCTCCTTTTTGTCTTATGATTGTGTTTGACTGAATACGAAGTTTAAGATGTTAGATTTGATTTACATCATTTTTTTAATAAGCCGATAGATAGGAAGAAATTATTTAGGGCTCGTTTGGTACGAGGGATAAGGGATAATTAATCCCGGAATTAAATTTGAGATGAGTTTGGGATAAAATCTTGGGATAACTATTCCCGGGATTAATTATTCCCTCCCGGGATTGTAGTGTTATTTTTATCCCACATTGAGGGTGGGATATCAATTCTGAGATAACTAACCCGGGGATAGTTAATCCTAGATAACTTGTTCCCCAACCAAACGAGACCTTAGTGTTTTTGTCTCCGCAGATATTTGAATGTGAGACCTGCGAATTTGAATGTGGGACCTCATGATTCTCAATCCACTTCATTGACCATTAGACCACGCCCTTGGGTGCCTGATTTGCATATTGTATTGGTCACAGGAAAAGAAAAATGTTGGAATTGTTTGAAAAATTAGTTTGATAGAGAGAACTCATACATCAAAGTTCAAAGTTTGAATTGTATAATGAATTTGAGTTCTTGATATTCACAAACTTCATATAAATGAGATGGTTTCTAATCTTTTGGAGTGTCCCGTTATGGAAAAGATTGTTATATAAATTTGGAACGAATGTAGTGCCTTGTTATCTTGTCTGACACGATTGCAAGTTATCCTGTAATTTGGTTGTATTTTAGTCGAACTACTTTTTTTTTCCCCTAAGAAGTGAAAGTCACTGTTTTTCATTGGCTGTTTCTTCAGTCTACCTCTAATGCGTATTCTCATACATAAGAAGGAATCTATCTTTGCATGTTTGAATATAATTTCTTTTTCTAAAGAGCTGTTTATAATCTAGTTTCAACATGTGATTTTAATGTCATTTATCTACTACCCTACATATATTTTGATGTTCTGCACCTACCTCGTACTAGGTGGCATAAGAGCCATTGCCGTACAACCAGAGATGGAAGTTGGATCAAACAAGAAACCACAAACCAAGGAAAGGCGAGTGGTTGTGACAGGAATGGGGGTCGTCACACCAAATGGTCATGAACCTGATGTGTTCTATGAAAACCTGCTTCAAGGTGTCAGTGGTATAAGTGAGATAGAATCTTTTGATTGTTCGCCTTTTCCAACAGTACGTCTTCTTCTTGGGTTAGTTTCTTTTTATTTTCGATAACCGTGGTGTCCGAGCCAGCTTGTGCGCACCTCGACTAATTCCACAAGATACCTGCTACCACCCACCACCCACGTGCAATAGGTTTCAGGTAACATGTAACTCTGTCCATTAAGACGGGGACAAAGACGGGGACAAGGACAGATTAGAAGAAATCACCTCGTGTTTTTTTCTCCGCTGGTATTTGAACCTGAGACCTCATGGTTCTTCTCCCACTTCATTGACCCCTAGGCCACACCCTTGGGTTCTTCTTCGGTTAGTTGGTCTCTAACTTAAGTGTTTTAGATATTAATAAAGGGGTACAATTGCAGAGAATTGCTGGAGAGATCAAGTCGTTCTCAACTGATGGCTGGGTGGCACCTAAACTTTCTAAAAGAATGGACAAGTTTATGCTTTACATGCTAACAGCTGGTAAGAAGGCATTGTCAGACGGCGGAATTACTGAAGACGTAATGAAAGAATTGAATAAAATAAGATGTGGAGTTTTGATTGGCTCTGGTATGGGTGGGATGAAGGTGATCCTCTTTACTCTCTTAAATATTATTCTGATTGGTTTCAATTTTTTTCTGAGTTGCATTTTCTCGTGCCTTTGTATGCTCAGATTCAGCTCAATTTGCTTTCCAACATCTTTTTTTATTATTTTATGGAAGCAACCACTTGTACTTGATAAGCCACATCATGAGTTCTTTCTTGGCAAGAATCCCTAAGCTTCTGTACTCCATCCGTCCCAATTTATGTGACACTCCTTCCTTTTTGGTCAGTCCCAAAAAGAACGACACCTTTCTATATTTAGTAAGAAGTTAATTTTAAACTTCTCATTTTATCCTTAATGAGATGATTTTTAGCCGCACAAATATCTATGACTTATTTTGAACAAGTTTCAAAAGTCTTTCTTTCATTCTTAAACTCCGCGCCCAGTCAAACAAATAAATTGGGACGGAGGGAGTATATGAGTTTTAAATCTTTTGCTAGTCCCAAAGTAAATGTGTAGCCTCAAAGGTTTTATTGAATTACAGGTTTTCAATGATGCAATAGAATCTTTAAGGATTTCTTATAAGAAGATGAATCCTTTCTGTGTACCATTTGCCACTACAAACATGGGCTCTGCGATGCTTGCGATGGACCTGGTTAGTCAATGTTTTAATGTTTGTTTTATCTGGCTTTAATGTCAAAAGGAAGTCCATATTATGTGTTTATTTGTGAATTAAACTGCAGGGATGGATGGGTCCAAATTATTCAATTTCAACAGCATGTGCTACAAGCAATTTCTGCATTTTAAATGCTGCGAACCATATCATTAGAGGTGAAGCTGTAAGTTTCTTACCTTGAATAACTAAAGAACTCATTTTTATCTTATGTAAATTAGAAAGTTTCGTTTTGGTCTGATGGAGGAGTTCCAAAGAATAACATGCTTAATAGTTTGTGTTCTCCTTTTTCCATACTGTAAACTTGCAGGATATGATGCTCTGTGGTGGATCAGATGCAGTAATTATACCAATCGGTATATATCCACTGCTTTGTCTTTATTAGTTTAGCGAGCTGAGTTATCTTTTTGTTAAATGATTTTAACTTTTTGCAGGATTGGGAGGATTTGTTGCGTGCAGAGCACTTTCCCAGAGAAACAGCGACCCTACTAGAGCTTCTCGGCCTTGGGATAGTGTAATGTCCTGTAATTCATTTCGTCTTGTTCTGACGCTGCTGTCTAGTTGGAAATGCACTAATTTTATCTGGAGTGGAAATGCTAATTATAGAATACTTGTTGAAGGAGAGCCTTGTAGTAACTGGTAAAGTTGCCTCCATGTGACCAGGAGGTCACGGGTTCAAGCCGTGGAAACAACCTCTTGCAGAGGTGCAAGGTAAGGCTGCGTACAATAGACCGTTGTGGTCCAGCCCTTCCATGGACCCTGCGCATAGCGGGAGCTTAGTGCAGTGGGCTGTCCTTTTTTTGTTATAGTCCAACTAAGGCTCTTATAATAGCCTGTTTGGCCAAGCTTCCAAAATCAGCTTATTTTTTCTGAAGTGTTTTTTATAAAGTGCTTTTCAAAAAAATACTTTTGGGAAGAAGCCGTTTGTGTTTGGCTAATTAATTTGAAAAACACTTTTGAGTAGAAATTAGTGTTTGACGAAGCTTTAAAAAGTGCTTTTAAGTGTGTTTTCTCAAAAATGTTTTCAAAAGAGTACTTCTGTGGAGAAACTACTTTTTCAGCTTCTCAAAAATAGTTTATGTTTTACTCAAAATCACTTTTTCTTCTCCTAAAAGCTTGGCGAAACATCTCAACTTTTTAAAAAAAATTACTTTTGGCCTTGGAGATGCTTGGCCAAATAGGTTATTAGTCATTGTATAATTTGGTCTTTCTGTATTTATTTTCTTTGAGTGAACAAGTTTTATGCATATTCAATGTTACAGCTTCCATATCCTGAGATTGAATCGGGGCATGTGTCATTTTCTTCAGAATTTCTGAGCCCGTCTAGGCTCATACTTCCCCGTGCTAACCTTACTTGATGTGTTTACATGATTTCAATGACTTGAGATGAAAAAATAGCACTACCGGAGCCCAACTCATCTTTTAAGGATAAGAATGATTGCATATTTTCATTTATCTTGGACAGAATCGTGATGGATTTGTAATGGGTGAAGGAGCTGGAGTCCTGCTTCTGGAAGAACTAGAGCATGCCAAGGTAATTTATTAAGTATGTTAGATTGCTTTTCTTCTTCAACCTCCTCGTGATTCTTAAACTGAAGATAAAAAATAAGAATGCAAATCCCTACCCAGATAATTCTGTGATGTATGCCTTTTACCTTCATTATTTGAATGAGCAGAGAAGAGGTGCAACTATTTATGCTGAGTTTCTGGGTGGAAGCTTTACATGTGATGCTTATCATATGACCGAGCCTCATCCTGAAGGTACTTTGCTCTCTCAATTTTCATTTCTTGCATTTGATCCTTTTGTTTTTGACTTTGCTAGTACATTTTAGTTGTCACTTTCTCGTCTATATACTATATAGAGCACCAATATACTAGAGCAACGTCTATGGTCACTCCTAAAACGTTTACAGTTGTTCTTGTGTTGCCACTATTTAATTGAACAATCAGGAGCCTGAAGTTCCCTTTATTGTAAAAAGTTGCCTAAAGTTGTGAATTAGCCACTTAATTTTAGAGCGATTGATTAAATCTAAAGTATGACACATCAAGTATGCCATGACCTACTTTCACATTTATAGCGGAAACAACCTCTCTATCCCCCACAAAGTTAGAGATAAGGTCTGCGTACATCTTATCCTCCCCAGACCCCACTGTATGGGATTACACTGGGTATGTTGTTGTTGGCTTCCAACATCACGCGATGCAAAAATGACATAAAGCTCTTGAAGCGCTTCTTTGTTTAGCCATTCTGGTTTGTCATGCTTGAATCGCTTTCCTCACTACCATACTAATGATGGATTTAGCTACTATCCCTGATCCTTCTTAAGCCTAATATTCTTTTTTCCAATTTTCTGTTTCTTTATCTGTATAGGTCACACTTGCATTAAAAATAGCTCTATTCCCAGTCTTGTTTCTCTAAGATGACAAGATCTAAGATTTTCACGTTATCTCAATTTCAAAGTTTCCTCCTAACCTCATATTAGTTTTATACTCCCTCTGTTTCAATTTGTTATTCGGGCAAAGGTGCAAATATACCCCTCAACTTTGCGATATGGAGCAGATATACCCTCGTTAAAAAAGTGGTGCATAAATATCCCTGCCGTTACACAAATGGTGCAAATATACCCCCCGCCATTACACAAATGGTGCAAATATACCCCGGCGTTGCACAAATGGTGCAAATATACCCTTTTCGCTAACATATATTTTTAAAAAAGCTTATGTAGCTTATTTTTTAATTAAAAAATGCCACGATGCTTTTAAAAAATGTCTACCCATTTTTTTAGTAAACTTTTTTAAAGTCACGAAGTAACCTTTTTTTTTCCTGGTAGGTCGGGACTGATTCGTTTAAAAAAATATCTTTACCACTTTAAAAAAAATAAGTCCACCCATTCTTTTTTAACGAACCAGACCCAACTCACCAGGGAAAAAAAATTACCATGTGCCTTTACAAAAATAAGTCTACTAAAAAAATAGGTAGACTTTTTTTTAATTAAAAAATAAGCTAAATGAGTTTTTTAAAATATTCCATCAGCAAAAGGGTATATTTGCATCTTTTCCCTTGTTATTCTTACTTTCCTTTTTTGTTTGTTTAAAAAAGAATGCTTCTTACCTAATTTGGCAACTCTTTAATTTCAACATGTCACATTGCATGTTTAAGACCACAAAATTAAAGGGCATTTTGGTACATTACACATTTCTTTAATTTAAGACCACAAGATTCAAAAGTTTCTTTACTTTCTTAAACTCCGTTCCCAGTCATACTAAGACAAGCAAATTGAAAAGGAAGGAGTAATATTTTGCTCACTTAGAAACAAAGAGTGCTTAACATGATAAGGACACGATATCCTGTTTTTGTGTAATGTAGATTGAACTATAATAGGAAATAACTTGATCTCTGCATTTTTAATAAGCAGGAGCTGGTGTTATCTTATGCATAGAGAAGGCCTTAGCTCAGTCTGGTGTATCAAAGGAAGACGTGAACTACATTAATGCACATGCCACTTCCACACCGGCAGGGGATCTCAGAGAGTACCAAGCGCTTGTACATTGTTTTGGCCCGAACCCAGAGGTCAGAGTTTCCTCTCATTTACTGTTGTTTATGCATGTTCCTTCAGGGTTTTCTTTCAGCTATTTAATCAGTTGCTTACTCCATGTTTTACAGTTACGAGTGAACTCTACAAAGTCTATGATTGGGCACCTTCTAGGAGCTGCTGGTGCTGTTGAAGCTGTAGCAACTGTTCAGGTAACTTCATTTCATATGCCTTGAATTCTAGTTTCTTGTGTAACAAATCATCTAAACAATTTACATGTTTGCACAAACATAGATGTGCAGGGTGAAAATTCTACTATTGTGGCACATGTTTGCACAAATATAAATTTTTTAGGGTGCAACATTGTCCTTCATAATACTTTCTTTAGGCGAGAATTGGTGAGATACCAATCAATATGTTTCCTATCTTGCTGTATGTAGTTTAAAGTATTTATCTTTACAGAGTGGGCTTGTGGCTGCTAACACCAATTTGGTGGTTATAAAAAAAAGTAGTTTTAATAGCGTATAATCGTACTTTTACGAAGAAGAATTCATATGCTTTAGTTTGGAGTTGAGATGCTCAAAATGATTAAAAAAATTAGGGGCCTAATATTTCTGTTAAATTTGGTATTACATGACTAAAAACACTTTTAATATTAGGGGTCTAATATTTCTGAGGAGTGTTATTGAATTAGACAAACCTTTTGATTGCTTGATCCGACTTCTGTTGTTGATCTCATTTTGTTATGAAATCTGCCTAGTTTGTTGGACGGACAACAAAAGATCGTCTTTTCTGTGGAAATTTACTGCAACCTTATGTCAAATCATATTTTAAATACCAATTGCTAAAGCTTTTCTTCTGTGCTGATCATCCTAGTTCTATTGCTCGAGTCTGACAGAGAGTTCAAACGGATTTTGTAGGCAATACGAACTGGATGGGTTCATCCGAATATAAACCTTGAAAATCCAGACGTGGGTGTGGTATGGCTCTCTTTTCATTGCATTGTTAGTCATTTATTCCAAGTGATTTCACATCACTTGCTTTGTTCTTTTATATTAACTTTCTATCATATCACAAATTTCATTTTTGGACATGAATGTGAAGCATCTCATATGTTAACTCTCTTAGTTCAGTTCTCGCAACAACTTAGAGATAGACCAGCAATTTGGCATTTGATGTTATGTAAATGAATGAAACAGGATATGAATTTACTTGTCGGTCCCAAAAAGGAAAGATTGGATATTAAGGTGGCATTATCTAATTCATTTGGATTTGGAGGCCATAATTCGTCGATCTTATTTGCTCCTTACAAGTAGATATCAGTGACAAGGCTGGTCCTAATCAACAGACCAAAGGTATGTAAGCGTGCATGCTTGTTTATTTTAAATGTAATATTATAAGCGACGACAGTTACTAATTCTAAGTGGAGAAAGTTCTGTTATAGGTGTTGTGTATTGAGGATGATGAACCAAGACGCTATGGGTTGCAATAATATTTACTTTGATACACTCATTAGGTTTAAAACTTACGGCGTGGAGATTGTTACTCATGGTGAATGAAACATAACATAGATTATTTTTTATATCTGCCATTGAGTTAAGCAATAAAACTAAAACTTGTTTTTTTTTCTTTGCAATTCTATATTTAAGCGGAACAAATTGCCCGCCGCACTTTTTTTCCTCTCCAATTTTTATTTATTTATTTATTTTGCTTCGTATCTACGTGAAAAACTTATTTTGATATGTTTATATTCGCTTCATAAAGTTGCACTTCATTATTTTTTTTCAGGAAAATTTAGTAGGGTCCTTGATTCCAAGCACATGAAGGGGAAATCACTAAGGATTTCCTTTTGCTTATCGATCATGGCTACTGTGACATTCTTGTTTTCGATCATTAAATTTACATTGTATTTTATTAGGTATCAGAAAATGATTGTATGGAAATGGTGTTACTATAGGACCTTCCGAATAATAGCATATGTCCTTCCATATTAGAATATGGTTGTGGTTTCTCTTCACAATTTCAAGTTTTGGTCTCTTTAGTGTTTTTTCTGCACTTCTTAATTTACAACAGTTGGTTTAATTTGCTTCTGTAGTTAAATAAGTTAGTCTTGGTGTAGAAATTGATCCAGAATAAGTTTTTTTTCCCATTTCTGTATTATATAATTTTGAGTTTAATGTGTTCATTCTTTACCTCATCAGGTTATATCAACCTACAATTTAGGTAGCTGTTTGGTCTCAATTTGGTAACTTAAAATGCAATAGTTAGTATGTTATAACAGATTAAAATCCATCATGACATAGTCTGAATTGATATAGAAGCCAGTAAAAAAATAAAAGGTTTTTAAGCTATTGGTCTTAAATATATATTTTAAATATGCCACAACATCTATATGGTTATTAAAGTTTTTCATTAAGAGTAAAATAAAAGTGTAAAGTTAATTATTTCTAAATATAGATATAATTCTTTTTTGAGTGGATTAATAAAAAATAGTATCAGATAAACTGGAATGGAGTATAAATATTCTATAGAGCCGTTAATTGAATGCAAGTTGAATGGTATGATTATCTTCCTTTTTTAAAAATATTTAGTAAAGTTGTTTATACAAATATGGAGTTTGAACTAAAATTACTGAATTCGATCGAATTCTTAGATAATCTTCTAGCTCCGTAAATAGCACATATCCTGAATCCGATGTTATCAATTCTGATACATAGCTCAAGTAATACAACTGTACATGCAAAAGTTCATTATCGGTAGTTTATTTTATAACAGACGTCAGCCATTCGAGTCCATTTATCTCCCACTAAAAAGAGATCCAAGTTAACCAACATTGTTGATGCCTTGACTAGAAACGAAAAAAAATGAAAAGGAAAAATGTGGATTCCATTACAAAAATTTTTAAAAGAAATTTACACCGATAAAAAGGAGCCAATATATATACAAAATTATTTACACCGACAAAACAGTGGTCTCCTATTCTCATATCTGTCCTCTCCTCCCTAAATATCCAATTCCTTCTCATTACAATTCTGCCGGATAACTGCAGAATATATATATATATATATCTCATCTTATCATTAATGAGATAATTTATAGCCATAGTATTTATAATTTATTTTAGATCATAAATTTCAATTATTCTTTTTTCTTAAACACATAAACTGAGACTGAGACGGAGACAGAAGGAGTATATCATAACAAGCAATAAAATTTAATAACAAAAGAAAAATTGAATTGAATTAGTTTCATGAACTAAATCGAACATTTTTGACATGAAAAACAAATATATACATAAAATTTATTAAAATTTCAATAAATACATTAAAATTTTTTAAAGATTGAGCCGGTTAATTTTAAATCTTGAATTCGCCCGTGGAAGAAGTAAATTGATGAGGTAGAGAGCATTACTAGTGACCTTAGCAACATTAGCAATCTTTCTCTGCACATCATACCTAACTTTTCCACTAATTTCTTTGAAACCATCAAGACAAGTATCATCATTTGTCAAAGCAGCACTAACCCAAGTCTCCAAATTGTTCATTTGGAACTTAAAACCAAACCCTTTGTGCAAATGTTTTACCTCATAAAGAGCCTTTTTAAGCTCATCAACTGAGTCACCTATTTGCTCTATACAATCAACAAGTGCCCCTTTTTCTCTTTTGCTTTGTACTTTTAAATGGATGAGGAATTTGGAAGCTTTGTTGGCTCTTGAAAGACTCACATTTAGAGATGCTTTTGCTATGTCTTTTGGTGTGTTTATGGCTGGGAATGATGAGAGGGTTCTCATGCAAATCTTAGGGTAACTCGCATTGGTGCAAGATGTGTAAACAAGATTTGTAGAAGATGAAGTGGTTGGTTTTTCTCCACTTGTGAAGTGAGAGAAATGGAGAATGGGGAGAAGAAGGGAGAGAAGAAAGCGAAGCATCTTTATTTGTCAATTCTGATAGAGGCGAATCTAGAATTTCTAATCAACTATTGAGTGATGAGTGATAACTTCAAAATGAGTCTAAGTTATATATGTATATATACAATGAATAAAGTGAAAGGTAGGGGCAGAGATACCTATGGTGGAAGGGTTCAATTAAATCCCCTCAACATAAAAATTACACGGTACAAAAAATTAACTACAAACTTATTCGTGTATATAACTCCCTTTGTTCTACTTGTTAACACTATTTTCTTTTTAGTTCTTTTAGAAAAAAAATGACATTTTCAAATATTTTCTTAATGGAAAAGTCTTTTAGCGATACAAATATTGTGACATGTTTAAAATTAAAAAAATTTAAAAATTTTATAGCCACATAAATATTATGACATTTTTAAGATCATAAATTTTAAAAATCTAAAGTTCATGCTTAGTCAAATTACGCTAAATAAAATGGATGGATGAGTGAAGTAGATGTTTTTTTTCTTCTCTTTTTGGATGTTTTTCTTAAATGTGAAAGGGTGACAATGTGAACTATGAAGTGTACTGTAAACTTCAGTTAGGTGGTTAGGTGCTGAATTCTTTATAGGGGTTAGTGAATTTAATAAGTGAGCAATGCATTCATTTAAGGCCTTTAGAATTTGAACAAAAATCACGTTTTTCAGTTTTCAATGCTAACTTTTTAAAGGGTAGTTTTCTTTTAGAAGTTAGCAATAACTCAATTCTGGAAATGGAAATTGGATTTAATTGAGTTTGGTGTGAGGGTAGAAATTGGAAGATAACAAAATGTTAAAAGGAAATTAAGTGTACTGTGAAAGAGTTATGAAACAGTAATTCCCTTCTGTTTATCCAACAGTGGCAGGTGGTACTTATCACCGCTTTTCCAACAAGAACTCCGGCAGGCTGCTACTGTTCCGATAGCGGCGGACGCACCAACTGCCGCCACTGGTAGTCCAGCCACAGTCTCCCCTTCTCATCCTCTCAGGTCTGCCACCTCTGTTCCGGTGGCAGCCAACGTACCAGCCACCACCACTGCTCCGTCAAACCCAGGTTAGGGCACTGCCACCTCCGACTGCTGCTGCATTTTAAGGGCTGTGATACGGCATATTAAGTGTTATTTCTGCTGCATTTTAAGTGCAGTTTTGCTGCATTTTAAGGGCTGTTTTTACTGCATTTTAAGTGTTGTTTTACTGCATTTTAAGGCCCACCGTTGCTGCATCTTAAGGGCTGTTTTGTTGCATTTTAGGGGGTTGTTTTACTGCATTTTAAAGACTGTTTTTACTGCATTTTGGGCACATTTGATGTTTATCACTGTTGTATTTTTTTAGCACAGTTGCTGCTGGTTTCTTGGCTAAAAACTGCTGCTTTAAGACTGTTTCTAATAGCTGCAATATTTCTGAAATTCACAAATTTGAACATGATACTACACTGAATATCCGTCGATTTTTGAGGCCTCCACAATTGGAAAGACGGAAAATAAAATTTCTGGGCAAGGATGAAACTTAAACATTTTTCCATCCGAGAGGCTAACATGTTCGGTAGGCAAGGCAACTAAAATGACCAACGAGTCATATGTTCGCAGTTATGACGTGATTGGAATGATCTTTTCAAAATTTAAGTTTGAGTCCTCCGTAATCAAAACATTTACTGTTTTGGATACGGATCTGAAGTTATTTATATTCAACTGTTTCTAACCGTTTGTTCTTGACAACTTTCAAGACATATTTATGAAAGTTAAAGAAGACAAGATACCTCTCAGAGATGATTTATTTTATTGTTGTTTTTACTTTCTTTAATTCAACTTTATTTCATTCTGTATTGTAATATTATTGTACTCGTGAAATTATTGAAATATTTAGAATAGGTAGACTTAGAATTAATTGATAGGGTAGTCTAAAACTGGAAACCCATCGCTAGTTTATTTATTTTTAGGCTCGGTTAGTTTTAAAATCGGAAATCGCTAGTTTATCTATTTTTAGGCCCGTCGCCCATAAAAAATCACCTTGCATATATTTTTATCAATTTTCATACAAATGCATACTTCTTTTCAACTTTACATGTATTTTAATGCCATATAAATGCATACTTGGACAAAATACATCCTTTTATTAACTACTTGCAACATTATTTTTATACTTGTAAAAACATGCATTTTTCTTATCATTATAATTAACCTGAGTTTGACCGGATAATCGCAAGTTAGCGGATTTTAAAGGATGTCTAACCCCTTCCCTTTAGGATAATAAAAAATCCTTACCTAGAATCTCATTAGTTTCGCAGACCAAAATTGGAGTTATTTTGCAGCTTTTAGTTAGCATTTAGGTGCCCTAATTCACCTTAGAATAATTAGGTGGCGACTCCCCAAGCAAGCATTTTTAATCAATCCAGAGGGAATCGACGTCATCGCGTCGCGAAGCCGTGGGTTAAAAACGGGTGCGACAAGATGGACATCAACTTTGTTCGCGAGAAGGTTGCACTCGGTCATGTCAAGGTATTGCATGTGCCCTCTTCTTATCAGTATGCAGATATATTCACAAAAGGCCTTGCTAGACAGTTATTCCTTGAATTCAGATCCAGTCTTAGCATTCGGCCTCCTCCCACTCAGACTGAGGGGGTGTATTAGAATGTGTACAAATATTATTTAGCCATATTTAGTCTTATGTAATTATGGTAAATATAAGATTCCTATTGTATAAGGATTCCACATTTTATACCCTATATATATTGTATTAATGAGAAAGGCTCTCCAATGGAGATTAATACAATCTTACATATACGAACACTTTAGATGATGAATTTAAAAGAAATTCAATTGTGTAAATAATTTTTAGTCGTCTATGAGTAAGATAAGGTCTAAAGAAATAAAAACTAAAAATAACGATGCTTGACAATTATGGGCGGAGTTACTTCCAGTGAAGGTGTGATCAATTGAACACTCTCGTCAAAAGATTATACCATGTATAGGGTAATATCCTTTTTATATATGTAAGAATATTTTCCTCCACTGTCATCTTCCAAAAGTGTGGTTATTATACCATAAATACAACCTCATCTTAGGCTAGGATTAGGCTAAGATTATGATATCTAATCTACCTACCATATACACATGATTCTAATATCATTACAATAATTACTAAATAATTACGATAAATATTTTATTAATTATAATTATTCCATCACTCCCCCGCAGTCGAAGCGGGAGGTCGGCGTATGCTGAGACTGTCCTGAAAATCTTCAAATAATACCAGCGGAGGACCTTTAGTAAAAATATCTATGATCTGATAGCGTGAAGGGACATGTAAGATACGCACTTGTCCGTGAGCGACCTTTTCGCGAACAAAGTGAATATCTAGCTCAATATGTTTAGTGCGTTGATGGTTGACTGGATTCCCTGAGAGGTAAATAGCACTAACATTATCACAGTACACCAAAGTTGCCTTCGGAACCGGACAGTGGAGTTCTAGAAGAAGGTTCCGAAGCCAATAAAATTCAAACACTACATTGGAAACACCTAGGTATTCTGCTTCGGCACTAGATCTGGACAATGTTGCTTGACGTTTGGAGGACCAAGATACCAAGTTATCACCAAGGAATATACCATAACCATACGTGGAGCGTCTGGTGTTCAGACATCCTCCCCAATCGGCATCTGTATAGGAGACAAGGGTGGATGTCGACGATGGATATAAATGCAAGTCATACTCTAAAGTACCCTGAATATAACACACAATGTGTTTGAGAACATGCATATGATCATCCATCGGATTATGCATGAATAGGAACACCTGTTGCACCGCATAAGAAATGTCGGGCCTTGTGAATGTAAGATATTGCAGGCCCCTGCCAGGCTGCGGTAAAGTGTCCGATCGACAAATGGCTTGCCGGAGGAGGCGCTCAACTTGAGTTTAGTATCAACTGGAGTTGCTAACGGCTTACAGGATGACATTCCAGCACGTTCAACAATCTCTGATGCATACTTTTTGGGATAAAAATAAACCACATGCATGATGTGTCACAGCTATCCCTACAAAATAGTTTAGTGGCCCTAGATCTTTCATAGCAAATTCAGAGACAAGTAATGACATAATAGACTTGCGAAGAGCATCGGATGAGGCAGTCAATATAATATCATCCACATATAACAGAAGGTAAGCAATATTATTACCCTGACGGTAGATGAACATAGAATGATCAGAACGACTGTTAGAAAATCTAATATGTGAAACAAAATCCATAAACCTCTTGTACCACGCCCGAGGGGCCTGTTTCAGCCCATATAATGATTTATTTAGCAAGCACACATGATTTGGATACGTGGAGTCATGTATCCCAAAGGTTGGTACATGTATACTGTTTTATTTATTCTCCATGGAGGAAGGCATTTTTGACATCTAGTTGATGAAGTGTCCATGCCTTCGAAAGAGCCAATCTAAGGATCGTTCTTATAGTTGTCGGTTTAACCACCGGACTGAATGTCTCATCGCAATCCACACCAACCTATTGTGTCTTCCTATCACCTACAAGACGATCTTTGTGCCGCTCAAAAGTACCATCATATTTTTTGTGACTGAAATCCACATAGACCGAATTACATTAGCATGAGGGGGACGAGAGACCAACTCCCACGTCCTAATTTTAATAAGAGCATTAAATTTATCATCCATAGCTATTTTTCAATTCGAATCATTAAGAGAAGACACAGGATTACGAGGCAATGGTGATTTTGAAATCAGGGTGTGGAGGCTATATTTGGTATTGGGGACAATGCCGTGTTGACTACAGGTGACTGGCCGCTGGGCCAGAATTGGAATTGGGGCAACGGAAGAGATAGAATTACATGTCAGTTGGCAGTGAACTGGGTCATGACCCACACTGCCAGGTATTGGGCCGTGACCTAAGCCATTGCCAGGCAGTGGGGTGTGCGGCATTGGTATAGTACCTTCGACCAAAATTGGGCCTAGGGAAGGAGGCCCAGACCGTTGGGCAGTGGTGTGATGCGGCTGGGTCACTGTTTCTGGGCCCAATTCATCTAAAAAAATTGGGCTATCCGAAACAGTGGATTTGGGTTGATACAAAAAATGAAGGGACAAATACGGGGGTATGCCATCATCTAGAAAATCATATGTAGGAGGTCCGGACTCATGCATTCTGGTAAATGAGAAATTTGTTTCATAAAAAATTACATGACAACTCACAATTATTTTGCTGGAGGATAGGTCGTAACATTTGTAACCTTGATGATTAGAAGGATATCCCAAAAAATGCAAGGAGTAGACCGCGGTTGAAGTTTGGTGATTGTGGTGGATGGAAAAAAGGATAGCATAAGCACCCGAATACTTGTAGATGGGAATAAGATGGATCCCTTATATATAGGATTTTGAGAGGAGCTTGATAGGACAAGTTTTTGTGGGGAAGTATGTTAAATATATATGTTGCCATTTGTAGTGCATAATGCCAAAAAGATGGTGGTAGTGCGGCATGAGCAAAGGATGTTCTAATAATGTTATTGATGGTTCAGATTTTTCTTTCCACCTTTCCGTTTTGAGAGGAGGTATGGGGACATGAAAGGCGAAAGGTTAAACCATTCGCATTGCAAAAATCCCAAAAATTTCCATTATCAAACTACATACCATTATCACATTGAATATTTTTAATATCCCGTTCAAATTGATTTCGGATGAATGCTCTAAAAGTGAGAAATGTGGAGAAAACTTGTGATTTTTTAGATAAGGGAAACATCCACAAAAAATTAGAGTAATCATCTAGCAAGAGCTAATAATATATGTGGCACGAAGAGCTCAAAACGTGTGATGTCCAAATATCACAATGGATAATATCAAAAGACATAAGTGTGCATGAATTAGACGAAACAAATGGCAATTGAACATATTTTTCAAGTGACATGAATGACACATATTTGAATTACGTATTTGAGTACATGAAATAAAATTATTTTGTTTGAAGGAGGCTAAAACGGGTGCTCCCGAATGACTCAAACGTTCATGCCATAATGAAGGTGCGAAAGCTGCAAAAGTGAATGGTAACTTGGCTCGTTGATTGGGTGTGATAATTGGATAGAGCTCCCCCTGACTATCACATCTCATTAGAAGCATCCCCATCTGAAAATCCTTCACGGAAAATCCAAAAGGGTCAAAATCAACAGACACCCAATTATTAGTAATAAACTTTCTAACCGAAACCAAGTTTTTAATTAATTGTGGAGCATTAAGGACATTCTTTAAAGTTAATGGTGGGTTTGGTGGAGACAATTTGGTAGAACCATAACCACGAATTGGAATAGAATGACTATTTCTGACAATTATACTATTATTTTTTCTATAATTAAAATAGGACGAGAGATTACCTTGGGAGGACGTTATATGAGACGTCGCTCCGGTGTCCATGTACCAATTTGCGTCTGGCATAATAAGTCCAAGAGTGTGCATGACAGACTCAATATCAATTGGGCTAGCCACTGCCGAATGGTCTTCCGGCCACTGGTTCGGCAGTGGCCCAAATGATGTTGAACTGCCACTGTTCTTAGGCCCAAAAAAAAGCCGGCGGCTTACAGGTGCTTTGGCGCGTTACATTTACATTGGACTGGGCCTGGCCCAATTTCCTGAAGGAAATGGGCAGGGTGGCACAGCCCAAGGCCACTGACATACCCACTGTGGTGGTCCGTCTCCCCACTAGTCTCGGGGCTACCACTGCTGACCGGAATTTGTCTGTTGGCTGCCATTTCTGTCGCCCCTGCCGCCGGAATTCTGGTGATCTCTACCTTTGCCATTACCCCGACTACCACCCCGATTTTTACCACCATTTCGTCCTTTTTGTCCCGATTTTGTGGTATAGGTTCAAAATGTGTAGTAGCTTCATTGGTTGAGGCGACAACCATGGCGGAATTTGAGACGGTTGCGGCCTTTTTGGCGAAACCAGCCTCTTCAAGAATAAGCATAGAGCGGGCTTGGTAAAAAGGCGGTAGAGGATTGCTTTGTCGGATGAGCGTCCCCATGCCACTATACACGTTAGTAAGGCCGACAACCAATTGTAAAACCAACCGATTGTTTGTAACCGGTGAACCAAAGTTCTTGAGTTGATCCGATAAAATTTTGAGGCGTTGACAATAAGCGGATGCATTCGGAAAGTCCACCATGTGAGTGGTGGAGAATTCTTGCTCCAAAGTGACGGCTCGGGAATTCTTGTTATCTTGGAAGATATCCCGTAAGCGATTCCAAGCCTCCATCGCCGTGGAATCGGGTTTCATTATTATGTGCAACAAATCACTAGAAATGGTTGCATAAATCCACGAAAGAACTGTCGCATCAAGTGTGAACCATACTTCTTTTTCATCAACGGTTTTAACACCTTTTCCTTACCTTTTTTCGGTGAGATTATATGATGAATAACCCGGTAGGAACAACAACAAATTTTATTTAGGCGTTTGACTATGCGATTTGACTCTTGTATTTTCTCATAGAGAGGCTAATTAAACACTTTAGGGAATCAACTTGATCTAATTATTTGAATTATTTGTTAAGTATGAAAACAATCCATCTTCATTACAGTTAGTACTGACTGATTTGTTTCCTTCCAAAGTAATTTAAGTAGGCGTTTCACTATGCGATTTGAAATCATGATTTCATATTTTGATTTTAAATTAGTATTTGTGTATGAAATTTGCACCAAACTTTAAAATTTAACTTCAACTTCATATAATGATTTCAAATTCTAAATTCTCCAAAAAAATAGGATTTGAAATTCTAAATCATGATTTCAAATTTGTTTAAATAAAAAACTTGACTCATAAATTTATGTTTTGTAAAAAAAAATGATTCATGCATCATTTAAAATTTTGCAAAAAAAAAAAAACTCATACTCTACGTGAAAAAAATTATCCACACCATGTGAAAAGATTATATTAAAGAATAGCGAGTTGCTACTATTGTTGCATTTTTGGATTAATGAATCTTTGTCAAATTATGTGTATTTAAAAAATTGTAATAGCATGTAATTGCAAGTATTTGTTTATAAGATAAACGTGGAGATATGCGATTTAGTAATGCGGCGCCTTAGGAGATTCTGATACCTTGTTAATGAACTATGATCTACTCATTTGGTGAGATTGTATAAGAGTTGGAGAAGTTTTGATAGTTTTCACAAATTATGGGGTTGTCATGTTTATGAGAGAGAAAAAAAGAGATAAGGGTAAAAAATACACCTCAAGTATTACTTTTTTTTTGAGTTTCCTACCTGAACTATCAGAGTTGAGAGTTTTCTATCTAAACTATCACCAACTAGTTAGCAAAATATACCTCAATTATCATTAGTTTACTTTTTCTACCTGATAGTTGAGGTAGGAAACTCTCACACCTGATAATTTAGGTAGAAAACTAAAATAATGATACTTGAGATGTGTTTTTGACCCTTAACTCAAAAAAATACAATTTAAGAAATTTAAATTGTATATCCAAACAAAATTCTAACTTTAAATCAACATGATTTCAAATCACTGACTTGAAAATCATGTCCAAACGGGCCATAAAAATTAACTGTACATGCTTATTTTTTTTTTTTGATAATCCAGGTTTCCAGGCTTGCGCCTGACTACTTCACTGGTATTACCCAGACGTCCTGGAGATAATAGCACAGGTCCTTCAACACTATTAATATGTAAATCGCGGGATGTGCTCCGGTGGCCAGTTTTTCTGGGAGCGTACAACTGATCAATGAGACAAGGTCAAATTCCCCAACATGCAGAGTTTATTCGTGCTTGCGGGGAATCGAACCCATGCTGTCCCATGCCAGAGCGCCTTATAGCACCCAGGCTTTGCCACTGGACTATGCCCCGGAGGACAACTGTACATGCTTATTTCATCACAGTTTGGGTTGTAAGAATTATTTACCTACTGTTGAAAAAGGATACTTGGAAGCTATTCTGTTGAATACTTCTTTCCATTTGGGCCTTGCAAAATGTTTTGTTACCTGCATATAGTTTAATGTCTGTACTATGTAAAAAATGTATCTGTCCAGTGGCAGACAAAATTTGTCAGCCTTGCCCGAAAAAGTTATTTACGTTTTCGTTTAAAAGGCGTTGAGGTGAGGGTCGTGATGGAATATGACCGTACCCGAGTTCCAGAAAGGATGTCGATACCATGTTTGGCATGGTTAAGTGATTGGATCCAATGGCGGATCTAGAATTTTTACAAAGGAAGTTCAAAAATATAACGAAGTAAACATACGAAGAAGTCAGAGTTAAACGTCTACAAAATATACATAAAAATAATTTTAACCTTATATATACAATATAATTTTTTACCGATGGGGGTTCGAATGAACCCCTCGGTCCTTACTAGCTCCACTCCTGCCTGGAGCATGGTGATTAGAGTCGACCTGGCATCGTCTTTATCTTAAAGGCTTGTCAAATAATTGTGCAGATGCTATTTGATCCTGTTTCGTTGTAATCAGCAAAGGAGATATTGAGTCAGTTGGTTATACAATTGTCAAAAATTAAAATAGTAATAGACCATAGTTGAATCTCTAATCATAGGAGAAAAGGGGATTGTATCACCCTAAGGAATTTTGCATATGCAAAACACGGGAGAGATATTGCTATATAAGGAAGCACCTCAGAGTTCAAGTGACTTTAGGCATATAATTTTGATAGTTTTGTGTTGGGGCACCATATGGTCCACCGACAATAAGCAATCGAGGCAATTAACTGCACCATATATAAGTAAGTCTTTTAGACATTGACAAGGGAATCACGATTTTGTGACATCTCAAAATAACAGAGATTAAATGAGAACTACCATATTTGGTCAACATTTTCAAGTTCTTTAAACTTAGCTCGACCGAGTACATATGTTGAAAATCTTGATTCCTTACTAAAATTTTGGCTCCGCTACTATTACATGAGGAATAAGTTAAAGTTCAAGTGAAGTGAAAATCTACATTAAGTTTTGGTATTAATTCACTGAGTTCATAAAGAACAGTCTGTCAATCATAAGGAAAGAAAAAATAAAAGCATCTTTTTTGAGTTTCTTGAGCTTTATGAGATTAAAAATAATGATCATAAATTATTTTAAAAAATGGAGATGCGGGGGATCGAACCCCGTGCCTCTCGCATGCAAAGCGAGCGCTCTACCATTTGAGCTACATCCCCTGTTGTTCTTTTCTATTCGGATTTCTTTCTATATATATAATATATTTGTTAGAATCTTAAAACATGAGCCCAAAGTGTGCCGAACCCTTGAAAAGTAGTGCATTTTTGGAGAATTCGAACGAATACTATAATATTTTTGAAGTCCGAGCAACATAGCCTTTAAGTGAATCAGAACACTCGATATACACCTACCCTCCATTTCGTTCTATATGATGTAGTTTACGAAGAAATGAAGATTCTTAAAATGCTTATATAATCATGTCATAATACTTGTCTATAAGGCTTTTAAAATTTATGGTCTTAAATATGTCATAGTAATTTGTATGACTATAAACACTTGTTGTTAAGGTAAAATTAATGAAAAAATTAAGTCAAATTATATCCAAATTTAAATAAATATTATATTTTTGGAATATAATAATAAAAATATAGCATCGTTCTTTTTAAAATGTCGTAAATGAGCCATATTTTTGTAGTGTTTAACCAGTTAAATTGGTCACTTATCAATACTTCATATGTTGACTAACTAGCATCATGAATTTATTTGCCGATGATGATATTTCCTTTAATCGAGCCAGATGTGAGCTTATCACCTTATGATCTTACTCAAACAACATTTCATGTTATAAAATGAGACCATTTTAATTTAGCGACTATTTTGGGTCTAAGGGGTTCCCAAGCAATTGTTACTTTGTAAGATATGTGAACTTAAATGATTTTATTGAGACCGAAAAAAGTATTTTTCTTGCTACTTGATTACACATTTGCGGTACATTCAGGGGAGTCAAATGATTGATTACATGGATTTTATTGGAAAAATAAAACGGAAAGGAAAGATTACAAGGCTAGAGCTAACCCCCTTTCACTTATACATTACTTCTATTATTTTGTTGAAATTATATATGAGTAGCAATCAAGTAGAGATCTTTGTCTCTTCTAGCAGTCATTCCATTAGCCTCAGTCATGTCCAAATCATTTGGATCCATACCATTAGGAAGTTTCCAATTAAAGTGGTAAAGCAAATAGGCTAAAGGCAGTGTAACAAGAGCTAAACCAAACAGTCTTCCTGGATATTAGTACATTTACGTTTAATATATTTAGTCATATTTAATCATGTATAACTATGATAAATATAGAATCTCTATTGTATGAGGATTATACATTGTACACCATATATATATTTATATTAATGATAAAGGCTATCCGAATGAGATTAATACAATCATACATAGTATCAGAAGTTTAAACCATCTTCTATTTTCAGAAGTCCACTTTCTCTTCTTTCCAGAAGACCATTCTCGGTCTGTTCCTTTTTCTTTATTTTTTTCTCTTTTCAGAAAATCCTTTTTTTGTTCTCATTACCCGAAACTATTCAACCAACTTGTCAAACAGTCCTTTTCCCGAAAACAAAGGGTGCTTTTCGCCCAACTTGTCATAAGCACAATTTTTTTTTCTTATGGTGCTTTTCGTTAATCCGAGAAGACAAGTTCTGTCCTCTTTATTCTTTCTTCACCAAAAATAATTTATTATAATGACTTCTCCCATCCGTCTAATTCTGGAGATTAATTTTGGGCCCAATTTCCTGGAGCCTATCAGTCATCTCCAGGCCATCTTCAATCCAATTTGGGCTAGACTTTCGCCACATTGACTCCTCGACAACCCGATAATGCGTGGTATATGGATACGGGCGCCACGTCTCACCTCACCAATAATTATGATAATCTTACTCAACTGCGAAGTTTAAATACTCCGCAGTCTATTATGGTCGACAACAGTCATCGCATTCCAATTCAAGAATTTGGCCACACCCTTACCCTACCACCGCATCATCACTTCTCTCTTAAAATGTCTTTTATGCCCCACGCATCATCAAAAATCTAATTTCTGTTAGAAAATTTGTCACCGATAATTCTGTCTCAATTAATTTTAATCTGTTTGAATTTTCTGTAACGGACCTACATACCGAAAACTCCTTACGAGATGTAATAGTGAGGGGGACCTATATCCTTTCCTACCCACATCCGCTGCTAGTGTCACTCCTTCCACCGTTCTAACAACCATATCTCCCTCAACGTGACATAATATACTTGGTCATCCGGGTTCTCACATTTTTTATTCTCTTAGAAACCGAAATTTAATCCAATGTAACAAAGGGAACCTTTCTCATAGTTGCTCCTCTTGTCAGTTAGGGAAACACGTTAGACTACCATTTATGACTTCTATGAGTACTACTTTATCTCTCTTTGATATTATTCACGCTGATTTATGGACATCTCCCATAACTAGCAATTTAGGCCACAAATATTATCTGGTATTTTTGGATGATTTCTCTCACTTTCTTTGGTTATACCCACTCAAACTCAAATTTCAAGTGCTCTCCAAATTTATTGAGTTTCGTACACTGGCTAAAACGCAATTTGAAAAAGACATAAAATCGTTTCAATGTGATAATGGTCGTGAGTTTAATAATTTCTTATTTCATAAATTTTGTGCGGCTAACAACATGTTTTTCGTTTCTCGTGCCCATATACCTCCTTTTAAAATGGTAAAGCCGAAAGAATTCTCCGAACCATTAATAATATGGTTCGTACCCTCCTTTTTCATGCGTCTATCCCTCCTACTTTTTGGGTATATCCACTAAAAATGGTAGAACATATTCTCAATATTTTATCTACTCGTGCGATTCAAAATAGGACACCCACCGAAATTCTCTACCGTCGGATCCCTACCTATGGCCATCTTAGAATTTTTTTATTGTCTGTGTTACCCTAATCTGACATCCACGCCCCCCACAAATTGGCACCAAGATCTACTCTGTGCGCCTTCCTAGGTTTCCTGTCAAACCATAGGGGATACCTGTGCTATGAGCTCTCCACCGATAAAATCATAATTTCTCGCCACATCATTTTTGTTGAGTATGTGTTCCTATTTGACAACATTAAACAATTTCAATTCACTGATTACCAATTCCTCAAAGATTTGGATCCATCACCGCTTGTCCAACAAGCATTCCGACAGACTGCCACTGTTCCGGCGGCGCCAGGCGCACCAACTGCCACCACCGGCAGTTCGGTCGTCAACTCCCTATCTCCTCCAGTCCGATCTGCCACCACCACTACTCCGTCAAACCACGGTAAGGGCACTGCCACCTCCGGTAGTCCCATCGTCCCTGTTGCCTCTCCGTCACATTTACCACTGTTTGCCATCCCCACTGGTAATCGGCCCGCCACCTCATTCTCCCTACCGGTCACCATCCATTCCTCTGTATCATCACCACAACCCCTCTACTACCCCGCAACCAAATTCCCACTACTAAACCAGAACATCGGTCCCTCCCCACCACCGACACCGTACCCCATATTGTTCACCACCAAACCAGAAGATCGGGAACGACACCACACAACCCAGCCACTGTTCCCAATCTCGACCCACCCAGATCGGGAATGACGCCCCCACCCTCCACTATAACCAGTCACCTGACCGACCACCAACACCCGATTCAGAACCCCCACAATGGACCCAACCCGACACCCAGCAACTGTACCCAGCCATCACCCTCACACCGTATGGAAACTCGTACCCAACATGGAATTTTCAAATCCAAAGTCCAATTTAACCTGTCTACACAAATCATATCCCCAATAGCCCAAAATTAGCCAAACTAGACCCTAATTGGAATGCGGCCATGTGTGAGGAGTTTAATGCTTTAACGAAACATCACACTTAGTATTTGGTTCCTCGACCAGAGGGGGTGAATGTGATCCAATGCATGTGGATTTTTTATCACAAGTACCAAAATAGTGGTGACTTAGAAAGATATAAAGCAAGACTTGTGGCTAATGGTACTAATCAGTAGGAGGGCATTGATTGTGGCGAGACATTCAATCTAGTTGTTAAACCGGCTACCATTCGTACAGTCCTGAGCATTGTTATGGGTAAGCAATGGTCGATTCATCAGCTTGATGTGAAGAACGCTTTTCTACATGAGGATCTGAAAGAAATTATTTATATGCACCAGCCGCCTGGTTTAGTTCAGACTGTAGCCCCTCAGTATGTATGACGTCTCCGTAAGTCACTTTATGGTTTAAAATAGACACCTAGAGCGTGGTATGATCGCTTTGCACAGTACATAAGATCGAGTTCTCTTGCAGCAAGTGTGATAATTCTTTATTTATTTTTCATAGAGGTAGCAACATTGCTTATTTATTGTTATATGTGGATGCCATTGTTCTTATTGCCTCTTCTGATGTGTTGAAAATGAGATCATTGCACTGCTCAAAACCGAATTTGCTATGACTAACTTGGGGAAATTGAATTATTTTTTGGGGATATCAGTGACTAGGTCTGCAGACACTATGTTTCTTTGCCAGCGTAAGTATGCATATGAGACTGTGTATAAGGCTAAGATGGCTAATTGCAAAATTATGTCCACTCCAGTTGACTCTAAATCGAAGCTTAGTGCAATTGATGGTGATCCAGTGGCAGATCCCACTCTTTATAAGAGTCTAGCAGGTGCACTTCAGTACCTTACTTTCACCAGGCCTGATATTGTTTATGTTGTTCAGCAGATATTCTTATTCATGCACGCCCCTAGAGAGCCACATTTTACTGCCCTCAAACGTATAATTCGATACGTTAATGGTACTCTTGGTTATGGATTGCATCTATACCCCTCAACACCGACCATATTGTTGTCATATACGAATGCTGATTGGGCAGACTGTTGGGACACGCGATGATATACCTCAGGCTATTGTGTGTTCTTGAGGGATAACCTCATCTCTTGGTCTACCAATAGACAAGCCACATTATCCCGTTTGAGTGCAGAAGCAGAGTACAGAGGTGTTGCTAATGTTGTTGCTGAGATCTGCTGGCTCCAAAACCTTCTTTTGGAGCTTCAGTGTCTATTACGTAAGGCATTTTTGATTTATTGTGATAACATATCCGTCATATATCTATCTCATAATCCGATTCAGCATCAGTGAACCAAGCACATTGAGATGTACATCCACTTTGTTCGTGAGAAGGTTGCTCTCGGTCATGTCAAGGTATTGCATGTGCCTTCTTCATATCAGTATGCGGATATATTCAAAAATGGCCTTCCTAGATAGCTCTTCCTCAACTTCAGATCCAGTCTTAGCGTCCGGCCTCCTACCGCTCCGACTGAGGGGGTGTATTAGCACGTGTACATTTAACATATTTAGCCATATTTAGTCTTATGTAATTATAGTAAATATAGGATCCCTATTGTATGAGGATTCTACATTGTGAAAGAAATAATCCCCTTGATTATTTTCATTAATGAAAGGGTATATATACAATTTACAATTTCCATAATATGAAAAATCATATTCCTATTCTACTCCCAAAACCCTATTCTATTTGTACAAGAATCCTACAATTATGGTAAGTGTACAATACTAATTATATACAAAATATACAACTAAATATGTTACCATAACAGTGATATACACGTCTGTGTATACCATGTATATCATGGTTTCCCACTTGTTATGGATTTTCATGATATACACAAGGTATGTGTATACCGTGTATATTCTTGTATATTTTCACACCCCCGCAGTCATAGTGGGCGATCTTCGTACGCTGAGACTGTCCCTAAAATCGTCAAAAAGGACCGAGGCTTGGTAAAGATGTCTGCAATTTGATACTTGGAAGGGACATAGCAGACACGTACTTGTCCACGAGCTACATTTTTTAGAACAAAATGAATATCCATCTCGATGTGTTTAGTGCGCTGATGTTGAACCGGATTACCAGACAGGTAGACAACACTAATATTATCACAATAAACCAAGGTAGCTTTCTGAATAGGACAATGAAGCTCTAAAAGAAGATTACGTAGCCAATAGGATTCATAGACCACATTGGCTACCCCACGATACTCGACCTCTACACTAGAGCGTGATAATGTAGATTGTCGCTTTGCAGACCATGAGACCAAGTTATTACCTAGAAATATACAATAGCTATAAGTGGAGCGTCTGGTATCTAGACATCCACCCCAATCAGCATCTGTATACGAGACAAGTGTAGACGTCGATGAAGGATATAAATGTAAACCATAGTCAAGTGTCCTCTGGATATATCGAATAATGCGTTTGAGCGCATTCATGTGCTCAACCCTAAGATCATGCATAAACAAACACACATGTTGTATGGCATACTTAATATCTAGTTTCGTGAAAGTAAGATACTGAAGAGCCCCTACAAGACTCCGATAGTGGGTCAGATCCTCGTACGATAAGCCAGTCGCAACACCCAACTTGGGTTTAGTATCAACTTGAGTGGGAGTAGACTTACACGAGGACATACCAGCTCGCTCAATGATCTCCGCGACATACTTCCGTTGTGATAAGAATAACCCATCTGCATGACGAGTGACAACAATCCCCAAAAATTAACTCAAGGGCCCCAAGTCTTTCAAATCAAACTCAGACCTGAGCATTGTCATGATAGACTAACGTAAAGCATCAGAAGAGGCAGTCAAGATAATATTATCCACATATAATAGTATATAAGACATTGAAGTACCACGACGATATATGAACAATGAATTATCAGACTTGCTGTGCGAAAACCCAATAGAGGAAACATAATCTGGAAATCTCTTATACCAAGCATGTGGGGCCTGCTTAAGCCCATATAAAGACTTCTTCAGCAAACATACATGATGAGGATATTTGGGGTCTCGAAAACCCAAGGCTGATGGATATAAACGGTCTCCTTAAGATCACCATGTAAAAACGCATTCTTCACATCTAACTGATGAATCGGCCAAGCTTTCGAAAGAGCCAGACTGAGAACAGTGTGAATAGTAGCCGGTTTGACCACTTGACTAAATGTCTCACCACAATCCACGCCAACTTGTTGAGTCTTACCATCACCTACAGGACGAGCCTTATGACTCATAAAAGAACCATCAAAATTATCTTTATAAGTAAAAATTCACATAGACCGAATAATATTAACACTAGAAGGACGGGGTACCAACTCCCACGTCTTATTCTCAATAAGAGCATCATATTCGTCGTTCATAACCAATTCCCAATTCGAGTCATTTAATGCTGACACTGGATTACGGGGTAGGGGGATTTAAGAACATTAGAATTTAAATTAAAATGTCTTTTTGGTTTAAAAATACCCCGTTGACTACGAGTGATCGGTCTGTGGCTCGGGGGAGAATTGGGTGGATTTTGGGATAAAATCGGAGGGGTAACGGACTGGCCAGCAGGCAGTGGGCCTGCTGGCCAAACACTGGAATCGGGATCTGAAATAGTGGCAGGGGCAGAACTGGGCTAGATAAGCGGCCCAGTTGCTGGACCCATGACAGATAAACTTGGCAGAAGCGACCGGACAAGAGGTCTAGTGGGCAGTAGGCCCGCTGGCGAATTATAGGTACGGGACAAGTCAGATAAATGGTGGATAAAATACGGGAAGACCTCGTCATCTCAAAAATTATATGAACTAGGCCCGAGACTATTGACTTTAGCAAATGGGAATTGGGTCTCATAAAAAATCATATGGCGACTAATTATGATTTTGTTAGACGATAAATCAAAATATTTGTAATCATGATGATTAGATGGATAACCCAAAAATACACAAGGGGTAGAACTGGCTTGAAGTTTGTTAATTGTAGTTGACGAAAATAGCGGATAACATAAGCACCCAAAAAGCCTTAGATGTGAATACGAAAGAGTCTTATTATATAGGATTTGAAGAGGGGATAAATATGTCAAACCTTTGGTAGGAAGTATGTTAAGAAGATAAGTAGTCATTTGGAGAGCATGATGCCAAAAGGAAGGGGGTACGAAAGCATGGACTAATAAAGTGCGGACAATATTATTAATGGTACGAATTTTTCGTTCGGCTTTCCCATTTCGTGAGGAAGTATGAGGGCAAGAGAAGCTAAAAACTATGCCATTAGTATCACAAAAATCCTGAAACAACCCATTATCATATTCTTTGCCATTATCACATTGAATATTTTTTATTTCCCGATCGAATTGGGTACGGATGAATGCTCTAAATTTTAATAATGTGGAAAAAAATTGTGATTTTATCGCTAACAGAAAGGTCCATAAAAATTAGAAAAATCATCCAAAAGTAGAACATAATAACGATGGCCCACAGAACTTAAAACCGGAGATGTCCATAAATCGCTATGAATAATATCAAATGGCATTAAAGTACGAGAAGTAGAGGCTACAAATGGTAATCTAACATGTTTTCCTAAAGGACATGATTGACAAATTGGAGTACTACGGGTACCCTTACAAGAAATAAAAATATTTTTACGCAAGAAAAAAACAATGGACGACCCAGGGTGACTCAAACGTACATGACATAAGGAAGGAGTTAGAGCTGCAAAAGTAGATGGTAAGACTTGACTCGAGAGACTGGAGGTGGGCGTGATAGGATAAATATCTCCCCTACTATCACATCTCATGAGATGTATCCCCGTCTTGAAATCATTCACAGAAAAATCCAAAAGGATCAAAATCAACATAATCCCAATTATTAGTGGTGAATTTACGGACAAACACCAATTTTTTAATTAAGTTAGGGACATGAAGTGCATTTTTCAAGATAAGAGGTGGATGGGGTAAGACAATGTTTTATGACCGTAACCATGAATTGGAATTGAGTTGCCATTATCAATAATTATGCCACGATTTTTGCTCAAATTGGAATAAGACGAGAGAGTACCTTGGTCGGACGTCATGTGAGAAGTGGCGCCGGTGTACATGTACCAATTCGCGTGTGGGGATTCAATCCAAGTATATGCATTGCGGCTTCAATGTTGGTCGGAGTGGGGCCGACAGCATGATGGGCTTGTGGAGGCCGAGGCCCAATCACACATGTTTGCTGCCCCGGCCCAGCGCTCTTGTGGAAGCCACTGAACCATGTCGAATTAGGCCAAAAATTTTGCTGGGTAGCCCACTGTCCAGGGGCTGGAGATGCTGGAAAATAGGGGCTGTTGGGCCATTGGCCACCGGCCCAGGCCCACTGCCAGGGGGCCCATGACTGGTACCAGTTGGCCTGCGGCCCACTGCCACTGTATCGAGGCCCACTACCACTGTTCTGGCTGTCCCCACCTCCGTCGGAACCACCACGATTGTCACCGCGATTTTTGCCATTATTTTTCCGATTTTTCTTGCCTCCACCGTGAGCACGGTTTTGGCCCGAATTATCAACACAACCCTGAGAAGTAGCCAAAGACGTCATCATGACCACGGGACTAGCACCAGTAGCCGCCATTTTGGCCAAACCGCCTTCTTCTAGCGTGAGCGTCGAGCGGGCTTGATAAAAAGGCGAAAGTGGATTACTTTGACGGAGGAGAGTCCCCACGCCATTATAGGCCTCAGATAGAATGACAACCATTTGTAGAGCAAGACGATTATTGGTAATGGGAGCGCCAACATTACGAAGTTGGTCTGCCAATTCCTTCAGCCGTTTACAATAAGCTGAAACATTCGGGAACACTTTCATGGTGACTTGGGAAAATTTCTGCTCAAGGGTGACAACGCGGGAATGCTGGTTATCTTGTCTTGGAATATATCACACAATCTATTCCATGTAGCCATAGCCGTAGTGTCCGACTCAATAATCGTCTGTAAAAGGTCGGTAGAAATAGTGGAATAAATCCACTAAAGAACGGTAGCATCAAGAGTAATCCATAACTGAGGATCCTCCATGGGAGTAGGGGTAGCGGGAGAAATTATGTGATGGAGAACTTGATGTGAGATGCGTGAATTTTGAACAACTCCGCCCACGTCGCGTATTGGACGTTTTCCATCTCAAGAACAATAGGGATGTTGTTCTTGATGTTAGAAATAGTAAGGGTAGGATAAAAGTGGTTCTTTGACGTCGACATAACGAAAGAACAAAGGGATTGGAAAGAAAATTTGGGAAGAGAGGAGGTAAAATTAGCACGAAATCCGAGAGGGGGCACAGATTCCGATGCAAGCTCGGCCGAGAAGGGATATATATATAGGTTTCCCACCGTGATGGATCCAGAATTTTCTTCAAGTGGGTTGAATAAATATTGAACTTACAATGATAGTCGACATTATGGATTATTATGTTTATGAATATTACTGTAATATCCCTGAAAATATCATATTTGAGGTGTCATTATTTGTAAAAATAAATACTAGTAAACAACATTATTTTGTACTATATAAATCACATATATACACTACATGCATACACTCACATACCAAAATTTTAACTATTTATTAATTAGACTTAAAATTTTCTCTTCAATTCAAATTTTAATGTTTTACTCTTATAATTATGTAATAACAAAAACAATATAGAAATTTTGAAAGACCATAAAAAATAAACAAAAAATTTACTAAAACAATAAATAAATAAAAATAAACTAACACTAACCTTCACTTGTATCAAATAAGAAGAAAAAAGACAAAACTTCATAAATTACAGAAGCTTTAAACTAAATAAATTAAGAAATAATCTACAAACAATAAATAATATAAACCTAAATTATTGTAACAATTTTAATATAATTCTCAAATGTTTAAATTTACAATAAAAAGTAATAATATTTTTAGCATACCATTGCATTGAACTAATTTAACAAAAACAATAAATGAGAAGAAGCTAATAAGCTAAACAGGACATACTCAGGATAAACTAGAGTTGTAATGAGCAATGAATAATGGACCCTTGATTGATGATTTAAAAAAAACTCAAAAGAAAATATGGTGGATTCGCAGATTGGAGTTTCAATCTCACGACTATTGTGCTGTGCTTTGTGTTTGTGTCACATTTCTTTCATAATTTGTACATAGAAATATTAATTTTTTTCGACGAAGAGGGTTTAGTTGAACCCTTTTGGAACCAAGTAGGTCTGCCTCTGGTTTCTCAACTGGTGTCTGGTACTCGTATTGAAGTCCGATTATATCTGGATTCGCGTCGTGTAGGGCCCCATTCGGGGAAGCGCTCCTTGCGAAGAATTTTTTCATACCCAAGACTCAATCCCGAGACATCTGATTAAGGGAAGACCAGCTCCATCCGATGCCCCACATCTTTTGATGGTACTAGTATATATACTCAAGGTGTTTATATGGCAAGTTTGTGCTAATTTTGGGCAGAAGCGGCTTGGGGTTGAGCAACCCAAGCAAGCGCCTTAGGCATCCTAATTTTTTGGAGGCCCCACTTTTTTTTTTTTATTGTTTTTTATCAAGTGTATGTGTTAGTTTTTCCTTCAATTTTGAAGGAGAAAAGTATATATAATATTTCATAAAGGAAATATAGGACGTTAGCGCATAACTCGTGAAATGGAATAGTTTGTTCTGGTAAATGTAGACATTTTTGTTGAATCTCACTCCCCATATCATATGTGCAAATATTTTGTTGCCTCATTTACATTTTAGAACTAACATCACCAACGACACACATTACCTTTTATCCTTTTACCTTTCTCTTAGTGCATTAAAAAGATAACCCGGTGCACTAAGATCCCGCTATGCACGAAGTTCGAAAAAGGATCGCACCACAAGAGTCTATTGTACGCAACCTTTCTCACAGTGTATTATACTCGTATATTCACTTTCTCCAAGTTTTCAGATTATTATTCTATATAAGTTAGAGTCAAGAGCCTAAAACATTTTTCTCTTTTTCTTTATTGTTTTTTCTCAGGTTTAGACTTAATTTCTAAATTAAAAGTGTTCAGGAAAATAATATAAGTAGATAATAATAGTATAATCGATATATTCAATCAAATAAAAAAATTTGATTCTTTTCAAAATGACAATATTGCTTATAGATATTTTTTTTGTAACAATTGCCTCAACGAAAAGAAGTTTTTTCAAAATTAAAATTAATAATGTCACAAAATAGATTAAATAAATTTTCTATATTACAATTAAAAAATATTAGAAAAAATCAATTATAAAAAAATTATTAATTAATTTGTATCTCAAAATACTCCAAAATTAAACCGACTTCAGAAAATATATACAGAGTTTTGTTTAACCAAACTTTTAAGGCCTCTTATCGAAATTTGACTTTAAGCCACCAACATTATTGAGTCGTCCCTGATTTTGGGTATCCATATATGTATTATACCAAAAGTAGATAATAAAAAGGCAACATTCAAATACATTAATACAATATCCATCTTTCAAAGATAGATATTGTGGTATTTCGGAAACTGACTCTCTACCTCCTAAGGTAGGGGTATGATCTGCGTACACTTTACCTTTCTCAGACTCCACTGTGTGGGATTACACTGGATATGTTGTTGTTGTTGTAATCACTCTTTTTCTTATGTACTTACCCACACTGGGTATTTACACCTAACTAAATAATTAACTTTAAGAATCAACAAATCAAATTAAAAATTCATATCATTTAATCAAGGTTAAGTGTTAAGAAATGTATATGCAAGACGTATTATACCACCGTCTCCCATCAGTTACACATTTACGGATTTTTTGGTGTTTGTGTTATCCCTTGTTTTCTTCCACCACCATTCACAAACTTCAGGCCCGTTCTACTCCCTGCGTATTTTTGGGATACCCACAAAATCATAAGGGATATAAGTGCTTTGATATGTCAAGTGGGAAAGTCATTATTTCTCGCCATGTCATCTTTGATGAATCTACCTTTCCGTTTGCAACATCTCGAGCGGCATCCTCACCTTCATATGATTTTCTGGATGACGGTATTCATCCAATTTTGAGGTATCATATAAACTCTCAAAATAATAGTGTAGGGCCATCCCCAAATCCGTGGCCTCAAAACACGACCCAACCACAAAATGTGAATGGGCTGAACCGAGGAACCGAGGCCATTGTCTCTCTTCCCTCGATCTCGGCCTAGTCCACATTTGGTGGTTGGCTGGCCCAACAAAGAGAAGCCTCTACACTCGTTATCCAACCCCTTACCCGTGACACACTAGCCCAATCCAGTGGCAGTAATGAGCCCACTGCCTTGACCCACAATCCCTCAAACAACAGCCTAATTGTTTCTACACGGACCATGGAAACCCATGCAATGCATGAGATTTTTTGACCTAAACACCATTTTAACCTAACCACCTCCGTCCAACCATCATCAATACCAAAAAAATCCCAAAGTTGCCTTATCCGACCCAAATTGGAAAGCTGCCATGTTAGATGAATTTACTGCTCTTATTCAAAATAAGACGTGAGATTTGGTGTCACGTCCATCTAATGTGAACATAATTCGGTCTATGTGGATTTTCTGCTATAAAAAGAATTCTGATGGTTCTTTTGCGAGATACAAAACTCGTCTTGTTGGTGATGGCAGGTTGGAGTCGATTGTGGTGAAACATTCAGTCCGGTAGTCAAGTCAACAACTATCAGGACTGTTCTTAGCCTGACACTTTCCAAAGCTTGGTCCATTCATCAGCTGGATGTCAAAAATACATTTTTACATGGCCACTTGCAGGAAACAGTATACATGCATCAACCGTTGGGATTCCGCGATCCTACCAGTCCAGATCATGTGTGACTGTTGAGGAAATCCTTATATGGTCTGAAACAAGCTCCTAGGGCATGATATAACAGGTTTGCAGGATTTGTTTCTAAATTGGGATCCTCTCACAGCAAGTCCGATCAATCACTATTTATTTATAGGAAGGGCACTGACATGACATATATACTTCTGTATGTTAATGACATTATTCTCACAGCATCCTCAACTTCACTTCGTCAGTCTATTATGTCCCTTCTTGCGGTTGAATTTGCGGTGAAAGACTTAGGTCTGTTGAATTATTTTCTTGGCATTGCTGTCACTCACTATGCATGTGGTCTGTTTCTCAGTCAAAAGAAATATGCCGAGGAGATAATTGACAAAGCAAGGATGTCTTCCTGCAACCATCACATACTCCTGTTGACACTAAGGCGAAATTGAGTAACGCTGCAGATACTCCATACAACGACCCTACACACTACCGCAGCCTTGTA
The DNA here is from genome assembly GCA_034509755.1 of Anisodus tanguticus. NCBI lineage: Eukaryota > Viridiplantae > Streptophyta > Magnoliopsida > Solanales > Solanaceae > Anisodus > Anisodus tanguticus. The sequence continues at coordinate 42,641,750 of CM067558.1, forward strand.
GGTGCATTGTAGTATCTGACTTTAACGAGGCCTGACATTTCCTATGCGGTCCAGTAAGTTTTTTTACAAATACCTGATCCGAAGGAAGAACATATAGGGGATCTCAAGAGGATTCTGCAGTATGTTAAGGGTACTCTTCATTTCGGACTTCATCTGTATAAGTCCTCCATCTCGAGTCTCTCTGCCTACACTGATGCGGATTGGGGTGGCTGCCCAGACACACGTCGTTCCACTCCCGGCTATTGTGTGTTCTTAGGTGACAATCTCATTTCATGGTCATCCAAACGTCAGTCCACACTGTCTCATTCAAGTGCAGAGGCGGAATATCGAGGGGTGGCCAATGTTGTTGTTGAATCATTTTGGCTCTGTAATCTCCTACTGGAGCTCCATTGTCCGATTGAAAGGGCAACAGTGGTCTATTGTGACAATGTGAGTGCGATCTACTTATCTGGCAAATCTAGTTCAGCATCAACACATGAAACACATTGAGATGGACATCTTATTTGTCCGCAAAAAAGTTGCACGTGATCAAGTTCGTGTTCTCCATGTACCGTCCCGTTATCAGATAGCTGACATCTTCACTAAAGGTCTTCCGCGCGTACTTTTTGATGATTTCAGGGACAGTCTCAGCATCCGCGAACCTGCAGCTAAGACTGCGGGGGACTATTAGAGTAATTATGGGGATATCCCATAATTACTTCTCATTTATTATAATTGATATTGTAATATATTGTAATTATTATAATTGTAATTAGTATCTTATATTTTAGGTAAGGTAGATTATTCTTCCATTATTCAAGACTAGGATATATATATATATTGTATCTTTGAAATAATATTGATTAAGGAATTATCTTTCCTACAGTTTTGTAGAAATATTTTACTAGCTATACATATGCAGTTACTAAGCAAAATAAAAATATTAGATATTACAAGATACAGTGTATACCACTGTTTTAATTCTCAAAATTCACTAAATTTTAAAAAAAATTATAGTCCAATATATAATGTTTTATTCTCATTCTTACACCCCTTGACTCGTTTTTGAAGTTTGTATAATTTTTCTCTATCTCTCTGGAAAAAAAGATGGTATGGACGAGATTAAAAAATGGTCGATATGAATGGATAAAAGGAAAATTAAACATTGTATGAACGAGATTAAAATATGGTGGATATGAATGGATAAAAGGAAAAATAGCAACGAAAACATAGTAAAGCCATAAGTTTTAGAGAATTTTATTGCGACAAAGAATGAATCCATATAAAGGCAAAACATGGAGATCTATTTTCATGTCATGGAAGTTATGTAATTCGTATCCATTTTTTAATTCAGAATCATTATATCATATTTAGTGTATTCTGAAGAAAAAAAATATATACGCGTTCTATCTTCCAAGGCGAAAACTCTTAAAGAAAGAGATTTCATCTTCTATATATCTCAAATTTTTTCATATATTTTCTCTGTTTATAAGATGTCGATTTATTATTCTCGACACCTCTAGCTCATCATATTCTGGTAATTTACTCCCAAGTTGAGCATGAATTCAATATATTGTATTCTCGCTTTTTCTATATACTTGATTACGATTCAATTCATGAGAACATATGACAAAATTTGCATTATTAATGATTGTGCTTGTCTGCTTGAACAAATATATCTACATCCGTTAACTAATATACATATATTATACATTATTTGTGGAATATTTCTTAATTATTATTTTGGACGGCGGCTATTCAAGAATTTCCGGTGAGGATTTATGTTTTCTCCTACATGGAATTTCATGACTTAAGTATTATGTGGCATTGATTTGTAACACTATAAAATATAGCACTAGTAAGATAGCTAAAGAAGTTGAGGGTTTTACACAATGGATCTCTCCTCGTTTTTCTACCTACACATTACTAATTTCACTCTTCATAAACTATTTCCTATAATTGTTTTTTTATGTAATTTATAGCATAAATTACTTTCAACTGTTATTAAAATAAACTCTTAATGATAATGCAGTGCAACAAGATCTGATGAGTCAAATTCCACGAGAGCAAATCAAATATCAACCTCAATTGGAGTATCACCTCATCATCAATTTTGTTATTATTGCGGTTATTTTTGCAAAAGAGAAGATGGATGGTCTTGGAGGAACCAAATTGACAGGCATTAGACAAATTGTAAGACTAAAACAATTGTTACACAAATGGAAAAATGTCACACTTAGCCCTACTAAGGGTAAAAACCACCCTAAAATCGGACGTACAAAATCATCCAATCGAAAAAACGAGTCATTCGGAGGCATATCTCCGTCTATTAGCAAGAGGCTATGGAGCTCCAGCGTGTACTGGGATTCTGACGAGGACAATTGTCAGAGTCCCGAACCGCCACATGGCGTTCCGAGAGGATATTTAGCAGTTTATGTTGGGCCAGAACTTAGGAGATTTATAATTCCAACAAGTTATCTTGGTGACCCTTTGTTCAAAGTGTTACTTGAAAAAGTTGAGGAAGAGTTTGGGTTTGATCATAGTGGTGGCCTCACTATTCCTTGTGAGATTGAGACATTCAAGTTTTTGTTGCAATGTATGGAGAATAATCAAAGATGTCACCCTGTTAATAATCATCACAATGGTTCTGGTAAATTTTTATTTCTGTGGTAGTTTATGTTGCTCGGATTCTTTAATATATTGTCAGGTATATAATGGATCTTTTAAAAATATGTATTTTTTGGATGATCCGGCACAAGTACGACAACAGTTTGAAGGATTCAAGCAACATAGGTTACATGTGTCAAGAGCACGCGATTCAGTAAACTATTTGGAAGTCTGAAGCTTAACTTTAATAAGCCTTAAACTCTTTAAATATATTTTCCTAAGATTATTCATTTGAAGTTTATTTTCTAACTTTATGAGATGCAAATCAATTAAATTATTATGTTTATAATTAATTTCTTCTAATAAATTTTTTTCAACAGAAAATAGAACTAATTTATTTACTGCCTTTTTATTTTGGTGACAGATGCAGGGATCATGGCCTGATTATGATTTCATTATATACTAGCAGGTATTCTCTGACTTGCTGGCATTTAGGGTGTGTTTGTTACGGAGAAAAATATTTCAATTTTATCTTATTAATCAACACTGCTCAATATTTAGAAACTATTTCAGATGAACTATTGGAGAAAACACAAACGAACAATCAATTTTTCCTTTCGATGAAAAATATTTTCACATTTTTTAGTATTTGATTTGATTGCCAACTAGACTACAAGCCTGTTTGGACATGATTTTTTTTTTTTTCAAATATTCGTTTGGTTATATATTGTACTGGTTTTTTGAAGAAAAAAGTTTAAAGATGAGTTTCAAGTTTGAAAAAATGGTTTTGACCCATTTTCAAGTGGATTTTTATTATCACTAACAAAACTTATAGTACTTTTTTTTCAAGTTAATGGATGTCCATACATAACGTCAACTTTCAAATACTCATTTTCAAATATCATATTTTTATGTCGAAATCATTGTAATTTTTGTGACAAATATTTTCCTTCGTACCAAACACACTCTAGTGTAATTTATTTTTTCTTGTTTAACATAGAAACATTGATGGTTTTGAATGCAGCAAGATCTTCGTGGCCAATTGATCAGGAGCAACTCTATCATGGTTTTATAATTAGTGATGGTTGATATTAATTAGGCTTAATTATTTTATTTTATTTTAATCTCTTCTCTCCTGGTGTAAAAGATATACGAAGGTCTCTGCTTGTACTTGTATTTGACTATCACTTTATCAACACTTATCCCTTTATTTTGAGACTTGGCATGTCATTCTGAAATTATTTTCTTCCTCTTCTTTTGATAGTGTCTCACTCTACTTTTAAATCTTTTTCGGTCACGGTATTATCTCAAATATTTGTTTAATATTGTTTCACTTCAATGTTACAAATTAACTATATAACCTTCTGAATACATTTTTCTTTTCTTTGTTTTTTAGTTTTGGAACCATGATGATTGGTTGAATATAGCATGAAGTCATATCGGTCTATAATGACTTGTATGTCGTAGTTCTAAAATAAATATACTTTTGCGGTCTCTTTTTTGTTTGTAGCTTTGAAATCGTAACAATTCACAATGATTTGTGAGAAATTCAATAGGATAACTCGGTTGAATAATATGAATTAGGCATGATTTGTGAGTTATTCAATAAGATAACTCCGTTGAATAATATGAAGTTACCGATTCATCATGATTTGCATAGCACAATTCACTGATTTTAGTTCACTGATTCTGGTTAATTCCACCTGCCGGTGCATGTCTTTTTACCATCCCTTTTAGTCTATAATTTTTCATTAAACTTAAAATAGTCAATTTTGCATAAATGTCAAAAGCGGGGAAAAACTGAATCTAAATTTTTTTTCATTTTATTAAAAACGAACAACATTCAACATGTCTAGTGTAGAATGTAGATACATTACAAACTCATTCAATACCTTTGTTTCTCTTTGTTCTTTCTTTGCAAGTGGGGAAAATGGGAGTGCTAAATTCCCAACAATTAATAATTAAAGTGTTATCAATAACCTTGATTCATTCAATTATGGAAGTTTTTATAAATGATAACAACACCATAGAGCAAGTTGCACTAATGTTTGGTTTTTAGCAAAATTTGGATTATTTATGGATATGATTAACTTTAAAGCTTTAGTACAGTGTTCAAAAAGTGATATCACGTCAGAGTTATTTGTTCTACTTGAGCTATAATGGATCTAATGAATTAATGACGATTTAACGGCACTATAAAACAAGTAATTGAGCTTTGGAGATGGCCATTATGTCTTTTAACTTCTTTATCTTCATATGATCCATATGTCTGGAGCCACCTCTTTATCTTCTTATGATCCATATGTCTGGAGCCAACTCTTTAAGCCTGTCGCAATAGTCGAACTCCCTTTTGTGATGACTCCGGACTCTACTATTTTATACTTAAACACTGGACTTAATTTGCTTGGTGCATAATTTGAACTTGTGAGTTGTGACCTAAGACACAAGTACCTCACTTCTAACACATTTTTTTCATATATTTTTTTCACCATTAGCAATTGTCGAACCCCTTTTGTGATGGCTCCGGCCTCTGCTATTCTCTACTCAAACACTGGACTTAATTTGCTTGGTGCATAATTTGAACTTGTGAGTGGTGACTAAGACACAAGTACCTCTCTTCTAACACATCATTTTCATATATTTTTTTCACCATTAATTTGCTTCTAAGGAACTAGGTCTTTCCATTTAAACAACAAAAGTCTAAAATTTAATTTGAAACACTAGGTATCCAAAGGCGAATCCCGGATTTTAAGAGAATGGGTGCACCATTACTTTTAAAATAAAATTTAAAAAATTATAGTGCAATAAGTTGGGTACGATCCCTCAACATGAACTGGACGCCTTAACCAGTGCTCCGCTCGATCTCTTTTGACCATGGGTTCCTTCATATAATATTAGACACAGAATATATCGAATTTAATCTGGTGACCATGGGTTCACGTGATCTAATTTTTACCCATAAATTCGCCACTGTATATATCAATCCATTACCTTAAATAAGTAGCAAATTTTGTTCGAAATTGTAAATCACAAACAGTGGAAAATTGTATATCTCTACTATCTTGGTATGACGCACAAACTTGTAACGATCGTATTGCAAAAATGGTTTCACAAAAGTTTGGAAAATGAAGTACTCCCTTAAAGTCAATTTTAGTTTCACAGCTACCGATTCACACTCAAGATTCAAAGAAGATCAATAAAATCTTGATTCAGCATAAGCAAGAAATGAAGAGGCCTTACGAGGACTCTTTCTCAAAACATTAGTGGCTTCGCTCTTTACACTTCTCGCCGGCTTTTTATATAGAGAGAGAGTAAAGGGTGGGAGGGGGGGAGGGCATCACAGAAGATTAGTCCGCTCTGAAAAGCTGAGTTTTTCGACTCACCCCTCATATGTGATCGACCTTCATAGCAGTCTGCATCATTTCTCTTGATGGAAGTGATTGAAAGTTGAAGATTAACAAAAGAAACACGAAAAAGAAAAACAAACATTAAAAGAACAACAGAATAATAGTAAGCACAAGTTGGAAACAATGTACTAAAAAAGAATGTCAAAAATTAGAGAAAGACTATTTTCTTTAGGCCCACGGAGCTGGAAAAAGTGGGAAAAGGAAGAACCATTAGGCTGGTAACAGCTCTAGGCCCACGGCGTTGGAGAAATATGCTGCGGATTGGGCTTCTTTTAGTCGAATGAGATTTGGGCCCACTTATGGCTATACAGTACAACTTTGGATGATTTTGATAAATATTCATTTGTAAATTGAAATATAATCAGTTTTTTTGCAAAATAATTTAATAACAGTCACAGCATAACAAAGTGGCAAACGCTCGTCTCTTTTTCTAATTTATTTTGGAGTTTCACCTACATAAGTTTCAAACTCCACGACATTTGTTTCTCTATGCAACACTATCATAATGAATAACACAGGACCCGCAAGGGTAGCCAAGTTGGTATAGCAGTAGAGCGCGGGACCGCAAGGTCATGAGTTCGATCCCCTGCATAAATCTTTTTGGTTGAGCCTGTCACACATGGCTTGTCAAGTGTGATTAATCGGCTGACGTGGTTTGCAGGCTATTGCGTCAGTCCGGGGTTTACCCTGTGCGGACCCGAGCTAGTAGCGGCTGCGGGTTCCTTCGTCAACAAAAAAAAAAAAAAAGAATAACACAGGCAAGTATTGTCTATCAAGCATGAGTTGTGAATAGTTTAACAAGTAGGTAGAATGAAGATAGTACTAAATCTTGTTAGTCTGGCCAAACATTTGAACAATAGATTAACACGGGCAACTCATTCATTCTGTTAAAATTTATGAACAATTTAATAAAGATAAGTAGAATGAAGATAGTACCAAGTTTTGTCAGTCCGTTAAACCTTGTGACAAAAGATAATTCAAATACTCAAACACGTTTATGTCTTATAAAACTTGTGAATAATTGTACCATAACTATGTTTGTACTTCATAACTTGTGAATAAAGCAATTTTATTCATCTCTGCATAATATGTAAATACTTTCTATCAAAGTTATGTCCTGTCCAGTTAACTTGTGAACAATGCAAATTTTGTCAATTCAACAAGTCCATTTATACTAAATTATGTCCTGAGACTATTTTTAAAAAATATTCCTTAAGCGAAACTAAAATTTAAATAGCAACAAGAAATGATCTATTTGCGCAAATCTAACTCTAATGTAATAGGAAAAAGAAAGAGAAAGGTCAATAAACTTGAAAGACAACCCACACGAGCTACAAGATTGCCTTTGGTTAGTCAAGGATTTGTGGGCTAAAGAGAAGGGGCCCATTAAAAAGCTTATATCAGATTACTTGGCCCACTTACTCGTGGGCTGTCCTTATAACATGCCTTACCAGAATTTAGTTCTTTTAACAAACAGAAATAGACAATTTTGTTCACTATAGTACTTACTATACCTGCTGCCATATTCAGCAATGACTATGATTAATATCTTATGTCATTATATTCAATTGTGGTACAAAAGTTGTTCTTCATAATTACAAAAAAGAGTCTCATATTCCCTTACTTTTATACGCAAAATAAACGAGTTTAATTTTTATATTCAAAAAATAGGGTATCCCATGAATTTTGAACCATTAGAACGTGCTTATCGACAGATCACACGTTGTGATATTCCACTGGATATATTGTTGTTGTTAGAACGTGCTTATCGAGTCATTTTTTTGGCTTTCTCACCCTATGTTTTACTTGCATTTCCCTGATTTATTCGAAGTCATACATCGTGTAATGCCTAATTAAAGGGAAGTGTTCCCTATTAATATTTTTCTATATTCAGAATTTGAACCCCAACTCAGATATTTAATATTCTAATTAAAGGTGAAAAAACTCTATTTATCTCACCTCATTCCTTGGTATCCCTATTTGAGGCGTTGACTTAATCATTTGTAAAACTTTTGTGAAACTTAAGGAAGTCAAACGTGCCCGCGAACACTAATAGCCAGCATCATTAATAATGTGAGGTCAAAATATATCCTCGTTATAGCAAAAAAATGTGGTGTTGACTTTCTTCTGAAGTTTTCTTCAATATGTCTGGCCAATGAATGATTAAGTAATATATATGTTGATACTTGATAGTATAATGATTCGTATAATGTAATTTTAAGCATGTTACTTGTTATTTTTATCAGGTTGTCATTTCATTTCAGGGAACTAAGACGATTAGCTTAGCTAGCGTTCCGGGAGAATCTAGTCATTTAAGAACTTCGTTGCCACTAGTAAATTAGACCATCCCCCCAAAAAGAACTCATGCTTATCATAAAATTTTATTTATAATTATCGTATAAGTGACCTAATGATTATATAAATATTCAACAATAATAATATACCCATTGAAATCTCACAAAGTGGAGTCTGGTCATATAAATATTCAGTATACCTTAATGTATAGAACTTAAACTCTAATATATAGAACACTTCTTTCTATATTTATTTTTACTTACAGTTATTTTATATATGCCCTGATTTTAAATATTTGATAGTATATCATAATACATAGAACTTAAACTCCAATATTCAAGCAACTCCTCTCTTTAGAGCTACCAACTATCCATACCACTATGACCACCACGAACCACATATATACTCTACCACCCGCTCCGTTGTTGATCACACCAATAACCACCTCTATCATCATCCATCAACAGGGGCGGATGTAACATTATGGTTGGGGGTTCAATTGTGTTGATGTTGGGTTTGGTGTTGTGACATTTGACTCAACATATCTTCTAAAAGGACTGATTTGAATGTATAAATGTTGAAACAAATGTCACAACATTCAGACCAACATTTTTTATAACAGTTTTGCATTACTTCACGATAAGCAGTAATATTTTTACTGTGGGGTAAAAATGACTTAAGCGTGATGAATTGGAGCTGTGTAAAACGTGGGAGAAAGAGTCAAAGCTTGTGGAAAAAGTCGAGTGAAAAACAAGTCAAAGTTGTTGAGATTTCGACTCCGTGATATTCTCCAACAAACACACCAACTGCCCATCTTTCCCTCAACCTACTCAACTGATCGATGAGTTTTTCAAGGAAGACTCTCTACTATAGATAGAGAGGCCACAACAGTGAATCGATCATCCAGAATTAACTTACAAAAATACCAAGAGAGCTCTTGGGATTTCAACTTAGAAATCTGGATCACAAGTGTTGCCTGAGTGTGTCGACAACATTCTATCCAACATTACAATTGTTTAGATTCTAGATTAGTTTTGTATGGAGCGATTGTAATGAGAGGTTGTCTATGTCTACGTAGCTAGATTTTTCAGGCAGAAGTCATCTGCGACTTCAACTTTTAATTTCTTTTATTTTATATTGTAAAATTGTAAAGAAAAGAATTTGTATATGATATATATACAATACTTTTGGTCATTGACCATCATAAGTTATATCAACATATAACTTATGAAAATATAAACCTTTGTGTTCTTTTTCTTTTCCGCTGCATTTTACTCTTAAAGCATTTATGTTTTATCGAAGTGTTGTCACTTGTGTCAGACGACATTATCGCTGACATTCGAAAACAAAATTGACATTCAATTTATTTCATCTCTTGTTTTTTACTCTCCGTAGCCTTTGACACTCCTTTCAAGTGGTATCAGAGCCGACAATTAACACAATAAGTGTTTGGTCCTGTTGTCATAAGCTATGGATCCGACAAATCCAACTATTGGTAGACTTCCTATTTTAGATGGATCAAACTATGCCTATTGAAAGATTCGTCTACATTCGCATATCAAATCAATTGATATTCGTACATGGAGATCAAACTATGCCTATTTAAAATACAATGATTCATCTAAAAATCTTAAAAGGTTGAACTTCTAAAATTTAAATACTGGATCCGCCTCTGTCCATCAGTACGAATTAATTATCACTATGCAACCAACACTTCTAGTCATCTACACAATTATCGTCACTAGTCACGGCCTCCATCAGCATACAACCTCAACCAAAACCACCACTTCACAACTATAATCTTTGATGACCGTCGTTACTGGCTGTCACGACCTCTAGTTTTTACAGCGTGCTTCATCAAACAAACATTACTTTTTACAACACCAACTAGATTTAAAAAAATTCTAACATTTTCTTGATATAATGAAATTTAATTCATAAAGTGGCAGATGCACCTACAATGCTATATCCTGTAAGGACTAATTGAAGCATTTAACAAGTTGCTTTACAGATAATAGAGGTGCCTTCTTCTGTTCAATACGTGTACTGAATTATATTCATGTCTTCCACTTTGCAAAAAAAAAAATCAATCCTCAAATATCCCTATAAATAATCTGCCTAATCCTCTCATCCATAGTCTAAACATTCTTTCAAACGTGTAATGAGAGTTTCTTTTAACAACAAACAAAGGTACAAAACCAAAAACATCAGTTTGAAAAACAATTAAAAAGCATCTCCAACTACTCCAATCATTAGTATAATAAATTATGTAACTACCCTTTTTAGGGATAATGGCGGATGTAGTCCCTCAATTATAGTCCTTGTAATATTCAACAAAACACATTTAACCATCAATTAAGTGATTTTTTTTTAGAGATAGTAGCCCTTTTGGTCCCTCAACTATAAATTTTGATTTTAATCCTTGTAATATTTAACATTCAATCAATTGAAATGTACATTTTTGGTCCCTTGGTTATTAATAAATTTTGACTTGAGTCCTAATAATATTCGAAAAAGCGCATTTAACCTTCAATTAATTAAAATACGTATTTTGGTCCCTTTATGTAGAAAATATATTATATTTTTGAGTAATTTTAGCATTATATTATTGTTGATACAGAGTAATAGTACAAGTTTAACATAACACATATGCAATTAAGTGGTTGAACAATTGGTAATCATGACAAATTTGTGGATATTAAAAAATAAATGAATAAAAATGCACTTTCAATTAATTAAATGTTAAATATACTCTCACACAAAAATTAAAATTTTAGGAACCAAAAGTTCTATTATAACTTTCTTATATATCACTATATATGGGGGGTTTGCGAATAAAGTATGTTAATTAAAGATTTATTTTACTCTACGTAGACTAACTTATTATAAAGACAACTTATAGCTAGCCCACCAAGCGGTGACAAAAGTGTAAAGCTTATAAATTGGGACAAACAGGCAATTAAGATACCTCAAACCTAATCTATAAAGAAAAAAAAGTGCAATATTTTTTGGGGGGAATATTTTTTATGGCTACTACATATAGCTTTACACTTCCTCAACCAACAGTAGTTGCAAAGTACTGTAATTTCTTTTCAGTTTGTGTACAATTCAGATATTACACTATAAAAAGTGGATTAACGATGGATAACTTTTGTCACTATATAACAAATATTTGTTGCTAATCTTATTTAACAACATATTATCAAGAATATCCTAATAGTTATGAGCTATCTAGCGATAAATTAAAGATCATGTCTAACGGTTAATAATTTCAACTTTTCACTTAGTACTCATTGATCATTTCTAGTTATCATACTAAAATTCTACTTGCACTTGTATATTCTACTTACTTTGCTTGCAATGTACATGTTAGATTATAATACGAGGATTTATATATTCTTGAATTTACTTTTCATCCGTAACTAATGATCATCTTGATATTCATTTACTCTAGTGTAGCACAGCAGTACGGATTCCTTAATTTAAATATTACGTATGAGTAGTTTTTAGTTGAGAAAGTAAATTCAGAAATATATATATATATATGTCGGACAGATATGTAGATATGTAGAAGTTCGACATTAACCGTTTGGATTCTGCCAAACTCGTGAACTTATTTTTGGATCCGCCACTGGTGTTGGAGGAAAATTTAATGATGGAAATCAAAGAGCTTTGGACAAACAAAATAGTTACTTATATCATATTATATATTCCCTATTTTAATTTATGTGTCTTACTTGCTTTGCTAGTGTGTTAAAAAAGAAAGTCACTTGCTATATTTTTTAATCCTTTAATTCCAAAATTCCACACGACATGTTTAAAATTATAAGATTCAAATGATGTTTTGATACATTATACACGTCTTCAGTTTAAGATAATGAGATTCAGAAATTTTCCTTATTTTCTTAAATTTCGTGATTAATCAAATTAAGACACGTAAAATAAAATGGAGAGAATATATGTAAATCCCAAATTATTACGAGTTGCTATTGGAGAATATCATAGCTAAGTTACATGCTAAGCTAGCTAAGTGGCTAATGGCAATTATTCACCATCATTATATATATCCCAACTTGCAATTCCTTAATTCTAGTAATTTAATTCCCTTTGCCATCATCTACAATATTGTCAGTAAAAGCACTCTTGTTCTTCAAGTTTAAATTAAAGCATATATATAGCTTCTCATAAACTCAAACTTACAAAGTGAAAAAATAGTATGTGGTTGAAATTTTTTTATAAACTTTGACAGATCATCATCCATTTAATTACGTATCACAAAAAAGTGAGTACAAGTAGGAGCCCATCAGTTCTTTGTATATAACAACGAACGTGGAAGACAAACATTAAGATTGTGACCCTCAAAACAGCTGTAGTACGTTAAATTTAAGGAATCAACGACTCACGATATGTCACACTGAAATACGGAGTCAGAGCTCGAATTTAAAATTTGTTGATTAAAAATTTTAGTTTTGTTAAGTTACTGAGTTAAAATTAATAATTTATACTTTCTTAAGACACATACAAGATTTGAACCTAGACTATTGAGTTCGACAAACTCCGGAATAACTCATTTTCTAGCTCTATATATCCCTGGTGCATACTGAAAATATGCAAGGATATACACGGTATATAATACCTTGTGTATATCTTGTATATCACGGAAACCCATCACAAGTAGGAAATCGTGATATACACGGTATACACACCGTGTTTATCCCTATTCTAGTAACAAATTATTTTGAATTATTTGTATATAATTAGAATTGTACACTTACCATAATTATAGGATTCTTGTACAATTAGAATAGGGTTTTGGGAGTAGAATAAGAATAGGATTTTCATATTATGGAAATTGTAAATTGTATATATACTCTTTCATTAATAAAAATAAGGAAGAGATTATTTCTTTCACATACGCTAAATTTGCACAAGCAGTGTTAGTCTATTATCATAATCTATATATAATTTTATGTATGATAAACATGGGTAGATATATCATTTATAGTACGAGTTCGATAAAATTTAATAGTTTTGACTCAAATTTTATATTTTTGTTTAAATAAATTGATTTAATATGTATAATTTATAATGTTAGAACCTAATAATTTCAAAGAACTTAAATCCAGAGTCTATAAACTTCAAATCATGAATCCACGTTTGATGAGACAAATTCAAAGGTTTCACTTTTTATTTGAAATTGATGTTTATTTTGTACTAGTTTCAAGCAGTATCAGTCATTTTATATCTACCATATCTTCTAAGAAAAAATATTATACAAATAATTTGTCCCATTATATGTAATATGTACATTGACCGAACAAAGAGATGATAACTTTCTATATTTAAAAATAATTTAATTTTAAATTTTTCATTTTTCATTTAATGAAAATGATTTATAGCCACACTAATATTTATGACTTGTTTTAGATCACAAGTTTTAAAAATCTCGTTTTCTTAAATTCGGCGTTCAATCAAAGTGCATCATATAAATTGAGACAGAGTACCTTTCTATATTTTAAAGTAATAATTTTTTTATTTATCCCCAATGAGATGATCTCTCTCTCTCTCTCTCTCTCTCTCTCTCTCTCTCTCTCTCTCTCTCTCTCTCTCTCTATATATATATATATATATATATATATATATATATATATAATTTTAATTTTTTTAAAACTCTATATCCAATCAAATATCGCCATTACAAATTTTAATTTTTTTAAAACTTTATATCCAATCAAATAGCGTCATTACAAATTTTAATTTAATATAAAACGTTATACATATGTATAGTGAATCTTCATATGAGACCCCTACACCTTGTAGAAGAGTGTCTCTACCACTAATATGTACAACTAGATCCTCAAATTTAGCATAATGTTTTATCTTGTTTTTTCATCACAGTTGGATGAAGTTGTCTACACCACTTAATTGGTATGCTATTTATGACTTATGATGTTGGTAGTGGAGTAGTTGTTTTTGGACCCCTCACCCAAATTCAAATTTTCTGTTCTTGGAAATTTTTTTATCAAGTATAAACAAATCTTCATTTAGACTTAAAGTAATATTAATTGAATTGACTGCAGTATAGAAATAGAGCTAAATTTTGGAGTTTTGTCTTCTTAAGGTTACCGTGATCATACACAGGTATATTCATGGGACATGCATTGGCGGTTAGTACTTTTTCGGATTTAACTTATATATAATGCGGGTGTAAATTATAATTAATAATCAGCCTGTGATGACCAAATAGAGTAAAAATTAATTTCCATCATCGATGCATAAAAGTGGAACTTTTTTTTTTTCATATAGTAGAAATAGCTAAAAGAAGGGCAGCAACTTTGAAACAACGATAAATTTATCTCCCTGTATCCTATAAGTTACGGGCCGAGTTGTGAAACCAGCTATTGACGCTTGCCTGCCTACATTACACATTTTAGGGTGCGGTCTTTCACCAGGACCGTGCGTAAATGCAAAATATTATTTGTACATCACTTTTTTTTCTTTTTTGAAATAGTCAACATGTCAGCATTTATCCATGTTATACCAAAGAGCAAAAAAGTTAAAAAGGACAAAACTTCAAGTAGAATAGTTATAAACTTATAATACCAGATAGAACAATTAGATGAAGGCTGGATCTTTACATATCAATTGATGAGAATAAATGCATACATTAAAGAATGCAACAACATACATTGAATAAACAATAATTAAGTAACCATTAGTCTTCTCCCTTAATTGTGACATCATCCATTTGAACAATCTGTTAATCGATCAAAATCAAATTATCAAATCTAGTTAAAAAGAAAAAAGAGCTCACTGACTATATGGGCGGACTCAGTAGGTTCAACTGAATTCATTGTTTTTCACTCAGAACAATTTATACATATTGCAAAAAAAAAAAGAAGTAGAATTCAAAATGTATGCATATATAATAAGGCCACGCTCATTCTGAATTGATTAACAGGAATAAAAGTCGACGAGCTCATCCAACGACTCGAGTTGTGGATCCGCATTTTGAAGCATCCATAGCAAATGTTCAAAGAGAACAACTTCACATCCAACATTAACATAGTCATCCGAATCACCGGTCCTCTCGACAAGTTCTCGAAAAAGGGGGTGATTGACGACATTGGAGGTAACAAGGTACCTACGTCGTGATTTTCCAACATAAACCGGGTGTAAATTATTGTTGTTGTTGTCGTAGTAGGAATTGTACGAATCGTCGTCCAAGGAAGAATTGTTGGTGGTGGTCAACATGATTGTGTTGTTGATGCTATTGACACGGCCAAGTTTGAAAGATTGCATTTTCTTCAAGACTGATTTGATTTTTGTGAGCTTGCCTCCTTTGGTCATGGCTACTTTTTTTTCTTGTAGAATAGAGGAAAAAAAGAGGGGAAGAGAGAAGACTTTTGTTTGAATTCAATAAGAGTTGGTGTTTGGGAGAAAGAGGAAGGAAGGTTCATATATAAAGGGAGCTTAAGACTTGGGAAAACTATGTAGTAGCACTTACATTGAATTGCTTATGTGGGGTTTTAAGTGGACCCCAACCTAAATTAGTCGGATCAGTGAGTTTCAAATATCATATACAATAAATATTTCTTCCGTATTAATTTACATGATCATATTCTATTTACATATATCTTTATTGTGCATTTTTTTAAGCCGATGGTCTTTCGGAAACAGACTATTTACCTCTCAAGGTAGGGGTAAGGTTTGCGTACATTCTACCCTCCCCAGACTCCACTTGTGGGATCACAATGAGTACATTATTATTGTTGTTGTTGTTGTTTTATATTCTATTATGTATAAATTTTAGAAAAGACGAAAGACTTATGAAATTCAAAGGCGGGTTGTACCTTTTTTACTATAAATTCATCTGAACTCACCGGATCTGATCGTTTCTCTTGCTTTGCTTGTTCTTATGCTCTGTCTTGAGCCGATGATCTCTCGGAAACTGCCGTTCTACCTACCAAGGTAGAGGTAAGGTCTGCGTACACTCTACCCTCTTCAGACCTCACATTGTGAGATTTTACTGGGTATGTTGTTGTTGTTTTGTTCATCTGAACTCATAATTTTCTATATGGTGTATAGATATATATGTAAAAAATTTACTAAAATCACAACAAATTTTTTGAATTCAACTAGATCTGCTGAAATTTATGGTCTAAAACATATCATAAATAATTCTATGATTATAAATTCTTTTCTTAGAAATAAAATAAGAATTTTAAGTATAAATTATCTTTTTAAAATAAAAAATATATTATTCTTTTTAAATTAAACTATACAAGAAAATATATCGTATAAAATGAGATCGACAGAAAGTATATTTAATTGCTTTAACATTTGGAGGGGTCTGATTAGTGTTTGCTATTGGTGCCAAGTTTTGTGGCAGGGAATTTAACCAGCTGCGGCTTTGGACCTTTTAAGGGGACCATTTTTGTAAGTGGTGGCCATATGAATAATACACATTTCATTTCATTTTATGTGACATTATTTAAATGAGTATGAAATTTACTATAAAATATATTTTATACTCTTAAATACGTCATGATATTTTAATTATCCTAAATATATATTAATAAAGGTAACATAAAAAGTTTAAATTTTATTTTTTATATAAAAAATATCATTCTTTAAATTAAAACATACTGAAAAGAAGATGGTACAACATATGATAAAATAAAACGAACAGAATATTAAATACATGGAGTTCTAAAGTGATTATACTTGTGTGGTAATTTTATACATAACAATATTTGTGTTCTCTGAAGTCTGAAACCATAACTAGTAGTATTTTTTTTGTTGTGAATATATATAGGCATAATGAAATTACTTTTTATTACATGAAATAATTTTATGAGTTTAGTGTAAATTAAAAATTAAATCGGTATCTACTTTGGACAGAGCACATCAACTAAAGTGTCTTACAATGGTTATTTTATTTTATTTTAATTTAAGTTTCGGACAAGGGGTAAAACTGTTAAGTTAATTGCTAGTAAGAATTTATTCAAATATAAAAGTTTAAGTATCTAATTGCAAATCTTTCCTCGAATTTAGGTGTTTTGGGACACATGTCCACCATCATCTTTTCTTGTTGTTAATGGCTATGTGCAATGTTTAAGAATTTCAAGGCCAACAACCTATTGTTTGTTTATAAGTTTTTCTTGTTTTCTTCAATTTAGCTTACCAACCAAAAATTAAAGTTGTTGGTCTCTTAAGAAGCTATGAAAGCGCAGAAATATGTGCCACAAATTTTTTTGTAAGAAAAATATAAGGTGGTGTCTGCATTAATTTGTACACATTTTAACTAATCTCTTTGTCCCAAATTACTTGACCACTTTTCCTTTTACACGCCTCTTAAATAAAAAGGGTATTTTTACTACATTACTCTTATCTTTCTTCAATTAATTACACTCTAATCAATATTGATTACTTTAAAAAGTAATTAATATTAAGGGCAAAGTAGGAAAAACATAATTAATTATATCTTATTTTTAGAAAGTAGTCAAGTAATTTGAAATAAATATTTTTAGTAATGTGACCAAGTAATATGGGACGGGGAAAGTATTTTATCGATCAATTGACCTGTATTTCAACTATTTTATGGAATATCTATTTACTTATCATTGACATATGTATCGAATAATATTTTCTACCAAGGTATAAGAAGATGAAAAATAAACCTCTAGTACATGTCTAGGTTCAGGCCAGGAAATTTAATTGAATCACTTTAGTTTGTTGGAAAATTATATTGTATTCGTATAGGGTAAAAATGAACAGTGTTGTTACAAATAAATTGTTGAATATCTTTAGCATAAGCCAAGATTCTAAAGTAGTAGCTAGCAAATGGAATAATTATTGCAGATCATATATTCGAATCTTAGGGGTAATATTTTAGTTTTTCTCCGAACCCCTTTATAAATTAGTCAGTAGGGTTCGATAGAATCTAGTAATTTTTGTATGAATTTTGTATTTATATTTAAAATTTTGATTAATATATAAAAATAATTTTCGAGATCTCAAAATCGTTTCTAGAATTCGAAACTTATAAACTTAAAATTCTAACTTTATCTCTCGTTATAATACCTAATGTATTTTGTCTATAATTTTAGCTCATTTGATTGACCCCGGCCATGTGTAAACACCCTTCGATGCGATGCGATGCGATGCATGCATGCGGTGTCTGACTTCCAATTGTTTTTCTTTTAATTAGCTTATGGGTATTTTTTAATTATAACAAAAGCATTAATTGAAAGGAATTTCCTTTTTAAGGAGCTTTGTTGCATGAAGACAAAGTAGAGGTGGATTCTTTGATTTGTTTTTGGCCGAGAGAATAATCAACTCTTCATTACTTAATTAAATAATCAAAGGAATAATTAGCTCCTCATCTAACCGATTAATTAATCAAAGAACTATATTGAACTAGTACAAATACTAACTCTTTTAATTTTTTTATATAAACGTCGACAAGTTTCTTCTAAATTTAAATCGTCATAACAACACTTCTATTGTTTAATGCCATGACATAGTACTCTTAATCTAGCTTTCATGCAAAAGTCAAAAAGAAAAAAAGAAAAAGAAAAAGAGTTAATAACACTTTTGGTCCCTCGATTATAGATAAATTCTGATTTTAATCCATTTGATATCTGATTAAGCACATTAAACATTCAATCAATTGAATTGATCCCTTTACTTGTAAATATTCATAAAATTAACATTTTGCCACTTCATTACTCATGCTTTATGTTAAGTTTATATTATTACTAATATTTGATGATAATATAATTCTATAAATAGTCAAATATGACATATTTTCTATACGAAGGGACAAATTAAAGATTAAATGCGCTTATTTATTTATGTATCACAAGGATCAAAAACAAAATTTATCAATAACCTACGAAGCAGAAGTGGCTATTATCTCAAAATAAAAAATGAGAAAAGATAAGAGACGAAGAGTTCAAAAATAGTGATCATGAAGGTTTCTTTATTTTTCGTCTTTGTGCAATATATATATGAAACTTTTGAGGAATAAGGAAAGTTACATACGAAAAAAAACCCATATATATATACTATTTCCATCTAAGTTCAGCTCGATGAAAGAGATTCAATAAAGTGAAGAACACAATGTAGGTTGAAAATGAAAGCAAAGTTGTTTAAGGATAAGAACTAAAAGAAGTGGTGAATACTTATATATAGGTTAGATGAACTTATAACATGATAGATATAGTTAATGTCTATAAAATATAACACCGTTTTCAAGATTGATCTCTTGTTTTATAAGGTTACTTTTGATAGAGGAAAGTATAATTCACTAATATTTATGTTTTGTTTGTCTTTACTTATGGAAGTTTTGAACATTTTCCTAGTCTTTATGGTAAAAGGGTAATAGCTCATTTGATTCGTGTGTTATCAGTATATTCTAATTTTAGTTCTTTTGATATATGACTAGATATATTTAACCTTCGATTATTTGAAATACGCTTTTTTCATTTCTTTGGTTTTGAATATTCATAAATTTGTGAAATCATTAACCTTTTCACTATTTAATTACCTTTGTATTATGTTAAACTTTTATTATTATTTTATATTTTAGGGTAATATACTTCTGAAAATAATCTAAATATAAACTATTTTCATGGACCAAAAGGACTTATTTCAATTAACACAAGGATTAAAAACATAATTTAATAATAACCGAGGGACCGAAATTGTTATTCTCCCTTAATAAAAAGGGTAGTTCGACGCACTAAGTCTCTGCTACAAGTAGGTTCCGGAAGGCCGGACCACAATGAGTACTCTTATGTCCATACCTTATATTTCCGAAAGAGACAATATCCGTGATATGAATTCGTAATCTTCTGATCACACATCAAATAACGTTTACCGTTACATCAAGACTCTCTTTACTTCCTAATTTTCAATGTTTGAGCAAATAGTAACTCATACATGTTTTAAATATAAAATTATAGAATGATTCTCTTTTGCACTCCAAATGACTTTTGTTGGATGTTGATGTTTTTATTTTTTTGTTCTTTTTTTCTTTCTCCTAGTTTTAGAGCGGGTGCATTATGAATGAATGTATTAATTCCTTGAAGAATCAGTCCAATCTGAGGCTCTTCCACTGATAGTTATTAGTAAATTGAATAAAGAAATATAATACCAAAAAAAGAAGGAAGAAAAAGGAAAGCTCATCATTATTGGCTAATTGGTGGTGCCCAAAAATATTTGAAAATTTAAATGAGTAAAAGATGACTTTTTGGAGCTTTTGAGCTTGATGAATAAGTTTTCTCTGATTTTATTAGAAGGGGAAACCTCCTATGCTAAAAAAATGTCTTGAATTTTTTATTAACTAGAAGCTCCACTCATTTGATTATTATTAGATATGCTAGCAAAGCTCCATATTAAAAATTTATAAGATAAACAAGCTATATATCCGAACTAAGAATAATGAAAGGTGTAAATTCGATGCACGTACACCTAAAATAAAGTTATATTAATTCTTTGATTCCAGTTCCAAATATAAATCTTAAGCTACGAAGAGGATTCCAGTTCCAAATATAAATCTTAAGCTACGAAGAGGAGACTTAACCGAACCCTATTATGCTAGTCCAATCAAATAGTTAGATTTTGACAGACTTTCTCATTGAAAAGCGTAAAGAATGAATCTTGGGCCTTACTCAACCCCAAAAGTTAACTTGTAGGGTAAGGATTGTCTAAGTCCATATAAGGAGTCCATGTTTCCATTTCATTTCTGATGTGTGACACTTAATGTCACGACTCAAATCGGAGGGCCGCGATGGGCACCCGGACCTTACCTGTAGAGTACCACTAATCATACAATCAACGTCTAATCATAATTGAACACGGGCCACAAGGGCCGTCACCCCGTACCCTACAGATACATAGAAATTATATACTCGAAGGAAGCCATGTAAAATCTTATCAAAAGGCCCAACTTATATACATACATACCAAGGCCGCCAAGGCCATACAAGACTACTATACACAGGACATCTGTCTACAAGCCTCTAAAGAGTACGTGACATCACAAGGTCGAGACAGGGCCCTGCCATACCCATATGCATATGCAAAACATCATACCACGACCAGACTACAACTCTGAAACAAGTAGAGTGCTCAAATATCAGTTGAATCAGCAACCTACTAGTGTTAACCGTCCCCCTGTTTACCTGAGCCTGCGGGCATGAAACGCAGCGTCTTCCGACAAAAGGGACGTCAGTACGACTGATGTACCGAGTATGTCACGCATGAAAAATAGCGTAATAGATATAAACATAAACTAAGACAGAAACAAATTTACGTAATAATTAGCCGATAGTAACAAATTTGACAAGTAGTGTAAACCGATAGTAACAAATTTAAAAACGACTAACAACAACAGTCGATAGAAATAGGCAACCAGTAGTGAATGCCTCTGAGGGCCCTAATACATATGCCTAAATGTCATGCACAATGCAAATGCGGTATACATATAAATATTGGCCTCATCGGGCATCTTCCTTCCCATAACAGCCTCTGTGGGCATCGTTTCATTTTGGCCTCTGTGGGCATAATATCATATTGGCCTTATTGGGCATCTTCCTTTTCGTGATAGTCTGTACCAGCTACAGGTGGTGTTGCGTATATAACGGCATTCCCTTTTCCCATCCCCTACATATATATAATGTGTACCATATAGTAGTGTATATAACACATGTGGGTCCAGGGTAATACATGAATATAATGCAAATGCATGAATGACAATAAAACATTCTGAACTTATCGGATGACATAATATCCTTGTACCTTCGGCTAACATTGAGCCTTGTACCTTCGGCTAACATTGAGAATAATAACATCTTTTCCAAATACCTCAATAAGGATTTAGGAACATATTTAGACATGCTTTCAACATAGAAATCGATAACAGGAACATCCACGGCTAATAAGAGCAGAATAATTTATGGAACAATAGCAAATTTACGTTTTGTTACATGGAACATGCCAAAAGAAATAGCTTACCACAGCCTCATGATTAGCTTGTAACGCCTTTTGCAAAGATTCATGCCTTGAAGGCTATAAAAATATAACCTTGGTAGATACTACCGAGGGGATGACACCAAGCTAAGTATAGTGGACTTAACTATCCATCCTTCATGATTGAATTTATTTGAATTCTAACTTAAATAATACTAACCAAACAAACAAATATGGTTACAGTGTAATTGCTATAGAGTGGTTAACTAGCTAGCTTCCCAAGATGTAATCTCATGTGATGTCCTTAAGTCCTTATGTAAAGAATATATGTAGCAGTGATGCCGTATAGAGCTTTAGACCAAATGAGTCGATCAAGCAGCAAAAATGGGTGAAGTGGTGATGTGTTGTCCCATTTAGTTGTTCCACTGTTTACTTTGTCACCACCATAAGTGAACAAATTCCATCCACGTGGACAGCCCCCAAGAAGTAAGTATCACGTGAATATGTCTCCTAAAAGTTTATCCAATAATCCCAATTAATTCTCCATGTCTTCCATTAATTTAACATACACTCAATTACACACATAATTAATTTATCCATCTCAATTCACTTAAATATCAATCACATTTATACAATTCATATACTCATTGTCATGGTCAAGTGATATAATACTACTCCGTTGCCTCTTTCGGTACACACCAAATATTAATACCAGTTATCGTTGCCACACCCTCTTGTTAATCCTTAAATTATTTTGGGACCGCGTCCTTTTATATACTAAGCTCTTTATAGGCATACGTGAATATGACCTAAATTTCCCAAAGCTTGTGTCTATTTACATGCGCCTTGCGATTCAAATCATGGCCCGAAAGTACGTGGTGTTACACTTAACACTCTCCCGAACACCCAGACCTCGTTAACTGGAGCGTGGACAATATAATTTTGGGGCCCAACATTGGTAAACAAAGAATTGGAATGAGTATGACTCTGATACCATGTAGAATTGTATCAATCTCCCTTGGGGAGCCTTTCTCATTAATACAAAATATATATATGTGTGTACAATATGGAATCCCTATACAACAGGGATCCTAGTTCTACCATAATTACATAACCCTAAATATGGTAAATACAATAGTGGTACACACGTGCTAATACACCCCCTCAGTCGGAGCGGGAGGAGGACGGATGCTAAGACTGGATCTGAAGTCGAGGAATATGTGTCTAGGAAGGCCCTTGGTGAATATATCCACATACTAATATGAAGAAGGCACATGCAATACCCTGACATGGCCGAGAGAAACCTTCTCACGAACAAAGTGGATGTCCATCTCAATGTATTTGGTTCGCTGATGTTGAACCGGATTATGAGACAGATATATAGCGGATATATTATAACAATAAACCAAAGAAGCCTTACGTAATGGACACTGATGCTCCAAAAGAAGGTTTCAGAGCCAACAGATCTCAGCAACAACATTAGCAATGCCTCTGTATTTTTCTTCTGCACTCGAATGGGATAATGTGGGTTGCCTCTTGGCGGACCAAGAAATAAGATTATCTTCTAAGAACACACAATAGCCTGAGGTGAAGTTTCGCGTGTCTGGACAACCTACCCAATCCGTATCTGTATATGACAACAACATGTCCGGTGCGGAGGGGTATAGATGCAAACCATGATCAAGTGTGCCCTTACCATATCGAATGATACGTTTGATGGCAGTAAAGTGAGGCTCCCTGGGGCATGCATAAATAAGCATACCTGCTGAACAACATAAACAATATTAGGCTTGGTGAAAGTGAGGTACTGTAGTGCACCTGCAAGACTCCTGTAAAGAGTGAGATCTGACACTGGATCACCATCCAAAGCACTAAGCTTTGATGTAGAGTCAACTGGAGTAGTCATGATCTTTCAATTCGCCATTTTAGCCATATATACAATCTCCTCTGCATACTTACGTTGAGAAAGAAACATAATATCTGCAGATCTAGTCACAGAAATCCCCAAAAAATAACTTAACTTTTTCAAGTCAGTCATAGCAAATTCTGTTTTGAGCAGCGTAATGATCTCATTTTTCAACAAATCAGAGGAGGCAGTGAGCACAATATCATCAACATACAATAATAAATACACAATGCTACTACCTCTATGAAAAATAAATAGAGAATTATCACACTTGTTGCACACAAATCCAATCTGTATGATATACTGTGCAAAGCGATCATACCACGCTCTAGGGGCCTATTTCAAGCCATATAGTGACTTATGGAGATGACATACATACTGAGGGGCTGCTGGATGGACAAAACCAGGCAGTTGATGCATATAAACCATTTCTTTCAAATCCCCATGTAGAAACGCATTTTTCACATCAAGTTGATGAATAGGCCAGTTCTTACCCATAGCAATACTCAGAACTGCACGAATGGTGGCCGGTTTGACAACCGGACTAAATGTCTCACCACAAACTATACCCTACTGCTGATTAGTGACATTAGCTACAAGTCTTGCCTTGTACCTCTCTAGGTCACTATTGTCTTTGTATTTGTGGCGAAAATGACACATGCATCAGATCAAATTCACCCCTCCGGTCTAGGAACCAAATCCCAAGTGTGTTGTTTCGTTAAAACATTAAACTCCTCACACATGGCTGCATTTCAATTTGGGTCTAGTTTGGCCAATTTTGGGTTTGTTGGAATTGGTGAATGGTTTGGGTATCATTTGATACTTCCAAATACAATAATTTGTTTTTTTTCGAAGATAATACAATTCAATCAAAGTTTATGGATAAGCTCTACATCAACGTAGAATTATCTCTTCATTTTTTGGCCTTCTACAGATTTTTTTATTTTTTTAGAAAATCGTTTTCTAAAGATTGTTTTGGTATTAATAAAAAGGAAAATATAATGATTGAAGCACCAACCATGTTTTCTTTCTTACTACGTTGTAGCAATTGCTGAAGTTCTCATCATAGAAATTAAAAATAGTATCAAAACTTACAATATGTTGAGAAAGCTTTTGCCAGCTGAATTTTCTTTTTAAGAAGTAATTACGATTGGGATTGGAACGTAGGAAAATATTTTCTTGAGAAATAAATGATTTCTTATTTATTTTTTTGACATTTAACGAGTTAGCACAAAATATTATTCCAAGAGCTTTTATATCTAAGCAAACACTACTTTGAGGGGTGTTGGTCAGGGTGGGGGAGGTGGAGTGGTGGGACTTGGGAAACATGGGGATGTGGTAGGGTCTTAGGGGTGGGTAGCGAGGAGACATCTTGTGGAATGTCACATGAAATTTATTTTACGCGATTCTACTGGCAAAGTCATTTTTCTAATTTTTAAATAATTTATTTTTCTAAAGAAAATATTTTTCGAAATATTTTTACCAACCAAACATGAGAACAATACATGGATTTGGACTTTGGCTAACTTGTTGAAAGTCTCAAAACAACTTTGAAGGTTCTCCTCTGAGACTTCATTCAAGAAATAAAGCTCTCCAGAGACTTCAAAGTTATAGCAACGCCAATCTACCTGACATCAATGATAAGTGTCTCATTACTAAAGTAATTCCTAAAATAAACAAGAAACCAAAATAGATACAGGACATGGTGTCTTCCACAATTACAGTCCTTTAGATGAAGGAATGAAGAGAGAAAATTTATGTAATACATATTCCGTCTTGTCATACGCCTTGTGGTTGAAGGGCTTCAAGAATTTCAACCACTTGACTCATGACAGGCCTTCCCTTCGGGTTCTGACTGAGACATTGATAGGCAAGAGTGGCGATTTTTGCAACAGTTTTGGAGGAGTATTGCCCCTCGAGTCTTGGATCGAGTATCTTAAAGAGCTTCTTATTATGGTTCAAGAGCGGGCGTGCCCACTCTACAAGGTTGTATTCCCGGCTAGGCCTAGTCTTGTCGATTGCTCTCCTTCCGATGAGCATCTCAAGTAAAACAACCCCGAAAGCATAAACGTCACTTCTGGCTGTTAAGTGTCCTGAATAAATTCAATTTTGCGTCTTAGTAACGGTGATTACTAAACAAAAATAAACAGAAAAATCACAAGGCTGTTAAGTGTCCTGGAAAACATTCCCATTTTTGGTACTTCATATGTATGCGATTCATGTTAGTCGATTCCATGATTATAAGTTCATTCCATACCGGACCAGGCCGGAATAGCGTTATATACATTCTCATTATGAGAAGGGGTTCACCATGCTATTGCTCTTGGTTTACATACAACTACATTGATCTTAGTAAAAGGTGCTTTAGACTGTTAGATAATCATAGTCGATGATAACATCACTGTGCCCATCGCTATTACAGAACTGTACGTGAGATTTTCACCTCATACGGCTCCTCAAAGGTCCTCGAGCCAATGTTCGAATACCAGGCGTTACGGCGCTGAAGTAACCCATGTCATACGGTATCAGACAATTTAAATGTGGATTTTCAAAAGATAGGCAACCGCCAACAAGATTAAAGATGAATGTGGCATAGAGTGGGTTTGACCATGCTTCTCTGTTAAGGGCCCGTTTGGACATGAATTTGTAATCCTTTTTTCCAAAAAATTAAACAATGTTTCGTTACATTGGCAAAACCAGTTTTTCAAGTGAATTTTTCCCAATCACAAAACTTCAATTTTGAAAAAATTAAAATGCATGTTCAAACACAATTCCAACTTCCAAAAACCATTTTTCAACTTCAACTTCAATTACTACTTTTTTTCAAATATCACTCAATTCATGTCCAAACGCCTACTAAGATAGCAATGTACGTCTGTACCTATTACCTACCTGAAACAAAAAGGGCTACCTTAGTGTAATACTTGGTAACAAAGTACTGCTAGACTCACCAGTCATGACATACTCTGGAGCGGCATAACCATAGGTACCCATAACACGAGTCGATACATGGGTCTGATCTCCCATCGGCCCATCTTTTGCAAGTCCAAAGTCGGACAGCTTTGCATTAAAATCCTGCAGTTTCAAATTCAAACAAAGACACACATTGAAGAACCCATTTATTCTCATGAAGAACAGAAGCTTGTTTATAGAGAATCTACTCGCAAAGAACAGAAGGGGAGACTTAGAGTAACTGGTAAAGTTGTTGTCATGTGACCAGAAGGTCATGGGTTCAAGCCGTGGAAACAACCTCTTGCAGAAATGTGAGGTAAGGCTGCGCACAATAGACCCTTGTGGTCCGGCCCTCCCCAGACCCCGCGCATAGCGGGAGCTTAGTGCACCGGGCTGCCCTTTCTTTTTACTCGCGAAGAACTCTAAACATAACAGTAAACATAGAAAAGGTATAATCTTTTTTTGACATAACCACATTTAAATGGAGCACTTGAAGGAAAAAAATTACAACAGAGAAATAACATCTCACCGCATCTAACAAAATGTTTGAGGTCTTGAAGTCCCTATATATTACTGGCATTTCTGCTCCATGAAGAAAAGCAAGGCCTCTTGCAGCATCCAAAGCAACTTTCATTCTCCTTGACCATGTTAGAGTAGCACACATTCCTAAAGTACAAGATGTCAATGAGATACGAAATAGCAAATTCCCATTGAAAGAGAACTAGATATTATGATCTCTTATAAGAGGCTCGGACACAAGAAACTCCAACTTGCATAACTTCTTATGTTCTAATTATCTTTTGCGACGGAACTTGAATGTGTGCAACTATTCTTCTGCAGCAAGATTAAAGAGAATTAGAGTTATAAATGCAACATCCACACGACAGTTTTCCTTCTTATCCGTCTTCTTATTCGATGACAGTGCGAACTAAAGCAAACAGCAAGAAATCATTTGAATTATAAGTCCCTATGGAAGTGTGGGAAGTAAATCCGTAAGTAGTTGCTTTATTCCCTTTTACATGCATCGAGATTAGTTTCACCTTTACCAACATGGACTCATATTGACATAAAGTACTCACTTGGAAAAAGGTGCTTTTCCAGGCTGCCAGATTCCATATACTCATAAACCAGTAATCTATGGTCGTCCTCGCAACAATATCCGATCAGCTTCACCAGATTTGGATGTCTAAGCTGCCCCAAATAGTTCATCTCAGCCTGCCAATAAACGAGTTAAGATAAGAAGCTGGTATACATTAAGAACAAGAGTTTTTGCAACTTCTCTATAGCATATTCATGGCAAACTTTTGTAGCGACTTAAAATTTGAAGTAATATGTATTCTGGCAAATCTGGTTCAGAAAACAAATTTCCTTCCAAATAGCGAAAATGTACACCCGTCAATAACTTCCTCTACATGTACTCTCTTCCACAGTTCCCAAAATCATGCTTATCACAAATGGAAGTAATTTGACATATTTTATAATTTCGACATTAATTACTTCATATGGAAAAAGAAAAGATAAAACTTGACCAATAACAACGACAACAACATACCCAGTATGATCCCACTGGTGGTGTCTGGGGAGGGTGGGGTGTACGCCCCTACCTTTGCGGGGTAGAGGCTGTTTCTGATAGACAAAGGAAAAACTTGACCACCATGTATAGTTCATCAAAGTATTTTGAAACATGTTACACAGAGTAACTAGACAAATAGTTTAAGGCTATTCGCAAGTGAAGGAAAAGGAAGAAATTTGGAGAAAATAGTCCATCATGCTCTAATATGGACAGCATAAATAGAGCAGAAAAGAAAACCCTTCGAAGTAGTGGAAAACTCATTCCTTCGGATTCAATATTTTTTTTCTTTCAGAACTCTGGAGTTTACAGTACAGCTCACTAATATAAATGACTGGATTGACTTTGCGTGAGCTATTGTATTGTTCTAATATGTTAACTTGTACAAGCCTAGTATATGGGAATTTATTCCCTTTTTTCTATCATAAAATGTACAATGAAAATGTAAGGAAAGAGTTTGTAGGAAGAAGAGCACCAAAAACCTGAGTCACGAAGAACAAAAGAACCAAGAACGTACTACGTGTCCTCAAACTTTCCTAACTAGAGAAGTAACCTCGTGATATAAACTGTCTTTGGTCTAAGATTTATGTATATAGTATATATCCATGGTATAAGCATGTTAATGGATATCTCTATCATCATGATTAAAATAGAGAAAACCACCCATACACCAACGAACCAGGTAAAATCTTGCTCTCTAAAATTATGGATAGAGAATATCCATGGTATAAGCATGTTAACAAGACGTCTCCATCTAACAATAAAGAATAAACTGAGCAATATCCATGAAGTCAACTTGCATTTTCCACAAGTCTTGGTAATTATTCATATTGAGATTATTGTGAAATTATTTACATGATTACTTTCCATTAGACAGCATAATCTAATCTTACGGCTGAAAACCTTTAAAAGGTCTGGAAACATGGCACTAAATCACAGCAAAATTGAAGGGAGCACAGGCTCACAATCAAGCAAATCTTATGCTCCCAGAGATAAGGGACAATTTTGGCTAAAACTCATAAAAAGAGAGGGGGAAAGTAACACACTTTCAAGTACACACCAAACTGTACAAATGCATGTATAAAGTTCAAATAATCAGAGAATCTAATGACATTATTATTCAAAACAACATATCATGTTTTAATTCCACAAAAAAAAAAAAATACAAACTTGAGTCTAAAGGAAAATGATTAAGGCTGTTAAACAGACAAGAAATCAAAGCACCTACCAACCACTCTCTATCACCCTGAAGACCTTCTGGATCAAGCTCCTTAATGGCAACATAAGTAGTCTCGTATCCTGGCCTGACATGTTCATCTATAACTCCTTTATAGACAATGCCAAACCCACCTTCTCCCAAAACATGATTCGGTCGAAAGTGCTTGGTAGCCAATTTCATCTCTTCATACTTGAAGATATCGAGATCACTAATCCCTGGATTCTGCTGCAGGTCCTCGACATTTTCAGGTATTACCATAATGCTGCTTCTACGTCTAGAGTCATGTCCCTCAGGTGCATTTAACTTCGGTTGAATTAAAGAATTTCTCTTGGTAGGATATGAACCAACTCCACGAACAACTGCAAGTAAAAGAATCACAATATAAAACATAATTTCCTCCGTTAGCATGATTCAATTTTGGTTCTCCCTAAGCAAGCAACAAAATGCTTGTATTAGTAATATGTTACTTTTGGACATCATGCGTTTCAAAAGCTATAATGTTTGTTACACTATTATAGAGTATGCATGCATAAATGACTGGCATGTAAGATCACTATAAGTAAAAGCCAAAGGTTATCAGTACGGAGGCGGATCTAGGATTTGAAATTTATGGGTTCCTCCAACGTCCTCAAGTTAATATATAATAACAACGGGGCTCACAGCAAAATACTTATAGATATTTAGTGGATTCCTTAATACATACACAGGTTTGGGCAAAAGCTATTGGGTTTACATGACCTGTAGGTTACGCTGTAGATTCAACCTGGTTATCATTAAGTAAAAATATGAATTGTTATCCATAGATATAGGCTATAAGATATCAAATTTAACATCTCAAAAGATCCAAACAATAAACGCTCAAGCTAATTAAGGTTAATCAATGGATTAGATCAATAGTCATTCAATAAAATGCAAAAGTAGAGTCCAAGCAACTCTATCTATAAACCATTGATAACAAATGTTGAGCAATACCATCCATTCAGACTTCAGAGAGCCAAATTTTTACCTTTCCGCAATTAAAAGACTTTATCAAATGCCATTACCAGCCCTAAAAATACCAGTAACACTTGCTTCACTTCAAAATTTTCATTAAGTAGCATCACAGGCAACACATGTCACAATGACACTAAGATATACCATGACATCGACCTAAAAATTGGTTTAAATCTAGGACATTAAACAGTTTGCAATTATCAACTTACAAATTTTATGAAACAAGAACATTTAATCAAAAAAAAAAAACAATACCTTGCTTACTCTCTGGTTCTTGTCCTGCTACATCTTCTTCAACACTCTGGCAAGAACCCATGGAATCTAAACTTCACTTTAAAAATACATTCACATTTTATCAATCCATCATTTTTCCCAAAATCACATAAAAAAATCCCAAAAGATTAGATTTTTAAACAACTACAACCTTCTTTGTCCTCCACCCCCCAACCAAACACTCTACTTAGACCCAATTTTCAGTATTCCAATAAATCTTAAACAGAATATGCCACTTGTTCAAAAAGATAAGATTTTTAAACAAACACAGCCTTATTTTGTTTCACACAACACTCTACTTAGACCCCATTTTCAGTTCCCACTAAAACTTGAATTTAATATAGTGGCCGGAATCTGATCTGGGTTGCCGGAATATTCCAAGAACTCTCAACAGAATATGCTACTTTTGTAACTTGCGGTAGCAAGAAAAACTGAAAAATGTACAGAGCAGAAATGAAAGAAAAGAAGAAAAAAATGTGTTAAAAAGTACACTTTTTGTTGTTTTACTTTTTCCGTTAAAACAGTGTGTTCACTAAGGGTGTGTTTGGTACGGGGAGAAAATATTTTCTTGAAAAATAAGTGGGGTTATTTGTTTTTAGCGTTTGATTGGTAGAAAAATATACTATCTCAAAAGTATTTATATGTAATCTAGTAAAACACTGTAGGAATCAGATGAGGTAGAGGGTGAGGGTGAGGGGGTGTGGGGGCGGGCTGGCCCGGGGATGGGGTTGGGGGCATTGGTCGAGTGGAGAGGGTACATTAGATAACTCATTATTCTCATTTTAAAGGAGCTTGTATTATTAGAAAAAATATTTTTCAAAACATTTTGATTAATTAAATATAAAAAAATTGAAAAATATTTTCTCAAAATACCAAACACACACTAAAGAGTTTTCCGTACTTTTTGATGAATGAGGAAAATGCTATAATGAGTAAATGGTGTCAGCAATACTGCAAGAGTGGTGTAATTGGCTTTTGTATCTCATATTTTACCATCACTCTCTCTTAATTTTTTATGTTTTCTTTTGGCATTAGAAAAAGATATGGATGTATATTAGAGAAAAAGACAACCAACTATTGGATTAACTATTCAATAGTTAATTCAATAAGGGGCAGTTTGATCTCAGCATAATTAGTATTATATTTAGTAGTCTTTTAATTGTTATGTATAAAATTTATCATATTAAGTACATTGTTTTGTTATCAATTTATAATTATACATAATTAATACTTGTATAAATTACGAGAAAATTTATGTATTATTTATGTGTGGTAAAAGTTAGAATAATAATACATGAATAACTAACCTAGCATAACTAATCACTACATTATTAGTACCTACATAACTCTAACCAACAACCAAACGACCCCTAACATAAAAAGATTTATTTAGAATTTATAAATTTTGAATTTTGACTCCGCCACGGATAATAAGTATCTCAATCTTTAATTAGAAGTCTTAGTTGAAGTTTTGAGAATGAAGTTATCTTTAATAGAAAAAACATACATTTTGTACCGTTAAAAAAATTGATCCTTATTTACCAGTCCCACGTTATTAACCAAATTCAATTCTCTTCATACGTTCCTTAGAAAATTCGATTCGGGCTCATTCTTTCCCCAACCAACAAAGAGATCTTGGCAACGTTGTCACATATGAAATTAAACACAATTTTGCAAATTTTTACTCCCTCTGTCCAAATTTATGTTTTTTTTAGTCTGTCCCAAAAAAAATGATACATTTCTTTATTTGATAATAATTTAATTTTAAACTTTACATTTTACACTTAACGAGGTAATTTATAATCACACATATATCTTGGGTTTGTTTTAGACCACAAGATTCAAAAGCCTTCATTTATTTTTTAAACTTTATGTCTAGTCAAACTATATCACATAAATTAAGACAGAGAGTACCTTTTAAAATGGAACCAAGAATCTCAACAAAATATGCTACTTTCTTAACTTCTAGTAGCAAGAAAAAATTGAGAAATGTACACAGCAGAAATGCAAGAAAAAGGAAAAAAGAATGTGCTAAAATAATATTTAGGACCCGTTTCGCCATGAAAATTTTATACATTTTTCTAAAAAAAATTGAAAATTTTATACTTTTAAAAAAATATTTTTCTTTCATTTTATTTGAAAATCAGTATTTTTTACCATGATAGTTATTTTCACTATTTTTACTTTTAGTACACTCAAATAATTTACTCCATGTATCCTAATTTATATGACGTGCTTTCCTTTTTAGTCAGCCTAAAAAAGAATGACATATTTATTATTTGATAGTAATAATTTAACTTCATATTTTATCTTTTTACAGTTAACGAGATGATTTATAATCACACAAATATCTTTGACTTATTTTAGACCACATGATTCAAAAGTCTTCATTTATTTCTTAAATTGCGTGTTCAGTCAAATTAAATCACATAAATTGGGACGGAGAGAGTAACCATTTAACTTTAAACTTTACATTTTACGCTTGTATATGGCAAAATTCGTATAAGATAGTTGTATGAATTATGGTGTGACACGTGGAGCATGATGATGAGCTAGACCCACGTCAGATCACAGTGTTATTGGTTTGGTGTCCATGGTACCGGGAGCGACACAAGTGAGGCCGATACCGGTAATAGAGAAGGCTGAGAGTCGTTTGCATCGTAACTTATGACCATTACTAAAGCTGGTCATACGACTTCCAACAGTCTTTTAATAGAATTTATTGAGAGATTGATTGTCTAATTATTACAACATTCATTCTCATGTATTTATGATGGCATATTTCGTGGGTTGTGTACCCGTATAGTTCATGTATAAATAGGACATTTTATTCCATTGTAACGCATCATATTCTAGCTATTACAAAACACTCATCGTTATTCTCTTGATTTTTACATCTACTTTAGTGATAGCTACACACATATCCCTCTGTTGGTGGGACGATTATACACTTATTATAACATGAATTATACATATATTATATATTTGTCGACTATTTTTAATTAAGTAATCGAGTGAACATCTATTTAGGTATAAAAAAAGTACTCATATTAAAATTATTAGAAATAACTACTTGATTGTTGGCCACTCAACTTGATGGTATTGAATAAGGGTGGCCAATGGGCCGGGCTCGGGATCGTCGGGCCGGGTTTGGCGGGATCGGAGCGGAACGGGACGGGGGAGGGACGGGGGAGGGTCGGGCGGGATTTGCCGAAGTCCCGCCCCGATCCCTATTGGGTCGGGTCGTGATCGGGATCCGGGGCGGTTTTTTTTTTGTACTTAATTTAAAAAATAACATATATATAAAAAAAAACTCAATAATTAAACAAGAGAAGATAGTGTAATAAAAACATCCCAAGGTTGTTTTTGTGCCTCTTATATTATTTAATAGACATATGATTTTTTTTGTAATACAAATACAATTGTCAAAATTGCAACTTCGTGATATTGTTCAAAAGTTGCAAATTACATAGTAAAATTGCAATTAAAAAAAATACATTCTGAAAAAAGCATGTTCTAGTTTCTTAATAATTTCCTGTGGTTCTTCGGTTGGAATTGGTATTTGTTTGTCAAATTGCTCCACGTCGCTTCCACCACCTTCGGATAAGATTTCGTTGTAGTTTTCGTCTTCTTCTTCGTAGATCTCCGGTTGACCGCACCTTCTCCGCTCCGCTCGTATTTAATCTCTGAATAATACTACAATCTCCAAGCTGTCTCAGGCTAATGAGCGTCTGTGCTCTCCTATTTGATATCTGCCGGCAGAAAAAGCGCTTTCAGACGTCATTGATGACGCTTGAATGTTCAAAACATCTCGGGCCATCATTGAAAATGTCGGAAAGGTCTTCTCATTCCCCCTCCAGTATTTCAGCAAGTCTTCACGTCCTTCTTTATTCAGAACTGCTTGGTACGGTACAGAACCCTGTAAAACAAAAATAGCAAACTCGCTAATTTGGTTAGTAGTGGTACGGCCGCACATTCTATTTCTGAGGCTTTCAATACTAGCCGCAGAAACAACATGTCTTTTGTGAGGTTGTGTTGAAGAATAAGAAGATGGTATGGAAGCCAGTAAGTTACTAGCACTTTCTTGTTGGTAAAATCTTTATACTTTTTTGCATTCGTCTTCTACGCTAGACAACACTTCTTCTTTAGTTTGTTCAATAGGTGGTGGGTGATTTGAATTTTTGGGACTTGGAGGTGGTAGTACTTTTGTACAATCGTAAATAGTTTCAATAAGTGATTTAGTACTGTCTATTTTAATAGTCGGATTTAATACAGCACCAATATATAAATAGTGGGAATATGAATAAAAAACATTTTATTTTGATAAACATTTTTTAATAGCTGCCATATAAGCTGGTTTTTCCATATATTCACTAAGTAATAAAAATATTAGAGCTATATAAAACAACATAGTTGAAATAGTAGGATAATATATACCGAAAAATTCTTTTGTTGCTTGAAAAAATTTCTCTAAAAATACAATAAGTTCATAATTTTTTCCCCAATCGCTATCTACAACCATATCAGCTGGATTTTGATTATGAGAGTAAAAATATAAAGTTATAGGTTTTCTATAGTTATAAGCAACAAGTAGTTGCTCGTATAAAAAATTTCACCTAGTGGGTACTTCTTCTGGAATTTTTCTATAAGGTAGTTGGCAATCGTGACAAGTTTTTTTATATTCTTTTCTTCGTTGTATTCTATTATTTTTAAAAATAAAATTTATAGCAAATTGTATTTTACTAAGAATGTCTTCAAAGAGTGATAGACCATACTTTACAATTAAGTTATATATATGGCACACACATTTTATATGAAAATGATCTGGAAAAGATGGAGTTAAACTATTTTTTAAAATTGTAATAGCGTAATTGTTAGAAGAATCGTTATCTAATATAATAGTCATAATTTTATCAGTTATTATGTAATAATCGCACACTTGATAAATATTTCTGCAATAAAAGTACAAGTGTGCCTATCATCTATATATCTATACGCTAAGATACGTTTTTGCATAGACCATTTATAATCTATCCAATGACTGGTTACCGTTAAATAATCATGGTCGTTTGTACTACGGCCTATATCAGAAGTGATAGCCATTTTTCCATTAAAATGATATAATGAATAACGTAAATACTGTTGATATTCGTGTGCGAATTTAAATACATCTCTTTTAACAGTTGATCTAGGAAAATCGTTAAAAGCAGGATTATACATATCTCTAGTGTAATGAATAAAACCGGGAGATGAAGGAAATGAAAAAGGTCAACCCTCCACAACAACTAATTTTGCTATTGCTCCCCTATCTCTATGTTTATTGTATTTAGGGCCTACAATTGCCCCTGTCATAGGGTTAATTTGACTCTGTACTTGGTCCGGGACAGTATCAGTATGTGAACCTTGTCCCGATGGAGCGGATGTTTGCGCACCCGATTTTGAAGCCTCGTATTGGGCATACCTAGCTGGATGAGTCATTGCTACATGTCTCATTAAACCCCTCGTCTCACCGTGACCTTTTCCAGTTTTAAATTTTAAAACATCTTTACAAATTTTACATCTAGCTACTTGATTCTCTACGTCCCTATCAAAAATATCTATGCATCTGATTTTAATGGTCGTTTTGCTAGACTTCGTCTCATACTAGGAGGAATATGAGGCATTTCAGTTGAAGGTGCACTAGTGGGTGTGTTGTCATCTACATTAGTGGTGTATCATCTAGATCATCGTCTAAATTAAAGTCTTCTTGAGTTCCCAGAAAATAGTTCCTCGTCTAAATCTAATGGTATTGTAGGAAAATGTTCAGTATCAACAAAATCATCCTGTGTAGGAATAGGATTCTGTCTAGAAATAGGACTCTTGCCCTTGTTGCCCCTACTAGAAGAAGCATGACCCCTACCCGTAAGCATACGTTTAAATCCTTCCATTATAAATTTATACTTATACTATTAAATAATTAAAGTAAATGAAATTAAGTGGGCTAAATAAAATAAACAGACAATAATAATAATTTAATGAAGGAACAAATGTACCAAACGTTGACGTGTATTCGAGAGGTTGAAAATTGAAACTTTGCTCGATGGAAGATCCTCAAGCTAGTTACCAACTTCACTCCCAATTCTCAAATGAATAAATAAAATTGAATATTTAGTAGACAACGTAGACTTGTAGAGAAATAGATTGTTGAGAGATTAGAGAGATTGTAGGAAGATTTCTGAGAGGTATTTATAGTTGGGAAATTGGGTTAAAGTGGATATATAATAACTTATGGGTTAAAAATAAATATTAAGGAGGTAGGGGGGTTGGGGGAGGCCAAAAATGGTCGTTGCACAACGGCCAAAATGTAAAATGGTCGTTGGTGCAACGATTATTTTTGCAAAAAGGGGGATTTCGGGAGGGATCGGGGCGGGACCGGGTCGGGACTGGCGGGCCGGGACGAGACCATGTCCCGTCCCGGTTCGAGTCCCGATGCCGATTTTTTTTTTAAAAAAAAGGTCGGGTTCGGGCCTACCCGACCCACTGGCCAGCCTTAGTATTGAATAATTTATATATTTTACGTCAGTACAAAAATTAACTTAAGATTACTTATTGGCACCTTTTCCACACAGCCAATGCATAGGTGTCTGCTATTCTCATCCTCATAGTGAATATGTTCCATTGCTAGTTTCAATGCTTTTTCCCTCAATGCTTTAAATGGCCATCTTGTCAAAATTGGTTCAGCAAAATGATGGAGAAATGCCCACAATGCATCTTGTATCAATGGATGTGGATAGTAAAGATCCTCCTTCAATTGGCATACAATAACAAATGGTTAACTTTTTATGTATCGTCCCAGAATATTTTAGAAGCACAACATTCCACGTTCAAGCAGGATTAGGGAAGAGTCACGCTGGAGGAGTGTAATATAGACAATCTGTCCTGACACAAGCATTTGTGGCTAATTATACGATTAAACTTATGATCTATAGGTCACACAAACAACTTTAATTTACTGTTAATTTAAGGCTCAAGTCTGAAAAGGGACCGCACCACATGAGGAGTAATGTAAGCAACTTATCTTGACACAAATATCAATCGGCTCCAACCTGTGACCTATAGGTCACACGAGGACACCACTTTACCGTTGCTTTAAGGATTCCGAAAAAGGACTACACCTCACGAGAATGTAATCTAAGCAGTCTACCTTAATGTAAATATCGGTGGCTAATTTCATAGCTCGAACATGTGATACATAATGCAACTTTACCATCATACCATCATATAACACAAATTTCTCACTAAAACCTCTATTTCTAGTAGTGTTCAATCATCAAGTAGATGACTATATACCCCTCCATCTCAATTTACGTGGCACTGGTTGATTGGGCATACTTTTATATTATAGATGAAAACTTTGAAATTTGTGATCTAAAATAAGTCTTAAGATGTTTGTGCCATATATTATTTTATTAAGGAAAAATAAAAATAAAAATTAATTTTTTCCTAAATATGAAAAGATAATATTTTTTAAAAATATTTTATTTTAGGAAAATGTGTCACATAAATTATGAGGGGATATATAGAGAAAAGAACCAGAAATAGTGGGAAATGACCTGATGATTGTAAATGTAGCGTTTAATCTCCTTTTGATGCTCTTGTGATAAAACAGTATGAAGAGCCCTGGTAACATACAATGCCATGACCTGCACATTTTTAAAAAATTACTTAATTTGCATCATAGAAATATGCAAATATTTTTTTTCTTTTTATTAGGTGTTTGATATTCGTTTTGAGGTTCCACTGACTTGGATTTATATCAAAAAGTTGCACTTTGGAGGTTACAACACTCGTGAAACTTTGCGGTATGTCTTTCTTTAGGTCAATTATTTAGTAAATGACCCTCTTTTTATTTCTCTTGCAACTCATGGACCTTTTAAACCACGATTTAAATATTCCTTTTGAGCAAACTGAAAATATTTTATCACGATCTAAAATCTTATAGATTATTAAATGTTAGACGACGGTCTAGTATTTTGTTTGTATGGTTGAAAAATATATGAGCAAACATTAGACCATAGCCTAAAGTTATTCAGAAGGATAATTTTTCAAGAGTTATATTTGCACAAATTTTAAAATAGGGACAAAGTTTAAATGATAGCCTAAAAAGAGATCATTTGCGTAAACCAATCATCACACTTACCAAATTAAGACAACTCCATTCCAGAAGCTCGAATCTCGAATCTGTAGAAACCGTTAGTTAAGGGTAAAGGAGTAGTTACGACACTTCACCGTAACCTTTTACTAAGGCCTCATTTATTTTCATTAAGATTAAGACGTCTGAATCTGAATGATTAAAATTCAAAATAAAATAAATGAACTTAATGAGCTGAATATGAATGATTAAAATTCATACCTCAATTAAATGCAAACAAATGAGGCCTAAGTGGTGTCTGGGGAGGCAATAGTGTATGCAGATCTTACCCCTATCTTGGAAGGTAGAGAGATTGTTTCCGATAGACCATCGACTCAGAAAAAGGATATGTTACTATATATCTATAAATACTGTTGAGAAGATAAACAGTTAGTAAGTTAGTTAGACAAGTCAACAAAATTAGTTAAGATGTCAAGAAGGTAGTTAGATGTTTCTGCATAATCACAGTGGTGAGTCTGATGATAATTCCTTTACTTCAAACATATATCTGTCTAGACTTTTAAATGGCTCTCAGGTTCATACATATGAAGAGTCAAAACAAATACATGATAGACCAGAAAATCTTCAACATGAAAATTCAGATCAAATACTTTATACAACAGAAAATGTTCAACACATTTCTTTATCTGAAAATCCAACCTCAGACACAGCTCACAACAACAACATACAGATATAACAACCTATAGTACATACAACACAGAATCAGTCATCTAATACACCATTCACCAGAAAATCTATCAGATCTAAACAACCTCCAATATGGCTTAAAGACTCATCACAAATAAACCAAATTCCACCATTCCATATTCTATAGCCAACTATATATCCTATGAAACAATCTCACCTAAATACAAAGCTTTCCTCACTGCTTTTTCAGCAGTAACTAAGCCTAAAAATTATACTGAGGCATCCAAAGATCCAAGATGGGGGATGCCATGAAAGCTAAAATAACAGCACTACAGGACAATCACACATGAGATATTGTTTCCTTACCTAAAGGAAAAACACCTATAGGATGTAAATGAATATACAAGATCAAGTACAAGGAAACATGAGAAATTGAAAGGTTAAAGGCTAGACTGGTGGCAAAAGGATACAACCAAAAAGAAGGAATAAATTATCAAGAAACATTCTCTCCAGTGGTGAAGATGGTAACTGTCAGATCTATCATATTCATTGCAGCATCTAGACACTGGCACATAATCAAATGGATATATATAATGCCTTCCTACAAGGAGATATACATGATAAAATATATATGGAACTTCCTCAAGGATTTATCAGCCAGGGGGACAACCAAGTATGTAGACTGATTAAATCCTTATATGGACTGAAACAGGCTCCAAGACAATGGAACTTCAAACTCACAGAAGCAGTATTACAAATGAAGTTCAGACAGTCCCAATATGATCATTCCTTGTTCATAAAGAAAACTGATAAATGAATTACTCTAGTATTGGTCTATGTGGATAACATGCTAATAACTTGAGATCATATGGAACAAATAGAAGAAACAAAATAAGCCTTACAACAAGCTTTCAAAATGAAAGATCTGGGAGAGTTGAAATATTTTATGGGGATAGAATTTGCAAGACCAGAAAAAAGGATTCTTATGCACCAAAGAAAATATGCTCTAGAACTTATTTCTGAGCTTGGCATGTCTGCTGCTAAACCTATAAATACCTCTATTGATTGCAGCCTGGAATTAACCACCAAGGAATATGATGATTACCTTCAACAACAGCAACACACAAAAAGGGAGAAGACAAAACCAGAAGATGAAGTACTGAGAGATATTAGTTCTTACCAAAGACTGATAGGAAAACTATTATATTTAACAGTTACAAGACCAGATATTGCTTACAGTGTTCAAACATTAAGTCAGTTCCTACAACAGCCAAAGAAGTCACATCTTATTGTTGCATTAAGAATAGTCAGATATATCAAAAATCAGTCTGGACAAGATATTCTGTTATCCAGTAAAACACTAGAAACAGTAACAACATATTGTGATGCTGATTGGGTTGCTTGCCCTCATACAAGAAAATCAATCACTGGATACATTGTTAAGTTTGGAGATTCTCTTATATCATGGAAGTCTAAGAAATAATCTACAATATCTAGAAGATTTGCTGAATCAGAATACAGAAACCTAGCAGGGACAGTGACTGAATTAACTTGGATACTTGGCATACTAGAAAAAATTGGGATTAAACTTGACTTACCAGTGACAATATACACTGACAGCAAATCAGCAATGCAATTTGCTGCAAATCCAGTATTTCATGAAAGGACCAAACATATAGAGATTGATCTACACTTCATAAGGGTAAGATTCAGAAAGGAATAATAAAAACAGAATACATAAACACCACAAACCAACCTGCTGGTTTGTTCACCAAGGGTTGAATATAATTCAACATCAGTATTTGTGTTCCAAGCTTTGATTACTAAATATATTCCCAGTATCCAGCTTGAGGAGGGTTGTTGAGAAGATAAACAATTAGTAAGTTAGTTAGACGAGTCAACAAAATTAGTTAAGAAGTCAAGAAGGTAGTTAGATGGTTAGAAGGTTAGTTAAGGAGGTTAGTAACTAACTAACTATAAAGAGACTCTTATATCTTGTAGATTTATGTGAATATATAGACCAGTCATGTAATACAAATAAACACAATGAAGAATAATAAGATCACATACTAAACTTTCATCCTATTTTTTCTTCTTCTTCACTCTCGACTGCTATTGCTACTGCTATTGCTACCTTTTCAATGTATTCTTCAAGTTTATGCAAGACGAAGAATGGAGAATTCAACAAATACTCTAATTGAATATTTGAGTATTCTAAGAGAATTTTGGAAATTTTGATATGATAGGGTTGAGGCTAAAGATAAACCCTCTTGCTTGAAATTAAGTTAGTCTTGACTAACAATGTTAGTGACCAACACAAGAAAACTATAAATTGTGACGGAATTCATTAATATGGAACAATTTTGTGATAGGCATGAGAATTTGACACAATTTCTTTACAAACTTGTGATGAAAATGAGTATTGTCACATTCCGTCACAAATTTCTGATGGACATTGGATTTTGTGAATCCCCAAGTCATGTTCGTGAAGTTATAATACAAAATTCATTTAAGACAAGTATTATTCCACGCATCATTAAAAAGAAATAGGAATTAGTGAAGGAAATTTCTATCGCTAAACAATAATTATTTATGACTAATTTTGTTTAATGACTGATTATTAAAAAATTATGTTACTTATGAAGATTTAGCGACAAATCTCATAACTAATTCTATTTTTTTGATAGTGACGGACCGAGTAGGCGGGTACCATGATTGAAGAGTAAATTCCCTCAAGTATTGAGAATTGTCTCCTAATTTCAGTTTTGATTCTTTTAGGACTAGAATATCACTTAATTATCATTATTTTCCTCAGAATATACTAAACACACAAAAAGTCTTCTTTTCTCCTAGTTGTCATGCCATATCACATGAATTTTTTTAATAATAAATTTATTTAGCACATCCAATCCATTTAACTTAACCCAACCCAAACTTATTTAACCAACCAACCCATGTCTTATACTCATTTATCCGGTTAGAAAAAATCAAACAAATAACTTTTATACCCGATTTTCTTCAAACCTAAATAATAGCTACTAGACAATCAAAATTGAAATGAAAAGCCTCCATTTCTGTAAAGTAAAGATGATATAATTTCCTCACATTCCTAGCTAAACCAATTTCCTTTCTGATCATTTCCCCAAATTGAATCATAAAAAGCTATATCAATCCATCCATGCAATACCCAATTCATTAAACTACTAGCTAGCATTTAGCAACTCAATTTTTTCTTTTTAAAAAATCAATACATCACTATATCCTAAGACTCCCGTTAGGGTTGTAAAGAGAAAGGGGGAGCATTAAACTCCAGAAAAATTCGAACTTTAATTTAAAAAAATCATTATTATCAATTACAGGGGTCAATCTTGTAATTTCTTAGAAAAAAAACTCTTGAAATTGCTTAGAAAAAAGAAATTCTTGAAATCTGTTTTTTCTTTTAAAAAAGAATCTTGAAATTCATTATGTAGAAATAAAAAGGGAAAGAGAAAGAACCTGTGAGATTGATGTGTGGCAATGCGGTAATAAAATGAGATGCTTTTAAATTTAATTTTTGATTGTATGGTAGCTATTGTTTAGGCGTGAAGAAAATTCGGTATAAAAGTTAGCTTGTTTGATTTTTTTCTAATCGAATAAATATGTATAAGATATTGATTGATTGGTTAAATGGGTCTGGATTGAGTCAAGTTAAATGAATTGAATGAGTTAAATAAATTTATAATTAAAAAAAATAGAATTTCATGTGACATGACATGTCAAATAGAAGAGAATGAGGCTTTTGTGTGTTAAGTATATGACTATATTCTCAAGAAAATAGTGATAATTAGATGATATTCTAGTCCGAAAAAAATAAAAATGATATTAAGAGGCAATTCTCAATACTTTGACGACCTTTTAAAAAATTCCATGATTGAATCTCGGAACCAGCTTCTCTTAACAAGGAAGTAAGAATATCTTAACTTTCCCCCAGCCCGCCTTAGGCAGGGAGCCTTTAGGCACTGAGTTTTTAGTAAGGGTAACAAAATTAATTCATAAAATTATGACCCGCCCAATTAATTTAGGTTCAAGTAAGTTAATAACTTTATTATTTTAATTCTGTTCATTTTGACCCGCTTAATTCAATTCATCTAAAAATCGAGCTGATATGCAACTCAGATTGACTCATGAAAAAACGTTGTCCAAATATTTTTAAAAAGATACTTTCTTTTATTTGATATGTTATATATAGTCATACTATAAGAAAAAAAGTTTTATTAGCTATTCAAACAAATTATAACAAAACAAATAAAGAATTTAAAACTTACTTAGAATTTGACAGGTTGGGTTATGATCCGGTTTTTAGTCCAACCCGTTTCAGCTCAAGTAACTTTTGGACGGGTTATGACCCGCTTATTTGTGGGCAATTCATAGGAATGCCCTTATTTCAGGGTGGTCTTTAATTTTTTCCCATCAAATTAATTTTTTTAAATTTTGCCCTTCACCTAAAAATTCCTGAGTTCTGGGTTCGAACTCCAACTCAATAAAAAAATTAGAAAAAAATCGTAAGGCAGAATTTGGATTCGCAAGACAGAGTTTGCCTGCAAACTCTACCTTAAGGCATAGTTTGTTTTATAAGGCAGAGTTTGCCTTCAGGCATAAGACAAATTCTACCTTGCATTTTTTTTTTTAATTTTTAACTGAGCGAAGGTTCGAACACGGGACCTCAAGGTATTTTTAAGCGAAGGACAATCTATTTTCTTTGTCCAATTCCGTCTTACCAAACAAGACTTACTTTTTACCAACTCGCGAAGGGTTTTGTAATTAAATACCAATAATTTGAGGGGCAAAATTTAAAGAACATTGCTTTTGAAGAGCAATCCACATCTAAAATGCTTAT
Source organism: Anisodus tanguticus (assembly GCA_034509755.1). NCBI lineage: Eukaryota > Viridiplantae > Streptophyta > Magnoliopsida > Solanales > Solanaceae > Anisodus > Anisodus tanguticus. The sequence goes on from CM067558.1 coordinate 42,686,625, forward strand.
TTATTAATTCAACCTATTTTGACATTTCCAATTTCAGTCCAATAATTCCATTTGACACCCCTAATTTTTAGGGGTAGATGTAGCACTAAAGCATCTATTCATCCGAACTCAATGTTTTTAACTCAAAATATAAATATTTATAATGCTTTAGTAATAATTTTCCCGTCTCAATTTATGTGATATTATTTTACTTTGCATGATGTTTAAAAAAATGAAGACTTTTAAAATGTGTGGTCCAAAACAAATCTTATATAAATGTGTGATTGTAAATCATCTCATAAAGTTAAATTATTTCTAAATATAGAAAGATGACATGGTTTCTGTACAGACCAAAAAGAAAATGGTGCCACATAAATTAGGTCACAGTGAGTATATTATATTAGATAATTTTAGTAACCTTAACTGTTTGAACTCATAAATTTAAATTTTGAATCCACCTGTGACGGTGTGTTACTTGCATACGCATGAACAAGTCTGCACTTTGTTTGTGAACAAATCTGTTCTTGAATTCTTGACGCATTATCTCAACTTGAGCAATTTCTTGAGGAGTTCCAGCATTTTTATCAAATTCCCAATGTTGTCTCCCTATGTGATTATTTATAGTTGTTAGCCATGGCCCTTCCCCTTCTGCTATCTTCAACTTCCACAGCTTCCTTTCATGTCTATCTTTCAATTTCTTGGACATCTTTTTGAAGGTTCTCTATTCATTTGTCTTACTCCATATTGGGTGTAAAATTGTAAGATTACATCTGCTCCTCTATTTCTTTCATTTGTCTTCCCTCTCTCTCTTAGTTTATTCTTCATTATATGCTTTACAATTTCTTTGTTGTGGTGTTATATTTCTTCCTTTCTTCTGTTGTTATTACTAGCTTTTATTAGTTTTTCTCTTCTTCTTTCTCCCTTTTTGCTTCTTGATTCTTCTTTATTTTCTAATTCTGTTTCACATAAATATATATAATTGTATCGGAAAATGCCACATACATCAAAGGCATACTTATTTGAGTCTAGGTTTTCTTCCAGTTTCACTTGAAGATAATTGTCTTACATTCACGTAAGACTTCCTTTTGATAGTCTAAATTTCTTTCTAGCTTTAGAAATTGGAGGAAATGAAAAGCCTTTCTGCTTTAATCTATTCCATATGACATCCATCTTTATCCCTTTTCCCTCAAAAGATTACATATTAAATATGTTGGAACTTTTATTTGATGTAAATAGCGATGCAAGCAAGTTCATCAAACTTTAGCCTAAGTTCAGGAGGTCTAAATAAGCTAGGCAACTATTATCTGTGTGCTAAGACTACACTATTATCTAACCGATCCTTGAAAATCAAAGCACATTATATCTCCATAATCATAGACCTCCAGCAACAACACTAATTTAAAATTTCACTGCTAAACTGCTCACAATTAGCTTGTCCTGAAGCATAGGAATTCACCTCCAGCACAAGACAACGAAAATTTTGAAGACTGAGTTAAGTCAAAGGTGACATAATCTTTTTGCAACACAACACAACGTATATATTGAGAAGATTAGCTAAAACTTAAGTTTAAAGCTGTTTATTAATTACCCATTTGGTAAAGCCGATAATAAAGAGATTGGAAAATCTTAGTAGCTCAGTTGGTTGCTACTTTGATTAACTGCCTTGTAATTCTCTTTCCGTTTTTCCTTTCCCTACCCCGTAGGTAATAAATAAAATAAATCCTAATTAATTAGCTACTATAGCATATTCGTGCAGAGCTAGTAAACTTTAGACTGCATGAACCACGAGGAAAATGTGTTACCTAATTTGTGTAACACACTTAGTTTGTCACAAGTAACTTTTTTATTATTTTAAAAAAATTAGTTCTAAATTTTTTATTTTATCACTAATTAGAGGTAATTTATAATTATAACAAATGTCTAATGCTAGTTTTAGACTACAAGTTTTTAAAAATATCTCTCTTTCTTCAACTCAGTGTACAAACGATTTCATATAATTGAGACGGTGAGAGTGTTAAGCATGTCCATTCTTCCTTCCATTTCTTTGTTAGAGTTTCCAATCTACCATTCTAAAATATGTTCATACTTCTATGTAGATGAAAGACTAATTAGACCACCAAAGAATGTGTGTAGTGGATGGTGCTACTTCTCTCTAGATTAGAGGTCTCGAATTTGAGTCCTGAGTATGAAAAAATTCTTGGTAGGAAGTGTTTTTCCTTAATGGGTCATACGCGGCGCAAATTCAAACATAGTTAGACTCCAATGCTGATATTGAACCCCATGTGGGAAACAAACAAAAGGAAAGATTAATTAGAAAAAGCAAAGAAATTGAAGTACGTAGATATGTCAAATGATTCATTTAATTGCATTCCTTTCAGTTTAGAGAATTGACAATTCACTATGATCCAAGTAAACCTTAGTTATAATAAAATATGACGATTTAAGACACTGGTCCCGTAGCTCAGTTGGTTAGAGCGTTGGTCTTATGAGCCGAAGGTCGCGGGTTCGAGCCCCGCCGGGACCATTGTTGTGTTTTACTTTTTTTTAATATATTTTGAACCCGGTTGGTGAAAATCTTGTCTCCGTCACTTTTTATAGAATGATTTTATGCGAATGTATATATAGTAGATGTTGAATCCCCTCCGCTTCTTCGTGTTTTACTTTTTTTATATTTTATAGAATGGTTTTATGCGAATGTATAAATAGTACATGCTTAATCCCCTCCGCTTCTTCGTGTTTTACTTCTTTTATATTTTGAACCCCTTAGTAAATATCTTGGCTCCACCACGGTTTATCGAATGGTTTTGCTAATGAAATTGTGATATTTCATTACAGTGCATCAAGTCTTGCTTCTTGGGTACTTAGAATATCCTTTATAATGAAGTTACTTTACATACCTTCTTGAGTGTCTTAGGATATGCTTCCGTGGGTAACATGATATTGTCGTTTAGCTAATTTAACTATTGCTAATTAAGTTTAACTAGTGATCACATTATCAAGCTGATTATACAAGATGTCATGAGTCGTCTTTACTGAGTCCCAAAGCTAGCTAAGCTTATGGTTACAATATTCCTATCCTTAAATGTAATTAGCTTTTGTTATTTCTTTGTTCGATTGTTTGTGTTTGTTTTTCATTGAGTCAAGAATCTAGCATAAACAACCTCTCTACCTAGTAGAGGTAAGGTATGCGTACACTCTACATTTTTCAGATCTCACTTATGAGATTACACTGGATATGTTGTTGTCGTAACTCTACTTAGCTTGCAAGAACTAGTGCTTAGGAGCTGGTAGTTGGTATACTTAGCTGGAAAAATGAGAACTGGGCGAAAGTGCATATTATAGTGTCTAGAATTGAGGCTGTCCAATTTTAGTTTGGTTTTGTTTTGATTGTCAAAACTTCCCTTGGTAATAAAATATATTTTAGTTACCAAAAAATAAGTTGGATCTTCAATCTTTATAAAATGTCTCTTTCATAAGGAATAAAATAGAAAGAAAGGAAAAGTAATTACATTAAATTCACCTCTAGATTCCAGTTTCGATTCCCTATGTGGATTTTCCTTTTTGTTTTTGTCTAAGCCAGCATAATTGACCTTCCAGATTTTAATTTTCATTACTTTCCAATTCTCTGCTACAATATACTTATGTATCCAGTTTTACCAAAAACTCAATGTCCATACAAATTCTCCAAATTTACAACATTTATACTTTTTGTCTTATTTCCACAAACAAGTCATTAGAACACACAAACTTAAACATGGAGGTCTTCTACCTGTCTCTCCTTTGCCTCATTGCCCTCTTTGTGTCAGTCTCCCTTCATTTCATTTTCTACAAGAAAAATTCAGGTCGCGGCTCGACCGAAACCCTACCTCCCGGCAAAACTGGATGGCCGGTCATCGGAGAGAGCCTCGAGTTTCTCTCAACAGGTTGGAAAGGTCACCCTGAAAAATTTGTATTCGATAGAATGTCAAAGTATTCATGTAACGTCTTTAAAACTCATCTTTTAGGTGAAAAAGCAGCGGTCTTTTGTGGTCCAACATGTAACAAATTCTTGTTTTCTAATGAAAACAAACTTGTACAAGCATGGTGGCCTAATTCAGTCAACAAAATATTCCCATCTTCAACTCAAACTTCATCAAAAGAAGAAGCAATTAAGATGAGAAAATTGCTTCCTAATTTCTTCAAGCCAGAAGCATTAAAACATTATGTTGGAATAATGGATCATATAGCTCAATGCCATTTTGCTACAAATTGGGAAAATAAGAGCCAAATTGAAGTTTTTCCCTTAGTAAAACGTTACACATTTTGGGTAGCTTGTAAATTATTTGTAAGTGTTGAAGATCCAAATCATGTTGCAAAATTTGCTGATCCTTTCAGTGTATTAGCCTCTGGATTAATTTCTATCCCCATAGATTTGCCCGGAACACCATTTAATCGTGCGATTAAGGCCTCTAATTTTATTAGGAAGGAACTTGTGTTGATAATTAAGCAGAGAAAAATTGATTTGGCTGAGGGAAAAGCATCACCAACACAAGATATATTGTCACATATGTTATTGACAAGTGATGAAGATGGGAAATTTATGAATGAATTGGATATTGCTGATAAGATTTTAGGTTTGTTGATTGGTGGCCATGATACTGCTAGCTCTGCTTGTACATTCATTGTCAAATATCTTGCTGAAATTCCTGAGATTTATGAAGGAGTTTACAAAGGTAAGTTGTTGATTTTATCATCACCACTTTATTTGTTCTTTTTTTCTCCCATGTCTTTTTTTTTCTCACTTATTTCATGGATTTGACTTATATACAACTGATATACTCGTTAAGGATGAATCCAATAAAAAAACCGATACGATTAGTGTATTATAACATGTTGTATTAGGTGTGCCATATTTTTCACGTTACTTAGTTGGGTGATTATTTGATAGTGTAACGGTAGGATTTATATACTAAAAATATAAAACTTTTACACTATATCAATTGATGTGCAAATGCAATGCACCAGCAAAAAATTGATTGGAAAATGTATGTTTCACAAAGTTTTATCCACCCCCTCCCCAATCTCCCACTTCTAAATTATAATCTAACACCTTAGAAACTACATTTATTTTAAACATGGAAAATGGTAAAGTTTAACGGATTTAATTTATATACATTGTTAGTGTAAAAAATTTAAACTATCATGTATGTTAATTTGTTAGAACATGTAATCTGCCTTATTTTTCGGGCTATTAATCTCATGTCTTATGGATGAATGATGACTATACGTAGTTGTCTTTTTAAATAATCTAATAGTGTAAAAAATGTTTTACACGTCAAAATATAGATGTTAAACTCAAACTTTACTATGTTTTTGTTCATCTTATGTTACTCTAGATCGTTTTCCAAAGTTAAGTTCTTTAATTATCAACATTTGATCAATATCACTCCACACCCTCCCCCCCCCCCCCTTTCTTTTTTTGTCTTTTATCTTTGGTTTTTCCTCCTAAGCTTTTCTCATGTCTTTAGCAAATGGACCATTATATGAACGGCGATGAGAAGAAATTGAGTATTAATTGGCCGGCAAAACTTTGATTGAATCTTTGGAGTGAAAGGGGAAAAAACAAAAAGGAAGCTTTCAAATTGAGTGCACTTTTTTTTTCGTTGTCAATTGTTAGTTAGAATCTTGGAGTAAATTTTTAAAATATAAAGAAGTAAACACACGAATAATTCAAGAAAATTCAACATCTCCGCCCCTAGCTCCAGCCCCTGATTGGTTATAATACAACGTAATTTTCAACTTTATATATACAATGTAATTTAAATGAAGGAGATTCGGATGAACCCTTCTTCCCTAAGCACCAGCTCCTGGCTGGTTCTATAACCAATTGTTATCAAAACTTCACAACGGCCAAGTTCTTTTATAACCAATTTTTCCGGTTATGTTATGTTATATTATATAGCATTTTGCTATAACGGCTAAAAACTATTGGAACAAACGACGTAATTATAGAGAAATTGACTAATATATGTGTATGTTAATTTACAAATGATTAATTGTTGTGATAAAAACAGAACAAAAGGAAATTGCAAAGTCAAAAGCACCTGGTGAATTATTGAATTGGGATGATATTCAGAAGATGAAGTACTCATGGAATGTTGCATGTGAAGTTTTGAGAGTTGCCTCACCCCTACAAGGTGCTTTTAGAGAAGCAATTGCTGATTTCATGTTCAATGGCTTCTACATTCCCAAAGGATGGAAGGTAATCAATTTAATACAAGAATTTCCTACAAATTCTTATTTTCTTGCATATTTTGTTTAATAAATTGATTTGACTTATATGCATTGATAGTGAAAAGGATTTTTACATTATCAATAAATTATACTAACATTTTCTAATATGTAATATACCTTATTTTCGAGCTTACTTATACCAATTCCACCTTTTATAGATAGTTACCTCTGATTACCTTCTAGATGACGGGTTAACTTCACGTGTGGTTATTGAAGTTTACCCATTATAATAATAAAGTCATAAAAGTAACTTTTGACACATTAATGTAACTGAACTTTATGCACTACAACAGAAAAAATTAAAAATTATTTTTTGTCACATTAAAGTAATTAAATTTTATTCACTAATATAACAGTAAAGTAGTTAAACTATTTTTTGTAATATTAAAATAACTTAATTTTACCCACAACAATAATAAAGTCACAAAAGTGTACTCGCTCTATAATAGAAAAATCAAGTTTTGTCATTATAATAGGTGAAGTCTAGTGATTTTACTGTTACGATGGATCGAGTTCAGTCACCTTAATGAGATAAATGATAATTGTGCGACTTTACTATTATAATAATGTACAAAATTTAGTGACTTTGTTGTTATGTTGAGTACAGATCAACTGCTTTAATGCGATATAAAATTAATTGAAACTCTTAGTACAGTCAAATTTCTCTATAACAATCATCTTATATAACATTTCACTATAAGAACCAATTAGTTTTCCTTGGGATCAATTTTCATGTTATATTATATGTTTTCCATGACAATATTTCACTATATATAATAGCCAAAAAATATCTAAACAAATGACACCGTTATAGATAGAATTAACTGTATATTCTCAAAGTTAATTGAAAATAAATTTTCTCATTTATGCAGCTATATTGGAGTGTCAACTCAACACACAAAAATCCTGAATTTTTCGCAGAGCCACAAAAGTTTGATCCTTCAAGATTTGAGGGTTCTGGTCCAGCTCCCTATACATTTGTACCATTTGGAGGAGGGCCAAGAATGTGCCCTGGAAAAGAATATGCAAGACTTGAAATACTTGTTTTTATGCACCACTTAGTGAAAAGGTTCAAGTGGGAAAAAGTTATTGCTGATGAGAAAATTGTTGTTGATCCAATGCCGATTCCTGCCAAGGGACTTCCTGTTAGACTCTACCCTCACAAAGCTTAGTTAATTAGGTAAATACTTATTTGTACTGAGCGTTTACATCAAACTGATTCGATCGAATTTTCATGGTTTAATGATTTGATAAAGTGAAGACAGATTTATTGATTGATCATTGTTAAGTGATAGTTGTATATGTTTAAACGTGTGTCATGCACTTATTGATTAGGTGCAAAATACCACGTGCGGCAGGTAAGTTTTTACCGATCAACTATATATAAGTCTCAGGGTAAGAAATTATCTTCATTTAGTATTTACACCAAACTAACGAAGGCAAGATAAGTGTCTTTTGGACATATACTTATCACAAAACTATGGTTGTTTGATATGTAATTTCACTTCAAATTATAATAGCTAAGGTTAATTTGTTTAGTTTGATGTAGGGGTGGCCAACGGGGCGGGTCTCGGCGGGACGGGGGTAGGGCGGGATCGGGTCTCCGGCGGGACTAGCGGGCCGGGACCGGTGGGATCCGTCGATGTTCCGTCCCGTTCTCGATCCCGTCAGAAAAGGGGACCGGTATTATCGGGTCGGGGTAGGACGGGATCGGGTTTTTCCAAAAAAAAATTCTGCACTTAATTTAAGAAAAATAATATATATAGAAACACCTCAAAATTGAACAAGATAGTGAAATAAAAACATTTCAAGGCTGTTTTTGTGCCTCTTATATTATTTAATAGAAATATAATATTTTTTTTGTAATACAATTGTCAAAATTGCAACTTTGTGGTGTTGAAAGTATAAAGTCCCGTCCCGATCCCGATCCCGTCGGTATCGGGGCGGGATACATCGGTTTTTTTTTTTTAAATGACATATGTATAAAAAAAACTCAATAAACAAAACAAGATAGTGTAATAAAAACATCTCAAGGCTGTTTTTGTGCCTCTTATATTATTTAATAGACATATGATTTTTTTGTAATACAAATACAATTGTCTAAAATCTAAATTGCAACTTTGTGGTGTTGTCCAAAAGTTGCAAATTACATAATAAAATTACAATTAAAAAAATTACATTCTCAAAAAAACCTGTTCTAATTGCTTGATGATTTCATGTGGTTCTTCGGTTGGAATTGGAATTTGTTGGTCAAATTGATCCACGTCGCTTCCACAACCTTCGGTTAAGATTTCGTTGTAGTTTTCATCATCTTCTTCGTTGATCTCCGGTTGACCGCACCTTCTCCGCTCCGCTCGTATCCAATCTCTGAATAATACCGCAATTTCCAAGTCGTCTCCGGCTAATGAGTGTCTGTGGTCTCCTATTTGATATCTCGCCCTCGCAGAAAAAGCGCTTTCGATGCGGTTGACGACGCTTGAATGTTCAAAACATCTCGAGCCATCATTGAAAATGTCGGAAAGGTCTTCTCATTCCCCCTCCAGTATTTCAGCAAGTCTTCATGTCCATCTTCATTGATAACTTCTTGATACGGTACAAAACCCTGCAAAACAAAAATATCCAACTCGCTAATTTGGTTAGTAGTAGAGGTACGACCGCACATTCTATTTCTGAGGCTTTCAATACTAGCCGCAGAAACAACATGTCTTTTGTGAGGTTGTGTTGAAGATGAAGAAGATGGTATGGAAGCCGGTAAGTTACTAGCATTTTCTTGTTGATAAAATCTATATATATTTTTGCATTGGTATTCTACGCTAGACAACACTTCTTCTTTAGTTTGTTCAATAAGTGGTGGGTGATTTAGATTTTTGGGACTTGGAGGTGGTAGTACTTCTATACAATCGTAAATAGTTTCAATTAGTGATTTAGTACCGTCTATTTTAATAGTAGGATTTAATACAGAACCAATAATATAAATAGAGGGAATAGGAATAAAATATTTTTTTATTTTGACAAACATTTTTTTAATATTTGCCTTATAAGTGATTTTTCCATATATTCACTAAGTAATAAAAATATTAGAGTTATATAAAATAACATAGTTGAAATAGTAGGATAATATATACCGGAAAATTCTTTTGTTGCCTGAAAAAATTTCTCTAAAAATACAATAAGTTCGAAATTTTTTTCCCAATCACTATCTAAAATCATATCAGCTGGCTTTTTATTATGAGAGTTAAAAAATAAAGTTATAGGTAATTTATAGTCATAAGCAACAAGTAGTTGCTCGTATAAAGAATTCCACCTAGTGGATACTTCTTGTGGAGTTTTTCTATAAGGTAGTTGGCAATCATGACAAATTTTTTTATATTCTTTTCTACGTTGTACTTTATTACTTTTAAAAATAAAGTTTATAGCAAATTGTATTTTACTAAGAATGTCTTCAAAAAGTGATAGACCATCCTTTACAATTAAGTTATATATATGACACGCGCATTTTATATGAAAATGGTCTGAAAAAGATGGAGTTAAACTATTTTTTAAAATTGTAATTGCGTAATTGTTGTTAGAAGCGTTATCTAATGTAATAGTCATAATTTTATCGGTAATTCCGTAATAATCGCACACTTGATAAATATTTTCTGCAATAAAAGTATCAGTGTGCCTATCATCTATATATCTATACGCTAAAATACGTTTTTGCATAGACCATTTATAATCTATCCAATGACAAGTTACAGTTAAATAATCATGGTCGTTAGTACTACGACCTATATCAGACGTGATAGATACTTTGCCATTAAAATGATATAATGAAAAACGTAAATATTGTTGATATTCATGCGCAAATTTAAATACATCTCTCTTAACAGTTGATCTAGGAAAACCGTTAAAAGCAGGATTATATATATCTCTAATGTAATGAATAAAACCGGGAGATGAAGAAAATGAAAAAGGCAAACCCTCCACAAAGAACTAATTTTGATATTGCTTCCCTATCTCTATGTTTATTGTATTTGGAGCCTACAATTCCCCCGTCATATGGTTAATTTGACCCGTACTTGGTCCGGGACAAAGATCGTATGTGAACCTTGTCCCGATGGAGCGGCGTTTGCGCACCCGGTTTTGAAGTCCGGTATTGGGCATACCTAGTTGGATGAGCACTTACTACGTGTCTAATTAAACCCCCGTCCCACCGTGACCTTTTCCGATTTTAAATTTTAAAACATTTTTACAAATTTTACATATGGCTACTTGATTCTCTACGTCCCTATCAAAAAATGTCCATGCATCGATTTTAATTGTCGTTTTTTGGACCTCGTCTCATACTAGGGGGAATAGGAGGTATTTCAGTTGAAGGTGCACTAGTGGGTGTGTTGTCATCAACATTAGTGGGTATATCATCTAGATCATCGTCTAAATTAAAGTCTTCTTGAGTTTCAGAAAATAGCTCCTGGTCTAAATCTAATGGTATTGTAGGAAAATGTTGAGTATCAACAAAATCATCTTGTGTAGGAATAAGATGACTAGAAGAAGTACCCTTGCCCTGGTTGCCCCTACTAGAAGAAGCACCCTTACCCTTACCCTTACCCTTAAACATACATTTTAATCCTTCCATTTTAATTATGATAATAAATAATTAAAGACAATAAAATTAAGTGCACTAAATAAAATAAACAGACAATAATAATTTAATGAAGGAACGAATGTACCAAACGCCGACGTAACGTCGACGTGTAATCGAGAGGTTGAAAATTGAAACTTTGCTCGATGGAAGATCCTCAAGCTAGTTGCCAACTTAACTCCCAATTCTCAAATGAATAAATAAAATTGAATATTTAGCAAACAATGTAGACTTGTAGAGATATATATTGAGAAATTAGAGAGATTGTAGGAAGATTTGTGAGAAAGATGAAGAGAAAATGAGTTATTTATAGTTGAAAAATTGGGTTAAAGTGTAAATATAATAACTTATGGGTTAAAAATAAATATTAAGGGGTAGGGGGGTTGGGGGAGGGGGGGGGCTAAAATGGCCGTTGGCAAACGGTCATAATCTAAAATGGCCGTTGGTGCAACGGTCATTTTTGCAAAGGGGGGAAAAGGGCGGGGTCGGGGTCGGGGTCGGGACGGTGTCGGGGCGGGCTCGGGTCCAGCGGGCCTGGGGCGGGCCTGGGGCGGGCTCGGGTCTCGCGGGACGAGACATCGTCCCGTCCCGAGTTCGAGTCCCGCCCCCGTTATTTTTTATTTTTATTTTTTTGGCGGGGTCGGGGAGGGACCGGGGAGGGCTCGGGACGGGGTCGGGTCGGGGTCGGGCCATCCCGGCCCACTGGCCAGCCCTAGTCAAAACTTCATTTGTGTTCATAGAAAATACATTAATATTGATTCTTTTGGTAACGTGTGTAAGCATTTCATTTTCCCATCACAATAAGTAATAACCTGTTGCCTTTTAACTTAAGTTCATGATTGGTGTAACCAGAACTCCAGAGTGTATGATCGGTCCACAATTTTTTTAAAAATAAAAAAACAATTCAGTCAGATATTCGTAATTGGGATGATTAAATTAGAATTTGCGTTGAAAAGGAATAAAACGCCCCCTAAAAAAGGGGCTTCATGTTGAGGGACTCGAACCCACCCTGAGTCCATATAACTTCTTGTTCAAAATTTTAAAATCTCTTCGGTAGTTTCGTTATTTAGGCCATATATTTTGTGAATTTGTATAACTCACTAAGTCCAAGTCTTGTTCATTCATTTTTCAACCATGGTGTGATACTGTTTTTTTTTAACTATCTCATATTTAAAATTTACCGGTCTAATTAATTTATGGCGCTCCCAGCATAAAAAGATTCAATTCTCAGAATTCAGACCACTGACCTATAGATTAAGGCGGAGAGATTGCATCTATCAACCACATTTCCTTGATGATGTACGTGTTATATTATTCGTTTTGAGCTAAATTCAATATATATTTTCTCAAAAGCATCGCACTAGATTAGTGAAATGTAGGGCCCATTAAATGGGAAGCGCCTTTTACATGAATTATTTTCTCCCTAAGATTCAAACTTGAGACCGTTGGTTATGGGCGGAGAGATCACATACATTCACCGTATCCCTTGATGGTGTGTGACAATATTTTTTGTTTTGAGCCAAGTTCAATATATTTTTCTCAAAAGGCAAAAGCATCACACTATATTAGCATCATGTAGGGCTATTATAGGCGAAAGCGTTCCCTACCTAATTTTTTTTGTTCTTGATATTCAAACCTGAGACATCAATTAAAGAAAGAGAAATCGCATCCATCCATCACATCCCTTTATGATGTGTGCTATTGTTCTTTTCGAGCCAGGTTCAGGATATATTTTTTTTCAAGAAAACACCATACCATTAAGAATATCCTTTTGATCATAAAAGATGGTCAAATCATTACCAAAAGAGTGTGGTGGAACGGTAGAAATAACCTAAACCCTTAACCAGAGGTCTCGAGTTTGAGCCTTGAGAATGAAAACCTTCTTTGTGGGTGCTTTGTTATCCCCCTTGGCCTAACTAACGTGAATTTGAATTAGTTGGACCAATGAGATTCGAGTACAAGATGGTTAAACGCAAAGAAAGGAAAAGATAACCAGATCAACAACTCACTTGGCCCATGTATATCACATTCAAGAGCTAGTTAACCTTCAGAGTGAATTCTTCATTCAACCATTAAATTGATAATCCTGACCCCAGGTCTTGCGTAACAACTTTAAGACAAACACATGAATGCAAAACTCAAAATCATTAAATGAATGTTATACAGTAAATCTTAAAGTTCATGTATTTCTCCGAGCTAATCACGGACGTAATTTACTGCAGATTGATAAATGTACATATGAAATACTCGATTTTTTGTAAAAAATTGCAGAATCAGACACCCCTCACAGGACAACATAAAGATTCAAGTAAGGGGTTGGATTATGATATATAAGTCATACGCACCCCCACATGATTTACATATATAACGTATATCACTGTCAGGGGGGACGTTCTTATAATTTAGGTATTTTCATTTTCTTTAAAAGTTAAAAAAATAAAAATTGGGTTACGTTATATATATATAGATATTGTATGAAGAGTGCACAATAATGATGTATTTGTCAAATAAAAAATTATAGTCTAATAATCAACCATTCTGATTGGTTGATAATATTAGTATTAATTGAGAATTTTGTAAAAGATTCCTGGAAAAAATTGAATTAGCATCAAGTAGACCTTTGCCCATTTGTATACCTCTTCAACCAAACCAAGCTTAAGATTTTATCGGCCATAATCCTGTCACACGACTGGTAGTTGAAGGCAGTGCTAGTTATGATGGTAGAGCTCAACGATGTAAACATGATTGGTAGTTTTAGGAGTCATGTGGATCAATTGGTAGTTTAAACTGAGCCCGGAGCTCCCCAAGTCTTATTGCATTTCGTATAATCTGAAATACTATGATAATGACATTGTCATGTGAAAAAGGAAACAAAAAAATATATAGCCTATAGGCCCAAAGAATATGGATAAAGTTTCAGCTCACGGTAATAATGAGAAAATACGTACAGAATACAATTAGAAAAAAATGAGAATGAAGCTAATAAGAATGAAGCTAATAAGAATGAAATCACCATAATCAACAACTAGAGTTACACTAGCCATATAAAGATAAGGGAAACACTCCCAACCTAAAATCTTTTCGTCATTCTTAAGATTTAAACCAAGATATATCTGATTAAAGACGGATAGATGGCATCCATCCACCACATTCTTTAATTGTATATAATATTTATTCGTTTTGAGTCAAGTTCAATATAATTTCTCTCCGAAAAAGGTAAAAGCATCACACCATATTAGTGTCGCATAGGGCCACTACGAATTGAAAACCTTCCTTGTCTGAAAATTTTTCGTTCCACGATTTTAACCAGAATTTTCAATTAAAAGCAAAGAAATCTCATATATCCATCACATCTCTTTGTGATGTGTGATATTGTTGCTTTCGAGTCTAAGTTCAATATATTTTTTCGAGAAGAGAGGATTGTAGTGAGATATATATCCTTGTTATTCTTTTATTAAAATTCTGAAATTTACAATGAGTGTATATATATACTTTTTCGCTTCTTCATTCATCATTGTTTACATCTTATTCTTTCAATATGATTTCAAAAAGGATGGATGAGGAATTTCAAAAATATTTCCGCTGCCGGGACTTGAACCCGGATTCCTGAATCAATTTAGATTTGAGAATTGCCAGTGCTACAGCGGACCTTATTGTTAAAAGTTTGCAAAAATAGTTTATCTATCCTTTACCTTACTCTCTACGAAATATATCACACGTAGTGTGAATCATAATTTAAGCAGATTAAAATTAGTTACTTAGATAATTATTAACCTGATATCCGCATGCTTGTAATGATACTATTTTTAAATATAGGTTTTATTGGCAATCACATATTGAATGATTTTCAAGATCTTAGGAATGACATTTTACTTTCTTGAATAATTTTTTTCACTCGATATCCGATACTCATATTGGAGCTTGATTAAATTTAGGTTCGCGCCGGGAAGTTCTATATTGAGAATAAAGCGCTCTCTAATAAAGACGACTTCATAAACAACAAAAGTTGAACCCGAAATCTCCGATTAAAGATGAAAAAGTACTTATTAATTCGATCCACCATAACCCATATTGATTTTAATTTCTTGAATATTAAAAATCAACTATGCAACTATCAAAAACACAAAACAAAAGAAAAATGGTCCACGTACTATGATTTGAAGTTCGTCATACTGTTTTGACTTTATTATTTTAATCGCTCAAATATTAAAATTATCTGATAAACTAATAGTCAAAACTTCACAGTGTTCAAAGAGAATACATTAATATTAGTTATTTTGACAACGTGCGTAAACATTTCAGTTTTCCATCGCAATAAATAATAACGTGTTGCCTCTTAACATAAATTTTAAAAGAATGTTATACAGTAAATCTTAAAGTTCATGTATTTCTCTGAGCTAATCAGGGACGTAATATACTGCCGATTGGTAAATGTACATATGAAATATTCGAATTTCTGTACATATTTGCAGAAGTAAACATCCCTCACACAGGACAACATAAAGAAGATTCAAGCAAGGGGTTGGATATTAAGATATATAAGTCATACGCACCCACACAGGATTTATATATACAATGTATATCACTGTCACGGAGACGTTCTTATTATTTAAATTAGTTAGGTATTTCCATTTTTTTTAAAATAAAAAATAAAAAATTGGGTTGCATATATATATATATATATATATATATATATATATATATATATAATGCAACCCAATATAGATAGATAGATAGATAGATAGATATTGTATGAAAGAGTGCATAATAATGATGTATTTGTCAAACCAAATATCATGGTCTAATAATCAACCATTCTGATTAGTTGATAATTGTAAGAATAATTAGAGTAATTAGAATATTTTCCCCATCATTCTCCTTCCACAAATGTGGTTAATATACAACTATACAAGCTACTAATTAATAGATGATAAGGAGAAGATTATGCCTAATTATCTTCCCTAAGATAAAGCTAATCTTCCTAATGATAAGATAATCTTCCTAATGACAAGATAATCCTAATAAATATTTTACCTTCTACCATATATACAAGATATACAACTTAATTAAAATAATAATAATTATTAACAATATTAATAATTATTATTCTATCACTCCCCCGCAGTCAAAGCAGAAGGTAAACGGATGCTGAGGCTGTCCCGAAAATCTTCAAATAACACCAGCGGAAGACCTTTAGTGAAAATATCAGCAATTTGATGGCGCGGCAGGACATGTAGCACCCGCACTTGACCGCGTGATGCTTTTTCACGGATAAAGTGGATATCCAGCTCAATATGTTTTGTGCGTTGATGATTGACTGGATTGTCGGACAGGTAGATAGCACTAATATTATCACAATATACTAAAGTGGCTTTCGGAATCGGGCAGTGTATCTTAAGAAGAAGATTTCGAAGTCAACATGATTCAGACACAACATTGGCAACCCCTCGGTATTCTGCTTCGACACTGGATCTTGATAATGTGGCTTGTCTTTTTTAGGACCAAGAAACCAAGTTATCACCCAGAAATATACCATAACCTGAGGTGGAGCGTCTGGTGTCTGGGCAACCTCCCCAGTCTGCATCTGTGTAGGAGACAAGTGTGGACGTGGATGATGGATATAAGTGCAAGTCATATTCAAAGGTACCCTGTATATATCGCACAATGCGTTTCAGGGCATGCATATGATCATCTATCGGATTATGCATGAAAAGGTACCCTTGTTGTACAACATAAGATATATCCAGTCTGGTGAAGGTTAGATATTGCAGGGCTCCTGCCATGTTGTGGTAGAGTGTCGGGTCGACAAAAGGCTTGCTGGAAGATGCACTCAATTTGGATTTAGTGTCCACCGGAGTTGCTGAGGGTTTACGGGAGGACATACCAGCTCGTTCCACAATCTCTGTTGCATACTTTTTTTGGGGAGAGAAATAAACCACATGCATGGCGTGCCACTGCTATGCCAAAAAAAAATAGTGTAGTGGGCCCAGGTCCTTCATTGTAAATTCAGAGCCAAGCTATGACATGATGGACTTTCGAAGAGCATCTGATGAGGTAGTTAATATAATATCATCCACATATAAGATAAGATAAGCAATATTATTACCATGACGATAAATAAACAGAGAGTGATCGGAACGGATGTTAGAAAAAATAATATGTGAAACAAAATCAGCAAACCGCTTATATTGTATAATTGTGTATAAATATGTATAAGTTTGTGTTTTCGTGTATAATATTGTATAATAAATTTTAGGGTATATACCTAGATATTATACACTTTCATACACCTATATATAATGTACTTGTATTTTGTATATGTAAATTACAATCGTTGCAGGAAACGGGAAATAAGTAACTGCTAAATATTACAACAAAATGAAATTACAACAAACTGAAATTTCAATAAACTAAAACAACAAACTGAAATTACAAGCACTTTGATTTGCTGGGTCGAGTGATGTCACTCTGTCTTTAAGACAAGATTGTCCCGTATATATCATTTTACGTTCTGGACAATAGTCTCCCAAGATAAAACAACAACTCAACAAATGAGCAAAGGAAACTCAAGTGTTACTTTGAAGAACTTAGTGTAATGAAATGATGTTGGAAAGTAGTAGGAAGATTTCTGTTTTTCGTTTGTGTGTAGTCTCGAAACAATTGAGCCAAAGGCTTCAATATATAGTGGATGGATGGGACTTGTCAACTGCCAAACTAATTGTTGTTAATGGCAATGTAATGACAATTAGTGATGAGTAATTCAGTCAAGTAAATGACTGAATTAATGTATAACGTATTGGAGATTTAGTGAGGAATTATTCAGCCAAGTAAATGACTGAATTGATGTGCAGATTAATGGAGGTTTAACGTTCCAAAAATCAACCCAAAAGGCACAAATTCTCTTTCCAATTTTATCTCTTCTGAAACTTCAGGGACCAAACTGTAAATATTAAGCAATTTGGGTCCAAAAAGATAATATCAGAAGAGGCCTAAGGCCCAAGGCCCACGACCCTGGACCGGACGGGCGGCGACGGCGCGTGTGTGGACTTAGCCTCGAACCAAAGCACATCTAGGTCCTCCCTCCTTCAAACACATGGGTTACCCCTTGGGGTCCCAAACCTTTAGCCAATTTGAGACTTATAAACTAAACAAATCTTCTTCCCCCACCGATGAGGGAGAATTGGTCTATACCACATTTTCATGCTTCAAACACCTCACTTCGTGGACCAATATCTCTTTCATTTCTCAACGAAATTTGACGATCCTTGGCCCTACGGTCATCTACTCACTTAGTAGATTATGCACGTGTGAAGAATCAAAGTCTCCAACATGCGGAACCGTAGTGTTTAAGTCATTAAAGATGGGTGGACGCAACTCCCACCAAAGACAAATTTCCAACAGTATATAAGTGTATAACATGTATAAAAGTGTCTTTGAGTTATATTTTTGCAATGTAAGTTTTGAACTATACTTTTACAATGTAAGTCAACCAAGTGTACCGAAATTTCTCCTAGAATTTATAGTGATTCGTTACTTATTAAAATGTTGATATCCGTTTATAAACCACCTCACTATACATGGAATATTAACTTATTAATTTATGAATTATATGTAAATTACTCAGAAATGAAGAATTCGTCTCCATAGTATAATGCACGTCAACTCCATTTTTTCCTATTTTTATTCCTATATTATTTTCTTTTCTTTTTAAATAAAATGGTCCACTTAAAGTGACTTGACAATTGACATTCCAAATAAGCACATACATAACATCAGTCAAAGATCAAATATTGACGGGCTATATTTAAGTGGAACACACAAAAATCCATGCTCACATGAAATTAAACATGTGAGTGACTACATCTTAGATATTCCCTTGATGTGAAAAAGAAAAGGACAAAAATTATCATTGCGTGAAAGAAAAATGAGATAAAGATTTGGCCTTTCCCAATCCTCTGACATTTTTTTCCTTTTAATTCAATTTACAGCCTAAGGTAAATTATTTATCTCAATTTTCTTTCGTTTCTTGTAGGGTAAAATATATATTCCACCATTAATATTGGTTATTTAAATTCGTGAAAATGATAGTGAAAATACCTACATTAATCATATAAATCTCAAACCTCTTTATAACAATATTATTTATTCAAATATTATTTAATTAATGGTTGCTACAACAAAATACTGTTATAAAAAATATTTAATATAATATAACATGAAAAATCTATTTCAAAGAAAAATTGAATATTATAGCGAAAAATGTTATGAAATAACTGTTATAGAGAGGTCGGACTATATTTATTAATTTTTTCATTTAAGTTCATTAATTTTATGATGTCATGTTGTAATATAAATTTTGTTGAAATTATATGTCACAAAATCAAAATCAAGTAGCACGTGTTTATTCATAAATGAAAGATGTTTGACTCATATAACCACCATCTTGTCCGGTTCTTTCTTCTATTTATTAGTATTTTTCTTAAATTTAAGGTGGAAAAAATTACTAAATCTAAATTTATCTACAAATAAATACATCCACATCCCTAAATCATTAATTTTAGTACAAAATTTTCCTCTTATATTCCCTTTTTGACTTCATACATTGATTTTTGATTGAGAAGTCGTCGGACATGTTATTTCTTATCAAATTAAGATACCTTTTAACATGAAGATTTTCAAATATATAATATTGGACAAGTGTTTTAAACCCTCACTACTAATTCTAGTACACATTCAAGTCATGTTTAATAAATATGACATCATTAATAGATAATGTCATGTTTTTATTATAAAATTTGTTGAGATTAAGTCTCACAAAATTAAAAAGCGAGTAACATGTGTTTGTTCATAAACAAAAAAAAAAGTTTGATTCATCTAATCACCATTTTGTCTAGTTTTTTTTTTTGAATTTATTAGTATATTCCTTAAATCCAAAGTGAAAAATATCATTAAATCTATCTTTATCTACAAATACATACAATCACACTCAAAACTCACGCTTTTAGTGTGAATTTCCTTTTTTATTTTCTACTTAGTATGATTTTTTTCTCTTCTATTCCCTACTTTACCTGTCACAAGTTATTGATTTTTGATTGAGAAGTCATTGTGCATGTTATTTCTTATCAAATTAAGATACCTTTTAATATGAGAATTTACAAATATGTAATATTTGACATGCGTTTTAATATCTGCAATTCTAGTACATATTCAAGTCATGTTAATATAAATATGACATCATTAATAGATAATGTCATATTTGTATTGTAAAATTTGTTGAGATTATGTGTCATAAAATTAAAAAGTGAGTAACATGTGTTTGTTTATAAATAAAAAAATATTTGATTCATCTAACAATCATTTTGTTGTGTTCTTTATTTATATTTATTAATATATCCCATAAATTCAAAGTGAAAAAAACTATTAAATCTAGCTTTGTCTACAGATAGATACATCCACACCCCAAAATTACACTTTTAGTATGAATTTTGCCTCTTCTATTCCCGACTTTGCCCGTCACAAGTTATTGATTTTTGAATGACAAAAAATGAGAATTCATGGCATATGTTATGTCTTATCAAATTAAGATACTTTTTTAAATATGAACGTTACAAATATGTAAGATTGGACAAGCGTACAATTCTAGTACATAATCTGGTCATGTTAATATAAATGCAACATCATTAATATATAATGCCATTTTTATATTGTAAATCTTGTTGAGATTATGTGTCACAAAACTAAAAAGCAAGTAACATGTGTTTATTGGTAAACAAAAAATGTTTGATTCATCTAATCACCATCTTATCTAGTTCTTTCTTCGTATTTATTAGTATATCCCTTAAATCCGAAATGGAAAAAATCATTAAATCTATCTTTATTTACAAATAATTACATTCACACCTCAAAATCACACTTTAAGTGTGGATTTTCCTCTTTTATTCCCTGCTTTGTCGATCATAAGTCACTGATTTTGTTAGAAAAATCAAGTACACGTAGCATTAACATGTCTTTAATATAAATATCTCTAATATAAAACATTAGACACGCATTTTTTTTTAATTAAATTTGAGTTTTGCAATTCTGGTGCATATTTGAATCTAATGTTTATAAAGCTAATGATTATCATTAACTTTTCATGTTTTTAATGTGATGTTTACTTGTATTTTATGACAACTTGTTCCCTAGATGGTTTGGATTAACCAGAGCTTTATATAAAGGAAAGATCTCAAAAACGTTTATTTTGTTTCATGTTAATTATCCAAGCTTATAAATAATAACATTTATAATCAATAATAGAAGAACATTTTAAAACTATCTTTTTACCAATATCATCATTTAAGATCTTTCTCATGTCGGTAGAACTACATGATTAATATCTTACATCAATGTTGTTGGCTCGTTCTATCTTTGAAGTCCTTAGATAATATCAATACGATAAAATATTCATGTTCGGTGTTTATATACCAAAACAAATCAATTTACGATAATTAAATAATAGATTAATATAAACTATGTACTACTAACTAATCATGGCTAAATGAGAAAGTGTATGTGAAAGATATATATTATATATTCATAGATCTCGCGTAAACATTAAATCGATGTAAATTTTTCGTATTCTTAAACAACTGATACTACTGTTTGGTGAGATATTTATTAAATTATCTCTATCATTCTCATTAATCACTATATTATTTTCACATTATAAATTAATTTTTCTGTTTCACATTAAACGATCGTGCTATTATTCGGAGAAGTCATACAACCTTGTTTAACTATATTTTTATAGTGTCTTTTTATCCAGTTTTAATTACATAAAATTTATATTAAATTTTTTTAACTCTGATGCTTTGAAATCTTTTGTTATTTTTCCATTCCACGTGAACTTTAGCTACGGTAATAAGAGAGTAAGTCAAAATTCAGAAAATGAAGAATTCCACGCCAAAAAAGTGATAGTAAAAATGGCTATATTAATAATATGAATCTCAAACCTCTCTAGAGTAACATTGTTTATTTGAATATTTTTAAACTAACGGTTGCTATAACAGAATGTTGTTACAATGAACATATAGTATAATAATTAGTATAACATGAAAGATTCATTTAAAAAAAAAACTTGATTGTTATACTGAAATGTTATGTTAACTGTTATACAACATTCAAGACTGTATGTGATTAATTCACTCGTTTAAGTTCATTAATTTTATGATGCCGTCTTTGTAATATAAATCTTGTTGAGATTATATGTCACAAGATCAAAATCAAGTAACATGTGTTTATTCATAAATAAAAGATGTTTGACTCTTACAATCATCATCTTGTCTGGTTCTTTATTCTATTTATTAATATTTCCCTTAAATCCAAGGTGGGAAAAATCATTAAATTTAATTTTATCTACAAATAAATACATTCACATCCCAAAATTACATTGTTAGTAAGAATTTTTCCTCTTATATTCCCTTTTTGTGTTCACACGTTATTGATTTTCGATTGAGAAATCGTTGCACATGTTATTTCTTATCAAATTGAGATACCTTTTAATATGAACATTTTCAAATATTTATTATTGGACAAGTGTTTTAAACCCTTACTACTAATTCTGGTACAAATTGATCAAGTCATGTTAATACAAATATGACACAATTAATAGAAAATATCATGTTTGTATTATAAATTTTGTTGAGATTATGTGTCAAAAACTAAAAAGCGAGTAACACGTGTTTGTTCCTAAACAAAAAATGTTTGATTCATCTAACCATCATTTTGTCTAGTTCTTTCTTTGTATTTATTAGTATATTCCTTAAATCCAAAGTGAAAAAGATCATCAAATCTAGCTTTATCTACAAATAAATACATTCACACCCAAAAATCACATCACCCTTTTAGTGTGAACTTTCCTCTCCTATTCTCTACGTTTTATTAGATCAACATATTCTTAATACAAAATTTTGTAATATATAACATTAGACAAGTGTTTTTCGACTTTTTTATAATTGAATTTGAGTTTTGCAATTTTGATACATATTTGAATCTAATTTTTATAAAATTAATGAATATAATTAACTTTTCATGTTTAATAAAGTGATGTTTACTTGTAAACAACTACTACTTTTTAGTGAGATAGAAAGAAAAAAAAAGTTATTACATATCTCTGTCATTCTAATTAATCACCATATAGTTTTTACATTATAAATTACTTTTTTTTTGTTTCACATTACATGATCATATTATTATTGAAGAATCATACAAAAGTATTCTTAATTATAAAAGTGACAATTATAATAATTCATCCAATTTTAAATACATAAAATTTATTCTAATTTTTTTTAACTATCGTACTTTGAAATTTATTTCTCTTTTTCCAAATGAATTTTATTTAAAGTAATTACTCGGAATTCAGAATTCAGAATTCCACGCCATATTAAACGCACTTTTCCAATTTCACATTTTTAATTTTTCCTCTTTTTACATCCTTCTTTTTATTAGTATTATTTTTTGCTCTTTTTTTTGTTATTGGCTCAACTTGACGTGACATCTCAAATACTTGCATACGTCAATTCTAGTCCAAATAAAATATTGATCGGTTCTGATTTAAGTGGGCCCCATATGAACTTATGCTCACATGACTTATAACTTATGAAAGACTACACTATATGTCTTCCCTTGTAACAAAAAAACAAAAAAAGACGAAAACTAAACAAACAAAGTGTACTGTATACTCCGTCTGTCCCAATTTAAGTATCTTATTTTTTTTTGATATATCTTTAAAAAAATATATATTTCTATATTTAATAAATTTTCCAATTTCAAAGCAAATTTAAGATCACAAGATTTAAGAAATCAACACATATTTAATTTAAGACCATAATATTAAATTTTTTTTTCTTTATTTCTTAAATTTTGTGTCAAAGTCAAACTAAGACATTTAATTCGTACGGAAGGAATAGGTGTTAGCTAAGACAGTTCATTCATTATGTCTCTGTCTGTGTGTATATGTGAGTGACTACACCATAGGTCTGATTAAAGTGGGCCCCACAGAAACTTATGCTCACATGACTTATAGCTTGTGAGTGACTACACCAAAAAAGACGAAGACTAAACAAACAAACTGTATATTACTTCTGTGTGTGTGTGTGTGTGTTTTTTTCTCGTGTTCACTTCTCTCTTAATTTCTCTGCTATTACTTTATCTCTCTATACGCCGTCGTTTTACAGCTCCGGTGATCAAGGTCCGTCGATCTCGGTAAATTTACCTTTTTCTCCTTCATTTTTGCCCTTTCCGATCATTCATTTTGACTTGTTTAGCTTTTGTTTTATGTAATTTTGGAGTTCATTATCTTCCTGGTTTATGTTAATTTTAAAGTTTTGATTTTTATTTGAGCAAAAGGTGACGTTTTGTTATAATTGGATGAAATTGGAGTTTATTAGTTCTATTTTTGACAAATTTAGCTTCTTTCTTATTGTTTTCTGTGATTTTGGAGTTGGCTGAAAGTTTATCTTTCATGTTTATGTTTAAAGTTTGCCGAGGGTCTTCCGGAAACAACCCTCTCTACCTCCCAACGTAGCGATAAAGTCTGTGTACACTCTACACTCCCCAGTCCCCACTTTGTGGGATTTCACTGGGTATGTTGTTGTTGTTGTTGTTGTGTTTATGTTTGAGGTTTGGACTTTTTTTTACCTTAGGGGAATTTGAGCTTGAGATAATTTCAAGAAAAATGTAGGGGTGAAAGTTGAAATTGGAAGAAAAATGTAAGGGTGAAAGTTGAAATTGGAAGAAAAATGTAGGGGTGAAAGTTCAAATTGGAGTTTTTTTGTTCTATTTTTTGACAAGTTTAGCTTCTTTTTTACTACTAGTTTTTATTTATTTATGTAATTTTGTAGTTAGCTGAAAGTTTATCTTCAGTTTGGATTTTTTCCCGCTAATGGCGACGTTTGTTATGATTGGAAGAAAAATGTGGGGGTGAAAGTTGAAATTTGAAGAAAAATGTAGGGGGTGAAATTTGAGTTTATTAGTTCTATGTTTGATAAGTTTAGCTTATTTTTTAGTTTTTTTTTTTTTTTTTTGTGATTTTGGAGTTGGCTGAAAGTTTATCTTCCTGTTTATGTTTAAAGTTTGAAACGGCGACGTTTTGTTCTTCTTGGAATTGAAATTTTCGTAATTGGAAGAAAAATGTGGGAGTGAAAGTTGAAATTGGAGTTTTTTAGTTCAATTTTTGGCATGTTTAGCTTATTTTTTAGTTTTTTAAATGTAATTTTGGAGTTGGCTGATAGTTTATGATGTAAATATTCCCGTAAGCCTAGAATTCCAATTTGATCCTCGAAGCAATAAGCTCGGAATGGTCGACCAACCTATGATAATGTGCTTATTATGGCATGGAAAATGGAATGGGATTGGAGTTGTGACGTGAAGGTCTAAGGAGTCTTGTATTTTCGGCCTTCTTGTTTGGTCTTGGCCGAGACTATGTATTTCTTTTAGCTTGTCTTTATTTCTTAGCTTAGCTTTTAGCTTAGGACATAGTATGCCACGTAATAATTACCTTAGGACACAATTAATAGGCCATGTAAAAGGGTGACAAGCCGAGAGTTATTCCTACAAGGTGACAAGGCCGAAAATGACACAATGGCAAGGACAAGTGGTGACAAAGTGGCAAGGACAAGGGACGTCTAGAAGATGGGAGTTTCAAGGAGAATTGATTGAGATATAAACTTGAGTGTTTACTCATTTTGCTAAGTCTTTCAATCCGGGATTGTAAGTTCAGGGATTGTAAGTTCTTAGTTGGTTCTCTAGGAGGACCTTTGGTTTTTGTGTGAGCCAAACCCCTTGGTGTAAGTTGAAGCTAGGACTGTGTGACCTAGTTAAACTCAAGCTAAGGCTTCCCTTCGGTGTAAGTCTTGATTAGGAATGTGTGACTTAATCAATACCCAAGCTTGAGGAACTCCTTTAGTGGTAAGCGAACGTTGGAACTGTGTGGACTAACCTAGCCTAAGCTTCGGGTTACTAAAAGGGTTTCCGACCACCCTCACTTGGCTAGTTCACGGGCTTGTACTTAGCAATCCCGATCTTGACCTTGTGGAATCGGTCACCATCTCATTGGTGTCGAATCGGGCAGTAAAACCCCCGTGTCTCTATCCTTGGGCTCATCGACCGCACTTCACTACAACCACAACAACCGAAACAACACTTAACCAAATCAACCATCCTTCACTCGAGCTTGCATCTTGCAACTCGTGTTCAATCCTTATCCAACTCACTATATACTGACCATCCTCAACCCCCACTCGAGCTTTCTTCCTGGTTTATTTATGTTTAAGTTTGGATTTTTTTAGGGGAGTTTGAGCTACAGATAAAAATGGCATCGTTTTGTTATGATTGGAAGAAATGTAGTGGTGAAAGTTGAAATTGGAAGAAAAATGGAGGGGTGAAATTTGAAATTGGAGCTTTTTTTTTTCTCATTCGTGTTATTAGTTCTATTTTTGACACTTTTAGCTTCTTTTTGTGTTCTTCTGTAGTTTTGTAGTTCATTAAAAGTTTATCTTCCTGATTTATGTTTAAAGTTTGATTTTTTTTCCGATTAGGGGAGTAAGAACGGAGACGTTTTGTTATAATTGGAAGAAAAATGTAGGGGTGAAAGTTGAAATTGGAGTTATTTTAGTTCTATTTTTGACAAGTTTATCTTTTTTACTTATTTTTTTTTTCTGTAATTTTGGAGTTGGCTGAAAGTTTATCTTCCTGGTTTATGTTTAAAGTTTGGAACTTTTTCGCTTAGAGAAGTTTGAGCTGGAGATATATGTAGGGTGAAAGTTCAAATTGGAGTTTTTTTTGCTTCTTTGTCTTATTAGTTCTATTTTTGACAAGTTTAGCTTTTTTTTTTTAAAAAAAAAATCTGTAATTTTGGAGTTTGCTGAATGTTTACCTTCCTGGTTTATGTTTAAAGTTTGGAGCTTTTTTTCTTAGGGGAGTTTGAGCTGGAGATACGAACGGCACGTTGTGCTCTTCTTGGATTGAACCCCCTATAATTGGAAGAAAAATGTGGGGGTGAAAGTTGAAATTAGAGTTTTTTTCTTCCCATTGTCTTATTAGTTAATGGAAAATTTACTTCTCTTTTGGGTACTGTCCAATTCTTTTTTTTGTTCTTTTCTATATAATAAATTTGAATTTATTAGATAAAGCCTAACAAATTTTAGATTCTTCTGTAATTACTCTTCTGAATGTAATTGAAGAAAATCTATTCATTGATTTCTCATTTCCCTTTCTAGTGATATAGTTAATTCCAATGCATTAATGAACTGAAAGTGAAAAAAGAATTCTTTTCTACACGGTCTGTTTTTACAGTTTGTGTCAATAAAGCTTAGTTTTCGGAAATAATCTGTGTTGTTATTTTCCCTTATTCAATTTGTTGATTGGGTCTTACGTGTGAGTGGGAGAAGAAAAAGCCAACAAAAGTATAATCATAAAGGGTATAAGGATATCCACAGGCTTATGTTTTTTTTCTTCCTTATTTTGAGACTGGTGCAGCCTACCTCTAGTATGCTTCTCGCCATACTAGGTTGATTTATCAAAGAAAATGAGAGTGGGTTATTCATACAAAGAGGAAACAGACTCAGTTTCACAAGCCTTTGTTCCTTCAGTCTACTAAGAAGAATTGGGTTTTGATGAAATAACCTTTTCCTTTTTCATGTTTTACAGGGCTGTGGTGGTGCAGTTTGTATTTTACAAATTCTCATGCAGTAGAAATAAGTCAGATTGAAACTTTTGTGCTGTAGCTGCTTTCTAGAAAAAATGTTGGAGGCTCCAAAATTTGTTGGTCTTATAGACTTAAATCAAAACCTGTCACAAAATTTTTACCATAAGCTTGGTGAGGGGTCAAACATGTCAATTGAGAGTTATGGGAGCTTGCAGCTGAGCAATGTTGGAGGTTCTGTTGCAATGTCGATGGACAACAGCAGTGTTGGATCAAATAATTCTCACACCCATATTTTAGACCACCAGGACCTCAATCGAGTCCACAACAACTATTCTGTTGCAGCTAGTGTAAACAGGGGGAGAGTTTCTAATGGGTTGAGCAATGACGCCCTCGCTCAAGCCTTGGTTGATCCTCGATTCCCCACCATTGGGCTTGAGAATTATGATGAGTGGACAATTGACTTGAGGAAGCTTACAATGGGTCAAGCTTTTGCTCAAGGAGCTTTTGGGAAACTATATAAGGGAACTTATAATGGTGAAGATGTTGCTATCAAGCTTCTAGAGAGGCCAGAACATGATCTTGAGAGGGCTCACTTTATGGAGCAGCAATTTCAGCAGGAGGTCATGATGTTGGCGAATTTGAAGCATCCGAATATAGTACGATTTATTGGTGCATGTCGTAAACCCATGGTGTGGTGTATTGTGACTGAATATGCAAGAGGGGGATCAGTGCGTCAGTTCTTAATGAGGCGACACAACCGAGCTGTGCCATTGAAGTTAGCCGTTAAGCAGGCGTTGGATGTGGCAAGGGGGATGGAGTATGTACATGGCCTGAATCTGATACACCGTGATCTGAAATCCGACAATCTGCTGATTGCTGCTGACAAGTCAATCAAGATTGCAGACTTTGGTGTTGCTCGTATTGAGGTCCAGACTGAAGGAATGACACCAGAAACTGGAACTTACCGCTGGATGGCTCCGTAAGCATCTAGACTCTTTAGCAGCCTTGTTAAATCTGGCGTCTTGTTCCAGTTTTGGGTTTCTTTTGAAATATGTTTAGCTTTGTAGATTACGTTTAAAGTTTTCAATTTCTTTATTCTAGCTTTGTTTTCAATGCTTTTTATATTTGTGCATGTGAGAGACTAGCCTTTTATTCATCAAAGAATAAGGAGAAATCATAGTAAACATAGATATTCGCCCAGCATGATATTTTAGAAATATTGTAGCATGCTGGATTCTTTTTTTTTTTTTTGGAAAAGAGATAGAACTGAAATCAAAAGCATGGAGGCTGACTGGTTCAAGACCTGTATACTCTTTTGATAGGACCTCATTGATTTTGATTATATTTTCTATTGCTTACGTGCTGTTGCTAAGAGGGAGAAATTGTTTCTTCCAGTCAAACAATTTAACTTAGTAATGTGCCTGTTAATGAAGGTCAAAGAGTTGATCGACTTAATTTTCTCTTTCAATTTATTTTCCTCCTTTTCCTTTTCCTTCTTGTCTGTGACTTGTAATTTGATCAAGTTAGTCACATCCAAGGGCGTGACCTAGTTATCAATGAAGTAGGTGCAAACCTTGGATGCTAGGGTTCAATCACACCAGAGACAAAACACACCAATAAGTGATTTCTTCCCATCTACCTAAACTTTGTGGGACCTATGCTGGTGTGAGGTAGCAGGTAACGGTAAAATAATCAAGATGCACGCAAGCTGGCTGGGATACCATAAAAAAATTGCTTCTAGTTAGTCTAGCTGGAAAGGGTTCAAAGGTACATTAACTACCTCACTGGGTTCACTTTTAGGGTATGAATCTCTCCTTTGTGATGTTGACCTTCCATCGTCATCTTTAGCATCCCTCTTTCTTCACAGCAGTGGGGCTCTTTTGGAATGTTGTATGGGTAAGAAAGAGAATTGGGAGGTGCGGGTCACTAGATATCTCTCTATTCATGGGATGAAATACTTCCACATAGTCACATACTTAGGTTCGTTGCTGCTGGAGAAACTTGAAAAGGAGAAGGGAATAACAATTTTGATATCTACTGGACATGTCTTGCTTAGAGTGGAAGTTGGTTGCAAAATGGAAGTTTTAAGTTGTATGTAGCTGAACAGCTTTCCTGGTTGCTTTGCTTATGCCAACTTTCTCAAAGCACTGAAATGAACCAGTTAAAGAAGGATTGTCTAAGACATGTTAATTGGACATACACTGGTGTCTCTGGAAGCTGCAGGTAGATTTTAAGTTTGTGCAAGTGGAAGTCATTGCTCTGTTGGAGGATGGCAAAGCAGACATATCTATTCATGTCTGCTTTTTGAGGAATCAATTCTTTTTGTGTTATTAATCACTTTGGGATGTTAAGGTTCATGGAAAATGGTGGGCTGGTGTTGCATAGTTATCACCTGAGGCGCTTTACCATTTATTTGGAGTCATTCTCCCGGATGAAGATGACAAGTTCTACATTGTGGTGGAAATTTTGGTCCTTAAGCAAGCATCATTGATGCCTATCCATTACTGTCGTCTTCTTTTTGCATTGATTTGTGCTCCATTCCATGATTAGATGGGAGATTTTGCTCCAAGATTGGTTTGTTTCCTTTGTAATTTGAAAAGATGCAAGTAAAGAGGAGAGTGGGAATCTATTTGTATTATTACCAAGTACATCTTATTCCTTTTTGCAAGTGTTTTGGTATTTCGGCACAGGAGGTATATTGTATCTTTTTCGGTTATGATGATAATATGTGTGGCTTTAATGCTTCTTTTGAAAGATTGCGAGTGGATACGGAAGACTCGAAATAGAGCCTTTTATTCCATCTAGATGTTTTTGTGAAATGCTTTGGACAAGACATTGAGAAGTGAGTCTGAATGTTTGTTGGAAGTTCCAGAATGGGTAGAAGTAGGTTTACCACTTTCTAGACTTGGTAGCTAGCTTGAGTTTGCCTTCAGGGATGGAGGGAAATTGTGGTGTGAGAATACCACATATTTTAGCCATTTTTCATTATGAATCTGATGGTGTGGAAAAGCAGCAGAAAGTGTTATGAAAATCGTGGGAGACTTTAGTTCAAATCTCAGAAGAGGCACAAAAACGCTAGGTGATTTTTTTATATTTTTATGACCGAAAAATTCGTCTAGAGCCGACCCTTTGGGCCAACCGCAGCCTTTGAAACTTGGGGATGATGGGCCCGCTCCTCTATCCTTCTCCACTTAAATACTAGATTTAGTTCTCTTAAAGCAAGGCGCAAACCTGTGGATACAAGTCCTTCAACCTTTGCTAATTGAGCTAACTCCTGGGGGCAAAAACGCTAAGTGATCGTCGTCTTGCCGCTGTCAAAAGCTTGGTATTTAAGTAGTGAAGGGTAGAGGGCCGGACTCATTATGGACCGAGTTTCGAACCATACGTTAGTGATCTTCGAGGATTTCTCGGTTATCAAAGAGAAAAAGCTAAATAAGTTTTATTCTGAGACATTATTAGAGGTCAACACTTTTGAGCCTCCCAACTTATTTAAGCAATTGCTATAATTGTTATATTTAAGCGAACAACTTATGAGTTACTTTTTTGGGGCGAGGTCAATTGTAAATTCAAAAACATAAATTGGTTACACCATAACTCAACTGTACCTCTTTTAGTATCTTCGTTAGCTCCGAGTTGGGAAGAAGTTCATTCTTCTATTGATAATGTGGATTCTCCATTGAATTGCTACTTAGACTTTTCCCGTCATAAGACCATCTCAATCTCTACGGAAAGGTAGAATCGGAATACTTGGCTCAATCATCTCATGAACCTAAATCATTTGTTGGAACCCCAATTATTTTTTACGGTGAGAAGTCTTTTCAAAAGCATTAAAAGCGACAAGGTGATGTTTCTAGACTCTACAACGGTTATGTGGATTCCCCATTAAGTTGCTACATAGACTTGTTCCATCCATAAAACCATCTCAATCTCTACGGAAAGGTAGAAGTGGAATACTTGGCTCATTCTTGAAACCTCTGAGCATTCTTTCAAGAGGGAAGTTTTTTAAAAGCAAAAAGCAACTAGGTCCATGGAGTTTGAAATGAAAAGCTAGAAGTGAAGCATACAAGTTATGGGAAGTAAAAGAAGTACCAAACACATACAAATTTAGTGATCTTCTTATGAACTTGAATCATTTATTGAAACCTCCAATTATTGAGAGTAGTGTTTTTAAAAGCGAGATGTAAAAAGCGACAAGTTCGGAGTTTGAAGCAAAAAGCGAGAAGTGAAGTGCACAAGCTACAAAAAGTAAATAATGCCAAACATAGAAGGATTTAGTACTCTAACGATGCAATTAGTAAAGAAAAAAGCGCAAAACGCGACAAGGTCGATGGAGTTTAAAGTGAAAAGCTAAAAGTGAAGCATACAATTTATGCGAAGTAAAAGAAGAGTACTGAACACATACAAATTCAACAGTCTTCTCATGAACCTGAATCATTTGTTGAAACCTCCAATTATTAAGAGTAGTGTTTTCAAAAGCGAGAAATGCAAAAGCAACAAGGTCTGTGGAGTTTGAAGCAAAAAACGAGAAGTGAAACGCACAAGCTACAAAAAGTAAATAATGCCAAACATAGAAAGATTTAGTACTATAATGTTGCAATTAAAGTAACGATTTTTTGCATCCAATTTACGATAATATTGACATTAATCCAACTCCTCAAAGTCGAGATTCGAAAAAGTAGACCCTTTCTCGGTAAGATCACTTTGTGTGTCATTGTTTAAAGCGCACACTTCTATGAAGTGTGTGGCTTTGAGCGTTAATCCCTTGCTTCACATTGCTTAAAGAGATGGCTTTGAATAACAATGCTGGAGAGATATGATACATGAAGAAATCAATGTCTGCTAAAAAGAATGATAAGAATGCTTTATTTGGTATTTAGTCTTACAACACGTGTTGCTAGACCTGATCTGACGAATGCAGTATTTAAAATTGAAGTAGATCTTATAGAAACAAAAGGAGACGAAAACCCCTTAATGATCAACTAGTACAACTTGTTAAGTTGGGGAGAGCCTATGCCAGGCCTGTTGTGACTCAGTATTTCTTATGTCTTACTTTTAGTGCCTTGCAATCCACTTGGGAAAGGCATTACCTGTTATTTTTGGACGATTTAATTGCTTCAGGTTGATTAGAAGTTGATTGAGTTATCGCATGCTATGTTATATAGGTCATTTGCATGTACATACCCCTCGAATGGGTGTGCCATGGATGGGCGTACTTCATGTAGACTCCTCAAAAAACACAAAATTTAACAAAATTGCACGTACCTATACCGATACTCTCATACATATGATAAAATACATACCCACAAACGAGTCCATACTCCATATAATATTGATCGCATGTTACCTTTACTTGCTGAAGAATAAGTATATTTGAAACATTTTAAAAAATTAGATTTCTCCTAGAACTCATCACCTTTGAAACAATAACAAACAACATATCAGTGTAATCCCACAAGTGGGGTATGGGGAGGCTGGTGTGTCTGCAGCCTTACCCCTATCTGGAAATGATAGGAAAAACGAATGCATCAAATCTATTTAGGGGGTGGTGGTGTCCACATGGGCTTGATTTGCCAAGTCTGTTCATATGTATTAAGAAACACCAAATTAATTTTAGAAGTACGCATAACAACAACAACATACTCAGTGTAATCCTACAAGTGGGGTCTTCGGAGGGTAAGATGTACGCAAACCTTACCCCTACCTTCTGAGGGGTAGAGAAGTACGCAAGAATATATTTTACGTTTTATTTTATGTATTACACGTGTATGTATAGATTGATTATGGTATTAACTCATGCATTTGCATGCCTGATTGTTAAACTGTTAAAAATCTATGTTTTATTGATATCTGTCGAAAGATCTCCTTGGGTGGCACAATCTGGCATATAAAGTACAAAATTAATGACAACTAAGAAAATTATTTCAATTTGCTTATTGTATTGTTTCCCTGATATTTGGGGTTTCCCTGTATTTGGAGTCTTATATAACAATTGGTATATTTAATAACTCTTTGGAGAAATTTTTGCTAATTATGATTTTCCTGGAGTCTTTAGGATACTGCTCTTGGAAGCTCAGTTATTTGTTTCTCAGACATACATGGCATTTAGAATTTAAACCTTGAGTTAGATCGTCAATTCAGGATGAAATAGAGAATATCATATAAAGTTAAATAAATCCCTTTTCATCTGCTGGAGATTGTTTACTTTATCAAGTTTTGAGTGTAGGTTACTGAATGATAGAACTGACATTTGTTGATTTCACTTGTCCTACCGTCATCAGTTTTCGTTTGGTTTTGTTCCTTACACAATGTTGGAGATGTAAGTATATTCTTTATAAGCTAAGTGAGTTGGAGATAAAACTTTTGTTTTCTTGAGATACTGTGACAAACAGAGAAGTCTTCGTTTCTAATAGGACATTTCTTTTAGACACAAATCAAAGATAGTTTTCATGTCTGCCTGAAATATTGTTGAAATGTTGGCCTGGTGAGTGGTGATAATTTTGGTGAGCTAGTGCAGTCGTGAAGCACCACATCTCTGTGATGGTGGATGATGTAGCAGTGGAATATAGATCTTCTCTGTATGATACTCCCACTGTCCCAATTTATGTGACTCTCTTTCCTTTTTAGTCAGTCCCAAAAAATGACACATTTCTATATTTAATAACTATTTAACTTTAAACTTCCTAATTTGATGTGATAATGAATGATCTTTGCCAAAATGAAAATGATATTGAATGATCTTGCCAAAAAGGTGGGAATCAGATCTCAATATCTGGTAAAGCTAACTCCGTACGTGTAGGCAGTCTCTGAAACTATGTGCAGTTCTGATATACTCAAATTTAGATTCCAATTAGCCTAAGAAATGAAGTTACATTTCAAGTTTCCTCTTGAAATACTATTTATTCAACATTCTGCAGATCCTATCCTATTTAACATTATCATTTTTTTTTGCAAGTGTTCAAAGTTGTTAGCGTCTGTGTTTTGTTGTGGACTGCCTGAGCACGTTTTTTGTTTTTTTTTTGTAGGGAGATGATCCAGCACCGTCCATACACCCAGAAAGTTGATGTTTATAGTTTTGGCATTGTTCTATGGGAGCTCATTACAGGGATGCTTCCTTTCCAGAACATGACTGCTGTGCAGGCTGCTTTTGCTGTTGTCAACAAAGGTGTCCGTCCAACAATCCCCATTGAGTGTTTGCCTGTCTTATCTGAGATCATGACCCGCTGCTGGGATGCTGACCCTGATAGTAGGCCACCTTTCTCTCAGGTAGGGGTGTCAAAGGGGCGGGTGAAAATAGGTTGAGTTAATAAATGGCCGAGTTATTGACCCGTCCAAAAGTTACTTGAGCTGAAATAAAAATATCGTTTTTTAAAAAAAATATTTTGACAAGATTTCTCATGGGTAAGTTTGGGCTACATATATCATGCCAATTTTTTATGGGCTGAAATAAGTTTAGCTATAAATGAGCGAGTCAATGACCAGCCCACACTTGGGTGGGTTGGGCAGGTCATGTTTTCGTGGGCTAATTTTGTCATCCCAACTCTCAGGTGGTTAGAATGCTTGAGGCGGCACAGACGGAAATCATGACAACTGTCAGAAAGGCCCGTTTCAGGTGCTGTGTTCAACCTATGACTACAGATTGATTCGGAAGACGAAACTAGAGGCAAAAGATGTTGGATTGCAAAATTGATTTCGAGTCCATCATGTGTATCTATCAGGCATAATTTCTTTATTCAGATAGGAAAAGGAAGATAGTTATGAGAGAAGAACTAAACGTTTATCTGTCGTATTTTGTTTCTTTTCTTTAAACCGTGGATTTAAGACGTTGACTAGTTGGTAATACAGGAGATATTATGTATATTTATGTGTGTCCTTTTGTGGTTGTATGCGCTTAATTTGCTCAGAGTATATCAGGTTCTGGATATACTAAATGCTGATCGATGGACACACCATTATTTGTTTGTGTTATGCTCTAATATTTGTGTCAGTGCAGAAGCAGAACATATAGGTACAGGAGAAATACATGCCTAAAGAGCAGTAAGGCACATCTATGTCTATGGTAAGTGTGCAAATTTGCAGAATTTACAAGTATGATAACTTTTCAGATTGTATTGTTTTGATTTTGGGGACCATAACTTCCTCAAACTCTTTTTGAAGGATGTATGGCCACTTTCCCGCCTTGGTATTGAAAAATAGTCAGTCTTTAGAGTTTCAGATTTCGCAAGTGACACTCTGGATATTATCCAGGAGTTCTACTTTCCAGCCTAGTTTTTTGAGGGGACCATAACTTCCTCAAACTCTCTTTGAAGGATGTATGGCCACTTTTCGGCCTTGTTTTTTGGAAAATAGTCACCATCCTGGAGTTTCAAATAGCACAAGTGACACTCTGGACATTATTCGGGAGTTTCACTGGTAAAAGTTGAAACTCGAGGGCAGTGACTATTTCTCACTAGGGCTGAGAAGTGGGTTATTTGGTGAATTTTACCCCAAACCAATACAGCCCCCAATTTTTTTAGTGAGATCTCTGTATGATATGCTTATATACAACGTCTTGTTTAATATACTACAGACGCTTGGATAAAATTACTTAAGCTTTTAGATGTCTGGGTTAGCCGGGATCTTTCGGAAACAACCTCTATATCTCTTCGAGGTAGGGGTAAGATCTGCATACACTCTATCATCCCCAGACCCCACTTGTAGGAATGTACTGGGTATGTTGCTGTTTTAGATGTTTGGGTTCAAAATGTAAATATTGAACAACATTTCGAGAAACAGAAACCAAAACGAACCAGAAGACTCGTTCATTTTCTAAGAATGTATTCTGAGTCTCAAAGACTAACGTATTTAACTTATTTTCCACTTGAGGCGAAAACTCCACCCAAAAGTCGTTTTGGAAAAATATGTAGAGTAAAATCTGCCTATGTTGTTTTAGTTTTCTAACCAGTGAAATTCTCCGCACTTCGCGTGCTCCTAAAATACATCATCTAATTTACAATAAGATAATATTTCATTACCAAAAGCTAATGACACAGTACAACAACAACATACCCAGTTTTGGGGAGGGTAGAGTGTACACAGACTTTACCTCTATCTTGGTAGGTAGAACGACTGTTTCCGAGAGACCCTCGGCTCAAGACAAAGCCTAAGCCCAAGTAAAGTAAGATACACAAAGTGCGTAAGTTATGACAGTGCATTATGAAAAAGAAAGAAGCAATAACTAATGCAAGTAAATAAGACAAATAAAATACACATAGCAGCATAAATCAAACGACAAGGGACTATAAGACAATATGATAGGCTAATCGAGCCTACAATAGTAATACTACAACTACCAGTTTGTAAGCGTAGGTAGGACTACCTACTATCCTTCTACCCTAATACGTGTCCTCCATAACCCCCCTATCTAAGGTCATATCTTTAGTGAGTTGCACCTACGTCATATCCCGTCTAATTACCTCTCTCAAATACTTACTCGGCCTACCTCTACCCCTCCTATACATGTCCATAGCCAACCTTTCACACCTCCGCACTGAGGCATTTATATCTCTCCTCTGCACGTATCCGAACCATCTCAACCTAGCTTCTCGCATCTTATCCTCCACCGAGGTCACTCCCACTCTGTCCCTGATATCATAATTTCTAATTTTATCCCTCTTTGTATGCCCACACTTCCATCTTAGTATCCTCATCTCCGCAACTTTAATCTTTTGGATGTGCGAAGTCTTGACCAGTCAACACTCCGCCCCATACAACATGGTTGGTCTAACCACCACCCTATAGAACTTGCCTTTAAGTTTTGGTGGCACATTTTTATCGCGGAATACTCCAGATGCGAGCCTCCATTTCATCCGCCCTGACCTAGTTAATGATATATATATATATATATATATAACAAAAGAATTTAGATCATACAATTGAATGGTTTTACTGGAATGCAAATGGATACACATATATTACTCCTCAGAATATCCTCAACTCATAAGAGTTGCAGAAGGCCCAAATAGAAACAATTGAATGGGCACTAAGATGTTGCCACTTCAGTGAGTTGAAAATAAAGAGTGATGAATATTACAAGAGAAGCAAATTTTTTAAAAATATGAATATTACAAGAGAAACAAATTTAGTCAAATTCAAAAATAATAACAACAACAACAACATATCCAGTGTAATCTCACAATGTGGGATCTGGGGAGGGTAGGATGTACGCAGATCTTAATTCGACCGTTATGGGGTAGATGTCTGTATTACTGGGAAAACACTGTCAACATGACACAAAAGTAAGGTTCCATGTCCTTGAGTATGCTAGAGAAGTTCTCTTCCTTTCTTATAAATCTTTAAGTCTGCAGCCTTACAAAGTCTATTTAAAAAATTATAATAATAAGATAAAAATGAAAGATTGAAGCATCATTAACAACCCTTGATTGAATACTGAGATAAATGTTTTCACCCTCAATATATATCTTAAAAAATAATGTAATCCTAGTTTAGTAAATACATATACCGATAAACCTGCAAAAACATCAAATTTAAAATCAAGAGAAACATGAGAAATTACAAAGAAAAAACGAAAGGAAAGATGAGAAACTAATATGCTAAACTCTATTAGTACCTCGGATTTATAGAGTAAGAAAGAAGAAAAGAAACAACTGAGACACATTGATTTATAGTTTACGAAGAAGATTGAAAATTTTAAAGAAGAAAAGCTAAAGAAAAACAAGGAAAAGAGAGAGATTTTAGGAAAAGTAATAGTAATAAATTATAGTAATAGTGTGACGGGAGAGATAAATAAGGTATCTCGAATACTTTTACTCCTTGAGCCGAGGGTCTCTCGGAAACAACCGCTCTACCTATCAATGTAGTACACTCAACCCTCCCCGACCCAAAGTTGTGGGATTACACTAGATTTGTTGTTGTTGTCGAATACTTTTACTCTTCGGTAGGAAGAAACGTAAGAAAAAGAACGGAGAGAGATTTTTGGAAAAATAATAAATTGTAGTAATGTGAAGCCATAGATAAATAGTGTTTTGTTTTTTGGCAGATTTTTCAGACCAAAAAGAAAGGAAAAAATTAAAAAATGGATAAAAAAAATAAATGGTAATCCTAGCTTTAGAGAGGTGTCCGATCATTCTCTTATTACCCAACTTTAGTATTTATATATATAATACTAATATCCACAAACGTACGTTGTACGTTAATAATTGCATGTTAATGTTCAGTCGATCGCATGAACATATATAGACAATCAATAAAGTGCCTTGTAGATTTATGTTTTATAATAATATTAATAATAATAATAAAAATCACATAATTATTTCGATTATTTAGTGCTTCGTTGTATGTGCTCCTCGTATTGTCAAATTTTCTTTTCTTATTAGTTTAGCACCACTATTCTATTTTAACATATTTTTTATGGTTCCTATTAATTTACAATCTTCGTAGCTTTATGGTATACTCATAAATTGATCAGTTTTTATTTGGAAGGTGGTATTATCCGTATGTCGGGGTATGAATCATGCGTCCTCTTAGTAAAATTGATGATACTATACAACTTATTGTTGTTAGACACTATCATGTTTCTTGGTCAAACATTTGCAAACACCGTTTAATGACCTTTTTTCTTTGTATTAACTTTATCTAAAGTTTACTTGTGCTATAGTCTTGCAAGCTTAATTTTGCTCATGATTAACTATCATTAATTGTCCATTAAAATCTTGCATGTGTATTTAAATATTAATTCTCTCCTCTGCCCTCCACCTAAAACCAAGTTTATGTATTTCCTTTTTCTTTCTTATATGAAGTGTGTTCTGTTAATTGGTGTTGTCACTGGGTCCGTAAGAGGACATCGTAATATGCAAATTTAATTTTTAAGTTCTTGAAGAAGATTTCTGTAAGCATAATGAGGGTGATTACATGTATTGTCATTACCTATAAGTGTAACCTTTTAATGACCTTTTTTCTTTGTAATGGTAGACTATAAAATTACTTGGTCATGTTAAATTCCTTCATTATAATTATTTTCAATATATTTTCCAAAATATAGAATTTAAATATATTTAGAGGGTGATATAATAGACTTATATTAATTACTTCTTAAGGGGTGTGACAACTCAAATATGAACAAAAAAATGAATGGAGGGAGTATTATTTATCACGGGGATAAAAAATTTCTTTGTAATGGTAGACTATAAAATTTCTTTCTTATTTGTCCCAAAAGAATATTATTAACGTGGGTTTATAGTTTTAGGTTGTTAGGTTTAAGAAGTATGTCCAAAAGAAATAGAATTATAGCTCATTGATGTTATAAAAGTCGTTTAATATTTAAAGACTATTTTGGTCAATTAATATTTATATTCATGCTTTTATAATAATATAGATATATTATAAATTACGAGCTATTTTCGTCCAGCTACTTATCCTAAAGCAGCATTGAGTTTAGTTTGACGTTCCACACTTACATATAATATTCCAAAAGTGATACTCCTACTTTGAACCTAAAGGTGAATGGATAAAATCAATTTCGAATTTGATGCATATATAAAAATCAAACAATGATAGTTTTGGAAGACAATCAGCAACAGAAATTACAAAAGATTGGGAATAAAACACTCTTATAATATCTTTGTATTACCATTTTCTCTTATTCAAATGGTAAGAGAGTACTGGTTTACTGAAGACTACCGTATTTAATTAATAAACTGATGTGATATTTCATATGAACTAATCATATATACAAGACTACGTAAGAGATAAAAAAGTTATGTAATTTCTTCTCATGCGTCAGTATTTTAATGGGTAAAGTTATTCGATACTATACTGATATTAGATAGTAGGTACCTAGTGAAATAATTAAAGTACGCACAAATTTATTGGAATATCACTCTTTTTTTAAAATAAAAAAAATGTGTAAAAAATACGTATATAACAGACTTAACGCTAACGTTTTCATTAGTAAAATTATTACTTCCTATGTCCCAATTTATGTGATGCTCTATTCTTTTAGTCTGTAAAAAATATCATATTTCTATATTTTTAAAAATAATTTAACTTTATGAAATGATTTACAACCATACATTTATAAAAAACTTGTTTTGGACCACACATTTCAAAAGTTTTCTTTTTTTTTAAACTTCATGCCAAGTCAAATGGTGTCACATAAATTGAAACGGATGAAATATATTTTTTAAGACCTGCCTAACTTAAAAATATAAGGGGTGAAAATGCATAAGCAAATAACTTAGGTGGGTGCAAAAGCCAATTATTACTAATTACAAGGAAAATATTGCACATCACCATATGAATTTGAGTGTAAAGGAAATTCCAAACTCAACGACGTCGTTTGAGTTCTAGGGTTTAGGCCGTGTACGGTGGTTTAAGCACTGTGATTGCTAGGGTTTAGGCCGTAGGAATAAGATGAAGCCGGTAGTAGGAACAGTAGTATCGAATAAAATGCAGAAATCAGTAGTGGTAGCAGTTGATAGACTCTTCCATAACAAAGTTTACAATCGATATGTTAAGCGTACTTCCAAATTCATGGCTCATGATGAGAAGGATGAATGCAATATCGGCGATCGCGTAACTACTCTCTCTCGATCTATATATATATGTGTGTGTGTGTGTGTGTGTATAGATGCTATTTTGATCTTTCATTATCTGAGCATTTTTTAACTATGAGCTCGTTAATTTGCAATTGGCTTTAAAATAAGTGTTTGTTTCCAAAGAGAAGGATTAATGCAACATCGGTGACCACGTATTTACTCTCTCTCTCTCTCTATATATATATATATATGTGTGTGTGTGTATATATATGTGTGTGTGTGTGTATATAGATGCTATTTTGATCTTTGATTATCTGAGTTGTTTTTAATTATGAGCTCGTTAACTTGCAATTGGCTTCGAAATGATTGTTTGTTCCAATGTAAAATAGAGAAGGATGAATGCAACATTGGTGACCGCGTATGTGTGTGTGTGTGCTGCTATTTTGATCATTGATTATCTGAGCTTCAAAATAACTGTTTGTTGCAATGTAAAATAGAGAAGGATGAATGCAACATCACGACCGCATATTTACTCTATATATGTGTGTGTGTGTAAGCTGGTGAAAAATCGCAATTGACTTCAAAATAATTGTTATTTTGATTGTTGATTACCTAGGCATTTTTAATTTTGAGCTGATTAGGTTAACTTGCATTTGATTTAAAAATAACTGTTTTTTTTTATCGTTAGAAGTACGTACATTCATGAAAACTTAAAGAAGTACCTAAAATTACCCATATCTAGGGTGTGCTTGGTATGTAGGAAAATGCTTTCTTGGAAAAAAAGTTCGTTACTTATTTCCTCATGTTTGGTAGGTAGGCAAACAAATATTATTCTAAGAGCCTTTATATGTAATCTAGCAAAACACTATGTGTGGGATGGGGTGGGGAGTGGGAGTTCGGGGGTGGCGGGGGGTGTGATGGTCAACGGTTGGGGGGGGGGGGGGGGGGGGGGGGGGAGAGGAGACAACGAACTTGAAATTTTATTTATGGATTTGTTTTCCCTACTTCCCTTAGGAAGTCATTTTTCTCATTTTTAAGGAGCTTGTTTTCCTAGAGAAAATGTTTTCCGAGACATTTTGACTAACCAAACATGGGAAAATTGAAAAACATTTTCCGGAAAATGTTTTCCTTAATACCAAACACACCCTAGACTCAATTTTATTTTCTAATTCTTATTTGGCCATTTTCTTCTGTATTCTTTGCTTGTAATATGTTTGTGGGTACATGAAGTTGGTGAAATATAGGGTCTTTTTAGTGGAAATGTTGGTGATGCTGTCGTTTTGGTTTTTAATCACTTTAGCTTTTTAATTATGAGCTAAAAATTGTTTCTTTCAATGAAGAATAAAGAAGCACCTAAAATTATGCATTCCTAGACTCGTTATGGACCTTCATTTTTATCCTAATTCTTAGTTGGCAATATCTTCAGTGTTTATTACTATCTGGTGCTTCATTTGCTTTGTATACTCTTATTTTGCCGTCTTATTTTCTTGTAACCCTGCTTCAAATTTTTGTTTTCTTTTGAGCCGAAGGTCTATCAGAAACAACCCCTCCACCCCACGAAGGTAGGTGTAAAGTCTGCGTACATCCTACTGTCCTCATACTCCACTTGTGGGATTACACTTGGGTATGTTGTTGTCCTAGTTGGCGATGTGTGTGAAATCATCTTTTTTTCCAGCTGAAATTTTGTTAATGATGTTATTTCCCGGTCCCAAATTTGGATGAAGGAGGGGGTTTATGCAGTGTTATTAAAAGCGCATAAAGCATAAAGCGAGGTGACATGTCATTGCTTTTGTTCACTGAAGCGAGGCGGGATTTGAACAGATGGCTGGTAGATTCTCAACAGATGGCTTTCATTAGAGGAAGACAAATCATGGATGCCGTATTGATTGCTAATGAAGCAGTAGATTCAAGATTATCATAAAATAAGCCTCGCATTTTGTGTAAATTAGATATTGAGAAAGCATATGATCTTGTTAACAGGAAATTTTACTTAGAATCCTCATGAAAATGGGTTTTGGGGATAAATGGATCAAGTGGATCAGGTTCTGTATATCTACTGTGAAATTCTCTGTCCTAGTTAATGGAGCCCCAGAAGGTTTTTTTGATGCTCAAAGAGGAATTAGGCAAAGGGACCCCTTATCCCCTTTTTTATTCATTCTAGTTATGGAGGGTTTAAACAACATGATCAAAACAGCAAAAGCAAATGGATGGATCACAAGTTTCGAGATTTCCACAAATAATGAAAGGAGTTTGGAAGTGCCCATCTCTAATATGCAGATGACACTCTGATTTTCTGTGATGCAGAGGAGGAACAACTAAAATATTTTAGAGTCATTCTGGTACTCTTTGAAGGCATCTCAGGGCTTCACATCAACCGGGGGGAAAAGCCGTATATATATATCCCATCAATTCAGTCCCTAATTTAGAGTTTCTGGCCATTATCCTGGGAGGTGAAGTAGGTTCTCTACCCATTGTATATCTTGGGATGTCATTGGGTGCTAAATCAAAATCAAAAAACATTTGGGATGCGGTTCTGGAAAAGTGCGACAAGAAGTTGTCTAGATGGAAAACACAATATTTGTCTTTGGGAGGCAGACTAACTTTGATCAATGCAGTTATTGATGCTCTTCCAACATATATGTTATCCTTATTTCCTATCCCTTCAAGTGTAAGGTCTGTGTACATTCTACCCTCCCCAGACCCCACGTTATGGGATTGTTGTTGTTGTTGTATCCCTTCAAGTGTAGTCCAAAGATTGGACAACGCAAGGAAACAAGGAAAAAAAAGGTTATCATTTGGTAAAGTGGAAAGTTCTTATCCATAGTAAAAAACTAGGTGGCCTTGGTATAAAAAAATTGAAGAATCAAAGTAAGGATTTAAAATTGAAGTGGCTATGGAGATATGCTCAAGATTCACATTCTTTACGGGGAAAAGTGATTAAATT
Source organism: Anisodus tanguticus (assembly GCA_034509755.1). Lineage (NCBI taxonomy): Eukaryota > Viridiplantae > Streptophyta > Magnoliopsida > Solanales > Solanaceae > Anisodus > Anisodus tanguticus. The sequence goes on from CM067558.1 coordinate 42,730,661, forward strand.
AAAGTATGGAGAGCTGGACTTTTGGGCTTTTAAGGAGGTCAATATCCCATATGGTGTAACGGTCAGGAGGTCAATCAGAGCATGGTGGCCTTTTTTAAAGAGTCACACTATTATAAGAGTATATAATGGTAATAAAACAATTTTCTGAAAGGATAGGTGGTTGGGAAACAAAAGTTTAGAGGAGCTATTTCCTGATATGTTTGCTCTGACACAACATCATAACAAAACAGTGGCTGAAATGTGGTCACCTCAAGGTTGGGACTTGATCTTTAAGAGAATGTTGAATGACTGGGAAATACCTAGACTAGTTGAGCTTTATAAACATTTGAAGTCTTTCCAAGGGCTGAAGGATGGGGTGGACTGTTTGTGGTGGACTGGGCATAACAAGGGGCACTACAAAGTGAGTTCAGGCTATAAGATCATGAACATGACTGTGCCACAAAACTCCAACTGGCCATGGAGACAAGTTTGGAAAGTGAAGATACCTCTTAAGGTGGCATGCTTTACACGGTTGCCAAAGAGGCTGTTTTGACACATGAAAACTTGAGAAAGAGAAGGATTATCTTAGTTTCAAATTGTTGCTTATGTGGGGAAGCAGCTGAGACAGTGGGACATCTATTTTTACACTGCAGAATTACTGACCAGCTATGGAAGATTTTTATCAATCTTAGAGGCATATCTTGGACAATGCCTAGCAAGATTGTTGACACTCTTTATAGTTGGGAGGAGGTTGGGATTGGGACAAGGAACAGAAGCTATTGGAGGATCATTCTAGCTTGCATATGGTGGACTATCAGGAAAGAAAGGAACTCCAGATGTTTTGAGGATAGAAGTAGCACTCTACAGAAGATCAAGCAAGACTGTATGTTGCTATTTTGTTTTTGGTGTACAAAGAATCCCTCTGTAGATGCAGAATCAATCCTAGAAGTCCTCGACTCTTGTTAGGATTTTACTTTCTTGGCTTCTTAGTTTTCTTTTTATGTAAAGGGTTTTTCAGTACTACCTAAGTACCGGTCTATAATACAAAGTTGTTACCTGTTCAAAAAAAAAAACTTCAAAATAACTGTCTGTGTCAATGATAAATAAAAAAGCACCTAAAATTGTCCATATACACATTGTAGTGGAATTAGGTGAGAAATCTTTTTTTTTTTCAGTTTGCTGATGATATTGTTTTGATCTATGATTATCTGAGCATTTTTTAACTATGCGCTCTTACTCACAATTGACTTAAAATAGTTGTTTCTTTCAATGCAAACTAAAGAAGCACCTAAAATTACCCAGACATATACTCATTGTAGAGATTTCATTTCAATTTTTAGTTGGCCATTTTTTGCATAGTTTTTTCTTGTAATCTGGTTGTGGGTACATGAAATTGGTGAAAAGGTGGGAGTATATTTTAGTGGAATTGTTGCTGAACATGTTATTTTGGTCTTCCATTAGTCAAGCGTTCTAAATTATGAGCTTGTAAACTCGCTATGAGACTCAAAATTGTTTGTTTCAATGAAGAATATAGCACCTAAAATTCCGCATTCCTAGACTCATTGTGGAACTTCATTTTTATCCAAATTCTAAGTTGGCAATGTGTTCCTATCTTCTGTACCTGTAATCTGTTTGTTGGTACATGAAATTGGTGAAATATTCTGCTGAATTTTGTTAATGATGTTATTCCCCGGTCCCAACTTCGGATGAAGGAGGGGTTTACCGTAGGTTATAGTCTAATTATGATGAACCTCTGAAGACTAAATTATGGTGGAAGTGTGGAACTGGTTAGAGGAGTTATATGATGCACCACAATGATTTGGGTTTTCTTGTGATTGATTGATTTTTTCTGAAGGTGAGCTTTGGAGTAACTGGTAAAGTTGCCGCCTTGTGATCAGGGAGGTCACGGGTTCAAACCGTGGAAACAGCCTCTTGCAGAAATGCAAGGTAAGGCTGCGTACAATAGACCCTTGTGGTCTGGTCCTTCCCCAGACCCCGCGCATAGCGGGAGCTTAGTGCACCGGGATGCCCTTTTTTATTGATGTTTTTTGTAATGGCATTTCTGATTATATTACTTTAATACATACAACTTGTTAGCTTGAAGGGGAGCCTTGGAGTAACTGGTAAAGTTGCTGCCATGTGATCAGAAGGTCATAGGTTCAAACCGTGTAAACTGCCTCTGGCAAAAATGCAAGGTAAGGCCGCATATAACAGACCCTTGTGGTCCGGCCCTTCTCCGGATCCCGCGCATAGCGGGAGCTTAGTGCACCGGGCTGCACCTTTTATACAACTTGTTAGCTTCTCAAAATAAATCTGATTATATCTTGATAAAAAAAAATAAAAATATACATCTGATTATATTACATCTGGAGTTATACAAAAAGGGAGTAGAAGGGAGACTACTATCCCTCTGATTATTAACAAGTAAGAAATACACTTCTTTTCACAGAGTTTCAGAAAGAAAGGAAGTGCTGGGAAGGAAGCCATGTACGTATTTTTAGTTAAGGGAGAGATGTGCAGATTCAAATATAAAAATTTGGGTAAATTTGAAGTATAAATGATGTGTATCTTTTTAAATAACATGGTGGACATGTTCAACTTCTTAGGGATTTTAATGTAATCAAGCCAGCATTATCTCACAGTATCAGCTTGAGATAATTTATTACTATAGCTGTAGTGGGTGTGACTGAACTGATTTGTCAGGATGGTTAACTTTAATCCTCTCAGTAGAACTTATAATTACGTCCTTTGTGTACAGTGTATTGTATCTGACCGTTATTATGTTTACTTCGTGCTTGCTTATTTGGTAATTTGTGAACAAGATATTGAGTTCTGGATAAAATTCCAATTTCAGGTGAAGTTGGATCATTCAAGACCACTGAGCAAGCATAAACACTGGGTTGTTGCTGAAATTTTGAAAAGAGCAAGAATTTATGTGCCTCCAGCAAAAACTACCACTGCAACGGTCAACAAGAGTGAAGTGTCGCCTAATGCTAGTTAGAGCTGAAAGAGAAGTATTGTCTCCATCTTCGCCTTGTGTATCCAGAAAAAGTTCTTGTTTCCTAAACTTTTTGATGTTTTTGGTCCGCTTCTGTGAAACGAGTGCTGTTTCGGGGTTGACCAACTAGATTGAAGACCAGTGCTAGTTGGAATCAGGTGTTTTCCAGGTTTAAATTGGTCTGCATTGGTCAATAGATCCAAACAGCCAAACTAGGAGTTAGTTCTAAGGCAGTAGGAATTCATAATATTGAGGCTGTTAAGCAACTAAATGTTATATGTTCTGCAATTGCCTACTGTTTTCTTGTCCCCATTGGATCTAATCTAAACTCAGTATAAATTTCAACTCCTACTTATAATATTTAAACCACACGATTTAATGACATTTTCGTGTATTGCACATATCTTTAATTTTACACTAGGAAAATTAAAAGTTTCATTTACATATTTAAACTTCGTGCCTAATCAAATTAAAACATATACTAAATTGAAACATATGAAGTATAACTATAGTACTTTTTATATAATTTTAAAATATAATTTTTACTTTTAAAAAAAGAAAACTTATGTTCAAATTTATATTCCATTCGTCCCGATTTATAAGAGGGTTGATCTATTTGGAGAGTCAAACGATTTTTTCTTTGACTTAATTTTAAATATAATTTTTTTGAGTATTTTATAATAAAATTTATATATTTGAAAATTACATAAAATTACTATAAATCTGCATAATTACTAGTTGTAGAAAATTGTAGTAGTTGTTTTACTCCCCAAATAGGTTTACACCTAGTATAAATTGAAAAAGGAATGAGTATTCGAAAAGTAAGTTGTCACGCCTCGAACCATGGCCTAGGCATAACACGACTTTCGGTGTCTGACTGCATATGTCCGAGCGAACCACATGATTTAATGAATCAACATGAGACATATACCGACGCGGAATGTAATTAAGATCACAAAAATCTGAGTAAAACATGAGACATCATAGTAATACTGAAAATACTGTTTAAACCTTAAATGCAGAAATAGTCTGAAAACATGGGAAGTACGAAGCTTGGCTATACGACTTTGAACATCTGACATGACCTGCTAGACTGGTCTACTAAACCTCTAAACATGAATTTGGATATTGAACTGTTTACTGGGAAATGACCCCCGATATACTCTTACTGACATGACATATATATAAAATAAAGACAACCTCCCCCAATGAAGTAAGGCTCACCAATAGCTGATACGATGAGAATCTTAGCGAGCAGATTCGTCGTGCTGTAAATCAATGCACGCATCGTGAAATGCAGGCTCCGGATAAAAGAGACGTTAATACATTTGAATTGTACTGGTATGTAAAGCAGCTGAATGAAAGAATGGTAATTGGGGTGCTCGAGGAATGGGCAGCCCAAATCAATACATAAGTACATGAAATAATGTGAAACTTAAAACTATAACTGAACATGAAAATAGCTGACCTAAACACATGATAACATGATAAATAGTTTGAATGGGAGAACTTTAGTATAACCGATATGTAACCACCACATGAGCACCTGGCTTCTGATATCTTCCCGATCATCTAAGCCATCTCGTACCTTATCGGGGTACATCGTAACATCCCGTAATTTCGGGCGATGGTTTGAGCATTTGGACGTATGCAAGTAGACCCGAGCCTCGGGGAACTTATACTATGTTTATGTATGCTAATAAAGGGATTAGTATATAAAGGGATAAAATCCCGAAATAATTTTGGACGTAACAAGTATGACGACGGGGATCAGAAATAAATTTGGTGTGCGCCAAAGAGGTTATGGACTAGTGTCATATCACACAAATTATGACACTGAGTACATGGAGGTCTTATAAGTTATCAAGGTTTAAGTGAATTGGGGTCACGAAATTAATTGTGTGTGTAATTGATTAATTGTGGGATTAATTTTAGTGGAGGGGACAAAGTTGAGTGGGAGTAATTGACGTGTAGGATTTAAAGGTGATTAAGGCAATATGAGTTAGGATTAGTAGACACGTTATGGGACAAGGTTGCTCGTAGAAGATAAGGGCTATTAACATTAACAGGGGAGGGAGTAAATTGTGATCCAATTACCTAGACCCCTACAACCCCTTTTGCATAAATTGAAAACAGTGCATTTCAGTTTGGTTAGAGAAACGCATGAAGCATTTCTTGATTTGGAAAGAATCATTTCGTTCCTACTATTAAAGGAAATGAAGGCCAAGCAAAATCCTATACTAAGCACTCAATATAACTCATATGATGCCCCTTTGTTGCACGACGAATTAGAGCAAAAAAATTAGAGAAAGCTTGCTTAGTAATATTAAGTATAAAACAGGGTATACACAACAACGTTTTACTCTACTCTTAAGCTTGATTTCAAGGTATGTTAAGACAAATTATTTCTTTCTTTTGGCATGTTTCATGTAATGAAATATAACTGTGATATTGTTCCATAAATTACTCTACTCTTAGTAGTTAAGAATGATCATGTTATTGATTTCTATGTTAAAAGCATGTCTAAATATGTTCCTAAGTCCTTATTGAGGCATACGAAAAAGATGTTGATATTCACAGTGTTAGCCGAAGGGGGCAAGGACATTGTCATCCGATAAATTCGAAAAATGTTTTTATTATCATTCATGCATCACATTCATGTACATACCTTGACCTCAAAGGAGTTATATACTCTACTATATGTATGCATTATATATATGTATGAGGAATGGGAAAAGGGAAAGGCGTTATATACGCACACCACCTGCAGCTAGTACAAATTATCACAAAAGAGCCCGAAGATGCCAATATTGATGCCCTTGTGTGGCCAATATAACCTGATGCCCACAGAGGCGGTTATAGTAAGGAAGATGCCCTTGTGGGACCAATATTTATATGTATACCGCATTTGCATTGTGCATAACATTTAGGCATATGTATTAGGGCCCTTAGAGGCATTTACTGCTGGTCGGTTGTTTCTGTTTCAGTTATTGTTATATCTCTGTTATGCTATTACTCATGCCTGACATACTCAGGACATCATTCGTACTGACGTCCCTTTTGTCGGGGACGTTGCATTTCATGCCCGCAGGTTCAGTTAAAGAGGATGACGGTTCACGCTAGTAGGTTGCTGGTTCAGCTGATGTTGGAGCACTCTATTTGTTTCAGAGTCGCAGTCTGGTCGTGGTACAATATTTTTGCATACGTATATGGATATGGCGGGGTCTTGTTCCGTCCTTGTGATGTTGTGTATTCTTTAGAAGTTTGTAGGTATCAAGTCAAATGGCCAAACACCTATTTAAATTCGTGTCAAGTCAAATGATGTCGTAGGAGACAGAGAGAGTAACAAAGAAAATATAAAAAAGACTCATATATGCCACTCGTCAATAGTTTGGCTCATTGATGTCATCGTCGTTATAAAAATGGCTCATTCATGCCATTTTCCATTAACGCTGGTTACAATACCAGATATCACACGTGACCTCCAATTAGAGGTACACGTCGTTTAATTAGCTCAATTATAAATTTCAAATTAATAAAAAAAACCGACTTATACACCCGACCCACCCATAACTATAATCTAGTTGGAGGCCACGTGTCATATCTGATATTATAAAATTGACGTTAATGACAAATGACATGAATGAGCCATTTCGGTAACGGTGATGATATAAATAAATTAAATTATTAATGAGTGACATAAATGAGCATGATAGTTTAATGACATATTTGATTTTTTTTTTCTCCAAGAAAATATAGGCCAACTCCCTCGAGGCCTTGACGGTTATTCCAACAATTCCCTTTCATTTCCGTCTTCTTGTTTTCTCCGCTCTTTTCTACTACACCTCCTCCTTTATATTCTGGATTCACTATTCCTCAATCCCATAAAAAAATCCATCAAAGTTCTCTGTAAATCATCCATGGCTGCCACCTCATTTTCTGCTACAAAACTCTTGCATCAACCTTTGCCTCTACACTCCACTAGATCCACTGACAACAACAACACCCTTTTGGGTAATCATCTTAAAGATAGCTCCTTTTTTCTTGGATCAACCAAGAAACTATGTATGAACAAACCCTTTTCAGTTCCTCAATATCAACGAAGATCTAAAGGTGTTTTCGCTGTTTCCGAGGTTGTCAAGGACAAGAAGAAGCTCAACAATCTGGTACTTGCATTTCCCTAATTTTCATCGAAATTTATGTCTGTTTTTGGTGTCACTAGCTCATTTTTCAATTGGGTCGTGCTTGCTTAAATCATTTGGGTGTTCCTGAAGTAGCTTTCTGTGTTGATTTAGTGCTTATATTTTGTCAAAATTTGTCTATCGGAAACAGCTCCTCTACCTCCCGAGGTAGGGGTAAAGTCTACGTATTGATCCCTAGTCCTCCAAGTAACTAATGCTAATATATTAAGTGGGGATTGATCCTTAGTCCTCTAAGTAACTAACGCAACCTTCAACCAATGCACCATTTAGCCTTATTGTAGTATGCGTTCTAGCAGTTAATATTATACCAATTTTAGAAAATATATACGTAAAATAATGAGTTTTACGGGGAGACCAACCACATGCCTCAAATTTTGTACACAAATTCGCTCCTGGTACACTCTACCCTCCCCAGACCTCACTTTTGTCGAAATTTGTAGTATAATTTACCAAAAGAATGACGATTTAGTATTTAAATTTTGGTATGAATTCGGATATGGATGTATTCTTGCATTTTCCTAAATTTTCATCGCAATTGATGTTTGTTTTGGTCTTATGAGCTCATTTTTTCTATTGGGTCATGCTTGTTTGATTCATTGGTTTTTTTTAAGTGGATTTCTGTTGATTTAATGCTTATATTTTGTTGAAATTTCTTGTATATTACAAAAAGAATGATGATTTAGCATTTTAATTTTGGTGTGAATTTGGGTATGGATGTATTAGTCTTTCAGATATAAAATTGACATACCTTGAAACCGTAAGATTGCAAGCATTTACTTTTTTGGTGTGAATTCGGATATTGATTAGTTATTATTTCTAAAACAAGATTTTCATATTTAGCAACTCAGTAAACTAATAGAGAAATAATAAATATGGTCCCTTATGTTTGAGGATAGGTTCAAAATAGTCCCTTAAGTATGAATTCAATAGTTTTGGTCCTTTTAATTTTTCCAAAAATCAACACTTTTAGTCTCCATCAAATATTTAACAATTTATTTTCGTTAGAAAGTCCCATCAAATCCTAAAATATGTAACATAAAAAACTGCACTAGTGTCACGTCCTTAGTCTTTAACTAAGAGCACGTGCGGCACTTGAGAACTCGCTCACGTTCTTGCACAACTTGCTCACGATCTTGCTATGCCAAGTCAGTCTAGATTAGGACACTCAAGATAGCTAAGGAAATGATAAATAAGGATGACGAGAAATTTGCTAAAGAAAGCTTTTGTATTAGAGTGAACTTGTTAATTTTGCTTGATGGTTTTACGAATGAATGCCCCTCTATTTATACTACTCACCTAGGGACTAGTATGTAAATAATAATTATTGTACAAGTCCCTACATATTTACAAATAAGCCCCTATTCTAGAAGTCTCTACACAACTAGAGTATTCTAAGGACTTTCCATGCAAATCCATGAAATTCTAGGGTCTTCCAAGAAAGTTTTCCCAAGGAAGCTCTCCATGGTTCTAGAATCTTCCGACATATGCTAGCATTTTTCCTATGCAAGCATCCACATGGATAAAATATGTGCCAAGTTGCACTTATGTGGCATGATGATGTGGTGGGTCATCACACTAGGCTCTAAAAAGATATAAAAATAATGGAAATTACACATCAAAAAGCTGCATCAGACTATAGAAATAAATCAAAATAGCAGAAACAACAAAAATTGTACCTCTAAATGTGTACAACAACAACATACCCAGTGAAATCCCACAACATGGGGTCTAGGAAGGGTAGAGTGTGCGCAGACCTTACCCCTACCAAGGTAGGAAGGCTATTTCCGAAAGACCTTTGAGCATAAAAAGAGCTCTCAGATAAGGACAAAAAATTCAAAGCATAATGAAAATAGAAATAACGAAAGCGACCAAGCCATGATAAAGCCGTTTGAAAAAGGGACAGTAGCTACCACAGATAAAATAGGATAATCAAAGTACAAGAAATACCAGATAGTAGCAGAAATCAAAGCACACGAAACTATAGAGAAATACTGCATCTACTAATATGAAAGGATAAGCGAGACTACCTACTATCCTTTTATCCTAATTTGAGTCTTCCATAACTCCTATCTAAGGTCATGTTCTCGATAAGCTGTAACTGTGCTATGTCCTATCTAATCATCTCTCTCCAATACTTCTTCTGTCTACCCCTACCTCTTCTGTAACCGTCCGTAGCCAATCTCTCACACCTCCATACTGGGGCATCTGTGTCTCTCCTCTTTACATGCCCAAACCATCTTAGTCTCGCTTCTCGCATCTTGTCCTCCATCGAGGCCACTCCCACCTTGTTCCAGATAGCCTCATTCCTAATCCTGTTTCTCCTCGTGTGCCCACACATCCATCCCAACATTCTTATCTCCGCAACTTTCATTTTTTAAACGTGAGAGATCTTAATTGGCCAACACTCTACTCTATACAACATAGTCGATCTCACCATCACTTTGTAGAAATTACCCTTAAGTTTTCGTGACACCTTCTTATCATATAACACTCCGAAAGCGAGCCTCCATTTCATCCATCCTACACCAATACGATGTATGACATCATCGTCTATCTACTATTTTTCTTTCGGATGCCGGGGTACCAAGCCTCACTTACACGTCAGTCTCATGAGGGGCGTCACTGAACTTGCACTCCATGTACTATGTCTTGGTCCTACACAACTTGAACTCTTTAGACTCCAGAGTTTGTCTCCAGCCCTCCAGCTTAGCGTTAGCTTCGCTACGAGTCTCATCGATCAGGATTATGTCATCCGCGAAAAGCATATACCATGGTACCTCCCTTTGAGTTTGCCGCGTCAATCCATTCATCAATAAGACAAATAGAAACGGACTAAGAGTTGATCCTTGATGCAACCCCATCACAACTGGAGAGTGCTTCGAGTCTCCTACTGTCCTTACCCTTACCCTGGTCTTGACTCAATCATACATGTCCTTGATCGCCCTAATGTACGCCACATGTACACCTCTATCCTCCAAGCATCTCCGTAGGACCTCCTTTAGAACTTTTTCGTAAGCCTTTTCTTGGTCGATAAATACCATGTGTAAGTCTTTTCCTGTATTGCTCCACCAGCCTCCTTACAAGTGTCCTTACAAGATGGATGACTTCTGTAGTTGAGCGCCCCGGCATGAATCCGAACTGGTTTTCTGAAATAGACACGCCTCTACTCACCCTCATCTCTACCACCCTTTCCCACACTTTCATAGTATGGCTTAGCAGCTTGATACCTCTATAGTTATTGCAACTCTGGATATCACCCTTGTTCTTGTACAAAGTAATCATTACGCTCAACCTCCATTCTTCGGGCATCCTCGCCGTCTTAAAGATGACATTAAACAACCTAGTCAACCACTCCAAACCTGCCGTGCCTGCACTCTTCCAAAATTTTCCCTGAATCTTGTCAGACCCGATCGCTCTTCCCCTGGCATCCTACGAACAACACCCTTAACCTCCTCAATCTTAATACTCCTACAATACCCAAAATCGCGATGCCTCTCGGAATGCTCCAAATCTCCCAACACAATGTCTCTGTCCCCTTTTTCGTTCAAAAGTTTATGAAAGTATGACTGCCATCTCCGTCTAATGAGAACGTCCACCCATACTTTGCCATCCTATCTCTAAATGTGTGTTTCCGCTAATATTTTTAATTCATAGTTGCCGTCAAATCTAACTAATAGAGTTCGGTAAATATTTGACTGAGACAAAGTGTGAACTTTTGGCAAACTTACAACAATAACAACATACCCAGTGTAATACCACAAGTGAGGTAAGATGTATGCTGACCTTTACCCCTACCTTTGCAAACTTAAAGGATCAAAACTTTTCAGTCCATATTTAATGGATTAGATTGAACTACCGTCAAACATAAGGGACCATTTTTGTCATTTTCTCCAAACTAATACACAAATTTTTGTAATAAAAAGTATTTAAAAATGTTCCAAATATTGTAGTCGAAGAAAAGTTGTAAAACGCTCTAAAAGTAGTAACAACGTCATATAAAATCGGACTGAGAATAGTTAATTTTTTGTTATTTGTTTGGGTAAATTGACTTCACTGAGAATAATTCTAGTTTTAATTCAATTTTTGTGCGTGTTGTCTATCTAGTTAATTACCAAAGAGGAAGGATTGGTGTTGTATGAGGACATGGTACTGGGAAGAGCCTTCGAGGACATGTGTGCCCAAATGTATTACAGGGGAAAAATGTTTGGTTTTGTGCATTTGTACAACGGCCAAGAAGCAGTCTCCACTGGATTCATTAAGCTATTGAAGAAGGAGGATTCTGTGGTTAGCACTTATCGTGATCACGTCCATGCATTAAGCAAAGGGGTTCCAGCTCGTCAAGTGATGAGTGAGCTCTTTGGTAAGACCACCGGCTGTTGTAGAGGCCAAGGTGGGTCCATGCATATGTTCTCTAAAGAGCACAACGTTCTTGGTGGTTTTGCTTTCATTGGTGAAGGTATTCCCGTGGCAACAGGTGCTGCCTTCACTAGTAAGTATAGAAGGGAGGTCTTGAAAGAGGCTGATTGTGATCATGTAACTATGGCTTTCTTTGGTGATGGAACTTGCAACAATGGCCAGTTTTTTGAGTGTTTGAACATGGCCGCACTGTGGAAATTGCCTATTATCTTTGTTGTTGAGAATAATCTGTGGGCAATTGGCATGTCTCACTTGAGGGCTACTTCTGATCCTGAAATTTGGAAGAAAGGTCCCGCCTTCGGGATGCCTGGGTTCCACGTTGACGGAATGGATGTGTTGAAGGTGAGGGAAGTAGCAAAGGAAGCTGTTGCTAGAGCTCGGAGGGGCGACGGTCCCACTCTGGTTGAGTGTGAAACTTACCGGTTTAGAGGACACTCTTTGGCCGATCCAGATGAGCTTCGTGACCCTGGTGAGAATTCCAACCCCCTTTTGTTTATCTGTATAATTATTTAGGGTTAATAGCACCTTTGGTCCTTCAGTTATTGGTAAATTCTAATTTTAATCCTTAAAATATCTAACTAATCACATTTAACCTTCAATTACTAGAAATGTGCACTTTTGCTTCCCTAATACAGTCAGCTTTATTTACTTCTGTTTATCTGTATAATTATCTAATTCTCTCTATTTTACTTATTTTATATTTCCTAATCCAGTCAGCTTTGTTTCTAATTTTTAGTAATGCAGCTACTAATATTAGTAGTACCAGACTCTGGCTTTAGCATACGTTTTCAACTTGTTGGATGTGCCAACTAGGGGTAGCAAAATTAGCCCATGAAAACAAGACCCTCCCAACCTACTCAAGTTTGGGTGGGTCAAGCTCATTTTAGCCCAACCCATTTCAACCCATCTAAAAGTTAGGCGGATATGTAGTGCAAATTAACCTATAGAAACCTTGTCAATATATTTTTTTTTTAAAATATTTCTTTATTTGATACGTTATATATAATCATATTAAAGGAAAAAATATAGTTTTTCTAGGTACTTAGAAAGTTCTAAAAAAAACAAATAAAGAAATTAAAACATTGCAAGTATTGGGCGGGTTGGGTTATGACATGCTTTTTATCCCAACCCATTTCAGTACAAATAATTGTTTATTAACTCAGTCCATTTTAACCCGCCCAAATTCAGCCCAACCTGCCCATTTGACACTCCTAGTGCCAACCTTTACATACTATATTGACTATACTAGATTGAGCTTTCTTAGAATATTAGTATATGTCAAAAATCATTGAGAACTTAATATCTCGGTCATAAAAGTACCATGTCGGTCCTTGTTTGTTACAGTGTATTAGGTTTGTTTCAGCTTAAGAAAAACGTTTTCCAAAACAGGTTTGAAAAATACTAGAGTAAAAAGGCTATGATGAAAATCTCAAAGAAAAGAAAAATATTGACTACAAAAATAGTAAAGGTAACCAAAGTAAAATAACAACAATAGTAATAAAATTGGATAATAATAATATTGGTAAGGAGAAGAGGGAATATGTTATGAGCCAATGATTTCATTTATTTGACCTTAATATGTTCGTATTGGCAGCTGAAAAGAACCATTATGCTGCACGAGATCCTATCAGTGCCTTGAAGAAGTATATGTTTGAGAACAATCTGACCAGTGAAGCGGAGTTGAAGGCGATTGATAATAAGATTGATGAACTTGTTGAAGAAGCTGTTGAGTTTGCAGATGCAAGCCCGCATCCTGTTCGTAGCCAGCTGCTAGAGAACGTGTTTGCTGATCCAAAAGGCTTTGGAATTGGACCCGATGGAAGGTACAGATGCGAGGATCCCAAGTTCACAGAAGGCACTGCTCATGTCTAGGTCTCAGGTTTCCATTTACTGAGTTAGTGATTACCAATCGCACTTCTATAGAAAGATTTGGTACAAAGGTTCTTAATTATTTCAATTTAGGTAAGGGTTTTGTCTTCGTTTTTACTTTTCACATTGTTGTTTTCAAGTTGTACTATATCATGAACAACAAAATCTGGAAGGCTTTGCTTTCCTCTTTTGCACTTTCATTGCTTGTTAATATCTAGTGTCCTGGCATTCTGTCTTGACCCATTTTGTTTAGTTTCTTCCGGCTTCTTTATTTGCTCGAAACTTGTTCGAATTGAAGTTGATCGATTTAAAACACACCATCTCTTATTTGGGAAAACCAAATGTTATGGTTATAATAATCTTTGCTGTTTGATACCACTGTTTTTAAGGCTTGGTTAATATTGTTTACATTGAAGAAATAGGAGATAGTACTATAGCAAAAGTGTCATCTGATACTAAACCTCGCACCTCGATTATTTCTCCGAATATCTGCTGCCTCCCACCAGCTATATCTAACCCATAGGGTGCTTGTTCCGCCGCGTCAGGATGGTTAAAAGGTATGTTTCTATAGATCTGCAAACATTCCTGTTTTTTATTCACGTATCTGTAAGTCCCTACTCTCAAGGTCCAATTTTCGGTTATATTCTTTTTTGAGCTACCAAAAAATTCTGCCCACCAAGATGGGAAAAAGATCACCTAAGGAGAGAGAAATATTAATTAACTATAACTAAGTGAGAGAACTCCATTTGCAAAATATATCATGTATCAATTGGTTTGATGTTTGCCACTAAAATCGCTCTCTTATACGATGTCTGTTTTCTTTTGTTTACTTTTAAATTTTTTGTTTTCATTTGACGAATATATTTAAGTTACAATAATGTTTTTGCTTAGAAATGAGGATTTACCTTTCAGCTTTACTTGGGGGAAATAACCTACATATACGTCCAACACATGTAGTTTGCAGCTAATGTAGCCCACTGTATCATCGGTGTATAAATAATGTATATATACGATCCACACATCTAGTTTGTAACTGTAAACATGTAAATATAGGAAATAATATATTCCCTACCCATAATTAGAATATTTTCATATATTGTGTAAATATAATTATGGTAAGACTAGAATTCCTCTTTTGTATAGGCTTAGGATTCCTATTGTATAAGGGATGAATATTGTACTCTATATATACCTTGATATTAATGAAAGACTCCTCAAGGGAGATTAATATCATCATACATGATATCAAGAGCCAAATAAACAAAACCCTAAAAACCTTTCTCTTCCACAGCCGCCGGCTGCCTCTCCCACGCCGCGGCCCTCCCGAATTTTCTCCTTGTTTTTCGGGTTTTGTTCTTCCTTTCTTCTCTTCTCTAAATGGCTATCCATGATTCTTCCACACTTTCTGACGCCTCTACCTCCACAAATCCCACCACAAAGTCATCACCACCGTTTCATCCCGCCCTTACTGTTTCCAACATCAAGAACTATATTCTCATTATTCTTGATCAAGAAAACAACCAGTATTCTCCCTGAGTTGAACTTTTTCGCAATCATGCATGTCTCTATAACGTGCTTGACCATATTGATGACACTATTCCGCGCCCTACGGAGGTTGATGATTCTATCTGGCATCGTCTCGACGCCGGCGTCAAACAATAGATATATGGTAGTATCTCTCAGGATTTGCTCCTTATTATCATGAAATCTGACTCCACAGCCCTTGACTTGTGGAATTGTTTGGAGGAAATTTTTCAGGACAACAAGCACACTCGTGCCGTGTATTTGGAAGAACAAGTTCAACAAAACACGTCTTGAAAACTTCTCCAATGTCTCCGAGTACCGCAAGCGGCTTAAACTTCTAGCGGATCAACTCTCCAACATCGGCACGCCTGTCACTGACGATAAAATGGTGCTACAAATGATTTCTGGCCTTACTAAGGGCGAATATGATACTTTGGCCACCATTATTCAACAGGCAGATCCGCTACTGAGATTTAACAAAGCTCGCTCACAATTGTTGCTCGAAGAAACCCGTCGTGCTAAGCAGGATGAGCACGCCCAACAGGTGTTAGCTGTCGACACGCAACCCCAAGATCAGACGCCACCGGACAACTCCCAACAGCGACAGGGCCGCGACGGCAAGGGTGGAAAAGGCCGCGGCGGTAGAGGAGGTCGTGGTCGTGGCAAAGGTCGCGGTCAACAGAACCAACAGCAGCAACAGCAACAGAGATCGCAGAACAACTGGGCCGCGGCGCCTCAGCAGTTCGTCTACAGCGCCGCGGCGCCCAAGTACAGAGTCGCGGCGCCCCAGTACTGAGCCGCGGCGCCCCAGTTCAGAGCCGCGGCGCCAAGTCCATTCCAGTACCAGCAGCCATACAATCCGTATTCTTACCTCGGTTTGTTAGGCCCCGCTCCAGCCCCACAGCAGGTCCACTTTATGCAAGGTCAGGTCCCGCAGCCCTCCTCCGGCATGACACCCACTGAGTTGGGTCAGGCGTTCAAAGACCCTATCTCATGCAACGACGACAATACTTGGTACATGGACTCAGGCGCCACATCTCACGTCACCCAGTCTGCAGGTACTATTCCTAAACTGTTTTGTTTAAACATCCTCAATATGTTACAATTGGTAGTGGACAATGTATTCCAGTTAAGGGTTATGGTACCTCATATACACAACCTCCTATATGCCCCACACATGATTAAGTACCTCATATCTGTCCGCCAATTTACTCGTAATAACTCTGTCTCTGTGGATTTTAACCCTTTTGGTTTTACTGTAAATGATATTCATACGGGAACACCTCTTACGAGATGCAATAGCACGGGAGATCTCTATCCATTCACTTCCACCTCCGCTGCCAGATCTTGCTCTCCCGTCACTCTAGCGGCTGTTTCTTCTTCAACCTGGCATAATAGGCTTGGTCATCCAGGAGTCCCAGTTTTTAATTTTCTTAGAGGCAACAATTTCATTGCCTGTAATGGAAAACTTGCCCAAAATTGTGTTTCTTGCTCTTTAGGCAAACATATTCGTCTTCCGTTTAAATCATCTACTAGTGTTACATTTGCTCCTTTTGATATCATACATGCCCTATCTTGTGTTGCTTGATGATTTTTCACACTACGTTTGGTTATACCCTCTTAAATTTAAATCGGAAGTGTTTGTCAAATTTCTTGAGTTTCGCAATTTCATTCAAACACAATTTGGAAAAGGCATAAAATCATTTCAGTGCGATAATGGTCGTGAATTCAATAACTCTATGTTTCACCGCTTTTGTACCAATAATGGCATGGTCTTTCGCTTCTCCTGCCCTCACACCTCACCACAAAACGGTAAAGTTGAAAGAATCATCCGCACCATTAACAATATGATTCGCACCCTATTGATTCATGCCTCCCTCCCTCCACCCTTCTGGGTCTATGCTGCTAAAATATCAGAATACACTCTAAATATTCTCCCTACTAGCACTCTTCACAATATGACCCCTACCGAAATCCTCTACCATAGAATCTCATCTTATGATCATCTACGGATTTTTGGTTGTCTGTGCTATCCCAACCTTAGCTCCACCGCCCCTCACAAGCTCGCTCCTAGGTCCACTCCATGTGTCTTTCTAGGATTCCCGCCGAACCATAGGGGCTATCTATGCTATGACTTGTCGACTCGTCAGATCCACATATCTCGTCACGTCACATTCGACGAGACCACATTCCCATTTTCGAAACTTCCAAAATTTCAAAAATAGGACTACTCATTTCTTGACGAGTCTGCCATCTCTCCCCTCATAATCAAACAACTCACATCCTCTGTTCCGTCGTCAGAGTCGCGGCACCCAAACTTTAGAGAAGCCTGTCAACCTTCTAGCGCCGCGACTCTCGATCCAGGAGCTGCGGCGCCTCCGACGGCTTCGCCCCCACTCTCTCCTTATCCGACTTTACCCCCCGTCTCAGACACCACTCCGTCATCCACTGTCCCTACCTATCCAATGGAAACTCGTTCAAAGCATGGAATCTTCAAACCCAAAGTCCATTTCAACTTGTCTGCCCAAACCATCTCTCTACTTCCAAAGAACCCAAAATTGGCCAAACAAGACCCTAATTGGAATGCGACTATGTATGAGGAATTCAATGTTTTAACTAAACAGCACACGTGGGATCTAGTACCTAGACCTGAGGGGGTGAATGTCATTCGTTGTATGTGGCTATTTCGTCACAAGTTCAGAGACAATGGGGATCTTGAGAGGTATAAGGCCCGTCTTGTGGCTAATGGCACAAATCAACAGGAGGGCATTGATTGTGGTGAGACCTTCAGCCCGGTTGTCAAACCGGCTACCATCCGCACAGTTTTGAGCATAGCCATGGGCAAACACTAGCCGATCCATCAGCTTGATGTGAAGAATGCATTCTTACATGGGGATCTGAGAGAGATAGCATGCATCAGCCACCAGGGTTCACCCATCCAACAGTTCCTCACTATGTGTGCCGTCTCCGTAAGTCACTATATGGCCTGAAGCAGGCCCTCCGTGCGTGGTATGATCGCTTTGCCAGGTATATCTTGCAGATTGGGTTTGTATGCAGCAAGAGTGATACATCACTTTTCATTTTTCATCGAGGTAGTAGCACTGCTTACTTATTACTTTACGTGGATGATATTGTTCTTACTGCCTCCTCCGACGGATTGAAAAATGAGATTATTGTCTTGCTCAAGTCCGAATTTGCAATGACTGATTTGGGGAAGTTGAGTTACTTTTTGGGGATATCAGTGACCAGGTCTGTCAATCATATGTTCTTGTGTCAGCGTAAGTATGCAGAAGAGATTGTGTACATGGCTAAGATGACGAACTGCAAAGAGGTACCTACTCCAGTTGATTCCAAATCTAAGCTCAGTGCTATGGATGGTGCTCCAGTCTCTAATCTTACTTTGTATAGGAGCCTTGCAGGTGCACTTCAGTATCTCACATTCACCAGGCCAGACATAGCTTATGTTGTTCAGCAGGTGTGCTTATTCATGCATGCCCCTAGGGAGTCTCATTTCACTGCTCTTAAGCATATCATTCGATACATTAAGGGCACTCTTGATTATGGTTTGCACCTATATCCCTTTGCACCAGACAGGTTGCTTTCATATACGGATGCAGACTGGTCAGGGTGTCCGGACACGCGACGCTCTACCTCCGGCTTTTGTATTTTCTTAGGGGATAATCTGATTTCTTGGTCTACCAAGCGACAGGCTACCCTATCTCGCTCCAGTGCCAAGGCTGAGTACAGAGGCGTTGCAAATGTAGTAGCTGAGATTTGTTGGCTCGTAAATTTCTCGTTAGAACTTCAGTGTCCTTTGCGTCAGGCATCTATTGTGTATTGTGATAACATCTCTGCCATCTATCTTTCTCATAATCCGGTTCAACATCAGCGAACCAAGCATATTGAGATAGACCTACACTTCGTTCGTGAGAAAGTTGCGTTGGCCATGTCCGAGTGTTACATGTTCCATCATCCTATCGTATGCGTACATATTTACCAAAGGACTTCCCGAGACGTTATTTCTTGACTTCGAGCCAGTCTCAGCGTCCGGCCTCCTCCCGCTCCGACTGAGGGGGTGTGTAAACATGTAAATATAGGAAACAATATATTCCCTACCCATAATTAGAATATTTCCATATATTGTGTAAATATAATTATGGTAAGATTAGGATTCCTCTTTTGTATAGGCTTAGGATTCCTATTGTATAAGGGATGAATATTGTACTCTATATATACCTTGATATTAATGAAAGACTCCTCAAGAAAGATTAATATCATCATACAGTAACTAATATAGCCCAATATATTATTGGTGTATAGATAACGTATCTGTGTTATATAGCTATATATAAACATTATATATACTCTCTATATATAATGTGTACCATAGAACCTCTTTGTCATATTTAAAATATGTATAACATGAGGTTAAAAAATGTATATACACAATTATACATTAGATATACATCTATCTACACTACTAAAATTTTTGCCAGCGCGGTCATTATTAGAAATCACAAAAATTCCCAAGCTTGTGATAGATAAAACCCCTATAATTTAATAGATACTTGATGGTTAGTAATATCCTATGCTAATCATATTAGCAAAAATCATGCACAGTTATTGAATCTGTTGAGAATATAATCAAATATTAAAAGTGTGTTCTATCTAACAGCTTAAACTTTTAGATCAGATGGTCACACACTTCAATATGGTATCAAAGCAGGTAAAAGGTCCTGGGATCGAACTTCACCGTCACTCATTCTCAAAAAGAATTTTCACGTGCTTGGACCATGAAAAAAAATCAGGTCAGCACGTGAGGGGGCGTGTTGAGAATATAATCAATTATTAAAAGTGTGTTCTATCTAACAGCTTAAGCTTTTAAATCAGATGGTTACACACTTCAATAGAATCAATAGCCAATAAAGAGTACAAGATAAAAAGGAAAATCAGCCGGTGCAATAAAAACGTAGAATAGAAGCAAACTTATTCCAAGATAAATTTGATTAACAGTATTTTGCCAATGTCATAACCTTCTGGGGTGAATGCAACACACCATTTCTTCGCACTTTCTAAAATACTTCTAGCCTGCATAAGTAGATTAATGGATAAAGGGCTGGAAGAGGATGTAAGTAAAGAGTTCAGCTAATTCAAGTGAAATAAAACGCATATCTGATAATATAACAGTGGCTACATATTCCTAATACAAGCTTACTATTCGAAATAAATTTCATTCAAATTGTCATCCTACATTACACATTAATACAATAATTTCAATTGCCAAGTTGATCATATACATAGGGAGAATTTGAAACAAATCTTCTGATTAAGATTGTTCATTATTTATACGATTAGACTTTTTCTATGTATCTCTTTTGACAAATTTCCGCAAACAAAATTCATTAGAAAGCAGGGACATGACAAATTAATATTACTTACTAAACAGAATAACAACAGCAACAACATACCTAGTGCAATCCTAAAAGTTTGCGAGAAGAAACTGATTATGTCCTCCTTTTCTTCTCCATCTTGATATCCAAATCCATCACCAAAAGCTTATATCGGGGTGTAGGATACTCCCTCGGAATAACCTTGCAGTCTTTACAAAGACCGTTGTCAACCTTCTTAAGAAGCAAAAAGTCTATCTGAGTCTTAGCCACCGAACTACGGAAAGTCACCAAGTGCTCCTCCTTCTTCAGGAACCTCGAATTGGCTATCACCATCCAAGAAGCTCTTGCGAATTCCAAAAGTGATTGGTGGGTGGTATACCTCCCACCACCTCGTCTAAATCCTCCCAAAAGCTCCTCTTCTCCTTCTCGTCCAAGCCCGCCCGCGGCGTGTAAGCACTAATAATGTTCATAGTGAACCCTCCAACTACCAACTTAATCGCCATCATCATGTCATTGACCCTCCTAACCTCTACCACATGATCCCTTAGCTCGTTGTCTACTAAAATGTCTACCCCATTCCTATACCTCGACCTATCCGAAAACCATAACTTATACCCGTCCACATCCTTAGCCTTAGGTCCTACCCATTTGGTCTCCTAGATACGGGCTATATTAATCCTCCTCTTCTTAAGAATCTTAACTAGATCTATAGACTTCCCCGTTAAAGTCTCAATGTTCTAAGACCCTATTATAAGCCTAGCATCTCCCTTACCCCACTTACCCCCCTAACCCTCGCCCCCGTCCCCGATCGAAAACGTGACCCTAGTATACCATCATTCACCAAAGCCACTAGAGCAAAAAAATACTACTCAAAGGTTAGCGCTAACACACACGGGAACCAATACTAAAGTACAAGTTAGCAATAATCTAGAGGTAAGTCAGGCTACTACAGACTAGAATGATAAAACAAAGGACAAGAAGAATAATGCAAGAATGTAAAGTCAAGATTCAATAACACGCAACACACAAAAATTTTAACTACAAGGATACAACAACAACATACCCAGTGAAATCCTACAAAGTGGGGTCTCGGGAGGTAGAGTGTACGCAGACCTTACCTCTACCTTGGTAGGTAGAGCGGATGTTTTCGGGAGATCCTTGGCTCAAGACAACGCATAATCACACGCAAATCAATAGGAACGGTCAGACCCAGACAATAAATTAAAGCAATATGAACATGCTAATGACAAAATCGAATACACCATGGTAGCGCATTTTGACAAAATGAAGCAATAGCTAACGCAAATAATTAAGATAAACAAAGTACATTAAATAACACATATCAACAGAAATCAAACTACAAGGGACTACAACACAATGCTGCTCCTATGAGTGTGATAAGCTAATCGGGCCTACGGTAATAGCAATGTAAGTATCATTTTGTAAGCATAAGTAGGACTACGCTCGACTACCTACTACCCTAATCCGTGTCCTCCACAACCTACTATCTAAGGTCATGTCCTCAGTAAGTTGCACCTACATCATATCCCGTCTAATCACCTCTCCCCAATACTTCTTCGGCCTCCCTTTACCCTCATGAACCCGTCCATAGCCAACCTCTCATACCTCCGCACTGAGGCATCTGTGTCACTCCTCTGCACATACATAAACCATCTCAACCTCGCTTCCCGCATCTTATCCTCCACCGAGGCCACTCCCACTCTTTTCCGGATATCATCATTTCTAATCATATCTCTCCTTATATGCCCATACATCCATCTCAGCATCATCATCTTCTCCGCAACTTTCATCTTTTGGATGTGCGAAGTCTTGACTGGCCAACACTCCGTCCCATACAACATAGTCGGTCTAACCACCATCCTATAGAACTTGCCTTTAAGTTTTGGTGGCAAATTTTTGTGGCACAAGAAATTTAACTACAAGGATAAGAACAAATATTAAGTATGGGCAACTGGAGGTACCAACTCCAGGCTGATAGAACCTGTTCACACTCCGAAAAATACTGTTCACTGTCTAAAATCACTATTTCCGAGAGAAGCACCATGGATTTTGATCGGAAATTGCTTGTCAATGTCGGAGATGAAAGACGAACCTCGATCTATCCTTCCACGCTCTTGCACGCGCAACCGGAGAAATTCTGTCGTAAAGCTTATCACCGACGCGTGTACTTCAAACACGTGGAATCCGGCCACCGGATTCTGGGTTTATAAATAGGTACCGATCGGAGTATTTTCAGTGCTCCGGCTTCGACGAAGTCTGATCGGAAAATTAGAAATTATATTTCACCGGCTAGTGTACGGTGGAAGGTTAACCGGTGAGATCTGTAAAATGTGAATAGTAGAAATATCTAGGATGGTGGGATGCACAATTGAAGATGAATTTTAAGAGATCTGGATTAAAAATGAAATACAACAACTATTAAGTGAGAGATCTGAACTAAAGATGACTGGTGAGAGATCTGGACAAAAAATAACTCAATATTTTCGATATGAAGTATAGATACATATATGAAAAATTACTAAAAATTGCAAAAAAAAAAAAAAAAAAAAGCTAAAGGAGAAGAGGTAAGAACCTAAATTGGACCAGTGAAATATAAATCCTGATTGGACTTTTTCGTAATAATACACATGATTGTTAAAATCCTGAAACGGCTCTGAGTCAATAAGGAGTTTGTGCATAAAAAAGAATATCTCATAATCATAGTGGAGGCATTCTCATAAGTTTGTAATCTCTCAACTTAATACAGAAAATGATAAGGCCTTTCTATTATTTCTTGATATTGTCCATGAGATAAGCTAACATGGAAATGAAAAACGGTCAAAGAAGATGGCCATCATAATTTATTTGCTCAAAGGGGCTGCAATTTACTCCAGTTATTTATTGGAAGTTGTTAGGAGTATTATATTAATGATCATTTGTTTAGGATTAGTTCATTTTGTTCTATCTTTGTTTTATGACTTTTCATTATTTGACTGAAAACTTCTGTAGTTAAAGGGTGATGAATTAGTGATAAATTGTAGAAAAGCAACATAGTCTAAAACTCTGTATATGTCTCTCGAAGATAGATAAAAGTCGGTAATAAAATAGGAGTATCCAAGGGTAAACTGGAAGGAAGCATTTTCGCCCCGAACATTGAAAGACCGACAACTCAGACTCAGCCACGAAGTACTAAACTGGTGGAAAGCATTGTATCTGCATCCAAAAAGAATGCATCAAGTGTAGCATGAGTACACAATGTACCCCCGTAGGCATTATAGGCCGACAACGATGAAAGATACATAAATAGAGATAAATATCAAGTTAACACTCAAGTAATCCTATGCTAAGCAGTCTGAATAATCAATTAAGTCACCTTGTCCATATAAAATATTAATGAATCAATTATGCTCCTTGTTCACAAGAGTTCAATAATCATATAAAATCACCTCATTCACGAAGGAGTTCCATATCCAAGAATCCGAGTATTATAAGATCAATTAGCAAGTCCTTTATCAAGTAAACCTCCAGGTTTCATTAATCATTCCAAACCACTTTACATATCAACAAGTAATCAATGTAATAATGTATCAATAATATGAATGCAATGCAAATGCCAGATACCTTTCATTTCCAGTATATAAGCGTTCAAATTCTATGAATTGCACACTCATGGGGGACCTGCGCCGTCCATATACTCATCCAAAATTTCTCAACGGATCCCAACCCTTGCTTTCAGAACGTCATTAATATATAATCCATGTAAATCAGGATATCATATCAAAGTATTGTGATGAATAAACATAGCAATAGCAAATATGGTGATGAGCCCACATAATGGCGATAAGCCCAAACAACAACAGTCGGAATCAGCTTAAGGCTTATTCCCCAAATCATCATCATCACAGTTCAACACTGGTACCCACCTAAGCTTTCATCACAACCGCTAAGGCGGGACCCCAAACACGCCTAATACACCTCAATATTTATAACTACTACGTACTTCTATTGAAGTCTACAAAGGATAAACCGTAGCCTACGCCAAAACCGAGCAGGAGCCATGAGAAATCAACCCTCAATGATGGCCTTGCCCTTTCAGAGTGCCTCGTAGTAATTGTAGTCTAATATACATAGATTATACGTTAATTGTTAAGCTAATTCACATATAGAGACTTAGTCCTTAAACAAACCAAAAGACATCGAAAATCAACCCCGGGCCCACGGTGTCAAAATTCGAACTTTACTAGTCACAAAGCATAAAAGAAACTCCGCATTACCGCAAGGGCAGAACCTTACAATTACTTAGGGCCGGCATCTGCGAGCCAACCTCCGTAGAGGAAGACACGCAGAGGCGGCCTACCAACCGTTGGTGTAGACACTAGACACCAGCAATAATAAGACTACTCAAAACATCCACCAAACACCCAAAACGCTCCCAGAACCCCCCAAAATACTAACCAAACATGCTACCCCAAGGTAAACAATGCTCTAAATTCGCTCGCGTCCTCGGATTTCTCATATGCCTGAACTAAGACATACTTTTCTAAAGACAACAACAACAATAACATACCAAGTGAAATCCCACAACGTGGGGTCTAGGAAGGTAGAATGTACACATAGCTTACCTCTACCTTGGTAGGTAGAGCGGTTGTTTCCGAGAGACCTTCAGCTCAGGACAAGCAAAGCAAAAAGTAGTCAGACCCAGTCAAAAACTTAAAGCAGTAAGCAGTAAGAAAATGCTGATAGCAAACGCGAATACGCCATGATATCGCATCCTAAAAGAGAAGCAGTAACTAACGTAGATAAATGAGATAAACCAAGTACATTAAAGAATGCATAGCAGAAGAAATAAAACTAGAGAAGACTATAAATCAATACTACGCCTATTCGTATGATATGCTAAGCATGCCTACAGTAATAACACCACAACAACCAGTTTGTAAGTGTAAGTAGGACTATGCTCGACTACCTACTACCCTAATATGTGTCCTCCACAACCCCCTATCTAAGGTCATGTCCTTAGAAAGTTGCGCCTGCTCCATATCCCGTCTAATCACCTCTCCCAAATATTTCTTCGGCCTACCTCTACCCCTCCTGAACCCGTTCATAGCCAATCTCTCACACTAGGGAATTTGTGTCTCTCCTCCGCAAATGTCCAAACCATCTCAACCTCGCTTCCCACATCTTATCTTCCCGCGAGGACACTCCCACTCTGCCTCAGATATCATCATTTCTAATCATGTTCCTCTTTGTATGCCCACACATCCATATGAGCATCCTCATCTCCATCACTCTCATCCTTTGGGTGTGCGACGTCTTAACTGGCCAACATTCCGCCCCATACAATATCGTCGGTCTAACCACTACTCTATAAAACTTGCCTTTTAGTTTTTGTGGCACCTTTTTGTCGCACAAGACTCTAGATGCAAGCCTCCATTTCATCCACCCTGCCCCAATACGATGTGTGACATCATCATCAATCTCTCAATTCTCTTGGATGATAGACCCGAGGTACTTGAAGCTTTCTTTCTTTGGAATGACCTAAGCCCCAAGCCTCACCTCCACACTTGTCTCACTGTCGCTCATGTCGGTGAACTTGCACTCCAAATATTCTATCTTGGTCCTACTCAACCTAAACCCTTTAGATTCCAGAGTTTATCTCCAAACCTCCAACTTAGCGTTCACCCAACTGCGAGTGTTATCAATCAGGACTAACATACACTATGACACCTCCCCTTGAATTTGTCGCTTCAGTCCATCCATCACCATGGCAAATAAGAATGGACTAAGAGTTGATCCCTGGTGCAGCCCCATCATCACAGTAAAGTGCTCCGAGTCTCATCCCACTGTCCGTAGCTTGGTTTTGGCTCCATCATACATATCCTTAATCGCCCTAGTATACGCCACATGTACATATTTAGCCTCCAAACATCTCCAAAGAACCTCCATAGGGACTTTATCGTATGCCTTCTCGAGATTGATGAAAACCATATGTAAGTCTTTCTTTTTCTCCTTATACATCTCCACCAACCTCCTAATAAGATGAATGGCTTCTATAGTCGAACGCCCCAGCATGAATTCAAACTGGTTCTCAGAAATAGACACGTCTCTTCTCACCCACATCTCCGTGACCCTTTCCCAACCTTTTATAGTGTGGCTCAGCAGCTTGATACTCATGTAGTTGTTGCAACTCTGGATATCACCTTTGTTATTGTACAAAGGAACCATTGTACTCCACCTCCATTCTTCGGGCATTCTCACCGTCTTAAAAATGATGTTCAATAACTCAGTCAGCCACTCTAAGCCTGCCCTGCCTATGCTCTTCCAAAATTCAACTAGATCTCATCCGGCCCGGTCGCTCGTCCCTCGCGCATCCTGCGAACATCACCCTTAACCTCCTTAATCTTGATGCTTCTACAATACCCAAAGTATCGGTACCTACCAGCTTGCTCCAGATCTCCCAGCACAATATCTCTACTTTTTCGTTCAAGAGTTTATGGAGGTAAGACTGCCACCTCTGCCTAATATGCGTGTCCTCCACCAGTACTTTGTCGTCCTAGTCCTTGATGCATCTCATGTAATCAAAGTCGCGGGCCCTTCTCTCCCTCACCTTGGTTAGTCTGTACAACTTTTTATCCCCTCATTTTTCCTCTAATTCCACGTATATGCGTTCAAAAGCCGTCGTGACCGCCAACTTTGCATCATTCCTCTCTATCTTATACAGTTCCCTATTTGGGGGGGGGGGGGGGAGGCGACCGAGTGGGCTAGGGTATCATGTTTAGAGTTTGACTTCTGATATCATAAATGAGTATGTTCTCTGTCTTTTATTGATTATTGTGTATAATATATATAGTGTCACATAATTATTTACATGACTACAAACTAGGTAACTAATCTTCCTAATTACAATCAAAATATAATTTCATAATATAAAAGATATACAATGATACGGAAATATTCTTGTAATATTTTATCAGAAACAAAATCAACAAGCTTAGTAGAAAATAGGATAACGAATGAAAGTGGACCGCTCCCCAATTTTACATTGCTCACTTTGAGAAGCAGTCAAAAAGATGGCTTTAATTTCTTTGTTGAAACAAGCTTTAATATACTTCCAACAACCTTTCATCATAGAAGAAAAGAAAAATCGACGCCAGAGACAAAATAAAACAGGAGTCTAAAAAAGGAGTCCATTTCAGCCAGGGAAAATTAAAGCGTGTGGACCAAGTTGGAAATGTGATGGAAAGACATTTGCACTTTAAGTATTTTTTACATTGAGTAATTACACAACTTGTGGAAAATTAAAGCCATTTTCTTATATGCTTAGTGAAAAAAAGACTAGTGGAACTCGGACCACTACTATTTAATAGTTGAATTTTGTACCTTGCATATAGGTGTCTTCACGGTTGGGTTAAAAACCGATCCAAATTGATAACCAAATCAAATCGATATTTATTTGGGTTGTGTTGGGTTTAGTTTTAAATTTTTAAAAATTGATAATATTTGATTTTGTTTTGATTTTACTAAAAGTAAATCGAAGAAAAATCAAATTGAACAGACAAATTTCAAACATAATTATTATTATTATTATATATATACAAATTATAAATACTTTTAATAATTTTTATACTTTTTTCATCAAAATTTTATTTATCTCTAATATGCTAATGATCTTTAGCCCATTTCTAAATAGAAATTCATGAATTCAAACTCAATTATTTAAAGAAATAATTATGGGATGCACCTAGATTTTTTTTGTATTTCTTATAAACTTCATTCATTTAATTAGTGTTATAAATTCTAAGACATTTTCTCCATAATCCAAGAAAATTATAGCTGCCACAATAAAAGGGTTATAACAAATTATAAGCTGAAAAAGGATAGAAAATTCTCTCCTAATTGTTGGAAAAAAATGAAAGAAAGAAATACCTTTAATTTTCTTAAAAAGTGAACAACTGACCCAAACCGAACCAAATCGACTACAACCAAACCGGTGGATATGTAATTAATAATTTGAAAATCGACTAGACTGGTTTGGTTTTGGTTTTAACTCAAAATCGACTCAAACCGGCCCATGAATACCCCTACTTGCATATGTTTTGCTTACGTGTTAAAAGTCTTTCATTTTTTATTAAACTTTGTTCCAGTCAAACTGATAATTTAAAATAAAATTAACACATTTTGGAAAAGAAAATAATAGGAGCAGCAAATTAAGGGTGTTTCACTTCACACGATAGCACCTCTTATAATGTGAATAAAGGATTTCGATTACTTTGCTAAAAAGCTTACCTCTTTTCTTGGAAGTTCATTGGTATTTCAATAGATACTCGAGTAAACTGTGGACTAAGGTGGACATGTGATGATGGAATCTTACTGTGGACTAAGGTGGACTTCCAGCTGGTTGATAGATACATCCATTACTATCATACTGAGAAATATTCTGCTTTCTTATCTGTGCAGAAACTCCCTATTTTGATCACACACATAAGAGAGAAAGAGGTGATATGGCTTATGCTGCTATTACTTGTCTTATGAGAACCATACGCCAATCAATGGAACTTACTGGATATAATTTTCAACCGTTATATGAAAAGCTCGAATCTTTGAGAGCTATTCTGGAGAAACCATGGAAAGCAACAGACGATCTCGAGACATTAACAATTGTGGAAGCTGAAATCGCGGAACTAGCATACAAAACAGAAGATATGGTTTGCTCGGAATCAACAAAAAATTATTTAGCAAAAAACAAAATTAGGCTAAGAAGAGATTTTTGGGAACTTCGTTCCTCCTTGAAACAAGAAATAAGGAATATTGATTCGGGGATGAACAAGTGGATGGAAATCCAGACCATAAGCAAAGATCCAGAAGAAGGACACAATTCGACCCACGACAAAAAAAAGCTCTACAACGATCCCGAGAATGTGATGGTTGGCCATGAAAATGCATTCGAGATGATACTCCGTGAACTTGTTAGTAGAGAAAAGAAACGAGAAGTTGTCTCGATTATAGGAATGGGAGGCATAGGGAAGACAACTTTGGCTACAAAGCTCTACAACGATCCATTCATTATGTCTCACTTTGACATTCGTGCAAAAACTACTGTTTCACAAGAGTATTGTGCGAGAAATGTACTCCTGGGCCTTCTTTCTTCTACAAGTGATGAATCTTATGATCAACTAGCAGACCGACTTCAAAAGCATCTTAAAGGCAAGAGATACTTGGTAGTCATTGATGACATATGGACTACAGAAGCTTGGGATGATATAAAACTATGTTTTCCAGACTGTAATCGTGGAAGTCGAATACTCATGACTACTCGGAATATGGAGGTGGCTGAATATGCTGGTTCCGGTAAGCTTTCTTATCACATGCGCCTCATGAATTTTGACGAAAGTTGGAGTTTATTGTACAAAAAAGTCTTTCTAAATGAATGTTTTCCCCCTGAATTTGAGCAACTTGGGAAACAAATTGCATTAAAATGCGGAGGATTGCCTCTAACAATTGTTGTGATTGCTGGACTTCTCTCCAAAATCGGTAAAACATTGGATGAGTGGCAAAGTGTTGCCAAGAATGTAAGTTCAGTGGTAAGCACAGATCTTGAAGCCCAATGCATGAGAGTGTTGGCTTTGAGTTACCATCACTTGCCTTGTCACCTAAAACCGTGCTTTCTGTATTTTGCAATTTTCAAAGAGGATGAACTGATTTCTGTAGATGAACTTGCGGAGTTATGGGCTGGAGAGGGATTTTTGAAGGTAGAAGAGATGGAAAATATAGAAGAGGTGGCAGAAAAATGTCTAAAAGAACTTAAAGATAGAAGTTTAATTTTCATCCATCGTTTGAGATTTGATGGGAAAGTCGAGAGTTATGAGATGCATGATGTGACCCGTGAGCTCTGCTTGAGGGAAGCTCAAAACCTGAATTTTGTGAATATTCTCGGAGGAAAGAGTGATCAAAAGCGATGTGTGCAATCCATGCAGTGTTCCTCTAAGAGTCGGGGTCGGATCAGTATCCATAATAAGAAAGAATTGGTTAGGTGCCGTAATTGTGAGGCTCATTCTATTACTATCATGTTTGCTGGATCCCAATCCTTCATGCCGGGGTTTCCTTTCAAGTTTGTAAGAGTACTAGATCTAGCTTCAGTTAGCTGGCCAACTTTTCCCAGGAAAATACTTTCTTTAATTCACTTGAGATACCTAGCTTTGTGTTTTTATCCTCGCTTAGAGCACAATCTAAGATACAAAGAAGAGGTCCCCTCATCAATAATACACATTCCTCCATCGATATCAAGCCTATGTTATCTGCAAACTTTTATACTTAAGCGTCCATTTTCCTATGGTCGTCAATATCCTTTCATGTTACCGTCAGAAATTTTGACGATGCCGCAATTGAGGCACCTCCGTTTGGACTGGAATTGCTTGCGATATCATGCGCATACAGAGAAAAGTTTAGTCTTAAAAAAATTGCAATGTATCACTGGATTGAATCCAGGGAATTGTACTAGGTCTTTCTTTAGACTATTTCCCAATTTAAAGAAGTTGCGAATACGTGGTGTCAAAGATGACTTTCGTAGTCGCAAGGACCTGTACAATTTTTCCTACTTAGATCAGCTTGAGGAATTGGAATTTGATCTTAGTAATCCATGTTCTGCTAACCGTCCAGAAAGCATTACACCTTCAGGTTTTCCTCTAGAAACTCCGACGGCATTTTCTCCACATGGTTATAATCTCTGCTGTTTGCATGTTTTTCTACCTCTGTTACTTCTACCTCCTCCAGATGCTTTTCCACAAAACCTTAAGAATTTAACTTTAAGAGGAGAATTCTTCTTGCCATGGGAGGATCTGAGCATTGTTGGTAAATTGCCCAAACTCGAGTCCCTTAAACTATCACGTAATCCCTGCAACGGCAATGAGTGGGAAGTAACTGAGGAAGGGTTTCCTCATTTGAAGTTCTTGCAACTGATCTATTTGAATGAAATTCGGTACTGGAGAGCTGGTAGTGATCACTTTCCATGTCTTGAACGACTTCATCTCAAAGAATGCTTAAGTTTGGATTCAATCCCTCAAGATTTTGCAGATATAACCACACTTAAGCTAATTGATATAAGCTACTGTCCAAAATCTGTTGAGAATTCCGCCATGCAGATTCAACAGGACATGCAAGACAACTATGGACGCTCTATTGAGGTCCATATTCATGATTCTTTGTAAGTCGTCTTCTTCCTTGATTTACTTCTTATAATTGTTGCTTCTATTTGTGCTTCCAAATTATATATACTAAGGCTAAGGCTTATTTGGTCAAGAATATTTTTTAAGCCTATCTTCAGTTTAATTAGAGGACTGTTCTACATAATTCGGCACTGGAGAGCTGGTAGTGATCACTTTCCATGTCTTGAACAACTATTTCTTCAATATTGCTGGAATTTGGACTCAATCCCTCAAGATTTTGCAGATATAACCCCACTTACTCTGATTGATATAAACAAGTGTCCAGAATCTGTTGGGAATTCAGCCAAGCAGATTCAACAGGATATTCAAGACAACTATGGAGGCTCTATTGACGTCCATATTCGTGATACTTTGTAAGACATCTTCTACCTTGATTTACTTCTTGTATATTGCTTGTATTTGTGCTTCCAAATTATATACTAAGGCTAAGTCTTGTTTGGTCAATAATATTTTACTTGATTTAATCTATTGAAAAGACTCAAATATGCCATCGAACTATCGGAAATGATTCATTTATGCCACACGTCAATAGTTTGGCTCATTAACGCTAGTTTACAATACCAGATATGACACGTGGTCTCCAATTAGAGGTCCACGTCGTTTAATTAAACCAGCCCAATTTTAAATTCTAGTTGGAGGCCACGTGTCATATATCGGTATTGTAAAGCGACGTTAATGAAAAATAGCATGGATGAGCCATTTCGGTAACGGTGATGGTATAAATGAGCCACATTATTGACGAATGGCATGAATGAGTCATTTCCGATAGTTCGCTAGTATATTTGAGCCTTAAATCTATTTTCAGTTTTATTAGAGGATTGTTCTACAGAATATCGATTTTTAATGCTATCAGTATAATCAGTTATATTTTTAAAAATCTTTTGTATAAATAGAAATAGTTTTCGTAATACAAACTAGATATTTCTAAACTAAGTTTTCATTTTTAAATTTTTTCCTGTGAAAGTTTTGGTCGAATAGTAAAAGTTTGGGTCTTGTAGGTTTGAGGTCATGTGTTCAGCTCTATTAACATTTCATTTTTCACGTTTTGTGGCTGGCTTTTTCTGTAGAGTGTTTAAAAGATGATGGTGGAGGAGGAGATGAAAACTTCTCATTCAGTGATCTGCAGATTCCTTTT
This sequence comes from Anisodus tanguticus, assembly GCA_034509755.1. Lineage (NCBI taxonomy): Eukaryota > Viridiplantae > Streptophyta > Magnoliopsida > Solanales > Solanaceae > Anisodus > Anisodus tanguticus. Next base: position 42,763,396 of record CM067558.1, read on the forward strand.
TCTGTTATACAGAAACATTGAAAAAACACTATAATACTTCAGTACTCTACTGTCTAAACATACAAATAAAATAGAGAGGAAAGAAATAACACCAAGTGTTATAAAGGTAAATTTCTTTTCTTTTTGTTCTCTCTGCACTTATGATTTTAATCTTCATTTTCTGTATAGTTGCTCTTATGAAATCTCTTCACTCTGCTTGTATTCAGTATCGGAAGCTTTGGAAAAGGTTGTAATTTTGCTCAAGTAGAAAACATTCAAGTGAGTCTATTTTATTTGGTACGAGTTGAGCTTAAATGAAGTGGTAGGAGTCATACAGCTGGCCCCAACAAGTTTGGGGCTGAGGCGTAGTTATTATTCATGTGAGCGATGCTTTCTTCTCTGCAAGGAAATTGATAATACAAGTTAACAAATTGCTTTAAATACATATTGAACTGAATGAATTATACAGAGGTTGAATGAATTATATTACCCTTTTCATGATAGTACAAACCAGCAATGTTATTTACCAGAACTTATTTAGAACATCAAGCATAGATATTTGTCAATGTTGTAGCACAGTAGATGCATTTTTTAAAATTTTATATTAGGTTATTTTATTAGAAATTTGGTTAGTGGGCTTTTTAGGATCAGATACTGATCACAAATCTTTCTCCTTTCCCTGTATATCACACAACGGCCTCTAGTGTGCAATTTAGCAATTCCCATTTCCATGGGTTTTTGTTTAGTTTGTTCCTAAATGTAAAGTATCCACGACGTTTATATTGTTAAATTAAATGATATAATCTTGCATGATCAATTTTAATTTGAGTAAAAGAAAATGATCCCCCATACTAGAGCCATCAATGTGGGCTGACCCAACCCAGCTCGTAATTTGATAGGATTGGGCTTGAATTTTTGGAGCTCATTTAAGAACGACACTTTTTAGTCCAGCCCGACTAAGCCCGCTGATCAATGGGCTTGAGTCTGCGTTGATCGGGCCGGCCCGTGGACCAAAAAAATTTAATCTAAAAATAAAAAAATCAAAAGAAAGTGAAGATGTTAAGACAACCTTGTCACAAACAGAATCAGATGTGCTAATGAAGATGATGTGCTGGTGTGGATACATCATAAGTGCCATGAAAGTTTCTTTGAGAAATTCATTTTTACTTTAAATGGATGAAATATTATCATTTTCTTTTGTGTTTTATTGAGATCTATTGCAATAAAGCTAGGTTAATATTCCTAATTAGCTAGTTGTATCGCTATTCATTAATTGTTTAGTTTGCTATTAATATCTCTATTTGGTTCGAGTGATATCAATTATTAATTTGTTAAGTGTTAACAATGTCAAAAGTTATTCAGTTTCGCAGAAGGTTTCGTTCTACAAGATCGTTTTCTTCAGTTGTACCCAAAATAATTGCATAGAATGATAGAAATTTCATACCGAAGTTATACAATCAAATCTTTTCTTGAAGCCAAACTTAATAAGTATTATTAGAATCATTTTATTTGTGGATTTAAGAATTGGTTAGCAAGTGGTAACACCGTGTAATATTGTCTTGTAAATATTTATGTTAGCATTTTAAATTAGAAGTTTTAAAAAATTATTTTGAACTACAAGCTTCAGTTATGTCTCTTTTATTTTTTTATGCCAGGAGTTCAGAGTGGTAAAAGCATTTTCTAACCATAGAAAATAGACTTGTCATTAATTTTGGGAGATGTATTGTTTCTTATATCTTACAATTGGTTTGAACTATAGTCTCATGTCTCATTGTTGATGCTGTTATGCGTTAGGGTTGTCACAACTGGACGTCAACTTGCCAAGAGTTTGGAGTTGCAGTCACTTAATGATTTGGGATTTTCCAAAAGATACGTGAGATGCTTAATGGTATACTGCCAGGGACAATGCAGAACTTACCTGTCAGTGGGTTGTCAAGTACCAATCTGCAGCAACAGTAGCAGCGATTACTGAGTAGTGGTTTACTCTAGCAAAATCAATCTCAATCCTTGCAGGGAAGCCAGGCCCTGCAGCAGCAAATGATCCAGCAGCTCCTCCAGGACATGAACGCTAATACTGGCGGAGGTGGTAATGCTTCGAGGGAAGGGCTTGCATTTGGAAACAATGGTTCTGTTGCAACAGCTTCACATGGGCCAGGAAGCAGTGTAGGACCGACACCGAGTAGAAGCAACAGTTTAAAATCAGCATCCAACTGTGAACCCTCTGCATCGGCTGGCAACAGTGGTTTCAGCCAAAAAGCTCCAGATTTGCCCCCGAGTATGCATGTATCAGATGAGATGGTCCCTTATATGTCTCATGAGTTCACTGAAAACGGTTTTTTTAGCAGTGATCTTGAGAACAACATGAGTTATGGATGGAAGGCTTGACTAACATGTTCTGCTCCTTTGGGAGTTTTGATGAGAGATAAAAATACTGCTATATATCTTTGTACAGGTTCATTGTGATAGATTATTGTTTTTCTTCTTCTGGTTCTCCCCCATTTTCTAGTTTGAGGCTGTAGTGTCAAGCACTTGAACTCTTTAGGTATTTAGCTCTACTTTCTTTGTTATTCACAGTCGCTTGGTGTTTACACCTTGAAAGTCATCCGACAAGTGTAATCTATTGAAATGGACTGGACAACAACTTTATTAACTGCTTAATACTATTCCTTTTAGTTCATTGTTCACTCTGTCTGTTGATGTGCAAATGACTAGTGAAATTTGTAGGGATATGTACATGCTTCATATCAGGCAAATTGATGGAACGCATGTAAACTTAGAAAGATTTCGGTTCCTCACTTTTCCGGAAGCCTTCAGCTTTTTCTCTTGTTATTGTGTTCTTTGACATCCTTCCTACTTTGGTGTTTGTCTTCCGAAACGGAAACAAGCTAGGCTAGTGATGTTCCGGATCTCCCTTTAACCATTAATGTAATGGATGCGATTCGTCCTTAAATCTTTTCCTCCTGTGTATTTTTAGTTGTTAAAAGCAATATATTAAAACAAGCACCCAAAGAATGGTGTGAGATGTGTGGGGGGAAGCTACGTAAAAAATGATAAACATGTTTTTGGAATTTCACTTACCAAAAAGTGGCAGTAGGCGCTATTTCTACTGGTATCTATGTCACTAGCAATAGCCAACGAGTAATGATAAGTATCTGTACCTAACACTAATTAGTAATTACAGATTCCTTTTCCCAAACTACAGTTGGGAAAGGGTTCCATAATTTCAGCTTTGTCTTCCCAATGCCACATCGTTACAAGTGGTCGATCAAATTGCAAAAATAAAGAACCAGGGAATTACGCTTTTTAGTCTCTGCTACATAGATGAAAATGTATTAGCGAATATTCTCCGAATAGTCTCCGTATATTTTGTAATTATAATAGATGTATATTTAAGGTAATTTAGGATTCTAATTGTATTAGGAATCAACCTTTGTAAGGTAAGTTAGGATTCGTACCATATTAGGAATCAACATTTGTACAGCTATATATATTGTGAATAATGAAAGGAATTCCTAAGGGAAATTATTCTATCTTACATGGTATCAAGTGCCTAAAACCTAAGCCCTACTCTTCTCCCTTCTCTCTCTTTCTCGGCCAAAACAGAATATCAAGAATTCTATCCCTATAATTCTTGACCAAGAAGACTGTCAATATTCCACGTGGACAGAACTATTCTATATTCATGCATGTGCATACAACGTGCTCGACCATATTGATGACTCCGTTCCTCGTCCCACCGATATTGCCAACATGGTGTCGCCTTGACGTCATCGTCAAACAGTGGATATACGGCACCATCTCAAAAGACTTATTCTGCAACATCATCAAATCTGGTTTTTCCCTCCGCCATAATTTTCTTTCGTGTTTTTCCCTCTCGCCGAAAAGCGCATCAAGGCGACCACCATGTCTTCCTCCACAAATTCTGGTTCCTCCACTGGCACTTTTGACAACCCCTCTCAACGTTCGTCGTCTTCTTTTCACCCGGCGTTCGCCGTTACAAATATCAAGAATTCTATCCCTATAATTCTTGACCAAGAAGACTGTCAATATTCCACGTGGACAGAACTATTCTATATTCATGCATGTGCATACAACGTGCTCGACCATATTGATGACTCCGTTCCTCGTCCCACCGATATTGCCGAACCAACATGGTGTCGCCTTGACGCCATCGTCAAACAGTGGATATACGGCACCATCTCAAAAGACTTATTGTGCACCATCATGAAAACAGGTGCCACGGCACGTGACCTTTGGGTATGGTTGGAAGAAATATTCCAAGACAACAAAAATACTCGGGCCGTGTATTTGGAGGAGCAATTCAACAATACGCGCCTCGAGAATTTCAACCACATGTCTGAATATTGCAAACAACTAAAACTCATAGCCGACCAACTTTCCAACGTCGGGACATCTGTTTCTGAAACCAAGATGGTACTCCAATTAGTTGCGGGTTTATCAAAAGGTGAATACGATACTCTTGCAACAATGATTCAACAGGCCGACCCAGTACCAAGTTTCACCAAGGCACGGTTACAATTATTGTTGGAAGAAATCCGACGTGCCAAACAAGAGGAACATAATCAAAATGCGTTAGCCGTTGACGGGATGGCACCACCGGCAACCAACACCACCCCGCCACCACCGCATGTCCACCAACAGTAGCAGTCCAGCGGCGGAGGTCGTGGCAGCAGAGGTCGCAACAACAAAGGCAAGGACCGCGGCAAGGGCCAACGCAACCAGTGGACTGGACAGCAAACATGCCCAAACACTGGACAACAACAATTCTGAAACCACCAGCAGCAGTGGTCCAACCACCAGGAACAGTGGCCCAACCTTACTGGGCCTCGCTGCATGCCCGTAGCCGGCTGCAGGGGCCCAGTTCCAGCAGCCTGCATGGTCAACCAACCTCTTGGGCCCTGTCCCAGCCACCAGGCAGGCCAAGCAACAGCAGCAGTAGGCCTACCTGGTTTCGGTCCAGCAGCAGCCTGGCCCCGACTGATTTGGGCCAGGCCTACAACACCGTGAACCTTCAACAGCCCGACGAAAATTGGTACATGGACACCGGAGCCACATCTCACCTCACCCGATCGTCAGGTAACCTATCTCAACTACGTCGGTTAAAGTGTCCTCAATTTATTACTGTCGGCAATGGTCATCGCATTCCAATTGAAGGTTACGGTAACACACACACCAAATATCCACACCCGCCTTTCTCCCTAAACCACGTCCTATACACACCTAACATCATTAAAAACTTAATCTCTGTTAGAAAATTCACTAGCCAAAACTCTGTATCTGTCGAATTTGACTCTTTTGGTTTTTCTGTGAGGGAACTCAATACGGGGTAAATTCTTACACTTATTTGCAATAGTGTGAGAGATCTCTACCCATTCACTCAATCTTCATTTGTCGGACCGCAAGCACCTCTATCCCTTGCGGCGATCTCTCCCTCAACTTGGTACCGATCGAGTATTTTCGATTGCTCGGCTTCGACGAAGTCTGATCGAAAAATTAGAAATTATATTTCACCGGCGAGTGTACGGTGGAAGGTTAACCGGTGAGATCCGTAAAATGTGAATAGTAGAAATATTTAGGATGGTGGGATGCACAATTGAAGATGAATGGTAAGAGATCTGGATTAAAAATGAAATACAACAACTATTAAGTGAGAGATCTGAACTAAAGATGACTGGTGAGAGATCTGGACAAAAAATAACTCAATATTTTCGATATGAAGTATAGATACATATATATATATATATGAAAAATTACTAAAAATTGCAAAAAAAAAAAAAAGCTAAAGGAGAAGAGGTAAGAACCTAAATTGGACCAGTGAAATATAAATCCTGATTGGACTTTTTCGTAATAATACACATGATTGTTAAAATCCTGAAACGGCTCTGAGTCAATAAGGAGTTTGTGCATAAAAAAGAATATCTCATAATGATAGTGGATGTCATTCTCATAAGTTTGTAATCTCTCAACTTAATACAGAAAATGATAAGGCCTTTCTATTATTTCTTGATATTGTCCATGAGATAAGCTAACACGGAAATGAAAAACGGTCAAAGAAGATGGCCATCATATTTTATTTGCTCAAAGGGGCTGCAATTTACTCCAGTTATTTATTGGAAGTTGTTAGGAGTATTATATTAATGATCATTTGTTTAGGATTAGTTCATTTTGTTCTTTTGTGTATATCTTTGTTTTATGACTTGTTTCATTATTTGACTGAAAACTTCTGTAGTTAAAGGGTGATGAATTAGTGATAAATTGTAGAAAAGCAACATAGTCTAAAACTCTGTATATGTCTCTCGAAGATAGATAAAAGTCGGTAATAAAATAGGAGTATCCAAGGGTAAGCTGGAAGGAAGCATTTTCGCCCCGAACATTGAAAGACCGACAACTCAGACTCAGCCACGAAGTACTAAACTGGTGGAAAGCATTGTATCTGCATCCAAAAAGAATGCATCAAGTGTAGCATGAGTACACAATGTACCCCCGTAGGCATTATAGGCCGACAACGATGAAAGATACATAAATAGAGATAAATATCAAGTTAACACTCAAGTAATCCTATGCTAAGCAGTCTGAATAATCAATTAAGTCACCTTGTCCATATAAAATATTAATGAATCAATTATGCTCCTTGTTCACAAGAGTTCAATAATCATATAAAATCACCTCATTCACGAAGGAGTTCCATATCCAAGAATCCGAGTATTATAAGATCAATTAGCAAGTCCTTTATCAAGTAAACCTCCAGGTTTCATTAATCATTCCAAACCACTTTACATATCAACAAGTAATCAATGTAATAATGTATCAATAATATGAATGCAATGCAAATGCCAGATACCTTTCATTTCCAGTATATAAGCGTTCAAATTCTATGAATTGCACACTCATGGGGGACCTGCGCCGTCCATATACTCATCCAAAATTTCTCAACGGATCCCAGCCCTTGCTTTCAGAACGTCATTAATATATAATCCATGTAAATCAGGATATCATATCAAAGCATTGTGATGAATAAACATAGCAATAGCAAATATGGTGATGAGCCCACATAATGGCGATAAGCCCAAACAACAACGATCGGAATCGACTTAAGGCTTATTCCCCCCCAAATCATCATCATCACGGTTCAACACTGGTACCCACCTAAGCTTTCATCACAACCGCTAAGGTGGGACCCCAAACACGCCTAATACACCTCAACATTTATAACTACTACGTACTTCTATTGAAGTCTACAAAGGATAAACCGTAGCCTACGCCAAAATCGAGCAGGAGCCATGAGAAATCAGCCCTCAATGATGGCCTTGCCCTTTCAGAGTGCCTCGTAGTAATCGTAGTCTAATATACATAGATTATACGTTAATTGTTAAGCTAATACACATATAGAGACTTAGTCCTTAAACAAACCAAAAGACATCGAAAATCAACTCCGGGCCCACGGTGTCAAAATTCAAACTTTACTAGTCACAAAGCATAAAAGAAACTCCGCATTACCGCAAGGGCAGAACCTTACAATTACTTAGGGCCGGCATCTGCGAGCCAACCTCCGTAGAGGAAGACACGCAGAGGCGGCCTACCAACCGTTGGTGTAGACACTAGACACCAGCGATAATAAGACTACTCAAAACATCTACCAAACACCCAAAACGCTCCCAGAACCCTGTAAAGTCCTGTAAAATTTTAATAAAAAAAAAAAAAAAAAAACTGAACTCCCTCACATCCCATTTATCATGGGCATTTTCTGCACTTTCCCATAACTCCCCCCACATCCCATTTATCATGGGATTTTTCTGCACTTGGTTACAAAAAACAACACACACACACACAATACAACACATCAAATATACAATACAACAAAAAGGGAGATACAGCAAATCAGAAACAAAACAAAGAGAGGAAGAAAAAAAAAAGATTAAAGAGAGCAATTAAGGAGTTCCAAAAAGGTTTGGTTGAAGTTGAGGTTTTATTCGTGGTTACGAAGCAACAAAGGTGAGTTTTCTCACTCAAAGTTCTTAGTAAAATCCTTTATTTTTAAGTTACAATACATGTTATAATATAATCCGGTTATTGAAAGAATGAGCATGAAATTTATGATTGTTTAATAACTAGTTTGGATTGTGCAATTGTAATTTGTTATACTGGGTTATACTTGTTAGAATTGGATGAAATTTTACAGAGTTGTACATCTTTCTGTTACGGACAGTTTGAGACTTTACGGGGATAAATCCGACTTACGGTTTGAGAGTTATCGCTGTTTGAACATTCTGCCTCGGATCAACCGAAGTCTTAAATGGCAGAATGTATAACGTAAAAACTGTACAAATCGGTAATGAATATGAAAGTTTGTGCTGAATAAAAGTTATAGATTATGGTGTCCTCGACAGTTTGAGACTTTACGGGGATAAATCGACTTACGATTTGAGAGTTATCGCTGTTTGAACATTCTGCCTCGGATCAACCGAAGTCGGAAGGGCAGAATGTATAACGTAAAAACTGTACAAATCGGTAATGAATATGAAAGTTTGTGCTGAATAAAAGTTATAGATTATTGTGTTCTTGAGAGTTTGAGACTTTACGGGGATAAATCCGACTTACGGTTTGAGAGTTGTAACTCTTACCAGTGGGAAGGGAGAAATATTGAAGGAAGGAAATATTATTTGAGCCTTTTGAACATAAGACATATTTAAACAACAAATAAGTGCATTGGATCGGGTTGCACGTACCGCAACAAATAAGTGCATTGGATCGGGTTGCACGTACCGCAACAAATAAGTGCATTGGATCGGGTTGCACGTACCGCAACAAATAAATGCATTGGATCGGGTTGCACGTACCGCAACAAATAAGTGCATTGGATCGGGTTGCACGTACCGCAACAAATAAGTGCATTGGATCGGGTTGCACTTACCGCAACAAATAAGTGCATTGGATCGGGTTGCACGTACCGCAACAAATAAGCACGCTTTGGATCGGGTTGCACGTACCGCAACAAATATATAAATGCACTTGGATCGGGTTGCACGTACCGCAACAAATATATAAATGCACCTTGGATCGGGTTGCACGTACCGCAACAAATATATAAATGCACTTTGGATCGGATTGCACGTACCCCAACAAATATATAAATGCACTTGGATCGGGTTGCACGTACCGCAACAAATGTATAATATGTTATATGGGAAAAAACAGAGTCTTGATTAAATTAAGTTGTTTTTTTCTAAGACGAGTGGGGAGAAAATTTTGCACGTGAATATTTATTGATTTATTTGATAAAAGGGTTGTAATCTGTTTATTTCAACATGCTTATTATTTTCTTATAATGTGATTGTAATTAAAAATATTGTGAGGTTACTTTGATTTGTAAGGTGAGATTCCCACTCACCCCGGATGGTAGGGCGACTCTTTTATTTAACATATTTCGGGAAGGCGCGATAGAGGAAAAGCTCCGCAAGAGGGCTAGCGATCGTCCCGCAGCCTCATCGTACCACCAATCCATTATTTCGGATTTGGTAAAAATTACTCTAGACTAAGTTTGTTTAAAGAATTAAGTTTTATTATCTCGGGGAATGCCCCACATGAGATTGTTCTTCGTAAACTTCAAATTGATTATTATATATATTATTTCCGCAAATACCCGTCTAATTTAGGAAGAAAATGAAGTAAATGGTTCGCCTGGAAAGGGATAGTTGTCCAGGTGCCATCACGTCCTAAAGAAAGACTTGAGAAAAGTCGGGGCGTGACAAGTTGGTATCAAAGCTAAACCAGGTTAAGAGATCTTAGGAACTTTCTTTGAGTTGGGTGTTTGAACGATTACTTATTGCGACGGTGTGCGCGCCACCTTAGTAATAAGTGAACGGAATAACATCCTAAACAGTTTCCCTTCTTTCATACTCTTCTCGTGCCTATCTTGAGTCTTTTTAAAGACTTGGTTCTTGTACTACTTCCTTCAAAAGATTATGGAAGGGGATTGTGCAACGGTAAACTGTAGAAGAAATCGTTCCCCGATATCACCATCGATGACGTGGGGGGGAGTTCAGAGTCGCATTTATTGAAAAGTACATGCCTAACACCCGAAAAGATGCGCTCAGGTGTGAGTTTGAATAGTTGAAACAAGGAGACTGCAGTGTGCAAGAATACGATACCAGTTCATGCGATTGTCGGCATACAACGCACACAGTATTCCTACGGAAATTGAGAAGGTCAAAATATTTGTTGAGAGTTTAAACTCGAACTTGACAGGGAAGGTAGTGGCATTAGCCCATGGTCAGACTTACCTTCAGATCGTCGATATGGCAATAAGGGTAGAAGGTTTTTCTAAAGCAAAAAAAGAGAGTATTCGCAGAAGAGGTTTCAATCGTCGGGATCCTTTAATCAAAATCAAAACCAGAGGCAAGAAAGCAGTAGGGGTTCGTCAAAACCGAACCAGTCAGTAGGCCAGTCTCATTTCAGGCCTCATGGGTATAGATGGGTCAATCATCAAGGTGGCAAGGTTAAGGCCACCAGCCCTAACACAGGAGGTGACAACCCGGTTTGTAAGGTTTGTCAGGAGAAACATATTGGAGAATGTTGGTTCTCACCAAAAGGATGTTACAACTGTGGAGAACCAGGCCACCATGCCGGGGATTTGCAAGAGGAGAGTCCAAACTCAATTTTCCCATGGGAGGTCAGAAGCAACCACAGCCGCCTACAAGGGAAATCAGGGAAACCAGTCCCGACAGGGTCAGGGAGGTCAACAGTCCAACAATTCTAATCGGCTCTACGCTTTGCCCCAGAGGAATGAGGCGGAGGCATCTAATGCGCTGGTCACAGGTATTTTGCTGGTCTCGAGTATTCCTGCATTTGTATTATACGATCCCGGCTCTACATTTTCATATGTGTCAATGGGTTTTGCTAAGAATTTACATGTAGAACCTTCCTGTTTAAGTGAACCTTTTGAGGTTATGACCCCCGTAGGGGCCTCAGTTTGGGCCTCTCGAGTAGTTAAAAATTTCTCATTAGAAGTGAATGGCAGAGGAACAATAGTAAACCTAGTACTACTTGATATGGTAGATTTTGACATCATTTTGGGTATGGATTGGTTGTCAGCATGTTATGCCATGTTAGATTGCCGACGAAAGATAGTGAAACTATCTTTTCCCGGGGAACCAGAAGTTGTTATAAAGGGTAAGATTGGAATATCCTCACGTCAGCTTATTTCCTATCTTAGGGCTCAAAAGTTATTAAGAAGTCACAAAGTGGAGTGCGCATATCTGGCTAATATAGTAGATACCCAAAAAGAATCCCCAGCGGTGCAAGATGTCCCTATTGTTCGAAATTTCCCGGAGGTTTTTCCTGAAGATCTTCCATGCCTTCCTCCGGTTAGAGAAGTGGAGTTCGCTATAGAATTAATTCCGGGTACAAGACCTATTTCTATTCCTCCATATCGAATGGCCCCAGCTGAATTGAGAGAGTTAAAAGAACAGTTGAAAGATCTTCTGGATAAAGGTTTTATAAGGCCTAGTGTTTCCCCCTGGGGTGCACCAGTCCTTTTTGTGAAGAAGAAAGATGGATCGCTCCGAATGTGCACTGATTATCGACAACTCAATAAGGTCACAATCAAGAACCGATATCCATTACCAAGAATCGATGATCTTTTTGACCAACTTCAAGGAGCCAGTTATTTTTCCAAGATTGATCTTCGTTCAGGATATCACCAGCTGAAAATAAATCCGGATGATATATCCAAAACAGCGTTTAGAACCCGATATGGTCATTATGAGTTCTTGGTCATGTCTTTTGGGTTAACCAATGCTCCAGCAGCTTTTATGGATCTCATGAACAGAATCTTCAAACCATTCTTAGATTTGTTCGTGATTGTATTCATAGATGATATCCTAATTTACAGCAAGAGTGTTGAAGAACATGAAGAACATATGAGGGTAGTGCTTCAAACCTTGAAACAAGAGAGACTGTACGCTAAATTTTCAAAGTGTGAATTTTGGTTGGAAAAAGTAGCCTTCTTGGGCCATGTTGTGTCAAGGGATGGAATTATGGTAGACCCCCAAAAGATAGAGGCAGTGAAGAACTGGCCAAAATCTACCACTCCGACAGAAGTTAGGAGTTTCTTGGGTTTGGCTGGGTATTATAGAAGATTTGTAGAAGGCTTTTCTAGTCTTGCTTTGCTCCCTTGACCCGATTGACTCAAAAAGCGATTAAGTACCGGTGGTCGGATGCATGTGAAACAAGTTTTCGTAAAGCGAAAAAGTTGTTGACTATCGCACCGATCCTAACCTTACCATCGGGACTGCAAGAAGGGTTCACAGTCTATTGTGATGCCTCTAGGGTTGGGTTAGGATGTGTCTTGATGCAATTTGGAAAAGATACATGAGAAGAATTATCCAACTCATGACTTGGAATTGGCCGCGGTAGTGTTTGCCTTACGAATATGGAGACACTATTTGTACGGGGTACATGTAGATATATTTACAGATCATAAGAGTTTGCGGTACATAACCACGCAAAAGGATTTGAATCTCGACAAAGAAGATGGTTAGAGTTACTTAAGGATTATGACCTTAGCATTCTTTACCATCCCGGAAAAGCTAACGTGGTGGTGATGCACTCGGTAGGAGATCAATGGGCGAGTTTGGCCCACTTGGCTTGGCGTACAAAAGAGAGGTATTGTTCGTGCGGTACAAAAATTGGGGAACCTCGGGATTAGTTTAAGCGAGGTCGGTGAAGGTAGGGTGGTGGTACGTGATACCTCGCAGTCTGCCTTAACTTCAGAAATAAAAGAGAGTCAGTTTGAGGATATGGAATTTGTTAGGTTTCGGGAGAGGATTCAACAAGGAAAACCTTCACAATTTACATTAGGAGGAAATGATGGTACCCTTCGGTATAAGGGTAGGTTATGTGTTCCTAAGGTAAGGGATCTAAGAAGAAGGATCTTAGATGAAGGTCACAATACCAGGTATTCCATTCATCCAGGATCAACGAAAATGTATCATGATCTCAAGGCAAATTACTGGTGGAAAGGAATGAAGAGAGGTGTTGCGAGTTTGTTGGAAAATGTCTTACGTGTCAACAGGTGAAAGCCGAACATCAAAAACACGGCGGCCTACTTCGGGACATTGGCGTCCCCATGTGGAAATGGGAGGCGATTCATATGGATTTTGTGACCGGTCTACCAAAAACACGAGAAGGTTATGATTCTATATGGGTGATTGTAGATCGACTTACAAAGTCGCCCATTTCCTACCGAGTCAAGACTACATATCGGGCACCGCAGTATGCACAAATTTATTTGAAAGAAATAGTGAGGTTACACGGGATTCCATTGCAAATTATTTCCGATAGGGGTTCCCAGTTCACCTCACACTTTTGGCAAAGTTTCCAGCAGAGCCTCGGGACAAAGGTCAAGTTGAGTACGGCTTTCCATCCGCAAACCGACGGACAAGCTGAACGAACAATTCAAACATTGGAGGACATCTTTGCGGTCTTGTGTGTTGGACTTCCAAGGCAACTGGTTGGACCATTTATGTCTAATTGAGTTCGCCTACAACAACAGTTTTCATGCTAGTATACATATGGCTCCGTTCGAAGCATTGTATGGGCGAAAATGTAGATCTCCACTCGGGTGGTTCGAAGTGGGCGAAACACTACTGTTCGGCCCCGAAGTCATTCAAGAAACAAACGATAAAGTTCAGATGATTCGGGAGCGGATCAACACAGCTCATAGCCGCCATAAGTCTTATGCGGATCATCGCAAAAGAGATCTCGAATTCCAAGAAGGGGAGAAAGTGTTTTTAAAAGTCTCTCCAATGAAGGGAGTGATGCGATTTGGCAAGAAAGGAAAATTGAGCCCAAGGTTTATTGGACCATATGAGATCTTACGAAGAGTGGGAAATGTGGCTTACGAACTAGCCCTTCCACAAGAATTAGAAGCGGTGCATCCGGTATTTCATATGTCAATGTTACGAAAATACTTGCATGATCCAAGTCACGTCATCCAACCCAAGAAATAGTCCTGAATGAAGAGCTTCAATATGAAGAAATGCCGGTAGAAATACTGGATAGACAGATTAAACGTCTTAGGAATAAAGATATTGTATCCGTGAAGGTCCTATGGGGAAATCACTCCACAAAAGAAGCAACCTGGGAAGCCGAAGACGCGATGAAAATCAAATATCCTTTCCTGTTTGAGTAAGGTAATAAAATGTGTTTAGTTATGTTTCATGTGTGTGTAGTTTGTGTGTCTATGTGCATGTGTTACGACCTTATTCACATTCGAGGCCGAATGTTGTTTAAGGAGGGAGAATGTAAAGTCTTGGAAGTTGTGTTTCATGTGTGTGCGGTTGCATGTCTATGTGCATGGGTTATGACCTTACTCACATTCGAGGACGAATGTTGTTTAAGAAGGGGAGAATGTAAAGTCATGTAAAATTTTAATAAAAAAAAAAAAAAAAACGCTCCCCGAACCACCCGGATACTAACCAAACATGCTACCCCAAGGTAAACAAAGTGCTCCAAATTCGCTCGCGTCCTCGGATTTCTCATATGCCTGAACTAAGACATACTTTTCTAAAGACAACAACAACAATAACATACCAAGTGAAATCCCACAACGTGGGGTCTGGGAAGGTAGAATGTACACATAGCTTACCTCTACCTTGATAGGTAGAGCGGTTGTTTGCGAGAGACCTTCGGCTCAGGACAAGCAAAGCAAAAAGTAGTCAGACCCAGTCAAAAACTTAAAGCAGTAAGAAAATGCTGATAGCAAACGCGAATACACCATGATATCGCATCCTAAAAGAGAAGCAGTAACTAACGTAGATAAATGAGATAAACCAAGTACATTAAAGAATGCATAGCAGAAGAAATAAAACTAGAGAAGACTATAAAGCAATACTACGCCTATTCGTATGATATGCTAAGCATGCCTACAAGTAATAACACCACAACAACCAGTTTGTAAGTGTAAGTAGGACTATGCTCGACTACCTACTACCCTAATATGTGTCCTCCACAACCCCCTATCTAAGGTCATGTCCTTAGAAAGTTGCGCCTTCTCCATATCCCGTCTAATCACCTCTCCCAAATATTTCTTTGGCCTACCTCTACCCCTCCTGAACCCGTTCATAGCCAACCTCTCATACTAGGGAATTTGTGTCTCTCCTCCGCACATGTCCAAACCATCTCAACCTCGCTTTCCACATCTTATCTTCCACCGAGGCCACTCCCACTCTGCCTCAGATATCATCATTTCTAATCATGTTCCTCTTCGTATGCCCACGAGCATCCTCATCTCCATCACTCTCATCCTTTGGGTGTGCGACGTCTTGACTGGCCAACATTCCGCCCCATACAACATCGTCGGTCTAACCACTACTCTATAAAACGTGCCTTTTAGTTTTTGTGGCATCTTTTTGTCGCACAAGACTCTAGATGCAAGCCTCCATTTCATCCACCTTGCCCCAATACGATGTGTGACATCATCATCAATCTATCAATTCTCTTGGATGATAGACCCGAGGTACTTGAAGCTTTCTTTCTTTGGAATGACCTAAGCCCCAAGCCTCACCTCCACACTTGTCTCACTGTCGCTCCCGTCGGTGAACTTGCACTCCAAATATTCTATCTTGGTCCTACTCAACCTGAACCCTTTAGATTCCAGAGTCTATCTCCAAACCTCCAACTTAGCGTTCACCCAACTGCGAGTATTATCAATCAGGACTATGTCGTTTGCGAATAACATACACCATGACACCTCCCCTTGAATTTGTCGCTTCAGTCCATCTATCACCAAGGCAAATAAGAATGGGCTAAGAGTTGATCCCTGGTGCAGCCCCATCATCACAGTAAAGTGCTTCGAGTCTCCTCCCAATGTCCGTAGCTTGGTTTTGGCTCCATCATACATATCCTTAATCGCCATAGTATACGCCACATGTACATATTTAGCCTCCAAACATCTCCAAAGAACCTCCATAGGGACTTTATCGTATGCCTTCTCGAGATTGATGAAAACCATATGTAAGTCTTTCCTTTTCTCCTTATACATCTCCACCAACCTCCTAATAAGATGAATGGCTTCTATAGTCGAACGCCCCAGCATGAATCTAAACTGGTTCTCAGAAATAGACACGCCTCTTCTCACCCACATCTCTGTGACCCTTTCCCAAACTTTCATAGTGTGGCTCAAGATGACTTGATACTCATGTAGTTGTTGCAACTCTGGATATCACCTTTGTTATTGTACAAAGGAACCATTGTACTCCACCTCCATTCTTCGGGCATTCTCACCGTCTTAAAAATGATGTTCAATAACTCAGTCAGCCACTCTAAGCCTGCCCTGCCTATGCTCTTCCAAAATTCAACTAGATCTCATCTGGCCCGGTCGCTCGTCCCCCGCGCATCCTGCGAACATCACCCTTAACCTCCTTAATCTTGATGCTTCTACAATACCCAAAGTATCGGTACCTACCAGCTTGCTCCAGATCTCCCAGCACAATATCTCTATCTCCTTTTTCGTTCAAGAGTTTATGGAGGTAAGACTGCCACCTCTGCCTAATATGTGTGTCCTCCACCGCATTTACTTTGCCGTCCTAGTCCTTGATGCATCTCATGTAATCAAAGTCGCGAGCCGTTCTCTCCCTCACCTTGGTTAGTCTGTACAACTTTTTATCCCCTCATTTTTCCTCTAATTCCACGTATATGCGTTCAAAAGCCGTCGTGACCGCCAACTTTGCATCATTCCTCTCTATTTTATACAGTTCTCTATTTGGGGGGGAGGCGGCCGAGGGGGCTAGGGTATCATGTTTAGGGTTTGACTTCTGATATCATAAATGAGTATGTTCTGTCTTTCATTGATTATTGTGTATAATATATATAGTGTCACATAATTATTTATATGACTACAAACTAGGTAACTAATCTTCCTAATTACAATCAAAATATAATTTTACCTAATATAAAAGATATATAATGATACGGAAATATTCTTGTAATATTTTATCAGAAACAAAATCAACAAGCTTAGTAGAAAATAGGATAACAAACTTTGAGAAGCAGTCAAAAAGATGGCTTTAATTTCTTTGTTGAAACAAACTTTAATATACTTCCAACAACCTTTCATCATAGAAGAAAAGAAAAATCGACGCCAGAGACAAAATAAAACAGGAGTCTAAAAAAGGAGTCCATTTCAGCCAGGGAAAATTAAAGCGTGTGGACCAAGTTGGAAATGTGATGGAAAGACATTTGCACTTTAAGTATTTTTTACATTGAGTAATTACACAACTTGTGGAAAATTAAAGCCATTTTCTTATATGCTTAGTGAAAAAAAGACTAGTGGAACTCGGACCACTACTATTTAATAGTTGAATTTTGTACCTTGCATATAGGTGTCTTCACGGTTGGGTTAAAAACCGATCCAAATTGATAACCAAATCAAATCGATATTTATTTGGGTTGTGTTGGGTTTAGTTTTAAATTTTTAAAAATTGATAATATTTGATTTTGTTTTGATTTTACTAAAAGTAAATCGAAGAAAAATCGAATTGAACAGACAAATTTCAAACATAATTATTATTATTATTATATATATACAAATTATAAATACTTTTAATAATTTTTATACTTTTTTCATCAAAATTTTATTTATCTCTAATATGCTAATGATCTTTAGCCCATTTCTAAATAGAAATTCATGAATTCAAACTCAATTATTTAAAGAAATAATTATGGGATGCACCTAGATTTTTTTTGTATTTCTTATAAACTTCATTCATTTAATTAGTGTTATAAATTCTAAGACATTTTCTCCATAATCCAAGAAAATTATAGCTGCCACAATAAAAGGGTTATAACAAATTATAAGCTGAAAAAGGATAGAAAATTCTCTCCTAATTGTTGGAAAAAAATGAAAGAAAGAAATACCTTTAATTTTCTTAAAAAGTGAACAACTGACCCAAACCGAACCAAATCGACTACAACCAAACCGGTGGATATGTAATTAATAATTTGAAAATCGACTAGACTGGTTTGGTTTTGGTTTTAACTCAAAATCGACCCAAACCGGCCCATGAATACCCCTACTTGCATATGTTTTGCTTACGTGTTAAAAGTCTTTCATTTTTTATTAAACTTTGTTCCAGTCAAACTGATAATTTAAAATAAAATTAACACATTTTGGAAAAGAAAATAATAGGAGCAGCAAATTAAGGGTGTTTCACTTCACACGATAGCACCTCTTATAATGTGAATAAAGGATTTCGATTACTTTGCTAAAAAGCTTACCTCTTTTCTTGGAAGTTCATTGGTATTTCAATAGATACTCGAGTAAACTGTGGACTAAGGTGGACATGTGATGATGGAATCTTACTGTGGACTAAGGTGGACTTCCAGCTGGTTGATAGATACATCCATTACTATCATACTGAGAAATATTCTGCTTTCTTATCTGTGCAGAAACTCCCTATTTTGATCACACACATAAGAGAGAAAGAGGTGATATGGCTTATGCTGCTATTACTTGTCTTATGAGAACCATACGCCAATCAATGGAACTTACTGGATATAATTTTCAACCGTTATATGAAAAGCTCGAATCTTTGAGAGCTATTCTGGAGAAACCATGGAAAGCAACAGACGATCTCGAGACATTAACAATTGTGGAAGCTGAAATCGCGGAACTAGCATACAAAACAGAAGATATGGTTTGCTCGGAATCAACAAAAAATTATTTAGCAAAAAACAAAATTAGGCTAAGAAGAGATTTTTGGGAACTTCGTTCCTCCTTGAAACAAGAAATAAGGAATATTGATTCGGGGATGAACAAGTGGATGGAAATCCAGACCATAAGCAAAGATCCAGAAGAAGGACACAATTCGACCCACGACAAAAAAAAGCTCTACAACGATCCCGAGAATGTGATGGTTGGCCATGAAAATGCATTCGAGATGATACTCCGTGAACTTGTTAGTAGAGAAAAGAAACGAGAAGTTGTCTCGATTATAGGAATGGGAGGCATAGGGAAGACAACTTTGGCTACAAAGCTCTACAACGATCCATTCATTATGTCTCACTTTGACATTCGTGCAAAAACTACTGTTTCACAAGAGTATTGTGCGAGAAATGTACTCCTGGGCCTTCTTTCTTCTACAAGTGATGAATCTTATGATCAACTAGCAGACCGACTTCAAAAGCATCTTAAAGGCAAGAGATACTTGGTAGTCATTGATGACATATGGACTACAGAAGCTTGGGATGATATAAAACTATGTTTTCCAGACTGTAATCGTGGAAGTCGAATACTCATGACTACTCGGAATATGGAGGTGGCTGAATATGCTGGTTCCGGTAAGCTTTCTTATCACATGCGCCTCATGAATTTTGACGAAAGTTGGAGTTTATTGTACAAAAAAGTCTTTCTAAATGAATGTTTTCCCCCTGAATTTGAGCAACTTGGGAAACAAATTGCATTAAAATGCGGAGGATTGCCTCTAACAATTGTTGTGATTGCTGGACTTCTCTCCAAAATCGGTAAAACATTGGATGAGTGGCAAAGTGTTGCCAAGAATGTAAGTTCAGTGGTAAGCACAGATCTTGAAGCCCAATGCATGAGAGTGTTGGCTTTGAGTTACCATCACTTGCCTTGTCACCTAAAACCGTGCTTTCTGTATTTTGCAATTTTCAAAGAGGATGAACTGATTTCTGTAGATGAACTTGCGGAGTTATGGGCTGGAGAGGGATTTTTGAAGGTAGAAGAGATGGAAAATATAGAAGAGGTGGCAGAAAAATGTCTAAAAGAACTTAAAGATAGAAGTTTAATTTTCATCCATCGTTTGAGATTTGATGGGAAAGTCGAGAGTTATGAGATGCATGATGTGACCCGTGAGCTCTGCTTGAGGGAAGCTCAAAACCTGAATTTTGTGAATATTCTCGGAGGAAAGAGTGATCAAAAGCGATGTGTGCAATCCATGCAGTGTTCCTCTAAGAGTCGGGGTCGGATCAGTATCCATAATAAGAAAGAATTGGTTAGGTGCCGTAATTGTGAGGCTCATTCTATTACTATCATGTTTGCTGGATCCCAATCCTTCATGCCGGGGTTTCCTTTCAAGTTTGTAAGAGTACTAGATCTAGCTTCAGTTAGCTGGCCAACTTTTCCCAGGAAAATACTTTCTTTAATTCACTTGAGATACCTAGCTTTGTGTTTTTATCCTCGCTTAGAGCACAATCTAAGATACAAAGAAGAGGTCCCCTCATCAATAATACACATTCCTCCATCGATATCAAGCCTATGTTATCTGCAAACTTTTATACTTAAGCGTCCATTTTCCTATGGTCGTCAATATCCTTTCATGTTACCGTCAGAAATTTTGACGATGCCGCAATTGAGGCACCTCCGTTTGGACTGGAATTGCTTGCGATATCATGCGCATACAGAGAAAAGTTTAGTCTTAAAAAAATAGCAATGTATCACTGGATTGAATCCAGGGAATTGTACTAGGTCTTTCTTTAGACTATTTCCCAATTTAAAGAAGTTGCGAATACGTGGTGTCAAAGATGACTTTCGTAGTCGCAAGGACCTGTACAATTTTTCCTACTTAGATCAGCTTGAGGAATTGGAATTTGATCTTAGTAATCCATGTTCTGCTAACCGTCCAGAAAGCATTACACCTTCAGGTTTTCCTCTAGAAACTCCGACGGCATTTTCTCCACATGGTTATAATCTCTGCTGTTTGCATGTTTTTCTACCTCTGTTACTTCTACCTCCTCCAGATGCTTTTCCACAAAACCTTAAGAATTTAACTTTAAGAGGAGAATTCTTCTTGCCATGGGAGGATCTGAGCATTGTTGGTAAATTGCCCAAACTCGAGTCCCTTAAACTATCACGTAATCCCTGCAACGGCAATGAGTGGGAAGTAACTGAGGAAGGGTTTCCTCATTTGAAGTTCTTGCAACTGATCTATTTGAATGAAATTCGGTACTGGAGAGCTGGTAGTGATCACTTTCCATGTCTTGAACGACTTCATCTCAAAGAATGCTTAAGTTTGGATTCAATCCCTCAAGATTTTGCAGATATAACCACACTTAAGCTAATTGATATAAGCTACTGTCCAAAATCTGTTGAGAATTCCGCCATGCAGATTCAACAGGACATGCAAGACAACTATGGACGCTCTATTGAGGTCCATATTCATGATTCTTTGTAAGTCGTCTTCTTCCTTGATTTACTTCTTATAATTGTTGCTTCTATTTGTGCTTCCAAATTATATATACTAAGGCTAAGGCTTATTTGGTCAAGAATATTTTTTAAGCCTATCTTCAGTTTAATTAGAGGACTGTTCTACATAATTCGGCACTGGAGAGCTGGTAGTGATCACTTTCCATGTCTTGAACAACTATTTCTTCAATATTGCTGGAATTTGGACTCAATCCCTCAAGATTTTGCAGATATAACCCCACTTACTCTGATTGATATAAACAAGTGTCCAGAATCTGTTGGGAATTCAGCCAAGCAGATTCAACAGGATATTCAAGACAACTATGGAGGCTCTATTGACGTCCATATTCGTGATACTTTGTAAGACATCTTCTACCTTGATTTACTTCTTGTATATTGCTTGTATTTGTGCTTCCAAATTATATACTAAGGCTAAGTCTTGTTTGGTCAATAATATTTTACTTGATTTAATCTATTGAAAAGACTCAAATATGCCATCGAACTATCGGAAATGATTCATTTATGCCACACGTCAATAGTTTGGCTCATTAACGCTAGTTTACAATACCAGATATGACACGTGGTCTCCAATTAGAGGTCCACGTCGTTTAATTAAACCAGCCCAATTTTAAATTCTAGTTGGAGGCCACGTGTCATATCTGGTATTGTAAAACTGACGTTAATGAAAAATAGCATGGATGAGCCATTTCGGTAACGGTGATGGTATAAATGAGCCACATTATTGACGAATGGCATGAATGAGTCATTTCCGATAGTTCGCTAGTATATTTGAGCCTTAAATCTATTTTCAGTTTTATTAGAGGATTGTTCTACAGAATATCGATTTTTAATGCTATCAGTATAATCAGTTATATTTTTAAAAATCTTTTGTATAAATAGAAATAGTTTTCGTAATACAAACTAGATATTTCTAAACTAAGTTTTCATTTTTAAATTTTTTCCTGTGAAAGTTTTGGTCGAATAGTAAAAGTTTGGGTCTTGTAGGTTTGAGGTCATGTGTTCAGCTCTATTAACATTTCATTTTTCACGTTTTGTGGCTGGCTTTTTCTGTAGAGTGTTTAAAAGATGATGGTGGAGGAGGAGATGAAAACTTCTCATTCAGTGATCTGCAGATTCCTTTTTCTGTTATACAGAAACATTGAAAAAACACTATAATACTTCAGTACTCTACTGTCTAAACATACAAATAAAATAGAGAGGAAAGAAATAACACCAAGTGTTATAAAGGTAAATTTCTTTTCTTTTTGTTCTCTCTGCACTTATGATTTTAATCTTCATTTTCTGTATAGTTGCTCTTATGAAATCTCTTCACTCTGCTTGTATTCAGTATCGGAAGCTTTGGAAAAGGTTGTAATTTTGCTCAAGTAGAAAACATTCAAGTGAGTCTATTTTATTTGGTACGAGTTGAGCTTAAATGAAGTGGTAGGAGTCATACAGCTGGCCCCAACAAGTTTGGGGCTGAGGCGTAGTTATTATTCATGTGAGCGATGCTTTCTTCTCTGCAAGGAAATTGATAATACAAGTTAACAAATTGCTTTAAATACATATTGAACTGAATGAATTATACAGAGGTTGAATGAATTATATTACCCTTTTCATGATAGTACAAACCAGCAATGTTATTTACCAGAACTTATTTAGAACATCAAGCATAGATATTTGTCAATGTTGTAGCACAGTAGATGCATTTTTTAAAATTTTATATTAGGTTATTTTATTAGAAATTTGGTTAGTGGGCTTTTTAGGATCAGATACTGATCACAAATCTTTCTCCTTTCCCTGTATATCACACAACGGCCTCTAGTGTGCAATTTAGCAATTCCCATTTCCATGGGTTTTTGTTTAGTTTGTTCCTAAATGTAAAGTATCCACGACGTTTATATTGTTAAATTAAATGATATAATCTTGCATGATCAATTTTAATTTGAGTAAAAGAAAATGATCCCCCATACTAGAGCCATCAATGTGGGCTGACCCAACCCAGCTCGTAATTTGATAGGATTGGGCTTGAATTTTTGGAGCTCATTTAAGAACGACACTTTTTAGTCCAGCCCGACTAAGCCCGCTGATCAATGGGCTTGAGTCTGCGTTGATCGGGCCGGCCCGTGGACCAAAAAAATTTAATCTAAAAATAAAAAAATCAAAAGAAAGTGAAGATGTTAAGACAACCTTGTCACAAACAGAATCAGATGTGCTAATGAAGATGATGTGCTGGTGTGGATACATCATAAGTGCCATGAAAGTTTCTTTGAGAAATTCATTTTTACTTTAAATGGATGAAATATTATCATTTTCTTTTGTGTTTTATTGAGATCTATTGCAATAAAGCTAGGTTAATATTCCTAATTAGCTAGTTGTATCGCTATTCATTAATTGTTTAGTTTGCTATTAATATCTCTATTTGGTTCGAGTGATATCAATTATTAATTTGTTAAGTGTTAACAATGTCAAAAGTTATTCAGTTTCGCAGAAGGTTTCGTTCTACAAGATCGTTTTCTTCAGTTGTACCCAAAATAATTGCATAGAATGATAGAAATTTCATACCGAAGTTATACAATCAAATCTTTTCTTGAAGCCAAACTTAATAAGTATTATTAGAATCATTTTATTTGTGGATTTAAGAATTGGTTAGCAAGTGGTAACACCGTGTAATATTGTCTTGTAAATATTTATGTTAGCATTTTAAATTAGAAGTTTTAAAAAATTATTTTGAACTACAAGCTTCAGTTATGTCTCTTTTATTTTTTTATGCCAGGAGTTCAGAGTGGTAAAAGCATTTTCTAACCATAGAAAATAGACTTGTCATTAATTTTGGGAGATGTATTGTTTCTTATATCTTACAATTGGTTTGAACTATAGTCTCATGTCTCATTGTTGATGCTGTTATGCGTTAGGGTTGTCACAACTGGACGTCAACTTGCCAAGAGTTTGGAGTTGCAGTCACTTAATGATTTGGGATTTTCCAAAAGATACGTGAGATGCTTAATGGTATACTGCCAGGGACAATGCAGAACTTACCTGTCAGTGGGTTGTCAAGTACCAATCTGCAGCAACAGTAGCAGCGATTACTGAGTAGTGGTTTACTCTAGCAAAATCAATCTCAATCCTTGCAGGGAAGCCAGGCCCTGCAGCAGCAAATGATCCAGCAGCTCCTCCAGGACATGAACGCTAATACTGGCGGAGGTGGTAATGCTTCGAGGGAAGGGCTTGCATTTGGAAACAATGGTTCTGTTGCAACAGCTTCACATGGGCCAGGAAGCAGTGTAGGACCGACACCGAGTAGAAGCAACAGTTTAAAATCAGCATCCAACTGTGAACCCTCTGCATCGGCTGGCAACAGTGGTTTCAGCCAAAAAGCTCCAGATTTGCCCCCGAGTATGCATGTATCAGATGAGATGGTCCCTTATATGTCTCATGAGTTCACTGAAAACGGTTTTTTTAGCAGTGATCTTGAGAACAACATGAGTTATGGATGGAAGGCTTGACTAACATGTTCTGCTCCTTTGGGAGTTTTGATGAGAGATAAAAATACTGCTATATATCTTTGTACAGGTTCATTGTGATAGATTATTGTTTTTCTTCTTCTGGTTCTCCCCCATTTTCTAGTTTGAGGCTGTAGTGTCAAGCACTTGAACTCTTTAGGTATTTAGCTCTACTTTCTTTGTTATTCACAGTCGCTTGGTGTTTACACCTTGAAAGTCATCCGACAAGTGTAATCTATTGAAATGGACTGGACAACAACTTTATTAACTGCTTAATACTATTCCTTTTAGTTCATTGTTCACTCTGTCTGTTGATGTGCAAATGACTAGTGAAATTTGTAGGGATATGTACATGCTTCATATCAGGCAAATTGATGGAACGCATGTAAACTTAGAAAGATTTCGGTTCCTCACTTTTCCGGAAGCCTTCAGCTTTTTCTCTTGTTATTGTGTTCTTTGACATCCTTCCTACTTTGGTGTTTGTCTTCCGAAACGGAAACAAGCTAGGCTAGTGATGTTCCGGATCTCCCTTTAACCATTAATGTAATGGATGCGATTCGTCCTTAAATCTTTTCCTCCTGTGTATTTTTAGTTGTTAAAAGCAATATATTAAAACAAGCACCCAAAGAATGGTGTGAGATGTGTGGGGGGAAGCTACGTAAAAAATGATAAACATGTTTTTGGAATTTCACTTACCAAAAAGTGGCAGTAGGCGCTATTTCTACTGGTATCTATGTCACTAGCAATAGCCAACGAGTAATGATAAGTATCTGTACCTAACACTAATTAGTAATTACAGATTCCTTTTCCCAAACTACAGTTGGGAAAGGGTTCCATAATTTCAGCTTTGTCTTCCCAATGCCACATCGTTACAAGTGGTCGATCAAATTGCAAAAATAAAGAACCAGGGAATTACGCTTTTTAGTCTCTGCTACATAGATGAAAATGTATTAGCGAATATTCTCCGAATAGTCTCCGTATATTTTGTAATTATAATAGATGTATATTTAAGGTAATTTAGAATTCTAATTGTATTAGGAATCAACCTTTGTAAGGTAAGTTAGGATTCGTACCATATTAGGAATCAACATTTGTACAGCTATATATATTGTGAATAATGAAAGGAATTCCTAAGGGAAATTATTCTATCTTACATGGTATCAAGTGCCTAAAACCTAAGCCCTACTCTTCTCCCTTCTCTCTCTTTCTCGGCCAAAACAGAATATCAAGAATTCTATCCCTATAATTCTTGACCAAGAAGACTGTCAATATTCCACGTGGACAGAACTATTCTATATTCATGCATGTGCATACAACGTGCTCGACCATATTGATGACTCCGTTCCTCGTCCCACCGATATTGCCAACATGGTGTCGCCTTGACGTCATCGTCAAACAGTGGATATACGGCACCATCTCAAAAGACTTATTCTGCAACATCATCAAATCTGGTTTTTCCCTCCGCCATAATTTTCTTTCGTGTTTTTCCCTCTGCCGAAACAGCATCAAGGCAGCCACCATGTCTTCCTCCACAAATTCTGGTTCCTCCACTGGCACTTTTGACAACCCCTCTCAACGTTCGTCGTCTTCTTTTCACCCGGCGTTCGCCGTTACAAATATCAAGAATTCTATCCCTATAATTCTTGACCAAGAAGACTGTCAATATTCCACGTGGACAGAACTATTCTATATTCATGCATGTGCATACAACGTGCTCGACCATATTGATGACTCCGTTCCTCGTCCCACCGATATTGCCGAACCAACATGGTGTCGCCTTGACGCCATCGTCAAACAGTGGATATACGGCACCATCTCAAAAGACTTATTGTGCACCATCATGAAAACAGGTGCCACGGCACGTGACCTTTGGGTATGGTTGGAAGAAATATTCCAAGACAACAAAAATACTCGGGCCGTGTATTTGGAGGAGCAATTCAACAATACGCGCCTCGAGAATTTCAACCACATGTCTGAATATTGCAAACAACTAAAACTCATAGCCGACCAACTTTCCAACGTCGGGACATCTGTTTCTGAAACCAAGATGGTACTCCAATTAGTTGCGGGTTTATCAAAAGGTGAATACGATACTCTTGCAACAATGATTCAACAAAGCCGACCCAAGTACCAAGTTTCACCAAGGCACGGTTACAATTATTGTTGGAAGAAATCCGACGTGCCAAACAAGAGGAACATAATCAAAATGCGTTAGCCGTTGACGGGATGGCACCACCGGCAACCAACACCACCCCGCCACCACCGCATGTCCACCAACAAGAGGGGTCCGGCGGCGGAGGTCGTGGCAAAGCAGAGGTCGCAACAACAAAGGCAAGGACCGCGGCAGTGGCCAACGCAACCGGTGGATCGGACAAAGCAAACATGCCCAAACACCGGACAACAACACCCCGAAACCACCAGCAGCAGCGGTGGTCCAACCACCAGAACAAGTGGCCCAACCTTATCGGGCCTCGCCCGCATGCCCGCACCCGCCGCAGGGCCTGGGCCCAAAGCACTACCGCATGGTCAACCAACCCTTGGGGCCCTCGTCAGCCCACCAGCAGCCAAGCAACAGCAGCAGTAGGCCTACCTGGTTTCGGTCCAGCAGCAGCCTGGCCCCGACTGATTTGGGCCAGGCCTACAACACCGTGAACCTTCAACAGCCCGACGAAAATTGGTACATGGACACCGGAGCCACATCTCACCTCACCCGATCGTCAGGTAACCTATCTCAACTACGTCGGTTAAAGTGTCCTCAATTTATTACTGTCGGCAATGGTCATCGCATTCCAATTGAAGGTTACGGTAACACACACACCAAATATCCACACCCGCCTTTCTCCCTAAACCACGTCCTATACACACCTAACATCATTA
The DNA here is from genome assembly GCA_034509755.1 of Anisodus tanguticus. Lineage (NCBI taxonomy): Eukaryota > Viridiplantae > Streptophyta > Magnoliopsida > Solanales > Solanaceae > Anisodus > Anisodus tanguticus. Next base: position 42,790,981 of record CM067558.1, read on the forward strand.
AAAACTTAATCTCTGTTAGAAAATTCACTAGCCAAAACTCTGTATCTGTCGAATTTGACTCTTTTGGTTTTTCTGTGAGGGAACTCAATACGGGGTAAATTCTTACACGCTGCAATAGTGTGAGAGATCTCTACCCATTCACTCAATCTTCCGCTGTCAGACCGCAAGCACCTCTATCCCTTGCGGCGATCTCTCCCTCAACTTGGTACCGATCAGAGTATTTTCAGTGCTCCGGCTTCGACGAAGTCTGATCGAAAAATTAGAAATTATATTTCACCGGCGAGTGTACGGTGGAAGGTTAACCGGTGAGATCCGTAAAATGTGAATAGTAGAAATATTTAGGATGGTGGGATGCACAATTGAAGATGAATGGTAAGAGATCTGGATTAAAAATGAAATACAACAACTATTAAGTGAGAGATCTGAACTAAAGATGACTGGTGAGAGATCTGGACAAAAAATAACTCAATATTTTCGATATGAAGTATAGATACATATATATATATATATGAAAAATTACTAAAAATTGCAAAAAAAAAAAAAAGCTAAAGGAGAAGAGGTAAGAACCTAAATTGGACCAGTGAAATATAAATCCTGATTGGACTTTTTCGTAATAATACACATGATTGTTAAAATCCTGAAACGGCTCTGAGTCAATAAGGAGTTTGTGCATAAAAAAGAATATCTCATAATGATAGTGGATGTCATTCTCATAAGTTTGTAATCTCTCAACTTAATACAGAAAATGATAAGGCCTTTCTATTATTTCTTGATATTGTCCATGAGATAAGCTAACACGGAAATGAAAAACGGTCAAAGAAGATGGCCATCATATTTTATTTGCTCAAAGGGGCTGCAATTTACTCCAGTTATTTATTGGAAGTTGTTAGGAGTATTATATTAATGATCATTTGTTTAGGATTAGTTCATTTTGTTCTTTTGTGTATATCTTTGTTTTATGACTTGTTTCATTATTTGACTGAAAACTTCTGTAGTTAAAGGGTGATGAATTAGTGATAAATTGTAGAAAAGCAACATAGTCTAAAACTCTGTATATGTCTCTCGAAGATAGATAAAAGTCGGTAATAAAATAGGAGTATCCAAGGGTAAACTGGAAGGAAGCATTTTCGCCCCGAACATTGAAAGACCGACAACTCAGACTCAGCCACGAAGTACTAAACTGGTGGAAAGCATTGTATCTGCATCCAAAAAGAATGCATCAAGTGTAGCATGAGTACACAATGTACCCCCGTAGGCATTATAGGCCGACAACGATGAAAGATACATAAATAGAGATAAATATCAAGTTAACACTCAAGTAATCCTATGCTAAGCAGTCTGAATAATCAATTAAGTCACCTTGTCCATATAAAATATTAATGAATCAATTATGCTCCTTGTTCACAAGAGTTCAATAATCATATAAAATCACCTCATTCACGAAGGAGTTCCATATCCAAGAATCCGAGTATTATAAGATCAATTAGCAAGTCCTTTATCAAGTAAACCTCCAGGTTTCATTAATCATTCCAAACCACTTTACATATCAACAAGTAATCAATGTAATAATGTATCAATAATATGAATGCAATGCAAATGCCAGATACCTTTCATTTCCAGTATATAAGCGTTCAAATTCTATGAATTGCACACTCATGGGGGACCTGCGCCGTCCATATACTCATCCAAAATTTCTCAACGGATCCCAGCCCTTGCTTTCAGAACGTCATTAATATATAATCCATGTAAATCAGGATATCATATCAAAGCATTGTGATGAATAAACATAGCAATAGCAAATATGGTGATGAGCCCACATAATGGCGATAAGCCCAAACAACAACAGTCGGAATCAGCTTAAGGCTTATTCCCCAAATCATCATCATCACAGTTCAACACTGGTACCCACCTAAGCTTTCATCACAACCGCTAAGGTGGGACCCCAAACACGCCTAATACACCTCAACATTTATAACTACTACGTACTTCTATTGAAGTCTACAAAGGATAAACCGTAGCCTACGCCAAAATCGAGCAGGAGCCATGAGAAATCAGCCCTCAATGATGGCCTTGCCCTTTCAGAGTGCCTCGTAGTAATCGTAGTCTAATATACATAGATTATACGTTAATTGTTAAGCTAATACACATATAGAGACTTAGTCCTTAAACAAACCAAAAGACATCGAAAATCAACTCCGGGCCCACGGTGTCAAAATTCAAACTTTACTAGTCACAAAGCATAAAAGAAACTCCGCATTACCGCAAGGGCAGAACCTTACAATTACTTAGGGCCGGCATCTGCGAGCCAACCTCCGTAGAGGAAGACACGCAGAGGCGGCCTACCAACCGTTGGTGTAGACACTAGACACCAGCGATAATAAGACTACTCAAAACATCTACCAAACACCCAAAACGCTCCCAGAACCCTGTAAAGTCCTGTAAAATTTTAATAAAAAAAAAAAAAAAAAAAACTGAACTCCCTCACATCCCATTTATCATGGGCATTTTCTGCACTTTCCCATAACTCCCCCCACATCCCATTTATCATGGGATTTTTCTGCACTTGGTTACAAAAAACAACACACACACACACAATACAACACATCAAATATACAATACAACAAAAAGGGAGATACAAAGCAAATCGAAACAAAACAAAGAGAGGAAGAAAAAAAAAAGATTAAAGAGAGCAATTAAGGAGTTCCAAAAAGGTTTGGTTGAAGTTGAGGTTTTATTCGTGGTTACGAAGCAACAAAGGTGAGTTTTCTCACTCAAAGTTCTTAGTAAAATCCTTTATTTTTAAGTTACAATACATGTTATAATATAATCCGGTTATTGAAAGAATGAGCATGAAATTTATGATTGTTTAATAACTAGTTTGGATTGTGCAATTGTAATTTGTTATACTGGGTTATACTTGTTAGAATTGGATGAAATTTTACAGAGTTGTACATCTTTCTGTTACGGACAGTTTGAGACTTTACGGGGATAAATCCGACTTACGGTTTGAGAGTTATCGCTGTTTGAACATTCTGCCTCGGATCAACCGAAGTCTTAAATGGCAGAATGTATAACGTAAAAACTGTACAAATCGGTAATGAATATGAAAGTTTGTGCTGAATAAAAGTTATAGATTATGGTGTCCTCGACAGTTTGAGACTTTACGGGGATAAATCTGACTTACGATTTGAGAGTTATCGCTGTTTGAACATTCTGCCTCGGATCAACCGAAGTCTGGAAGGGCAGAATGTATAACGTAAAAACTGTACAAATCGGTAATGAATATGAAAGTTTGTGCTGAATAAAAGTTATAGATTATTGTGTTCTTGAGAGTTTGAGACTTTACGGGGATAAATCCGACTTACGGTTTGAGAGTTGTAACTCTTACCAGTGGGAAGGGAGAAATATTGAAGGAAGGAAATATTATTTGAGCCTTTTGAACATAAGACATATTTAAACAACAAATAAGTGCATTGGATCGGGTTGCACGTACCGCAACAAATAAGTGCATTGGATCGGGTTGCACGTACCGCAACAAATAAGTGCATTGGATCGGGTTGCACGTACCGCAACAAATAAATGCATTGGATCGGGTTGCACGTACCGCAACAAATAAGTGCATTGGATCGGGTTGCACGTACCGCAACAAATAAGTGCATTGGATCGGGTTGCACTTACCGCAACAAATAAGTGCATTGGATCGGGTTGCACGTACCGCAACAAATAACTGCACTGGATCGGGTTGCACGTACCGCAACAAATATATAAATGCACTGGATCGGGTTGCACGTACCGCAACAAATATATAAATGCACTGGATCGGGTTGCACGTACCGCAACAAATATATAAATGCACTGGATCGGATTGCACGTACCCCAACAAATATATAAATGCACTGGATCGGGTTGCACGTACCGCAACAAATGTATAATATGTTATATGGGAAAAAACAGGAGTACTGATTAAATTAAGTTGTTTTTTTCTAAGACGAGTGGGGAGAAAATTTTGCACGTGAATATTTATTGATTTATTTGATAAAAGGGTTGTAATCTGTTTATTTCAACATGCTTATTATTTTCTTATAATGTGATTGTAATTAAAAATATTGTGAGGTTACTTTGGACTGTAAGGTGAGATTCCCACTCAGCCCCGGATGGTAGGGCTGACTCTTTTATTTAACATATTTCAGGAAGGCGCGATAGAGGAAAAGCTCCGCAAGAGGGCTAGCGATCGTCCCGCAGCCTCATCGTACCACCAATCCATTATTTCGGATTTGGTAAAAATTACTCTAGACTAAGTTTGTTTAAAGAATTAAGTTTTATTATCTCGGGGAATGCCCCACATGAGATTGTTCTTCGTAAACTTCAAATTGATTATTATATATATTATTTCCGCAAATACCCGTCTAATTTAGGAAGAAAATGAAGTAAATGGTTCGCCTGGAAAGGGATAGTTGTCCAGGTGCCATCACGTCCTAAAGAAAGACTTGAGAAAAGTCGGGGCGTGACAAGTTGGTATCAAAGCTAAACCAGGTTAAGAGATCTTAGGAACTTTCTTTGAGTTGGGTGTTTGAACGATTACTTATTGCGACGGTGTGCGCGCCACCTTAGTAATAAGTGAACGGAATAACATCCTAAACAGCTTTCCCTTCTTTCATACTCTTCTCGTGCCTATCTTGAGTCTTTTTAAAGACTTGGTTCTTGTACTACTTCCTTCAAAAGATTATGGAAGGGGATTGTGCAACGGTAAACTGTAGAAGAAATCGTTCCCCGATATCACCATCGATGACGTGGGGGGGAGTTCAGAGTCGCATTTATTGAAAAGTACATGCCTAACACCCGAAAAGATGCGCTCAGGTGTGAGTTTGAATAGTTGAAACAAGGAGACTGCAGTGTGCAAGAATACGATACCAGTTCATGCGATTGTCGGCATACAACGCACACAAATATTCTACGGAAATTGAGAAGGTCAAAATATTTGTTGAGAGTTTAAACTCGAACTTGACAGGGAAGGTAGTGGCATTAGCCCATGGTCAGACTTACCTTCAGATCGTCGATATGGCAATAAGGGTAGAAGGTTTTTCTAAAGCAAAAAAAGAGAGTATTCGCAGAAGAGGTTTCAATCGTCGGGATCCTTTAATCAAAATCAAAACCAGAGGCAAGAAAGCAGTAGGGGTTCGTCAAAACCGAACCGCCAAGCAGCCGGCCTCATTTCAGGCCTCATGGGTATAGATGGGTCAATCATCAAGGTGGCAAGGTTAAGGCCACCAGCCCTAACACAGGAGGTGACAACCCGGTTTGTAAGGTTTGTCAGGAGAAACATATTGGAGAATGTTGGTTCTCACCAAAAGGATGTTACAACTGTGGAGAACCAGGCCACCATGCCAGGGATTTGCAAGAGGAGAGTCCAAACTCAATTTTCCCATGGGAGGTCGAAGCAACCACAAACCGCCTACAAGGGAAATCGTGGAAACCAGTCCCCGACAGGTCGGGGAGGTCAACGATCCAACAATTCTAATCGGCTCTACGCTTTGCCCCGAGGAATGAGGCGGAGGCATCTAATGCGCCGGTCACTGTGTATTTTGTGGTCTCGAGTATTCCCGCATTTGTATTATACGATCCCGCTCTACATTTTCATATGTGTCAATGGGTTTTGCTAAGAATTTACATGTAGAACCTTCCCGTTTAAGTGAACCTTTTGAGGTTATGACCCCCGTAGGGGCCTCGGTTGGGCCTCTCGAGTAGTTAAAAATTTCTCATTAGAAGTGAATGGCAGAGGAACAATAGTAAACCTAGTACTACTTGATATGGTAGATTTTGACATCATTTTGGGTATGGATTGGTTGTCGCATGTTATGCCATGTTAGATTGCCGACGAAAGATAGTGAAACTATCTTTTCCTGGGAACCGTAAGTTGTTATAAAGGGTAAGATTGGAATATCCTCACGTCGCCTTATTTCCTATCTTAGGGCTCAAAAGTTATTAAGAAGTCACAAAGTGGAGTGCGCATATCCGGCTAATATAGTAGATACCCAAAAGAATCCCCCGGTGCAAGATGTCCCTATTGTTCGAAATTTCCGGAGGTTTTTCCTGAAGATCTTCCATGCCTTCCTCCGGTTAGAGAAGTGGAGTTCGCTATAGAATTAATTCCGGGTACAAGACCTATTTCTATTCCTCCATATCGAATGGCCCCAGCTGAATTGAGAGAGTTAAAAGAACAGTTGAAAGATCTTCTGGATAAAGGTTTTATAAGGCCTAGTGTTTCCCCCCTGGGGTGCACCAGTCCTTTTTGTGAAGAAGAAAGATGGATCGCTCCGAATGTGCACTGATTATCGACAACTCAATAAGGTCACAATCAAGAACCGATATCCATTACCAAGAATCGATGATCTTTTTGACCAACTTCAAGGAGCCAGTTATTTTTCCAAGATTGATCTTCGTTCAGGATATCACCAGTGAAAATAAATCCGGATGATATATCCAAAAAGCGTTTAGAACCCGATATGGTCATTATGAGTTCTTGGTCATGTCTTTTGGGTTAACCAATGCTCCAGCAGCTTTTATGGATCTCATGAACAGAATCTTCAAACCATTCTTAGATTTGTTCGTGATTGTATTCATAGATGATATCCTAATTTACAGCAAGAGTGTTGAAGAACATGAAGAACATATGAGGGTAGTGCTTCAAACCTTGAAACAAGAGAGACTGTACGCTAAATTTTCAAAGTGTGAATTTTGGTTGGAAAAAGTAGCCTTCTTGGGCCATGTTGTGTCAAGGGATGGAATTATGGTAGACCCCCAAAAGATAGAGGCAGTGAAGAACTGGCCAAAATCTACCACTCCGACAGAAGTTAGGAGTTTCTTGGGTTTGGCTGGGTATTATAGAAGATTTGTAGAAGGCTTTTCTAGTCTTGCTGCTCCCTTGACCCGATTGACTCAAAAAGCGATTAAGTACCAGTGGTCAGATGCATGTGAAACAAGTTTTCAGAAACTGAAAAAGTTGTTGACTACTGCACCAGTCCTAACCTTACCATCGGGACAAGAAGGGTTCACAGTCTATTGTGATGCCTCTAGGGTTGGGTTAGGATGTGTCTTGATGCAATTTGGAAAAGATACATGAGAAGAATTATCCAACTCATGACTTGGAATTGGCCGCGGTAGTGTTTGCCTTACGAATATGGAGACACTATTTGTACGGGGTACATGTAGATATATTTACAGATCATAAGAGTTTGCAGTACATAACCACGCAAAAGGATTTGAATCTCCGACAAAGAAGATGGTTAGAGTTACTTAAGGATTATGACCTTAGCATTCTTTACCATCCTGGAAAAGCTAACGTGGTGGCTGATGCACTCAGTAGGAGATCAATGGGCAGTTTGGCCCACTTGGCAGTACAAAAGAGAGGTATTGTTCGTGCAGTACAAAAATTGGGGAACCTCGGGATTAGTTTAACTGAGGTCGGTGAAGGTAGGGTGGTGGTACGTGATACCTCACAGTCTGCCTTAACTTCAGAAATAAAAGAGAGTCAGTTTGAGGATATGGAATTTGTTAGGTTTCGGGAGAGGATTCAACAAGGAAAACCTTCACAATTTACATTAGGAGGAAATGATGGTACCCTTCGGTATAAGGGTAGGTTATGTGTTCCTAAGGTAAGGGATCTAAGAAGAAGGATCTTAGATGAAGGTCACAATACCAGGTATTCCATTCATCCAGGATCAACGAAAATGTATCATGATCTCAAGGCAAATTACTGGTGGAAAGGAATGAAGAGAGGTGTTGCAGAGTTTGTTGGAAAATGTCTTACGTGTCAACAGGTGAAAGCCGAACATCAAAAACCTGGCGGCCTACTTCAGGACATTGGCGTCCCCATGTGGAAATGGGAGGCGATTCATATGGATTTTGTGACCGGTCTACCAAAAACACGAGAAGGTTATGATTCTATATGGGTGATTGTAGATCGACTTACAAAGTCAGCCCATTTCCTACCAGTCAAGACTACATATCGGGCACCGCAGTATGCACAAATTTATTTGAAAGAAATAGTGAGGTTACACGGGATTCCATTGCAAATTATTTCCGATAGGGGTTCCCAGTTCACCTCACACTTTTGGCAAAGTTTCCAGCAGAGCCTCGGGACAAAGGTCAAGTTGAGTACGGCTTTCCATCCGCAAACCGACGGACAAGCTGAACGAACAATTCAAACATTGGAGGACATGCTGCGGTCTTGTGTGTTGGACTTCCAAGGCAACTGGTTGGACCATTTATGTCTAATTGAGTTCGCCTACAACAACAGTTTTCATGCTAGTATACATATGGCTCCGTTCGAAGCATTGTATGGGCGAAAATGTAGATCTCCACTCGGGTGGTTCGAAGTGGGCGAAACACTACTGTTCGGCCCCGAAGTCATTCAAGAAACAAACGATAAAGTTCAGATGATTCGGGAGCGGATCAACACAGCTCATAGCCGCCATAAGTCTTATGCGGATCATCGCAAAAGAGATCTCGAATTCCAAGAAGGGGAGAAAGTGTTTTTAAAAGTCTCTCCAATGAAGGGAGTGATGCGATTTGGCAAGAAAGGAAAATTGAGCCCAAGGTTTATTGGACCATATGAGATCTTACGAAGAGTGGGAAATGTGGCTTACGAACTAGCCCTTCCACAAGAATTAGAAGCGGTGCATCCGGTATTTCATATGTCAATGTTACGAAAATACTTGCATGATCCAAGTCACGTCATCCAACCCAAGAAATAGTCCTGAATGAAGAGCTTCAATATGAAGAAATGCCGGTAGAAATACTGGATAGACAGATTAAACGTCTTAGGAATAAAGATATTGTATCCGTGAAGGTCCTATGGGGAAATCACTCCACAAAAGAAGCAACCTGGGAAGCCGAAGACGCGATGAAAATCAAATATCCTTTCCTGTTTGAGTAAGGTAATAAAATGTGTTTAGTTATGTTTCATGTGTGTGTAGTTTGTGTGTCTATGTGCATGTGTTACGACCTTATTCACATTCGAGGCCGAATGTTGTTTAAGGAGGGGAGAATGTAAAGTCTTGGAAGTTGTGTTTCATGTGTGTGCAGTTTGCATGTCTATGTGCATGGGTTATGACCTTACTCACATTCGAGGACGAATGTTGTTTAAGAAGGGGAGAATGTAAAGTCATGTAAAATTTTAATAAAAAAAAAAAAAACGCTCCCAGAACCACCCAGATACTAACCAAACATGCTACCCCAAGGTAAACAGTGCTCCAAATTCGCTCGCGTCCTCGGATTTCTCATATGCCTGAACTAAGACATACTTTTCTAAAGACAACAACAACAATAACATACCAAGTGAAATCCCACAACGTGGGGTCTGGGAAGGTAGAATGTACACATAGCTTACCTCTACCTTGATAGGTAGAGCGGTTGTTTGCGAGAGACCTTCGGCTCAGGACAAGCAAAGCAAAAAGTAGTCAGACCCAGTCAAAAACTTAAAGCAGTAAGAAAATGCTGATAGCAAACGCGAATACACCATGATATCGCATCCTAAAAGAGAAGCAGTAACTAACGTAGATAAATGAGATAAACCAAGTACATTAAAGAATGCATAGCAGAAGAAATAAAACTAGAGAAGACTATAAAGCAATACTACGCCTATTCGTATGATATGCTAAGCATGCCTACAGTAATAACACCACAACAACCAGTTTGTAAGTGTAAGTAGGACTATGCTCGACTACCTACTACCCTAATATGTGTCCTCCACAACCCCCTATCTAAGGTCATGTCCTTAGAAAGTTGCGCCTTCTCCATATCCCGTCTAATCACCTCTCCCAAATATTTCTTTAGCCTACCTCTACCCCTCCTGAACCCGTTCATAGCCAACCTCTCATACTAGGGAATTTGTGTCTCTCCTCCGCACATGTCCAAACCATCTCAACCTCGCTTTCCACATCTTATCTTCCACCGAGGCCACTCCCACTCTGCCTCAGATATCATCATTTCTAATCATGTTCCTCTTCGTATGCCCACGAGCATCCTCATCTCCATCACTCTCATCCTTTGGGTGTGCGACGTCTTGACTGGCCAACATTCCGCCCCATACAACATCGTCGGTCTAACCACTACTCTATAAAACGTGCCTTTTAGTTTTTGTGGCATCTTTTTGTCGCACAAGACTCTAGATGCAAGCCTCCATTTCATCCACCTTGCCCCAATACGATGTGTGACATCATCATCAATCTATCAATTCTCTTGGATGATAGACCCGAGGTACTTGAAGCTTTCTTTCTTTGGAATGACCTAAGCCCCAAGCCTCACCTCCACACTTGTCTCACTTGTCGCTCCCGTCGGTGAACTTGCACTCCAAATATTCTATCTTGGTCCTACTCAACCTGAACCCTTTAGATTCCAGAGTCTATCTCCAAACCTCCAACTTAGCGTTCACCCAACTGCGAGTATTATCAATCAGGACTATGTCGTTTGCGAATAACATACACCATGACACCTCCCCTTGAATTTGTCGCTTCAGTCCATCTATCACCAAGGCAAATAAGAATGGGCTAAGAGTTGATCCCTGGTGCAGCCCCATCATCACAGTAAAGTGCTTCGAGTCTCCTCCCAATGTCCGTAGCTTGGTTTTGGCTCCATCATACATATCCTTAATCGCCATAGTATACGCCACATGTACATATTTAGCCTCCAAACATCTCCAAAGAACCTCCATAGGGACTTTATCGTATGCCTTCTCGAGATTGATGAAAACCATATGTAAGTCTTTCCTTTTCTCCTTATACATCTCCACCAACCTCCTAATAAGATGAATGGCTTCTATAGTCGAACGCCCCAGCATGAATCTAAACTGGTTCTCAGAAATAGACACGCCTCTTCTCACCCACATCTCTGTGACCCTTTCCCAAACTTTCATAGTGTGGCTCAGCAGCTTGATACTCATGTAGTTGTTGCAACTCTGGATATCACCTTTGTTATTGTACAAAGGAACCATTGTACTCCACCTCCATTCTTCGGGCATTCTCACCGTCTTAAAAATGATGTTCAATAACTCAGTCAGCCACTCTAAGCCTGCCCTGCCTATGCTCTTCCAAAATTCAACTAGATCTCATCTGGCCCGGTCGCTCGTCCCCCGCGCATCCTGCGAACATCACCCTTAACCTCCTTAATCTTGATGCTTCTACAATACCCAAAGTATCGGTACCTACCAGCTTGCTCCAGATCTCCCAGCACAATATCTCTATCTCCTTTTTCGTTCAAGAGTTTATGGAGGTAAGACTGCCACCTCTGCCTAATATGTGTGTCCTCCACCAGTACTTTGCCGTCCTAGTCCTTGATGCATCTCATGTAATCAAAGTCGCGAGCCGTTCTCTCCCTCACCTTGGTTAGTCTGTACAACTTTTTATCCCCTCATTTTTCCTCTAATTCCACGTATATGCGTTCAAAAGCCGTCGTGACCACCAACTTTGCATCATTCCTCTCTATTTTATACAGTTCTCTATTTGGGGGGGAGGCGGCCGAGGGGGCTAGGGTATCATGTTTAGGGTTTGACTTCTGATATCATAAATGAGTATGTTCTGTCTTTCATTGATTATTGTGTATAATATATATAGTGTCACATAATTATTTATATGACTACAAACTAGGTAACTAATCTTCCTAATTACAATCAAAATATAATTTTACCTAATATAAAAGATATATAATGATACGGAAATATTCTTGTAATATTTTATCAGAAACAAAATCAACAAGCTTAGTAGAAAATAGGATAACAAACTTTGAGAAGCAGTCAAAAAGATGGCTTTAATTTCTTTGTTGAAACAAACTTTAATATACTTCCAACAACCTTTCATCATAGAAGAAAAGAAAAATCGACGCCAGAGACAAAATAAAACAGGAGTCTAAAAAAGGAGTCCATTTCAGCCAGGGAAAATTAAAGCGTGTGGACCAAGTTGGAAATGTGATGGAAAGACATTTGCACTTTAAGTATTTTTTACATTGAGTAATTACACAACTTGTGGAAAATTAAAGCCATTTTCTTATATGCTTAGTGAAAAAAAGACTAGTGGAACTCGGACCACTACTATTTAATAGTTGAATTTTGTACCTTGCATATAGGTGTCTTCACGGTTGGGTTAAAAACCGATCCAAATTGATAACCAAATCAAATCGATATTTATTTGGGTTGTGTTGGGTTTAGTTTTAAATTTTTAAAAATTGATAATATTTGATTTTGTTTTGATTTTACTAAAAGTAAATCGAAGAAAAATCGAATTGAACAGATACAAATTTCAAACATAATTATTATTATTATTATATATATACAAATTATAAATACTTTTAATAATTTTTATACTTTTTTCATCAAAATTTTATTTATCTCTAATATGCTAATGATCTTTAGCCCATTTCTAAATAGAAATTCATGAATTCAAACTCAATTATTTAAAGAAATAATTATGGGATGCACCTAGATTTTTTTTGTATTTCTTATAAACTTCATTCATTTAATTAGTGTTATAAATTCTAAGACATTTTCTCCATAATCCAAGAAAATTATAGCTGCCACAATAAAAGGGTTATAACAAATTATAAGCTGAAAAAGGATAGAAAATTCTCTCCTAATTGTTGGAAAAAAATGAAAGAAAGAAATACCTTTAATTTTCTTAAAAAGTGAACAACTGACCCAAATCGAACCAAATCGACTACAACCAAACCGGTGGATATGTAATTAATAATTTGAAAATCGACTAGACTGGTTTGGTTTTGGTTTTAACTCAAAATCGACTCAAACCGGCCCATGAATACCCCTACTTGCATATGTTTTGCTTACGTGTTAAAAGTCTTTCATTTTTTATTAAACTTTGTTCCAGTCAAACTGATAATTTAAAATAAAATTAACACATTTTGGAAAAGAAAATAATAGGAGTAGCAAATTAAGGGTGTTTCACTTCACACGATAGCACCTCTTATAATGTGAATTAAAGGATTTCGGTTACTTTGCTAAAAAGCTTACCTCTTTTCTTGGAAGTTCATTGGTATTTCAATTGAAATATTATACACTTAGAATATTGTATATTTTTCTTAAATATTTTTTTGACTATTCAAATTAGAAAGTGTGAAACCAAAACTATAGGTGGACTTCCAGCTGGTTGATAGATACTCGAGTAAACTGTGGACTAAGGTGGACATGTGATGATGGAATCTTACTGTGGACTAAGGTGGACTTCCAGCTGGTTGATAGATACATCCATTATTATCATACTGAGAAATATTCTGCTTTCTTATCTGTGCAGAAACTCCCTATTTTGATCATCACACATAAGAGAGAAAGAGGTGATATGGCTTATGCTCCTATTACTTGTCTTATGAGAACCATACGCCAATCAATGGAACTTACTGGATATAATTTTCAACCGTTCTATGAAAAGCTCGAATCTTTGAGAGCTATTCTGGAGAAACCATGGAAAGCAACAGACGATCTCGAGACATTAACAATTGTGGAAGCTGAAATCGCGGAACTAGCATACAAAACAGAAGATATGGTTGGCTCGGAATCAAGAAAAATTTATTTAGCAGAAAACAAAATTATGCGAGGAATACATTTTTGGAAACTTCGTTCCTCCTTGAAACCAGCAATAAGGAATATTGATTCGGGGATGAACAAGTGGATGGAAATCCAGAATATGGACATGACCAAAAGCAATGATCTAGAAAAAACCACACCAGAGGTCGACAACGATCCCGAGAATGTGATGGTTGGCCATGAAAATGCATTCAAGATGATGCGGGATAAACTTGTTAGAAGAGAAAAGGAACTAGAAGTACCAGTTGTCTCGATTATAGGAATGGGAGGCATAGGGAAGACAACTTTGGCTACAAAGCTCTACAACGATCCATTCATTATGTCTCACTTTGACATTCGTGCAAAAACTACTGTTTCACAAGAGTATTGTGCGAGAAATGTACTCCTGGGCCTTCTTTCTTCTACAAGTGATGAATCTTATGATCAACTAGCATACCGACTTCAAAAGCATCTTAAAGGCAAGAGATACTTGGTAGTCATTGATGACATATGGACTACAGAAGCTTGGGATGATATAAAACTATGTTTTCCAGACTGTAATCGTGGAAGTCGAATACTCATGACTACTCGGAATATGGAGGTGGCTGAATATGCTGGTTCCGGTAAGCCTCCTTATCACATGCGCCTCATGAATTTTGACGATAGTTGGAGTTTATTGTACAAAAAAGTCTTTCTAAATGAATGTTTCCCCCCTGAATTTGAGCAACTTGGGAAACAAATTGCATTAAAATGCGGAGGATTGCCTCTAACAATTGTTGTGATTGCTGGACTTCTCTCCAAAATCGGTAAAACATTGGATGAGTGGCAAAGTGTTGCCAAGAATGTAAGTTCAGTGGTAAGCACAGATCTTGAAGCCCAATGCATGAGAGCGTTGGCTTTGAGTTACCATCACTTGCCTTGTCACCTAAAACCGTGCTTTCTGTATTTTGCAATTTTCAAAGAGGATGAACTGATTTCTGTAGATAAACTTGCGGAGTTATGGGCTGCAGAGGGATTCTTGAAGGTAGAAGAGATGGAAAATATAGAAGAGGTGGCAGAAAAATGTCTAAAAGAACTTAAAGATAGAAGTTTAATTTTCATCCATCGTTTATTTGATGGGAAAGTCGAGAGTTGTGAGATGCATGATGTGACCCGTGAGCTCTGCTTGAGGGAAGCTCAAAACCTGAATTTTGTGAATATTCTCGGAGGAAAGAGTGATCAAAAGCCATGTGTGCAATCCATGCAGTGTTCCTCTAAGAGTCGGGGTCGGATCAGTATCCATAATAAGAAAGAATTGGTTAGGTGCCGTAATTGTGAGGCTCATTCTATTACTATCATGTTTGCTGGATCCCAATCCTTCATGCCGGAGTTTCCTTTCAAGTTTGTAAGAGTACTAGATCTAGCTTCAGTTAGCTGGCCAACTTTTCCCAGTGAAATACTTTCTTTAATTCACTTGAGATACCTAGCTTTGTGTTTTTATCCTCGCTTAGAGCTGATTCTAGCATCCAAAGAAGAGGTCCCCTCATCAATAATACACATTCCTCCATCGATATCAAGCCTATGTTATCTGCAAACTTTTATACTTAAGCGTCCATTTTCATTTGGTCGTCAATATCCTTTCATGTTACCGGCAGAAATTTCGACGATGCCGCAATTGAGGCACCTCCATTTGGACTGGAATTGCTTGCGATATCATGAGCATACAGAGAAAAGTTTAGTCTTAAAAAAATTGCAATGGATCACTGGATTGAATCCTGGGAATTGTACTGGGTCTTTCTTTAGACTATTTCCCAATTTAAAGAAGTTGCGAATACGTGGTGTCAAAGATGACTTTCGTAGCAAAGACCTGTACGATTTTTCCTACTTAGATCAACTTGAGGAATTGGAATTTGATCTATTGGAATTTGATCTTAGTAATCCATATCCTGCTAACCGTCCAGAAAGCATTACACCTTCAGGTTTTCCTCTAGAAACTCCGACGGAATTTTCTCCACATGGTTATAATCTCTGCTGTTTGCATGTTTTTCTACCTCTGTTACTTCTACCTCCTCCAGATGCTTTTCCACAAAACCTTAAGAATTTAACTTTAAGCGGAGAATTCTTCTTGCCATGGGAGGATCTGAGCATTGTTGGTAAATTTCCCAAACTCGAGTCCCTTAAACTATCACGTAATGCCTGCAACGGCAATGAGTGGGAAGTAACTGAGGAAGGGTTTCCTCATTTGAAGTTCTTGCAACTGATCTATTTGAAGGAAATTCGGTACTGGAGAGCTGGTAGTGATCACTTTCCATGTCTTGAACGACTTCATCTCAAAGAATGCTTAAGTTTGGATTCAATCCCGCAAGATTTTGCAGATATAACCACACTTAAGCTAATTGATATAAGCTACTGTCCAAAATCTGTTGAGAATTCCGCCAAGCAGATTCAACAGGACATGCAAGACAACTATGGACGCTCTATTGAGGTCCATATTCATGATTCTTTGTAAGTCTTCTTCTTCCTTGATTTACTTCTTATAATTGTTGCTTCTATTTGTGCTTCCAAATTATATATACTAAGGCTAAGGCTTGTTTGGTCAAGAATATTTTTTAAGCCTATCTTCAGTTTAATTAGAGGACTGTTCTACATAATTCGGCACTGGAGAGCTGGTAGTGATCACTTTCCATGTCTTGAACAACTATTTCTTCAATATTGCTGGAATTTGGACTCAATCCCTCAAGATTTTGCAGATATAACCCCGCTTACTCTGATTGATATAAACAAGTGTCCAGAATCTGTTGGGAATTCAGCCAAGCAGATTCAACAGGATATTCAAGACAACTATGGAGGCTCTATTGACGTCCATATTCGTGATACTTTGTAAGACATCTTCTACCTTGATTTACTTCTTGTATATTGCTTGTATTTGTGCTTCCAAATTATATACTAAGGCTAAGTCTTGTTTGGTCAATAATATTTTACTTGATTTAATCTATTGAAAAGACTCAAATATGCCATCGAACTATCGGAAATGATTCATTTATGCCACACGTCAATAGTTTGGCTCATTAACGCTAGTTTACAATACCAGATATGACACGTGGTCTCCAATTAGAGGTCCACGTCGTTTAATTAAACCAGCCCAATTTTAAATCCCAAATTAATAACAAACACGACTCATATATCCGACCCACCCACAACCATAATCTAGTTGGAGGCCACGTGTCATATTTGGTATTGTAAAACTGACGTTAATGAAAAATAGCATGGATGAGCCATTTCGGTAACGGTGATGGTATAAATGAGCCACATTATTGACGAATGGCATGAATGAGTCATTTCCGATAGTTCGCTAGTATATTTGAGCCTTAAATCTATTTTCAGTTTTATTAGAGGATTGTTCTACAGAATATCGATTTTTAATGCTATCAGTATAATCAGTTATATTTTTAAAAATCTTTTGTATAAATAGAAATAGTTTTCGTAATACAAACTAGATATTTCTAAACTAAGTTTTCATTTTTAAATTTTTTCCTGTGAAAGTTTTGGTCGAATAGTAAAAGTTTGGGTCTTGTAGGTTTGAGGTCATGTGTTCAGCTCTATTAACATTTCATTTTTCACGTTTTGTGGCTGGCTTTTTCTGTAGAGTGTTTAAAAGATGATGGTGGAAGAGGAGATGAAAACTTCTCATTCAGTGATCTGCAGATTCCTTTTTCTGTTATACAGAAACATTGAAAAAACACTATAATACTTCAGTACTCTACTGTCTAAACATACAAATAAAATAGAGAGGAAAGAAATAACACCAAGTGTTATAAAGGTAAATTTCTTTTCTTTTTGTTCTCTCTGCACTTATGATTTTAATCTTCATTTTCTGTATAGTTGCTCTTATGAAATCTCTTCACTCTGCTTGTATTCAGTATCGGAAGCTTTGGAAAAGGTTGTAATTTTGCTCAAGTAGAAAACATTCAAGTGAGTCTATTTTATTTGGTACGAGTTGAGCTTAAATGAAGTGGTAGGAGTCATACAGCTGGCCCCAACAAGTTTGGGGCTGAGGCGTAGTTATTATTCATGTGAGCGATGCTTTCTTCTCTGCAAGGAAATTGATAATACAAGTTAACAAATTGCTTTAAATACATATTGAACTGAATGAATTATACAGAGGTTGAATGAATTATATTACCCTTTTCATGATAGTACAAACCAGCAATGTTATTTA
This sequence comes from Anisodus tanguticus, assembly GCA_034509755.1. Lineage (NCBI taxonomy): Eukaryota > Viridiplantae > Streptophyta > Magnoliopsida > Solanales > Solanaceae > Anisodus > Anisodus tanguticus. The sequence goes on from CM067558.1 coordinate 42,808,743, forward strand.
CCAGAACATATTTAGAACATCAAGCATAGATATTTGTCAATGTTGTAGCACAGTAGATGCATTTTTTAAAATTTTATATTAGGTTATTTTATTAGAAATTTGGTTAGTGGGCTTTTTAGGATCAGATACTGATCACAAATCTTTCTCCTTTCCCTGTATATCACACAACGGCCTCTAGTGTGCAATTTAGCAATTCCCATTTCCATGGGTTTTTGTTTAGTTTGTTCCTAAATGTAAAGTATCCACGACGTTTATATTGTTAAATTAAATGATATAATCTTGCATGATCAATTTTAATTTGAGTTAAAGAAAATGATCCTCCATACTAGAGCCATCAATGTGGGCTAAGGCCTGTGGGCCGACCCAACCCAGCTCGTAATTTGATAGGATTGGGCTTGAATTTTTGGAGCTCATTTAAGAACGACACTTTTTAGTCCAGCCCGACTAAGCCCGCTGATCAATGGGCTTGAGTCTGCGTTGATCGGGCCGGCCGGTGGAAAAAAAAATTTAATCTAAAAATAAAAAAATCAAAAGAAAGTGAAAATGTTAAGACAACCTTGTCACAAACAGAATCAGATGTGTTAATGAAGATGATGTGTTGGTGTGGATACATCATAAGTGCCATGAAAGTTTCTTTGAGAAATTCATTTTTACTTTAAATGGACGAAATATTATCATTTTCTTTTGTGTTTTATTGAGATCTATTGCAATAAAGCTAGGTTAATGTTCCTAATTAGCTAGTTGTATCGCTATTCATTAATTGTTTAGTTTGTTATTAATATCTCTATTTAGTTCGAGTGATATCAGTTATTAATTTGTTAAGTGTTAACAATGTCAAAAGTTATTCAGTTTTGCAGAAGGTTTCGTTCTACAAGATGTTTTCTTCAGTTGTACCCAAAATAATTGCATAGAATGGTAGAGATTTCATACCAAAGTTATACAATCAAATCTTTACTTGAAGCCAAACTTAATGAGTATTATTAGAATCATTTTATTTGTGGATTTAAGAATTGGTTAGCAAGTGGTAACACCATGTAATATTGTCTTGTAAATATTTATGTTAGCATTTTAAATTAGAAGTTTTAAAAAATTATTTTGAACTACAAGCTTCAGTTATGTCTCTTTTATTTTTTTATGCCAGGAGTTCAGAGTGGTAAAAGCATTTTCTAACCATAGAAAATAGACTTGTCATTAATTTTGGGAGATGTATTGTTTCTTATATCTTACAATTGGTTTGAACTATAGTCTCATGTCTCATTGTTGATGCTGTTATGCGTTAGGGTTGTCACAACTGGACGTCAACTTGCCAAGAGTTTGGAGTTGCAGTCACTTAATGATTTGGGATTTTCCAAAAGATACGTGAGATGCTTAATGGTATACTGCCAGGGACAATGCAGAACTTACCTGTCAGTGGGTTGTCAAGTACCAATCTGCAGCAACAGCAGCAGCGATTACTGAGTAGTGGTTTACTCTAGCAAAATCAATCTCAATCCTCGCAGGGAAGCCAGGCCCTACAGCAGCAAATGATCCAGCAGCTCCTCCAGGACATGAACGCTAATAAAGGCGGAGGTGGTAATGCTTCGAGGGAAGGGCTTGCATTTGGAAACAATGGTTCTGTTGCAACAGCTTCACATGGGCCAGGAAGCAGTGTAGGACCGACGCCGAGTAGAAGCAACAGTTTTAAATCAGCATCCAACTGTGAACCCTCTGCATCGGCTGGCAACAGTGGTTTCAGCCAAAAAGCTCCAGATTTGCCCCCGAGTATGCATGTATCAGATGAGATGGTCCCTTATATGTCTCATGAGTTCAATGAAAACGGGTTTTTTTTAGCAATGATCTTGAGAACAAGATGAGTTATGGATGGAAGGCTTGACTAACATGTTCTGCTCCTTTGGGAGTTTTGATGAGAGATAAAAATACTGCTATATATCTTTGTACAGGTTGATTGTGATAGATTATTGTTTTTCTTCTTCTGGTTCTCCCCCATTTTCTAGTTTGAGGCTGTAGTGTCAAGCACTTGAACTCTTTAGGTATTTAGCTCTACTTTCTTTGTTATTCACACTCGCTTGGTGTTTACACCTTGAAAGTCATCCAACAAGTGTAATCTATTGAAATGGACTGGACAACAACTTTATTAACTGCTTAATACTATTCCTTTTAGTTCATTGTTCACTCTGTCTGTTGATGTGCAAATGACTAGTGAAATTTGTAGGGATATGTACATGCTTCATATCAGGCAAATTGATGGAACGCATGTAAACTTAGAAAGATTTCGGTTCCTCACTTTTCCGGAAGCCTTCAGCTTTTTCTCTTGTTATTGTGTTCTTTGACATCCTTCCTACTTTGGTGTTTGTCTTCCGAAACGGAAACAAGCTAGGCTAGTGATGTTCCGGATCTCCCTTTAACCATTAATGTAATGGATGCGATTCGTCCTTAAATCTTTTCCTCCTGTGTATTTTTAGTTGTTAAAAGCAATATATTAAAACAAGCACCCAAAGAATGGTTGTGAGATGTGTGGGGGAAGCTACGTAAAAAATGATAACCATGTTTTTGGAATTTCACCTACCAAAAAGTGGCAGTAGGCGCTATTTCTACTGGTATCTATGTCACTTGCAATAGCCAACGAGTAATGATAAGTATCTGTACCTAACACTAATTAGTAATTACAGATTCCTTTTCCCAAACTACAGTCGGGAAAGGGTTCCATAATTTCAGCTTTGTCTTCCCAATGCCACATCGTTACAAGTGGTCGATCAAATTGCAAAAATAAATAACCAGGGAATTACGCTTTTTAGTCTCTGCTACAGAGATGCAAATGGACCTGTTGATTTTGCTTGCCAATTGAGGCGTACATAACAACAACAACAATGACGTACCCAAGGTAATCCCGTAAGTGCGGTTTGGGAAAGATAAGATGTATGCAGATCTTACCCCTACCTTGAGGTGTACATACAAAACTAAAAACTTCTTCAAGGATATTAATGCTTTACCCAAAAAAAACGAGCTTCAATAAAGACAGATCGAGAGCAACTCAACTTTTTAGAATCAAAACTAGGAAAAAACTTATTGATGTATAAATTTTTGACTACAGGGTATATGCTTGCCCTGTTGTCATGTAAAAGAAAAAGTGTCACAGCATTGTAGCAAATCCTTAGTTCTCCTCGGCATTGTCCAAGTTACTTCCAAAATGTTAAAAATAATAAACCTCCATATCTGTCAAGTGAAAGAGCAATGAAGAAAGTGATGGTTGGTATCTTCATTGTGGTTTTCACAGAGCGAATGTCCGCTGCCAATGCCGATTCCCCTTTTCTGAAGGTTTTCTCGTGCCAACCAAGTAAGACATTCCACCACTTGGGGTCGTCTGGCAGCAGAAATTTAGTTATGCAGAGTTTAGTTATTCCATCTTCTATCATGTATAAAATAATACACACACCCTCATAACTTATATCTACAGGTATTAGTTATTCGAGATTGTAAACGGATAACCAATTGATGTGGTGAGTACTTATTTTTCAACCAAATGACCCCTTTAATGACTTTTTTTTTTCTTTCTCAAAATGCATTTCCTAGGCCACTTATCAACAGGCTGAAGAGGTCAACAAAGGCTGCCCATTTCCCTGTTATTTAAATTGCAAGCGTGGATATACTGCTGGTTTTCTTCTTAACTTATCTTTACAGTTGTTCCAGGGAAACCACTTGACTCTTATTTACGTTCTTACTCCTCTCACTTTTCCATGCACCGTAAAATTTTATTGGGTACAAAGCATATAAGTAAGGCACAACGGAAGTTTAAAATTTTGATTCTTACCCCAACAATAATTCTGGTATGCTTATACAACAATGAAACTTGTAATATAAAACATATACTTACAAGTTGGAAAATCTGGAGTCTTTATCTACTATAAGGTGCACACGAGGTTGCCCTTCCGATTGCAAGCTTCAAGCTTCAATGTACTTCTCCTTCGGAAAGCTAGGAAATCCGGCGGAGGTTCGAGAGTATTTGATTCTAGTCTCTAAGGCTTAGAATGTTTTAAGAAATTGGTGTGTTGAATAATGAAATAAATGCCTCTATTTATAGTTGAAAAATAGGTCAAAAACGGATTAGGATTTGACATTGAGCTTGACCCAAAAATTGAGGCAGAGGCGCCGCGGCGCTCGACATGTGCCTGCACTGCGCCGCGGCCCTAGGGTATGGGCGCCGCGACGTTCGACTTTATTTTTTCGTGCATTCTTAATTAAATCCAAAATCCAATTTTGACTTAATAATCATTATTCATTTAAATGTCTCGATTCCAAATCGAACATTTTAATTACTCTCTCAATACATCCTTAGATCGAAACGGACAATCGACATAGTGTGACCCTACATGCCTTCTCATATCGACATTAATCAAATTAAGGTCTACACGGAACTCCTAGAGGGCGACGGAAGACGAACTCAATATGTGAAGTACGTTTACCCGAATCCAGTAAACTTAACATTTATGTGGTAAGATAAAATCCTTTCATTCACGACACACCCGATCAAGCTTAGGATTTGTTAAGTGTCTATCCAAATGACTTAATCATTGTATCTCATCTATATTAGTCGACGACTAGACCATATTCTAAATATGTCTATTGCGTTGACCAACGACTTGGTCAACCTAATATCACTAAGAATCCGAGTGTTCTCTCGAACATACATTAGAGGAATGAATCCTAATCTTAGCTCAACTACCACCTTCAATCCACATCGTAATGTACCCAATACAAGTCGTATCTCAACCTACAAGGCATTTGAGCTTAGGACGGGATCAAAGTACATTACTTTGTAGACAAGGCGCGTATTGACCTCAAGTCTAAGGACTTCTATCTCCCACACGAGGATCATACTTTAGACAAGTATAACAAACAGTATATCAGCAGGGTATACCAATACTTCCAAAGTATCCATGTGTCCATCACGAGTAACCATTACTCGTAGCAGGTGAGACATACTACATCCTCTAAGAATGCGATGCAGACCACATGTCGACTTATCATATATCATCGATATCCCATTCTCGATGATCATTAGTCGAGGCTACTTTAAGAGTTACGCTCTATCATCAATATCTCACTCTATTAATGACAACGTAAGCTCAAGGGATGCATTATTAATGAATAATTACAAACAATCAAATAATAATTCAATAATTGCAAATGCCAAAACATTAATCTTCATTAATAATAATATGAATGTGTTTAAAGTACATTTGTCCTAATACAGATTGTCTTTAGCACATAAATATACTTTCATGCACTTGGTATAATTTCTTTCTAGTACCGCCATATAGGTTCTCTTCGTACTTTTCTGAGGTTTCAGGTTAAAGAAGAGTTTAGAGTCAACGCTACTCTATCAGGACCAGGAACCAATATTTACGTCTTTCGTTAGCTTCTAAAACCCGACTGTTGCAACTTTTACACACTCCCTGTTGCTGGGACTCCTCAAGAAGAGGAACAATTAATCACTCTATCCTCTTTTACCGGCCTTTTCCATTGGATTTTCAATTGGCAATATGTGGCCTGAGTCATTATTATGGAGAGTATATTAGAAGAATCTATCATCGACACGATGCCAAGCACCGTTATGGTTGTCAGCAAGAAAGTTAACTAACCCAAAACTCAGGTGCATAATACAACTGTTAGCTAGCAAAAAAGACGGACAGTAGTTTAGCGTTTGTAGCAGCAGGATCAGTGATCCCATTTGGAATGGCAGAATGGAGATAGAAAACAACTAAATACGGTTTGCTAAAGATAATTGAATTTGTTTATGAGGATCCACTTTCCAAAAGTTGAATGATATGTGCCACCATACATGTCATCTTTTTATAAAGGAAACTACAACAGTGATGCTCAAGGTCTGGAAGCAAGTCTTATGACATCGTATTTAACTTGCCCCATAGATAGTAGCAAATAAAAGTATGGTTTACTCACAGAAACAACTGTTAGGGCCTTGAAAGGGACAAAAACTAGACGCCATACTCATCTGAATCATCATCAACCACGTCAGCTCCGGCTCCAAGAAGTGTATTCAGAATCATTTGCTCCCATCCCCTTAAGCTTGCCCTGAACCTATGAAACCGAGGACTACTCGACTCTCCTTCAGAAAATTTCTTACATGACTGGCTTAACTTCTCTTCTGGGCAATACTTCAGGCTGCACTTCCCAGCTTCGTCGAGTATCTCAACATCAAATGCAGGCAAGAGTGGTCTTCCAACAACTTGAACGTGCGACACACTATAAAAAGGCAAATCAATAAAGCTGTCTTAGAAAACCACCCAAGTCCTGAGATTATACTCATGACAATTTAATACCAATGTGCTCATTTAGATATACAACAACCATATGGTAGAGTGTAGACTATCACTGCAGCAATAGCAGGAAATAAAAGTCATTTTAGAAATTTGAGGCTGACACATCAAAAGAGGAGGAACTGACCATATATAATAAAGACCATCCATTTGTTGTCTTTGAACTCTGCCTAAGAGCTCGACTTGTAGGATTCCCCCAATGCAAAGAACAGGTTCTGGCAGCTTAAACTTCTGCAAGATGCTCTCCTGTACCCATAAGAAGCCAAACTTAGCTGTTACAAAGTCAAGACACATAAAAGTAGAAATCTTAACCAAAAGTTAGCTGCAGCTGAAGTCAAATTTAAATTGGTTGCTTTCATCAGCAAAAAAGAAGATTAGTTCATTTATGAGCACGTACTAGCTGTGTTAAATGGGTGATATACTTCCGCCAAATACATGCTCATTAGGGAAACATCCCGCAGTACTATGACTTTGGAATTAGTTATTATCCCAAAAAAAGATGTCAGCCTAGAGTATCCATTGACCATTTCAGGGGTAAGAACTAATCAGAATAAAGGAAACCGGAATTCCGTTACTATTTCTTACCTGAGCCATGGGAAATTCTGGTGAGGTATATGTCCATACGATCTTGTCACAATAAGATCCTTGAGCAGCCGCAGATTCATGTCCATTGCCGCTTTCTACATCTATTTTAACATTAGGATGTCCCACCCGGAATCTCATAGCTTTTGCTGAATAAATGGGAAAGCCAAACTGGAAATACGCTGTTACAAAATCATAATGTTTCTGGTTAATGAAGGAAACAACAAATAAGCAAAAGGAACAAATCCAAAACATCGCAGAAGATGCTTAAGGTGCAACCTTGAAATGGTTGTATATGGATTTCTGAAATCAAGCACAGCTTTGAGATTAATTTATATGTTAGTGTCTCGGGAACTGTAGGATCATTTTCTCCTCCACTTGACCAGTATGAAGCCCTGCGCCCAATACGGTCACCCGGTTTTAATGTATTCAAAATGCTTTCTTCAGGATAGTTGTCAGTGCTTGATGCATGGATTGCATCTATTAAGCAGTCTTCCGTCATACAGTTGGAAAGTCCTTGTGTCAAAAATGCATAAACTCTGTGATCCTTCTCTAGACGTAACCACTCCGTAGACTTTTCAGGCTGAGATACCACTGGTACAACCGTGTTTTCAACTTCAATCATATTTGCAACACTTGATGTTTCAGGAAATCTCTTTAAACAGAGATGCTTACACAAGCCATTTTCAATCACTGCACAAGAATTAAGTCCGTAAGAAAACACAGAGTTGCATATACTACTAAATGAATGATTTAAGATCAAAATAAAAGCAACCCTAATAAAAGGCTTCGTTTGAGTAAACTGAGAAACTAAGTTACTAGCGAAAAATGCACTTAAGAAGGATTTTAAAAAGGGTTATAAACTGTTCATGTTTCACGGTCATTTCAAGATTGCGTACTCTAAAGTGAGATAAGATGGGGAAAGAGAAAAAAAGGTGACCAAGATACGGGAAAGCTCGATTCTCTCATCCCAGCAAAGAAATTCTTGCATCAAATTCTGATCGAAATTTTTTAACAGCACAAGGCACTAAGCAATAAAAATTGAAAAATGGCAGTAAATAAATACCACAAAAGGTCAAGTCCTCATCAATAGAAATAACGACACCTATATAGAATGAAAGAAATCGAATGTGAAGGGACAGAAGGGATTGGTACTGCATTTTATATTATCATAGTATTTTCAAGAAACCATTTCATGGTCATGTATTCAATACGGAGGTGATTGATAGATATAGGATCCAGTGCCCAACAATTATAATACAGAGCATCGCGAAGTCACCAATTCTTCAAATTATTCCATATGATCCAAGCTAAGACTAATAAAACTACGATTAACACAAAGGAGCTTATGAAACAGCAAATTATTGAAAAATGAAGAGCATAAAGAGAATAATTTACCGAATTGACGCCAACAAGTAGAAACAGCAGAAACCCGGATAAGATCAGAAGGGTCCTCCAAACAAGTTAGGATCTTTATAGACATGTCTGGTAAAAGGCATTGCACAAAATCCCCACACCCCTCCATTTGTTTTGTTAGAAACTTTTTTACTTTTCCCCTACAATAAAACCTTGTAAAGGTTCAATCTTTATCACTTTCCACGTTCGAGGCAATCAGTCAACTATCAAACCCAACAAGACAAACTTCAAAACCAAACAATAATTTGAATATAACACAAACAAAAAAGCAAATTTAAGTAGAACATAAATCAGTCAAAACATATTAGTATATTTGACATAAACACACACCATAACACCTTTAAGGTTGAATTCAAAATTCCAATGCAAATACAAAAAAGACAGAAACTTAAGGCTCTTGGGACAATTGGGTTCAAAGAAAGGCAGCAAAAAAATTACTCCCTCTATCCCAATTTAATATGACACACCTACCTTAACGATCCGAACGAAATGATTTATAACCACACAAATACCTTTGATTTATTTTAGATCACAAGATCCTTTATTTTTTAAACTTGCACAGTCAAACTACGTCTTATAAATTGGGGACGGAGGGAGTACTTACACTAAAAAGAAGACAATAAGGACACAGAATTAAGTTACAATAGCTTAAAAGTAAACATAAAGATGGAATCTGGTGAAACCTATTCATAAAGAAAGGAAGAGATGTTAAGGGAAAATTACAATAATAAAAAGAAAAGAGTGAAGAAAGGGAGTTACCTTTTGCAAGAATGGAACAAAGGATAAGGATCAAAACAAATGATAATGGGGTGGTGGCTGAAACCGCACCGACCGACCGACCGACCGACCACCACAGCTTTACTAGATCATTTTTAAAGAAAATTAATTAAAGCTGAAAAGAGTATTTAAACTTGAATTTTGTGATAATTGAATACTTTTTTCTGGACAGATAAAAAAAAAGACCGAGGGAGTATTAATTAATATATACAATGTCAATACACACCATTAAGGACAATTATTAAGATTACTTTTGATTCCCCATATTTATAACTTAGAGAAAGATAAGTACGTACTCCTCTTGTTACCTGCTAAACTTGGATACGGGTGGGCAAAAAATTCGGAGAATCAAAAAAACCGAACTGAATATATGATGGATAAAAAATTCGGAGAATCAAAAAAATTGAATTTTTTAAAAAACTGATTTTTTGAAAAATCAAATCGAATTAGGATTTAGTGATTCGGTTCGGTTTTTTATTTTTGGATACGAACCGAACAAAAAAATAGAATTAAATATATAATTTTTTTTATTTTTTTATTTTAGGTTACTACTATCTCTCGAATCATAGTCATTGAAGTCAATCTATGAAGTTTTTATGGAAGTCGCATGCGGCATTAGCTTGATTAACATATCACAGAAGCATTGACATAAAATGTAGGGAGAGAAAGTAGTTGTAAATTGGTAAAATTTTAAATGGACATAACTCTGCGCTTGGATGTCCGTTTTACCCGATTCTTTTTTTGATTTTGGGTATTTTTTCGAGACGGGGCCGGTCAAACTGCCAAACTGCAACTAATTTTTAGAAATACGTCTTTTTTCCCAATCAATTTGTGTTTTCCCCCAAATCGATTTCTAATTTTCCTTTTTCTTTAGTAAACATCTCACGATACACAATAGATTTAACGTCGAAATTTCATGATAGTGTAGGTGTGAATGTCAACATTCCGTTTTGAAAATTCAATTTTTTTTAAAAAGATCCCTGACCCGACCCTATCTGGCCCACTATAAAAATTGATATAAACCGAACATATCAATTTTTTAAAAAAAGTTATATTCGATTTTTTTTTTAAAAAAGTAATTTTTATTCGTTTCATATTTTTTTAATACAAAATCGATATAAATCGATATATGTCCACACCCATATATTCACCGGATAACACGATAGATGGATAGACACAGGAGTAGGAAAAGTACTAAGGTAGGTCTTGTCGTATTCACTGGAAGGGTCATTGTCATTGTGTCCTGCACGTGTATAGTGAAGGCATTGAACACACATGATAAAATTAGATTGTCAAAATAGGATTTTACTCTATCCTTAGTATTTATTACTTAACTCATCTTATTTCAATTTATTCCTCAATATATTTAAATATTATTTTTAAATTTAATATATTATATATAATAATAATATTAATAAAGAAAATAAATTATATCTATTTTATTATACGAAAAATGATATCTATTTTATTTGCTATAGACTCACTTAGCATATCATACGAATATGTATAGTATTATTTTATAGTTCTCTGTAGTTTTATTTCTTCCTGATATGCGTTCTTTAATGTACTTGATTTATCTCTTTTATCTTCGATAGTCATTGCTCCTTTTTTTCTTTTTCATACTGCTTTAACCTTTTAACTGGATCTGACTGTTTTTCTTCTACTTTACTTGTCCTGAGCCGAGGGTCTCGCGGAAACAACCGCTCTACGTACCAATATAGAGATAAGGTCTGTGTACATTCTACTCTTCCCAGACTCCACGTTGTGGGACGGATATGTTGTTGTTATTTTATTTGGTACTTCAGAAAATTATACGAAAATAAACAAAATAATTAATACTATTGGAACTTTTAGTAGGATTCCTCACAAGTACCTATGCGGATATACTATTTACTGTCAATAACCATTTACAATCATTTACCCATTTTCTCTAAATGAATCAGGTATCGATGTCTTCTAATTAAAGCTTTACTTTCAATTCAGTTCACATCTTCATTTTAATTTTCTCCATAGTTCATATTACATACTACAATATTAAGTGTTGCAGAATCATCAGCAATGACGATTGACATTAATGTAAAAAAGGTATACAAAAATATAGTATAAATAATGTAATCACATTATCATATAAGTAGTAACATTAAGGTAAACAAATGTTAATCATATATCCAAGGATATACAACGTGCATACATGTTGATTATATTAATAATATTTTAAAAAAATATTATTCATTAAATATACCTGAGAGAAGACTATTTAATCAGACCCGTGGCAGATGCAGGAGGAACTCATAATGAAACCCAATCAAACAGCCTAGCCCTTTAACCTCCCTCGGACTTCGTCTCGAATCCGATATGAACACACCGGGCCACCGTGCTTCGGAAGGATACATTTCCAGGGACCAAAGTATTCAATTCGCCAAGCCAGTAAAAAGTGAAATTATCATATATTTTTCTATTTTCCTATTATTGTTGACCATCAGATTACACTTTTTATTATTATTATTATTATTTTTTTTCATATGCTCCTACAGATTTTTGGTTCATCTACTCTTTTTCATCATAGTGTTCTGAAAGACGGGGTGTGAAGCGGGGTCATTTTACTTAATCATTTCACTTAATATGGAGTTAGGCGTAAGTCCCGAGGTAGCCTCATGAATCTTTAAATTTTTAATTAATAATGTAGTACGATAGTATAATAACACAAAAATTGTAAAAACTAAATTAATAATTTTAATAAATAAATAATGATTTAAGAATTTCATAGGAAACAAAACTTCTAACATGATTTTACAAGTAAAAATAATGCAATGATATAAAAGCTATTATGAGATGCAAACAACTCTAACATCTTAACTTTCAAATAATAAAAGAATCACAATTTCTTAAAATATATTATTATCACACTATGTAATTTACCTTCCTAAAAGAAAATAAACAATAAAGTTTATCAGTATTATAACTAGAACATCACTCCTTTCTGAATAAAACGAAATTACTTTCTAATAGCGAATTAATATAATATGATAAGTTTGAGACATGGGGAAAAAAACCTGAAGACCAATGACAAGTGAAGATGTAAAATTTGGCTATGTGTTTTAATTTAAAGAAATGTCAAGTGATATTCATCTTCACGATGTTCTCAAATAGTAAATATACAATACTACGACTTGTTGTTTGAGTTACTCTCAATCTTCTTATTTCTATAGATGAGAAAAATTGTTAAGCATCATTCATTTATTAAAGAATTACGAGGGTCGACAATGTTAATTAGAGAATTTGACATGTAATTTGTGTAAGAACTGTTAGGCAAGCCCCGGCCGTTGGGAGTGAGGTGTGCTTAGGGAGTACGATCGGGTGCTTAGGGCGTAAGCCTCAGAGAACTAAGCCCCAGACATAAACCCCAAGACGTTTTGTCAGTGTCCCCAAAATTGCCTTTTAAAACACTAATTCATCATAACTCACAGTTAGAGATGGTAGTGGATCCTGAATCCGGTCCGGATCCTGTGGATCCATAATCATTTTATAAGATATGGATCTTCAAAATTTGAACCCGACGGATCCGGATCCGTTTCTAACGGATCAGATTTGGATCTGGATCTTGTATTTGAGATCCGTATCCGGTCCAGATCAGACCCGTGGATTCATTGTTTATTAAATATATCCATAACTTATAATGAATTTGGGTCTTCCTTTTGTTTTCTCGGCCAGGCCCAAGTCCATAAAGGACTGAAGCCCAGCCCATCTTCGTGTTTAAGCCAACGAAAGGGGGCAAAGACCGGATAACATGCTCTAAGACGCAAACCCTAGCCACCGTCGTGGCTTTCTCTCATACGACGTCACGACTGCTGGAAACCAACTTTATTCAGTCCATTTCGAACTCTTATCCACCCCCACATATAAGCCACCCAGCGAGGTAATACCCTTTCCCTTCTCTATTAAAATGTTTTCCATGATGTTATTATTTACTTACTTTGCTTCATCGTCTTTATTTTTTTGTGATGCTAAAACTTCGTTCAGTATTTTGGAAAAATGGTATCATATTTTTGTGTAGGTTGATTGAATGAACTCAATCATTTTTTTCAATCAGATTGGATTTTATTTTATCAAAAAAATTTCAACAGGTGGAAATATTATTCAAGGCAAAACTTTTTACATGTGAATCCAGATCCGATCCGTGGATCCGGATTTGGATCTGGATCTAGTAGGATCCGGTCAAGATCCGATTCGTTATCATCCCTACTCACAATCATGTGGCCCCTGTATATTCAGTAAAACTCGTCTTATTTCTCTTTCTCTCTTTTTCTTTACGTAAAAGGGTAAAATATGTTGTTAAACTATGTGAAATTGAATAAAATACCCTTTGTTAATAGTTCGGTCCAAAAATACCCTTATAGCTACTTAATTGAGTAAAAAATGTCCTTTCCTTATAAACATATATTTTTTAAAACACATTCCTTTTCCTAAAAATATATTATTTTTAAAAAAATCCTTTACCTGTTTATTTTCTTTTAAATCCTTTAACTAATAAAAAAGTGAAAAATAATCTCTTTTTTTCTTAATCTCATTTTATCAATTAAAATAGAATAATCCCATGTACTTTTTTAACTGATAATATAAGTCATATATATATATATATATATATATATATATATATATATATATATCATATTAATCCCAGTTGAATTTTGGAAGAGTGCAGGCAGAGCAGGTTTTGGAGTGGCTGACTGAGTTGTTTAACGTCATTTTTAAGACGACAAGAATGCCCGAAGAATGGAGGTGGAGTACAATGATTCCATTGTACAAAAACAAAGGTGATATTTCTGCTCGTGTTGTGTTGCCCAAGTGGCTCCAAGTTAATATTACCGAACTTCTTTTTGCTTGTGTTGCTCTAATTACTCTTTTCAATAATGCCAAAGGGGGAAATTAAGAGGGAATTGGATATGATTGAGGGGGAAGTTAAGGGGATAAATTTTTGTTGTTATGCTTAACATGTTATTATGATTGAAAGATAGGTCTGATTCGTAGGGGAAACAAGTGTGTAACCTAGTCCTCAGGGGGAATATCAATTCTGAGTTTGTCATCATCAAAAATGGGGAAATGATAAGTTATGTCATCTTGTGTTTTGATGATTTGCCAAACTTTTGAAGAACCAGATAGTGACCTGATCTGCTATCCGTTCCCTTGATTTTCGTATAGTCAATAGTTACAGTTGTAAAGTTGTACTGTTCACTGGCAGAAGTACAACAACACTGTTGCAGCATGCTTGTAGTCAAACCAAGAGATGGATAATCTCTATCTCATCTCACATGCTCCCAAATATATATACAACATTTTATAAGGTTTTGCACACACTTGAAAAACCTAGAATCACTTTAAAAGTGCAGGCGCCACAAGTCTCCAAGTGCTCTCGTGAACAAAGCTTTGCAAACTGAAGGACCAAATCCCTACATTGAATATGTCTAAGTTCTTTAGTTTGTTTTAAGTCTTTGTCTTTTGTTATTTATTGTAAATTCTACACTACTTTTGAGAAGTGTCATAGTAGGACAAATTTCAACACTTGTTGGTTTGTGTTCTTGGCTAGAGTTAGTCAAGGTTTGTATCTTTGCAATAGAGTTATTGTAAAGGGGTTACAATAGAGTTATTGTAAGGGGTGAGGGATTAATAGTTTAATTCCTATGTTGAAATAGGTTGTAGTTTGAAATTGGTCAGTTAGTAAAGTTGAAAATCCTACTTGGTAGGTCGTGGTTTTTAATCTCTTGAGCAAGGAGTTTTTCACGTAAATATCATGTGTTATTTACCTTCTATTTTGCTTGAGGGAACAAATAGAGAACCTGGTTCTCTACACTGTTTGGTGGACTCTTAGTTTCTATCAAGTTTCCTACCTAAACTATTGAGACAAATTCATTTTTATACTGAAAGTGCTTTTGATAGGGAATAGGGAAAAGCCTTGTCTTATTCAAGAGTACCAGGAAGGAGAAGAATATGCATTACCTTTGTTGAAGGAAGAAGCCCCTCCCTTTGCAAAGCTTCAACCAAAGAGGTTGGGTTGTTCACTTCATTGATTTGACTTCACTTTACTTAAGATTAAAGATAGGGTCGGGCGGGCAGTGAAGGCTCATTTAGTAGACAATGAGCGAGCTGCAAGCACCTACTCCTATCAAAATGAAAAGCAGCAAGCGAAACTTGAACTTGAAGAAGTGAGCCTCTATCAGAGAAAGCCATTGCGCGCTAGCCGGGTTCCAAACCTGCGCACCCCTAAACTACAAACTTTCTTTGAAGTGGAAATTCCATTTTCTCTACGATTAATATCTTCTTTCGAAGGTAAAAAGATTTTCAAATCTCATAATTTACGATCAATTCATTCAACATTTCCTTTTTAGAGGACAATTTTGGGTGTAATGGAATCCATTGCATTGATAGAGGCATATGAATATGTTATCCCAATAGTCACGATATTCATCGCTTCTATTAGAAATAGCAGGCAATCTCAGATCAGGATAAGGATTCGCAGGCGAGACAGATATTGAATTCATAGAGGAAGGAAGAAGTAAGGCAAGTGGCTGTTGAGATGAATGGGTATGTCATCCCACTATCTAGTTAGCAAATCACACATAAAATATCATTTGTTCACCTAAACATTAGGTGTGTTTTGCTAACTAGTTGCTAACTAGGTGTGGGAAGTTCCCGGTTAGCAGCATTCAGCATCAAAAACCTCATTTTCCAGCAAAACATGAACATGTCAATCTTCAACCTCAACATTTGAGATAAACGCTTTACAATTACAGTGAAAGAATTTCTCATTTTTCTTGTTACTTATCGTTATTGAACTGTTCACAATTGATCAAATGCTCCTCAAAAGGGAACAACTGATAGTTAGCCTAATAAGCTTCGAGGTGTGCTCTAATACATAAATGGTGATAGTTCAAGTAAGAAAAGGAACACATGTAGTTAGGATGTGAAACCGAAAATATGATAGTGCAGGTATGTTTTTGTCCATGAAGTAGGTTTATCTAAACTTGCCTTCCGACATTTCAGCAAAATGGTTAGATTTGCTTTTTAATTTTTGAGTAGAGATACTGTCAAAAGGGTTGCTTTTTAAAAATTATCCTTTTATTATGTCGTACTCATATTTATCTCCAATTAGCCATTTAAGCCTTATGGTATTGTGATCAACATAAATTAAAAGAAGTTGAAGGGGTCGGGGGATGAACTAGAAGTTCTATTTTACCTTTAGAATTATTTGCACCACATACATCCTTTAAAAAACAAACTTAAAATTTAGGTATTCCAGGTCTGGATCAACCAACTACTATTTGAGCTAGGCGTCGAGCCCTGCATGCGCTAGTGATTGGCACATATCTCAAGCTCCTAATTTTCTAGATACTGCTCATCCAGGATATGCCTGCCGACTTCATAGAACTCTTTATGGATTGAAGAAAGCTTCCAGAGTTTTTTGCACTTGTTTCAACACTATATTATGCTATAAAGGAATTCTGTGACAGGATAACTCGAGAGAAGTTAAGGTTTTGGGATGAAAACCTACAGACAGGTTCAAATAGTTGGTAAAGATAATGTCCAAACACCGTTAGAAAGCTACAGTATTTCTTTTTAGAATATCCAGATATTTTCCTACTAAGAATAAGTTCCATTGTCCAAACACGATTGGCGCTGACCACACTAGGCGTGCTATGATGGTGGCGAGAGGGGGCGGGAATAATCTTGCATCTTCACACGAAGCATGAATGTATATGTGAAAAGTTACAAAATTTTTCTATAAATATAAATTCTGAACTCATAATTAAAAGTACAATGAATTCAATATGCTAACAATTTTGAAAATTGAACCCATCAAATTTAAACTCTGAATCTGCCTGCTGAATCTACACGAGACCAGTGCATACAAAGTCTACTCATCGAACGTACTCATAAATCCACCAAGAAATCCAGCACCATTGCAGTCACCACATAACATATCCTTTTTACCTCTGAAGAGAAAAGGTTCAAACATGAAGAATGTGATTAATAACATGCCATTGCAGCATTTTTGTCAACTTGCTTAAGAACTAAATACCATTGTGAAACCATAATCACTAAAAGCACAAGTCATAGTACAAGTACCTGCACAGCCAACATAATCCACCGGCTTTGAACCGCCCGTCAAAGTGATCAACAGAGTTAATCCCAGTGCCTTTACATTGTGAGCACGCCACTGCACCTGAGAGCGATATAGCGTATAAGAAACGGAAAGTTCTGAACTAAATCCAAGTTGAAATGGTTATTTCAGGTCTATGTAATCGATAGTATATATTTATTTCTGAGATAATCATGGATACAAATAATGAGTATAAGCAAGAAAAGAGAACCATAAAGGAAAATTTAAATATGTAACACAGCAAAGAACCAGTAAGACTGCACCATTAGCAAAATTCTTTTTTTTTTTATATATATTATACATGGTGTCGGGGCCAGCTTGCGCACACCTCAATTAATTCCACGGGATACCTGCCACCTTACACCAACAAGGTGTATCAGGTAACTCCGTCCACCAAGACTAGGATAGATAGATTAGCAAAAGTCTTTGAACTAGATACTTTTCACTCAGAAATTGTAATTCTCACATAACTTTGATGAATAATTTGAGAGAAGTTTGTAAAAGAGGTGTTTTCACTCGGGCGGTCAACATCAAGAGTCAAATTACTACTTGATGCATACATCATTTTAAGAAAAGAAATCCAATCAGAAGGTGAAAATAAACAATATGTCGATAAAAATATAGCAGCTGTCTCATTATGCATCAATCACTTACCATTTCCATCACAATTTTGACAGACTATGCTCCTTACTTTTGTGTCTTTATCACTGTCAGTGGCCTAGAAAATAGAGTATTGTTAATCTCTTGCGAAATACATCCAACTCAAGCAAAGAGAAGCAAATGTGGTATAGTTAGATCATAAAGGAGGTGGAAAAAAATGTTTGGAGCAATCTGAAGTTTCTATAGAACGCAAGTGAGCCCTCGTAGTAACAGGTAGCATTAAGCTTAGGATTTCCATCCATACGAACTTCCCTATCCGATTTAGAAGAAATTATGGGTTCAAATTTTCATAATTTTTACAATTCTAGTGATTTTTCATATTCCCTGTGAAAAATGTTGGGTACGATTGAAACCTGTTCAGTTTATGCTCCATCCGCCGCTGTGTCTAGGCACAAACGTAACCAAATGTAGCCATTGCATATTGATTTAGCACATTTAATTGCAAACTTGCACTAATACCTATCCATAGAAGACCAAAATTACCTTCACTTCCACGACTCTTAAATTACTCTTGGAGTTGTAGGTAACATCTTTAATCAATTGGATCTTTCTTCCAGTGCAATTCCCATTACCATTAATTAGACCTGCCAAGAATGTAGAAATTCCAATTACCACATAATAGGTTCGCATAAAAATTGAAAAGGATCAAGTAATTGACAAAAAACATCACTACACATTAAGCAAAAAGGCATTAAAAAAATACAAGAACTAATAGCAAATGACTATATATATATATACCTGGTTTATCGACAGAGTTTCAATGAGGCTAGAGGTATGAAACACAGAGAGTTTACAAGTAAGGTAGCGAATTTAGTTGTTTCTAAAAAAGTCCTCAAATAAAAAAAATTGAATCTTTTTTGTGAAACACAGAGAATTTGCCACTAAAAATTGTATCTTTAAGATAAAACACATTATGTGAAACAAGGAAAGGCCTATGCTGCAGTGGCGGAGCCAATAATTTGACAAAGGGTATGTATATTTTCTTCTCACTCATGTGAAGGGCGTGCAAATTAAAGATATATTCATAATAGTTACTTCGTCCAGTTTTACTCGTCATTGTAACATATTGACTTAAAAATAGAATAAAAAGTTACCATATTACCCATAATTATTGATAATTACCTAATGATTGAAATTTACCAAAACAATGTGAAACCAACTAATTAAGTATTCCCCACAAAAAAGTAGTGTTTGAAAAAGAAATTGAATAATTTCACTTATTAATTACTAAGGATAAAATAGGAAAAAATGGTAAATTATCTCTTGATTTTGTAACGTGGAGAATTAAAATTGGTCAACTATTTTTAGTATCGGGGAGTAACGTTTAACCTATATAAACCGCGTAATTTCCGGCGAAGGTGTCACCCTTCGCCTAAAGTGGCTCCGCCATGCCTATGGATCAAATAATTGACAAAAAACATGAATACCCATTAGGCAAAAAGGCATAAAAAGAAGTACAAGAACCAATAGAACTTGGAAATATACCTGGTTTATTGACATTCAAGGAAGCTAAAGGGGTGAAACACATAGAATTAGCCATTAAGAAAATGAATTTAGTTGTTTCTGAATTTAGTAAAAGAAAATAAGAAGTGAATTGGGAACAATGTTGTTGGTAATAACGAAAACATGCAACCGCAGGTTACTAGATAAGGTAAGGCTCAACCTTTTGGACACTCCCCTCCGTTGCTCTAAATATCTAAAAGAAAATGACCAATATAACCTTTATCCTAGTAGGCAAAAAGTAGATATTATAAGATATTTTTAATATACCAATTTACGTGACACAATTGAAATTTAGATTCAAATTTGTAAAATTTTGACGTGAATTCGAATATAAAAACTTAAAGATTTTTTCGAAATAAAATTTATATATTTAAAAATTATGTAAAAAGTACTATAAATTATCATAATTAACAACTTAAAATATTTAAATGTCATATAAAAAAATTTCAATCAAAGAAAATTTTATTTAACTCCCGAAATTCCAACAGTGCCACGTAAATTGAATCGAAGAAAGTATTGTATTTAACTTATAGTTTCGGTATAAAGTTTTTCTTCACTCTATGTATGTTGACGTATTGTTGCAAGTAATCTATGTTATTATTTCAAGTTACTAATCTCATTTTTTATAGACGATTACATATTTATTATAGTTTACATCATATGGTAGTGTAATTATATTTTTCTAAAATATTTAATAGTACGGGTTAGAGAGGATTATTTCAACCATTCAGTATTTTGATGCATAATAGTAATATGTTGTTAAGACTAAAAATCTAAACCAATAATTTCAGAAATACAACTCATTCATACTAAAAGTCTCAAAAATCGAACTTATTAATTTTAATTTCTTAATTCGGCTCTCAATTAGCTATACCGAATAGAGGATTTCATCATAGTTGAACTAATTTTCTCTTGTAAAAAATCTACAGGAACATTTATCCGGTATGGTCAATTATGTGTAAAAAATCTACAGGAACACCGTTACTTAATATGCATCCTATTTTTTTTTAAAAAAAAATCACGTCTACTCGCTTCGAATAATTTCAGGTTTGCTGTGTCCGAAGCTTCCTATGGCTTAAAGTCAGACATTTCTGGCTAAAGTTCCAACAAAAATGACTGAAGTTCACGCAAAATGACTTAATTCAGCCACTTATCGCTAAAGTTGTTGTGAAGCGGATATATTTGCAAATGTTTAGGCTCTACAAGTATAGTTTAAATAGTGATTCTAAAATCGGGTGTATGTGCGCTTCAGCCATTTTAACTTGCCCAAATATAGCCCACGCGATTGACACCTTTACCTAGTAAGTTAGTAAAAGTCAATCCTTGCTCTACTTGAGGTTTGCCAATTGGCTTTTTCAGTATCAACAGAAATTTGTCATCTATGAACAGAGAACTATGGTGGTTAAAATTTCTAATTTTTTGGTTTATTTTCAAGAACTTTAGGAACAAGTAATTTTTTGGTTTATGTTCATTGATGTATTTTGACTGTTTTTTTAGAAATAGAACAGGAAACAACTGTATTGAGCTATGGTGGAGAGATGAAGTTCCTCAAAAACTTTAGGAACAAGTAATTTTCAGTATCAGTTTCATGGTCAAGATCACAAGACAAGAATTTTTCTAAGAGAAGACCATTGTAGCAAAGGTATTGATATGAAGTTATGAACCTCATTTACAACATTTCCTTAGATGTAATTTATCAATGTATATTCTCTTGCATTTTATTTATTTACTTATTTATTTATTCATCGATAACCGAGAAATCTCATAAGGTCAGCTGGCAGCCTCACACATTTCGAAACTCGATGGATAATTAGTCTGTCATTCTACACTTAAATATAAGACTTCCTTGGTTCGTAGCAGACTTCTGGTGACGTGTGTATAACTCATACATTGTGTATTGCACGTTTACCACTTAGCCCTGGCAGCATTCCCTTCTTTCTTTATTGATATATGAAAAAGCATGAGTTGCAATCTGAGCTAGCAGATAAACCATCATAAAGCTCTACTGCTAAGTATCAGGGGGTATTAGTTTACTCCCATTGGTCTAAGCCAGTGGACAAAGTAATTCGGTAATTGTGTGGTGAGAGATAAGAGGTATCCATCGGGATTAGTTGAAGTATGCACGCTGGCCAGACACCACGTTAAGAAAACATTTCAGTTATCAGTGGAAAAGTCTAGGAGACAGTAGGAAGAGTTCAATGTTGAGGCATCAGTGTAAATTGAAGATTCTGCAGGTTACATATACAAGCCTGAAGTAAACTTAACCAGCTGTAAGTTACGAGTGGGGTCTAGGGAGAGTAGAGTTTACGCAAACCTTACTCTCAAGTAGAGAAGTTGTTTCCGATAGACCCTCGGCTCAGAATAAAGCAATAACAAAACAGGTCATATAGGAAAAAGAAATCAGTAACTATAACAAAACAGTATGAATTGACCACACTAACATGAGCAAAATGTTATGTGATAGTCAATTCAGTGCAGTTATGTGAACCTTTTTGTCTCACAAAAATGTGGACGGACCCAAATCTTACACCTTTGGGTCTACATTTTTGTGAGACAAAAAGGTGTACTTAATGATCAAACAAGTTCACCAATGGAAACAGAGAGAAAAAGGAGGGAAGAAAACACAGATCAAAGCAACAACCTCTAGAAGAAAACTATTATAAATGGCCTGTGCACACATTACATATGGGGTAACCAGCAAGCAAAAAGTGTGAGAAAAACATCATGCCACTGTCCAAATTCATCAAGAAGCCAAATAAATTTTCCGGCCATCTCTCTGTTCCTATCAGCCAAGTTAGCATTGTTACAATCCCCCAACATGGTATCAGTCAGCCTGCCAATTCCTGGAAAAAGTAGAGCTCGACTTTGAACAACTGGCACGCCCTCAGTCTCCAACCATTCTAAGCTTATCGCACCAAAATGATAGTAAATCGCTAAAATTGTGAAGCAGAATTTTTAAGAATTTATAGTACTCTAGATGAATAACCTTGTCAATCTGTTTTTGTGCAGTGTGCATCTGTACCATGTTGAGTGCAATGGTTGTATCCCACACTGTGGAGAAACTCTCGGATTTCCTTGGCGCTGCTATTGCTGGCTTGCAATAATCGCTCATCTTCCTCATAGATTAGGTAAGGCGCTTCACCTTTCTTCCTCGACAATAACTTTGATGCTCCTTTAAGTACATGATACTCCCAGCCTTGAACATCTATCTTTATCAGCAGAACACGCTCCGTTTCTTGGATAACTTCATCAAGAGGAATAGTTTTAACTTGAACTTCAATCTCTTCATTTGACTTAAAAGCTAACTTGGCACCAGTGGCTGAGACTGCACTATTGTCGAGCCTACCAACCAACTAAGAACAAATACATGAAAAGAAGAACTTTCAGTAGGGTTGCTAACAAATGACATAATAAATAAAGCTGAACACTATGCAGTACTCTTTTGTTTCTTAATTCCCTTTTCAAATGCTAAAAGATCAATAGCAACAACAAAACCTAATAGTAGCCTTATTTTCTATAGTTTGGAGAGAAACCATAGAAGTTTAAACGAAAACCACTATGTCATTAAGAGAGAATGTGTGCCACCAGCAATAATGTATTCAATACTGGAGCATCATAAAAACCAACTTTGTTATGATCTACATCTACCATGAGGTCTCAGGTTCAAATCCCACCGGGTTCAAATCCCACCGGAGACAAAAACACTAGGTGATTTCTCTTCACCTCTGTCTTAGCCTAGAGTTACCTAGTACTTGTGGGAGGTGGCAGCCTGTGGAATTAGTCGAGATACGTGAAAACTGGTCCCGACACCACGGTTATCAAGAAAAAAATGATAAAGGAAAACACAAGCAAAGAATAACAACTCATGATTTTATATAATTGAATCAATTCAGAAACGTCGATTGGGGAATGTTATGGTAAAGGTCAGATCTTTAGTTATGTTATGTTCGAGCTAAACGAATGCTATTGAGCTATGTCATGAATTCTATTTAGCAAACTAGTTACACTATCAAATTTTGCATAATCAAACTAGATATCAAAACTGCTAAAAAAGCAAACACAAGTGCTATACAATTAAGTTAGATACGCCCTTCGCCCCAATTTATGTAATACTCTTCCCTTTTTAGTCAGTCCCAAAAAAATGACACATTTCTATAATTAGCCTCTAATTAGTAACAATTTAACTTCAAAATGCTCATTTTACCATTACTGAAATAATTTCCGGTCACATAAATATTTATAGCTTGTTTTACACTTCAAGTTTCAAAAGTCTTTCTTTCATTCTTAACTCTGTGCCCAATCAAACACCTCCACGTAACACTTAAATAAACCAAATTGAATAGAAAAAATACCTTGTGAAAGGTAATATTCCCATTATGATCTGAGGCAGCAGCTTCATAAACCTCAACTAACTCACCAACTCTATTAAAATAAATTCCTTCACAAATCTTTTGCAAATTCTCAAAAACAGGTTCAAAGGCCAAAACTTTAAACCCCATTACAGCAGCAGCAAAACTAGCCATTCCTACATTAGCTCCAACATCAACAAAAATTCCCTTTTTACCCTTCATTTTTTCCAACAATTCTTGAATAGTCCAAGATATATCAGGCTTTCTAAAGGGTTTTCCTTTAAGTACTCTTTGAATATTCTTATGGGGTTTTTCTGGTAAATTACCAAAATCTGAAAGTGAAAAAAGAAAAGGGTATTTAACACTTTCAACTATACTAGCTATTATAGGGTATGCTTGTGGTGAATTGTAACAATTAAAGGGCTTTATTGGAGGGTTAAAGATGGGATTTTTAAGGGATTTAATGGGTTGTTGGGTTTGGGATGTGAGATAAAGGAAAATGAGGAGGAGAAGAGAAGTGAAGAAGAAGAGAAGGAGATTTTTTGGTGTGAAAATTTTGATTTGTTGGTTTCTTCTCCAAGAATTTGCCATTGGAAAATTATTTGAGAGAATTTCAAGAATGTTTTATGTGAGAAATGTTAAAGATTAGATCTTGAATTAGTGTTACTTTGAGAGTTGAGGTGTGTAAGATTTAATGTGATAGAAGTTTTATGGTAAAATGACTAATATGGTCCATTATCTTATGATATTAGATTTAAAATGGTTCTTTTTAAAATATAAGTGAAGAGTTATAGTTCTTTAAATTGGTGGAAAATCAGCAGTTTTAGTCCTGTCAAATATTTATGAAACTATGGTTAAATTTGATCGGAATTGTCAAAAAAAATTAATCAGAAACACCAGAATTTTCATCAAAAGTAAGGAACCGCAATATAAAAACTACACATAACACAAAAAATATACTAAAAAAACAAAAATTACACCTCAAAATGTTACACCAGATCAATAATAATATAAAAGTTAAAATTTGTACTCCCAAATGTGAATTTTCCTTGAATATCTTTTAGTTAGTATCAAAATTTGGTAAATATCTAATAGAGATAGTGAATATTCACTTTTAAATAATTTAAAAGATCAAAGCTACTCAAGCGATACTTAAGGGACTATTTTAAATTTACTATTAAAGATAATGGACCATTTTGTCATTTTCTCTAAATCTGAAAGTGAAGAAAAATAAATGGGTATTTAACACCTTCAACTATACTAGCTATAACTAGGGGTGGGCAAAAAATTCGGAGAACCGAAATTCAATTCGGTTTTTTCTCATTTTTTTTTATATAAAAAATTGATTTTTTGAAAAATCGGACCGAATCAGGATTTAGTGATTCGGTTCGGTTTTTTAATTTTGGATACGTATCGAAAAAATTGAATTAAATATATAATTATTTTTATTTTTTATTTTAGGCTACTACTATCTTTTGAATCATAGTCATTGAAGTCAATCTATGAAGCTTTTAGGGAAGTCGAATGCGGTATGAACTTGATTAACATATCACGGAAGCATTGACATAAAATGTAGAGAGAGAAAGTAGTTGTAAATTGGTGAAACTTTAAATGGTCATAACTCTGCGCTTGGATGTCCGTTTTACCCGATTTTTTTTTTGATTTTGCGTATTTTTTTGAGACGGGGCCGGTCAAATGGCCATAAGGCGGTTTGGCGCAGCTAATATTTAGAAAAACGTTCGTTTTCCCAATCAATTTGTGTTTTTCTCCAAATCGGTTTCTAATTTTTTTTTCTTTAGTCAGGATCTCACGATATACAATACATTTCAACGTCGAAAATTCGTGGTAATGTAGGGGTGAATGTCAATTTCAGTTTTGGAAATTCAATTTAAAAAAAAAAATCCTCGACCTGACCCTACCCGGCCCACTAGAAAAAACCGATATAATCCGATACGTTCGGCGATATAAACCGAACATATCGTTTTTTTTTTTTAAGTTGGATTCGTTTTTTTTTTAAAAAAAATAATTTTTATTCGGTTCATATTTTTCGGATACAAAATCGATATACGCCCACCCCTAATCTAGACACCTCCAAAATGTATGTGTCACGTCAGTGACACGTCAACTTTTGTATTTATATGTTCAACTTTTTACAAGTTGAGGTGCCTACTTGTGGACACCCAAAGTTGGAGGGCATACTTAAAAATGAGGCAAGTTTGAGGGCCTAAATATTATTATGCCAATTACATTTGAACCTAATGTAACGTGCTAGGGAATCTAATCTGTTTTTGAGAGTTGATTGTTAGAGACATGGCAGTTACATAAGCATTCTTACACAAACATACAAGACTTGATACCTAACTTAATACACACCAAAGATGACAGTAAATGGACACGACTCCGAAGAGTATTCCATTCATCAATCAAACCTGGACTGGACGAACCAAATGAGTTTAGTTTATTTTCATAAAGGGCTGCCCGGTGCACTAAGCTCCCGCTATGCGCGGGGTATGTTGTACGCAGCTTTACCTTGCAT
The DNA here is from genome assembly GCA_034509755.1 of Anisodus tanguticus. Lineage (NCBI taxonomy): Eukaryota > Viridiplantae > Streptophyta > Magnoliopsida > Solanales > Solanaceae > Anisodus > Anisodus tanguticus. The sequence continues at coordinate 42,835,056 of CM067558.1, forward strand.
TTCTGTCAGAGGCTGTTTTCACAGTTTAGTTTATTTCATATAGGCAGAAAACTCAAAACTACAGAGAACTAGCACATAGGAATCGCAATTATATCGATAAGGTACTAACTAGTTGAGAAGAAGCAGATTAAGAATAAGTAATCCAGCAACCAATATCCAGTAGCACTCCGAACTGTAACTTCTCGAATCAATATCCAAAACTCGACAAACTCGAAAAATTATTTAAATAGGTTGAATGACTTTCTGAGTGAAATACCAAAAGTTGAGTGTCTTTCTAGTTAAAAAATAAAATTGAGTGACTTTTTAAGTGAAACACTCATAGTTAAGTGACTATTTGAGATATTATCTCCGAAAATATTAGCATCAGTCAAACTCATTGACTATATGCTACATCCTCCACTGATTCTAATTATAATATAGATATTCGATTTAATTATACAAAATTTAATGACGATAATATGAGGAGAATAGGTAATTCAATGTGTCAAACTTGAGGATTTGAAAGAATAAACTAGAGAGAAAAAGAAAAAGGGAAAAAGCTCAAATATGTCATCCAACTATCGGAAAAGACTTATTTATATCACTCATTAATAGTTTAGCTCATTTATGTCATTGCCGTTACCAAAATGGTTAATCCATGACATTGTTCATTAACTTCGACTTTAATGAAAAATTGTATTGTAAAACCGACGTTAACGAAAATGGCATGGATGAGCCATTTTGATAATGATGATGACATAAATGAGCCAAACTATTAAATTGACATAAATGAGTCATTTCCGATAGTTCCATGACATATTTGAGCTTTTCCCAAAAAAAAACTTAATTAAAACGCATGAGGGGACTGACTAATGAATTTCATGATCGCCAACAGGATTGGCAACTAGTAGCCCAACTGCAAAACTTCTAAAAGGCGTGAGGTACTTGGTAGTCATTGATGACATATGGACTACAAGAAGCTTGGGATGATATAAAACATATGTTTCTTGGACTGTAATAATGGGAGTCGAATACTCCTGATTACTCTGAATATGGAATTCGCTGAATACGTTAACTTATGTAAGCCTCCTTATCAAATGCCCCTCTTGAATTTTCATGAAAGTTGGAATTGACTGCATAAGAAAGTCTTTGAGAAAGCATATTTTTCCCTGAATTTGAAATAACTGGGGAACAAATCACATTAAAATGCGGAGGATTTCCTCTAGTAATTGTTCTGACTTCTCTCAAAATTGGTAAAGCATTGGATGAGTGGAAAAGTGTTGCCGAGAATATAACGTCTGATGCCTGAGAGTGCTGGATTTGAGTTACTATCACTAGCCAAATGCCACATCACCTAAAATTGTGCTTTCTAAATTGATTTGAGATGGCTAAGTGTTGAACTGTATCGGTTGTGTGAAGGTGACTTATGTGTTAAATAGACTGTGTAGTTAGGGATACTTGTGTGTTAACTTGATTTTATATCTATTACATTTTATTCGTCGTTGTCAGCCTATGATGCTTAAAGGGGTACGTTTTGTACTGATAGTACACTTGCTGCATCTTTTACGTGGATGCAGGTTCATCGCCTGGGCCAGATTACAGCTTTTGGAGTACGTGAAGGCATGAGGCGGGCCATATATCCTATCGGCGACCCTAGTCTTCTTCTATGGTTATGATTTCCTTATCATTTCAAGGCAGTTGTTAACATTATTTCTTCTATTTCAGTTGTACTCATAGTTGCTCTCGCACAAGTCAGGCCTGGTTTTGGAAAAGGATGTATACAAAGGATAAAGATATTTATAAGTTGGTATCAGAGCTCTAGGTTCACCAATCTCACGAGTACATGAATAATGTCTAGTAGAGTCTTGGAAATTGGTACGTAGACGTTCGTACCCATCCTCGAGAGGCTATAACACATTTAAGAAACTTACTTTATTTCATTCTCATCGTGCAAGTTTGTTCTTATTGATATCTGGTCGATTCTAATTGGTATTTGGAACTTCAACCTATATTATCATTGATGGTGGGGTCATACTCCTAAATTCATATGCGAGTGGTCTGATATGATGTCACGCGGTAGGGTACAAGATGTGTCACACTGATACAGACGTATGACCAAGTTCAGTTTTCATCTTTGATTTGAAAGTTCAGTTGTGCGTGGGTGGTTGAGACTCCTTAGTTCGGTGATATCTTTGGAAAGTGAGAATGGTAATATAGAGGCGCAAGGGAAAGAAATTGAATGGATCAATCTCCGCCATATGAATGGAAAAATTGGTATCTGACTTGCTCAGGACAAGGTTGAAAGATGTACAAGAGTGAATGTCGTATAAGGTTATGAAAAGTTAAGTTGGGCTTCGACATGCCAGAGATATAGTAGTGGAGTAAGGACTTATGGTTTGTGAGTTCCTTAAGAAAATATCTCTCTATTCTATGTCAGGTGGCAATGTTACTTGTGATGGGTGAAATTTAAAGAAATGGGCAGCTATGATGCTACAGTAAAAGGGTCTTCGTAGTGTTGGTGTTTTGAGGTTAGTGATAAAAGGGAATTGTTTGAAACCAAGAGCTTGTTGATTTAAGAGATATTGTAGTTGTCTAATGTAGAGTGGAGGTAAGAGATCATGTATGAGTTGGTAAGTTGGACTACATCATAGGCTAATGGAGAGGGCAGTGGTTGATTGATAGAAATGACTCTAGCGCTGGGCAAGTGTGAAATTTATTTCTAAGGAATTACCAGATGTTGCTATCTAATTTTCGTATAAGGATTGTGGGCCTAGTTTGTAAGGGTTAACATTGAGAAGTTTCTACAGTTACTGGTGATGTGACTTGTGGAGTAGACTGATTGAGAGGAATAGTCGTGCAATTTGTTGAAGGTGTTCTAGTTCGGCAAATAAGGCAAAACGTTGTTCTTCGAGTGAAGCATCATTTAAGGGCCCTCGAGTAAGGTGTTGGTCAATAGAGATATTTACGGTAACATATTGATGACAGTTTGAACTAATTCTAATTGTGAAGAGCTTTCGGGTTTCGATGATTGGGTCTGAAAACTCATAAACTAAGATGGAAAAAGGATTATCTGGGTTAAAGGATTTTTGGCAAGGTTACTTCGGCGAAACTATATGAGAATGTTAGCATGATTGTATGTTCGATAATCAAGGATTGACCAACAGATTATGGACCAATTCAGTGATAGTTTGGGTTATCGCTCGAGTACTAAATGATTTTTAGGCATAATACATAAATAAGTCCTCAAACTTGGTCTGATTTTTCAGGTATGCCCTCCAACTTTGGGTGTGCACAAGTAGACACTTTAACTTGTCTTCACTTTATTAGTTGAACATTTTAACTTAAAAAATGATTATCTAGACACCTCCAAAATTTATGTACCACATCAGCATTTGTGTTTACGTGTCACATGTTCAACTTTTTACAAGTTGAGGTATCTACTTGTGCACACCCAAAGTTGGAGGGCATACTTAAAAAATGAGACCAAGCTTGAAGGCTTATTTATGTATTATGCCTATAAAGAACAATATCGATGAACTAGCATCAGCAGCCTCAAATTGTTAATCTAGAGTTTCCCTTTTCTTATTACATGTTACTCTTAACATCGTGATATAACTTGTTCGCTTTTCATCTTACGAAAGGATGTTAAACATAATCTACAAGTGCTTTTTTCCTTTTAAGATTAATAAAATGACAAGAAAGGAAATTAAACTTTGAATGGTAGATCAGCAAAATAAATAAAAATGATGATACAAGATCTTCTCTCCTTAACTGAAAATAAGAACAAATATCCATCCTTTTTACAATATGCACTCTGAGCAAATTTTATGTTTTGTCTTGAGCCTAGGGATCTCCCGGAAACAGTCGCTCTACCTACCAAGGTGGAGGTAAGGTCTGTGTACATTCTACCTCCCCAGACTCACGTTGTGAAATTTCACTGGTTATGTTGTTGTTGCACTCTGAACAAAATTAAGTTTGCACTATCCATGACAGATCTGAACAATTCTTCCATAGCCGTTGTCATCATTATCGTCTTCTTTTTCTTCTTCATAATCATCATATACAACATCAGAATCTTCAATATCATCAGCAGCATCAACAAAATCATCATCATCATCAGTCTAGAAGAAAATACCTATTTTTGACAACTACAATTTGATAATTGTTTTAATTAACTATTCATCACAATTTGTATTCACGCAATAAAAACGAAAGTCCAGTCTTCTTGTTAATTCAGAATAAGGACATTTAGAAAAGAATCTGGCGACTATGACTTGAAGACAAGCAAGGAAAAGCACTGCAATTGAACAAGTATAACTGTATAACATGACTTGTGGAAATGAGAAACAGAGTGTAACCTTGATAAATATATACTTACGTCGATTATATACGAACATCCACGGGTTCGTTTCCGAGGTCTTCTTGTTCTTGTCGAATTCGTGCAGCTGAAGCCTCGAGTTCGGGTTTACAATAACTTAACCCAATTAGTCGCAGTGAGTGAATATCTGCAAACTCAACGGGTATCTCTTTCAAATATCCGCAATATCTAATCACAAGGCGCTCAAGGACAGGAAATGTGTCATCCGTGGCTTTCCAGTACTCGAGATCACATGCATCAATTAGCAAAAGCTTCAATCGAGTAAATCCACCTGCAATTGGATGCCATTCTCGTCCCTGACAAGCATCAGATTTCAGCTTCAGCACCTCAAGGCTAGGTAGCTCACCTATGATGTTCAACTCCTCCCACCTTAGACATGTTCCGCACAACTTTAACTTCTTGAGCGTTGCTGGAAAAGCTTTTGCACAAGGAATGGTCAATACTGGATTTTTGCGGATATATGACAACGTATTTTGAACTTCAAAACTCAATGTTTCAAGTTGATGTAGATGGACAAGATTTTCGATAAGTCGTAATTCTTTACAACTTTTATAATCAACTGGAAATCCACAGACTCCTAATGTTTTAGTATTCAGAATCCCTGAAATAACCTCCTTTGTGCAATGACTTGGAGACAAGTCAGAAATAGTTTGCAAGTTTGGAAAACTTAAGTGTCTCTCTTCACCAACAGATACACTTGGGGGATTTGGCAAATAAAAACTTCCGAGTGCCAGATGCCTTAATTGCATCAGTTCCCAAATTGTCTCTGATAATTCTCTAGATGGCCAATTATAACTTTGAACAATGAATGTTTGCAGATTCCATAACCTGCAAATTTCTGAAGGTATGTCAAAATCCCCCCACATTGCAAGGTAACGCAACCAAATGAGGCACAGTATCTCAGGAGGGAAGTCCCATAATCGTTTGAGGCTCAAGTCCAAGATTCTGAGTAAATTGAAATGATTAAGCACTGGGTTGAGAGTATGATAATAAACATAATTAGAACAAAAGAAAACAGAACGAGTTTGTTTCAAGAGATTGTTGTCTTCATCATCTGTCTGCCTCCTTATCAAATGTCCTGGGATACCAAGGGTCCAATAAGAACCACAGTCTTTCATGACAAAAATATTTTGGCTTCGAACTTCTCTCAAGCATAACTCATATATTAGATCATGAACCTTACATGATTTAATTTTTGAGTCATCCAAACTTTTCTTTCTGACAAGAACAAGACATCTGTCGACAAGATCTTGCAAACAATTCTCAGCCTCTCCTTCCAAATCTTTTTCCGGCTTCAGAAACCCCTCAGCGACCCATAATCTCACCAATCTCTCTGTTGAAATTTCACTGTCTTCTGGAAAAACTCCAAAATACAGAAGGCATGATTTTAGGTCACTGGTCAAGTGATTGTAACTCAACCGAAGCACATGTAAACATTGTTCATCAGGATCATTTGTGACAAATAACTTGACATCTTTTGCAACACTTTCCCAATCTTCTATTGTCCTTTCTGATTTGGACAGAAGCCCAGCAACCACGACAACAGATAGAGGTAAGCCTTGACATTTGTCTACAATTTGCTTTCCAATAGTCTCGAACTCATCAGATGGTATTTCTTCATTTGAGAACACAATACTTTGGAAAAGGTTCCAACTTTCATCCAGATCCATGACACCCATCTGCAAAGACAGATTCTCTGTACCAGCAGCACTAGCTACTTCAGTGTTACGAGTAGTCAACAATATTCCACTCCCCTTGTTTTCATTTGGAAAGCATAGTCTTACATCATCCCATGCTTTACCGCTCCACATGTCATCCAATACAATTAAGTATCTCCTACTCTTTAAACGTTTTTGTAGCATGTCTGCTAGCTCTGCCTCATCTTTCATGTAAACTGTGTCATTCTTTTCTTTTGTAGAGTTAAGAAGGCTCACCAAGATATCTTTTACATTATGTTGCTGAGATACAGTAGCCCAGGCCCGAACATCAAAATGAGAACAAATGGATGCATCATTGTAAACTTCTTTTGCTAAAGTTGTTTTACCAATGCCCCCCATCCCGACAACCGGGATGACCTTGAGTTCGCCCGAGTAGCCTCTGGTCAGATCGTCTAACAACCTTTCCCTTTCATCATTACGTCCAACCATATTGTTCTTAACATTCAGAATATCTTTTGCTGAACTTGAAAATTTCTGAACCAATGATTTCTTTGATGCTTGTTTGCCTTTATCTTTAATCTTTGTTGACTCTTTCATGACACGATCAATATCCTCTGCTACTTGTTTTAGGCTATCACAAAGCCTCTCATGTGCCTTTTCATCATTCGCCATTACATCTTCTGTTAGTCTCAGTTGAATTGTGCATTCAACATCATCTGCAACTTCTTTTATCTCTACTTCCAAATCTGTCATTTTCCCAGAAATGTTGCTTCTCTCAAAGTCCTTGAGAAATACTTCCAGGGAACTAACCTTTTTATGAAGAGCGAAAAGTTCTTGTATATGGTCACAAATTAGAGATTGCATTGGCGAATTGGATGTCAAGAGAAGTTCTATTGTTTTCTTAAGAGAAACAACACTAGCATAAGCCATGTCTACTGTACTATTCCCGTTTCTCCTTTGCAATCATGACCTGAAAGTTGCGAGTTGCAAGAGGTCAATGGTATTACAGATAACGTGATACGCAGATTTGCAAAAACAAAAAACAAAAAGGGCAGGCATAAACTAAATAAGATCAGGTAATTTATTAGTCCTCGCTTTGAAACTTAAATTGGTACCCTTGTTTAGGAATTGAATCTGTTTCATGTTGAGGTTAGTTATGTTACTACACATGATTTTACACTTTAGCGGAATAATCTTTTAAAATCTAACTCTTTGAATTTGGTAAAAGATTTGGGAATAATAATATTTAACAGCGCCTAGGAATCATACCTACCAGTTACTAATAGACATATAAAAAAGTTATTTGTGAAAGTCTCTTGTTAACTATCTATCCTATGCCACTTTATTTGATATAGTTTTCCTTCACCCTCAAACTTTTCAATACTTTTCAACTTTCCAATGCAAATTAAATGCTGCTATTCTACAGTTCTTTGAATATATGAAGTTCTCTTTGTTCGACAAATTCAATCAATCAACTACAGATGGAACATCGTAAAATATGACACCCTTAACTACCTATTAAAGTCTCGTTTTTCATGTTCAAGACTATTATCTGGTAAATTGCCTACAGATGATTCATTGCGGAGGTTCGTTGTTCTTGTTTTTCCTGTTCAAGACTATTATCAAACTTTTGTAGCATGTCACAGTAATTTTGCAATCTTTACCATCAGTTTTACTATAGGAGATATGGAAGTACGCATGTGCTTTTAACTATGATGGAATCATAAGTTTAACTAGTATAGTTATAGATCAAGTTTCCAATTTGATGAAACTTTTGCATAACTCACAATTTCCTTGTTAAAATCTTTCTAGTTCATGGCTATATATCTGTGCAGAAGTGTTGTTTTACTCTAATAAGTTTAATCAAATGACAGAGTAATTAATTAAGGGAAACTAACCTTTCAATAGCAGATGGGCAACAAGGTGCAAAAGCACTGCAAAAGACTACTATGAGAAAAACACAAATATGAGTATCAGCAAACAAAATGGGTAAAGCATATAAGATAATATTTGAGTAGCTGAAATGATATCTGCAGAATTATGTTGAGAAAACAACCTAAATAGTCCCTTAAATTTAATGGTAAGTTCTTTTAGGTCCCTATTGTTGAGTTGTGGAGCCTAATTCATCCCCGACACTATGAATACCTTAAGCAGAGTTTGGAACGCTGATCGACCTGACTATTTTGGAAATTTTGTTTGTATTAGGGTCGCCCTAATTTTATAGAGCGCCGCTTCTCTTTGTAACATAGAAAGAGCGGAGAGAGATATAGAGAGATTTGTAAACCAAAAAAAAAAAATCTCTATTCCGATTATAGTGAAATCTACAGCGCCAAAATGGACATAGCTCTTGCATTGAGAGTGAACTACTATAAATATGTGTGTGTTATTTTTTTTTGCTTATTTATTATTTTCTGATTAGATCGGATTTGAGATTCAAATACTAACACCTATTATATAATGCTGAACACAAATGGTCCTTTATCTCTGCAAAAAGGTGCGCTTTTGGTCCTGATAAAAGAGAAAAACACTTTTAACTAAAGGAAAGATATTAATTATTACGATATTACAGTTTAAAAAATAGCTAAGATGCTATATATAAGTAGGAAATGGGAGATCCTCTGCATCTAAATTCCATTATCTTGCACTCTTTACGGAGACTCCTTAGTTGGAGGTGAAAATTATTTGGAAAAGAGTTGACGCGTTCGAAGCCGATCGGCCAGCATCAGCTTATAGCCTATATGGCCAAGCTTCTATGAAGCCACAAGTGCTTGTTCTTTCTATAAAAATGCTGGTTTTAGGAAGCTCGTGTTTGACCAAGCTTAGAGAAAAAAAGGTTTTTTGAATAGTAATAGAAGCTAAAAAGTAGTTTTTCCCTAAGAGTACTTTTGGAAGTTTGGCCTGGCAAAAATTGTTGCTCAAATATTGGGAAAAGTATTTTTTTTTAAATTTAATTAGTCAAACGCAAATTGATGCACTTCAAAAGTACTTTTATGAAAAGCTCTTATGACAAAAAAAATTCATAAATAAGCAAATTTTTAAAACTTGGCAAAAATGCTATTATTCTCCAATTTTGCTCCGCAAAAGGTCCATTTCTTTACTAGTTTAAATCATTTCCTTTTTCTGAAGTGTTCACAAAATTTATCAAGAGATGTCCATACAGAGCATACACCACCAAAGGATGTGCTGGAGTGAATGAAGCTGCTCATCCCTTAATCAGAGGTCTCAGATTCGAGTCATGAATGTTAAAAAATCCTTGGTAGGGAATCTCACTGTCTTCTGGAAAAATTCCAAAATACAGAAGAGAGTTTTTGACTGAAATGGGACACTTTTTGGGACAAATCCAACAAATGAGTTTGTCAGAATTCTTGTGACATAAATGGTGAAAACGCACACACCGTAGAGCTCCTTAAGTGTGCGTTTTTGACGTTTAAAAACTGACGGTCCGTTAAGTTTATGTACACTGAAGGTGCGTTGTATCATGAGCCTTTAGTAGATATTTCAAACTTTGTAGAAAGGCTCATTGTTTCAAAAGCACCTTCAGTGTAAATTTTACAAGTCAGAAAATCTGAAAAAGTTAAAGTTTCTGCTCCGACGTCACATAGCATGACAACTTTTTCAGACCTAAATGCTCATTTAACCAACGCACCTTCAGTTCAGCATTATTTTACAGTTTCACTCTATATATGAAATCCAATACATGGTCATAGACATCATTAAGTTCACAAAAAATATTGTATATTGCTCATGAATGCACACTTCAGTCCGAATTTGAAGAAAAAAGGTTAGTGATTTTTTCGTAGTGTATTGCTCTTCCCATTGAGTAGATAGCTTACTGATAAGCGAGGTATTTTGTAGGTCTAAAAATGTCAAATGAACCTCGTGTTAGAGTTGCATTGTATTGGGGCGGCGATATAATATATGAATCTGACACAGTTAGATATAGTTGTGGTGCTTGTGTTGTTGTTAAGCTTCTATTAAATGTTGAGTATGATTGGTCTGTTAGGAACTTGCATATTAGAATGAAAACTAATCCGAATGAGTTAAGGCTTGTTATTTCGATCGGCCATTTTCCACTGTTCAGGGTAATGCTCGTTATTCTGAAATTCCCATACTTGACAATGATTCTTTGCAAGATTTTATGGTGGCACCTGATGCGATGCATTACATGATGAATCTTGATCTACTGGAGATGTATATTAAAACAGAAGAGATGGATGTTGTTGAGCCAAGATGTAGTCTAAATGCTCCCTCTTTGGATTTTGTTACATCCTCTTTGAATCTTAATGAGCCCCCTCCCTATCTTTATGAACTATTTTCAATATAATGAGTAGTTTTCCTGAATTTCAAAGTTTACGAGCTTCTTGTCACCAAATACAACACTACAAATTGATGTTCCATCCAAAAGATATGGCCATGGATGTACTAACTTTGGTACAAATTTTGATGTCGAAAATTATAATTGATATGATTTTGGAGATGGTGTAGGAACTAGCAGGTCCCCTCAAGTTCCGAACATTCCAAGAGTTTCTGAAATACAGGCTAGGATAGAAGTTGATGCTCATGTCGATGCTCATGCCGGTGAAGGGGGTGACGGGTTGGACGACGATGCCCCGAATGATGCATATGAGTCGGATGAGATGAGTGACTCTGGTGATGATAATGATAATTATCAACGACCAACCGATAATGTACCACAAAACACACCATTTCACAGGGAGAACATTCCATTTCTTTACGATCTTCAAGATCGTCCAGAATTGTATGTTTCTACTCGTCAATTAGAGGGTGTTGGCCGTAAAGTTTGGTTGGATGATAAAGAATCTGATCTCGAGTAGGAAAAATTGTTCCCTAGTAAGAAAAGATTAAAGACTGCTGTAAAATTATGGAGTTTGCACGGTTACAGAAAGTTCACCGTATGAGAATCAAAAGAAATATTGGACTGTTAAGTGTAGGAGGTGGGAATCACGACGTGATTGGATACTCAGAAGTCGAAAAACACGAAATTTATGGACTATCGAAAAATACTGTAGGAGGCATACTTGTCACATGGGCGTAACCCCAACCAATCATTTTAACTTGGATTCTAAACTGATCACTTCTTTGTTGTTACCTTACCTCAGTCATAACCCTCAATTCAAGGTTAAAGATGTCCAAACCACTGTTGAGGTTGCATTAAAACACACGCCGTCATACAAAAAAAGGTCGGAGGCGTTCATTCAAGTCAATATACGGCGACTTCGATCAGTCATTTGCACAACTTCCAATGTACAAGGATGCACTTCAATATTTTAACCTCGGAATTGTCAACATTTTCTCTAAAAATCTATTTTCGATGACCTTCGGAATCATCATCAAAAATAGAAATTCCAAAGAATAATAAAGTTCTCAATAATAAAGAAGTTTAATTACAGTCATGGGGAAAACAAAAAAATATGTAATTTAGTGTCATGAAAATGTACACTTGTGAGAGATTTGAACATGGGAGAAGAAGAAGTTGTTGGCTTTAGCTCCTATTGTCAAACCCCTTGCTGGAAAAAAAAAACTCAACAAACACATCTTCAAACTTGTTAGGCGAGGTATCCTTATTAGACTACTATATATATATATATATGTCTCTCTTTGATATATGTACGAGTACGGGGTGAATGCATGAACCTTTTTATCTTAATTCGAACTTTCACTATTTTTTGGAAGTAAATTTAACATATCTTGAAATCATATAGAAAGTACCACTACTACACAAGAGCATATAGTTGATTATGGAAAAGTTGTAGTTGAGAAGAACTTTGAATCATCCAATAGTAATGGTCTCATATAAACTCTTTCTTTTTTACCCTCGTTGTAATTTCCGAATCCGACAAGGTTGATTGATTGAACTAATCTTATTGTGATCTCAGCTGTGGAGAAGAAGTGTTTGAAGAGGGGCGTTAAAGAGGTGGTAAATATGTACTCATGATCCTTCTAACATATCCGGTAATGATTTTAATGCCTTAATGTTTTGCGTTAGATTTCTTGAAGCTCTCATTTATATGGAGAGGGAAAATAAGGAAGAATGTTACACTGATAGAAATCTTTACTCTTGGGTTATAAGGGTGGAGAAATTGAATCGAAGAAATTTTTTCTCTTGTTACTTGTACATATTACATATTATGACTTATGGTAGGGGCAAATTTAGGTTAAAAAATGGGTTACGTGAATCCATGACCATTCTAAAAATTAAGTATTTATATGTACATATTTTCTAAAATTGATATAATATTATCGCCTAGCTCCCATGCTCCAAAGGGTTGAATGTTGAGTTATTTCGCTAAAGGATTAGGGATCAATTCTCACTCAATATTTTCCTTTTCCTCTCTTTTAGTGGTGCATCCATGTCTTAGAATCACTGTGAGAACACAATTTTCACCAGAGCAATTGGTCGAAGTATAGAAATAAGTTACAAAACATTGCTTGAAAAAGTTCATTTTGGCGATAAGATTAAAAATAAGTGATGTTTTCCAAAAATTAGTCCTTTTATGGAATCTTAAAAGGCGTAAAAGTTTCCCTTAACAAAATCCTTCTTAAGCATATTTTAAAAAGTTCACCAAGGAACTATACATAACTATATAACTTTAAAAGACGAAAACAAAAGCATAATCAGTGTAATTCCATAAGTGGAGTCTGGGGAGATAGAGTGTACGCAGTTTTTATCCCTAACTCGTGGAGATTCTATAATATGGAGCACAAAATTTCAACGTGGTGGGGGGGGGGGGGTTGGAGACAGTGGCAGAGCCAGGAATCTGATTAAGAGTTTTCAAACTTATAAAATAAACAGAAAAGACTCAAATAGGACATCAAACTATAAAAAATGACTCACTTATGCCACTCGTCAGTAGTTTGGCTTATTTATGTCATCGTCGTTATCAAAGTGACTCATCAATGATATTTTTCATTAACATCGGTTTTGCAATACCATAAAAAGAGGAGTGTGAAACTCGAACTCTCCCTCAAAGGAAGAGGAAGAGTAGTACCAATGAGGAACCATATTCCTCAAAGAGACAAAAAACTGTGATTGATGAGAAAACAAAGAAGGAGATCTTGAGGAGTCAAAAAGTTTTATTTAGAAGAGTGTTTGACTCTGACATTGCCGAGAGGTTTGACATGAAGGAACAACTTGAGATTGTTGAGTTCTAAAAATAGATTCATCTCTTTGTCCTACTGGCACCTAGTGTATATAAAGCAAAGGTAATTGAATTCTATGCAAACCTTTGTATAATGATGATCACACTCTGGTCTTGTCAGTACATGGGACAGACTTTGAGTTGGATGAGTTGAAACTCTGAAAGTCCCGATTGATGGGATGAAGACAGTGTCTGGAAAGACGTCTGAGGCCTTTATGAATGTAATTGTGACTAGGGAGGGGTCTACTACTAGAGATATACTCTTCAAGAAGGAGCTTAAACCAGAATATCAACTTTTGTTTGCATTCGTCAACCATGTGTTACTTCCAAGGGCAAAAGAACATTCTATTGCCTCTGTAGCGGACCTGGTCCTTCTTGAGGCTCTGTCAACCTTCAAACCTATAAGTATGTTAGTCACCATGATTGAACACGTCATAAAATTTGTTAATGCAAGAGAAGGAAGGCATGGCCTTCCATATGGGTTTCTCTTGACAAAGGTACTTGTGCATTTCAAGAAATGTGAATGCGTGCCAAAGAAATGTCCATTGCTGAGATTCAACGGCTTAAGGTTGAGAATGCTCTTCTCAGAGTCCAGCTAGCTGAAAAGGCACATGAACCTGGTTTATGTGATGTTGTGAAGGCTGCAAATGCTAAGAATAAGAAGCTGCGGGCGGAAAATGAAAAGTTAAGACAAATTAGAAACGTTGCTTCTCTCAAAGTCCTTGAGAAATATTTCCAGGGAACTAACTTTTTTATGAAGAGCGAGAAGTTCTTGTCTATGGTCACAAATTAGAGATTGCATTGTCGAATTGGATGTCAAGAGAAGTTCTATTGTTCTCGTAAGAGAAGCAACACTAGCATAAGCCATGTCTACTGTACTATTCTCGTTTGTCCTTAGCAATTATAACCTGAAAGCTGCAAGTTGCAAGAGGTCAATGGTATTACAGATAACGTGATACGCAGATTTGTAAAAAAAAGGCAGGCATAAACTAAATAAGATAGGTAATTTATTAGTCTTCGCTTTGAAACATAAATTGGTACCCTTGTAGAGGCATTGAGTCTCTTTCATGTTGAGGAGTTATGTTACTACACATGATTTTACACTTCAACGGAATAATCTTTTAAAATCTAACTCTTTGAATTTGGTAAAAGATTTGGGAATAATAATATTCAGCAGCGCCTAGGAATCATACCTACCTGTTACTACATAAAAACATTATTTGTGAAAGTCTCTTTTGAAGGAGAGCTTGGAGTAACTGGTAAAGTTATGTCATGTGACCAGGAGGTTATGGGTTCAAGCCGTGGAAACAGTCTCTTGCATAAATGTGAAGTAAGACTGCATACAATATAGACCCTTGTGGTCCGGCCCTTCCCCGGACCCCACGCATAGCGGGAGCTTAGTGCACTGGGCTGCCCTTTTTCTTTTTAACTATCTATCCTATGCCACTTTATTTGATAAAATTTTCCTTCACCCTCAAACTTTTCAATACTTTTTTACTGTTACAATGCAAATTAAATGCTGCTATTCTAAAATACTTTGGATATATGAAGTGTTAGCATTTGAGTCTCAAATACGACCTGATTAGAAAACAGTAAATAAGCAAAGAACAAATCACACAAATTTATAGTGGTTCATCTTCAATGCGAGAGCTACGTCCACTTTGCCGCTGCAGATTTCACTATGATGAAAATAGAGTGTGTTTAAAATTCTCTCTTGCGCACTCCAAACAGAAACGGTGCCCTAGTCTATATATATTGAAAACTAGAGCAAATATAATACTAGCCCGAAATTCCCAAGATCGATCAACGTTCTACACTTTGCATTAGGTCTTCATAGTGTCGGCGATGAATTAGGCTCCACAACTCAACAATCTCCCACTTGGAGACTAATTTCAATCATATGTCTCCATCTGCAGCGGCGACTCCGATCCTCATCCAAGAAGTCCAACTGAAGTTGCACACAACTTCAATTTATCATTTGGCACGGCCTTCGTCATCATGTCTGTTGGATTTTGACTCCCTGGTATCTTCTCAAGCACTAATACTCCATCTTCCAAAGATGATCTGATGAAATAGTACCTGAGTTGTATGTGTTTCATTCGAGCATGATAGATCGGGTTCTTTGCCAAATGAATGACACTCTTGCTATCACAATATAGTACACTCCCCTCGTGGTCCGGATCCAATTCCTGCAGAAAAGACTGTCGCCACATCATTTCCTTCGTGGCCTCCGTGACGACAACATACTCACCCTCACAGCTAGAGAGAGCTACAATCTTCTACAACTTTGAAACCCAGCAAATCACAGTACCTACGAAGGTGTAAACATACCCAGATGTGCTCTTTCTGCTATCAACATCACTATAATTGTCAACATCAACATATCCCTGCAGTCCTGTTTCTAACTTCCGGAAACACATCGATGAACTTGAGCTACCCTTTAGATACCTGAAAATCCACTTTACAGCCTCCCAATGTTTCTTTCCCGGATTGCTCATAAACCTGCTAACAACTCCCACTGCATGTTCTATGTCTGGCCTCGTACATACCATTACGTACATAAGACTGCCAATAGCATAGGCATAAGGAACATTATCCATATGTTTCATCTCGTCCTCGGTCACAGGCGACTGATCTTTGGACAAACGAAAGTATCTAGCCAAAAGAGTACTGACTGGCTTGGCATTGTCCATGTTGAACCTCTTGAGAACCTTCTTCACATATTCTTCTTATGAGAGCTTGAGGCCCTTCTTACTCTTGATGATTCTCATTCCGAGAAATTGCTTTGCGGCTCCCAGATCATTCATTGCAAATTCTTCTGATAGCTTCTTCTTCAGCATATCAATTTCATGTAGGTCTGCTCCTACGATCAGCATGTCGTCTACATAAAAAAGTAGTATCATGTAGGAGTCTTTAAATCTCTTGAAATAACAGCAATGATCCGCCTTACACCTTAAGAGTTCGGCTTTCTTCATAAAGCTGTCAAACTTCTTATACCACTGTCTTGGAACCTGTTTTAGTCCGTACAGGCTCCTTTGAAGCTTGCACACCGGCTTCTCTTTCCCTTTGACCTCAAATCTCTCAGATTGCTTACTGTAGATTTCCTCCTCTAAGTCACCGTGAAGAAAAGCAGTTTTCACGTCCATCTGTTGAAGATGCAGATCTTCATTTGCTACCAGCCCAAGAACAGTTCTGATTGTCACCAACTTGACTACGGGAGAGAATATCTCTTTGTAGTCAATGCCTTCTTTCTGTTGAAATCCCTTCACAACCAGCCTCGCTTTATAGCGCTTACTTCCATCGTGTTCTTCCTTTATCCGGTAGACCCATTTGTTCTGCAATGCCTTCTTCTCCTCTAGTAACTCAGCTAACTCCTATGTATGATTTGACAACAGTGAGTCCATCTCATCTTTCATTGCTAGCTCCCACTTGATCGATTCATCAACTTGCATCGTTTCTTCGTAACAATCCGGCTCCCCTTTGTCAGTGAGCAGAATGTAGTTGAGGGACAAAGAGAAATTGTGAACCGACTTTCTGATCCTAGATGATCTGCGTAATTATGTGATTGGCGTCCGTTGATTTATTTCAAGATCAACATTTTCATCAACCTCGTCATCACTGTCTTGTCGGCCTTCTTCTCTAGCTGCTTGTTCCTCTGCCACATAAGTACCTTGTTGCAACTCGGATGCTGAGAAGTCTCTCAAATTAACTATTTCTGATTCCTTGTTCTTAGAGACTTTGCTTTCTGAGCTCTCCCGTATCTTCTCCTTGTACAACACCTGTTCATTGAAGACGACGTCCCTATTTGGATGATCTTCCAATTTTGGTCATCCCATAATCGATAACCAAACTCGGTGTCACCATAGCCAATAAAATAACACTTATTAGATTTCAGATCAAGTTTACTTTTAGCACTAGTTTCAATATGAACATAGGATGAGCAACCAAACACTTTTAGAAAAGAAAGATTTACCTTTTTACCACTCCAAGCCTCTTTTGGAATTCGAAAACCCAAAGGAACAGACGGCCCTCTGTTAATCAAGTAGGCTGCAGTATTGATTGCATCTGCCCAGAATGTCTTGGGTAGTCCAGCGTGTATTCTCATGCTCTGTGCACGCTCGTTCAATAATCGATTCATCCTTTCCGCTATTCCATTTTGTTGGGGCGTTCCAGTGGCTGATTTAAACTCCATTATTTTTAGTCAAATAAATACTCTTTAGCAAAAGTAATGGAGTTTCAATCAAGTCTTTACAAATTTGGCTTGAAAAAGTTGACGGATTTAATTCTACAGGGTACCTGCTATCTCACACCAGCACAAGTACCGGATAACTCTGTTCACCAAAGGTTTGACAAATGGAAAGACACCACCTAGTATTTTTGCCGTTATTGGGGTTTGAATCTGAGACCTCATGGTTCTTAACCCATTTCATTGAACACTAGACAACACTCTTCGATGCTAACTATGTTATGAAGTGGAATTTACACAAATACAAAGTTTAGACCAAAGTTACACTATAGCTCCACCCGTGCCTATCATATCTATTGGGCTAGGGACATGCAGCAATGCCATACTAACTTTAGACTTTCTTAGGAAAGGGAAATAAGTGCAATAGTAGAAGATAAAAATCATGTGCAGAGAGAACAGAAAGAAAAGAAATTTATCTTTATCACACTTGGTATTATTTTTTTCATACAACAACATACCCAGTGTAATCCAACTGGTGGGGTCTGGGGAGGGTAGAGTGTACGCCGACCTTACCCCTACCTTGGGAGGTAGGAAGGTTGTTTCCGAAAGATCCTTGGCTCAAGAGAAAACATGACAAAAGGTCAGAGAAGGTTTGAAGAAAGTAAAGTAAAGAGATCATGGCAAAATACTATGGATAAGCAATAATGGAGTAATTTTAGCAATAAATGCATCAAACTAGTATGATAATCGGAGTACAAGAAACAACGAATAGTAACAGAAAATCGCGAGACAAGCCCCTACAGGTAAGGTCTTTTTTATTTGTATGTTCTGACAGTTGAGTTCTTTTTCTACCTCACAAAAGTAGAGATAAGGCCTGCGTACATCCTATCTTCCCCAGATCACTTGTGGGGCCACACTGGGTTTGTTGTTGTTTAGACAGTTGAGTTCTGAAGTATTAAAGTGTTTTTTCAATGTTTCTGTATAACAGAAAAAGGAATCTGCAGATCACTGAATGAGAAGTTTTCATCTCCTTAACCTGCCAACATTTAGAAAAGACTAAACAAAAATCCAATTCCAACAAACAAAACAAAAATCCATGGAAATTGGAATTGCTAAATTGCACACAGGAGCCTGTACTGGTACATATACGATATGTACATAAAAATGTAGGCTAATTTAGAAAGTCATCCTGCCCCATTTACTAAAAACTTTGAAAGAAAGAGAAAAGGAACAAAACTGCACACAGTTAACTTTTGAATTGACATTTCTTTCAGAGGTCATCATCATCACCATCACCGTTGCCATCATCATCATCATCATCATCATCATCACCACCATCACCATCACCATCTGTTTCAACCCTACAGAAAAAGCCAGCCACAAATGATGAAAAATGAAACGTTACATTTCAAAATTAAGGAACAAGAGAAAATTATAGCAAGAATGAGCATACAGGTATAACAAGTTACACATTATTGGAAGGATTTAAATTATACACAATGACAATGTAAAGAACTTTTACACTATCCGTGCAATTTAACTTATTAAAGCAGGTAATTAGTCTATTATCCAGGTTACTGTATCGAGCTTGCTATGATGAGTCATATGTTTGTTGTAGATCCATTTTACCCAATGATATGAGAAAATACGTCACAGTGCATAACTTAAACACTTATTGTGCATGTCTGTTCGTGACAGTATGGCTGCTAGAGCAACAAACTAAGAATCTAATATAAGACTATATCGTAAAATAAGGCAGAGCAGTAAAATCACCCACTGTTGAAGAAAATTACATAATCAATCTATTAAAATTCAGATAACATAGACCAATCAATAAAGTTACCACATTGTGGAAGAGTATGAATAATTACAAGGTTTTTACTCAGGTTTATAAAAGTTGAATACATGACCTCAAATGTATGAGACCCCAAATTTTACAATTCGACCAAAATTTCACAGGTATAAAATTTAAAAATGAAAACTTATTTTGGAAATATCTAGTTTGTATTAAGAACCTAGTTCTGTTTATACAAAAATAATAATATGATTGATTTTACAGAAAGCATTAAAAAATGATATTCTGTAGAACAGTCCTCTACTGAAACTGAAGATGGACTAATTCAAGTAAAATTTGTTGAGCAAACAAGCCTTAGCCTTAGTATATATAATCTGGAAGCACAAATACAAGCAACAATTATAAGAAGTAAATCAAGGAAGAAGATGTCTTACAAAGTATCATCAATATAAACCTTAATAGAACCTCCATAGTTGTTAATGCCCTGTCGAATCTTCTTGGCGGAATTCCCAACAGATTTTGGACAGTCTGTTATATCAATAAGAGCCAGGGTAGTTATATCTGCAAAATCTTGAGGGATTGAATCCAAATTCTTGCAGTGATCAAGAAATAGTCGTTCAAGGCAGGAAAAGTGATCAGAACTGGCTCTCCATTGCCAAATTCCCAAAAACTTCAGTTGCAAGAACTTCAAGCAAGGAAACCCTTCCTCAACTACTTCCCACTCCTCGCCTGTGCAGACAGCATATTCTAGTTTAAGGGACTCGAGTTTGGGCAATTTACCAACAATGCTCAGATCCTTCCATGGCAAGAAGAAACGTCCGCTAAAAGTTAAATTCTTAAGGTTTTGTGGAAAAGCATCTGGAGGCGGTAAGAGCAAATGTGGAACAGAGGATCTTGTGGAAAGCCCTGGCCTATACATCTGAAAGCTCAGAGGATCTTGTTGAGTAAAATCTGAAGGTGTAATGCTTTCTAGAAAGCAAGCTAAACGTGCATAACGAAGCTGAAATTCCAATTCCTCTAGCTGATCTAAGTAGCGAAAATCATATAGGTCCTTGCGACTACGAAAGTTTCCCTGGTCGCCACATATTTGCAACTTCTTTAAATTGGGAACTAGTCTAAAGAAAGACCCAGTACAATACAAAGGATTCCAACCAGAGAGAAATTGAAGATTTTTCAAAACCAAACTATTCTCTGTAGGCACATAATATGTCAAGTAACTCCAGTCCAAATGGAGGTGCCTCAATTGCGGCATCCTCAAAATTTCCAATGGTAATATGAAAGGATATTTATATTTACAATAGAGATCTTGAAGGTGAAGTATAAAATATTGCAGATAACATAGGCTTGATATTGATGGAGGAATGTCAATTGATGAGGGAACCTCTTTTTCGGATCCTAGATACTTCTTCACGCCAGGATAAAGAGTCAATGCTAGGTATCTCAAGTGAATTAAATGCAGTATTACACCGGGAAAAGTTCTGCACCTAATTGAAGCTAGATCTAGTACTCTTACTAGCTTGAAAGGCAATTTCAATGCGGAGCATTCTAATCTCCCAAACGCGATAATAGACTGAGCCTCACTATTACGGCACCTAGCCAATTCTTTCTCACCATGGACACGGATCCGACCTCGACTCTTAGAGGAGAACTGCATGGATTGCGCACGTGGATTTTGATTACTCTTTCCTCCGAGAACATTCACAAAATTCATGTTTCGAGCTTCCCTCAAACAGAGTTCACGGGTCACATCATGCATTCCACAACTCTCTTTTTTCCCATCAAATCTCGAATGACGGATAGAAATTAAACTTCTATCTTTAAGATCCATTAGATATTTTTCTGCCACCTCTTCTATGCTTTTCGTCTCTTCTTCCATCAAGAATCCCTCCGCTGACCATAATTCTACAAGTTTACCCACAAAAATTTGTACATCTTGTGGGAAAATTGCAAAATATAGAAAGCACGGTTTTAGGTGGTGAGGCAAGTAATGGTAACTCATTGCCAACACCCTCATGCATTGGTCTTTCACATCTGTGCTTACCCCTGAACTTACATTTTTGGCTACAGTTTGCCACTCACTCAATGCTTTGCCAATTTTGGAGAGAAGTCCTGCGATCACAACAATTGCTAGAGGCAATCCTCTGCATTTTAATGCAATTTGTTTCCCAAGATGCTCAAATTCAGGGGGAAAACATTCACTTACAAACACTTTTTTGTACAATAAACTCCAACTTTCGTCAAAATTCATGAGGCGCATGTGATAAGGAGGCTTACCTGAACTAGCATATTCAGCCACCTCCATATTCCGAGTAGTCATGAGTATTCGGCTTCCACGATTACAGTCTGGAAAACATAGTTTTATATCATCCCAAGCTTCTGTAGTCCATATGTCATCAATGAATACCAAGTATCTCTTGCTTTTAAGATGCTTTTGAAGTCGGTCTGCTAGTTGATCATAAGACTCATCACTTGTAGAAGAAAGAAGGCCTAGGAGTACATTTCTCGCACAATACTCTTGTGAAACAGTAGCTTTTGCACGAATGTCAAAGTGAGACATAATGAATGGATCGCTGTAGAGCTTTGTAGCCAAAGTTGTCTTCCCTATGCCTCCCATTCCTATAATCGAGACAACTTCTAGTTCCCTTTCTCGTCTAGCAAGTTGATCTAACATCATCTCGAATTCAATTTCATGGCCAACCATCACATTCTCGGGCTCCAGAGCATGTTGAGTTGTGTTGACGAGAGTCGAATTGTGTGCTTCTTCTAGATCTTTGCTTTTGGTCATGTACATATTCTGGATTTCCATCCACTTGTTCATCCCCGAATCAATATTCCTTATTGCTTGTTTCAAGGAGGAACGAAGTTCCCAAAAATCTATTCTTCGCGTAATTTTGTTTTTTGCTAAATAAATTTTTCTTGATTCCGAGCCAACCATATCTTCTGTTTTGTATGCTAGTTCCGCGATTTCAGCTTCCACAATTGTTAATGTCTCGATATCGTCTGTTGCTTTCCATGGTTTCTCCAGAATAGCTCTCAAAGATTCGAGCTTTTCATAGAACGGTTGAAAATCACATCCAGTAAGTTCCACTGATTGTCGTATGGTTCTCATAAGACAAGTAATAGCAGCATAAGCCATATCACCTCTTTCTCTCTTATGTGTGTGATCAAAATAGGGAGTTTCTGCACAGAGAAGAAGGCAGAATATTATCTCTTATTTTACTTTCTCACTAAGTTCGAATACCACTCTGAAAAATCAGTCAATTTAACTGGTAAATGCAAACAAGAAAACCCAATTGCCATTTACTAAGTTTCAACAAACTCTAAAATCATAATAAACCCAATTTCTAGATGTATGTCCAGTAGCTCAGTTGGTTAGCTACCAAACTTTCACGGTGAGGTTTGAATTCCTACGGTGTCTCATCTCCATTTCTCATTCCACTATCCCTATGTTAAAAAAAAAAAAAACAAGTGCCTGTTTACTTGAAATTGTCCTACCCAAGAAGAGAGCAAATTGCTCCCACCAGAGTTCGAACCCACGCTGCAGGCCTCCACCAAAATTCTACTTCCCCTCCTTTGTCATCAAGCTATGCCTCGGGGACTCTATTTTTTCTTTTCTTCTTTGATGAAAGGTTGTTGGAAGTATATTAAAGTTTGTTTCAACAGAGAAATTAAAGCCATCTTCTTTGACTGCTTCTCAAAGTGAGCAATGTAAAATTGGGGGGCGGTACACTTTCATTCCTTATCCTATTTTCTGCTAAGCTTTGTTGATTTTGTTTCTATTTTCCTTTTATTTTTCTGGTTATTCACACAACAAAGCATTGTTGACATAGGTGAAGCCAAGATTTAAAGTTTATGGGTTGGGAATTTAACTCCTTTTGAATTACCGGGTTCTAAATTTATAATCTGCACTTATTAAATGAATTTTCTTAAGACAAATACAATGTTTGAGCCAAAATTATTGTGTTCTTCCCAACCCACTTTCTATACTCTAGCTCCGCTTTCAGAGTGATATTCGAACTTAGTGAGAAAGGAAAATAAGAAATAATTATTTCCTTGTAATAGGAATTCTTCCAAATGTAGAAATGCAAACAAGAAAACCCAATTGCCATTTACTACGTTTCAACAAACTCTAGAATCATAATAAACCCAATTTTCAGATATAGGAATCTAGTAGCTCAGTTGGTTAGCTACCTGAACTTTCACATTGTTGGTGAGGATTCGAATCCGTACATTGTAATTCCCTCCCCGTTTCCATTCCCCTTCCCCCTACGTTAAAAAAAACCCAAGTGCCTGTTTACTTGACATTTCCTATTAAAACTAGTAGGAGCTAAATAAATTAAAGAACACACACTTATAAAAAATACATAATGTTATAAAGAAAGAAAACAGAGAGAGAGAGAGAGAAAATTCATATGTAATTTATATATAGGAAGTATATGGAAAGATTTACCACCCAAATTCTCTCCAGCATTTCATTTAACACAAAATTTCTTCATTCATGACTAGTATGAACAATAATAAAATAAAAACACCAAATTTCTGCCAAATCATTCCTTTCCCTAAATACTTTCAAAATTTTGCACAAACAGAAATCTAAAAGGAATCCATTGAAGATTGAACAAAAAATTTAACTTGAAAACCCTGGGTAGCAGAAATTTGTTACCTGGAAGAAGTGATTCCGCTACTATTTGTTAGCTCCTGAAGCAATCAATAAATAACTGAAACAAGCCATAAAACAAAGATATATACACAAAGGAACAAAATGAACATTAATATAATACTCCTAACAACTTGCAATAAATAGCTGAAGTAAATTGCAGCCCCTTTGAGCAAAGAAAATATGAAGGCCATCTTCTTTGACCGTTTTTCATTTCCGTGCTGGCCACTATCATTATGAGATATATTTCTATGCACAAACTCTTTATTGACTCATAGTCAAATTCATGATTTTTGTGGGATTGTATTAATCTCCTTTGGGGAGGTTTTCTCATTAATATAAATATATATAGTGTACAATGTAGAATCCTAGTACAATAATCAATCATCTGCTTACCATAATTCTATATACAAAATATATGGAATATATTCTAATTATGGTAGTGGGATTGAATTGGAATTCTATATACACATTAATACACCCTCTCAGTCGAAGCGGGAGGAGGTCGGATGCTGAGACTGGATCTGAAGTCGAGGAGCAACTGTCGAGTAAGGCCTTTCGTGAAGATATCCACGTATTGATATGAGGAAGGCACATGTACCACTTTAACACGACCGAAAGCAACCTTCTCACGAACAAAGTGTATATCTATCTCAATATGCTTGGTCCGCTGATGTTGAACCGGATTATGAGATAAATAAATAGCGGATATGTTATCACAATATACAACAGATGCCTTACGCAAGGGACAGTGAAGCTCCAAAAGAAGGTTTTGGAGCCAACAAATCTCAACAACAACATTTGCAACTCCTCTATACTCTGTTTCTGCACTCGAACGGGACAATGTGGCTTGCCTCTTGGCAGACCATGAAATGAGATTATCCCCAAAAAATACGAAGTAGCCTGAGGTGGAGCGTCGTGTGTCCGGACAGCCTACCCAATCAGCATCCGTGTAGACTAACACTCGGATCGGTGCTGAGGGATATAGATGTAATCCATAATCAAGGGTGCCCTTAACATATCGAATGATGCGTTTAAGGGCAGTAAAATGAGGCTCCCCGGGGCATTAAACAAGCATACCTGCTGAATAGCATAAGCGATGTCAAGTCTGGTGAAGGTAAGATACTGGAGTGCACTTGCAAGACTTCTGTAAAGAGTGGGATCGGACACTGGGTTACCATCAACAACACTAAGCTTTGATTTAGAATCAACCGGAGTGGACATGATCTTGCAGTTGTCCATTTTAGCCCTGTACATTATCTCCTCTGCATACTTGCGCTGACATAGGAACATAGAATATGCAGAACGAGTCACTGATATGCCCAAAAAATAGCTCAACTTCCCCAAGTCAGTCATAGCAAATTCGGTCTTAAGCAATGCAATGATCTCATTCTTTAACACATCAGA
Organism: Anisodus tanguticus; assembly: GCA_034509755.1. Taxonomy (NCBI): domain Eukaryota; kingdom Viridiplantae; phylum Streptophyta; class Magnoliopsida; order Solanales; family Solanaceae; genus Anisodus; species Anisodus tanguticus. Next base: position 42,860,276 of record CM067558.1, read on the forward strand.
TAAGGCAGTAAGCATAGTATCATCCACATATAACAACAAATAAGCAATGCTACTACCGCGATGGAAAATAAAAAGAGAATTATAGCACTTGTTGCAGACGAACCCAATCCGCATGATATATTGTGCAAAGCGATCATACCATGCTCGAGGGGCCTGTTTCAAACCATATGGAGACTTACGAAGACGACAGACATACTGATAGGCTGTGGGATGGACAAAACCAGACGGCTATTGCATATAAACTGTTTCTTTCAGGTCACCATGTAGAAATGCATTTTTCACGTCCAGTTGGTGAATGGGCCAATGCTTACCCATAGCAATACTCAGAATTGTGCGGATAGTGGCCGGTTTGACCACCGGACTGAACGTCTCACCACAATCAATACCCTCCTACTGATTAGTATCATTGGCCACAAGTCTAGCCTTATATCTCTCTAAGTCACCACTATCCATGTATTTGTAGTTGGGATTGGAGGCCTAGGGTGCAGTGTTGGGCCAGTCCAACTTGCTGAAACTGCAGACTGTCGGTTGTGGTTTCTGCCTCCACGACCTTTACCACTACCACCCCTTCCATTCCCGTGACTCTTACCACCTTTACCACTGCTGCGACCACCCCGTTGTTGGTTGTCCGACGGTGGTGGGCTGGTGGAATGGGCGGCGTTGATGGTGGTGGTATCAATGGATAACGCCTTCTGGTTGTGTTCGTCTTGTTTAGCACGACGTGTTTCCTCCAATAATAATTGCGACCGGGCTTTATTGAAATTGGGTAATGGATCGGCCTGTTGGATCATTGTGGCAAGGGTATCATACTCACCTTTTGGAAGACCTGCGACTAGTTGAAGGACCATCTTGGTTTCAGAGACGGGTGTACCCACATTTGCTAATTGGTCCGCTACTAGTTTCAGTTGCTTGCAGTATTCAGGCATGTTAGAGAAATGTTCAAGGCGTGTATTGTTAAACTGTTCCTCCAAATACACAGCACGCGTGTGCTTATTGTCTTGAAATAGTTGTTCTAAGCGAAGCCATAATTCACGAGCCGATGCGTCGGTTTTCAGGATGGTGAGAAGCAAGTCCTGAGAGATTGTACCATAAATCCACTGTTTGACAACGGCATCGAGGCGATGCCATGTTAAGTCATCAACCTCAATGGGGCAAGAGAGGGAGTCATCAATATGGTCAAGCACATTATAGACACATGCATGAATGCGGAATAGTTCAACCCACGGAGAGTACTGACCGATTTCTTGATCAAGAATTATGGGGATGAAGTTATAATATAGATATTCGATTTAATTATACAAAATTTAATGGCGATAATATGAGGAGAATAGGTAATTCAATGTGTCAAACTTGGGGATTTGAAAGAATAAACCAAACAGAGAAAGAAAATGAGAAAAAGCTCAAATATGTCATCGAATTATCGAAAATTGCTTATTTATACCACTCATTAATAGTTTTGCTCATTTATGTCATTGATGTACCAAAATGGTTCATATATGCCATTGTCATTACCAAAATAATTCATACATGTCATTGTTCATTAACTTTGACTTTAATGAAAAATGATATTGTAAAACCAGCATTAATAAAAAATGGCATCGATGAGCCATTTTGATAACGGTGATGACATAAATGAGCCAAACAATGGAAGTGGCATAAATGAGTCATTTCCGATAGTTCGATGACATATTTGAGCTTTTCCCAAAAAAATACTTAATGAAAACGCATGAGGGGACTGACTAATGAATTTCATGATGGCCAACAGGATTGGCAACTAGCAGCCCAACTACAAAACTTTTAAAAGGCGTGAGGTACTTGGTAGTCATTGATGACATATGGACTACAAGAAGCTTGGGATGATATAAAACATATGTTTCTTGGACTGTAATAATAGGAGTCGAATACTCCTGACTACACTGAATATGGAAGTCGCTGAATACGTTAGCTTATGTAAGCCTCCTTATCAAATGCCCCTCTTGAATTTTCATGAAAGTTGGAATTTACTGCATAAGAAAGTCTTTGAGAAAGCATATTTTTCCCTGAATTTGAAATAACTGGGGAACAAATCGCATTAAAATGCGGAGGATTTCCTCTAGTAATTGTTATGACTTCTGACTACTGGACTTCTCTCAAAATTGGTAAAGCATTGGATGAGTGGAAAAGTATTGCCGAGAATATAACGTCCTATGCCTGAGAGTGCTGGATTTGAGTTACTATCACTAGCCAAATGCCACATCACCTCAAATTGTGCTTTCTAATTTGATTTGAGATGGCTAAGTGTTGAACTGTATTGGTTGTTTGAAGGTGACTTATGTGTTAAATAGATTGTGTAGTTAGGGATACTTGTGTGTTAACTTGATTTTTATATCTGTTACATGTTATTCGTCGTTGTCGGCCTATAGTGCCTATAGGGGTACGTTGTGTACTGATAGTACACTTGTTGCATCTTTTACGTGGATGCAGGTCCAACGCTTGGTCCAGATCACTGCTTTTGGAGTACGTGAAGGCATGAGGCGTGCCATATATCCTATCGGTGACCCTAGTCTTCTTCTATGGTTATGCTTTCCTTATCATTTCAAGCCAGTTGTTAACATTATTTCTTCTATTTCAGTTGTACTCATAGTAGCTTTTGTACAAGTAAGGCCAGGTTTTGGAAAGGATGTATACAAAGGATAAAGATATTTATAAGTTGGTATCAGAGCTATAGGTTCATCGGTCTCACGAATACAAGAATAATGTCTAGTAAAGTCTTGGAAATTGGTACGTAGACGTCCGTACTCATTCTCGAGAGGCTATAAGACATTTAAGAAACTTCCTTTATTTCATTCTCATCGTGCGAGTTTGTTCTTATTGGTCGATTCTAATTGGTATCAGGTCGATTCTAATGGGTATTTGGAACTTTAACCTATATTATCATTGATGGTGGGGTCACACTCCTAAATTCATATGCGAGTGGTCTGATATGACGTCACGCTGTAGGGTACAAGATATGTCACTGTGATACGGACGCATGACCAAGTTCAGTTTTCAGCTTTGATTTGAAAGTTCGGTTGTGTGGGGGTGGTTGAGACTCCTTAGTTCGGTGATATCTTTGAAAAGTGAGAATGGTAATATAGAGGCACAAGGGAAAGAAATTGAATGGATCAATCTCCGCCATATGAATGAAAAAATTGGTATCTGACTTGCTTGTCAGGACAAGGTTACAAGATGTACGAGAGTGGATGTCGTATAAGGTTATGAAAAGTTAAGTTGGGCTTCGACATGACAGAGATATAGTAGTGGATTAAGGACTAGTGATTTGTGAGTTCCTTAAAAAAATGGCTATCAATTCTATGTCAGGTGGCAAGGTTACTTGTGATAGGTGGAATTTAAAGAAATGGACAACTATGATCCTTCAGTAAAAGGGTCTTCGTAGTGTTGGTGTTTTGAGGTTAGTGATAAAAGAGAATTGTTTGAAACCAGGAGCTTGTTGATTTAAGAGATATTGTAGTTGTCTAATGTAGAGTGGATGTAAGAGATCATGTATGAGTTGGTAAGTTGAACTACATCATAGGCTAATGGAGAGGCCAGTGGTTGATTGATAGGAATGACTCCAGCACTGGGCAAGTGTGAAATTTATTTCTAAGGAATTACCAGATGTTGCATCTAATTTTCGTATAAGGCTTGTGGGCCTAGTTTGTAAGGGTTAACATTGAGAAGTTTCTACAGTTACTGGTGATGTGACTTGTGGAGTAGACCGATTGAGAGGAATAGTCGTGCGATTTGTTGAAGGTGTTCTAGTTCGGCAAATAAGGCAAAACGTTGTTCTTCGAGGGCAAGCATCATTTAAGGGCCCTCGAGTAAGGTGTTGGTCAATGGAGACATTTACGGTAACGTATTGATGACAGTTTGAACTCATTCTAATTGTGAAGAGCTTTCGGGTTTCGATTATTGGGTCAGTAAACTCATAAACCAAGATGGAAAAAGGATTATTTCGGTTAAAGGATTTTTGGCAAGGTTACTTCGGCGAAACTATATGAGAATGTTAGCATGATTGTATGTTCGATAATCAAGGATTGACCTACAGATTATGGACCAATTCAGTGATTGTTTGGGTTATCGCTTGAGTACTAAATGATTTTTAGGCATAATACATAAATAAGTCCTCAAACTTGGTCTCATTTTTCAGATATGCCCTCCAACTTTGGGTGTGCACAAGTAGACACTTTAACTTGTCTTCACTTTATTAGTTCAACACTTTAACTTAAAAAATGATTATCTAGACACCACAAAATTTATGTACCACATCAGCATTTGTGTTTACGTGTCACATGTTCAACTTTTTACAAGTTGAGGTATCTACTTGTGCACACCCAAAGTTAGAGGGCATACTTAAAAAATGATACCAAGCTTGAAGGCTTATTTATGTATTATGCCTATAAAGAACAATATCGATGAACTAGCATCAGCAGCCTCAAATTGTTAATCTAGAGTTTCCCTTTTCTTATTACATGTTACTCTTAACATCGTGATATAACTTGTTCGCTTTTCATCTTACGAAAGGATGTTAAACATAATCTACAAGTGCTTTTTTCCTTTTAAGATTAATAAAATGACAAGAAAGGAAACTAAACTTTGAATGGTAGATCAGCAAAATAAATAAAAATGATGATACAAGATCTTATCTCCTTGACTGAAAATAAGAACAAATATCCATCCTTTTTACAATATGCACTTTATGTTTTGTCTTGAGCATAGGCTCTCCCGGAAACAGCTCTACCTATCAAGGTGGAGGTAAGGTCTGTGTACATTCTACCTCCCCAGACTCACGTTGTAAAATTTCACTGGGTATGTTGTTGTTGCACTCTGAACAAAATTAAGTCTGCACTATCCATGACAGATCTGAACAATTCTTCCATAGCCGTTGTCATCATTATCGTCTTCTTTTTCTTCTTCATAATCATCATATACAACATCAGAATCTTCAATATCATCAGCAGCATCAACAAAATCATCATCATCATGAGTCTAGAAGAAAATACCTATTTTTGACAACTACAATTTGATAATTGTTTTAATTAACTATTCATCACAATTTGTATTCACGCAATAAAAACGAAAGTCCAGTCTTCTTGTTAATTCAGAATAAGGACATTTAGAAAGAAAAAAATCTGGCGACTATGACTTGAAGACAAGCAAGGAAAAGCACTGCAATTGAACAAGTATAACTGATAACATGACTTGTGGAAATGAGAAACAGAGTGTAACCTTGATAAATATATACTTACGTCGATTATATACGAACATCCACGGGTTCGTTTCCGAGGTCTTCTTGTTCTTGTCGAATTCGTGCAGCTGAAGCCTCGAGTTCGGGTTTACAATAACTTAACCCAATTAATCGCAGTGAGTGAATATCTGCAAACTCAACGGGTATCTCTTTCAAATATCCGCAATATCTAATCACAAGGCGCTCAAGGACAGGAAATGTGTCATCCGTGGCTTTCCAGTACTCGAGATCACATCCATCAATTAGCAAAAGCTTCAATCGAGTAAATCCACCTGCAATTGGATGCCATTCTCGTCCCTGACAAGCATCAGATTTCAGCTTCAGCACCTCAAGGCTAGGTAGCTCACCTATGATGTTCAACTCCTCCCACCTCAGACAAGTTCCGCACAACTTTAACTTCTTGAGCGTTGCTGGAAAAGCTTTTGCACAAGGAATGGTCAATACTGGATTTTTGCGGATATATGACAACGTATTTTGAACTTCAAAACTCAATGTTTCAAGTTGATGTAGATGGACAAGATTTTCGATAAGTCGTAATTCTTTACAACTTTTATAATCAACTGGAAATCCACAGACTCCTAATGTTTTAGTATTCAGAATCCCTGAAATAACCTCCTTTGTGCAATGACTTGGAGACAAGTCAGAAATAGTTTGCAAGTTTGGAAAACTTAAGTGTCTCTCTTCACCAACAGATACACTTGGGGGATTTGGCAAATAAAAACTTCCGAGTGCCAGATGCCTTAATTGCATCAGTTCCCAAATTGTCTCTGATAATTCTCTAGATGGCCAATTATAACTTTGAACAATGAATGTTTGCAGATTCCATAACCTGCAAATTTCTGAAGGTATGTCAAAATCCCCCCACATTGCAAGGTACCGCAACCAAATGAGGCACAGTATCTCAGGAGGGAAGTCCCATAATCGTTTGAGGCTCAAGTCCAAGATTCTGAGTAAATTGAAATGATTAAGCACTGGGTTGAGAGTATGATGTAAATAAACATAATTAGAACAAAAGAAAACAGAACGAGTTTGTTTCAAGAGATTGTTGTCTTCATCATCTGTCTGCCTCCTTATCAAATGTCCTGGGATACCAAGGGTCCAATAAGAACCACAGTCTTTCATGACAAAAATATTTTGGCTTCGAACTTCTCTCAAGCATAACTCATATATTAGATCATGAACCTTACATGATTTAATTTTTGAGTCATCCAAACTTTTCTTTCTGACAAGAACAAGACATCTGTCGACAAGATCTTGCAAACAATTCTCAGCCTCTCCTTCCAAATCTTTTTCCGGCTTCAGAAACCCCTCAGCGACCCATAATCTCACCAATCTCTCTGTTGAAATTTCACTGTCTTCTGGAAAAACTCCAAAATACAGAAGGCATGATTTTAGGTCACTGGTCAAGTGATTGTAACTCAACCGAAGCACATGTAAACATTGTTCATCAGGATCATTTGTGACAAATAACTTGACATCTTTTGCAACACTTTCCCAATCTTCTATTGTCCTTTCTGATTTGGACAGAAGCCCAGCAACCACGACAACAGATAGAGGTAAGCCTTGACATTTGTCTACAATTTGCTTTCCAATAGTCTCGAACTCATCAGATGGTATTTCTTCATTTGAGAACACAATATTTTGGAAAAGGTTCCAACTCTCATCCGGATCCATAAGACTCATCTGCAAAGACAGATTCTCTGTACCAGCAGCACTAGCTACTTCAGTGTTACGAGTTGTCAACAATATTCCACTCCCCTTGTTTTCATTTGGAAAGCATAGTCTCACGTCATCCCATGCTTTACCGCTCCACATGTCATCCAATACAATTAAGTATCTCCTACTCTTTAAACTTTTTTGTAGCATGTCTGCTAACTCTGCTAACTCTGCCTCATCTTTCATGTAAACTGTGTCATTCTTTTCTTTTGTAGAGTTAAGAAGGCTCACCAAGATATCTTTTACATTGTGTTGCTGAGATACAGTAGCCCAGGCCCGAACATCAAAATGAGCACAAATGGATGCATCATTGTAAACTTCTTTTGCTAAAGTTGTTTTACCAATGCCCCCCATCCCGACAACCGGGATGACCTTGAGTTCGCCCGAGTAGCCTCTGGTCAGATCTTCTAACAACCTTTCCCTTTCATCATAACGTCCAACCATATTGTTCTTAACATTCAGAATATCTTTTGCTGAACTTGAAAAGTCTTGAACCAATGATTTCTTTGATGCTTGTTTGCCTTTATCTTGAATCTTTGTTGACTCTTTCCAGACACGATCAACATCCTCTGCTACATGTTTTAGGCTATCACAAAGCCTCTCATGTGCCTTTTCATCATTCGCCATTACAGCTTCTGTTAGTCTCAGTTGAATTGTGTATTCAACATCACCTGCAACTTCTTTTACATTTACTTCAAAATCTGTCATTTCCCCAAAAATGTTGCTTCTCTCAAAGTCCTTGAGAAATACTTCCAGGGAACTAATTTTTTCATGAAGACCGATAAATTCTTCTCTGTGATCACAGATTAGAGATTGCATTGGCGAATTGTATGTCAAGAGTGATTCTATTGTTCTCATAAGAGAAGCAATACTTGCATAAGCCATATCTACTGTATTCCTGTTTGTCCTTTGCAATTATGATCTGAAAGCTGCAAGTTGCAAGAGGTCAATGGTATTACAGATAACGTGATACGCAGATTTGCAAAAAAATAAATAAGATCAGGTAATTTATTAGTCGTCGCTTTGAAACTTAATTTGGTACCCTTGTATTGGCTTTGAGTCTGTTTCATGTTCAGGTCCGTTATGACACTATACATTTTCCAAATATCCCTCTTGATTGAGCTGCCCAAGCGGACATTATGACACTATACATGATTTTACACTTCGGCGGTATAATCTTTTAATCTCTAACTCTTCGAATTTGGTTAAAGATAGGGAAATAATAATATACGTATACCTACGGGTTATTAGTAGACACGTATAAAAAAAATTATTTGTGAAAATCTCTTCAAAGTTCAAACTATCTATCCTATACCACTTCATTTGTTATACTTCTCCTTCACCCTCAAAATTTTCAATACGTCTGTACTGTTCCAATGCAAATTAGATGCTGTGATTCTATGATAGTTTTGATATGAAGTTTCTTTCTTCGACAAATTCAATCAAACTACTTGAGTCGTCTCTATTTGTAATAATTTTCATTTCCAAACAGATAAAATTTGTATTTTTAAGGCAAATTTGGGGCTTTCTGTAACTAGAGGCTCTATAGATCTTAGACGTATCCCGAAAATGACATATAAATCTCTAACTTGGCTGTGGTAGCTCCTAGGAAGTACCGGACCTGAGCACTTTCACTTAATCTTACACATTATTAAGTATTACTACACATGATTTAACACTTTTGCAGTATAATCTTTGGATCTTAACCTTGGAATTTGGTTAAAGATTAGGGTAATAATCCTTGGCAGTATCAATTACCTATATTTATTGGTGATTAATAGACGTCTATAAGGTAAAGCTGATTTTACAATCTTTACCATCATTACTATGGGAAATATGGAAGCACACATGTGCTTTTAAGTTTGATGGAATCAGAAGTAAAAATCTCCTTCTCGCTTATGGAAAGTAGAAACCGAAGCGGAGCAAATTCGAGTGAATGGGATACTCCGAGATAGAACGAAAAAAAATGAAATTTATTAATTCAACTTATAATACTTCAGAACAATTAAAAAGTTACAAAAACGAAACAATTCAGTTTGAACAGCAAAGGGCGATTAATCAAGTCCGACAACAAGTTTTCCAACAAGCCTTACGAAGAGCTCTAGGAACGCTGAATAGTTGTTTGAACAACGAGTTACATTTGCATACCATAGTGCCATGTTGGAAACGATGTTCTACTAGTAGAGTTATAGATCAAGTTTCCAATTTGATGAAATTTTTGCTTTTAACTCACAATTTCCTTCTTAGAATCTTTCTAGTTCATGGCACAAGTGTTGTTTTACTCTAATAAGTTTAATCAAATGACAATTGACAGAGTAATTAATTAAGGGAAACTAACCTTTCAATGGCATATTATTAGCAATATAATACAGCTGCAAAATCACTGCAAGACAAATTTGAGAGAAGGATAGAAGAAAAGACAATATGAGTATCAACAAACATAATAGGTAAAGCATGTAAGATAATTTTTGAGTGGCTGAAATGATATATGCAGAATTATCTTGAGAAAACAACCTAAATAGTCCCTTAACTTTAATAGTAAGTTATTTTAGGTCCCTATTATATAATACTGAACACAGAAGGACATATATCTCTGCAAGAAATGGTGCAATTTTGGTCCCTTGGCATGTATTTGGTATGAAGGAAAATACTTTTCAAAATAAATGGATTTCTTACTTATTTCTATTGTTCGATAATTAAGAAGGCACATTATGAGGGTGGGATGAGTTGGGGAGTGGGAATTCGCGGGGGGGGATAAATGGGGAAGAGACAATAAACTTAAAATATTACTTATAGAATTGATTTTCCCTACTTCCATTAGGGAAGTCATTGTCTTCATTTCAAATAAACTTGATTTCCTAGTGAAAATATTTTCTAAAACATTTTAACCGACCAAACATTGGAAGACATTTTCTAAAAAATATTTTCCTTCATACCAACAACAACATGCCCAGTGTAATCTCACACAGTGGGTCTGGGTAAGATGTACGCAGACCTTAACTCTACCTTAATTCCAAAAGAAATAAGAGACAAGCAAATAACTTCGATAATCGGAGGCAAAGCCAAAAATTACAAGAAGATATTCAAGCCAAAGCCAGATATTATAATAAGGCATTCGAGGACTTCTATGGGACATGAATTCTTTCTTTATTGAGCTAGTTGAGTGTGTGTGAGTGTGTAAAAATATGTGTATTCATTGGCATATAGAAGCAGTAGAACACATCAGACTGCAGCAATCTGGTGCCAATGTCCTCAAATACAACACCAACATCAATACTGATGACCGCTGCAACTTTGAGAGTTGAAAGACAATATAATACTTGAATTAGAATAAAGTTATTATACATAACAGACAGAATTTTGTATAACAGACAGAATTTAGAATTCCAAAGCGAAAACGAACATGACTATTCACAGCATTTTGAGCTTTTTGACCATCCAATTGTACAAGTTAAAAAGGAAATAAAGCGCAAAGTTGTGCATCAAGACAATATTAATCGGAGGATTTCCCCGGAGAACTTGAATGACTTCTCCGTCTCTGCCAAACAATGATTCTTCTCCTCTCTAGTCCAGCTCTGATCAAAGGATCAATGAAAATGAATCATGGTACAAGTTAGGTAAAAGAGCGACTACAGTTTTTTTTAAAATGAAAACTTATAAAGAGAGGACGCTAAGGATTTTACTTCTGCAACTCTGTTCAGCTTCTCCCTAACATTCTGCAGCAGCTGAGAAAGGTCGCCGTCCCATTTGTAGAATTCCAGCTCTTTCTTATCGAGTATCTTTTCAGCTACCTAAAAAGCAAGAAGAACACTGATTAACATTCGTAGCTCTAAGAAGGAAAAAGGGAAAGGGAAAAGAAACTATGCAATAGGGTGACTAACAACTTCTGTCACAGTACTAGTCTAATAAAGGAATTCGTATCAACGGTTTAGGATTACCTCCATCTTACATTTCTTCTAATCTCAATTTATATTCTGCCGAGCGTTTATAACATTGAGTTTCTAACGAGAATATTCAAATTTTCATTTTAATGTTGTTTTGTTTGTTTGTTACTGTACAACTAACATCATAATTTCAACAGACTAAGTTGATTTTAGGACTAAGTGATGATAAAGACTGCTTTGGTGGATAATTTTTATCTGAAAAAGTTATTCATCAAAGCCGAAGTAAAATGAGTAAATGGATATGAACAAAAGTACTTCGTCTTTGATGGATAATTTCCGGATAGAAAATTTATCAATGAAAGCCAAAGTACTAATATGAGTAATTGGAAATGAGCAAAAGTAAAGTAAATAGAGAAAAATTTAATCCAGAAATTAAAAGAAAACAGATTATGAAAAGGGGAAGAAGATATTGTTAAAAACAATTATAATAATATCTCAAAAAGATAGTTATCATCTTTGATATCAATTCCTTAAGTAGCCTTAAACGGCTTTGTTGAATATTGATTAGCATTTCCTCCATTCCCAACGTTTGCTATAATTGTCATTCTAACTGACAATTGATTCTATATTTAATAGCCTTAAATGGCTTTACCATAATTTCAAATATGGACGTTTGAAGATGTTAAACATCTGCTAAATTTTATTGCCTATATATTATCCTTCAAATTCACCTTGTTGAGATAGAATATAGAAACAAATACTTCCACTTTCCTTTTCTTGTGTTGGGTTTTCTTTTTGTTAATCTTTGTTAGATTCTGGCTCCTAGTTTTATACTAGAAGAGCTTGTTGAATCATGTGGGATACACTTATACCGGATGAATTATCCTTAAGGCAATGTCTTTCACACGCCTCAAGCTTTGAAAAATTTCTTACAAGTGTTGGTGATTTCCGTAAGATTTCCAACAGATATGAATCCATATACAATGGTGTAATGACTCAGTTTATTGAGAAGCAAAAATAATGTGTTCTCCACATGATAGTTGTCTCGGTCCCCTTCAAATTATGACTTAAAATCAGCTGAACTTATGCTCATTTCATATATCTGTTATAATATTCTAACTTTATATACCACGGTATCATCAGGACAATGTGGAAAAATACTAAAACTTAAAAAGAAGACATTACTGACCTTTCTCCCTATCATGCGACCTCCAGCTGAGTGCGCAAAGTATGTATTGTAAAAATGGCAAATAAATGCTTGAGTATCCTTTTCTGATAGCTCCTCTAAATAACGAGCATAGCTGAGACCGGGAGTTGACGGTTCTGGGATGGCATAGCCTTGCTGCCTAAACCATTCCAAATCCTTTGCTAAGCCCTCTGACCTTTCTAATCCTGTGTTCCTGAACTCAGCATCTGCAATCAAATGAAAGAGATTAGCTCCCGTTTATCCATACAAAATTTTCACTCTTTTTTCAAAACCAGTATTTGGTCATTCATTGGACTGATTTTTTGAAAAATATCTTGCAGATGAGTTTCAAGTTTGAAAAAGTTATTTTGACCAACTTTCAAGTGATTTTCTTTTTCACTCACAAAATTTCACCTTTTTTCAAGTTAAATGCATATCCAAACACAACTCGATCATCCAATATCCTTTTTTCAACTTCTTTTCAAATATCACATTTTCATGTCCAAACGCCTATTATGATTCTGTTTTTCTGCCAAGTCACTCATTTATGCATCTCGGTGGAAAGGGAGTGCTTGGAAATTGAAAGGCATAGTTTTACTTGTCTTTGCCGTATGTGAAAACCAAGTATTTTGTACAACTCCCTATGTAAAAGTAAAACAACTTCATGTTGTAAACCCCATTAATGAAAAGTCTTAATTACTCTAAGACAGATTTACTAAACCTAAAGCTAAAACAAGCTAAGAGAGAAAAAGGAGGCGTGGTAGATCAGCCCTGGGGTCATTAATCAAAGCTGAAATGCAGCCGATTGGTACAAAAACATCAACATATTCAACACTTCACTATTATTTATCCAGTAGACCAATTATGTTATCAATTTACATGTCTTCTTTAGCATTGCTCAAAAAATAAGACTAGCAACCTTGTGGAAATTTGTCATAAAAAAAAACACGTTATGGAAATAGTTTGACAACAGCAAAGTGCTTGGGAATCAAAAATCATTGTTTAGAATATACCACAAATAAGCACCCAAGGGTCTGGCTTAGTAGTCAATAAAGTGGGAAGAAAACCATGAGGTCTTCGAGTTCAAATCCTTGTGCAAGCAAAAAAATACTAGGTGATTTTTCCCTTTTGTCTAATCCTTGGTGGATAGAGTTACCCGGTACTCAGTGGAACAGTCGAGGTGCGTGCAAGCCGGCCCAGACACCACCATCATCCCAAAAAAATAACATACAACAAATAATGAATCACAGTTGCTCAATGTTAATTCATTGTTGATCGATCATAAATCAGATGCTCAGATATCCTTTCTGAGCCATTTCAACATAATACCTAATTTCCCAAATGAAAAGTTCTAACCATATAATTAGAAGGCCCTCCTAAATGTAATGTTTTCTTTCTATATTAACTTTGTAGAAAAATTCCTCCTAAGAGATAAAATAAAATTAAAAAAAGGTAACAGTCGGTCCTCTCTATTAACAAAATCATCACTTAATATCAACAATTGTCTAAAATCTACTAGACAGTCAATCCAAGATGGCAGGATACTGTCTCTTACCAGTGTGTAAAAATAAATCACATGGCTTTGTAAGTCTTAAATATACATTCTTCTATTGTTGGTTACAGCTTTGTGTGTGACTGGTGGATAATAAACTAAATGAATCACTTGGCATATGAAGTTGGTGACAGTAGGACTCAAGAGTTATTTATAACAAATTAAATTAATAACATAAGGTAGGTAATGTTTGCTCGAAGTATTAGCGTGAGTTCAGCTCAGTAATAAAGGAGTCAAGTAGATGAATCTGCATTTATGTTGTAAATCACAGATTATATACAAAAATCCAAGTTTTTTTTGACAAGGTAAAGGTTTATAAATCTTGATCAAAAAAAGGTAAAGGTAAATAAAAATAAAAATAAAATGAAAAAAACTTGTTTACTGAAGGTCAAGGTGTAGACTATCCTCGAGTCTTCTCAGGAAACAAATATATGGAGCACATATGACATATGTTATCAATATTTATCATTTTCACTTCCTAACTTCATATGTCCAAGTATGGGTGTCTTCAAAGATATCCAAGTGCTCCCAGAAAAAGGGAGAAAAATCCAACTATTTTTTTTCTGGATAATTAGAGATCCCGGGCCAGTGGTACACGGTTCAAAACTTGACAAATAATGGGTCCATACCTCTACTCCTCTCCACTTAAATACCAGGCCATCACATGCGCAGGGTTAGAACCCATGACGTGCACCTAGGGCTGGCAAAAAGGTTTAAAAAACAACTAACCATCCAATCCGACCCATTAAATATGGGTTTAAGCTTATTTTTCATGAGTTCTTATTTTTTTGGGAGTCTAAGCTTATTTTGTCTTTTAGCTTGTGTTTTCACCTGACTATTCCTGAAACCATATCCATATTATCCGTCGTTTAACCCGTTTTTTATCCGTTGGGTCAGATATTTTATTTGTTTGTGTTTTAACCCATTTTCAACCCACCCATATCCGATCAGATCCGACCCGCCCGTTTGCGATTCCCATGTGCGTCTAACCTAAACATCACGTGATGGCTCTTACCAGTTACCACTAGACCAAAGCCTACAGGCAAGTTCCAACTATTTCATTTACTAATGACTTCGAGTAGATTACCTCTTCATGATTTTGTTTGTTTAGAACAAATACATAAATATGATTTATCTTCAAAAGCTCTTATAACAATCATTCATAGACTTTCTTTTTGAAACTAATCATTCGTAGACTTTCTTGTACACTACAAATCTTGCACTCAACATATACATAAGAAATGCTTAAGATCGTTATGTAGGGAAAGACACTTTTTGTTGAACTTTTTGTATTTCATATATTGATTTAAAAAAAAAGCAAAACTACCTACATGCTTATCAGTCACAACAATTTAGAAAATTAAATGATGTTTAATAAGGTAAAGTGTCAATCAATTAACCATGATTCAATCCTGAATATAAATGTATGGTAAAGTATGACCTTCTTCCCCCCTATAAATAAGAAGACAAATTAACAATCTCCTAAATATTGGAGAACTCCAGAACTAGCAACAGAGGAAATTAAATAGTCAGATTAGGCTGATATAATGAACTGGTTAACTTGACAGAAGCATATTGATTTCACAAGCAGCACACAAAATCACGATCTTAGTAACAGTCGTTCAATCAAACTGCAAATTAGTTTAAAGAACACACTGCATCACAACAAGAGCAATCCATCAAATATGTCATTTGACAATACCATGAACCAAACAGGACAATATATAGTTGAAATTCAAATGGATGCGAAAGAGTCAATTACCCAAAAGCAGCACAAATACCAAGAGAAATTAGAAAATTCAGTCTGGAAAAGGAGCCTTTTCTACAAGGTTTTCCAAAGTTTAAAGAGTATAATACATTCCCACAAAAGGAGCTATTTATCAAGTTTTTTCAATTGTCAATACCATGAACCAAACAAAACAATATATTAGAACTCTAATGGTTGCCAAAGAATCAATAACCAGAAAGCAGAGGTACCAACAAGAATTGAAAACTCATCTAGAAATTCCACAGTTTCCAAGTTTGATGAGTAATAGTACGGTGCACAACCAAGGGTGTGGCCTAGTAGTCAATGAAGTGGGATGAAAATTTGAGACCTACCATGAGGTCTTAGGTTCAAATCGCAGTAGAGACAAAAACACTAGGTGATTTCTTCTCATTTGTCAAAGCCTTTGGTGGAGAGTCACCTGGTACCTGTGCCCCGTAGAACAACTCAGGTGCGCGTAAGCTGCCCGGACACCACAACACAACAACAACTACTACTACACCTCAATCCCAAACAAGTTGGGTTCGGCTATATGAATCCTCATTTCTTCATTTAAGCTCATATCATATCATCTTCATGATAAATAAAATAAAAGTGAAAAATACATTAAAACATATGTAAACAATACTAATACTAATACTAATAATAAAAGTTCCATACGAGTCTAAAACCTATCCTAGTAGTTATCACCTATATGGGTCTTTTTATTCTATTGTTCCCTATCTTTAGCTAAGTATGTATTGGTTCCAAACATTTGCAGGTCTTTTGAAACCACTTCCTTACATGTAATTTTAGGTCTACTCGTCCCTTTTTAAGACCTTCACTTATCATAGTTTCACACCTACGGACCGGTGTATCTATAGGTCGACGCAGAACTGACCTGGACACCACGGTTATTAAAAAAATAAGTAATAGCAAACTGCCCCACAAGAGGAGCAAGTAATCAACTTTATTCAATTGGCAATACCATAAACCAAACCAAACAATAAATTAAAACCCTAATGTATTCACACAAGTTAAAAAGAAAAAAAAACTCACACCCAGGAAAAGGAGCCTTTTCCATAATTTTTTCCAAAGTAGCATAAACCAATTTACCATCAACCAAGAACTTCAAATACCCTTCAACACTAGGTTCCCACTTAGCCATAGGTTGACCTTCAGGTTCATTTTCCCCTTCCTTAGATTGATCCTTAGTATGCAATTTCATAGCTACAAATCTCATTTCCTCAACAAAAGTAGGGTAAGGCGCGATAACACCAAATCAGTTGTTACATAAAAATGAGACTTTTTGTCGTTCCGTAACGATGGATTTACCGTTACAGTAAAATTTAAGTAACGATCAAAACACACATTGTATTTAAACTAACAACACAATAAGTAACAACCATCCAAACAAGCTTTAAACCAAAACCATAATAAATGCACATAAATCAAGAAAACTCAACACTCAGGAAAAGGAGCCTTTTCCATAATCTTTTCCAAAGTATCATAAACCAATTTACTATCAACCAAGAACTTCAAATACCCATCAACATTAGGTTCCCACTTAGTCATAGGTTGACCTTCAGGTTCTTTTTCCACTTCCTTAGATTGATCTTTAGTATGCAAATTCATAGCCACAAATCTCATTTCCTACATTACCTACATAATTCTAACCAGCAACCAAATGACCTAATGGTAGCCAAGAATCAATTACCAGAAAGCAGCACAGGTAGCAACAGAAGTTGAAAAACTCATAAATTCCATAGTTCACAAAGTTTAAAGAGTATAACACGCTACCCCACAACAGGACCAATTAATAAACTCTTTTCAATTGTCAATACCATACAACAACAACAATATAACCATTGGGATGGCTAGAGTGTACACCTACCTTACCCCTACTTTGTAAAGGTGGAGAGACTGTTTCCGATAGACACTCGGCTCAAGGCCAATACCATGAACCAAACAAAACAATAAACTAAACTCTAATGGAAGCACAAAAATCAAGAAAACTCACATTCAGGAAAAGGAGCCTTTTCCATAATTTTTTCCAAAGTATCATAAACCAACTTACTATCAACCAAGAACTTCAAATACCCTTCAACACTAGGTTCCCATTTAGCCATAGGTTGACCTTCAGGTTCTTTTTCACCTTCCTTAGATTGATCTTTAGTATGCAATTTCATAGCCACAAATCTCATTTCCTCAACAAACCCTTTAGCTTCACCAGGATACCTTTTCTTTGATTTCTCATGTGCAGCAGTACCTGTTGTTGCTGAAACCAACACCATTCTTGATGATTTTTTTAAGTAAAGTTTTGAACTTTGAGTGATTCTTGAAAAGGGTATTGAACAAAACTGATTTTTAGTTGATTTTTGAGTGAATCTTGAAAAGGGTATTGAGGGAAACTGATTTTGAAGCTTATTTGATACTGTAAATTGAGATTGAGATAAGGGTGTTATAGAAGCCATAAGGATTGAAACTATATCGATACAAAACACAAGTGTATATACATGCTCTATCTAGAAGTGATGATAGCAAAAAAGAAAATTGAATCTTTACTAGTATTCTTTAATGGCTATAGAGTTTATTAGAAGCAAGAACTATAGATACAAAAACAAGTGTATCTATATGCTCTATATCTAGAAAAAGGAATATAAAAAGGTATTTTTTTTACTGGGATTTATGGGAAGTTTTCAAATTTTTGTGTGCTGTGTAGTGTGTACATGAGTACCAATCAGTTCCAAGGATAAAAATTCTCAAAAAAATAGGAGTAAATGATCATAATATGGAAGCAATTTCTCAAGAAGAGCCCGAGACATAACAAACGATAATACCACAAAAGAGGTCCAGGTACCTGAAAATATTGAGAATAAAGAGATCTCAATAAGTTATGTCTCGATAGGAAAAAGGTGAAACTGAAATAATAATGTGGTCGATAATATTTTTGTTTATAATGTAGTTGAAATTATGCAACAAGATGAGGATCTTGAGCAAAATCTGTTGAGGAATGTAGACAGAGAAGAGACTAGCCAAAACGAAAGGACGCAATTCAAGCGGAATTGACTTCACTTAAAAAACGTGAGGTTTTCGGACTAATAGTCCTAACACAAGAAGATGTCAAGTCAGTAGGGAACATATGTGTGTTTGTGCGAAAATGAAATAAAAAAGGTGAAATCGTCAGTTATAAAGCACAACTTGTGACACAAGAATTTTCGCAAACACCTGGTATTGATCATGTGAAGACATACTCTCATGTGTTTGGATGCAATCACTCTCATATATCTTATAAGTTTGGCAGTGCATGAAAAACTTGATATGTGCCTAATGTATGTTGTCACAACCTATTTATATGGCTCACTAGACAACGAATTTTTTATGAAGATTCCTGAAGGACTCAAATTGCCTAAAGCATACAAAGGCTCTGGAGAAACTTGTTCAATAAAGCTTCAGAAATTCTTGTACGGATTGAAACAATTAGGACGAATGTGGTACAATCGTCTTAGCAAGTATTGTTGGAAATTTGCATTTGGCGGGAGTTGCGACCGACCAACTTTAACGGCTTAAACACTAGTGTAACGTATGTTGGAGAATTCGGTTCTTCACACATGCATGATCTACTAAGTACGTAGATAACCGTAGGGCCAAGAATCGTCAAATTTCATTGAGAAATGAAAGAGATATTGGTTCACGAAGTAAGGTGTTTGAAGCATGGAAAGTGTGGTATTGTGTGTAATTCTCCCTCATCGGTAGAGGAAAAAAGAATTGTTGTGTATATAAGATTCGAAATTGGTTTGGGGTTTGGGACCCCAAGGGGTATCCCATGTGTTTAAAGGAGGAGGACCTAGATGTGCTTCGGTTCGAGGAAAGACCACACGCGCGCGCCGCCCGCCGGTCCGGGCGGTCGGTTCGGGTTCTCGGGCCGTGGGCCGTGGGTCTTCGATATTATCTTTTTGGGCCGAGAACATTGCCGAAGTACAGTTTGGTCCCGAAGTTTCCGGATGTACGGTTCGGACCGAGAATTCTTTCGGATATGTACACGGTTTGGTCCCTAAAGTTTCAAGATGTACAGTTTGGTCCCTCAAGTTTCCAGAATCTGGACAGTCAAAGCAGTTGCAAAGCACTCAATTCAGCCATTTATTTTGGCTGAATTACTCCTCCTATAATGGCAAAATCCGTTGGTCTTTCTCCCATTAATGTTGGTGGCTTTACTACCTCCATAATGACCATTATTTGGTGTTATGGAGGGCGAATCGCCCCCTCCCTCACCTATTTAAACACCCCCTTACACCATTGTTGAGAGCTAACAAAAACGTCCATACAACACATATGCACGAAAATACAGAAGCTTTCTCAACCAGAAAATTCTTCTTCCTACAACTTCTAAGCATCATTTCGTTACTCAATATTCTTCACGGTAGCTCTTGAGTTTCCTTTGCTCAAGGGTTCCATTGCTGTTTTATCTTGGGAGACAAATTGTCCAGGACGTATAAAGGATACATACGGGGCAATATTGTCTTAAGGACAGAGTGCTACACTCGACTCAGAAAAAATAATTTTCATTTTTCCATCTTCTACAAAACTGGAATTTCCAGTTTTCTTGTGTAACTATTGTAATTTTCAGATTTCTAGTTGAATTATTGAATCTTTGTTTATCCTTTCGAATACTTGTAATAGTAATATAATTCACGTAATGCATTATAAAGTACATAGAGCAAAAACTCCCAACAAGTATTTGCTTAAAGAAGGATACAAAATGATCCTATTTGTCCTTGTGTTTTGTGAGAAGGTCTGAATCTGAATTCATTATAATAGTCGTCTATGTTGATGATTTGAATATCATTGGAACTCCTGGAGAACTTTCAAACGCAATAGAATACTTGAAGAAAGAGTTTGAAATGAAGAATCTTGGGAAGACAAAATTTTGTCTTGGCCTACAAACAAGATTCAATTCATCACCAACAAAAAGACACTGAAATGGTGTTAAGCATATTTTCATATACATTCGAGGAATAATTGATATGGGATTATTTTATTCTAATGAATCCAAATCAGAGATGATTAGTTATGCAGATGCAGATTATTTGTCTGATCCACATAAAGTCCGATCTCAAACAGGCTACCTATTTACTTGTGGAGATACAACTATATCATGTCGTTCAACGAAACAATTTCTATCATCCACATCTTCAAATCATGTTGAGATAATAGACATTCATGAAGTCAATTGAGAGTGTATATGGTTGAGATTAATGACTCAACAAATTTTGCATTATATAGTCTTTCAATGCAAATGAAGATTCCAACAATATTGTATGAAGATAATGATGCATGTATAGCTCAATTGAAGGGAGGATACATCAAAAGAGACAGAACAAAGTACGTTTCACCAAAATTATTTTTCACACATGATCTTCAACAGAATGGCGAGATAAATGTTCAGCAGATCCGTTCAAGTGATAATCTTGCAGATTTGTTCACTAAGGCATTACCAACGTCAACCTTTGAGAAGATGAGATATAAAATTGGAATGCATCGTCTATGAGATATCAAGTGAAGTTTTCATCAAGGGGACAAAATACGCGTTGTACTCTTTTTTTCTTAACCAAAGTTTTGTTCTAATTGGGTTTTCCTGGTATAGTTTTTAATGAGACAACACTCAATGCGTATTACAAGATGTGTGTACTCTTTTTTCTTGACTACGAATTTTTTTTTCACTGAGTTTTCTCTAGTAAGGTCTTAACGAGGCATGTTATCTCTCAAATGGACATCCAAAAGGGAGTGTTACAAATACATTACATTATGGTGAACTGGTGATGAATACATTATGTTATGTGGTTGTCCATTTAGTTTTCCAAGTTTTTAAATATGTTATGAATCCATTTAATTGTATGGATGCCTTTTTTCATTCTATGAACCAACCTAATTCATGTATCTATTAAAGTGTGTACTTAAGTCTTGTAACTCTTAGGGCGATAACATCCTATAAATAATAGAAGTGTTTCCACATTATGTTAGACACTTGAAAATACTTGTATACACTTGAATATTCTTGAACATACTCGAAATAAGAAGAAATTTTTCTCCTTGTCTCATATATTTCTTGTTTTATACTGTCATACTTGCTCTTAATTTATAATAAAAATATTTTTTCTTTTTCTATTAGACTTTTATAATATAAAGGGTAAGGAATATAAAGTAAATCTATATTTTCTAGTGTTATATTTTCAACCGAAAAGTTAACTTGTAGTCTGTTTTTATACTAGTTAAAGTAATCTACTTAGCGTTAAAGTAAATCCAACTTTTAATATTCAAGGTGACATTACATTTAGTAAGACTTGGTTTTAGGTTTTAGGTTTGGTTGACGATTAGCTACTAATTTGTCCTTGGACAATACTCTATTTCATACCCTATTTAAGTAGTTTGAAGAGATGGAGATTTGTCATTTTTTAAAAAAAAAAATATGTATATCGTCAGTATAAGCATTTTTTTACATTATCAAGTAGGAGTGGACCCATTATCATTATGATTATTTAGGTAGAATTCAATAGTTTTGACTTGAAATCGTGTTAAACATCTCACTAATGTGTGCGGATAATCTATTCAAATCATAAGCCAAAATAATTATGATCCTGAACTAATAAATTTAAAAAATTATTTCTGACTCTACTATCATGTCATTCAAATTAGGATATACAAGTAAGTCTTCTTAAAAAATAAAAATTTATAATCTTAAATATAAACGTGTAAGACAAGTTATTTGTTACAATACAGTATATAAATATAGGTTGACGATATTAATATTCTTATATGGATAGTTTATAGAGCTTAAAATCCATCAAAGTAAAGTCTAAGATGTAGAAGAAAAAGGTTACACATCTGAAAAATATAGTGAAACAGAAATATTAGTACCTTGTATGTGCATATATTTTTTGGATTTCTTTATATATATATAATGTCTATTCTTCAAGTTTCATTATTTCATTAGAAATAATTCTTTAATATTTTCCTTGTGGCGATAGATGCCCATGTAACTATTTAAAGGGTTTGGTTGTGATTCATAAACGTTCATAAATTAGTGCATGTGAGAATTGCTGTGTACAAAATCTCGAATAAGTGGATGAATATTATTATAATAGAATTGAGGGACCCTAGAATTTATGATCGGTTTCTTTTTTATAAAGAAGAACAATAATAATACGTAACAATTATATGATGAGGATAAGAACAGGACAGTATGGGCAGAACTAAAACCAACTATTTTAGTGTGACATTTCCTTTCCCGATTTAACTGTTCGGTATTCAAAGCGTTCCATTAGATGATTAGAATAATTTATATTTGCATCTACCAAATTTACTATTCACTTTGTTTTAATTTATATGTCTTTTTTCAAATTCCAAGATTCAAATGAATCTTTTTTTGATCATGTTTTTTCATATATTTTAAAGCATCAATTATTGTGACTTATAATACTAAAATTTTTATACGTAGTTTACAAATATATAAATTTTGTCTAAAAACTTTAAAGATTTTTTATCCGAATACACAATCAAAATAAACAGATTTAACTCTCGAAATCATAATTGTGCCACATAAATTATGACAGAAAAAGTAAGATGGTAAAGTGCTCCTTCAAAAGAGCCAAGCTAAGCACAGTGCGAATGGTAGCCGGTTTGACCACCAGACTAAATGTCTCACCACAATCCACACCAACCTGTTGAGTCTTACCATCACCCACAAGCCGCGCCTTATGTCGTGCAAAGGAACCATATGAATTGTCCTTATGAGCAAAAATCCACATAGACCTAATAATATTAATACCAGATGGACGGGGCACCAACTCCCACGTCTTATTATCAATAAGATCATTATATTCATCGGTCGTAGCAATTTTTTAATTCGAGTCATTTAATGCAGACACATGATTACGGGGGTAAGGGTGATTTAAGAGCATTAGAATGTAAATTAAAATGTCTTATAGGTTTAAAATACCCCGTTGACTACGAGTGACTGGTCTATGACTCGGGGAAGGATTGGGCGAAATTTGGGAAGTTTCTGGACTCGGTATGGACTGGCCAGCAGGCAGTGGGCCTGCTGGCCCATTTCGGGAAGCAGAAACAGTGGAGGATGCAAGAACTGGACCAGTTCCAATATTGGGTTGGACTGACCCAATTGCTGAAACTGGCCTAGTGACAAAACTGGGCAGAGAGGGTTGTGACGGACCAGTGGGACCAGTGGGCAGTGGGCCCGCTGGAGAATTTTGGGTGCGGGACATGTCCGAAAAATGGTGAATAATATACGGAGATATACCATCATCCAAAAAATTATACGAACTAGGCACGGGATTACTCACTTTAGCAAATGGAAATTGGGATTCTTCAAAAAAGACATGGCGACTAATGATGATTTTATTAGAGGATAAATTAAAGCATTTGTAACCACGATGATTAGACGAAAAACCCAAAAACACACATGGAGTAGACCGGGCATGAAGTTTGTTAATTGTGGTGGACGAAAATAGCGGATAAGACAAACACCCAAAGACCCTAAGATGTGAATACGAAGGGGTTTTATTATATAGAATGTGAAGGGGGGAAGAATATGTCAAACCTTTGGAAGGAATTATGTTAAGGAGATATGTAGTCATTTGTAGAGCATGATGCCAAAAAGACGGGGGTACAGAAGTATGAATCAATAAAGTTCGGACAATGTTATTAATGGTACAAATTTTGCATTCGGCTTTCCCATTTTGTGAAGAAGTATGAGGACAAGAAAAACGAAAATTGATTCCATTATTAGCACAGAATTTCCGAAACACCCCATTGTCATACTCTTTGTCATTATCACATTGAATATTTTTTATTTCCCGTTCGAATTGGGTTCTAATGAATGCTCTAAATTTTAAGAAGATGGAAAAAACTTGGGATTTTTCGCTATCGAAAAAGTCCATAAAAACTTAGAATAATCATCCAAAAAGAGAACATAATACTGATGACCCAAAGAACTAAGAACAGGAGACGTCCATAAATCATTATGAATAATATCAAATGACATTAAAGTATGAGAATTGGAGTCTACAAATGACAACTTAACTATTTTTTCTAAAGAACAAGATTGACAATTCGAAGTACTACTCACACTCTTACAAGAAATAAAATTATTTTTATCTAAGGAAGACAAAATAGATGATCCCGGATGACCTAGACGAGCATGCCACAAGGAAGGAGCCAGAACGGCAAAACTGGATGACATTGCGTGACTCGAGAAACCGGAACGTGGCGTGATAGGATAAAGATCACCCCTACTATCACACCTCATGAGAGGACTCCCCGTTTTGAAATCCTTCACCGAAAAACCAAATGGATCAAATTCTATGGACACAGAATTATCAGTGGTGAATTTTCGGACAGACACCAAACTTTTAATCAATTATGGAGCATGAAGGGTATTTTTCAAAATAAGGGGTGCATGGGGGGAGACAATGTTTTCTGACCATAACCACGAATTGGAATTGAATTACCATTATCAACAATTATACCACGATTGTTGCTCAAATTGGAATAAGACGAGAGAGTACCTGAGTCGGACGTCATGTGAGTAGTGGCGTCGGTGTCCATGTACCAATTTGGGTCCGAAGGATTTATTCTAAGCGTGTGCATCGCGACTTCAATGTCAGAAGGAGTGGGGCCCGTTGTATGATGGGCCTGAGGAGGCTAGGGCCCAAGTACACCTGGCTGTTGTCCCGACCCATAATTGGGGTGAGAACCACTGGGCCAAACTGGATTGGGCCTGAAAAAACGCTGCTGGGCAATCTAGTGGCCAGAATGCGAAACTGCTGGGCCGTAAGGACTGTTGGGTCACTGCCCACTGGCCCAGGCCCACGGCCAGGGGCCCAAGGCTGGGACCAGTTGGGTTGTGGCCCATTGTAGGTATTGTGAGACCTACTGCCACCGTGACCATCTCCGGAACCACCGCATTTGCCCCCTCAATTTTTGGCATTATTTTTCTGACTATTTTTTCCACCACCATGAGTATGGTTTTGGCCGGAATTATCAATACCAACCGAAGGTTTTGTAGAGGACATCATCATGACTACGGGACTAGCACTGGTAGTCGTCTTTTTGGCCAAGTCGGCTTCTTCGAGGGTAAGCATAGAACGAGCCTGATAAAATTACAGAAGAGGGATGCTCTGATGAAGAAGCGTGCCAACACCACTATATGCCTTTGAAAGGACTGCAACCATTTGTAAGACCAAACGATCATTCAAAACAGGCGCGCCAACGTTGTGGAGTTGGTCCGCCAATTCCTTTAACATTTTGTAATATGCTGAAACGGTTGGGAAATTTTCTATATAGTTGTGGGAAAATTCCTGCTCAAGGGTAACAACACGAGAATTCTGATTATCTTAGAATATATCACATACTCTATTACATGCCTCCATCGCCGTAGCGTCGTGTTCGACAATCGTTTGTAAGAGGTCGCTAGAAATAGTGGAGTAAATCTACTGAAGAACAGTAGCATCAAGGGTCGTCCATAACGTAGGATCATCCTCTGGTTTGGGAACCTCCGTATTTGTAGGAGCCGCGGGGATAATATGATGGAGAATTTGATGCGAGCGTGCATGTATTTTGAACAGTTCGGCCCACGTCGCGTATTGTGCGTTTTCTATTTCGATAATGATAGGGATGTGATTCTTGATATTAGAAACAGTAAGGGCAGGGTCAAACATGTTCCTAGCCATAATAACAACGCAAGACGTGACGTAGGGATTGGGGAGAAAAAAATGGGGAAGAGAAAAATAATTTCCGGGCACGAAAACTGAGGAAGGGCGCTCGGATTCGGTGGTAGGACGGAAATAGTAGGGAGAAAATATTAACCTAGACTCCAGATACGATTAAATAAATAATCTCTTGATTATTTTCATTACTTGAAGGAGTATATATACAATTTACATATTTTCATAATAGGAGAATCATATTTCTATTCTACTCCTAAAACCTTGTTCTATTTGGAGACTAACTATACAATTATGGTAAGTGTACAATACTAATTACACTAAAACACTACTTTACATAATTGTACAAAGTACATGAGAAGGTGACTGCCCACGGGTGGCAGTGCACTATTGAGCAGTAAGCACCCATGGGTTTACTAAAACTGTAGAATTGTATTAATCTCCTTTAGAGAGTCTTTCTCATTAATAAAAATATATATAGTGTGAACAATGTTGAATCCTAATAGAATAATGATCCTATATTTACCATAATTAGGATCCTATATTTATCATAATTATACACTACTATTAATTAGTGAATATATGGTAATATTCACTAATACACCCCCTCAGTTAGAGCGGGAGGAGGCCGGACACTGAGACTGGATCTGAAGTCGATGAACAGCTGCTGAGGAAACCCCTTTGTAAAAATATCTGCATATTGATACGAAAAAGGCATATGTAACACCTTAACATGACCTATAGCAACATTCTCACGAACAAAGTGTATATCCATCTCAATGTGCTTAGTTCTTTGATGTTGAACCAGGTTATGAGATAAGTAGATGGATGAAGGCTTGAAGAGAGCCCAAATCTCTAAGATCAAAGGTCCTCAACTTCTGCCCTAAGGTGCTGGATTTCCTCCTTCAACTTATTTTTCTCACAAGAAGGGCCCATTGCCTTAGCCAAATCCGTAGTGGAAAGAACAATGACATGACCCTGGATGAAGGAATTATGTCCGGTAAGGGGGATATGAGCATCTTAGGAGCAATTTATAGAAAGAAGTATGTTACTTGCAAAAACAAGTCTGCAACGTGTGCAAGGGAAGCCTCAAGAGTAACATTGGGGGATTTTCGGGGGGAAGAAACAGATGTCCCGGCCTCAGTACTAGAAGTAGAGATTGAGCTGTGCTTAGAAGGGTCATCAAGAGGAACGAATGTCTCCACCTCCAGAGTATCTCGTCGGGGACTCCCCGGATCGGTATTGTCATTGTTCGCCTTCTTCTCATCAACAATCTGAATAACACCCGCTTTAGCTTCCGTTTGCAGCTCTTTCCAATACTCCGTGAGTCTATGGAAATTTCTCACCCGGGAATCAGTTCCCACCGGGATCTCAGGAGCTTCATCTCGAGCTTTTCCCTTCCGATTGCTAGAAGCGGACTGGAGATTGTTAGACAAAGTGGTTGCACATGATGGAACTTTCTGGGCTGCAGATTTTCGTACCGAGAGCCCTACGAATTAAGAAGGTAGGATGAAAAAGAGTCCCGGGAAATTCGGGATGAAGCATATATAAAAATGAGAGTTAGGGTTAAGACTTACCATGGTATTTCTCCTTTCACCACTCAGAGATGATACTCTTTCATGATCGGGTGATGTCGGGGAGGCACGAAGAAGAATAACCACCAACTCAAAATTTTCTTCAATTAGTTGCGGCTCAACTAAAACGGCTGAAAAGTTACAATATTTACATAAGAAAGGGATTTTCCTTTATTCGAAAGTCAAATAAGTAAAGTTTGTAGTAAAAAATACTCACGGGAAGGATTCCACTCTTTCGGAAATGGGTCTGAAGAACGTTGGTGGATTTGGTCGATCTTGACTAGAATAAAGCGGGTTAGCCAACCACGATCGAAGTGGTCTTCGACGTTAATGAGGCTAAGGATCCTCCGGGGGTATAGATGGATAATTCCACCTCAAAAAACCCTAGGATAATAGAGGAGGAAAATATGATCGATAGTAATGGAACATTGGCATTATTTGCTAACGTCTGTATGCAGTAGATTAATCTCCAAATCTGCGGAGCAACTTGGCCCAAACAGATTTTATACCGACGACAAATGTCTTGATAGTCTTCGGAATGGGGAGTTTGAAACCAATGGTGAATGAGTAAGTATAAATCATGAAAAACCCTTCAACATGTTGGTGCACTCGGTCGATGGGGTCAACTGCTCTAACAACTATGTCAGAGGAAAAACCACAATCTTTTATAACACCAGGAAGAGTCTTGGCAGTTATCTTAGATTCAAAATTCTGGATATGTTTATAATTGTATTGAACACAGAGGTTTCCTGAGAAATCAAAACCCGAAGGAAGGATTTCAGCAGCGGTGGAGTGTAAGTCGGTCTTTTGAGTCATAGGGGAAGTAGGTTCTTTACCATGACGACAGTTTGGAAAGTCGTCATTATTTTCAGAAGAACGAGAAGGAGAAGATTTGGTAAATGACATTGTGGAAGAAGATTTCAAGTAGGAAGGCAAATGGATGTTGTAAATTTTGTAGTTACCTTTTGTGGGGAGATTTGGCCTCCTATTTATGGTATAAAATATAACATTTGGAGGTGAAAAAGCGTGCACCATCATTGCTATATTTCACGTCGATTGGAGTGATAGTTCAGTTACCGCTGTTTCAGAAGCATTGAATAGATGTGACATTTGAAAAGTCTTGTAATCATTACGTTTCAAGTTTCCCGCCGAAGTATAAGGTTCCTTTTGTCAGGGGTTCAAATCCACTTCCTGAGTGTGCGGGATTTGCGCCCGGAAAGTGCGAGGACTATCTGTATAGGGCAAAATTCGTTTAAGACAGTTGTACGAATTATAGTAAGACGCGTGGCAATTGATGATTAGTCAAGTCCAGGTCAGCCTGAGACATTACCGGTAGTACTTAAGCAAGACCGAAAGCATTACGTGTATATGAGGTACTGGTGGTCTAGAAGACTGGAGCCGTTTTGGATTGCAACGGGCGACCGTTACTAAACCGGTCATATGTCTTCTAATAGAGCATTAATGACATTTATTGAGACACTAATTATTCAATTATTACAACATTCATTCTCCTATATTAATGAGAGCATATTTCGTGGGTTGTGTACCCGTGTAGCTCATGTATAAATAGGACACATTGTTCCATTGTAAAATCATCACATTCTAGTTATTACAATACACTTACTCATATTCTCTCGATATTTGTGCTTTTATACAAATTGTCGTAACTTTGACCAGAAGCTTTACAAGGCTCAGACTAATCATTCTTTTAATCTTATTATTGCTTAATTGCATTGTATTTTATCTAGAATTTCTATCAAATGTGTCACTTGAGATCCACGTGTTCTTGATCACACGTATACAAATTCAATTGTAAAGTTTTACGGGTAAACAATAGATATCCATTAAAATAGGTGAGATCGCAAGTTGGTCTTAACATTCTGTTATGAAAAAAAAGAAAGAGAAACACCCTCCATCTCCCTGGTTCAATTGTGCTAATATGAGCCTGTTTAAGCATGAATTGTTTTCCTTTTTTTTCAAAACATAATCCAAAACAACGTTTGGTTATAAATTGAACCAATTTTTGGAATTTTTTTTTGAAGATGAGTTTAGTTTGAAAATGTGGTTTTGACCAATTTTTCATGTGAATTGTTTCTCGCTACATTTTTTCAAGTTAAATGCATGTTCAATTATAACTTTAACTTCTAAGTAGTTTTTTCAATATTTTTTCCAAATATCACATTTTTATGTCCAAACACCTACTTAAGTAACATGGACTTTTTATGCCAGAGCATTTGCATCCATTTGCATTTTGCAGATAGAGCACATGAAAATTAATAACTCAATCAATTGATTATATCATACTCAACCTCAAGAAGCATATTAATAAAAGAAAGACAAATGTGACTTGGATGAGATTTTTCAATTATTTTTAACCTTAGCTTGTCTGTGAAACTTAAGTTTAGAAGTTATTACATGTTCACGAAAAAATAATATATGGTTGGATTTGAAGTTTCCTAAGGGCAACTAACAATGAATTTAAGAAGAAAAAAAGTGATGATTTACCTCCTAGACCTATCGGACCGGGGTGTGGGGCTCCTGGGCGGGAGATTCCACCTTTTGGAGCAAAGAAGAAAAAAAAGTGTCTAGTTGTTGGCAGCTGTACCCACCATGCTGGAAAGTGTTGCTTAATTGCCTAGCTAATTATCCTATAATTATAATACTAAAACTATAACATACTTTACTTTTCTTTAATGTTTTATTCTTAATGAAGCAAATTAACGTGATTTATATTAGTGCACATTATTGAACATCTTGATCTAAGGAATATATCTAGAGTAATGGTTATGGAGATCCAGAATATATATGTTTTTTCCTTTCAAGTCTCAATTAGTGCCGTATCTTTGCCCCCTTTAATTTCAATTTCTACAAATCTTGAGTAAAAGACTAATCGGTATTGAGTGTGTGCACCAAATTATACTCGCATGCTATGGTTAAGTCATAAATTAAGGTTAAAACGTGTATTAATAATTACGGAAAATGCTCAAATATCTCATTCATTCCACTCGTTAATAATTGGGCTAAAAAATGTCATCACCATTGCTATTTTGGGTCATATATGTCATTATTCACTAACAGAATTCTACTACTACTAGATTTTGTCATGTGACATTATCTAAACCCTTCATTTTACGAGTGACATATATAAATTATTTCGTAGTTCAATAGCATATTTAGCATTTTTCCAATTCGTATATAAACCTCAATCTTTTCTAATTTTATGTAACAAGTTTTTTTTTTAAAAGTAAATTTTGCTCTAACAGGCACTTTGCTGCCCATTAGAGTTTTTCTTTATTGATAATTGCAAAAATGTAACAAGCTTACAAGGATAAGTTTGTCCCTTATATTAATAATATTATTATTAATTGAATTATGAATCTAATCTTATTCTACATCCTACAATTTTTACGTACTTTATGATTCTTTAAAAAGATTTAAAAAGCACATAAAAAATTTTAATAAAAAAAAACGAATTTAAAAGAGAGTACATTAATGAAATGCAGATGAGTATTAAAAGTTACGTATGAGTAAAAATTGTGAAGGACGATAAAATCACGAGAAAGAAATTAAAAGGGCAGAGGGGTCATAAAAGACATCACGAGAATACAAGTTACTCCCTCCGAAAGAGTGTCCACTTAACTATTTGCATACCCCTTAAAAAAATACTAACTTCTAAATAAAAGTAATAATTTGATTAAACTGTCCATAATTAAATAGATATTGAGATTTGATCATATAGACAAATCTGAAAAGATACAATTAATTTTTTCTTGATTTAATAAGTAAACACTCTTTTTAACTGGAAAAAAAAAAAGGATAATGGCAATCTTTTTTTATCGGGGGAGTATTGATGACCTACCTAACCAACAAGTACATTGACTACAACTAATGAGAAAGTCTTAACACTCAAAACCAAAAAAAACTCTCTCTCTTTCCTTTATGTTTTTTCTCTCTATGATTATTCCATGTTAATTTAGAGATGATGAATCAAGAAAAAAATCAGAATCTTGATCCAAATAGAAGCAAGAAGATGAAGAAGAAGAATATTGAAAGAAGTAAAAGTGAAAAATACCCTTTAATTTCTTATCATGAATTGCCAGAGTACATGAAGGATAATGAGTTTATTATGAATTATTACAGAGCTAATTGGCCTCTCAAAGAAGCATTTTTCAGTATTTTCAGATGGCATAATGAAACTCTTAATGTCTGGACGTAAGTATCTCATTTCATTTTTTTAGTTTAACTTCTTTACACTATCAATTACTGCAAAAAAAAAATGAAATTAGCCTCGAACTTCATTACCAACCGGTCTTTAAATTTGCTAACAGAATTTTTTGATAATTTATCGCGAAATAAAAATTAGCGATGAATTTTGTTGTTTAGCTATAAAACTTGATCCCTAACTCCTGTTTTTAGTTGTGGATATAAACTCTTATCAGTCAAGCTATTTAATACTGGTTAATTATACGTAAATTAGTTGATAAACACTAATTGATAATATATAGAAATGATGATTACCATACTATCACAAGTTAAAATTTATTGATAATGTAATACATAACACTTTGCTTTTGTTTCTTAATGTAGATTTTATTAATAGTTTAAATAATTATTTGTTTGCAATTTATTTAGTCGGATTTGTTAATTTATTTTCCTAAATGAGATTACTTGTTTCTTCTTCTTTTCAGGCATTTGATTGGATTTATTCTATTTATGGTATTAACAATAGCTAATGCAGAGCATATATCTCAACTTGCTGATTTTATGACTATGTTTATTCGGTATGTCATATGTGCCTAATTCTGCTTTTATCTTTATTTTATTTTTCTTCTGTTTTATGGAAAATTTTCAAAACTTTTTCCTTTTATATTTCTCCATATTTTAGCTCCTTGCATTAACAAGCACTTCTAATTCACATCATATTGTTACACGTGAAAGAAATAAAATAACTTTTTAGTAAATAAAACAAACCATCTCAAAAATCTGCGGTATTTTTTTTTGTTTTTAAGTTGTCATTTCACTATGAGCAAACCTTGAAGCTGCGGTGTTTTTTTTTAAAGATTAATTCAATTTCTTTCGTCGTTTTCATAGTTTTGCCTTTTCTATTAAATTCCTTTATATCTCTTTCCACATTGTCTCATCAAGTAATTAGATAGCATTTAACTTTGACGAAAGTGATTAAAATTTTGACATTTCTGATGTAACAGCCAAATGCATCATCAAGAAAAAACAAACGATAATATTAAAAAATAATGAATTTAATAGGTTAGGGCATTATGATATGATAAAAGTGTCACCGTAGCTAAAATGATAATATTAAAAAGAAAACAAGATTTTAATGAGTTAGGGATGGTAGAGTCACTTACCAAGATTGTGGTGGAGTGATAAATACACTTTATCCTTAATTAGAGATTTTGAGTTCAGATCTTGGAATTAAGTCATCTTTTGTAAAGAGTGTTATATCCTTACAGTGAGACTTCAGATTGTGAATCTAGATTAATCAGTTCTAAAGCGACAATCAAAGATCTCAGATTCGAGTCTTAAGAATTAATGTGTTTACTCAATTGATGGACTTCAGATTGTGAATCTAGATTAGTTAGTTCTAAAGCGACAATCAAAGGTCTCAGATTCGAGTCTTAAGAATTAATGTGTTTACTCAATTGAGGGACTTTTCATTGTGAATCAAGATTAGTAGGGTCTCAAAATGATAATTAGAGGTTTCAGATTTGAGCTTTGTGATTTAAATCGCCTCTGATAAGGTTTTTACCTTATAAAGAGACTTATCGTGAATATAAATTAGTCGGATTTTAAAACGGATATAAAATACTGATTGGAAACCAACGAAAGAAGAAGATAGAGTTACCTAATAGGCTAATACTATATATGCCTTTTAATGTGGCGAACTTTAGTACGTAAACAACCTTTTATTAAACCAATGCAATAGAGACATCGTCCACTAATATTTGATGGACGAAATGTTAGGTTAACAAGACACTTTTCAATATATGCTTAGTAAGATATTGCTGGCCATTAAACTCCCAACAACCTTCTTTAAATGTGTGCACATTTATTACCGTTGTTATTTTCTTGGTGGAGATATTCTAAGATGGTACGTATGCATTTCGGTTCTTATATTCTGTCTTTAAGTTTATATGTATGGCTTTAGAAAAATATCTACGTAATATATTTAATTATACGAGTATTTATCTAAATTATTTTTAATATTGTTCACTTAATTAATAAGCATTGTCCTTTTCTTGTTCTATCCTTGGAACTTGGAGATTGAAAAAGATCATACTAATTGGAACACTAAGCATAGATCGAAAATAAATAAATAACATCTTCTTTTTCTAAAACGACGTTAAATATCTTGAAACAAATCTATTCGTCAAAATGGCTGATACTTATGACGAGAGGTGATACAAAAATTTACAAAAATTTACGGAGATTAATTATGATCATTTAACATAAATTAGATAATCGATTTTCATTTAAAACTGAATTTTAATTTGACGTTTTGCTGATTCACTAGAAACACTTGAATTAATTCTGAATATTGTTAGTTTTCATTGTTTAAGAATAAATTTTGAATTTTGATTTTGTTTTTCTTACAGGAATTCTCCGACAAGTGGAGATGCAAACATCTCTCACAATTCAAAGGTTTTTTCCCAGGTGATTCACTTGTTGACTTTAAGTATTGTTAGTAGTACATTCATGAACTTTTAAATTATTTAACTTCTATATTATACCGACAATCAAAAAGGAACTTTACAATATTCAGTCGCCTAGATGATAATTACTGGTCAACGTCCATAATAACTGGAACTAGTTACTTGAAAATAAAGCAAGTAACCATTATAACACGTAAAACTACACTAACAGTGTAAAAATTCTGTAATACTGATAATGTATATAAGTTGAATAATCTATTTCCCAGAAAAGTTCAAGTTCCTGTAAATTGATAGTGGATAGATTCTTACACTGTTAGATTAAGTTTACCTACAATAATAGATAATGATAGAAATTAAGAGTCCGCAGGTTCTCTATATATTTCCTCAAGTAAAAACATAAAGTAAATAACACACGATATTAACGTGAAAAACTCATTGCTCAAGGGATTAAAAACTACGGCCTACCAAGTAGAATTTCCAACTTCACTAACTGAGCAACTTCATATTACAATCTATTGCAATCTAGGAATTAAACTATTAATCTCTCACCCCTTACAATACCTCTATTGTAAGCCCTTTACCTAACTCTATTGAAAAGCTATAAACCTTGACTAATTCTAGCCAAGAACATAAATCAACAAAGGTTGAAATGTGTCCTACTATGACACTTCTTAAAAGTAATGTAGGATTACAATAAAGAATAAAATGATAAAGACTCAAACAAACTAAATGACTTAGACATCTTCAGTTGTCGGAATCTGGTCCTTCAGTTTGCAAAAGGCTTTGTCCCTGAAACACTTGGAGAATCTTGTGGCGACTGACTTTGCAAATGTAATTTTAGGTTTTCAAGTGATATGTAAAACCTTGTAACATGTTGAATATATACTAGAGAGCATGTGAGAAGAGATATGGACTACTCATCCCTTGGTTTGAGCATTAGCACGGTGCAGCAGAGCTGCTACACTTCTGCAAATGAATAGTACACTTTACAGCTATAACAGTTGACTGTACTATATCCAAGGGAATGGACCGCAGACCATGTCCCTATCTCGTTCCTCACAAGTTTGGCAAATCATCAAAGCACAAGATGTCATAACTTATCAGATAACTTTTCATAGTAGGTTAGACATGGTAAAATGGAAAATATATTAATGATATGTTATAGCCGGCTAACTTGCTTTGTTATTATACATTACAAAAAAAAGATAGGAATTAGCTATGAAACACGTCACTAATATGTCATTAAATAGACAGTAGCTAACATAACTTTTTGCTGTCGATAACTAGAACGGGCAACAAATTTGTGATGTTTAGCAACAAAAGTATTCCATTGCTAATTTCAGTTTTTGTTTGACCCAAAGCAGGGCCAACACTTACAACTGGACATCACATTATCAGAAAGTGCAACAAATGAAGCAACTTGGCCATTCTATGTGTTTTTAGCTGGTGCAATGTTTTGTCTTTTATCAAGCAGCATTTGCCATCTCTTCTCATGCCACTCAAAAAAATTAAACCTTTTCTTGGTCCAAATGGACTATGTTGGCATCACAATCATGATCATTACCTCCTTTTTCCCACCAATGTACTATATCTTTCAATGTTCACCACACTGGCAGATCGTATACCTCACTGGGATCACAATCTTGGGAATTTGCACAATCATAACTCTGCTCTTCCCCGTTTTTTCGTCCGGGAAATATAGGTTGTTCCGGGCTGGGCTCTTCATGTCCATGGGTTGTTTTGGCATATTTCCAGCAATTCATGCACTTGTAGTGAATTGGAATGACCCTGTGAGGAATGTCACACTTGCATATGAATCCGCCATGGCCTTGTGTTATATAATAGGGGCTATTTTTTATGTTAGTCGCGTACCAGAGAAATGGAGGCCTGGATTTTTTGATCTAGTTGGTCATAGTCATCAAATATTTCATACATTTGTTATTTTTGGTGCATTGGCACACTATGGTGCTGCAAGGATTTTCTCGGACTACCGGACTCGATTGGGATGTGACAATAGATAGAGATTATATGCATTTCACGTAGGACCAATATTTTGTTATGTACGAAGAACTCTTTATAGTCAGAGGCGGATCTAGGACAAGTTCTACGGTGTTCGACTGAACTCATTGCTTTTATGCCTAACTATTCAGCATGTATGTGCCAGAAAAACTCAAATATATACATATGATAAGATCGTACGCATTCTGAACCAGTTTACTACATCTTTCAATGTTCACCACACTGGAAAATTGTTTACCTTACTGGGATCACAATATCGGGAATTTGCACTATCATAACTCTGCACTTGCACGTGTTTTGACCAGAAAATATCGGTCATTCTGGGCCGGGCTCTTCATGCCCAAGGCTGTTTTGGCCTCTTTCCTGCAATTCATGCACTTGTGATGAATTGGAATGATCCAATGAGGAATGACATACTTGCATATGAATCCGTCATGGCATTATGTTATATAGGGGCTCTTTTATATTTTAGTCGAGTACCAGAGATATGGAGGCCGGGATGTTTCGATTTAATTGGTCATAGTCATCAAATATTTCATACATTTATTGTTTTTGGTGCATTGGCACACTATGGTGCTGCAAGGATAGGATGAAATATGTTATTTGATGTAGAAATAATGAAAGAACAAGAGGAGAATTAGGGATTTGGAAGAGAAAACGGAAAAAAACTATAGGCCGACGGCCTGATTCTCGGTTTCCGAGGAAAAAGGACAGCAAAAGGTTTTTGGGAGAAGATATTTTTGCCCTAGACTTCTGATACCATGAAAGAGAATAATCCCTTGATTATTCTCTGAAAGAAATAATCCCTGATTATTTTCATTGATTGAAATAGTTTATATATAATTTACATAATTTCATAATAGGAGAATCATATTCCTATTCTACCCCTAAAACCTTATTCTACTTGGACACTAACTATACAATTATGGTAATACAATTATGGTAAGTATACAATACTAATTACACTCAAATACTACCTAAACTAATATACAAAATCCGAAATATACATATGATATATTGTATATCATATGTATATTTAACATACCCCCACAGTCATAGCGGGCGGTCTTCGAACGCTGAGACTGCCCTAAAATCTTCAAAAAGGGCCGAGGGAAAACCCTTTGTAAAGATGTCGGCAATTTGATACCTGGATGGGACATGACAGACGCGAACTTGACCACGAGCAACTTTTTCGCGAACAAAGTGAATGTCCATCTCGATATGCTTAGTGCGCGGGTGCTGAACTGGATTACCAGAAAGGTAGATGACACTAATATTATCACAATAAACCAATGTCGCTTTCTAAATGGGACAATGAAGCTCTAACAACAAATTACGTAACCAACATAATTCAGAGACCACATTAGCTACCCCTCGATACTCGGCCTCTACACTGGAACGGGATAAAGTCGACTGACGCTTCGCAGACCATGAGACCAAGTTATTACCAAGAAATATACAATAGCCAGACGTAGACCGTCTGGTGTCCGGACAACCACCCCAATCAGCATCTGTATACGAGACAAGTGTCGACA
Source organism: Anisodus tanguticus (assembly GCA_034509755.1). Classification (NCBI taxonomy): domain Eukaryota; kingdom Viridiplantae; phylum Streptophyta; class Magnoliopsida; order Solanales; family Solanaceae; genus Anisodus; species Anisodus tanguticus. The sequence goes on from CM067558.1 coordinate 42,898,162, forward strand.
TGGATGGAGGATATAAATGCAAGCCATAGTCAAGCGTACCCTGAATATACCGAAGGATGCGTTTGAGGGCATTCATGTCCTCAACTTTGGGATCATGCATAAACAAACACACATGTTGTACGGCATGTAATATCAGGTCTTGTGAATGTAAGATACTGAAGGCCCCTACAAGACTACGATAGCGCGTCAGATCCTCGTATAGTACGCTGGCCGCGGCACTAAGCTTGGGCTTAGTATCAACTGGAGTGGAAGTGGACTTACATGATGACATCCCAGCCCTCTCAATGATCGCAGTTGCATACTTCCTTTGGGATAAGAACAATCCACCAGTATGACGAGTGACAACAATCCCCAAAAATAACTTAAGGGCCCCAAGTCTTTCATAGCAAACTTAGAGCTGAGCATTGTCATGATAGACTGGCGTAAGGCATTGGAAGTGGCAGTCAAAATAATATCATCCACATATAACAGAATATAGGCTAAGGACGAACCATTACGGTAGATGAACAAGGAATTATCCGACCTACTGTGAGTGAACCCAATAGTCGAAACATAGTCGGCAAATCGCATATGCCAGGCCCGTGGAGACTGCTTAAGCCCATATAAGGACTTCTTCAACAAACAGACATGATGAGGATGTTTGGGATCCCTAAATCCCAAAGGCTGATGCATATAGACTGTTTCCTTGAGATCACCATGTAGAAAATCATTATTTACATATAACTTATGAATAGGCCATGCTTTCGAAAGAGCCAAGCTAAGTACAATGCGAATGGTAGCCGACTTGACCACCGGACTAAACGTCTCACCACAATCCACACCAACCTGCTGAGTCTTACCATCACCCACAAGCCGCACCTTATGTCGGGCAAATGAACCATATGAATTGTCCTTATGAGAAAAATCCACACATACCTAATAATATTAATACCAGATGGACGGGGTACCAACTCCCACGTCTTATTATCAATAAGAGCACTATATTCATCGGACATAACAATTTTCCAATTTGGGTCATTTAATGCAGACACATGATTATGGGGTAAGGGTGATTTAAGAACATTAGAATGTAAATTAAAATATATTTTTGGTTTAAAAACACCCCGTTGATTACTAGTGATCAGTCTATGACTCAAGGAAGAATTGAGCGAATTTTGAGAATTTTCTGGACTCGGGACGGACTGGCCAGCAGGCAGTGGGCCTGCTGGCCCATTACGGTAAACATGTGTATGAACTGGACCAGTTTCAGAATTGGGCTGGACTGGCCCAGTGACTATACTGGGCACAATAGCTCGTGACGGGGCAGTGGGGCCAACGGGCAGTGGGCCCGCTGGAGAATTTTAGGTGCGGGAGACGTCTGAAAAATGGTGAATAATATACGGGGATATACCATCATCCAAAAAATTATACGAACTAGGCACGAGAGTACTAACCTTAGCAAACGGAAATTGGGATTCATAAAAAATTACATGACGACTAATGATGATTTTATCTGAAGATAAATCAAAACATTTGTAACCACGATGATTGGACGGATAACTCGAGAACACACAGGGGGTAGAACGGGCCTGAAGTTTATTAATTGTGGTGGACGAAAAGAGTGGATAACACAAGAACCCAAAGACCCTAAGATGTGAATACGAAAGAGTCTTATTATTTAAAATTTGAAGGGGGGACGAATATGTCAAACCTTTGGAAGGAATAATGTTAAGAAGATATGTAGCCATTTGTAGAGCATGATGCCAAAAAGACGGGGGTATGGAAGCATGAATTAGTAAAGTGCGGACAATATTATTAATGGTACGAATTTTGCATTCGGCTTTCCCATTTTGTGAAGACGTATGAGGGCAAGAAAAATGAAAATTGATCCCATTATTTGCACAAAATTCCCGAAACACCCCATTGTCATATTCTTTGCCATTATCACATTGGATATTTTTTATTTCACCTTCGAATTGAGTTATAATGAATGCTCTAAATTTTAAGAAGATGGAAAAAACTTGAGATTTTTTTTGCTATTGGAAAAGTCCACAAATATTTAGAATAATCATCCAAAAAGAGAACATAATACCGATGACCCAAAGAACTAAGAACATGAGACGTCCATAGATCACTATGAATAATATCAAATGACATTAAAGTATGAGAATTAGAGTCTACAAATGACAACTTAACTATTTTTCCTAAAGAACAAGATTGACAATTAGGAGTGCTACGCTCACCCTTATAAGAAATAAAATTGTTTTTCTCTAAGGAAGACAAAATAGATGATCCCGAATGACCTGGACGAGCATGCCACAAGGAAGGAGCAAGGGCTGCAAACGCTGACGGCAAGACTTGACTCAATGGACCGGACATGGTGTGATAGAATAAAGATCTCCCCTACTATCACACCTCATGAGAGGACTCTCTGATTTGAAATCCTTCACAGAGAACCCAAATATATCAAATTCTATGGACACAGAATTATCAGTGGTGAATTTTCGGACAGACATCAAATTTTAATCAATTTTGGAGCGTGAAGGGTATTTTTCAAAATAAGGGGTGGATGAGGGGGAGACAATGTTTTATGAGTATAACCACGAATTGGAATTGAATTACCATTACAAATAATTATACCACGATTGTTGCTCAAATTAGAATAAGATGAGAGAGTACCTGAATCAGATGTCATGTGAGTAGTGGCGCCGGTGTCCATGTACCAATTTGGGTCCGAAGGATTTATTCCAAGCGTGTGCATCGCGGCTTCGATGTCGGTAGAAGTGGGGGCCGCTGCATGATGGGCCTGGTGGGGCCCAGGCCTTCTTCCCTGCTGACCCGGTACCTCGCTGGATCGCTGGACCGAGATTGGGCTGGAGTAGCTGGGCCGAAAAAAAGGCTGAAATTGGGCCCAATTACCGTGGGTTGGAGGCGCTGAAAAGCCAAGATTGTTGGGCCACTGCCTACCGATCCAGGCCCATGGCCAGGGGGGCCAAGGCTGGGACCAGTGGGGCTGAGGCCCACTGTTGATGTGGTGGGGCCTATTGCTGACGTTACCACCGCGTTTGCCGCCGCGGTTTCTTCCATTATTTTTCCTAGTATTCTTGCCGCCACCGTGAGCATGGTTTTGGCCTGAATTATCAACACACCCTTGATAATTTGTGGAGGACGTCATCATGACCACGGGACTTTCCCCGGTAGCCGCCTTCTTAGCCAATCCGGCTTCTTCCAAAGTAAGCATGGAGCGGGCTTGATAGAACGTTGGGAGAGGGTTACTTTGACGAAGTAGGGTCCCAACGCCACTAAATGCCTCGGAGAAGCCAACAACCATCTGTAGAACCAGACGATCTTCACTAACGGGCGCACCAACGTTGCGGAGTTGGTCCGCCAATTCCTTCAACCTTTTGCAATACGCTGAAACATTCGGGAATTTTTCCATGTTGACGTGGGAAAAGTCCAGCTCAAGAGTAACAACTCTAGAATTCTAATTATCTTGGAATATGTCACGCAACGTATCCCAAGAAGCCATTGCCGTAGCGTCTGGCTCAATAATCATCTGCAACAGGTCAGTAGAGATAGTGGAATAAATACACTGAAGGATGGTGGCATCAAGTGTTGTCCATAACTTAGGATCATCCTCACGTTGAGGCACCTCCGTATCCTCAGGAGCCGTGGGGATTACGTGATGGATGACTTGATGCGAGCGAGCGTGAATATTAAACAACTCGGCCCACGTCGCGTATTGGACGTTTTCTATTTCAAGAATGAGAGGTATGTTGATTCTTGATGTTAGAAACAACACGGGCAGGATAAAATGTGCTCTTTGTCGTCGACATAACGAAAGAACAATAGGTGATTTTGTAGAAAAGTTGGGAAGAGAGGAGGTCAAATTTAACACGAAATCCGAGGAAGGGGCACGGAAATCGATGCAGTTTTTGGCCGAGAAGGGGCATGAAAAACCGAGAGAAATTTTGGATAAGAGCGGAAGCAATTTAGTCCTAGACTTCTGATACCATGAAAGAAATAATCCCTTGATTATTTTCATTGATTGAAAGAATTTATATACAATTTACATATTTCCATAATAGGAGAATCATATTTCTATTCTACTCCTAAAACCTTATTCTACTTGAAGACTAACTATACAATTATGGTAATACAATTATGGTAAGTATACAATACTAATTACACTCAAATACTACCTAAACTAATATACAAAATTCGAAATATACATATAATATATTGTATATCATATGTTTATTTAACATTTTCATTAATGAAGATGTCTATATATACAGTATACAATCTCTAAATGTGAAAAATACTCCTACTATAATACTAATATCCTAATTACACGTGTACAAGAATTCTACAAAATAGGTTAAGAAACCTAAATATACACTTTGTCCGTGGGATACACGGTACGGTGGTTTCTATCACGTACTAATATCAAAGTGTACTTGGTGTAGACCAATATGTTGAAGCTGGGTTTTACTCATCAGATGTGGCAGAATAAATAGAATTTATGTCAAAGAGTAGGTCTCTGTCATACAAAGGAAGCACCTTGAATTATATGTCTGGGGTCGATCTTTCTGTGAATAAATTGATAGGTCCAATACCTCCTGAACTTGGGTTCCTAAGTAATATTCAAACTCTAAATTTATCACATAATCAGCTGAATGGATCCATTCCAAGGACATTTTCCAACTTGAAGCAAATAGAAAGCTTGAACTTATCAAAAAATAAGTTGAGTGGTGAAATTCCCCCGGATTTGGTTCAGTTAAAACTTTTTATCAAACTTCTCAGCGGCGAACAACAATTTATCAGGCCGTGCACCAGATAGGAAGGCTCAGTTTGGAACATTTTAAGCTAGCAGCTATGAAGGCAATCCTTTTCTTTGTGGATTACCTCTCCAGGAAAATTGCGAAAGGAGCACAGCAGTATCAGATCCAAATCCAAATCCGGCAGAAAATGATGATCTGTTCAAAGATATAATTTTGGAGACTTTTGTTCCATCATCCGTTGTGGCATTCCTGGGAGTTGCCGCTTTTATCTACTTCAGCCCCAGTTGCAGAAAACTTTTCCAGTTTGTGAAGCAAAACTCTTATCTTCCAGATTTGCCTAGTTATTTATTGTACCTGATGAAATAAGTAACTGAGTGTGTGCAAGATTATAGAAAGAAAAACATTGTACCTTTTACGAGATATTTTTGGCAGTTCAACAGTATCTTCAGGGACCTATGTGTTTACTTCTATAGATGCATGTGTGTAAATGTTATTATATTCCCTTTCTATCTTCCATTATGTCGACAATTAAAAAGTGAGAATCTGCATTTTAGAACAATGACAAGCAGCGAGAGCTGTAAGTATGCTGTTTTATTTTTAGTTATGACTGTAAGAAATCTCCATGATTTCCTGTTTAAATTGATCTGCTATCAAGCAAGCAACCTGAAGCAACTTTTGTGGCATTTAAACTTGTAGATTTTGCTACCAGAGAACTTGTGTTGTATTAGGGATTAATCCTTGTGTTAATGAAATGTTTTTTTTCCGGACCAAGTTCAGAGAAATATTTATTCAGTGTGTCCAAACTAATCTTTGTGCCTGAATCTGATTGTCCTTCAGTAAAAGAGCTGAAGTTAGCTGAATCTTAGTGAAGACAGTTAACTTTCCCAGGTAAAAGCTAACAAGATATTTGAGTGTTCATATTAATCTGGATATGGCCTGTATTCTTGAAGGATTCTATTAGCGTGGGCAACATTTTTGGAGGATCTAAGCAACCTAGCTTCCACCTTATTGTCCTGTTTTTCAGTACCATTTATATGTCGCTGAAGTTCTTACAGTGATACTTATCCATTGTTTATATCATATTGCTTTTATCTACATCATTCACAGCTTGCATAATTGTTTTCTAGTGTGGTTTTAGCGTCTCCTCATATTGTGCACAAAGCGGGATATTTTCTGGTTATACTAACTGTTAGATATAGAGTATATGTATAGTATATACCGTGATATATACTTACCTTAAATAAGTGTATATCACGGTTTTTTGCTCAAAATAAAGTGTAAATATTTTGTATTAATTAGCATTGTACACTTACCATAATTGTATAGTTAGTCTCCAATTAGAATAAGATTTTAGGGGTAGAATAGGAATATGATTTTCCTATTATGGAAATATATAAATTGTATATATATTCTTTCAATTAATAAAAATAGTCAAGGGATTATTTCTTTCATGGTATCAGAAGTCTAGGTTCATATTCTCTCTCAAATTTTTCCGTCCAAACAGTTTGGATTCCGAGCTCCCTTCATCGGTTTCCGTTGCCGGAAATTATTTTTCTTCCCAAAAATTTCTTTCAAATCCCTTTCTCACGTCGTTCGTTGCTATTATGGCTAAGAACACGTTTCACACTACCCTTACAATTTCTAACATCAAGAATCACATCCCTCTTATTCTTGAAATAGAAAACGTCCAATATGCGACGTGGGACGAACTATTCAAAATTCACGCACGTTCGCATCAAGTCATCCATCACATAATCCCCGCGGCTCCTGAGGATACGGAGGTGCCTAAACGCAAGGATGATCCTAAGTTGTGGACGACTCTTGATGCCACCATTCTTCAGTAAATTTACTCCACTATTTCTACCGACCTGTTGCAGATGATTATTGTGCTTGATGCTACGGCGATGCTTGCTTGGGATAGGCTGCGTGACATATTCCAAGATAATTGAAATTCCAGAGCTGTTACACTTGAGCAGGAATTTTCCCACGTCCATATGGAAACTTTCCCAAACGTTTCAGCGTATTGCAAAAGGTTGGAAGAATTGGCGGACCAACTTCGCAACGTTGGTGCGCCTGTTAGTGACGATCGTCTTGTTCTCCAGATGGTTGCTGGCCTCTCTGAGGCCTATTGGTGTTTGTACTCTCTTTCATCAAAGTAATCCTCTCCCGAAGTTCTATCAAGCCCGCTCCATGTTTACTTTGGAAGAAGCTGACTTGGCTAAAAAGACGGTTACTAGTACTAGTCCCGTGGTCATGATCACGTCCTCCACTAATTTTCATAATTTTGGTGACAATTCATCCCCAAACCGGTCTCAAGGGGGCGGCAAAAATAGTCGGATAAATAATGGCAAAAATTGTAGGGGCAAACGCGGTGGTAACAGCAGCAGTGGGACCCGCCACAACAACAATGGTCACAACCCAACTGGTCCCAGCCTTGGGCCTCCTGGCCGTGGGCCTGGGCCAGTGGGCAGTGGCCCAACAACCCTTATTTTGCTGGGCCTCCATCTCACGGACAGTGGGCTGGGCAGAATGCATCTCACGGGCAGTGGGCTAGGCAGAATTTCAGGCCCAACTCGCAACAGCCCAGTTATTTTCGATGCAGTGATGGGCCGGGGCAGTAAGCCGGGGTGCTTCGGCCTCGGCCTCCGCAAGCCCCACTCAGACCAACATTGAAGTCGCGATGCACACACTTGGTTTAACTCCACCGGATCCGAATTGGTACATGGACATCGGCACCACTACCCACATGACATCCGATTCAGGTACTCTCTCGTCTTATTCCAATTTGAGCAACCATCGTGACATAATTGTTGGTAATGGTAATTCTATTTCGATTCGTAGTTATGGTCATAAAACTTTATCTCCCCCCTGCCCATCCACCCCTTGTCTTGAAAAATACCCTTCATGCCCCTAAATTATTTAAAAATTTGGTGTCTGTCTGTAAATTCACCACTGATAATTCCATTTCTGTTGAATTTGATCCGTTTGAGTTTTTTTTAAAGCATTTCGAGACGGGGAGTCCTCTCATGAGGTGTGATAGTAGGGGATATCTTTATCCTATCACACCAAGTTCCAGTTTCTCGAGTCAAGCCTTGCAATCAACTTTTGCAGCCCTTGCTCCTTCATTGTGGCATGCTCGTCTAGGTCATCCAGGGTCGTTTATTTTGTTTTCTTTAGATAAAAATAATTTTATTTCTTGTAAGGGTATGCGTAGTACTCCGCATTGTCAATCTTGTTCTTTAGGAAAAAATTGTTAGATTGCCTTTTGTAGACTCTAATTCTCATACTTTAATGTCATTCGATATTATTCATAGCGATTTATGAACATCTCATGTACTCAGTTCTTTGGGTCATCGTTATTATGTTATATTTTTGGATGATTATTCTAATTTTTATGGACTTTTCCGATAGCGAAAAAATCTCAAGTTTTTTCCATCTTAAAATTTAGAGCATTCATTAGAACCCAATTCGAACGGGAAATAAAAATATTCAATGTGATAATGGCAAAGAATATGATAATGGGGTGTTTCGGGAGTTTTGTGCTAATAATGGGATCAATTTTCATTTTTCTTGTCCTCATACGTCTTCACAAAATGGGACAGCCGAACGCAAAATTTGTACCATTAATAACATTGTCCGAACTTTATTGATTTATGCTTCCGTACCTCCTTTTTTTTGGCATCATGCTCTACAAATGGCTACATATCTTCTTAACATTCTTCCGTCCAAAGGTTTGACATACTCGTCCCCTCTTCAAATTTTATATAATAAGACTCATTCGTATTCACATCTTAGGGTCTTTGAGTACTTGTGTTATCCACTTTTTCCGTCCACCACAATTAACAAACTTCAGGCTCGATCTACACCTTATGTGTTTTTGGGTTATCCGTCTAATCATCGTGGTTACAAATGCTTTGATTTATCGTCTAATAAAATCATTGTTAGTCACCATGTTATTTTTTATGAATCCCAATTTTCGTTTGCTAAGGTAAATAGTCCCGTGCCTAGTTCGTATAATTTTTTAGATGATAGTGTCTCCCCGTATCTTATCCACCATTTTTCGAACGCATCCCGCACCCTAAATCTGCCAGCGGGCCCACTGCCCGCTGGACCTACAAACCCGTCACCCACTACTGTTTGTTTTCGTCCATGGGCCAGCCATTGTTCCAGCTTCCATAATTGGGCCAGTGGCTCAACCCAATACGGAACCGTCCCCGGTGTTCGGCATCGAGCACTTTGCTACTAGTTATCGTTACGGGCGGCGCGCCAGCCCACCGCCCTTGGCCCGTCCGTCACGTGTCCCGATATTTCCCAAAATCTGCCCAATTCTTTTCCGAGTCAAAGACCAGTCACTCGTAGTCAACGGGGTATTTTTAAACCAAAAAGATATTTTAATTTAAATTCTAATGTTCTTCGATCACCCCTACCCCGTAATCCTGTGTCTGCTTTAAATGATCCGAATTGGAAAATTGCTATGACCGACGAATATAATGCTCTTATTGATAATAAGACGTGGGAGTTGATGACCCGCCCATCTAGTGTTAATATTATTCGGTCTATGTAGATTTTTGCTCATAAGGACAATGATGATGGTTCTTTTGCGAGGCATAAGGTTCGTCTTGTAGGTGATGGTAAGACTCAGCAGGTGGGTGTAGATTGTTGTGAGACATTTAGTCTGGTGGTCAAACCGGCTACCATTCGCACTGTGCTCAGCTTGGCTCTTTCGAAAGCATTGCCCATTAATCAGTTGGACGTAAATAATGCTTTCTTATATGGTGATCTTAAGGAGACAATCTATATGCATCAGCCCTTGGGGTTTAGGGATCCCAAATATCCTCATCATGTCTGTTTATTGAAGAAGTCCTTGTATAGGCTTAAGAAGTCTCCACGGGCTTGGTATAAGAGGTTTGCAGACTATGTTTCGACTATTGGGTTCTCTCACAGCAGGTCTGATAATTCATTGTTCATATATCGTCGTTTTTCTTCACTGGCTTATATACTGTTATATGTGGATGACATTATCTTGGCTGCCTCTTCGGATGCATTACGCAAGTCTATCACGACAATGCTCAGGTCTGAGTTTGCTATGAAAGACTTGGGGCCCTTGAGTTACTTTTTGGGGATTGTTGTCTCTCGTCATGCAGGTGGGTTGTTCTTATCCCAGAGAAAGTATGCAACTGAGATCATTGAGCGAGCTGGTATGTCCTCATGCAAGTCCACTTCCACTCTAGTTGATACTAAACCCAAGCTAGGTGCTGCGGCTGGCTCCCCTTACGAGGACCCGACCTACTATCGCAGTCTGGCAGGGGCTCTTCGGTATCTTACTTTCATGAGACCAGATATTATGTATGTCGTACAACAGGTATGCTTGTTTATGGATGATCCAAGGGTTGAACACATGAATGTACTCAAAAGCATTATTCGATACATCCAGAGGACACTTGACCATGACCTACATCTATATCCGTCTTCGACGTCTACACTTGTCTCATATACAGATGCTGATTGGGGTGGTTGTCCGGATACCAGACGTTCAACGTCCAGCTATTGCATGTTTCTTGGTAATAACTTGGTCTCCTGGTCTGCAAAGCGTCAGTCGACTTTGTCCCGCTTTAGTGCCGAGGCCGAGTATCGAGGGGTGACCAATGTAGTCTCTGAATCATGTTGGTTACGTAATCTTCTTTTGGAGCTTCATTGTCCTATCCAGAAAGCTACCTTGGTTTACTGTGGTAATGTTAGTGCCACTACCTTTCTGGTAATCCGGTTCAGCACTAGCGCACTAAACACATCGACATGGACATTCACTTTGTTCGCGAAAAGGTAGCTCGTGGACAAGTACGCGTCTGCCATGTCCCTTCCAGGTATCAAATTGCAGACATCTTTACCAAAGGTCTTCCGCCAGTACTCTTTGACGATTTTTGGGACAGTCTTAGCGTACGAAAACCACCCGCTATGACTGCAGAGGTGTGTTAGAAATAGAGTATATGTATAGTATATACCGTGATATATACTTACCTTAAATAAGTGTATATCACGGTTTTGTCCTCAAAATAAAGTGTAAATATTTTGTATTAATTAGCATTGTACACTTATCATAATTGTATAGTTAGTCTCCAATTAGAATAAGGTTTTAGGAATAGAATAGGAATCATTCCAGCTTTTCCCTAAATCAATTGATTTTGTATTAATATGCATATGTTAATGAATGAAAGAGTATATGAATTCATTTTTCTCCAATGTTGCAAATTTTGTTTCCAGATGTTTGTCCAGCACTTTGAGTTGCTTCTGAAAGGTTGCCTGCCCCATCATGTCTCTTACCATCTATACAATGAGATAACAAATCATGCTCACTTATCTGTGAGTCGTCGTTGGAGTTGACAAATTGCATTTCTAGTCTCTATATTAGATTTTGTTGAATCTTTAACCAGCTTTCATTGTGCAAACTGTACATTACATATCTCTACTCTCCAAATTTTTTTGCTTAGTTTTGTCATTTTTCGCTCTTTATGTTTATCAACTTTTCGACAAATCTGATTGTGTAATTTGTACTTGGGAACAAATAATCTCTCTTCAATGTATAACTTATCATTTTGTGGGTGATAATTTTTTACTTCCAAGAACCCACACAAATTGACTCTATCTCATTTGTACGAGGTAAAAGAAAGGGAAAGAATAAAAGAAATTTTGTATGAGACGGAGCAAAGGATTATCAAGTTCCACTCCACCTTCTGTCCTGTTTCTTCAGTGCCATATATATCCAGCTGAAGATGTTACATCAATATTGCTTTCATCTCATACACAGCCTGCAGAATTGTTCTCTTATGTGGTTTTAGCGTTTTCTTAACATTGCACAAAGCAGAACTTATTATATCCTAAGTTACCTTAAATATACATCTATCATAATTACAAAATATACGAAAAATATTCTCTAATACTTATTTTGGTTATATTTATCAGTTGATTGTTCCGGAGTGAGACATAATTGTTATTGTTGTATAGACGAACTTAGAGTAGATATATATTTCATTATTACTCATTCTCTCGATTCAGAACCACAACGTCTAAATTCTGGATCACCTTCCATATCTCTTCCTTTATTTCTCCATGATTTTCTAGACATGTGACATTGCCGATAAAGATTCTTATATTCTTTAGGTCAATCCAGATCCAGTGGATGTACTTTGATCTGACAGTTTAATATGTACTTGGAGGAATCACAGCCTCTTGATTTTACCATAAGGATCATTGTGAAAAAGCAATGCAATTGGAACCAAGCATTTACAAGAGGGAATCTGAGCCACTGTATTTTACTGCACCTACAAAAACCTCCACCAACTCTTACCATATGGGGACATAACACAAGACAAATTCTATTTAATGTGATTTTTTGTCATATGCTCAAGAAAATCTAGTGGTCCAAAATGAAAACCCTATCATTTCATTTAATTCCGTACATTAGCAGTGTAAATAATTTTTACACAATCAGGTTACTTCCTTACTAAAAAATGCGAATTTCCGACGAGCGTTTATGTTGAATGCTGTCACGAATTGTGGGATTTTCAATGGAAAGTTGGAGACCGGAGGAATGACTATAGGCACGGAACTGACTTTTTCCCCTTTCCAATGAGTCAAGTTGCTTTCACTCCTTGACAATCAATCTATTACCCAATCCTAATCCTATTCCTTCTAGCTCAGGCTGCCAGCAGGGTTGAGTTATGGCCTCTGCATAGGTATCAGGTTATGGATAATTGCAAAAAAGACTCTTGGAAAGTAGACAGAGACTAGGTTGATACAAACCTAGAAACGTTTCCAACAAGCCAATTTTCAAGAATTCTATTGGAAATTTGCGTTTTTCTAAATAATGATTTACATACAACAATAGCTAATTTTACATATCAAACATGATATATAACCTGGAAAATAGAGTAATGGCCTATTGTAATTGGTTAAATTTCACTTATAATGAAAATTTTGTTTTACACTGTCAGTGTGTACTTAAGCTCCGACTCTATATGAATATTGAATCGTTAGTTCAATTATGATATGATTACCCTAATTTGCATTTTCCCCTTGTTTATCATTTTCTAATTTGAGTAGTACTAACAATAAAGGTATTCACTTAGATGTAAGCCAAATTGTGGTTTAAGAGGTAGGATGAAATTTACTCAATTAATAGCATATGATAACACTCCAAAATTATAGTAAAACAATAATGTGACTTATCTTCGAGGATCATATTTTAGTCAAGTTACCTAATTGTACTAGATCAATGAATTATGAAATCGCACTGTGTTTTTTATGACTTGTCAATCTTACGCTAGGTTGATTAATACAGTAATTTCTACCTTCAAGCAAAATATTACTATATATAGTTCCATTCCTCAAGATGATCTATTTACTTAGTAACGTCGTTGGAAGATATGACCATGTCATTTCAGTTATGTTACTGTTAAAGCAGATAAACTTTAACTATTTTAATGTGATAAAAGATAGTTTTGAAATATTGTCACTGCCCATTACTAGAATTTGAGGAAGAACAAAAGAGAAATATGAATTTTTCGCCTACTCGAAGCAAAGGGCGATCTAGATGCATGGTTACGTATTCACGTAAATTTAATAGATTTTGATCCAATTCTATAAAAATTCATAAACTTCAAATTCAGAAATCTACGTTTCACCCTAAGGGACCAATTGTAGTTTCGCCTACCATTGAGGTGATTGCAGCGCGATATACTAAATAAACCAACCTCTCATGTTGAAATATTGAGGTGGATAGATTAATAATATAATCGTATGATCACTGAAAAAACTTTATCCATTATAATAGTAAAATCATGAATTTAAACTTTTCACATTTAATTAACTAATATTTACCTACTATATAACATTGAAGTATTTACCTACTATATAACATTGAAGTTATTAAAATAATTAAATTATGTGTGACAAATAATTTCATAACTTTACTATTTGTAAGGGGGCAAGTCTTAGTAACATTAACATGACAATTTTTTTGGGGTGTACGGGGGTGCGGGGTGGGGGTTTAGGGGGTGGGGTAGCCGACCAATCACATCAGGATGAGGAAAGCAGATGCACAAGCCACAAAGTAACAAAATAGTACAGCCTAAAAAAGACAACATAACATGTACTCACTCTCTTCACGGGTTGATACAATTATCTCAAATACTAAATGAAATTTTGAGTGAATGACTATACCAATTTATATGAGATAGTTTAAATTGGTAGTAAATTTTTAAAATTTTGTGATCTAAAATATGATATAGGATGAACTTAAATGAAGAAGTGACATTCATATAATCGATCCAACTTATTGGGACCGAGGGCGTAGTTATTGTCGATCTAAAACAAGTTATAATATTTGTTTGACTATAAAAATTTTAAAATTATGATTTTAAATATGTTATAATATTTGTATAATTATAAAGGTTCTCCGTTAACAATAAAATAGGAAATGTAAATTAATTATTTTTAAATTTAAAAGGTGTCTGTCTTTTTAAAATGGACGAACAGAAAAATATCACGTAAATTAAAACGGAAAAAGTATTTAGAGATTGTGTGGCCCTTTAGGCTAAAATCCTCTCCCTGTTCATCCAACTTCTCACATGTTATTCTTTGCTGTATTTTTTTTGGCACAGTGTACACTGCACAATAAGCTTGTCCCACTCCCTTCCTTTTCCATCCAATTTTTTGCATGTTTTTGGGTCCAAATCATTTTCTATCAAAAAAGAATCTGAGAGTAATATCTGTAAGTTCAGTTAAATTTATTGTCTTCGATCAACTCGAATTATGTATATACATGTAAAAGAATGTATAGAAATAATAAGATTACACTCATTTTAAAATCACTAGTTTAGTCTATGCGCTTTTCGCTGTTTATAACTAACATGATACAAGATTCGGACATTTAAAACAGATTCACTATTATAACACATAACGTTTTTACATTTTTTTGGCATATTATCTTCTTCTTTTTTATCTATCTTTCAATTTTCTTAAAAAGATCAATTATTTTATGTCAATTACTAAGGAAAATGGTTATTTTGTTTTGAAATATGGCATTCATTGAGATGTTCCTTTTATTTTGTTATTATTTAACATTTGCATAGGAGAAAATACATCATCATCCCCTGAACTTAGATCATATTTTAAAAAAGACACTTAAACTTTGCAGTAATCCTATGACCCTTAAATAATTTTAAACTGATATTAATACATCTTTTTTTCGGCACCTAGCCTGGAGAGTGTATATCACCCTCATCCCAAAAAAAGTGATGTTTTTGACCGATTTGTTTATTAAAAATAATCTTTTGGATTGGCGACATGCCTTGTCAAATTTCTCGTTCATGGCACAAGGAGTATTTAAAATCTCTACAATCAAGAACCTTCGAGGTACAATTATCAATTTCTATCAAGCGTTAAACTGAAAAAAACTTAATAAAAGCGCTTCAATATAATGTAACCAACAAAGAAATTAATCAAAATTAATCATGTAACTCAAAATCAACACATGCATTATGTGATTAAAAGTACTAAATAAATTTTTTAAAAAACAACTAAAAAATAAAGATCACAACAAAAGCTAGGAAAAGGCTTGAACCACAATTGAAATAAAAAGTAGAAACACGGTACTTAAAGACTCCTAGGTTAAAATTAATAATTAGGTCTTCCTCATCTATTGTATCATGAATTAATTTTGGTAAAAAGAAATCCTAAAGCTAAATGACATAAATTGTCAATGAAGAATTCCTACACCAAAAAGGGATGTAAATTTATCGACTTTTTTGGAGAAGAATTTTTATTTTGAAAGGACTCCTATGACAATGTTAGGTGAAATATTATAAATATAATTAAATATTAATAATTTGAGAAATGACTCTTAGTTTCAGTGTACCAAAAATATATGATAAAGAGTGTGGAATACTACCATATGTAGGAGTATTAATTTCCGAGTTCAATATTCTTCGACTTTTTCCCTTATTTGTCTCCAACGGCAATGTAGATTAGTTGCTAAAGCATAAACCTAAAGTGACAATTTAGAGTTGAAAGTGATAAAAAATCTTACTTAAAATACTTTTAAACTATTAATTGTTAAACATTAATAATAATAATAATAATAATAATAATAATAATAATAATAATAATAATAATAATAATAATAATAATAAAAGGAATCCTAAACCTAAAAGAGTTCAAAGTGCTAGAAAGTATCCTAACGTGATTTTACTACGTTATTACTTTTCTTTTACAAATATGGTATATTACATACTTCTAATAAGGAAAAGTTTAACAACTCAAATTTTAGTCAATTTTAAAATCTTAATTATTAGAAATTATTAATTTATAATTGTGTCAAAGTTAATAGTAAATGACAATTTGTCTATTGTAGAGTCTTTTAATGAAAGACAAAAAAATTCAATCAACATTTCTAAGTTTAACAACTCAAATTTTAGTCAATTTAAAATCTTAATTATTAGAAATTATTAATTTATAATTTTGTCAAAGTTAATAGTAAATGACAATTTTTTCTAATGTAGAGTCTCTTAATGAAGGACAAAAAGTTCAATCAACATTTCTAAGTTTAACAACTCAAATTTTAGTCAATTTAAAATCTTAATTATTAAAAATTATTCATTTATAATTTTGTCAAAATTAATAGTAAATGACAATTTTATCTACTGTAGAACCTTTTAATGAAGGGCAA
Organism: Anisodus tanguticus; assembly: GCA_034509755.1. Lineage (NCBI taxonomy): Eukaryota > Viridiplantae > Streptophyta > Magnoliopsida > Solanales > Solanaceae > Anisodus > Anisodus tanguticus. The sequence continues at coordinate 42,914,647 of CM067558.1, forward strand.
AGATCTAATCGGCATTTTTAAGGCCTTTCACATTTTTAATATAATATAGATTAACGTTATATTTTGAATTCGCCTATATAATGTTGCAATTGATGAAATTGTCATATATTCTTAAAACTATGAGTGAAAATCATCATTACCATCAGTCTTTTCTTCATTCAAATTCATTTTATGGTCATTATTTACATTAATCAAGAGAAATAATTTATCATGGATGTGGTAGATGGATGAGATCCCTTCACCTTTAACTATTGATCTCGAGCAGAGGCGTATCTAGCCATGTAGGTAGGGGTTCAATTGAACCCCTAATTTACTAAAATTGTAATAAATAGTAAATAAACTTTAAAAATATAATCGGTTCAATGCTAAAAATTTAAAAATGAACCCACATAATTTAAGTCCTGAATCTGCCTCTAGTCTCGAGTTTGAACACCTTTGGTGAGGAGCGTTTTCCTCTTTTAATAGGTTTTACGCAACACGTATTTGGATTAATCGAACCACTGAACATCGGATATGATATTGTAATTATACCAAGAAAAATATTAACATGAAAATAGCAAGAATGTAAATATAACTTGTAAAATGGAAAGATAGGTAATTTCCAGAATATTAACGTAATACATACTATTGCATGGATTTGCATGAATTTCAATGTAGTGGTGGTACCAATCTTATTTAACCAAAAAAGTGGAAAAAAGAAACATATATCCATGAAGCAAACCTACCCAAAAACTTTGACATAGCAAGGCCTTATCTTCTTTTTTTTCTTTACCTTTCTTTCTCATCTTTCATGTGTTCCACTTAGTTGTTTTATCTTTCTTGTGATTCTACCAAACAACAACAACGTATGATTGCCCAGAATTTTGCACATGTAAGTGTTTTCTGTTAGAAAAAAAATGGTAAAGAAAGAAAAAAATTGGTATTGCCTTGGAAGAATAATTCATGAGGAAATAATCTTCTACGATCAGCTATATTTGAATTTGCATGTCTTGAGCCTAGAGTCTATCAGAAACAACCTCTCTACCTCTCAAGGCTAGGGTAAGGTATGCACACACTTTAGTCTTTCAAGACTCCACTTCTTGAATTATGTCTTGAGCCGAGGGTCTATAGGAAACAACATCTCTACCTCTTAAGGTACGGTAAGGTCCGCGTACACTTTGTCGGATATTGTAAAGCAGTACGGGAAGTGAATAAATATTACAAGTGTTCGAAAGGATAAACAAATAGTCCAATGTTCAGAACTGCCGCAAGCTTGTTGAGTCTTGAATCTTGATAACCTGAAATCAAGAAACACTAAATCTGGATTGTTACAACTTTGTGCTGAGTTGAGTGATGGCACTCTGTCTTTAAGACAAGATTGCCCCATATATATGCTTTTATGTTAACGGGCAATAGTCTCCCAAGATAAAACAACACTTTAATCAACCAATGTGGTAGATTTGTCCCACACCATATTTCCATGCCTCAAACACCTTACTTCGTGGACCAATATCTCTTTCATTTCTCAACGAAATTTGACGATTCTTGGCCCTACGGTCATCTACTCACTTAGTAGATTATGCACATGAGAAGAGACAAAGCCTCCAACATGCAAAATCCTAGTGTTTAATTCATTAAATATGGGTGGACGCACCTCCCCATCAAAGGCAAATTTCCAACACACTTTAGTCTTTCAAGACTCCACTTGTTGGATTACACTTATATTGTTGTTATTCTTGATCAGCTATATTTGAATAGAAGATAATGATCCTACAAAGATCTTTATGTGTTACATATTACAAATTCATATAAAAAGGTCATATAACGAATAACACTTGTAATGGGCTATAAAATTGATTTCCCTTATACAAGATTATATTGACCAACACATATGATTTGATAATGTCTAAATAATCAGGAACCCGTCTTTCTTCTTTTTTAACCGAAATGTTTTAACTAAATAATTTTTGACTCTCATGATCATTAATTACTAAGAGGTTAGATGTACATTTTTACTTGCCAAAACGAGAATGTGCATATATTCATTTATCCTGATCTTTGTGGATCAACGAGTCCGGAATTTAAATGATCCAAAAATGAGGAATTGAACCAAAATATCCCTCAAAAAAATATGTGACATAAGCACCTTTTGTGCAGTAAATTACTGCGCAAAAGGGGTGTCTCTATAGTCTATACCATAGTAGCCCACATTTTTTAAAAGCTTTATTTTAGTCCAATTATGCAATAAATTATTGCATTTTTACAATCAATTTCATCTCCCCATTTGTAAGGTTGTCCAGTGGGCCGGGTCGGCCCGATCCCGACCCGGCCCCGATCCCCCGAAAAATAAATTATGGTGTCGGGACTCGAAATCGGGATGGGACATGGGCTCGTCCCGCCCGGGCCCGTCCTGACCCCGCCCCGATCCCGATCCCCCCTCCATCTTTGCAAAACTAACCATTGCAACAACTGTCAAATTTAAATTTTTGCCGTTGTGCAACTGTTCCAATGGCCATTTTTGCCCCCCCCCCCCATAAATCCCCTACCTCCTTAATATTTATTTTTAACTAATAAGTTAGTATATTTACACTTTAACCCAATTTCTCAACTATAAATACCTCATTTTTACTTCATTTTATCTCACAAATCTTCCTACAATCTCTCAATCTATCTCTCTACAAGTCTACATTGCCTACTAAATATTTTATTTTATTTTCTCATTTGTATAATTGTATCAAAGTTCAAAAATTGGGACTGAAGTTGGCAACTAGCTTGAGGATCATCCATCGAGCAAAATTTTAATTTTCAACCTCGATTACACATCGATGTTACATCGTCGTTTGGTACCTTCGTTCCTTCTTTAAATTATTATTGTTACTTTATTTTAATTATCGCACTTAATTTCATTATCTTTAATTATTTATTTGCATAATTAAAATGGAAGGATTTAGACGTACGATTAAGGGTAAGAGTGTTTCTTCTAGTAGGGGTAACAAGGGCATAGATACTTCTTTTAGTCATCCTATTCCTAGTCAGGATGATTTGATTGATTACACTCATATAGATGAAACTGATTTTTTTAATGATATACCATTAGATTATGTGATATATTCTGCAACTGAACCAGACTTTAAGTTAGACAATAATCTAGATGACACACCCACTAGTGCACCTCAACAACCTCAACCTCAGATTGAGTCTCAACCTCAAACTGAAACTGGAACGCCTCCTATTCCCCCTAGTATGAGTCGAGGCCCCACACAACGGAAATTAAAATCAACTGCATGAGATATTTTTGATAGGGACCAGGAGAACCAAGTAGTTACATGTAAAATTTGTAGAAATATTTATAAATTTAAAATCGGAAAAGGTTAGGGTGGGACGGGAGGTTTATTGAGACATGTACAGGACTTTCACAAAGCTAGGTGGGATGAATACGAGGCTACAAAGTTGGGTGCGCCAATGCGCTCTCAGTCGGGACAAGGTTCACATATTGTCCCGGACCAAGTACGGGGTCAAATTAACCAGACGACGGGGGAAATTGTAGGTCCTAAATACGATAAACACAGAGATAGGGAAGCAATAGCAAAATTAGTTGCAGTGGCGGGTTTGCCTTTTGCATTTTCTTCCTCTCCTAGTTTTATTCATTACGTTAGAGAAATGTATAATCATGCTTTTAACGTTTTTCCTAGATCAACTGTTAGAAGAGATGTTTTTAAATTTGCACATGAATATCAACAATATTTACGTTATGCATTATATCATTTTCCTGGCAAAGTATCTATCACTTCTGATATAGGCCGTAGTACTAACGGCAATGATTATTTAATTGTAACATGTCATTGGATAGATCATAATTGGTCTATGCAAAAACGTATTTTAGCATATAGATATATTGATGATAGGCATATTGGAAATTTTATTGCACAAAATATTCATGAAGTTTGCGATTATTATGGTATAACTGACAAAATAATGAATGTTATGTTAGATAATGCTTCTTCTAATAATTATGCTGTAAGACTTTTAAAAGATCTATTAACTCCATCTTTTCCTAATCATTTTCATATAAAATGTGCGTGCCATATTTATAACTTAGTTGTAAAGAATGGTATATCACTTTTTGAAGACATTCTTAATAAAGTACAATATGCTATAAACTTTATTTTTAGAAGTAATAAAATACAAAGAAAAAAAGAATATAAAATTTTTTGTCATGATTGTGGATTACCTTTCAGAAAAATTCCTGAAGAAATAGCGACTAAGTGGAATTCTCTATATGAACAACTACTTGTTGCTTACGATTATAGAAGACCTATAACTTTATTTTTTAACGCCCATAATCGAAATCCAACTGATATGCTTGTAGATAATGATTGAGAAATATTTTTAGAACTTATTGGATTTTTAGAGAAATTTTTTCAAGCAACTAAAGAATTTTCTGGTATATATTATCCTACTATTTCAACTATGTTATTTTATATAACTCTAATATTTTTGTTACTTAGTGAATATATGGAAAATCCATCTTATAAGGCACCTATTAAAAAAATATTTATCAAATTTAAAAAATATTTTTTTCTTATTCCCACTATTTATATTATTGGTGTTGTATTAAATCCGACAATTAAAATAGACGGTTGTAAAACACTCATTTAAACGATTTATGATTGTATAGCAGTACTTCCACCTCCAACTCCAAAAAACCCAAATGAACAACCACCTAAGGAACCAACTAAAGAAGAAGTTTTGTCTAGCATACACGATGAATGCAAAAAAGTATATATGCATTACCAATCAGCTTCTATACCATCTTCTTCTTCAATACAACCTTATAAAATACATGATGTTTCTACGACTAGTATTGAAAGCCTTAGAAATAGAATGTTTAGTGGTTCCACTGCTAATCAAGTTAGCGAGTTTGATGTTTTTGTTTTGCATGGTATTGTACCGTACCAAGCAGTTCTCAATGAAGAAGGACGCGAAGACTTGCTTAACTACTGGAAGGAAAATGAGAAGACATTTCTGATACTAGCAAAGATGGCCTGAGATGCATTGAACAGTCAAGCATCATCAACAACGGTTGAAAGCGCCGGAAGATTTCAAATAGGAGAGCACATACACTCATTAGTGGGAGACAACTTGGAGATTACAGTTCTATTCAGAGATTGGATACGAGCGGAGCGTAGAAGGTGCGGTCAATCAGAGATCAACGAAGAAGACGATTTAAACTACAACGAAATCTTGTCTGAGGGAACTGGAAGCGACGTCGACCAATTTGACTAACAAATTCCAATTCCTACCGAAGAACCACAAGACATTGTGAAGAAATTAGAAAAGGTGTTTATAACTATGTAATTTTTTATGTGATTTGCAACTTTTGAACAATACCACAAAGTTGCAATTGTATTACAAAAAAAATTATATTTCCATTAAATAATATAAGAGGAACAAAAATAGCTTTGAGATGATTTTATTACACTATCTTGTTCAATTATTTTAAGTATTTATATTCACAGTTTTTTTTGAAATTAAGTGTCTAAAAATGGAATCCCGGACCCGACCCGACCCCGCTCCGCCCCGCCAACACCGGTCCCCTTTTCCAGCGGGATGAGGAAAGGGACGGGACATCGACCTGTCCCACCGGAGGACCAGTCCCGACCCTTTCCCCAGTCCCGCCGGGTGACGTCCCGTCGGGACCGGCCCCGAACCCGGCCTCTTGGACAATCCTACACATTTGTACTTGATTTGACATGACACTATGACAATTACCGCAAAACCCCATTTGTTTTCTATTTAACATGAATTTTGGATGAGGTAAAGACTCATCAATTTCCAAAAATTAAGTCGTTAAAATTTTAAGTTCTTAAAAAATCATCCAACTCCCAAGTTCATAAAAAATAGTGTCTTCTCCTCCAACTGTTAATGTTTCATTATTTTGGGAAGGAGAGATTCTTCATGATTATAATATTGTTCGTTATAGTATTCCACCAAAATTTCATGTTAAGTTTCCCATTAACTTGGATTACTCAACATTACTTACTGCCATACATAGAAGAATGAGAGTTAGTAGACGTGAGTTTGCATAATCTGTAATAGGCAGTTATCCAATATCATTTTCACTACAAGGTTTAGTGTTTTATGGCGAGTGGAATATCATTGATGATGAGTCGTTGAGTGAATATTTGAGGGTACTGGAAGAATATAGGGACTTAATCACCTTAAATGTTCTTGAAATGTATGTTGAAAAGATACCTATCAATCGTCGTGAAGTCTTGGCCAGGACTCATCAGGAAGTCCTAGAAGTGTCGACTGCGCCTCGTCCTCAAATTCCTGAAGTCTAGCCTACTCATGGTGACACTTATGCGGACATGAGTTCTTATGGAGATATTTTGACTGGTCAAATATCACTGAAAACTTTAAGTTAGCAATTTAATCAAAATTACAGGAAAATTTGATAAATATCCATTATTTTCATTATTATTTTGTGTAGTAGCACATGTTTATTATACGTATGGTAATAGTAATGTTTTTATATCTTTTTAGGGGTTATACATCTAGTATGAATAATATTGGGTAATTCTCTCAGTCCGATGGAGGAATCATGTTGGAATATCCCCAACATCAAGTTTCAGTGTAGTTAATTATTATTGATAGGTATACTTTTTAATAATTAAATGATTTGATGTTTAGTATTTACAATGAGGTTTTTTAAACTTCGCCGTCACTGGATTATCCATGGAAATTTCATTTTCCCATCAAAAATATTTGACACCACCCATATCCTATAAACATTACAAAAAAATCAGTTTTTAAAAGTAAAATATGTTGATAATGTGAAAAAACTCTAAACCCTAAAAACTTGTAAAAACACTTATGTTGGACAGTTTACAACGTCAAAAACGACGAACCGGATTGGATCCTTGATGTTCTGAGCTTACGATAATAACCGCATCCACAAACCTCGGGTTCTATAGCAAAGTTTGACGTTTTGGAGCTTTGAGACATGATTTTTCGTGGGCTAAAGTATGATAAAAGAGTGAAAATAGAGAAGGTGAGGAGTGAAAATGAAAATGGAGAAGTCTTCCCTAATATAGAGACACCCTTTTTGCACAGTAATTTACCGCGCAAAAGATACTTATGTCACATTTTTGTAGGGGTATTTGGGTTCAATTTCTTACTTTTTAGGTCATTTAAGTTCTGGACTCGTGGATCAATATTCTCTTTCGTTTTCTTAATTAAAGAAATAATTATAAAGTAAAATAACAAGTACAAAAATAGTTCTTAATTTGGGAATTTCCTTTAATAAGTTAATCATTTTGTTTTTGGTGGTTGATAGAGCCTCAAGCATACCTACCACTTTCTATTTTAACAACTAAAAAGTAATCGCTCAGTCCCAAAAAGATTATCCTATTTTCATTATTAGTTTGTCCTAAAAAGATTGTTATATTTAGAAATAATTTAATTTTATGAGATAATTTACAGCCACATAAATATTTAAGATTTGTTTTGGATTACACATTTTAAAAGTCTTCCTTTATTTCTTAAACTTCATAGTAAGTGGACAATCTTTTTAGAACTGAGTAGGCTTGATATTTCATATTAATAGGCTTCTGTCAAATGTGACAATTATCACTTTTGACCATGGTGAAAATGACTATAGGGAAATTTCTGATCAGTCTATGTATAGGGATTATACATAGAAATTGACACACATATCAACCTGAACGTACCTCACCCGCAATAATTTTACTACAAATAATTAATCCCCACACTTAAAAAAATATCCAGATTATACCCAAGCATATACCCATAGGGGGGAAGGGGGCACAAGTAAATAACTTATTTTGTAACAATTACTACTAGAAAAAGATGTTTTTCACCGAGATTTGGTGGGAAATTTGTGTTCTAATTCATGATTTTTTCACCTCATTTCTACCGAACAAGCTCACTGGAAAATCACATGGGGGGAAATGGGTTCCCATTGAAACGTTGAGAAACTTTATATTTTTTTCGTGTGAAAACACTACTATTTAAGTTTTTCCTATCGACATTCAGTGGAAAATAACTACTGAACATTTTTCAGTGGAAAATCAGTGAGAAAATTGAGATTTTTTAGTAGTGAGTGGTGTGCGAGTTCGCTTGAGTATATTCACGATTGATTTATATATCAAATATTTGTGCTACCTCCAAAGGTGGATACATATATTACTAAACTTTCAACAAATATTAAAATTCGAACATATAATTCCAAAAGCACAATAGGTTTAGAGGTAAAATTTGAAGGACCTGGATGAGCCTCTATCGATCTCTTAGTAGTTCAAATAAAGAATAACTTTGTCCATCAAAATTATATATTGTATTGGGTAGAAACGCCTCCGAAAGCATTGGCATACCTAAGAAGCTTAGCAGTTCCGAAAATCCCAACGGCCCCAAAGGATCTCTACAACTGTTTTTCACTCCCAACAACTCCCGCCACATCAGCTTTCATAGATCAGAGTGTCGCGGGGCGTGTGGGAACAATGACGTAAGTGTGCTCACGTCGTCATAGGTTTAGACGGGCATGATTGCCTAAGTTTGATCCTATATATGCAAAACTTATAAGAGAAGAAAGACACATTGTATTTCTCTCTAAGCCAACCCTTGTAACCCAAGATCTCTCGAGCAAATATACTACTCTCAGCTCTTGTTCTAAGATTATTCATTTGACCTAGTTTACCCACTTATTTTACTTGCTCATTCTATTATCTATTACTTTATTATTTCGCATACCCGTAGCTTAATCATTAATCCCGGACTCATTCAAGAGGGTCTCCGAATCGGATACAACCTACTTCTCTTTAAACCCTTGAATATAAATCTCTAACTGTATTTTTTGTTAGAATCACTTTCACCGGAAAACAGACATAAAAATATACACACATTTTACTTGTTTGATGTAAACACCATTTGCGCGCAAGTATTTACTGTTGGTTACAAAGGTGCAGAAAACGGAAATTACAAATAACTGCTAAGACTTACAAGAACTGAAAATATAATTCAACAACAAAACTGAAATTACAAAGATGTTGAACAAGAAAGCGGAACCTTGTTTTTGTATATCTTTGAGTCGAGTGTGGCACTCTGTCTTTAAGACAATATTGCCCGTATGTATCCTTTATACGTCCCTGGACAATTGTCTCCCAAGATAAAACAGCAATGGAACAATTGAGCAAAGGAAACTCAAGTGCTACCGTGAAGAATTTTGAGTAACGAAATGATGATTGGAAGTTGTAGGAAGAAGAGTTCTGTTTTCTGTTTTTCGTCTAGTGTAAAGTGTTTGTGTGTGTGAGTAGCTCAACAATGGTGCTAGGGGTTGTTTATATAGGTGAGGGAGGGGTTGTTGAACTGCCTCCATAAGTGCCAGTAATGGCACTTATGGAGGTAGTAATACCACCAAAATAAATGGTGAAGATGCAACGAATTGGCCATTATAGGAGGAGTAATTCAGCCAAAATAAATGGTTTAATTGAGTGCTGTGGCATTTCTGATCTTTCTGCCCAATTCTGACTTTCTGAAAACTTCAGGGACCAAACTGTACATCTTGAAACTTCAGGGACCAAACTGTATATATGAAAGAATTCTGGTCCAAACTGTACATATGAAACTTTTGGGATCAAACTGTACATCTGATAAAGTTCTCTGGCCCAAAAAGATAATATCAAAAGAAGCACAGCCCACAGCCCGTGAACCGGAACGGACGGGCGGGCGGCGGCGGCGCGTGTGTGGGCCTTCCTCGAACCGAAGCACATCTAGGTTCTCCCTCCTTTAAACACATGGGATACCCCTTGGTGTCCCAAACCCCAAACCAATTTTTAGTCTTATAAACACAACATTTCTTTCTTCCTCTACCGATGAGGGAGAATTGATCCCAACCACACTTTTTCATGCTTCAAACACCTCACTTCGTGGACCAATATCTCTTTCATTTCTGACGATTCTTGGCCCTACGGTTATCTACGTACTTAGTAGATCATGCATGTGTGAAGAACCGGATTCTCCAATATGCGTAACACTAGTGTTTAAGCCGTTAAAGTTGGTCGGTCGCAACTCCCGCCAAAGGCAAATTTCCAACATTTTCCTTACCCAAAAACAAAAGGTATATCATAAGCTAATTTAGTTAAAAGCAAATGTACAACTTGCTCATGCAGATCCACAATTCTTACCACTGTTTTGTTGATTCTACCTTATTTTGTTTTGTACCAATGGAAGAATTGTCCATCCTGCAAGTTGTAACATTCATTTCCTGTCATTAAAATTTATGTGAAGCATAAAGTTATGCGATAGCTCTAGCCAGGATGTTGATTTGTCTGGTTACCTATCTCTGAAGTCTCCAAATTTACACATTTTATATACTCTCTCTGTTCCAATTTATGTGTTAGTATTTGACTTGGTACGGATTTTAAGAATGAAAGAAAGACTTTGAAACTTGTGGTCTAATACAAGCCATAAATTTTGTATTACTATAAATCACCTCATTAAGGTTAGAATGAGAAGTTAAATTGTTACTAAAAATAGAAATGTATCATTATATTTCGGACTAACTAAAAAAGAAAAAGTATTACATAAATTGGGATAAAAGGGTACCGCTCAATATTGTATTTTTGTATACTTATTATTGTCCAGGGAGATATTGTATAAAATTTAGTTGGATCAAAGATTTACATCCATTGGCTGCTTTTGTGAATTTTATCTAAAAAGATTGTTCTATTAGCTGTCAATAATGACAAAATGCAATTTTGTGAGTTCAAGTGAAAACATTTTATCAAAATTTTCAAATAATTGCCGTAAGTATCACTTCAAATGTAATTTAGGATGAATTGATTGACAAACCAAACTAGTTAGGAGGAGTACTATGTATAATATAAAGCTCTTTAGAAAAGGATAATTTAATGACAACAATGACAAAGGAAATGTTTATGGATCTATTATTACTCAAATTATTAACTGTAAATTCGTAATTTAGGTATATAAGGGGCTATTTCTTTTTTCTCCCCTTCTTTTTAACCATGAATTGGACCCGTAAAATTAAAAATAAAATGGTTTTCCTTCTCATCGTCCAAGATTTGACATACTATTAACTCGCCTTCCTTCTTCATCATTTTGATAGAGAAAACAAAGAAAGTAAACAAAAAATCTTTTTATCAATAAGTAGACGAAAAGAATCATGCATATTGAAAACGCTTTTAACTGAACTTACCTTCCCTTATACGAACTGCACATGCTACTAAATAAATGTGAATTTCCGACAATCGCCCGTTGAAATGTCGTAAAATATATGGCATTTCCGACAAAAAAATCCATCAGAAACGTTTCCAACGAGCCAAATTCCGATAAATTTCATCAAAAATATTGAACAGAGCGAGCCTTCGGCAAGTGAAATTGGCGAACTCTCTTGCTATGTATAATCATGATTATACGTAAGAATGGAGCTTAAGTAAAAGTACTAACATAGATTCATGCACATGCAAGATCACATTGAGTTGCCAACTAGCAAATATTGGACATATAGTCCCCCTTATTCACGTGCATTGGTTTTAGGGTTTTTTTTGTTTGGATTCACCATTCATCAAGTACTCACTCTCATAAGTCATATCTATATAACACCACACTCATTGTACCAAATACTCAAATTCCCCTTTCTTTTCCTTTCCTTTCCTTTCCTCAAAGGAAAAAAAATGGAGTCCTTTAAGATAACTTCTCTTCTTTTCATTTCCATGCTTTTCCTTTCCTCTCTCACTCCCATTCTTGGTTGTGGCTATTGTGGTAAACCTTCTCACAAGCCCAAAAAGCCCAAAACTCCCTCTCCCATTGTCAAGCCCCCTATCAATTTGCCACCTGTTGGAGTTCCACCAATTGTAAAACCGCCCATTAAGTTGCCACCTATTGGAATTCCACCTGTCACAGTTCCACCTAAGTTGCCACCTATTGGAGTTCCACCAATCGTAAAACCACCCGTCAAGTTGCCACCTATTGGAATCCCACCCGTCACAATTCCACCTAAGTTGCCACCTATTGGTGTTCCACCCATCACAGTTCCACCCAAGTTGCCACTTCCACCAGTCACAGTTCCACCCAAGTTGCCCCCTATTGGAATTCCACCTATCACAATTCCACCTAAGTTGCCACTTCCACCCGTCACAGTTCCACCCAAGTTGCCACTTCCACCCGTCACAGTTCCACCCAAGTTGCCACCTATTGGAATTCCACCAATTGTAAAACCGCCAATCAAGTTACCACCAATTGGAATTCCACCTATCACTGTTCCCCCAGTTGTAGTGCCACCAATTACTACACCAGTTACACCATCACCTAAAGGGAAACCATGTCCACCACCACCAAGTACAAAGGCAACATGCCCAATTGACACATTGAAACTTGGGGCATGTGTGGATCTTCTTGGTGGGCTTGTTCATATTGGTCTTGGTGACCCTGCTGTTAATGAATGTTGCCCAATTCTTAATGGGCTTGTTGAACTTGAAGCTGCTGCTTGCCTTTGCACAACACTTAAAGTCAAGCTACTTAACCTTAAAATCTTTGTTCCTCTTGCTCTTCAGCTCCTTGTTACCTGTGGGAAGAATCCACCACCTGGCTACACTTGCTCCATCTAGATTTAAGTTAAGTATATGCATTATTTTTTTGCTAACCGAGTTTAACTTCTATGCATTAACGGTAGAGCAGAAAATTACACAATCAGGTCAATTATAAATGTTTTTTTTTCTTGATGTCTAGTATACGCTTTGAGGCCCGACTAATTTAATTTCTCCATGGAAAGTCATACTTTAGGGGTAAAGCGCTTTTTAGTTACCAAAGATGACTCCATTCTCAACGCTCGAGTCTGATACCTCTAGTTAAGATGGAGGGTACTTACTATCCTAACATTACCTTTAGTACAAGTATATTCATGTTACGAGCATTACTTGATAACCTGGTAAAAATGATATAACTAATTACTCCTACTTGCTATCACATACTTAAAATATGTTGATATAGGAAAATTTTAACAATGTCTGTGTATAACTTAAATCTTAACCTTTCCTTGAAATCTTCTGCCTTACATTGTAGTTTGTTTGCTCCCACAATTTTTTTTTAAAAAATAAGAACTAGCCACGAAATTTGTCGCTAAATAGTAGTTAATAGAAGTTTTTGATAATTCATCACAAAATAGTACTAGTGACATATTTTGTTGTCTAGCAAAAAAAGTTATCTATCGCTAATACTTGTCTTTTAGCCACGTCACACATCGATCTTAATTTTAGCATGAATTCATCGTAGAGCTCCAATTAATAGTAGTAAACCTTGGATTTTAAATCTTTTATGAATAAATATTGGTAATATCCTTTTTCTATTATTTTTTGTAAAGAAGGAAGTTAAACTCATTAGTTTAAATTCTGTCTGAATTGCAGGTTTCAAGCTAAGATTTGAAGAATTGTATGGATTGACATAAGAGGATGTCGAATTTCTGATTTATTTAATTTCTCTCCCCACCTCCCTCCAATTTTATTTTAGTTTGTGTATTGCTTCTATTGTTTACTTTTGGCATTATTAAATTGCGATTTATTAATGAAAATTATTTCAGTGTATTGTTTCATGAATCTCAGTTGTTGCAAACAAGTACTATGAAGAACCAATTCGTAATTATTTTTTATTTGTAACTGGTCCTTCTTTTCTCCTAAGTTAATTTTATTGAAATCATTTGTTGATCTGTATTTAAGAGCAACTATATATATGGAGATATTGTTTACAGAGTTGTTAAAAGCGTGAGGACTCAAAAATTAATCGGATTCTATCATATTAAGAAGACTTTTGACATGTAAACTAAATATATACAAAGTATCAAAGTCGTTTTAAATGATTAAATTGGTACGCACTCTCTTTTCATACGCACTATCTATCTTAACATTAATGAATGATATCTTCATACCGATAAGGAAGCAAATACATGAAATATTAACTATTTAAACTATGATTAGTGTTTTTCTTTAATCAATTAAATCTTAGCCTTTAATTCTAACATATGCCATGTGTCCCCAATCCAAACAAGAACTTAGGGAAAATGGAAAGAAGAGAAATTGAGTGGAGCTAGATCCCCCTTCATCCCGTTCTCCTACCAAGCGGACTACTCACCTACGCCTCTTTTGAGTCGCCTAATTGATCGGTGTCATAAGCAATATTCTAGTCTAAAAGTAGCCTGAAATCGGAGTACGTTCACTCAGAAAAATGTCATTTTATTAGATAGATTAAAAGAAAATGTGTGTATAAATGAGACTGATAGTGTTAAAACTGATAGAGAATCCGACTATTATGTATTTTTGGGTGATAACCTCATCTCGTGGTCTGCCAAACGGCAAATCACGCTTTTTCGTTCGAGTGCAGAAGTAGAATATACATGCATTGTCGAGATTTGTTGGCTCAGAAACCTCCTTCTAGAGCTTTATTGTCCCTTACGACGTAAGGCATCTATTGTCTACTGTGATAACATATCTGTTGTCTACTTGTCTAATAACCCGATTCAACATCAGCGGACCAAACATATTGAGATGAATATTTATTTTGTTCGTGAGAAGGTTGTCATGGGTCATGTTCGAGTGTTACATGTGTTCGAAAGATGTCGGTCAAAAATTGTGTGACCAAATCTGGATATGGCAATGGTTTTCTGGTAGAAGAGAGTGACGATGATGAACGTGTTCATGGTGTCACCGCTACCAAGACTGGTGGGAAGAAGCACTCTCGAGAGCCTGAGGATGTCAACTGGGACAAGAGGAGAAGATTGAAGATGTGGTTCTATCTTGCAGCAGAAGGCTTATATCTGTCCCAGACAAAAGATCCGAATAATGGTGAGAAGGAAATGGACACTCAGTCTGATGAAGTGACTGAAGTGAGCCAGAATCCGAAATAGGGATAAATATTTTTCTTACTTGTCAAGAATAAAGATTAAATGATAAGTATTTTTCTTACTTGTCAAGAATAAAGATTAAATGATGTCTGATTAAAATAAATTAAAGTAAGGAGGAATATAAAATTAATTTATATTCCTTACGCTTTAAAAATCAGAAGTTTAATCTCTTCTTCTTTCCCGTTTAAAGATTGGATTTTGTAAACGACTTAAAAAGATCGGTTCTTTTAAGTTTAATAATTAAAAGTGTGTAAAGTATGTTCGCACATACGAGGGAGTAAGATCCACTGACTGTGCGAAAACTGTTACCACTCTTGAGTAAGCGCCAAGAATTATCTGGGCACCAATCTTAACGGAAGGAGTCTAAAAGCTAAAGACGTTGAACCTGTCATACTATTTGGCAGAAGATCCTTCATAGGATGATATTGGACACTCAGTCATACAAAGCCTCCGGGCGACTGGAGTGGGCCAAAATTCCTTTGATATGATGATATTGGACACTCAGTCATATAAACCTCCGAGCGACTGGAGTGGGGCCAGAATTCATTTCATAGGAAAAGTAATGGACACCTATTAAGGTGGGCCAGAGTTTCCAGGTCTTAAATGATCTGAAGGCCTAAAGAAAGGCGAGAAAAGAAATTGGACACTCACCGCAAAGCAACTGGAGTGGGCCAGAGTATCCAGATCACATATGATCCGGTTACGCCCTAACCACGGGCAAGAGGTTGTTCATGTGAAGCAACGCCACCTCTAAAGTAGAAGGGGCTGGAGAGGTTGTCCTCAATAGGACTTCAAGGAATGAGATCACTCTAAAAGAGGTGATACATGTTCCTAACTTGGTTTTAGGGACGCTGTTGGTCAAGCTGGTTTGAGACTACTCCAACAGGTCCGTAATAACTAAGAATGGTACAGGATGTCTGTAGCCAATTGAATGATATATTTGTAATCCGTGCATCTATTCCATCATAGATTAAGTCACATTAAATAGCAAGTCATTCAAAAGCTAACGATGTTGAGATTGTTGCCTTCTGTCGACATAAACCCTCAAAATGAATGTGAGGTAGATGAAGAGGCAAAATCACCTTTCCAAATTCCGTCAAGGGAATAGCGAAAGAAGCACCGCTCCTCTAGAACTTAGTCACACCTACTTGGGTGATTTGAAGTTTATACAAAATAGAGGGGGGAGACAAGTACGTTGTGATCTTCATTAATGATGGTACAACGTATGGAATCCTTTGTTTGTTGAAAAGCAAAGGTGAAGTTGTTGAAGCGGATAAGCGCTACAAAGCAGAAGTTGAAAATCAACTAAGCCTACGGATTGAGAAATTCGTAGTGATAGAGGGGGAGAATGTGAAGCATCGTTCATTAAACGACTGTTCATCTCTCACCTCAGTCCAACGGTGTTAGCCAAGCGCAAAGTCGTATGCCCAAATTATGTGGGGTGGCTTGGTAAAAGTTGGAATACTGAAACAGGTCAAGTTGTACCTAAGACTGTAGATTGCATATCCACTGGATCTGCAAATAACAGTAGTGTTGATCACCTCTTGGCGTCAAAGAATACTGAATTCTTTGAAGATAGCTTTCCTTGAAAAAAAAAGGAAAAAGGAGTAATTGCTCAAGGTTAACAAGAACCTGCGAGGGCCTGACTGTCCGGAACTAGACGTTCCGTATCTACAGGACTCGAAAGTTGCCGGCTATCCGAAACTTAATATTTCAAATCTGCAGAACTCAGGGATTCTAGATGTAGAACCGAGAAGGAGCAAAAAGGGGACAAAGACTTGTTCCATACCTTCTAGCTTGTATGGTTGAGAACGAACCATGAACAATTAATAAAGAATTGTCATCTCCAAAAACACTGCTTTGGAAAGAAGCTAAAGAAAGAAATAGATTCTATCATATAGAACCATACTTGCGTAATGGTTGATCTTCCTCCGGGAAAAGAACCTTTGGGTTGTAAAATGAGCTCCCCTGTGAGTAGCTTCACATCCAGAGCCATTGTAGTCTTACATGGCATGGATGTTGAAACAGCCTTCCCAACCGGAGAGTTGGAAGAAGAGAATCAGAGTTGATTTGCTGAACTGTTGGGCCTTTTCCTGAACTTTCATTTTGGTCCTTGAAATGTTTACATTTTGGTCCTGAAAGTTTCAGATAAAACAGAAACAATGAATCTGACCACAGAAACATTGACTCTGAAAGTTAGAAAGCCAACAGTTGGAGAATCAACAGTCTGAAAGTAAAAGTCATATTGAAACAAAGTCTCGATATGAAAGATATGGGTATCACAGATGACATCTTAGGAATTAGATTTCTAAGGCATCTAACGGACTGGTCGATAGTAGACAGTCTCGTTGGAGCCACCAATGGATATGAATCATAGAAATGATTGGAATCATGGTGCACCCATAGACAAAGAGCGATATGCACAGGTCATGTGTAGTTCAATGTATTGTACACACTACAACCGACCTGGTATCGTCCTACAAACAGATCAGTTGAACTAAGGTTCACTGATGATCTTAATACATGATCAATAGAAGGCATTAAGTCGGATATGACGATATACGAATTATTCGCTTATCTACGGATTATAGTATTACGGATGTCCGGCGGTTACGGGAGAACACGGTGATGCAAGCGGACATCGGGATCGAAGAACACCAAAGCCACAAGCAAATGTGTATGGTGGGTCTTGGAAAATCCTCTAAGCAAACTTGCATCGGCCGATTCATGATGGAATCGGAGTTTATCGCTTTATACAAAGCATGAAAGAAGTTGAGTAACTTCACGGCTCCTTAGAGGACGTCCCTTATTGGGAGATACCCGTGTCTTCAGCAGTTATACACTGTGGCTAGCCGGTCGGCTTCAGGAAGGACACGGATGACGGCGTCTGGACATATCTTTTAGGATCTGTCGGAGACATAAGACCGTATGGCAGTTGATCATCACGGGTGTCACATCCTTGTTTATTAACTAAGGGACTACCCGGAGATCAAGTGTTCGCTGTCTAGGGGAATTGGCTTAAAACCCAAACAATACGAACCTTTGCGGTGGAAACCCAACCATGCGATTGGAGATCCCAAGAATTTGGTTCAATGGGAAAACTAAGCGGCAAAAGGTTCAGTTGAGCGCTTCGGTGGAAGCAAGAAGCACTTCGGATGATGATTTCTGTACGGAAACATGAATCCAAAGTTGTTCCCGCGATAGACATTAAAGTGTTGCCTGCATGGTGGGTAAAGGTTAAGCTTCCAAACCTTTTAAAAGATCCTCAAATGGTTGAGGTTAAGGTTGGGGAAACTTTTAATGATTCCTAACACTTGTGAAGTGGGGTATAACAGGATACCTTGTAGGAGATCACCTATTTAAGTGCGAGGATGGCCGCCTCAAATGAACGCACTTAAGAATCCAAGTGTGTCCATGGCCACAACGGACAGAAACGTAAGAAGGAAAATGAATAAGAAGAGTTATTGTGTTGGTATCATTGTCTTGTCTTACACTAAACACTGACGGTTCAAGACATCACGTTCACCGCGCAGTAAGTAAGTCCGATGGTATTCAACTAGGGAAGGTTCAAAGCGAAAGCTACCTCTTCTGATGCAATATCTTTTCGCTGAAAGATTGCTGAAATGTAGGCACCTTGTGTGTGCGCCATAATCTCTCTTTCATAGAGGGGATTGTTGGAAATTAGCCTTTGGCGGGGAGATGCGTCCACCCATCTTTGATGAATTAAACACTAGTGTTCCGTATGTTGGAGACCTTGTCTCTTCGCACATGCATGATCTACGAAGTGAGTAGATGGCCGTAGGGCCAAGAATCGTCTAATTTCGTTGAGAAATGAAAGAGATATTGGTCCACGAAGTAAGGTGTTTGAGACATGGAAATGTGGTGTGGGACAAATCTACCACATCGGTGGGAATAAGAAGAATTGCTCTCTATATAAGTCTCTAATGTGGTAAAGGGTTTGGATCCCCAAGGGGTATCCCATGTGTTTAAAGGAGGGAAGACCTAGATGTGCTTGGGTTCAAGGCTAAGCCCACACGCGCGCCGCCGCCGCCCGCCCGTCCCGTCCGGTTCCGGTTCCGGTTCCGGGTTCTCGGGTTCACGGGTTCACGGGTTCACGGGTTCACGGGTTCACGGGTTCACGGGTTCACGGGTTCACGGGTTCACGGGTTCACGGGTTCACGGGTTCACGGGTTCACGGGTTCACGGGTTCACGGGTTCACGGGTAGTGGGCTGTGGGCTGTGGGCTGTGGGCTGTGGGCCTTTCTGATATTATCTTTTTAGACCAGAGAACTCTGCCAGATGTACAGTTTGGACCAGAATTCTTTTATATGTACAGTTTGGTCCCTGAAGTTTCAATATGTACAGTTTGGTCCCTGAAGTTTCAATATGTACAGTTTGGTCCCCGAATTTCGGAGACTTTTTTTCTGTAAATATTGGACTGCGTTTTGGAGCATTAACCAGCCATTATTTGGCTGATTAATTCCTCCATTAACACCCCATTACTTGGGCAAAGTGAGACCTCTTTCAATGGCCTTAATAGCCATTACTTGGCTGTTTTAATGGCCTCCTTTAAGGGCCATTACAGCCTTGTTTTTGGCTGTTGGACAGCCCCTCCTCTTGCTATATATTGAGCTTCATTTGGCTGAAAAACAGAAGCAAGAAACAGGAAGAAATATACACGAAAATACGGTGCAAAATCGATCGAAAAACAACACGAAAAGCGCTCAAAAAAAGTGAGCAAATTGTGACGAAAATCAGTGAGCAAACCCACACATATACACAAGATATACACTACAGAGACACACTATATACACAGAGACAAAAGAGAAGAGTATTGAGAAACTCTTCCTTCCTATTCCATAGCTTCAGCAAGTCAAGTCATATTTGTTTTCTTCGCCAGGCTCAACCTATTGGCTTTGTAGTGTTGAGATTATAGTGTTGTTTTATCTTGGGAGACTATTGCCCGCTAACGTAAAAGCATATATACGGGGCAATCTTGTCTTAAGGATAGAGGGCTATCCTCGACTCAACACACAACGTTGTAACCATCCAGATTTAGTTGTTTCTTGATTTCAGGATATCAACATTCAAAACACAACAAACTTGCGGCAGTTCTCAACATTGGCTTTGCAAGGTGATCAAGATTCAAGACACAACACACATGCGGCAGTTTTGAAGATTGACCATTTATTTATCCTTTCGAACATTTGTAATAGTTATTACTTCCCGTACTGCTCTAAAAAGTACAATAGAATACCAACAACATGTTCCTTCTTCATATCAATACACAAATATATTTACTAAGGGACTTCCTCGGTAGTTGTTCCTTGACTTCAGATCTAGTTTGAGTGTCCGGCCTCCTCCCGCTCAGACTGAGGGGGTGTGATAGAGAATACGTATATATTCTCCATATATTCTGTAATTGTTATTTTAGTGTAATTATGTAAAGTAGATATTGTCATACAATTATGATTACAATTGTAAACACCTATATATATTGTATTAATGAGAAGACTCCAAAAAAATAGAATTACACTATTCTACAAAAACAAGTGAGATATTCAGAATGTCGACAGTAAGATCTGAGAATTGTAACTTTGGGTATAGACATCAAACAAAGAAAACATTGTCAAGATAAATACATAGGACCATTTAGTTTTGGACATACTCTTGACTGAACAGAACAATCTTGTCCATATAATGTTCCCAAAAGGACAGAATGACTAGATAAAACTAGGTTGACATCATATCAAATAATTTTGAAGAAAAAAGAAGTTGTAAAGAAAATCACTTTAAATTCGTTAATATGCCTCTACAAGAACTCGAGAATCGAGGGGTATGGAAAGTTAAATAGTAGAAAAGCAGTACACAAATGACAAACATTAGGGAGAGTAATCAAATTTGCAGGCTAAGTAACCAGGATATGAAATAACTCCATCTTAAATTAAAAGTCATTATAAAGAAATAACAAAATTAAGTCGCCTTTAAGATAATAAAAGATAATTATTCGCCATACGTGAATTTTTAACCTGAAATAGTAACCTTTTACCCCACCGGTAAGTACATCTCCATTCTTAACCTGAAGTCTTGGTTTAGAGCCTTGAAAATGAAACCGCATTTGCTTTCCCCAACAAAAGAGGGCGATTTCACTGTGTAAAAGTTTATTTACATTTTACACAATTAGTGGATATAAGATAAATCCATTCCTAAATACATATTTCACTAAAGCTATTTACTTTGGGTCTATCATTATATTCTCCAAAAAGAAAAAGGAAATTGAGGGGGATATTTTTCCCAGCAAGAGTGAAAAGAAGTTTGTCAAAATTGTTTGCATTATTCCCTTTCTGTGAAAGAGAAAGGAAATCAAAGGCATACAAAGAAAATGTCGGGGCTTATTGTATAAGTGGGGGAAAATTATTATTTGGGGAGGGGGCCTAGGGGCACATGAACTTTGTTTGTTAATTTGTAAATCATATGAAGAGAAAAAAAAAAAGCATTTCTTTTTGGCCTGTAATTTAAAAATATTACTCTTTTGAGTGAAATGGATCAGATGGTGCTTTGGTGTCTATTTTGTTATGTCATTATGCCTCAAATTTCTTTTTAATTGATATGGTCATGTTACGTGGAAAACTCCCAACTTGGTCACCGTAAAGCGTGGTGGATGATAAAGATTCATATACAAGGTTTCAAGTTTAAATAATGAAAATAAAGAACCAAAAAAAAAAAGTAGTCCGGTGCATTAAGTTTTCGTTATGTGCGGAATTCGAAAAAAGACTGGACCACAACGCAATATTATCTTGCATTTCTGCCCGAAACTGTTTTCACTGCTTGAACCCTTGTGGCCTTATACTATTCTATTTGCTCATATTCCTCTGATAGTGATACAGATGCTAAACAGCAAGTGCATTTCTTAAGATATACACAGATTCGTAAAAGTTACTATTCTTTAATTTCTATTTATTTATATAGTCCAAATCAAAAACAGTGCATGCACGTGTATGCATAAGCTAAATTTGCCTATGGTAGTGGGATCTGTTCTTCATGTTGTGGAATACTTTTTAAGTTTATAAGATAACCTATTTAATTTGTTGATAGAATAATACCTTCTGAGCATCCAAGTCCTTAGCACTCTTCTTCACCAAGTTTCAACAAACATTCATGTGCTTTAGATTTGGAACATTCACCATGTTATTAATACTGACATCGTACCATTTGAAAAAGTTCAAGAGGAAGATCAAGACCCTTAAATAAGGTAGAGAAATATAGAGAAACTACATAAACAAAAATTTGTTTTGTTAATAAAAATGTGATCTCACTAGTTGCATCATTATCCGAAGAATATTGATGAGATGATCAGCCTATAGGCCGACTCCAACTTGTTTGGGACTGAGACCTTCATTCGATGCTACTAAAAATGCAGTTAACGTAACAATTTATTAGAGAAAACATTAAACTGAAAAAGTAAGCAACATGAGATAAATTGGAGATAAGAAAACTAATCAAGCGAAGACTTGAAAAGAAGAAAAACTGAAAATAAAAGAATGAAGGAAAACATCAATGTCCTTCTTGAGGAGTTGTTTACAGTGTTATGCAAATTAGGGTAGCTTTTAAAAGATTACAAAAAGACAACTAATAATAAGTGGAAATAAATAAGAAAATCAACTCCAAAATACAAGGCATTCGTGCTCTGCATATAGCTCATATATAAGCAACACAAAGTATTGATACATATAATCATATCATGCACCAGAATAAAACTGCTTTCATGCAATCAGAAACCAATTCGCGGAAGACACAAAGGAGACAAATGTTATAACAGTCTAAAGGAAAACAGAAATCAGCTACAAAGGCAGGCTATTCTAGACAAGTATTTAACATCACTCGAAAAACTTAAATCGGGACTTCCATTTTTATTGGTGCATGTAAAGTATTTGCAGATGCATTCTGAAGCCAATCCTTTGCGCATATGAGTGCCTCCACGGTCTCAGGTCGCAAGGAACACCTGTAACAATCCATCTCTTTGCCAACCGTGCTAAATACCGAGTCAGCTGTTACAGTAGAAACTGGAACAGACAAGATATCACGAGCCATTTTAGATAGAGTCGGGTACTTCATTCTGTTAAGTTTCCACCAACCCACAACATCAAACTCGTGAACACGAGGCAACAATGACTCTTCCAAATATTGATCAAGCTCTGACCTTGACTGTTGACTTGTTGTCTCCATAATATAGGTATCAAAATCTGTAAGTCCAACCTCACCGGCCCCACCATTCTCCTGCTTCAAAGCCCCACCATTTACCTCTTCGGCATAAGTTGGAGTCAGAGGCAGAGGAAGTGCCACGTATTCAAGGAAGAGCTCGTGAATTCCCTCTTCAACGATCTTCACGTATGTGGCAGCTTCTTCACCGTATATTTTCGTGAAACTGAATTCGACGAGTTTCATTTTGAAGCGCGGATCCATTACTACGGCAATAGCTAATATTAGACAACAATTCTTCCAGTATTTATCAAACTCCTCTTGCATTGTTTTAGTAAGGCTGCTTATGGATGGATCTTCGTTTGCTGCAGCACGAGCCAGTTCCAACTGAATCTTCCACGCTTCATGGAAGAACGTGTTGGTTGTCGGAATTGTTGGTGCAGTTAGAAGATTGGCAGTGTCGAAGAGGATTTTCAAGTAAGTGCAAAGAACCTCAACTTGCTTCCAATCTTCCATTGACGGGGCGTCCTTGTAATCAGGATCAGATGTATCCAAGCATGAAAACACTTCCTTCAATTCCGATGCAGCCAACAACATCTCGTAAGTTGTGTTCCATTGAGTTTGTTCATCGAGCGCTAAAATTTTTGTGCTTGGAACCTGAAGCTGCTGTTTGAGCTCGATAAACTTTTCCTCATGAGATTCTGATGTTTTCACGTACTTCACGCTATCTCTTACTTTCTTAACAGTTCCATGCAAAAACTTAAATGCACCTTGGGCAATGCTGCTTAAAGTTCGAGCAAGACAACTTCCGAGCAACAACTGACCATTAAGCACAAGAGGGTTCTTCACCGAGAGTAAAGCTCTAAGATTATCAACAGCAAAATCACCTAATGGTTGATTAATAGTGACGGAAAATAACTTCCCCTCCATACTCCAGTCAGAAAGGCAAGCGGCAACAGCATGGCTGAAAGCCGTGTCGGAATCTGGATGTGGTTCCATGATGATATTGAGTATTTTCCTGTGAATTTTCCAATCACTGTCAATATACTGCCCGGTTATGAACACATAGCCGACGGTGTAGCAGGAGGACCACATATCTAGCGTTAAGCAGATTCGCCCGGGAACTCCCTCGATCACCTTCTGAATGGCTTGCTTTTCTCTAAGATAAGTTGCCACGCAATCTCCTTGCACGGTGTTGAAGCTCACCATATCGAACCGAGGTTGAAGATTATGGACAAAAGCAAGAAAGCCTGGATGCTCAACCATGTGAAGGGGATAGTCGTGCATGATGATCATCCTAGAGATATCCTGGCGGCACCGATCGGGATCAAAAGCAAGGTAAGGAGCAGAAGCAGTCCGATAACGCCGTTTTGGTGGATCAGTACTACCGCCATATCCACTCATCTTAGAAGGTGTGCTATACGGGCTCAATTGATTATTATTCTGTTGGTTGCGTAGGACTACTGGACAGGTTCCTTTGGCAATATGGCGTTTCAGGTGACTAGTGCCAGCTACTTTTGAACCTGTACTGTATGCAAATGATTGCTTGCACTGCTTACATTGTGCTCTTCTAGTTCCACCACCCATATTCTCAATGGTGAAGTGTTCCCAAACTATTGACTTCTTTTTCCTACGCTTGCTCGGTTGTGTTTCTGGATTGTTTGGAGGTGTTTCTATATAGTTGGGTTGTGGCTCCGCAAGGACCATCTCGTTTAGTGGGATCATCTCATCGTCCGGAACCATCTCGTGTCTAGGGACTATCTCGTTCCCAAGCACCATATGATGTTCATGTGTCATCTCATTTTCCGACACCATCTCATGATTATGTTCATGTGTCATCTCATGATGATGTTCATGTGTCATCTCATTTTCCGGCACCATCTCATGACTATGTTCATGTGTCATCTCATTTTCCGGCACCATCTCATGACTATGTTCATGTGTCATCTCATGTTCCGGCACCATCTCGTGATTATGTTGATGTATCATCTCATTTTCCGGAACCATCTCGTGATTATGTTCATGTATCATCTCATTTTCCGGAACCATCTCGTGATTATGTTCACGTATCATCGCATCTTCGGGCACCATCTCATGACTGTGTTCATGTATCATCTCATTTTTCGGCACTATCTCATGATTCTCAGTAGGAGTTGCTGGAGTAGCTGGAGTTTCTGTGGTCGCCATCAAGTTCCAGAAGCTCAAGGCTGTGGGAAGCAAAACATTTATCACTTATCTGTATAATATATTGATAAAGAAAAAGAGAAAGAAAAAGGAAATCATATGTATTGTAAACTGAAGAAAAAGAAGTGTGAATAAACAAAACACATGCCTGAAAGTAACAACGTATGTGTGCGCGTGTGTACATTTTTTGTGACAAGTCCCAGGAAACTAAGTAGGCATTTGGCCATAAATTCCAAATATTTTTCAATTTCTTTGGAATTTATGAAGTTGGAGTTGAAGATAGAGTTGTGTTTGGTTATACTTTTTGCAAAGAACAGAAGAGAGCACTTTATTTGAAATTTCTGAAGATGAGTTGGAAAACATGTTTGGAGCACTTTTCCAAATTTTGAATCCAACTTCAAGTTGGATTTTGAAATTCGATAACCAAACACTGATTTTGATATAAAGTGAAAAATAATTCTGAAAAATATAAATAATTCTCATGGCCAAATGGCTCCTAAGATTCTTTTGCATTAAAAGAACAATATGAATTCTTCTTCTTCCTCTATATTCTTTTTCTCCCTCCTCCCCTCTGTAAACTAGTGTCTGTTTTAATATCCTTAACTGCTTGACATATTATATCATTCACTCCTCAGTCTATGGTAGAGAAAACACTCCTTCGCTATCAGTCCAACCTCTTCCCCGTAAAGAAGGAAATGGACATGAATTGGTTGATATTTGAAAAAAAGCTTGACATTAAATTGATAAAATGGTATCTGGATATTGAAGTTGTATTTGGACATAAAAACATAGTTGAAGACTTGAAGTTTTGTGAGTCAAACTAGAAAAAGTCCTAAAACCTGTTTTTCAAGCTTAAATTTCCATATTTCAAGTTTGAAGTTGAAATGGCGGGCCAGTCTGATAAGCAAATAGAGCTTATTTGAAATAATCTCCAAACATTATTTCAAATATTTGAAACAAAATTTACAGACAAACAACTCCTTAGTATTCACTCTTTGGACCAATAGAACAGAAGGCCCAAATCGTTAGCCAACAAAATACACGAAATTAGTTCCTCAGAGCTGAACAATCCAGCCCTTTGCTGCATCTTGGGAGGCCCGGTGTTACCTCCACCAACACTGGCCTGGCCCGAATTCACAGCTGACCCAAAATTTTAATAATAATAGTCATCCTAAGGAAACAAGGAGTTAGTTCCTCAGAGCTGAACAATCCAGCCCTTGGTGTGTTCTTGGAAGGCCCGGTATTACCTCCACCGGCCCGGCCCGGCCCGAATTCACAGCTGACCCAAAGTTAAATAACAATAATAAGTCCTCCTAAAAGCAACAAGGAGGATAGCATATTCTACTACAAAGAAAGTCAGGGTTAAAATGGACATTTCACAACACATGGGCTAACAAGTGAAACATCTACTTACTAAAATCTAACTCAGAAAATGGATCAAACATGGGCTTCTAGATAAATCTAAACAAAGCCCACATCAAAATCATCTTTTTACTAACAATGGATCTATTACACTACCCAGAAAAAACAAATCACCAAAAATTTCAAGAATCATTTCACACACAGCCTTGATTTCATTAAACCTTAAACATCAAGCCCAGAACATCAAAAAAAAGAGAAAAATCCTATCTTCTTTTTAAAATATATCAGCAAAAATCTAACATAAAACCTTTAAAAGTTAATTTTGACCATAAAACACAGTATCTAGCACACATTTAAACAAAAATATAAACAAAAACGAACACAAATAGTATCATATTATAGATTCAATAGAACAATCTTCACAGTAACACAATACAACAACAATATACCCGGTGTAATCCCACAAAGTGGGATCTGAGGAGGGTAGGATGTATGCAGACCTTAACTCTACCTTTGTGGGATAAAGAGGTTGTTTCCGATAGAAACTCGGCTCAAAAGATAACAGAATAAAGCAATAATAAAAAATAAATCAAATCTGAATTGGACAAAATTAAAAACAAGGGAAAAATTAAAAGGTACCACTATACCTGTTAGAAAATTTTGAATTTTGAGGAAAACCCAAATAACAAAAAGCTTTAAAAATTATTTTGACCATAAAATACAGTATGTAGCACACATTTAAACAAAAATATAAACAATAGGTAACAGAAATCTAATCATTTTATAGATTCAAGAGAACAGTATTCACAGTAACATAATAAATCAATAACAAAATATAGAAAAAATTAAGGGAAAATTATAAAAAAAAAACTATACCTGTAGAAAATTTTGAATTTTGAGGAATACCCAAATATTAAAATTGGATTTTGAGCAAAACCCAGATGGGAATTTTGAAATTGATGTGTTTTTCAAGAACCGGTAGTGGATCAGATCTAGGGTTTGGGCCGTAGACGGAGGAGAGAGAAAGAGGAGAGAGAAGAGAAAAGAGAATTGGGCTTGAACCCGAAAAAAACCAAACTGGACTCTTTGTTATGATTTTTTTGGGGGATTGGTTATTTAGTGGGGTGATAAGGTTCTACTGACAAAAAAACATTAAATTGTAGTAATTGGATATGGACTTTTTTATAGAAGGTCCATTTATTGTATTTCAAAATATGTGTGAAAAATGAAGGTGTGTTAGTGTGTGTGTTTTGGGTTCTTTTTTTGGTCAAGTTGGCTTGATGTGTGGTGTGATGGACCATAGCCCACTTTATATGGTATTTTTGGTTGGTTTAATGTAGCTAGGTGGGTGGGTGTAGCGCAATTTTTGTGTGGACTTTGTTTATGATATTTTTAGGGTCTTTGGTGATTGGTTATTAATTGACGAAAAACATATAATTATAGTAATTGGATATAGATTTTTTTTTTGTTAACGTCCATTTATTGTTTTTCAATGTGTGAAAATTGAAGGTGTGTTAGTGTGTGGTTTTTTGGGTTAATTTTGTACACAATCTTTTTTGGTCAAGTTGGCTTGATGTGTGACATACATGGACCATAACCCACTTTTTATGGTATTTTTGGGGTCGTAGTGATAAGGTTCATTGGGAAAAAAAAGATACTAATACCAAAAACATTAAATTGTACTATTGGATATGGACTTTTATTTATTTAAGGTCCATTTATTGTGTTTTTCCCTTGTGTAAAAATTGAAGGTGTGTTAGTGTGTGTTTTTGGGTTAAATTTTTAACATACCCTTTTTGTTCTAGTTGGCTTGATGTGTGTGTTACATTGGTGTGACTTACATGGACCATAGCCCACTTTTTATGGTATTGGTGATTGGTGATAAGGTTCTATTGACAAAAAAATATTTAATTGTAGTAATTGGATATGGACTTTATTTTTTTGTTAAAGTCCATTTATTGTGTTTTCCTATGTGTGAAAATTGAAGGTGTGTTAGTGTGTGTTTTTTGGGTTATAACATACCCCTATTGGTCAAGTTGGCTTCATGTGTGACTTACCTGGACCAAAGCCCATTTTTTTATGATATTTTTGGCTGGTTAGTGTAGTTAGGTGGGTGGGGTGGGTGTAGCGCACAGCAATTTTTTGTTGTGATATTTTTGGGGTCTATTTGGGGATTGGTTATTTAGTGATAAGGTCAATCTTGATAATGTTGAAATTGATCTAAAGAAGCAATTACCTACCAAAGAAATTATGTTTGTCTAGAGTTAGAGTTGAGTCTAAAATATTAAATTTATGAATTCTGAATTTAAAAAAGATAATTTATTATTCTAAATAAATCATTTAGATGTACTAAACAAATTTCTAAAACACAAATACAAAGTTTTGGTTCATAGCTATTAAATTTTACATAACCAGTAGCTCCACACATGTCGAGGGCGAATTATGAGAAATTATGGCCATTGGGCACTTTGATACGCTTAGGGGAATCAACCTAGGTTATATTAACGATCAATACAGTTCAACATATTAAATCTTTGCTAAAACGGTCCACATATAACTAGGCGTGCACCAATACATATCTAGATTGAGTTTTATGAGCCCAACTCGACCTATTAATTTTTACTCGAGTCGTGCATAAAAATGTAAGAAAATTGAAATATATAATATTTATTTTGAATTTAGGGACTCCAAATTTTATTTTAAAAAATTATTATGCATAGTCATCAATAATTAAATTAATTCAACGCTTTATTACGAAGAAGTACGATAGACGACGAAGGAAAAACAAGTAACCAATCGTACACGATTCTACAAAAGCTATGTTCAAGTCATTGAGTCACGTGGATAATGATGTGGATAAAATTTTCTTGGTTGGCAAGTAAACTAGTAGTATTATTTAATTTACTTTTCTTCCTTTAGTTGGGCTATGTAGTATTTATTTTTTTGTTTTCCTTGATGTTCAGAGTTAATAAGGAGGGGACGAATTTTGTTTGGTTTGTCCATAATTCTAGGAGATAAGGAGATTGACGATAATGTCGCACATTGTATTATAAGAGCGGAGTGGATGATATAGAGGCTCGCATTCGAGTGTTGTGTGATAAGAGTGTGTCGCTAAGGCTGAAAGGTAAGTTTTACATAATGGTTGTTAGACACGCATAGTTGTATGGGGCAGAGTGTTGGCCCGTCAAGAATGCTCACGTTCCAAAGATGGAGGTAGTAGATATGAGGATGCTCAGATGAATGTATGGGCGTACCAGGAGAGATAGCAATAAAAACAAAGTTATAGAGAAAAGGTTGGAGTTGCCTCCATGACGGACAAGATGAGAACAACAAGGCTGAGATGGTTCGGCCATGTGAAGAAGAAATGCAAGGATGCGTCAATTAGAAAGTGTGAGGGGTTGGCGATAGCAGGAGTTAGGAGAGGTAGAGGTATGCCGCAAAAGAACTTGGGGGAGGTGATTCAACAGAATATGGCATAGCTTCAGCTGACTGAGGACATGACCTTAGATATGAAGATTTGGAGGTTGAAGATTAGGGTAGAAGGTTAGTTGGGAGTTGAGTAATGTTGCATTATGTGTAGGAGAGATTGGGGGCTAGCTTCATCGTATCCTTTCTTCGTAGTATTATCTAGGTATCACATAATTTCTTACTATTTAGTGTGTCTTATTATATGTTGTTTCATCTGTTTTGTATCTTTATATTTTGTTGTATTCCCTTATAATCATGCATTGAGTACGTTTCTTTTGAGTCGAAGCTCTATCGGAAACAACTTATCTACCCCATAAAGGTAGGGGTAAGGTCTACGAACATTCAATCATCTTCAGACCCCACTTTTTCTTCGTAGTATTATCTAGATATCGCATAGTTCCTTACTCTTCAGTGTGTTTTATTATCTGTTGCTTCATCTGTTTTGTATCTTTATATTTTGTTGTGTTATTTTCCTTACAATCCTGCAACATCTCTACCCCACAAAGGTAGGGATAAGTAAGGTCTACGAACATCTTACCCTTTTCAAACCCCATTTGTGAAAATATACTGAATATGTTATTGTTGTTGTTGAATTTTGTTTGGTCGTAGAAAATAACTCTTTTTATTCTCATTTTCACTTGTTTTATAAGAGAAGATCTTCCTCAGTAAATTCCCTAAAAAATCCCACCAATTATTATGAGAAAACATCCCACCAATCATTAAGTTGAAGTCGATCCACAACTTTATTATCAACTCTTGAATGGAGTTGATTGGTTAATTTCGACATATATTTAGCACTGATTGTGAAAGAATGAGCTACTTATTCCTACTTTGCACCAACTACTACAATTCATTAAATCTTTTTTCAGACGTTATTGTAATTAAGGTCCTCTTAAATACACTATTATATGTACTTGCAGCGATTATGTAATAGACCTAAGTTACGACGAACTCTGACATTCTATTGTGGATAGTTCAATGCTCCCTCCGTTCCATAATAAGTGTGACCTTAGCAAAAAAAATTATCCCAAAATAAGTGTCACTTTAGGAATTTAAGACATAAATTGACTACTTTTTCCTATTATACCCTTCGACAAAAACTGACAAGCTCTCTATTCAAAAAATATTTATTGGCAAGTTCTTTATTCAAAACATAAATAATTATACTCATGCATGCTCTTATTAAGAGGGAAAAGTGAATTTATATTATTAAATAGGGATAGTTTGGTAAATTTCACATTGCATTATTGGGTTTTTAATATGTGTATTTGGCTAAGATGACACTTATTATGGGACAAAGGAAGTAATTAGTAGAGAAAGGTAGATAATTGGAAATTGCGATCCCTACTTTTAGTCAAATTTAACAGATCATCATGGATGGAAGATTATCGGTTGAGCACTATATATATATTCGCTTGAAAATTACCGTTATTTAGGCTCACATCCGAGTATTGTGCCGTCTGTGCGATAAGAATATGTCGCCAAGATTTAAAGGTAAATTTTATGAAGTGGTGGTTAGACCAACCTTGTTGTACGGGGAAGAATGTTAGTCAATCAAGAAAGCACACGTTTAGAAAATGAGTATAGCATGGATGAGGATGCTCATATAGATGTGTGGGCATGCTAAGACGGGTATAATTCGAAACGAAGTTATATGGGGCAAGGTGGAAATGGCCCCGTGCGTACAAGATGAGGGAAGCATGACTAAGATAGTTTGGACAAGTGAAGAGGAGGTGTGCGGAGGCGCCTGTAAGAAGGTGCGAGAGGTTGGCTATAACAGGAGTTAAGAGAGGTAGGCCGAAAAAGAACTGAGGGGATATGATTAAACATGACATGACACAACTCTAACTTACTGGGGACATAACCCTAGATAGAAAGGTGTGAAAATCGAGGATTATGCTATAAGGTTAGTAGGTAGCTAAATAGTTTTTGTATTAGTAGTATTCGGTAGGAATCGCATAGTTTCTTTTCCTCTATGTGTTTTGCTTTTTATCTTACTATTTTGGTGTCATATTTTTTCTTGATACCATGCTTTATGCTATTTGTTGTCCCCACCCCCACCCCATCTTTTCTTCCGAGCCAAGATTTATCGGAAATAACCTATTTACCTCACGAAAGTAGGGTAAATGTACGTACATTTTATCCTCTCCATCGTTATATGTGTATACCTACACCCTTAGCGAAATTTCTAATTTTATGAGCAATTAGATGTATATAAAAGTACAATTAAAAATTAAAAGTCGGAAAAGAAGAGCATGATGAAAAAGAAATTATCGAACCAATTTTTCCGTCCTTTAAAAGAGTTAAAGAACAGAAGAAGAAAAATATTGGTAATAATGGTAGGCTTATTATTAGGTTAACTGGTTGTACAGTGTTATGCCCAAAGGTCCCTAGCTACAACCTAGTTGGTACTTGGTAGATCTGATGATGAATTGATTAAAGTCCAGCCCACCACTATATGTTTAACCAAAAAAAGATGTTCTTGATTTATTGGTTCGACTTAATTGATTTAACGGTTAAATTAACAGTTCTTTGAGTTTTCTTAGTGATTGATTGATAATTCAATAAAGTTTGTTAAATTTATTTTATCCCTCGCTATATACATCCACTTTAACGCTTTTGAATATGAGGATTAGATAATTTCAGTACAACTACATTTCTTTTCTTTTATTAATTTTAATTATGGAATTTAGTTCAGTACTTTAATGTATGTATCAAAACAATATTACTATGTGAATTTCATTCTAATGTGAACCCTACTAACTTTTTTCATTGATTTCTTATTCTAATAATATGCTTGCAATGGATCGCTTCTTCTTCTTGACATGTAGAATAGCATCACCCATTATCTCTTTATACTATTGCAATGTGTAGGTGTTTGAAAAATATAAGCTTCTAATTCATATCGGTTAAACTAATAAACAGTTAATCAGTATTTTAGTTGTTCATGTTGGAAATTTGTCTTTGGTGGGAGTTGCGTCCACCCATCTTTAATGACTTAAACACTAGGGTTCCGCATGTTGGAGACTTTGGTTCTTCACACGTGCATAATCTACTAAGTGAGTAGATGACCGTAAGGCCAAGGATCGTCAAATTTCGTTAAGAAATGAAAGAGATATTGGTCCACGAAGTGATGTGTTTGAAGCATGAAAATATGGTGTGGAACAAATCTCCCTCATCGGTGGGGAAAGGAAGATTTGTTCATTTTATAAGTCTAAAAAATGGATAAGGGGTTGGGACCCCAAGGGGTAATCCATGTGTTTGAAGGAGGGAGGACCTAGATGTGCTTGGGTTTGAGGCTAAGCTCACCCACCCGTCCGGGCTCAGGTCGTGGGCCTTGGGCTGTTGGGCTTCTTCTGATATTATCTTTTTGAACCCCAAATTGCTTAATATTTATATTTTGGTCCCTGGAGTTTTAGGAAAAGATAAAATTGGGAAGAGGGTCCAGCGACGGAAGGCAGAAAGTTTCTACCTTTTGGTTGATTTTGGAGCATTGAATCTCCATTACTTTGCACATAAATTCAGTCATTTACTTGGTTGAATATAACTCCTCACTAAGTGTCATTATATGGCTATTAAAAGTCATTAGTTGGCTAGTTGAGAAGTCACCCTCCTTATGCTATAAATTGAAGTCTTTGGCTCAATTGTTCTAGCAAGAGACAGAAAAATTAGAAATCTTCTTCTTCCTCTCCGGCATCATTTCGTTACTCTATGTTCTTCAAAAGTAACACTTGAGTTTCCTTTGCTCATTTGTTAAGTTGTTGTTTTATCTTGAGAGACTATTGTCTATAACGTAAAATGATATATATGGGGCAATCTTGTCTTAAAGACAGAGTGTCATCACTCGATCCAGCAAAATATCAAAGTTTGTTGTAATTGCAGTTTGTTGTAATAGTTGACAGTTACTTACTTTTCGTTTCCTGCAATTGTTGTAACCCACGGTTCAGTTACAGATTTAGCATGGTTACAAACCTAAAATTGATAATATTCAAAATTGGATTGAACCAACCAATCGATAAGCAACTCTAATGTCTTGTGAAGATTCTATATGCTAACTTCTAACATTTAGATCTAAAGTTAGATTTGACAGACTTTAAAACTTCAAACCTTGAATAGAATTTTTTCTAATTTCAAACCTCAAAGTTTGAATTGATCTTTGACAATTCTAACTTCAAACCTGAAGGACTGAGTTTTGAAACTACAGACTCGTAATTTTTTATTTTCATCCTGTAGGATTAAATTGGAAAAAACTAATCTGCACTGGGTGTATACATCCAACTTAATTAAGTTAACCATAGATAATAAACTCAATTAAGTTAACCATAGATAATAAACTAAGGTCTAGAGTCCTATTTTTAATAAAGAAAAAAATTGATTAAGTTAATAACGTAACAAACCACTTGGGTTGCCGTGTTGAGTTTGTGATGAAGATGTTACCTTAAGCTTTTTATTTGAAAAAATTCTAGACTAAAATAATATTATCCTTATATGTGCACTGTAGCTATGGATTCCTTGGTGGTTCATGGTTCTAAAACTTGGCATTTCCCCAATATGAACACGAAGAGCCATCGGGCTATCTGGAATAACAATAACATACCCAGTGAAATTTCACAACGTGGGTCTATGGATGGTAAAGTGTACGCAGACCTTACATCTACCTTGATAGCTAAGAATCATATATAAAGAACTTGATGCTTGTTGAAAGAAATAATCCCTTGATTATTCTCATTAATGAAAGAGTATATATACAATTTACAATCTCCATAAGATGAAAAATCCTATTCATATTCTACTCCCAAAACTCTATTCTAATTGTACAAGAATTCTACAATTATGGTAAGTATACAATACTAATTATATACAAAATATACAACTAAATATGTTACCATATATACGATATGCAGGGCTGTGTATACTGTGTATATCACGGTTTCCCAATTGTTATGGGATTCCGTGATATACATGGTATACACAAGGTATGTGTATACCGTGTATAACCGTGTATATTTTCACATCCCCGCAGTCATAGCGGGCGGTCTTTGTACGCTGAAACTGTCCCTAAAATCTTCAAAAAGGACCGAGGGAAGACCCTTTGTAAAGATGTCTGCAATTTGATACCTGGAAGGGACATGGCAGACATGTACTTATCCACGAGCTACCTTTTCGGGAACAAAGTGAATATCCATCTCGATGTGTTTAGTGCGCTGGAGTTGAACCGGATTCCCAGAAAGGTACACGGCACTAATATTATCACAATAAACCAAGGTAGCTTACTGAATAGGACAATAAAGCTCTAAAAGAAGATTACGTAGCCAACAGGATTCAGAGACCACATTGGCTACCCCTTGATACTCGGCCTCTACAATAGAGCGTGATAATGTAGACCGACGCTTCGCAGACCAGGAGACCAAGTTATTACCAAGAAACATACAATAGCCAGATGTGGAGCATCTGGTATCTGGACAGCCACCCCAATCAGCATTTGTATACGAGACAAGTGTAGACGTCGATGAAGGTTATAAATGTAAGCCATAGTCAAACGTTCCCTGGATGTATCAAATAATGTGTTTGAGTGCATTCATGTGCTCAACCCTGGGATCATGCATAAACAAACACACCTGATGTACGGCATATGTAATATCTGGTCTCGTGAATGTAAGATACTGAAGAGCCCCTGTAAGACTGCGATAGTGGGTCGGATCCTCGTAAGATGACCAGTCGCAGCACCCAGCTCGGGTTTAGTATCAACTGGAGTGGAAGTAGAATTGCACGAGGACATACCAGCTCGCTCAATGATCTCGGCGGCATACTTTCGTTGTTATAAGAATAACCCACCTGCATGACGAGTGACAACAATCTTCAAAAAGTAACCCAAGGGCCCCAAGTCTTTCATAGCAAACTCAGAACTGAGTATTGTCATGATAGACTTGCGTAACGCATCAGAAGAGGCAGTCATGATAATATCATCCACATATAATAGAATATAAGCCAGGAAGTACTATTACAATATATGAACAATGAATTATCAGACCTGCTGTGAGAAAACCCAATAGACGAAATATAGTCTGCAATTCTCTTATACCAAGCCCGTGGGGCCTGCTTAAGCTCATATAAGGACTTCTTCAATAAACAGACATAATGAAGATATTTGGGGTCTCGAAAAACCAAGGGTTGATGCATGTAAACAGTCTCTTTAAGATCACCATGTAAGAAAGCATTATTCACATCTAACTGATGAATGGGCCAAGCCTTCGAAAGAGCCAGACTGAGAACAGTGCAAATGGTAGTTGGTTTGACCACCGGACTAAACGTCTTACCACAATCCACGTCAACCTGCTGAGTCTTACCATCAACTACAAGACGAGCATCATGCTTCGCAAAAGAACCATCAGAATTATCCTTATGAGTAAAAATCTATATAGACCGAATAATATTAGCACGAGAAAGACGGGGTACTAACTCCCACGACTTATTTTCAATGAGAACATCATATTTATCGTCCATAGCCAATTTCCAATCCGGGTCCTTTAAAGTAGATACTGGGTTATGAGGTAGGGGGATTTAAGAACATTAGAATTTAGATTAAGATATCTTTTTGGTTTAAAAATACCTCGTTGACTACTAGTGACCGGTCTGTGACTCAGGGGAGAATGGGTGGATTTTGGGACAAAATCGGAGGGGTGACGGACTGGCCAGCAGGCAGTGGGCCTGCTGGCCCAACACTGGAAGCAGAAACTGAAACTGGACCGAGAACAAGAGCAGGGGCAGAACTGGGTTGGATATTCGGCACAGTTGTTGGACTCATGACTGGAGACGATACTGGAGGTCCAACGGGTTCGCTGGTAGATTTTGGGTGTGGGACAAGTCCGATAAATGGTGGATAATATACGGAGAGACATCGTCATCTAAAAAAATATACGAACTAGGCCCGGAACTACTTACTTTGGCAAAAGGAAATTGGGTTTCATAAAAAATAACATGGCGACTAATGATGATTTTATTAGTCGATAAATCAAAATACTTGTAACCACGATGATTAGATGGATGACCCAAAAACACACAAGGGGTAGAACGGGATTGAAGTTTGTTAATTGTAGTTGACGAAAATAGTGGATAACATAAGCACCCAAAGACCGTAAGATGTGAATACGAAGGATTTTTATTATATAAGATTTGAAGAGGGGAGGAATATGTCAAACCTTTAGTAGGAAGTATGTTAAGAAGATAAGTAGTCATTTGTAGAGCATGATGCCAAAAGGAAGGGGGTACGGAAGCATGGACCAATAAAGTGCGGACAATATTATTAATGGTATGAATTTTTCGTTCGGCTTTCCCATTTTGTGAGGAAGTATGAGGACAAGAGAAATAAAAAACTATGTCATTAGAGTCACAAAAATCCCGAAACAACCCATTATCATATTCTTTTTCATTATCACATTGAATATTTTTTATTTTCCGATCGAATTGGGTACGGATGAATGCTCTAAATTTTAAGAATGTGGAAAAAACTTTGGATTTTTCGCCAATGGAAAGGACCATTAAAAAATAGAACATAATAACAATGGCCCACAGAACTTAAAACGGAAAATGTCCATAAATCACTATGAATAATATTAAATGGCATTAAAATACGAGAAGTAGAGGCTACAAATGATAATCTAACATGTTTTCCTAATGGACATGATTGACAAATTGGAGTACTACGCGTACCCTTACAGGAAAAAAAATTATTTTTATGCAAGGAAGAAACAATGGATGACTAGGGTGACCCAAATGTACATGCCACAAAGAAGGAGCTAGAGTTGCAAAAGTAAATGGCAAGACTTGACTCGAGAGACTAGATGCGGGCGTGATAGGATAAATATCTCTCATACTATCACATCTCATGAGAGGTATCCCCGTCTTGAAATCCTTCACAGAAAACCCAAAAGAATCAAAATCAACATAAACCCAATTATCAATGGTGAATTTACGGACAGACACCAAATTTTTAATTAAGTTAGGGGCATGAAGGGTATTTTTTAAGACAAGATGTGGATGGGGGGGGGGGGGTCAAAGTTTTATGACCGTAACCACGAATTGGAATTGAGTTGCCATTACCAACAATTATGCCACGATTGTTGCTCAAATTGGAATAAAATGATAGAGTACCTTGGTCGGATGTCATGCAAGAAGTTGCGTTGGTGTCCGTGTACCAATTCGGGTCTGGAAGATTTAATCCAAGCGTATGCATTGCAGCCTCAATATCCGTCTGAGTCGGCGTGGGGCCCACTACCTAGAATGCCTGCGGAGGCCGAGGCCCAAGCATACTGGCCTGCTGCCCCGACCTAGACGAGAATCTGTCGCCTGAAAATGGACCCGAAAAGCTGGGCCTGGCCTGTTGTTTGAACTGGCCCAGTTATTCAGGTAAGGGCAAGGCGAAAAATACCCATTTGTTGGGCCAACTGGGCCCAGCTTCTCGGGTAAGGGCAAGGCGAAAAATATCCATTGTTGGGCCAAGGATTGATGGCCCAGTTCCACTGCCATGGGGCCCACTGCTGAGCCCAATTAGGTTGTTGTCCACTTCCCCGAGGCCCACCGCCGGTGCCACCTCTGTTTTGGCTTTCGACATTGTTGCCGCCGCAATTTTTACCATTATTTTTACAGTTTTGACCTTTCTTGCCACCACCGTTGTTGCGGTTTTGGCCTAAATTGTCAACAAAATTGTGAGAGTGATTGGATGAAGTCATCATCGCCACGGAACTGGCGTCGGTAGGCGCATTTTTTGCGAAGTCGGCTTCTTTTAACGTGAGCATCAAACAAGCTTGATAAAAAGGGGGAAGCGGATTACTTTGACGAAGAAAAGTCCCAACGTCATTATAGGCCTCAGATAGGCCTGCAACCATTTGTAGAACAAGACGATTATTGGTAACAGGCGCGCCAACGTTACGGAGTTGGTCCGCCAACTCCTTGAGCCGTTTACAATAGGCCGAAACATTCGGAAAATTGTCCAGGCTTACTTGTGAAAATTCTTGCTCAAGGGTGACAACTCGGGAATGTTAGTTGTCCTGGAATATATCACGCAATCTATTTCAGGTGGCCATAGTCGTAGTGTCTGGTTCAATAATCGTTTGTAAAAGGTCTCTAGATATAGTGGAATAAATCCACTGAAGGTCGGTAGAAATAGTGGAATAAATCCACTGAAGGACGGTAGAAATAGTGGAATAAATCCACTGAAGAACGGTAGCATCAAGAGTGATCCATAACTGAGGATCCTCCGTAGGAGGATGGATAGCTGGAGGAATTATGTGATGGATGACTTGATGTGAGATTGCGTGAATTTTAAACAACTCTGGCTACATCGCATATTAGACGTTTTCCATCTAAAAAATAATAGGGATGTTGTTCTTGATGTTAGAAACAGTAAGGGCAAGATGATACATGTTCTTTGATGTTGACATAACGAAAAACCAAAGGGATTGGGAAGAAAATTTTGGAAGAGATGAGGTAAAAGAAGCACGAAATCCGAGAAGGGATGTCGGATTCTGAGCAGTCTCGGCCGAGAAGGGACGTCGGAAACCGAGAAAAAGTGTAGGAGAGGAGCGGAAGTAATTTAGTCCTAGACTTCTGATACCATGAAAAAAATAATCCCTTGATTATTCTCATTAATGAAAGAGTATATATACAATTTATAATTTCCATAATATGGAAAATTCTATTTTACTCCCAAAACCCTATTCTAATTGTAAAAGAATTCTACAATTATGGTAAGTATACAATACTAATTATATACAAAATATACAACTAAATATGTTACCATATATACGATATACACGGCTGTGTATACCGTGTATATCACAGTTTCCCAATTGTTATGGAATTCCGTGATATACAAGGTATACACAAGGTATGTGTATACCGTGCATATTTTCACTTGTTTATGTATTTTGGGTGATACGACCATTGATTTTGACTAGGTATACGAACACTTAGACTACGCAAATGAAAAAAGTTAGAAACATAAAT
The DNA here is from genome assembly GCA_034509755.1 of Anisodus tanguticus. Classification (NCBI taxonomy): domain Eukaryota; kingdom Viridiplantae; phylum Streptophyta; class Magnoliopsida; order Solanales; family Solanaceae; genus Anisodus; species Anisodus tanguticus. Next base: position 42,954,779 of record CM067558.1, read on the forward strand.
ATCTATCAAGAACCCCCTCCTTTTGTATTACCTTCTTTTATTTGCAACTGCAATGGAACTTTATTTCGCAGAATTGTTAAGCTTTGTAAGAGCTAGCTACCTAAATTTTATTATTAATTGCAAATGTGAATATTGCACTTGGTTAACTATGGTTAAGTAGTAATATTTATAATTAAATAATATGACAAATGTCATTTATTTATTAGTTGGGTGTATACATCCGGTATGGGTAAAGTTTTTCTGTTTGAATTTGATTCTAAGAAGGTTAAATTAGAAATACAGGAATTTTCGGCTATTCCTTAAATAAGGGTTCTAACAACAGCTATTTGCACACTTCCACCATTGAAAAGATTTTCGATTTCTTTTATATTCTCTCTTACAACAACAACAACAACATACCAGTGAAATTCACAATATAAGGTCTGGAGAGGATAAAGTGTACACAGACCTTACATCTACCTTGGTATGATTATCCGCTTAACACTTTCAGATCTTTCGATATTCTCTCTTACAATGGTGATGGCCATAGTACATCTAATTATTATCAAGAAAACTAAAAATGTTCAATAAAAGTAGGAAATTTATTTATGTACTTAACAAATGTGGTAATTAATATATAAAGGGAAAAGACAAAGTCATGGGTAAAATCAAATAGACATACTGCCTTTTTAATCATGTCGGGTTATAAGGCAATGTGTGCTTTGGTTTTGTAGAAGAAAGATTTAGTGAGAACTTCCATAGAAACATAAGTCATATGAGGTGACAAAGGACTACACATGAATTCCCAAACATATGTTTCCTAGTAGCTACATGTACAATATTTAAATTAAATCGATCTCCGTACAAGGTAATTATACCTTCGATACACATACAATTAGGGCAGGTCAACTAATAGAGTCACTTTGAGGCTCGGCTCAACTCGCCTATATTACATTTTAACTTAGTCTAGTTATACTTCATTTCGGCTCGACTCAACTCAGCTTTGATCAAAGTTTAATTTGAATGGGTCAATTTGCTCTATCAAATTTGAGCTCGATTGAACAAACTCAGCTCGATCAACTCGTAAAATTATATATTAATTAATTTAAAATGCAATTTTTTTTTATTTACGCATTTTGCTCAACTTGCTTATACTCCAATTTGACTTTGCTCTGTTATGCTTCAGTTAAGTTCGGCTTGGCTCAACTCACTTTTCATCAAAATTTAACTTGGATGGGTCAATTTGCCCTGTCAAATTCAAGCTCAAGCTCAATTGAACGAACTTAGCTTGATCGGCTCCGTAAAATTATATAATTATTAATTTAAAATTTGCAAAAAGAATTCATTTAAAAAGACAAGAAACTTTTATCATATTTAATAGTGAAATAGATCCAAAAGAGAAGTTAGTGAAGAATATCCAGTTTTAGTTTAAGCAGATCAAACAAAATTAACAACGATGCATATATACATCTTTATTATGAAAAGATGACTAATTAATAGTACTACCGTGATTGCCAGCTAACTTTACCAAGAAGCCCACTAACTTCCATGGATCTTGTACTCTAATACATCCATAATATGCGTTAATCTGCCTATTTCATTCCTCCTTCCTCCGTATAAACACTCATACATTTCAAGTTAACCCGGTATAAATATTTGACTATAAACTCATTTATCAAGTATTACTAAAAAATAATATTTTTCTATTGCATGTCTCGTCGATGGAAAACTTTAAATAGTATTGTTTTCACACAAAAAAATTAAGAAATTTCCCGAAAATCTATTTTCACCATGTGTTTTTTCAGTGAGCTCGTTCAGTGGAAATGAGGTAGAAAAATCATGTTTTATAGCAAAATTTTCCGCTGAATGTCAATGGAAAAAACCTTTTGTTTCTAGTAGTAAGAGTGGAGCCAAAAAAATTTAACTTATGAGTTTTCAACCATAAATTCTTTTTTCTTACTAAATTTCAAATAAATTAGTTGTACATATCAAGCAATTTTTCTAACACAAACCGACTGAACAAGAAATTGAATTATGTCGAACCCGTAATGTGAATTCACGACCACAATTTATTATTGTATAATAACTTGAAATTGTTGAAGTTAATAGCAGAGATATAAAATTTCACCAAAGGGGTTCATCATCTATTCTATAGACGTAAAACTAAATTTTGGTCTTGTATATACTATATAATTTTCCTACAAAAAATATTACTCCCTCTATCAATTTATATGATGTAGTTTGACTGGGCACGAGTTTAAGAAATAAAGACTTTGAATCTTGTGGTCTAAAACAAGCCAAATATATTGGTGTGATTATAAAATTATCTGGTTAAGCGTAAAAAGTAAAATTTAAAGTTAAATTGTTGTAAAAAAGGAAATGTATCATTTTTTGGACTAACTAAAAAGGAAAGTGTGTCATATAAATTGGGACAGAGGGAGTATGAATAAACAACTTTCGTCCCTTTAGCATGGGGAGTATGTAGCATTCTAGTTGGGGGTTCAATTGAACCCCTAACTTTCGATGCGGAATATAAATTTATGTGTAATTTATTAAAATTGTAATAAATAGTAGACATGAACACATAAATTTAAAATATAACGGATTCAAGACTAAAAATCTTTAAAAATTAAACTCATAAAATTTAAACTCTGAATCCGTCTCTGCCTTTAGCTCCGCCACCTAATTTTAAAAATGCATGTCTTGAATGCACCTTGTATAGATGTTAGAGAAACACACAAATATATAATAAATCGTAAATAAAGGCACAAAAAGTAATAAATTAAAGGGGTTAAGTTTGGTGTATAGGAACTTGGTGGGTGGCTTCATCGCAGGAATAGAAGTGTCGGGGGTACAAAGCATACCCGACAGAACAGAGAGTCCGGAAAATTCGGGGGGCATGTCCATTTTCCCATAGTAGGTTGGTCACCCTCACATGCCTCCATGTGACAACCCCTATGTTCTTTCTCCCTTTCCCTTTCAACAAAAATAGCGTTCACATTTCCTCCTCCGGACATAGTTGGATGGCAAAGGAGGAGAACTTAAAATTCTGCAATGTGAGTTTGAATCCTGATAAAAGCAATTTGTTCTCTTCTGGGGTAGGACCTTGTATGTGATATCAGTTGCTCTGTTCTCAAACTCTGGTCATTCAGGCACATCCCGCGATTTAATGATGGTAGTGCTGAAGGACCGGGACTACTATCTCCAGAAATAGTCTGGCGTAAGTCGAGAAACTGGATATAAAAAAAAATAGCGTTCACCGATCACTTTTCGCTCATTATTTTCGAAAAATAATTATTCTTTCGTCTCAATTTATATGATGATATTAAATGGGCATGAAGTGAGATTATAAGGAAGCTTTTTATAATATGAAAAAGTGTTCTTAACGGCGGAAAACGCCTAATTAAATCCCCTGGAAGGGGGCACTAGAGCGGTGAGAGTCGTGTTGTGCCTGAATCATATTGCACTACGAAGCCCTATCTCGAGTGAGGTTGTTTCGGAATGCAATTCAAATTGGACGGTGAATTTCATCTAAAGCTAAATAAATAAACTTTTAAAATTTATGATCTGAAATAAATCATAAATATTTGTATGATTATAAATCATACATTAAAAATAAAATAAAAAATTTAAAGTTAAATTATTATTAAATATATAAAAATTATTTTTATTAAAAATAACTAAAAATAAAAGAATATCATATAAATTAGAGTAGAACAATAAGAATATATGTTTTGGTGTTCCAAAATTTACAGATAAGACTCCATGATATTTATTTTGTTATAAGTTTCACATATGAAATTTAAAATATAACTATGATTATTTTCAAATACAAATAGTGAAAAATAATTATTTGTGAATTTTACCCTCCTTTTCATTCTCCATCCACCAATTTCCCTTCGACTTTTGTTAAGATTTTCATAATCATCATTGCCTATTTCATAATTTTACTTGCATGCAGGGGCCGATCTAACAATTCACTTTCTTGCCTTTAAATTTTGGGGCAAGTCTTTTAAGTCTTATGTTTTAGTTAGTCTATTATAATTTAAGGTTATAAGTTTCACAAGTTTTATAATTACATAATTAATATAATATTATATTATATTTAAATCACAAATCTTAAAAATATTTCTTTCCTTTTAAAACTTTTTGCCGATATAAACTAGACCAAACAAATTGAAATAGAACAGAGTATATGGATATATGTACTACCAGAAGTCGCTAACTTCTTAAGAAGTATTAGAATTTGGCTTGTTGATAACGTTTTCAATGAGGTTTTTATCGTAAATTCCTTTTCGACGAATCAGATTCAAATGAATTCATTATAAATTAGCGATTTTCTAATAGTGATTCACATAGCAAAAAAAAAAAAATTAAAAATACTCCCTCTATTCACTTTTAGTTGTCCAGTTTGGACTTTGCACATACTTTATGAAATAATAATTGATATGAGTATTTACCACAATACCCATATTAGTTGATGCTTAGTCTTAAATCTTGAGAAATGATTTGACAATAAGTAATTAATGTAGGATATAATTGTTGGAATCAAAGCAGTACGAGAAGTAAAATAACTATTACAAGTGTTCGAAAGGATAAATAAACAGTCAATATTATAATTGCTGCAAGCTTGTTGAGGCTTGAATCTTGATAATCTGAAATCAAGAAACACTAAATCTGGATTGTTACAACTGTTGCTGAGTCGAGAGATGACTTTCTATCTTTAAAACAAGATTGCTCCGTATATATGCTTTTACGTTAGCGGACAATAGTCTCCCAAGATAAAACAACAACTAATCAACACTATAAAGCAAATAGGTTGATTCTGACGAAGAAAACAAATACGAAGCCACTTGCTGAAGAATGGAAAATTTAGAGGAAAGGAAGACTGTTATTTTATTTTGCTACTGTTTCTGTATCTTTCTTTTTGATCTTCACCCTCTACCTCAAATCTGTTTCAGGCAATATATAGTGTTTAGGTGGAGGAGAAGTGATTAAGAGGTCCTTTAAGAGGTGTATTCATGGCCAGAAGCCACGACCCACGACCCGAGACCGGACGGGACGGGCGGGTGGCGGCGCGCGTGTGGGGCTAGCCTCGAACCCAAGCACACCTAGGTCCTCCCTCCTTCAAACACATGGGTTACCCCTTGTAGTCCCAAACCCTTATCCATTTTTTAGGCTTATAAAGAGAACAATTATTCCTTTACCACCGATGTGGTAGATTTGTCCCACACCATATTTTCATGCCTCAAACACCTTACTCCGTGGACCAATATCTCTTTCATTTCTTAACGAAATTTGACGATCCTTGACCCTACGGTCATCTACTCACTTAGTAGATTATGCACGTGTGAAGAGGCAAAGCCTCCAATATGCGGAACCCTAGTGTTTACGTCATTAAATATGGGTGGACGTAACCTCCCCATCAAAGACAAATTTCCAACAATTAATGCTAAGGGTAAAACGTAAAATATGATTCTCTTAATATGTTAAATGTGATAAGTAAAAATTATTCTTTAGGGCGCTCCCTAACCTATATATTTATAGGTGTAAAAAGTTACGGGCATAAAAAAATATAATAACCCTATAGGGTGGAAATTACTAATGGACTGATCTATAGAAGGGACCCATAAGTGTGTGCCCACTCAGCCAAAACACAACCAATCGATCTGTAAGGTTGTATACTCACCTCTCAAATAGCAATCACTTTAATTAATTCATTTGTTTGTTACGCAAGTGACAATATATAACGAATATAATGTTATTTTCTAGTATTCGAAAATATATTATGGAAACAAAAACTAAATAAAAACAAAATTGAGGAGAAAGCATAAATTAATATGAACCCATTGAATTCATAATATTTTTTTAACGAATTTAATCCTCTCTTAGTATCCGAGGTTTAGAATTATTTTCTTTCAGGATAGAACGGATTACCGTCACTGATGTAGTGATACTTCAAACACTAGTGTTCAACGAACTCAAAGATCAATCAAATCACACTTTGAACTTACTGTTAAATGCAGAAAGAAGGATATTATTTAAGAATTTTCGTAAGGAAAAATTTGAGAGAACAACCAGGTATTTATAGCCAACAATTTGGGAAGCAGCAGGTGGGAAATGCATGTTCGTTAAAGGTGTGTGTGTTCAAAATTATCGTTACTCTTTAGGTATTTGAAAAAGTCCACAAATTATATATTACAATGAGCGAAAAATATCAGAAAATTGAAAAAAAAATAATGGAAGTGAAAAATAAATTTAGTCAGAAAAAATAGATCAATCAAATCATTTATCCAAATGCGAAACCGAGCGACAATGACGGCGATAAGGTAGACTCTCTTCTCAACTATTTAAAAATTAGAAGAAGTGTTTCTACGTATAAACACACTAATAAAAAAGACATACAAATATACTACGGTATTCTTTGTGAATATATTTATTTATGTAATTTAGCTTGTTATAGCAAATTTGTTACTATTAAATTTATCAGGTTATAGAGGAGTAATCTTTTAGTATAGATTTACATGCAACTACTTTATAAGTGATCTGATCGTGTAAGTATGTAAAAATAATTTTTTTATTTCCATAAGTATAATTTTGAGTAAGAATATAGTACTCCCGATGTCCCAATTTGTACTAGCGAAATGTGTAGAGCACACTTTTATTATTTTATTATATTCTCAATAGTCCCCTAACGGGCACGCCTGATTCTTTTTTTTTAATCATGTGCCAAGCACGTGAAAATTATTTTTGATAATGGGAGATGGTAGATTTGATCTCATGACCTCTGTCTGCTCTGATACCATGCTGAAATATGTGATCGTCTCTTCTAAAATTTTAAGTTGTTAGAAATAACACATTTTAATTATTTAATTATATCCTCAACAGTACTGTTTTCTATGAATCCCCAAATTGAACCCTTCATTAACTTTTGTGGTTTAAAACTTCCTTTATTCATCCGTCTGGAGTTGTTTATAGATATATTTGTATTCGAAATCAGTTATTGATGTCATTTGAATGTCTCTGGTCTTGACCTTATAAATTATTAAGGACTTCGATGTAGACCATTCACCAATCTTCATGCTTTTAATTTGTTGCAAAAGAATGTCACATTTTTATATTAAAAATAATTTAAATTGAAATTTCTTATTTTTTTCAATGATATGATTTATAGCCATATAAATGTTCAAGTTTATTTTAGATCACAAGTTTCAAATTAAAATATTTCTTTCTATTTAAACCTTTGACCTGATTAAATGGTATTCCCTCCGTCTGAAAATACTTGCCGTTTTATTTAACCAAGATAAAATTAAGTAGCTTTTTCCCATTTTACTCTTATATTAATTAGCAAAATTTAAGAGATTCTCATCATTAATGGAGTAAATATTTATTAAGTAGAGATAACATGATGAAATATATTAAGGGTAAAATAGTTAAAATATTACTCCCATAAATGCTTTCTTAATGAATGTATAAATGAAAAATGTTACAAATAATTTGAGACGAAATAACATATAAATTAAGACGGAAGGAGTAATAAATACTATGAATATTTTTTTCTTATATTAATTAATGGGATGAAATAAAGTCGGCTTTATAGCAGGTATAGAAAAAGGTAGGGTTGTTCAGTTTTGTTGTAGACCCAATCCAATATTCGTCTTGGGATCGGTGGTAAAAAGACTCCCCAATTCTCCCTATAAATACTGTCCCATTCTCCTCCTCTCTCAACACTTCACTTCTTCTAAGCAAAAAAAAAAAGGAAATAATTTTCTCTTTATTTATTTTCTCAAGAAACCCTATTTAGGGTTAGAGGGTGCTCTTTTTTCTTTTTGTGTGTGTATACAAAATGGCTCTTTTTGTACTTTTCCACAGCTTTCTTGAACTGCATCTCAAAAACTCAATTATTTTCATTTTTTGGAGATGAAGAGAATTAAATTGTTGCGGTTCAATAAAGCTGTGGGAAGATACACATAGGGTCAAGAATAGTGTTTCTTTTTGTTGAAAATTTTTAAGTTGTAGATTTGATTTTATAACTGCATGGTAAATTTGAATTCTGATGGGATCTATGCTTGTTTTCTCTTTGATTCTTATGATTGAAATGTAGATTCACAATTAGTCATGGTCCTACTTTGCCCAATAGGTAACGATTTTTGTCATTTACTACATGTTAAATCTCCTTGAGTAATTTCGTGTTTTTACTTCTTTATGTAGTAAATCGTATTAGTGAAAATTTTGGCTTTGTCATTGAAACTCACTGATGAGTTCTCTCACTAGATCTACTACATGTTGAATCTCCTTTTAGCTTTTTTTTGTATGTATATATATTTAAAGTTTCATTAATAAAATTTTGACTCTGCCACTATCGGATGAGTTCTCTTTCACTAGATCTATATCTTATGGGGAAGTCTAAAAGATATTTAAGTTTGTGACTACTGATGATAACTTTATTTACGGATTTTTATGTGTTAACTTTCTTACTTCATGTTTGGTTTTTAGTGTTCTCTTATCACACGCTGTCCTTTTTTAACCTCTTTTTTGTTTTCAATTCTAACCCAAAAAGTTGTTAGGATTTAAGATCTCATGCTATGAGTTTACGTGGCCATAAATACCAATTAATATAGTATTAGACTCCCCACCCAACTCCAGAAAGCAGTTGGTTTAGTTTCATACAACATTAAAATGGAAGGAGGGAGATGTAAATAATCAAAGAAAGTAGCAAATAACTCTCTATATATATCATGTGGTGCAATAGATGAGACTGCTCTTTCCTTAACCAGAAATTTGAGTCATGAATATGAAAAAATCCGTGGTAAAAGTGCTTCCCCCGAATGAGCGCATGAATTCAAATTAATCGGACTCCAATGCCTGTACCGGACACTAAATGGTAAACAAAAACCACTCTCTATAAAAGTATATGTATATAGAGAGTGCAATCACATTATGCAAGTGAAATATGATTATTGATTCGTGTATTGGGTCTATTTGATAATGGCCTGATGAGAGCGCCCACTAGATTTCCTTATATTTATCTTATGGGAATCCAGGATTATTTTTATGAGTTTTTGAGTCTAGCAAAATGACCTCAAGTACTAGTAAATTGATTTCTGAATTTGACATATAATTTATACATATTCAATGAATTTCTTATAGCATATATATATAAGATTTGAACCAAAATTATTGAATTCTAGTTACCGAACTCATATTTAATATCCTTTTCCATTGAAATTGTCATCTTGATGAAGGAATATAGAGAGAAGGCCTAGTAGTACGTCAATCCTTGTGGTTCAAATAGCTAGATCAACTTTCATACCAAGTCATATTATATACTCATTCTGTTATATGTTAGTTGTCCACATTACAAAAAATATTTGTTTCATATTACTTGTCAATTTACAAACCCAAGATAGAATTAATTAAATATTTTCTATCTTATCCTTAATATTTAAATATTCTTGGCAATAATCAATATTGATTAGATTGAATTTATTGGAGATAGATAATGGTAAGATAGTAAAAACACACGTTTTAGTTATAATTTATAATTTTTTAAAGGGGTGTAAAGAGGAAAGTGAACAAACTAATATGGAACGGAGGGAGTACTATATTTTGTATGCTACGATGTTCGATTTAGGAATTTATTATGTTAGCTCTGCAAATCGCACTGCTTATGCATTGTGTGATATATAATTCTAGCTCTTACATTTGGAGGATATGCTTTTCTTTTTTACCTAATTTGATCCGTTTCACCACAAAGGATTACAATGACATGTATATGATTTCTTCACTTTTAATGAAAGATCTCAAATTCTAGTTTTGAAATGAAAAAAATCCTTGTAGAAAGCACTTTCCGCTTACTGCACATCGGATGGAAAATAGAAAAAAAACTTTAGCCCTTTTGTGGATTATATCAAAATTTAAAAGTAATGCATGCAGTGTTTTAAAAGGCAGTTTCAAGACACACGTGCGGGGCACTGGAAAAACGTCTCGGGGCTCACGTGCGGGGCACTGGCAAAACGTCTCGGGGCTCACGTGCGGGGCTTAGTTCCTGTGAGTCTTACGCCTTAAGCATCCGACTGTATGCCCTAAACACGCCTAATGCCCAACGCTCGGGGCTCGCCTAACAGTTCTTACACATTATATGTTAAATTCCTTAATTAAAATCGTTGATCTTCGTTAACAAATAAATGATACTTAAGTGTTTTTCATCTATAGAAATAAAAAGATTGAGTGTAACTCAAATAACAAGTAGTAGTATTGCACATATATTATTTGAGAACATCGTGAGGGTGAACATCACTTAATATTTCTTTAAAAAATACTTAGCCAAATTGTACATTTTCACTTGTCATTGGTCTTTTGTCCTATGTATCAAAATTATCATATTTTATTATTTTGCTATTTGAAAGTAAATTTATTATTATTCATGAAAATGATTTACGTTTTAATTATAATATTGGTAAAGTTTATTGATTATTTGCTTATAGGAAGATAAAATGAATAGTATGATAGTAATATTGTTTTAAGAAATTGTGATTTTTTCATTATTTGAAAGTTAATATGTTATAGTTGATTTGCATTTCATAATAGCTTTTATTTCATTGTATTATTTATACTTGTAAAATTATGTTATATATAATTTCAAATTATAAGTGGCGTATAATGAATTGCTTAGATTAATATATATATATATATATATATATATATATATATATATATATATATATATATATATATATATATATATTCAAAGTTTTTTTTTTAATGTAATTTTTTTACCTATTTAAAAATATCTATTGTAATTATATTATTTTATAGAATACTAAAAATTAAATATCTATAGGGCTTACGCCTCATGCCTTGAAGCTTATGCCTCGCCGAGGCATATGTAAAATGACCAGTATTAGGCCTCGCCTTTTAGAACACTGAATGCAGGAGCACCATTGTACTGCATAGCTTGTGACCATTATGAAAGATTTCATTTTATTTGAATGAAGGATGGACCACAATCTTGTCATTTCCTTCTCATATGGAACCTTCCCAACCAACTATGTCTACACAAATTTTAAAGCACTTTATTTAAATTAGGTAAAGCATTTCACTATGTGCATGCATATATGTCATACCAGAGCTAATTGCCAGCCATTTTAACCACTACAACAGAAAAAATGCAGAAAGCTCAGGTTATAATATTGCAGAATTAATAAATTAGTACAATAGATAAAAAAAAATTAAGGATGTTTTCTCCACATTAATAGCAAGACAACCATGTAGCAAGAAGAACATATATATCAGGTCCCACAATTCCTTCCTGTCTTTGACTGGTATAAAGAATAAAGTTTTTTTGTTGTATATATTTACAAAAGGATTTATGCAATGGCGGATCTAGAGCATAACCTTTGGGTTCGCGAAAATTCGGTAGCATTTGAACTTATCATGTATATAATTTAAAAGTTCACTAAATGTCTATAAATATTCTATTGTGGATTAAATTATTATTATATATTAACTTGAGGCTATATAGAAAGTCGAAAACTTCAAATTTGAATCAGTCTCGGGTCATTTAAGTTACATACACGTACAATTAGTGGCGAAAAGATGATTTTCACTAGGGGGTCAACATCTACAACGTGACTTTTCGGAAAAAATGATTCAGATAAACATCCTCCCGTCCATGCCGACAACGTAAAGAATGTTTACTTCATCAGTTGAATTTAACCGATTACAACATATTACTTGATATTATTGATCTAACTTTATAATCTGATGGTGTAAAAAATTGAAAAGAAAGGAGCAATAATTAATTTCTTGTTTTATCAAGAGGGTGCTATGCTCCTTTCTTTTTTTTCTTTATATGCTATCTAAGGAAAAGTTATGCCTCTTCCTTGGCATCTAGAAAAGGAGAGGGGCGGTGTGTACAAAGCCTTGGAAGGAAGTCACCGCCCTATTGTTGACTGGCGATTACTAGCGATTCAGGCTTCATGCAGGCGAGTTGCAACTTGAAATTCGAATTGTGGACAAGTTTTTTGGAGTTAGCTCACCCTGACAATAAAATTGAATAAGAAAATAAGACAGAATATGCTCTTACTGCTCTAGAAAAGAACTTCCCTTGAATCAACTGCTAAATCTTGATCAATGAACCTACTACATCAGGTATTGTAGATATTTCCTCATTTCCATCCCCGGACATTTTTAATTTCTCATTTACCAAAAATATCATTATTGGTTCATTCTTCATCTAATTAGATAGATTAGATAAATGGTCAAATTCTTTTTTTTTTAACTAACACTGTTCGTTTAAAGTTAAACATATGGGATCAACATGCTATTTTATATTTGGAGTTTATCAAGAGCCAGAAATGTTTGAATTTTGTTTTGTCTGATAGACAAATGTTATTTTGCTATTGGCCAAAAGAGACAGGATTGGAAAGTTGAGATTAGACACCTTACAATGGATCAAATTGTAAGAAAGCAGTGAAAGATAAAGCAAAAACCATCAAACATAATCTTGTGTTGATTTGGCTGTCTTAGAGCTGTTTGAACCTCTTTTGTCAATGGAAAGATGCCACACCACTCTTTTGGTATAATCATTGGGTATACGAAATTCATTTGATTAAATTCATAGATTGCATGGGTTAACCACTTTTCTGACCGGTTTTGAAAAAAATAGTCTGTATTTGAAAAGTAGTAATTTGTGAAGCAGAAACACTATGACCGTGGAAAATTCGGGATAATGTTACTGTTTCAATTATTTTTTAATTTATTACTCATTCCGTTTTAAAAAGATTATCTTATTTTCCTTTTTAGTCCGTTTTAAAAAGAAATTCTCTTTCTTTTTTTGGTAATTCTTTCATTCCAACTTTCCTAATGACATGTTTAAGATCATAAGATTAAATGCTATTTTTATACATTCAACACCTTTAATTTAAGACCACAAGATTGAAAAGTCTTCTCTAATTTCTTAAATTTTGTGTCAAGTCAAAATAAGACAATCAATTTAAAATAGAGGAAGTACTATTTTTCAATTACAAGTCCGAAAGATAACTAATTTTTAATATTACTCAAAGCGCTCCCTATTATAAGGATGGATTTACAATGAATATCAACCCATAATGTGTAAATTTGGAGTTAAGTCTAACCCCTCCTCCTTTTTTTTCTTTTTATATTTTATAATGGTGTCCAGAATAACTTGCGTGCATATCGATTGTTTCACTGACTTTTTCCAATTGACAAATTAATTATTTTCTTTTTTCTACTTTCTGGAAACACATGCATTATTCATGTTATATACCTGCATGCATGCCTGAATTTTTTGCTGTTTTGAAGCAGGAAGCGTGGGTTTATGGGGAAACTAATTTGACCACGTTTATTTCTAGTTGGTTAACATTTTTGTGCATTGTTTGTTTCTTTGAATTCCAAAGCACTCTCATACATTTTTTTAAAATCAATTTCTACTTACTTTGATAAGATAAATGACAACTTCTCACCTACCAATGGCGGAGCCACATCGGCCCAAGTTTGGTGTACTTGATTTATTTTCTTCCAAAAAATTAAGCTGCATATTAATAGTAATTTTCTATTATGTATACGTATAAATTGTTTATGTTGGGTACTCTATAGTACTTTATAAAGCAGTACGGGAAGTAATAACTATTACAAATGTTCGAAAGGATGAATAAATGGTCAATCTTCAAAACTGCCGCAAGTGTATTGTGTCTTGAATCTTGATCACTTTGCAAAGCCAATGTTGAGAAAACTGCCGCAAGCTTGTTGTGTCTTGAATCTTGATATCCTGAAATCAAGAAACAACTAAATCTGGATGGTTACAACGTTGTGTGTTGAGTCGAGGATAGCTCTCTATCCTTAAGACAAGATTGCCCCGTATATATGCTTTTACGTTAGCGGGCAATAGTCTCCCAAGATAAAACAACACTTTAATCTCAACACTACAAAGCCAATAGGTTGAGCACTGTCGAAGAAAACAAATATGACTCGACTTTGAAGATATGGAATAGGAAGGAAGAGTTTCTCTCTACTCTTCTCTTTTGTCTCTGTTTATATAGTGTCTCGTAGTGTATATCTTGTGTATACGTGAGGGTTTAGTCTTTGTTTTTCGGTCGAAAATTGCACTTTGATTTTTATTTGAATTTCGATCCTTTGTTTTTTGTTTTTCCGAGGTTGGTTTTTTACGCTGTTTTCAACTATTTTTGGTGTCTGTTTTCAGCTTATTTCCGGCTTCTGTTTTGAGCCAAATGAAGCTCAATATATAGCATGCAAGAAGGGCTGTCCAACTGCCAAAAACAAGGTGTAATGGCCATTAAGGGAGGCCATTAAAACGGCCAAGTAATGGCTATTAAGGCCATTGAAAGAGGCACGCTTTGCCCAGTAAGTAATGGGTGTTAATGGAGGAATTAATCAGCCAAATAATGGTTGTTTAATGCTCCAGAAAACAGTCCAACGGTAGGCGAGAAAAATATCCGAAACTACGGGGACCAAAGCGTAAATATTGAAACTTCGGGGACCAAATGTACATATGAAAGAATTTCGGTCCAAAGCTGTACATATGAAACTTCAGGGATCAAACTGTACATTTGGCAGAGTTCTCTGGTCCAAAAATATAATATCAGAACGGCCCACGACCCGTGAACCCGAGAGCCCGGAACTCGGAACCGGACGGGCGGGCGGCGGCGCGCGTGGGGGCTTAGCCTTGAACCCAAGCACATCTAGGTCTTCCCTCCTTTAAACACATGGGATACCCCTTGGGGTCCCAAACCCTTTACCAATTTGAGACATATATAGAGAGCAATTCTTCCTATTCCCACCGATGTGGTAGATTTGTCCCACACCACATTTCCATGCCTTAAACACCTTACTTCGCGGACCAATATCTCTTTCATTTCTCAACGGAATTAGACGATTCTTGGCCCTACGGTCATCTACTCACTTCGTAGATCATGCATGTGTAAAGAGACAAGGTCTCCAACATACGGAACACTAGTGTTTAATTTATCAAAGATGGGTGGACGCATCTCCCCGACAAAGGCTAATTTCCAACAGTTTATGGAATTACATTTGGTATGTTATTATTGTATACGTACAGATTGTTGAATGTTACAAGCACAAAGGAAAATGAGCATAGTAACAAAGGGGGTTCCAAAAATATTTTAGGTGGTGCATTCGACTCTTAATTTTGACTTTTTACATTTTTTTGAATTTCCCCACCATTTCTTGTTAGTCAGTATGATATTGTTTGATGAAATATAGATAAAAAATGTAGTGTCTCATAGCTCGAAAATATTTCTTTTTCTGGTTGAGTGTTCTCTAACTTAATTAAAGGTTTCGGGTTAAAGTCATGAGAATAAAAAACTAAGGAACTTAGTGGATTCTAAGCATCACAAATCTAGATATTCAAGGTCAGTGAGCTTTGAATATCGAATGATTAAACTAAAAATTAAAGAAGAATTTCTTAAGACCTAAATTGCAAGTTCTAAGACCTTTGTAATCATCAATAAACAAGGAATTTCAATCAAACAGCTTACAGAACATCAAGTACTAAAAAACTAAAAACTAAAAAGAGATTCATAGTCCTTCCTTTTTTCTGACAGTCACATTCCTTCGATCTATTATATACATTCTTCACATAATAATAATAATAATAATAATAATAATAATAATAATAATAATAATAATAATAATAATAATAGTATTAGTATTAGTGTTAGTAGTAGTAGTAGTAGTAGTAATAATAGTAGTAATAATAATAGTAATAATAATAATAATAATGATAATAATAATAAAAAGAGTTCTCATGAATACTTTTTGGATGATCAATAGTACTCAGCATGTGCAGTGAGTAAGCTGCAGCTAATTTTGTGATTTTTATTGTGTAAATAACTACACATAATTTTGCCACAATTAATAATTTAAGAAGTACCAGCAGGATTATTATTTGCCAGCATTTTGCCACTCATGATATTTTCCCTTGATTGCAAGTTGGCCATTAATGATTTTCTTCTATTAATTAGCACCTAAACCTAATAATAACTCTGACATTGTTTGGAATAAATACTAAAGTTCTCAAAAATATTAGCAAATAGATAGCAATAAACATATCAACCACCAAATCTTTGGCATTTGTCCCAAAAGGAAAGAAAAAATGGCACTCAATACACAAAGCATCCCGCGTTAGCAGAGTGGAGAAAGTCGGCCACACCCCGACTATAAAGGAAAAGGAAGAAAGGGAAAACAAACATGTAAGGATTTTGGTATGCTATAATTGTAGTTAAACCTGTGATAATGGTTAATTTTTATTTTTTCTACCAATAGTTACTAACTTTTTATCATAAAGTTTTACCTGTAATGATTTTATCACACATTTAATTTTTTATATGATTTTAATAATATCAGTGCATAGAACCTAGACTCGTCAAAAAGTATATATATGTGATGAACTTAACTAGCTAGTGCTGATCAAAGAATAGCCTATTTTTGAGCCATGCTTGTTTTCTTTTAAGATGTCTGTGTGGATATAGTTATTGTTAATTGAAATGTCACTTCGCTTCTAAAGCCAAAAGAAAACGGATATGCTTCTAGCAGATATCATTATAAACAAGATCTAATTTTTCAACGGGAGCATGTAAAGAGCAAACTTTATATCATTTTGTTTATTTATCTCTCTCTCTATATATATATTTCTTATTTTGTTTCCTTTAGATGCTTTTCTAGCCGCGAATTCAAAATTTAAAATTTATTAGTTTTGAATTATTGGATAGTGATATTTGAAAGAAATAATCCCTCGATTTTTTCCATTAATGAATGAGTATATATACAATTTACAATTTTCATAATATGGAAAATTCTATTCCTATTCTACTCCTAAAACCTTATTCTACTTGTACGATAATTCTACAATTATGGTAAGTGTACAATGCTAATTAAATACAAACTAAAGTTACCAAAATATTCTCCAAAAACCGTGATATACACTGTTGTTTATGCCGTGTATATCACGGCTGAAACTGTCTTCAAATTTGTCTTGTATTACCGTGATATACATGGTATGGTAACTTTAGTTTGTATTTAATTAGAATTGTATTACCATGATATACACGGTATACACAAGGCAGTGTATATGTTGTGTATACCGTGTATATCACGGTATATTCTGTCAATATCGAATACAGGTAATTGAGTTCTAAATTTTGATTTTTCTATTATGTAGTGAGTTTTTCAACTCATATATTGAATTTGGATCAAAGCTAATGACTTCTACCGAACACATAACTTAATGTCTATAACCGTAGTCCTTGCTTTTGAGGCAGACAAACTAGAAACTTCTTTTATTAGAAAAACATCGAATGTAATTGACCCTTGATAGTTTATACAATATAGTATTTGAACATCTTAGAAGATCCAACAACCTATAAACCTTTTGAAAATTCATTAAATGGGGTTTTAATTTGACTTAACAAGAAGTGGAAAGTTTCATAAATTACCATGTAGAAAAATCATTTTATAAGCAGTACCCAAGCATGTACGTGCATGAACTTTTTCTTGAAGTAGTTAAGAATTTATGTAGCATCATGTTTTTCTCATAATAATTAATGGATCCCAAATTTAACCTGATGATCACATTCTATTTAATTTTCCTGCATATCAGAGCACTAATGTAAGGAATTAATTGAAGAAATAATGCTGGCAATTGACAAATAAGTACGGTGGACATTTGTGCATGCTTAATAACATTGAACAATTTAGTGCTCCGTATTTAACAAAAAAATAGGTTTTAGCTGAAAAATATTGTTGCTAATCTGTTCTAAATAGCCCGTAGCTAATAGGAGTTTTTTTTTTAATAATCTTGTTAAAAAGGATTTAGTGATGGATCTTTACGTAGTATTTAACAACAAAACCGTTACTAATTCTTATTTTTCTTTTAAAGAGCTTCGAACATAATTTATTAGTAATAATATCACACTTAAAGAAAATCAGGAATTAGCCAAAGATTCCTCGCTAAATATAAAAAATGTTGCTAATCTTATTTAGCTACAGATTAAGAATGAATTAACACAAAATCTTATTTAGCCATGACATATTTAGCAATGTATTAGCGACACCTAGCCAATTCCTTTCTTTTAACGATCAAATTAATAGCGCAAATAATAATTAGAAATGCTCTTGCAACCGTCAAATTAACAGCAGTGTGATATCTATGACCTCACGGAGTAAGGACTACTCTTTCAAGCACATACTAAAGTACTTCTCTGTTTCAATTTATATGACGATCACGGATCACTATGATAAATCTTGAGCAAACACTTAATTAATTGAGTGACTATGTAGTAAACCCCATAAAATTACTACTTACATTTACCTAGAGATTTTGGGTGGATGAGCTCATGAATGGTAATTAATTAATTGGTAGTCGAAAACTTAATTATATTCTGATAACGGTTACATGTACACATAAGATAGATATTAATAGCATTTTTTTGATATCTCTGATCACTGACATAATCTTAAAAATGAACTCAACCAGCAAAGCCGTGATTTTGAGGGATAATTCTTATAAGGTGTATCATCAAATGTTACGGTGGAGTGGTAAATATTTTGCTATTCTTAACTAGAAGTTTTGATTTCGAGTCATGAGTATAGAATCGCATTTGGTAGAGAATGCTTTATCCTAAAGTAAGTGTACATTCCACCCCACAAAGGTAGAGATAAGGTCTACGTACATCCTAGAACCCATTTTGTGAAATTACATTGAATAAGTTGTTGTTGTTGCTTTATCCCAAAGTAAAATTTTCTGACGCGAGCCCGAACTAGTCGAACTCCAAAACAGATACTGTGTATATCGAGTGAGAAATAAACAAAATTCTCTTAACAAAATTTAACCTTTTACACGGAAAGAACTGAGATCATAGAGTAGCTAAAAACAAAGGGGCAAACAATATGAAGTATCAATTATTGATGGTAATAGAAGGAAGCCAGGGATTCTTCTCTGCCACCTATTATCTCATTTTTCACCACTCTGAATGTTTTATTTTACTCAGAATTCAGAAATGGTTCGACCATAAAAGTCAAGCAAATCTGAAGAATGAAATAAGAATTTAAGTTTTGCACATTATTACTGTAAAAAAATATTTATATAATCAAGTTACTTAAAAAGTAATTACTGATAAATCTCTATAATAAGTAAATGAATATGGTCTCTGTCTTTTCATTCATTATTCTGTACAATATATTGTAATACAAAGCTACAAGTAAAGCAACAAATTAGGTAACTAATTTGACTAATTACAATTAGAATATTAACTAACTAAATATAAAAGATGTGCAAGAATATTCTATCAGATATTCTATCACACCCCCGCAGTTGAAGCGGGATGTTCACGTACGCTGAGACTGACTCGAAAATCATCAAAGAGTATGTGCGGAAGTCCTTTAGTAAATATGTCAGAAATTTGATACCGAGAAGGGACATAAAGGACACGAACTTGTCCACGAGCAACTTTCTCATGTACAAAGTGTATATCCATTTCAATGTGTTTAGTGCGCTGATGTTGAACGGGATTGCCGGAAAGATATATCACACTCACATTATCACAGTAAACCAACGTAGCCTTGCAGATTTGGCCGTGAAGTTCCAACAGAAGGTTACGTATCCAACAAGACTCGAAAACAACTTTTGCGATGCCTCTGTACTCGGCTTCAGCACTGGACTGAGACAGAGTGGGTTATTGCTTAGAGAACCAGGATAGCAAGTTATCTCCAAGGAAATCACAATAACCCGAAGTGGATCGTCTAGTATCGGGACAACCACTCCAATCAGCATCAGTGTAGGAGGTGAGATCGGAGACTAAGGAGTTGTACTGGTGCAAGCCGAAATGGAGAGTGCCTTGTACATATCGCAAAATTCGTTTAAGAGCATTCATATGTTCATCCTTCGAGTCATGTAGATGTAAGCATATTTGTTGCACGACATAGGATATATTTGGTTTAGTGAAAGTGAGATATTGTAATGCACCTGCTAAGCTGCGATAGTGAGTGGGTCTTCATATGGAGAACCCGAAGAGGCACTAAGTTTAGAATTAATATCAACCGGTGTTGAAACAGGTTTGCAAGAAATCATGTCGGCTAGTTCAAAAATCTCTTCGGCATACTTTATTTGATAAAGAAATAAGCCACATGCATGTCTCGTAACCGCAATGCTCAAAAATAGCTTAGGGGCCCCAAATCCTTCATAGCAAATTCAGAAGCAATGAGTGACATAATGGATTGACGAAGTGCATTAGAAGAGGTAGTTAGTATGATATCATCAACATATAATAGAATGTATGCCATATCATTACCCGTGCTATACATATAAAGTGAATGATCAAATTTGCTATGTGAGAAACCAATAGAGGATACAAAATCAGCAAACTATTAATACCATGCACGAGGAGCCTGTTTCAGTCCATAGAGTGATTTGTTCAAATGACACACATAATCTGGATGAATCGGATTCCTGAATCTCATAGGCTGA
Organism: Anisodus tanguticus; assembly: GCA_034509755.1. Taxonomy (NCBI): domain Eukaryota; kingdom Viridiplantae; phylum Streptophyta; class Magnoliopsida; order Solanales; family Solanaceae; genus Anisodus; species Anisodus tanguticus. The sequence goes on from CM067558.1 coordinate 42,975,282, forward strand.
TGCATATAAATAGTTTCATGAACGTCCCCATGCAAGAAGATATTTTTGACATCAAGTTGATGAATAAACCATGATTTGGACAAAACAATGCTGAGAACAGTTCGAATAGGTGCAGGTTTCACCACCGGGCTAAAAATTTCCTCACAATCCACACCAACCTGTTGAGACCTGCCATCACCTACAAGTCGGGCCTTATGCCTCGCAAAAGAACCATCAGATTTCTTTTTAGGTCAAAAAATCCACATAGAACAAATCACATTAGCATCAGGAGGACGGGGCACTAGATCCTACGTCTTATTTTTAATACGAGCATTATATTCGTCTAACATCACAACTTTCCAATTTGGATCGGACAAGGCATTTTCAAGTTGCGAGAAAGAGGTGAAGGGGCAACCGAAGTTGACAAATTGAATTGTCGTTTGGGTTTGAAAATGTTGTGCATAACACGAGTTTCCATGGTCCGTAGAGGTGCCGTTGGGGATGGATTGGTTTATTTTGGATGGGTTATAGATGGGTTGTCGGCGGGCTTAGGGGATCGAGAAGGCGGGATTGTGCCGCAGGCCGAGATAAGGCACATGCGGCGCCGGGATGATCCGTAGCCCGAGCTGAATGCGGGATAAGGATGGATGGGTTATCCCGTGTTTCCTGTGGCTGGGTACGATAGCCCACCCGACAACGGGACTGGGGAGTAGGGTCGGCTTCCGGTAGCGGTAGCAACTGATCTTGCAATTGGTGAATTAAAAGAGGACTGAGGCCATCATTTAAGAAGTCATAGGAAACCGGAGGCGGAGAATGCATCTTGACAAAGAGGAATTGGAACTCATCGAATATGACATGCCTAGAAATGATTATTTTGCGGCTTGACAAATCGTAGCAGTTATAACCTCGATGATTATACGGGTAACCAAGGAATACACAAGGTTGGAACGAGGTTGAAGTTTATTGATCTTGGTGGAATGGTGAAGGGGGTAGCATAGACACCAAAAAGTTCGTAAGTGCTTATAGGAAGGATCCCGAAGATAGAGAACTTAAGTCGGAGACCTATGTTTGAGAGACTTGTGTGGGAGAATGTTCAAGAGATATGTTGTCATTGATAGAGCGTGATGCCAAAAAGAGGGGGGATTGATGCGTGGGAAAGGAGGGTACGGACTAAGTTATTTATGGTTCTTATTTTTCGTTCGGCTTTGCCATTTTGTGAAGAGGTATGGGGGCATGAAAATAAAAAAAATAAGACCATTTTCGGCGCAAAAGAGTTTAAATTGTTTATTGTCGAATTCCCTCCCATTGACACATTGAAAACATTTGATATTCTTTTCAAATTGTGTCTTGATTAAGGCATTAAAGGATAAAAAAATAAAATAGGCTTGGGACTTATAACTCAACCCCAAAAGCTAGCTCATGAGGGGAGGATTGTCCAAGTCCATATAAGGAGTCCAAAATCTCATTCCATTTCCGATGTGAGACTCTTAACACTCCCCCGCACGCTCAGACCCTGTTAACTGAAGCGTGGATGACATAATTTGGGGACTCAACATCGGTGAACATAGAATTGGAATGAGCTTGGCTTTAATGCCATGTAAAGAAATGGATCATGGGCCTAACTCAACCCCAAAAGCTACCTCATGAGGGAAGGATTGTCCAAGTCCATATAAGAAGTTTAAATTCTCATTCCATTTCCGATGTGTGACTCTTAACAATAAGTATTACTAATTAATAGTATGGTAAAAATAATAATCGGCCTGTTATCAGTTATCACCAAGTTAAACTACACTAATAGTATAATCAGACCCCATCACATAGGTGAAAATCGGGATGGACATATAGCTTAAATATGTTTTTATATCGTCGGTGAATAAAAAGAGGTTACCTTGCTCTAATTCAGAATATCTTTTTCTCCTAATTGGGAATTCAGAAATTTATAATTAATATGGTAAATGAAGAAAAAAACTCTTAACCCAAAAAGGGAAGATTTTTTTTTTAAAAAAAATCCAGATCAAATGGATCTATTTTCTTGAAAAAAATATATATCAAAAGTACGATCTAAAAAAGAAATTCAAAAAGAAGTTAGAAAACTATAATTCTCAAAAGTTTGATATAGCAAACAAAATGTGTAACACCTATTGAGAGAATTCACATGGATTATTCCAAATTCTTAGAATTGAGCATCATCACATAGCGGGAGCTTAGTGCACCGGGCTACCCTTTTTTGTGTCATTTATCAGCATCTAAAAGAAAAAATAGTAAAAGTCTATGGGATTTCAAGAATTTACCATGGGCTATATAGCAAACGAGGAACCAAATTCTTATTGTTGTCTCATTTATCAGTATCTAAAAAAAAGTAAATTCTAAAGGAATTTCAAGAAATTTACCATGGGTCATATTGCAAAATGATGAACCAAACATCCTCCATGAAATGGCAATGCACTCAAAAAGTCCTAAATTCACCATGTTTTCCCACAACTTTCTTGAACTTTCAGAGCTTAATCTCATCCACTGCCAGAAAATTGTTAATTTTCGACGGAATCGGTTGGAATTTGGCTCGTCTGACGGATTTTTGTAAGAAATGCTTTACCGACGAGTCAAATTCTGACAGAACATCAATAAAAAAAAAAACGATTCTCTGATAGTAAATCGTAGCTCCTCAATAATTGTCAAAGATGAAAATTCAGCAGAAAGAAGTTCAAGAAAGCTGTGGAAAAGCATGACAAGACTTCATGTAAAACTATTAAATCACTTGAGATCTTCAAGAGGAATAAGAAGAAATTGGGTTGTTGGGAAGGAAGCTAATGGATGAAACAATAAAGAGAGGAATGAAGAGAGAGTTTGTGAAGTGAAAGTTAGAAGCAATGCCCATACAACTAAGCAAATTCTCAATAAGGACCACACTAGCTCATATGGTATTATCTATTGAACCAACTTTATAGAGTTAGAGGGGAAGGAAGGCGTAGTGGTCAATTATGGATAAACTAATTCGGGCATTTACATCAAATTAGTATATGTATGACATGTGTTTGTATCACAAACAAAAAAAAAAGAATTGACTATGAAATTTATCGCTAAATAGCCCGTAAGTAACAATTTTTTTGATAATATATCGTTAGTTATTATTAAATAGAATTAGTGACAATTTTTTGTTGTTTCTAGATAGAAATTATACGTGACTAATTCTTATCTTTTTATAGTTGTATAAAGATATCTTTAACTTACTCATGATTAACGAATATATATTCTCACTTAATTTAATAATCTAACCATGGTAAAGTTGATAAGACAATTGGTGTAAACACCTGATGTGAATTTTTTTATAGTCAATAAAGCAGAATAAAATCACATGGGAGCAATCCCATCGAAGATGAGAACATTTTATTTCTTTTATTTCTGTCTTTTACTTTTCTTTTTTATTTTATTTTAAAAAATGAATGACCGTCTTTATATTTAGTAAGTCTTTCATTCAAACATTATCATTTTTCTCTTAGTTACACTCTCTTGTAGAAAGGACATGATATGTTTATGACCGCAAGATTCAAAGAGTACTTTGGTATGTTATACATATCCGTAGTTTTATGATCACAAAATTCAAATAATTTTTTTACATTTCGTGATCAATAAAACTAATTAGAACACATAAATGGAAATTGAGGGAGTATGTGGTTTCTTTTCACCCATTCAAAGTTTTGTTGGTATTTCTATGTACTTTATAAAGCAGTACGGGATGTAAATAACTATTACAAATGTTCGAAAGGATAAATAAATGGTCAAACTTCAAAACTACCGCAAGTGCGTTGTGTCTTGAATCTTGATCAAGGGCAAAGCCAACTTTGAGAACTGCCGCAAGTATGTTGTGTCTTGAATCTTGATATCCTGAAATCAAGAAACAACTAAATCTGGAAGGTTACAACGTTGTGTGTTGAGTCGAGGATAGCCCTCTATCCTTAAGACAAGATTGCCCCGTATATATGCTTTTACGTTAGCGGGCAATAGTCTCCCAAGATAAAACAACACTTTAATCTCAACACTACAAAGCCAATAGGTTGAGCTGTCGAAGAAAACAAATATGACTCGACTTCTTTGAAGATATGGAATAGGAAGGAAGAGTTTCTCTTTACTCTTCTCTTTTGTCTCTGTGTATATAGTGTGTCTCTCGTAGTGTATATCTTGTGTATATACGTGGGTTTGCTCACCGATTTTCGTCGATTTTCGATCAAGAAAGTGCGTTTTTCACTGTTTTTGTCGATTTTCAGGCCTGTTTTCTTCGCTCGTTTCGCTAGTTTCTCCCTTCTTTTTTTCAGCCAAGTGAAGCTCAATATATAGCAAGAGGAGGGGCTGTCCAACAGTCACAAACAAGGCTGTAATGGCCCTTAAAAGAGGCCATTAAAAACCAAGTAATGGCTATTAAGGCCATTGAAAGAGGCTACTCACCGCCCAAGTAATGGGCTGTTAATGGAGGAATTAATCAGCCAAATAATGGCTGGTTAATGCTCCAAAATGCAGTCCAATATTTACGAGAAAAAGTCTCCGTAAATTCGGGGACCAAAGCGTAAATATTGAAACTTCGAGGACCAATCGTACATATAAAAGAATTTCGGTCCAAACTGTACATATGAAACTTCAGGGATCAAACTGTACATCTGGCAGAGTTCTCTGGTCCAAAAAGATAATATCAGAAAGGCCCACAGCCCACGACCCACGACCCACGACCCACGACCCACGACCCACGACCCGTGACCCGAGCCCGAGACCGGACCGGACGGGACGGGCGGGCGGCGGCGGCGCGCGTGTGGGCTTAGCCTTGAACCCAAACACATCTAGGTCTTCCCTCCTTTAAACACATGGGATACCCCGCCGGGGATCCAAACCCTTTACCACATTAGAGACTTATATAGAGAGCAATTCTTCCTATTCCCACCGATGTGGTAGATTTGTCCCACACCACATTTTCATGTCTCAAACACCTTACTTCGTGAACCAATATCTCTTTCATTTCTCAACGAAATTAGACGATTCTTGGCCCTACGGTCATCTACTCACTTCGTAGATCATGCGTGTGTAAAGAGACCAGGTCTCCAACATACGGAACACTAGTGTTTAATTCATCAAAGATGGGTGGACGCATCTCCCCGCCAAAGGCTAATTTCCAACAATCCCCTCTATGAAAAGAGATTGTGGCGCACACACAAGGTGCCTACATTTCAAGCAATCTTTCGGCGAAAAGATATTGCATCGGGAGAGGTAGCTTACGCTTTGAACCTTCCCTAGTTGAATACCATCGGACTTACTTCTTCGCGCGGTGAACGTGATGTCTTGAACCGTCGGTGTTTAGTGTAAGCCAAGACAACGATATCAACACAATAACTCTTCTTATTCATTTTCCTTCTTACGTTTCGTCCGTTGTGGCCATGGACACACTTGGATTCTTAAGTGCGTTCATTTGAGTCGGCCATCCTCGCACTTAAATAGGTGATCTCCTACAAGGTATCCTGCTATACCCCACTTCACAAGTGTTAGGAATCATTAAAAGTTCCACAACCCTAACCTCAACCGTTTGAGGATCTTTTAAAAGGTTTGGAAGCTTAACCTTTACCCACCATGTACGAGGCGACACTTTAATGTCTATCGCGGGAACAGACTTTGGATTCATGTTTCCGTACGTGAAATCATCATCCGAAGTGCTTCTTGCTTCCACCGAAGCGCTCAACCGAACCTTTTGCCGCTTAGTTTTCCCATTGAACCACATTCTTGGGATCTCCAATCAGTATGGTTGGGTTTCCACCGCAAAGGTTCGTATTGTTTGGGTTTTAAGCCAATTCCCCTAGACAGGCAGAACACTTGATCTCCGGGTAGTCCCTTAGTTAGTAAATAAGGTAGTGACACCCGTGATGATCAACTGCCATACGGTCTTATGTCTCTTGACATATACGTCCAGACGCCGTCATCCGTGTCCTTCCTGAAGCCGATCGGCTAGCCACAGTGTATAACTGCTGAAGGCACGGGTTTCTCCCAATAAGGGACGTCCTCTAAAGAGTCGTGAAGTCACTCAACTTCTTTCATGCTTTGTATAAAGCGATAAACCCCGATTCCATCATGAATCGGCCGATGCAAGTTTGCTTAGAGGATTTTCCAAGAACCACCATACACATTTACTTGTGGCTTTGGTGTTCTTCATATCGATGTCCGGTTGCATCACCGTGTTCTCCAGAACCGTTGGACATCCGAATACTATAATCCGTAGATAAGCGAATAATTCGGATATCGTCATATATCGACTTAACGCCTTCTATTGATCATGTATTAAGATCATCGGTGAACCTTAGTTCAAGCGATCTGTTTGTAGGACGATACCAGGTCGGTTGTAGTGTGTACAATACATTGAACTACACATGACCGTGCATATCGCTCCTTGTCTATGGGTGCACCATGATTCCAATCGTTCTATGATTCCTATCCATTGGTGGCTTCAACGAGACTGTCTACTATCGACCGATCCGTTAGATGTCTTAGAAATCCAATTCCTAAGATGTCATCTCTGTGATACCCATATCTTTCATATCGAGACTTTGTTTCAATATGACTTTTACTTTCGGATGTTGATTCTCCAACCATTTGTTGGCTTTCTAATTTCGAGTCAATGTTTCGTGGTCGATTCATTGTTTTGTTTTATACGAAACTTTCGGGACCAAATTGTAAACATTTCAAGGACCAAAATGAAAGTTCAGGAAGAAGCCCAACAGTTCAGCAAATCAACTCTGATTCTCTTCTTCCAACTCTCCGGTTGGGAAGGCTGTTTCAACATCCATGCCACGTAAGACTACAATGGCCCTGGATGTGAAGCTACTCACGGGGAGCACATTTTACAACCCAAAGGTTCTTTTCCGGAGGAAGATCAACCATTACACAAGTATGGTTCTATATGATGGAATATATTTTCCTCTTTAGCTTCTTTCCAAAGCAGCGCTTTTGGAGATAACACTTATTTGTTAATTGTCCATGGTTCGTTCTCAACCATACAAGCTGGAAGGTATGGAACGAGTCTTCGTCCCCTCTTTGCTCCTTCTCGGTTCAACATCTAGAATCCCTGAGTTCTGCAGATCCGGAATATTAAGTTCCGGATAGCCAAGCAACTTTCGAGTCCGTAGATACGGAACGTCCGATTCCGGACAGTCGGGCCCTCGCGGGTTCTTGTTAACCTTGAGCAATTACTCCCTTTTTCCTTTTTCAAGGAAAGCGATCTTCAAAGAATTCAGTATTCTTTGACGCCAAGAGGCGATCAACACTACTGTTATTTGCAGATCCAGTGGATATGTAATCTACAGTCTTAGGTACAACTTGACCTGTTTCATTATTCCAACTTTTACCAAGCAACCCCACATAAATTGGGCGTACGACTTTGCGCTTGGCTAACACCATTGGACTAAGGTGAGAAATGAACAGTCGTTTAATGAACGATGCTTCACCTTCTCCCCTCTATCACTACGAATTTCTCAATCCGTAGGCTTAGTTGATTTTCAACTTCGCTTTGTAGCGCTTATCCGCTTCAACAACTTCATCTTTGCTTTTCAACAAACAAAGGATTCCATACGTTGTACCATCATCAATGAAGATCACAACGTACTTGTCTTCCCCCCTATTTTGTATAAACTTCAAATCACCCAATTAGGTGTGACTAAGTTCTAGAGGAGCGGTGCTTCTTTCGCTATTCCCTTGACGGAATTTGGAAAGGTGATTTTGCCTCTTCATCTACCTCACATTTATTTTGAGGGTTTATGTCGACGAAGGCAACAATCTCAACATCGTTAGCTTTTGAATGACTTGCTATTTAACGTGTCTTAATCTATGATGGCATAGATGCACGGATTACAAATATATCATTCATTTGGCTACGGACGTCTTGTACCATTCTTAGTTATTATAGACCTATTGGACTAGTCTCAAACTAGCTTGACCAACGGCGTCCCTTAAACCAAGTTAGGGAACATGTATCACCTCTTTTTAGAGTGATCCATTCCTTGAAGTCCTATTGAGGACAACCTCTCCACCCCTTTGAATTTTAGAGGTGGCATTGCTTCACATGAACAACCTCTTGCCGTGGTTGGGCGTAACCGGATCATATGAGATGCGGATGCTCGGCCCACTCCGGTTGCTTTGGCGGACCGAGTGTCCAATTTCTTTTCTGCCTTTCTTTAGGCCTTCGGATCATTTAAGACACGGAAACTCGGCCCACCACACTAGGTGTCCTTTACTTTTCCTATGAAATGAATTCTGGCCCCACTCCAGTCGCCCGGAGGCTTTATATGACTGAGTGTCCAATATCATCATATCAAAAGATTTTTTTTTTTTTTTTTTTTTTTTTTTTTTTTTTGGCCCCTCCCGGTCGCCGGAGGCTTTGTATGACTGAGTGTCCAATATCATCCTATGAAGGATCTTCTCGCCAAATAGTATGACGGGTTCTACATCTTTAACTTTTAGACTCCTTCCGTTAAGATTGGTGCCCGAGATAATTCTTGGCGCTTACTTAAGAGTGGTAACGATTTTCGCACGATTAGTGGATCTTTCTCCATCGTATGTGCGAACCTACTTTACACACTTTTAATCACTACACTTAAAAGAACGGATCTTTTTAAGTCGTTTACAAAATCCAATCTTTAAACGGAAAAGAAGATGAGATTAAACTTCTGATTTGTTAAAGCGTAAGGAATATAAATTATTTTCATATTCCTCCTTACTTTAATCCATTTTTAATCAGACATAATTTAATCTTTATTCTTGACAAGTAAGAAAGACTACTTATCCCAATTTCGGATTCTGGCTCACTTCAGTCACTTCATCAGACTGAGTGTCCATTTCCTTCTCACCATTATTCGGATCTTTTGTCCGGGATAGATACGGGCCTTCGCACGCAATATAGAAGTACATCTTCGATCTTCTCCTCTTGTCCCGATTGACATCCTCGAGCTCTCGAGAGCGCTTGTTCCCACCGAGTCTTGGTAGCGGTGACACCATGAACACGTTCATCATCATCACTCTCTTCTACCAGAAAACCATTGCCATATCCAGATTTGGTCACACAACTTTTGAACGACATCTTTCGAACACTAATAGTATTACAATACAATCTTGTCTTAAGTTGTTGGTATTTCTATGTACTTTATAAAGCAGTACGGGATGTAAATAACTATTACAAATGTTCGAAAGGATAAATAAATGGTCAAACTTCAAAACTACCGCAAGTGCGTTGTGTCTTGAATCTTGATCAAGGGCAAAGCCAACTTTGAGAACTGCCGCAAGTATGTTGTGTCTTGAATCTTGATATCCTGAAATCAAGAAACAACTAAATCTGGAAGGTTACAACGTTGTGTGTTGAGTCGAGGATAGCCCTCTATCCTTAAGACAAGATTGCCCCGTATATATGCTTTTACGCTAGCGGGCAATAGTCTCCCAAGATAAAACAACACTTTAATCTCAACACTACAAAGCCAATAGGTTGAGCCTGTCGAAGAAAACAAATATGACTCGACTTGCTGAAGATATGGAATAGGAAGAAAGAGTTTCTCTTTACTCTTCTCTTTTGTCTCTGTGTATATAGTGTGTCTCTCGTAGTGTATATCTTGTGTATATACGTGGGTTTGCTCACCGATTTTCGTCGATTTTCGATCAAGAAAGTGCGTTTTTCACTGTTTTTGTCGATTTTCGAGCTGTTTTTCTGCTCGTTTCGCTAGTTTCTCCCTTCTTTTTTTCAGCCAAGTGAAGCTCAATATATAGCAAGAGGAGGGGCTGTCCAACAATCACAAACAAGGCTGTAATGGCCCTTAAAAGAGGCCATTAAAACGACCAAGTAATGGCTATTAAGGCCATTGAAAGAGGCTACTCACCGCCCAAGTAATGGGTGTTAATGGAGGAATTAATCAGCCAAATAATGGCTGGTTAATGCTCCAAAATGCAGTCCAATATTTACAAAAAAAGTCTCCGTAAATTCTGGGACCAAACTCGTAAATATTGAAACTTCGGGGACAAAGCGTACATATAAAAGAATTCGGTCCAAACCGTACATATGAAACTTCTTCAGGGATCAAAGCGTACATCGGCGAGTTCTCTCGGTCCAAAAAGATAATATCAGAAAGGCCCACAGCCCACAGCCCGTGACCCGAGCCCGAGACCGGACGGGACGGGCGGGCGGCGGCGGCGCGCGTATGGGCTTAGCCTTGAACCCAAACACATCTAGGTCTTCCCTCCTTTAAACACATGGGATACCCCTTGGGGATCCAAACCCTTTACCACATTAGAGACTTATATAGAGAGCAATTCTTCCTATTCCCACCGATGTGGTAGATTTGTCCCACACCACATTTTCATGTCTCAAACACCTTACTTCGTGAACCAATATCTCTTTCATTTCTCAACGAAATTAGACGATTCTTGGCCCTACGGTCATCTACTCACTTCGTAGATCATGCATGTGTAAAGAGACCAGGTCTCCAACATACGGAACACTAGTGTTTAATTCATCAAAGATGGGTGGACGCATCTCCCCGCCAAAGGCTAATTTCCAACAAGTTTTAGGAGGCAAAGTTATCCCAATAGTTGCGAAGGTGATGGATAATCAATATCCAATAAAATTATTAACTATATGCAAACTGACTCGAAAATCACAGTTATTAAAAAATATAGGAGTCGGAAGGAGAGGAGGGGGAAGTAGGTTTCATTTTGCTCACATAATGCCTACTTGGCTTTAATATGTGAGTGCGCAGTGGGGCAACGGAACCAACGTTAGATGGGGTCGTAAGTCTTGAATAGAAACAAAAATCTTTATATCAATATTGTTTTTTTTTCAATAAAAAAAGATATACTATATATTTTTGAAAAACTTTATTTAAATGGTTAAACCAAAATAATCATAAGAAAACGAAAGAAAATAAGAGCATCCCATCCCCATCACACGTTATCATGTGGGCATGATATTCTTTAGATTTTGTTGTAACAAAAGGTATGGGTTTTTTTTATGGTCCCCCTAATTTTATTTTCTTGTGAATCATATACTTAGTAATAAATATTATCTTGATGTTATAATCATGTTGAAGATGTCACTTTTTTGTTAAGGCATTTTGGTCATCAAGGCTTTTGTTTCTTTGATCAGCATCAAATACTTGAGAGCTGAGAAATATTGTGACCCTCCATCATCCATGCATGCACAAGAGTAACTTAAGATTCAACAAGAGGAAAATAGCTAACTTGGAATACGTTGCTGCAAAAAGTAGGAAGGTGCCTCTAACAAATTGTTCTTTTCTTTTTCTGGGCTAAATAACCGTTAATGAAATATTTAAAACAAGAATTTTAAGTTTTATGGAGTCAACTCGTTTTCCTCAAAATGAAATCTACTTATAAATTAGTGTATACATGTGCACTTATAGCTACAGAAGGTGCAATTAGAACACTAAGGTCATGGGGCAAAGGCAACTGCCATACACGATGGGTAAGGTGCATGTATGCCGGAGCTACATACAATCTAAAGCAGGATTCACTAAATTCCAACCTCCATACTGCTTATAGTTTTGTCAGAGGGCAATACAATACTCTATAGATTCCTGCCTTGGTGACTATTTTTATCCTTGTAGTTCTTTAACAACAACGTTAAATACAAATCGAACAGTCTCACAACGTTCTTAACCTTACTTATGTACCACTTGAATTGACAAAAATAATCAAATCCTTGTGCCGAGATGAGGCCGGGGCCCGGGGGTATGCACTAGCACCCTTGATAGGCACTTCACATCACTCCTGAAAAAATCGGGATCGATCGGTTTCCACTCATCCGACTGTTATTGTTATAATTCATGCCAATTGTACAAAACACTTTTACAATTATTTTTAAAAAAAAATGACATTTTCTTGAAGAATTATTATAGTTTATTTCTGCACTTGCTCTTGACTAGCAAGTTTGTTTTATATAGTACAATTTTTCAACCGAGCGTTGAGAATTGACTTATTTCTTGCTTTCTCTGTGTTTTTTTCCATAGCCGCACGCTGGGACTATAGAACAATATAATATGTCACGTTAAATGTAAATCAAACGAGTAGGAATGTGTACTAGCTCAATAAAAATGTAGGTCAATATTACTTACATAAATTCAATACTGCTTCATCGAATTCTTTTTTATTAAGTGTATATATACCTTATATTTTTAAAAGAGTTATACGTATACAACATGGCTTGAGAATTAAAGCGAATAAAACAATATCAGTTTGATATAAAAAGTAAAGAATTAGAACCCTACAATCTCATATTTAAATATGTATACTAGCTCAATAATAATGTAGGTTGATATTACTTACATAAAATCAGATAAAATTTATAAATAATCATTTATTTATTCTAAATTTTGAAAAATAATCATTATCATGGAGTTCCGTCTATATACTCTATGATAATTGTTATTTTTTTTTAAAAGGCCGAAAAAGGATGAAAATTGACCAATGGGCGCCACCATGTGAACTAATCTTGCATATACTATTTGAACATGAGTGATTTTAGAGGCGTTTTCGGGGCGAGCTCGGGGGAGGGAGGGGGCATACCAAAAATGCTCAGGAGTGCAAATGAAAGGCGTAGATCCATATGGCGTACGTCCTGGAATTTGGGGAGTAAGTTTCGTGCGCAAAAGCGTAAGCCCCGGACATAAAAGCGTACGCCCCGGACGTTAAATTTAATTTTTCTTGTTTTAAAAGTATTTTTGCTATAGATTATAATTTTTATTACCGGTGTAATGATATTATACTTTATGTAATCATGTATTCATGTTGTAGTGTTTTTTTTCTAAAATATATAAATAACAATGCCATAGATATTTTTTAAATGATTATGTCTGAAATCGGTAGGATAGAGATTTCATAGCACTACGTTCTTGAAACAACTTTTCCAATTTTTTTCATTGCTAGTACACTTTTTTACCTTCTCGTTCTATGAAATATATAAAAATCAGTGCAAATATTAGTTGAGGGCGGAACGAACTAATAGAAGTGGAGATTAATAATGAAGCGGATGGAGATTTTATTTTAAAGATTATCCAGGTTATTATCATTTTTTGTGTTAAAATAATAATCATAATAATTTCTTCATATTAATAGGGATTTCTTTGCAGAATTTAATGGAAATTTTACTTTTGCTTAATTTTTTAGTAATAAAATTATAAAATTGAAGATACATGACAAATTCGCTCCGTAGATCCATGGGACTTACGCTCCGTATCTCGGGGTTTACGCCTCGTCCCCTGCTGCATAAAACGCCTCGCGCTTCTGCCTATTAAAACACGGGTGGGAACTGGGTTCCAATTTCCCAACTATGGTCTATGAGATTTTATTTGTTTGATTATATTTGGTATGTTGTAGCTATTGTTGTTGACTTGTTGGTGGTGGTGGTCTATGAGATTTTGTTTTTAATATCTTTTTTGATAAATTAAAAGGGGGGGGGGGGGGAGGGGAGGGAAATGAAAGATTTAAAAGTAGCACCTTGTAGAATAAGAATATTACTATTAGTCACTACTAGCCAGGTAACATATCAGTTCGATTTTACAGCTTGTTCTTTTGTTTGTGTTGCAAATTGAATCTTAATTAATATAGTATTTATTTTATTTATTAATTGTTGCAATAAATTGTTTTGGTAAATAATTCGTTTAAGATTTTCTGTCTTAATTTCGAGATGGGCATCTATGACACATAGTGATGATTCTTTTTGGTAGAATATCAATTTACATGTTTTGCAATTAGCACATTGGAGTTTAGGTTTTTAAGTTCATACGTAGGTTCAAAAGAGTCGCTACTAAAAAAAAATTATTTTTCTACTAATTTTTCACTGAAAAATATTTAGTGGCTATTTTATACCGAGTGTCGGTGGAAAAAACCTAAATACTGAGTAGTATTTTCACACGAAAATTTACAAAGTTTCCCAGCGTTTCAATGGAAACCTGTTTCTACCATGATTTTTCCAGTGAGCTGGTTCGGTGGAAGTGAGGTGGAAAAATCATGTTTTATAGCACAAATTTCTCACTGATGACGATGGAAAAAACCTTTATTTCTAGTAATGAGTCCTTTAAATATACTTTTGAGTAATTTTAATTCACTAAGTTTGCAAAAGTATACTTTAAGTTTTCGTCAAATGTTTAACAAACCCTGGCCATTCAAAAATTCGGTCAATTAATCTAAGAAATTGCAATACAAAAATGAGTAAAGTTCACATATAGCTACTTTTTAGCTCTTGTAATTGAAAAGTAGTTATGCACGTCATGGAGTTTCAAATTCCTCAAGTGAATTATGAAATTTCACATGTAGAATTTAAAATTTTATGTCAATGGTTATTTTTGAAAGACAAGGCTAAAAAATGACCAGTTCTACTCTAGAAACTGCATACATAAAAAAATAGATAAAATGCACTAGCAAATATTACACCTCAAAAAGTTGCATATGCAAATACGAAGCATCGATAAAATTTTGAATATATATTTTAAATTTACATACTTATATATATGAATTTAAAATTCATAACATCAAATTCCAATTCCGTCTCTCAATATAGATTAAGTTGTTTTGCTCGTGTGGTTCACTGCAAAAGTCCCAAAAGCCAGAGTACATATCTAGATTGCAGTAGTAACATAAGGAAGTGCACTTTGTTGAGGACTTGCATGCATGTGGTTTTCTCTGCTCTCCTCTCTGTATAAGTTAAATTCACGTGTGCTCTGCAAAACCCAGCTACTAGCAACCCCACGCCCCACCCCCACTCCCTCTGTGTGTTTCATGCAGTTGTGAATTTAAAATTAAATAATAACAATAATAACATATATAGTGTAATCTCATAAGTAGGATTTGGAAAGGATAGAGTGTACGCAGACATTACTCCTACTTTGGGAGGTAGAGAAACTGTTTTGATAGACCGTCCGCTCAGATAAAACAATAATGAAGCAGGTCAAATAGAAAAAAATGAACAGTATACACCAAAATAATATGCTAAGCAAGAACAAGAGACGACAAATAATAACAGAAATTGAAGGATAGGGAACTACAGAAGAAATGCTATGGCTACTAGTACGAAAGGATACGCGAGACTACACTCTATTACCTACTAACCTTCTACCCTAATCTATGTCATCCACGACCTTCTATCTAAGGTCATGTCCTTGGTAAACTGCAAATGTGTCATGTCTTGTCTAATCACCTCTCGCTAATACTTCTTCGGCCTACCTCTCCTGAAGCCATCCAGTAAATCTAAAATTAAATTTGAATAAAAGGTATGTATTGGTTCTAAAACATATACTTAGCTCTACTATTAATAAATTATTCGGGGAGGGATGGGGTTTCAATAATCACATGAAGTTGTTTTCTAAACGGGTCAGCGGGTTTGAGTTTAAAATAGGTGGATTTAATTTTTAAATTAAATAAATATTAAATAAGTTACGCAGTTTTTTTAAATTGAAAAAATTTCATTAGGTTTAGGGGGTTAGTTTGAGGGTTATTCTAGAGTAAAAAAAGAGGTTCGTGTATTTTTAGAAATCAATAGGTGAATGGAAGGTATTTGGCCATTTCTCATACGTTAAGGATATTTTTGGCCTTTCCCAAACATTTTGTTGGAAAAATTTGTAAGTTATATTTTAAAGTAGGGGTGACCAGTGGGCCGGGTCTGGGCGGGATCTGGCGGGACGGGCTCTAGTGGGACGGGGTGGGGGTGTGGGGGGATCGGGATCCGGCGGGATGGGAAGAGGTCCCGTCCCGTCCCACATCCTGCCAGAAGAGGGGACGGGTCGGGTCGAGTGCGAAATTTAGGGAATTTTTTTTAGACACTTAATTTTAAAAAATATATTTAAACAGTAAATAATTGAACAAGATAGTGAATAAAAACATCTCAATACTGTTTTTGTGCCTTTTATATTATTTAGTAGATTTTTTTTTTGGTAATACAATTTCAAAATTGCAACTTTGGTAGTTCAAAAGTTGTAAATCACATAGTAAAATTGCCATTAAAAAAATTACATAGTCAACCATACTCTTTCTAATTTCCTCACACTCTCTTGAGGATCTTCTGTCGGAATTGGAAGTTGTTGGTCTAATTGTTCGACGTCGCTTCCTGCTCCCTCAGATAAGATTTCGTTGTAGTTGTAGTTGTCTTCTTCGTTGATCTCTGATTGACTGCACCTTCTACGCTCCGCTCTAATCCAATCTTTGAATAAAACTGCAATATCCAAGTTGTCTCCCGCCAATAAGTGTTTATGCTCTCCTATTTGAAACCTTCTATCAGAAAAAATGTTTTTCGAATATGTTGATGACGCTTGAATATTCAACACATCTCGAGATATCTTTGCTAGTGTCGGTAATTTCTTCTTATTCTCCCTCTAGTATCTCAGCAAGTATTCACGTCCACCTTCATTGACAATTATTTCGTACGGTACATCACCCTGCAAGACATAAACATCAAACTCGTTAATTTGTGAAGAAGTTGAACCACTATACATTCTATTTCTAAGGCCTTGAATACTTGAGGCAGAAACAACATGTCTTTTATAAGGTTGCAGCAAAGTAGACGTAACTTCTTCTCTAGTTACGTCTTTTATAAGGTTGCTAGACGTAACTTCTTCTCTAGTTGGTTCATGAGTTGGTTCTTTATTTGGGTCTGTTGGACTTGGAGGTGGAAGTATTTCTATACTTTCATAAATCATTTCAACAAGTGTTTTACAACCGTCTACTTTAATAATCGGATTTATACATCACCAATAATATAAATAGTGGGAATAGAAAAAAAATATTTTTAAATTTTATAAACATTTTTTAATAGATGAGGCGTAAGATGGTTTTTGCATATTCACTAAGTAACAAAAATATTAGAGCTATATAAAATAACATAGTTAAAATAGTATAATAATAAATACCAGAAAATTCTTTAGTATCTAGAAAAAAATTCTCTAAAAATCCAATAGTTCTAAAAAAAATTCTCAATCACTATCTACAAGCATATCTCTTGGATTTTGATTATGGGCGTTAAATAATAAAGCTATAGGTCTTCTATACTCGTGAGCAACAAGTAGTTGTTCATAAAGAGAATTACACCTGGTCGCTACTTTTTCTGGAATTTTTCTATAAGGTAATCCACAATCATGACAAGTTTTTTTATACTCTTTGCGTCTTTGTATTTTATTACCTTTAAAAATAAAGTTTATAGCAAATTGTAATTTATCAAGAATGTTTTCAAAAAGTTTTAGGCCATCATTTACAACTAAGTTATAAATATGACATGCACATCTTATATGATAATTATCGGGAAAGATGGAGTTAATCGAGTTTTTAAAAGGTTTACAGCATAATCATTAGAAGTAGTATTATCTAACGTAACAGTCATAATATTATCAGTTATTTCATAATATTCACAAATTTCATGAATATTTCTTGCAATAAATAATCCAGTGTGCCTATCATCAATATATCTATATGCTAAAATACATTTTTGCATAGACCAAGTCTGATTTATCCAATGACATGTTACAGTTAAATAATCATTACTGTTAGTACTACGACCTATATCATAAATGATAGCCATTTTGCCATTAAAATGATATAATGCATAACGTAAATACTGTTGATATTCATGTGCAACTTTAAAAACGTCTCTTCTAACAGTTGATCTAGGAAAATCGTTAAAAGCAGGATTATAAGTTTCTATAAAACCAGGAGAGAAAGGAAATGAAAAAGGCAAACCCTCCACCGCAACTAATTTTGCTATTTTCCCCATATCTTTGTGTTTATCATATTTAGGACTTATAATTCCCCCTGTCATCGGGTTAATTCGACCATGAACTTGGTCGGGGACACTATGTGAACCTTGTCCCGACTCAGAAGGTATTGGCACACCCAATTTTTCAGCCAGGTATTGGTTATACTTTGCTTTGTGAGAGTTTTCTACATGTCTCATTAAACCTCCCGTCCCACCTTGACCTTTTCCAGTTTTAAATTTATAAACTTCTTGACAAAATTTACATCTAGCTAATTGATTATCAATGTCCCTATCAAAAAAATCTCATGCAGATGATTTTAATTTTCGTTGACTTGGGCCTCGACTCATACTAGGGGGAATATGAGGCATTCCAGTTTGAATCTCAGGCTGAGACTCAGTCTGAGCTGAGTCTCAGCCTGAGGTGGAGGTGCACTAGTGGGTGTGTTATCTAAATTATCTTCTAATTCATTTTCTAAATTAAAGTCTGGTTCAGATGTAGAATATACTTCATGATCTAATGGTATATTAATATTAACATAAAAAAAATCAGTTTCATTTAAATGAGTGAAATCATCGTAATTAGGATTATTAGAAGATACACCCTTACCCATGTTACTCCTAGTACCTCTACTTGAAATAAAACGTCCAATTCGTTTCATTATAATTATTCAAATAAATAATTAAAGATAATGAAATTAAGTACGATAATTAAAATTAAGTAACCATAATAATTTAAAGAAGGAACGAAGGTACCAAACGCCGACGTGTAATCGAGGTTGAAAATTGAAACTTTGCTCGATGGATGATCCTCAAGCTAGTTGCCAACTTTACTCCCAATTTTTGAACTTTGATATAAATAAGCAAATATAATAAAATATTTAGTTGGCAATGTAGACTTGTAGAGAGATTAGAGAGATGGTAGGAATATTTATGAGAAAAATGAAGAGGAAAATGAGGTATTTATAGTTGAGAAATAGGGTTAAAGTGTAAATATATTAACTTAGGGGTTAAAAATAAATATTAAGGGGGTAGGGGGGTTTATGGGGGGGGGGGGGAATGGCCGTTATAAACATTGCACAACTGTCAAAATCTAAATTTGGTCATTGTGCAACAACTATTTTGCGGGGGGGGGGGGGGGGGGGGAGAGGGATCGGGATGTGGGGCGTGACGGGTGGGACGAGCCATAGTCCCGTCCCGAGTTCGAACCCTGCTGCCATTTTTTTAAGGGGGATCGGAGCGGGGTGGGGCGGTAAGCGGGACGGGACAGGATCGGGCCGATCCGACCCACTAGACAACCTTACTTTAAAGTTATTTGAAAAAGTCATCTACATACTGAAACTTTAGAGTGTTCAACTTCTATATTTTTTTAACCAAATGTGAAGTATTACCATTACTGCCAAAAAAATTACATTTGGATAGTGTTTGTCAATTAACTACAACCTTTTTACTCTACAGGGTGTAGTTAATCATCTAAATTGAAAGAAAAAACAAATTAAACCAGTACTTAGTAGTTATTTGCCATATTACAAATTTG
Organism: Anisodus tanguticus; assembly: GCA_034509755.1. Taxonomy (NCBI): domain Eukaryota; kingdom Viridiplantae; phylum Streptophyta; class Magnoliopsida; order Solanales; family Solanaceae; genus Anisodus; species Anisodus tanguticus. The sequence goes on from CM067558.1 coordinate 42,994,553, forward strand.
TTCTATCCAATACCTTCATTTCAAGGCCTTCCTAGAATTTTTGACTACCTTAATCCTATTATATATTTCAGTCTTTATTTAGTTGTTTACAACTCTTGCATCAGTTCCATCTTCTTGAATATCATTTTGTTTCATGCTTGCCATGTGTAGTATATCATGGCCCCCATGCTGCAGCAACAATTTCCTTCTTGAATTATCTCTAGTGTCTTCTCTTTATCCACTTCATTCTGCCTGATTTGTGTGCCCAGTCAGTTTGCTACCTCTTCTTGTAATGTCTTGTACCATTTTCAGGTGCCAAACAAGTGTGATTGTGTTTCATCATCCCATGTAGAACATAAGCTGTATTTTGTATCATTCACTACGATGTTCAGTCTCTGTAGTCTCTTCTTTGTTTGTAGTCTGTTTCTGTAAGCTAGCCACATTATGAATCTCTGTTTTGGTAGCATTATGGTGTTCCATATTAGTCCAGCTTCTTCCATCTTTGACATTGAGCCTATCATGCTTAGATAACCTTTGGTCACAGAGTATCTTCCATTTACTGTCAGCTTGTATTGTCCATTGCAGTACCAGTTTTTCATTTTTTCTATGAGTGAGTTTATTTTCCTCCAATATCAGTTGATGTCTTGTGCAGGTTTGTGTTCCCATATGTCTATGCATGATTTTATATACACTTCATGTACCTACTTTACCCATAAGACATCCTTTTTGCATGCAATTTGCCATAGTAATGTCCCCACATAGGCTATATTCCAGTTTATGTTGCTTTTGATATTTAAACCACCATATTTCTTAGGCATACATATTGCTTCCCAGGCCACTAGTGATATTTTCCTCTTTTCCATATTTCCACCCCATAAGTATTCATTACATTTTCTGTCTACTTCTTTTAGTACTCCTTGGGGCAGAATGAATACAACAACCCAAAAGTTATAAATTGAGAACAGTACAGAATTAATGATATGTAATCTTCCTGCATACGACAGTTGTTTGTTGTATTCATTCTTTATTCTGTTTGTGATTCTATCTATCAATTGCTGACACTCCATTTTACTTCATTTCTTGGATGATAGATGCAATCCAAGATACTTGATTGGTAGATTTTCAAGTGTAAACCCAGTCCTTTGCAGTATACTGTCTTGTGTTATACTATCCACTCCAACTATGAAAATATTTGATTTATCACAGTTTTCCTCTAACCCTGTGACTTTACTAAAGTGATCAATTGCTTCCATTATTCTAGATACAGAGGTCATATTACCTTCACAAAATATCATTAGGTCATAAGCAAATACCAGATGTGTTAACTTTGTAGTTTTACACATTGGGTGGTATCTAAAGTCTGGCAGCTCACACATTGGGTGGACTTTTGTTTCTTCCAATACTGAAGATTGCTTATTTCACTTCTTTGGGTGTATAAGGTCTTATTAGATCAAGTTGTTCTTCTATAGTCAAGGTGTGTCCATTTTTTAAGAACATGTTGCATGCCTGCCCTTTGTCTTCTATTTTTTCCCAACATTTCTTTATAGTACTCCACAAAGATGTTGGCTATGACTTCTTGATCAGTTTGTATATTCCCCTGCTTGTCATTTAATTGTATTACTGCTTGTTTGAGTTTTCTGTGTTTTATTACTGAAAAGAAGTATCTTGTGCAGTCATCCCCCATCCAATTTGCCTTGCTTCTTTGTTGTAAGAATGCCTCAGCCATGTAAGATGATCTTTTGAATTTGATGTACTTCTCCTTTTCATTCTGTTGTCTGTTTTGGTCCATTGGCCATGTTTGTAGTTCTTTTTGAGCTTCTTCCAATGCCCTTTTGTCTTCCTCTGATTCCACTATTATATTTCTGAAATGCTCCCCATTCAATTTCCTCATTTCCTTCTTTAAACATTTCAATTTTTTTACAACTCCCATCATCATGTATCGCTCTACATTTTGTTGCCATATACCCTTCACCTTATCCAGAATATAAAGCTAGGATGGCTGGCCATATATTATCGTACTTAAAAGGTTGTCTAGCTTTCTTTGGTCTTCCCATTAATACTACTTTTACTTGGCTATGATCACTTATTCCTTTGGGTAAGAATTGTGCATTGAATGCTGACATGTTATTCAGCCACTCATTGAACTTCTGTATTTTAACTTAAAATAAGAATAACTTCGTATACATACATACTAAACTTTGAATAAAGTGACAGTCACCTTTGTCCAAGGGCAATCAATTTTAATCGATGAATGAGATCAAGAATTAACAATGGAGAAAAACATGTTTAGGTTTGTAAAATATTTAAATCCTGACTAAAATTTTAATACAAGTATATTGGTGCAAATGACCCACTAATTGTTTGAAGTGGTGTATGGACTAAATTATGAAAGATAAAGAAAATAGGCCTTTATAGCTCCACCCTCCCCCCACATGTTATGCTTCCACCTCTCAATTCCTTTTGTTATTTATTTTTTTGTTTTCCATCAATGAAGATAATTCAATTAGCAAATTAAAAAGGGTAAGACCAAAAAAGATATACTCCCCCATGTTTCAATTTATGTGAAACTTTTACTATTTGAGAAGTCTATGAGGTGGTTCTTTGACCACATATTTCTTACATTTTTTAAAAATTATTTGAATTATAAATTATCATGACTTACGGTACTTTTAATATATTTCTAAATATATAAATTTTACTTTTACAAATTTGAAAAATCTATGTCAAAATTATAAAGTTTGACTCTCGTTTTTTCGAAAAAGTTCACATAAATTAAAACGGATGGAGTATATAATAAGTGTCCTAACTAGAACGTCTTTTTCAAGTACCTCAAATAGACTTATAGACTCACACATAATAGGAGGTCTATGTCCTAAAGTAAGCCCACCTTAGTCCACTAACATCTCTGTCTAGAACAAATATAATATGGTGTTCCTTAGGGGTGATTTGCACAATCATAATTTTTATATGTCACCGTTTAACTTTTAATCTCGTTAAGAAAACAACGCAAAAGAACCGTCTCGTTAGAATCTGAAGTAAAATTATGGCAGAACGCCAGGATTTCTTATTTAGTAATGAACAACAAGACTTGCCTTAACAAAAAATTATGGTGATCGTCAGGATTTGGCCAGAAATTTTGACAATCACTAGATTAACTAATAATAAGATGGTTACGCTGTCCTTCCCTAGCTTTCGGGCGATTCTTCTTGGCATCAATTAGAGAAAACTAAGGACCCTCGGTTCCCGCTTAGGAGGCACAAAATCTTCCCTCGACTACATATAACTTGTTGTATAGAAATTTCAGCAACACGTTTTTGCTTCAAAACTGGTCTAAATTGTCCTGAATCAACCCCAAATTTGACATTCAGCTTTCTAATTCAGTTTGCCAGTCTCAACAATTTTCAATTATTAGATTTAATTCTAACCTTCAAAAATCAATCCATATTGAAAATAATCACAATTAAGTAACTAGTCTTCAGTTTTATACTGCAAATATAGAGAAGAAGAAGCGTAACTGCTTAAGGAAGAGGAGGAGAAATTCTAGTGAATGTATATATTTGCAAAATGGTTAAAAGAAGTTTCATATATTCTTCCTTGGAAACATACAAGCAAAAACAAAAATGAATTTGCATGAATATTACCAAATCAATTGCTTCTCCATGCCATTAGATAATTACCTAATTACACTAAGCAGGCATCAAAAAGAATATACTAATACCATTTCTTGAACTATATATACTACCTATTGCAAAAGGACCACATTTAGTTCTCTATTTTACAATTTGTTTGTTAGCCAAATAATTGAAAATATTGTACTGAGAGGCTAACAAAGTTGCCCAAATTAACCAATTTTCCGTCCTTCAGCTACGTTGCTAGCTAAAGTGTGCAACCCTGTCACCACACTTTTATTTGTGAAACCCCACCTTAAGTTATGATAATTTCTCTTTTTCACATTTCCTCCCCTAAAATAATGTGATAGGATAACAATATTTTACACTGTTATCAGTGTAAACCGTAGAAAGTTAAGAGCTGCGTTACTAATAATAATATTTATATTATAATCATGGTGTCCGGGCTAATATGCGCACATCTCGACTAATTCTACGAGGTACCTTGCTACCTTCCACCAACAGGGGTACAAACTTGGATAACTAAAAAGAAATTATCTAATATTTAACAGCAGTATCTTGAGTTCACTTGCACATAATTTGTGACTGGACTCATAAGTTATGCCTGACATGGGAGAGTCTATTGTGATGCATAGAAAAATTATGTATAACTCAAAAATATAGTCTATCCATGTTTATTGGGCTGATGGAAAAAAGCTTATTGGGGGTACCATTTAGAGATATTGGGCTTTTCTAATGAGTAATTAATGTTGTTGTGAAGCAAAGAGGTTTTCGATCTCATTGTAAGTGGGCTTGGAGGGTGGAAAATTTGAAGAAATAGGACTCATTGATCACTTTTTGACTTATCTTTAAACAATAGCCACTATCGTTGAGTTTCAAATTCCACAATATCCTGGAGTTTCTCCTAGAGAAGTCGAAAAATCTATGACGTAGCTATCACAAGTGGTTATTTGTGAATTTTTACCCAGAAAATCTCGAAAACGAATCGTTATGATCTCAAAAGTCATAATGGTTAATTTGATATAATAATGTAGAGGGTTAGAATGTTGAATTACAAATATTCTACATGTGTGTGTGTGTGGGGGGGGGGGGGGGGGGTGTTTGAGTGAAGAATCCAAATTAAATCGATCTATGCATGAAAGCAAAGCAAAGTATCGATGCTGTAATAGTCATTACGGAACCTTTTATTGTTTGGTTGAAGTCCACAGGAAAAATTAATTGTTAAATAAAGTTACCAGTTTTAAAATGAAATTAATTGTTAAAAGCCACTAAAAATTAGTATAAGTACATAGTAGAGTTATTTCAACCCCAGATATCTTAATACAAAAATACAATATACCAACTTGTAAAGGACAAACCAAGAAAAATATTGCAACTTTGTAGGCCATGTAATGTTATCATCAGTACTATATAAAAATTTATACATTCCTGCCTGCTCCAACTTTGTAATATATTTAGTTTTACAAATACTTAAACTTTTTGCATAAGGAAAGATTCTTTACCTTTGCTAAAACGCATTCCAATTTGTATTTTACTCTCAAAGATGTAAGCTTATGGAATAATTTTTTGGGTTTCCAATTAAAAGGAATATTTGAAGGTTTGCAGATCTCCTCTTTCTTGGTATATACTAATATTTAATTACATAATCAGGTTACTTAAAATCTATATAATGAACATTAATTGGTAACTAGGCATAATTCATAAATGTTTAAATTTTTTCTTATGACAAGTTAAACTACATCGATACAACAACAACATACTCAGTGAAATTCCACACTGTGGGGTCTGGAGAGGGTAGAGTGTACACAGACCTTAACTCCACCTTGGTAGGTAGAGCGGCTGTTTTCCGGAGACCCTCCACTCAAGACAAAGCATAATCATAAGCAAGGCAATCAAAACAAAGCAAGAGTAAAGAGTAGAGAGTAAAACAAGAAAAACGGTCAGACTCAGATAAGGAATTAAAGCAGTATAAAGTGCATTCGAACAAAAGGGAGCAGTAGCTAACACAACTAAATAAACTAAACAAAAAACCATAAAGAACACATAGCAGAAAAATCAAAAATCAAACTACAGTGGATTATAAAGCAATAATGTGTCTATAAGTGTGATAGGTTAATCGGGCCTACAGTAATAATAATACAACTAACAATTTATAAACATAAGTAAGACTACGCTCGAGTACCTACTACTCTTCCAACCTAATATGTGTCCTCCACAACTCCCTATCTAAGGTCATGTCCTCAGTAATTTGCACCTGCACCATATCCCGTCTAATCACCTCTCCCCAATACTTCTTCGGCCTACCTCTACCCCTCATGAACCCGTCCATAGCCAACCTCTCACTCCTCCGCACTGGGGCATCTGTGTCTCTCCTCTGCATATGCCCGAACCATCTCAACCTCGTTTCCCGCATCTTCTCATCCACCAAGGCCACATCCACTTTCTCCCGGATATCATCATTTCTAATCATATCTCTCCTTGTATGCCCACACATCCATCTCAGCATCCTCATCTCCGCAACTACATCGATAATAATTTAAAAAATTACACTATCAATAAATAATTAAATCTTTATACTTTATCAGTCTATCAACGGTCACGAGTGGATTATAAATAAATTTTAAAAAAAGTTCATTAAAGGAAAAAGAAAATAAAGTAATCAATAATTAAAGAACATGAAGTCAAGAAAATAGGGGACCAATATGGGACTACAATGTGACTAATAATCATTCATGAGCAGGAGTTGCTTTACTATTTTTTTACTCCTATTTGCAGCTGGACATTCAACTCCTTTCTTGTAATTAAATATATTAAAAATTACATGTTTCATATTTTATTATCAAAATTTGTATTCAATTTAAATACAAAAAAAATACTGTACTTTTGAAACGTTTGAGTTAGATTTAATTTAGATATGCTAATACTTTAACCAATTTTTACATTATCATAAAATTGTAACTTTAGAGCTCGTTATTTAGTTGATTCTTTGTACTATTAAATGAGAATTGTTATAGACGTAGGTCACCTTAACTTAATAATAATTTAAAAAGTTAAGTTTATTTTTTGACAACAGTTTTTTTTTCTCTTATAACAGAACAATTTGATCAGCTACGTATGGTTCGGAACTTTGAATAATGAATCCACTCTTCAGTCCTTTCTCCACTTTTTTTTTAAAATTTTCCGGCCACTGTCAGACACTCGCTTTAGTTGGGAGCCAGTGTAAGACACTCGCTTTAGACCCAACTAATTAAAATTTGCATTGTGTAAGGTTAATTAAAGGAGGAAGCGCTCTCAAAAGAATTTTTTTATTTCAAAAATTCAAAATCAAAATATCTGATTAAAATTAAAGAATCCAATGCATCCCGCCATAACCTTTGGTGGTTCTCCACTTTCACTTTCTTTTGACAAAGGGTATCTTTCTCTTCACTGCTTATTGACACTTTGTTTCTTTTCATTTAATCCCAATCTCCATCTCTATCACCTTAATATTCCTCTTTCATTTTCTTCTTCCTCTTGTCCCATATTGAACTTCAAGAAAACAAGAACCACAAAGCAAAAAGAAGATGTTGACACTATTAACCATTCTTTTCTTAGTAATTCTTTTCATTGTTGGACTTATTACAACCCTTTTCAATTTCCCAACTAACAAGTTTCACTCTTGGATTCAATCAATTTCTCTAAAATCTCAACCTCTCCAAGAGAAGACCATAATAACATCCTCAATATTCATGGATGAAAAGAAGGTGAAAAGCTCTAATAACTACAACAATGTTGAACTAAGGAGTATTTTTGCAATTTTTGACAAGAACAATGATGGCTACATAACAAAACAAGAATTGAAGCTATCACTCAAGAATATTGGGATTGTCATGGAAGATAAAGATATTGTTGATATGGTTGAGAAAGTTGATTCCAACAAAGATGGTTTAATTGATCTTGATGAGTTCTATGAACTTTGCCATACTTTCTTGGGAATAGAAGAAGTGAATGATGGAGAAATGAGTCAAGAAGAAGTAGCTAAAAGAGAGAAAGATCTTAAGGATGCATTTGATGTGTTTGATCATGATAAAGATGGATTAATAACACAAGAAGAGTTGAGTAAGATTCTTTCATCTCTAGGGATGAAAGAGGGCAAGAAATTGGATCATTGTAAGGAAATGATAAAGAAAGTTGATGTGGATGGAGATGGAATGGTGAATTTTGAGGAGTTCAAGAAGATGATGAAAGCTTGTGGAACTCTTACACCATTTTCTTAAGCAACCATGCAAATCAGTATTATATTTTCATCTTTTATTTTTCTAATAACTGTAGTGTTTGAATCAATTGCAGGCACCTCAACTAATTTTACGAAGTATATGCTATCTCCTACCAATACATGTAAGTGGGTAACTCAGTCCACCTAGTTTACTTTTTTATAAGTTCTCAAGGCTTGTCAAGAAACCAATTGAAGAATAGCCTTTGTTACAAGCTATACAAATCTCTAGTAGTCTTTTGTAATTTTTCTCTTATTTTTTTATGATCGAGAAATTTGTCTGATGGCAAAATTCAAAACTCAAGTCACGGATGATAAAACTCAAATTGTTAAGAGTCCCACATCGGATATAGAATGGGAACATGGACTCCTTATATGGAGTTGGACAATCCTCACTCTACAAGCTAGCTTTTGAGATTGAATTAGGCCCAAGATTCATTCTTTACATGGTATCAGAGGCCCATTCCAATTCTTTGTTCACTGATGTTGGGCCCCCAAATTTTCAATTTTTTGTTCACCGTTGTTGGGCTCCTAAATTATACTATTCACACTCCAGTTAACAAGGTCTGGGCGTGCGGGGAGTTTTAAGAGTCTCACATCGGATATAGAATGAGAACATGAACTCCTTATATAGACTTGGACAATACTCACCCTACAAGCTAGCTTTTGGGGTTAAGTTAGGCCCAAGATCCATTCTTTACCCAAACCATTCTCCACTTAATTCTCTTGGCGCCTCAACCTTTGCCAATTGAGCTAACCCTTAATGGGCCTCAAGGGTTCTAAGCTGCTCGAAGAGAAATTTGACCTCAAAAACATCATCAGTTCGAAGAGAAATTTGACCTCAAGGGTTCTAAGCTGCTCCTGGTACTGAGCCACCGGCTGTTTCAGCTGATTCAACTTGTGCCCTCTATCCTCGAATTCCTTCTGACGCTCATGCTGGATGGCAACTGCTCGCTTTAAAATAGCATTCTCGTGCATAAGAGCTTCAAGCTGCTGCTTGAGCATTATATTCTCCTGTATCACAACCAAACTATAAACATATGGATAGCTTTTTATTTTTGATTAACAAACTTCATCAAAATAAGATACAAGTAAGAAACCAGAATAAACAAGATAATCAATCTGGCCTATGGAACTATGCCAGTGTACACGTACCACCCTCCAAAAAAAAAAAACTAACAAAAATTGATTTTTATTTAGTGGGAGGGGGAGGGGAAGGGGTCACAAAAAGGCCACAAAGAAGGAACATTACTAGCTTATGCCAATAGCCAGACACAATCGCTCAACATCTAAGCATCTCACCCTTTCAGAAAAACTGTTTCCTTCACGTTGACATCACAGGAAAATCACACTTTCCAGTTTTATTTCATTCTCTTTCTTCCTCTTATTTATACAATTTCTACTTTGTTGTATCCCTTAATCTACTTCCTATTGAGGTCCCCAAAAGCAACTGTGCATTATATGGCCACTGTAAGACTAGACATGAAAAAAGAAAATTAAGTATAATATATGTGAGGGTGTTTATAATGCAGGGAAAATAAAAAGGGATGTCATGGTGTTCATAATGAAGGGAAAATAAAAATTACTTAAAGACATTTGGTACCACCTGTTGCACACTGCAGGTTGCCTCTGTTGCACGGGCACATATGGCCTTCTCAAACACCTCAAGAGCTCGTGAACCACGGGTTTTAGCATCATCTATAACGCACTCATCATCTCACCGACAAAAAGCTCCACCCATTCTGTACTCTCCATATGCATCACTTTTGCAGCAGATGTATTCTCTGGAGGTGTGGTCTCACTGTTAGTTGTAGCCGCACCTGCAACAAGGTGAAGGAACTATGTCAATATAAGGGAAAACTTTGAAAAATATACAATCAATTACTGTTACAGATTGACAACAATTGTGTGCACAGCAAGTGGATCAAGAAGGAGGCATAAATTACACAATTTCAAATACATTCAGGAAATCAAGGTTGGAAACAGTTTTACTTTATGGTAGAAAAGCTATTTCTTTAAGTTTTCCCATCTTTTCGTAACATGGTCGTTCGATGCAAATGGGGATTGGCAACAATATCATACAGTAAAAAAGATATTTCTATTACGATAAACTAAACAGCTTACCCTGACCAAACTTAAACTGTATCATGAAAAGAGCGCGTCGATCTTTGATTGAACCAAATTCTGATTCCCTTCTTGACTTGTGAAACTTTTAGTTGAATCACAAGCATAAAAAAGGTACTTTCATTGTTTAATTTCCTATATAACTACCAAATTTTCCCCTCATACTTCCACTCAATGACACAATACTAATTGGCCTTTCACGACAACCAGAAAAGAAAGTAATTAATGTCTATATAAACTGATACATGGAATAAGCATCAACTATAGAAAGTTAAGGAGGTGAAGCTATCACAAGAAGGACCATGTTATTAGATACTTCAATAGTTAGTTGGGTTAAGATACAAAAAGTGGAGGTTTGTCCATCTAAATGAAGGAGCAGATAAACCTCCACCATAAATATCAAGCAATTTGACAAGTATGAAATTGCTGAAACTGAAGCAAGATAACGAGTTGATAATATGGACCAAAAGTGACGATATGCTCAATTTAAAAATCACAAAAAACCACCAATTGTGAAGCAGGAGCAGAGTTTTAGACAGATGAATGATGACATCATATGGATTTTTTTTTTTTTGGTTGAAAGGGTAAGTATTATTGATGTCAAAACCAGCACTAAGAAAGTGCTGTGATTACATCCACAAAGTTAGCAACAACAAAAAGTAGAACCTTGGCTATCTATGAAAAAGATTTGATGAATTGTAACAGGGTCTCAGTATCCTCTATCCATTCCTTTTACACAAAAACTTATCAGATGGATTTGCTCAGGATTATAAAAAGATCATCAATAAGGCATACTACAATGGGCAAAAAGTTGAAAATTTGACTTGTAATTTTGAGAAAGTGATCTCAGTCAAGGCAACAGCCCCCAAAAGGGGAACATCAACCATCAATCAAAAAGGGCAGCCCGGTGCACTAAGCTCCCGAGGTCTATTGTACGCAACCTTACCTCATATTTCTGCAAGAGACTGTTTCCACGGCTTGAACCCATGACCTTCTGGTCACATAACAACAATTTTATCAAAAACAAACAAACAAAATTTCACCTTGAGTAAAAAACTGGCTGCTGCTGTCACAGGCCTCAGATTCTCATCAGATCCCAACCGAAAGTCATTTAGGCTTTTGATAGCAGAATCTAGATCACCGCCGCATTCATCAAGTGCTCTCTCAATTAACTAAAATATCAAATCTCTTGGTTAAGTTTTCTCTTTTTAAGGTAAATAAAGAAAATACAACTCAAGATATCTAAAGGGCAGCCCGGTGCACTAAGCTCCCGTTATGCGCGGGGTTTGGGAAAGAGCCGGACTACAAGGCTCTATTGTACGCAGCCGTATCTTGCATTTCTGCAAAAAGACTGTTTTCACGGCTTGAACCCGTGAGCTTGATCACATGACAATAACTTTACCAGTTACTCCAAGACTCCTTCAAGGTCATGCCCAAAATTGACAACCTAGACATGGTAATTCTTTTAAATGAAAAAAGAAGTTAGATGCATCCGTGATATCACAAGATGACGGTAATCAGATTGCATACCATTTTTTTATCGCAGCGTCGACAGGAATCCTCCTAGACTACCAGAGTTCACATTCTAGATCCCACAGTCCATGTCATTTAATAGAAATGAAGAGGAGAATTCTGAAATTGCATCCGCTAGGGATCAACTGAAGTAAAATTAACTCCACCAGTAGGAACAAAAGAGACAACCTTCTTTTTTTACTTTTTGGTTACTTTGCCTTCTTTTTTGGTAACGTAACAAGGATTCGTATTAGCTAAAAAGTCAATAGACACATCATATTGTTGGTTACAAAGATGCAGAAAACGAAAATTACGAGTAACTGCTAAGTAATACAAGAACTGAAATTATAATTGAACAAGAAACTGAAATTACAATAGTCTTGAACAAGAAACTGGAACTGTTTTTCAGTATGCTGAGTCGAGTGTTTGCACTGTGTCTTTAAGACAATATTACCCCGTATGTATCCTTTCTACGTCCTGGACAATTGTCTCCCAAGATAAAACAGCAAATGAACAATTGAGCAAAGGAAACTCAAGTGCTACCGTGAAGAATTTTGAACAATGAAATGATGCTATAAGGTTATAGGAAGACTGAATTCGTTTCTGTTTTTGCTAAGTGTTTTTTTTTTGTAGCTCAACAATGGTGACAAGGGGTCCTTTATATAGTTGAAGGAGAGGCTCATGAACTGCCTCCATAAGTGCCATTACTGGCCAAATAATGGCAATTATGGAGGTAGTAATACCACCAAAATAAATGGTGAAGATGTGCAACAGATTGGCCATTTAGGAAGAGTAATTCAGCCAAAATAAATGGTTAAGTTGAGTGCTGGTTGGCGTTTCTGTTCTCTGCCCAATTCTGACTTTCTTGAAACTTCAGAGACCAAACTGTACATGTTGAAACTTCAGGGACCAAACTGTACATATGTCAAAGTTCTCTGGTCCAAAAAGATAATATCCGAAGAAGCACAGCCCACAGCCCATGAACCCGGATGGGACGGGACGGACGGCGCGCGTGTGGCCTTTCCTCGAACCGAAGCACATCTAGGTCCTCCCTCCTTTAAACACATGGGATACCCCTTGGGGTCCCAAACCCCAAGCCAACCTTGAGACTTATAAACAAAACAATTCTTTCTTCCTCCACCGATGAGGGAGAATTGATCTCAATACCACACTTTTCCATGCTTCAAACACCTCACTTCGTGAACCAATATCTCTTTCATTTCTCAATGAAATTTGACGATCCTTGGCCCTACGGTTATCTACGTACTTAGTAGATTATGCTCGTGTGAAGAACCGGATTCTTCAACATGCGGAACACTAGTGTTTAAGCCGTTAAAGTTGGTCGGACGCAACTCCCGCCAAAGGCAAATTTCCAACACATAAATGATATACATCAACGGTAATTTGGTTTCTTGTGCTTATGCTTTGTCTTGAGCCGATGGTCTTTCGGAAACAACCGATGTACCTACCAAGGTAGAGATAAGGTCTACGTACACTCTACCCTCCCAGACCCCACATTGTGGATTTCACTGGGTATGTTGTTGTTGTTTGTTGTACTTAACGGGTTCCTCGATGTTCTCAGATACTCCAAAGCCAGCCTTGTTATGTTACAAGACAAAACATGATGTTTGTTCTTTTCGAAGAAGCGCTAATCTTTTTGAACCCTATGAACTTTTATCGGTTTTGATACCCTCATATAATTTCCTATAAGAAAGTCCTATTAGAATTCATTAATTCTGCAACACTATTAGAAATTGAACGAATCTAATCACATATGTTGTGTCAAGTTTCTTTTTATCCTAGTCAGAGACTTGAATATCTATATGGGATAAAAAGTGTGCGAGTTAGGGAACCTCCAGCTCTAGAGAACCCCTGATTTCCCTCCAAAGACAAATTATTTAGCATTTGAATGGAATAGACCAGTGCGAAATGGATACACAACATTCATAGAGCCGACTCCAACTAATCTGGATTTAAGGTATAGTTGATTGACTTAAAAAACAAAAAGAAGAAATAATGACAACGATGATAATAATAACCAATGTCCTTCATGCATGTTAGGAAATCCACCCAAATGAACACACAATATCCTGGTAACAATGTACATACAGACTGAACAAGGTTAACTGATTTTGCTTGTGTGTTTTCTCTACATTATTCCATGTTTATTTCCTTTATGTTAGTTTGGTGCACCCACGAGGTTCCCGTATGTATAGATAAGTGTACATTATTCGTAGAGAACCAAATCTTTTTGTAAGGTTTTCTACTTTTTGGTATACTACTCATATACGGGCATTTTTTGGCCCTTCTTCAATAAATTATTGCTTTATCAAGAAAAAAATACTAAGGTAAGTTTTGCCTGTTCCTTCAACAACCTTCTACTTCTATATAGAAAAGTTTTTTTACTTGATTAACAAGAGACTCTATAACTTCACTGCTTCAAAATTGTTAATTTGCAGAGCCCGTCTTCCCTTTTTCTTTTAAACATTTATATTTGTAAATTCAAAGTTACAGGCCGGAAGAGGAACTTAATGGCATATATAATGTGTTGAAAATACATAAAATACCAACAAAAGGGATTCAATTCATATACTGTAAAATAACCATCCCAGTGCACTAAATTCCCGCTATGCGCTGGGTTCGGGGAAGGGCCAGGCCACAAGGCTCTGTTGTACGCAGTCTTTCCTTGCATTTCTGCCGGAGGCTGTTTCCATGGCTTGAACCCATGACCTCCTAGTCACATGACATCAACTTTACCAATTACTCAAAGGTTCCACTTCAATTCATATACTTAAAATCTAACTAAAAGCTAGCTAAATCTTCTGCTCCCTTCCCTCTATTAAATGAGATTAGTCGAGAAAAGGCAGTTAATCAATCAACTTATCCGCCCTTGTTCAAAGTCTAGGAGAATATGTTAGCCTCACAAGCGAATCAATTATGCAAGCACTAAGTTCTTACAGTAAATGTAGCACATTGAGCGATAGATCTCCGAGGAGTCTTAACTTTAAACTATAAGGTGTTAGGAATATTTAGGTATAATCAATCACAGAACATAGCTTCAAAGTTTTGAAAGTTTGTGGAGAAACAAAGTTTTATTTGTTCAAGAAAGTTCTCCACTATTTGTTTCGTTTTGGTATTTACCGAAAGAAATTATCTCTTGATTGTTTTCATTAATTGAAAGAGTATATATACAATTTACATATTTCCATAATAGAAAAATCCTATTTCTATTCTACTCCTAAAACCTTATTCTAATTGGACACTAACTATACAATTATGGTAATACAATTATGGTAAGTGTACAATAATAATTACAACCAAACTTTACCTAAACTCTGACATAAAACCGTGATATACACCATGTATATCACGACCCAACTATACAATTAACCGAAGGCAACCCGTGATATACACGGACACGACGTATATTCCGTGTATATCACGGGTATATGTAATATATTTAACACACCCCCGCAGTCATAGCGGACGGTCTTCGTACGCTGAGACTGTCCCTAAAATCTTCAAAAAGGACCGAGGGAAGACCCTTTGTAAAGATGTCTGCAATTTGATACCTGGAAGGAACATGGCAGACGCGTACTTGTCCACGAGCTACCTTTTCGCGAACAAAGTGAATGTCCATCTCGATGTGTTTAGTGCGCTGGTGCTGAACCGGATTTCCAGAAAGGTAGATGGTACTAACATTATCATAATAAACCAAAGTAGTTTTCTGAATAGGACAATGAAGCTCTAAAATAAAATTACGTAACCAACAGGATTCCGAGACCACATTGGCTATTCCTCGATGCTCGGCCTCTGCACTAGAGCGGGACAATGTCGACTAACGCTTAGCAGACCATGAGACCAAGTTATTCCCAAGAAACATGCAATAGCCGGACTTGGAACGTCTGGTATCCGAACAACCACCCCAATCAGCATATGTATACGAGACAAGTGTAGATGTCGAAGACAGATATAGATGTAAGCCATAGTCAAGTGTTCCCTAGATGTATTGAATAATGCGTTTGAGCGCATTCATGTGTTCAACCCTGGGATCGTGCATAAACAAGCACACCTGTTGTACAACATACGTAATATCTGGTCTCGTGAACGTAAGATACCGAAGAGCCCCTGCAAGACTGTGATAGGGGGTCAGATCCTCATAAGGTGAGTTAGCTGCAGCACCCAACTTGGGCTTAGTGTCAAGTATCAACTGAAGTGGAAGTAGACTTGCATGAGGACATACCAGCTCGCTCAATGATCGCATTTGCATACTTACGTTGTGAATAAGAACAACACACCTGCATGACGAGTAACAACAATCCCCAAAAAATAACTCAAGGGCCCCAAGTCTTTCATAGAAAACTCAGAACCGAGCATTGTCATGATAGACTGGAGTAATACATCAGAAGAGGCAGTCAAGATAATATCATCCATATATAATAGTATATAAGCCAAGGAAGAACCACGACGATAGATGAATAATGAATTATCAGACCTGTTGTGAGAGAACCCACTAGGCGAAACATAGTCTGCAAACCTCTTATACCAAGCCCGTGGGGACTGCTTAAGCCCATACAAGGACTTCTTCAACAAATATATATAATGAGGATATTTGGAATCCCTAAACCCCAAGGGCTGATGCATATAAACTGTCTCCTTGAGATCACCATATTAGAAAACATTCTTCACATCTAACTGATGAATGGACCATACTTTCGAAAGAGCCAAGCTGAGCACAGTGCGAATGGTAGCCGGCTTGACCACCAGACTAAATGTCTCACCACAATCCACACCCACCTGCTGAGTCTTACCATCACCTACAACACGAGCCTTATGCCTCGCAAACGAACCGTCAAAATTGTCTTTATGAGCAAAAATCCACATCGACCGAATAATATTAACACCAGATGGACTGGGCACCAACTATCGCGTCTTATTATCAATAAGAGCATTATATTCGTTGGTCATAGGAATTTTCCAATTCAGGTCATTTAAAGTAGACACAGTGTTACGGGGTAGGGTGATTTAAGAACATTAGAATTTAAATTAAAATGTCTTTTGGTTTAAAAATACCATGTTGACTACGAGTGACTGGCCTATGACTCGAGGGAGAATAGGATGAATTTTGGGAATTATCGGGACTAGTTCCCGTGTTGGGCCAGCAGGCAGTGGCCCTGCTAGCCCAACACGGGAACTGGCCCTGCTAGCCCAACACGGGAACTGGCCACTGTTTCCATCGCAGAAACTGGAACAAGAACTGGGCCAGAACTAGACGGGGAGGCGGCCCAGTTTCTGGACCCACGACGGGAGGCAGTGACGGGACGGTAGAGCCAACGGGCAGTGGGCTCGCTGGAGGATTTAGGGTGCGGGATACGTCTAAAAAATTATGAATAATATATGGGGATATACCATCATCCAAAAAATTATACGAACTAGGCACGAGATTATTAACCTTAGCAAACGGAAATTGGGATTCATAAAAAATTACATGGCGACAAATGATGATTTTATTAGACGATAAATCAAAACATTTGTAACCACGATGATTTGACGGATAACCAAAAACACACAAGGGGTAGACCGGGCCTGAAGTTTGTTAATTGTGGTGGACGGAAAGAGTGGATAACACAAACACCCAAAGACCCTAAGATGTGAATACGAAGGAGTCTTATTATATAAAATTTGAAGAGGGGACTAATATGTCAAACCTTTGGTAGGAAGTATGTTAAAAAGATATGTAATCATTTGTAGAGCATGATGCCAAAACGAAGGGGGTACGAAAGCATGAATCAATAAAGTTCGAACAATCTTATTAATGGTACGAATTTTGCGTTAGGCTTTCCCATTTTGTGAAGACGTATGATGACAAAAAGAATTAAAATTGATCACATTATTAGCACAAAAATCCCGAAACACTCCATTATCATATTCTTTTCCATTATCACACTGAATATTTTTGATTTCTCGTTCGAATTGAGCTCTAATGAATGCTCTAAATTTTAAGAAAGTGGAAAAAACTTGAGATTTTTTCGCTATCGGAAAAGTCCATAAAAAATTCGAATAATCATCTAGAAATAGAACATAATAATGATGACCCAAAGAACTGGGAACGGGAGATGTCCACAAATCACTATGAATAATATCAAATGACATTAAAGTATGAGAATTAGAGTCTACAAACGGCAATCTAACATTTTTTTCTAAAGAACAATACACGTACCCTTACAAGAAATAAAATTATTTTTTATCTAAGGAAGACAAAATAGACGACCCGGATGACCTAGACGAGCATGCCACAAGGAAGGAGCAAGGGTTGCAAAAGTTGATGGTAAGGCTTGACTCGAGAGATCGAAACTTGGCGTGATAGGATAAAGATCTCCTCTACTATCACACCTCATGAGAGGACTCCCCATCTTGAAATCCTTCATAGAAAACCCAAACGGATCAAATTCAACAGAAACAGAATTATCAGTGGTGAATTTGCGGACATACACCAAATTTTTAATCAATTTAGGGGCATGAAAAGTATTTTTCAACACAGGGGGTGGATGGGGGGAGACAAAGTTTTATGACCATAACCACGAATTGGAATTGAATTACCATTACCAACAATTATGCCACGAGGGTTTCTTAAATTGGAATAAGACGAGAGAGTACATGAATCAGATGTCATGTGGGTAGTGGCGCCGGTGTCCATATACCAATTCGAGACCGGTGGAGTTAAACCAAATGTGTGCATCGCGGCTTCAATATCGGTCTGAGTGGGGCCTGCGGAGGCCAAGGCCCAAGCACCCCGGCTTGCTACCCTGGCCCATCATTGTGTCGGAATCCATTGGGCTATTACGAATTGGGCCTGAAAGGCTGGCCAGCCCACTGCCCGGGATAGGACGATCCAGAAAAATAAGGGTTGTTGGGCCACTGCCCACTGGCCAGGGGGGCCAAGGCTGGGACCAGTGGGGTGGTGGCCCACTATTTCGGGATGGGGCCCACTGCCATTATTACCACTGCCGGAACCGCCGTGTTTGCCCCCACGATTTTTGCTATTATTTTTCTGAGTATTTTTGCCGCCACCGTGACCACGGTTTTGGCTTGAATTATAAACAAAACCCGGAGAATTTGTGGAGGACGTCATCATGACTACGTGACTAGTACCGGTAGCCACCTTTTTGGCCAAGCCGGCTTCTTTGAGCGTAAGCATAGAACGAGCCTGGTAAAATTGCGGAAGAGGGCTGCTCCGACGAAGAAGCGTGACAACACCACTATAGGGCTCAGATAGGCCTGCAACCATTTGTAGGACCAAGCAATCATTCAAAATGGGCGCGCCAACGTTGCGGAGTTGGTCCACCAATTCCTTCAACCTTTTTGCAATAAGTTGAAATGTTCGGGAAATCTTCCTTGTTGACGTGGGAGAATTCCTGCTCAAGGGTAACAACTTTAGAATTTTGATTATCTTAGAATATATCACGTATTCTATCCCCAAGTAGCCTTCACCGTAGCGCCAGACTCAATAATCGTTTGCAAGAGATTGGTAGAAATAGTGGAGTAAATCCACTGGAATAGTAGCATCAAGAGTTGTCCATAACTTAAGATCATCCTCGGGTTTGGGCACCTCCGTATCCGTAGGAGCCTCAAGGATAATATGATGGAGGACTTGATGCGAGCGTGCGTGAACTTTGAACAGTTCGGCCCACGTCGTGTATTGGACGTTTTCTATTTCAAGAATGTTAGAGATGTGATTCTTGATATTAGAAACAGTAAGGACAGGGTGAAACGTGTTCTTAGCTATAATAGCAACGCAAGACGTGAAGTAGAGATTGAGAAGAAAAATTTGGGAAGAGATGAGGGACCGTCGGGCACGAATTCAAAGAAAAAGAGGTTGGAAAACGAGGTAGGTTGACGGAAATTTGAAAGAATTTGGAGAGAGGATTTTAAGATCTAGACTTTTGATACCATGAAAGAAATAATCCCTTGATTGTTTTCATTAATTGAAAGAGTATATATACAATTTACATATTTCCATAATAGGAAAATCCTATTCATAGTCTACTCCTAAAACCTTATTCTAATTGGACATTAACTATACAATTATGGTAAGTGTACAATAATAATTACAACCAAACTTTATCTAAACTATGACATAAAACCGTGATATACACCATGTATATCACGGCCCAACTATACAATTAACCGAAGGCAACCCGTGATTTACACGGCGTATATTCCGTGTATATCACGGGTATATGTAATATATTTAACATTTACGAAACACTTTTCAGTTTTCAAAACAAAACAAACTTTGGTATTTACGAAACACTTTTCATTTTTCAAAACAAAACAAACTTTGATATTTACGAAAGACTTTTGGTTTTTAAAAATTGGTTTGAATTTTCAGGATTGAATTAAGGTGTTCACACCTTGCTTTCATCTATAAAATGAGGTTTTAGCAAACTGAATGAGAAAGAGTAAAGGAGAGAGAAAATTGTTTTTTTGTTTTGAGTAAAAGGATTTTGGTTACTTCATCCGATCTTTGTGAGTGTACACTTCGATCGGCGTTGTGTTAATCCTGGAGAACGGCCGTCGGAGACAGCTTGCATCGAAACTAGGCGAAATCGTCTTTTAGGACAGTGGTCTGTCCACGGGACAACAATCCTGTAAGATCTTTCCTCTGTTATGTGATTGATTATACCTTAATATTCCAACATAAGGAAAGAAAATCTCAAAATTAATTACACTGGATATATGTCATGAGAAGTTAGCAAGAAGTTCAACACCAAAAGGATCAGAAGAATCATAAAGTAGGACTTCAAACAGCTAATAATAGGCAAATCTTCGTCCAGTGAATCCAATTAAAAACCACCACAATTCTCAACAAGGAAGTACATGAAGCTACCCTTCTAGTTACACACCTCTTCCATCTTAAGAAAAAAGGTATACGGAAATTAGCATCAGCTAAGTCATTAATTAAAAACACATTATTCCCACTTACAACATCATAAGAAAGACATTAATGAACTAACCAAATCACTCAAAATATACTCCCCCACATCCCAAAATATTAAATCCAGGAGGCAGCAAGCATTTTTTGGTCAACGGAGCTTGTCCATTACTACTTTTTATTTTTTCATAAAGACAAGTCAAATACTTAATTTCATAATCATGGTGTAAGGAAAAGCTTGTGCGTCCCTCGACTAAGTCCATCAACTAATTCTATGAGATATCTACTGCCTTCCACCAGAACAGGTATCGGGTACCTAGAAGTCCAATACTTTTTTGAAAACATTTGTCTAATTCAATAAGAAATGGAGCATTTTTACAACGATTTTGTTATATTAACAAAAATATCATTTGAAACGGCTGTAAATGGGCAAACCTTCTCAACTGCTTCATTCTTGCCATATCAAAAGCCAAAACATAGATAAACTAACGATGATAAATCAAGCTTTCTTTTTTTTTTTTTTTCATTTTTTCATTTTTTCAACAACAAAGCTGTCTAATACGTTTTCCCCAACATTGCTTATCTAAAGCAACAACGAAAATGTAATGATATTTACAACTAAAACTCCTCAAACAAAATGAAACTACTACAACAACTACACCGCCTCAGCCCCAAACAAGTTCAAGTTTCGCTATATGAATTCTCACTTCTCCATTTAACCTCAACAGAAACTCCAAAACCTTTTACTGTGTACTAATACATAGATACTTGGCCTCAGCTGACAACTAAACACTCCAACTTTGAGAATGCATATCTAGACACCTCAACTAGTCTCCACTAGACACCTGACGGTGACGTAGCACATAAATATTGGATTCAACTAATCTCCACCTACGTGGACTCAACTAGTCTCTACTAGACAACTGACGATGACGTGGCACATAAATATTGGACTCAACTAGTCTCCACTAAACACCTATGTGGACTCAACTAGTCTCCACTAGACACCCGATGTTGATATAGCACATAATTATTGGACCCAACTAGTCTCCACTAGACGCCTGACGCTAACATGGCACATAAATATTGGACTCAACTAGTCTCCACTAGACACCTACATGGACTAAACTAGTCTCCACTAGACACCTACATGGACTCAACTAGTCTCCACTAGATACATGATGTTGACGTGGCATAAAAATATTGGCCTCAACTAGTGTGCTTTGATTTCTGCTACTATTTGGTATTTCTTGTACTTCGATTATTTTATTTTATCTGTGGTAGCTACTGTCCCTTTTTCAAACGGTATTATCTTGGCTTATTTGTTTTCGTTATTTCCATTTTCATACTGATTTGAATTTCTTGTCTTTATCTGACATGTCTCTATGGTTTCTTTGAGCTGGGGGTCTTTCGGAAACAACCTTCCTATCTTGGTAGGGGTAAGGTCCGCGTACACTCTACCCTCCCCAAACCCATGTTGTGGGATTTCACTGGATATGTTGTTGTTGTTGTAGTGTCCACTAGACACCTAAGTGGACTCAACTAGTCTCCACTAGATACCTGATGCTGACGTGACACATAAATATTGAACTCAACTAGTCTCCACTAGACGCCCGATGCTGACATAGCACATAAATATTGGATTCAACTAGTCTTCTAGACGCCTGACGCTAACATGACACATAAATATTTGGACTCAACTAGTCTCCACTAGACATCTGACGCTCACGTGGCACATAAATGTTGGGCTCAACTAGTCTCCACTAGACACCTACGTGGACTCATCTAGTCTTCATTAGACAACTGACGCTGACGTGACACATAAATATTGGACTTGTCTTAGATGATCAACTGACACATAGAAGACGAGTTGAGTCTATCTATGTATTATGTCAACCTTTCACTGTAATTGCAAAATACTTGTAGATTCTTATTCAAGACTTGTATCATTTGATAATGCCATGTGGATCGCTAGAAACATGTGAAGTGTATGGCTAAAAAAAACAAAAAATCAATTGAAACAATTTTAAAAAAAAACTGTTTGTCCATATCAGAAAATTCAAAATAGCATGAGAAGATGATCGAGTGCCGACGATGCAATCGAAGACCTCGCCGGAAAACGAAGTACGGCGAATTCTCTTCGGTACCGGCGATGATAATTGAAAATCCTCAAATAAATTCGATCTCTTTCCGCACACTATGACTATAGCAGACATGTTGTGCAGGAAAAAAAATAAAATATTAATTCCTTTTAGATTTCCCCTTTTGCCGTTCCGATCATATATATATATAAATTTCAAATAAAATTGAATTTTTTTTCTAAAATATTAAATGTCTACTTTTTTTTATAATAAGTACATATTCATAATTAAGTGGGACGTGTCATTAAAAAGTTATCAAATAAAAAAAGATAATATTAATTTTAAAATGAATTAGAAAGAAAATAGTGCAACATAAATTGTGACAAAGAGAGCATGCTGGAAGAAAAAATTGCAAATAATAATAAAAAAAATTAGTTTTTTTCCCTCTCTGGTGATGAGAGAAGCTGTTGTCTGTAAGTATGAAGATTGAACATTTGTGTATAAGGACAACGAGAAAATGACAAAATTGATTCCTATCTTTATTAGTGGGTTCAAAAGAGTCCACTGAAATATTAGTTGAGCAGTTCTGATCCATATAGCCCATTTGATATCTTCGCATCAGAGAATCAACAACTTCGATTTCGCATTATTTACAAAATTTTGGATCTTCTTTTTTATCTCTGATTACTCAATAATTTCCACAAGCACAAATTCCGTTTTTTATAGGACCAGAAATTTTAGGATTATAAAAAATGAACAGATATTGTCAAAATAAGTACTTTTAATTCTCTATTAGATATTTAGCAAACTCTAATTATTGAATTTAATCGAAGTTATGAAGAAAAAAAGTTAGTCAGAAATACTAAAAAAATGTATTATCTATAAACCTATAAATCTCTGTATATGTTATATATACAAACAATAAATTTGTGATCGAAGAAAATTTTGGAAATAAAAAGAAAAAAAAATTGTAGTTTTTTAGGCTGCAATTGTAACTCTGTTAAGAATGGAGATTGAACATTTTTAACGATTGCGTACGGGTTGTTAACGCTTTTGGTATCTTAGCTATTGATACATTTTAATTTTAATCCGTGTGATATTTGACGATCAATTACTTGAAATATGCACTTTTGATCTTTTTCTCATATAAATATTTTCAAAATTCTTAACCGTTCGATCGCTTAATTAGTTATTCATGTGTTATATTAAACTTGTAATATTACTCCATATTTGAAGGTAATATACTTCTAAAATTTATCCAAAATATAACATATTTTTACATAAAGGAACTACAAACGCATTTTATTTAATTAAAAGTTAAATATCACAATGACCAAATTCAGAATTTACTCATAACTGTGAGAACAAAATTGATATTCTCTCATTGGGTAAAGAGGAGTAGGTAGATAGAATGACTGACAGTTAACTTTATGCTTTTCAAATGTGAATATTATTTTAATTTTTTTTTTTTTGTAGAAAGTATAGATATATAGCCAAATACTTAAACAACGTTAGATATAATAATCATTAAGAAATAAACAATTAACTTAACAGCGTAAAGTCACAATAAGGCAGTTAATTACTAGACAAATAAAATATAATGTATGTCGTATGATATAAATATATAGGATACTATGCAGGATAGCCGGTCTATATATATATATATATATATATATATATATATATATATATATATATATATATAAAGAAGTTCATATACTATGCTGGATAGCCAAGCAGGATAAAATGAATTATATACTAACAATCTCATCATGTAAACATGAAATATTGCGTTTTAAATTGAAGATGAAAAAATATAGAGTGATTTAAAACTAACTGCATTTATATATATATATATATATACTATGATTTTCATTGTCTAGAACAAAATTAAACAAAAAAGACGAGACAAAGAGAAATGTAAAACTTACCATGGACAAGAAAAATGGATCAATAAAATGGTATAAGGGAAGTGATATTGGCGCGGCTCAATCTGAGATCGTTCTTTACGAAAACTAAACGTAAACTCGTCTTCGGATTGAACCTCACCAACATCGCTTCTTCTTTTCCCCTTGTTTCGCGTCATATTAACTCTTTTTATTCTCCGAATTTGATTTTTAGGCTTTTGCACCAAGCTAGAGAGATATACATGTGTATGTAGTAAATATTGATCTCTTTAGTGAAATTTTGCCTTCACCGCTATTTGCATCAAAAAGGAAACAAGGACTTGCGCGAGGACATGGATTATTATATGCAAAAGAACAATATGATAATCGGTAAAAGCAACTATTTAAAGTTCGTAGAATAGGACTTTGAAAAAACACAGTATGTCTGGGATTGTCAATGGTCCTTTTTTTCCTCTCTTTTTCTCTAGTCAAACTTATCCCTTTTTTGTTGCTAATGTTTGACTACAACACGTACCGTAGTACTAACTAAAAGGTTGTGCTCGATGAAGCGCACAAGAGAAGGGTGTAGTGCGTTGAGCAGTGCTAGTCAGCACCTCAAAGTATACAAACTATCGGCTGGTACAAATCAGGTCATGAAGCTAAGCTTTGTTGCCCGACAGTATGGAGTAATGACCACACCGAGGGACAGGCCTTGAAGTGAATGATGGGAACTGGCGGAATCAGATTCAAGGTTCGTAATTTGAGTAAGGTTCTTTTACCTATCTCAATTCGGGCTCTTATGAGCTTTCATCATTCCTATGGTACTATTATGTGCACCAGCAAGAGTTATGGCATGGGATGGATAGATCTACATCTTTAATTTGAGATTTCAAGTTCGAGTATTGAGAATGAGAAAAATCTAATGCTTGTGCAGTAAGAATCAGGATTAATCGAACCCCAAAATGGATATGGAACACTGGATGGAAAACCAAAATTAAATAACAGTAAAGATGACCATCTAAAACTTTGTCTGAATTTTATCAAAAGAAAGCAGAACTAAGAGCACAAACCTAATAGCTCTAGGGTTCATCACTTAATCAGTAATAAAAATAGTGAACAAAAGATGGCTAGAAAATCACTAGGGAGCTCACTTTCTACATGCATATAGCTGTTTAATAAGAAAAAAAAATCTCCCCTTATTCAAGATTCAATATGGCTGACTCTATGAAAGGACTCAAATTAAGGGGGGTTTATAGGATAGAAATGAATAGAGAGGGAGAACCCAATAACATGCATGGCTACCTTGAGTTAGTTCTAAAACTATGGATTACCAATAAAACTTCAAGTTCATATATATAAAGATGGATGACTATATGGGGTATAGCAAAAGTTGTGGGGTTGTGGAAAAGAGAAAGAAATGATGGCAAGGAATTGGGGTTTTTACAGTTGCCTTGGGATGAGAAAGGAGAAGAATGTGAATGAATGATGTCAATTAGGTAGCAACTTGCTTTAGGATTCTTCATGCTTATTTACATCCTACTTAAATCCTCTCTCGGTTTTGATTTATGTGATACTTTTTAACTAGACACAAATTTAAAAGAAAAATAAAGTTTTTAGAAATCCCTAATATAAAACAAGCCATAAATTAAATATTTGTATGACTAAATAATCTCTAATAAAATAGGAAGTTTAAAGTTTAATTGTGTTCCTGTAAATAAAAATATGACATGTCTTTTTGGATCGGCTAAAAAGAGAAGAAATATCATATAAAATGAGATATAAAGGAGTACACAAAAAAAATCACGAATTTAAGTTATATACAATGTGAGTTCGTCATTGTAAGTAATTTTTTACACTATGAGATTACTTTTACCTTTTGCAGTAGATAACATATCTTAAAAATAAGATTACAAATCTCGCATTATGAGGAGACTTAATTAATTATAAATATCCTTTAGGCTACCGACCTAATTTGGTAAAAATATTTCTTTACGTAGCCAATTTATACTCTACTCAAAACTCAAAAATCACACACGCAGAGTAAAGAGTATTTTTTGGCCTTCTTGCGCATGCACCTGAAATATTCTCTTAACAAATTAAACAAATCCAAAAGAACCCCTTTTTATTGTAAAGTGTAAACCATACCCCTTATTGTTCTTCTAATAATCACATTTTCAGATCACGCTTGCATGTTACTAATCATATGATCAGAGAATGAAATTTTTATGTTGGCTTATCTAATTACCTTTGAAACTACAAACAGTTAGTAATGCTTTATGCATGTAATTAATCAGACTAAACTAATATGGCCTTCAACTTTATGCTTTAAGTCGATAAAAGTATGTAACTCCCTCCAGTCCATTTCACTTGTCGTCATTACTAAAAATCAATAGTCCAAAATAGTTGTTATTTAGAAAATTAAGATAAAATTAACTATTGTAATTTTTGTTAAGAGTTTCACATCGGATATGGAATGAGAACACGGACTCCTTATATGGACTTAACCAATCCTCACCCCACAAGCTAGCTTTTTGGGTTGAGTTAGGCCCAAGATCCATTCTTTACATGGTATCGGAGTCAGACCTGTTCCAATTCTTTGTTCACTGATGTTCCCCCAAATTATATTATTCACGCTCCAGTTAACAAGGTCTGGGTGTGCGGGGAGTGTTAAGAGTCTCACATCGGATATAAAATGGGAACATGAACTCCTTATATTGACTTGGTCAATCCTCACCCTACAAGCTAGCTTTTGAGGCTGAGTTATGTCAAAGATCCATTCTTTACAGTTTTCACCGTTGTCCTTACTCAATAAATGTAAAAGAGATTAATATGATGAAAAAGAAAGTAATGTTAAGTTGAGATCAAACAATAAATAAAAATAATTAAATTATCGTTTTAATTAATATTTTTTAACGTACATGCAAAAACAGAAAAGTAAAATAGAATGAAGGGAGTAATTAATTAGCACCCTTCTCGTTAATCTTTGCAATAAACGTACATTCTATAAAAAAAAATTCAAACCTTATAAATCCCTCTTTATGTTGTCAAGATTAGTATAGCCTCACCTGGTCAATGATTTTGTTCAAGTTGATTGACATTTTCTTTGGACTATTTTAAAATAGAAACGTACATTCATTATCAAGCAGATAAGTTCGCATGCATAATTATGAGATTAAGCACCTTAATTAATTAGATATTGAACATGAGAAAACACACCTAAAGAATGGCTACTAGCAGTGAGTTTTAACTCATGTACACCAATACTATGGTATTTTTTTTTCCATATTATCAAGTCATCTTTAGTCGTGATAAATACCCTGATATAAATAACTTGTATATCACGTTTTGGCACGTTTTTGGTATATTACATTAGGTAGAATTTGTATTAAATTAGAATTGTACACTTACCATAATTGTATAATTATTGTACAAGTAGAATAATGTTTTGGGAGTAGAATAGGAATAGAATTTTCCTATTATGGAAATTGTAAATTGTATATACACTCTTTCATTAATGAAAATAATCAAAGGATTATTTCTTTCATGATATCAGAAGTCTAGGTTCACAAAATCCTACAGCTTCTTTCCGCTGCCCTCTCGGTTTCCATGCATCACGTCAAAATCCGAGCCTCTTAAAATCTTCTCCTCCCAAATTTCTCTTCCAAATCCCTCAATCACTTATTGTTCTTTCGTTATGTCTATGTCAAAGAACACGTTTCACCCTGCCCTTACTGTTTCTAACATCAAGAATCATATCCCTATCATCTTGAAATAGAAAACGTCCAATATGTGACGTGAGCCGAATTATTCAAAATTCACGCACGCTCGCATCAAGTCCTCCATCACATAATCCCCGCGGCTCCTGAGGATACGGAGGTGCCTAAACGCGAGGATGATCCTAAGTTATGAACTACCCTTGATGCTACCATTCTTCAGTGAATTTACTCCACTATCTCTACCGACATGTTACAGACAATTATTGAACCCGATGCTACGACAATAGAATCTTGGAATCGGTTGCGTGACATATTTCAAGATAACAAAAATTCTCGTGCTATTACTCTTGAGCAGGAATTTTCTCATGTTAACATGGAGGATTTTCCGAACTTATCGGCCTATTGTAAAAGGCTAAAAGAGTTGGCGGACCAACTCTGCAATGTTGGTGCGCCAGTTAGCGATGATCGTCTTATTCTCCAGTTGGTTGCTAGCCTATCCGAGGCCTATAGTGGCGTTGAAATTATCCTTCGTCAAAGTGATCCTCTCCCGAAGTTCTACCAAGCCCGGTCCATGCTTACTTTGAAAAAAGCCGGCTTGGCTAAAAAGGCGGCTACTAGTGCAAGTCCCGTGGTCATGATGACGTCCTCCACTCCTTCTCAAGGTTTTGTTGATAATTCGGGCCAAAACCGTGCTCACGGTGGCGGCAAGAATTCTTGGAAAACTAATAGCAAAAATCGCGGGGGCAAACACGGTGGTTCCGGCGGCGGTGGAGGACCTCGGAACAGTGACTATGGTGGCCCTCGAGGCAGTGGGCCCCAAGACGCCTGATCCCGACAGTGGACCCCCTAGTAATGGGGCTGGGCCAGTAGCCCTTGGCCCAACAACCCTTATGTTCAGCCAGCCCAGTTTCCATTGAATTGGGCCCAGTATCCGCCACAATTCAGGCCCAATTTTCTACTCTAGCTCCAGCCCACAGAAACAGTGGTGGGCCGGGTCAGCAGGGAGGGCCCAAATCCACTCCTCACGCCAATATATATTGAGACCGCCATGCACATACTTGGATTGAACCCCCCTGACACAAATTGGTATATGGATACTAGAGCCACTTCTCATATGACTTCCGACCTAGGTACTCTCTCGTCTTATTTCAATTTGAGCAAAAATCGTGACATAATTGTTGGTAATGGCAACTCAATTCCAATTAGTGGTTATGGTCATAAAACTTTGTCTCCCCCCATCCCCCTCTTGTTTTGAAAAATGTCATTCATGCCCCTAACCTAATTAAAAATTTAGTGTATGTCCGCAAATTCATAACTGATAATTGGGTTTCTGTTGATTTTGATCCTTTTGGGTTTTCTGTGAAGGATTTCAAGATTCCTCTCATGAGACGTGATAGTAGGAGAGATCTTTATCCTATCACACCCACATCTGGTCTCTCGAGTCATGCATTGCCATCTACTTTGTGGCATGCACGGTCTAGGTCATCCGGGGTCTTCAATTTTTTCTTCCTTAGATAAAAATAACTTTATTTCTTGTAAGGGTATGCGTAGTACTCCAATTTGTCAATCCTGCTCTTTAGGAAAACATGTTAGCTTACCATTTTTAGCCTCTACTTCTCGTACGTTAATGTCATTTGATATTATTCATAACGATTTATGGACGTCCACCGTTTTAAGTTTTGTAGGCCATCGTTATTATGTACTATTTTTAGATGATTATTCTAATTTTTTATGGACTTTTCCGTTAGCGAAAAAATCACAATTTTTTTCCACATTCTTAAAATTTAGAGCATTCATCTGTACTCAATTCGATCGGAAAATAAAAAATATACAATGTGATAATGGCAAAAAAATTGATAATGGGTTATTTCAGCATTTTTGTGACACTAATGGCATAGTTTTTCGTTTCTCTTGTCCTTATACTTCCTCACAAAATGAGAAAGCCGAACGAAAAATTTGTAACATTAATAATATTGTCCGAACTTTAATGGTCCATGCTTCCGTACTCCATTCTTTTTGGCATCACGCTCTACAAATGGCTACTTATCTTCTTAACATACTTCCTATCAAAGGTTTGACATATTCATCACCTCTTCAAATCTTATATAATAAGACTCCATCGTATTCCCATCTTAGGGTCTTTGGGTGCTTGTGTTATCCCCTCTTTCCGTCAACCACAATTAACAAACTTTAGGCTCGTTCTATCCCTTATGTGTTTTTGGGTTTTCCGTCTAATCATTGTGGTTACAAATGTTTTGATTTATCGTCTAATAAAATCATCATTAGTCGCCATGTTCTTTTTTATGAAACCCAATTTCCCTTTCCTAAAGTGCGTAGTCCCGTATCTAGTTCGTATAATTTTTTGGATGACGATGTCTCCCCATATATTATCCATCATTTATCAGACTTGTCCCGCAGCCAAAACCCGCCAGCGGGCCCACTGCCCACTGGACCCACAGTGTCGTCCACTGTTCCAGCGATCCAATAACGGGTCCAGCAACTGGGCCTAATATTCAGCCCAATTCTGCCCCGACTTCTAGGCCATGAATTGGTCTCGGTCCAGTTCCTGTTTCCACATCCTGTGTTGGGCCAGCAGGCAATACGTCACGCCTCCACTTTTATCCCAAAATCCACCCAATTCTCTCCCGAGTCACAGACCGATCACTCATAGTCAACGGGGTATTTTTAAACCAAAAAGACATTTTAATCCAAATTCAAATGTTCTTAGATCACCCCTTCCCCGTAACCCAGTGTCCGCTTTAAATGACCCGAATTGGAAGATTGATATGACCGACGAATATAATGCTTTTATTGATAATAAGACGTGGGAGTTGGTGCCCCGTCCATATAGTGTTAATGTTATTCGGTCTATGTGGATTTTTATTCATAAAGAAAATTCTGTCGGTTCTTTTTTCGAGGCATAAGACTCGTCTTGTAGGTGATGGTAAGACTCAGTAAGTTGGTGTGGATTGTGGTGAGACGTTTAGTCCGGTGGTCAAGCCGGTTACCATTCGCATTGTGCTCAACTTAGCTCTTTCGAAAGCATGTCCCATTAATCAGTTAGATGTGAAGAATGTTTTCTTACATGGTGATCTTAAGGAGACAGTTTACATGCATCAACCATTGGGTTTTAGAGATCCCAAATATCCTCATCATGTCTGTTTACTGAAGAAGTCCTTGTATGGGCTTAAACAGACCCCACAAGCTTGGTATAAGAGATTTGCAGACTATGTTTCGACTATTGGGTTTTCACATAGCATGTCTGATAATTCGTTGTTCATATATCAACGTGGTACTTCCCTGACTTATATACTATTATATGTGGATGATATTATCTTGATTGCCTCTTCTGATGCTTTGCGCTAGTCTATCATAATAATGCTCAGTTCTGAGTTTGCTATAAAAGACTTGGGGCCCTTGAGTTACGTTTTGGGGATTGCTCTCACTCGTCATGCAGGTGGGTTATTCTTATCACAACGGAAGTATGCATTTGAAATCATTGAGCGAGCTGGTATGTCCTCATGAAAGTCCACTTCCACTCCAGTTGATGCTAAACCCAAGCTAGGTGCTGCGACTGGCTCACCTTACGAGGATCCGACCCGCTATCACAGTCTTGTAGGGGCTCTTCAGTATCTTACTTTCACGAGACCAGATATTACGTATGCTGTACAACAGATGTGTTTGTTTATCCATGATCCCAGGATTGAGGACATGAATGCGCTAAAATGCATTATTCGATACATCTAGGGGACACTTGATTATGGCTTACATTTATATCCTTCATCGACGTGTACACTTGTCTCGTATACAGATGCTGATTGGGGTGGCTGTCCAGACACCAGACGTTCCACGTATGGATATTATATATTTCTTGGTAATAACTTGGTCTCATGGTCTGCAAAACGACAATCTACATTATCACGCTCTAGTGCAGAGGCCGAGTATCGAGGGGTAGCCAATGTGGTCTCTGAATTCTGTTGGTTACGTAATCTTTTTGTAGAGCTTCATTGTCCTATTCAAAAAGCTACCTTGGTTTATTGCGATAATATTAGTGTCATCTACCTTTCTAGTAATCCGGTCCAACACCAGCGCACTAAACATATAGAGATGGATATCCACTTTGTTCGCGAAAAGGTAGCTCGTGGGCAAGTACACGTCTGCCATGTCTCTTCCAGGTATCAAATTGCAGACATCTTTACGAAAGGTCTTCCCTCAGTCCTTTTTGAAGATTTTAGGGACAGTCTCAGCGTACGAAACCGCCTGCTATGACTGCGGGGGTGTGATAAATACTGTGATATACATAACTTGTATATCACAGTTTGGCATGTTTTTGGTGTATTGCATTAGGTAGGATTTGTATTAAATTAGAATTGTACACTTACCATAATTATATAATTATTGTACAAGTAGAATAATGTTTTGAGAGTAGAATAGAAATAGGATTTTTGTATTATTTTAACTGTAAATTGTATATATACTCTTTCATTAATTATTTCTTTCAAGTCGAAGGTCTACCAGAAATAACATCTACTCCACAAAGGTAGGGATAAAGTCTGTGTACATCCTACCCTTCTCAGACTCCACTCATGGGATCACACTGAATTTGTTATTGTTGGTGTAAGTTATCTTTAGATAATCATGTTGTAGGTGATTTGCTCGATTTTTTGAAAACTTACTTTTTTGTGAATGATATTTATAATTTTTTTGAATAATTTGGTAGTGTACAATTCTCTTTATACTATAGGTGTATAAGTTAAACTCTTATATATTTTAGTATAAAGTTTAAGTTATATACACCGTATCTTATTTCTAAAATTACTATTGGTATATCAGATCACTTTTACTTATTTTAATTAGCGGGTAATACATCATATTCTCAAAATTACAAATGACACATCTTAAGGAGACTAGCAAGTAGTATATCATATTTTGAAGATTTCAAATTTTAAATATTTTTTGTTACAATTTTTTAATATAACGAGTAACAATTTGAGAACCCCATGTAGAAGGAAACAAAAGCAAGCAAGAGAGGAGAAATTAAGAAAAATATTGGAAACATGTATGCAGAATGTCAGCAAAAGTGTCTAGAAAGAAGTTTCTAAGAAGTGTTTGTTTTTCCCCCTTGTGTGTACTTACCAACTTTCACAAATATCTTAGTTTTCACACAAAGAAAGACACACTAATTACACTAGTTAATTTCACACACAACAAAAGCAAGCATAAGCTCATGAAGCAAACATAATTTCACACACACATGTAATAGAGCGGAGACACCGGCACCAAATGTGTCTTGCCTTGAGCCTTCATTAGGTGACACTACTCTTGGTTTTGTTACCCCTTTTATGCACCCTCATGGACCCCTCATAACCCCACCCCACCCCCAAGGCACACTAGCAATGGTATATTTGAATTAGCATCGCGTAAGACTCATTTAAGAGGGAAACACTCTCCAACGGAATCTTTTCATACCTAAAATTTAAACCCGAGACTTCTGATTAAGAGTGATAGAGCGTTATTCTTTTCACCACGATCCTTGTTGATCTAGCAATGACACTTACCTTCCATCTGGAGCAATTCTTTTCCATCAAGTCTTGTATTTATGAAAGCAATTACCTACTATTTTTGTTTTTTGCTTGAAATTAAACCCGAAACCATGAGGTTCTCAGTCATTTTATGAAAGCAATCACCTACTATTTTTTATTTTGCTTGAAATTAAACCCGAAACCATGAGGTTCTCAGCCATTTCTTTCATATGTAAATAACTCTGTCAATATGGTTTAATTTGTGAATAACATATTAGTTAGTAGCACCATTTTTTATTTTTTCTTTTTTCTTTTAACTGTTTTATTTTTATGGTTATTCATAGTCTAAGATTAAAAGCCAACCACCCCACATCACCTCCTTCTTTCTGTTGGAAATTTATCTTTGGTGGGGGTTGCGTCCACCCATATTTAATAACTTAAACACTAGGGTTCCGCATGTTGAAGGTTTTGTCTCTTCACACGTGCATAATCTACTAAGTGAGTAGATAACCGTAGGGCCACGGATCGTCAAATTTCGTTAAGAAATGAAAGAGATATTGATCCACGAAGTAAGGTGTTTGAGGCTTGAAAATATGGTGTGGGACAAATCTACCACATCAGTGGGAAAATGAAGAATTGTTCTTTTTATAAGCCTAAAAAATGGATAAAGGTTTGGGACCCCAAGGGGTAACCCATGTGTTTGAAAAGAGAGGACCTAGGTGTGCTTGGGTTCGAGGCTAGTCCCACACGCGCGCCCGCCGGTCCGGTCTCGGGTCTCCTCTAAATTTTTCATTCTTCAGCAAGTCGTTTCTCGACCCAGCCACAGTTGTAACAATCCAGATTTAGTGTTTCTTGATTTCAGGTTATCAAGATTCAAGACTCAACAAGCTTGCAGCAATTATAATCTTGAATGTTAGTTTATACTTTCGAACACTTATAATATTTATTTACTTCCTACACTACTTTGATTCAAACAATTATATCCAACACTTTCATGATTTGGGGAGATTATGTAGGCGTGCCACTAACCAAACAGACAGCCCCACGCCTTAAAAACTCAATTTAGTATTCAATATTCATTTTAATTTGTTTTACTATTTAAAACACCAGATCCTAGGACACTCTATTTGTTTATTATTACTACTTTCTTGAGGAGATGGACTAGGAAAAATATTAAAAATTGTCAAAAGTTTGCCCCGCGGTTAAAGAATTCTCCTATATTTATTCACTTAATTAATATGTGCATTTTTTTTACATGTTTGTTGTAAAATGATATATATATGACTCCATTTTTATGGCCATGTGTTGAAATCATGAATGTGCTCATGTTTTCCCGAAAACTTACATTTATTTATATCAAAGTAAAATATGATGCTTTTGGTACCGCTAATTTTTTGTTTAACGATAGTGTTTGAGCCACCTTAAGTATATATACTTTGATAGTTTACGCCAACTTTTTTCTAAATACTAACTAAATTTGCACTCTCGATAAATTAAGTCAAATAAAAGAAACCGCCTAACGCATTTTATTTCTGGTGGAGTTTAAATTTTGATCATCTATAACTTTCATTTTAATACATTAATAGCAGGTCACAATTTGGCTGAGGCTATAATGGTTACGATTGGTTCAAGTGATAGCTTAGTAAATTTTTATGAGAGCTTACATATGTATTAAGAAATTTACTAAAGATTTATAGATATATTAATTTGAGGACTGTTAGGGATTTACGACTTAAACCCTATTTAAACCGAAAACAATAAATACGCGAAGAACAAAATAACACACACATTTATAGTGGTTCACCCTCAATGCGAGAGCTACGTCCACTTACCGCTGCAGATTTTACTCTAATGGAGTTTTGAGTTTACAAACTCTCTTTCTCTCTTCTCCGGCTACACCGTCTTTCGACTCGTTGTTATTCTCTCAAGAAAGAAACTATTTTAGCTGTAACACTCAACTCACTCTTTTCTCTCTTCGAGATACAAAGAAACGACGCCCTAATATATATATATATAGAGAGAGAGAAAATTAGGGCAAACCTAATACAAGTCTAAAATTTCCAAAATACCCTCCACTAATAACATTCTGCAGACTGATGCCAGCCCCCCACAATCGGCTGACCCAATCAGCTGATTCCAGCCATCTGCATAGGGTCTTCATAGTGTTGGTAAATGAATTAGGCTCCACAACTCAACAAGGACAACATTGGAGGTAGTGGCAAAGGGGTTCATCCTTTCGCTGGAAAATTCTAACATATAAAGGGTAGCCCGGTGCACTAAGCTCCCGCTATGCGCGAGGTCCGGATAAGATCAAAAAATAATATCTATTTATATACAATAACAACAACAATACACCCAGTATAATTCCACAAATGGATTCTGAAAAAGGTAGACCCAGATATGCAATTGATATTAAATTCTCTTCGCTTCTACATATATTTATTTTTTATATTTTAAATTCTCTTATTTGTGATCTTGGCTCCGCCACTACTTGAGGAAGCTGTAAGAATTTATAAATTTCAATTTTCCACGGTTGAACCTTGATGCACCAAGAATAGTTGTGAATAAAATACAAGCAAATTACCATTGCTTATTGTAATAAGTGGCTTTTGTGGCTCTTGATTAAAAAGTTTGGAAAAATGTGCCCCCCCCCCCCCCCCCCCATGTTTTTGGTTTATTAATTCAACACCATAGGACCATGTTACTCATTTTCATATTTCCATGTCTTGTTGGTTTGCCATAGTGGGGGTGGCCTCTTCCATTAAAATAGGAGCAAAAGCAAAACATACTTTACTAACTTGTAAAGCTTCAGTCAAACAAATCAATTGATTACTTCACAAAAGAATAATTTATTGACCATACAAACCCATGCTTTGTCATATTCTCTTGCTACAACTCTTAATTATAACTACTACTCTTTTATAGGGGTCTAATAAAGATATCTTTTACTGCCCTTTTCGATTTTGTCACATTAGGAGTTGACATTAGAAATTATGGCTGAAAGGGAAGGTGGCATTCATACGTATATGTTGGATTAGTACGAGTTGGTTCACTTGTGGAGGTGTATGCAATATGGTTTCTCTTTTAATTTGTAATTGTGATGTGTTGGTGGAGTTGGTGGGAGAACATTTTGATATATTAGCCTCTTAGAACACTCACAAATTCAAAATACTAATTAAAATCTTAATATTATTTCAATAAAATATTACTCCCTCTGTTTCAAAAATATTGTCTTATTTTCCTTTTTAATCCGTTTCAAAAATATTTCCTCTTTCATTCCAACTTTCCACCTGACATGTTTAAGACCACAAGATTAAAAAATATTTTTGTACATTCAACACATTTTTAATTTAAGACTACAAGATTTAAAAGTCTTCTCTACTTTCTTAAATTTTGTGTCAAGTCAAAATCAGACAAATGAGACCTTTAGATTCAATGATTTAAAAATTGTGATGGCGGGCAGTGGTGGTTAGTGATGCTAGTAAATGTAGTGATTGCAAGTAGTAGCTAGTGATGTTGATGGCTAACAATAGTGGTTAATGATGGTGTTAGATGGTGAGAGTTGATGACGACAACAAATAACTGCAACCTGGCCCACAACTCTTTGTGTTGGGGCTTGATTCCCGGCCGAGATAACCATGCGGCAAATAATGATAATAACTATGTGGTGGCAACTGATAGTTATGGTTGGTGATATAAGGCGATATCTGATAGTGGTGGTTGTGGTAATGGGGGTGGGTGGTGACGATTGTAAATGATGGCTAGTGATGGTGAAGGTCGACTGCGGTGATTGACGGTGGTGGCCTGGTGATTGTGCGCGACTGGTAGTTGATAGTGGTGGACGAGATGAGCATCGGTAAAGTGGATGGAATGGAAGTGAAACGTCTTCTTTGCAAATATTTTTAAATTAGTAGCATCCTAATGATATTAAAAATTTATTATAGTTCTTAATCATTTAGTCTATTCAGATAATTAAGCGATTGCAAAAGAAATAAAAAAATGTACTTAAATTGTGATATGAGTAATTCAGATTCAAATTTTAAAAGCATACACACTTAGTGATTAATATACGAATGATTAATATGAAAACCTCACGGAAACAAATGAGGCCTTTAGATTCAATGATTTAGAAATTGTAACGCCTTATTAGTCATCTTATATACGTAGACAAAACTAATATTCTTTGAATGGGAAGTCAACATATTCTCAATTCCTAGAAACGTTTCATGGTACAATTTTTAAAGCATGTAATAATAAGGGGTCAAATGGAGTGGGAAAATGAAGTTAAGAGGATTTTGTGATATGTGGTTGAATGAATATGTTTCAATCTTGAAAGGCAACTAGGCCAAAGTCACTTTGTCAACTTGTGAAGACAAGAAAGACATTTTTCCCCCCACAAACTCGAGTTGCTACAACCTCGTCCCTTCTCTCAATAATAATTCGCCATTATTTCAATTTTCTCCATAAATGTAGGCTTGTTTACCTCCCTAGAATAGCACAAAATATCGTAACTCTAGAGAGGTTTCAACTAGTCTTAATTTAAAGAGCAGCCCGGTACACTAAGCTCCCGCTATGCGCGGGATCCGGGGAAAGACCGAACCACAAGGGTCTATTGTGCTCAGCCTTATTTCACATTTCTGCAATAGACTATTTCCACGACTTGAACTCATGACCTCCTGGTCACATGACAACAACTTTACTAGTTACTCCAAAACTCTCCTCCTTCAACAAGTCTTAATTTCATTAAAGACTCCAAGAACACTTTTTGCAAACTGAACTGTTTAAAAATATTTGACTTTTTAGAAAAACTAGTAGTCCCTCTTACCCTTTTTTATTTAAAATATGCTCCTACTGTATTAATTAAGTAATATTTTTAAAGAGAGATGAAACTTAGTTTAGACATATATTTTTAATATTAAAGCTATGAGAACAGATCCCAGAAACCCAAGAGATATTGGCCAACGATGTTGATCAACTCATGACAAGCAGCGACGGAGTCACAATATTCAAGTAGGGGGATTCATATGATACCCCTAGTTCAAATTTTTTACTTATTTTATATGTATATAACAAGCTAAAAATACTAAATGCATGATAAATATCAAGGTTGAATCACCTTGACTTGAAATGAAAGCTTCATATAACCTATTTCTACAAAAGTTGAATCCCCTATTAATAGAATTTCCGGCTACGCCACTAATGTTATGAAAATGAAAATGGTCCGCATGAAAATTATATATAATAAGTGCTAAAAGTTATAAGTGCAAAGCACAGAATGTGTATCTTGTTTATTGATGACCACCACATCAAATGCAAACCCTTTAAAGAGAAGCCAGCCGAATTCAATAATCAAGTCTACATTACAAAACATAAAAAGATTGTCCGATGCACCAAAGTAATAAACACATTATGAAATAAGTCTAAGAAAGGATCGGATCATATTGAACCTATTTCATGCCGACTTTCCATTTCTTATTTATTTAATTAGGGCCTAGGTATTGTATTTCATCGAAAGTAGGTTACAAGAGAGGGGTCCAACCTTATAACCTCCATAATACAACAAAGCTTTCACAAAAAGGAGATTAAATAAGGCAATAGGATTCAGCCCTACAATCAAACTTTTATGCCGACCGTTAAAGGAGTGGTAAACAGAGGAGAGGATGTGGATGCTTCTTTCTTAATTAGATATTTCGAATTTGAGCTTTGGATAATGGGGTTTAAATATAGTTGGACTCCAATGTAGGTACCGAACACCGAGTGAGAAACAAAAATGAATCTTTCATGTCAACTTCATTTTTGCATTTTTGTTATTTCCATAGTTTAAACTAGGGGTGGGCGTTCGGTATTCGGTTGAGTATTTTCAAAGTTCGGATTCGTTAATTCGGTGTTGCGAGAAAAAATTATCATAAGATATATAGTGAGCTAAAGGATAATTATATACCTACACATTATACATTTTCATGCACCTAATACATAATGTACCTATCTTTTGTATATAAGTGTATAATATTGTATAAAAGTATTATTGAACTATATTTTTACAATGTAAGTTTTGAGATATATTTTTGCAAGTTAAGTCAGAGGAATGTACACTTCTGAAATTTTACCATATTTAAATGTGAATTAAAATATTAAATTCCTAACTAATTTTAATAATTTTTTTTCAGAAAGAAAAATATATAATATAGGACTTCGATTTTTTTTTTCCACGCAAGTCACGCGGAAAAACGAAAACCGTCACCTGCTCATTCCGTTTCCTTCGTCTCTAAGAGAAGCTTTCTACTTCAATCCCCCACCCCCACACCCCCACCCCCACCCCTAGCAATCCGTTAATTCATCGGCGATGCATGAAACTGACGTTCACGATCTCTCCGACGACGCCGATTACGCTGCGTCTGTTCAGCAAGTAAGCAATTACAATCTCAATTCGAGAAATCATGTTTATCTCATCGTTATATTCAATTGGTTAATTAGTACTATACAATGTTTAATTACGTATTTGTACATTGATTTATTCTATGTTGAGCAATTTTTCGAGTAATTGCTGATATTTTTGTGATTATTTTGAGGTTAAACTTGTTGAACTGTGTTTAACTGCTGATTATTACTGTGTATGTTTATCTCATCGTTATATTCAAATTGTAAATTAGTACTTTGCAATGATTAATTACGTATTTGTACAATTTATTGATTTTATGTTGAACATTGTTTTGATTAATTACTGAAACTTTTTGTGATTATTTTGAGGTTAAACTTGATGAAATGTGTTTAACTGCTGATTATTACTGTATATGTTTATCTCATGGTTATACTCAATTATCACAATTCGCAAAATTATGTTTATATCATCGCTATATTAAAATCGTTAATTAGTACTATACAATGTTTAATTACGTATTTGTACATTGATTGAATCTTATGTTGAGCAGTTTTTTGAGTAATTACCAAATTTTTTGTGATTATTTTGAGGTTAAACTAAACTTGATTGTTGAGGACTTTAATTACTGTGTATTTTTATCTCATCATTATGTTCCAATTGTAAATTAGTACTTTGCAATGTTTAATTACGTATTTGTACATTGATTGGATCTTATGTTGAGCAGTTTTTTGAGTAATTGCCAATTCTTTTGTGATTATTATGAGGTTAAACTTGATGAACTGTGTTTAGGTTCTCAATCTCATCGTTATATTCAAATTGTAAATTAGTACTATACAATGTTTAATTACGTATTTTTACATTGATTGAATCTTATGTTGAGCAATTTTTGATTAATTACCGAATGTTTTGTGGTTATTTTGAGGTTAAACTAAACTTGATTGTTGAGGACTTTAATTATTGCGTATTTTTATCTCATCGTTATGTTCCAATTGTAAATTAGTACTTTGCGATGTTTAATTGCGTATTTGTACATTGATTGGATCTTATGTTGAGCAGTTTTTTGAGTGATTGCCGATTTTTTGTGTGATTATTATGAGGTTAAACTTGATGAACTGTGTTTAGGTGCTCCTTATCTAATCGTTATATTCAAATTGTAAATTAGTACTATACAATGTTTAATTACGTATTTGTACATTGATTGAATCTTATGTCGAGCAATTTTTTGATTAATTACCAATTTTTTGTGGTTATTTTGAGGTTAAACTAAACTTGATTGTTGAGGACTTTAATTACTGTGTATTTTTATCTCATCGTTATGATCAAATTGTAAATTAGTACTATGCAATATTTAATTACGTATTTGTACAATAATATTCTGAGCAGTTTTTCGAGTAATTGCTGATTTTTTTGTGTGATTATTTTGAGGTTAAACTTGATGAACTGTGTTTAAGTGCTCTTTATCTCATAGTTATATTCTAATTGTAAATTAGTACTATACAATGTTCAGTTACGTATTTGTACATTGATTGAATCTTATGTTGAGCAGTTTTTCTGAGTAATTACCGT
Source organism: Anisodus tanguticus (assembly GCA_034509755.1). Taxonomy (NCBI): domain Eukaryota; kingdom Viridiplantae; phylum Streptophyta; class Magnoliopsida; order Solanales; family Solanaceae; genus Anisodus; species Anisodus tanguticus. Next base: position 43,036,134 of record CM067558.1, read on the forward strand.
AATTTTTGTGTGGTTATTTTGAGGTTAAATTTGATGAACCGTGTATAAGTGCTGATTACTGTGCATTAATATCTCATTGTTATATTTGAATCATAAATTAGTCATTTGCAATGTGTAATTACATAATTGTACATTGATTTGATCTTATGTTGAGCAGTTTTTCTAGTAATTATCAAATTATTTGTGGTTATTTTGAGGTTAAGCTTGATAAACTGTGTTTAAGTGTTGATTATTACTGTGTATGTATATGTCATCGTTATATTCAAATTGTAAATTAGTATTTTTCAATGTTTATTTACGTTTGTGTGCCTTGATTGAATCTTACATTGAGCAATTTTATTGATTAATTGCCGATTTTTTTGTGATTATTTTGAGGTTAAATTAGACTTGATTGTTGAGTTCTTGAGGTGAACTGTGTCCAAATGCTGGTTGTTACTGTGTATGTTTATCTCATGATTATATTCAAATCATAAGGTAGTACTTTGCAATGTTAATCGTTGTTAATAACTTTTTTTATAACCGATTTCTTCTAATGATTTTTTTTCAATTGATAATATAGCCAATCCATCTAATCTTTCTTGAGACAGAGTACTCCAGATGTGTCAAACTTCTTTTAATATCTTTCTTTTATATGAAAAGTTCACTTTTTCTACAAATAGTACTCGACATTTTAAAAAAAAACATATAACCTATTATTGCTAAAAATGGGGCCTCTAAAATTTGGGTGCCTAAGGAACCTGCCTTTTTTATCCCTATAGACGGGCGGAGCCAAGTAGGGCCGAGGGGCCCCCTTTGGCAGAAAATTACACTGTTTATACATGGTTAAAATAATTTTTATGTATATATAGTAGATGTTGAACTCCCTTTAGCTTCTTCGTGTGTTTACTTCTTAATATTTTGAACCCCCTTTGTAAAAATCCTGACTCCGCCACTGCCTATGGAGCCGGCCCAACATTTGTGTTACATTGAGTGATTTTATGTTGAGCAGTTCTTTGATTAATTGCCAATTTTTTTGTGATTATTTTGAGCTTAAACTTCATTATTGAGGACTTGCGATGAATTGTGTTTAACTGCTGATTATTACTGTATATTGGGAGAAGTTGAATTTGTGCTTATGCTGTGTAATTTGCCTAATTTTATTATGACAATTAAGCTGGCCGTCTATAGTACTACTATCCCTTAGTCATTGCGCTTTAATTATATGGCAGCACCAATTAAGCAGGCTGTCCATAGCATTACTATTCCTTCCTTAGTTATTGTGGTCAGGGGCGGATTTAGGGGGTTCCCATGGTGTTCACCCGAACACCCTCGGCAAAAAATTACAGTGTATATATAGGGTAGAATTTTTGTGTTTATGTACATATATTAACCTTTGAATACCCTGAACAAATGCAAAAGGTTAGTTCAAGCGGTCCAGGGTGTTCAAAATTGTCTCTAGCATCCTAGGTTTGATTCTCAAGGGCTACATTATTTTTTATGTTTAACTTTTGTTATTTTTTTCGAACCCCTTGAGTGAAAATCCTAGATCCACCACTGATTGTGGTTTAGCTATTTGTCAGCACTCAATTAAGCAGGCTGTCCATTGTATTACTATACCTTCCTTCACCAATGCAGTTTGGTTATTTGTCAGCATTGGTTTAGCTTCCATGTGTTCAGAAGCCTTTAGCCTAAATAGCCAAGGAATTCTATTAGTAACTGCCCATTTGGATCCTTTGGAACAACTATCAATTTAATAGATTTCTGAGAGTCCCTAATGACTATTGATGGAATCTATCCCATTTTATATCGTGCGAGCTGTACCTACCATCTTTTTTTTGGTTCATTATCAGTAATGCAGTTTATCCAGCGTAAACTTAATTTGGATCATAGAGCTCTAAACAATCATACCCGAACAAACTAAATGTTGAATTGAATCTTACCAGCCTCTATTGTTGGTTATATTTATTTTGGTACTTGCTGATTTATTTCCTGTTTACTTTTTAAATTAAGAAATGAAAGTGAACAAATAAGATTGTCTCAGGTCATTTGAAAGAATCTCATAATTTGATTATGCATGACTGTTTTATGTCTCTAGCATGACCACTTGATGACATGTGGAGGGGAAGCAGGTTTTTTGTTTGATATAATAACTATTAATATGATTTACCTTATCTGAAAAAAAAACTATTAATATGAAATGATTCTTGTCAAAATTTTCTTTTTATATGAAATGACGTATTGAATTTGGTTTCTCATCTGTGGGGATGTGCATTAGGGTTTGGCGCGCATGAATAGGAGCGATAGCAGTAAGCAGAGCTCATCAGGTGAACAAGAAGGTGCTGAAATAGTGTTTTTGAAAGATAACGTGGCAATTCATCCGACTCAGTATGCTTCAGAGAGGATCAGTGGTCGACTAAAGCTGATCAAGCAAGGAGGTTCTTTGTTTATGGTATACATCTACTTTATGCTCGTAATGTGACTTAAAATCTCAAATCTTTGATTACAGACAATGAGGATCATTTTCCTTTCTCTATTATGTGCAATCAGAAGCTTTCCTATTGCAAAGGTTTCAAGCTTTTTGAAGTTTCTGAAAATAATTTGGTAGAGAGAGAAGAACATGGGTGAATATTAGTGTTAAATATCGATTATCCTCTACATTGTTTTGTGGTATACCTGGACTAAGGTGAAACTATTACCTTTTTACTTCCAAACTATCAAGAGCCTCAACAAAGTGACAAAATAACTCTATTTCCTTTCCTTTTTATTTCCGTTTATTTTTCTTGTTCTTCTTTTTCCAATGGATGACAACAAAGAGGTGCAAGGGGAGAACACTGACTTCCTCTTTTGCTTTTATTTTGCTTTTAATTTTTTTCCTCTTGTCTGGTTAGATTTTTGAATGGCGAAGGTTTTTATGGTCCAAACATGTGGTGTTTTTGGAGAGAGAGTGAGTTCATAACTGGTTCAACTCTCATCTTAGGTGAACGTACTGGTTGAAACTTGATAGTTCGGAAAGAGAAACAAAGTTTCACTTTTGGTGCATAACATTAAGAGGTTATGTGAATGTTTTTAAGTGATGGTTTATGTGCCACAAACTGAAAAGTGAGGGAGGTGATCGATGTTCAATTTTGAATAATATGGAGACGGAATTGAGACATAGTTCTTAAATGGTTCCGTTGTTATGGAATTATGTTTCCTTGTATTGCTTTTTGCATATAAGGATGAAAGGGCTGGGTTCTTTAAATGTTTGCAGTACTTATTAAATCTTTGGCTCTACCCAGTGATCTAAGAATTAAGTTGGTTTTTCTGTGACAGACTTGGATTCCTTATAAAGGGCAAAGCTCGAGTGCAAGGTTGACTGAAAAAGGTTAGAGTCAATTATCTGTACTGTGACCCAGAGGAAAGAGCAGCTCTGTGCAGCGAATTTTCCATATTGTGTTATGGTTGTTCTTTATATATCTTGGTGCAGATAAGAGTCTTTACACTATACGAGCAGTTCCATTCTCGGATGTTGGATCAATTCGTCGACACACTCCCACCCTGGGGTGGCAATATGTTATCGTAGTTTTGTCATCAGGTATTTTATTGGGCTGTATTTTTCGAGAGATTCTGTTTCATCCTAGTAAAAGTAGAGATGCTGTTTTTATAGAAAGTGGAGCTAGCACGCAACAAATTCTTTTTAATGGTTGGCATGTATGAAATATCAGTTTGAATTATATTATTTCTTTTTAACCATTCTCTGCGGTTTCTGAATGTATTTTCTTTCTTTGACAACCTTCTCTAATCATCATTATTTTAGAATAGCTTAATTGGTGGTTCTTCTTCTTTTAGAAAAATGCTATGATGTCATCATGATTCCTGTTTTTTTCCCAATCCACATCATGTAGTTTGGCATATTCAGTAACCTAACATTTCCCCGAGGAAATCATGATGATTAAAGTCAATTCTTCTTAGAATTTCACAAGGCATATGTATGTTTTCTTAATGGATAGATTCTTGTATGCTATCTACCTTATGATATTTCCCCTTAGCTTTTTAGCGGATTCTTTATAATTCTGTTATCATCAATTGTCAGTTTGTTGAATGCCTCCATTGCATCTTGAGTTTACTTCCTACATCCATCACTTGCAGGACTAGCATTTCCTCCGCTTTACTTCTACAATGGTGGTGTCCGGGAGTTTCTTGCAACAATTAAGCAGCATGCTTATCTTGTGAGGTGGACTTATTTGTGCTTTTATGCATTCTCTTCGTCATTGTCATGACTAAGCAATTCAACTAATAAACCAAATTCATCTTTTCCTTTTTCTTTTTTGGTCAGAGTTCATAAAATTAGAGTAGAAAGCAAAACTGAATAGCCCACGAATGAATTGTTACTTGATGATGAATTTAAGATACAGATAACAGTAGATAAATTAAAAGCCATGTCATATGAAGATCTAATAAGTTGCTTCTTTCTTTTGGTGAATGAGAGAGACTTTTGGCAAAAAAATAAATAAATAACAATCTAACTATATAAGGATGTGGTAGATGGAAGGGTAAGGTCATTTCCAAATGCTAGAGTGTGGTGTTACCTCTAGGTTGACATTCAATGGTAATCCAGCTGAATTGCAGGTATACAAACTATGAATTCTCTTCAGGTTTTTAAAGTAGCTGAACTACAGGTATACCAACTACCAATTCTTTACAGTTTTAACTGATGCTAGCCTGTCAAAAAAGTATATTTTCTCATACTACTAGAAATTTGGGATCTCAATGTGTTCTTGTTCAAATATTTCTTGTTGCAATGAACTTGTAGTGGGAGAGATAAACTTGATTTTTAGATAAAGGCCTTTCCTTTCTTACTGGTGAGTTATGTTTTTCCAGGTCAGCTGAAGATGCTAATGTATTTCTTGTCAACGACTTTCAAGATCCACTCCAGGTGTGACCAGTGTTGATCAATTATTTATTTAACCAGTTTAACAGATTTTGCGAGACACTTCATCATGATATGAATCCTCACGTCTGCTCATATGATTTGCTTCTTACAGAGAACTCTTTCCTCCTTGGAGCTTCCTAGGGCTGTTTCTGTAACTAACAGTCCATCGTCTGCTGGTGCACCTAGTGAATCCCCATCTAGCTGGACGGATGGGAAAACTTTTGATACAAATTCTGCTCTTGCTCAACAAAATGCCAGCCAAAGACAAAAACATAATGATCCTGCTCGAGATTTGTCAATTCAAGTACTAGAGAAATTTTCTCTCGTGACCAGATTTGCTCGTGAAACAACATCACAACTTTTTCGTGAAGCTCAGGGAGATGGTTTCATCCTTAATGACAGGAGGAAGCATGACGAAAAAACACATGATTATCCTCGCATTGCCGACTCTAATGATGTTCAGAAGCTGCCTGAGGATGTTCCAGTGCCTGCAGATCCCTTGGAGGTGAGAAACTTACATATAATTAACCTTTGTTTCTGCATTTATATCAGATGGTTAGTCATGTTGTGCACTTGACATTAGTAGTCCAGGGTTTGACAAGTCTTTTTCATTTTTTATAGATGTGTATTGTAGGGATAATTGTGGGACATAAAGAACCTTAGAGCTCCTTCTGTGTACGCTAATACTATTTTTTTAGTATTGGAGTGAAACAGAGCGATGTGGAGCATAATGGACAAGGATGATTCATATGTCCGTCAGCGAATTAGTTTAGCATGTTGCTTAGTGTATTCATACTGTTGGTGTTTTTGTTGATTTTTCTAGAAGAAGGTTATCCTTTTCTCAAAATGGTAAAAGATGGTCTTACTCAAGAACTAATTATTGGAAAATCAGTTTGCCTTATATTATGAGTCGACATGAGCCTAGATAGAAAGGTGTGGAGGTCAAGGATTAGGATTGAGTGTTAGTAGGTGGTCGAGTGATCTCCGTATTAGTCGTATTACGTAGTAATCGTATAGTTTCTTTTCTCCAATATGTATTACTACTTGTTGCCTCATTTGCTTTTTACCTTGCTATTGTGTTGCCATATTTGTCATGATATCATGCTTTTTACTCTACTATTTTTTGTCACATCCTTGTCTTTTCTTTCGAGCCGAGGGTCTATTGAAAACCTCTCTACCCCATAAAGGTAGAGGTAAGGTCTGCGTACATCCTACCTTCCCTAGACCCCACTTGTGGGATTACACTGGGTTTGTTGTTGTATGAGTCATGACTTTTAAAAAAAATAGGAATAGGATTTCATATATTGTATCCTACTAGTAAAAGGATTGTAATGTAGTTTCTATAAATAGGGCTCACTGTAATCATGTAGATACAACAATTATATTATATTTTCTCCCATAATTTCTCACATGGTATCAGAGCTACAGTGAGACATCGGGACAAAAAATAGTCGTTGAGCCTCTTTTCCGGCGACTGTTTTGAATCTCATCTCTTGTTGTGCGAAAACCAACACTACCATAAGGTTCAGGAGGTTCCCTTGACCAAACCCAACCAGTGCCGTCAAGAACCGACTATCCACACACCGATCAGAAGGTCGCCGGTTTCGGCGAGATCTGCCCACGCGCTGGCGCGTGAGGCCTCTTTCTGACGAGTTTTTTGGGCGATTTTTTTCTGATAGATTCGCCCGGTCCTTGCGAGCCCATCCATATATTTTCTTTTGGATTCCGATCACCGTAACTATTTTCCGGCGCCGACAACCCCTTTTCTGGCGCTGACAATCACTTTTCCGGCATAAATATTTTTCTCCGTCAGCTCGCCAATTCATTTCGAACCATACCGTGCAATTTGTTTCAGATTATGGTCGCTTTTTATTTTCAGGCAAGATTTTTGGGTGACTGTTTTCTGCAGCTTCTGGATCACGATTTCTGAGCATTATCAGCCTCCTTAGATTACTTAAAGTTTTGAATCATGTCTCTCGGATTTGATGTTTTTAATTTCAAAAACACGGGAATTGGAAATTCATGGTTGTTTTGGAAGATCTAGACCTAAGTGTAGTTATTGTATAAGGCTTGGACACACTCGTTAAGTATGCCGATCTCGACCTAAGTGTAGTTATTGAAATATGTATGGACATGCTCGTGAAGTATGCTATTCTCTGCATGGTTGATCACCCAAGAATACTCATATTGCTCAGATTGCCACTACAGGTAACCAACGGGTTTATTTATCCAAAGAAGTATATAATGAGTACCATCAGAATATCGAGCAATGGCTGTAGCAACTTGTGAGCTAGTTTGGATTAAGCAGTTGCTCAGAGAACTAAAATTTGGAGAAATCGGTCAAATTGAACTTGTGTGTGATAACAAAGCGACCCTTCATATCGCATCAAATGCGGTATTTCATGAGAGGACTAAGCACATTGGAATTGACTGTTACTTTGTCAGGGAAAGATACTCTCCGGAGATATTGTTACTAAATTTGTTAAGTCGAGTGATCAGTTTGCGGATATTTTCACCAAGTCACTCCGTCGTCCTCATATTAATTACATATGTAACAAGCTCGGTACATATGACTTGTATCCACCAGCTTGAGGGGAGTGTTAGAATATGAATAGGATTTCATATATAGTATCCTACTAGGAAAAGGGTAATCATGTAGATACAACAATTCAATAATATTATATTTTCTCCCATAATTTCTCACAACTTTAAATGTACTGTCCAGATATTATTAGACATAAGTGGTATCGGAAAGATGAAACATTTAATAATGTAATAATTCTACTTCACTCCTCATTTATCAGAAATGAGAGTTCAATTTCAGTCTTTTGACTTTCATGTTTACCTCGAGTGATATAAAATCCTTCACCTTTAAACTTGAATAAACGTTTTTCCTAACCCAACCACAGTGACGAATTCAATCTCCTTTGTTGATGTTTTGGAATGCATGTTTAGCCCAACTGCAGGTCAGATAGAGAAGGATGAAGTATTTGATATGTTTTCTTACTGATAAAAAATACTCCCTCTATCCCAATTTATGTGATACACTTTCCTTTTTTAGTCTGTCCCAAAAAGAAAAGAATGATACATTTCTTTATTTGGCAACAATTTAACTTTAAACTTTACGAGATGATTTATAACCACACAAGTATCTTTGACTTGTTTTAGACCACAAGATTCAAAAGTCATTTATTTCTTAAACTCCGTGCCCAGTCAAACTATATCACAAATTGGGACGGAGGGAGTATAGAACATGTGCTTCCTTCAGTGGCGTGCCCTAGTCATAAACAACTACTCCATTATGCTTGAGAATTGTTTTTCAAATAATAGTTTATTGCCTACGCTCCTTATAAAAAAATAAAACTAATAGTTTATTGCCTAAGCGACCAACAATATTGACATATCTAGCAAGGGTGGTGATTCAAAGTAGCTCACTTAGTGAGCTGTCCAAACCCTCATCATGTAGGTGGGGGTCCGTTTCTCCATAGATTAATCGCCTCCCCCATTTTTCCCCTCCCCTTCACCCCTATGTGAAAAATTCTAGCTAGGGTAACTTGAGTTATTTCAAGATTCCTGTTCTCCTTTTTAAAAAAAAAAAGTATTTCAACATGTTAAAATTGCATTTGGTCCTCTTTCTACTTTTTCTTAATCTATGCCAGTCTTTCTTCTGCAGTTTGACAAATTGTCACTAGTGTGGGGAAAGCCACGGCAGCCTCCCTTGGGAACGGAAGAGGTAGAGAGCTATCTTTTGGTCTAATTTTCAGTTTGCACTTGTAAAATGCTAATACAACGGCTATTAGGCCCAAGAAAAAAATCAACATTCATTTCATGTCTATCTCATTTTGTTCTAGTTATCATAATCACTTGTGAATGTGCCTTGAAGCAACTAAAATCACGTTTTAAGCAGACTGTTGCACACGGTGTCAACTGTGTCATATATTCTCATTTTTTATCAGAGTATGCAGATGTCTAGATTTGTGACAGATCCCCGGCTGATCAATTTTCCACTTGCACATCGTAGTTTGTATCCATTCTATTAGAAGGGATTCCTAATTGGTCTAGCATTTGTGAACCAACTCATCTCTGTATTTTTTCTATTTATCATGTAGAGATTTCTATGCTTACAAAAGAAATTCTCTCTGTGAAGTTCAAGTCAATTACGTGTTTTGGATTTCTTCATTGAAGGTGTGATATAACTAAACTGATCATTGGTGCTTCTTCCAGGGAATGTTTTTCAGAGTAGAATGTTACAACTCTAAGTATCAGCCATTTTATGAGCAGCTGATCAGTGTTGGGACATTGTGTACTAATTAAAAAAAGGGGGCATTGTGTCTCTAAGTTAATCATTTAGTGACTTGCTTTGGGGTACAACTGGAACACTTATGACATTTAATGCCATTTGGTATAAACTAAGCTATATTAGAACATTAAACTGGTTTTGAGATAGACTATCTCTTGCAAGATTGCATCTATATAAAATTTTGTGGAGGTAACGTCATCCATATTCAAAGCTAGTCTTCTCAAACACTTTTAATTAGTAATTATGATGCAATTCAGCATGTTATCAATTATTTGGGAGAATCTTGTTTTTATTTACTTATGATCCATTGAAATGCAAGATGAAAAAATATATTGGTTCTTGTGAATTTCTTTTGAGATTGTTTAGTTTTCTTTTTAACTTTCAATACTTTTATGTGTATATGTGTGTGTTTATTATTTGCATAATTCTTTTCAAACAAGACAGTTTACCTAACTGTTAATGTTGCAAATACGTTAAAAGAAAATTTAAAATGTAATTGTCATTCAGTGAGTGTACTTATTGTCAGAGATCAATTATCTATTCAAAATTAGAGAGTCAAGTCTATATGATCCATGCACATGATATGTGTTCTGTGGAGCAGATATATGTCCCAATGCAATTCTAATTTCTATCTTAATGTGTATTATTTTCTTGCAGAAATGCAAGGTAAGGCTGCATACAATAGACCCTTGTGGTCCGGCCCTTCCCTGGACCCCGCGCATAGCGGGAGCTTAGTGCACCGGGCTGCCCTTTTAATGTGTATTATTTTCTTAGCATGATTTTCTAACAACGCTTAATCCAGAGGCAAGGTTTACCTTGTCATTTGTCAATTACTGCACATCTACTGTGTCTTCGACGACTGCTATATTTGTAATTTTCTTGCATAAATTTTAACAAATTGTGGGTTTTGCTCCTTATGCAGTGGTCTGCTTTCCTGGACTCTGAAGGGAGAGTCACAGACTCAGAAGCAGTAAGAAAGAGGATTTTTTACGGAGGAGTCGAACAAGATCTACGTAAAGAGGTTTGTCCTTGTAAAGATCCACTCCGCCCCACGTCCGTCTCTCTGAGCATGAATATACTTATATGTCCCTATGGCAGGTGTGGCGATTTCTGTTGGGATACCATTCATATGATTCAACTTATGCAGAGAGGGAATACCTTGTGTCTGTCAAAAAGTCGGAATACGAAATGATAAAAAACCAGTGGAAGGTTTGTCATATTCTCACCTGGGGCAGGGGCGGTTGAAAAGTAAAATGGTTCTGATATACTCAATGTTTCAGTTGTTTTCCTTCAATTAGTAAAATGCTATCACTTGGAACAAATGAGTAGGCGGCAGTTTATATTTTATATCACTTTAGGTGCTATAATATCCTTTTGTTTCACTTGATAAAAAAAAGATCCTTTTTTATGCTCTTAAAATTTAATGTCTCTGCAATTGTCTATTTGATATCTGGGGGTTTGCTATATAAAAATACTGGCTTACTTTATTATTACTTATTTTTCATGTTGATGGTGATGCTGCAATAACCTGGTTTACTAATAGATATATTGATTCCTCATAGTTAACCTAATTAAAAAGAACAAAGTTATAAGTATTCTTCGAGACTCCAAACAGATCATTGAGGAGCTTGGAAAAATTGATTCTCTGAAACTTTGTTCCTGGAGTTCCTTCCACTCGTATGAAATACTAGTTTCATGTAAAGGATCAAAAGAGTTGAATAATTTATCTTTTGGATTTGATGTTTCATTTGGGATGTATATCCCTATGTTTTCCTATTCCATGAGATAATTTTTTTTGTTAAAAATGTATTAATTCTATTCTTACCATTCTAAAAAAGTAGGTTTAATTCTAATTTTTGAGCCGAGTGTCTATCGGAAACAACCTCTCTATCTCCCAAGGTTGGGGTAAGGTCTGCATACACTCTACCCTCCCCAGACCCCACTCGTGGGATTACACTGGGTATGTTATTGTTGTTGTTTAATTCTAACGTTTACTGCCTTCTTTCTGCAGAGCATCTCTAAGGAGCAGGCAAAAAGATTTACAAAATTCCGGGAGAGGAAAGGCCTTATTGAAAAAGATGTGGTATGTGTCAAATTTGTCCATTTTCGCGGGCATAAAAATGATTTTGGTTGAGAACCAAGATGTGTGTTTACATCCTTGGAATTCACAAGCAGTGATACTACTATTAGTTATCGGAAAAGGGTCAAAAATGCCTTAACGTATAAGAAATGGTTTAAAAATGCCCTCCTTCCACCTATTGGATCAAATTTGCCCCTCCTTCTACCTATTGGGATAAAAAATGCCCTTAATGTATTAGAAATGGCTAAAAATGCTCCTCCTTCCACCTATTGGGTTAAATTTGCCCCTTACATTATTTTCAAGCTTAAAATTTTTCCTCGAGCACAATTATATGACACTTATTAAATTTTAATTAAACATATGGCCTTTATTCGGTCCACATAAAATTCTAACACACCCCAAAATGAACCGACCTATTCACGACACAACCTAACAAAAAATCTATGTCAAATAAACGCAGCTAAACCTAACAAGATTCTTTTTGTTAAGCCCTTCCATTCAGCGATTGAGATGAAAAATAACAAAGTGCTTCTTGTAATATCTAACTACTAAGAAGGTACATTGCGACTAAAATCTCTTGTTGAAACAAAGAATTATCAATAGTAGTTGCTTATAATTAATTGAATTAACTATAATATCTAAATCAGGAAGAGACATTCCTAAAGGCAATATTTTAACATGATTTAATTCAATTATGTAGAATCTGTCATTTAAACAAATGTATTCGTAATAATAAGAGAACATTAATTTTTTATAATTAGGAAATACTCTATTTAAGTAGGATTATACACACAATAGTCATAAAACTCACCAAGTTAACCAAATATAATGTACTATTTTTTTACAATAAATTAAGTTTCATCATATATCAATTGATTAATAAGGTCATATATCATATAGTTTTTCGTTTATAAACCGGATTAACTTACCTGTACTTTAAATGATAAGTAAATCAAGAAAATAATTATGTTGAACAGGTACTAGTTGACATTTCCTTTTTGTAATGACAAGGAGGGTAAAAGAGAAAGTTGAGTTTGGATAACAATTCATCAATCTTATATTCCAGCTCTCTTCTTGAACTATTTTAATAAAATAACAATTTGGTATCTGAGACTCCCTTTTAAATAAAAGGCACATGCTTAATTAAAATTTAATAAATGTCATATAATTGTGCTCTTAATAGAGGGAAAATTTTAAGCTTGAAAATAATGTTAGGGCAAATATAACCCAATATGCGGAAGGAGACGCATTTTGAGTCATTTCTAATACGTTAAGGGCATTTTTTATCCCAATAGGTGGAAGAAGGGGCAAATTTGATCCAATAGGTGTAAGGAGGGCATTTTTGAACCATTTCTAATACGTTAAGGGTATTTTAGACCCTTTTCCGATTAGTTATTAATATTTTTATTATAAGGAAAAAAAGCTGATACTTTTGTTCTTCTTCCCTTGTTCTTTCTTATTTGATATGTAAGGTGAGGACTGATCGGTCAATTTCATTCTATGATGAGGATGACAGCCCAAACATTAAATGTTTGCGTGATATTCTGCTGACATACTCATTCTACAACTTTGATTTGGGTTACTGTCAGGTACTTCTTCCTATTAGCTTAACATGTGTGCTTCTTTGCCGATCAATATGTTCACTCTATTACAAACAAATTGATTATATGTGACATGCTGCTACGTACATGTTTTTGAATTTCTGGCCTTCTTATCCTTCTCGTTTGTTGCTACCCATTTCTTTCTCCTTTTTTCTTTTCTCTTTGATCAGTTTGTGGCGAACAAAGGATGACTTGAGCTTGAACATTTGACTATTTGACGGTTGCACCCAGTCCAAGATTGATGTTGATGGAAAAATGAAAAAAAGAACTAAACTAGAAAGTTCTAGTTTCTTTATCTATTGTATTCTAAGTCTGAGAATTCTGCATTAAGCCGGAGAATCTTTTCTTTTTGTCAGAATATTTTTAAATTAAAAAATTTCTCCTTAAGATTGCTTTAAGTTTAACAATTATAGGAGTTTGGCATAAAAGCAGCAAGAATTATGTCATTTTTTTGCATGTCTATTACTTACCACTGTCAAATTTCATGATACTTGACGTTCTTTGCAACTGTTTTATCTACCATTGGAAGACACAATCTTTCAGATACTATGTAATTTATGTTACATGTCCTATCTGATATTACCAAGCCTATCTTATTGATTGTCTCATCTTTGCAAAAAATCAGTTCATTGGTGTGATTGTGATATTGACCATGGTACCCCACTCTGTCCTATTGTGGAAGCTTTTTTTGCTAAAATGTTCTCTGTGCAACTTAACATCTCTTCCTTGTTTCTCACTGATTGATAAACAAACATTTTATTCTATCGAGTTGCAGGGTATGAGTGATCTCCTTTCACCAATATTGTATGTCATGGGAGATGAATCAGAATCATTTTGGTGCTTTGTGGCATTGATGGAACGACTAGGACCAAACTTTAACCGTGACCAAAATGGAATGCACTCTCAGCTTTTTGCATTATCAAAGGTTCTCCTCTCTCTCTCTCTTTCTCTCTCTTTCTCTCTCTCTCTCTCTCTCTCTCTCTCTCTCTCCCTCTCCCTCTCCCCCTCCCTCCCCCTCCCCTCCCCCTCCCCCTCTCCCTCTCCCCCTCTCCCTCTCCCTCTCCCTCCATCTCTCTCCCTCTCCCTCCCTCCCTCCCTCTCTCCCCCTCTCTCCCTCTCTCCCTCTCTCCCTCCTCCCCCCCTCCCCCCCTTCCCCCCTCCTGTTGCCAGTTGCCAGTTCCTGAACTCCCCAAGGGGTGAGATGACCAGGGATCTAGTCTAAGGGGACAGAAGAGAGTGTTCTGTCTGCATAAATTCCGAAGTTTATGTCCTAACTGTGTATTGTTTCTTTCATTGTCTCGAGTGTAACTTGTTTTGAAGACAAAAACCATACAGGAGTTGTTGTCATGTGTTTATGTCCCAAATCCCAAGCATGTCCAAGAAAGCCATAGATTAAGATAAAGTACTGATAATTCCTAGGTAATAGGAGGTCTGTCTCTTTGGTGTTACCCCTCCACTTTGGGTATGCTTCGTTCTTCGTTGTGAAATAGCAGTTACCTTTCAAATTGAGTTTTATTGCAATACAGAATTATTGAGTTTTGGGTGTTGAATGGAGGATTAGATTGATTGGTTTTCTTATCTGTTATCTAAGAAGGCATAACCATTGTTGGTACATATTCATTGTATTTATAATATCTATGTAGGCATGTTTATCTGGATCTTGTAGAAAATGGCTGTTCGGGGAGTTAATAGTCCCCATGCCATGACCAGCTCTTCCTTGTTTCCATTCCTTCCAATGCTTTTCATTTATATTATATATATATACTCCCTCCGTCCCAATTTATGAGGCACCGTTTGGCTGGGCATCGAGTTTAAGAAATAAAGAAAGAGCCTTAGACTTTTATGTGTATAAAATCATCTTATTAAGGGTAAATGAGAATTGTAAAGTTAAATTATTTCTAAATAGAGAATGGTGACATTTTTTATTTGACAAATTACAAAGTAAAGTGTGCCACATAAATGGGGCTAGAGGGAGTACTTGTTTTGTTGATTATAGCTGGGTAAATGTTTGCTTTCCTACAAAAAATAATGTTCTTACTGTGCTTTTGCAGTTGGTGGAGTTGTTGGACAGTCCTCTGCATAATTACTTCAAACAGAAGGACTGCTTGAATTATTTCTTCTGCTTCCGATGGGTTCTTATTCAATTTAAAAGGCAAGTAGTAGTAATCCTAAAATGTTTTACATCTTTTTAGCAATCCTCTGTATGATTTACTTCGTTATATAAAAAAGAAAGAAAATATGAATTATGTAAATTCTTTTATGTGCTTACCCACCATAGTGAACTGTGCTGGGAGACACTATCGTTGAGTTACTGTTTTGGTTATTCTGGTGTCTCAAGTGCAGTTCTCTGTTCTTAAATCTTGTACTGCTTTCTTTACCGTCAGCCTTGGATTGTTACTAGATATATACTTCAATTCACTGCTCCAGTTTGCTGCTTCAATTCATTTTACCGTATTTGCTTAGTAGTTTATTTCTTTCTTTATTGATATCTCGTCTTTTGTAGGGAGTTTGAATTTGAAAAGACTATGCGTTTGTGGGAGGTATTATGGACGCATTATGGGAGTGAGCACCTTCATCTGTATGTCTGTGTTGCAATTCTGAAAAGATATCGCCGCAAAATAATAGGGGAGGAGATGGATTTCGACACAATACTGAAATTTATCAACGAGCTGAGTGGTCATATTGACCTTGATGCTATCCTCAGGGATGCAGAGGCTCTGTGTATATGTGCCGGTGAGAATGGTGAATCGTGCATCCCTCCTGGAACTCCACCTTCATTACCAATCGATGATGCTTCAATGTACTATCAACAGGATGACGATGATGTATTATAGTTACTTCTTTTGGTGTAAATTTTTTTAGTTCGATGAATGACCTTCACAGTCAGCGATATCTTTTCACGTGCATATACTGAATTCATGTAAAGAGAATGAAATAGATTTCTTTTACCAGCAATCTTTATCACGTCAGTTTTGAGGCCATGGCTCTGTTCCTTGTCTTGTAAAGTAATAATGAGAGCTGGGAGAGTATATAGTGATGGTTAAAGAATATAATTGATAATGTTTGCTTTGTTTTATGTGAATCTGTTTAGAGACACGAAGCTTAGAAAGAAATGAAGGATCTTTGAAATATGGTCTTAAGCATGATGTAACAGTTGAGTGGCTACGGAAACTTGTAAATGAGAAGTTTAAACTAAATTGTTTTCAAAGTTAGAAAGAAATCGTTCTCTTTTAAACACTAAGGAAATATGCTCACACGAAGGGGAAATTTTGGGGAATAAATGCAGACTGATAAGCTAACCCTCTGAGTCCCCTTCAATTATATAGGAGGAAGAATAGGAATTCAGTTATGACTAAAATAACACTATATATGAAAACGGCTAAAAATGAACTTAACCCCAACAATACAAGAATGAAGATCTGAAGTGTTAGGTGAATTTCGCTCCAGGGCTTTGGTCTTAGTTGTAGGAGCATAAAACGTGATGTGCAAGTGAAGCTCGATTAAATTCCTTTATCAGAATCTGGGCTCTGACGCTGCTTAAGAATTATTTTAATTTCATCATTTCACACATAACATGATTTTTAGTCAATCTTGATCTCCATTGGACAAAAAACTGAATAAGAAGCTAAAAATTTAACAGAATTCTAATGTGTGTGGAACATAATATGTAGTTTAAGTTTGTTTCTTTTTTTGTTTGCTGAAATGACCTTAATACCCTCAACATTTTGGTGACATGAGAATGGTTGTGATATGAGGGAAATCTTGTAATCTTATCCTCTATAGTCCAACTTGTTACAATGCCACCCTATTAACAGAAAAAACATAGGAAAATAAAAAGAAGAGGGAAAAAATATGGCAACTGTGTGCCTCTCAAATCCTAAATCCTTAATTCCATCTTCTTCTTCTACTTCATTTTCCACTACAATTGTTAGAAAACAGATAATTGTGTGCAAAGCAGGGAATAATGTATCTAATTTTAGTCCAATTATTAGCAAGAGAAGTCTCTCAATTAGTGTTGCATCAAGTTTGTTGTTTTCTTTAACTAGTAATGGAATTTTTCAAGCAAATGCTGCAATTTTAGAAGCTGATGAGGATGATGAGTTGATGGAAAAAGTGAAAAAAGATAGAAAGAAAAGACTTGAAAGACAGGTCATTATCAGTTCCTCATCTAAGGAAAAAGGTAAATTTTTGTTAATTTTCTTGTTTCTTGATAAATGTCCCTAGTGGTGAAATCAAGAAAAAATCAACTATAACTGGAGTTAAGTTTTTGTTACTGGAGTTGTACAATATGCCTGCAATAAATACTATCCAATTTAGTGAATAAGTATCAAGTATTGTCAGTGAAGTTTGACTTTTTATATACCGTATGATCTTCCGGCGAAGGGTGTTTGGATGAACCCTTCCGCCCCTCTAACTTCACGCTGGCTGGTTTTGTTTGAAATGTTGATTGCAAACTGAGAATGGTACCTAAAACTAGGTGTTATAATCCAATGTTCGATAATTTACCATATTAAGCTTTGTATTATAGTTCACCATTTGACTACCAACTTAAAAAGAACTATATTGTTGATTGACTTGTCTGTATTATTTTAAGAATGAAGGACTTATGAGTAATACTACAGTCTATGTGGCAAAGTAATTAGCACACAATTCTTGTATTAGCTAATCCATTTTCTTAATCCTAGTATCATGGTACCAAATGTGGCAAATCACCCTTATTAGTTAATTCCACTTTTGATTGGATTTAACTTATATACACTTGTAGCATAAAGAAAAGTACAATATCACCAAAACTTCACCTGTTGTTGCAGGTTAATTTGCTTTGTTTCTCGGGTTACTAATTCCACTTATGATGAACAGTTACATGTAATTACCTTATAAGTGACGTGATAGTGTCTTTCGTATAAAAGTTAAAAACTATTTTTTGTTCATGGATCACAACCCATGTTTAACTATAGTTGTTCCTAGCTATAGAATGTTTAACATTTATGTGTTAAATAAAATGGTGAAGGATACTTGCAAGATTTGGTATACAAGCTCAGCAAAGTAGGTCAAGCCATAGAGAACAGTGATTTATCAGCTGCAAGTTCAGTTCTTGGCCAAAGCACTGATGCAGATTGGGTCCAGAAAGTCAATTCAGCATTCAACAAGGTCTCTTTACTTGATCTTTCCCTTCATATTGTCTATTCTCAAATGATGGTCATGTTCATTGAATTTTATTTTCCTCGCGTTGTTACAGTTTAGTGGTAGCGATGAGGAGAAAACAGAGATCGATTCCTTCAACTCTTCGCTATCTTCTCTAGTTTCATCAGGTAATGTTTTCCTTTAGACTCTAGTGATGAATATGGCTGCAGCTTATCTCATATTTGGCCGCCCTCAATTCACAAACTAGAATTTCTTTTAAGATAAAGTAAACAAGAAGTTTGGGGTAGGTTTAATATATGCCCAAAGGTATGCCATTTGATTTGAAAAGAAACTGAACTTTAAACTATGTTGCTCGGACTCTCCAAAAATGTTGTTGCACCCTTGTTCGATCCTTCAAAAATGCACTACTTTTGGAGAACCCGACACGCACATGTCGACATTTTTGAAGAGTTCGAGCAACATAAGCTTTCAAGATTCAAGATTAGGCAAGTATACGATGTGCTATGATAAAAATCGGACAAGAAGCACGGATATGAAATTCCTTAGTTAGATCGAGTGGCAGTTATAAATTCTTATGTAGCGAGTATGTACTTAACTCGGGTTGTCAAAGCAAATTAACCATTTTTTCTTCTTATTGTGTATTATGCAGTTACTAAGAATGACATTGAAGGATCAAAAACAGCATTTCTGGCATCAGCCAGTGCATTTGAGAAATGGACAACATTAACAGGGTTGATTGAAGAGCTAAAAGGACTTTGAAGCAAAAAGGACTTGGCATTTCAGCTTGTAATCTGATATCCTTTTATATGTGAATTGAGAGAATTTGGTCCATGCCAAAAAAAAATCCACCTTAGACATTAATTTTACTGTTCAAGTGCCCACAAAGTATAATATTTTTTCCTCTGTCAAATGTATCATTTGAGTTATATACAATGTATTTGAGTTTCAGTTGTAGCTGAATCTCTGAGCGAAATGACTGGATTTCTGTTATCAGCTTTACTTTCTTACTTCTGTGTGCAATGGACTTGAAACAATTACCAGTCCACCAGAGGCGGAGCCAGGATGTAAAGTTTATAGGGTTCTAAACTAGTCACCAAACACATAGCTCGTTTCAGTTACTGAATTCGCAATTAAATACAAATACAAGGTCTAAGCAAAAACTACTCATGTTCCTCCGAATACGTACCTAATAATGTAGCTCCGCCCATGCAATACACAATATATTTATTACATTTCTAAGAGAATGAACTAATCAGCCATGACATTTCAGCATTGCAGCATAATAAACTTGTCAATTTGCATCAAGCCAAGAACTGAAGAAAAGAAAGAAATATTAAAGAAACATAGGCCACAAAAGGTGGAAAATAGTAATCCTCAAGATAACACAAAGGCTTTTTATAAGCTTACATTAGTGAGCTCTAAACGACAAGCTTTGCAGATCTGGACAACTACAAATTACCTCAGTGCAACTAGTGTCTCTGCTGAAGGTCTAATCTACGACATAAGAGTATTATTGATACAAAGATCTCTGTAAGCGATACATCCTTCCAGAGCAAATATGTAGGACCTAAATCTATTATTTTGCATACACATGTCTCGTGAATAATCAGAGTATCTATAATTGACAACAACAAAAGGTTAGAATTAGACAGCAGAGAAGTGCTATGAAACCACTCAGCCGCTGCTCAAGGCTTGGCTTCAGTAGCCTTGCTGCCATTCTCAGTTACTTCTCCCTCCACCTTACTTATTTCACTGTTCATCAAATTATCTTGATCTTCGGTGCTCTTTGCTGCAGAACTAGTTTTCTGTTCATCTTTCTGTTCTCCTTCCACTTGATGCTTCTTTTCCTCAGTAGCGCTAGAATTTAATTTGTCTGCTTCAGTAGGTATGTTTTCTACTTCTTGAACCTGTACATCCTTTTCCTCCACTGCTTTATCAGCAGGGGTATCAGGACCATCCGCTGCTTTATCAGCAGGAGCATCTTCAACATCGTTGGGATGTCCACCGTTATCAGCCATTTTGACATCTTTCTCAACATGAGCTTCTTCAGTAGGTATCTTTTCTACTTCTTGAACGAGTATGGCCTTTTCCTCCTCGTTATTTTTAGTAGCTTCAGGACCATCAGCTGCTTTATCAGCGGGGACCTCTTCAACATCGTTATCAGCCATTTTGACATCTTTCTCAACTTGAGCTTCTTCAGTATGTATGTTTCCTACTTGTTGAACCTGTACATCCTTTTCCTTCTCGTTATTTTTAGTTGCTTCAGGACCATCCTCTGCTTTATCAGCAGGGGCTTCATCAACATCGTCGGGATGTCCAATGTTATCAGTCATTTTAACATCTTTCTCAATCTGAGCTTCTTCAGTAGGTTTAGGTATGTTTTCTATTTCTTGAATGTTTACGTCCGTTTTCTCGTAATTAGTTTTAGTAGCTACAGGATCATCAGCTGCTTTATCAGCAGGGGCTTCTCCAACATCGTCGGGATGTCCAATGTTATCAGTCATTTTAACATCTTTCTCAATCTGAGCTTCTTCAGTAGGTTTAGGTATGTTTTCTATTTCTTGAATGTTTACGTCCGTTTCCTCGTAATTAGTTTTAGTAGCTACAGGATCATCAGCTGCTTTATCAGCAGGGGCCTCTTCAACATCGTCTGTATGTTCGACGTTATCAGCCATCTCAACCTGAGCTTCTTCAGAAGGAGCATCATTCACTTTGCCATAGGCTTTTTGCCTTTCATCTTTCTTCTGTACATCCTCCTCAGTAGCATCGGCTTCCTCTTTCTTCTGCACTTCGTTCTCATCTTCATTTTGTTCAACATCCTTCTCAGCTGCCATTGCTTCAGTATCCTTCACGTGCTTTTCAGCTTCTTCCATGTCATCATCCTTTGCTGCTTCGGTTTCTTCAGGGACTTGTTTGTCTTTGGGATCCTTCTTCGAAGCTGAAGACTTTCTGCTCCGTTTCTTTGCAGGCTCACTTTCTGCTGGAGATCGAGTTGCCTTTGCCTTTTCAGTGATTCTTGCGGATCTTCTTGGAGTTTCACCAGTTCCCCAGTCAAATTCCGCTACTGGTGGACTGCCAGGGTGCGATTTCAGGTACTGTTCCAATTGTTTTCTTGTGGTGATCTCCTCCCCTGTTGGTGCAGTAAATACGATTTCATTCTTCTTAGGAGTACCTCCTTTGTTAGGCAGAAACTGCAAAGGAACAGAAAGAGAGTCAAATTTAAAGAGAAAAATCATACTCCTTCCATCTCAATTTATGTGAAGGTGTTTGACTGGGCACGGAGTTTAAGAATGAACAGAAGATTTTCGAAGCTTGTGGTAAAAAATAAGCCATAGATATTTGTATGGCTATAAATCATCACATTAAGGGTAAAATGGAAAGTTTAAAGCTAAATTGTTACTAAATATAAAAAGGTGTCATTCTATTTTGGACTGACCAAAAAGGAAAGAGTGTCACATAAATTGGGAAAAAGGAGTATTATTCATCCAACTATCCAAGCCATGCATACCAAAGTAATGCTGTTATGCGACAACTCTGAATAATATTTCCAGCCTAACTACAACACAGTCCAACTCTACTACGAGATGAACATAATTTTCAACAATTTTTTTTCTGGAAAGAGAAGAGTTCCCCAAATACGCAGAACAAGATCGCAACGACAAAACTCTGTTGAAGATACAGTGCTCGAAAGATGGACAATTGGACTTACTCTGTCATATAGACATATGCCATGATATTCACTTCTCAGCTGAAAGAAAATCTCATATCTAGGAAGATGTGATACACACTTCATTTCTACGGGCTCTATGGCAAGGTATAAGAAAACAAACACTGTATGGATGACTTAGAGCCAACATCAATTTAAGAAAGAAAAGGGAGAACGTGAGGCAGGCAAACCCTCAGAATATCTTTGATTGAAACAGAAAAAGACGAGTATTTGATAAAGAAAAAAAAGACAAAATACATGGTCATTCCTGGAAGAAGTACAAGCAATCGAGTTTAGATTCTTTTTGAACAATAAAAAGGTTTTACATCAATCATCTGCTCCTCAATCTGAAATTAGTTGGGGGCTTGGGGTTAGCTATATGAATTTTCGACATCCATTCTGCTAGGAAAAGACTTTAAGACTACATACTATCCTACTGTTTCCAGTAGAGTATCAAAAGCTCGAAGTTGTTCATTCACGAATTGAGGAATTCTAACTATGAGACTTAAAGACTCCTACGTAAATTTTGAATTCAAAAGGAAGAAGATTTACAAAACAAAGAAAATACAGAGAAATTGCACACATTGAAATGATGTCACAATTTGGCGACCGAAATTTTTTCTAGAAATGCATAGAAAATCATTCTAGACAAACATTATCGAATAGCACCTTTTGACGAGATATATGAACAAGAAGCCTTCGAGAAAACTAGTGTTTTCTGAATTATATGAAGCCAGTAAGCAAACAACGAATCTATGGGTATTTGAACCTCTGTTAACTAGTAATTAATTCCCGCCTTTCGCTTTTTGGGGGTGGAAGGAAAGAGAAAACGTAGGGGAGGGATAGAATCACTAAACTATCACATCCAACTATACCAAATCCTTAATTTAAGGATATATTTAATGCTATTTATGAAATTAATCACATTATTAGGTTAAGTCTTAATGATGACAATGAATAGGTTACACGACTCGACTAATCTCTATATCTACTTTGTGACAGGAACAATGAGGAGGAGTCCTCAATGAATAATACAGTAAGGAGTCAGTCGACTAAGAACTAGAAAGGAGAAAAGCCAAAAGAAATGTGAAAAGCACAAATCAAGATTGAGAATGAAGCATTCTAGAAGAATCAGAAAAGATGAAGAGAATGGCCCAAGGCAAGATGGATTTGAAGAAGCTTTCAGTCCATGATTGAACAAAAGGCCCGAAACCCAACGACTGTGTGAACACATGAACAAAAGAATATGTTCTGGAGCCCAAAAGAAAAATAGCTTAGAAACAAAAAATTGCGTGGATTGACCTTCATACGGGCTGGTCTTTAATTTTTGTCCCTCAATTCGCTGGTCTTTAGTTTTTGCTCCTACTTCTCATTTAATGAAAATTTATGGGCCAAAGTACCCTTTATTCGCAGGTCTACTAAATCAGAAATTCTGGATTCAAATCCCAGCAAAGGAAAAAAAAGAAAAAAAATTCGCAATGCAAATTTTTCATAGAAATTATGTATATTCGGCCAAAGTTATATAGAGACTATGCCCCTTGGGGCATAATTTTTATGTAACTAGCCGGACAAGGCATAATCTTAATTTTTCAACGAAACTTTGCCTTCAGGCATAGTTACACAGAAACTATGCTCCTTAAGGCATAATTTCTACGAAATCTTGCCTTGCGATTTTTTCTTTTTGACTCTACTAGGATTCGAACCCACAAGGTATTTCTGAGGCATAATTACATAGAAACTATGCCCCTTAAGGCAAAATTTCTATACAACTTTGGCCGAACAGGCATATTTTCTATGAAATCTTGTCTTGCGATTTTTTTCTTTTTTACTCTATTGGATTCGAACCCACAACCTCAGAGGTATTTTCGGAGGCATAATTACATAGAAACTATGCCCCTTAAGGCATAATTTCTATACAACATTGGCCGAATAGACATATTTTCTAATGAAATCATGTCTTGCGATTTTTTTTTCTTTTTGGCTCTGCTGAGATTCGAACCCACAACCTCAAGGGTATTTTCGATCATTTTTTTAGGCAGGAGGGCAAAAATTAAAGACCACCAATTTGAGGGGGAAAATTAAAGACCACCCTAAAATAGGGGCAATCGAGCGAATTGCCCGCTTAGAAATCAAATTCTGGAGCCCAAAAGGAAGAAAGCCCAGAAATCAACAATTAAGAGAAGTCTCTATTAAGAAAAGGCTGACCGACATTTAAGAGATGAAGACATTAATTTAAACTCCCCTGTATTACACAAGAGAAGCTCTTATTGAAGTCAAGCAAGGAGCGGTTAGTTACTCGGGAATAATCAACAACATCCAAAGACACAACAAAGGTTCAACCGTTACAACTCAAGCTCCCTATAAATTCGAAGCAAAATCTAAAGACAAATACAACTCTAGAAATAAACAATTAAGAGAAGTCTCTATTTCTAAAAGGTCGGCCAGCATTTAAGAGATGAGGCCATTTTCACATAGCATATTTTTTCTCTTAATGGAAAATCATCAACCTTTTCTTTAATATTCCCAGATACCAAAAGAACTATAGAATGGCTGCAAGACAACATCTTAAAAGGCCATATGAGCAAGAAGAGTCTTTAAATACTCAAATCAGTACAACCTATTCAACTTTTCTAATTTAGGGAGAAATACTTGTCAACGTGTCTCAGAGCTAAAGGAACCAAAGTCCAGGCACCTTTAAGTTAAATTACATGCAGATGAAATACACTTGTCACTCATCATTTCTTATTCTTGCGCTAATCAATTTTTTTTAGTTTAGCTCTTTGCTCCAGAATATCTTAATCTAGCAACAACGTGGTTCAAAATCACAATTTCCAATGATAGGTAAGGGTTATATTTGCAACTTAGTCTACAATTCCCATTTTCATATTGCCAATCCTATGCCCGATCCTTCCTCCTGCCTTCTACGGTCTTGAAAAATTGGCAAAACGCACCCAACCTAATCTTATTTAACTATAAAAACCCGCAGTTTTCAACTTTTTATCCTTGTTTAGAGCTTTAAATGTTTTATGTCATCAGAACATGAAGCTTTAACTATGATAAAACAAAACAATATGCAGAACCAAGTACTTCTGTGAACTACAAAAGAATATGAAGTACAGAACAAGAAGAAATGCCTCAAAACTCTAGCCTCAACTGCGTAAAACATGAACTTATAGAATCAGGAAAATCACAATATGAAAGAACAACCAGATTCAAATTAACATCAGTTGACAATTATTGGAGCAGAAAATCTAAAAAAAAAAAACAAGATTAGATATCCTACTAAACCCTCACAAATCCTATCTCCTAAAGTACCTTTACTCTTCAAATGAAAAAATCAACCTCAGAACCGAAAAACTACACAAAATTAAACAATACCCGTAAAACCAGATTTAGAATAACTGCAAAAACATAGCTAAGAAACAAACTTTACACGAAATAACTAAAAAGATGGAACTTTTCAAGATAACATAGAGAGTTAACTTGGGTAAATCTAAGGTCTGTGTAGCACTTTCTTGGTGCTTTTTGTTCATCAATAATACCTTACCCAAGAAAAAACCCTATCTCTTAAACTACCCTTACTTATTTCCAAACCAAAAATTCAACATTTGAACTACAAAAAATTAGACAATACCCAAAAACCCTTTTGAAAAAAATTACAAATACCACAGCTACAATCACACTTCACATGGAACCAATAAAAATTGGAACTTTTCAAGAAACTAGAGGCTGAGCAAAACCTTATCTTCTAAACGACCCTTTACTCATCAAACCAAAAAACAATCAACCTAAGAACCACAAAAATAAGCAAAATTAAACAATACCCACAAAACCCATTGTAGCAAATTTACAAATACCAAAGTTAAAGTTGGAACTTTGCAAAAAAACTTCAAGAACTGAACATGTGCTAATAGAGAAGTAACCTGAGAACCTCAAAATAAGCAAAAATTAAGCAATACCCACAAAACCCATTGTAGAAAACTTGCAAATAACAAAGCTAAAGAAACTAACTTTACATGAAACCAACAAAACAATGGAACTTTTCAGGTGAACTTCAAGAACTGAACATAAGCTAAGCTAAACCCCATCTCCTAAATGACCCTTACTCATCAAAACCAAAAATTCAACAAAAATAAGCAAAATTAAACACCAACAAAACCCATTGT
Source organism: Anisodus tanguticus (assembly GCA_034509755.1). NCBI lineage: Eukaryota > Viridiplantae > Streptophyta > Magnoliopsida > Solanales > Solanaceae > Anisodus > Anisodus tanguticus. The sequence goes on from CM067558.1 coordinate 43,062,023, forward strand.
ATAAAAATTGCAAATACCAAAGCTAAACAAACAAACTTTACATGAACCCAACAAAAAATTGGAACTTTTCAGGTGAGTTAACCATAAGCTAAGCAAAAGCCTATATCCTAAATGACCCTTTACTCATCAAAACCAAAAATTCAACAAAAATAAGCAAAATAAAACAATACTCACAAAACCCATTATAGAAAACTGGCAAATAACAAAGCTAAAGAAACTAACTTTACATGAACCCAACAAAAAATTGGAACTTTTCAGGTGAACTTCAAGAACTGAACATAAGCGCAAAACCCTATCTCCTAAACGACCCTTTACTCAAACCAAAAATTCAACACAAATAAGCAAAATTAAACAATACCCACAAAACCCATTATAGACAAATTGCAAATACCAAAGCTAAAGAAACTAGCTTTACATGAACCCAACAAAAAAATTGGAACTTTTCAGGAGAACTTCAAGAACTAAACATAAACTAATATAAAGCCTGAGTATAACCCTTACTCATCAAAACCAAAAATTCAACCTAAAACCACAAAAATAAGCAAAAATAAACAATACCCACAAACCCATTGTAGAAAACTTGCAAATAACAAAGCTAAAGAAGCCAACTTTACATGAAACCAACAAAAATTAGAACTTTTCAGGTGAACTTCAAGAACTAACCATAAGCTAAGCAAAACCCTATCTTCTAAACGACGTCAAAACCAAAAATTCAACCTAAAACCACAAAAATAAGCAAAAATAAACAATACCCACAAACCCATTGTAGAAAACTTGCAAATAACAAAGCTAAGGAAGCCAACTTTACATGAAACCAACAAAAATTGGAGCTTTTCAGGTGAACTTCAAGAACTAACCATAAGCTAAGCAAAACCCTATCTTCTAAACGACCCTTTACTCGTCAAAACCAAAAATTCAACCTAAAACCACAAAAATAAGCAAAAATAAGCAATACCCACAAACCCATTGTAGAAAACTTGCAAATAACAAAGCTAAAGAAGCCAACTTTACGTGAAAGCAACAAAAATTGGAACTTTTCAGGTGAACTTCAAGAACTGACCATAAGCTAAGCTAAACCCTATCTCCTAAACGACCCTTACTCATCAAAACCAAAACTTCAACAAAATTAAGCAAAATTAAACAATACCAACAAAACCCATTGTAGAAGACTTGCAAATACCAAAGCTAAAGAAACAAACTTTACATAAACCCAACAAAAAATTGGAACTTTTTCAGGAGGACTTCAAGAACTGAACATAAGCTAAGCTAAACCCTATCTCCTAAACGACCTTTACTCATCAAAACCAAAAATTCAACAAAAATAAGCAAAATTAAACAATACCCACAAAACCCATTATAGAAAACTTGCAAATAACAAAGCTAAAGAAGCCAACTTTACATGAACACAACTAAAACATTGGAACTTTTCAGGTAAACTTCAAAAATTGAGCATAAGCTAAGCAAAACCCTATCTTCTAAACGACCCTTGCTCATCAAAAACCAAAAATTCAACAAAAATAAGCAAAATTAAACAATACCCACAAAACCCATTGAAGTAAATTGTAAATACCAAAGCTAAAGAAACTAACTTTACCTAAACCCAACAAAAATTGAAACTTTTCAGGTGAACTTCAAGAACTGAACATACGCTAAATCTCATCAAAATTAAAACTCAACCTAAGAACCACAAAATTTTGCAAAATTAAAGAATACCCACAAAACCCATTATAGAAAACTTGTAAATAACAAAGCTAAAGAAACAAAATTTACATGAAACCAGCAAAAAATGGAACTGTTTCAGAACTGAAAATGGCTAATAATATAAGCTTAAAAACTGAGCAAATAGAAAGACATGGTACCTTTTTGTTCCAACCAGGTGGAGCTGGAAGTTCAATAGACACAATTTCATTTTTCTCAACTGAATTAGCCATTTCACACCTAACCAATTTCCCCAAAAACAAACAAACCAACTAACTGTAAAATGGTTACACAATTTCTCCTATAAAATTGGAACTAAAAGTTCTTTAAATATAATTTCTTTTTTATTTTCTTTAACTATACCTTTTTCTTGGAGTTTTGTGTATGCAAAATCTAGTGTGAAAGTACAACGAATTTAGTGCAAATATGACCCCAAAAAACGCAAATTTAGCTGAGATTTTTAATGCTTACTCTTGCTCTGTCTTTTTTAAAATAAAATAGTTTCAAGGGCTAATATCACTTGACTTTGCACTTGATGGGGACACGTATCAATTTTGGAACTACTCCCTCCGGTTTAAAAACAAAATTCACTTAGTCGTCTCTGGTATGTACACCTATTAAAAAAATACTACGCATAACTCCTTAAAAAGAAAATAGATAATTTGACTAAATTATTCATAATTAAATAGGTATTGAGATTTGATCATTTAGCACTTTTATAAAAATATCTGAAAAAATAAAATTAATTCCTTTTTTATTTATTAAGGTGACACTTTTTTAAACCAAAAATAAAAAGCTAGGTGGATACTTTTTTTTAACCGGGGGAGTACTTCTTTCTACTTTTTCATCATTGTTTGGTATTTTTATATCTTCATTTTTTTTGGGTTATTTGATTATTTTCATAACAGTGTAGAACTAGCAGTTAACTAATTTTCCTCACCTTTTATGGATGGTGTCTATGTTGCAGACTTGCAGTACATAAAATGTAGAATTTTCTATTTATAGGGGTCTGAATTATGAAAAAGAAAAAACTTGTGTAATGTTTTTTTTTTTTTTGTAATTAAAGGATTTTATTACCAAGTGCAATAATTACAACTCAAAGAAATAAAAGAAAAGGACAGGTTCCTGGACATAGTCCAAGTCCCAACACCCTTATCTGCTTCCTAACACAGCAACACAAGTTCTATCTAGCTAGGATAGTAATCTATAGTCGAAAGAATAGCTTTTCCAGAGTACTTGCTCTAACATATACATCCTAAAACCACAGTCCTAACCATTGTATCAACAGATCTCTGTTTCCCCTGAAACACAACTTGGTTGCTTTCTTGCCAAACCTAGTAAATGTAGCCAGCAATGGACATTCGATACAGTACAAACTAACTCTATTTGTCTTATAATATGTTTTCAGCCATGAACACTCCACATACCAGTCCCAACTTTGCCTATTAATGCCTTGCTATCTTAGCAACTTACCTCCGAACCCCGCGCATAGCGGGAGCTTAGTGCATCCTTTTATCTTAGCAACTTACACCAAACTTCAGATGCTACAGGACAACTGAAGAATAGGTGGTTCTTAGTTTCATCTGCATTATTACATAATGTGCAAGAAGGATCAACATCCAGCCCCATTTGATCAGTTTATCTTTTGTATAAAGATTGTCATTAGCTACCAGATAAACCATAAACACACATTTAGGAGGGGCATGATTACTACATATTAGCTTCCTCCAGCTCACACTAAGCAGTGAAGCTATGAGTTTTAAGGACATTTTCCTGATTGAGAACAACTTGGTCTTCAGTTCTTCAGTAACATTCAACCCTGCAGCTAACTTGTAGCTTTCAGTACCTTTTTAATTATCCAGAAAGCTTGGTTAGCTATTGCTCCACACACTGGCACTTCTTTGATATAGTAGAGATGAACTCACCCACAACTTATCCTTCTTATTACTAAGATTCTACAGTAGCTTACACAGTGCAGCTTTATTCCAAAGCTCAATATTAAGCAAGTTCAATCCTCCTGCACTGACTGGAAAACATAGCCTATCCAAGCAACCAAAACTTTTTTAGACAACTCCACATTACCTGTCCAGAGAAAGGTCCTACAAATCCTCACAATTTGTTCCACTACTTTCTTAAGTAGTAGGAAAATTTGGGATCAATATATTTGAATGGAGAACAAGACACTTTCAAAAATTGCATTCTTCCCGCATATGACAACATTTTAGCTGTCCAAGAAGTGATTCTACCTAACATCCTGTCAAGTGAAGGTTGGCATTGCACCAAAGACAATCTTTTGGTACTTAGTGGCACACCTAAATACCTAAAGGGGAGCATACTTTTGGTCATACCAAGCAACCCAAAATCTGAACCTGGACATCTGCTTTAACTCCTCCAAAATAAATGGAGGACTTCTGCGTATTGGCTTTTAGCCCTGAGGCAGTGGAACATTTCTAAAAATAATGAAAGAATTTTTGCACAGAGTTCAAGTCACCTCTACTGAAGAGCAATAAATCATCAGCAAATTCAAGTTGGATGATTTGTAATTTGGCATATTTAGGATGAAACTTGAACACCTTATCCTGCTTCATTAAAATGCACAAATATTTCATAGAAAGGACAAACAGTTATGGTGACATTGGGTCACCTTGCCTTATCCCTTTCTTTACCTGGAATGGTACAGAAGATTTGCCATTGATCACTATTGAGTATGCAATCGACGTTAGACAGTGCATAATCCAAGTGATAAATAGCTCAGGGAAATCTGAGCTCACCAATGTATGTCTCATATAAATCCATTCAATGGAATCATAGGTCTTCATCATATCAATCTTCAACATATAACTTGGAGAGATATTCTTCCTTCCATATCCTTTCATTATTTCATGACTTAACACAATATTGTCAGATATGACTCTCCCAGGTACAAACACAGCTTGTGTGGGATCAATCAGGGCAGACATTACTGGTTGCAATCTAGCTGTGAGAATTTTTTAGATAATTTTGTATATCACTGTGCAGCATGAGATAGGTTGATATTCCTTGATTGTAGAAGGATGTTTAACCTTAGGGATAAGGGTAACAGTGGTGTGGTTGACTGGAGGATGCATTATATCATGTTGAAAGAAATCCAGTACTGCATTTATAATATTCTCACCAACTATCGACCAAGTCTTCTTATAGAATAAAGGATTGAATCCATCGATACCAGGGGCTTTTTTATTATCTATGGACTGTATAGCTGCTACTATTTCTGCTCGTGTGACTGGACAAATAAGCTACAATTGTTGCTCCCTTGTGAGTGCATACCCTGTCCTCATTATCGCTTCATCAATACAAGGCAAAGTTGCAGCAGCTGATCCGAGTAGCTTTTTATAGAAACCCCAAAATTTCTAGTTCCACTTCATCCGCAGTCATAGCAATCTTACTAGCTTCAGTCACCAGGCTCCTTATCATGTTCTGAGATGGCCTATTTTTCATGCAGGCAAAAAAATAGGCTGAGTTCGAGTCACCGATTTTGAGCCAGTTAACTCTGGACTTTGTTTCAGTATGCTCTCTTCCACTAAATGTCATTTCTCCAATTGCTTTTTCAGACTATTTTCCTCGTCAAATAAAGATGAGTGGTGTCCAGGGTTCCTCATCTGATCTTGCAAAGAAGCTAATGCTTTTCTAGTTTGCTGAATTTTCAATTGGTTGTTACTGTACTCCTACTTATTTAACTCCTTAAGAGTCTTCTGTACATTTTTAAATTTTTTCCAGACTTGTTGCATTGTATTACCGGAAACTGGAAGGCTCCATGCCTCTTCTACTATCTTCATGAAGTTAGGATGACTAGCCATGCAATAAAAAAAAATTAAAAGGTTTACCTCTTACTGTATTTACTCCTTCAATATGCACACTGAGAGGAGTGTGGTCTGGGAAAAATTGGATCAAGTATATGAGTTACCAGATGAGGCCATTGTTACATCCAACTAGCATTCATCAGAGTCCAATCAATTCTGCTAAAGGCATGATGGTTGGTTTAGGTAAACTGTCTTCCAACACTCTTCATTTCTTTCATTCCTAAGTTAATCATATAGTTGCAAAAATCCCTAATCTTTGGATCCTGAACTGGTGCCCCATGAGTTGTATCATCAACATGCATGATGGCATTAAAATCCCCCGGTACGAGCCAAAGTGTTGACAATGAACCAGAGATATCAAGCAGATCCTTCCACATTGCCTTCCTGTCTTGAATGGTATACAACCCATACACAATAGTACAATGAAACGTCATGTTAGTTGAATAAACCCTCAAGTAACCATGAATAAGTTGTGTGGAAGTTTGACTAATTGCAAAATCACATTGTCTTGAGTCCCAGATTATCCATATCCTACCTTTGCCACCAGCCTGGTAATTATTCGGGAAGCAGGAGATCAATCCGCTCTTTTTATCTCTCTTGTCGGCTTAACCGAATCCATTGCCACCTCAGTACTACTCTTTTAACAATTTGTGAAACATTCTTCTGCTGAACTCTATGCTCCACCACTGTCAGAAATCCTACTTTATTCTCATGCACAAACACCTGCAGCTCTTTCTGCTTATAGGCCTGGTTGAGGCCCCTCACATTCCATGATATCAATTGCATTGGGAAGGAATGATTTTAAGGCAACCAATACCTATCTCCTTATCATCATTCCCTGTACTCATCTGCATCTGGTCAATCACCCCTTTATTTGTATCTACCACCAAAGGATTAAACACATTAGTTATAGCCACAGTTTGATTATGAGGCTGCATCTTGGCTGGAGTACCACTTTTTGCAACTTGCCAGTCAGTTTCTCCTGGTCCTGACGTACCAGCTCCTTGCTTTGCTTTTTGGCTCTCCCATGCAGTATTACTTGGCTTTGGATCGCCTTCCTTCTGTTCATTCATAATTACTTGTGTTCCTCCCTTGTACCTTCTTATTCTGTTGAACAGCTCAAAGGCAAATCGGGCAACTGGATCCATAGAGGAATGGTGCGCAGTACCTCATCATTAAAATTAAAACCAAGGCTCCAAGCTTTCACAATAACAGGTCTAGAATTCATCATATATAGACCTGAGTATAATAACACATCTCGCTCTTCCATTCCTCTATGGATCCGGTTACTTCTAAAAATAGAAAAGGGGCATGTCGTCCCCGGGGCATAGTTGGATGGCAAAGGAGAGGAACTTAAAATCCAGCTGAAGGCCTGCAGCGTGGTTTCGAACCCTGATGGGAGCAATTTGCTCTCTTCTGGTTAGTAACTTGTAGGTGACATCAGCTGCTCTGTTCAAACCTTGATCATTCACGCATATCCTGCGATTTACTGATAGTAGTGTTGGGAATCGAGATTACGAATAGTGTGGCCTAAGCCAGGAATCTGGAAAAAAAAAGGGCATGTCTTTAAAAGATATTGAAAAAATAGTGGAGTGCGTAAACCCTTTTAAATGAACATTATTACTATAATATAAACTCGTATATAATGATGAGACGAGCTTTGTATGAGCAGATATATTAGTATAATTTTTCAAGGTTAATTGAGAGTATTTGATATTTGAACACGTTATCAATTGTGATGAAAAATGAATCTTAATTTCAAGTACTCCTATTAAGCATTATACATACTTATTTAACTAAAAATGAGTTGAAGATTAGGCATAACTTTTAAGGATCACAACTTATGAATAGTTAAATAGGAGTTTTATAAGGGGCGTCTCCCTCATATTTCAGCATATTCTCTTTTAAGAAGCTACATAATTAATTGTTCAGAATTATAAAATAAAAAATGAATTTAAAATATGTACTCTGGACCAACTATATAATGGGCTAAGTTAATAGAGTTCATGGGTAACATATAATTTTGGGCCATAAAATATTGAGTTGGTCTCGACGGACTTATTTTGTGATTCTAGATCACAAAGCCCATTGATTTTATATCAGAAAAAGAACAGGTAAAACTTGAAGAAATTGCATGATTTAATTTTTTCCCTTTAGCCATCCCCAGACCCCACGTTGTGGGATTTCACTGGTTATGTTGTTGTTCGTTGTTGTAGCCATTGAACTTATGCCAATGTTCTTTAAGGGCAAAAGTCATGCGGGGCATAACTTATGAGATATTATGATCCTAAAATATAAACTTATGCCCCGCGAAAATTTGTTAAGAACAGTGGTTATTTTTCAAATACAAGGCCGAAAATTGGTCATTAGCGTAATTTATACAAGAAGAACTCATTGATTAGACACGAAGTCGTGAACTAGAAACCTATAACAATCTACCATTGTGGAGTGTAGCGGGATATATACGGGATCTCTCAACCTTTAGTCAGAAGTTTCGAGTTTGAGATTCGAGGATGGACAAACTCCTTATAGGGAACATTTTCCCTTTAATGGGCATATGTGTCACGTATCCGAATTACACGTGCTAGTAAATTCCCGATACCAAATGATGGGAAAAATAATAATCTATGACAATCAATGAATACTTAAAATGAACTAGATGCATCGGTATTACGAGGCCTACTAACATGCATATGGTGCCTTTAATGGCTGAATCGTGGTTATTAGCTGATCACAAGGGGTTCAATTATATTTCCTCTACTATTCCATTATTGTAGGAAATTTTATCGAACTCGAAGTTTTATGTACCGAACAATTGCAGGTAAACGTCATTATTTGAGGAATGGAAGTGATTGACACAAGAGCTCTTATAAGTGTTCCGATCGAGGGAGCAACTTTGGGACAGGCTTGCAAATGGAGCCCGAAACTAATTGTTGCTTGTGAGGTATGGAAATAGATCGTATTTAATTTTGCAGTCGTAGAGGTTTTGAAACTACGAAAGTATAAGGAAAAAAAATTGACCATATGATTTTTTTGGTAACTTCTCCGATATTTGCTAACGGTGATGTTATATTAGATATTTTAGGTATTACTTTTATTAGAACAATATCAACTTGTAATAGTAATGTAGGACATGACGTTGACTCGCATGATCATTTGGTCTGTCGTACAAATGGTTTTTGTTATGATGCTATTAGTATAATTATCATTTTATTACCAAAAAAAAGAGATCAACTTCGAAGCATATATTGTAATCATAAATTTGTAAAAATCTATGCATGATTATGATATTATACCGAATCTGTCGAAGTTTGATTCATTGATAATGTTCTCGATGAATTTTATATCAAAAATCTCTTACCCAGGAGTCAAATTGTATCGGTCGAAAATTAGTAATTTTCTTGATATACTACACACACTATATATATGTTATGTTCTTAAGTTGACTAGTTTTTATTGACTTCCTTACCATTTGTGGATTAGTTATCTAGTCGATCATAGCTTAGACATATATGATCTTATCATTAATGTTGTTAATGAAGGTTGAGAGAGATTTACAGAAAAGACATAGAGAGGAAGATGTGATTGTGTATTCAATCTTATATCGAAATGAGTATTGTACATCAGGTTATATATACTGTTAGGATACATAACCATAATTAGGAAATCTAACTACTATTTAACCACTAACTATTTTACTAACTAATTATGTTAAGTACAAAACACTAAAATAGCCTTACTATACTTTATTCTACACTCCCCCTCAAGCTAGGTAGAGGAAAAATGTTGAGTACACCTAGCTTGGAGTTTAAGTATTGATGTTGAACCTTGGTCAATCCTTTTGTTAGTAAGTCTACTGGTTGATCTTGAGTAGCAGTGTACTTAGTGTTAATCATGCCTTGTTGAATCTTTTCTCTTATGAAATGGCAATCTATTTCAATATGTTTTGTGCGCTCATGGTAGACTGGGTTAGCAGCGATTTGGATTGTTGCTTTACTATCACAAAATACATCAACTGGTTCTTTAATCTCTGCACCAACTCTTTCAATAAGCCAAGTAGCCAAACCAATTCTGCAACAGTTGTTACCAAGCTTCTATACTCAGATTCTGCAGAACTCCTTGAAATTGTGGTCTGTTTCTTTGATTTCCATGACACTAGAGACTCACCAAGTTTAATTAAGAAACCGGAGACTGATCTTCTAGTAAGGGATACGATGCCCAGTCTGCATCACAGTATGCAGTGATTGTGCTACACTGCTTGCTTGATAATAAAACTCCTTGTCCTAGCTGACTTTTAATGTATTTTACTGCCCTAAGGGCATCTTCCATATGAGAATTCTTAGGTTGTTGTAGGAATTGACTTAGTGTTTGAACACTATATGAGATATTAGGTCTTGTTATAGTAAGATACAACAACTTACCAACTAATCTTTGATAAGCATTCACATCTGCCAAAGGATCATCTTCCATTTTTGGCTTCTTCTCAATATGAACATCATATTGTTTGGATGTAAGCTTTACATTAATATCCACAAGAGTTGTGAATGGCTTGGCTGCTAATAATCCAACTTCTGCAATTAGCTCAAGACTGTATTTTCTTTGATTCATTAGAATCTCTTTTTCTGACCATGCAAACTCAAACCAAGAAAATGTTTGAATTCTCTGAAATCCTTCATTTTGAAAGATTTACTTAATGCCTATTTTGTTTTTTGGATATGTCACGCTTGGAATCATGGCCTAGGCGAGACACGACACTCAGTGCCCGATTGCATGTGAACAAATGAACCACATGGCTGTTGAATCAGCATGGGCATCAAAACATACTATAGTAATGATTTAAAACATGCAAAACATAATAATGAGTTTATAATCTGAAATAATCAGAGTGGAAGAAGTCTGAAAATATCATACGTCTGAAATTAGTAAATACTAACATGTCTGACATACTGAACTAGTCTAGTCTATGAAACCTCTAACATGAGTCTGACTGAAATATGTGTACCGGGACAAGGCTCTAGTATGCTTGGTATGTCTCTACTAATAAATCAAATTATGAAACAAGAGACTGACACCCCAAATGAGATGGGGCTCACCAAGCAACTGATATTGAAGTAATCCTACTGAGCAGATCCATCGTCCTAAAACTCGACACCTGCACTGTGAAGTGCAGGCCCCGTGCAAAGGGACGTTAGTAGATTTGAATTGCACTAGTATGTAAAGTAACTGAAAGAATAAATAGTTGTGGGGTGCTCGAGAAAGGGGCAACCCAAATCAATAAACGGGTACTATACTAAATTTGAATCTGAAACTGATAATTGATAACTGAACAAGGAAGCAAAGAATAAAATACTTCCTGGACTGAAATGGAGAGTCACTTGTTTAACTAAAATACTAAACAATAATAGTTATGGCCTTAGGGCCAATATGTGTGCATAATTCTGTGGCCTCGAGCCCAAGTATACGTATATATAAATTGTGGCCTTGGGCCCAAAAATACAGGTGCTCGACATGATACTGGAATACTGAAATATACTGCTATAAAATACTAAACATGAATTCATGAACTGATTATGAGTACTGAAGCTTTAACTAATTTACTAACATGCTGACTATTCTAAACTGAGACTCGTGGATATCAAACACAAGTCTATATTAATAACGCGATGAGTTGACAACAATTAATGTGATAATTATGAACAACTATGAATTTATATTCTTGAGGATAGACGTTCTAGTCTCTTCATGAACTAGGGCATACATATCAGATTCTAAAGTAATTCGTAGTAATCTCGATGAACGAGGTGTGTGATGATTAAAGACGTTCCTACACATACATAGAAGTTCTACATACCTTAATCGCTCCAATACTTGTCTTAAAAATTTGAACTTTGGAGTAGAAACACAAAGCTTGAACCCTGAGCCTTAAGTTGGGTTTATCCTGAAAAACCCTAGGTTAAGAACATTGGATTCTACTTATAATTCATTAGGATTACGTTAGAACCACATAGAATCGCATGAAAAAGGCTTACCTTGGTGTAGGAGATGGTTGAAAAGAGAGATCCTTCGTTCTAGGGTTTGAGAATGTGAAAACTGATTTTTTTAAACAAGTGTCGTATTTATATGTTTTGTTGTCGGGGGAAATTTACGGTCTGTTGAATGTCTGACGGTCAATATAAACGGACCGTCATTTTCTGAAAATTTCTAAAGAGTGGTGAAATCTAGAATTTAAGAGACGGAGAAGATTGACGGGCCATCGAATATTTGACGGTCCATAAAATTGACTGACGGTTCACTTGGATAGGTCATCGAACCATCGACAGTCCGTACCTCTTATCGTCAAATCTCCTCTACAGAGTTGAACCTGGTTTTCTAACGTAAATTCCATTTTGGTTTCTTACCTTGTGGATCATGAACAAGACTTAGTTTGAAGGTACGAGGTGTTACAATATCTCCCCCTTGGGATCATTCACCCTCAAATGATAAGTCATGGTTAAAAATGAGACTGGGCCTTAAACGTAACTGAAGGAAATATAAGAATACTGAACTGCCCTGAACACATTATTGCTGAGCTGGATACTGAACTGAACACTGAACTGAATATTGAACTAAATACTAAATTGAATTACTGAACTGGATAAGAGGTACATATGTAAAGGCTAGTTACTTTCAACATTTTATGCTTGTTTTTTAAATAAATGTGGCTATCTAGACTTCATGTCTTCTTTGACTTCCCAAGTAGCATCTTCAATACTTTGACTTCCCAAGTAGCATCTTCAATACTTTGACTTCTCCATAACATTTTTACTGAGGCAACTTCCTTAGTTCTCAACTTTCGAATCTAACGATCCAAAATAGCCATTGGAATCTCCTGAGGCATCACAATATACAATGAACCTCTCGATTCCCTATGGCAATGTTAGCACTAGAGTAGAAGTCATTCTCATTTTCAGTTCCTCGAAACTACACTCACAAGCATCTGACTACTGAAATTTGACCTTCTTTTGAGTCAATTTGGTCAATGGAGCTAAGATAGAAGAAAATCCCTCTACGAATCATCTGTAATAACCTGTCAGACCCAAGAAACTCCGAATATCTAAAACGGAAGCGGGTCTGGGCCAATTTTTAACAGCGTCTATTTTCTAAGAATCAACCTGAACGCCCTCGCCTGAAATCACATGGCCTAAGAATGTCACTGACTTAAGCCAAAATTCACACTTGGAAAACTTAGCATAAAGCTCACAGTCCTGAAGTGTCCACAACATTATTCTGAGATGTTCTGCATGATCAGCCTCACTACGGAAATAGACTAGAATATCATCAATGAAGACAATAACGAAAAGATCAAGATAAGGCTTGAAGACCCTGTTCATAAGATTCATGAAAGAGACTGGAGCATTTTTCAATCCGAATGACATAACACATAATTTGAAATGATCATAACAGATTCTAAAAACGGTTTTCAGAATATCAACTTCCTTAACCCTAAGCTGATAATACCATGATCTAAGGTCAATCTTGGAATAACATTGTGTACCCTGAAGTTGGTCAAATAAATCATCGATTTTGGGAAGATGATATTTATTTTCTATAGTGACCTTATTTAACTGTTGATAGTCAATACACATACACAAGGACCCATCATTTACAAGACTGGTGCACCTCATAGTGAGACACTAGGTCTAATGAATCCCTTATCCAAGAGATATTTCAACTGAGCTTTTGGTTCTCTTAACTCTACTGGAGACATTCTGTACGGCAGAATAATATCGTCTTAGTGCTGAGAAGCAGATCAATTACAAAGTCAATCTCCCTGTCGGGAGGAACTCCAGGAAGATCTTCTAGAAAGACTTACGAAAACTCATTGATAACTAGTACGGACTGAAGAGTTAGGGTCTGGCCATCTGTCCCTAACTCGGACTAGATAGTAAATGTACCCATTGGATATCATCTTTCTGGCTTTAAGATAGGAAATAAATTTACTCATGGGTGTTACTGCATCACCCTTCTATTCTATGACTGGCTCACCGGAAAACTCAAATCTTACAATTTTGGTTCCACAACCTACTATGGCATAACATAAAGACAACCAATCCATGCACATGATTATATCAAAGTCTACTATTTCTAACTCTACTAAATCGGCTGATGATGGATTTTAAATGGACAACCCCTATATACCCGTCTGTCTATAACTGACTCACCAACTGTGTGGATACTTCAAAGGGTTCATGCAACTTTTCAGGTTCTATTCCAAAAAATTTAGCAACAAAAGGGGTTACATGTTACAAAGTGGACAGGGTCCATAAGGGCATAAACGTCAAAAGTGCATATTGTTAATATACCTATAATGACATATGTACGAGCCTCTGCATTTTGACAGCCGGCTAAAGCATATAGGTGGTTTGGACCTCCGCCTGTATTACAAAACTTAGTCGTACCACACCCTGGTTGGGTCTGAGAATTGCGGTTGACTACTGAATTAGTGGACTGAGCTACATTACCGCTAGTACCTTGCCTTGCTGGTGGGAAATCCCTCAGAAAGTGACCATGTTGACCACACCCAAAGCAACCATCCATGTTTGAACGACATACCCCTGAGTGCCTCTTACCACAAATGTTGCAAGTAGGATGCTGGAAACCCTTGTGGCCACCGCTGATTTGTGACCGTGAGCCTGCTGCTCTGAAGTTCTGTCTCTTATTGTCATTCCTGAACTTTGGGGCTGGGGCACTGACTGAAGATTGAGCAGGTCCTGATGACTTATTATTTAATAACTATTTTGTTAAACTCCATATCATTTTCTTTCTGCAAAGCTTCATCTCCCTTCAACCTATTCTCATTACCTTGTATGAACGCAACCATCTTCATAATACTTATCTCCATGTTCTGAGCTGGAATGTTAGCTGCATCATACAAATGGAGATCAAGTCCATACACGAAACGCCTACCTCTAGCCCTCATGTCCGGGATTATATGTAAGAGCATACTTTGCCAAAGAGACAAAATGAAGATAATACTCCTGCACACTCTTGTTATTCTACTTAAGCTTTTTAAATTCAACAGTTTTTGCCTCCCTGACCTCAACTGGCAGAAAGTAACCAATAAAAGCATAAGCAAACCAATAAAAGAACATTTAAGTTCCTTGGTGATTTTTCTTATAGTTAATAAGTTGAATTTAAATTGTGGAACATGAAACACATCTGTTACAATACTTTTATCAGAATGGAACTAGATCATGTATGTGTCACATATGATATATCACCATTTGGAAAGATTACTTTTCTTAAAAATTTAACCTTTTAATAGACTGTTTATCTAGTAAATTAATCTGAGACATCATATGATTGGTTGCACCTGTATCAATTATCCACTCATGCACATTATCAGTTACCAAAAGAGCACTAGGCATACCTGCTATGTTGGCTAATGGATTTGAATGAGAATTGAAACTGCTTCTCTTGTTCATAATCGTCAAGATTTTCTCATATTGTTCATTTTTGAAAGCATAGTTTCCTTGTTGGTTTGTCACACCAGTTGTCTGATTTCCTGCTATCTGAATATATACTTCTCCTCCTGAATTTGCAGTTGACATATTTGTATTATGGCCATAATTAGGAGTAACCTGAGTAGAACTACCAGGACCAAGATCTTACAGTATGTTTGCATTGTAAGCAGCATTCCCAGTACCCTTGTCCACCATTATTTCTAAAATACAAAGCTGACTCATACTGATTACTAGATGAATCATATTGATACCGAGTCTAATTTTTTCCATTGTTAGACCTATTGTTCATAGCCATATCTTGCATACCACTAGAAAACCCTTGATGAGACTGAACACTACCCAATATTGTTGATGTGACAACTACTCCCTTTTGACTCTCATCACTTATTATCATGGAGTAAGCTTGATTCACAGTAGGTAATGGATTTCTTAGCAAGATTTTGGATTTCTTAGCAAGATTTGACTCCTAGCTTGTGAATAGCTACCATTTAGCCCCATCAGAAACTAATACAACTTCAATTTCTACAGATACACAACAAACTCCCTAGACCTTTCACACTCACAACTAGGTGCTGGAACCAGGGCTTCAAACTCTTCCCAAAGAGTTTTCAAGTTTGAATAATAGACAGACACAAAAGAGGTCCCTTGGGTCAATGTTGTGATTTCTTTATGCAAATTGAAAGTTCTTGACTCATCAGTTTTGTTAAATCTTTCAGCAAGATCATTCCATACATTTTGAGAATTAGAAGCATACATAATACCTCCTAATAGACTTTTAGATATTACATTCATAATTCATGACAAGACTATTGCATTAACCCTTTTCCATTGATTAGCTAAACTTTCAGGGAAGGATTCTTTCTTGCATGTGTCATCTACTAGACCTAATTTGTTTCTCCCTAATATTTTAACTCTCATAGAATGATACCATATTGCTGCGGAATTCGTGAAGAGGACGATAAGAAATTCAACAGATTAGTTGAAGGCTCTGATATCATATTGTTAATGGAGGTTGAGAGAGATTTACAGGGAAGAGACAGAGAGGAAGATGTAATTATGTATCCAATCTTGTATCTAAATGAGTATTGTACATCAGGTTATATACACTGTTAGGATACATAACCGTAATTAGGAAATCTAACTACTATTTAACCACTAACTATTTTACTAACTAATTCTGTTAAGTTCAAAAGACTAAACTACCCTTACTATTCTTTATTCTACAATTAAGGTTGTCAAATGTCTTCCTTAAGAGGGGATAAGCGAAAATCAGAAAAGATGAATTATGTTGGACCAAAGATACTACTAGAAATAAAGGGTTTCCCACCGATATTCAGTGAGAAATTCATGTTATAAAGTATGATTTTCCACTGAATCAACTCAATGGGAAATCACTTGAAAAACGCATGGTGGGAAACACGTTTCCATTGAAATACTGAAAAACTTTCTAATTTTTCATGTGTTCACTCTACTATTTAAGTTTTTTCCACCGATATTCGGTGGAAATTTTCTAGTAGTGAGACAATATTATCTAAATAATAAAAAGGCAAAATTTCACTAAGTAATTGTGTAAAATCAAGGCAATAATTGGGTTTTTTTTTTTGAGTTGGGGGGGGGGGGGGGTGTGAAGGAAGTTATAAAGCTATACTACAAGTTTTGCCCAAATGGGCACATTAATGGTGAAAGAGATATAGCAAAGGGAAACATGAGAGTGTGTGATATGTCATATGTCTATACTTGAAGGGCTATTTATTACGTTTTAGACATTGAAAACGACTTAACTCTAAAGAAGGTCCGTCTAGCACATTCATCAGTTTGGCTTTTCCGACAAACTATGTAGCTATCTGTATACATTTGGCCTCTTCTTCTATTTTTAGTTTAATTTAACCACCAAACCTTTTGTCCCGATTAATTCTGTAAACGTGTAAATACTTAATTAGAATATTTTTATATATTGTGTAAATATAATTATGATAAGACTAGGATTCCTCTTTTGTATTTACACAATAAAATATTCTAATTATGTATTTACACGTTTACAAATTCAAATTTGTATAGAGTATATAGGCTTACTAAAGAGGTAAAATATTTTTCATCAAAATGTTTCCTTTTTAGAACTCAATTCTGAAACTTAGAACTAAGGATGAAGAGATTCCAACTATACAACGGATAAATGAATGAGTATTTTGATTTATAAACGGTGGTCGATTTAACTGAATAAATGTGAACTACGTGAAACTTAGATTCTTTTTTCTGCTGAAAGATAAATATGTAGGCCTGAAAAGGAGTAAACTTCTGCCCCTCAGTTTTTCAAAGGTTAGGAAGTCTACTACCATGCCAACCATCAAATACGATACCTTTTTTTTCTTTATTTAATTAAGTAATCCAATAAAACCTTGTCATGTTAATCCTTACTAGCATCCCATACAAAAAAAAAGATATTAAATTTGATCGGACTAAACAAAAATGGATCAAAATCTAACTCGTCTCATATTTCACGTGTGTTAAAATGAGTTTAACAAGTAGAGGGTGCTCTTACAATAGCCTAAATCTAATCAGATAAAACTTACTCGTATTTGATTTGTATACTAAATTAATAAATGTACGATATATATTGTAAATTGCCTATCATGTAATGTTTAAATATCGTTGTAAATTAGTACATGTACTTTTTTTCCACAGTATGTGTATGGCCTTTAAACATGAGACATGTTAAGATTAAAAAGGTATCAACCAAAGGGGAGAAAAGGGAAGAAAGATGCTCAAGGAATAAAGCACCATCAAAATCTATAATTACTACTGCTTTATGGTAAGGCAATAGTAGCACTTTCTGTAGGTAGGCTGTTATGACTAATCCCACACACTGGTATATGTCCGTACATGGAACAAGAAATGGATTTAAGTTAATACTGTAATGTACTATAACGTATTATAATATATTATTTGCCAAGGTGTGACCTAGTACTATTTAATAAAATGGATTAAGAACTATGAGATCTCAAGTTCAAATTTTCGTAGAGACAAAATGCTAGGTGAATCTTTTTCATTTATTTTAGCCTTGAAAGAAAGAGTTACCTGATAAATGTTGCTTGTTGGAAGTGACAGATATCTCATAAAATTAGTTTAGGTGCATGTAAGTTGGCTCCAATATCACGATTATCAATTATTATTTGCCATTTATTTTAACTTTTTAAGTCATCAATTAATGCTTATGGAGTTTATGTTAGGTAGGTATTCTTCGTATCAAGCTTAACACGATAATATAGAAAAGTTATTATCAAGCATTTATCAATTATCCTCACGTCAAAAGTTATATATATATATATATAGTTGATAATAACAAGGACACAATTTTTATTTCTTAATCAAGTTCACCCAATTATAACTTATAAGAGTCATGTTCGACCAAGACTCCCTGAGATCTTTGCGACCATCACCTGAGCCTCACAGTAGACAAGATGTTAAAGTTGTATATATCCAACATAAAATGGTATAATAACTTGTTATAACCGGTTAAATTCAGTAATAACGTAAAAACTCTTTTATCTTTGTAAGTGTATACTCGAACTTAAATGAGTACTAATTATATAGAGTTATATATAATTATCTATTATATAATCTAACTGTGTAAATTTTTACTGCATGAATACATGTGTAAAAAGAACAAATTAAATGCGTATAAGAAGAAGAAAGAATTAACAAATCTGAAAATTATAAATCACTATGAAAATGTCGCCCCCCTCGTCCGCTGTGGTGTTGCAGAGATTGATAGGGAAAGGGCATAGCCACACCATTATCTTCTTCATCAACACATTCAATTATAATGCCAAGAAACAAACAAACAAACATGGCTAAGCTTCCCCCTACCCTCTTGCTTAACCCTACCATCAAAAAACTATAGAAGATTTTTTTAAAACAATAAAATATGTATGCTTGTATTGTACACTTTTTTTAATATTATTTGATCATCTTAAAGATAATTGTGTAAACAAATAATTGAAAAAATATAATTCCTTGATTATTTTCATTAATTGAAAGAGTATATATATAATTTACAGTTTTTCATAATAGGAAAATCATATTCCTATTCTACTCCTAAAACCTTATTCTACTTGGATAATAACTAAACAATTATGGTAAGTGTACAATAATAATTACAACCAAACATTACCTAAACTAAGCCAATAAACCGTGATATACACGGTATGTATACACCGTGTATATCACGGGTTTAGCAACCCAATATGACGAAGTCGGCCCCTGATATATACAGTGTATATCACGGGTATCTATCACACCCCGCAGTCATAGCGGACTGTCTTCGTACACTAAGATTGTCCTTAAAATCTTCAAAGAGTGCCGACGGAAGACATTTGGTAAAGATGTCTGCAATTTGATACCTGGAAGGGACATGTAATACGCGAACTTGCCCACGAGCTACCTTTTCGCGAACAAAATGGATGTCCATCTCAATATGTTTAGTGCGCTGATGTTGAACCGGATTTCCAGAAAGATATACTGCACAAACATTATCACAATAAACCAAGATAGTTTTTTGAATGGGAAAGTGAAGCTCCAAGAGAAGATTACGTAACCAACATGATTCAGAGACCACATTGGCCACCCCTCGATACTCGGCATCTACACTGGAGCGGAATAAGGTAGCCTCCCATTTGGCAGACCATGAAATCAAGTTATCACCGAGAAACATACAGTAACCAGACGGAGAGCGTCTGGTGTCCGGACAGCCACCCCAATCAGCATCTGTATAAGAGACAAGTGTAGAGACCGATGACGGATATAGATGCAACCCATAATCAAGTGTGTCATGTAAGTAGCGGATGATGCGTTTGAGCGCATTCATGTGCTCAACTCGAGGATCATGTATAAACAAACACACATGCTGAATGACATAGGTAATATCAGATCTCGTGAAGGTAAGATACTGAAGTGCCCCCGCAAGACTACGATAGTGGGTCTGATCCTCATACGATAAGCCAGCCGCAGCACCCAACTTGGGTTTAGTATCAACTGGAGTAGAAGTAGACTTGCATGAAGACATACCAGCTCGCTCAATGATCTCAACTGCATACTTACATTGTGATAAGAATAACACACCTGCATGACGAGTGACAGCAATCCCCAAAAAATAACTCAAGGGCCCCAAGTCTTTCATAGCAAACTCAGAACTGAGCATGGTCATTATAGACTTGCCTAACGCATCAGTTGAGGCAGTCAAGATAATATCATCCACATGTAATATAATATAAGCCATGGAAGAACCACAACGATATATGAACAATGAATTATCAGACCTAATATCAGTAAACTCAATAGACGAAACATAGTCTGCAAATCTCTTATAACAAGCCCGTGGGGCCTGCTTAAGCCCATACAAGGACTTCTTCAATAAACAGACATGAGGATATTTGGGTTCTCGAAACCCCAAGAGCTGATGCATGTAAACAGTCTCCTTAAAATCAACATGTAAGAAAGCATTCTTCATATCTAACTGATGAATGAGACATGCTTTGGAAAGAGCCAGATTGAGAACAATGTGAATGGTAGCTGGTTTGACCACCGGACTAAACGTCTCACCACAATCCACGCCAACATGCTGAGTCCTACCATCACCTACAAGACGAGTATTATACCTCACAAAAGATCTGTCAGAATTATCCTTATAAGTAAAAATCCACATAGATCGAATAATATTAACACCAGAAGGACGGGGTACCAACTCCCACGTCTTATTCGCAATAAGAGCATCATATTTGTCGATCATAGCTAATTTCCAATTCGGATCACTTAAAGAGAACACTTGGTTACGGGGTCGGGGGATTTAAGAACATCAGAATTTAAATTAAAATATCTTTTTGGTTTAAATATATCCTGTTGACTACGAGTGACCGGTCTGTGACTCGGGGGAATATCGGGACAGGCGACGGACTGGCCAGCAGGCAGTGGGCCTGCTGGCCAAACACGGGAAACAGGAGCCGAGACTAAAGCAGTGACTAGACCAGTTTTGATATTGGGCTGGGCAACTGGCACAATTACCGAAACTGGGGCTGAAACTGGTGGAAATATTGGGGTTAGGCGGAACAGTAGGTCCAGCGGGCAGTGGGCCCGTTGGCGAATTTTGGGTGAGGGATATGTCTGAAAAATTATGGATAATATACGGAGAGACGGCGTCGTCCAAAAAATTATACGAACTAGGCTCGGGATTACTCACGTTAGCAAATGGAAATTAGGTTTCATCAAAAATAACATGGCGACTAATGATGATTTTTTTAGAGGATAAATCAAAACATTTGTAACCGCGATGATTAGATGGATAACCCAAAAATACACAAGGGGTAGAACGGGCCTGAAGTTTGTTAATTGTGGTGGACGAAAACAACGGATAACATAAGCACCCAAAGACCTTAAGATGTGAATATGAATGAGTCTTATTATATAAGATTTGAAAGGGGGAGGAATATGCTAAACCTTTGGTAGGAAGAATGTTAAGAAGATAGATAGCCATTTGTAGAGCATGATGCCAAAAGGAAAGGGGTACGGAAGCATGGACCAATAAAGTTCGGATAATATTATTAATGGTACGAATTTTGCGTTTGACTTTCCCATTTTATGAAGACGTATGAGGATAAGAGAAACGAAAATTAATTCCATTATTACCACAAAACTCCTGAAACAACCCATTATCATATTCCTTGCCATTATCACATTGAATATTTTTGATTTCCCGTTCGAATTGGGTACGGATAAGAGCTCTATATTTAAAAAAAAGTGGGAAAACGTGAGATTTTTTCGCTAACGGAAAAGTCCATAAAAATTAGAATAATCATCCAAAAATAGAACATAATAACGATGG
This sequence comes from Anisodus tanguticus, assembly GCA_034509755.1. Lineage (NCBI taxonomy): Eukaryota > Viridiplantae > Streptophyta > Magnoliopsida > Solanales > Solanaceae > Anisodus > Anisodus tanguticus. The sequence continues at coordinate 43,083,937 of CM067558.1, forward strand.
CTCAAAGAACTAAGAACATGAGATGTCCATAAATCGCTGTGAATAATATCAAATGACATTAAAGTACGAGAATTATAGTCTACAAACGGCAATCTAACAAATTTTCCTAGAGAACAAGATTGACAAATCGGAGTATTATGCGTATCCTTACACGAATTTTTTTTTATGTAAGGAAGAAATAATAGACGACCCAGGGTGATCCAAACGTTCATGCCATAAGGAAGGAGCGAGAGCTACAAAAGTATATGACAATGCTTGACTCGAGAGACCGGATGTGGGCGTGATATGATAAAGATCTCCCCTACTATCACATCTCATGAAAGGAATCTCCGTCTTGAAATCCTTCACAGAAAATCCAAAAGGATCAAATTCAACAGAAATAGAATTATTAATGTTTCTAGATCAACTACAACGAAAGTGGTGAATTTACGGACAAACACCAAAATTTTAATTTATTTAGGGGCACAAACGATATTTTTCAAGATAAGAGGGGGGTGTGGGGGGAGACAAAGTTTTATGACCGTAACCATGAATTAGAATTGAATGGCCATTACCAATAATTATGCCACGATGGTTGCTCAAATTGGAATAAGATGAGAGAGTACCTTGGTCGGATGTCATGTGGGTAGTGGCTCCGGTGTCCATATATCAATTCGGGTCTGAGGGATTCAATCCAAGTGTGTGTATCACGACTTCAATGTCGGTAGGGGTGGGGCATGCTATATGGTGTGCCTAGTGGGGCCGAGGCCCAAGAACGCTGGCTAGCTGCCCCGGCCCAGAACCTGCTCTCGGGACCCACTGATTCTAGGTAGAATTAGGCCTGGAAGCTGAAGACGGAAATTGGACCCAATGAGGATATTAGGCATATGACGAAAAATATGGGTTGTTGGGCCAGGCCCACTTGCCCAGTTCCACGGCCATGGGCCCCAGGGTTGCAGCCAGTTGGCTTGCGGCCCACTGCCCCGAGGCCCATTACTACCCCCGTTATGTCCACCTCGATTTTTGTCATTATTCTTGCGATTCTGACCCTTTTTGCCGCCACCATTGTTGCGGTTTTGGCCAGAATTGTTAGAGACGGATGGAGAAAAATTGGACTAGGTCACCATGACGACAGAAGGGGCCCTAGTGGCCGCTTTCTTAGCCAAGTCGACTTCTTCGAGCGTGAGCATCGAACGGGCTTGATAAAACTGCAGAAGAGGACTGCTCTGACGAAGAAGCGTACCGATGCCACTATAGGCCTCATATAGGCCTGCAACCATCTGAAGAACAAGACGATCGTTGGTAACGGTCGCACCAACATTGCGGAGTTGGTTTGCCAATTCTTTCAACCTTTTGCAGTATGCTGAAACGTTGGAAAAATCTTCCATATTAATGTGGGAGAATTCCTGCTCAAGGGTAACAACACGAGAATTTTGATTATCTTGGAATATGCCACGCACTCTATTCCAAGCCTCCATCGTCGTAGCGTCGGGCTCGATAATCGTTTGCAACAAGTTAGTAGATATAGTGGAGTAAATCTACCGAAGAACGGTAGCATCAAGAGTCGTCCATAATTGAGGATCATCCTCGGGTTTAGGGACCCCCGTATCCGCAGGGGCAACGGAAATAATGTGATGGAAGACTTGATGCGAGCGTGCGTGAATTTTGAACAGTTCGGCCCACGTGCGTAATGGGATGTGATTCTTGATGTTAGAAATAGTAAGGGCAGGGTGAAACGTGTGCTTAGCCATCACAATCAACGTAAGATGTGATGTAGGGATTTGGAAGAGAAATTTGGGAAGAAAGAAGGCAGCAAATGGCATGGAAACCGAGGGTGAAGTCTCAGAAATCGTGTACGAGAAGGAGGTTTTGGGAGAGGAAAATTTAACCTAGACTTCTGATACCATGAAAGAATATAATCCCTTGATTATTTTCACTAATTGAAAGAGTATATATATAATTTACAGTTTTCCATAATAGAAAAATCATATTCCTATTCTACTCCTAAAACCTTATTCTACTTGAACAATAATTATACAATTATGGTAAGTGTACAATACAAATTACGGTAAGTGTACAATAATAATTACAACAAAACATTACCTAAACTAGGCCAATAAACCGTGATATACACGGTATGTATACATCGTGTATATCACGGGTTTAGCAGCCCAATATGATGAAGTCAGCCGTGATATACACGATGTATATTCCGTGTATATCACGGGTATCTATCAATAATAGCAGCCTGCGATTAGTGGAATTAATGATGTGAAAAATAAGGCAAAATTTTCTACAGTAGGTACATATATATACCCGCCGATAATACAAAAATTATTTACACAATTAGTTTAAATATATACATCGGCAGTACAAAAAAATTATACTACTAGGTCACGTAAATGATACCCGGAGGAACATGCAAATCAGAAAATAGATAGCGCAAAACAGTAAAAGGAGAACTTACAAGAATCTCCTTATGAGTTCTGATGAACGAAAGACTGGAACGAACCGCAATTGGAATCATTTGCGGTAAAGGTTGTCACGTTATGAGTAACCACCTATATGTCATATATAGTCTAAATAAAGACTTGGACAAATCCCCGATCTTATAGAAGTAGCTAGCAAGTCTAGGCATATCTAAGGGATTTCTCGATACGGGCCGAAGAAGCAATGTCACTTGATCATTATCAAACTGACAGTAATTTTTTATGTCTGTGAAGATCCCACCAAAGCGCATTCTACTTCTAATATGTCATGAACTAGATCAGAGTCATTTATTTTTCTTGGATTGGGTGTTGAATCTCTATCCTTTGTCTAACCCGCTTGTTAATAATTTGCGGTAGAGAGATAGAGAGGCATATGTAGAAGGAGAGTTCTATCTCACACGTATCTTTAAGTCACTACTAAAAACGAAAATTTTGAATGGACAATCGATCGAAAATCCATCAAAATTTAACTTGTCGGTAATGTTTTCGATCGATTCCTTATGAAACATCCATAGAAACTTCTTGTTTTTAGTAGTGTACATTGTATGTGTACTTTTATAGAACTAACTTGGTTAGCATTAATTATTAAAATTAATGAATTGTCCTCACTTTTAGAGCAAGGGTGCACTCTTATTTCCAACAATACATATATATATATACATACATATATATATATATACATACATATATATATATATACATACATATATATATATATATACATATATATAGGTAAACATTCTTAAAATATGATATGTAATCTTGAAAATAAGACAGATTTTCTGCTATAACAAATACATATAATATGATTGTGTAGAAAATTTCTTACACTAACAGTATATACAGAGCCGTCCCTGGGACGGTCGAGGCGGCGGCGCTGCACAGGGCCCCGGGCCGGCGGGGCCTCCACCCCAGAATTTTCATTTTTTTTAAATTTTAAATATTAAGATATGTATTAAAATGTCTTCAATCTTATCAGTGAGAGTTGTAGCCTAGTGGTTGAGGGCTTCCTTCAAAAGACCTTCCTTATTGAGAGGTCGTGTGTTCAAATTCATTGAGCAGCGAAAGACTTTTTTTTTAAACACAACAAATACAATCCAAAAAAGCATCAATGTTTATTCCATTTTGCTTAGGGTTTCAAAATTCTCAAATCTCAATATTATATTTAATTTAGGGTTCTTTTTTAATTTCTTTTTGAATATTTAAGTTATATTTGTTGAATTGCACAAAACCCTTTTGATTTCCCCCCTAAAATTCTCTTTCTTTATCTTTTTCTTTCAAAACAATCTTCTTCAATTTTATCAATTTATCATTACATTGAATTATTTGTATTTAGCTTTAGATTTTACATTACTTTTATTGGTAATATATGTAATGGACTTTTTGAAAAGAATGAATTGTTTTCCCAATGAGATTAATTTTCTATGCCTAATGTAATGATAATTTTTCTTTTAAATCTTTCATGTAATGACATTAAGGTATCTCTTTCATAGCATTATTGTACTGAAATTGAAAACATTGAATCGAATATAGTGTTTACTATACATTTATTTGATGTTTTGATCAATAATTTTTTTTAATATTGATTAATTAGTTAATTTAATTTTTCATGTGAATAAAAAATGGTCTTTTTTTGTTTCTTGTATCAGACTCTTAAAAGTATAGGAACGGCTCTGATTATATATAACTTTACTCATAAATAAACTTATATTTTTCTTTTTTATTGACTTATTCTCTCTTGTGTACTGCTAGCATAATACAGCCAAAACATTCTCTTCCCCATTCTCCCAACAAAACCCTAATCCTTGTTTGGACATTATCTGACACTTTCTGAAAAGAGCCCACATTAATTCCTCAAACCCGGTTTTCTATGAACCGGATATTACTATATGGGATGGGATTATAATTAGTCCTCTATATAACAGCTAGCAGTATTCTTGCAGTAACTTTTTGCTCTTCCCAATTCACCACTTATTGCCGTGGGCACTACTAGGCTAATTATAATTTTGTATGGACAACAAAATTACAGATAATAATATTCCTTTTTTATGATGAGTCATCATGGAGTAATCGAGAATAGGTTGGGATAGGAGAGCTTAAATACAATGACATGGATAGTAATGATTTACATAACCTTTCCATATTCATCAATATTGAATTTATAATTTAGAAGTAATGATCATATACTTCAACATAATATCAAAGTAAGTAAAAATCTAAGGTTCGAGCACTCTTGCGGTCTCATTGGCACTTATTATCAAAAACAAAAAACTATCCACATATATTTGGTTCATGAAAAATAGATCAAGCACGCACGGCGTGTTGAAAATATACTAATTAAATAATTTTAAGTATGCTCTCTCTAACAGTTTAATTTTTAAATGAGATGATCACACACACTTCAACATTCATCTTCACTAGCCTACTCTTATAACATGTGTTGAAGATATAATTAATTAATTAAAAGTGTATTCTTTCTAACCGCTTATAAGTTTTTAGATGAGACGACCACATATTTCAATGTGAAATCACTTCGAATAAGGAGGTCATGATGGATTCGAGGCTTCGTCACTACCATGTATTATCTAAAATAATATCCACATATTTGGCTCGTAAAAAAAAAGAATCAAGCACACACATAAGGACGTACTGAATATATAATTAAGTAAATAAAATATTTTCTCTAACTGCTTAAATTTTTCAATAAGATAGTGTCACACACTTCAACAATATTCATCATCTCTATTCTACTCTTATATAGGAAAATAATCACTTTGGTTTTGGTACCTTTACTCAATTCCTTGTATCTAAGTCCTTCTCTTCTTATGAAAAAAAAAGAGGAACTACTAGGAATGGAGCATGTGCTTTTATATACACTCATTTTAATTACTTTTGTGCACATAGCTCAATTTAAAAGCCATAGATTAGAGAGAGAATAAAAGCATTTTCTCTTTAGAGAGATTGTCCTCTCTTATATATTTTGAGCTCTATATATTTGCTTCTTTCTTCTTCCCCTTATATTAACCTTTCAATTCCTCCATAAACATGTCAAGCTGCATTGATTCTACTAGTTCTGAGCAACTTTGCTATATCCCATGCAACTTTTGCAATATTGTTCTTGCGGTATATATCTATCCGATCTATATTTATATATACTTATTTACATTTTTTACTATATCATGTGTTTATGTGTGTGTGTGTTACTTTATTTTTCTTTTTACAAGCTGAATAAAGCTGATTTGTGATTCAGAGATTGGTTATTTTGGGGGAATTATACAGAAATCTCTTGATTTAATTTCTCTATAGTTTTTTTTTTTTTTTTCAAGAGTACTTGATTTTTTGCTTTCAGAAGTCAAGTCTCCATCCATATCTTTCTTTTTTAATCTTGGATCTTTTGCAGTCAAAGAAACTGATAAGATCTCTGATGTGTTTATGATATTATCTAAATTCAAAACAAGCATTTTGAGAATTGTCCTTCCACTGTTTAATAGATATTTTATTAATTATCTTTGTGTTGTACCTTCCTCTCTTTACTGAAAAGAATGCATTAACAGGCATGAGCTTGAAACTTAAAGTAATTTTGATCAGTGTGCTGTCAAAAAAAAAGGCTTTTTCTTTGGTCGCATTGACTGCGTTCTTTTTGAGTCTATCGTAAATATTCTCTCTGGCCAAAGATAGAGATAAGGTCTGCGTACATCCTACCCTCCTCAAAATTCACTTTGTGGGATTATACTCAATATGTTGTTGTTGCTTTTTCTTTGGTTATGATGGGGTTCATTCATATGATTAAGCTCTCAAATTTTGACCATTTTCTTGGAAGTCCAAGCCCTCGAAGAAAACCAAAATTTTATTTTAGGGTTTCTTCAGAATCTCACTAAGCTTTGACATATGGCTGAAATAGATGTTATGGATATAATTCTTTTTTTTTTAATGTTGTTCACGTCTTAAATCTAGAAATTTATTCATTTCCGTTAGAGTGGGTTATATAGAGTTCAATGATTGGAAAATGGACTGATGGTCGGCTTATAAGGACTTTGAATAGTTTTCCTCTCGTGAGTTAATTTTTTGAGTTGAGTTAGACTCAAATATCACATTTTTACAATTTTCATATAAAGGAGACGAAATGAGCATGAAGGAGGTAGCTTATGTTTTTTATCATCCCCACAACCTAGTTTATAGACAAATCTGAAGAACATGAACTGGTTCATTCATATGATTAAGCTCTCAAATTTTGACCATTTTCTTGGAAGTCCAAGCGTCGAAGAAAACCAAAATTTTATTTTAGGGTTTCTTCATAATCTCACTAAGCTTTGACATATGGCTGAAATAGATGTTATGGGTATAATCCTTTGTTTTGAATGTTGTTCACATCTTAGATCTAGAAATTTATTCATTTCCGTTAGAGTGGGTTATATAGAATTCAATGATTGGAAATGGACTGATGGTCGGCTTATACGGACTTTGGATAGTTTTCCTCTCCTGAGTTAATTTTGAGGTTGAGTTAGGTCCGAGTATCACATATTTACAATTTTCATATAAAGAGACAAAATGAGCATGGAGGTAGCTTATGTTTTTTTATCATCCTCACAACCTAGTTTATAGACGAATCTGAAGAACATGAACTTCTAGCGTTCTTCTTCTTGGACCTTCCCATTTCCACCTTGCTTGGCCTATCCCTAAGCCCTTGAGGCGGATGTAGAGAGTTTTGCGAGTTCAACCAAACCCATGAACTCTTTATACTTTTTCTCATCCTCACAACCTAATTTATAGTCGACTCGAAGAACATGAACTTTTAGCATTCTTCTTCTTGGTGCAATTATGGAAAAAGATGATCTCAAGATTTAGACATTTCCCCTTCACCTAGGTGGAGGGTTATGCGAGTTCAACCAAACCCATTATTTTCTTCTAAAATCATGTAACTATTTATGCAAAATTTTACTCATTATTAGTCATCTAGATCCATAAAGGAGGTAATTTTTGCTTTTTTTTCTCATCCTCTAATAGTCGAAAATGAAGGACATGAACTTCTCCCATTCTTCTTCTTGGTGCAATTGTGGAAAAAGATGACTCAAGATTTAGACCTTTTCCCTTCTACTTTCTGTGTAGATGGTTGTGCGAGTTCAACTGAACCTATTATTTTCTGCCAAAATCATGTAGCTGTATATGCAAAAAAAAAAAAAAACTTAACATATACAAGTATTATAAAATTACATTATTTTACTACTCACAGACGGTAAATCTTGAATATGCATCTGAGCCCCACCCTCAATTGTGACTAGATCTTCAAGACTAGGTGTGAAATTGCTGAGCTTTATATATACTCCTAATAATTATTATTTTTACTATTTGGTTTATCATAATTTGATGTTTTCTTGTTATTTGTTTTTTATTTGGCGTCCGATACTTACCTTAGAACCCAATTAATTCGGATTTGAGTCGAAAAGTCTCACGTTGGGAGTAAAGCGTTCTCTAACAAAGGCATGCAACTCCATATTTAGAGTTTGAATCCGAGACCTCTGATTAAAGATGGAACACTTACCCCTCCATCACAATTTGTGTCGGTTTATCTTAATTTGATGTTTTCTTGTTTTAAATTTTCCATTCAGTGCCCGATACTTATATTAGGATCTAATTAATTCGGATTTGAGTCGAAAAGTCTCATGTTGCGAGTAAGCCTTTCCTAACAAAGGCATACAACTCCATATCCAGGACTCCCTAAGACCTCTGATTAAAGATAAGTATTACAACCCGTGTCGGTTATTGATGTTTTGACTATTAATGGGCGTGTTTTGATAATTGCAGGTGAGTGTTCCATGCAACAACTTGTTTGATATAGTGACAGTTCGATGTGGACACTGCACAAATTTGTGGACTGTTAATATGGCTGCTGCATTTCAGTCCTCTTCTTGGCAAAGTCATCATCATCTTCATCAGGTCAATGCAAAAAACAAAAACTAAATTTTCCTTTTTTTTTTTGCAGCTCAAATTGAGGGCGTTCTGTTTTATTAAATTCATAGCTAGGTTCTGAAATCTAGGGTTTTCTAGGTTTTGCATCTTTTAAGGAAATAAATACACAGACATTTAATACTTGTAGGACTCATTTGGTACGAGGGATAAGAAATAATGAATTTCGGGATTAAATTTGAAATTAGTTTATTTTACATTTAATTGGGATAGAATTCCGGAATAACTAATCTCAGAGTTATAATGGTATTTTCATCCCACATTAAGGATGGTATAACAATTTCAGAATATCTAATCCGAAAATAATTAATCTCCGGATAATTTGTTCCCAAACAAACGAGCTCTTATTGGGCTATCACACCAATATTTTTGGTCAAATTTCTTTAGGATCTAACAGCCGCCACAACCAAAACCTACATGTTTGTACTCTTTTCTTAACTTTTTTATTTAGTCCGTGACCTATAAAGTATTTCGAAATGTTTGTTTTATGAGTATATAAGTTTGTATATAGTACGTCAGTATAAACATAATTTTAACGAACAAGTCAAAATATATTTATAGGTAAATTTTGGTATGTGAGTTTGAAATCTTGAAAACAAAAAAATTATATAATATAACAGATAAAAATGATATGATGATGTAAAAAAACCTCTCTATATTTACTGTGTATGTATAATAAACACTTATTTTATTGAGTTTTAGACTTTTAGTTTACTTGAGATCTGCTGCTTTTAATTGTTTGATTTGATTGATATGTATTAGCGAATATTCTCCGAATATTCTCTGTATATTTTGTAATTATGATAGATGTATATTTAAGGTAACGTAGGATTCTAATTGTATTAGGAATCAACCTTTGTAAGGTAAGTTAGGATTCATACCATATTAGGAATCAACCTTTGTACAGCTATATATATTGTGAATAATGAAAGGAATCCCCAAGGGAAATTATTCCATCTTTCATGGTATCAAGAGCCTAAAACCTAAATTCCTTCTCTTCCTCATTCTCGGCCGAAATTAGCATTTTTTTTCCGATTTCACAGAAAAAAAAAAAAAAAATTTTTTTTTTTTTTTGCTTTCCTCCCTTTCTCGGCCAAACCAGAAAATTCCCTTCCATCGGCAAGCGAAAACCATGTCTTCCCCCACAAATTCCGGTTCATCCACTGGCACACTTGACAACCCCTCTCAACGTTCAGTATCTTCTTTTCATCCGGCATTCGCCGTTAACAACATCAAGAATTTTATCCCTATAATTCTTGACCAAGAAGACTGTCAATATTCCATGTGGATGGAACTATTCTACATTCATGCATGTGCATACAACGTGCTCGATCATATTGACGAAACTGTTCCTCGTCCCACCGATGTTACGGACTCAATCGGCGTCGTCTTGACGCCATCGTCAAACAATGGATCTATGGCACCATCTCCAAAGACCCGTTGTGCACTATCATGAAAATAGGTGCTACGGCATGTGAACTTTGGGTCCGGCTAGAAGAAATCTTTCGGGACAGCAGCAGCAGCAGCAGCAGCATGTCCAGCAGCAGCAGCAGCATGTCCAGCAGCAGCAGCAGCAGCAGCAGCAGCAGCAGCAGCAGCAGCAGCAGCAGCAGCAGCAGCAGCAGCAGCAGCAGCAGCAGCAGCAGCAGCAGCAGCAGCAGCAGCAGCAGCAGCAGCAGCAGCAACAACAGCAGCAGTCTCACCTCACCCGGTCGTCGGTAACCTATCTCAACTACGTCGGTTAAAGTGTCCTCAATTTATTACTGTCGGCAATGGTCATCGCATTCCAATTGAAGGTTACGGTAACACACACACCAAACATCCACACCCGCCTTTCTCCCTAAACCACGTCCTATACACACCTAACATCATTAAAAACTTAATCTCTATTAGAAAATTCACTAGCAATAATTCTGTGTCTGTCGAATTTGACCCTTTTGGTTTTTCTCGTGAAAGAACTCAATACGGGAAAATCCTTTCACGCCACAATAGTGTGGGAGACCTCTACCCATTCACTCAATCTTCCGCTGTCAGACCGCAAGCACCTCTATCCCTTGCGGCAATCTCTCCCTCCACTTGGCACAACAGACTCGGACACCCCGGAGACCCAGTTTTTACTTTTCTTAGGACTTCTAAGCGTATTCAATGTAATAATGGAAAAATTGCCCAACACTGTTTTTCTTGTCCACTAGGCAAACATACTCGTCTTCCATTTATGTCATCAAACAAAGTGTTACTTTTTCTCCCTTTGATATTGTTCATGCTTGATTTGTGGACATCTCCGATTGTTAGCTCTTTGGGTCATAAATTTTATCTAGTATTCTTGGATGATTTTTCACATTTTGTCCGGATTTACCCTTTGAAATTCAAATCGAAGTTTTTACAAAATTCATCGAGTTTCACAAATTCATTAAAACACAATTTGAAAAATCTATCAAATCATTCCAATGTGATAATGGACGTGAATTTAATAACTCGGCATTTCACAATTTCTGTTCTAAACAAGGCATGGTTTTCCGTTTTTCTTGTCCCTATACTTCTTCCCAAAACGGAAAGGTCGAAAGAATTATACGTACCATCAATAACATGGTCCGCACACTTCGTTTCATGCCCGCCTACCACCGCCTTTTTGGGTCTATCTTTGTCAAAATGGTAGAATCCCTTCTTAATATTTTACCAACTAGCACACTCCAAAACAAGACCCCTACCGAAATCTTATATCGTAGGCTACCATCATATGATCACCTACGTATTTTTGGATGCTTATGCTACCCCAACATGGCCTCCACCGCACCTCACAAACTTGCACCTCGCACTCGCCATGTGTCTTCCTTGGTCTATCTCCTAATCATCGGGGCTACTTGTGTTATGACATTGCTACTTGCAAAATCATCATCTCCCGTCACGTCACCTTTGACGAGACAACCTTTCCTTTTTCAAATCTCCGGAAATTTCGGACCACCGATTACATCTTTCTCGATGAACCAAGTACGTCCCCGATCATCCAAAATCTATACCAACAATGCGGCCGCCTGTTCCGACGATCTCGCCAGCGTCCGGCACCACCCCAACAGCTGACCCTCGCTCACCCCTACTGCCCCCGGCCGAGTCACCGAAACCGGCCCAGCTCTGCGCCGCCCACCGATCCGAACCGGTGGACCCAAAGAACCTCCCGCCCCCGACCCACCGCCACTGCCGTCTCACCGTATGGAGACTCGTGCACAACACGGGATCTTCAAACCCAAGGTTCACTTCAATCTCTCCACACAAACCTTATCACCCATTCCAAAAAATCCAAAACTAGCCAAACTGGACCCAAATTGGAATGCGGCCATGTGCGAGGAATTTAACGCTTTAACCAAGCAGAACACTTGGGATTTGGTACCTAGACCCGAAGGTGTGAATGTTATCCGGTGTATGTGGCTATTTCGGCACAAGTTCAGAGACAGTGGTGACTTAGAGAGGTATAAGGCAAGACTAGTCGCCAATGGCACTAATCAGCAGGAGGGTATTGATTGTGGTGAGACATTCAGTCCGGTTGTTAAACCGGCCACTATTCGGACTGTTCTCAGTATTGCTATGGGCATGCATTGGCCGATTCATCAGCTTGATGTCAAGAATGCATTCCTTCATGGGGATTTGAAAGAGATCGTGTACATGCATCGACCCTCCGGCTTTGTTCATCCGGCAGCTCCGCAGTTTGTGTGTCGTCTCAGGAAGTCATTGTATGGATTGAAACAGGCACCCCGCGCTTGGTATGATCGTTTTGGCAGGTATCTTTTGCAGATTGGTTTTGTATGTAGCAGGTGTGATAACTCTCTCTTCACTTTTCACCGAGGTAGCAGCACTGCATATTTGCTATTATATGTCGATGACATTGTTCTTACCGCCATCATCGACGGTTTGAAGAATGAAATCATTGCTCTACTCAAAACCGAATTTGCTATGACCGACTTGGGCAAGCTAAGTTATTTTTTGGGTATATCGGTAACGATATCGCAGGACCACTATGTTCCTATGCCGGCGTAAGTATGCGAGAAGAGATAGTGTACGGGGCCAAGATGGCAAATTATAAAATTATGCCAACTCCGGTGGACTCCAAATCCAAGCTTAGTGCCAATGACGGTGCGCCGGTTTCGATCCCACTCTATATCGGAGTCTAGCGGGTGCTCTTCGCATCTTACATTCACTAGGCCCGATATTACATATGCCGTTCGGCGGTGTGTGTCTGTTCATGCACGAACCCCGAGAGTCCCATTTTGCCGCCCTCAAACGTATTATCGATACGTTAAAGGCACACTAGACTTTGGATTACACTTATACCCCTCTCGCCCCAACCAAGTTACTTGCCTACACGGATGCAGATTGGGCGGGATGCCCGTACACACGTCGCTCCACCTCGAGTACCGTGTATTTCTTGGGGATAATCTTATCTCATGGTCCGCCAAGAGGCGGGCCACACTATCCCGTTCGAGTCTTTGAAGCGAGAATATCGCGGTGTTGCTAATGTAGTTGCCGAGATCCGTTGGCTCCGAAATCTTCTTTTAGAGCTCCAAAGTGTCCACTCCGCAAGGCGTCTATAGTCTATTGTGACAACATATCTCGCCATCTATATGTCTCATAATCCGGTCCAACATCACGGACTAAGCATATTGAGATGGATATCCACTTTGTGCGAGAGAAGGTTGCCCGTGGTCGGTCAAAATATTACACGTGCCTTCCTCTTATCGTATGCGTACATCTTCACAAAGGGACTACCGCGACGACTCTTCACCGACTTCCGATCCAGCCTTAGCGTTCGGCCTCCTCCCGCTCCGTCTGAGGGGGAGTATTAGCGAATATTCTCCGAATATTCTCTGTATATTTTGTAATTATGATAGATGTATATTTAAGGTAACGTAGGATTCTAATTGTATTAGGAATCAACCTTTGTAAGGTAAGTTAGGATTCATACCATATTAGGAATCAACCTTTGTACAGCTATATATATTGTGAATAATGAAAGGAATCCCCAAGGGAAATTATTCCATCTTTCAATATGAAATATGTTTGAGATTTTCTTGTCCTCTAATGTGGAAACATATCCCCAAAACTAGCATTGTGGTTTTCTCTAAGATGTCTTCTTAGATCTCAACAAAACTGCCAATCTTGAATATTCAAGATTCCAAATTTATTCAGTCACTTCATTGTTGTTTTGTTATCTTTTCGTCTTTCTTATAAAACATCATTTCAATCCTTTTGGTAAATGATATTGCTCTCGTTTTAATTAATATGTCATTATTTGATTGAGTATGAAATTTAAAAAAAAAAAAATTAAATTTATAATTTAAAACAAGTCTTAGATATTTATATAATAAAATAAATTTTAAAATTAAATTATTTTTAAATGTATAATAGACAAGCTAAAAAAATACCTCATAAACGGGGACAGAGGGAGGACAAAACACCTGCCTGCCCCCGCACAAAACTATTTTTCTCTCTATCTCAACACTTCAAAGAAACTGAATAGATAAAGATAAAAGACAAGCTATCAACTACAATAGATTAAATCCAATATTTGCATCAGGACATTGGCCTAATAATCAATAAAGGGAGTTGAGAAGTATGAGATCTCATATTCAAACAACATAAAAAAAATATTAGGTGATCTATTTCCATCTTCTAACATTGGTGGACAGAGTTACCTGATAAGTGGGAGGTGACATATATCTTGTGGAATTAATCAAAGTGCATGCAAGTTGGCCTAGATATCACGGTTATCACAAAATTTAGATTCAATAATTTTGTCAAAATATTTTACGCAAACTCCTATATATGGATATTTAGTTAATACATTGCAATTTATACTCGTCTCTCTTTCTTTTGGCTAAAAAACCTGGTTTTTATTCCTTTTTATTTGGCTGATTATTTCTTCTCATTTTGTCTATCTTTGTGAGTAATTTTAATTTCAGGTAGGCAACTACAGTAATTCTCCTCATGATCAATACAAGGTAGATTTTGATTCATCATCAAAATGCAACATGCGACCATCCATCACAAACAATTCTACTTGTGAGGACAAAATTGTAAACCGACGTAAGTTAGTTTACTTCTCTTCACTAAATAACCTAAATTAATTTGGCTCCTAGATTATATTTGAGTTAACTAACTTATATATATGTTGATAGCTTAACGAATTTTTATACTATCAGGTCGCTTTTATCTGTTGTAGTAGGTACCATCTTATTTATAAGATTCCAAATTCTTTTCTTTTATAGGGTTACTTGTCGACTATGTTGCTCAGACTTTTCCAAAATGTCATAGAATGCATGTCGAATCCTCCAAAACTAGTGCACTTTTGGAGGATGCATTAAGGGTGCTACGATATTCTTAGAGAGTCCGGAGAACATAGCTTATAGGTATTTTTTAGGTGACAAGATAATGTGAAAAATTCTATATATTGTATAGGTTAAACTCCAAAAGTATTTACTTGTAATTACCTTATGAGCGGCCAAATTATATATATACGGAGTACTATTTTTACACTCACAGTGCATCGAACTTAAACTCAATTGAATTTGATTAGTTTTCTAAGATTAATTTTTTGTGTATCTTTTCAGCCCCGGAGAAGAGGCAACGTGTACCTTCTGCATACAACCAGTTCATAAAGTAAGGCAGCTCTATCTCTCATTAGTTAGTTAATTATGTCCTTATTTACAACTATTAAATCGTTGGATATCTGCATAAAATGCCTAAATGTGCAGAGAGGAGATTAAGAGGATTAAGGCTAATCATCCAGACATCACTCATAGGGAAGCATTTAGTACTGCTGCAAAAAATGTAAGTGGCACATTATCCTTAGTTACTTTATCTTCAATTAGATTTTAATTTCTTCTCCTAAGTTTTTTAGCTGCCTTTTTTTATTACTCACTAATTAGCTCTGTAGCCGTGAAAACAATCTCTTGCAGAAATGTGAGGTAAGACTGCGTACAATAGACCCTTATGGTCCGGCTCTTCCCCGGATCCCGCACATAGCGATAGCTTAATGCACCGAGCTGCCCTTTTTACTAATTAGCTATGTTTGTTTTAGTGGGCACATTTCCCTCACATTCACTTTGGGCTAACGCTGGAGACTAACAATCAAACCAAACTTGGTGCTGCTCATGAGGTAACTATCACTTGGGATATTTTGGTATTTTTGCATGACTTTCATGTTTCCACCATAATATTTCTTGGATAGTGAAGCATTTTCGAAGTATTTTAAAAACTACTAGAAGTAATCATAGGTTTTCATTTTTCTGTCGCATTCGTGTTGGATCATTCAAAAATGCATAATTTTTGGAGAATCCGAAATACACCTGACCATATTCTCCAAAAGTCCGAGCAACATAAATGCCCGGTCTAAAAATAGAATTTTAAAACTTGATTATATTATAATAAAGAGAACTTCCAAAGGTGGAGGGAAAAGAATACAAAATACGCATGGATGATTAAAATATGAATATACCTTCTATCCACTAATAATATAAATTCTTTTTACATCGTCACCAAGTTAAGAGTACCTATGACAACAACAGGTAACTGTTTATAGTAAACTTGATTTTGTTTTTAACCCCTCCCCTACAAGCTTTCCTTTGCTCCCTTGATGACTCGAACTCGTAATCTTCGGGTTTAAAATTGAGAACGTTTGCCATTTGAGCAACCCCGTCTAGTAAACTTGATTTGATAACACAATTATAATTGACATGTGACTACACACGCACTCGAATGAATTAATGGATATATTTGTTGAAGATTCTCTTTGTTTTAATTTGTGTGCCTTAGAATCTTGAAATAAGAGAGATTTTTGAATCTTATAAATTTTTTCGCTAAAGATGTATATAATGTACTAAAAAATCTTTTGAATCTTGCAGTCAACTATGCAATTAGGCATGCAATGCATTAGAATAAAATTATGAAAGTATTATTCTTTTTTAAACGGATCAGACAAAAAAGAAAGTAAGAGCCTGTTTGCAATGGCTTATGACATATGACTTATAAGTCAAAAGTCATAAGTTAGGAATCCTTAACTTATGGCTTTTGGCTAATTTTTGTTATTTGGCTTAAAAACACTTTTTTATTTTATTCAAAAACAACAAAAATGCTTTAAAACTATTTTGGCTTAAAAACACATAAAATAAGTCAATCTAAACGGGCTCTAAGACACATAAATTGAAAGAGATGGAGTAATATTCCTTTTATTAACTCGCAGTAATTTAGTCAAGGTGTTTAATTTGCTTTCATTTCAATTATTTGCAGAACACAGAAAATCATATAATGCATAGAACTGCATTGCCAAAAATAAAGACCTTCACCTTCTGAGAGTAATATTCACAAGTTATGTATGTTGAATTGAAGACAAGTGGAAAACCCAGGGTGTTTTATAGCGTGTGAGAATCAAATTATGAGACCCTTAATTTATTTGTTCTATTTATTACTTATATATTATGTAATTTTTGAAAATCAAATTCCTTTTAATGTTTACCTAAATCAATTGTCTTTCCCTAGTGAGAAATTTCAAAGTCTTTAGAGTACTGTTTTCTTTATAAATTGCTCTTTCATATGAAGAAGCTCATTGATCTTCAGTTTCATATGGCAAAAATCAAGAGTCCTAAAATCTATCAGCTCCCTCAGGTTCATTTTAAGCGTATTTTTAGAGGGTGTTTGACTAAGCAAATACGCCGGTTTATAAACACTTTTTAAGGAGAAAACACTCTATTAAAAACTCAATGACATCTAATATCTAAAACGCATTGGTAATCCAGATTCGGATGAGCACACACTATTAAAAATTTCTATATTTCTAAAACTAAAACTCGAAGTGTAATTACCATCAATTCTCACCACCTCCTTGTGAATTGAAGAGTGTAATTACACCCTTTTTATTACACCAAATTTCATGTTGACCAAGTAATTACTTTATCAGTCAAGACAAACATGACAAATTGTGTTATTACATTACACACATTCAATTCTTAAGTGGCTTTCCAAACAGGCTCTCAAGGAGGAGATCACGTTCTCTATTTCTGAAACTAAACTCGGAACTTTGATTAAGGGTGGAGGAATAGTATTTTACCTATCCCCTTGCATCCCTTCGTGGTGAATATGTTGGAAAAAATGCCTGATTCTTTTTTGTTGGTCTATTACCTGATTTATTGAGGGAATCATATTCTCCAAGATGAGTTGAGGTTTGGGACTTGGGTGTTCCAGTCTCTTTTTTTGTGAAAGAATAAAATTACTTTCCGTCCCAATTTGTTTGATATTTTTTGCTTTTGGAGAGTTAAATGAGTTGTTCTTTTACCGTAATTTTTTGTATGTCTTTTAAATATTTTAAATTATTAATTATGATGACTTATAACACTTTTAACATAGTTTCTGAATATATAAATTTTATTTCAAAAAAATTAAATATTCTATGTTCAAACACACGATCAATATTAAAAAATTTGACTATCAAAAAATAAAAAGTATCAAATAAATTGAGACAGAGGCAACAATAAATATTTTTTCCCACATGATGCTCCAGAGAATAAACCATGCTAGAGTATATTAGAATTTTTTTTTTCTAGAAAACATTATGATATAATTAAGCTAAACAGTCGATGAACTTACTATAAAAAGTTACAGACCTCGAACAATAACCATACAATATAAGTACCCTTATATTTTTTGATGCATCAGATGATCATGGTATAACTCTTTGAGAATGATGTCATTCACCTGTCACGAGTTGTCATTAGAATTTTACATACTCAAAGTAATTATCTCCAGACTCGCCCTTATCTCTAAATGATGTCATGAATAGGAAGATAATTTGAAATACAATGAAAACTCAAATCAGCTTTACATCCCGTCACATTAACATTTCCTTCACTGAAAAATATAAATATAATAATTTAAAATATTCAAATTAGTGTATAATCTCAATAGATAAATATTTTGTACACTATTATCATATAAAAACTAAACTTTTCTTAGTCTCCTTCTCCAACACCCCAAAAACAGAAGGGGGAGAAATAAAAGAAAAGATGAAGCTTTAATTCCCTCAAAGTGAATTAAAAATTGTGTTGCTTATTTTGATTTTAAATTACATACTTGACTCAACGTATTTTTTAGGATCTATCAAACATTAAACAAGTCAAAAGGTTTGATCAGTTGATTTGACCTTTTATTGGGCCGAAAAAGGGCCCAATGAGAGAAATTGAAAAGGTTCATAGTTAGTGTCAGGTTAGAAAATATATTTATCTTTCTGAAAAGTAAAAATCGAGCTAATAAGTTCGTTAACCTAAGTTAGCTCATAATCTTTTCAGCTATTGATGTGAAATTTGTTTGCATACCCAATATTTACAATTAATAATACTTAGAGACCGTGGCAGTGATATATAGAATCTTTATCAAAAAAAAAATTAAAAGAAAGTAGATATGCAAAAAAAAAAGGAATTCAACATCTAATATATGTACATAAAAAATATTCGACTTTATATATATAGTATAATTTCGGTGAAGGGGTTCAGATTACGCCCCTAGATCCACCCATGCTTATAAGGGTCCGTTTGGTTCACATACACTTTATATGAGAATTATAACATAGGCAATGTTTATGCAATGATTAATAATTAATGAATTATTATGCCTGAAATTTTTTGGTAAGTAAAAATATTTATTTACCAAGTGAAACTATACAGCTCAATACAAAGAAAAACAAAGCTCAAACGAACCACTAGTCTGGACATGCAGCCCCAGAATTAGCTAAACTTCTAAATAATTATACATATTTTTTTAATCCCAATTCACTACAAACAAAATTAGGTTTAGCGTCATACTTTGAATATATATATATATATATATATATATATATATATATATATATATATATATATATATATATATATTATATGGTCTACCTATGAAGATACTAGCAACGGGATAACCATGAAATCAAACAATTAGCAACGGAATTACCATGAAATCAAACAATTAGCAACGGAATTACCATGAAATTAGACAATTAGCTAGGCAATTTAGTAAAAACGTTTCATGTGTAATTTCAATTTTTTTGTAGTGATTTTATTCCTCTAAAATAAAATATAAATTTCCTCATAAGTACATGTCTTATTTAACATAGACAATCAAATTTTACATCGATTATCCACGATCATTTTTTCTTATGCGGCCAACAGAACATCATATTATTTCATGCGAGATTTTATGTTATAATTAATTATTGCAATGTGATCCACCCAACAACCCCAAATTCAATCGGTAAATTACTTATATATTAACCATTGATTAATCAAACAGTTGTTGACTCTAAGAATAAAAACACGTTTTTTAATCTCTTTTTTAAGCGAAAATGACATACTCAATTTGTCAAAATCCCATTGAAAGGATATTGGTAGTTGGATCTTCTTCTTACAATAATATTTTGTCTTAATCTTCCTTTCCTTTTCAGTGTGACATCTATTTTCTTTTACAATAAAATATTTCAACCTAAAAACAAAAGCTCATATTAGAAATGTTTAGTTCAACACACACCACAAATTAGAAAGAGTATTTTTATTTATATATTTACTACAAATATAAACACATCCACTTATATATCAATTCATTCAAAATAATATCTACTAATTCTTCAGGGAAAACGAAATTTACATTGTGAAAATAAAATATGCTATCGACTACGTACAATAGGTAAACAATGACTTATACGTGTAAAATCTCTTTATGTCATAGGACTATCGGAGTATGTAAGGGTCGATTTAAGCAAATATCTTTCTTAGGCACCCATTTAGATTCTGCCTCTATTTTTAAAAATTATATAATTATAGCCCTTATAAATTATATATCCTTTTGGACATCGTTAGACTCGGGTTATATCTTTGCTAATATTTCTTAACCTTTTAGTCAAAATATTAGACTGTCGTCTAACGGTTCAATGACTTACAAAATTTTAGATTGTGGTCTAACGTTTTCTCATAAGATTTTTAGTTAATTAATGTTTAAAAATGATTCCTAGATTATGATTTAAAACGTTCATATGTTGCCAGAGAAATAAAATTATGGTCATTTACTAATTAAACAACTATTCCAAAAAGGGATACTAGTGAAAATTTATGATATTATAAGTTAAACTAATTAGAAAACTTATTGTAACACTTCCAATTCTTATTATAGCACTTTCTTTCCTTATCTGTTCACTCCTGATGTTATTGAATTTGGATGTTAGCCTCATGATTTAGGTCCACTGACAATTTGTAAAGTTGATAAGATTTGCTAACCAAGATTCCCCTAATAGTTGATAAGTATAATAATATTAGTACAACCCGATGTATTAAGATCTCGCTATGCGCGGGGTTCGGAAAAGGATCGGACCATAAAGGTCTATTGTACGCAGTCTTATCTCACATTTCTGCAAGAGGCTATTTTCATAGCTTGAACTCATGACCTCCTGATCACATGACAATAACTTTACCAGTTAATTCAAGGCACCCCTTCAAATCAGTATAATAATATTGTAGTAAATATTTCTTTGTACAATGTTCTCTACTTATAAAAAATTTATGTTTGGTTCCATGCGTCTGTCTTTTTCCTATCAAATCCTAATTTATTCAAACAGCCACCCACTAAAGAAACCGAGTGTGAGGTTTGTATTATCAATTACTATGTCTTAATCAAATCTGTTGCAACGAGTTCTTAATTTTTGGAAAACATGACAAGGAGATAGGAAGAGGGAAAATTATTATTATAAATTGTCAATTGTTTTTACTGGCTCGATTATGTGACCCTCTGGCTGCAGGGCGGGTGTTGAGACTGAGAGACTTCTAGGATTAAAAAGTTTTTGAAGATGAGGATTGAGGTGAACTGAATTCGACATCGGGTGGCGGAAAAAAGTGAAAAGCTTTATAAGACAATACAAGATCACATATCTAATATGAAAAATGGTCTTTGTTTCTTCCATCTACTCACCATAATCTACCCCATTACTTATCAACTAGATTATTCACTAACACATACTACAGTAGTATTTATTAGAGGATAATTTTTATAGATAGTTATATGTGCGTTTTTGGGGCTCTATATGACGACGTAGCCAGAAAGACAAATCTGCGCAGCTTAAGCAAACAACAAGTGTCATCGTCTTGGGTGGTAATAAGTATTGTATCAAGAGCCAGTACTATCTCAGTATGATAGTGGGAAAAACCTTAGTGAGGATAGGGATGGAAATTGGGCGGGATGGGTGCGGTTACCCCTCCTCCGCATTCATATCCGTCAGAAAATTTTATATCCGTCACCTACCCGCCATCCGTAGCGGGTACATTTTCAACATTCATATCCGCCTAGGCGGATATATTCCTAAATTCACACCCGTTCATCGTGGACGTCTTGTTTCCATAATTGTTTTTTTTAAAAAAAACATCTTATATTTAATTTGTCTAACATGTGCTAATGTATCATGTGCTACGTTGCTTAACTAGTGTTAATTAATTAATCTCAAGTTGACAAATTTATAAGTTACAAACTATATAACAAATCAAGTTGTTTAAGTTTTACGTATATATATTTATACTTTTTATGTGATGTATTCATATTACCAACTTAATAACATATTAACTAAAAGTTAATACAATAGCAACTACTTGACAAACTAAGTAGTACTATACGTACCATGACGCAGATTATGCAACTATAAATAAATAGAAAGGAAAAGAAGAAAAAATAATAATAGAAAACAAGTATACGTGATACGTAGAGGGGAAAGAGCAAGAAAAAAGGAAATTAAAGACGACGGAAATTATATTTTCATGGATATAATATGTTTTCATATTGGCTTATGTTCTAGGTAACGAAAACTACACGATCGAGAAACTTCACATTTTACTATTAAAAAAATATTTTTTTGAGTACTTTTGGTGAGAAATTTATTGGAAAATTGCTTGTCGAAAATATTTTTGAAGAACTTCTATCATATATTTTATGATGAATTTTCAACGGAAACGTTTGTGGGAAATTCCTCTCTTTTCTAGTAGTGTTTCACCATTTTTTTTAGACGAAGAGCATAAAGAAATAGATTGATGATGAAACTTGAATACTATATTTTTATGATATAAATATTCTTTTTATCCTTTTTTGTTTCTTCAATGTAGTTATAGAGCAATTTCCCTTTTTTTCTTTCTTTTTTCCCATCGTCTAGAACATTTTCTTGATTAAAAATAAAACTTTGCCGATGAGCTTTTACTTGTTAGCCATCAAATTGTTTAGCATAATATTTATTTTTAATTCATTAAAAAATTACATCATCATCTCGTGGAAGTAGTAAGTTCTTACCACCACATTAAATTAAATGCAATTTTTAAACAGCTTTACTTATGAAAAGGAATTTATTAAAGAACAACAATTTCTAATAATTTTTATCTAGCTCTTTCTAAAGTGAATAAAAACAGATATAATATATTCTAAAATAATATTTTTTAAAAGAGAAGTGGGACATATGTTTCTAGAAAGGTCGACAAGAGAATATCTAAAGTGAGATTAGTCCAAGAATAATGTTTTAGCTGAATTTGTTCTCTACTTATATTTAAAAGGTTTAGGATTAATGATTATGTGTAATCCATTATTACATGTATCTTTTTAGTTGAAGATAACACTTTAGAGTTTAGGGCATCATCAAACAATTACTGTGTTGGCTATAAAACAAAGATGAGATTACACACAAAATTTTTGAGGTTTCACAAATCAAATTCTAAAAGTATATGCTTTGATCTTTTTAAATCTAATGAAACTTATTGAAACTAAATCAAAATGGAAGAACACTAATGATTGGTTAGTATAATTAAATGTTTAGAAGAATTAAAAACGTTAGTATGAAAGCTCTATCATCAATATGAGTTGGTCTAAAAGCTATCCGAAATCAAAATAAAATATGGTAAAAAAAAAAAGAATCTGTAATTTTCTCATAATGTCGGTTATAATGGTTAATCAATAAATATATGTATGAAAGGTAAATGTTAGATAACCTTGATTTGATATAAATATATGAAACGTATAAATATTTACCTAAGATGCTCATCATATAGACTTCTCTTTTTTACGAAAGCAAATATCAAATATGCTTAATTTGATATAAATATTGAGAATGCGTAAATATTTACTCAAGATCATCATCATACAAACTTCTCTTGATGTAAATATCATGTGTCAATTTTTATTTCTTTTGAAAGATTATTTAGAATTATTAGAACATAAGTACCTTTTAAACTTGTCAATAACGTTTATTTAGACATTCGAACTACAATGTTTTTTAATTAAGCATCTAAACATATGATAAAGTATCTTATTAGACATTTACGTGTGTTTTCAAACGCCCATTACTAAATACGTTAATCACTTAAAATATATCATCTTCTTTAATCATACACATTGATCTCAACAAGCTGTAGAATCTCACTTATGTTTCAATTGATGTTGATAAGTATAATTAAAGGAGAAGACATATGTTATGTGATTAACTTATCTATGTAATGAGCGCATGTGAGTAGGGGTGTTCATGAGTCGGTTTGGATCGATTTTTGGTTAAAATCAAAACCAAACCAATTTAGTCAATTTTTTAATTATTAAAACCAAACCCAAATAACCATCGATTTATTTGTTCGGTTTGAATTGAATTTTAACCAAAACCCTGAACACCCTACATGTGAGCACACACAAAACTTTTCAAAAATAGAAGTTGAAAGTGTTTAATAAAAATAATCTATTATGTATTCAGATGCTTAATTGAACATGTCATAATTCACGTGTTTAAATGAAATTTATGGGGTTTGATTGTTTTAAATTTTTAACCATGTATACAACATAACATGTAAAGCCATAAAGGGATTGAAAATACTTACCACTTTCCAAGGTAACCAATCTAATAAATACAAATTTTGAGCGGTTAAAATTAACCAATTAGTCCCTTTATTCTCCAATAAAGTTACCTTCACCTCCCTAATCGATCTAATCAATCGGTTCTCACTTTTCCGGCGACTTCCCTACCGGAACTCCTCCATTTTACGGTAATAATCTCGCCGGAAAATTCACCGTTTCTGTGGTTAGATTTGTAAAAAACTGTGCACATTTGCAATTGTTTTTATAATAGTAGCAGTATATTTGCAAGTTTATGATCTGTTGTGAAATTCTGCTTTTTTATTTTTTTCTATTTCATTAATTTTTGCCAAAAAGATAAAGTAAAGTTCATGTGGTTAGATTTGTAAAAAACTGTATACATTTGCAATAGTTTTCTTAGTACTGTAGTATATTTGCAAGTTTATGATCTGTTGTGAATTTCTGTTTTTTTTTTCTAGTTCATAAATTTTCGCCAAAAAAATAAAAATAAAGTTCTTGTGGTTAGATCTGTAATTTTTTTGTACATTTGGAATAATTTTTTATAGTTAATACCTCCTGGTATAGTTGATGTCATGTGACCAGGAGGTCATGGTTCAAGCTGGGTAAACAGACTCTTGCAGAAATGTGAGTTAAATACTACATACAATAGACCATTGTGGTCCGGCCCTTCCTCGACCCCGCGCATAGCGGGAGCTTAGTGCACCGGGCTGCCCTATTTGGAATAATATTTATAATAGTACTGTAGTACATTTGCAAGTTTATGATCAGTTCAAAATATAAAATTTCCAGTTGTAATGGCAGAAATTATCTCTTATCGGTCCGTATATATACTTTCTTCAATGTATGAGCATGTACTGGTTGTGAAGAGTTTTTAACTGTGAAGATTTTCTTTTTGTAATTATGTGTGTGCATTTACCCCACTTTGTGGGATTACACTGGGTATGTTGTTGTTGTATGTGTGTGCATTTAAACATGTCACATGATTGAGTTGACTTGATCTAGATTATTGCATAGCTTTTATTATGATTCAATTGACAGGTTTGTGTTGAGCTAAATTATAGGTTGCTTATGGTTAGATTTGTAAACAATTTTGTACATTTGCGATGTTTTTTATAATAGTACGTATTCAAGTTTAAGATCAGTTCAAATTATGGTTATTCCAGTTGTAATGGCAGAAATTTTCTCATATCGGTCCATTATAGACTTTCTTCAATCATATGAGTATGTATTGGTTGTTAAGTTTTCTTACCTGTGAAAAATTGCTTATTTATTATGTGTGCATTTAAACATGTACGACATGATTGGCTTGACTTTATCTAGATTATTGAACAGCTTTTATTATGGTTCAATTTGACAGGTTTATATTGAGCTAAGTTACAGGTTGCTTACACTTTGTCAATCTGTGGGAAATGAGTATTGAATAATGAATAAAGTGAAGAGAAAGCTTGGAAAGTATGAGCTTGGCAGAACGATTGGCGAAGGGACTTTCGCTAAAGTTAAGTTTGCACGAAACACCGAGACTGGAGAGAATGTTGCCATTAAAGTCCTGGCAAAAAGCACCATTCTTAAGCACAAAATGGTTGAACAGGTACTGAAATGTACTTCCTTATGTCAAAACTCTCGAGTTTATGCTTCACGTATCCTGCATTTTTGTTTTTGGTTTGATAATGGTGGTGGTCATATATCCTATATTTAAAGGTTGGAACATGATAAATTTTAAAAGTTATTTCAAATTGGTAAATGATTATTGTCAAAACTAGGTCTGAGTTCACAGATCTGTTCTGTTGAACTCCAGTAGGCTTTTTTGATCTACATTTAAAGGTTGGAGCTTGATAAAATGTTATTTCAGTTTGAAAGTGATTATTCTTGAAACTAGGTCTGAGTTCACGAATCTCTTCTGTTGAACTTCAGTAACTAGGATTTTTTGATCTGATGTGAAGCAAGAGTAACCATGACATTTTCCATGGTTGGACTATTAAGCTCACATGAAACAATGTAGCCATGGCAGTGAGATCTGTTCTCAAAATAATTAAAGCTTTAATCATATTGGATTTTGATTATCTATTTGCACTTGAAAATGATTCTTGTGTTAAAAGAACACATTCTGGGGTCTGTATGTGATTTGTTATTGTCCTTGTTCTCTCTTCATCTCTGGCATTTCTGGCTGATCATTATGCTGTTCTTTGAGTTTCCAGATCAAGAGAGAGATATATATAATGAAGATTGTCAGACATCCTCGCATAGTTCGGCTTCACGAGGTAAAAAGAAAAAAAGAAAAAAATGTACGCATATTACGAGTACTACTGCGAGTTTGGTTGTTTATTTTCTTCACTTTTTGCTGTTGCTGATGTTCATTGACTTTGTGTATTTCCTTGTAAGTTTTAGCTAGCCAGACAAAAATATATATCATTCAGGAGTTTGTCACTGGAGGAGTGCTTTTTGATAAAATTGTGCAATCCCTTCTAAGTTTTCAATAAGTTTTTTCTTTCTTTAAATTAATAACTCTTGCAGACTTGCTGTTCCTTGTATTGTATGTGATAATTGTTATTAATCTGTATTCCAAAAAACCAGTAAATAATAAACACTGAAAATAAACAGAATCAGTGTTGAAAAATAAGAATAATTTTTCAGAATATAATCGAGCCCACTTAGTTCAAAGTGTGTCCTTAAGGAAATTATTCCCCTCACCGTACTCGAGGTTGATGGAATATCCCCTCCCAGGATAGAACGATTATCTTACCAGAATAGTAGTACTCCAAATTCAGGTAGCGGCGAACCACTCAACAACAGTATATCACACAGAATTTATTTGTGCAGAAGAAGAAGAAGTTTGTATTGTTCAGAAAATTCGTAAGTAAAATTCTAAGGAATCAAACGAATTTATAGCCATGGAAGTACTGTTTCTGAAGGTTTGCAACCTTTCTGAACAGCCACTGAAAACTGGTGGGAAATTTAAATATGAAAAGAAACCGGGTCGCGGGTCAGACACGCGGATCCGGCCGGGTCGCGGGTCACTAACGGGTAGGATTGGATAAGTTAATTAATTTAATTAAATAATTAAAAATTAAAGAAAATTTGGTCCAAAAAGATTATCAATCCGAAGCCGAGCAAGCGACGACGACGACGGCGCGAGGGGTCCTTGCCCCCTCAACCCTTTTACTGACAAGAAGGAGTAATTCTACTTATAAGTAGAAGAACTTTTCTTTCCACTACCGATGTGGGACAAATGCTTATTTTATAAAGCAAGAGGAACTCCCACTTTTCTTTCCACTACCGATGTGGGACAACTCCCACTTTTCTTTCCAATCATTTCTCATTCACCAATATCAATACCCAACAATAATAACTTGATAGTTCTTTATCTGATAATGACTGGAGAGGTATCTGGAAATGAGAATAGAGGCATGACTGAGACATTATTGCAACTATGATGCGGGCCCATCACAAGCTTCTGTGCATTGATAATCTTCATTTGTTAGAGATAATTTGTAATTTGGGTCACGATACTTTATGGAGAATCTGGAAGTAGATAATGGAGTGGTCAGCTGATATCTTTGGTGCATCCTATTCAATATTCACAAAGCAATAGAAAGATGGAGTAATCTGACAATGAGAAATAGAGGCATAACTGAGATATCTCTCTTTTTTATCTGGAGAATAGAGGCATGCTGAGATATCAGAAAACGTTCCAGGCTACTTTTTATGTGGAGATCTTGGAGATTCGTTGCTTTAAACTTAAACTAGTTTAAGAGTGTGTTGAATTGCCTTCTAGTAGGTCGAAAATTCCATCTAGTCAAGAGGTTCTACTAGCTAGGTCTTACCAGTCTTATTTTAAGCACGAGATAATGATTGGAAATGCTTAATTTGTCAATGACAATTTAGCTTAAAATTTTCTCAGTTAGGGAGGGACTCTATCCAGAAGGATTCCTTTAGCTTATCTGACTTTTGATATTTTCTTTCATTATACCTGAATAGGTGGTATGAAATGCAGATCCAGCCTGGTTCTGAACTTCTGTCCACAAGGATGGACAGGAAACCAACTAGATCTAATCTTCGTCCAATATATAAATTGTTGGGTTACTTAGGTATAAACTGGTTCATTGCTAGTAGTCCAGTTTCCAATTAGCCACTTCCATCTTTACTAATTTACTTCAGCTCATGGAACTTTGACCTTTGTTGTTTACTTTGTCCTTCTCCCTTTATGAATTATCAAGGCGTGACTTTCAAGATTTAGTGATGCATTTGCTTCTTCAATTATACTGTCTCTCGATTTATAGGTTCATCTAGGTAGGCTTCCCGAGGATGAAGCAAGGCGGTACTTTCAACAACTCATAGATGCAATTGCTCATTGTCATAGTAAGGGTGTTTACCACCGAGATCTGAAGGTTGGCAATTGCTGATTGGAAAATCTGTTGTGAAGATTATCTATCTTATCTTTTTACTATTGTTGTTCCTTGTTCTCCAGCCTGAAAATTTGCTTCTTGATTTCCAAGGGAACTTAAAAGTTTCTGACTTTGGGCTTAGTGCATTGCCTCTACAAGTAAGCAGCATCTAATTTTAGTTGCATTAGATTGTATAGCTATTTTTGTTTATTTCCTTGTTTATTAGAGCTTCTAAAAGGGCATTTACTCAAATCCCTAACAGGGAGTCGAGCTCCTCCATACCACTTGTGGGACTCCAAATTATGTTGCACCTGAGGTATGATCCATATGTAGTTTGAATAACTCAGTTACTTCTTAACAGTTCTTATGAGTGTTCGCTTCTTGTTTTGTACATGCAACCATTCATTCTTCATTTTGATTGGCCTGCTATCCTAAAGAACCCTTTTCTCATATATACCTTAAACTGTGAACTAAGAGGCAAAGATGTAGTTTACGTTTCTAGTCATGGTTTAGTAATTAGTTTTGTTAAAAAGAAACTTCTTTTCTTAAGTAGTAGTAAGTTCATTCATAACATTTTCTTATTCATTGACATATCACTTTTACCTCTTCAAGATAAAAGTCATACGGGCGATGAGGAGTGCGCCTTCACATCGTGGTGCCTGTACTGATGCTGCCTAAGCGTGGCGAAGCGTTCAGACGGTATTACTCCTAGCTTCAGGGCTTAGCCGCCAAACGAGGCCTTGACCACATTATGCTAAAGTTTACAAGTGATAACTTTTCTAGTGAAAGAAAATCTCAGTAGTTTGTTAGTTTTAGTGCTTGTCAGTTCCACATTCTTTTGGTCTTTGGCTGAAGGGTTGTGAGTCTGTTACCACTTACTACTGCGTCCCTGATGTTACTGCTTCCTTGCAATCCTTATCACACTTTATTCTTCCTTAATGCTACAGTTGTAAGATATTTATGGAATAAAAAGAAGGTTTTTATGAGAAGCGGCTCTGAGGAACCTTAGCAAGAATTGGTTCTTCGCAATGTGAGAAGTTCCAAAACCATGCTACAACTCAGCTCTGGAACCATATTATCCCTTGTAGAACCATTTATATGAGTTCCCACATCTTGTAAGAAAATGAAGTTACTACAGGTGCTATACTCAGATTTTTCAGGTTGATTGATTAGAAACTTAGGTCCTCTCAGCTATGTTCCCTTTCCTTGTATATCTTCAATGAAATCCACATTAATAAGTACCATCCATATTTGTATTATCTGCAAGGAGCTTTAATCAGAAAGAAGCTAAGCAGAG
The DNA here is from genome assembly GCA_034509755.1 of Anisodus tanguticus. Lineage (NCBI taxonomy): Eukaryota > Viridiplantae > Streptophyta > Magnoliopsida > Solanales > Solanaceae > Anisodus > Anisodus tanguticus. The sequence continues at coordinate 43,113,948 of CM067558.1, forward strand.
GGTTGATGGTCTTCATCTTAATTCATTGCCAACCCTTTAACCTGGCATGATCAATTCACTTTTTTGATTTGTCATCAAAGGAGAGCGCATCAGAATTTCTTTCCTTTTCATGAGCCCGGTAATAATGTACCTTCACATCGTTGCAGTTAGCGTCAATACCCTTTCTTTTCGGTAATATCATAACCTTGTGCTGAGTTGTTCAATATAAGAGGTTTGGAGCAAGTTGAATTTATCCGAAGTCTGTCAATTGGTGAACATATCTTAATGTGCATAAGATGTTTCTTATGTTAGAATGTGTTTGGCCTCTTTCTTCTGTAGCTGGCTTATTACTCTTAGTTAATCCTTCAGGTATTAAGTAACCGAGGTTATGATGGTGCTTCTGCGGATGTGTGGTCATGTGGTATCATCCTTTATGTTCTGATGGCAGGATATTTTCCATTTGATGAGGCAGACCTTCCTACCTTGTATACAAAGGTTAGATGCAGTAAGCACACATTTTTAACGTACTAAATGGAAGCATGGACAATTCTGTTAAGTGATTCTCTTTTTGGTATTTATACAGTTACAAGTGCCAATGATTAATTATGGGTCATATGAGGGACAAAGTTGGTTCTTTTCTAAGTTAGGCTGTTAGCAATATGCTGAGGATGATGTTTCATCTAAGATACCAGCCCTATATCATATGTATTTTATTCAATTCTATCTAGGATGGAGGTATAGTTAATAGATTGATATATTTTATTCAGTTCTCTGCCTCTGTTAAGCACCAACTGCTAAGGCAGCTTGAAGTGTGAAGGATAAGCTCTATTTCATTCTGCATCAACTACACTGCTCTCATCAACACACTGTAGTTCCGTATTTCTAATCTTATCTTCATCTGCATGAGTTTCCTCCTCGTGTTTCTTTTTCTTTTATTATTTGCTTCTTTGTTATAGTAGTTACATTAATTGGAGTTTTAAAAGTAACCTGACATTTATTGTACACGGCTTGCCCTATGTTAAAGCTGTTCTTTGTTCTTGTATGCGGCTTACTTGTTCTCCACAAATTTCTTATTGCTTTTAATATTGAAACAGATCAATGCTGCTGAATTTTCCTGTCCATTTTGGTTTTCTCCTGGTGCAGCATCATTGATACGAAAAATTATTGATCCAAATCCTCAAACAGTAAGTGCAGTGATATTTTAAGTCTGATAATTATGGTGTTGCAAAATGTTTGATGCTAAGACATTTTTATAACTTTCACAAATTCAAGAATTCTAATTCATTAAACTTTTCAAATTGTTATACGTTGATTTGATGTGATGTTTTCTCCATCAAACTTTCTTTTTTGAACCATTAGGTTAATATTTTCTTCTAATATCATTAATTTGTAATATAATAATATAATAAATAAGTTAAATCAGCATCTTAAGCTCTTTGTCCAGTCGAATACCATCACAGAAAATGGGACAAAAATGCGATTTCCATCATGAAGGATTTTTTCCTTCAAAATCGATAACCATATAGAATATTGTGACACATTGCTTCATTGGGAGGTAAAGCTCTGTTTCATTAGAACTGAAAATGTGAATGTTTTGAGTTTGGTTGTTCAACACGGATTAAAACCCTTCCGGTTGGCTATGTAGATCCTTTTTAAGGTCATATTAATTGTGAGAAATGCTTTATGCTTGCCTTCTGCTCGTTCCTTGCTTTTGTTTAGTATAGAAGAAGTGTTCCTTTTCTCATCTCTTTTTCTTGGTTGATTTGTGAAGTTCAGCATAACTGGTACAGAATCAAGAGTCCTTTTGGTGTGTTCATAGTGATTTATGTTAATCAGAGCCATGTACATGCAGCGGATCAAGATTGAAGGGATAAAACGAGACCCTTGGTTCCGGAAAAACTACATGGCTGTTAGAGCTAAAGCAGATGAAGTAGTAAATCTTGATGATGTCCGTGCTGTGTTCGACGACATTGAGGTTGCATCCTTGCACATTTGTACTTCTATTATGCTAACTGGTGTATCTGGATGATGAGAAGATGATCAAATTTATGAAAAATTGTATAATCTTATAGATCAACTGAAGTATTTGGCTCCATTCTAGGTTTTGATATGCTCTATCTTCAATTGTGCAGGATTCATTTGTAACTGAAAAATCTGAAAATAGTGACAGTGGCCCCTTGGTAATGAATGCGTTTGAGATGATAACACTATCTCAGGGATTGAATCTATCAGCCTTGTTTGACAGGCGTCAGGTACAATGATTAATTTAGTTCATGGACCAAAAATAAACCAAACCAAAGTTCATCAGATTTTAATTCATCTCCACTTCTCTGTTTCTTCTCTTTCTTTCTCCAGACTCTACCTTTTAAGTTTTCTGTTCCAAGGATAGGGAAGGGAATCTGACTGGAGATGTAAATTGTTTCGTTAATTTCTTAGTTTGTGTGCTCTTTTTAAAGAAGCAGGTTAATTTCTCTCTCTATATTGAAGCAGCTGCAGATTCCTTGGGTCTTAAGGTCCACACACGCAATTACAAGGTACATTTCCAAATTTCCATAAAAATCAAGGGCAAGTGATTGTGTTATTCAAGCAATTGAATCAGTATAAAGCAATATTGTAATTGAATGGTCAGTTTCCAATCTGATTAACAATGATTGCCAGCAATCTTTCACCCTTTACCCAGTATCTATCAACAATAATTCCCTGTTCCTTCCATACTGAGAGTTTCTGTCTCAATTCATGTGCAACTAATATCAAAGAAAATGGAATACAGGAGTAATTCATCTTTTTCATTTTTCCTTCTTTATTAGGAGGAAAATCATAAGTGTGCCACTTAACATTTAGTTGCATTCTGCTTAACTTGAAGGAATGATGGTTGACAAATAGTCTGCCTTAACGGTTACGGTTGCTTAAGATGTAAATTACTGTGTACCAGGGCAGATCTATAATTTTAGGACGGTTAGTGAGGAGTACCATTGCTCCACTGCTAGTGTTTAGCAGTGGGTACAAATTTATTGTAAATTGTTTTACAATTGTTCAACTATATATGATTCAAGTCGAGGGTAGTAGGTGCGGCCGCGATTACTATCCAAATAGGACGCATTCCCCTGCTTGGAACTGAAAAGGGTCATTTGTCCAACAAGGGTTCTGAAATTTACCCTAGTCTTGGACCACTCAATGCATCACATATTTCTGTTAAAGAGTAGTACTCTAGCTCACCTATGTGGTTTTAAAAGTAGAGTGGTCCATCATATGGTGGACTGAGTGGTCCATCATATCTTTCTGTTAAAGAGTATTACTCTAGCTCACCTATGTGGGTTGAGAATGATTGGACATTTTAAGAGTTGAAGAAACAATTCAAGGTATAATACTAGCTCACCTCTGTGGTTTATCTGAGTTAAGGTAGGCTAAATTTCAAAAACTTGATTTTCCTGTAAACCTCGCCTCATATTGATTATCTTTCTGAAGGAAAAACAAATACTGCTGTATCTTCTTTTCTTTTGATTGATAGAATACTGCTGGAGTTATTTTAAATTTTTGAGTATGCTTTCTGCTTTGTACAACTTGAATAGGATGAATGCCAAATGGCTGCTACTATAGGGATAGGAAATTGCACTGCTTTTCAAGACTTCAAACCTTGTTCGGTTTTGTAGGCTGGGGTTATTAGTGAGTAATATTTTGAAATTTTTGAAAACAAGTATGGCCAGTAGATGCTTCTCCTGGCCCAGACTTCAAAGCTCGTCTGGGTTTGGAGGCTGGAGGGTTATTAGTGAGTAATATTTTAAAATTTCGGAAAACAAATATGGCCCCTCTTTTTGGGCTCCAATTCTATGTAGAGTAATATTAGATTGCTGTTTCTTATTTTCATTGGACCACTCTTTCTTTATTTGTGAAGGTTTACGAAGTAGGCCCTTCCCTTTTTATGGTTGATGTTAGAAAGGCTGCTGGGGACACCCTTGAATATCATACGGTCTGCTTCTACACTCAACTTTTACTACACTACTCCCTCTGTCCCAATTTATATGTCACACTTTCCTTTTTAGTCTGTCTAAAAACGAATGTAACCTTTCTATTTTTAGAAATAATTTAACATTAGACTTATCATTTTACCCTTAATGAGATGATTTATAACTACATAAATGTCTAAGACATTTTTTATACAAGTTTCAAAAGCCTTGCTCTTTCTTAAACTCCGTGCTCATTCAAACCGTACCACATAATTTGGGACCGTGGGAGTAATACTTAGTTTTTCACTATGGCTTGCATTACAATTCTTATATTTAGCTTCTTTAAGGAATTCCATGGAACTGCTTAACCGGCTCTTGTTTTAATGTGATTTGCAGTTCTACAAGACATTCTGCTCGAAAATTGACAACATCATTTGGAAACCAAAGGAGGGCATGTCAAATGCTGTTCTGCTTAGGACAATGACTCGCTGAACCGGATTTCTGGAATGAAGTAAATCACTAAACAGTGTGATGTGTTCAGAAGATATTCGAATTTTGCGCTAACATTGTCGTGTTGGTACAGTGTCTTGTGTGGTGAATTCACACCCGATTCTATGCACCCTCTCTAGATCTTTGTAATTGCATGTCTTACTGTTAATCTTGGTCTTTTTGTATAGAAATATCTTTAAGTGTTGTGCTATCTGTAAATCACGGGCTCGAAAGCAACGAGGTTAACAGCTAATTATATGTTTTTAATAAAAAAGAGTAATACCCATATTTTGTTTGCTTTTCCAACCAAAGCATCATCACATGCTCAAATCTTCAGCAAAAGAGAAGGGTGCCTCACTGGTATGATTGTGTGGAACTGAGTGTTCTTTTTCCTCCATTGAACCAATATTTGTTCCCCATTACTTCAATGTGATTCAAACTCTCTACCTACCAGTCAGAGAATGAGGTAACTTACCTTACATACTGTGCATGCCTCACTCATCGCGATTCAATGTTTGGAATTCTTGAAATGCGACTTAGTTGTCCGATTAGTATATTATTGAAAGCAGCCATGCAAGATCCACGACCGTTGCAGTTATAGTTGATGAGCTAATACGATTGACTTACTTTTATATGCATGAAGCACTGAGGTGAGGTGCCCAGCCAGCTCAAGTGCGAGGTTATATTAGAACGGCATTTTTTTTGTATAAGATTGAATCTCGTTTTAAGGTGAAACAGAAGTGTAGATCTTTATCTTCCTATGACACTCTTTTGACTTCACGCCTCCTCTGAATCTGAGGAGAAACTTCTCTTTTTATCTCATACCTTCGCTCCTAAGCTCAATGGTGGATCCAATGTTTCGGCATGGGTTCATGAGAACTCAATATTTTCGATGTAGAATATAGATTTTAAGTGAAAACACGCAAAAATTTCAAAAAACATGAGATCAAAACTTAGTTTAGAAAATACAATAAGTTCAGTTCTAAGAATTTTAAAGGTTGTACCATTAAGTTAAAATCGCGGATTCGTTTCTGCCTAAGCTAACTAAGAGCCCTATCGTTCTTATTCTTCCTACTGAACTTGGGGATGAAACTTGAGATTCCTATTAACTCACCTTTCTGGTCTTGATCTCAATAGCAACCTCATTCGTTTCCCTTCTCCACTTCTTGAAATTAATAAATTCAATTTCTTGAAATGAACTAAGTAGGAAAACAACCATATTCTTAAGTTAAGATGTCCAATTAAAGATTTTTTCTTCCATGCATGCAATGCAACAACTAAGGGACACTTAATTAACTGAGCACAAAATTTAAGAAAAAAAGAAAAATATCTTAAACTTGTAATTTTAAATATGCTATAATATTTATGTGAATATTGTCATTATAAGGGTAAAATGGAAGTTAGTTACATTGTTTCCAAATTTAAAAAGGTAACATTTCCTTGCAACGAAATAATTAGGAAATAATGTCATATTCTTTTAACGGAGGAATATATTTCCATTTTCCCTACACGAAAGTTAAACCTCAACGAATTGGTCAAATATGGTGATGATATTCTAATACTAAGAACAAGTTTCACTCGTCAATCTATATATATATTCGATAAACTAGATAGACATTTATTTGAAACAATGAATCGAAAAATAATAGTCCATTTGGGTAGGCATTGATGGTTGAAGCCACCATCTTTTTGGGGCTATAGATTTAAGTTTGGTGAATTATAAGGCATGAGGGTTTCCAAATAATTTGACAATTCAATATACTTTTGTAGCTTAATTCCATAATAGCATGTACTGGACTTTGAAAAGCTAAAAGGAGAACACTAATAATAATACTCTTAATTTTATTGAGGAGTTAATTTCACGTATGGTAATTAAAGTAATTAAACTTTATTTACTAGAATTAAAGTAGAGTTATAATATTATTTGTCATATTAAAATAACTGAAGTTTAATTTTATAATATGTAAAGTCCAATGATTGTACATGAAATCATTTTATGTGTCATAATTTTACTAAGCATGGAGTTTAAGAAAGTAATGGAACTTATTTGTGTAATGCACTAAAATATCCTTGTGGTCAAATATACAATGTGAGATATTGAAATAAAAGAGTACTAAATATAGAACAGACATATTTTTAAAACAAACTAAACAAATACTATTAAGATACATAAATTGTAATAAAGGGAGTACAACCGAATCTCTCTATAACAACGACATTTGTTTAGATAGTTTTTGGCTGCTATAGCGAGATGTTGTTGTTAAATACATTATAGTATAAAAAATTCGTTCCACAGAAAGTAACTCATTATAGTAAAATATTACTCCCTCCATCCCATTTTATACGAAGGTCTTTGATTTGACACGGAGTTTAAAAAATAAATGAAGACTTATGAATCTTGTGGTCTAAATAAGCCAAATATATTTGTGTGGTTGTAGATCATCCGTTAAGTGTAAAAAGTAAAATTGTTGACAAATAATGAAAGATGTCATTCTTTTTTAGATTAATTAAAAAAAAAATGTGTCATATAAATTGGTTCGGAGATTATTAGTTTAGGCCACCAAAAAGCTCTCCACAAATTATTCGAAAAAAATTGATCTAATATGTACTCCTACACTTTTTGACTTTAAAAAAAGCTGAAGAAAGAGACAAAGTTCACCAAAAATATAAGTTTAAACTTTAAACATATCACTAAAGTCTGGGTCGGTACTGGACCTACATGTCCAGTCCATTGAATCTGTATTAACCTATCTAAGTCCAATCCATTGAATCTGCACTATACACAAATACATTATTAAAAGCAAGAAGTGTCAACCACTAGTTAGACTAAAGTTGACTTCAGAATTCCAAACATAGTAGCTGCGTATTAGTGGCAGAGTAAATATTTTTTTATTAAAAAAATTTAAAATATAAAAAGGTAAATACACAGAGAAGTCAGTAATTCTAACAGTGCAGGAGCTAGAGGGGTATAAGGATGTTTTCTACTTTGTGAGATTTCTGACTTCGTCACTGACTACCCGCTGCAGTTCTCTTTTCATTATCAATGTATTTTAACATATTATAATGCGTAACATGTTGTCATAAGTAACTCACATTAATTCTCGAGTTACTTATCTCATCTTTCACGAACAATAACCAGTTGTTATTTTACTTAATGTGATAGTGCAATTTTTTTTGTTCTCTATATATAGATAGTAAACTCTTTTAACATTTACTTTATTCATATCTTGAGTTCTATAGTTATCTTGAAGCCATTCTCCTATATATTTTTTAAAAGAAAGCATAGTTCAAAAAACTACAACAAAATGATCCAAGTCTTCAAATGTTGATTTAGGCTTTTGAGATATTTGATTCTCCATCTCATAGAAACATTAGCAACAAGTAATTCCATTCACGGTATCTAGTGTTGATAGACAATCAAATGGATAACATTAAAGGAGGACATATTCTTTAAAAAAAAAATGGAACAAAATAACAGACAAAAACACAATTCAAAACAAAATTACCACTTTCATTACATAAAAAAACATATATAGTTAACTTACCTACGTAACGCTTGAGAACACGTGCAAAAGCTTTTTCAACATTTGAGCCGAGATGTCTAATAAGAACTGGCAAATTTAAGAGGTTGTCGATGTATTCCGCTTAAGAAAAAAAAAAAGAACAAGACATAAAACACAATTCAAAACAAATTACCACTTCATTATATAAAAACATAGTTGCAGAGTACAAATCTGAAAATGCTGGAACCTGCTAAAAATAGGATATTGATAATCCTATCAAAAACTAGGACTTGGTAAGAGAAAAAACAACCTAGGTAAGGTTGTAATGGCCAAGCCCCTAAATAACAGGCACCACACTTACAGAAACTGCTCAAAGCAACTAAAGTCTAAAGACACAACATAGATACTTACAATGAACACTAAAGACTCTTTTAACATAATAAACTATAAAAACTGTCTGATTCTGCAATGTAGCAAAGCACCAAGGAGGCAAATGCATGAACGAATCTCGTCCATCAATGTTTTAGCTGAATGATTCAAACCGCCTGATTTTTCGAGGAGCAACACGAGTGAAAATTTTAATATCAGTACTAGGTGACTGTATTCTCAGGAAACCATGGCATGATAAGAGGTAGTCTCCATAGAAACGTGAGACCAAAAATGGCTGAAACAGGCTTGGATTTGACGAAGCCTGCAAAAAATGGTGGAAAAAAGTTTTCCGCCATAGCCTCCCGGAAAACAACCGAGACACTGAAGTATCATATGGCCGCGAATATACGGGCTAAAAAAAGAACACTCATGTTTTGCTTCTGTAATTGCCAGGCTGAATGAACCAAAATAGCTTATTGCTCGTTCTAGGTTTAGGAGAGAATATCACATCTCCACAACTCCTCGACGAGAACCTCGATTGAACTGCAACTAACGGAGCAATGTTGGAGATTCAAACCAAGTAGATTTTCTCCCAACATTTTAAGAGAAGGGACACTCCTGTTTGATACCATGGAGCAACCTGATAAAGAAAGGACCTGCAAATTCACTTGCACTCCACGGGATAAAGCAGCTACGCCAGAATCAGTTATTGCACACTTAGAAACATCGAGATCATTAAGTAATGGGCAATATTCCGCAATTGCCACTAAACTCGCATCGGTAACCTTCCTGCATCCATCAAGATTCAACAATTCAAGGGACCCACCGTGTCGTGTAGCCAATGAAAGCACCACTTGGTCGGTCAAGTTCAAACAGTCGCTAAGATTCACCTTAACGAGTCCTTCGCAACTCTCCAAGAGCGGGAGAAGACCAGCATCGGTTATTCCACAAAGCCCGCTGAGATCTAATTGATGCAATTTCGGGCAGAGCGTACCGACCATAGCTAAGCTAATGCTCCCAAATCCCGGACAGCTTCGGATAGACAAGGATCGAAGATATTCGCATGGAGACAACAGCGAAGTTTCTAGAACTAGATCCTTGATTCCCATGCACTTTACTAAGGAAAGAGACTTTAATGTCATGCAGTTTGAAACTGCACTTAGGATACCTGTTAGGGTAATTCTATTGCACTCCTCTAAGTTTAAACTTTCAAGAGATCCAGCCACTTTAGCGAAAGCAACAAGTCCAGCATCGGAAACAAAGCAGCACTTGCGAATGCACATATGTTTGAGACTCGGGCATCCTTTTCCCACTGCTTCAAGACCGACGTCTGTCGCTCCCCGACATAACGTGATTGTTAAGGACACCAGAGACTCGAGACCTCGAGCGTTACCCATGACCCAAAATCCCTTCTGACTCACGTTACGAAGAGAACTAAGATTGAGATTGGTAATCAGCTTGCCATAGTGACCGATGACAGCAAGCGAGAAATCCGTGATGTTTAAACCGTGTAGTTTCACTTTTGTCAATATTGAAGTGCCCGATGATAAAAGACTAGCAACACCCTGATCACCAATGAGTGGACAATCCTTAATGGTAAGAGATTGTAGTTTGGTGCAACATTTTCCAATAGCTTGCAAGCCCTCGTTTCCGATATTCGGACACAATTCGATCGTCAAAGAAGTCAAGCTCGGGCAATTCTCTGCTATTGCGACAAGACCTTTGTTGGAAATCGAAGGGCATTGACTTAGATCCAGCTTTTCTAATGAGCGGCATTCCCTAGCAACCTCCAAGAGACCTTCGTCTCCGACAAACGGAACATTCCACAATGATAGGACCCTGAGAGAAGGACAACCATGTGCGATTGCGGATAGACCGAGATTAGTAATACCACGAACTGAGTTGCTCCCACGGACGGAAAGTTTTCCTAGTCCCCCACGAGTAGAAGTCCCAACTGCAATTGCGGCAAGTCTAACATCAGTAGCTTTCTTTCCTTCCACACACCTAGTAAGGTATCCATCGCATTCTACTTCAAGATCTTCGTCTTTAGAGATCATTGTTGTGTCATTTGAGCAAATTTCGGAGTTCCGCATGCTACTTAAAAGCATAAGCCACCGCTTAGAAACACAAGCCGCTGCACCCCTTTCACGGCCTCCCGGCAAACGTCTGAGGATATCAAACAGGCATTCGTCGGGAAGAATTTCAAGAGATGGATCCTTTGACCGGTCATCAACAACAAATGGGCCACTAATGCGCGCCCTCTTCCTGGGAGGACAGTAAACTTCAGCATGACCCAAAGACAACATGAGACCCAAATCTGCAGAACATAAAGATCCGCAGGAATAGAACTCATTATCACCTGAAATCCAAGGAGCAAGTATGTTGTCAGCTATATATTCCCATAGCATACTACATTTTCTCTTATGAAAGAATCCACAAATTTAAGTATAACTAAGTTAGGTTATTTGCAAAGAATAAACAGATAAACATCATCACATGTGAATTGAAGTTGTAGATCTACCTATTAGGTACATATTTTCAGATCAGATAGTTATAATAATTCTAGATACAAAACACAAGAAGAGTAATTTTTATCCACAGTTTCTTCAATAAATTACCTATCTTTAATATAGATTCAGAACATAAGAAAAATAAAGATCTATCTGACATAGAAAGTCTAGATAAAATCTAACTTTTCAGATCCAAAGATTTAGTCTTTTCATTTATTTTTCTCCTTATTTACCCATTTCAGTAAATAAATGCTCATATTCATCTCAATAATCATGAACCTATACAGAATTATAAACTCTATTGATGATAAATAAATCATTGGAGCTAAACCTTAAAAAACTAATTTCCATTTCAGTAAATTAATGCTCATATTCATCTCAAGTTATCAACACTCATTCATTTAGCTATACAGAGTTATAGACTATATTCATGATAAATAAATTATTGGAACTAAACCTAAAATTCATCTCAATATTTATCTCAACAAATCATGCATCTATAAAGAGTTAAACTATACTCATGATTAACAAAAAAAGATTGAATCTTTAACCTAAAATTCATCTCAATAATCATGCATCTATACAAGAATTTTAGACTATACTCATCATTAACAAAAAAATATTGGAACTTTAACCTAAAATTCATCTCAATAATCATGCATCTATACTAGTCTATAAGAAACCGCCTCTCTACCCCCAGAAAGGTAGAGGTAAGGTGTGTGTATATCTTACCCTCCCCACCCTCCCCAGACCCCATATCCCACGAAGTGATTACACTAGGTATGTTGTTGTTGTAATCATATACATCTATACAAGAGTTAAAGACTATACTCATCATTAACAAAAAAAAAGATTGGAACTTTAACCTAAAATTCATCATTTTAACATAAATTCATAGAAATATGAACCACCCAAAACTTCAAAAAAACAACAAAACAAGAAAGTTTGAAGAAGAAAAAACAAAAAAAAGTTTGGAACTTTAACCTTAAATTTCATCATTTTAACATAAATTCATAGAAATATGAACAACCCCAAAACTTTAAAAACAGTAAAAATGAAAACTTACCACTGTAATTACTAAGAGTAGGTATAGTTGTACTTAAGAATAATACCCAAATTATAGAGCAAAAAAGATCAATAAAAGCAACCCAGATTTGATTTTCAACCAATATTTGCATTTAAATGAAAAAAATACAGTTTTTCAAGAACCCCAACAAACAAAGATTGGAACTTTAACCTAAAATTTCATCATTTTAACATAAATTCATAGAAATATAAACAACCCAAAACTTAAAAAACAGTAAAAAAAAAAAAATGAAAACTCACCACTATAATTAACAAGAGTAGGCATGGTTGCACTTCAGTATAATACCCAAATTGTAGAGCAAAAAAGATCAAATTTTGAACCAAGAAACACACAACCCAGATTAGATATTTAATCAGTAATTGCATTTATATGAAAAAAACTCAATTTTTCAAGAACCCCAACAAAGTTTAGGGAAAAAATAGAGAGAGAAAGAAAGAATGGTTTTTACAAAAGAGTTATGTGGGTATTGTGTTATATATATATATATATATATATATATATATATATATATATATATATATATATATATATATATATATATATTAGTTATTTTACAAATTAAATGTATTTGGTGGGTTCATTGAATCATTCCTTAAAACCGGTATTTCAGGTTTATTCTTCAAAGGAAAAGCCACTTGTGTTAGTTACCAGCTATCCACCGTCTTCTTTTTTATAACACTATTTTTTAGTTTCTCTTTATATTTAGAAGGAAAACAAGTTTGGAATATGGAAATTGATAAATATAACTCAAATTTGAAAAAATAACTCTTGTGAATATATATCTTCCCCGGACCCGCGCATAACGAGAGTTTAGTGCATCGGACTACCTTTTTTAACTCTTGTGAATATATTCGGTATTTAATTTGGAGATTGGTTTAAAAAGGTATTTAAGGTGTTTAGGAATTATCAGTTATTTGCGTTTTCTATGTGAACTATCACTAGTTATTTATCAAAACACACCTTAGAGTTGATTAAATCAAATATTTGAATATAATCGTCAAAAGACGTGTGACAATTTAATTTGTCCATAATATTTCGTCTACGTGATAATTGACTCATTAATTTCAAGATGTGTTTTGATAAATAGTTGGTGATAGTTCATGTAGTACCTAATAATTCAGATGAAAAACTCTCAATAAAATGACTTTAAATGTATTTTTAACCATTATCTATTTGTATTTCTTGTACTATAGTTCTCTTTTATTGTTATTACTGTCTCTTTTGCATGATATTTTATCATGCTTTTCTTGTAATTTATCATGCTTTCCAAATTATTTTGTTATGCTTTCTTTAAGCCAATGGTTTATCGAAAATAGTTTTTCTACCTATCAAAATAAGAATAAGTGTTATGAAATACATATCATTGGTATGGATGTCCATACACATTTACTAACCTTTTGTATTTTACATATACCTATTAATTTGAGCACTTAATATTTTTCTAACCTCCATTAGGTGGTTTCATCTTATAAATTGGTATGTTATTCACCTTTGAAGGATGATTAACATACACTTGAAATAAGAAGAAAGTCTCATCCTCTTCTCTACTTCTTTATCTAGATCTCTAGTCTTATATTGCTATTGCTATCATTTTATATCACGTTATCAGCACGAGTCTCTACCTTCACTCTCATCTTTCCAAGTTAAATAGACTTCGTCATCTGGTATGTGTCTAATCTTCACATTGTCATGCTAGTTTCAATTTAAAGCAAATACTTCACTACTTTCTGTAACCTTTGGGTAAATACGAGGTTTATAATTAACTAAATTATAGATCTATTATATGCTTAATGCTAGCGGTTACTATATATATATATATAATGATTCAGTATATATGTAAGAATATATATGGTGTCCAACAAAGGTATTGCATGAACCTTTTGTTTGTTTTTTATTTAGTATTCCTATTGTTACTTGCTAGTAACGTAACTGATTTTGTTCATTCAATTTGAGGAATAATATTGTGAAAATAAATATATGATCGATCACCAGAAGTGACGATATTTCTTAAGTCTCGTTAGACTAATGGCTATAACTATCAGAAGTGGTAATATTTTCATATTTTTATTGTGATGACAATTGAAGATATGTTAGAAAAACATTCTCTTCATACTTCGATTTGCTCCTGAAGTAGCAATATCTTAAAAAAGGTTCTAAAACATCATAACTTTATATGGTTAAGACACGTTCAGATGATTATATTCTATTCCCGAAGAATGAGAACTTTTGATAGATGTTATAAATATAGATCAATTCCATGAAGTGAATGTGACAGTATGTAATAAAGCTCAGACGTGCATTTGGTTGTGAAATTATCACGACTCACCTCCAGAAGAGGTATAATAATTGAGAAAAAAAATCTAAATATTTTTTACTTTACTCCCGAAGTAGCAAACTCAGAATTCTACTACCGAAGTAGCAAACTCAAAAATCTGCTCCCGAAGTAGCAAATTTTAAACCCTACTCTTTAAGTAATAAATCTTTGAACTCTACTCGGGATGCAATAGAACTTTGAAAGTAAAACTTTAAATTTTACTCTTGAAGTAGTAAATCTGAAATTTACTCTTGAAGTAGTGAATTCAAAAGTTATTTCCGAAGCAGTAAGTCTCTGAAATTTACTCCCAAAGTGGTAGACCTTTGAACTTTACTTCCCAAGTAGTAAAGTTTTGAATTTTACTTTAAAAAAGGTTCAACTTTGAAATTTACTTTTTTTACTCCCCAAAATCTGTTGTGAGTTTCTAATGCATGTAAAGACTTTTCTTATTTTCTTGCGAGCTTCAGTTTTAGTTATATAAGGTGGCAAAATAATGAAGGAAATATTTATATTTAATTTGCTGCAATTTCCTTAAAGTGTTGGGATGTACTACTAAGGAATGATTTTATATGTATTTTGATGGTCTAGAAGTATTGATATGATTTTTGACAAGCGGAAATTTTTTTGAGAAATATATTGAAGCGTGTTTTCTTGTGGTTGAGTGAAATAATGAGCTATTAAAATTTATGTATAAAGCGCATCTAAATGACCATGTTTCATTCCCCGAAGTGAATGAAGAAATACCACAAGACACCTCCTGTAGAGATTGAATAACAAATGATATAAATGTTATTTTGTGGTATGAAGGTCATTGTTCCGTGTACCTGTCGCACGTCAAATCATCTTGAAAACTTTCATTATGTATCATTCTAAGGCAAAAGGTTACAAATTGTGTAGAATACTATCTATTATAACCACATTCATATATTATGGTTACTGTCGCAGATTTGATGATAAATATTCGAATGTTAATTGTATTCTCCTTGAAGGAGATGTCTAAAATACTAAAATTTAGAACTTACTTTTCATTATTTATATATTGTGTTGTCTTTAAATGTCCATTAAATTACTATTTATTTCATGACACCAGTAGTGTCTAACTATAATTTCTTTTATGATACCAGCAGTATCTAAGTAATATTTGGTTGTACAAAATTAATGATCAAGTGCTCCAAAAGAGCTAACTATCTATCTAGAAGATCATGACACTAATAGTGTCCAAACAATATGTGTGATTATGGAGAATAAATTAGAGGCTCCTGAAGAGCTTATATACTATTATGTAATTCGTTCTAAATTGTAATATACGAAGTTATTATGATCGAAACACAAGTTGTAGTAAACCTGAAGTTTACTCAAGTAAATAGGATATCATATTGAAGCTATAATTAATCGGAGGATTAAATATCTTCAAAATCATAGTGGGTAATAGATATGTATGTGAATGATTACCATCTTTATTCTCCAAGTTGTACTACACCAATATAAGCATGATGAAATCATGTCACGATAAACTAGAAGTTTATTGGTACACAAAAATAATTCATGTCATAGTAAACCAAAAGTTTACTAAAACATAAAGCACATGGCATGGTAAACTTGAGGTTTACTAGTACAAATAATTTTATCAATTGATGTGACAATTTTGATTGTCCTGATTTAAATCTGATGTGCTAAGTTTGTATTCAAAATATATTGATGAACTAGAAGATTCTTCAAGAATTAATTTGCTTGTTCTCATGATAAGTTGATTACACCAACTAATGTTGAGATTGAATTCCCTAAATTCTGAAAAATATAAAAGGTGAATAAGGGTCCGTTCACCCGTCATGTGATGTCTTAAATAGATGCATCGATAAGACGGTCACATGTGCGTTTATTGTCAACCCGTAGTTTGACATATGCAAAGTTACTTGCTCATATATGCACCTTCCCTTTCTTTTGATAAATACTTATTCATTTCGGATGTTTATACCTAACTAAATAGTTAATCATAAAAACAACAAATCAAAATAAAAATGCATAACACGCATAATTAAGTGTTAAAAAATAAAAATGCAAGATATATATCGTCTTATATTCATTGGTTTGGCTTTGGCCTATAAATTGTTAATCTTATTTAATAACACAATATTTCGAATTAGGTAAACTAGCAAGAAACAATAAATAGAACTCACAAATGGAAAATTAATTTCCAAGAGCATGTTTATATGGTAAAATTTTGCATAAAATAGTTTTCTAAATAAAAATTAGGCCTAAAAATTCATTTTTAATTATTTGAAATTGGAAATTTATGAATGCAAACGACTCTATTTACTTTCTCTCATAATATAATTGGATGTGAAAAAACTTGATAGTTATAATGAAATATTATTATTATATAGAAGATAATTATTATAGAGAGGTTTGACGGTAGTGTTAAATCTTTTCTAGAAACGTATTAACTTTTCCATGACAATCTTTTTCTGAGTTTATGAGTTCTTTCGATTGATAGAGTAAATAATTAACTTTTGTGCTATTAGTTTAAACCCCAAAAAACAACAAGTAACTCTCTTTAGGAAGTCTGCTATAATGTCCTGTAAAATAAACCAATAAGCTATTTTATTCGGTTAAATTTTACCAACAATATGAAAATTATTTATAAGTATATACAATTTTATTTTTTGGAAAATAGCAAGTGTATCCTAAGTTACTAACTTATTAACGTTTTGTTTAAACAAGTCGCACAACAAGAGTAACTGGATGTACAACTCATAAAAAGAACTGCCACGTGGATTGACAATTATTTGTCATGATGAAGTGTTAGAATATTATTATTATTATAATTATTATTATTATTTGTTACATGCTTTTCAGTTTTCTACAGAGTCTGAAAAGAACAGCTTGCATTTTGCAGTACAATGAACTTTGACCATTAAATTTAAAAAGAAAAAGGAGAAAAAAAGGACAGAAAGATAATGCAACTTGGCATATGGTTACTTTTTAAAAACGTTTTAATCAACTTTTAATTAACAAAAACCGGATTAACTAAGATTTAATCACGGAATGCCACACACGTCTAATACTGATCTTTTTTCATTTTATGCTTTTAAATTCATTGTCAGTGCGTCATTTTGTTAAAATATATACTCCTATTAGATTTATACAGTATGTGTTAAGAAATTTATTAGTATATATAAAAATTCAATTTATAATTCAGTTACTAATACTTAATGTCGTCGTCCTAGATCCAAAATCAATGGCCAAAAATTTTGTCGAGGGTGTTCAAGATTTAATATCTATGTATATTTTTTTTTACCTATATATATATATATATATATATATATATATAGTATAATATTTCTATATACACACTATATTTTTCGACGAAGGGTGTTCAACTATCTTCCTTCGATTATGTAGCTCCGCCACTATTTAGAATCCATAACGTTCAAATCCTAGATTCATCTTTGTTGATAGCACTATCCATTGGCTCGACTAATTCTATCTCACCTCGTAGTAGCTACCGAGGAAGCGCTCGCTACCATGAATTTCTTTATTTGAATCTAATATGAAATCTTTAATTAAAGACAGGAGTGACATTTGGGTAAAGCTATTGAAGTTTCGGCTTTAGGCCTCCAACTTTTGAATGCCTCATTTATGCCACAATAATTATAGTATAGGCTTTTATTTAAAAAAGAAAAAGAAAAAGAAAAGCACTACATATTTTTTTTTTTACTTTTATTTAACATAGGCTTCTCAAAATAAGCTTGGAATGTGTAAAATAAAAAATTTATGAAAGGAAAGTAAAAAGTAATCATTAAATTTTCTTTTACCTTTTCAATGAAAATGACTTTTCATATCTTTTTTGAGATATGCAAAAATCACTCTTTTTCTAAACATCAACTTAAACTTTTTTTTTTTTTATATCTTCTTTGTTCATTCAAACTTTTATATTTTCTTTATTCCTTCAAACTTCAAAATATTTCTCTTTAACAATATATTTCTTGAAACAAGCAAGAGCAAAAGTCAAAAGTGTGTGATAAAAGAAATTATTAATCTGCATTTTCTTGGATATCAACCATTATTACCAGAGGCCCCTTGACCAAGTGAGATGTAAATCGAGGGATATGCGTGAGTGGCAGCCCTACAAGGGAGAGAACCAACGGGACACGAACCCAGCAACAACCCTTACAATATTTCAGCAAAGACTGTCACCACACCGATTCGAACCCGCGACGTCGGAGTGGTTGTACCCCAATCATCTTGCCACTTACCAACTCGCATGTGCCCCTGGGGGCTGGATATCAACCATTATTGAAAGCTTATGAAGCAACAAGTTCTTATTTTGAGATCAAGTTATTTGAATCAACTTCTGTTTTTTCATTTTTTAATATTATTTTTTTCAATTTAAGATTTATTGTACTTGATATATTTGTTACATAGGCATATATTATTAAAAATATTGATAATTTAAATTTATTTAAATATAATAGTCACTCTGATATTGATGATTTAAATTATTTTATGAATTAAAGGTGTTAAGAAAGATAGTACAAGTAAATGATAATACTTTAATCGATATACTCAATCAGAAAAAAAGACTTGATTCTTTTTCAAATGCCTATATTGCCTATATAATAACGTTAACAGTGCCTCAACGGAAAGAAGGTTTTCAAAACTAAAATTAATAAAATCTTACTTAAGATCAACAATGTCTCAAGAGAAATTGAATTGGATTAGGTATATTATCCATTGAAAAAGAGTTATTAAAGAAATTGATTATAAAACGATTATTCATAGCATTGTATCTCAAAAAGCTAGAAAAATTAATTTCAACTAAAAACTATGTATTATATATATATATTTTTTTAAAATAAAAATATTAAGGTCACTTATCAAAGTTTGACTTTATGCCACCAATAATGTTGAACCGCCCCTAATTAAAGATGAAGAAATCTCATCCATTCCACATCATCTTTTGATATGAACAAACTTTATAGTTAAATTTAATTTATTTTGAATATTATGAAACTAGAAAAGTAACTTAAAGTTAAAATAATTAATTCCCCTTTGGATTTCTATGGGTTGACATCATGATTCATGACTATAGTGGAGTCAAAAGGGACTTAATTGCATGAATGAACGTAGAATTGATAAATACGTCTCAATTAAGTGAACCTTTTCTGGAAATTTCTTTCAATTTGTTTGAATCTTTAAAACACAAGTAACACTCAGCAACAGTTGATAGTGAACTTTTGGTCTATTCTAAAATGTATGTCTGAATTACAAGGAATTTTGTTGCTTTGACAATTGGATACCTTTAAATGGCTTTCATCTTTTGGACTTGTACTTAGGGCGCGCGCACACAAAAAAAACCTTTATCATCTCTATATATTTTATCTCCATTTTTTCATTCGACGTTTGGTATCTGTATTGAGGTCCAAGATTAAATTTAGATTCGTATTGGAAAGTTTAATATTACAGGTAATTAAAGCACTCTTTAATATATAAAGCCGACTGCATATCCAACAAGATCATATATAATTAAGGATGAAAGATTACTTGCTATTCCATCACAACTCTTGTCGGTCCTTTATATATGCATGTTACAAAATAAACATAAACATAAACATAATGGAGTACTAATTATATATCATAGGGATCAGAAGAAGAATTTATCAATAACTTGGAGACAAAAAATATTATTATCCCTTTACTATTTTATCCATAAAAACTTTTTTAATTCTCATCAAAATACTCTTCCGAAATAGAACTCTTAACTCCCTTTCCATTCCATTTTTCATCTTTCGTTCTTCTCCTTGTACAAATCAGCTCTGCAAATTGTTTTTTCAGCACTTAAGGGTTGTTCGGTTGCTGGTAAAGAAGGAAATTATTCATATATTAAAACTAACATAACTAATACGATGTTTGACAGCGTTTTATTTGCGTTATATAGAATTATGCACATCAAGTACAATGATATTTTACGATCCCACATAAATGAATTTGATATAATAAAAGATGAAATAACTAATATATGAATTAATATACATGAATAACTAAATTCTACGCAATTAAACCTTTACTCTTAACTATCAACCAATTGATCTCTTAATACTTATCAATCCAACACAGCTCTATGCACTAGAACGGATTATAATAAAATCATGATTCATGAATATTACCGTAAACTTAAAGACTATTTCGTTGTATGTTATGCTAAAGTGGAGGCTCCAATGGACATATTAATAAAAGTAATTTCGTTACAATTGAGAAAAGGGGTATATATACTATTATAGTAGATCAAATATACAATGAATTTGCTATTAATAGTGTCGACAACAAATTAATGGATAAATCCAATGCATGGCTCGAAATAAGTCAAAATCCCAATTTGTCAAGACCATATAATACGTACATCATTACGTTTTGTTTATGACTTAGTCAAAATTGCACCTTCATGAATCTGTTTCTTTCTTGTTTCCCCTTTTATACTTTTCAATTGGGACCCATATATTTACTTCCCTTGGGGACAAAAGGTATTCACATGTTATCCTTCAAACTTGAAGTATAGAATTTAAATTTTAACACAGTTCCAAACCAATGCTTCACTCCGCCTACTTTTGTCGTGCGTTTCTTTAGTTGATATTAAATATATATTTTCAGAATTATACGCATAATATATCGAGTTTAATCCAATGACTATAGTTCACGTGACCCAATTTTTATACATTAAATTCAACTATGATCATGTCAAAATGTCGGGAAATCAAATTTTCCAATTTATTCAGAGGGGTAGGTAGGGCTCCTTGGTTCCTTTTATGTCTAGTTAGACTTGAGAAGCTTTATGGTGGCAAGGCTCATGTTGGGCTTTATAGTGGTAAGACTTGAAAACCTTCTTTCTTTCATCCATATATATGTATATATATATATATATATATATATATATATATAAACTATTTTTAATAATTTTTCTTTCAATGGTCTCTTCGATGAAAATCTTTCTCTCGATCTATTAAAGGTGAATTAATATCATAAGATAGATTAAAAATGAGGATGAGAAGGATGAAGTTGCAGAGGAAGAGAAGAAAGCGCTATATGGGATGGGAGGATATTTTCGTCACAAAAGTTTCATCAGATAAATGAAAGGGTAAAGGTTAAATATTTTAATAACCAAGGCCAAAATTTAAAGACCACTCCTTTTGAAGGAAGTAAGCGCAAATTTTCCAATAAAAAGAGTTAAGTTTAAAAGGGTCTTTATATATTCTACCATTATTATCGAAAGAAATAATAACTTGATTATTTTTATTAATTGAAAGAGTATATATACAATTTACATATTTTTATAATAGAAAAATCATTTTCCTATTCTACTTCTAAAACTCTATTCTAGTAGTACATGACTTCTATAATTATGATAAGTGTACAATGCTAAGTACTACAAATATTCTACACTAATTACACTACTAAAACGGACCAAAGTCCTGTGATATACACTATGTATATCACGAGAATATACATTGTCTAACAATTATATATGTATGTATTTTCAGAGGGGTTAAATATGTAATAGACTACTACATTGGATTCGCTTCGCTTCTGCAAGCTCCGCAATTTCTTTAATAATATAATCAATAAATATCGGTAACGAGGTAATTTTTCAATATATGTATATGGTCGCTAATTAAAATTACTGAGTTCTGTCGTATAATGTGAATTCGCCTCTGATCTCTAACACGATCTTGGAATTAGAAGTCAGAAATCCAAACTAACCAAAATGAACCAACATTTTGTAAAAAAGATGCATGCATGGTTCTTATTTATTTGAACCTAACAATATTATATGCAGAAGTTTTTGTTGTGTTCATATTTGTACAAAAATGTAGGCCATCGTGACGAGCTACGTACCAACCTTTTGTATGAAGATATTTTCTTGATTATTTTTCTTCCAAATATATAATATATATACATGGATTAAAGGAAGACTATTTTAGAAGAAGACTACTATTCTACTTTACCTAATATACAAGATCCTAATTACAATTACAATAATTAGAATAATTACAATATCAATTATAATAATGAGGGAGGTGATTATGGGATCTTCCCATAATCACTCTAACAGTCCCCCGCAGTCTTAGCTGGAGGTTCTCGGATACTGAGACTGTCCCTGAAATCATCAAAAAATACACGCGGAAGACCTTTTGTAAAGATGTCAACTATCTGATAACGGGACGACATATGGAGAACACGGACTTAACCACGGGCAACTTTTTCTCGAACAAATAAAATATCCATTTCAATGTGCTTCGTGCGTTGATGCTGAACATGATTGCCAGATAAATAGATCGTACTCACATTGTCACAATAAACCACTGTTGCATTTTCAATCGGATAATGGAGTTCCAGTAGCAGATTACGGAGTCAACAAGATTCAGCAACAACATTTGCCACCCCTTGGTATTCCGTCTCTGCACTTGACCGAGATAGTGTGGACTGACGTTTAGAGGACCATGAGATGAGATTGTCACCTAAGAACACACAATAGCCGGAAGTGGAATCACGTGTGTCTGGACAACCACCCCAATCTGCATTAGTGTAGGCAGACAGACTCGAGACGGAGGACGTATATATATGTAGTCCGAAGTGAAGAGTACCCTTAACATACTGCAGAATCCTCTTGAGAGCCCCCATATGTTCTTTCTTTGGGTCATGTATATGTAAATAAACTTGCTGGACCACATAGGAAATATCAGGCCTCATAAAAGTGAGATAATGCAATGTACCAGCCAGGCTGCAGTAATGTGTGGGGTCGCTGTATGGAGTACCTGAAGCATTGCTCAACTTCGCCTTTGTGTCAACCGGAGTGTGTGAAGGTTTGCATGAAGACATCCCTGCTTTGTCAAGTATCTCCTCGGCATACTTCTTTTGACTGAGAAACAGACCACCTGCATAGTGAGTGACATCAATGCCAATAAAATAATTCAACGGTCCTAAGTCCTTCATTGCAAATTCTGCTGCAAGAAGGGACATAATGGATTGGCGAAGTGAAGTTGAGGATGCAGTGAGGATAATGTCATCAACATACAGAAGTATATAAGCCACATCAGTGCCCTTTCTATAAATAAAGAGAGATTGATTTGACTTGTTATGGGAGAACCCCAATTTGGAAACAAATCCTGCAAACCTGTTATACCATGTCCGAGGAGCTTGTTTCAGACCATATACGGATTTTCTCAACAGGAACACATGATCTGGATGGGCAGGATGGCAGAATCACAACGGCTGATGCTTGTATACCATTTCCTGCAAGTGGCCATATAATAATGCATTATTGACATCCAACTGATGAATGGACCATGACTTGGACAGTGCCAGACTAAGAACAGTCCTGATAGTTGTAGGCTTGACTACCGGACTGAATGTTTCACCGCAATCTACTCCCACCCGCCGAGACCTGCCATCACTAACAAGACGAGCTTTGTATCTCACAAAAGAACCATCAGAATTCTTTTTATGGCAAAAAACTCACATTGACCGAATTATATTCACATTAGATGGTCGTGGTACTAAATCCCACTCTTATTTTGAATAAGTGCAGTAAATTCATCTAACATGACAGCCTTTCAATTCGGGTCTGAGAAGGCAGCTTTGGGATTTTTTGGTATTGGTGAGGGATGGACTGAGGTAGTTAGGTTGAAATGGTGCTTGTGGCAAAAAATCTCGTGCATTGCACGTGTTTCCATGGTCCGTTTAGGTGTTGGGCCGTTGGATGGTTGGGTGTTGTTGGCATCATTGCATGTTTTTCCTGTTGACATATCAAAGTATTTATATTCCTATGATTTTGTGGGTATCCTAAAAACACGCAAGGAGTAGACCGAGCTTGTAGTTTATGAATGGTGGTGGTCTGAAATAAGGGATAACACAAACACCCAAAAATCCATAAATGTGTAAATGAAGGGATACAGTTGTACAATACCTGAGTAGGGGACACATTGGAGAGTAGTTTACTAGGAAGAATATTTAAGAGATATGTAGCCATTTGAAGAGCATGATGCCAAAAAATTGGTAGTGTGGATGAATGCATAAGTATAGATCGAGTCATATTGTTTATTGTTTGAATCTTTCTTTCAGCTTTTCCATTTTGAGAAGATGTACGTGGACAGAAAATACGGACAGACATCCCATTTTGTTGACGAAAATTATGAAATTGGGTATTTATAAATTCCCCCCCCCCCCCCCATTATCACATTGAAAACATTTAATGATTTTGCCAAACTGAGTTTTGATAAACATACTAAATTGTTTCAAAATGTTATAGGTCTGTGATTTTTGTCCCAAGGGAAAGGTCCACAAAAATTCCAAAAAATCATCAAGAATGAGCAAATAATACTTATGACATGCATCACTTAATACGGGTGAAGTCCACAAATCACAATGCAAAATATCAAATGGCATAACAGTATTAGTAGTAGAGGCAGAAAATGAAAGTTTAATATGTTTATCAAACACACAGGTTTGGCAAACAGAAGAGTCCAAACGTCAATTACAAAAAAATAAATTATTCTTCCTAAATTGATTAAAAATCGGTGCTCCTGGGTGTCCCAACCTATTGTGCCATATACTAGGAGAGATAGCCGCAAAGGTGAAAGGTTTGGCCATGTGGTTGTCGGAGATAGGAGTGATGGGATATAAGTCCCCCGTGCTATTACATCTCATGAGCTGCATCCCCGTCTGAAAATCCTTCACAGAAAAACCAAATAGATCAAAATTCACTGAAACATTGTTGTCAGTTGTAAACGTCTAACAGAGATCAAGTTTTTAATTAATTTTGGTTCATGTAAGACATTTTTCAAGCATAAAGGTGGGTGGGGTGATGGTAGTGTTACCTGACCAATACCACGAATTGGAATTTCCTGCCCACTGCCGATAACAATATTTTTTATTACCGCTCGTAGTAAAATAAGATGAAAGATTACCTTGAGATGCCGTCATGTGTGATGTAGCCCCTGTATCCATGTACCATGATTCATCTGAAATATTCAGATTCATGTGACTCATGGCTTGTTCAATATACATAGGTGCATATCCGACAGAAGATGGTGCCTGAGCTACAAAAGCATGTTGTAGATGAGATTCGAGAATACCAGGTTGACGATTGGAAGGAGGAGGCCGGACCTACGAAGAGGTTGGGAATGGGCATGGCGGGGAAGCCCACTTAACCAAATTCTTGGGATCTCCAGCCAGTATTGTTGGGTTACCATCGCAAAGGTTCGTATTGTTTTGGTTTTAAGCCCATTCCCCTAGACATGCAGAACTCTTGATCTTCGGGTAGTCCCTTAGTTAAAGGGTCCACTATATTATCCTTTGATGTAGTCAAGAAAGTGACACCTGTGATGATCAACTGCCATACGGTCTTATGTTTCCGACAGATATGTCCAGACGCCGTCATCCGTGACCTTCCTGAAGCCGACCGGCTAGCCACAGTGTATAACTGCTGAAGGCACGAGTTTCTTCCAATAAGGGACGTCCTCTAAGGAGTCGTGAAATTACTCAACTTCTTCTCTTGCTTTGTTTAAAGCGATAAACTCTGATTCCATCATGAATCGGCCGATGCAAGTTTGCTTAGAGAATTTCCAGAGACACACCATACACATCCATTTGTGGCTTTGGTGTTCTTCAAGTCCGATGTCCAGTTTGCATCACTGTGTTCTCCCAGAACCGCTGGACATCCAGAGTACCATAATTCGTAGATAAGCAAATATTTCAGATATCGTCATATCCGATTTAACGCTTTCTATCGATCATTTTTAGAATCACGAGTGAACCTTAGTTCAACTGATCTACTTTGTAAGCCGATACCATGT
Organism: Anisodus tanguticus; assembly: GCA_034509755.1. NCBI lineage: Eukaryota > Viridiplantae > Streptophyta > Magnoliopsida > Solanales > Solanaceae > Anisodus > Anisodus tanguticus. The sequence goes on from CM067558.1 coordinate 43,139,992, forward strand.
CGATTGTAGTTGTAAAATACATTGAACTACATGTGACCTGAGCATATCACTCCTGGTATATGGATGCACCATGATTCCAATCAATTCAATGATTCATATCCATTGGTGGCTTCAACGAGACTGTCAAATACCTCACAAATGAGTTGGGAGTTAGACCAGCCTGTTAGATGTCTTATAAATTCTAATTCCTAAGATGTCATCTCTGATACCCATATCTTTCATATCGAGACTTTTGTTTCAATATGACTTCCATTTTCAGACTGTTGGTTTTCCAACTGTTGGCAGTAAACATTTCAGGGACCAAAAAGAAAATTTAGGAAGAAGCCCAACAGTCCAACAAACCAACTCTGATCCTCCCCTTCCAACTCTCCGGTTAGGAAGGATGTCTCAACATTCATGTCACGCAAGACTGCAATGGCCCTGGATGTTAAGCTATTCACCGGGGAGCACATGTCCAAGTAGCCGAGGCCTTATACTCGATAGTAGATCCATCTACTTTGTACTCAATTTGAGTATCCACTTTTACAACCCAAAGGTTCTTTTTCCGGAGGAATGTCAACCATTACACAAGTATGGTTCTATTTGATGGAATCTATTTCTCTCTCTGCAGCTTCTTTCCAAAGCAGTGCTTCTGGAGATGACAATTCTTTGTTAATTGTCCATGGTTCATTCTCAACCATGCAAGCTAGAATATCAGAAGCAGCACAGCAGCCCGGACCGGGCGGGCGGCGGCGCGCGTGTGGGGCTAGCCTCGAACCCAAGCACACCTAGGTCCTCCCTCCTTCAAACACATGGGTTACCCCTTGGGGTCCCAAACCCTTATCCATTTTTTAGGCTTATAAAAAGAACAATTCTTCCTTTTCCCACCAATGTGGTAGATTTGTCCCACACCATATTTTCATGCCTCAAACACTTTACTTAGTAGACCAATATCTCTTTCATTTCTTAACGAAATTTGACAATCCTTGGCCCCACGGTCATCTACTCACTTAGTAGATTATGCACGTGCGAAGAACCAAAGACTCCAACATGCGGAACTCGAGTGTTTAAGTCATTAAAGATGGGTGGACGCAACCCCCATCAAAAACAAATTTCCAACAAAAAAATTCTATGATATTTAAGTAAAGAAGTAACGAAAGAGAAGACAAATGCATTATCACTAAAAAAAAAAATTGTCGTGCACCACTGACTATCGAGAAATTTTGATTATAATAGAGATTAAAGACTTAAGTTCAAATTCCAGCTATAGTTTTTGCTTCGAAATTCTTAACCAAATTCTGGGGCTTAGCGTTAAAAAGGTAGACTTAAGAAATCAAATAATTGACGCCACACGGTTTTGCATTTGTCTAATACAAATAGTTAGTTTATATAGTATTAAAATATTCATCATTAAGCTCACTTTAATATTACCAAGCATTATTTAAAAAATTCCTAAGATGGAAAAAGAAAACAGGCAAATGTTATCTGGTCAGATGTGGTAGTTGAATTAGGATATTTGCAAGACCAGATTCACTGTAATCTAAATCAATTTGTTTGATAAAATGCGGGGGGTTTTTTTATTAAAAAAAAATAAAGATTGGATGGTATGAGAAAATATAAGTATATTATATTTGTCTAATATAATTGTTTTATCAGCTATGAATATATTTTCATATGGTACGGGAGTTGGGATGCAATCTTTGTGAGATTACTTCACTTGTCTTCTTTTTAATCAACTGGTACAATAACTATATCGCAAATCCCAATCAACTGTAATTGATTATATATTATTAAAGCTTCAGTAACATTGTTTGTATTGAGATTAATTCATTATAAATTAGTTAGTTTTACATAATAATTGCTAGGCTATAGCAACCCTTGTTATTTTTCAGAGTTTGAAACCGATAATATGAGCAAGCTCACACGAGCAGAGTTCTTTTCACCAATAAGAAATTTTAAGATTTTCCTTTTTTTTTACAATAAGATTTTCCTTTTTTTAACAAGAAGATTTTCCTTTTTCACTTTATAGTTTTTTCATGATCTCTTGCATCACTTAACTTTTGATACATAAAATTCTTTTGCAAGTAGTTTTGATATGTATCATATATAGCAAATACTAGATGTACTTAGGATTGTAAAATGAATTTACAATTGCAACTATATATGACAACTTGAAAAGTGAACAGCTCATTTTGTTGGCAATCACTAAAACAATTATTGGATTCCCCAACTGAAAAAATATCAGAAGCCATCATTCAACTTGTATATTTGAGAGCACTTGAGAAGATTCCTTTTAAATGTCTATAGGATTTGAATTAAAAAAAAAGAATTTTAATATATTTGGTACATTCTTGATAGACTGCCTAAAATGAACATGGATTCAATTAAACTTCACCAGAATAGGTTGAGGTATAACAATACAAAAAAGATTGCACTTTATATATATATATATATATAAGTGATAGCCGAATCAGTTTATGGATATCTTGATTATTTCGACGAATAGCTATTTATGATTTTAAAAAAGTTTAGGAGATAATAAGACCTCATAAAGATAATGATATCCGATTCAATTTATGCACATCTTAGTTGTTATGACGAATATCTATTTATGCTTCGAAAAAGTCCAGGGGTTATACGACCCTCTCAAAAATTGAGTGTGTAACTGAAAATCCGACTCAAGTTCAGCCTTTTCACATCAATTTTTTTTTTTGTTGGCATTTTCATAGGCCTAACAGGTGGGCTGAGTCCTGTTAAACGTGGGCTAGGCTTCTTTTTGAAGCTTCTAGAAGCCCATCCAACTTTGGAAACTTGATTTCCTTGCAACAATATATGGTCAAGTATTAGGCTGTTGGAAGAGTCCATTTGCAACATCAATTAGGCAAATGCAAAACAATACATCCTTCTAGTTCAAGAATATTTTATATTATCAGCAACAATTGTGGTAGGATAGATATGATTCATTTGATTCAAGTTCGAATATGGCAAAATTCTTGATAGAAAGTTGTGACCCCTTTAATAGGCCTTATGCCTTGTGAAACCCTATTAGTTGGGGTTACGATGCGGATATTGGACACCGAATTAAGAATTCATAAATTATCTTTCCAAATGGCATTCAAGACAGATACTTTTAACATCTTTTACTCACTTTCCTTTAACTTCCTTTATATTTGAACGAATTTAACTTATATACATTAACAATTATAAAGTCCTCAATCATCATAATTTAACACATTGTACCTGCAAAGTTATTTACTTTAATTTTCAGGTTATCAATTTCACTTATTATGAGGAGTCACTTACAGTCAGTTATCTTAATTTAGACGGAAGTGATAGAATTTGGAGTCCGAATCATAAAATTAAAATTCTAGTTCCGCTTCTATGACAACTTTTAAGCGTCAAATAGACATGTATAATCCACAACTGCATATATTGTGCACCTTCAACTGTAAATCATTCAATTTTATAATGAATAACAAAAAACATGTAATGAAGGGGAATTGTATTGATAGGGAGAATTGTGATCACATGCATTAATATAAGAGTTCATCTTCAGATTATTATAATTACTCCAAACTAGTAACTAAATCTTTTCAGGGAAGAAGAAATAGAAAAGGAAGAAGGAAGGAAGGTTCCAGAATTAATCTAACCAACTAAATAAAGAGATAATTTTATAGTATAATTTGACATCTTCCCACATGGCCCTCCATCTTGGTTAGATTCATAACACAACATTATTGCCTTTAAACTAAGAATCAAGTATATGTTTAACAGGCTGTTTCGGAATTGGGATAAGGCACTATTACCCCTGAACTATATCGGAAGTTGTCACCACACATCTTATCTTTGTGAGAGTTCTATTACTCCTCTAAACTTTTTTTCCTGTATTTCTTTGCACTTTATGTGCTGACGTGGAGGAGAGCGTGAGAACAAATCCTTCAAGCGCGTGACAACTTAAAAAAGAGGGCTCTAACCTATACGAAATGGTCACGTGTTAGTTCCAAATCTGATTTTCAAGAGCTCTTCATCCCTATTTTATCACCCATTTTCAAGAGCTCTAAATCTAATTTTTGATCGCAAAATTCAACAAAACCTCAGTTAAATCCGCACCAATCAAGCTCAAATTTCAACTACAACTTCACAACAACATCATCACCAAACCCCAATAATTAATTTGACCAAAAATTAAGAATTTTGACAAACCCATATTTTTGTTCTTCAAGCTTTTTCAAGGTTCACAATGGTGGATTCGAAATTCTTCCTTTATTTTTGAATCTCATCAACAATTAAGGATTTAGAATGAGTTTAGCACTTGAATCTCAACTTTAAAACTTCAACAACCTTCGTATATGCTCAACACCTCTAATTCTTCTTCAAATTCATACAATAACAATAACAATAACAATAACAATAACAATAACAATAACAATAACAATAACAATAACAATAACAATAACAATAACAATAACAATAACAATAACAATAACAATAACAATAACAATAACAATAACAATAACAATAACAACAACAATAACAATAACAATAACAACAACAACAACAATAACAACAACAATAACAATAACAATAACAATAACAATAACAATAACAATAACAATAACAATAACAATAACAATAACAATAACAATTATCCTTTTCATTTTTCTAAATATAAAATAATATTTTCATTTCGCAATTAAAAAGAAAACAAAAAGGAAGTAAATGAAATAGATTTTAAAAAAAATTGCGAGATTACACGCGGCAGCGCGTGTATTTCACTGCCTGCCAAATGTTTGGTTCTCTATGCCACGTCAACACTGAGAGTGTCATTTATTATACTTTAAAATAGTTTAGGAGATAATAGAACTCGCAAAAGTAAAGTGTGTTATAATAAATTCGGGTAATGTTTGTCGAGTTATTAAAGGAGCAAATGAATTACACTTTTTTCTACCTTTCAAGATAATCTTAGATTAAGAAGTTCCCAAAATAAATGGTTGTAGTTGGAGATGGCAAAATGGTTAAAGAAAATAAGTAACCATCCAATGCAACTCATTAGACATGTGTTGGATAATTGAGTTTTTGAAAAGAAGTTTTTGCACAGATTTCCCTTCAAATGTATTTGTCTTTGATTTTTGCCCTTCATATTTGTGGTTTATAATTTTTCTCCCGCTTCTCATTTCATGAAAATTTCCAGACATGCTTTGCTCGGCATAAGTTCTGTAACATTTTTATCTTCTAAAACTGAACTGTTGTCTCGCTCGACACAAGTTCTATAGGAATTAAGTTATGCGGCATAAGTTGTGTAGTTTCTTTCAAATTATGTTGAGTGCTAAAACTTTTACCTTTTTTGGCATAACTTGTGAGGATGTTATGATGGAAATGTAAACTTTACTGAGCGAAATCTAAATTTACACCATTTTTTCAAATTATGTTGAGTGTTGAAAGTTTTGCCTTGTCCGACAAAACTTGTGGATGTTATGATACAAATGCCCGAGCTAAATGTAAACTTTGGTGAGCGAAATCTAAACTATGTAGCGCCAAAAATATTAAAGGACAAAAAATAAAGCCACAAATTTGAGGGGGAAAAATTAAAGACCACACCGAAATAGGGGCATTGTGCGAATTTAAAAGTGGATCAAATATGAATATTATTCACTAAATATTGGATATCCAGGTGGATATTATGAATATCCATATTATCGATATCCATTTGTTTGCTTGTCATTTTTCATGAGTTATTGCTTTCTGGAGTCTAAGCTTATTTTGGCTTTAAACTTGTGTTCTCACCTGACTATTTATGAAATCATGTATTATCCGTCGATTAACCCGTTTTTTATTCATGTTATATAGGGGCGGGTCAGATATTTTAACCGTTTTTGTTTATACTATTTTCGATCCGTCCATATCCGATCCGACCCGCCTGTTTGCCACTCCTATAGGTGTTATCGTTCTTATTTCAAATTTATAAATTGGTATCATTGAGTTGTTGTGAACAACTATACGATACTACGTTTTGTTACGTGTTACACATGGTTCAGTCTTTAAGACAACAAAGCTTGGTGTAAGTTTTCATCCCAACAGCAGTCTCTTCCTACTTCATCATATTCAGACACTAAACCTCACTAACAATGACATCAGTTCTTCTTCAATACCAAATGGCATTGGACGCTTGAGGAATTTGAGGCATCTAGACCTTTCTTATTCTTTATTTCGTGGTAAAATCCCAAAGGTACGTGAATCTTCAAGATACCAATTTGCAAGGTGTTCTAACTGAGAGCTTTTTTATTCTGCCAAACTTGGAAAGGCTCAAATTGGGTCATGTGGAGCCTCATAATTAAAGCTCGTAAGCCAAAGTGGTTAGTGGAATTTCTTGAAGGCAATTTTCCCAAGAAAATTAGAAGGGCACAAAAGTCCTATTAGAGTGATCCCATTCCTTGAAGTCATTTTTAAGGACAACCTCCCCAATCCCTTCTACTTTAGAGGTGGCGTTGTTTCACATGAATAATCTGAATAGTTCAATCTCACTAACAAGTTGTATATGAAGTAGAAATTTGTCTCAAGTCACATTTCTACTCTCTCGTGGGACCATTGAATGATTAGTAATTGGAAATTTTGATGGAATATGCTTGTTTTACTGTTCTTCTTTGAAAAGTCTTATGGAAAACTACAGAATATCCTTGTCCATGGACCACTAGTTTTGAAGAAATTTTCGTACAGTGTGCACTACACATTGCGCTATCGTCAGCATTAATATTGGCGTAAGTCAGCCTCTCTGGTGAAATTAGATGGTGATTCTAAGTTAAGAGTTTTATAGTTGTGATGCAAAACCGTCTCTAGTCTCTTTAATTTTTTTTTTTTGTCTATATTGAGTTATCGAACAAAAGAAAAATTTATATCAAAGCAATTCTTGAAATAGATTTTTGTGGTATATAAAAGAGTATGATACGAAATTGTACCCCAAGGCCTAAAATTGACTAACAAGTTACAAGTTCTTTAGTTGTGATGTAGTTCATTTTTTCCCCATACAATTAGCATAACATTTTTCCAATAGGAAAATTTTGAAATAGAAATTTATCTCATACAATCACATTCTTTGTACTAGAAATGTAAGTGAAATGAAGTTTCAAGTAATTGTTTTGTCAGTTATCCTTTTTATTATGATTGAAATGTAAGTTTAATTTTGTTGGTAATTGAATGGTGTCCAAGTGGTAAAATGTCCATTAGTAACACGAAGAAGACATCTCAAAAAACCTTAAAGATCGTATATGTGCCAGAAGAATCACAAAAATAGTTGTGATGCAAAACCAATTGAATAAAAACCACTTAATATAAAAAAAAATTCCTTTTCATACGGATTTATTCGTGTTGTAATTTAAGTCTTCAAAATTAAATTTGACCAAGGTATATTTCGATCCGTTCAATACTCTATAAAGATTGTACCCAAGCTTTTAAAGTCCTATTACAGCTTTTATTCAATCCAATTTGAGCCTAATTCACAAGTAAGAAAACAACACAAAATTTCTAAAGTATGCGTTACACATAGTTCAATATCACTAACAAGTTGTATATGAAGTAGACATTTGTCTAAAGTCACATTTCTACTCTCTCGTGGGACCATTGAATGATTAGTGTTTGAAAATTTTGATGGAATCTGCCTAGTTTACTTTTCTTCTTTGAAAAGTCTTCTGAAAAACTACAGAATATCCTTGTCCATGGACTACTAGTTTTGAAGAAATTTTTGTACAGTGTGCATTACGCATTGGGCTATCGTCAGCATTAATATTGGCGTAAGTCAGTATAACAAAACAATTTTTGAAATAGATTTTTGTGGTATATAAAAGAGTATGATACGAAATTGTACTCCAAGGCCTAAAATTTACTAACAAGTTACAAATTCTTTAGTTGTGCACTTGTGATGTAGTTCACTTTCTCCCCATACAATTAGAATAACATTTTCCCAATAGGAAATTTTTGAAATAAAAATTTATCTCATACAGTCATATTCCTATGCTCTCGCTGGATCATTGATAATTGGTTCAATGACTTCAAAACTCCACACGGTATTATTAACTTAAACGAGAACAACACATCTTGATTACGTTTTATGATTGTCAGTTTTTGTTGAATAAAAATGTGTTTAAAGGGTTAAAAAGTGATTCAAATTTTGATGAGAATTATTTGTCTTGTTGGCTTTCTTTGACAGATGAATTAATTCATGTTATGATGAGTAGCTTTTTTTTCAATATAATTTGTATGTTCATTACACGTTTAAAAGCTACTACTATATTGAATATAAAGGAATAAATGCTCAATAGTTTATAACACTTCCGTAGGTCATCTGAATGGGTCAAAATTTGTACTAAATTTCTATTTTTACTTATGTGAACAGCAGATCTAAACGGTTTTGTAGAATAAATGTAGAAGAAAACTAATGCCCTCACCCCTTTGAATTTATTGTTATGCGTTTATGAAGCATTAAAGTACTATTATTTTAAATAATATTTTTCAATTAAATTCTTGTCTTCAAAATCAAAAATAATAATATGAAATTACATTTTTGTATACTCCGATTAACATAGAACAGTTAATTTGGATTTTGAAAGGGTAAATAGTCGTTTAACTTTTGATGGACAATTTGGTAATTCAACTTTGCCTTTTGAATCTTTCCACTTTTAGTATAATATGATATAGATAGATTCAAAGTTGCACGAAACAATTATTATAAGGTTTCATGTACCAGCAACCGAGAGTTAGCCCTATAGTATTTCTAGTAATTGACTCGAGACCTGACAGTCATCGCCCACAAATTAATTAGAGCTAGGTTTGAGTACCCTATTTTCTTTGCCGGGTCTTTTGTTTTTGTTTACCTGACTATCTTATGAGATTAACCATGATTTTTGACTAATGTGACTCAAAATCCCAACATTTGCATCATGTTCTTGAACTCTGTAGATGAAGATATATAGTCATAAATTACCATTGTTGTTTTAGAAATAAGAAAGACTCAATTTATACATACTCTAAGTAGATGGAGAAGAAAATGGAGTTACATCATATGTCTTTATTGTTCATTTCTTTTTCTCACCTAAGTCAAGTAATAGGTTCTGTCTTTGAAAAGTCTTGTGGAAAAATATGTTGATGGGCCAAGAGTAGCAGAGTTGAATTAGCTGTAAAGAACTCCATGGAAGTATAATTTTGGCTCCATTAAGTTTTTTTAACCCCTTTTTCTACGTAAGTTAATCTTATCTCGTCTCAAATTCTTACTGCACGATCATCACCACTGCCTACTAATTGTCAAAATCAAATAGATAGGCAGCTTAAAGAAAGCAATATTTATGTCTTTGTGTTTGAAATAGAACAACACGCGATTAGCATAATTTTGTAGTTTGAAGTTTTGAAATCCTTGAATGATCAGTGTTTGAAAATTTGATGTAATTTCTTCTCTATCCTTTGAGTAGTCTTGTGGATAACTAAATAAATATGCAATACTATTTCTGCAGAAAATTTGTTAGATGTTCTGTAGAAAATATCTCAGCAGTGTGTGCTATACGTAACGAGACCAAGTCACACCGTCTTGCTAACGCACAATGCAGAGAAATTTTAGGCAGAACCCGTGTTGGGTGTTTAATCAATGACCTCGAAACCCAAGTTGCTCGGACTCTCCAAAAATGTTGCCGTACCCGTGTCGGATCCTTAAAAAATATACTACTTTGAAGGATTCGACATGCACCCGTCTATATTTTTAAAGAATCCGAGCGACATAACTCGAAGAGAACACATCATTAGAGAAAATTATGACAGAGGGAGTATTAGTTTGTTAAGTCTTCTCCCCTCTGAAAAGTCTTGCAGAACATATGACTAACAAGTTGTTAGAAGTGACTGCTCATGATCCATCGACCACAAGTTCTGTGGTTGTGATGTAGCTTATTTTCTCTCCATTTATCCCAAAGTTAGACAAGACAAATATTGTATGATAGGTACTAGCGATCAAGAATTAAGAGTTGAGTCTTTCTAAAAATCGACTTAAAATTTGAGAGGAATTATCCACAACCACAAATTAGTTAGTGCTAGTTGGGAAAGTACCTCATTTTATTTGTATGGATGCTTTTCTTTAATTTATAGCCACAGTTCCATAGACAAGTCAATTTCCAAAAATTCTACTCGGATTCGAATTTCGACAGGAACTGGCAGAATTTTGAGCCTAAGTCATGAAGTTAGAATTCTGGTTCCGACTATGTAACAACGTTTAACAGGCTGTTTCAGAATTTGATGCCTTTATACCTCCCACTACCTAAAAAAAGGTAGATTAAGAAGTTCCCATAATCTCGAGGAATCTCACTAACCTAGACACACTTGACCTGTCATCAAATAACATCAGCGACAATGCGGGAATAGAAGTCCTTGTGACCATGCAAAGACTTTATTATATTGATCTTTCCTACAATTCTCTGTCATGGAGGACCAATATCAATGTTAGCAAAATCACCTTTCCTAGCCTAACATATTTTATTTTATCATCTTGTGAACTGACGGATTTTCCACACTTCTTGAGAAATTCAAAGTACCTTCAGATCTTAGATCTTTCTAACAATCTTATTCATGGTCCAGTCCCTAACTGGCTTAGTGGCATGACGTGGGACTCATTGACGCACCTAAACATTGAACAACTTCTTTACCCTAATCTAAAGCTTCTTGATCTTAAATTTAACTTCCTTCAGGGTCAGTTACCTTCTTCTATTTGTAAGTTGAACAACCTTATGTTACTCAATTTATCACACAACAATTTCAGTGAATCAGTTCCACATTGCTTCAGAAGCATGGCTGAGCTAACGGTTCTCGACTTGAGAAGAAATACTTTCAGTGGGAGTCTTCCACCGTTCTGTACTCAAAGCACTTCATTGACGACCATTGTCTTAAATGGTAATCGTTTTGAAGGACCTGTCCCTATGTCGCTGCTCAACTGTTCTGGTTTAGAAGTTCTTGATATGGGGAAGAACGCTATAACTGACACATTTCCAGCTTGGCTAGGAACTCTTGAACAGCTGCGGGTCCTTATATTAAAGTCGAACAAGTTCCACGGACCTATAAGTAATTGGCAGAATAAGTCTTACTTTCCCAGGATGCAAATTTTTGATCTGTCATAATGAGTTCAGTGTCTCACTGCTTGCAGAAGTTTTTAGAAACTTCAAGGCAATGACAAAAAATGGTACAGACAAACGCGACATCAGATATATGAAACCAGTATTTAATATTACATTTGATTACTCAATAATGTATGAGGATTCTGTGACGTTGGTGATCAAAGGCCAGGATATTGAGCTAGAAAGAATCAGCACAATTATGACAGCCATAGATCTCTCAAGCAACCATTTTGAAGGTGTGATTCCGGAAGCACTAATGGATCTTGGCTCACTTTGGCTACTCAATTTGTCCCATAACAATTTCAGAGGGTATATTCCAATGGAACTGGGACAATTGAATACGCTTGAAGTGTTAGATCTCTCTTGGAATCGTCTCATTGGAAAAATTCCGCAGGAATTGATAAGGCTAACATTTATGGCAAAGTTAAACCTCTCTCAAAATCTTCTCGTTGGACACATTCCTCGAGGTCTACAATTCAACACATTTGAAAATGATTCATATGGTGGCAACCTTGGTTTATGTGGTCCTCCTTTATCAAAGCAATGTGAAACGAGTGATTCATCACATGTTCCTCAGCCACTGGAATCTGATGAAGAAGATGATTCATATTTTGCGAGTGGATTTACATGGGAAACAGCGGTCATAGGCTACAGTTGTGGACTTGTTGTTGGAACTGTCATGTGGAGCCTCATATTTAAAGCTCGTAAGCCAAAATGGTTAGTGGAATTTCTTGAAGGCAATTTTCCCAAGAAAATTAGAAGGGCACAGAAGAGAAGGCAGAAACAGCGGTCTTAATTGAAGACTCATCACTATTGAATTGAATTGAAGTCATAGCAATATTTCTGACAGTAAAAGAAGTTATTCACAATATTAGCTGCTCCAAAAACATGAAACTCAATTCCATTCTTAATGTAAGATTGGAATAATTTGGATTCCTTTTATTAATCACAATATATATAGTTGTATAGATGTTGATTACTAATACAATAAGAATTCCAACTTACCTTAAATGGTTGATTCTAATACAATAAGAATCCTAAGTTACCTTAAATATACATCTATCATAATTACAAAATATACCGTGAATATTTGGAAAATATTCGCTAATACTCCCCCTCAGTCGGAGCGGGAGGAGGCCGAACGCTTAGGCTGGATCGAAAGTCGGTGAAGAGCTGTCTCGGTAGTCCCTTTGTGAAAATATCTGCATTCTGATAGGCGGAAGGCACGTGTAATATTTTGACTTGACCAAGGGCAACCTTCTCTCGCACAAAGTGAATATCTATCTCAATATGCTTAGTCCGCTGATGTTGGACCGGATTGTGAGACATATAGATGGCAGTTATGTTGTCACAATAGACTATAGACGCCTTTCGCAGGGGACACTGGATCTCCAAAAGAAGATTTCGGAGCCAACAGATCTCAGCAACGACATTAGTAACTCCGCGATACTCTGCTTCAGCACTCGAACGGGATAGTGTGGCCTGCCGCGTGGCGGACCATGAAATAAAGTTATCCCCAAGAAATACACAGTAGCCTGAGGTGGAGTGATGTGTGTCTGGGCATCCTGCCCAATCTGCATCCGTGTAGGAGAGTAACTTGGTTGGGGCAGAGGGGTAGAGATGTAGTCCAAAGTCCAGTGTGCCCTTAACGTATATGATAATACGTTTGAGGGCTGCAAAATGTGGCTCTCGAGGGTCGTGCATAAACAGACACACCTGCTGAACAACATATGCAATATCAGGCCTAGTGAATGTAAGATACCGAAGGGCACCTGCAAGACTCCGATAAAGAGTGGGATCAGAAACTGGTGCACCCTCATTGACACTGAGCTTGGATTTTGAGTCAACCGTAGTTGGCATAATTTTACAATTTGCCATCTTAGCCCTGTACACTATCTCTTCTGCATATTTGCGCTGACACAAAAACATAGTAGTGCAGAGATCGGTCACTGATATACCCAAGAAATAACTCAGCTTGCCCAGGTCAGTCATAGCAAATTCATTTTTGAGTAGAACAATGATTTCATTCTTCAAACCTTCAGATGAGGCAGTAAGAACAATGTCATCCACATATAATAGCAAATAAGCAGTGCTGCTACCTCGATGAAAAGTGAAGAGAGAGTTATCACACCTGCTACATAAAAACCGATCTGCAAAAGATACCTGGCAAAATGATCATACCAAGCGCGGGGTGCTTGTTTCAAGCCATACAATAACTTCCTGAGATGCAATACAAACTGCAGAACTGCCAGATGAACAAAGCTAGAGGGCTGATACATGTATACAATTTCTTTCAAATCCCCATGAAGAAATGCATTCTTGACATCAAGTTGATGAATCGGCCAATGCATGCCCATAGTAATACTGAGAACAGTCCGAATAATAGCCGATTTAACAACCGGACTGAATGTCTTACCACATTCAATACCCTCCTGCTGATTAGTGTCATTGACAACTAGTCTTGCCTTATACCGTTCCAAGTCACCATTGTCTCTTAACTTGTGACGAAATAGCCACATACACCGGATAACATTCACACCGTCTGGTCTAGGTACCAAATCCCAAGTGTTCTGCTTTGTTAAAGCGTTAAACTCCTCGCACATGGTCGCATTCCAATTAGGGTCCAGTTTGGCTAGTTTTGAATTTTTTGGAATGTGTGATAAGGTTTGTGTGGAGAGGTTGAAGTGAACCTTAGGTTTGAAGATCCCGTGTTGGGCACGAGTCTCCATGCGGTGGGTAGGCAGCAGTGGGAGGTCTGGATTGGGAGGTTGCAGGCTTACGGGTTCGGGAGGCAGCAGTGCTGCTGGAGGTGAAGGAGAAGTGGCTGGAGGCAGCAAGGGTATTGGTGGGGTGTTCGACCGAGAGCAGAGAGTTGTTTGGTCGGAGATGGTGTCGTACAGTGTCGGGGACGGAGCTGTAGGCTCTGTCGGAACAGTGGGCTGCTGGTGGTACATAGATTGGATAGCCGGGGACAGACTTGGTTCATCGAGAAATGTGTAATCGGTGGTCTGAAATTTTTAGAGATTTGAAAAAGGAAAGGTCGTCTCGTCAAAGGTGACGTGACGGGAGATGATTATTTTGCGAGTAGCAATGTCATAGCACATGTAGCCCCGATGAGTAGGAGAGAGACCAACGAAGACACAAGGCAAGGTGCGAGGGGCAAGTTTGTGAGGTGTAGTGGCGGCTATGTTGGGGTTGCATAAGCAGCCGAAAATACGGAGATGGTCATAGGATGGGAACCTACGGTATAAGATTTCGGTAGGGGTTTTGTTTTGGAGAGTGCTAGTTGGTAAAATATTAAGAAGGGATTCTACCATTTTAACAGCATAGACCCAAAAAGGCGGTGGAAGACAGGTATGCAACAGAAGGGTGCGAACTATGTTATTGATGGTACGTATAATTCATTCAGCCTTTCCGTTTTGGAAGGAAGTATAGGGACAAGAAAAATGGAAAACCATGCCTTATTTAGAGCAGAAATTGTGAAATGCCGAGTTATTAAATTCACGTCCATTATCACATTGGAAAGATTTGACTGATTTTTCAAACTGTGTTTTAATGAATTTTTGAAATTCAAGGAATTTGGAAAAAACTTCAGATTTGAATTTCAGTGGGTAAATTCAGACAAAGTGTAAAAATCATCTAAGAGTACTAGATAAAATTTGTGACCCAAAGAGCTAACAACCGGAGATGTCCATAAATCAGCATGAACAATATCAAAAGGAGAAAAAGTAACATTGTTTGATGACATAAATGGAAGACGAGTATGCTTGCCGAGCAGGCAAGAAAAACAGTGTTGAGGAAGTTTCCCATTATTACATTGAATACGCTTAGTAGTCCTAAAAAAAGTAAAAACAGGGTCTCCGGGGTGTCCGAATTTGTTGTGCCAAGTTGAGGAAGAGATAGCCGCAAGGGATAGAGGTGATTGCGGTCTGACAGCGGAAGATTGAGTGAACGGATAGAGGTCTCCCACACTATTGCAGCGCGTAAGAATTTTCCCCGTATTGAGATCCTTCACAGAAAAACCAAAATGGTCAAATTCGACAGACACAGAATTATTGCAAGTGAATTTTCTAACAGAGATTAAGTTTTTAATGATGTTAGGGGTGTAGAGGACGTGATTTAAGGAGAAAGGCGGTTGGGGATGTTTGGTATGTGTGTTACCATAACCTTCAATTGGAATGCGATGACCATTGCCGACAATAATAAATTGAGGACACTTTAGTCGACGTAGTTGAGATAAGTTACCTGACGACCGGGTGAGGTGAGATGTGGCTCCGGTGTCCATGTACCAATTTTCGTCGGGTTGTTGAAGGTTCACGGTGCTGAAGGCCTGGCCCAAATCGGTGGGGGCCAGGTTGTTGCCTTGGGGGTGCTGGTGGACCGAGACCATGTGGGCATGTTGCTGCTGCGGGTGGGCGTGCCTGTTGGCTGGGGCGGAGCCCAATAGTCCAGGTGACCAAGCAGCCTGCTAGAACTGGGCCCTTGCAGTTGGGTATGGGCATGAAGGTGAGGCCCAGTTCCCTTGATTGGGCCACATTGGTTGATGTCCAGGCCACGGTAGATAGGCAGTAGGAGTTAGGCATGGCTGCTGGTTGCGGGTGCCTTTGCCGCGACCCTTTCTTTATTGTTATTACCGCGGCCTCCGCCGCTACGCCCTCCGCCGCGGGACTGCTGCTGCTGGTGGTCTTGCGGTGGTGGCTGGTGGTGTTGGCCGCCGGTGATGTCATGCCATCAACGGCTAATGCCTTGTGATTGTGCTCCTCTTGTTTGGCACGACGGGTCTCTTTTAACAAAAGTTGTGAACGTGCTTTGTTGAAACTTGGGAGGGGGTCGGCCTGTTGAATCATCGTTGCAAGTGTATCATATTCACCTTTCGGTAAACCAGCAACTAGTTGAAGCACCATCTTGGTTTCTGACACAGAAGTCCCTACGTTGGAAAGTTGATCAGTTATGAGTTTCAGTTGTTTACAATATTTGGACATGTTAAAATTCTCGAGACGTGTATTGTTGAACTGCTCTTCCAAATACACGGCCCGCATATTTTTATTATCTTGAAATATTTCCTCTAGCCGGACCCAAAGTTCACGTGCCGTAGCTTCTGTTTTCATGATAGTGCACAACAAGTCTTTAGAGATGGTGTCATAGATCCATTGTTTGACGATGGCGTCAAGGCGACGCCAGGTTGAGTCTGCAACATCGGTGGGACGAGGAACATAATCATCAATATGGTCGAGCACGTTGTATGCACATGCATGAATATAGAACAGTTCCATCCACATGGATTATTGACAGTCTTCTTGGTCAAGAATTATAGGGATAAAATTCTTGATGTTGTTAACGGCGAATGCCGGATGAAAAGAAGATAATGAACGTTGAGAGGGGTTGTTAAGTGTGGCAGTGGATGAACCAAAATTAGTGGGGGAAGACATAATGGCAACCTTGTTGCCGCCGGCCGAGAGGAAGGGAATTTGGGTGGTGGTCGGCCGAGAGAAAAATATAGAGAGGGGGTAGGGATTAGGGTTTTGCTCTTGATACCATGTAAGATTGGAATAATTTCCCTTAGGGATTCCTTTCATTAATCACAATATATATAGTTGTACAGAGGTTGATTCCTAATACAATAAGAATCCTAACTTACCTTAAATGGTTGATTCCTGATACAATAAGAATCCTAAGTTACCTTAAATATACATCTATCATAATTACAAAATATACTGTGAATATTCGGAGAATATTCGCTAATACTTAAAAACAAACTTAAAGAAGGACATAACAGTCTCACTAGAGTCTTTTTGTAGATCGATTTGGCGATCATTCACAAATTAGTTATTGCTAGTTGGGGAAGTTAATTTCTTTTCCAGTTTTTTTTTATATTTAATAGTACTGTGCAGTCTCGAGAAATTAATTGCGATATGTCACTTCCTTCGATACTATATAACTCAAATCCCGACATTCTCTACATCTTTGTATATGTATTCGTTCACTTTTTATGGAGACTTAACAGAAATAAGAAAGAGTGAGTTTTCTTACAGACACCAAGTAGATGGAGGAAATAAAAGAATCAAAGAGTCGCATAGGTACAAATAACGATCAAAGGGCTAAAAGAAAGAATAACATGAAATTCAGTTCTATTCTTAAAAACAAGTGTTGGTCCCAAACGCACATGCAAGTAGACGTAGTCGTACAAGTAATACATGATTTAAAGTCCAGATATCGTACCCATAAGGACTTATGATTAACCTTTAGCTAAATCAACAATCCTAATTATTTATTCAAGCGATAAAATCCAAAAGTTGTGATTCTAAGCTACTGAAAATAAAAAGAAAACTAATAGTGAACTCCAACCAAGAAAGAGCGGGTTTTAATATTATCAACTATATGAAACTGATCTAGGGCTATGGGCTATCTAACAATCACATTGTATTCTTCAATTGATTCAACTTCTCAAGTTATCCAGTTTACTGATTGACAGGGTTGATGTTACGACTACGAATCTCTCGAGTCCTCTAGCCGTCTATTCATATTACTTTCATGTCTATATCTCTATGGTCATGAATGATAGAATATGTATATATATTAGTCGTGTATACCGTGTATATTGGACCATATATACACGATATTTTCTTCCTATGTATACTATGTATAATCTTACCATATATACAGGTACTCTCTTACCATATTAGTAGAATTCTTGTACATGTGTAATTATGGTAGTAGTCTTGTATTAGAAAAAGGTAGATTTAATTTTCATAATTAAATATTATATATCATGTATATATATACCTTTGACATTAATGAAAATAATCAAGAGATTATTCTCTTTCATGGTATCAGAAGTTTAGGACAAACTTTTCCTTCTCAAAATATGTAACACCTTGTACTTTCGGGTGATGGTTGAGCATCTAGACGTATGCAAATAAAGAGTGTAGTATGTAAAAGGATGCAGTCCCGAACTAATTTAGAACATATCGGCTACAAGCGCAGAGCAGGTTCATGCATTCTTGGTTACATCGGCCAAGGACATATCGGCTAATTGATAAAATATGGTGAGGAACTAATTTAAGACAGTTTTGGTTGAATTCAATGGCTTTCTTTGGTCATATAGTGTCAGATGAAGGTATAAGAGTTGACACTCAAAAGATTGAAGCAGTGAAGAATCGGTCGAGGCCCACGACTCCATCAAAGGTTCGCAGCTTTCTGGGCTTATCCGGCTATTATAGGAGGTTTGTACATGGATTTTCTACCATATCACCACCATTAACAAAGTTGACACAAAAGGCCATAAAGTTCTAGTGGTCCGATGCTTGTGAGCAGAGTTTCCAAGAATTAAAGGATAGACTCACATCGGCACCAGTTCTTACTCTCCCAGAGGGTCCAGAAGGCTATGTTGTGTATTGTGATGCCTCTGGAGCAGGTTTGGGATGCGTACTGTTGCAACATGGTAAAGTGATTGCCTATGCTTCAAGGCAATTGAGGAGACACGAGAAAAACTATTCGACACACGATTTAGAGTTAGCCGCAGTGGTCTATGCACTGAAAGTTTGGCGGCACTACTTGTATGGTTTTCATGCAGACATTTTCACTGATCATAAAAGTCTGCAATACATATTTAAACATAAAGAGTTAAACCTGAGACAGAGGAGGTGTCTCGAATTATTGAAGGATTATGATGTGGACATCTTATACCATCCCGGTAAAGCTAATGTTGTATCAGACGCGCTCAGTCATAAGTCGATGGTCAATTCGATCCCGGTGCAGGTCGAAAGGAAGGAATTAGTAAGGAGATCCGACTAAAGGATTCGGAGGATGGTGGTTTTGTGATTCGGAATGTGTCAGAGTCGTCTCTCATATCGACATCTGGTTATTATATGTTTCTTGGGGATAACTTGGTCTCGTGGTCTGCGAAACGCCAAACTCCATTATCGCGATCTAGTGCAGAGGCCGAGTATCGAGGCGTGGCTAATGTGGTGTCTGAATCATGTTGGCTGCGTAATCTTCTATTAGAACTACACTTTCCCATTCAGAAAGCTATCTTGGTCTATTGTGATAATGTTAGTGTAGTCTATCTCTCTGGAAATCCGATCCAATATCAGTGCACTAAACATATCGAGATGGATATTCACTTTGTTCGCGAAAAGGTAGCTCGTGGACAAGTACGCGTTTTACATGTGACCTCCAGATACCAAATTGCTGACATCTTTACGAAGGGTCTTCCCTCGGTTTTACTTGAAGATTTTAGGGACAGTCTCAGCGTCCGACAATCGCCCGCTATGACTGTGGGGGTGTGATAGAATACCGTGTATAGTGTAATTAGAGTATGAAATTAATAATTACCATAATTGTAGAATTAGAATATTAGAAGTATAGTAGGAATAAGATTTTTCATATTTGGAGATTGTAACTTGTATATATACCTCATTCATTAATAAAAATAATCAAAGAATTATATTCTTTCAATGTATAAATAATTTATCTAGAATTCATAACCCATAAATTCAAAGTTTTGGATACGTCTATGAGGCAAGGCTTTTGCAATTCACTATAATAGGTACGAGTCTTAATTACAAAGTAATTTGTACGTCGAGTAGTTGACTACTTGATGCTATGCATTCAATCACCGGGAAAATGGATACACGTTAGGAAAAAAGACTGAAATAACAATATACTACAGTAAATAAGAATTCGCTATAAATTGAAGGTATAATCAACTAATGTTGGTATGTAAAGAATCACATCTTCACATGAACCAAAAAAATCTCATTTCCTTTAAGTCCATTACAATTAATCTCATCACTGGCTAGAATAATGGATTCTTCCATTTTTCACTTGTTTTGCTCCTATATCCTCCTCCTCTCCTCCATATTTTCCCACTATACTCACCTAATTTCATCCTCAAAAGTACTTATTGGAAATGATACGGATCATTTGGCATTGCTTTCCTTCAAGAAAGGAATTGTCTCCGACCCAGTAAGCATTACATCTTCATGGAATGAATCCGTCCATTTTTGCAATTGGATAGGTATAACGTGTGGTCGCAAACATGACCAGCGAGTCATCGCGATAGACGTACAGTCTAGCAGATTGGTTGGTACATTGTCCCCTGCAGTGGGTAATCTAACTTTTCTGCGCCAACTCCGGCTTGACAACAACAGCTTTACCGGACAAATCCCTCAAGAAATTGGCAAACTATCAAGATTGCAAGTATTAGTTCTCAGAAATAACTCATTTTCAGGGGAGATACCGAGAAACATTTCGCGTTGCTTAAAATTGTATATGCTGCATTTGGGTAGGAATAAACTAAAGGGCAACATTCCTGTGGAGTTTGCTTCATTGAATAAGCTTGAGGAGATGCATGTTTTCTTCAACAATTTGTCCGGAGAGATCCCATCTTGTTTTGGCAACTTTTCTTCGATTCGATTGATCAGCCTAACTAGAAATAATTTCCGTGGAACCATGCCAGATTTTCTTGGAAACTTAGGAAATTTAAAGGTTCTTGAACTTGCCCAAAATAATCTCTCTGGAGCCATCCCTGCATCAGTTTTCAACTTGTCATCATTGCTCAATCTTGATTTACTAATCAATCAACTTCAAGGGGGCCTTCCGTCAAACATGGGCTTAAAACTTCCAAGACTAGAGGTTTTTGATTTGGGGACGAATCAATTAACTGGAAAGATTCCTGCATCAGTATCAAATCTGACAAATCTTGAACTTTTCGCTGTTGACACCAACAAGTTCAGCGGCGAGGTACCTAGCTTTGGAAGTTCCAAAAAATTGTACTGGCTAGGACTTAGTGAAAATCATCTTGGGAATGGCAAGTTAGATGACTTGCTTTTCATGCCTTCCCTGGAGAATTGCTCCGCCCTGCAACTTCTCCAGCTCGATGACAATCGGTTTGGAGGAGTTATTCCGCGACACTTTGGCAATATGTCCAGCCTTTTGTACTTAACCATGTCAAGAAATATTATCCATGGAACCATTCCTGCAGAGATTTCGCAACTTCACAGCTTGCAGGATCTCTCTTTGTGGCAAAATCGTCTCACCGGGGAAATTCCTGATTCTATTGGAAAACTTGAGGTACTAAATGTGTTGCGCCTCAACGAGAACCAATTGTCAGGGAAGATTCCATCTTGTGTAGGAAATTTGACAATGCTGACTAAACTCAGCCTTGGTGCAAATAATTTGCATGGTTCTATTCCATTAAGTCTTGGAAACATCAAGTTTCTGTCACTCCTTAATCTCAGCCGGAACCATCTTAGTGGCGATATACCAAAAGAAATTTTCCAGCTCTCCGAAGCACTTTTACAACTAGACCTCTCAAGAAACCACATCACGGGGCCTCTGGCACCCGTAAACAACATCATTCGCTTGAAAAACTTGGTCTATTTGTGCCTCTCCAACAACAACCTATCTGGTGAAATACCAAGCAGCTTCAAAGCATTGACAAGCTTAACAGAGCTCTACGTCTCTCATAATGATCTCCATGGAACTATCCCTCCATCCTTAAGTTCTTTGACAAGTCTTGAATTCGTAGATCTTTCACACAACAAATTTGTGAGTAAGATACCAGAATTTTTTGCTAGTCTCAGATACTTGAAATACTTGAATTTGTCCTATAATAATTTGGAGGGCGAGTTACCATCGGATGGAGTTTTCAAAAACAAAAGTCGAGTCTTAATTACCGGGAATAGTAAGCTTTGCGGAGGTATTCCAGAGTTTAAATTACCAAAATGCTCTAAAAATGATCCTAATTCCGGCAAACCATCTCGAACAATGATTTTAATCATATCATTAATTGTTGGAGGTGTCATAGTGGTGGCACTCCTTTTGTGGTGTAGTAAAAAGAGAAAAAAGAGGTCTGCTAATTCATCGGATCATCAGAGTTCGACAATTATGGACGTAGTAATCCCTAGAGTGACTTACCAAAGCCTTCAGAAAGCAACGAATGGTTTCTCCGCGGAGAATTTGATTGGTTCGGGGAACTTTAGCTATGTATACAAAGGCGTTTTAGATGAATCAGTTGATGGAATTATGCAGATTGCTGTAAAGGTACTGAAACTACAAGTGAAAGGAGCTAGCAAGTCCTTTGTTGCTGAGTGTGAAACATTGAGGCATATAAGGCATCGAAACTTGATAAAGCTTTTAACTTGTTGTTCAAGTATTGACCACAAAGGTCATGATTTTAAGGCCGTAATTTACGAGTTCATGAGCAATGGTAATTTGCACAATTGGTTGCATCAAAGTTGTTGGAAGAATAGTAGTATTGGCGAGGAGAATCATAAGCAGCCTAGGAGAGGTTTAAACATTAGACAAAGGTTGGATATTGCAATTGATGTGGCTAGTGCATTGGATTATCTTCACAATCAATCTGGAATGCCATTAATACATTGCGATCTCAAACCAAGCAATGTGATTTTGGATGAAGATTTTGTTGGTCATTTAGGTGATTTTGGATTGGCAAGGTTTATGCAAGCTGATGCCACACATGTAGTCACCTCAATCCAGAGCAGCTCAAGCACAGTAAAAGGGACGCTTGGATATATACCACCGGGTAATGCTTCTTTTTTATGAGTTTGAGTTTTTCACAATGATAATATACAAAATATCTATACTATCAAGTCACATAAGATGCAAAGGGCATTTCGATACATTATAGATGAAGTAGCATTGACTGATAACCTAGAATAAATGATAATTTACATGTTATAACAAGTTAAATTACGTCAAAGGTATATATGGTGACTTATTAAATTCATTGTTCAATTAAGTCTGTGAATTTGATAGACCAAGAGTTTTCTGTATGATACAAATTAATTAACCAATATGTACCATGCAGAATATGCGACAGGGAGTAAGCCGTCAACCTATGGTGACATGTACAGTTATGGAATTCTAGTGTTGGAAACATTCACGGGAAAGTGCCCCACAGATGAAATATTCAAGGATAGTCTAAACCTTCATGATTTTGTGAGGAGGGCCATACCTGAACAAATGATGAATGTTTGTGATCCTACACTACTTCTTTACCTTGAAAATGGAAATGGCATGTCCATTAATTGCAGTATTACTAGTGAAAAAACAATGGAGGAGTGCCTGTGTTCAGTGTTGCAAATTGGGATTGCTTGCTCTGTGGAGTCGGCAGAAGCGCGCATGGACATTGCCAATGTCCTTAAGGAACTGCACTTAATTAGAGATGTTCTTTAATCAAAGGCGGATAAAGATTTTGAAGTTTATGGATCGTTCTAGTGACCTCAAATTAATATACATAAATAATTGGGTTCATTGTTACGTATTTATATAGTACTATATTTTATGAATTTCTTAATAGAAATACAGGATTTATGCAAAAGCTAGTGAATTCATGTGAACCATACACTATATATGCTCTACAACCGTCACTGCCTCTCTTGGCGGAACTCAAGCTACATAATATGTTGAAGAATTTGCAATGAAGGATCTGGGAGCCGCAAAGCAAATCCTTTGGGATGAGAATCATTTCTTCATTTCTCAAAACTTTCTTTTTTCCTGAAGTGTTCATTACTCATGGTGAAGTCTTTTAACAATATTGATGTAAAGAAAAATGTAGGACCCCCCTCATGAAACAGCTGAATTATTTGAATTGAATTTATTTGAATTATTTTAGTTTAGATTATTTAGTATTTCAAATTTGATTGATAATTGACTTTTTAGGGCATATTCAAAAATTTAAACTTGACAACTGAAAATATCACTAGTGTTTGGAATTTTGAGCAGTTCCGTGTAATTATTAAAGAACAAGTAGGCCCAAACCACACATTGGATTCCAAACACACTCTTTTTCTTCATTTTTCAAAACTTTCTTTTTTCCTGAAGTGTTCATTACTCATGCCGAGGTCTTTTAACAATATTGATGTAAGGAAAAATGTAGGACCCCCTCATGAAACAGCTGAATTATTTCAATTGAATTTATTTGAATTATTTTAGTTTAGATTATTTAGTATTTCGAATTTGATTGAGAATTGACTTTTTTAGGGCATATTGAAAAATTTAAACTTGACAACTGAAAATATCACTAGTGTATGGAGTTTTGAGCAGTTCCGTGTAATTAGTAAAGAAAAGTATGCACAAACCACACAGGGGATTCCCAACACACTCTTTTTCTTCATTTCTCAAAACTTTCTTTTTTCCTGAAGTGTTCATTACTCATGCTGAAGTCTTTTAACAATATTGATGTAAAGAAAAATGTAGGATCCCCCTCATGAAACAGCAGAATTATTTTAATTGAATTTATTTGAATTATTTTAATTTAGATTATTTAGTATTTCGAATTTGATTGAGAATTGACTTTTTTTAGGGCATATTCAAAAATTTAAACTTGACAACTGAAAACATCACTAGTGTATGGAATTTTGAGCAGTTCCGTGTAATTATTAAAGAACAAGTAGGCACAAACCACACATTGGATTCCCAACACACTCTTTTTCTTCATTTCTCAAAACTTTCTTTTTTTCTGAAGTGTTCATTACTCATGCTGAGGTCTTTTAACAATATTGATGTAAAAAAAAATGTAGGACCCCCCTCATGAAACAGCTGAATTATTTCAATTGAATTTATTTGAATTATTTTAGTTTAGATTATTTAGTATTTCGAATTTGATTGATAATTGACTTTTTTAGGGCATATTGAAAAATTTAAACTTGACAACTGAAAATATCACTAGTGTATGGAGTTTTAAGCAGTTCCGTGTAATTATTAAAGAACAAGTATGCACAAACCACACATTGGATTCCCAACACACTCTTTTTCTTCATTTCTCAAAACTTTCTCTTTTCCTGAAGTGTTCATTACTCATGGGGAAGTCTTTTAACAATATTGATGTAAAGAAAAATGTATGATCCCCCTCATGAAACAACTGAATTATTTGAATTGAATTTATTTGAATTATTTTAGTTTAGATTATTTAGTATTTTGAATTTGATTGAGAATTGACTTTTTTTAGGGCATATTGAAAAATTTAAACTTGACAACTGAAAATATCACTAGTGTATGGAGTTTTGAGCAGTTCCGTGTAATTATTAAAGAAAAGTATGCACAAACCACACATTGGATTCCCAACACACTCTTTTTCTTCATTTCTCAAAACTTTCTCTTTTCCTGAAGTGTTCATTACTCATGGGGAAGTCTTTTAACAATATTGATGTAAAGAAAAATGTATGATCCCCCTCATGAAACAACTGAATTATTTGAATTGAATTTATTTGAATTATTTTAGTTTAGATTATTTAGTATTTTGAATTTGATTGAGAATTGACTTTTTTTAGGGCATATTGAAAAATTTAAACTTGACAACTGAAAATATCACTAGTGTATGGAGTTTTGAGCAGTTCCGTGTAATTATTAAAGAACAAGTATGCACAAACCACACATTGGATTCCCAACACACTCTTTTTTTTCATTTCTCAAAACTTTCTCTTTTCCTGAAGTGTTCATTACTCATGCTTAGGTCTTTTAACAATATTGATGTAAAGAAAAATGTAGGAAGAATTAGTTTAGAGTTTTTTTTCCCCAATTTTTAAAGAGATTTGGCAAAAAAATGGTAGCCTTTATTTACATGTACTAATTGTGGCGCAGCCGGGTTGGACCTTCAAATAAAGACTATTTGTTTTTTCGTTTTTAATTTTGTAACTGATTTTTTGTATTATTCGATACTTAAATTTTAGATTTTAATTTTGAGTTCTAACTAAATGTCTGTCCAGAAATAAGCACCTTTTACGAATAGTCGTCTTATTCTATATATCTCGATGGTACCGTCAGTCGTCCCTGGGGCGGTCGAGGCGGCGTCGCCGCACAGGGGCCCTCGGTCGGTGAGGCCTCCGCCCCATATTTTTTTTTTTTATTGGTTTCAAATATTAAGATATGTATTAAAAATGCATTCAATCTTATCAGTGAGAGTTGTGGCCTAGCGGTTGAGGGCTCCTTTAAAACTC
Source organism: Anisodus tanguticus (assembly GCA_034509755.1). NCBI lineage: Eukaryota > Viridiplantae > Streptophyta > Magnoliopsida > Solanales > Solanaceae > Anisodus > Anisodus tanguticus. The sequence goes on from CM067558.1 coordinate 43,166,072, forward strand.
CTTACTTGGTGGGGTTCAAATCCAATGAGTAGCAAAATGCTTTTTTTTTACACAAAATCAGATTTGGCCCCATATCCCAACCAGTCGACCCAAGTCCCAATATAGTCGCACCGAAAGACTTTTTTTTTAATATTAATTAATTTGTTAATTTTAATTTTTCATGTGATAAAAAAGGGCCTCTTTTTATATTTCTGGCACCGGGCCCTTAAAAGTATAGGAACGGCCCTGGATACCGTTCGGGTGGTTATTTTATAAAATTTATACCATACTGATTTTTCGGTTATATTATTTTGTAAAACCAAAACTTGACTTTTCGAAACTGTCCCGTCATCTCGATTTCTCTTCGGTATCGGTACAATTCAATTTTTCGGTATTTAAAAAAAACATCATGTAAAAGTCACAAGTAGAAGTTAGAACACAATACCATGCATACTTCTATAGGCCTTTGGCAAAAACTCTCTGGACGTTTTTTTATTTAAAAAGTGATGAATCCAGAAAATATGAAACACAACAAGAATAGAGATACATCCCACTATTTCATAGTAGTGTAACACAATATTAAATAAAAACAAAATATTTAGCTCACACGAGCGGGAAACACAATCAATCAAGATGAGACGTAAGAATTGAGTCTACTAAGATTAGATATCCCACAAAAGAAATTTAAATCATACAATACAAAAGATATCTAATACCTTGTAGCTTGGTACTCAAGATCGTTGGAATATCTTGTAGCTTGGTACTCAAGATCGTTAGAATACTTTGTAGCTAAGTGGTTACTACTCACGAGGTGCTAAAACTAATTTAGTTTCAATAGGTGCTAGAAATTAGCTAAGTGATTTCGGAGTTGGGACTTTAGGTGCTAATTACATGTTGCCGATTTGTAGTCATTTCCAACATCCTAGGCCCAAGGGGAAAATTTTAATATTTCATTATCTTTAGACTTAATATGTATATAAAATATATTGTACACATAAATTTATTCAGTACGCACTATAAGAAAGTATAGAACTGAAAATAAAATTTATTCAGTACGCACTACAAAAAATTTAAATGACAACAAAAATTTAATATATTATTGCTAAAAACATAAATGACAACAAAAAAATAACTTGTTGTTGCGAAAGCTTTCCGCATCGGAGGTTATTGCAACGGCATCCAACAACTTTTGTTGTTGCGAAAAATACTTTTGACAACAACATCCAATATATGGCAACAAAAATATTGTTGGAAAATACCTTTCTTCTTGTAGTGACGGTTAGGCATTTTTCGGTTTATTGTTATAAAATTGAAAACCGGCCTAATTATTCGGTACAATTAAAAATTTATATAAACATCGTCAGCTTTATTAAAAATAACCTAATAATCAATTCAGTACGGTTTGGTTTGGTTTGGCCGGTTAAGTCGGTTTTTACAAAACCATTGACACCCCTAATAAATCACACCATCCCTGTAAGCAAATGATCATTTCGCAGTAACGTTTGGCTTTGAGCTATCCCCTAAAGAATATGTGGACAATATTTCTTTTAAGAATAGTGATTTTATTTATGCTTCAAAGTTTTCATTCAATTTTGGTTTCTAACTTTCAACATTAAAAGCCCCAACTACCAAAAGGACATTGTTTTAACTATCGTGGAAATTTGTTACAACAATCTGTAGAAATTTTCTGAAGTGTGCCTTATACAAGGGTGCAGTCTCTAATTATATTGACACAAATCAACTCACTTGTGAAATGAGGGGTTGATAGAGCCAAGAACCATGAGTTCAAATTGTTAAACAAGGTATATACGTGTTTGACAGTGATATTCACTTACCATCTACATGGTGTATATCACGGTTGTGTGTGATGATTTAGGGTAGAATAATTTGTAATTATTAGTATTGTACATTTATCATAATTGTATAGTTAGTCTTCAAAATAGAATAAGGTTTTAGGAGTAGAATAGAAATGAAATTTTCCTATTATGGAAATATGTAAATTGTATATATTGTCTTTCAATTAATGAAAATAATCAAGGGATTATTTCTTTCATGGTATCAGAAGTTTATGTTATTTTTCTCCTAAGTTTTCCGTCTACATAGTGCCTCGGATTCTGCTTCCCTTCACGAATTTCTTGCCCGTCGGTGGTCTTTCTTTTTCTCTTCTCACGCACACATTGTTCTTTCGTTATGTCGACGACAAAGAACACATTTCACCCTACCCTTGTTGTTTCTAACATCAAGAATCACATCCCTCTTATTCTTGAAATAGAAAATGTCCAATATGCGACGTGGGCCGAGTTGTTCAAAATTCACGCTCACTCGCATCAAGTCATCCATTACATAATCCCCGCGGCTCCTGAGGATACGGAGGTGCCTAAAATGAAGGTTGATCCTAAGTTGTGGACAACACTTGGTGCCACAGTTCTTCAGTGCATTTACTTCACTATCTCTACCGATCTATTGCAGACGATTATTGAGTCATACGCTACGGCAATGGTTTCTTGGGATAGGCTGCGTGACATATTCCAAGATAATCAAAATTTCAGAGTTGTTACCCTTGAGCAGGAATTTTGCCACGTTAACATGGAAAATTTCCCGAATGTTTCAGCTATTGCAAAAGGTTGAAAGAATTGGCGGACCAACTCTGCAAAGTTGGTGCTCCCGTTAGTGAAGATCGTCTCGTGCTACAGATGGTTGTTGGCCTATCCGAGGCCTATGGTGGCGTTGGAACTCTCCTTCGTCAAAGTAACCCTCTCCCAAAGTTCTATAAGGCCCGCTTCATGCTTACTTTAGAAGAAGCCGGTTTGGCTAAGAAGGTGGCTACCGGTGCTAATCATGTGGCCATGATGAGTTCCTCCACAAATTCTCCAGGTTTTGTTGATAATTCCGGCCAAAACCGTGGTCACGGTGACGACAAGAATAGTCGGAAAAATAATGGTAAAAATCGCAGGAGCAAACGCGGTGATTCTGGCAATGGTGGGCGATGGACATAATTCGGGCAGCGGCCCCCAGGCAGCCTAGTCCCAGTAGTGGACCCCCTCACCATAGGTCTGGGCCGGTAACCCTTGGCCCAACAGTCCCTACGGTCAACCAACGAATTGGGCCCAGATGCCACAACAGTTTTGGCCCACTGCCCAGTTTCCACAATGGCCCACTGTTTTTGCTCCAGCCCCAGCCCAACACTACAGTAGCAGTTCCAGTCAGTAGGGAGGCAATATTAGGCCCCACCAGGCTCATCATGCAGCGGGCCCCACTCCTACCGACATTGAAGCCGCGATAAGCACGCTTGGGATAAATCCCCCGGACCCAAATTGGTACATGGACACCGACGCCACTACTCACATGACGTCTGACCCGGGTACTCTCTCGTCTTATTCCAATTTGAGCAATAATCGTGGTATAATTATCGGTAATGATAATTTAATTTCAATTCGTGGTTGTGGTCATAAAACCTTATCTCCCCCCATCCACCCCTTATCTTGAAAAATACCCTCCATGCCCCTAAATTGATTAAAAATTTGGTGTATGACCGTAAATTCACCACTGATATGAATTTGATCTGTTTGGGTTATCTGTGAAAGATTTCAAGACGGGGAGTCCTCTCATGAGGTGTGATAGTACGGGGGATCTTTATCCTATCATACCAAGTTTCGGTCTCTCTATTCAAGTCTTGTCATCAACTTTTGCAGCCCTTGCTCCTTCCTTATGGCATGATCGCCTAGGTCATCCAGGGTCGTCTATTTTGTCTTCATTAGATAAAAATAAATTTATTTCTTGTAAGGGTACGCAGAGTACTCCGAATTGTCAATCTTGTTCTTTAGGAAAAAATGTTAGGTTGCCATTTGTAGACTCTGATTCTCATACTTTATTGTCATTTGATATTATTCATAGCGATTTATGGACATCTCCTGTTCTCATTTCTTTGGGTCACCGTTATTACGTTCTATTTTTGGATGATTATTCTAATTTTTTATGGACTTTTCCGATAGCGAAAAAATCTCAAGTTTTTTCAACTTTCTTAAAATTTAGAGTATTCATTAGAACCCAATTTGAACGGAAAATAAAAAACATTCAATGTGATAATGGCAAAGAATATGATAATGGGGTGTTTTGGGAATTTTGTGCTAATAATGGGATCAATTTTCATTTTTCTTGCCCTCATACGTCTTCACAAAATGGAAAAGTCGAATGCAAAATTCGTACCATTAATAACATTGTCTGAACTTTATTGATTCATGCTTCCGTACCCCTTCTTTTTAGCATCATGCTCTACAAATGGCTACATATCTTCTTAACATTCTTCCTTCCAAAGGTTTGACATATTCGTCCCCTGTTCAAATTTTATATAATAAGACTACTTCGTATTCACATCTTAGGGTCTTTGGGTGCTTGTGTTATCCACTCTTTCCGTCCATCACAATTAACAAACTTCAGGCCCGGTTTACCCCATATGTGTTTCTGGGTTATCCGTCAAATCATCGTGGGTACAAATGTTTTGATTTATCATCTAATAAAATCATCATTAGTCGTCATATTCTATTTGATGAATCTCAATTTTTGTTTGCTAAGGTAAATAATCTTGTGCCTAGTTCGTATAATTTTTTGGATGATAGTATATCTCCGTATACTATTCACCATTTTTCAGACGTGTCCCGCAACCCAAATCCACCAGCGGACCCACTGCCCGCTGGCCCAACTACACCACCGCTACCCACTGTTCCCAGTTTCAGCAATTGGGTCAGTCCAGCCCAATACTGAAATTGGTACAGTCCCTAGTCTCGTCACTGGACTAGGTTTCGTAATTAGGCCAGTTGCCTAGCCCAATACGGAAACTGGCCCAGTCCCCACGTCCTGCTTTGTTCCGAGTTCCATGCGGGGCCGGCAGCCACCGCCCGCGCGCCGCTCTGTCCCATGTCCAGATTTTTTCCAAAATCCACCTATTTCTTCCTCGAGTCATAGGGCGGTCACTCATAGTCAATGGGGTATTGTTAAAACAAAAAGACATTTTAATTTACATTCTAATGTTATTAAATCATCTTTACCTCGTAATCCTGTGTCTGCTTTAGATAACCCGAATTGGAAAATTGCTATGACTGACGAATATAATGCTCTTATTGATAATAAGACGTGGGAGTTGGTGCCCCGTCCATCTAGTGTTAATATTATTCGGTCTATGTGGATTTTTTCTCATAAGGACAAAACTGTCGGTTCTTTTGCGAGACATAAGGCTCGTCTTATTGGTGATGGTAAGACTCAGCAGGTTGGTGTGGATTGTGGTGAGATGTTTAGCCCGGTGGTCAAGCGGGCTACCATTCGCACTGTGCTCAGCTTGGCTCTTTCGAAAGCATGGCACATTCATAAGTTAGATGTGAAGAATGTTTTCTTACACGGTAATCTCAAGGAGACAGTCTATACGCATCAGCCCTTGGGGTTTAGGGATCCCAAATATCTCACCATGTCTGTTTATTGAAGAAGTCTTTGTATGTGCTTAAGCAATCTCCACAGGCTTGGTATAAAAGGTTTGCAGACTATGTTTCGACTATTGGGTTCTCTCACAGCAGGTTTGATAATTCATTGTTCATATATCGTCGTGGTTCTTCCTTCGCTTATATACTATTGTATGTGGATGATATTATATTGACTGCATTTTCTAATGCATTACACCAGTTTATCATGACAATGCTCAGTTCTGAGTTTCCTATGAAAGACTTGGGGCCCTTGAGTTATTTTTTGGGGATTGCTATCACTCGCTATGCAGGTGGGTTGTTCTTATCCCAGAGGAAGTATGCAGCCGAGATCATCGAGAGGGTTGGGATGTCATCTTGTAAGTCCACTTCCACTCCGATTGATACTAAACTCAAGTTGGGTGCTGCGACTGGCTCACCTTATGAGGATCCGACCCGCTATCGCAATCTTGCAGGGGCCCTTCAGTATTTTACGTTCACGAGACCCGATATTACGTATGTCGTTCAACAGATGTGTTTGTTTATGCATGATCCCAGTGTTGAGCACATGAATGCGCTCAAACGCATTATTCGGTACATCCAGGGAACACTTGACTATGGCTTACATTTATATCCTTCGCCGACATCTACACTCGTCTCGTATACATATGTTGATTGAGGTAGTTGTCCAGACACCAGACGGTCTACGTCTGGCTGTTGTATGCTTCTTGGTAATAAATTGGTCTCATGGTCTGCCAAGTGTCAGTCAACATTATCCCGCTCGAGTGCAGAGACCGAGTATCGAGGGGTAGCCAATATGGTCTTAGCGTACGAAGACCGCCCGCTATGACTGCGGGGGTGTGTTAAACAAGGTATATATGTGTTTGACAGTGATATACACTTACCATATACATGTTGTATATCACGGTTGTGTGTGATGATTTAGGGTAGAATAATTTGTAACTATTTGTATTGTACACTTACCATAATTGTATAGTTAGTCTCCAAATAGAATAAGTTTTTAGGAGTAGAATAGGAATATGATTTTCCTATTATGTAAATATGTAAATTGTATATATTGTCTTTCAATTAATGAAAATAATGAAGGGATTATTTCTTTCACAAATAACTATAAATATGTATAGATTGTGATAATTGATTTAGTAAGAACATTTTGTTATTCGCTGAAAACAAACAAAAGAAAATGGCACGTCTCTTTTTCTTTTATTCACTTGTCTGTTTTTTCTTTCTAAGTCAAAGCTTATGTTCATCATCTGTGCATCATATTTGCTCTCCCAGTGAAGCTTTTGCTTTGCTTCAGTTCAAGCAATCACTTCAAATCTCCGACATTCCTATGTGTTTGGTTGTTCAAGCAATCACTTCAAAAATAATGTCTTGGAATGAGAGTAGGGATTGCTGCACTTGGGATGGAGTCACTTGTGACTTGTTAACCGGTCATGTTATCGGCCTGGACCTTAGTTGTAATCAGCTTGAAGGAATTATTCATCCCAACAGCAGCCTCTTCCAACTTTATCATCTTCAGACCCTAAACCTTGCTTACAATAATTTCAATTATTCATCAATCCCAAACGATATTGGTCACTTGAGTAATTTCAGTTCTTGATACTTAGCAGTTACTTGTAATTTCCGTTTCCTGCATCTTTGTAACGAACAGCTTCATCGGTCCATTTCCCTCTTCAATTTTAAGCTTGAGAAATCTTCAAAGATTAGACTTGTCGAGTAATTCCCTATCTGGTCCACTGCCTAGCAATACCAGCATGCTTCAAAAGCTAGCTGATCTGAATTTGTCTAACAACTCACTGAATGGCACAATACCCTCTTGGGTGTTTAGCCTCACTCAAGAGTTGTACCTCTTTCATAATCAATTCAATCGAGTGGTTGATGAGCTCAAAATAAACCCAACATTAGAGAGTTTGTTTTAAAGTCATAATCAACTCAATGGTCCTTTTCCTCAATCACTTGCGAATCTCACTAACCTGGAAAGACTTGTCATGTCATCAAATAACATCAGCGACAATGCGGGAATAGAAGTCCTTGTGACCATGCAAAAACTTAGAATTATTGATCTTTCCTACAATCCTCTGTCATGGAGGACCAACATCAATGTTAGCAAAATCACCTTTCCTAGCCTAACATATTTTATTTTATCATCTTGTGAACTGACGGATTTTCCACACTTCTTGAGAAATTCAAAGTACCTTCAGATCTTAGATCTTTCTAACAATCTTATGCATGGTCCAGTCCCTAACTGGCTTAGTGGCATGACGTGGGACTCATTGACGCACCTAAAGCTTTCTCATAATTTACTTACAGGACACATTGAACAACTTCTTTACCCTAATCTAAAGCTTCTTGATCTTAAATTTAACTTCCTTCAGGGCAGTTACCTTCTTCTATTTGTAAGTTGAACCACCTTATGTTACTCGATTTATCACACAACAATTTCAGTGAATCAGTTCCACATTGCTTCAGAAGCATGAATTGGCTAGAGGTGCTCGACTTAAGAATGAACAATTTCAGTGGGAGTCTTCCACCGTTCTGTACTCAAAGCACTTCATTGACGACCATTGTCTTAAATGGTAATCGTTTTGAAGGACCTGTCCCTGTGTCGCTGCTCAACTGTTCTGGTTTAGAAGTTCTTGATATGGGAAGAACGCTATAACTGACACATTTCCAGCTTGGCTAGGAACTCTTGAATGGCTGAAGGTCCTTATATTAAAGTCGAACAAGTTCCACGGACCTATAAGTAATTGGCAGAATAAGTCTTACTTTCCCAGGATGAAAATTTTTGATCTCTCTCATAATGAATTCAGTGGCTCACTGCCTGCGGAAGTTTTTCTAAACTTCAAAGCAATGATAAGAAATGATACAGACAAAGGTGAAATCACATATATGAAAGAATTATTTAAAGAATCTTCTGCAGTGTACAAGTATTCAGTGAGGTTGGTGATCAAAGGCCATGATATTGAGCTAGAAAAAATCAGCACAATTATGACAACCATAGATCTCTCAAGCAACCATTTTGAAGGTGTGATTCCGAAAACACTAAAGGATCTCAGCTCACTTTGGCTACTCAATTTATCCCATAACAATCTCAGAGGTGATATTCCATTGGAATTGGGGCAATTGAATATGCTTGAAGCTTTAGATCTCTCTTGGAATCGGCTCACTGGAAAGATTCCAAGGGAATTGACAAGAATAAAGTTTCTGGCAGTCTTAAACCTCTCTCAGAATCTTCTTGTTGGACCAATCCCTCATGGTCAACAATTCAACACATTTGAAACTGACTCCTATGGTGGGAACCTTGATTTATGTGGTTTTCCTTTGTCAAAGCAATGTGGAGCGAATGATCCATTGGAGTCCGAAGAAGAAGAAGAAGACGAGTCATACTTTTTAAGTGGATTTACGTGGGAATCAGTAGTCATAGGCTATAGTTGTGGACTTGTTGTTGGATTTGTGATGTGGAACCTCATGTTTAAAGCTCGTAAGCTAAAATGGTTAGTGGAATTTCTTGAAGGCGCTTTTCCCAAGAAAATGAGAATGGCACAGAAGAGAAGGCTGAGACGGCAAAAGTAATGTTTTGTAGTGGTCTAAGTTAAATCCTTCTTGTTTCTTGTCTTTGTCTGAATTTTCTCTTTGTTATGTACATCTGTTCAACACCAGCTTAATTCTCCTCTGTGCTATTTTTAGCATTTGTTGTTCAAGTTAAGTTACTTTCTGTTTAATTTAATAGTATTGTGCAGTCTCGAGAAATTAATTGCGATGTCACTTCCTTCGATACTATATAACCCAAATCCCGACATTCTCTACATCTTTGTATATGTATTCATTCAATATAATAATCAAAGATATAGTATTCGATTGGTGATCAAACAACTAATATTATAAACTAACTAATTGTAATTAATATTCGAATAACAAAGTTCATGAAAAAAATCATAACTCTAGAATGAGAAGTTTAGCTCCACATAGACATGGAGGAAAAACAACAAACCATCCAAAGAAAATATAAAAATGAGTAGTAAAGAGAAGAAAAGGTAAAATCAAATTCCTCCGGCCTCCACGGTGGCTCCTAGCTCTCCCTAAGTCCAAAGCTGTGTAAAAATCGTGCAAAGGGTATTTTTATAGTGTTGGGAAATAACCCTAAAAAACTAATCCAAAACAGAGTTGGACTTTAAAACCCGCTCCATTTTGGACACTGGAGCTCGTTGGGCGTGTTCTGGAGCGAGGTAGGGCCTGGGCTTCGCTTAGCGTGCTATGGTGTCCAATTTACACTTAGACAAAAAATCCTCAACTTGGCATTTTGGAACACCTTCCTCGCGGGGCGAGGTGCATGGCGAGGTACCTTTCTCGCGGGGCGAGGTGCATAGCGAGGTATTTCCTTGCCCCAGACTTCGCTCAGCAAGGTTGGTTGTCCATTTTGCACTCTTGCCACTTTTTTCTACAACTTCTTTTGGTTCTCATAGCTCGCTTGGCGAGTTTGTGGCTTACTCCAGCCTTTTCTTGGCGAGGTTCATGGACCACTCACACTTGGACGGATGCTTTATCTCATTTTATCTCTAAATAGTCGTATTTCTCACATTAAAGTCCTATATGTGACAAGAACACACATATCAGTTCATAATGCAAAGATTACATAAGTTAGGTGTATTTAGTGCGATTAGTCCTCTAAACAATGTAGAAATATAGGTAAAATACGGTGGTTAGACGTATAATTACGCGTAACATCACCACCCCACACTTAAACCTTTGTTCATCCTCGAACAAATACTAAACACACCCAACTTCACTTACGATTCGCTGGACGTTACCAAATTGAACAGGTTTGTATCAGAATAAGTTCACCAAGACAATTTAAACATTTGAGAGCAAAGATCTCAAACACAACATCAGTTGCATACATTCTAACAACTTCATCAAAACATCATATTCTCTAAAACTAAATCGCTCATATGAATATATGCAAAAATGGTCCTGCCGCCTAGCAAAGGAATCAAACACGTCACCAAACTCTTACCAATTATGTGCCCTCACTTCAAAGAGAGTTGCCCAAAAGAAACATTTTCAAATAACACAACAGGGCAATGAATCGAAAGAATTCCGCTCACTCTCACAAGAAAAATTCGCATGTGCATACGACGTACCATAATGTTGCCCTTAATGTCATACTCTATTAACAAAAGCATATTAAGCGTAAGATCAAATAGGACTTTTAATGGTTGTAATGTCGGCTAAGGGACGAGTAGGAATAATTTGGGTAAATAATGACTAACCTCCCTAAGCACTTTAAGACACACACTTTATCATCCTTATGCACTTTTCATTGTTTCGTCAATTTTTTCAACCATTCTTATTCACTGCCCCTTATGTCTCCCCTTTTTCTTTCATTAAGCACTATTTTTCATACGTCTCTAGCAAGGAACAATTGCTTCTTTTATCTTATTTTTCTCTAATTTTCACTTTAACTTCCCTTTATATCTACTTCCCAGTTACTTCTAAGCGCTAAATTGCTAAAGTGTTGTAGGAGTTCGGGATCAAATATTACAGGCTAGCCAACAAAAGAGAATGTCTAAAGATGCGGCTATCAAGAAAAATAGGCTAAAGGCTCAAAAAGGGTTAACAAAGGATATCACATATGAGAAGGCAAATAGATAGTCAAAATTCATGGCTCACAAAGAAATGTCTATATCATCTCCTAACTCAACATACCTTATTTCACTTTGTAGACACACCAGGCAAGATCTAGATAACAATATGAGTCATGGAATATATACACAAACACTCACCACACATGGCATACTCATGGTTCAAGATGGATCCACATTGACCCTCTACTTAGCAAATAATGACAGGAATTCAATGCAAGCATTTTTAAGCCAACAATTCTCATCCAAGAGTCAAGTAGAAGAGCTTAGGCGTTTCAACACAACTTATTTTTAAGCACCATTTTACTTTCAAAAATTTGAGATCTACTCATGTTGTCAATAGTGTACCTAATCCCGAGAACCTAGCATTCAATTGGTTATAGGGGCTCTCATCTCCTACCCTCTTCCTCTTTTACTACTCCTAAAAAACTAATCCTAAAAATTAAAGAAATTACCCGGTTTAAAGGTCCCCTTTTGAGAAAGAACCGAGATCTTAAGAAAATCCAAGGGGGCGGGTGAAGTATGCCACTAATGAGGGACTTAAGAAGCTACTAAATAAAATAAAAGAAATAAAAATATTTTAATTTTTTTTTTCCTGATTTTTTTAAAGACTCAAAAACTACTAAAAAAATCCTACGGCATATTTGTCATCAACCTTAAACCTCTAAATTTTATAATACACACAGACATATTTTTCACCCCACACTTAAGACATGTAGTGCCCTCAATGCATCTACAAGCAAAATAAAATAAAGCAAGGTAAGAAATACTCCTGATGCCCTAGAGCATAATCCTCAACATCAAGGGTCGGGATGACTCCACACTTAAGCTCAAACATGCCCCTCAACTTCAATTTCAGGTACTCAGACTTCACCGAATCTGCAAAACAGAACAAAACGTAACACTATAAAAATAAAAAATCTAACAATTACACATTGTATTGCATCCCAATAAGCGCTTGATTTAACGTCACGACACGATGCGAACCAATTTTTCTTTCCACTTTGAGGATATAAATTGTGCCCCTAATTTTGCATCAAGTTTTCTGCTTCACTCTTGGGGTGGTGGTGTGAAAATAAAGGACTCAAACTGTAGGTGTCGCATTTTGCACTTTTTGGCAGGAATGTCGTTTGTTCCGCATCAATACACTTCTCCACCGGCTTAGAAGGCTTGATTTTCTTGTCGCTAACCAAACACAATGTAGAAAAATATTTAAAATGAGGTCCAACACGGCCCAAATCTAAAATCGCATTATTTTTTACACCTTCACTTTTGTACACCTCCTCAACATCATCAATAAAGTTCTAGTCGAATAGTTGGTATTCCTCTTTCCGCTTCACAAATTTACTAGTATCCACACCAATTGGTGGTTGGGCATCAAACACATCAACCTTTTATTTAATTGAGCATGATAGTCATGGATATGTGAGCCAAATTGGTCAATCTCTTGTCTTAGCTCATCCATGTCTTCGATCAATTGTATCGCCATGTTTGTAAGACCATCACGGAGAAACCAGTGAAATTTTATTTGTTGAGCTTGTTCCTCAAGCCAAGATTGACTCACTATCTCTATTTCTTCAAAGTTATTTCCTTGCGGAACTCACTCTCTTCTTTTGTTTGAGATTCGTCTTGGATATTGGCTAAGGTTGTAACTTGCAGATCATTACAAGTTTTAGTCTCGGCTAGATCTCTACGAGTTTGACATGAATCCTTTCTATGGATTTACCTCGTTCCGCACTCTGCTATCTTATTATTGTGCTCATCTCAAGCATATATTTTACAAAATCACTTAATCGAGCAAGATTTTCCGCAACCTCCACTTCATTACTCATGTCAACATCACAAACAACAGGAGAATCATAATAGGGGTTCGGGGATGGGGAATAAGAATTAGAACAACCATTTCAATGTCCATCTTGGCCACCACATACACTACAAAATATTCCACGCAAGAATTGAGGAGGTGCACACAACCCATTTCCAGAAATATTATCACAGTGTGGCCACAGCTTGAGTCCTCCACATATCACACAAAGATCACCAAAATAATAACAACCAACATTCGACCAATTTTCGTTCCAATATGTCATGTCAAGAAGAATACTCAAAATATTAAATAAAAAAAATTAATTTTTAATAGACAACAAGAAGAGTCTAATCTAGATAAACAATTAATTTCTAAGTCCTCGGCAATGGCTTCCAAAAACTTGTTGCTCCCAAATGCACATACAAGTATACACAGTCGTACAAATAATATAAAATTTAAAAATCCAGATATCTATACTCATAGAGACTTATGATTAACCGTTAGCTAAATCAAACGATCATTTTTTCTTCAAAAGTCCCACCATTTGTTACTTACTTTGTCAAAGTCTAATAATATACACTAAGTTGTAAAAACTATTAAGAATATCCGGCCATACAAAACATACATACTAGTTAATCTCAAATTATGCAAAACACAATATTTTAATAGCACCTTCATTAAAATCATAATATTATCGGGATCAACTACATATTTAAAGCTAATATAAATAGAATTAGTTCGATAATAAATATATGTTTTTTTTTTATAAAATATAAAAGTTTGGGATAATTTTTAAAAATTTCGGAAAGGCAAAACTTTGGCTTGAAATTTTGGTCCCACTAATAGTCAACTCACCTGTCTGAAAATGACATTCCTCCTTTCTTTTCGTAATTTTTCTTTGGACACTTTGAAAACAAAAGAAGTATCTTTGGCCGGTTATGGCCGCTCTAAGCTTTGATTATAACGAGACAGAAAAATGAAAAATGAAAAATTAAAATTTCTAGCTCTACAAAGTATGAGCTTTTAGCGAAAATTATTCTTTATTTATGTATGTAGATTTATTTTAGTTTTTAAATATATTTTGAGTATTTTTAGTTTCTTAAATTTGTTAAAGTAGAGCATTTTTTTACAATAATAAAATGAATTTAAGAACTAACAGGGATCATAAAAAAATATGATAAAAATTAATTAAAAAAAGACTGACTGACTTGATTAGTTTGATCTCATTTTATTTAATTTTTTAAATAAAATTGACCGAGTTTGGTAGATCTTTTTTGCACAAAAAATTGAAAAAATAAAAAATAGAATGAGCTCGATCGTTTAAATATTATGTTAAAATATTTTTTGTAAATCCGATTGGGCTAGGTCGATTGTGTTTAAACTCCGATCAAATTTTTTTAAAACCGACCGAGTTTAGTCGATTTTTTATTTTATCAAATTTTTGCGCGAAAAAAAGATTGAGCTAAGTCAGTGTTAATTTTAAAAATAAATTGGGATCTTTAAAAGTCGGTAGTTTTTCGATCGATTTTTACCGTATTTTTTTTGGTAGTCACCAGTTAATTTTAAGTTCTTTTTATTAGTTGGATTCTCCACTTTAACAAATTTAAGAGATTAAAAATTGTTGACGGTTATATTTGAAGGATAAAATAGATCTACTCCCGTAAATAAGAGACAATTTAATTAAAACTTATAAATAAATATAATTCACCCTTTGAAAAAAAAAAACCTAAAAACAAATTGAGTTAAAGGGTCAAAAAGATAAAAACACACCTTTAAATAACATTATTTTTTTAATTTCGTATTTGAACAGGTGTGTGATAAGGTGTTTTTAACCCTTACCTCAAACAAATTCAAAGTCTCACCTTTGAGTACTTCAACAATTTTAAGTTAATGAGTCTCAAATACAATTTTTTTAATTTTTGTTTTCAAGAATTCACCTTTTAAGTAAACCCCACCTGAAGAAAACTCCAAAAAACAGATAAAAAATCACAACTTTGAGTCCATTTTTCAGTTTAATTGAATCTCAAAATACAATTTTTTTTTCAAGATTCACCTTTTAGGAAAAACCCACCAGAAGAAAACTCCAAAAACATATTAAAAATCCCATCTTTTTAGATCTTTACAACATTTTTCACTTTACTAGTTCACAAAATATTCAAGAACACAAGTGGAAAAAATGTCATTTATTTTAGGGGTTGTAATTGGTATAGTATTTGGAGTTGCTATAATAGTTGCTTTTGTTAAATCTGAAAATGCTCGATCCAAACAGCGTACTCATCTGGTTAGTCAACTACAGTCTTTTTTTTTTTACTTTAAAGTTTGGATTTTAAGTTATTTTTCATTTCTGGGGTTATTTTTGTTTTTTGTATTTATGTGTGTTTTTAATTAACTTCAAAGTATGGATTTTTAGTTATTTTTCATTTCTGGTTTTTTTATAGTATTTATGTTTTTTTTTTACTTTAAAGTTTGGATTTTTAGTTATTTTTCATTTCTGGGGTTCTTTGTATTTATTTATTTATTTTTTACTTTAAGGTTTGGATTTTTAGTTATTTTTCATTTTTGGGTTGTTTGTATTTATGTTTTTTTTTTATTGGTTGAACTGTTGAAGGCTAGTGGAATTGCTGCATTTGCTAGAATGACAGTGGATGATTCAAGAAAGATCTTCACACCTGAACAATACCCTTCTTGGGTTGTTTTTTCAAATCAGCAAAAGGTAAAATCTTTAACTTTTCTTTAGGATGTGTTTGGTAAGAAATCTGTAAAATGACTCATTTTCTGGAAAATGTTTTTTCGTGTTTGTTTGGTAAGGTCTGCATACACTCTACCCTCTCCCCACCCCACTCGTGGGATTACACCGGGTATATTGTTGTTGGAGAGTAAAATATTTTTTTTGGGAAATACTCCCTCTGTCTCAATTTATATGGCAGTGTTCGGATTTCGAGAGTCAAACCGTTTAAACTTGACCGCGAATTCGGGCATGGAATCTGTAAGTTTTTAGGATGTGTTTTAAGGTGGAAGTCGTTTTCTTGTTTTTCCGGAAATTGTTTTTCGTGTTTTGTTGGAGATTGGAAAATATTTTCGTGAAAAGACATTTATTTGAAGATTGAATTAGCAAATTGGATAGTAAAAAGGGAAGCCCGGTGTACTAAACAAATTGGATAGTGTTTTGATGAAATAATAGTTGAGTAATAAAGATTGATAATAATGTGTAAATGTTGAGATAATTGTTTGCTCCTTTTAGTGGAAAATGTTTTCTGGCAACCAAAATCAGAAAATAAGTTATTTTTTGGAAATAGAATTTTGAGCCGAGGGTCTATCGGAAACCTCTCTACCCTCACAAGGTAGGGGTAAGGCTGCGTACACACCACCCTTCCCGGACCCCATTTGTGCTTGTGCGATTTCACCTTGGTATGTTGTTAGAATTTTGGAAAATATTTTTTGTCATACCAAACACACCCTTAATGTCCTTTTTCTGTTTTTAGATCATTGAGATTAAATTCGTGCATTATGGTTCAAATTGTGGTCTTTGGTTAAAAACACTGTCCCTTTATGGACTTTGTTTAATGTCTACCTAGCACACATGTTGTGATTTAGTTTGTTGAGAAGGAAAAAACTGAACTTTTCAATTTTTCGATTTTATTCTTGCAGTTGACGTGGCTTAATTCTCATCTTGAAAAGCTCTGGCCATATGTGGATGAGGTTAGGTTCAATGTCGATACATAGTTTAATTTTCAACTCTATTGGGACTCTTTGTTGCTAAATGAGTTGGTGTGGATATAATGGTAATTCAGGCAGCATCAGAACTAGTGAGGTCAAGTGTGGAGCCAATTTTGGAACAATATAGACCTGTGATTTTGGCGTCGTTGAAATTTTCAAAGTTCACTCTTGGTACAGTTGCTCCACAATTCACAGGTTAGATGATGGCTGGTGTGATATGCCTCAGGTTTCTTAACTCATTCCAGTATTTTAGCTTTATCTATTTGTGTGTGTATATATGTGCGGTCGGGTAATGACTTAATGAAAAAAATATTAGCCTTAATCGTCATTCATGTGGTGTGGTTTGTTTGAAAAGGCGAAGGGATTGGTTAAGTGATAAAACTAGCAATCATGTTTATGGACTCACTACTCACCGTTGTACTCTTTATATCCGATATAATGTGTAGAGGCACAAAGCTTAAAGCATCATATGTGATGTGGTGAAATGGTTGATTGAATTATAGTATTGAAAGTCTTTAAATACAGAAAAGTCGAATCATTCTTCTTAAAGGTTTTAGGAGTCGCTTATACATATGAACAAACTATCAGTCCTCTAGTTCTTTTTGGCATGCTTATGTTTGAAGTAGCATAACATTTCCCTGCACGGAACACTCCGTCATAAAAAAAGTTGCATAACATTTCCCTTCCATTTATAACCTCTTTGGGAAGTCAAAATGTGACAAATAATTTGAGACCAACAGGTGTTTAAAAGACATCCAAACCTCATAGAGCTATTATGGTGACCTGGACTCTATTGTCAGTTAGTCCTTAACAAAAGAAACTGCTTGTGGAGATGAATCACATGATATTTAACAAATGCTTGATCTCACATAGATTCATTGCAGGGATTTCTATTATTGAAGATGGAAGTGAGGGTATTACAATGGAATTAGAGATGCAATGGGATGGGAACCCAAGCATAATACTCGATATCAAGACTTATGTTGGTATAGCATTACCAGTGCAGGTAATTAGTTGTACCTCAGAGCTCTGCCGCATACTTTAACTGCTTCACATTGTATGGTCCTAATTTCTGCTGAGATGCAAATTTTGTTGTTATTTCTGTAAGTTGCTCAAAATGACCCATGGGTATTAGTTGATGTCCTCAGGCCTGCGGTTTATTGTTTGTGAAAGAGCTTGTTGTTTAGCATTTCATCTAATTTGGAAAAGGTAGCAAACAGCTGTTTCAGCTTAACTAGTCTGTATTTGTGCCTTACACTTGCCGCTTATCCCATATGATTATCATGGACATGATCATGCTTATGTGATTTTCTTGGAGTGACCACAAAATGAAAAGTTAAATATCGTTATATTCCCTGCGATACTTCCTTAATATTAATCTAAAAGAGTTGCACGCTTTAAGTGTGAAGAAATGAAAATGCTAGTAATATATACATCTTACTGTTACGTTTCATTTTCACTTCGTGAAAGGCTCTTTTGTTTTCAAAAGTATCAAGTACTTCATGACAGAGCTTGACCCTCTTGTCTGATGTCAACCATTTTTTTCTGCCAGTATAATTTGCCAACTCAATTTGTTATAGCTATTTTCTGCAGAAGCAATTATGGTATTATTTTGTTAAGTATGTCCATAATGTCGTCGTCTTTTTAATTTGTCCACAAGCATCATACTAATGGCTTTTCTATAACTTCAAATATGTGCTTTGTCATTTTTTTGTTTTTCTGTCAAGTCATTAAAGAGTCTTCTCAACTATCTGGGTAAACCTTCTCCCACTCTTGTATATTTGCAACGAATTGCTTCTTCTATGATCTACTTGTTCCATGTCTCCATCTTGGAAAATGGCCATTCCTTTTTCTGACTTCTTATATTAACTTGTCCATTTTAACGCCGTAGCTTATTTATCCACGCAAGTTCTATTTTAGTTCCTGAAATATTTCCATCATGCTATGTTCTAACTTTTATGAATCTAATTTTAACTTTGTGAATATTGTTCTCCTTTCATTTAGGTGAAAAATATCGGGTTTACTGGCATTTTCAGGCTTATCTTCAGGCCACTTGTTGATGAGTTTCCTTGCTTTGGAGCTGTATGTTATTCTCTAAGGCAGAAGGTGTTGTATAAACTTCAATTTTTCTTTTATCCTTCATTTGCCCGTGTATCACCTTGTACACCTTCATGCATAGAAATCAACTTAAGCATAGTGTTGATACTTAAAATAAAAAAGACTTAAGCATGTTATTTACACAATCCAGAATTAAAACTTAAGCTATTTCTTTTGTTGCAATGAGTGTGAACTTAATATAGATATACAAAATTTCTCAACTATTTATATCATTCAAGCAAGACCAGAGGGAGCAGGCGCACTTACTACCTTGGTTCCACATTACCTGTGTGTGTGCAGATAAGGCTACTCACATGCATATCTCACAGCTAAACTCTATAGGAAAACTGACAAATAAATTTCTTTGTTTGCAGAAAAAGCTGGATTTTACGCTTAAAGTAATTGGTGGTGACATGACGGCAATTCCTGGCCTATCTGATGCAATTGAGGTTTGGGCGAACTTTACGACTTAATCTGTTTCTCAGTTTTATTATCCTTTTTCCAATGCAGTTCGAGGGGATGTAAACTTTTTGATAAAGTTGATCTGCTTTCCCGTTTTCTTTCTCAAAAGAGGACGGAAGAACAAAAAAGAATTGAAAATTTTATGTAGTGACTTGACATAAGTACAAGAATAGGGTGTCTTGTGGTTTCACTTTCATCCTTGTGTAGGAAATTACGGAGCTTGATTCACTGCCTGTAAACAAGATAAAAATGTCTCATATTTCTGTGGTAAACATTCTATGTTGTCATGCACTTTCCTAAAACCTCTATAGTTCAATATGGATAACAGTATTTACTTGAAATGGCAAATAGAAGTAGCTATAATACGTTCATGACAATCAAGGAGTGTTGCCTGAAAACTTCCATACAATGATTCTTTTGTTTCTTGGTGCATTCTCTAAGACTTCTCATTTGAGAAAAGAGAGGAACAACGGATTTGCTGCTTTGCGTTGTTTGCATGAACTTGAACTTTTTCATGCAGTCGAAAAATGGAATGTTTAACAAATGTTAGTAATGATTTATTACTCTCTAGGTGTACTTAAATGAATTTATTTCTGCAGGGAACGATCCGGGACGCTATTGAAGACTCGATCACATGGCCGGTGCGAAAAGTTATTCCCATTTTACCTGGGGATTATAGGTATTGATATTAACAATGGATTCTTTGAACCATCTTGGTTTCACTGACCTAGTTTATCTTTGTGCTGCCCTGCTTGGTCCTATCGAACATATTTAACTTCTCGTTGAACCTTGGATGGACCTTCAAATATAAGATTTCCAAAGGCAGAACTTGGATAAGTTTTGAGAGTAATTCCCTCGACTTGTATCTGACTTCCATCCATTTTGCATTGAGCTAGGAAAGTCAAATGTTATCTCATGCAATTTTGTAGAGAAAATGACAATAATGGTCCCTTATATTTGAGAATAGGTTCAAAAAAGTCCCTTAAGTATGCACTGACAATTTTGATCCTTTAAGTTTGTCAAAAGTTGATACTTTTAGTCTCTAACAAATATTTAACAATTTATGTTCGTTGGATTTGACCGAAACATTGGAAAAAAAAGATTTAACCATAAACACCAAGAAAGTCTCGTCAAATCCTAAAATATGCAACACAAAATTGCACTAGTCACTAAAAAGATATATAAAAAATAGCAAAAGTTACACCTCGAAAAGCTGCACCAAACTCTAGAAATAAATCAAAAATAGAGAAACTACAAAAATTGTACCTCTAAATGTGAGTTCCCGCTAATTTCCTTTTTTGTGTCATAGTTCCGATCAGATCTAATGGACGAAGTTCAGTAATATTTGACGGAAACTAAAGTATTAAATTTTGGCAAAGTTAAAGGACCAAAACTGTTCAGTACATACTTAAGGGACTATTTTGAACCTACCCTCAAACATAAGTGACCATTTGTGTCATTTTCTCCAATTTTGTAATTGTCTCATGTTTTGATTGGAGCTGTAGAAGAACTTTTACAGTAGATGCTTTAGCATATTTGTGGTCCTGCCCTTCCCCGGACCCCGCGCATAGTGGCAGCTTAGTGCACCGGGTTGCCCCCCTTTTTATGCTTCAGCATATGTGTTTTAACTGAAAAGACGAGTTAAACATTTAGATTTTGGTTGCCAACTGCTTAATATTTGTTCTCTGCTTACTGGGCACAGGCCAGAAGATAGTCTTTATTTACATTCTATTTTCTTGTTTCCCAGTGACCTTGAACTGAAACCTACCGGACTATTGGAGGTGAAACTTGTTCAAGCAAAGGAGTTAACAAATAAAGACCTCATTGGAAAATCTGATCCTTTCGCTGTATTATATATACGCCCTATACAAGATAGAATGAAGAAGAGCAAAATAATCGTAAGTATTCATCATGTTTCACTGGAAAAATTTCTTTAATTCATTTGATCAGGTTAAGATTATAAAGAAACAATGTTCTTTTTCAGAACAACGATTTGAACCCAATCTGGAACGAGCATTTTGAATTCGTAGTTGAAGATCCATTGACACAACACTTGACGGTAAAAATCTATGACGATGAAGGGCTTCAGTCAGCTGAATTACTTGGATGTGCTCATATCCGTTTGAACGAGCTCGAGCCCGGTAAAGTGAAGGATATCTGGCTGAAGTTGGTGAAAGATTTAGAGATCCAGAGAGACCAGAAAAACAGGGGCCAGGTGCAAACTGCAACTCCCTTTACTTTCCATGTCCAATGGTTTCAATAGATTTTGAAGTAGCTGGAAATATACGTACATAGTACTCAGAAATCTGATGGAAAATATATGTGCATAATATCCAAATGTCGGAAAGCTAGTGACTCTTTCAGCAATAATTAAATTAAACAGCATTTTAATGTTCAAAATGAGTGTCACCCATAGTCCTACGAATAGTATGAGTTTGTTCATGCTCATAGTATTCTTACTGATATGATCTTGGTCCACCGAGTGCATTAGACAGGAAGAGATAAAAAGACAAAATTGGTCCCTTATGTTTGAGGGTAGGTTTAAAATAGTCCCCCAAGTATACACTTAAAAGTTTGTCCTTTAAGTTTGTCAAAAGTTAACACTTTTAGTCAATATCAAGTATTTACTGAACTCTGTTTGTTAGATTTGACGGAAACAATGGAAAAAATGATAACTATACACATCAAGAAAGTCCCATCAAATCCTAAAATATGCAACACAAAAGCCTACACTAGACACTAAAAAGATATAAAAATAGCAAAAAATACACCTTAAAAAGTTGCCAGACTTTAGAAATAAATAAAAAATAGCAGAAACTACAAGAATTGTACCTCTAGATGTGAGTTCCGCTTATTGTCTTTTTTTCACAGTCCCCCCTTAAATCTAATAAGTAGAGTTTGGTTAATATTTGACAGACTAAAAATATCAACTTTTGGCAAACTTAAAGGACTAAAAACTGTAAAGTGCGTACATAATAGATTATTTTGAACCTACCCTCAAACATAAGGGACCATTTTTGTCATTTTATTGACAGTAAGAGAACAGGGGGGAGGGGTCACGAATCCTGCAGAACACACACCATATGATGCATAAACCACCTCCAAATCGTAGTCCGAAACCCTAACTCCTTCCCCCAAAACATAAAAAGCAACAAACTGTACCCAAGGAAAAAGTAAAGGGCTAATAAAAGGAAGCTTCTTTGCTTCTGGGCAGAGATGGAATTAAGCTACTCGATCGCTATTTATTTAGTCTGTGTGCTCTCCGTCTGAACTATTCTCATTATCTTTGGTTAGGTGCACTTGGAGCTATTGTACTGCCCAAATGGCATGACCAACGGGCTAAGTAACCCTTTTGCTCAGAATGAGTCAATGACTTCATTAGAGAGAGTTCTTAAAAGCGGTACAGAAGGAAAAGAAGCTAGTCCAAACGGAGGTGAAACCAACAAAAGAAGAGAGGTAATAGTGCGAGGGGTACTTTCTGTTACCGTGATATCAGCTGATGACCTTCCCCCAGCTGATATAGGAGGGAAGGCTGACCCCTACGTCGTGCTGATTATGAAGAAAGCGCAAATCAAGAACAAAACCAGGGTATCCTTTCTTCTTTGTATTTACTAATAGCCATCTGGTCATGAGAATTATTCACTTTTCTCCGGATTAATTTTTCATTTTATTTCAAAATCAGTGTTTGGTTATAAAATTTTCAAATCCAACTTGGAGTTGGATTCCAAAATTGGAAAAATGCTCCATACCTGTTTTCCAACTCCATAATAAATTCCAAATTAAGTGCTTTATTCTCTCCTTTACAAATAGTACCATAACACATCTCCATCTTCAACTCCAAGTTCATAAGTTCCAAATAAAGTGGAAAATATTTGGAATCTATGGCTAAATACCTACTTAATTGTTGACTTCTCAGTAAATTCAGTAAAAAAAGTTCCTTCTTATTTTGGCAAGTTGGAAAAGAAACAGTATACCATGATCCTCATTTTTGGATATGATTTCTAACAGTACCTTTGGCTCGGACGCTGTGTATGTTGAAAAATACATATCTGTGCAAATAGTTGATTTTGAACCCAGCAAGTCAAATGAATTGTGGTAGACTCCCTAACTCGAACAACTTATCAAAAAAATAGAAACCCAAACTGGAACTCGTAAGGTTCAAATCTTGGATTAGCTCTCTGCTAAATGGTCAGAAAGTTTGTATTATCCTTGTTTAGAGTAATTTGCTTTGATACTCCTCATTCATAACTAGATATATTACCGAATGTTACTAACAATAACTACACCTCAATTCAAAGCAAGTTAGAGTCTGTTGTATGAATCTTCATTGTCCATGTCATAACATATGAGCTCATCTAATGTTAGTTATCCTTGTTTAAGGTAACTTGTCTTGATACTCTTCATTCATAACTAGATATAATGTTGCACTCAAGTGTGTGGCCTAGTGTGGGTTGAGAACCATGAGGTCTCGGGTTCAAATTCCAGCACAGACAAAAATACTAAGTAATTTCTTCCCATCTGTCCTTGCCTTAGTGGACAGTTACCTGGTACTCGTTGTTGGTGAGGTGGCAGGTATTCCGTGGAGTTAGTCGGGGTGTGCGCAAGCTGGCCCGGACACCACGGTCATCAAAAATAAAAAAACTAGATATAATGCTGATTATGACTTGCCAAAAATATAATATAATGCTGATTATCTGTTTCCCTTAGGTCGTAAATGAAAGTCTAAATCCAGTCTGGAATCAGACTTTTGACTTTGTTGTTGAGGATGGATTACATGATATGCTAATTCTTGAAGTGTGGGACCATGACACATTTGGAAAGGTAAGAGTATCTGTTCTTTAATAAGTTCCATATGCTTGTCCTTGTGCAAAATATCATTACGGGCTTGCTTATCATCTTTAGTATCTTTCTAGATACCAACTTTGCTGATATGATGTTTTCTTTAGCTGAAGTAACTCATTATGTGAGCGTTTTTTAAAAATTTTGAATTGGTAAAATCGACCATGTTTCTTTTGAGTTCTCTTTCATTTATTGTTCCGATGGGTCGTTTGATAACTAGTTACTCCATCCGCTCAAGTTTATGTGCACTATTTTCGTACGAGTCCATTCTTAAAAGAATGACACGTTTTAACCTTAAAACTTTTCATTTTTCCCTTAGAAAATTTTAAAGCCACAGAAATGTAATGGCATGTTTGAGACCACAAGTTTCAAAAGTCTTTCTTTCTTTTGTAAACTTCGTGTTGAGTCAAACTACATCAGATAAATTGGAACTGAGGGAGTATTAGTTAGAATTGTGTAGACTTTTTTGAAGCTTTAAGGTTGCGGTAAATATAACTGCAAAAAGAGTTCGATATAGGAATGTATAAAGAACCAAGCTAACAAATCAAGATGCAAGATGATGTTTCTGAATGGCTCTTTCCTTTTCTTTTATTCTTATGAAACGACGGGTCTGCAAGTATACTTAAATTTTGGAGAGTATGCTTGTTTCGTATTTCTTGACTATTGTATTGATTCATTTCCAATTTTTCCGACTTCTTCTGTTGGTACAGGATTTCATGGGAAAATGCATAGTGACTTTAACAAGGGTTCTAATGGAAGGCGAATATAAAGAAACCTTCGAACTAGCGGAGGCTAAATCAGGGAAAGTGAACTTGCATCTCAAATGGAACCCACAGCCACTATACAGGGACTACCAATGATGTACATCAAACTTAAGTTTATATTCTTGGAGTTTTGTACAGGGAGTAAAGTTTCTTTGATTCCCTAATTGATTGGGAACGACAATAAATAATCGAATATTTGCTGTACATTATTTAGTCGCAGCAGAAGAGAGATATTGTAGAGCTGTGAAACTTTTAAAGAGAAACTGAAGTTGAAGCTGGACAACAATAAAAAGGAGTGATTTTTCAAGTAGGATATATAGATAGTTATTATGTACTGCTAGTACCTGTACTTTTTATTTTTGGCTATATGACAGTCTGCTTTTTTGGAAGTTTTAATCTTTCTAAACTTACATTTTCTAGCATGATAAAGTTTGGGATAGGTTGCTTAACAACATTCCTTTCCCTATTTTACTTTTTGTTCATTGAAAGCTTATTATATCGCACCTAAGGTTGTGGCCTAGTGGTTTATGAAGTGGTTGAGAATCATGAGGTCAGCAACATTGTAGAATGTTTTTTATGTTTTTTTTTATATAGATATGTTTTTGTTTAAACTGAGATTCCCTTTTTCACTATTCGTTCCAATAAAAGAATTTAAATGAAAAAGGACAGAAAAAATAAGGTTTTTGGGATTAACTTGTATAATTGGAGTACTATTCTTCAAAACCAGTTGTGTTTTAGATAAGATTTTTTATTTTTGAAAAAACCAGAAAATTATAAAATCCACTAGCTAATTAAATTGTCAATCAAGCCTTGAAATATTATGAAGATACATTCATCCCGCAAAATAACAAGTAATAACTATGCCTCAGTCTCAAACAAGTTGAGGTCGCTTGTGTGAATTCTCATTTTTCTCAATTTAAATTCATCGTAGGCTAACATTCTACGTGCAAATAATAAAGAGATAATGGTGAAAGACACACCTGAATTATCATTTTTTTTTAGTTTCACACCCAAACTATCAGTTGTCCCTTTTACTACCTGAACTATCATCATGTATATTAAAACACACCTAGTTGAGTAGATGGTTTAGGTAGGAAAATGGTAGGAAAAGGAAACTCGCAAAAAAAGAGATAGTTCATGTGTTTCTAACCATCAACTCAAATAACAAATAAATGAAGTAAATTCGCCGTGAATTAGGCAACGATAGAAATATATATTAGAATATAATTCTTCCGAACTGAAATGATGCAGTGAACAGCACAAATTCTTATTTTGAATGATCAAGATTTAGTTAGGAAACTAAATATTGACTGTCTATGGCCATAAAATTGCTGCTAAGTTGAGAGTATACTGCAGAAATATGTTTTTACAGTTGTGCAGTTGAAGCCCTGTTTAATATGACTGAATGGAGACGATTTTTGTTGAACTTTCTCCGTTGATAATTCCGTCCCCTGCATAACCATAAGTCGTATGAGTTTAACTTCTATACACTGATAGTATAAAAAAGTTTCACACTGTCACTATTGAGTCATCTAAGAGATAACATTCATAATGAGTGGAATTAGTTCTTAGATGTAAGACAGATTATCTGCTACAACAGGTTAAAATACACTGATGGTGTAAAAATTCTTTATACCGTTAGTGAATATAAGTTAAATCCACGTTGTTAGTTTTCCACACAAACAAATTGAGCATAATATTGTTTTCGTTTCAGAGTTAAATTTGTTCTAAGACTGAAGAATACAGTAGAAGAATTTGAGAAATGTGTAAGTGAAACAATCTGTTAAACTACAATCTATTCAAACTTAATGAAACATCCAAAAAAAGAGTAAATGTGAAAGACATGAAAGATATTCTACAAAGCTAGGAAGAGATTATACTGACCAGTATTGATTGTGTAACACAAATGAGTCGATTTTAACTTTCTTTCCATCGTCGTTTCTGTTCCAATGGTAGAATGCATGTGTTCTATTCTTAATATCTAGCGTAGAATGGCCAAAACTGGCTTCGCGGAAAGCAGAATAATCTGGTTGAGGATCTCTAAATCTGCAGAAATAAACGAATGAACATATAGTTCCGGAGAAATTTAAGAAGTTGAAAGTAGTCGGAAACACAGCATAAACATATAGTTCCGGCACAATTTTTTCATAGCTCAAGCTTTTATATTAGGTGGAGTACATAATTCAAACAAGAGTAAAAAAGGGTAGCCCAGGCTTAAAAAATATAGTTATAGTACGTACGTGTCTGTAGGTATTCTTCTAACATTTACCTAATCTAGTAAATGTATCAAATTATAATTCTAGACTTTTTCATTTCTTATATACATGTATAAAACCGTCATGCATTCTTTCATTAATTTTCTAAAACATGGATAAAGTAAATTCATGTAGTTGAGATGAATCTGGTTTATCAATCTAACAAGCGCATTGTAATGTCATCGACTAGCAATGCTCTGCAATACCTATTGAAACGTGTGACCATCTGATCTAAAAGCTTAAGCTGTTAGATAGAACACACTTTTAATATTTGATTATATTCTCAACACGCCCATTCTCGTGCTGACCTGATTTTTTTTCATGGTACAATCACGTGGAAATCTTTTTTTGATAATAGGTGGCGGTGAGGTTCGATCTCAGGACCTTTGGCCTGCTTTGATACCATATTGAAACGTGTGACCATCTGATCTAAAAGCTCAAGCTGTTAGATAGAACACACTTTTAATATTTGATTATATTCTCAACAATACCATCTATGTAACTTACC
Organism: Anisodus tanguticus; assembly: GCA_034509755.1. NCBI lineage: Eukaryota > Viridiplantae > Streptophyta > Magnoliopsida > Solanales > Solanaceae > Anisodus > Anisodus tanguticus. The sequence goes on from CM067558.1 coordinate 43,193,613, forward strand.
TTGAAGCAAGACCTTCTTGATTTCCTCCATCACCAACAGTTATGTAAACAGGAGCTGCTTTATCCAGTACTGGATAAGGATCACCACTCGAGATGTTATAGTGTATATTTGATACGCGATACTGAAAAACAGATTTTTTCCAAGTCTCAACAACATAATTATCACAAGGCAGAAAAGTTGAATATCAACTAAGTCAAGATAGAAGTGAAAGTGAAACTCATTTTTGTCAAACTAAGTCCTATGAAATGAAGCGACTTACTGATCGTTCATAGGCGTGGACATGTCCGGCAAAGATCACATCAACTTTGTGTTCAATAAACCATCCTTCGAAGACGGATCTCATACTTTCTCCCTCCATGAAATGAGCTACATTACTATTGTAGATAGGAACATGAATAAGAACTATAAGCCAAGGAGTTTTCTCTCTGTCTATGTTTTTCCATTCCTCTCTCAGCCACTTCCATTGTGGTGTATACTTAACTGCATCATAAGAGACACAGAGACTAAGTTGCTAGCCGATAAAACGTGAAATACCATAGGGAAATGATGCTTACTATCATAGATAAAAAAAGAACTAGAAACCATTCTCCATATGCCTAAAAATAGTTGCATTGCGTTTAAAATAGTCAAGAAAGATTACTATTTTAAACTTGAAGAGGTTAGCACTTGACGAAATTCATAAAATCATTATTGTTGAAGTGCGCGACCGTCTCATCTAAAAGCTTAAGCTATATTCTCAACACGCTCCCTCACGTGCAGGTCTGATTCCATTTTTTTTGTGTGGATCAAGCACGTGAAATTTATTTTTGATAATAGGTGGTGGTGAGACTCAATCACATGACCTCTGTCTTCTCTGACATTATGTTGAAGTGTATAATCATCTCATCTAAAAGCTTAAGCAAAGAGCACATCTTTAGCACGTCTTTATTTACTTAATTATATTTCTCAACAAGTATTTCCATTGGCAGGGTCAAAGTAGCTAACCAGAGAAGCAAACAAGAATCAAGACAATGAAATGGGAACGAATAAATTACCGAAAGGGGAATAGGTTGATAGCACAATTATGTGAGCAGATGCCCTCCTGATGGAATACCAAAGCGGGCTAGTGCTGTTTGAAGCTTTATAAGGTGTAGGATATCTGTACAGATATGACTTGAACATAGTAACTTCACCCTGTACGTATTAAGATAAACAGTCAATTTTTTAAAATATCGCCATAATTCTGCATATAGCAGGAAACAACACTATGTTAAACATATGAACTTGAGCTGTGTTAAAAAAACTTTACCATAAATGGCATATATTCTATCTCGTGGTTCCCGGCGGACCACATCCACGGTTGATATGCTGCACTTTGTTCAACAAAGCGGCCCCATGAATCCCAACGGACTCCAACATCATGGTACTTATATCTGTCCGCGTAAGAGAGATCTCCCACAAATAAGACACTCTTGGCTCCACTATTCATGTAATGCTGAAGAGTCGAGAGAGAATTATATGTTTGTCCAAGATCACCTGCAAAGAACAATGTACGACCACTAAATAAGAATCCCGCCACCATGATGTTAAAATGATATATTGAACTACCAATAATGGCAAAATACCCGAATTTGGGATACATTTTCACTTCTCTATGAATTCAGACGTGCACAATCGTCATTATATGGTAAAGGGCAGCCCGGTGCACTAAGCTTCCGCTATGCGCGGGATCGGGGACAATCATCATTATGTTGTAAAGTATAATTCAGAAAAATGGGTAATGAAATATTAACTACTCACCTATGATGCCAAATTTGTATGAAGCATCTGGATCAACCTTTGGAGGAGTTTCGAACCAAAAATTCCGAGCAGAATCACCGTTTCCGATTTCATAGTAATACTTCGTGTCATACTAAAAAGAGGTAAAAAATAATTGGTCAACTAGATAGAAGATGGAAGATACCATTAAGACATTTATGGAATAACACTATCATGATAGTATATTGCTACTATTACTATCCCAAAAATTCTACCTTCTTCCTAGTACCCCCTAATTACCCCGTGCTTGTGATGCGATAGATGGGAATAATCATTTACACACTCTTCTGGTGTTTAAGAATTTAAAATCACGAACAACGAGATATTAGGGAAAAGAATGAATTAATTGAGGTGTGGACTTTGACTGAGATAAAACAGAATCAAAAGAGCTAGGAGCTCTGGCCGGTAATAAAAACTAAAGCTTCACACAGGACTTATTGAAGCCATGATGTTTTTGCAACCAATCCAAGTTTATATTAAAGTTACTAACTTTCTTTAAACACTACAATTTCAAAACATTAGTAAACTTGACGTTCTAAATCTTCGTGACAAGTCAACTTTTTCTCCTACATTTACACAAGAAAAGTTCAAAGAAACTAAGAAAAGTGACCAAGCTATCAACTTTACATTACAACAAGAACTGCTATCTTCCTCCCAACAGCAGATTTTGCAGCACTTTTGTTTGTTGGAGGTGTATGAGAAAACTCAACTATAAGCTTTGTGCAAATACAGTTGCATTATGTAAAACACTTAAACGAAGAGATGAAATGGCGATTCTTTCGTCTTCCAAAACTATAAAACCGAGGAGTTTAATTACCTGAAGGCCATCAAGAAAGCACTTGTGTATATATCCAGACTTGTAGTTGTAAAATGTGTAGTTTGTGAATGATCCCTCAACTGTAAACTCATATTTTCCTTCAGATAATCCGTAACGTACTTGACTAGGCCCCGGTTTATCAGGCGTGACCCATGAGATTAGTACAGCCTTCCCTTCATAATCACCCTGTGTTATATGCACCTATAGTAGAATGAAGTTGACTTTAGCATGAAAAAACTGCAGTTATCTTCAGTAGTCACAAAGCAATTGTGTAAATCTAGCTTCTCGTTATCGTCGATCAAATGAGCAGAACCAGAACATTGCACTCCGAGATTATGAGTATAGTCGATATTACAATGTATTTATCGTCACCTAATTTCTCAACTTTTACACAGTTGTAAAGTTGAACTCGAAAGGGGGGTTCACTGTGAAACTTGCATTAGGCAAATTTCATATCGAAATGGGAGGGGAAAGTTAGGCCATATAAGGGCGAGTTTAGGATTCAACTGTTGAAGCGCCTTTTGGGTTAAAAGCCTAAGGAGACAAAACTGAAAGGCCCAAAAGCCTTGAGATTGCCGGTAGAGGTCGGGCCAAAATGGACAATATCTTGGAAGCTGGGTCTAGGCCGTGACAACATTGATCATCCACTACTTCGCAATCTCAAGATCAAATATTATCTACACCACTACTATTTTTGTTCCATTCAAAACCAAGAGAAGGAAAATCAAGTTGACTAAGTTATATAAATTGCGTTTCTTGAATCAAATTATGTCAAGTTCACGAAGAGGTTACACGAAAACACACTGCCTCACAGATATTTTAATTTCTCATGAAAGATCAACTGAAAAAAGGTATAGTAACTTACTTGCTGTGGAGCATTATAACCCTTAGGAACTGCAAATACGTCATTTTCAAGAGGGATATCGACAGATGGCCGCTCGTTACGAATAAATGAACTGGTTATACCAGCATTCCCGTTGTCTATCAATGTTAAAAAGACGGACAACGAGAAGAAGAGATGAAGCAACATTGACACCTCTCAAGTAACAATATTTTAAAAACACCAATTAATGATTCACTGCATCCAGAAAGAACCAATATAGTAATTAGAAGCAGAACTTTGGAAGGCAAATTATGCTAAAGAAGGAAAAAAATCCGAATATATGCTTAGGTGAACATATATCTATGTCTGTTGACTGTTGACGAAGCATAAATGATCAATTTCGTGGATGTTCTTATGAGAAAACGCTAATTATGATACTAGATCTCATGCCTTATCAAGCATATTAATAGAATCTGATACATGAATCAGTTAATTAAAGAATAGAAAAGCATTTACTGTGTCACTGACGGTGTAAAAAATATTTATAAGATTTCAATAACACCAACTAATGATTCACTGCATCCAGAAAGAACCAATATTGCAGTAATTAGAATCAGATAGCTGCATCTGTGTAAGATTACATATGTTTTTATTTTGAGATAATGGTCAAAAACACTCCTGAAGTATCACTTTTTTACGACTTTCTAGCTACCTGAACTATCACCAACTATTTATCAAAATTCACATCGACTAGTATCTAATGGTGCGTGGTATACACTCTCTTTTTTTGTTTAAAAATGGTGTCAAATGGCACTCCACGCGGATAATTAAAGAAATTAATTGAATTAAGATATAACGTCAAAAACACCTGAAGTGTCACTTTTTTGCGAGTTTCCTAATTGAACTATCAGTTATTTGTGTTTCCTACCTAAACTATCACCAGTTATTTATCAAAACACACTTCGAAATTAATGAGTCAGCTGCCATGTGGATGAAATTTTATTGGCAAATTAATTTGTCACGCGCCTTTTGGCGATTTTATTCAAGCACTTGGTCTAGTCAGCTTCGAGGTGTGTTTTGATAAATATATAGTTGGTGATAGTTTAGGTAGGAAACACAAACACCTAATACTATAGTTCGGATGAGAAATTCGGAAAAAATTGATACTTCAGATATGTTTTTGACCATTATCTCGATCAGATTATAAGATAATTACTAAGTATTCTTAGTAAAAATGGTAACTATAACATGTTAAACTATAATGATAGTGTAAAAGATCTTTACAGTAATGTATGTGTATATGGCTTAAAATCCATGAATATGCATTAGAACCTGTGTTGTTCGGACTCTTTCAAAATACTGTCGCGCACCTGTGTCGGATCCTCCAAAAATTCAGGACTTTTGGAACAACATGAAAGTGATATAGAAGAGTACCTTGGAAAGTTGAAATTAATGATCACCAGCTAGGGAGTGAAATAATTGGCAAGCTGTTTGTTTTGGTATTGTTAGTATTATTCAGCATTGCTTATTTCATGAGTATGGTTTGAGTATAAGTAATAAAAATGATGAGTATGAAACGTAAAGATAGCAGCAGGAAATAGTGCAAGATTGGATCAGGATGTGTTGTCTCAGTCAATTATTGGATGGCAAGTTTAATTTGTTTGTTTTCTTTTTCCTAATTAAAGTTATATATATTGGCAATAATGTCCATATATATTAAACGGTTAACTTGTAATTCGATTATCAGATCATGTTTGTTATAAACAATTACCACCTTATTGCAGATGATTTACACCGTCATTAGCATAAAAACTTGAACTCTTTATAATAAGTTTAACTTTAATGCATCAATAAAAGACAGTCCGGTACACTAAGCTCCCGCTATGCGTGAAATCTGGAAAAGGGCTGGACCACAAGGGTCTTTAATGCATCAATGACTATGTAAAAGAATAGTTATTCATACAGATTAATTATACCGTAATTACAAGTAAATAGTACTCCATTAGGTCGAATTATTGTAAGAAAATAGAAAAGAAAAACAGGATCGGAGCAAAGAAACTAATGGACTGATGACTAAATAAATAAAAAATAGGTGAAAATTTTGACATCACTAATAAAAACTTTGTTCTTCCGTTCCTGGTTGGTGGCGGGAGCACTAAACTAGAATTGATTTTATCACAAATTAAATTATACATAGTATTTTACATTGTTAATATATACTATAATTTTTTTAATAACTTGATGCCCGACCACTTCGCGATAAGTAGAAATCATCCAGTTTTTTTTTTGTTTTTTTGTGGTGAATTTAAATCTATTTTAATACGCCAATGGGATGGGTTCTTTAAGTGCTTTCTTTTCTGAAGTATTCTGACAGTAGATTGGTTTCTTTTAAAATATACTGTTTGTTTCTATTGTAAATAATTATTATATATTTGTTAGACAACACAACACGTGAAAAATGTAACTACTTTATTATTGTAAAAGTAATTACACCAAAACTTGAACACTATAACTTGATCACAATAGACACCAAGTTCTTACTTGCTTTCACTTCTTGGGACACTTTAACTTATAATTGGGGTTCAATTACAAATAACTAAAGCACCCCTATTTAAACTTGTGTAGGAATGATTCTAGACATGATCCTAAAAAGATCTAGACAATTCTATCTTATTCTACAAATATCCAAGACTCTAGAATATCTACACATTTCTAACAACAATCTAGAGCTTCTAGGCATATCTCTAAGTTAAGTATCCAAGATACTTCAATAGGTCATTCTAGAACCTTTCCTAAAAAAATTAGAATTTTTGTAGTACAAAAAAAAATAAGCTTTATTATTTCACTCCCCCTTAAAGTGATTTTTTTTTGGAAGCTATACCAAACTTGTCGCAGAAGAACTCAATCGAAGCTTTTGGGCGCGCTTTGGTGGAGATCTCAATAGCATTTTCCTGACTCCTCTTGCTTCTTCAAATGATGAAGGTCTTTCGCCAGTAATTGGACCTGCACGAAAACATGAATGCGTATTGACAAAATTTGCATCTTTGTAACGGACTGACATGACAATATTTCCTCTTGGCCTTTTCGAACCACGTGAAACATCTCCTTGCCAAATTTCATGTTGTTGAGTTCCCCCACTCCCCATTTCTCTTAGCTCCTCTTTCATAGCTTCAAACCACTTGGTGTTCTGGGACGCCTCTTCATATGTCTCTGATTCTCTAAACTATTCTTCTTCAGCTATAGTAGCATTGGTGTACTTGGGATTTGGCTTTCGAACTCTTGTCGATCTCCGAGGTTGTGCGCTTACTCCTTCTAGTTGACGGTCTTCTACTCTTTGATGCACACCTATTTTCCACGGATTTTGTGTTGCCTCATCCTCGGTATTATCTTCCTCACTTTGATCTTTATCTTCCTTTGGTGGACTTGGATGTACTTCAACAATTTGCTCTCCCATCTTCTTTTGCAAATTGTCTTCTATTTCCTTGGAATCTAGTAACTCTTCCTTTTGAATTTGATTTGAGCAGCCAGAGTCGACTATCCAATCACTGTTGTAGTCGATCGTTCCAGGAAAGGTAACTGTCAGAGCTAATTCTTCTTCCTCTACAACAAAAGATGTTTCAGCGTCCCACTCTTCATTGCTTATTTTTCCCGCATTTGACGTGATTGCATTGCTTTCTGCGATGTTCTTCTTGAACCAACAACTTTTAACCATGTGGCCCTTCTTCCCACAGTTATAGCATTTTCCATCAAACTTATTGTTATTCTTTGAGTGGCCACCCCAGTTGTCTTTGTTTTGAGCTCCCCCTGCTTGGGAGTTTCCATGATGATTATCATTGTCATCATATTTTCTAGAATTTCTACTAGCATTTGGTCGGGATCGACCTTTCTTACTACCGCTATAGAGTGCTTCTTCGTCACTCTTTAATGAGACTCCAGATATTTGCTTAGCCAACACTTCTTGGTTAGCTATAAGGTCTTCTAATTCAACAAGAGAAGGTTGGCTTGGCCAACCTTGTATTGCGGCAATAAAATTTCTATATTCTGGCCTTAATCCATGAATAATAATTCTTCTAATTCTAGCGTCTGACATGCCGGCAGCAGAGTCTAATGCAGAAATTTTTGCGACAAGGGGATTTTACCTTGGTAAAGTATTGGTTGATCATCATGTTGCGTTGTCTGATAGAGAGAAGCTCATTCTCCAGAAGCTGCAGCCTCGTATCATTCTTCTTGGTGAACAATGTTGCAAAAGTATCCACGCTTCCTTCGGTATCTTAGTTGGCCTGATGTGCTCCTACATTTCATCTTCAACTGTGGTCCGTATCACAAACATGGCTTTGCCAACTCTAATCTTCCATTTCTTTAGAGCAGCTACGTCTTCTGGTTGTGTGACCTCATTGCCACCAACGATCTCCCATAAGTCTTGACCTTGGAGATATGCCTCCATATGCATCGACCACGTGTTGTAATTCTGATTGTTAAGTTTCTTGATTCCACCGACCACTTGAAGGTCACCCATCGTGTCTTGGCTAAAATTCTTTTTTTTACCAAGAAAGCTTGATTTCGACAACAAGCTCTGTAGTACTAAACCACACATCTAAGAAATTCAACAAACGACTCTTTGGTATGAACCGACTTGACTCTGATACCACTTGTTAGACAACACAAGACGTGAAAAACGTAACTACTTTATTATTGTAAAAGTAATTACACCAAGACTTGAACACTATAACTTGACCACAATATACACCAAGTTCTTACTTGCTCTCACTTCTTGAGAACTTCTTACTCACTTCTTGGGACACTTTAGCTTATAATTAGGGTTCAATTATAAATAACTAAGGTCACCCCTATTTATATTTGTGTAGGGATGATTCTAGACATGGTCCTAAAAAGATCTAGACAGTACTATCTTATTCTACAAATATCTAAGACTCTAGAACATCTACACATTTCTAACGACAATCTAGAGATTCTAGATATATCTCTAAGTTAAGTATCCAAGATACTTAATAGGTCATTCTAGAACCTTTCCTAAAAATCTAGAATTTTTGTAGTACCAAAAAAATCAGCTTTATTATTTCATAATATTCGCCCATTATGAAGCTAAGTCATCTGTTCATATTTTGTCTTCATATAATAAATGAAAGGAGAAATATTTTCTATTATATATCTTATTTGTCATATTATCTGAAAAAGAAAGCATTAGGTTGCCCATACACAGCGTCGCTCACATAGGTAAAACTAACTCACATCTGATATTTACGTCAAAATATACTGATTAAACATGATTAAGTTATAAATTAAAGTGATAAAACATATTAGTTAGCTATATTTTAGTGAAAAGAGTATATATAAAGACAAATGCCATATTTTTATTAGACTGATGTAAATACCATACTAGTATATGTATAGTAGGATGGAGGCATAATAATTGTAGCTCCACATGTAGTATGGGCAGCTAGTAGTTTTGTTTGTCAATATGTGGCCTTGATTAACAATTGATAATCTTCTTAATTGGCTAGCAAGCGTGCATCTACCATAGACGAAATCTAATATAAACAGTGAGTACTCGTGCATTTTTTATTTTTTGATAATCGAGAAATTCGTTCGGGCTAACCATCAATCGAATGTTCGAAACTTGGGAATAATGATCTGCTCCTCTACCTTTCTTCGCTTATAAAATACCAGAGTTAATTTGCACCATAGTGCTTCGAAACTTGCTGGACGTGCATTTATTATTTCGGGTTTTGAGTTTTTTTTTTTTTTACTAAGAAATTGTAAGAATTCGTTTGTTATGATGAGCCAAACCCGATGTAAGTTGAGGAAAATGAATTTTTAGTTGTTGCGCTTGTTAATTATTTATTCCTGAAGGTCTCGAAATAAAAAAATAAAAAATTAACCTGTGACATGCACTTACCTAACCCGTACATCACTCATTACATTCTTACCACAAAGTTAAAGCACCGGTGGCTAATAATAATACATATAAGTTTAAATCATATGTTAAAATGCATTTACCATATTGTAAAAATTTAAGTGTTTCCCAAGCAGTAAATACCATTTTTAGCTTTTGAAATTGTTCTCCTAAACTTGATTAATATCTGATTACCAAACTCTGATGCTAAAATAGAGGGGATCTTTACTGAAATGACCCGTCAGAATCACTATTTAGTTTTCCTAGTCGATATACATAGGTTATATACTTATTATACAGAATTATATACATAAATTATATACATATGAAATATGATACATCCATTAGTTATTTTTAGTCGATTGAATGGACGGCTATTTAGTAATTCTTCAAAATAAAAGTATATAAGTACCTAAAGAAAGGGGTCTGAATTTTGATTGCCTCTTGTGTGACAGTTTCTGAAACACATAAAATATCATTAGGATCAAATATAACAGAACACATGAAGATTACAAGATTAGGCCAATATAAATCACATACAACTGAACCTCAGTTCATGTCAACTTACACAGAACAATCAGTTCCATTAGTCCTCTGGGAAACCTAGATATCTATTAATAAGTTTAGCAACTGGTTTCGCGTCACCTGGTTGATATGGGACAAGAGACCCCGGATCCATATCCGATATAGTCTTATATAACGTTTGGGGACGAGCACAATACAAATGCTTTATCTCAGCCAGTACTTCTGCAAGCTCGCTTTGATGATTGTCCATTAGATCCTCATTGACTACCACTATTAACGATTTGCCCAGCTGTAATGTCTCAAATATGCTCCCGGAACCTGCAAACACTTCAAATGTGTGAATACATAGACTTAGCCTTTTAGTCCATTTTCTACCGTCTACTAGATTTAAATCAAATTTCTCAAAGCGTGCATGTGCACGTTTTGAAGTCCTATTACGACCAGAAATATCGGTTATTCCCCTATCTTGGCAACAAGTCACCTCAAAACCAGGGCAGAGCTACAGTGTAGGAAGAGGTTTTGGCAGCACTTAATAGTTTTGGTTGAAACCTACTTTGACTTAATACGTAGAAATTATTAATTTAGAACTTCGTAACTCAAAAGGACTAAAATCTTGAACCAATATGCTTCAATTCCTGGTTCCACCTCTGCTCAGAAACAAAGTGAGGAACTTCTCACAAACCATATTTCTTCTGAGGCCAAAGAAAATAGCGTCATTTCACCATACTTGGAAACTTGACTCCCCTGATGATTCTATGTTACTTATCGAGACCATTGGAACAGTATGAAAATGTTTGAAGTGAAGCTAACTTTGGGCTTTGGCATCTGCAATTCACGTCCTTTTTTTTCTGGAGTGAATAGGTTAAAATTCTACAAAACTATCACCATTTTGCGAGTTTCATACCTAAACTATTGGGTGTTCTTGTTAACCCCTGGACTATAACTCCCTTTAGTTTAAAAAGAACCCAATGTTTAGGATAACTTGTTGAGAGGCGTGTGTAAATGAAAAAAGTCTTAAAAATGAGTCCACACCCAATAGTTTAAGTATGAAACTCGCAAAACAATGATAATTTAGAAGGGTTTTTGACCTATTTACTCAAAAAAATTCCACATGTACTACCACTTGGAATTCTTTGGAGGTGCTTTTGGATCATGATGTTCACGTAGCATGTCAAATTCTTCTAGGGGGTATTTCAATACGAGTGCATGGTAGTTCCGGGGGGTTTTGTGAACATCTAATAGTTTAGGTATGAAACTCGCAAAACGGTGATAGTTTAGAGGGGTTTAACCTATTCACTCTTTTTTCTGCTATCATACAACTATTATCTAGATCTATGGGTTAATTTCCCTAGTCAGAGAAAATATAGAGGCATTTATCCAACAATGATATGATATCCAAAAGGCTAACTGCTCTGATCCGGGTAGAGAGCGGAGTAGAGGAAGAAAAGTGAAGAAGAACAATAACTGAAAACAAATGACAGATGAAAGTACCAAGGTGATGAACTACCTGCGTGGCTGATAACAAGTGATGCTGAAAAGCTATAGTTGGATTCACAACTATAGTAAGAAACTGAAAAGCTGAAACTTTTACTACAAACGTGTTTACAGAAATAAAACAAACATCAAGAGAGATGTGAAATTACCTTTGTGGGAATGTCCCATTTGAATCAGAATATCAGTGTAACCTTTCTTGAACAATTCATTCTTAACTTCCAGAGTATCCACTGCTCTTAGTAGAGCATCAAAACAAGTTGTTCCAACCGTCACAAAAACTACTCTCTTCTCCTTCACAGTATCATCTATCTCACCCATTTGGAATTTCCAAATTCACATTCAAGAACAATTCGAAGCTGTAATAAACATATGCTAAGTATTACACGCAAATTAACAGAGAATAATATTGAGGGTGTGTTTGGTATAAAGAAAAATGTCTTTGGAAAAAACTTTGTTTCACCACTATAAAATTTAGAAACAGTTTCAAATGGACTAACGAAGAAAAAGTAAGCAAAGTTTCCCCTTTTAATGGAAAATAATTTGTTAATGTTCGATTGCCAGAAAATGACTTATATTCAAGAAAACATATTTTGCTTCCCATCCGGAGTCAAATCCAAATGGGGAGGATCTTTACATGGAGTAGAGCATAAACCTAAAACGATGATATATATAGGCATTCGGGAACAAGAAAATATCATCGCAGTTTGGATTAAATCTCGATGAAAGAATAAATCAACAAGAAATTAATTCAATAAGTTTAATGACCCTTTCTTGATGGAAAATAGTACCCGCATTAGGCCCCGACTAAAACATTCTGAAAAATGTCAAAAACACCCTGAAGATCAAATTTTCACTGTCAAACACAATTTAGTATATCATCATTTGAACTATGGGAGACAAAAATCATCATAATCCAATATAGTAATAATCAGTTTTAAACATTGCAGATACAACAACAACAACCCAGTGTGGTCCCACAAGGTGGGGTCCAGGGATACAGACCTTACCTATAGCTTTGTAGGGGTAGAGAGGTTGTTTCCGGATTGCTCAGGTATGTAGGCTGCTTGAATTCTGTTAAGCATTTCACATTCTGCTGAATTTCTGAAAATTTTCTCAAACTCCGACAACCAAATTAGAATTTCAACCACCGACTGTAACTTAGTGGGAAGCCTTTTAAGTTTTTCACAACCTTCCACATCTAAAACAATAAGCTTTTTGAGGGCTCCAACAGATGGGTGGACCTCTACCAGCTGAATACATTCACTTAGGATTAGCACCTCCAAATTTGGAGACTCCGAAAGGTCTGAAATTTGTTTTAATTTTCGGGAGCCACTCAAATCAAGAACAGTCAACCTGTTTAAATGCTGTTTTGAACAAGAAATGGAATTATCGCATTAAATTCATGTCTTTTTAATGTATGGTTAGATGGTTACAATTTTTGTACCTTAAATCATAGATGAAAATATGGTCTAAACTATATATTTGCAGAGGTCTCAAAGACAATGCGGAAAAAATAGTATTGAGTCAAAATCATACCTTTGAACGCTTCCAGAGGTTAACCACATAACTGTCACACATAAAAAGTACCACCAGCTTTGATGGTTCAAATTTTTTTGGCAACAATGGTGAAGGATAATATGACCAATCTAACCAGCATAAGCTGTTAGGAAGAAAAATAATCGGGTTGTGAGACCATAATCGAAGTATTCTTAGTCGCTTCATATGCTTGAAGACTTCATTGCTCAGGTGTATAGTATTAAAAAAAAAAAAAAGGCAGCCCGGTGCACTAAACTCCCGCTATGCGCGGGGTCCGGGGAAGGGCCGGACCACAAGGATCTGTTGTACGCACTCTTACCTCACATTTCTGCAACTCAGGTGTATAGTATCTTCCTCTGAATTGGACTTCGACAGGATTAGTATGGTTTCTATTGCTTCTCTGCCCTGTAAAAACTCCAAGCATTAACACTTATCTTTCTTGAAACAAAAGTCACTAAACTTTAAATATACTAACACAACACAAAAGTCACACTATATCCTCCTCGTAAATAAGCTTAAGAACAAATAAGCAATCAATTTTCACTTCCAAATTTTATATACCTTTGGCTTCTATCTTGCATACCTCATTGTTCATTTTTCTCGGTTATCCATAAAATCCTTAAAATAGCAATTACATTGTGTGTCTTAACAATATCATCAATATTAAGCACCCATTTGGCTATGAGAATTATTAATTACAAAAATTAGTGTTTGATCAAGAAAATTTCTAATTTAAAAAACAACTTACAACCTGTTTTCCAACTTAACTCCAAACAAAACGCTCTCTTCTTTCCTTTCCAAAAAGTACAATTAAACACAACTTCTTTTTCAATTATATAAATCAATCTTTAATCAATATATAATGTATACACAGATACTATAAAGTGATTATATACATATTATACAATGATTATTCACTGATTAAATACATATTATACAATGATTATATACATATAATACAGTAATTATACAGTGGTATATACATATTATATAGTGATTATACACCGATTACACAATATATATAAATGACTTATTTTCTCCGTCTTTCATCTTCTCTTTAAAATATACATATTATATAGTGGGTATACATTGATTATAAAACGAACGACACTGAAGGAAAACTGACGAATCTGGCTGGAAAAAATCTCCTCCCCAGCAAAAGAAGAAGACGCAGCAACAAAGTGTTTGGTCTTGAAAGAAACAACAACATATCGATTGTAATCTCACAAGTGAAGTGTAAGGAGGTAGACCCTCAGCTCAAGAAAATAGATAGCAAAATAGCAAGAGACAAAACAAATGGAACAACATATAGTGCTACATATCGCTTGAAAAAATAAATATTCAACACAAATCAAATTTTCTGGACAAGTGAAGATTCTTCAATTTTGAAGCAACCTCATACAGGTCCTCCAAAGATAAGTAATCTTAATACTAACGAATGGTTTCAACTTTCAACACTCCAAAACATGTGAAACTTTCTCCCATTATCTGCAATTTTATCAAAGCTCCCTCGTTCTCGTCTCTTTTTAATTTTTTTTTTCTTATCCCGGCTAACCGATGATCGGAATTCGTCTAGATAATCTACAGATTACAGCCAAGAGTTTATGGCCAAAGAATCATATCATTGAACCAATCAATACATATTTTAAAAAAACAGAATCTATATATCTGGTTTAAATTAAGCTTGAAAATGAAGACGTGAATGCGTAAGGAATGTTTGCAAGTGGACCCATCTGGCATGCGAGTTCGTGAATGTCCTTCACGATGTCAAAAACTGCATCAGTTTGTGCGAGTTTTTGTGCATTCTCTGACATCATTTTGCGCTCATCAGTTTTTGTGCTAAACCATTCTGCAACTATTCGGGCTGTTTCCTTGGGGCTTCGTGTGAAGACGCCGGCTCCATTGTCCACCACGTATGGGACGTTTCCTTTTTCCTGCAAATACACAACGAGAAAGTATTCAGTAAATACGGTCATATCAGCAGCCACTACATACGATAGCTAGCAATTTGCTAGATAATCAACTTATTGATTTCACTAACTTGTCCAGGAATGTAGTCGTTGAGAATAATCGGAAGCCCTCTGATTAATGCTTCTGCAATTGTTCCAGGTCCAGCCTACACGCAAAAAAAATGAATCGTTAGTCCCACATTGTGGACAACGCACAAAAGATTACACATGCAAATGCTAGAATAAGGAGAAAATGACAAAAATGGTCCCTTATGTTTGAGGGTAGGCTCAAAATAGTTCCTAACAGTTTTGGTCCTTTAAGTTTGCCAAAAGTTAACAATTTTGATCTCCGTCAAATATTTAACAATGTATGTTCGTTAGCTTTGACAGAAACAGTGGGAAAAAAGGTTTAACCATAAACACCAAGAAAGTCCTATCAAATCCTAAAATAAGCAACACAAAAGCTGCACTATACACTAAATCAAAAATAGCAAAAACTACACCCATCCACTTCTCCATCTGTCGCCATACCTTTGTAATAATACAGTCACATGCAGCCATCCACTTCTCCATCTGTTTCTGAAATCCTTTAATCTACACAGCGAGAAGAAAAAAATTCAAAATATTTTCCCACTGTCAAGTAAATTAAGCTGAGGTGTGTTAACGTAGTTTTGTAAGGCGTTCATACTCCAAGAATCTAGTTCTATTTTACCTTGACCGGGATGTTCCATTCGAGTGATTGTAATGTGGACGCTAACTCTTCATTGCGTCCACATATTACAACCAATTGACCAATAGGTTTCTCCATTTCTTTATCGAAAAGAGCTTCTCCGAGGGCCTTTGCAGTTTTCTTCACGGGTCCCATCCCTTCACCCCCGCCCATCAGCAACACTGCCGGCAATGTGGGGTCCATCTCTAGCTCTACTCTGAGATCATCCTTTAGCAAGTATTGAGAAAAAATCAGAAAAGAAATGAAATGCGAATTGAAAGAAAATTGACAGGACATTCACCTTGGAAAAAATTGCTCTACAAAAAGAGGGACGAATAGGCAACCCAAAAACGCGTGTTTGAGATTCTTCCAATCCATCAAATAAAGCCCTCTTTGCTACCTCCTCAGAGGGGCAGTACAATCGATTGACTCCAGGGTGAAACCTATCATTCAAAAGAGGCTACCGGTTAAACTTATTTATATGACATGAAAACTATAATGCTCGGACTCGCCAAAAAAGTTGTCACACCCAAGTCGGATCCAACAAAAACGAACTATTTTTGGATGATCCGACATGCACTTGACGGCAGTGACTGAGCCAGGATTTTCACTAAGGGATTCATAATAATAATAAGTGAACATACAAAGAAGACAAGGGGATTCAACATCTACTATATATACATAAAAAGTAATTTCAACCTTGTATAATATAATTTTCCGACTAAGGGGGTTCAAATGAAACCCCTTGCGGTATCCTAGCTCCGGCCATGCTTGGCGACATTTTTGAAGAGAGCATAAAACTGATAGATATACTCAAATTAAAACTAAGTTACTCAATAATTTACCATGTACGGTGGCAAGTGCTGAGGTCCGTAATAACCGTGACAAATATTACTTTCTTTTGTAGGCCTTGCCATTTAATAACCCACAAAGGAATGTGCTGCATAAGAGGATGAACACTGATAATTATGTCTGGCTTGTACTCCATCAGGCCAGCTTCCACCTCCCTTCATTTTCACAAAGCAGCAATTAGAAATTTAAAATGAATTTAAGAAAATTCATCCAAATTTTTAGGAATACTGTATCGATCCCATATCTTTGATAACATCAAGAAAATCCACTTTCGCATAAAACTTGAGCAACCAGGTCAGCAATCATTTTTAGTATCTGTGTAATAAACAAACGAGAGAAGTCGCAATTGACAAAATGATAAGATATGAAGCATTAATGAAATGATTAAAGACTACTGAATGCATTCAAAGTACAGTACTATAATTAGAAATGATGAATTTATGGTGCTAACCTAGCTGGAATATCAAGGAGTGTCATAGATTTACTCCCCTCCGTCCCAATTTATGTGACACTCGTTCTTTTTTAGTCAGTCCCAAAAAGAATGACAATTTTCTATATTTAGTACTCTCTCCGTCCCATTTTTTAAGTGTCTTAGTTTGACTTGGCACAAAGTTTAAGAAATAAAGGTAGACTTTTGAATCTTGTGGTCTTAATTAAAGATGTGTGTAGTCTTTTAAATCTTGTGGTTTAAAACTTGCAATGTAGTATGTTGGAATTGGAAAACTTACTAAATACGAGGCACTTTTTTGGGACACACCAAAAAGGAAAGTAAGACAATTAAATTGGGACTGATGGAGTAACAATTTAACTTTAAAATACTCATTTTACCCTTAATGAAATGATTTATAACCACACAAACATATATGGCTTATTTTAGACTACAAGTTTCAAAAGTCTCCTCTTTCATTCTTAAACTCCATGTCCAATCAAACACCTTCCCATAAATTGGGAGGCAAGGAGTACTATAATTGAAATTGATGAATTTATGGTGCTAACCAAACTGGAGTATCAAGGAGTATCAAGGGAAAATCATTTAGAAAATAACAGAAGTCATAGGTTATAACGCTAAAGAATATCATTGACCATCGAAAGTAATAAACATCCACATCTTTAAAAAACAAAGAAGGGAGTATACTTGGCATAGAAAGCAGCAATGGCAGCAAGATAGGCAGAGTGTATCCAACGAGGGGACGTTCCGTGAAATGCAAGACTCCAAAGCTGCACATGTTTAACCATGAACTTATATTGTTGTTCCATGCTGTTCAATGGCCATCCAGTGTATTCCTTCCAAACATCTTTTACAAAAATCTGCAGCAATTGAACACATCTGACATTACCAAATTGAAATATGAAGTCCCAAACAAGTTGGGGTTGGCTATATGAATCCACACTTCTTCATTTAAGCTCATTTCATATCATCATCATACAAAATAAAAGTGAAAAATAAGTTATATATACATACATATATATATATATATATATATATATATATAATGAAAGTTCTCTAACAAGTCTAAAACCTACCCTCAACTAGTAGATATCACCGATATGGATTTTGTTTTCTTAGAATGTGCTCTATTTTTAGCTAAGTGTGCATTGATACCAAGGAAATTATGAAGTTGCAGTAGGTCCAATAAAGACTTCATTAGGCATGTGATTCCATGGAACAAAATCCCAACCACTAATTGTTAATCTTAACAAGTCAAAATATATGCTAGGAAAGTAGTTGTTTTTTTAATTTAATCGGATGTCCCCGAAGGGATGCCAGAAAAGTAGTTAAGCTAGAGGATAAAAGGAGAGTAGAGGAAGTAAGATGGTAACCAGATGGGATCTCCATAAACATGAGAATTATGTAGATCAAAGCAAAAAGAACAAATTTTAGGTAGATCATAAAGAAATTAGTCAGAAAGAAAGGCTCAAATTGGAAGTAAAACTATATTACTTACATTGTAATATCCTTAACTTTCAAGAACTAATAAAAACTTCAAAGAAATAGAATTTCCATTTATTAATGGAAATTCAATTCCTCAATATGACATATGACTCAATATTCAACAATGCACATAGGACGAGACGAACCGACATGGAATTTCTAAGCAAGGGGATATGAGGGATTCACAATTCCAAACAAAAAATGCAACAGAAAGAGTAATTCTCAGATCAACTAGCTAGAAAACCAGAAAGATAATAACTTCACACTATAGTTTAACATTGTAATATCTTTAACTTTCAAGAACTAATCAAAGCTTCAAAGAAAAGAACTTGGCAAGCAAGGGGATATGAGGGATTCACAATTCTAAACAAAAAATGCAACAAAAAGAGTAATTCTCAGATCAACTAGCTAGAAAACCAGAAAGATAATAACTTCACACTATACTTTAACATTGTAATATCTTTAACTTTCAAGAACTAATCAAAGCTTCAAAGAAAAGAACTTGGCAAGCAAGGGGATATGAGGGATTCACAATTCCAAACAAAAAATGCAACAAAAAGAGTAATTCTCAGATCAACTAGCTAGAAAACCAGAAAGATAATAACTTCACACTATACTTTAACATTGTAATATCTTTAACTTTCAAGAACTAATCAAAGCTTCAAAGAAAAGAACTTGGCATTTATCAATGGAAATTCAATTCCTCAATATGACAAACTCAATAATGCACATAGAACAACGCGAGTCGTCATGGAATTTCTAAGCAAAGGGTTTAATGGGATTCACAATTCCAAACAAAAATGCAATAAAAAGAGCAATTCAGATCAAATAGCTAGAGAACCAGAAAGATAATGACTTTACATTTAAACTTACATTGTGATATCCTTAACTTTCAAGAACTAATCAAAAACTTCAAAGAACACTTTATCAATGGAAATTTAATTCCTCAATATGACAAATGGCTCAAAAATGCACATAGACAACACGAATCAACATGGAAATAGGGATTAGAGCATTCACAATTCCAAACAAAAAATGTAACAAAAAGAGCAATTCATATCAAATAGCTAGAAAACCAAAAAAGGATAAAAAACTTTACATTATACTCATCACCAAATTCCAAATGGAAAGCATCTCGAATCGCTTCGGCTGAAGCCCTATGTCCACCACCGGTATCACTCATCAAAATAAGCACATTTTTGGTCCTTTCAGCACCAAGTTGCACCATTTCCATTGTATCATTTTCGTCTTGAAACTCATAATTGCACTTCTTTGTTGTGCTGCTCCCTACAAACCCATAAACCCCAACTCTTTCTAACACCGTGCTTATCGGCTTCCTCACTGGAATCACCTCCGTCACCATCTTGATATCTCTATATTTTGGTATAAAGTTCAAATCTTTTTCTTATTTTGGGAAATGTATATTAAAATTAAATACCCACCCACATAAAGAACTCAACTTTTCTCTATGTTCAATTCTTGAAATCTCTATATTTTGGTATAAAGTTTCAATCTTTTTTCTTTGTTGGGGAAATGTATATCAAAATTAAACACCAACCCACATAAAGAAATAAACTTTTCTCTCTATGTTAAATTCTTGAAATCTCTATATTTTGGTATAAAGTTAAATTTTTTTTACCACCAAATGATGTGGTGCAACCAGAGCTCTTGGTTCGAACCCTGACTATGGAAAAATCTTGTTAGTGAACTCTTTCCCCAGAAATGGGCTCTACCCGATGCAAATACAGATATAGCCGGGAATTGGATCCAATGTGGGTACCGGATACAGGTGGGAAACCCAAAAAAAAAAAGTTTTTGTGGAAATGTATATCAAAATTAGACACCAACCCACATAAAGAAATGAAATTTCTAATAAAATAATGAATCCTTGACCAGCCGGAAAATGGGTAGATCAAAGAAGATGGTGAAAAAAAATACAAAAGGGTTTAAGAAATTTCAAGAAAATGGAAGAAATGGACACCCTTTAAAGGATTCTTATAGAGAGTATAGAGTATGGAGAAATGGGATTAGTTTTTTTTTCTGTTAATAGGAGAAGATGAAAGGACAGAGAAGAGAGAGATGTGGAGAATGGTATATTTTTGAATTATGGCATTGGAGAAATATTTGGTGGCAAGTGTGTTAGAGGAATTATTTGCTGTTGGATTCGCATTTTTTAGCAGATTGAAATATTTTTGCTAAAAAGCAAAAAGTCATTTGACCTTATTTTTGTTGGTTGATATAGTAAAGTAATTTCTCTGTATGAGATATTTTTTAATTAAGCTGATATGCATGATGGGTCAAGAGTCAAGAGTCAAGATTAAGATAAGAACGGAGAGAGACTCATAGCACTTTTCAATCATGATGAAATTACATTACGGTCAGCTTTTAGTCCGTTTTATTTATCTTAGTAATGGATGAATTGACTCATCAAATCCAAGGTGATGATATATGTTATTTACAGACGATACAGTTTTGATTGACGAGACTCGCAAGGGAGTTAACGATTGGCTAGATGTTTGGACACAAACCCAGAGTCTAAAGGATTCAGGTTAAGTAGAACTAAAACATAGTACGTGAAGGGCAAGAACAGCGATGCGGCGCCTGAGGCTGGATACATAGGTCATCTCCAAGAGAAAAAGTTTTAAGTATCTTGAGTCAATAATTCAGGGAAATGGGAGATTGACAATTATATCACATATTTTATTAGTGCGGGGTGAAGGACGTGGAGGCCAGTGAAAGAAATAATCCCCTTTATTATTTTCATTAATTGAAAGGCTATTTATACAAGTTACATATTTTCATAATAGGAAAATCCTTTTCCTATTCTACTTCTAAATCCTTATTCTACCATAATTCTAACTATACAATTATGGTAGGTGTATAACTCTAATTAAGGTATCCTATTCATAATATACTACAAATATACAATTTGGACTTTTTGGCCGAGATGGGCTGTTTGGATTACCTCTCGTTTAACACACCCCGCGATCATAGCGGGCGGTTTCGAACGCCGAGATCGTCCCTAAAATCTTCAAAGAGAACCGTGGTAGACCCTTTGTAAAGATGTCGCAATTTGATAACGAGACGGGACATGACATACACGAACTTGACCCTTTGCAACCTTTTCACGGACAAAGTGAATGTCCATTTCGATATGCTTGGTGCGTTGGTCTTTGAATCGGATTACGACGGGTAGATTGCACTAATGTTATCGCAATATACCAAGGTTGCCTTCGAATTGGACAATGAAGCTCCAAAAGCAAATTACGTATCCAACATGATTCGGAGACCACATTCGCTACCCTCGATATTCTCGCCTCGGCACTTGAGCGGGATAGAGTTGCTTGACGTTTGGCGACCGGGAGACCAAGTTGTTGCCAAGGAACATACGAAGAGCGAAGTCGACCGTCCGGTGTCGGGACAACCACCCCAATCGCATCCGTGTAAGAGACAAGTGTGGATGTAGATGAAGGATACAAGTGCAACCCATAGTCTAGTGTCCCCTGAATATACCGAATGATGCGTTTGATTGCATTCATGTGCTCAACTCTAGGATCATGCATGAATAAACACACCTGTTGAACCGCATACGTAATATCTGGTCTGGTAAATGTAAGATCTTGGAGGGCTCTGCAAGATCGCGATCGGGTCGGGTCCTCGTATGGTGCACCTGCTGCGGCACTCAGCTTTGGGTTTGCATCAACCGGTGTGGAAGTGGACTTACGGGATGACATCCCGGCCCTCTCTATGATCTCAGCAGCATACTTCCGTTGAGACAGAAACAAGCCACCTGAATGACGTTTGACGGCAATCCCCAAAAAATAACTCAACGGCCCTAAGTCCTTCATAGCAAATTCAGAACTGAGCATGGCCATGATAGACTGACGCAAAGCATCGGAGGAGGCAGTTAAGATGATATCATCCACATATAACAGAATATAGGCCAATGACGAACCACGGCGGTAGATGAACAAAGAATTGTCTCGACTGCTTTGTGTGTGAACCCAATAGTCGAAACAAAATCAAGCAAATCGTGTATACCAGGCACGTGGGGATTGCTTAAGCCCATATAATGACTTCTTCAACAAACGGACATGATGAGGGCGGTTGGGATCCCACGAAACCCAACGGCTGATGCATATAGATCTGTTTCCTTGAGGTCACCATGTAGAAAGGCATTCTTGACATCCAACCGATGGATTGGCCAAGTCTTTGAAAGAGCCAAGCTAAGCACGGTGCGTATGGTAGCCGGTTTGACCACGGACTAAACGTCTCACCACAATCAATTCCAACTTGCCGAGTCTTACCATCACCAACAAGTCGCGCCTTATGTCGAGCAAAGGACCCATCCGAATTCTCCTTATGAGCAAAAATCCACATAGACACGATAATATTAGTACCATATGGACGGGCACCAACTCCCACGTCTTATTATCAATAAGAGCATTATATTCATCGGTCATAGCAATTTTCCAATTAGGGTCATTTAATGCGGACACGGGATTGCGGGGCAAGGGGGATTTAGAGACATTAGAATGTAAATTAAAATGTCTTTTAGGTGTAAAAATGCCCCGCCGACTACGAGTGACCGGTCTATGACTCGAGGAAGAATTAATGGAATTTTGGGAATTTTACGGGCTCGGGACGGATCGGCCGGCGGGCGGTGGGCTCCGCGGCCCAAATCGGTAGATCTTGGGCTCGGTTTCGGACCGGTTCGAATTGGCAACTGGACCGGCCCAATAGCCGGAACTGTTCGATGGGTGGGCCGGAACAGCAGGGGGCGACGATGCTTGTGGGACCGGCGGGCGGTGGGCCCACATTTGGAGGATTTTGGGCACGGGAGTTGTCCGAAAAATTCGAATAATATACGGGGATATTTGGTCATCCAAAAAATTATACGACTTAGGCTCGGGAGTATGAACTTTTGTAAAAGGGAATTGTGTTTCATCAAAAATGACATGACGATTTATAATGATTTTCTTGGAGGATAAATCAAAACACTTATACCCACGATGATTCGACGGATAACCCATAAATACACATGGAGTAGACCGAGCACGAAGTTTGTTAATTGTGGTGGATGGGAATAATGGATAACACAAGCACCCAAAAATCCGAAGATGAGAATAAGACGGGTTTTTATTATATAAGATTTTGAGAGGGGAAGAATATGTCAGACCTTTAGACGGAATTATGTTAAGAAGGTAAGTGGCCATTTGTAGAGCATGATGCCAAAAATACGGAGGTATGGAGGCATGAATTAGGAGAGTTCGGACAATGTTATTGATGGAACGAATTTTGCGTTCGGCTTTCCCATTTTGTGAAGATGTATGAGGACATGAAAACCGAAAATTTATCCCATGAGTAGCACAAAATTCTCGAAACTCCCTATTGTCATACTCCTTCCCATTATCACATTGAATATTTTTTATTTCTCTTTCGAATTGAGTACGAATGAGCGCTCTAAATTTTATGAAGACGGAAAACACTTGTGATTTATTCGCAATTGGAAACGTCCACAAAAATCTAGAATAATCATCTAAGAAGAGAACATAATATCGATGACCCATTGAACTAAGAACGCAGGAGATGTCCATAAGTCGCTATGAATAATGTCAAATGGCATAGAAGTATGAGAATTGGAGTCTACAAATGGTAACTTAACAATTTTTCCTAATGAACAAGATCGACAAATTGGAGTACGACTCGTACCCTTACAAGAAATAAAGCTATTTTTATCTAAAAGCGATAAAATAGAAGATCCCGGATGACCCAAACGAGCATGCCACATGGAAGGAGAGATGGCCGCAAAAGGCGATGGCAAGGTGGACTCGATGGGTGAAACCGGGCATGATAGGATACAGATCTCCCCTACTATCACACCTCATGAGATGACTCCCCGTCTTGAAATCCTTCACAGAGAAACCGAAAGGATCAAATTCAACAGAAACAGAATTGTCATTTGTGAATTTTCGGACAGACACTAAATTTTTAATCAATTTAGGAGCATGTAAAGTATCTTTCAAGAGGAGAGGTGGATTGGGAGGAGATAACGTTTTCTGACCATACCCTAGAATTGGAATAGAACTGCCATTACCAACAATTATTCCCGAGGGGTGCTCAAATTGTAATAAGATGAGAGAGTACCGATTCGGAAGTCATGTGAGTAGTGGCCCGGTGTCCATGTACCAATTTGGTCCGGTTGAGTTAATCCCAACGTGTGCATTGCGGCCTCGATATCGGTCCGAGTAGGGCTGTTTGCATGATAGGCTTGCGGAGGTCGGGGCCCAAGAACTCCCCGGCCGTCTGCCGGACCCGGCCCGTAATCGCTACTGCTCGTTGTTGGGCCACCGGCCGATGGGCCGCCACCGCTTGGGCATTGGGCCTGGATTGTTGGTTGCCCCCCACCGCCATGGGAATTTCTTGCACTGTTTGGTATGGGCTGTTGGCCCACGGTCCCCTTGCCATCGCTCCCTTGCCATGGGCCCCACCGCTTTGGGCCCGTGGGGGTGGTGGGCCCTTGTTCATCGGATGGGACCCACCGATGTTTTGCTGACTACCGGAACCTCCACCATTACTACCGCGTTTGCCCCCGCGGTTTTTATTATTCTTGCGATTATTCTTGCCTCCACCATTATTATGGTTTTGGCCCGAATTATTAACAAAAAAATGACGGATTCGGAGAGGATGCCATCATGACAACTGAACTCGCTCCGTAGCCGCCTTTTTAGCCAAACCGGCTTCTTCCAACGTAAGCATGGAGCGGGCTTGATGGAAGTCGGGAAGAGGGTTGCTTTGGCGAAGGAGAGTGCCAACACCATTATAGGCCTCCGAAAGACCGGCAACCAACTGTAGAACTAGACGATTATTTGTTACTGGTGCGCCAACGTTACGGAGTTGATCCGCCAATTCCTTTAGTTTCTTGCAATATGCAGAAACGTTCGGAAATACGTCCATTCGAACGAGAGAGAATTCCTGCTCGAGTGTGACGATACGGGAATCTTTGGTTGTCTTGGAATATGTCACGCAATCTATTCCATGCAGCCATAGCCGTGGTATCGGGCTCCATAATCGTCGTAGAAGGTCCACTTTGAAATAGTGGCGTATATCCACCGAAGAACGGTAGCATCAAGTGTAATCCACACTCGGGATCCTCCGCGGGACGGGGTCTAGCGGGAGGAATTATGTGATGAAGAACTTGATAAGAGATAGCGTGAATTTTAAACAACTCCGCCCACGTTGCATATTGAACGTTTTCCATCTCAAGAACAATAGGGACACCGAGCTTGATATTGGAAAGCTGTGAGGGCGGGGGGTGAAAATTGTTCTTAGACATATTTGAAAGAACAAAGAAGGAGGATAAATTTAAGAGAGGTTTTTGAGAGCGGAAGACGAGATATTTGGAGAGAAAAACCCGAGGGAGGGGGGGGGGGGTTCTCGGCCAAAGAGGCAAAAGTTTGAGAGAAGAAAACTTTTGGTTTAGACCTAGTCTCTTGATACCATGAAAGAAATAATCCCCTTTATTATTTTCATTAATTGAAAGGCTATTTATACAAGTTACATATTTTCATAATAGGAAAATCCTTTTCCTATTCTACTTCTAAATCCTTATTCTACCATAATTCTAACTATACAATTATGGTAGGTGTATAACTCTAATTAAGGTATCCTATTCATAATATACTACAAATATACAATTTGGACTTTTTGGCCGAGATGGGCCTGCTGGATTACCTCTGTTTAACAGCCAGGATTCGAGCTTTGTGTAATAAGAAGGTGTTAGCAAAACTTAAAGGTAAGTTCTACAGAGTGATGGTTAGATCGAATATGGGGCAGAATGTTGGCCAGTCAAGAATGCCCGTATTCAGATAATAAAGTTGTAAAAATGAGGATACTGAGATGGATGTGTCTAGGAGAGAGCGGAAGTTACCACCATAGTGGACAAGATGAGGAAATAGAGATTGAGGTGATTCGGGCGTGTGAAGAGGAGACCGAGTACTTGTCTTAATATTCTGTATCACAACATGACTAATAGATATAGCTTTTGGAATAATCTAATTTATTGTTTTGTTTGTTTAGTGATTCTGGAGTAAATTCAGCTCTTCAGAAGGCAGCTTTGAAGTGCAAAAGCAGGTTATTCAGTCTTTGGCAATTTGGAGGATAGAAAAGTTCTCCAATTTCAACTTTACTTGGATAAAAATGTCATTTACCTCTTCTAGTTTGTTACCATCTTCCGAACACTGGGATTATGATGGAATCAATACCTTCAAAGATGATGAAACACTAGAACGAGGTGCATCGATTTCACCTCAACTTGTCAGTGCCATTAAACAGTCAAGGTTTGCCATTATCATCTTCTCAAAGAACTATAAAGTTCAGCTCGGTGCACTAAGCTCCCGCTATGCGCAGGGTTCGGGGAAGGGCCGGACCACAAGGGTCTATTGTACGCAGTTTTACCTTGCATTTCTGCAAGAGTCTGTTTTCATGGCTTGAACCAATGACCTCCTGGTCACATGCCAACAACTTTACCAGTTACTCCAAGGCTCCCTTCAAAGAACTATGCTTCATCCAAACGGTGCTTGGATGAGCGGGTAAAGATCATGGAATGTGGAAAATGAACTTGGGCAGGCAGTTGTACCAATCTTCTATAACATAAGTCGATGGGAAGTATGCTTCCAGAAAAATAGTTTTGCTGAAGCCTTCTCCAAATATGAGGAAGATTTCAAGGGAGACACCAAGAAGGTGCATAAATGGAAGAAAGCCTTAAATGAAGCAGCCAATTTGGCAGGCCATGATCTGCATGGTAGTACTTACAACGGGTCAGTAGCTATTTAACTTGGTATTAAAGTTCCTGATCTTTCTGCAAAGAGTTAATTGTATAATGTTGAGCATTTCTTGGATATTGGATGCATTTGACGAAGTAATTGATTCATTCATAAAAGGCAACCAGAAGAAGTAAAATTTACAAGGAGAATGTTCTGTCGTTTTATTTTGCTGCATTTGTCTTTTATTTTAAGTGTCTGTGTATCTTCTTTATTTAACTCTTTTTGGGCAGATAGTTCATTCTAGAACCTTTCCTAAAAATCTAGAATTTTTTGTAGTACCAAAAAAATCAGCTTTATTATTTCACTCTCCCTTAAAGTGATTTTTTGGAAGCTATCCCAAACTTGTCACAGAAGAACTCAATCGAAGCTTTTGGGCGCGCTTTGGTGGAGATCCCAATAGCATTTTCCTGACTCCTCTTGCTTCTTCAAATGATGAAGGTCTTCCGCCAGTAAATGGACCTGCACGAAAACATGAATGCGTATTAACAAAATTTGCATATTTGTAATGGACTGGCATGACAATATTTCCTCTTGGCCTTTTCGAACCACGTGAAACATCTCCTTGCCAAATTTCATGTTGTTGAGTTCCCCCACTCCCCAATTCTCTTAGCACATCTTTCATAGCTTCAAACCACTTGATGTTCTGGGACGCGTCTTCATATGTCTCTAGTTCTCTAAACTTTTCTTCATCAGCTATAGCAGCATTGGTATACTTGGGATTTGGCTTTCGAACTCTTGTCGATCTCCGAGGCTGTGGGCTTACTCCTTCTGGTTGACGGTCTTCTACTCTTTGATGCACGCCTATTTGCCACGAATTATGTGTTGCCTCATCCTCGGTATTTTCTTCCTCACTTTTGCTTTGCTTAGAAGTACCACCTTGGGCGCCATCATCCTCGTCATCGTCATCGTCGTCGTCAGAATCGTCGATGTCATCAACGTGGTTATCTTCTTCTTTAACGTCCTCGACTATGGGTTCATCTTCCTGAAACTTCTTCTCGGCTTCGAGTTCTTCAATGACTGGACCTGGCATGGCTGCTTGCTTCTCTTTATCTCCTGTCATATGATTTGAGCAGCCAGAGTCGACTATCCAATCACTGTTGTAGTCGATCGTTCCATGAATGGTAACTGCCATAGCTAATTCTTCTTCCTCCACAACAAAAGATGATTTAGCGTCCCACTCTTCATCGCTTGTCTTTCCTGCATTTGACGTGGCTGCATTGCTTTCTGCAGTGTTTTTC
This sequence comes from Anisodus tanguticus, assembly GCA_034509755.1. Lineage (NCBI taxonomy): Eukaryota > Viridiplantae > Streptophyta > Magnoliopsida > Solanales > Solanaceae > Anisodus > Anisodus tanguticus. The sequence goes on from CM067558.1 coordinate 43,222,025, forward strand.
TTGAACCAATAACTTTTAGCCATGTGGCCCTTCTTCCCACAGTTATAGCATTTTTCATCAAACTTATTGTTATTCTTTGACTGACCACCCCGGTTGTCTTTCTTTTGAGCTCCCCCTGTTTGGGAGCTTCCATGATGATTATCCTTGTCATCGTATTTTCTAAAATTTCTACTAGCATTTGGTCGGGATTGACCTTTCTTATCACCGCTATAGAGTGTTTCTTCGTCACTCTTTAATGAGACTCCAGATATTTGCTTAGCCAACGCTTCTTGGTCAACTAGCAATTTTTCTAATTCAATAAGAAAAGGTTGGCTTGGTTAACCTTGTATTAAGGCAATAAATTTTTTATATTCTGGCCTTAATCCATGAATAATAATTCTTCTAATTCTATCGTCTGACATGCCGGCAGCAGAGTCTAATGCAGAAATTTCACAACAAAGAGATTTTATCATGGTAAAGTATTGGTTGATCGTCATGTCGCGTTGTCTGATAGAGAGAAGCTCGTTCTGCAGAAGCTGCAGTCTCGTATCATTCTTTTTGGTGAACAATGTTGCGAAAGTATCCCACGCTTCCTTCGGTGTCTTAGCTGGCCTGATGTGCTCCAACATTTCATCTTCAACTGTGGTCTGTATTGCAAACATGGCTTTGCTAGCTCTAATCTTTCATTTCTTCATAGCGGCTGCCTTTTCTGGTTGTGTGACCTCATTGCCACCAACGATCTCCCACAAGTCTTGGCCTTGGAGATATGCCTCCATATGCATCGACCACGTGCTGTAATTCTGATTGTTAAGTTTCTTGATTCCACCGACCACTTGAAGGTCACCCATCGTGTCTTGCCTAAAATTCTATTTTTACCAAGAAAGCTTGATTTCGACAACAAGCTCTGTGGTACTAAACCACACACGAACACTCTAAGAAACTCAACAAACGACTCTTTGGTATGAACCGACCTAGCTCTGATACCACTTGTTAGACAACACAACACGTGAAAAACGTAATTACTTTATTATTGTAAAAGTAATTACATCAAGACTTGAACACTATAACTTGAGTACTCACTTCTTACTTGAGTACACCTTGCTCTCACTTCTTGAGAAGTTCTTACTTACTCTTTGGGACACTTTAGCTTACAATTGGGGCTCATTACAAATTACTAAGGTCACCCCTATTTATACTTGTGTAGGGATGATTCTAGACATGCTCCTAAAAAGATCTAGACAATTCTATCTTATTCTACAAATATCTAAGACTCTAGAGCATCTACACACTTCTTACAAATATCTAACAACAATCTGAGCTTCTAGACATTTCTCTAAGTTAAGTATCCAAGATACTTCAATAGGTCATTCTAGAACCTTTCCTAAAAATCTAGAATTTTTTTGTAGTACCAAAAAAATCAGCTTTATTATTTCACAAAACATGGCAATAGAAGTTTATCATTCAATATGTTTTGGAGTGTAGCGGTCTATAAAATTGGTGTCAGAACGTGCTTATGGATTAACAACCTCTTGAAAAAATAGTTATCTGCAAGTTTCGAAGGTAGTTGCATGTGACAATTTTGATTGCTTTATTTTCTTTCAAGTGGATATGAGTAAAGTGCATCGCAAAGGAAAAGGTAAAGATTATACTTTGGTAAATGATCGAAATGACTACCGTAGATTTGAGGTTGTTGATTCTCCCACATCTGTCGTGGGATGGAAATTTGGTCTCCTTATATAGAATTGATCAATCCTCCCCTCATGAGCTAGCTTTTAAGGTTGAATTAGGCCTAGGATTCATTCTTTACACGGTATCAGAGTTATACCATCACAATTCATTATTTACCCGATGTTGGCCCCCATCATATATTGTCCATGCTCCAGATGTCCAATCCTGAACGTGCATGGGGTGCTAATTCTCCCACATCAGTTGTAGCTTTTGAGGTTGATTTAAGCCAAAAATCAATTCTTTACAGGTTCCTATTCCATTAAATTTTGGAGTTCATCTAGTGTATGGTGATGAAATTGAGGAGACTGCATACATTATTCTTCATAAACTCATTGTTGGGATATTAATAAACAAAAAGAAAAGACAACAAGAATAACTCTATGTTTGGATTGTATATATCTCAATCTATGTGATTGGATGATTTGACTTTTACACTTTCAATAGTGTATGACAAATGATTTTGCCCAAAAAAAAAAAGAAAAGTAAAGAAATACCCTTTTAATATACTTTCTTCGTTTAATTTATGTGGTATAATTTGAGTTGACACGAAATTTAAGAAAAAAAAAACTTTTAAATATATGTGGTTCAAAACATATCTTATATAAACGTATGACTGTAAATCATATCATAAAATTAAATTATTTCTATGTGTAAAAAATAACATTCTTTTTTGAATAGACTAAAAATAAAATAGTGTCAAATAAAGTATTTATTTTACTTTTTGTAGGTGTAAATATTTTGAATTTGTTGTGGAAAAAATACTAAAAAGTGAAGAATATACTGATTCCTAAATGATTTGTCACTCGTTGATTTTATTTTTGACTACTGCCCATATTTGTTCTTTTGCTAAAAGTTCATAGGCTGCTATTTTAGAAAATCAAAAAGAAAAGAAAAAATGAAATGATTAGGACTTGTTATGTCCTTTTCTATACTTTGAGGTACAAAATGTAAAAGAAAAAAGTTGTGATAAAGGGCAAATTATCCTCTTCGAAAAGATGAATATGAAATTGCCCCATGTTTATCTCCAAATTAAGGGATAATTTGGTGATTAGTGGAAAGATCATAATATGATTTATGATATTTCACAAGTTCAAATAATCAAATTTAGTTTATTCAATTGACGATTTTATGTTCTTTTATAGTAACTGTCATGAAAAAATTCAAATTTACTACTACTAGCCATATGGGGAAACGACTTTAATTTTATAGAAAGATAATACAATCGAAGAAAAAATATGCATTTAATTTTGACTGATAAATTTAACGTATTCGTTGTTTTTTTTTAGCATATTAATAGTTTCTTTTATAACGTCAATATTTGAGTCATCTTGCATGCATGTTATTTAGTCCACCAAATACTTTCTGTCTCCACCGATACAAATATCAGATAACTCTGTCCTACTAACGCTTAAGCTGATGGAAGAAAATTAAGTACTAATCTTAAATTATTTGTCACATAAACATCAAGTGCCGAAAAATATTTACCATTTGCTAGTCTTTATATCTGTGTTTTCCATTTTTTTCTAAGAGATCCAAAGATCAAGTGATGAATTCCTAAAATGAAAATCCTTTTGTGTTTTTCTTTGACTTATAAAATGGAAATAGCAAAGAATTTCAGGCCTCAAACTATATATGATAATTAGTACATGCATGCAAATATAATTAACTTTAACACAGAAATAAATCTACTACCATAATCTCCTATTTAATGATGTTGCTTCCTAACTAGTACTGATTATTTCTAAAAGCTATATTTACGTGCATCAATTTATATAACGGTTGTAACCTTCCATCCTACCACCATGATGTGATAAATTGTGCCAAGTAAAGAAAACCAAATGACATTAATTAGTGGGAAGTGATGTAGAATGATTAAATTTAGGAGCTAACCTACATTTTATGTAAAGAATTTTTTGCACAAGTTATATATTAAACCTATTATAATAGTTTGCCTTATTTTCTCCGTTACCAATCAATACTAATATTATAAAATAGAATCACCTATAATTACCTTTTAAACAACTTGATTGTAATCTTTCTTATAATCACCATTTATAGAATTTCTAAGCTATAAAATAATAAAAATGACCCTTTATATTTAGGCCTTTAAGGATAAGTCCAAACTAGTTGCTTAAATATACACCTCAACAGTTTTAATCTTTTAAATTTTGCAAAAAATGAACACCTTTAGCATGCACAAATATTTTTACAAACTCAGATTGTTAGATTTTAGGAGATTTTTTTATAAAAAAATTAACGGGAACTCACACAACAAAGACACAATTTTTGCTCTATTGATGTTGTTTGAAGCAAGTTTTAGTGTTGCAATTTCTGAAATTTGACGTAACTTTTCTCGTATTTCTTATTAAATTCTTTTCTTCACAATTTCCAGTCATAGTTTATTAATATTTTACGGAACTTAAAAATAATCACTTCTAACGAACTTAAAAAATAAAAAATACTCAAAAATATATTTAATGACTATTTTGAATTTCATTTTCTCTATAAAATACATTTGTGTGTATCAGTAAGGGTGAACACAATATAACCCCTTAAACTTATCAATAAATTTTATTTAGACATTCGAATTATGGTCTGTTCCAACTGAGCACCTGAATACACAATAAATTATTCGTATTAGACACTTTCGGGTCATAATTTCGAATAGTTTATGTGCCGTGTTTACAAGCGTCTATTATGTAGATAAGTTAATCACACAAACTATGCATTTTTCTTTAATTATACACATTAGCATCAATTGAAATATGCATGATGATTTTACCGACTTATTGAGGTCAATACATATAATTAAATGAGATGACATATTTTGTGTGACTAACTTATATACATGTGCAAACATCTTTTAAAAAATTTGAGTCGAAGTGTTTAATAGAATTACTTTATCTCATGTCAGGTGCTCAATTGAAACATATTATAGTCCGAGTATCTATATAAAATTATAGTCAAATTTAAGAATTATCTATGTATTCCGCTTATAATTAACTTTATATTTTTTTAGTAGAAAGGTATATAAACCATAGATAAAAATACCGGCCAAAACAACAGTGAACCACAGACCCACCGCACAAAAATCTCCATCGCTTCATCTTTCCTCAATTCCTCCCTATTTATTTCTCCCCATTCACACTTTCTCTCCATCTTCTCTCTCTCTCTGTACAACTTTCTCTGTCTAGGTGGTGTCAAATTTTGTGTCATTTCTAGCATTTTTTCCCTTCGTATTGAAAAATACATGTGTGTATTGTGTATGTACTACATATTCCCTCCGGAGAATAGAATTTTTAGTCCCTCAATCATTAATAAATTCTGAATGTGTGTTTTTTATACCTTTACGTAAGAAATATGTTACACTTGAACTATTTTTGAAAGTATATTACCCTCAAATATAGAGTAGCAATACAAGTTTAAGATAATACATATACATAATTAATAGTTTTAAGGTTAATTATTCTGAAAATCTGTGAATATTCACAGGCAAAGGGATCAAAAGTGCACATTTCGTATTCCCTCGGGAGACTAGTATTTCTGGTCTCTCAATTATTGACAATTCTGATTTTGATCCTAGTGATATGTATGAATCAATACATCTGACCTTCAGTTAATTAAAATGTGTGTTTTAATCCCTTTATGTAGGATATATGTTATATTTTGACTACTTTTGGAAGTATATCACCCTCAAATATAGAGTAGCAATATAAGTGTAAGATAATTAAACAGTGAAACCGTTAATTATTTTGACAAAATTGTGTTAGATTCATATCTTTCCTTACTTTTATCAACTCTTATCTGACATTCTTTATCATGCGTTCTCTTGAGCCGAATGTCTTTCTGTAACAACCTCCCTACCTCCTAAGGTAAGGTCCACGTATATGTTATTGTTGGTGTTGTTTCAGGTTCATAGATAAAGGGATTAAAAGTGCATATTTCAAGTAATTAAAGATTAAACGTGTTTAATCAAATATCTCAAACACTAAAACTAGAATTTATTAATATTTGAGGGACAAAAAGCGCTTTTAATCCTATTCCCTCAAAATCCTTCCTTATTTATTTCCTTCCTTGACACTTCATCTCCATCTCTAACTAACGTTGTCTTTCTAGTTTTGTAGGTAATGGGAGCAACGATTTTACCAGACCTCGGAACGGAGATTCTGATTCCGGTGTGTGCATTGATCGGTATCGGATTTGCGTTAGTACAATGGGTGATTGTTTCAAAAGTTACAGTTTCGATTGATAGTAAATCATCAGGTGATGGTGGTAAGAATAATGGATATAGTGAAGCGTTTATTGAAGAAGAAGAAGGTATAAATGATCATAGTGTTGTTCATAAATGTGCTGAAATTCAAAATGCCATTTCTGAAGGTACGTAAAAATTACTACTACTAGCATTTTTGAATTTTCTGTTTTGATTTTTTTTTTATATTTGAAATTTATTCGTTGTATTGAAATTGAGCATGCACATGTTTTTTCATGTAACAATTACATTTGCACGTGAACTATTTTATATGGATAAGAATACACGTGTGTGTATGTATATATGTGATGGTGCTGTTCGGGCCACCTTGAGCATACCTAGACTATTTCTGTTATAATAAAAGATAGGAAAAACAAGAAATTAATAAGGAAATCAACAATAAAAGGGAAAGGATAACTAGATTGACACAAGATCAACTCAATTTGGCAATTAAAGCTCTAACTAGCTAAAACCTCCAAATTATAATTAAAATCAAGCACCAAACTCTAAGGGAGACCTCAAAGGAATTTAGTTCGCAAACAATCAACCTCTCAACAATTCACACAATCACAAGCTTACACAAGCTCTCTAACTCTCAAGAGTATTTCAAGTTTTTAATAATCAAAAGAATCTCCAAAATAATCTACCATAGGGAAACATTTAAGTCTACTACTTATACTAAAGAAATAAGAAAGACAAGTTAGCTATTACAATTATATCCTTAATGAAGTAATAGCCTTGTTTGATTGGTCTTCCTTGGAAATAAAACTTGAAAAAGGCTTGCATTTAAGGTATTAGCCTCCTTGCAAGCATAGTCATCTTCGTCACTCTTCCCCATTTCGTCCTCCCATGCAATCTTTCATACTTGGGATCCCCGGAATGGAGCCAAGTCATGTCTCAACTCTAGAAACCAACTTAGTGCAAGGCTGCTGAATTGAATAATAACATGTTACATCTATTTAACAACAACAATTTACATCTATTTAGAGATTTAAAGTTTCATTCTTGTCATTAAGTGATTAAAGTTTGATATGAGAATTTTGAACAGCTTCGTTGCACATAGTAAATTTTGAGCAACTAGAGGGTTTACTGATGAATATGAGGTTACTTAGGCAGTTTCCTTTAGAGCATCCAGAGTGGACATCCTTAGAACATAGGTTTAAAACTAGAGGAAAAAAACACAGGGGACGCCAGTCTCAACACATAATCATATGTTTCTTTTAAAATGCAACAAATAGTGTAGTTTTGGCAATTGCCATTTCAAATCTGGAGCATATAACAGGCATCAATTGAATTTTGAATCGTCAAAAGAGTTCATCCTTTTGTGCTCTTACTAATATTGTACTGGATTTCTTCCAGTTTACCGCTTTAGAGTATAGTGTTTTGCGTTAATGTTTCTTTTGGCGTATAAATGCTGATTTGTTCAACACTTTTACCCCCCCCCCCCTCTTTAATATCTTGGTCATTGCTTGGACCATATTTGACGTGAAAAATGAAGGATTTGACTGTTCTATGAATTTCTCGTAGAGTGCCTAGATTGTAAATATTTTCTCAGTATAGCTTTCCTAACTGCGGAATCAATCTATCCACAGGTGCAACCTCATTCCTGTTTACGGAATACCAATATGTTGGTGTTTTCATGGTTGCTTTTGCAATTCTGATCTTCCTATTCCTCGGCTCTGTTGAGGGTTTCAGCACAAAGAACCAGGCGTGTACGTATGACAGCTCCAGAATGTGCAAGCCTGCTCTTGCAACTGCTGTCTTCAGCACCATATCTTTCTTGCTAGGTGCTGTAACCTCTGTGATTTCCGGGTTTCTTGGAATGAAAATTGCAACATATGCAAATGTAAGGACTACCTTGGAGGCTAGAAAGGGTGTTGGTAAGGCTTTTATCGTTGCATTCCGTTCTGGTGCTGTGATGGGATTCCTTCTTGCTGCAAATGGTCTTCTGGTTTTGTACATTATCATCAACCTATTCAAGTTATACTACGGTGATGACTGGGAAGGACTATTTGAGGCTATAACTGGTTATGGGCTTGGTGGGTCGTCTATGGCCCTTTTTGGTAGAGTTGGTGGAGGTATATACACTAAAGCTGCAGATGTTGGAGCTGATCTTGTGGGCAAGGTGGAGAGAAACATCCCTGAAGATGATCCTAGAAATCCAGCGGTAAGCTTATTGTGTCAGTTAAATGGCAAGATGTGTTTATGTTTTTTCCTGGTTTGTTTTAATGCTAAATATGTGCTTAGGTTATTGCTGACAATGTCGGTGACAATGTTGGAGACATTGCTGGGATGGGGTCGGATCTATTTGGATCTTATGCAGAGTCATCGTGTGCTGCCCTTGTTGTTGCTTCTATCTCCTCTTTCGGGGTCAACCATGAGTTCACTGCCATGCTATATCCTCTTCTTATCAGTTCTGTGGGCATCCTTGTGTGTTTGCTTACCACCTTATTTGCAACTGATTTCTTTGAAGTCAAGGCTGTAAAAGAAATTGAGCCAGCGTTGAAGAAGCAACTTGTGATCTCAACTGTTCTCATGACAATTGGAATTGCTCTTGTTTCTTGGATTGCCCTTCCATCTACCTTCACAATATTCAATTTCGGAATTCAGAAAGAAGTTCAGAGCTGGTAAGTCTAAAGTCTGACCTGCCTTTCCTTTTCGGTCTCTCATAAACATTTATCAAATGCTAACTGGCACACCCAACTGATTCAAACTCGCAGGCAGTTGTTCTTATGCGTTGGAGTTGGTCTGTGGGCTGGACTTATCATTGGATTCGTTACCGAGTACTATACCAGCAATGCTTACAGGTAGATTTGGGTCTCTAGCTGTTCTATTTTGGTGCTTATTTGATTTTTGCCTGTCAGAAATGTAAGTTTTGTTTCATTTGTTTCCAGCCCTGTGCAAGATGTTGCTGATTCTTGCCGCACTGGTGCTGCCACAAATATTATTTTTGGCCTTGCCTTGGGCTACAAATCAGTTATCATTCCAATTTTTGCCATAGCAATCAGCATCTTTGTTAGCTTCAGTTTTGCTGCAATGTACGGCATTGCAGTCGCTGCTCTTGGAATGCTGAGCACCATAGCTACTGGTTTGGCAATTGATGCCTATGGTCCCATCAGTGACAATGCTGGAGGCATCGCTGAGATGGCTGGGATGAGCCATAGAATCAGAGAGAGAACCGATGCCCTTGATGCTGCAGGAAACACCACTGCTGCTATTGGAAAGTTAAGTTAGATACTCTTGTATTGTACTTCACTGAATATTGTTAGGTCTAGTTAGAAGGTCACTCCATTGAGTCTTTGTTAACGAGCTTTTCATTATGGTAACAGGGATTCGCCATTGGATCTGCTGCTCTTGTATCTCTGGCTCTCTTTGGTGCATTTGTGAGCCGTGCAGGAATTTCCACAGTAGATGTCTTGACACCGAAAGTATTCATCGGCTTGCTTGTCGGTGCAATGCTTCCTTACTGGTTCTCTGCCATGACAATGAAGAGTGTGGGAAGTGCTGCCCTTAAGATGGTTGAAGAAGTGCGCAGGCAATTCAATACCATCCCAGGACTCATGGAAGGAACAGCAAAGCCCGATTATGCAAACTGTGTCAAGATCTCCACTGATGCATCTATCAAGGAAATGATCCCACCTGGTGCTCTTGTCATGCTTACTCCATTGATTGTAGGGATATTGTTCGGTGTGGAAACCCTGTCTGGTGTGCTCGCAGGATCTCTCGTCTCAGGCGTACAGGTAATGATTTGGTTTAAATAGCATTTTTGGTCCCTCAATTATTAGTAAATTCTAGTTTTGATCTGTGTGATATCTGACTAAGCGCATTTAACCTTCAATTAATTGAAATGTGCTCTTTTGATTCCTTTATGAATATTTACAAATTTATCCATAATTATTAGTCATTCCACCACTTAATTACCCATATGTTATATTAAGCTTGTAATGTTACTTCATAAAGGGACTGAAAACACACATTTCGACTAATTGAAGGTTAAATGTGTTTCCTCATATATCACAAGGACTATCCCTAATGATTTTGATGATACATGTAAAAACCTTAAAACCGTCTCTCTCTCTAATCCTTGATGATCTTTGGTTTGTAGATTGCCATTTCTGCATCAAACACTGGTGGAGCCTGGGATAACGCCAAGAAGTACATCGAGGTAAGATAATTTGAGTCGGACCTTTCACTTTAAATCATGGATCATGCTTAAGAAATTCGTTCGTTAACTCGTTTATGTGTGTTTTGTTTTGGGATATTAGGCTGGAGCTTCAGAACACGCAAGAACTCTCGGCCCGAAGGGATCCGATTCACACAAGGCTGCTGTCATTGGTGACACTGTTGGTGACCCCCTTAAGGACACATCTGGACCATCATTGAACATTCTTATCAAGCTGATGGCTGTCGAATCACTCGTATTCGCTCCCTTTTTTGCCACCCACGGTGGTCTTCTCTTCAAGATCTTTTAAGATGAAAGCAACTCAACTGCATCGAATTTTCATCTGATGATGCTTTTACTCCTTTTGCCTACTGTATTTTGAGCATTTTTTTCGTGTCACCGGTTTATAGAATGCAGGTCAGGGGAGAAAACTGATGATGATGACGAAATGTTATGAAGAGATCAGAAAAATCCAACATATAACTATAGGTAGTTGCTGGTTATACGTATAGTGTAACAATTCTTTACGTTGTGAGTGTATGTAAGTGTTAAACCACAAAATGTCATTTTCTCCCTTTGTTTGGTATCTCTCTTCTGCTCAAGTAACATGTTATGTTTTACGTAAAAACTACATGTCTTGCATTTATTAGTTTGGTGTAAAAACATAATGTGGGTAACTCTTCGAACCAATTTCTTGTAATACTAGTTTTACTGTTCAGGTCACCAATTTTACTTATTATAGATAATTTCTTTTAGTTTTCTTTATGGTGACCTGATAATAGCGTAATTCTTTTTGTCAAGCTTGTTTAGGTTAATATTGCTCCATTGGACGATTTTTTTTAAAACGAACTATTAGCTTTCAGGTAGATTGAAGGATAGAGAGAGATTCATGGGAAAAAGAAAAAAGATAACAACCAATTTTATTCAGCCATAACTGGAGAAAGAAAAACAATCAAAATACAAGAACATCAAAGCTGAAAATAATGCTAAACTCATAAGATTAATACTTCCTAATGTAACATACCAAACATATTAAAGAAACTAATCAACCGCATATCCCTTCATCCATTTTGACTATTAGAAATCACAACTTTTTTTTTCTTTACATTATTAAGAAAGAAAGATACCAAACATCTCATTTTCACCTGGATCTAATTCATCTACGCCGATAACATAAAGAATTGTTACACCATCAACAACGTATTTGAACCTGTTATATAGAACAAACAATATGACTTATTTTTCAGGCTCCACTTCTAATGAACCGTTTATTCGTGGTAGCATAAAAAATCTTATACGTCTTATTTTCAGGCACTTCTAATGAACTGTTTATTCGTGATAGCATAAAAAATCTTTACACGATCAGTGCATGTATATAATAAGTCAAACCCTTATTGGAGTTTTATTTTTTTGAATTTCTCAAAAGCTCATATAAGTGGTGGAGGTGGTGATATTTAAGCTTAACTAGAACAAAAACTCTTAATTGCTGGGTGGAAAAAATGGATTAAATGGGAAAATTTTAGGCCAACATTCATCACCAATATCTAAAGCAGCTTTACAACATTGAGGACCAAGTAAATGGAGTTGAATACTTAAAAATGATGTAATTATTTCTTCAACACAATTAGGAACATCATTAACTGATGCTAAGCATTCTGTGATTAAATCAGGACCAATTCCACCAAAATTTGGTAATAGTCCTCCAAAATCTGGCAATAATCCTCCAAGAATTTGAGCAAAACAAGGTGAACTCGTAATTGAAATGCTTAATAAAGCAATTAGCATAGTTGAATTAAAGACTTTAGGGCTCGCCATCGAAAAAAATTTACTCGCACCTGGTGTATTGTACTAATAGTGTTTGTTGTAAGAACTTTGGATTGTGATACGAAATATTTTAGTTTGTGGTATTTATATGCAAAATTTATGTGCAATAGTGACATTTGAAACTGTTCCATCAGTTTAATTTTTGTTTTGTTTTGTTTTATGTTAGCATTTAGTGATGTGTATTAAAAAGATGTCATTAGTATTAGTATTTATTGCTTCTCTAGGAAGGGGTTACTTTTTTCTGTAACTATAGTCAATTAATTTGAATTGGTTAATGCATGAATGTTATGTCCAATTAATTTCAGTCCTTGACCGTCGATTTAATTCAATATTATATCCTAAAAATAGAGAGAAAATAAAAGAATATGTTAAGATGATGTTATTCAATATCTTATGACCAGGGTCAAAATCCTTTATGTCTTAATATTATTACCAAGTCAAATGTTTATTTCACATTGACGTTATTAGTCACGAAATATTGTTCATTTACATCACCTGGGAAAAAATCATTTTATTTTTTTGTCTCTCATTTATTAAAATTTCTAGATTTGAAATGGGATATAGATTTGCACTATACCATACTTATCCAAATAACAAAGATTCAACTCATCGAGAATGTCAAAACTATTTATATTTCTAGTTTAGAATAAATTGAAAATATTCCCCCCTTTTTTTACATTATTTTAAAAAAAACTTTGATAGTTAGAAGACTGTTTTGTAGTTCTTATAGATCTAATTCATTGAAATTCCTTCCAATAATACACGTTCTTAATTAGAGTAAGTCAGTATAATACGCAAGACAATAATCCTTCTTTTTTAAAGTTCTAAGGTCCTCATATATAGTCCATTTAAAAAGAAGGGAATTGAAGGTTAGTAAAAATTTACTCGCATTTAGGGCATGTTTGGAAAATCACCAAGTAATTGGATTTGAGTGTAATTGATTGTAATTACACAGTTTTGACATGTTTGTCTGATCATGTAATTACTTGATCATCATGTAATTGGATGTAATTAAAGGGCTTTAATTACACTCTTCAATTCTCAAAGGGGAGGGGGGCTTAGAATTGAAGGTAATTACAAGGTTATTTTCTGAATCTCTTATTTTCTTTTTTAATATTTTATATTTCTATTCTTTTTTTCTTTTTAATTTATTTTTATTTTTATTTTTATTTTAACTTTTAATTTCATTTTTTCAAATATTATTCTTTTTATATTATTATCTTTTATTTCTTTATTTCTCATTGCTCAACTTTTACTTCACGTTCTTCTACATAATTTCTCATATTGTGCTTCTTTATTATTTATTTTTATTTATTTTTTTATTTCACTTAGCTATGTTAACTTTCTTATTTTTTTATTTTTTATATTTCAACTAGCTATGTTATTATTATTTTTTATTTTTTAAAAGATACACCTCCTAATCTTAGAAATGATAAGTCATCCACAAACTTGACTTATAAGTAGTTATAACGAGCTATATTAAAGTTGAATTTCGTTGTTGGATTAGGTTATATGAAAACTTAGCTTATGTTGAGTGATGTCAGCATTGATAGATTACTTTTTAACATTTAAATAATATTATGAAATTATGATTGTAAATATTAATTTTTTTGTCAAACATGTTGTCCGTGATGTTATTGCAAAATGTATAATTCGTAAGAAGTTCTTATTAATTGATTCAATTAAAGTACAATATTATTTATTTATATATATCAACTTTTTATAATGCTAGTTACAAATTTATAATTATTTAGTTTTGTATTTTCGAAATAATACGTATTTGAATACACAACGATAGATAAAATTAAGTAATATTTCTTATATGAACATATATTTGTCAAACATTAACGTTTATTTTTTTATAATTAACTTTTATTTTTTAAATTTAAAATATTTAATTGTGTAATTGCACTTGTACAACCAAACAGTATGAAAGTAATTACAATGTAATTACCTTATTACAAACAAACAGGTCATCGTAATTACTATATTGTGTAATTATTAGGCTGTGTAATTACTATTCTAGTAATTATACCAATTCCAATTACCAAGTGGCTTTCCAAACAGACCCGTAGTGTTTACATCAAACCATATTATTTTATCATGGTTAACTTAAAAATTAAGGATAAAATGCGTATATATTAAATATGGTTTAGCAATAAGAGTGTAAGTTAAGACGTGTCATATATTCATTGGTTTGATATTAGCACGGGCGCAGGAAAATGTTTACCAAATTGAATCTCTATGTTCTTGAAAAGATTCTGAAAGAGAAAGACCTTTGAAATTAACATTAATAATTTAAACTAAGGTCAACATGTTTTGCGATGAAATGTATTAAAAAAAAAATCATCTAACATGAAACTCTTACATTTAACTTTTTGCTCTGCATAAATTATCATAAATGAAAATCACAACTGACTAAAACATGCATTTCATAAATATGTACTATAACTGATCTTTATTACACCAAAATCTACCTATAAATACCTTTACATTCCACACAAAATTCACAAAACATCATCCAAATACAAAAATCCTCAAAATTAGGAAGCCAAAGAAAAATCAAGAAAGTCATGGCAACAAAATGTCTTAAGCTATTTGCATTTTTCATTATATTAAGCATGGCAAATTCACTTGCCATGGCCAGATTAGATCCAATATTAGCACCAAGTCCTAATGATAATGAAGTTCTTGAATGTTTAATCATCACTTAAAAGCATAAATGGTTGTCTAATAGGAGTTTATAAAGCATTTACTGGTATTGGATGGCTTGATACTCCTTGTTGTGAAGTTGTTAATGGGATTGATAGTAAATGTTGGCCTAAAATAGTCCCTTTTAATCCAATTTTTGCTCAAACATTGATATATTATTGTAGCATTACTGCTGCTCCTGCAGGACCTGCACCATCTCCAGTATCTGCAATTTGAAGATGAAAGTGAGAGTATTTGGTTGAATAAGGGGTGGGGACTGGGGGTTGGGGTGGATGAGTGGTGGGGGTAGGGGTCTTGTTTTTTTTTTCTTTCTTTTTTATATGATGCAAAAATGCAAAGGGTAGGATTTGGTTGATTAAGATAGGAGAGTGAATGTTGGAAATTGAAGGTTCTTGTAAGGTGTTAAGTTGATTGAATAAAGTTTTGCTGGTGTGTTTTCTGAAAGTAATGAGATACAATGCAAATGTTCAACTAATGTAGATCAAATAGTAAAAAAAAACTATGTGAGTACTAAATAATGTTGCTAATAACAAGAGGCAAAACGCACGCAGCAACAAATAGTAATACACGTCTAAGAATAAGAGTGCGACAATACTCCACTACCTATTAACTTTCTACATTAATTCTCGACCTCCATATTTTATTATCTAAGATCATGTCCTCAGGCAATTAAAGTTGTGTCATATCATGTCTACTTACCTCCCCAAATCTGTATTGCCAATATGCTCCCAAATTATTGAACTGCATTTTTATTTACTTGCACTATGTTATACTTGTCCAAATAACAAAGATTCTAACTCATCGAGAATGTTAAAACTATTTATATTTCTAATTTAGAATAAATTGAAAATGTTCACCCATTTTTACATTATTATTTGAAGAAACTTTGAATGTTAAAGACGGTTTATTAGTTCTTACAAATTTAATCATTGAAATTCCTTCCAATAAAATGCGTGCTTAATTAGAGTAAGTCAGTACTATACGCAAGACTATAATCATTTTTTCTAAGAGTCCTAGGATGGGAATTGAAGGTTGGTAAAAAATTATATGCATCATATGTTTACATCAAACCATACTATTTTATCATAATTAAGTTAAAAATTAAGGATAGAATGTGTATATATTAACTACGATTTAGCAATAAGAATGTAAGTTAAGATGTGTCATGTATTTACTGTTTAGGTGTTAGCACTGGGTGCGGATAAACTTTTATCAAATTAAAGCTCTATATCCTTGAAAAGATTCTAAAAGAGAAATACCTTTAAAATCAACATTGATATTTTTATTAAGCTTACCATGTTTTGAGATTAAATGTAAAAAAAATCACCTAACATGAAACTCTTACATTTAACCTTTTGCTCTACATAAATAGTCATAAATGAGAACCAAAACGGACTAAAACATGCATTTCATAAATAAATATGTATAAATAAATGATCTTTATTACACCAAAATTTCCCTATAAATACCTTTACATTCTCACACACAATTCACAAAACATCATCCAACAACAAAAATTCTCAAAAATTAGAAGCCAGAAAAAAAAAAAAATCAAGAATCATGGCTACAAAATCTCTTAAGCTATTTGCATTTTCATTATATTAAGCATGGCAAATTCACTTGTCATGGCTAGAATTGATCCAATATTAGCACCAAGTCATAATGATAATGAAGTTCTTGAATGTTGGTCATCACTTAAAAGCATAAATGGCTGTTTAAAAGGAGTTTATAAAGCATTTACTGGTATTGGATGGCTTGATTCTTCTTGTTGTGAAGTGGTTAATGGGATTGGTAGTAAATGTTGGCCTAAAATATTCCCTTGCCGATTCTCTCGCAGCAATAGATGAGATTCAATCAAGGTTCACCCCACCTAGTCTCCCCCAGTCCGAAAATAGCGTAGAAAGCTTTGATAGACCGGGCTATTTCGCTCTTGCTGTTGTAGTTGAAGTAGCATTCCCCGAAGTTTTGCTCAAACATTGATTTATTATTGTAGCATTAATGCTGCTCCTGCACCATCTCTAATGGCTACAAATTGAAGATAAAAGTGAAAGTATTTAGTTGAATAAGGGGGTGGGGTGGGGTGGGGTTGTTTTTTTTTTTCTTTCTTTCTTATATGATGCAAAAATGCAATGAGGGTAGGATTTGGTTGATCAAATTAGGAGAGTGAAATTTGGAAATGGAAGATCCTTGTAAGTTGTAAGGTGTTTAGTTGATTGAATAAAATTTTGCCCGTGTGCTTTTTGAAAGAGAGCCTATGTTTTGTGCATTGACAGAATTCTTACCTTGTCAACAATCACTGTCACTGAGAATGGCATAGTCGTAAAGCTTTGCTGTGCCGTACACCCTTTTGTTTGCTATCCACAAGCATATGATGTTTACGTGTGAATAAAGGTCAAGAACTAAAAAAATCTGAGGGTTTAATCCCTTAGTAACGCTATAACCGATGACTGATGACTTTATTATAGAAACTATATGGTAATTGAAAGACTATCACGTAAAGTTGAATACTTCCTCATCTCAATAACTTCTAGTCTTAACAAATCTCATAGCCAGATTTGCTAAACTTCCTAAATTTTGCTTATTTTGACAAGTACTTTTTGAAAAAGTAATTTCAGAAAAAAGCAGTTTGTGTTTCACTTATCAGTTTGACAAACATTTTAATTAATATTAGATCAACAATTTGTGTTTGACCAAGGTTTCAAAAAATATTTATGAAAAGAAGCTACTTTTCAACTTCCGAAAAAAATAAATTTTGTTACTACTTAAAAGCACTTATTATGTTTCCTAAAAGCTTTGACTAAACACCTCAGGTCCCTCGTAACAAAAGTCAAATCATCTAATTTTTTATACTAAAGAATCCAGACCATTCATAGGATTAAATGGAATATATATCACAAATAGCAGTCGAATAGCATGACAAAAATAATTCATTTGTTCTGCAAAAGGACGGTTAATTCCTACAGAAAAGCTAAACCTCCCTCTTCCTACTACTACAACATACTCCAAGCATGGCTGAAAACCAGAATAAACATACAAGGAAATGGTTTATTTTCTCTTCTTGGCAGGTGGTTGATCTTCCTCTTCCTCCTCTTCTTCGTCATCATCCTCTTCCTCATCATCATCCCCGTCCTCATCGTCTTCATCATCGTCGTCCTCGCCGTCACTTCCTTCATTTCCATTGGCAGCTGGATTCTCCTCGGGATCCGCTTCATCATCATCATCTCCCCCTTCTTCACCTGAGAAGTCTTCATCATCAGCATCATCATCGTCCTGATCCTCAGCGTCTCCATCATCATCTTCATCATCATCGTCCTCTGTGTCGCTACCATCTTTGTCCTCAGGCCCAGCTCTGTCCATTTTATGGGGCTCTTCGAATGGAAACCTGAAAATGACATCAAAATTTGGTGTAAGCCACCTGAAATTTCCGGATCTGAATACTATGAATATAGGGAAGATAACATTTACTTTCCATCCCAATTTATGTGAAGGTGTTGTTGGGCACAGAGTTTAAGTAAGAAAGACAAACTTTCAAAACTTGTCGTCTCAAAAAAGCTACATATACTTGTGTGGCTATAAATCATCTCATTAAGTGCTAAATTGGCATTTAAAAGTTTAAGTTGTTACTAAATATAGAACTGTTTCATTCTTTTGGGACCGACTAAAAAGGAAAGAGTGTCACAAAAATTGAAATGGAGGGATGTGTACCTTTTATCAGTGCCTATCAACTCCGGCAATGCATCAGCATCCTTGAGCATAATTCCTGTCTGAAGAATAACAGACTTTGATAAGCAAACTATGCAAGTACGAGAGACATTGCGGACAATAAGTTTCTAGGCAATCATTGTAAAGTTCAATCAAAAGCACAACGAAAAGCAGGGCAACAATACTGAATAAATTTATCGATGAATAGCTAAGAGCACGAGAAGATACAGATAAATGACACTTGAAGAAAAAGACTATTTTACTTACGGTGGTTATTAAGGGCAGAAGAAGGTAGTTATTTCCAGATTAATTCGAGAAAGCAAGAAAATTAGATCTTTGAATTTCAAGTTTCTTGCATGCATATATTTTTTGATGAAGTTTCTTACATGCATATATGTACAATTAAGTTTGCCAAAGGGCACAAAATTGGGCAATGCATGTGCAAACAAGAACTTTTTACACACTTTTTTCAAGCTACAACTGTAACATATCAGGGGAAGAAGAGGAGTTAAAAGAAGATAAGTTGGAAAAAAAATCAAATTACAGACAAGAAAGGTTACTTGGGAGATGTTAGTAAGACCAAAAATTTTGAACTGGAAAACCGTGCTTTTAACAGTGCACAAGGGTAAATCAACTATCCGCTTTGCCTGTGCTCTTAAATAGTTTGGTAATAGTTAGGTACTCATTCTTCACTATTTTTTACATCCTTCCAAATTTTCATGATAAACCATTGATGTATTACTACCTTCAATATTTTTTCCTCAACCGGTAAGCTTTGAAGTATTAAGTCCACAATTGACCGCTCAAGGATGCATAACGAAAGAGTGAACTAATGTTCATATAAATAGCGCACATGGAAACTACTGGTCTCCAATAACATGTCCTTTTGAGAGGAATAAGATGTTAAATACTACATTGGATTTAGCAAAGGAGATTATTTCATCCCATGTTATCCTTCTTTCTTATGCAAATTCCTAACAGACACAAATAAAGAGAAAGAAACCAGAGAACTAAGGTCACAGCCAGCTATAATTCAAAGACATAAAATAATTCCAAAAGTTCTGGACGAATAATGTGCAACTAATATCTCACCAGATTTAGAGGATCAAAAGCTTTACTTAGAGAGGGAAGACAAACCAAAAACACTCATCTAAACAACCTTTCAAATAACCAACTCTTTGAAAACAAATTTAGCCACTATATATACATATATATTTTTTCTCCTACCACTTACACCTTCCTCTCTTAAGCTTATGTACGTACACCCATATATATAATCTATATCCAAAATAGTTACACCCATAAACATACACCACCCGGATCCTGAAAAAGCCCGACTTGTTCAAAGTGCAGACTTTTGGCAGCACCTGTTCTTCATATTCATGTTTCAGAGTTCACCTTTAAAGGCAACTGGACGTTCAATTTTCAACAGGAATATTTACGGACTGGAAGAACTCATTTTTGGGGGGAAAATTACTTCTATCTGTAGTAAACATTTGTTCCTAATCCAAGCTTACCCTGGAGGGAAGTGGATGGAACTAAACTGAAGTGGATCAGAGTTCAACTAAGTCATACCCAGACAAATGACAGAGAAAACCAAATGACACTAATCTAATTGACTTTAACCATCAAATAATCTAAATACAATGTTGCCATAAACAAGCAGCAAAACAAAAAACGGAATAAACAGAGTTCTTCACTCCACAATTACTTCAAAAAACATAACTTTTTGTTATAACTTCATTAGTTAGGGCCAGTTCGACTAATTTCATGGAGTACCAAGTAACTCTTGTCAACCAAAACTTGTACAAATGGGAAGAAATCACCTAGCGTTTTTTCCTCAGCTATGATTTGAATCTTAGACCTGATGGACTCAACCCACTTCGCTGACCACTAGGCCACAACCTTGAGGACGAGGACGAAGACATAA
Source organism: Anisodus tanguticus (assembly GCA_034509755.1). Lineage (NCBI taxonomy): Eukaryota > Viridiplantae > Streptophyta > Magnoliopsida > Solanales > Solanaceae > Anisodus > Anisodus tanguticus. The sequence goes on from CM067558.1 coordinate 43,242,311, forward strand.
CATTATTAACACACAACACCTAAAGTTAGCAACTTGGAGAACAATTACTAACATTTACCTAGTGTAGCACAAAAAAAATTCCAAGCTTTAACTACCCCATAAGCAAGAATCAATGAAATTTGACATAAGAACAGTTCAAACAACTACTGTGGCGGAAAACCAAGTAAGAAATCCAAAACCCACAATTAAAATTCAAGTTTTTTCAAGTGTGTAAGTTGGAAGATTGTGTATAATAACACAATGAGCAAGGAAGCAAAAGAAGAGAAGGAAATAAACAGAGCTCTTCACTTGACAATTACTTACATAACTTATTAACATACAATACTTGAAGTTAGCAGCTTGGAGAACAACTACTACTCATTTAAACAAGAAACCTAATGCAGCAGAGTAAATTTTCCAGCTTTAACTACCCAATAAGCAAAGAATCAATGAAATCTGACACAAGAACTGTTCGACCAACTACAGTAGCGGAAAAACGAGCAAGAAATCCAAAACCCACCATTAACAATCACAACTTCTCAAGAAAATAAAAGACTGTAAGTTAGAATATTGTTTTACACCACAATGAGCAAGGAAAAAAGGGGCTCTTAAATCCACAATTGCTTCAAAAGAACTTAACTTTATTAATATACAATACTAAAAGTTAGCAGCTTGGAGAACAATTACAAACATTTAAACAAGAAACCTAATGCAGCACAGAAAATTTTCAAGCTTTAACTACCCATAAGCAAGAAGCAATGGAATTTGACATAAATAACACCTTCAGTGAGTTTTGGTGGGGGGAAAAGCTATTCAAACAACTATAAAAACAAAAAACAGAGCAAGAAATCCAAAACCCACCATTAAAAATCACATCTTTTCAAGAAATGATAAGTGTGTAAGTTGGAACAATTATGTTATACCACAATGAGCAAGGAAGTAAAAGAAAAAAAAAATAGACAGAGCCCTTCACTACACAATTACAAAGAACATAACCTATTATAAACATACAATACCTAAAATTAGCAACTTGGAGAACAATTAACATTTAAACAAGAAACCTAATGCAGCACAGTAAAATTTCCCAGACTTAGTTACCCCACAAGCAAGAATCAATGAAATTTGACAAAATAGTTGTTCAAACAACTACATAAGCAGAAAACAGAGCAAGAAATCCAAAACCCACCATTAAAAATCAAATCTTTTTCAAGAAAATAGTAAGACTGTAAGTTGGAACAATTTTGTTATACCACAATGAGCAAGGAAAAAAGAAAGGGCTCTTCACTCCACAATTACTTCAAAACTCAACAATCACTACTAAAGAACATAACTTTATAAACATACCATACTTAATTAGCATCTTGGAGTACAATTAACATTTAAACAAGAAACCTAATGCAGCACAGAATTTCTGAGTTTTCTTTTATCAGGTAATTTCCGAGCTTTAACTACCCCATAAGCAACAACAACATACCCAATTTAATCCCGCAAGCGGGGTATGTGGAGGTAGAGTCTGTTACAATAGACCCTTGGCTCAACTACCCCATAAGCAATAAAACTTCACACAAGAACTGTCCAAACAACTACATAAGCAAAAAAACATAGCAAGAAATCCAAAACCCACCATTAAAAACATAACTTATAAACATACAATACCTAAAGTTGGCAGCTTGGAGAACAATTACACAGAAAATTTCCAAGTTTTAACTACCCCATAACCAAGAATCACTAAAATTTGACATAATAACTATTCAAACAACAATTAAAGCTGAAAACAGAGCAAATAATCAAAAACCCACAATTAAAAGTCACAACTTTATTCAAGAAAATAATGAGTTTAAGTTGAAACCATTTTGTTATACCATAATGAGCAAGGAAGTAACAGATCTCTGAACAAGCAAAAGGGTCTCAGTAACTACAGCTTCAAGAACAGACTCCACCACCATTGCAGCTACATCACACCTCAAACTACTCACCTCCATTTTTACTAAAAATAGCCCAAAAATGTCCAAAAATGCAAAAACACAAGAAACAGTGAGTTAAGTGGGGGTAGGGGGGTTTGTGTTTGACTGTGACTGAAGAAATATTTGAAAAAGGAAAGGAGGATTAGGGTTTTGGTACTTTTGAACAATTATAGGTGTTTATTAGGGTTTTGAAATTTGTCGTTTTGTTGGGGGTTAAAGTATGAAACAAGAAAGTGTGTGGACTGACCTCAACAGCATGGGATCTAATGTTGAAGTACAACTGTACAAGACTTTAATATATCATAGGAAACCTTTTTATTTTATTTATTTTATTTTTTAGTATCAGCGCTAGTTTGTATATACCTTAATTATTTTATTATATATTTATTATTTATATAAATATATTTAGTAATATATTTATCAAAACTTAAGCATATAAAAAACACCTAATATTATTTATTTTGGTGAAGCATAAACTTTAAACTTTAAACTTTCAAGATTTTCATCTACCTTATTGATCGTTGCTTAAGTGTTATAAGAAATTTGCTCATTTGCAATACCTTTGAGGTAGATTGTGAATGAGGTGATTGTATTAAGAGGTCGTTTGATAGAGTGTATAAGAATAATGTTAAATATGATGTATTAGTAATATTGTTAGTATTAATAATACTGATATTAGTTATGCTGATATTAGTTATTCCGTTAGGTTCTTTAGCTACTTTCACCATTTCATCTGTAAAATTATTTTTCTTCCATTTGTTTTCGTTATTTTCTTGATTTGTATCCGGTTATTCCTTTCCTACCGATTGACAAGGGGTACATGTCACCCCATTTCATCGACCAGAGATATATATACACTAGTGTATTTGCTCGTGTTAGATAGAACACACTTTTAATATTGCGCTTCGCGCAGTAACAAAAAATGAAATAAAATAGAAGTAGATTTTAGTGTTACAATTTTTATAAAAGAATAATATTTATCAATCAAATATTTTTTTTTCATGATTCTTTAGATAATCTATATATGATCTTTTAACTGAAAGAATATTGAGAGACATGATCGAAGATAAAACTACTCATTTAAATCAATATATGTTAACTTATATGAAAACAAAGAAAATGATAGTGAAGAAGAAAAAAAAAAGAAGATAACGTAACAATTTTGTAATGCAAGCCTAAATGGAAGCCTGGTTTTGTTATATCCTTTATAAAGAAAATGTAATATGATTATAAGATATACACAAAAGAAAGATTTCCATTCATGTATTAATACTAAAATAGAACTTAATTTTACTGACATTATCTATTAATACTAAAATCCTAGCACGCAAAAATAATGATAATGAAACAAATAATGACAAAAATAATGATAATGAAACAAATAATCAGTTAATGTTTGTAGATCTTTTTTACGTTCTTACTTACGGTTTACTACATCTCCAATAACCCACGTTTTTATTCTTTTACAGTTTATCACATCTTCAATAACCACTTACCAAAAAAAAAAAAATCAAACAAAGAAACGAATTAGTTACGTAGTTAAATTAATTCTTATTCTTTGGCAGTTTATCACATCTACAATAACAACCTACCAAAATAAAGAAAACGAAGTAGTTACGTAGCTAAAATAGTTCTTATTCTTTGACAGTTTATGACATCTCCAATAATAACCTATCAAAATAAAGAAAACCAAACAAAGCAATCAAATAGCTAAAATAATTCTTATTCTTTGACAGTTTATGACATCTCCAATAACCACCTACCAAAATGGAAAACAATGAACAAAGACAAGATCAAGCTAAAAAAATTAAGAAGAGCAAATCAATAATCAATATAAATAAAATCAAGCAGTCTAAATATCCAAATTAAGAAAGATATTAAATAGTTTTGGCTTCACAGTCGAAAAGACACAAGAAGCACAACACCTGAAGAATAGCATGCTCAAAAAATCAAGAGTAAGAAGATATATATATATAGAGAGAGAGAGGCAAAGGTATGAATTGTCATTATAATTATCCGCAATCAATGTCAAAGAAAAACGGTTTTACATAAGGTGGCAATAAATATTCTACTACGTGAGGTGAATCAATGGATTATTTGGTAGTTATTACAGAGTTGTGCATGAATTGGACTATTGCAAAGGGTATTTAATGTATGAGTGTTTATTAATCCAATTATTTAGTAAAATAAATAGAGAAGTAGCGAAAATTGTCAAAAAATAAATGAGAAAAAAAGATAAATAGGAACCTTGGTCATAGAGATGTGCCACATATGATTGTCTATTTCTAGCTTTATGTTAGTGAAACTTATACAAATGACTATAGTTTAGGGGTTTTAAATTTGTCATAGCTATAGTTTCAATATTTACAGAGCATAGCTATTTTTTAGTTGCTACAATGTCTGTTTATCATGTGTATTCATAAAACGGCCTCGTTGTAATCATGAATACAACGAGTAAAAATTTGTTCGGTAAAGTGTATTCAAAATCGAAAAATCTCCTTTGAAATACAAAATACAACAAAAAAAACTGAATACAAGAAATAAAATACACCCCAAAATACAGGATTTTACACACAAAATATTACGAATGCACTCAAAAACGGAATACAAGAAATAAAATACATAACAAAAAAATAGATTTTACACTAGAAAAAAATGAATACACTCTAAAATACACATTAAATTCACCGTATTCATTTGTATACAAAAAGACCTCCTTCGAAATACAGGCGAATAAAGTGTATTTTTCGGTCAGATCTGAATAATAAAATGTATTTTAACGAATACAACCAAAAAACTGAATACAAGAAACTGAAAAATACATGTGAATGCAAGAAACAAGAAACTAAATACAAGAATAATTGAATACAAGAAACTAAAATACAAGCGAATAAAGTGTATTTTTCGATCAGATCTAGACAATAAAGTGCATTTTTCGGTCAGATCTGGAAAATAAATTATATTTTCGATCAGATGTGAATAATAAAGTGTATTTGTTGGTCAAATCTGGGCTTACCGACCTACTCCTTTTCTGATCGGTGTGTGGCGGCGACGGTTAGAACTCACCAGCGAAGATAGAGAGGAAAACGACGACTCTGCCATTGACGAATCCATTCAAATCAACACATATACACGATGTACTTTGAGTATACATCTATATATATATATATGTGTGTGTATATGACGGCGGCGGCAGTGTTCTGACTGTGCTTAGGGTGGTTCGACGGCGGTGGCGACGAAGTTTAGACTCGTTGGAGATTAGAAAGAGAGACCAGACGTTAGAGAGAGATGAGGAGAGAGTCAAGAATAAAAAATTAAAAAAGGGTATTCTACTTTAAATATATAATGTAGCTATGATAGGTAATTCAAATACACATTATAATTATGCAATGTAATTTATTTAAAAATTAATTACTAAAGATAACTATGGGATGTAATTATTCCTTTAGATATAGATTTGAGAAGTTATGACCAATGGAAGAACAAAAATAACTGAAGGAGTATTGAATAGGTTTATTAATAATTTTATTTCCCACTTTCTTGGATTAGTCGCGCAAAAATAATTTCTCACTAATTTAATTTGCAAACTCAATATGTTTATATTGATTCACTGTTAACACAATTTATAATGAAGAAACTGATGGAATACAAATATAAATTGCAGGAGCAATTTCAGTATCAAATTTGCATTAATATAATAACATTTTAATCAAGCATAAAATTTGAAGGGGAATTTTATCTTTAATTAAGCTTATGCATAAATTAATATCTTTGGTATTACTAATATCATGATTTGCTATGTACTCCCCCGTTTCAAATTATTTGTCATTTTTATTTATTTATACGTCCCTTAAGAAATATTATTTAGGAGGAATATTTTACTTACTTTACCCTTATTTATGTCTAAGTTATAATTTTTCTCCATTAAATATTTACCTTATTTATATGTCATCTTCATTAATGATAAAGGGTACAATTGAGAAAAAATAATTAATTATGTCTTAAACTTCTAAAACGATATATAATTTGAGACAACTATTTTTAATAATCGTGATAAATAATTTGAGACGGAGGAAATATTATCTATATATAAGATAATACCAAAGAGGATGTATAACTAATACAAGCATTAGTTATACATATGTTGAAAAAGTGTATCAAATATAGAATTAGTAATACTAAAGGTAATACATGCATTATGTTTTCTAATGCATCCTACCAAACGACCCTAAGTAAATTAATTATGGTGAGGAAGAATGTTTGAAGGAAAAGAGATAGATCTACAATTATATAAATATTACGAAATTGTCTCGAAATATCTATAGTGAGACATATCTATAATAGTCATTTTTTACAACGTTTCATTACAACAGTCAAGTTTTATTTAGAATTGATTTTTTATGTTTGTTATATTATAATAATTATATTTTGCTATAGCAATCAAAAAATATGCAGACAAGCGATATTGTTATAGAAGATTTGACCGTACAATTTTTGAAATCAATGCCGACTTAGTGAAAGATAGAACATAAAACATTTTACATAGGCTATTCAAATTAGTTGAAAAATTATTTTAATCATGTTAATACGTTTGCATTTGATCCGACTCTTTTTATGAGTTTTTCATATCTACATTAGAGATTCTTATAGTATTAGAAAATCTAATATTTTTATTTTTATTTTTATTTTTATTTTTATTTTTATTTTTATTTTTATTTTTATTTTTATTTTTATTTTTATTTTATAAAATATTGACTTGAGATAAATTTAAAGGATGAAACATGCACGGTGAGGGAGGAATCATATAGTCAAACCAACTTGTTTGGAGTTAAGACATAATTTAAAATCACAATTCTTTACGATTATCTTAATGTAAACTAAAACACGAGATATTAAAATAAAGAGTTTACCGTGCAACTAACTTCTTACATTATCGAATCATTCAAAATACAACATTTTGAATCGATAAATAATTTTTCTTAAAAAGATAAGATTTGTGATCTTGAATGATGGCAGGTTATATCAAAACATATGATGGAACAACAACATATCTAGTGAAATCTCACAAAGTGATATTTGAGGAAGGTAGATTGTATGCGGAACTTACCTTGATAGAGGTAAGGAAAGTGGCGGAGCTACATGGAACCCCCTTCGGCGAAAAAAAAAACACTAGTTATATATAATTAAAATTAAATATTTTTGTTTATATATATATATATAGTGGATGTTGAATTATCTTTGATTTTTCCGCATGTTTATTTTTTATATTTTGAAACTCCTTATTGAAAATTTAACTATGTCACTGATAAAGAAATTGTTTCCGATAAAACACATAATGAAAAAAAAATTAATATATCAAAATTAAACTCCAAAATAAAAAAAATTGCTTATATTTTATCATCTTAACTAAGATCTCCGATTTGAGTGCTTGATATGAAAAAATTCTATGTAGAAATCATTTTTTGATGGTATAGTGTGCGAATCTGAATTAATTGGGATGTTAATGCGCATATCGGGTAACCCATGTAGAGGATATCCCCAAGGTATCCTTATCCTCTGGGCATCATTTGCAGTGTTTTATGATTACGTTGACACAGCATGTTATGCTCACAATGAGCGTTAGGAAAAGGAAGAAAACAAAAGAACACAGTACTAGGTATTGAAACTAACAACAATATTTACACGTGACTCGGCAAATTCCACTCCTCCAACAAAGATTTGGACACGTGGCACACACCCACAACCTTTCTTCATTTTTGTGCCTCTCATTATTATCTGTTTTAATGCTATATTTAAGCTCCAATATTTTCTTTTTTCTATTTGTGTTTTCATTCTTGAATCCAAAATAAGAAAGGTTTCTTTTGGAGCACTCCCTCATTTTAAGGTTTTTGTTTTTCTTTCTTTTTCATTTGGTGACATTTTGACATTAGAAACATATTTGTTTTTGTTTTTGTTGGTATTGAAACAATTGATTATGAGACTTTGATAGACACAAAATATTTTTGTTTTTATGATGCATTCTCTTTTTCCTGTTGTATAGTTAAGAATTGTATTCAAGAAAGACTCTTAGCACTCCCCATAATTAAACATCTATAAGCAAATTTTCGTTTGATTTGTCATGATAATAAAGTTTTAAGTTTCTTATTTTATAGAATTAAGTGGTGTTTTAGTATTTAGCCAACATTATGTGGGGATTTAGTATTGTGAGGAATGACTTTGTTGCTGATTACTACTTCTCTCATCCATCTTATATGATGCTAATAAAAATATCATGACACGTTTAAGACTTTGTGCTTCATGATATGAAAGTGGATAATGTGGAGGTTAACCATGCATATGCTTGTTTAAGTATTATGATAATGTGGAGGTTAACCATGCATATGCTTGTTTAAGTATTATAATCCAATGATACCTTTCTATTTCAGAGTGAATTTTCTATTTTTACTCTTAATAATGACATGTTGTGGTAGCATAGAAATGTCATGACACGTTTAAAATCCCAAGTTTTGTATAGGTTCTTTGCTTCAATGATATGAATTAAGTGGATAAATTGGAGGTTAACCATGCAGGTGTTTGTTTATGCATAAAGTTTCACTAGTATTCGGGGAAACCTGAAAGTGAAAATGATTCTTGATCTTATACAATAAGAGGAAAACAGGGGAAAGAAAAACAGTAAAAAAATTAACCTTCTGTTCTTAAAAGTGTTGTTTAGCTCAATGATAAAGTCTGTTTATCAAACAAGCAAATCTATAAAAAAAAATGGATTTATGTACAGTTATAGTATAAAGAGCAATTTAACTCATTATAGCAGGTTATTCTGGTGTCTGTTAGGTTGTCATATCATGCTTGCTATAAAAAGTTATCTCTTGTTGTACGTCAATTTTTTAAATATTACGCACTGTCAGTGCTCAAAACTTAAACTCATATAGGAAATTTGATGTTCTACATATATTGCTGATCTCTTTTCAGGCTTTAAGTGCCTATTGAAATCTACAACATGTGTGGGGGTGCTCTTTTCTTGAATGGCCGGTTGTACCTCTCCCTATTAGCGCTCTAACGAGCATAGACCAAGGCTTATTGGTGTATTATTAATCAAATGGGGGGTGCTTGTTCATTAAAGAGAGACCCCCATGATGATGATAACATCATTAGAAGAGGTTTCTCAAGTAGACATTTCAAATTTGGGAGCTCGTGTTGTTTAGAGTCGTTCCTTCTTGGGCGCGTCGTGGATTGTCCTCCAGGAAGAAACAATTGTCCATCCCTCATGGAATTATGCATTCATAGAATACGTAAGGTGATTGATTTCTCTTAATATGTTTGATTAAGCGGAGGCGAACTCAGCATTTAACCTTGATAAGTTCAACCTTTAATGCTATGTTGCTTGGACTCTTCAAAAATGTCAATGCATATTGGAAACTTGAGGTGTTCAACGTTTAATGTTATGTTGCTTGGATTCTTCAGAAATGTCAATGGGTGTGTCTGATTCTCCAAAAGTAGTGCATTTTTGAAGGGTCCGACACCAATCCAACAACATTTTGGAGAGTCCAAGCAACATAGGTTTAAGTTCTTAATACTGAACACATTGTGTTTTTGAAATTATGCATTTACAGTTAATATTTGTTGAAATTCTAGTGGATTTTCACATATATAATCATGTTACTTGTTGAAAATATTGGGTTCAGTTGAACTTGTTTAGTATAGATTGAATCCACCTCTGCCATTAAGGTTATTGAGTTGTTTTGGTTAAGGAGATTTTTATATTCTCTTCTATTAACAGGACATTGACAAATATCATTCATTCTCAATGCTGCCAAGGGATATAAGCCAGTTGATATTCAACAATCTGGTCTACTCAAATCGCCTTTCGGATGAATGTGTCGAAGCTTTTAGAGATTGTGCGCTGCATGTAAAATCCCTTCTCACATTGATATCGTATTGAAATTCGAGAACCGAGTGATTCTTTTAGTACAAGATCTTATAGGACTATTTGTTTTGATTTTTTTTTTGTGTTGTTGTTGACAGGATATGTGGACGGGAGAATATAAAGGAGTTAAAAATAATTGGATGGATGTGTTTTCTTCCCAAGGATTATCTTTACTGTCTGTATATATTTTCGGTTCTGAGGTCACGGATTTCGGGTTCAGTCTCTTGCATTATTGCCCGAACCTCCAAGCGTTATCTTTTGATTGCTGTGACTGTATTTCTGAACAGGGAATAAAGCAAGTCAGTGGTAGTTATTGCTATTCTCTCTTATGGCGTTTTATTCTTTCACTTGTTGATCTATATTAGTTTCTCGCAAACCAATTTTCCTAAAAGAAGATAGTGCTATATCAAGGCAAGAAAATGTAGTTCTCTCTCTGGTTAATACCATTTTGCTTGTCTCAGTGTATTGAATTTGCACCATAATTGTTAACGTTTTATTGTTTTATTGAGCATATATAGTCAGACCTCTCTATAACAGTCATCCTTTATAACAACTTTTGCTATACCGGCCAAGTTTTTTTTGAAATCGATTTTCATGTTTTGTTATATTATACATTAACAACGTTAGTTGTTAGTCATAGAGAGGTTTGATTGTATATGCTTTAACGAGTGCATGAAATAGACATTATAAAATCGATTATGTGGCTAACTATTTTCTTTGGGTGGTCGCATTTCTTACTCTTTTACTGGTTGGATTGGGAAAGGTTAATTGTGATTTGATCTGTTGTTTGGTGTTGATGATGATTATATTTTTGCCCCTCAGGTTTCTCGAATTTGACATATTTGAGTTTTAGAAAATGTGTTTCGGTTACTGCTGAAGCAATGCAAGCTTTATCCAGCTTAGATAAATTGGTTAAGTTGGATTTTGAGAGGTGCCCACAGATTCATGGAGGATTTGTTCATCTTCAAGGTTTGTTATTGTCCAGTCATTTCTCTTTAAGGGCTTCGTGGCTTAAAAGAATTTTTAAAAAACTGCATCACCTTAACATAAAGAGTACTAGTTTTGTTTCCAGGTTTATCGAAACTCGAATCTCTCAGTATAAGATGTTGTCAATGCATTACGGATTCGGACATGAAGCCTCTGGCAGGTATCAGCGGTGAACGTGCTTTAAAATCATTGCACGTGTCACCTTGATGTTCTTGATTTTTTTTTTTGTTGTGAAATTTTCTCATTTTTACATGGTGTACTTCAGGAATTGCGAGTTTAAAGGAACTTCAGATTGTGTGTGTCTACATAACAGATTATGGAGTTTCTCATTTGAGAGGTACTAATTAGTATCTTTGTTGTAATAAACTTTTGTAATGCCTTATGATGGTGATGAAAGCATAGATGACACTCACAAAGAAGCCGAGGCACCTATAGATTGACATGAATGCGAGATTTTGTCCTCATACTAACATATTTGGTTTGAAATGAATGGTAAATTTAGTTGTTCCTGACACACTTTGATGTACTCGCTCTGTTTCATTTTATGAGACGGTGTTCGACTCTACATGGACTTTAAGACGGTGCTTTGACTTACGTATTTATTACTGGTACTGTAAGAAAATATTATAGTGGAAATGTTAGTTTGATAGATGAAAAAATAGAGTGTCATATAAGTTCGGTTTTTCTCCTTTTGGCCCCGGAAATCTACCTATTACCTTTGGTTGCTTTTTGTTAGAGCTTGTATATCCACTTTTAGTTTATGCTGTCTGTCTAATTTTGTAGTTTTTGTAGACTCTTTTCTTCTTATATTGAGATTTTCTTTTCTTTTTGATTTTTTAGGTTTGAACAAACTTGTTGTACTAAATATGGAAGGATCCCATGTTACTACCTCATGTTTGAATACTACCTCAGGTTGGCACTACTCTAGAAGTACCGTATTTTAGAAAGTTAAGATGTTTGTGCATTGTGATCCTATGGTTGATAAAAGCTATGTTGCTCAGACTCTTCAAAAATATCACTGTGTGCGTGTCTGGTCCTCCAAAAGTAGTGCATTTTTTTGGAGGATTCGACACAGATGCAACAACATTTTGGAGAGTCCGAGCAACATATGATAGAAGGTCCTGGCATTACCATTTATGATATTTCATTTGTTCTTTCGACAAGGCATCAGCAATGATTTCTTAATAGTAATGTCTCTTACGGAAACCTTTTTTTATTCTACAGTGCTCCCTTCGTTGCAATCGTTGAATCTCAATAGATGTTGCCTGAGAGATGAAGGATGTGAAAAGTTTTCGGGTAACTTGAAGATATTAATATTATCCAATATGAGCTGATTAGAGATAATAGATAACGTTATATCTTTAGCCAATTGTTGTGTACTGTGCAGCGCTCAGCAATTTGAAGGTGTTGAATTTGGGATTTAATCACATCACAGATGAATGTTTGGGCCATTTGAAAGGTCCGTCTTATCCTCTCTGACTGAACGTTGATTAAGTGTTATGTTTCATTTTTTTGGCTTATATTTTCAGACCGTTCTATCTCTCTCTCTCTATATATATATATACTATTATCTGAGTTTTAGATTTACTAGATAAATATCTCTCGTGTGATGCATAATTGCTCTTCCTTCAAAATTGAAAGAACTACTTCACCTTTTCCTTTAAATCACATCTTGCTTTCTATAGATTTCTCGTAATGTGACGAGAAGTTTCTTCGCAGTGGAAGACATTAGTCCTAATTTGCATGACTTACACTTCTATGCCTGCACTTACTCGTGTACATGTTACATTTTGATTCTTGTCTCAGAGAAAAATGTTAGTGTCATAAATTTTGACAGATTTTAATTTAGTTTTCTAGATTTTGTATTTCAAATCCTGTATATCTAGGTCAATATATAATTAGTCAAAATATATGCAATTGATCTTTATTGTATTCGGCTCAATCCTTTTAGTAAAAGATTTGACCGGTCCCAGATTTTAAGTTCTCGTTGACCACGACCTATAGGAACTGGGCAATCTATTGCTTTAAAACCTGTTTACATAGGTTCGTGCGCAGATTTACGTTCGATAATCCCAGAGGCTTTTACTTCTACATGAGCGAAAATGTAGGCGTTCCTCTGGTATTTCTGTTGTTGTAATCTCAGAATAATAGGCATTTTGTTACACTGGTGCATTTGTTATATCTTGAAAGTCAAAAGTGCTTTATGGAAGGGAGAAGTTATGTTTTTCGCATTTAATTTCACAAGTTGATAAATGATATTTTCGGGCTGTAGCAGTTAGCGCCTGTCATATCTTCTTTCTTCCCAAGGTTTTTGGTAATTCATTACATCGGATCAATATTGCAGGTTTGACGAAATTGGAAAGTCTGAACTTGGATTCCTGTAGGATTACAGATGATGGACTGGCTCATTTATCTGGTATAGAACATCAACCTGCTAAACATAAATGTTGCAAAATTTGGGAAATAATGATTTTATGTTCTCGTTAACGTTGAGGATACAACCGCTCTACCTACCAAGGTAGAGGTAAGGTCTGTGTACACTCTACCCTCCCCAGACCCCACATTGTGGGATTTCACTGGGTATGTTGTTGTTGTTGTTAACGTTGAGGATACGGTCCTGAACTCGAATTGATTCCTAATTATTCAGTTGTCTGAATGGAACTTATTCAGGTCACTTGAATTCTGTTCAACATCTTTGAGATAAATTCCAAGGTTAATAAGTCGTCCACGTTAGATGAAAGTTGCAGGCAGCCGTCCTCTGGAAGTATATGTTAATATATGTTGTTCGACTCTCCAAAAATGTTGCAGCAACCCGGTTGGATCTTCGAAAATTGAACTGCTTTTGGAGGATCCAGACATGCCCCCATAGACATTTTTTAAGAGTTCGAGCAACATAGATCTTAATTATAAAAGAAGGGCGTCAGTTGTATATCTGTTTCACGGGGCACAAAAATATGTCCCGTCATAGTAGTTTCTTACCTTTCTTCAAAGCAATGAAGTATAGCTTATTTTGCACGTGTTATGACAGATTTGGCTGATTCGTTTATTTTAGGTCTGGCAAAATTGAAGGATCTCAACCTCAAATTCACCTTAGTGACCGACGATGGTTTGAAAGAGTTTTCCGGATTGACATGTCTCAGATCACTTAATCTAGATGTGCGCCAAATTACCGACTCCGGGCTTGCAGTTCTCACAGGTAAGCATTAGAAAATTGTCACTTGCCATATCATAAATTTCTTGTGTTTGAATCTGGAAACTTATTCATGTAATTCTTTTGGCTCTATGGATTATAGGATTAACCGGTCTGACTCACCTGGATCTCTTTGGAGCTCATATAACGGATTCCGGAACAAAGTATCTCGCATGTACGTTAAAGCAGCCGTTCTTCTCTTACTATATCTTAAAATTGTCAATTTTTGCTTTTTACGCTTCTATAACCCTCTCCTGCCTCTCCTTTTTGGCGTTGACGCTAAGGTTTAGTATTCTGTATTATGAGAATTCTTCATAAGTTTAAGGCCCCAACTCGCTTGGGATTGAGGCTTAGCAGTATGGTGTCTTATTCTCCCTTTTAGTTTCAGAAATGAGTATTGTAAAACAGTATGTTAATTTATGCTTAGTGCTATATATGGATTTGGTCAGACCTCACAACAAAGTCCAGATTAACAAGTTCTGAACTTCTAATACCTCATAATTTGCACAAATTAGTCTGACCATTGATTTTATGCGGAGTGCTTCATTATGAACTCGATGTTGCTTTTACTAACTATTTACTACAAATGAACGGACGATGTTGTTTGTGATTATCGTCTGTTTTACTACAAATGAACGGACGATGTTGTTTGTGATTATCGTCTGTCACTACTACTCGTTCTACTGATCGTGATATCATTGTTCGTAGACTACATATATAATTGAATGAGATATATATTTAGCAAGTGCCTTGGTGACTATATGCAGTGGTACTCGGTTCTCAGATTTGAATCTAAATGTGTATCAATGTCTCTCATCAGATTTCAGAAATCTGCAATCCCTTGACCTTTGTGGTGGCGCGTTAACGGATGCTGGAGTCGAGAATATTAAGGATCTTTCTTCCCTGATGTTTTTGAACCTGTCGCAGAACCGGAATTTGACCGATAAGACCTTGGAACTCCTTTCAGGTACTTTTGTCTCCTTGGAACTCCTTTCAGGTACTTTTGTCTCCTTGGAACTCGTCCTACTTTCGAAATTTAAAAGTAAAGGACAAAAAAGTCTTATATTATTAATGACTAAACATAGAAAAAGGTAAGGGTATTTTGGGTAAACAAAATGGGTACATTGTTATCCTACTACCTTCGTGAGTAGGTTAGCAAGACCCATAGATGTATATAAGATGACTTTATATGCCCAAAATGTAATTTTTCGGTGGAGTGAGGTTCGGATGGATCTCCTACCACTCGCGGTAGCTCCGCCCATGTTGTTTTCCTATGATTGTCGATATGTGCTTTATAGCAACTAAGAAATAATAAGTACAGTCTAAAATGTCAAAGGTTGATGTACCGCGTCTAGAGGCAGATGTAGAGCTGGTTCAACAGGTTCAACTGAATTCACAATCTTCTGCTTGTATCACATACACATATGCAAATAAGTTTTAAAATGTTCTTAACGGTTGGCACTTGACTTTAAACTCTGGATTCGCTTCTATGTACGTATGAAGATGTCTTAAGAAGAAATGTAACAGTCTTATCTTTGGCCTAATTCTGATATTGTTTTCTCTGAAAATGCAGGACTGAAATTGTTGGTATATCTAAATATCTCAAATTCTTGCACCACAAATAATGGATTGCAATATTTGAAGCCTCTGAAGAATTTACACACATTGGATTTGGAATATTGCAATGTGACAGCATCTGAGATTAAGAAACTTCAAGATAATGTCCTCTTAAATCTTGTGAGATATAGGCCTAATTAACTCTCAAGGTTCATCATGTAACATATGTTAAATAGAACGCCATGGGATCGTTTAGATAATTCCGAAGAAAGACTATTTACACTATGTTGAGGGGTGTTTTTTTTCCTCTTTATTTTTATAATGTGTAAATAAGTGCGAAGGAATAAATTTGGTGAATTTATGCGGAATTGGACATGCCTGTCACTGTCTCCTATTGTTCATCTTAGCTTAGAGATTGGACATGCATGTCACTACTGGTTTTTCTTATTTTTCTTTTTTCCTAATTCTTATATTCAGATCTGTTGAGATTATACGTGAATCTTGAATTTTGTAAGGATATGTTTATATTTGAAGTTATTCGAGAAAGATTTGGTCATGGAGTTTCGTAGTTGACGTTAGTAGGGGATCAAAATTATTTGTATAATTTTGTATAATAATGTAAAAGTGTGTATAAACATCTCTTATACACTATTATACAAGATTGATACATTGTCTACAGTAGATATATAAAGTAGATATATAAAATTATATATAATTATATAATATTATATACCGTGGCGTAAATTAAAAATATGGCTACAAGAATGTAATATTTTATATTTTATTATATATTATTGAAATTATTCTTATTTTATGTTCGTCCTTAGAAAAATTACTATTAGTCAGGAATTGCATAAGAGAAAGTGCAAAAGCATGATTTGTCAGGAATTGCATAAGAAAATGTCGTAAGTAATAATATATAGTGCAAAAGCATGCCCGGTACGTACAACGTTAAGAGGTACCAATTATTATGCCAATAACATCACCAGACACCTAAGTTGGTATATAATATATGAATGAGTTGTTGTGCCCATAGACAATTCTTCTCTATACAAATTCTTATATAAGGTCTTTCCGAATATATAGGAATCCAATGACGAACGGTGTAAGCACCGCGAGGTGAAATTATTAGTTTTAATATAGCACTCATATATTGAAGAATTTGTATATTAATTGTCGGATTACATATATATACATAAAATGTGTATACATTATATATTGATGGGACATGATTATAAAACTAGGAAATTTATATATTATCCTTACCCCTTTGCATAAAAGAACAAGCCCTCAATATATCCCAATCTATCTTACGTGGTTTGTGTGTTTTATCTACATCATCATCACATGGCTTGTCAACTTCTCCATTGCAATATGCAAATTTCAGTGGGTCCTTTTGAACTGCTAAATGCATATTCCGTGTATATTTTGGATTTGGATTCCAAAGCATGGGAAGCTGTAGTATGATGGTGGATGGCAACGGATCGGATCTGGATTGAATCCTACTAGATCTAGATTCAGATTCGTTTTTCTTCCCTGGATCCAAATTTGGATCCAGATCCACCGGGTCTACGGATCAGATCTGGATCCACATGTAAAAAAGTTTGTCTTGCTAAGAGTTTTTTTTTGAACTGACAAACGATTTTTACTTAGCTAACAGTTTACTGTGTTTCAATTTTGAAATGTTCATATGAGATATTTTGTTCGTTGTCTCCTTTTGATTGTGAGCTATTAATTGAAAATGTTGGACAATGACAATAGTTGTGGAAAATGCTGACTAGTATTACCACAATGCAGAACTTGCATGTGCTTGGAATCTTCACAAATGAAGTGAATATAATTTTAACTATTTGTCTATAAAAATGTTAGTCATTCACTAATATAACATTGATTTTATTATCAAAGTTACCTCTTTATTTTTTGGTTTTTGAGTTAACGCGGGGATAAATTAAACTTGTTTTGAGAATTAAACTTGCAAGGATGTGCTTAGCAATTTTAAGAAAATACTTATAAATTAACATTCTAGGTTATGAATATATTTAATAAAAAACAATCCACGGGTCGGATCTGGACCGGATACGGATCTCAAATACAAGATCCAGATCCAGATCCGATCCGGATCCGCCGGGTCCAAATTTTGAAGATCCATATCCTATAAAACGGATATGGATCCATCGGATCCGGACCGGGTCCAGGATCCACTGTCATCTCTAATGGTAGTATGGCTGTCCAGTGGGTCGGGTCGGTCCGATCCTGACCCGGCCCGAAACCTGCCCCGCCCCGGTCCTTCTTTAAAAAAATGGTACAGGAGATCGAACTCGGGACGGGACTAGGGCTCGTCCCGCCCGTCCCACCTCATCCCGGCCCGCCCCGACCCGCCAGCCCCCCTATACAAAAATTATCGTCGCACAACGGCTAAATTTAGATTTTGGCCGTTGTGCAACGGCTATAACGACCATTTTGCCCCCCACCCCATAAAACCCCTCTACCCCTTAATATTTATTTTAACCTCTAAGTTAGTAAATTTACACTTTAACCCTATTTCTCAACTATAAATACCTCATTTTTCTCTTCATTTTTCTCACAAATCTTCCTACCATCTCTCTAATCTCTCTATCTATCTTTGTACAAGTCTACATTACCTACTAAATATTATATTTTATTTTCTTATTTATATCAAAGTTCAAAAATTGGGAGTGAAGTTGGCAACTAGTTTGAGGATCATCCATCGAACAAAGTTTCAATTTTCAACCTCGATTATACGTCGACGTTACGTCGGCGTTTGGTACCTTCATTCCTTCTTTAAATTATTATTATTACTTAATTTTAGTTTTTGTACTTAATTTCATTTACTTTAATTATTTATTTGTATAATTATAACGGAACGACTTGGACGTTTGATTTCTGGTAGAGGTACTAGGGGTAACAGGAGTAAGAGTGCATCTTCTAGTAATCCTATTCCTAGTCCCGATGATTTCACTCATATAGATGAAACTGATTTTTTAATGATATTAATATACCATTAGATCATGAGGTATATTCTGCATCTAAACCAGGCTTTAATTTTGAAAATTAATTAGACGATAATGTAGATAACACACCCACTAGTGCACCTCCACCTTAGACTCAGACTGTGTCTCAGCCTGAAATTGAAACTAGAATGCCTTATATTCCCCCTAGTATGAGTCGAGGCCCAAAACAAATGAAAATTTAAATCAACTGCATGAGTTTTTTTGATAGGGACATTGATAATCAACTAGTTAGATGGGAAATTTGTCAAGAAGTTTATAAATTTAAAACCAGAAAAGGTCATGGTGGGACAGGAGGTTTATTGAGACATGTACAAAGCATTCACAAAGCTAGGTATAACCAATACCTGGCTGAAAAATAGGGTGTGGCAATGCCTTCTGAGTCGGGACAAGGTTCACATAGTGTCCCCAACCAAGTACAGGATCGAATTAACCCGATGACGGGGGAATTATATGTCCTAAATATGATAAACACAAAGATAGGAAAAAAATAGCAAAATTAGTTGCGGTGGAGGGTTTGCCTTTTTCATTTTCTTCATCTCCTGGTTTTATTCATTACATCCTGCTTTTAACGGTTTTTCTAGATCAACTGTTAGAAGAGACGTTTTTAAATTTGCACATGAATATCAACAGTATTTACGTTATGCATTATTGATAGAGTAATTATGGGCATATCCCATAATTACCTCTCATTTATTATAATTAATATGTAATATATTGTAATTATTATAATTGTAATTAGTATCTCTTATTTTAGGTAAGGTAGATTAGTCTTCCATTATTCATACATAGGATGATTGTATATATATTGTATCTTGGGAATAATATTGATCAAGGAATTACCTTCCTACATGGTATCAAGAGTCAAAAGATCCTTGCCCTAATTTCCTTCTCTTCTTACACGATTTCTACCTCCCTTTCTCCTAAAACATTTTGGCCAACAACCCTAACTTCAAAACCCTAAATCATTCTTTCACCAAACCCTAGCTGAGTTCAACCAAACCACCCCCCTTCGGCAAAAACATCCAATATCAAAACCTAAGGGTTTTCTTGTTTTTTCATCCGCTTCCATCAAAAGACAACTTTCTTCTTCCCTTCTTTTGATTCTAAGTGAAACCTATGGCCGAAAATCAAACCTTTCATCCCGCTCTTGCCATTAATAACGTCAAGAACTTTATCTCTATAACTCTTGAAATGGAGAAAGGGCAGTATACCTCATGGGCCGAACTACTCAAAATGCACTGCCGTGCTTATGAGGTGATTGTCCATATTCTTCCGTCCGAGTCACCGTCGGATACCACTATGGTGGACAAGAAATTATGGTCTCGGTTAGAAGCTATAGTCCTTCAATGGATTTATGGCACTATTTTGAATGATCTTCTCCATACCATCTTGGAACCCAATTCTACGGCTCAACAGGCGTGGGAACGATTGTAGAATATTTTTCAAGATAATAAAATTTCTAGGGCCGTTTATCTTGAACACCAATTTACAAATGTTAAATTGGATGACTTTTCAAACATCTCCGCCTATTGTCAAGAACTAAAGGTACTTGAGGACCAACTATCCAACGTTGGTTCGCCCGTAACAAATCAACGGTTAGTCCATCAGTTGATTGCAGGGCTGAATGAACAATATGATGGTGTTGCTACGTTCATTCAGCAGAGCAATCCATTACCACCCTTTTACGAGGCCCGTTCGAGGTTAATTCTCAAAGAAACAAGGAAAGTGAAGCAGGCATCATTAGGGGCAACCACCGTCTGAACCGCTCTTGTCTCCACCAACTCTTTTTCCACTGATTTGGAGCCCCAAAATTCTGGTCAGAGGGCCACGGTAATCGTTCTAATAATGGTCAATAACGAGGTTCAAATCGAAATAATAAGGCCAAAATAATAGTGGAAATGGACGTGAATGGGGCGAGGGCCAAACCGTCGGCCGCAGCAGCCAGCCCGGGCAGTGGTGGACTGGCAGTGGCGGACAGTTTTCAGGCAGTAGAGGTGAAAAGTGGGGGCAGTACCCAACTTGGGCCTGGCCCCATAGTGGGCTACCCTGCCATGTCCATTCCCAACCTCTTCGTGGGCCCGGCCTACACCTTATTCAAATCGTCAACCCGGTATTCTCGGATCTCGTCCACAACATGTATTTGTAGCTCAGGCACCGTCTTCTGTCGGATATGCACCCACGGATATTGAACAAGCCATGAGTCACATAAATCTAAATATTCCAGATGAATCGTGGTACATGGATACAGGGGCTACGTCACACATGACGACATCTCAAGGTAATCTTTCATCTTATTTTAATACGAGCGGTAATAAAAATATTATTATCGGCAGTGGGCAGGAAATTCCAATTCATGGTATTGGTCAGGTAACACTACCATCTCCCCACCCACCTTTACGCTTGAACAATGTCTTACATGCACCACAACTGATTAAAAACTTGATCTCTGTTAGAATTTTTACAATTGACAATAATATTTCTGTGAATTTTGATCCTTTTGGTTTTTCTGTGAAGGATTTTCAGACGGATGCCGCTCATGAGATGTAATAGCACGGGGGACTTATATCTCATCACCTCTGTTTCCACCAATAGCAGGGTCAAACCATCCACTTTTTCGGCCATCTCTCCTAGTCTATGGCACAATAGGTTGGAGCACCGATTTTTCATCAATTTAGAAAGAATAATTTGTTTTCTTGTAATAGACCTTTGGACTTTTCTGTTTGCCAAACGTGTGTGTTTGGTAAACGTATTAAACTTCCATTTTTTGCGTCTACTACTAATACTATTATGCCTTTTGATATTTTGAATTGTGATTTGTGGACGTCAGCTGTTTTAAGTGTTGCAGTTCATAAGTATTATTTGCTCATTCTTGATGATTTTTTAATTTTTTTGTGGATCTTTCCCTTAGGACAAAAATCACAAACCTATAACATTTTGAAACAATTTAGTGTGTTTATCAAAACTCAGTTTGGCAAAATCATTAAATGTTTTCAATGTGATAATGCGGGGTGGGGGGGGGGGGGAAGTTTATAAATTCCCAATTTAAGAATTTTTGTCACCAAAATGAGATGTATGTCTGTATTTCCTGTCCACATACATCTTCTCAAAATGGGAAAGCTGAAAGAAAGATTCGAACAATCAACAATATGACTCGCTCTATCGTCCACACCACCAAATTTTTGGCATCATGCTCTTCAAATGACTACATATCTCTTAAATATTCTTCCTAGTAAACTAATCTTCAATGTGTCCCCTACTCAGGTATTGTACAACCGTCTCCCCTTGTTTACACATTTATGAATTTTTGGGTGTTTGTGTTATCCCTTATTTCCGTCCACCACCATTCATAAACTTCAAGCTCGATCTACTCCTTGCGTGTTTTTGGGGTACCCACAAAATCATAGGGGATATAAATATTTTGATATGTCAACAGAAAAGATCATTATTTCTCGTCATGTCATCTTTGATAAATCAACCTTCCCGTTTGCAACATCTCAAGCGGCATCCTCACATTCATATGATTTTCTGGACGATGAAATTCATCCAATTTTAAGGTATCATCTAAACTCTCAAAATAACAATTTAGGGTCACCACTAACCCCTACAACTCAGCCAGTCACCCTACCCCCTTCCCGTAACACACTGGCCCAGACCAGTACCGGGTCCACTACCTCAGCCTAAAATACCGAAACCACCACACCCACTAATTCGGCCCAAAATCCCAACACCACCCAACCATCCAACGGACCATGAAAACATGTGCAATGCACGAGATTTTTCAACCTAAACACCATTTTAACCTAATCACCTCAATCCAACCCTCACCAATACAAAAAAAATCCCAAAGTTGCCTTATCAAACCCGAATTGGAAGACTGTCATGTTAGATGAATTTACTGCTCTTATTCAAAATAAGACGTGACATTTGGTACCACGGCCATCTAATGTGAACATAATTCGATCTATGTTGATTTTTTGCCACAAAAAGAATTTTGATGGTTCTTTTGCGAGATACAAAGCTCGTCTTGTTGGTAATGGAAGGTCTCAGCAGGTGGGAGTAGATTGCGGCGAAACATTCATCCCGGTAGTCAAGCCTGTAACTATCAGGATTGTTCTTAGTCTGACACTGTCCAAATCATGGTCCATTCATCAGTTGGACGTTAAAATGCATTTTTACATGGCCACTTACAGGAAACGGTATACATGCATCAGCCGTTGGGATTTCGCAATCCTGTCCGTCCTGATCATGTGTGCCTGTTGAGGAAATCCTTATATGGTCTGAAACAAGCTCCTCGAGCATGGTATAACAGGTTTGCAGGATTTGTTTCCAAATTGGGATTCCCTCACAGCAACTCCAATCAGTCTTTCTTTATTTATAGGAAGGGCACTGATGTGGCTTATATACTTATATCCAGTCTATTATGTCTCTTCTTGCAGCTGGATTTGCAATGAAGGACTTAGGCTCGTTGAATTATTTTCTTGGCATTGTTGTCACTCACTATGCATGTGGTATGTTTCTCTGAGTCAAAAGAAGTATGCCAAGGAGATACCTCACAAAGCAGGGATGTCTTCATGCAAACCTTCTCATACTCCGGTTAACATGAATGCGAAGTTGAGCAATGCTTTAGGTACTCCATACAACGACCCCACACATTACCGCAGTGTGGCTAGTGCATTACAGTATCTCACTTTTACGAGGGCTGATATTTCCTATGCGGTCCAGTAAGTTTGTTTACACATGCATGATCCGAAGGAAGAACATATTGGGACTTTCAAGAGGATTCTGCAGTATGTTAAGGGTACTCTTCATCTCGGACTACATCTGTATAAGTCCTCCATCTCGAGACTTTCTACCTACACTAATGCGGATTGGGGCGGCTGCCCAGACACACGACGTTCCACTTCCGTCTATTGTATATTCTTGGGTGACAATCTCATATCATGGTCGTCCAAACGTCAGTCCACACTATCTCGGTCAAGTATAGAGGCAGAATATATAGGGTGGCCAATGTTGTTTCTGAATCCTGTTGGCTTCGTAATCTGCTACTGGAGCTCCATTGTCCGATTGAAAAGGCAACAATGGTCTATTGTGACAATGTAAATACGATCTACTTGTTTGGCAATCATGTTCAGCATTAACGCATGAAACACATTGAAATGATATCTTGTTTGTCCGAGAAAAAGTTACCCGTAGCCAATTCAGGGTTCTCCATGTCCCATTCCATTATCAGATAGCTGACATCTTTATGAAAGGTCTTCTGCGCGTACTGTTTGATAATTTCAGGGACAGTCTCAACATCCGAAAACCTCCAGTTAAGACTGCAGGGGACTGTTAGAGTGATTATGGGCATATCCCACAATTACCTCTCATTTATTATAATTGATATGTAATATATTGTAATTATTATGATTGTAATTAGTATCTCTTGTTTTAGGTAAGGTAGATTTGTCTTCCATTATTCATACATAGGATGATTGTATATATATATTGTATCTTGGTAATAACATTGATCAAGGAATTACCTTCCACAATTATATCATTTTTAATGGCAAAGTGGCTATCACTTCTGATATAGGTCGTAGTACTAACGATAATGATTATTTAACCGTTACATGTCATTAGATAGATAAAAATTGGTCTATGCAAAAATGTATATTAGCATATAGATATATTGATGATAGGCACACTGGAGTTTTTATTTCAAGAAATATTCATGAAATTTATGAATATTATGAAATTACTAATAAAATTATGACTATTACATTAGATAATGTTGCTTCTAATGATTATGTTGTAAACCTTTTAAAAACTCGATTTATTCCATCTTTTCTAGATATTTTTCATATTAGATGTGCATGTCATATTTATAACTTAGTTGTAAAGGATGACCTAAAACTTTTATACAAATCCTTGATAAAGTACAATTTCTTATCTACATTTTTAAAGGTAATAAAATACAAAGACGCAAAGAGTATAAAAAAATTTGTCATGATTGTGGACTACCTTATAGAAAAATTACAGAAGAAGTTTCGACTAGGTGAAATTCTTTATATGAACAACTACTTGTTGCTCACGAGTATAAAAGACCTATAACTTTATTATTTAACGCTCATAATCAAAGTCCAACAGATATGCTGGTAGATTATGATTGGAAAAAAATTTCAGAATTTATTGTATTTTTAGAGAATTTTTTTCTAGCTACTAAAGAATTTTCTGAAATTTATTATCCTACTATTTCAATTATGTTATTTTATATAACTCTAATATTTTTGTTACTTAATGAATATATGCAAAAACGAGCTTACGCTCCAGCTATTAAAAATGTTTATATAATTTTAAAAAAATATTTTTTTCCTATTCCCACTATATATTTTATTGGTGATGTATTAAATCCGACTATTAAAGTAGACAGTTGTAAAGTACTTGTTGAAACGATTTATGAAAGCTTAGAAATACTTCCAACAGACCCAACTGAAAAAGAAGAAAAAACTAACGAACCAACTAAAGAAGAAGTTATGTCTAGCATACACAATGAATGCAAAAAATATATATATATGAATTACCAACAAGAAGTGCAAATAATCAACCGGCTTCGGTACCATCTTCTTCTATTTCACTGCAACCTAATAAAAGACATGTGTTTTCTGCTGTTAGTGTTCAAGGCCTTAGAAATAGAATGTTTAGTGGTTCAACTTCTTCACAAGTTAGCGAATTTGATGTTTATGTTTTGCAGGGTGTTGTACCGTATCAAATCAATTGTCAATGAAGATGGAAGTGAAGACTTGCTGAGATACTGGAGGAAGAATTCAAAGACATTTCCGACACTATCAAAGATGACCTGAGATGTGTTGAATATTCAAGCGTCATCAACAACGTCTGAAAATGCTTTTTCTGCTGGAAGATTTCAAATAGGAGAGCACAGACACTCATTGGCGGGAGACAGCTTGGAGATTGCAGTTTTATTCAAAGATTGGATTAGAGCGGAGCGTAGAAGGTGCGGTCAACCAGAGATCAACGAAGAAGACGACTACAACTACAACGAAATCTTATCCGAGGGAGCAGGAAGCGACGTCAAACAATTTGACCAACAACTTCCAATTCTGACAAAAGATCATCAAGAGATTGTGAGAGATGTTTTTATTCACAAAAACAACCTTGGGGATGTTTTAATTCACTATATTGTTCAATTATTTAAGTGTTTAAATATATATATATATATATATATATTAAAATTAAGTGTCTAAAAAAAATCCAAATCCCGCAGCGCGACCTCTTCCCGTCCCGTTGGCCAGCCTTAGATAGTAGTAGATATGATCATATCTTTGATTAAAATTTCTTATTTATATAGAGTTAAATAATTAGTGATATGACGATATTCTTCATCTATATATGATTTAAATTATATTTTTAATTAAATATTTTTCAAGATGCCGTATGTACTTATAGTGCAAATGAAAGCCTTGATGCAATGGTAAAACTATAATCATTGTGTGATGAGAGATTTCTTTTGTATGCCAAACAAAAATAAATAATACGTTAGAATAATTTGAATCAACTTGAAAAAAGAATTCAATTATTTTAAATTATTCAATTATTATCACCTATAAGAACACAATATTTTTGTAAGATTATATTAATCTCTTTTGAAAATCGTTCTTATTAATCTTCATTGGAGAGTCTTTCTCATTAATACAAATATATATATAGTGTGTATAATGTTAAATCATAATATTTTTTTTTTTTATATTTATCATAATTATATACTATTATTAATTATAAATTATATGATGAATATATTTAAATATTCACTAATAATTCTCGTATGAATCCACTATCATTTCATCTGACATGTACTTTTAGGTCACCATTCCTCTGGGTACAATAAAAGGAAAGGAGATGAAACTCGCATTTCCCTACTCCAGTTATAAGTTCACGTGAATATAGAAATGTTTTTCCAAAGGTATTGAGAAATCTACTAGTTTTTCATAAATATTCAAATATGAACTCAATTATTAGTTTGATATTACTATATATAAAAATACATAAACTTCAAACTCTAAATTTACCTCTTATCACATATTGTGAACTAGTGATTCACTCGTCTACTCTTTTCTGATAAATTCGAGTCATGATAGCAGTCTCCTACAAATATGAATAAGGTAAAGTCGTACACATAAGATTCGTATAATCTAATCTTTTTTCAATCGCACATAACAAGAATTTAGTGCACCGATTTGCCTCTAAATATATTTGAATTTACACTTTTACACTACTAAAAAACAAGAAATTAGCGACGGGCAAAATTCGTATCTAAACAACAAAAATTTCATGCTAATCCCATTTAGTTATTGAAATAGCAATAAATTATAAAAAAATCCATTTAGTTATGAGCTATTTAGCAACGGATTAACGGATGATTATCGACAAATTTCATAGTTAATTTCATATTTTCTAGTAGTGTTTTTAGCAAAGTTGATGTTATTATTTTGCTTTCAACTTGATATTTATAAAGAAAAGAAAAGGAAAAAGGAGAAAAGTTTTCATATTTGCATTTTTAGTTGTCTCCCAAAATAGCTAGTCCAAAGTAGGGTCATGTAGTCTATCATTTCTATGAGTATTAACTATTAATTAATACCAAATCCTTTTCTCCTTTTTGCTTTTCTATAATATCAGTTTGCACTTATCCAAAACAAATAAAGGATAAGATAAGAACAGATTAATGCCAAAGGGTATCAATCAATAGAAGAAAGCTATAGTTATTTGTAACTAATCCATTGTGCATATACCAAGTTAAATTTTCAATTTATTCAATGGGTGTCATGAACAAAAACAGCCTTCGTTTTTTATCGAAAAATACTGCAAAAAGAGTGGACAAGTATATTAAATATCCCTGTCGATGAATGTTGATATATATCCTACATTTTCTAATAAACATTTTCTAAGTTTTTTAAAAATAAAATTTAGATGCTTGAAAACTGAATAAAAAGAACTATAATTCTAATAATTAACAATTTAAAATTTTAAAAGAAAGATAAAAAAAATTACGACCAAAGAATTAAAAAAATATTTGAATCTCGAAATTCAAAAGATATCAGATAAATTGGACGGAGGAAGTACTATTTTGCTTTAGATACAAACTGGTTGGAAAGATATTTAAGTTAGTTGAAATAAGGGATTATTAGAGGTGACACACTGAACTTACTTTTCAGAAATTCCTTCAATCCGTTCAAATTTAATGAATTGTGTTACGACTTGTTTGTCAACTGATTCAATGGATTGAAATTGAAGTGACGCATCAAACTATTATTATACCAAAACATGTCAAAATATCAATGAGACTCAAATATAAAAATCAAATTTCGAGTTTTGAACTTATTTAGATCTTAAAGAATTTAAGAAAAATACATTAATGATTTCATTTTTTTAAAAGAAAAAATAAAAAAGAGAGCAAGAGCCTTAATAGATACCATTCATGATTCTGGTATCTAGTAAGGTTTACGATCCACCTTAAGAAAGCAAGCAAAATGACCGTTCCAACAAGAAAATAAATGAAAGCAATCAAAGGAAGAGGGTAGACATGTTTTACTTTTTCGAATCTTTTAAGATCAAAGTAGACCGATCAGGTTAATTTCCTCTATGTAAAGCTCTTTCATTCAATGTGCGATCATGACAAGACTCAAGGAAAAAACCTGACTAACTCTGTGTCAACAGCCACGATAAGACGGGGGTGGAGGGTAAACGGGACAAGTGTTCTTCGGAATGACTGAGCCGGTATCATAATTGGTAAGATTGAGATCAAATGACCTAATGTTTGACCCAATTATTTACCCAAAGTAAACTTAGAACAAATATAAATCATTTAACTTATTTATCGATTTGACATATAACTCAGCCCAAATTTGACCCTTGCACATCTAGCATTCATATTTGCCAGTTGCCACTGCATCATAGTTAATTTTTTGTGTGTATAAACGAACCAGTTTTGTTTTTAGTCAATTTGTACACCAAAAAATCATTGAAATATGAAATACGAGTATCATTATTATGAAGTTTCATTTTCTCACGTAATGTAATGAAGAAAATCTTGTCTAAAACATAGAAGGTACTCAATTTGTATAAGTAAAGCTCATCACGAGTAAAATACTTATTGCACTCTCTTTAATTTGCAATACTAAGGCGGCAGAAATATGCACAATACTGAAAAGCTCCTCAAATGTTTGGATACGTATATCAGCTTAAAAATATATTTAACATGATATGATACAATTTATCATATGATATATATCATACTTTTAAGAGTATCACTATATTTTATATGTATCTTTCGGTTCACAATATTCTCTCTAAAAATTAACTATGTACTCAGTCTAGTATTTAAAAGCACTATACAAGTCACTAATTTTTTTTTATGTATGTATCTCCAAAGCTAATAGTAAAACATGACTCAGAGATGGCAGTCATATGCACTAAAACTAGATTTATGTCATTTTATATTCGTCTCTCGCTGAATCTCGATTTTAATACTAACTTAAAGAACATTAAAGATATTTTTAATATGAAATAGTATTATTCGCTTTTGATTAAAATTCACTTAATTTCTCAAAATTCGTATTATTAAGAGTATCACTATACTTATATGTCACGTTATTTTTTCTTTTTTGGTTTTATATAATATAAAATTTTATTCGTACATCCGTTAAAAAGATTAACTATTCAGCGATCACGATTGATTTCCTGCAATTCCCGTGGCCAAAACAGACTGTTGTCATCCATAATAAATTAAGGTTATTCTTGATCTTTTTGTAAAATGGATCTTATTTAGGCCATTAATTAAGGAAGCTCTCAGTCCCATTTTAAAAAGTCAAACAGAGCATTATTTCAAATCCCATAAAGCCAAACTTGACAATCCAAACTCAGTCCAACCGATTAACACCTGTAAAATAAACACAAAACGTCCGTCATTATAGTAAATTAAATATACCAGATGTAATAAATCATTAAAAAGAAAAAGCGCACCTCTCGTACATATGTAAAATTAGAGGTGTTATGTTGGCAAGTTGGGCAGAATTTGAGTATGTCAAAATTTATTGAATCCCATTTTGATATAATTGAATGACAAAGGAGGGAACTTAAAATCCAGCGGAAGGTTGAAGCGTGAGTTCAAATCCTGATAGAGCAATTTGCTCTGTTCTGGAGTAGCATCTTATAGGTGATATCAGTTGCTATGTTTTCAAACCCTAGTCATTCAGGCACATCTCGCGATTCCTCGCGATTTACTAATAGTAGTGCTGAAGATCGAGACTACTATCTCTATAAATAGTCTGACGTAAGCGATAAACTGGATATAAAAAAAATAGATTGAATCCACTCAAAAGTTACTTGAACATTAAAACAGATTGGATTAGCTGAATTTCTCATGAGTTCAATCTGAAATACATATCAGCTTAGTTTTTACATGAACTGAATCGAATCAAAATGAACCGAGTATTAATAAAATAAGCGGCCATTTACCTGTTAAACTTGAGCGGCTTATGATTTATGGGCTGATTTTACCAGCCCGTAGAAACACAATAACGGCGGAACAGATACGGCGTTATAACGTGAATAACGGAATCGACGGAAAACGTCTACAATAGCTTCACTTCACAATGGAGTGGAAATTTGGTCTGCCATTATAAAGAATGGATGATGACGAAGAAACAGAATTTATAACAGAGATCAATTTTTGCGGTATAATTACACTTAAATTGCTTTCAATTTGCTTCTTGGGTTTAATTTATATGTTAGTTTAAGGATAAGTATTAGAATTAGAAAAGCTCATGGATGCATTCAAAATGGGAAAATTGGATGATTTTAATTATGTTTATCTAACTTTCTTCATTGTATTGAGGGACTATATACATTTGGATATTAAGGTTTTGATCACCGGAATACACAAAAAAACCCGTTCCGTTCCGACCTCCACCGTGTACTCGATTCGCCGCCACGCCTCGCCGCCTTGTAGAAGCTGACGTCACTTCTCGTTTGCTGAGGTCAGCATTCAACAGAAGCAAACTTCTAGAACTCTAATGACGTCTTACGAATCAACGGCTCAGGAGATAAATAAAGCCGACTAGTTTGGCGCTGGAAATCGGTTCACCACCGTATGTGACTCATACACGTAACATCTCAATAAAATTAGTGATCCAACGCCAAATTTTAATCTGAAACTTTAGGACGATCATCGAAGACCTGCTCAGGAGACAAGGGAAAGCCGACTAGGTCGGCGTTGGAAATCAGCACGGCGACGTTGTTGATGAGACGACGGCCTAATCAACGCCGCCAAAGCTCTCTTCACAAGCTCACCTTCAACAGTACCAATTCTCACTAACGAATTCGTCATCGCCGATCGCCTCATATGCAACCGGATCGAATTATTCGAACCATACGACGACGACCTTTGATGACTACTACTACTACTACTACTTCGAACAGCCATTTTCTTATGCATACTACACCTAAACGAACCTGGATGATTCGTCGGTGAGCACATACACGTCTTCTTCTGCCGGCTCGTAACAGAAATTGACCGGTTCGGTGAAGTTTCACGGTCCAGAGTGAACCGGATTGATGAGGAAGATGATGAGTTTCCAAATGACGACGTTCTAGACGTCGACGAGTAAAATCTTCCGGCAGGTGAAAGTGATCGGAGCATAGGTCCGGTGGATCGCCGAGCAGAAGCCGCCATTTTTACAGTTATAGAGAGAAGAATGTTTCTTATTGCCGTGTTTGGCTGTTTGATTTGGCAAACCTTAGTTTCACTTGAGGTATGTATTTATAGCAATTACGGAACTG
This sequence comes from Anisodus tanguticus, assembly GCA_034509755.1. Classification (NCBI taxonomy): domain Eukaryota; kingdom Viridiplantae; phylum Streptophyta; class Magnoliopsida; order Solanales; family Solanaceae; genus Anisodus; species Anisodus tanguticus. The sequence continues at coordinate 43,273,778 of CM067558.1, forward strand.
TTTGTTTTTCGTTTTTTCAATTATTTTGGTGGGGTATGTTTAGCTTTAATTGCATAGGTGACCCTCTAATTTTCTTAGAATTCTATTTTTGGTTTTTTTTTTCAACGAAACTAACCACTTTTTTATTACTACATCTATCTCTGGCATGTTTAAATATTCCAAAACTCATAATAAATCTGCAGAAAACTATTCCGTCAATGTTGATTTAAGTGTGTTTTATTTTTATATTTGATAACTCTATGCTCTAACACACCATATAGCTTATTTAAGAAGATTTAAAGATCATTTTCATAAATTCCTAATTAAAGAGTATAAGATAAAATCTGTGGCTATCCTAGTTTATATGGTCAAATACATTTGAACTATTATTGTTTTATGAGTTTCACATCAAAACTATCCATCGTTCCCTTTTTTCTACCATTTATGTATTAAAACACATTTCGAAAGTGATAGCTAACTATTAGATGTTTTTCTTATATTAACACGATCTACTCAACTAAATATATATTAATATATAAATTGTGATAGTTCAAATAAAAAAAACGGAACACTTAATAGTTTAGACGTAAAACTCACGAAAAAATTATAATTCCGACGTGTTTTTGTAGCACTATCTCAGTTAAAATACTTTAAAACTATAATGGAGGCAATAGTAGAGTGGTAATCACAATTAACCATTAGTTAAGAAAGTAGTAAAAAGTTACTCCATAAAATATCAAGGGCAGTCAAACTCCCGCTATGTGTAGGGTCCGGAGAAGAATCAGACCGCAAAGACTTATTTTACGCAGTCTTAACTCATATTTCTGTAAGAAGCTATACACGGTTTGAATCCATGACCTCCAATTAAGCTATGTCTGAAGTTGAAAAAGACGTGGGAAATTGCGGTTTGAGTAACGACGAGTGTTATAGTGGGTAACAGAAGACCGCCACGTTTTCATTCATGTATGGTGACTCACTCCATATACATTCCACGTATAACTATGTCCTATTTGTTTATATTTTCATAAAGCAGATTCGATTCAAAAATATATATATTCAAAGAAGATACGATGAATATTTTGGAAAAAAGGTAGAAAAATCATAAAGCAAGGCGGTGCTCATGTGGGGGTGCAACTAACTAGAATTTTGGATCAATTTTGTAGCGAATAAAGGAAAAAGGTACGTTATGTGATAGTGCTCATTTAATTGTGATATTTTTTTAATAACATTAATTAATAACAGATCGGGAATTTTGAATTTTGAATTAGTGGCCAAATTAATTTATGTATATATATGAATCATTACACAATTATGAAACATTAAACAGAGCTATAATTTTTTAAAGAAATACTTTTTTTTGGTTTCACATCCAGTGTTCGATATATTTTTTTATATTCAGAGCTCAAATTCGAAACTTCTAATTAAAGAAAGAGCAACTCCATCCACGGCACCACATCATTTGATGGTAAGAAACAAACTACATATTTCATGTTAAGTATATATTGTGTCATCTTCTTACGCCTATAATTGAGGATTGTAAATAATTATTGGGAGCAGATAAAATCACTAACAATTATTTTTGAAAGCAGGTGAATCGACATAAATATCCCGGTGAATGAAAATCACAAACACAAAAAAGAATATTTAATAATTTGAAGAATATGCTAAAGAAAATAAATCTTATGAAAGATAGTAAAAAAATTGTTTAATTAATTTTTAATGTACCATCAAAGGTTATAACAGATAGAAATTCTTATATGCTAAAACTTGAACTTTAATTTTCTATAGTTTTCATCAATTTCATTAACTATAGCCCATAATCTTGAATGCCTTTGTTACATTAATCAAATCCCATCTTCCCTTTCTTTTTTTCTTTTTCCTTTCTTTTAATGGGTTATGTGTTAAATGGATGATTTAGGGGACATGATTATTGGCATCTTCAGGTTAACCTCAATTATATGTACCTTACTAATATATGTTTAATCAGTTCTGTAATGTTTTTAGGGCACAGCTAGGAAAATAAAAATTACTATTGCAATGGATTTATTTATTCCTATCATGTCCACCTAGGTTAGGCTTTAATTAATTATCATAAATATTTTACTTCCTTTGTTTCACTTCATGTAACGAGACTTTAAATTAAGAATATCAGATTACTTAATTTTCAACATAGATTTTAACATAAAATTTTTAATAAGTTTTACGTATTTAGAGGCTATATATATAAAATGAAAATTTTTCTGGGGCTCCAAATCATAATAATGTCACATAGAATGAAATGAATAAATAATTTTGTAAAATGTTTTGATAAGTCGTCCTCCCTGAATTATATAATGTACTTAATCTGTGTAATTATCGAGCGACATTTTATTAATCTGCTCTTATGTGATTTATGTTGAAGTATATATTCGGTAGGTAGATACAAGAGACAGATGATTTTAAAGCAGATTAACTATTTATTATATAAAAAAAGATTATCAAAATTTAGCGAAACTGCTACAGTTTCAAAAGCTCGAATCGAATCATAAAAAAGGACAATTCGCTGCACTAAACTTCCGTTATGCGTGGAGTCCGGTTCATATGGAAATTTAAATAATTTTCCTTAAATAAAAGATGCTGAGATGTCTGATGAAAAGGCCTAAACCTATACTTTTGTAAAATAAAAGTCTTTTGTGATCGAATAAACAACAAAAGAGATTCTTCTTAGGTCACGTGAAAAATGTCTGCTATCTTACACCGAAAGCACTAAGCTTCTTCTTTTTCTTTCTTTAATTTTTTCCTAAAGTTTTCTCATAATTAATTAAATAAAACCAAATCAACTTTAGTTTAGAAATTTATGGTAGTGATTAGTGAATAAGTGCTTAAGGTGATGTCTTTTCCGTTTACCATTCAACATATTGACTAATTTAGATTTGTGCGGACTCTTTAGTTTAAAATATTTAAAGCAATAAACAAGTATATATGCAAGATGACACATTTTTTTGCTATCCGATATTTAAAATATATATTGATTTAATTAATTCAAATTCGTATCTAAAATCATTTTGCAGAACAAACGCTCTCTTTATTCCGGACAAGTGATGCCTTATTGATGAAAATTAGTATTGTTTTAATTCATTATTCCTATAAAAAAAAGGTAATGTAATAATTTTGAAGTGGATTTTAACACGTTTAGAGAAATGTTTACAATTTTTTTTTATATTCTTTTTGTTAATCCTTCAAGGACAGTGAACTAACAAATTTTATTTTTGTAAGAGATCTTTGAATTTTCCATATAAACTTTCTCAAATTAATTTGAATGAGAGACTTTGACTTTGACTTTTCCATTAATAAGCTTTCTCAAATATGAACAATAAACCAACTTCATTACTTTAGAATTGATTGAGGTGGCTTGATTAATAGCAAGACAAAGACAATTTCTTTTACATGAAAAACAAATACTCCAGCATGTAGTTTCATATATAAAGCCACCTACATAATATGTTTGTATATATCGACTAAATTTAAGTTTATTCACTAATAGTGTATAAGTTTTCTATAACTATCAGACCAAATTGATTAATTAACAATACATGTAAATCTTCATAGTACGTTTAATATGCTAACTTAAAAGATAGAGTAATAACCTACTTAAACTAATAATTACACCAACAATGTTGCAATACGACAAATTAGGAGCGAGCTATAATATGAGGCATAGTTTCGGACAAATTCAATAATTTTTACTTAGATCTTCTATTATTTACATTAAATTTTTTATTAAATATGTATAAATATTTAATTACGAACTCAATAGCTAAAACAAGCTATGAGTTCTGTAATAAATTCAAAACCATAACTTCAGATCATGACTGTGGGTGATGCCCAGAAAGAATTCAAGATCAGAAATCTCAATAGTTGCGTAGGACGCTTGGCCGCTGCTACAAATGCTTTACACTATTAATTTGTATAACTTATATCATATTGACCAACATGGGTTGTGGTGGAATAGTTTGAGTCCCTCTATCCTTAACGAAAGGTCTCATGTTTTGAGGTTTGAGAATGGAAAATTCTTGTTGGGAGCATTACCCCCAAAATGGGCTCTATGCGCGATACAAATATAATCGGGCTCAAATACGGATATCGAGCATGGAGAAAAAATTATATCGTATTGATCTTAAGTTCTTTGTACTGTACTTTTCATCTGACTTTAGCAAAGTGTTGACATAGTTTCCTTATTTGACCAAAATTTTAACGTATTAAATTATCAGTTGCCACAAGACTTGGCAACTTGTATCAAACCATTTGGTCAAATGTGCTTTGAATCATTTCGAGAATAATCACATTGTCCTGCAGTATGCATTTAATTTAATTAGTCATAAAAACTTCTTCACGTTGATTAATTATATATAGATGCTACATGAGTTTTTAACAGTTCGTTAATTGGTTAATCACTTTCTTTAATCACCTAAATCTCGATATTTTATACGTTAGAAGAAGACAATGAATTACACGACTCATAGATTTAACTTGTTTTAACAGGTTAGCAATTTTACTTCTCAAATTAATTACTAGTCAAACTTAATATGGATGATCACGTGTAATTATCTTTTAATTAAATGATCTACAATAGAATAGTATAAATTTCTTCATCTCATCAGCGTATAAATGTTAATTAAACTCTAAAAAGGTGGATGTACATGTTGGGTGTAGGCATGCCTTTAGAACGAAAAATCGTAAAATAATAGTACTCCCCTCCCTAGCTCCCTTCGATTGGTTGACACTATTTCGCTAATTATTTTGTTAAAAAAATAACACATTTCTATATTTTCTTAGTGAGAAACTTTTATAGCCATAATACGTTTAAGATCGCAAATTTAAAAGTCGTTCTTTCTTTCTTACATTCTTTTATCGAGTCAAACAAGTCAAACAAAGTGGAATGAAGGGAGGAAACAAAGTGGAATGAAGGGAGTAATAATATGGATTTAACTTATATACATACTCACACTATAAGAAAATCTTCTACTTTCAGTGCAATTTTACATGTTATAATAACAGGTTAACTTCCTTTATTTTCAGGATACTAATCCAACTTTTACTTAAAATTATCTTTTAAGTGTCATGAAAATATAAAATTTCTTTGACAGCATTATAGTACAGAAGCCAAACTCTAAAAATATAGGTGACTTATGGCTATGTGGAAGGATTTTCCATACCTACTTTTTAAGTGATTAAAGCCAGATGTATACACTTTTTCATTTATTAGAATACTAACGAAATACCGATAAGAATTGTGATGGAGTTATAAGTATTTCTTCATTCTTAACCAAATGTCTCGAGCTCGAACTTTGAGTATGAAGTCTCTTTTGTTAAATAGAACTTAATTTACCCTCGGATATGGGACTTTGTGGCATAACTTCAGATTTAATCAGGCCCTAATATAAATACTGTACCCCTAGTAGGAAAAAAAAAGCATTATTTCTCTTAGCATTAGCATATTGCCTCAATAAGTTTAACTGTCTCCATCTTCAACCTCAACTTGTCAAAAAGTAGTCTTTAAGTGCGAATGTGAATATTGGGACCAAAGCATATATGCATGACAAATTGAGTATTATTTTCTTAAATGAACCAAAAGTTAACTATTCTTGTTTTTAGAATGGCTTAATTATTTGTTTAAACCTATGCTTTTGAAAGCAGCAGTTTCATTTGGTCATCATCTCCTTTTTCTTTATTTTTTTGATAAAACATACTCTAATAAATTAAGTTGTTATTTTATAGAGACCCACTGAATAGGAACCACTTGTTTTTGTGGTCCTATCTCCTATGGGTTGAAGCTTGAAAAGTAGAAAAAGAATACAACTGTTTGAAAAGTACGTAATATTAATTAATATTATTCCACATGGTGGGAACCCATAGTTTTGGAACTTCAATTGGTTCCATGCAATAATTAAATAAATTTATGGTCACGTAACTGAAAAGATGCTTCTATCAAACCATATGAAGTGATCATATTATCATGCAAATCCTTTTTTTTTTAATTCTTACCATTGATTTGTTTTTTCTTCATTTGTTTATTTACAAGAGTTTGAAATTTTGAACCAATGATTTTAATTTCTTGATGATTTGTATATTATGCGTAGTCTTATGCATACATTCATAAGTGGGTTATTAGGGCCACTATGAAATCGTAAATATTTCTCATTCTTAATAAAGAGATATTGGATGTGAGCTGTGAGTATAAAATTGCCTTTTGGTGGAGAATATTTTATCTTCAACGTGAAATTTTTCGACGCGAATTTAAATTTAGTTGAATCTCAATACAAATACCGAACACGAAATAAAAAAATATTAAGTCAATCAATAAGTAGAAAGAAACTAGTAGCATATAGAGACTGAAAGAAATAATCCCTTCATTATTTTCATTAATGAAAGAGAATATATATAAGTTACAATTTTCATAATAGGAAAATCATATTCATATTCTAATACCAAAACCCTATTCTAGTAGTACAAGAATCACATACTTATGGTAAGTGTACAATGCTAAGTAATACAAAATAATATACAAAATATTTACCAAACACCGTGTGATATACTTTATAGAACCCGTAATATACACTTCAAAAGGAAAGTGTATATCACGGTAATATTCCCTCTTTTAACACACCCCCGCAGTCGTAGCGGGCGGTCTTCGTACGCTGAGACTGTCTAAAAAATCTTCAAAAAGGACCGAGGGAAGACCATTGTAAAGATGTCTGCAATTTGATACCTGGAAGGGACATGGCAGACGCGTACTTGACCACGAGCGACCTTTTCGCGAACAGAGTGAATGTCCATCTCGATATGTTTAGTGCGCTAGTGCTGAACCAGATTGCCAGAAAGGTAGATGGAACTAACATTATCACAATAAACCAAGGTCGCTTTCTGAATAGGACAATGCAACTCTAATAGAAGATTACGTAACCAACACAATTCAGAGACTACATTGGCTACCCCTAGATACTCGACCTCTGCACTAGAGCGTGATAAAGTCGACTGACACTTGGCAGACCAGGAGACCAAATTATTACCAAGAAACATACAATAGCCAGACGTAGACCGTCTGGTGTCCGGACAGCCACCCCAATCAGCATCTGTATACGAGACAAGTGTTGATGTCGATGAAGGATATAAATGTATGCCATAGTCAAGTGTCCCCTGAATATACTGAATAATGTGTTTGAGCGCATTCATGTGTTCAACCCTGGGATCATGCATAAACAAACACACCTGTTGTATGGCATACGTAATATCTGGTCTCGTGAATGTAAGTTACTGAAGTGCTCCTGCAAGACTGCGATAGCGGGTCGGATCCTTGTATGGTGCGCCGACCACAGCACCAAGCTTGAGCTTAGTATCAACTGGAGTGGAAGTGGACTTACAAGATGAAATCCGAGCCCTCTCAATGATCTCAGCTGCATACTTCCTTTGGGATAAGAACAACTCACCTGCATGGCGAGTGACAACAATCCCCAAAAAATAACTCAAGGTCCCCAAGTCTTTCATAGCAAACTCAGAACTGAGCATTGTCATGATAGACTAGCGTAAAGCATCGGAAGAGGCAGTCAAGATAGTATCATCCACATATAATATTATATAAGCCAAGGAAGAACCACGATGATATATGAACAAGGAATTATCCGACCTGCTGTGAGTGAACCCAATAGTCGAAACATAGTCGGCAAACCTCTTATACTAGGCTCGTGGAGACTGCTTAAGCCCATATAAGGACTTTTTCAATAAACAGACATGATGAGGATATTTGGGATCCCTAAACCCCAAGGGTTGATGCATATAGACTATTTTCTTGAGATCATCATGTAAGAAAACATTCTTCACATCTAACTGATGAATGGACCATGCTTTCGAAAGAGCCAAGCTGAGCACAGTGTGAATGGTAGTCGGCTTGACCACTGGACTAAACGTCTCACCACAATCCACACCAACCTGCTGAGTCTTACCATCACCTACAAGCCGAGCCTTATGCCTTGCAAACGAACCGTCTGAATTGTCCTTATGAGCAAAAATCCACATAGACCTAATAATATTAACATCATATGGACGGGGCACCAACTCCCACATCATATTATCAATAAGAGCATTATATTCATTGGTCATAGCAATTTTCCAATTCTGGTCATTTAACGCAGACACATGATTACGGGGTAAGGGTGATTTAATAACATTTGAATGTAAATTAAAATGTTTTTTTGGTTTAAAAACATCACGTTGACTACGAGTGACCGATATATGACTCAGGGGAGAACTGGACGGATTTTGGGAATTTTCTAGACTCGGGACGGACTGGTCAGCAGGTAGTGGGCCTACTGGCCCAACTCAGTAACGAGAATGGGAAACAGGGACTGGACCAGTGGCGGTAATGGGCTGGGTGAGTGACCCAGTTACCGTTGGCCTAGTAACTGGACATGACATAGTTGCGGGCACTGTAGCTGGTGACGGAGCAGTGGGGCCAGCGGGCAGTTGGCCCGCTGGCGGATTTGGGGTGCGGGATACGTTCAAAAAATATTGGATAATATACGGGGATATACCATCATCCAAAAAATTATACGAACTAGGCACGGGATTACTAACCTTAGCAAATGGAAATTGGGATTCATCAAAAATGACATGGCGATTAATGATGATTTTATTAGATGATAAATTAAAACATTTGTAACCACGATGATTAGATGGATATCCCAAAAATACACAAGGGGTAGAATGGGCCTGAAGTTTGTTAATTGTGGTGGACGGATACAATGGATAACATAAGCACCCAAAGATCCTAAGATGCGAATACGAATGAGTCTTATTATATAAAATTTGAAGAGGGGGCGAATATGTCTAACCTTTGGAAGGAAGAATGTTAAGAAGATATGCAGCCAGTTGTAAGAGCATGATGCCAAAAAGACGGGGGTACGAGAGCATAAATCAATAAAGTGTGGACAATGTTATTAATGGTACGAATTTGCGTTTGGCTTTCCCATTTTGTGAAGACGTATGAGGGCAAGAAAAATGAAAATTGATCTTATTAGTTGCACAAAATTCCCAAAACACCCCGTTGTCATATTCTCTGCCATTATCACATTGAATATTTTTTTATTTTCCGTTCGAATTGGGTTCTAATGAATGCTCTAAATTTTAAGAAGGTGGAAAAAACTTGAGATTTTTTCGCTATCGGAAAAATCCATAAAAATTTCAAATAATCATCCAAAAAGATAACATAATACCGATGACCCAAAGAGATAAGAACAGGAGACGTCCATAAGTCGCTATGAATAATATCAAATGGCATTAAAGTATGAGAATTAAAGTCTACAAATGGCAACCTAACAATTTTTCCTAAAGAACAAGAATGACAATTCGGAGTACTATGCGTACCCTTACATGAAATAAAATTATTTTTAGCTAAGGAAGACAAAATAGACGACCCCGGATGACCAAGACGAGCATGCCACAAGGAAGGAGCAAGGGCTTCAAACGCTGACGACAAGGTTTGACTCGATAGACCGGAACATGGAGTGATAGGATAAAGATCTCCCCTACTACCACACCTCATGAGAGGACTCCCCGTCTTGAAATCCCTCACAGAGAAATCAAACGGATCAAATTCAATAGACACAGAATTATCAGTAGTGAATTTACGGACAGACACTAAGTTTTTAATCAATTTGGGGGCATGTAGGGTATTTTTCAAGATAAGGGGTGGATGGGGATGGAGGGGGGGGGGGAAACAAAGTTTTATGACCATAACTATGAATTGGAATAGAATTACCATTACCAACAATTATGCCACGATGGTTGTTCAAATTGGAATAAGACGAGAGAGTACCTGAATCGGATGTCATGTGGGTAGTGGCACCGATGTCCATATACCAATTCGGGTCCGGTGGAGTCAAACCAAGTGTGTGCATCGCAGCCTCAATATCGGTCTGAGTGGGGCATGCTGCATGGTGGGCTTGTGGAGGCCGGGGCCCAAGTACCCCTGCGTACCGCCTTGGCCCAGTGCTGCTTCGGGAAGAACCACTAGCCCAATTGGTATTGGACCGAGGAGGCTGTTGGAAAGCCCATTGGAACTGGGTAGGAGCTGACGGTGAAACTGGGCTATTGGGCCACTACCCACTGTTTCTGGCCCAAGGCTGGGACCAGTGGGTCGGTGGCCCATTGTATCCAAGATATTATCATCCGCCACCGTTTCGGCCACCGTTACCATTGTCGGAATCGCCGCGTTTGCCCCCGCGATTTTTGCCATTATTTTTCTGACTATTTTTGCCACCACCATGAGATCGGCTTTGGTTCGAATTGTCACCAAAATTTTGAGGATTAGTGGAGGATGTCATCATGACCACGTGACTAGCACTAATAGACGCCTTTTTAGCCAAGTCGGCTTCTTCCAAGGTAAGCATGGAGCGGGCCTGATAGAACTTCGGAAGAGGATTACTTTGACGAAGGAGAGTTCCAACGCCACTATAGGCCTCGATAGGCCAACAACCATCTGTAGAACATGGCGATCTTCACTAACTGGCGCACCAACGTTGCGGAGTTGGTCCGCCAATTCTTTCAACCTTTTGCATTAAGCTGAAACGTTTGGGAAATTTTCCATGTTGATGTGGGAAAAATCCCGTTCAAGGGTAACAACTCTGGAATTTTGATTATCCTGGAATATGTCACGCAACCTATCCCACGCAGCCATCGCCGTAGCGTCTGGCTCAATAATCGTCTGCAATAGGTCGGTAGAGATCGTAGAATAAATCCATTGAAAGACGGTGGCATCAAGTGTTGTCCATAATTTAGGATCATCCTCGCGTTGAGGCACCTCTGTATCGTCAGGAGCCGCAAGGATTATGTGATGGATGACTTGATGCGAACGAGCGTGAATTTCGAACAACTCGGCCCACGTCGCGTATTGGACGTTTTCTATTTCAAGAATTAGAGGGATATGATTCTTGATGTTAGAAACAACAAGGGCAGGGTGAACGTGTTCTTTGACGTAGACATAACGAAAGAACAATAAGTGATAGAGGGATTTGGAAGAGAGACTTTGAGAGCGGAAAGAGGTGGAGAAACCGAGGAGGGAGGCTCGGTTTATGCTTGGCCGAAGAACAAGAATTTTAGGGAGAAAAATTGTTGTTTGACCTAGACTTCTGATACCATGAAAGAAATAATCCCTTCATTATTTTCATTAATGAAAGAGAATATATACAAGTTACAATTTCCATAATAGGAAAATCCTATTCCTATTCTAATACCAAAACCCTATTCTAGTAGTACAAGAATCCTATACTTATGGTAAATGTATAATGCTAAGTAATACAAAATAATATACAAAATATTTACCAAAAACCGTGTGATATACTCTATAGAACCCGTGATATACACTTCATACGGAAAGTGTATATCACGGGAATATTCCCTCTTTTAACAGAGACCACACCATTGTAGATTTTATATTTTTAATTAGGACACTAGGTATAAGTTTTTATACTGTCACAATAAATTTACATATATATATGTACACAAGAGCGGCGAATTGAAGCAGGGATTTCACTATATAATTTTTTTGACGAACGAGGTTCAATTGAACGCTCTTATTTATATAATTTTTCGACAAAAAATATTCAACTAACATGAATACTCTTGTTCAAGAATAACTCCGCCCTGATACACCAGCAACTCAGGATCATAATAAGTTTGACGTCAACTCTATATCATGTTAAATTCTTTACCCTCAAATTCAAATATATATATATAAATGTTTGTTCTAATATCTTACAATAATTATACTATTAAGTTACACAAAAAGTTAAGGAAAAGATAAAAGAAGACAAATTATTAACAACGAACTCCACCATGTTCCATTTCTATCAGAAGTACAAGATGACTGATCTTTAGTCTTTACAAGGACAATTACAATTATTTTGACAATCAATTAAAGATTTGTTTCTTTTGTTTTCTATCAAACATTTAGTCATGAGTAGGTACAACAGAAAACAACCCAACCAAAAAATATAATCCTCATATTTACATAGCAGTGCCACACTACTTTTTTTTTGGGGGGGGGGGGGGGGGGTTTCATCCGAGGTCCGATATTTACATTGAGGTTTGACTACATTCAAAAATTTATGTCGAAAAGTTTCACATTAAGGGATAAAGTGCTCCCTAATAAAGGCGACTCCGTACCCAGTCAGACTGTTACGAGGAAAGGTCAACCAACGATTCATCCCCAAGACCGCGCATAGCGGAAGCTTAGTGAACCGGGCTGCATTTTTTTATATACATCACTTAAATTTTTTCTAACATACGATGATATGGCCTTATTCTATGGATATATCTGCCACTTTCTACTAGCACAAGCAAACTTAGCATTTGATGGATGTTGGAGCACTATTAATTTTCTTCAGGTATTGCTAACTAAACTTAGGAATCGAACCCGGGCCATCTAACATGAGCAGAACATAAGCGACCAGTACCCCAACCAACTTTTGTGTATTTAGGTGCCTAATCAAAAATACATTTGTCCGTGCAAGGTATATATAGATTTTTCCAAGATTACCGAGGTCCGGTGATCCCTTTACTTTCCACGTAGGTTCGTCTCTGAGCATAAATATCGAATAATTCTAACTATCAAGAGTTACATCAACAAAAAGATATAACTGCTAAAAGATAATACTTTTAATCACGAAATTAAACTCCAACTCTATCTCCGTCCTATTTTATATGAAGGTTTTTGACTTGACACAAAGTTTAAGAAATAAAATTGTGGTCTAAAACAAGTCAAAAATATTTGTATGGTTATAGATCATCTTGTTAAGCGTAAAAGATAAAATTAAAAATCAAATTATTATCAAATAAAAAATATTTTTTATTGACTAAAAAAAAATATGTCATATAAATTGGGATAGAGAGTACAATTTATTATTGATAATAGGAAACCTTATTGAAATGACATTGACAATATGACATTAATTTTAAACATTGTAAATAACCAAATACCGTGTGCTAATCGTGTTCTTTTGGCATTTGTTTTAAAAGAATTGTTGAAGAACCTTCTTTTTTTCTCAAAATTTTCAAATATTGTTGTCAATCATTCACCATTAAAAAAAGTTTTTCAGTTTCTCTTTTTTCTTTTAAATGAATAAGACCACTATAGTTATCATTTGTTCCTGATTTCAACCACGATTTTACATGTGAGTAGTGCTAATTTTATAACAATAGAGGTTCGAAATGAAGATTTCGCTATTTCAAAATCACTTGTATTTCCAAATTTTTTAATGCAAATTATAGTTTTATTACTGTTTTAAGTTTTTTCTAATTTTTCAACTAACAATATATGACAACGTCAAGCAAAAAGTGATAATTTAGTAGTATCATTGCGAGTCTATTTAATTCCAAATTAATAGAACTTCTTTTCCTTATAGAAAATAAATACTATTTTTTATCTTGAAAAAAAATACTATTCAAATTGGTAATTTTCCAGCAATGAGGAAATGAATAGGTACTTATGACAATATTGGGCTTCAAGTGGACCTTGGCTTAGAATCAGGCCTGCCCCATTTAGCACTAGTAGCTTGAAAACAAGTCCAATCCACATCCTAAATTTGGGCCGTATTTAAACCTTCTTTTGAAAGGGGGCAATTCGCACGATTTGCTCTATTTTAGGGTGGTCTTTAATCCCCCCCCCCCCCCCCTCAAATTGGTGGTCTTTAATTTTTTCCCTTCGCCTAAAAAAATAATCGAATATACCCTTGAAGTTGTGAGTTCGAATCTCAGAAGAGTCAAAAGAAAAAAAATCGCAAGGCAAGATTTCATTAGAAAATATGTCTATTCGACCAAGGTTGTATTGAAATTATGCCTTAAGGGGCATAGTTTCTATGTAATTATGCCTCTGGAAATACCTTTGATGTTGTGGGTTCGAATTCCAGCAGAGTCAAAAAGGGGGGGAAAAAACGCAAGGCAAGATTTCATAGAAATTATGCCTATTCGGCCAAAGTTGTATAGAGATTATGCATTAAGGGGCATAGTTTATATGTAACTACGCCTGAAGGCAAAGTTTATTTACATAGAAACTATGTCCCTTAAGACATAATCTCTATATAACTTTGGCAGAATAGACATATTTTGAGATTATGCCTTAAGGGGCATAGTTTCTATGTAACTATGCCTGAAGGCAAAGTTTAGTTACATAGAAACTATGCTCCTAAAGGCATAATCTCTATAAAACTTTGGTCGAATAAACATAATTTCTATGAAAAGTTTGCCTTGCGAATTTCTATGAAAACTATTGGGGTATCAAGCTGCTGAGTCACACTATGAAAATTTGGGAAATGGTCGTGGAGATGAGGGTGAGGGTGAGGAGAGGTGTGTCTATTTTTGAGAACCAATTTGGATTCATATCGGGGCGTTCGACTACTGAAGCTATTCATCTTATTAGAAGGTTGGTGGAGCAGTATACGGAGAGGAAGAGAGACTTGCATATGATTTTCATCGACCTCGATAAGGCATACGACAAAGTCCCTAAGGAGGTTCTATGGAGAAGTTTGGAGGTTAGAGGTGTACATGTGGCGTACACTAGGGCGATCAAGGATATATATGATGGAGCCAAGACTATGGTACGAACAGTAGGAGGAGACTCGGAGCACTTCCCAGTGATGATGAGACTGCACCAAGGATCAGCTCTTAGCCTATTCCTATTTGCCTTGGTGATGGACGAACTGACATGACAAATCCAATGGGAGGTGCCACGGTCTATGTTATTCGCAGACGACATAGTCCTGATTGATGAGACTAGCAACGAAGTGAACGCCAAGCTGGAGGTTTGGAGACAGACTTTGAAGTCTAAGGGGTTCAGGTTGAGTAGGACCAAGACAGAATATTTGGAATGCAAGTTCAGCAACGGGAGCGACACTGAGACAGGCGTGGATGTGGGGCTTGGTGCTCAGGTCATTCTAAAGAAAGGAAGCTTCAAGTACCTCAGGTCTATTCTCCAAGAGAATAAATCTGTTGGGTCTTCCAATATCAATAGGTTGATTTTTTCGCTTCTGTAACTGAGTTCTGAACGAATTAGCTCCTTGAAACCCAAATGAAGTTCTGACCATCTATCAGAGAAAAAAGAACGAACGGATCTTGTAGGATTTCCAAGAAATTCTTCGTATCCATTTCCCTCTCTTTCCTGCTAGGATTGGAAATCCTGTATTTTACATATCCATACGATTGAGTCCTTGGGTTTCCGAAATAGTGTAAATAGAAGTGTTTCGAATCATTGCTATTTGACTCGGACTTGTTCTAAAAATGAGAGATTGATGACAACGTCACACACCATATTGGGACATGGTAGATGAAATGGAGGCTCGCATCTGGAGTCTTGTTCTACAAAAATGTGCCACCAAAACTTAAAGACAAGTTTTATAGGGGGGTGGTTAGACCGACTATATTGTATGGTGAAGTGTTGGTCAGTCAAGACTTCACACATCCAAAATATGCAAGTTGCAGAGATGAGGATACTGAGATGGATGTGTGGGCATACAAGGAGAGATATGATTAGAAATAAAGATATCCGGAAAAGAGTGGGAGTGGCCTCGGTGGAGGATAAGATGCGGGAAGCGAGGTTGAGATGGTTCGAGCATGTGCAGAGGAGAAACACAGATGCCCCAGTGCGGAGGTTGGCTATGGATGGGTTCATGAGGGGTAGAGATAGGCCGAAGAAGTATTGAAGATAGGTGATTAGACGGGATATGACACATGTGCAACTTACTGAGGACATGACCTTAGATAGGGGTTTGTGGAGGACACGGATTATGATAGAAGGGTAGTAGGTAGTTGAGCGTAGTCCTACTTACGCTTACAAAATGATAGTTGTAGTGTTATTACTGAAGACCCGATTAGCCTATCACACTCATAGGAGCAGTATTGTTTTATAGTCCCATGTAGTTTGATTTCTATTGTTATGTGTTCTTTAGTGTACTTTGTTTATCTTTTTATCTGCGTTAGCTATTGCTTCCTTTTTTCAGAATGCGCTACCATGGCATATTCGCTTTTGTCATCAGCATGTTCATACTATTTTAATTTCTTGTCTGATTTTGACCGTTTCTATTACTTTGCGTGTGATTATGCATTGTCTTGAGCCGAGGGTCTCCCGAAAACAGCCACTCTACCTACCAAGGTAGAGGTAAGGTCTGCGTACTCTATCCTCCCCAGACCCCACGTTGTAGAATTTCACTGGATATGTAGTTGTTTTGTCTCTGCTGGAATTCGAATTCAGAATCTCTGATTTAGTGGACCCGCGAATAAAGGGTACTTTGACCCACAATTTTTTATTAAATGAGAAGTTGAGATAAAAATTAAAGACCAACAAATTGAGGGCCAAAAATTAAAGTCCAGCCCATATGAAGGGTAATCCAGGCAATTTTTTGTTTGAAATCAACTGAAAAATCATAACAAAATGTTCTCTTATACTTGCAAAATAGTTCTATTAAATTTTGAATACCTTGGTGAAACTCCTAGATTCGCCACTGCAATTTCTCTCAGGAACTTTATGGTAACACTACGCATCAAGATAAAGTATATCTATTGGGAAGGAGACATGATCAATAGAACATGGTTGAACGATTGAATTCGAGCTGAAATACGCCCATAATGAACAAAATATTCGAATTAAGTGACATACTAACTAAGGCTGAATATAGACAATCGTAGACATGACATAACTTATAAGCTGAAGTAAAATGTCCAACCTAAGGCAAAATATAGACAACTGTATCAGAAATCAAATTGAGCAATAACACATGCCTTTAATAGGCAATCGAATACAGTATGTACGTGTGATTCCTTTTGTGTCTTTAGTCCTTGCATGTTGCAGATCTTATTCTTTCAGTCATGAAGGTTTTTCTCACTCTTTCCAAACTGTTACTGTAGAACAGCTCTACTTCACTATGATGATACAATAAAAGATCAGCTCCTTTTCTCAACAACTGCCTGGTCCACGTCAATGTGCGGTAGCAAGTCTCTGATTGAGTTTGAGTGGCGATAAAACTGACATAAGAGCAAGTTTAAGCAATCGAACAAGGCAATATAATGTGGTTCTATTGCTTCTAGATATCTATTACCGTGCAAAAAACACATTTGCTATATTCGTTTTCTGAGTTAGGCAATGAGAACATTGCAATGTAGCAATGTAAACCAACAATATCAGAGGAAACGTACGAAGAAAAAAAGAGTTGCACAAATACACATAGACAAGTAGGCTTGGAGTTAGAAGTTCTATTCTTCCCAACCAAATAAGCACTTTTACATAGTGTGTCTATCATTGACCCAGAGGGAGAACGTCAAGAGGAAAAAAATAAGAGAGAGACTGATCAAAAGACTAGTAAACAAATATTAACATGGCCATTGGCAAACTAGGCCTCAATTATATTAGCTTCCCTTTGTTTGAATTCCCGTTTGACTTACCAAAATAGATAGGCAGAATACATAGATAGACACTTAAACTTGGCCTCTACTGTCAGTTAAACACTCCAACTTACAAAATGATCCTCTAGGCACCTCAACTCGTCTCCGTTGTGCCCGTTGAACTCTCCAACTTACAAAATGATCTCTAGACACCTCAAAAATTTATATGCCACGTAAGTATCGGGTGTCCACGAGACATAGTGGGGACGAGTTGAGGTGTCTAGACGCGCATTCTCAAAATTTGAGTGTTTAGTTGCCGGTTGAGGAGAAGTTAAGGTGTCTATGTATCATGGCAAAAAGATATGTAGAACATAGATGTTGAGATGAGTGTACCTCTGCTACGACTTCTTCGCAATTACGGCCCAATTCTTGGCATTTAGATGCTCCAGACTCCCTAACTGAGTTAATTTCTTCAGTTATTGCATCCACCTAATGGAAGAGTTGATCTTTTAGTAAGGAGAAAACCCGGACAAGATATACTGTTTTAGTAAAAGCAAGACATGATAACAGTACCTCTGCAAGCACAACTTCCAAGTCATTTTGCCTTGCTTCAAGATCATGCCTCTTTCGTTCCACTTCCAACTTTACATTTTTCAATTCTTGGGCAGCCTCCTCATAACTATGATCTCTTTCTTTCTCTAATTGCTTATTTAATTCTTCCAATTGGTCCACTGGATAATATATGATATTAGCATCGGAGATAAGAGGAAACTACATATAACAACAACAACAACATACCTAGTATAATCCCACGGGTGGGGTCTGGGGAGGATAGAGTGTACGCAGACTTTACCCCCACCTCGTAGAGATAGAGAGGTTTCCGATAGACCCTCGGCTTAAGTAAAGCATTTTAAAATAGTTTGAAAAGGGGAATGCACTCACAAAAGCAGTAATAACAACGAAATAATGCGAAATGGAAAGCAGTACATAACATTCAGAAGAAAGAACAGTAACAACAACGAAATAATGCGACAACCGAAGCACAAGAAACACACGTGGTGACAGAAATCGAAGAACAAGAAACTGCGAGAAGAGGAAACTACACATGAAAGTAATAAAAACAGCTACGGCTACCTTTTCTTTGTCTTTCAACTAGTTTAGCTTCAAGGGATTTTTCCAGTACTTCCTCGTCACTCAGCTTTTGTTTCAGAACCTTAACATCTTTCTCAACAGATTTAGTTGAATTAACCTGCCAGTAGCATTCATATAACTTAGGCAAAATATAAAGGAATTCATGACTGCTTTCCTTAGAATGACGACTATCCAGCAAGTGACCTCTCACAACTTTGAAGTGCACTTTTATCATTCTTGAACTCGGTTGTTAATTTCCTCTTTTTTTGTTCATGATAAAAAGAAAAAAACAATATACAACCAAAAATAGATTAGAATAACATTGAGAATTACTCACAATTGCTATAAAACACTTTTAAGTGGTACATGTTGATGTGAAATTTGGATAGCTCCATGTCATCAACCAAGATTCAGAATATATTTTTCACAAAATTTAAGATGAATGCACAGACATCTTATATGAGAATGCATAAGGACTTAGTTCAAGTCTTCATACGTGGATGATTACATAAATAGTTCATATCTATTTCTCAGCCTCATTAGAGACATGTTCTTATTTACTTCTTTCAAAAATCATGTTATAATTTTGATCCTAATGCTACTCTAAGATCTCTAATCCCCACTTTCTTTACATCGCTACATTTCATTTAGTTATGTTTGTTTCAATCACGCCTCTTATTCCCCTCCATCTCTCTTTTTCACAAATATAAATGAGATTCTTAACTAGATTTTCACCATAGGTAGATCTATACATTTATTTGCCTTCCACTTCAAATGACTGTTTCTTCGTCTAGTAGATTAAGTCACTCAAACACCCTTTTAAGTTACTTTGTTCCTTGTTATTATCTTAATAAACAAATATGTTGGCTATTCACAAATTATTTCTTTTCCTTATTCTAATTATCTAATTTTCACTTGTTTCCAATACAATAGTAAGTGCATTCAGGTAACAACAACAATAACAACAACATACCCAGTGCAATCCCACAGGTGAGGTCTGGGGAGGGTAGAGTGTACGTAGACCTTACCCCTAACTCGTGGAGGTAGAGAGGTTGTTTCCGAAAGACCCTCCGCTCAAGTAAATGCATCCAGTTAAGATAATTTATAATGAGAAATTAAGAGGTATCGACTGAAAATGCAGTATGACAAACTTTATCTCAAAACAAGACATGTATGATAACCTGCTCCTGTATAGCCTGCATCTGATTGAAGTTCTTGGACATTTTCTTGTGAGCCTGACATTAAATAGACAAGATTTAACAATAATTAAGAAAAACAAAATGAGAGAGAATGTCATCAAGCACTTCCACTCAAAGCTGTACATATTAACAATTTCGTGCAATTGGTATGAAGGTGACATCTTTTACCTCAATTAGTAAATCACAAGAATAAGAGGCTAGTACACCATTCCACTTTTTATAAATCTCCTGCAAGTTTTCTTTTTCTTAATTACTAGGCCGTTTCAATTTGTGTTTTAATTTGACTAGCTGTGGAGTTTAATAAACAAGAGAAGACTTTTGCTGCATCATCTAAATACACCTGAATTACCAACTATAGCCTTAAACCAACAAGTAGTTTTTTAATGGACTTCAAGAAAAGAAGATATAGCACCCCGAAAATGTTTTGGAGTATTTAAGGTTAATTGGAAGTTTATCAACGGATCATTTGTACCCCCTAAGGTGAGTTTTTAACAAGGTTTTTATGTTGATTATACTCAATTAATGTTAGTATTAACATCGTTTAGCCATGAAAACTTTAGATTTCCCCAAAATCATCAAGAACACCACAAGAAAGAGGATTTCCTAGGGTTGGTTGTAAAAGGAAATTTCCACCCATCTGTATCTCATTTATTGAGCATAAATAAGTGTGTAGATGCAATTTATGAGTTGAAAAAATACTAGAAAGATTGTGTATGGAAGCACCTTCGTATAAACCTCAAGAATTGCAGTTTTATTTTGAAAAGATTGCATTGCTGCTCTTTCAGCGTTCCTTGTCTCAGCTTGTAATGATTTCTTTTCCTCCAATGCTCTCTACAAATTTCAATAGTAAAAAAATAACGCATGAAACACGTGGGAAAACTGTAGTAACCTGATCTTAGAGGAGCAAGTGCAGAAAAATTGCGATTAGTTTCACCAACAGAATCTGAAATGATCTAGCTAAAAGACAGATCTCAACATAGAGAAACTGGAACCACACCTCATACAGCAAAGAACCAAGTGATATTGTTTTAGCAAATAAAGATCAAGAATCTTTGCACTTCTTACAAAAAGCTTAGCTACTACAGTAGAGCTTCAAATATTCAAGAGAACTTTGATTTATTAACACAAACAAATTCTACAGCTTAACAATTTCAACCTTGAACTTTCAGAATATTCCAACCATGAACCTTAGCTAGTGTTGCACAGTCCAATTCAATCTAGCCAAGCAGAAAAGAACAGAGAATATAGGCAGACATGTCATAGGTTTGTTAAAGCAGAAAACATATAATAAATCCAGATTACAAACGTTAGTCAGCATGTAAATGAGTCATATTTGCAATTGTATTCAATATTAATATACCAGCATGCTTAATGTCACAGCATCCTTGACAAATAATAAACCACATCCTTTGCATGAGATATCAAGAAGACATAGTTGACCCGGTGTAATCTCACAAGTGGGGTTTGGGGAGGGTGGTGTGTACGCTGACCTTGCCCCTACCTTGTGAAGGCAGGGAGATTGTTTTCGAAACAATTCAAAGCAGGTTTGAAAAAGAAATACAGTAGTGAAGAAGACATGTTGAAAATAATAGAAAAAGAACAGTGAAAACAACAAATAATACGATACGGAAGCAAAGGAAACAAGAAGACATAGTTGGCGCAGATACTCTCTTAGAACCAGCTCAACAGTCAATATAACTCATACCTGAAGCTTATCCGGTGATTGAACAATCTTAGAACGTAAATTGGCATTTTCCTGAACAGCTTGTACCAATGCAAAGTCTGCATTAGAAATCTGGAAGGAGACACAAATGCAAAGGGTATATTAGTTCATAACACAAATATCTTTTTGAAACCAGCATAACTCCTAGATGAGTACTCAAATAATAATGTAAAATCGAATTAAATTGCATAGAGGAAGATGTAGATAACAGGAAAAATTACTAAATTCTCAAATACAGTGACAAAGAAACTATGATCTAGCTTGTATTGAATAATATGTTATAAACAGTAACCGCACCCAAGGGTGTGTCCTAGCAATCAATAAAGTGGGTGAAATTCATGGAAGACCAGGGTTCAAATCCCAACAAAGCACTAGGTGCTTTCTTCCCATTTGTCTAAACCTTGGTAGGTAAAGTTATTGGGTACTTTTGTTGGTGGGAGATAGCAAGTACCTTGATATAGTCGAGGTGTGCGC
Source organism: Anisodus tanguticus (assembly GCA_034509755.1). Taxonomy (NCBI): domain Eukaryota; kingdom Viridiplantae; phylum Streptophyta; class Magnoliopsida; order Solanales; family Solanaceae; genus Anisodus; species Anisodus tanguticus. The sequence goes on from CM067558.1 coordinate 43,295,687, forward strand.
AAGATGGCCCAAACACTACTATTATACAACAATTTCACTTCAATTCCAAGCAAGTTGGCATCGTTCATATGAATCCTCATTGACCATGTTGCTCCATTTAAACTCATTAATATCAAAAGAAGAGCTCTAGGATGAGGGTTCTAGAAAAAAAGTCTAGAAATATTCTAGGAAGGGCAATTTTAGAAATAAGTGAAAAGTATGATTCTAGAATAATACCTCAACTAAATTCTTCCATCACCACCTATAAAGAGGTGGTCATTCGAGATGTATGTGTGCTCAAGTAAGCAAGCAAGAAATGAGTCATCAAGTAAGAAGTGTGATAGTATGTGAGAAATAAGAGAAAGCAACAAACAAGTTGCAAGAGTGTGAGGGAAAGAAAAACATTGACTGTAAGGAAGTGTGAGACGGAAGCTGGTCCTTTGTAATAAATCCAAGTTGTGAGCAACCAATTGTGCTCAACAATACTCAACAGTTCTATATTTTCTACTGACATAAATCTCTAGCATACAAATCTTTGACTAGACTAAAAAGATCCCTAGAAACATAGGGCCTAAAGTAAACCAACACCATCACAGTTTCTTATAAGCATATGGAAAGTATTTTTCATCACAGATAATCAAGTGTTAGGCTGTTATCAATTCATGAAACAAATATGACATTAGAAGGAGAAACAAGCCAAACAACTGACCTTCTCATCCATCTCTTTAGCCCTCTCCTTAAGTTTTTTTATTGAGGCCTTCAAGGACATTTGGTGATTGTTAAGACCAGAAATTGTTTGTCTCAGTTCCTTAACATTAGAATCTATTTCTTGAACCAGAGGCATCTCCCTTTCTCTTGATTCATTCTGTTCTTCAATCTCTCCATTTAACTGTGAGGCACAGTGTAAGTAACTCGACAGAAACTTTGAGAAAGAAGCTTCCAGTCAAAAAAAATTTACCACATCAGATACCTGAGATATTCTAGCCTCCAAAGCTAGCCGTTGTTCGTCAATGAGAGTCAAATCTTCCACGATCGGTCTTATAGCATTTAATTTAGTTTCCCTAAATTTGTCAAGAACATAGTAAAGAGAAAAATTAAGCAACACTTTGTTTTGGAGTGAGGGGGTGATAATTCAGTTAAAAGACGGAAGAAAAGAAAATCTCAGGCAAAAGCCAGTAAAGTCTCCATTCCAAATTAATATTGGAAGCAATTTTTTTCTGCGCAAGTATTTTTTATTTTTCAGAACAAACAGAGAGCATATTTGCTTGCCAAACTTGTGTAAACTAAAAAAACAAAGTTCGTCCAAGTTTTTGATCTCTTTGCAGGTTGATGAATGAGATGGTGAACAATGATTGTTCATCTAATCTTCCATTACTTAACAAGATGCTCCAGATAAACAACACAGATATGTTTGCCTCAGTTAAGAAAGAGCGCCGCTGGCCCATTGGCAATTGCAGCTCCTCTGTAAACACAATATAGACTTAAATACAGCTGATATAAAAGTATCTACAGAGCTAAGCAACTGCATAGCAAGTATAATCTGCTTTATGTTCCTTCGTGCAGAGAAGACAGCTATGGGGTTTGTTGGTATATCCACATGGATGAATACTATAATACTATTGCAATCTCAGTTTCAGATAAAATCCAAATTTGTGTGACAGTTATTTTCTTTTGTTAAGTGTATGTACTTGATAGCTGTATCATCTCAAAAGCTTTGAACAATCACTTTGTAACCAACGTTGGTTGCAAAGACAAGTTATTGTGGTTGATCACCCTTGAAACATCAAATTCATTCTAAACCAACAACTGACAATCTTTCAGATGCAACATAAAAAGGCAGAGACACTTCTTTCAACTAAAACCATCCTAAGAAAGAGAAGGAAACTATTATAAGGTAAGACATTCGAAAAATCAATGCCAGAAATTGACCTGTGAAGACAAAAATTGAGGATGGCTCCAACAAAGAACCTGGTGCGATCAGGCTCAGGCTTGATCAAATCCCTGAGAGTAAATATCTCAGGACAATCCAAAGAAGCCAACATCTCCCTTATCTTATGAAACAAATTCATGGCCCGGAAAGAGTCAACATGAAGATCCGGGTTCTCAAGCTGCTCCAGAGCTGAAAAATCCACCTGGTCATGATCATCCCTAGCAAAAAAAAAAAAAAACGAAATTCCAAAAATCAGAAATAAAAATAAAAAATTGAGAGAACTAAAGATTAGTGTTTTTGCAAAAAAAAAAAAAGGAAAATGTACTGGAAAGTGTTGATATGGAGAAGAATGCTGGAGTAGAGGTTGGTGACAAAGTCAGCAGTGGGTTTGAGGAGATCTTCGTCGCGGACAGAAGCTATTTGAGTATCGGCTAATACAGCGATGATGTCTTGTCGGGGGAGTGTTGGGTAATCAAATCTCGACATTTTGAGGGCGAGTGCCTTGTTTACTTGTTTTGCAAATGCAAGGAAGCACGCTTTTAGTCTCATGAACAGAAAATATAAAAATTGCAAGTATAAAGCCACCAAAATAAGAACAGTAAGAAACACGGTAAGAACATCAACAACAACCCCCAGTGTAATCCCACAAGTGGGGTCTGAGGAGGGTAGAGTGTACACAGACCTTACCCCTACCTCGGAGATAGAGAGGCAATTTCCGATAGACCCTCGGCTCAAGTAAAGAATTTGACAGCAATTTGTAAAAAGGGGACACGGAAACAACGAAAGCAGTAACAACAATGAAATAATGCGATGGGAAAAGCAGTACATAGCATTCGGGAAAAAGAACAGTAATAACAGCGAAATAATGTGATAACCGAAGCACAAGAAACACATGTAGTAACAGAAATAGACCAGAGACTACGAGAATAGTGCTAATACTACTGGTGAGAAAGGTACAGACCCGACCACATAGCCTATCCCGCAGGAAAATGAGAAAACTCTCCACTACCAACTAAGCTTCTACCCTAATCCGCAACCTCCAAACCCTCCTACCTATGGTTCACAAAAAATCATTGGTTCCAAACATAAAGGTGACCAATATACATACAATTTTAGTAGACAACATTAACTCTAACTATCACCATAAAAAGAACTCAGTTTCAACAGCCTTCAAGTAACACCAGCAGCAACAAAAAAAACTCCATTAGAGTATTTCAGCAGAAAAAATAAGTCTTCACAATCAGCAGCAAAAACAGCTATCACCGGCAACAAAATAGCTAGACATAGGGTGTGTTTGGTATAGTTCAATTTTCTCACGTGCAGTTGGTCAAAACTTTTTGAAAACATTTTCTTAAGGAAAACAAGTTCCTTAAAAATGAGGAAAATGACTTCCAAGTAGAAAAACAAGTCACACAAGTGGCATTCCACATTGATTGTCTCCTCCCCACCCTCGAACTCACCTCACCTCCCACCCCACCCCACACCACCACCCCACACCACCCCCACTCACCCTGAACTCACCTCACCTCACCCCCACCCCATCACACCCCACCCTACCACCCCACTCCACCCTCACCCCTGTAGTATTTGTCTAGATTATATACAAATGTTTTTAGTATAACATTTTTGCTTACGTACCGAAAACAAGAAAATAAGCAAGAAATTCACTTATTTTCCGGAAAACATCTTCCAAGAAAGCATTTTTCCTTCATACCAAACACACCCTAACTTCAACAGAGTATTTTAGCAGCAAAAGAAAAAGTCTACACAATCAGCAGCAAAAACAGTCATCAACATAGTAGAATTTCAACAACACTATAGAAAAGAAATCAAACAACAGCATTTCAGTACAAAAAAAAAACTGCATTTGAGCAATCAAATTCTTGAATTGAATATATTTGAAGTTGAAATCAAGAATAAAGGCTAGGGTATTTTTACCTTTTAGTTGATGTAATAGAGAGGAAAAAGAAAAGGTAAAAAGGAAAATAAGGGTGTGCTTGGTATGGTTCAGTTTTCTCATGTTCCGTTGGTCAAAAATTTTGGAAAATATTTTCTTTACAAAAACAATTTCCTTAAAAATGAGGAAAATGACTTTCAAGTAGGAAAACAAGTCACACAAGTGACATTTCACATTGATTGTCTCCTCCCCATCCTCAAACTCACCTCACCCCCCCACCCCACCCCCACCCTCATCCCTATAGTATTTGTCTAGATTAAATACAAATATTTTAGTATAACATTTTTGCTTACGTACCGAACACAAGAAAATAAGCAAGAAATTCACTTATTTTTCAAAAAACGTCTTCCAAGAAAACATTTTCCTCATACCAAACACACCCTAACTTCAACAGAGTATTTTAGCAGCAAAAAAAAAAAGTACACAATGAGCAGCAAGAACAGTCATCAACATAGTAGAATTTAAACAGCACTATAGAAAAGATATCCAGAAACAACAGCATTTCAGTACAAAAAAATAAAAAGAACTGCATTTAAGCAACCAAATTCTTAAATTGAATATACATTTGAAGTTGAAATCAAGAATAAAGGTTAGGGGTTTTACCTTTTAGTTGCTGTAATAGAGATGGAAAAAAAATAATACCCCCGATTGACTTGGCATATTCCTTAATCACTCCATTTCAATATAAATAAATTTATAGTAACACTTTTTTATGGTCCAAAATGGATTAATTTTTCAAAATTTAAAAATATATTAATTATTTTTTAAAAGAATTACCCTTTTCTTTAATGAGTTTTTAAAAATCCCAACACTTAGAGTATCTCTGTTTTATTGTTTTAAGGGTTTGCCACACTAAAAAAAATCATTTACTATTTTGAAATGGAGGGAGGAATAAATAGAAGTATCATTTACCAAGTTACCTCTATATATTAGATATTTTTTTAGAATTGAACGCTATTAAACATAACCACTACTTCTTTAATAATAATGATATAGTTGAAAATAATTGTCAAATTTAATTTTAAATTCTTAAAGTGATAATTATATTGAGACGATTATTTTGAGCTAAGATGACAGTTAAATTGAGACGAGAAAGTATATAGTAAAGCAATCTGGGAGCTAGTTTAAAATAACACTTTAAATTTATATTTACACAATTTAAATATGTCGAAATTGAATAGTTCTGATGGCCTCATATAAAATTCTAATCATGCCAACCATATAAAAAAGTTAATAAAAATGCTGTAAAGTTTCAAAAACTACACCAAACTTCATAAGTAGATTAAGATAACAAAATTACGTCTCAAAACTTCCATCATGTACCAAAAATAAATAAAGTTATTAAAAAGATACAAAAACTATACATTCAAATGTATTCTCGTGAAAGAAAAATCACAAATCTCTTAAAAATCACAACTACATAAAAAATTATAAATAGATCGAAAATAGAAAAATTATATCTCAAAAATTAATCATACACCAAAAATTAACAAAAAATATTAAACAAATGCAAAAACTATACTTCCAAATATTAGTTCTCGTAAAAAAGTAATCACAACTCTCAATAAATCTAACAATTACAATTTGTTCAAGAATGATGACCAAAAGTATTATTTTTGACAAACATTAAGGACAAATTCAGAATTTATTAATAATTAAGGGACTAAAAATGCTATATATTTTAAGTCTATGTATCACTTCTTTTCTTACGGTTGATCTATCTGTGTTGCTTTTCCAGATTTCAACTACCATCTGTGGTACCTTTGTTCATCACCACCTTCATACAGGTATCTTTATTTGTATTCTATCTGTGTATGTATATTTATTTGTTTACATCTCTTCTTAACTAGCATAAAATTCTGAATTTCATGTCATTTTCAGTTAATTAACTAGCATAAAATTTTGAATTATAGTATTGGGTCTTTGATTTTTGGATGAAAGAATGTAAAATGCTAATTCTTGATTTTAAAGGCTGAGTCTTTTTATTAGTATTATGTAGGTTTCGCGTAGATTCATACTCGTATATGTGTATTGCTATGTGTTGCTTCTTTGTTTTGTATCGTAATATCTTGGTGTCTTATTTTCTTTGAATTTCTGCATTGACTACGTTTCTTTTGAGCCGAGGGTCTATCGAAACAACCTCTCTACCCCACAAAGGTAGATTATTCTGGGTATGTTGTTGAGTCTTTTTTTCTTTCTTTTTTAGTTCTGATGAAAGGAATGAGAAATGCCAATTATGGGTTTCAATGAATGTGTTATTATATTCTATCTGTTTATTTATTTTGTACATCCATTGTTCTCAGCTAGTATTAGATTCATGTTAATTTCAGTTAACTAAGTGGATTACAGTATTGGGTCTTTGATTTTTTGGATGAAAGGAATGTAAAATGCTGATTCTTGATTTAAAGGTTGAATCTCTTTTGTTTTGTTATGATGAGAGGAATGAGAAATGCTAATTATGGGTTTCAATGAATGTGTTATTGTATTCTATTTGTTTATTTATTTTGTACATCTCTCCTCCACTGTTCTCAGCTAGTATTAGATTCATGCCAATTTCAATTAATTGACTAAATTATAGTGGGGTCGTGTTTTCTCTTGAGCTGAGGGTTTTACGGAAATAAATTCTCTATCTCCCAAGGTAGAGGTAAGGCCTGTGTGCACTCTACCCTCCCCAGACCCACTATGTGGAATTGGGTATGTTGTTGACTAAATTATAGTATTGGGTCTTTGAGTTTTGGATGGAAGGAATGTAAATTGCTAATTCTTGATTTAAAAGGTTGAATCTAGGGGTGGGCAAAAAACCCGGAGAACCGAAAAAACAATTTCGGTTCGGTTTTTATATAAAAATAAACCGAATTTTTGAAAAACCGAATCAGGATTTAGTGATTCGGTTCGGTTTTTAAATTTTGGATACGAACCGAACCGAAAAAACCGAATTAAATAAATAATTATTCTTATTTTTTATTTTAGGCTACTACTATCTCTTGAATCATAGTCATTGAAGTCAATCTATGAAGCTTTTATGGAAGTCGATTGCGGCATGAACTTGATTAACATATCACAGAAGCATTGACATAAAATATAGGGAGAGAAAGTAGTTGTAAATTGGTGAAACTTTAAATGATCATAACTCTGCGCTCGTATGTCCGTTTTACCCGATTTTTTTTTATTTTGGGTATTTTTTTTAGACGGGCCCGGCCCAAACCGCCACAAGGCGGTTTGGCGCAGCCAATTTTTAGAAAAACGTCCATTTTCCCAATCAATTTGTGTTTTCTCCCCAAATCGATTTCTAATTTTCCTTTTTCTTTAGTAAATATCTCACGATACACAATAGATTTCAACGTCGAAATTTCGTGGTAGTGTAGCTGTGAATGTCAATTTCAGTTTTGGAAATTCAATTTTTTTAAAATAATAAAAAATTCCCCGGCCCGGCCCACTAGAAAAAACCGATATAATCCGATACGTTCGGCGATATAACCGAACATATCAGTTTTTTTAAAAAAAAAAGTTGTAAAAAAAAACGATTTTTATTCGGTTCAGATTTTTCGGATACAAAACCGAACTGAACCAATATACGCCCACCCCTAGTTGAATCTTGAATTTCCAAAAAGAAAAAGGTTGAGTCTTTTTCTTTTGTTCAGATGAGAGGAATGAGAAATGCTAATTCTGGGTTTTAATGAATGTGTTATTGTATTCTTATACAACAAACAACAACAACATACCTAGTATAGTCCCACAAGTGGGGTTTGGGGAGGGTGGAGTGTATGCAGACCTTACCCCTACCTTGGGAGGTAGAGAGGTTGTTTCCGATACACCCTCGGCTCAGCTAGTATTACATTCATGTCAATTTCAGTTAATTAAGTGGATTATAGTATTGGGTCTTTGATTTTTGGATGAAAGGGATGTGAAATGCCAATTCTTGGTCTTAAAGGTTGAGTCTTTTTCTTCTGCATATAAAGGCTGAATCATGACACAAATAGGTTGAATCTTTTTCTTTTTTATTGAGAGGAATGAGAAATGCTAATTTTGGGTTTCAATGAATGTGTTTTAGAGATAAAAATTGAGTCTTGAAGTTTGAAAAAAAGTTTTTTTGGGTGCTTGAGAGGGATGGGAAATGCCAATTCTGGGTATGAATAAATTGGTTAATTGGTGATACAGGTTGAAAAAAAATGATGAGTCTTGAAGTAGTTAAATGAACTTACTGGAAATTGGGTTATTGTTGTAGGAGTAAAATGCTCGAATCACCGATCGCCTTGCTTTTCTGAGTTATTTTGTATATGATAGTCTGTTTGAATTAGTGAGTTTGAATTGTGCTGATTGTTGAGAAATGGGGTGAAATCTGAATCTAAGGAAATAAAATTTTGAAGTTAACTTTAGATCTGCTAACTTCTCATTGCTTTATGTATCCCACTTTCAGTTAATTGACTCGATTATAGTAGTGGTTCTTTGATATTTGGATGAAAGGAATGTAAAATGCTAATTCTTGGTTTTAAAGGTCGTCTTGAATTACGGAAAAGAAAAGGTCGAGTCTTCTCTTTTTCTTTTTTTCTTTTTTCGGATGAGAGGAATGAGAATTGCTAATTCTGGGTCAATGGATATGTTATATAGATAAATGTTGAGTCTTGAACTTTGGATTTCCTTTTGCTGTTGTTGAAAGGATTGTGAAATGCCAATTGTTGCTTTGAATGAAATGTTTAATAGGGTTTTATTGCCGGAAGATTAAAATACTTGAATCACCGATCACTTTGCTTTTCTGGGTAAATTTGTAAATGATAGTCAGTTTGAATTGTACAGATTGTTTAGAAATGGGGTGAAATCTGAATCTAAAGCAACAAGATTTTGAGATCAACTTTTGATCTGCCAACTTCTCATTGCTTTATGTATCCCACTTTATATGCCTATTGATTCTGTGACACTTATTTGCTCGTAACGCCACTCTTGAATCTATCTAATTATTCTGTAAGCATCTGGTTATTTTATTTCTTTGTTTTTCTACTTCTATTTTGCGTTAGGCAGTACAGGGAAGAACTGGCTACAAAATTCTCTTTGTTTTTTTTCTTTCTTTTTGTTGTGTTTCGCAAAACTAAATTCTCTCTATTTGTGAGAAACATTTGATAGATCCTGTGTTTAAGTGAAGCTCTCTACAATGTGGGACTTACAGAAGATTCCTTTTTTTTCTTGATTCGTTAGAGGCTAAAAGATTTCGGATCTGACGAGAATTGTCACAATGACAATAGAGAATGCTGATCTCACCATGGAGCAGGTACCGTCTCACATGAATGAGCATCGTCATGAATCTACAGTTCTGCACTAACGAGTAGTTTTGTTATTTCCACCATCATCATATTGAATATGTAGAAGAAATCTAGGTCTGTGGCTGCTAGTTGGTTTCTTTTCCATCCATTAACCTTCTTTTCTCCAAAGGCTATAATAGCTTGTCGGTGTAAATAAAAGAAATTGGAAAGAAATACATGCTGTAAATGGATGATTAAGACACGAGGTTTCTGTTAAAGTTGAATTACTAGTTGCCTTGGTAGTAGTACTTACATTATTTGACATAGAGAAAATCTCTATTCTTGGGATTTTCTTATATGAATTTATGAACTTCCCATCATGGTTATCTCATATTGGTGAAAGTCACACCGGGACATCCTTTCTTAAAATGTATTTTCTGGACGGGGAGGTGGGGTAGAGAGAAAAAAAGGTAACTGCAGAATAGTGATCAACTGAGCCTTTTAGTGCACATCTCATATTGTGTGTTTTACTTTCTAAAGGTTTTGAGGAGGGAAATTCCGTGGGAGACTTACATGATCACAAAGCTGATCAATGGAACAGATCTTCAGCTGCTGAGGCGTTACGATAAAAAGGATGAAAGTGACAAAGCTCAGTTGCTGAATGATGTAATGTCGTCTGTCTTTTTACATAGCTATGATTCACAATTTAATTGCCCCCCAGTTCCGATATTTGGGGGTAAAAGTTACTAAATTTTTTCTACTGTGGAAATAGCTGATTGAGTACTATCACTAACCTTTTCTTCAGTAATCAGTGGTGGAATAAACCTAATTCCTTCCTATTTTTGCTTTGGTTCTTATTCAATGTCCTTTTTATATGTGCTTGGATGTTTATTTATCAAAAGTTATTCAAAAAAGGGTTATTTATATAATTTCACTATCATCAGTTGATGATAATGTATTCTTTAAAACCTTTCAAACTTTTCTATAAGCTATACACTCTATGCTTGTCGGGTATGTAGGTAGTGGTGTTTCTTCAACAGCTGAAATCAAGAAACGCCTATTGTTAATAAAGTTTTGGTTTCATGGTCAATCTTTTACAGCTTTCCATTATGATCTTTAGTTTTAATACATTGATTAACTGGATCCAATCGTTACATGATGGTCCAGCTTATGTCCATGTGTTTGTTACCATTTTACGAGACATCTTCAAGGATGAAACTGTGGAATATATATTAGCTTTAATTGATGAAATGCTTACAGGTGACGGAGCAGCATACCTTTTAAATCTCTTTTGATAAACCGACCAATATATTCTTTCTTTCTTGCAGCAAATCCAAGAAGAGTGAGATTATTCCATGACAACTCTTTCGCCAATGAAGATACTTATGAACCTTTCCTCAGGTACTGTTATTAAACAGTTATTTTGAACTTTTGGTCTGCAATTGTCAGATATGATGGTGTCTGCTGTACTATTAATTGAGCTTGTCTCTTAGATATTGATTTCCTTGTCTCCCTCTATAGCATGCTGATGCACTACGTCTTCTTTATCCTATGTTTTCATGTATTTGCATGTGTTGATATATCTGTTTCCTATATCTATACATTTGTACAGCTTCACAGTTATTGACTCGATGCCCAGCTTACGAGATCACCGAGTTCCTCACGTTTGAGATGCAGTTAGCAGTAGTTCATTTAATTAAATTTTAGTTCATTTCTTGATGATTCAGCAGTAAGTATGTGTTTGAAATAGCAGATATTTTGAAGTCAAAGTTCTTTTCTCTTTCTTTTGTGCTCCTTATCCAAAATTCGCTAGATCTACTTTCCTTTTTGGGGTGTGAAACTCGCAAAAAAGTGATAGTTCAGGTGTGTTTTTGACCTGATCTGTAGTCCTTTAGGATTTTAATATCCTGGTATAAGTGGTAAGGTTCATAATCCCAAGACTTTCTGAACTATGTGAAATATTAGGAGGCAACATTCGTGGTATAAAACAAAGTCAAGAAACCTATCGTGCTTTGATTAATTGTATATGCATATGTATTCCAGATCGTTCTTACTCCCGAAACTAAACAGTGGGTCATGTGGCTCTAAAAGAGCAAAAACCAAATACACATGTAGATAGCTCAACGGAAAAATGAGAGTTGTATGCTCTTTTGAAATTCACTGTTCTACCTATATGCAGTCTCTTCTTTGCGATAATTATCTTTTAAATACAGAAGATTGTATGCTCTTACATCATCACATTCTTTCTCTTTCTGAATTATGAATTTATTTCTCTCAGATTGCTATGGGAAGGTAATTGGTTCATAAAAGAGGAGCTGTAAACATCATTTCCTATGGTGTCAATCATCTTTACAAACTTATGAGTAAAATGATTACTAAAAAATTATTTCCTTGGCTCTTCATTTCCTTTTTGTAATTCCAGTGCCAGGCCAAAAGTTCAGAATGGCGTTGATGCAAATGGAGATGCCTCGAATTCAAAGAGGAAACACACCACCCATGAAGATGTTTTGAAAAGCCTGGTGGAGTAGCTATGCGCACAGGTTCATCTGCATTCCTACATTTTGCACTTCTATTTTGTTCCTCCACTCCCAGAACCCCCACCTCACCCACACCCACACACACAAAAAGGAGAAAAAACTACCAATGAGTGAGGTGTTTTTCTAGACATTTCGAGGGATTTGCAATAGTTTATGGAGGTATTGAATATCAGCAGTAGTACTTCAGAAAAAAGTATTATTTGCATAAACGATTGCAAATTAATTCAATCTATGTGAAACAATTCTATTGAATTGAAGCGAGAAAATTCTTGCTTCTTCTCAAACTCATTGTGGAGCTTAGGTTTATGACCTCTTTCTCCGCCTTGACACTAAGTATTTGAGAAAAGGTATTATAACTTACTTGCTAATCTCTTTGCTCTTTCCAATTTTATCGTCTCTCTCGTTTTTCTTGTTATGGAATTCTTTCTTAAGTAAAATTAAGTCACTAAAGTAATGGGAGAAAAGGAAGGGCGGCGTTGTGGGTTTATTTCCACTTGTTGCTAAAATTATATGACAACTACTCCCTCCGTTCCAGTATATGTAACATACTTTCCTTTTTAGTCCATTCTAGAAAGAATGACACACTTCTAAATTTGGAAACAATTAACTTTATACCTCGCATTTTACCTGTAATAAGAAGCTTTTATGACCACAAATGTTATGACATGTTTTAGCCCACAAGTTTCAAAAGTTTTCATTTCTTTCTTAAAACTCTGTGCCGATTCCTCTGTACCATTGCAGCTGAGAAAGCCTTCTCATCCGATTCATGGCATTCCTGCTGCAATCAATTCCTTGCAACTCTGTTGAAGGAGCCTGTGTATCGACGCTCATTTGTTCAAGCTGATGGAGTGAGGCTGCTCGTTCCTTTAATTTCACCAGCATCTACTCAACAGTCCATTCAGGTGCATCTTTACACTACTAGCCACATCGTTGACCATCTTCGTTAATTATGTAATCAAAATGACTGACAACAAAATGTTTTATGCTTCCATCTTTGACCTACTTTCCATACATAGGCCAAAATGTTAGGGGTGTCAAATGGTCGGGTTGGGCTAAATTTGGGTAGGTCAAAATGGGTTGAGTTAAAATGACCAGCCCAAAAGTTACTTGGGCTGAAATAGGTTAACAAACGGGTCATAACCCAACCCATCCAATTATTTGTTTAAGTACCTAATAAAACTTTTTTTATTATGGCTATATTTAACATATCAAACAAAAATATCTTTTAAAATTTTTTTTGACAAGCTTTCTCATGGGTCAATTGGCGCTACATATCAGCCCAACTATTAGTGGGTTGAATTGAGCGGTTCAAAATTACGTTGAGTTAATAAATGGGCGGGTCATAACTCATACTTTCATGAGCTAATTTGCCTAGGCCAAATTACTAACCTTATTGAAAGAAGTTTAGCTGCAACTTTAAGTATGATGTAGTATCTGACTCCAGTGTACTTCTTTGAAACAGCTTCTCTATGAGACATGTCTATGTGTCTGGCTTCTGTCTTACTATGAACCTGCAATTGAATACTCGGCTACTTCTAGGGTGTTGCCTCGATTGATAGAAGTTGTTAAAGGTTCGACAAAGGAGAAGGTGAGTGACTTTTCATCCTATACTCACTCAGTTTGTGGCTATAGTCTCTTTTTGGACGTGCAGATAGAGATTCCACTTTGCTTAATAATGTTCTGGTGTACATTCATAAGTGTTCATCATCACTTTCTCGAGTCAGTTTACGATCATTTGCTTTCTAGCTAGCAGTTTTACTTAATCTGTTGAATTTCTTCAATTTATCTATCTACAAAGTATCAAGTCCTGCAGAATGATGTCTTGCCTCATCTTTTTTTTTTTTTATGGCAGTTGATGTTTTAATGACTACAGGTAGTCAGGGTTGTCATCTTGACTCTTTGGAATTTGTTTGTCAAAGGGACATTTGGTGCTCAAATGGTAGACCTGGATGTGCTGCAGATTGTACAGAACTTGAAAGCTCAGGCTTGGAGTGATGAGGTGATGAACGGTTTTGTGGTTTTTAATCCGATATCGTATCTTAAATTACTTTCTTTATATCAGAAGCAAATTGAAAGAAGTTATGCAAAGTTGAATTTAGTCGAGGTTGCGTGCAAGCTAGCCCCGACACCACTGTTATAAAAAAAACTGTGCCTCACTCCCAAGCAAGTTAGGGTCGTCTATGTGAATTCCCACTTCTTTATTTAAGCTCATTTCACATCTTCATCATACGGAAAAACTTGTTCCACTGTCGGGGTACTATTAGGATTTTTTTTAATTGGTTTACGCAGACTGCCAGCCTACCGCAACCCTCCTCCTTTACCCAGGCTTGGGCCGACAATGTGACCAAGCTCACACGGGTGGAGTTAACACGGTTATCAAAAAAATAATAACATAAATGGATGCAAGCGCTCATTGTATGGAGAGATGATTACTAAATATTTTGAGTGTTCCCCGTGTTTCCTTAATATAGTATATGGACAGTACTTAAATCAGGTTAATATGTCTAACAATAATGAACTCTAGCTTGAACCTTTACGATCCCTAATTTGTCGTGTAATCTCTCTAGGACCTTTTGGACGCTTGAATCAGCTCGAAGGAGGATTGAAGGACAACATAAAAAATTGAGTTCATACGACAAGTACAAGCAGGAAGTCCTACTGGGAAATCTTGATTGGTCCCCCATGCATAAAGATCCTCTATTCTGGAAGGAGAATATTAATAATTTCGAGGAAAATGGATTTCAGGTAATGCCTATGGCTTTTCACATTCTTTCTTAGCTTAAACACCGTAAAATACCATGGCCATTGTGCCTTTCTGTGAGAAAAAATAACAATCTTGCATGTTGCATAACTTCTCAACCAAACTTGTTAACATAATTAACATGAATTTGTTCGTCTTCGACTCAGTATATCTGCTAGTTGAACTCAAAAAACTTAACTCATGTCTAAGTAGTCATCAATATCAGCGGTAATAATCAGTAGTTAGCTTTAGTGTTGTTATCATCCCTTGTTTTTTTTTTTTTTTGATAGAACAAAGAAATCAATCTGGCAACTTTTCCTCTAGTATTAGAGTGATCATTGTTGTTATGTCATAAGTCGACCTCCAAATGTACCGGCCCTTACATATGAAACCCATGAGGGAAGGTGTTAAAAAGGGATGAGATAGACCTAAAATCACACGGAAGGAAGTTTTCTCAAAAGAATCTGCAAGCTCTTGAAATCCATGCAGATCTTGGGGAAAATAAGGAAACAATGAAAGAAAACGATACCAATTAGTTGGGATTAACTTTTACTCATGTCAATACATTTACTTTAGATCTAATATTTTCGAGGCATTTTTTAATCATGTCAGAGGTTTATATTCCAATAGAAAACTATAGAGAATGTGAAGATTTATATAGCCGAGCCAACTTGCTTGGGATTGTGGCGTAGTAGTTGTACTTGAGCGATCATTGTCGTGTTGTTTTGCAGATCTTGAGAGTGCTTATGACGATTTTGGATACGTCAAGTGATGCAAGGACACTTGCTGTTGCTTGCTATGATTTGTCACAGTTCATTCAGTGCCATCCTGCTGGGCGAATTATAGTGGCCGACCTCAAAGCAAAGGAACGGGTAATGAAAGTATGAAACTATTGAACCATGAAACTGCAGAGGTCACGAAAAACGCCTTGCTTTGCATTCAAAGGCTTTTCTTAGGTGCAAAATATGCCAGCTTTTTGCAGGCTTAAATTATCTTCAATTGCTTCTTTCTTTAGACAAACTATACATATTTTGTTATTTCAAATGACATAAGTTTGAGGGTGGTCGATCATGTGTTATTTATTCATTTTATCCTTATTATTGTTTGATGATATCGGAAGGACATGGACAATGAGGATCCATATAGCCGACCCCAACTTACTTGGGATTGTGGTGCAGTTGTAATTGTTTGAGGAGATTCTCGCTTGGAATAACGCTACAAGTTAATTTTATTTCTATCCAATAAATGATATTTTTGCACAACATCAATGGGTTAATTCTTCATACACTGATGTTATCTATACAGAGTTACATATTTTCTCTCACTACAAGACGATTCTATTTTAATGAAGACACAGTACTCATGAAGCATTTGATGACCAAGGATTTCAGTCCGTCGTGCTTTGGACATCACCATGAGGATTGTTGAACAGTTTTACTTAAACGGCAACACATAGATTCATTACGTCTAGTGACCAACGTTTATAGTACAAGGATCGTTAGTTTTCACCTGCACGGGATCCGAGAAAGAACCGGATCACATTAGGTCTATTGTATGTAATCTTACATATACATTTTCGCAAAAAGTTGTTTTCACGGCTTGAACCTGTGACTTTCTGGTCATAATATGACTTGAACCTGTGACTTTCTGGTCATACTACGACAGTAACTCTTACCGTCACGACAAGGCTCTTCTTCGCCCAATATACATACCTTTAGTGCCATAATTGTACCAAAAGTACTCTTTTTGGAAAGACCAACTTTCACAATCCCAAAGGATGCATCCAAGTCTACCTGAAGCAGCCAGTTGAGGTAACTGATCCAAAAAGTGCAAATGGTATTCTGTGAGCCACTTGCTATTCAATGATATAAAGTGCAAATTTGGAAGCTTTCAATTCCTTACATACACAGATACTTTGCATTACATGGCCCATAATTGAGGTTATATATATCTTGAAGTAGATGACTTAACTATGAGGGAATATATCTATCCATACAATTAATACCAAAAGCAGGCGCCGGCACTAACTGCTAAAAATGATTAAACCATATGACACTAAAAAAAAAAAGTTTGGTGCACTAAGCTCCCGATATACGCGGAGTCTAAAAAATTGTTCGGGGAGTTTCCTGAGGAACTGCTATTGCGTTTTATTTTACAGTCAAGACAAATGACATATTTGTCCTTGCAATATAAGTCTGTCTGTAAATGGCTACGCAGATAGTTATGACGATTCGGTATGATTCATGATAGCTAGGTTGCATATAGCATGAAGTTATACCGGTCTGTCATGAATTGCTTATTTTTTCCTCATTTATTTATAGCTTTGAAATAATGACGATCTGATATGATTTGTGAATAATTCAATAGGATAACTACGTTGAATATAGCATGATGTCATATTTGTCTGTTGTGACTTGCTTGCTACAGTATGCCAACCGACTCACATGAAGAACTAACGTTGTTATGTGACATTAACGAGCAACTAAATTTAGTACCTATGCAGCATCAGAACAAGTTACATCGTGCTTCAGAAACAGCAGATTTTCGTCGTATCAATAGGACGTTTGAGATAGCTGAAGTTGAGAGACAAGGTACGAGGCATGAACCCGACAGACACAAAGAGTTAATGTTGTTACATGACATTAAGGAGCGACTAAATTTAGTACCTATGCAGCATGAGAACAAGTTACATAGAGTAGGTGAAACTGCTTCTCCTGCAACTAGTGCTTCAGAAACAGCAGAGATTTGTCGTGTCACGTTTGAGCTAGCTGAAGTTGAGAGACAAAGTAAGAGGCAAGAATCCGAGAGACACGAAGAGCTAATATTGTTACGTGACATTAAGGAGCAACTAAATTTGATGCAATCTGAAATTAAAACTTGGAAAAATAATAAGTTTTCTCCAAGATATGAGCCATCTGTAGTTTCTCTAACAGGTACTATCTTTAACCAGTTGTGTTTTTTCATTTAAAATATTGTGCTTGCAATAAGCTATGTTTCTTTGACTCTCCAAAATGTTGTCGCACCTCTGATCAGTATCCTCTAAAAATGCACTACTTTTGGAGGATTTGACATGCACCTGTCGACATATTTTGAAGAGTCCGACCAACATAGGCGATAAGTCTATATACAAGTGGAAATATTGACAATTTGATGAATGTAGAAAAGATAAAACTAATTGATGAACAAAGATTGATATTTTTAAATAAAAAATTAAATAATTACTTATATTTTAATTTTATTGTAATGACCGCCCAAAACGCAGACTAATTCACTAGTCTGATTATAACTAAGGCTATTAAAACAAATAATAATATGGATTAGAGATTTACTTACCATATTTGGTTATTATCCTCTACTCTTCTTTGAACTTTATGAGAATACTAATGAAATATTTCCCTAGTTAACTCATTGGGGTTCACGTACTTAGAATTCAATGGAATCAATTTACTTTTAATAAATTCAATGGGATCTATTTGTCATCCTCTATAATTTTTATTGTTAATCCACACCTAACCTTTCTTCTTTCAAGGAACCTTTAAAGTTTCCTTTAAAGTAAGCTACCCTACACAATTTTTCCATGGCTTTCAAGATTATTTTTCAGGGCTATTAAATATTTGGGGAGACTAAAAATGTTAATTTTTGACAAACTTAAAGGACCAAAAATGTTCAGTGCATACTTAAGGAATATTTTGAACATACCTTCAAACATAGGGACCATTTTTGTCATTTTCTCACCACTTATGGAACTTATTTTTTCTATCTCCACTAAGAAAGTCATTAACCTCATTTTTAAAAACTTATTTTTCTAAAAAAAATATTTTTAAAAAATTTTGACCAATCAAATATTATCTCTTCTGCCCATTTTAGTAGAGAAAATAAATAAATAAATGCTACAAACACTGTCATGAAGTTTTCTTGTGCCAAGCAAGTTGGATATTTTTCTTGTTTTTTATTTTTGGCAATAGGGGTTGGGGAGACTTGAATTCAATACCTTTATCTACTTTGATAGGTCATTGAATTATGTGGATACTTTATTGAAAAGTTTAATTTAATAGAGAATAGTCTTTTAGTTGACTTTTTTCTCCGATTTACTTAATCATCCCTCCGTTTTAATTTATGTACATTACTTTCATTTTTTAATTTGTTTAAAAAGAATAATACCTTTTATATTTAGTAGCTCTTTAAATCCAACATTATGTGTGACATATTTAAGATCACAAGATTCAAAAGTCTTTCTTTAACTTCTTAAACTTCGTGCTCGGTCAAATTAATACATAAATTGAAACATATGGAGTATGTATTTAACACATTTTTTATCTTGCTATAAATAAAGTCACACTCCAACTTATAAAATGGTCCAATATGTGCATATCCCATATTGTCTTATTATACACAGTTTTCAAACAAGTGGGAGCTATACAATTCTTTTTTCTTCTATAGTTAAGCATCTAAACTCATTGTACATTATTCATTCTTAGTTCATCTCTTTTCTTTCCAATGGCTAAAAACTCATCAAACAATGTTGTTCACCTTGATGAAGTGATTGTGGCCATGGTGCCATTTCCTGAATATAGCCATCTCAATCAGCTCTTCGTTCTTGCTCGCTTCATCGCCTCCCATAATATACCAGTACACTTCCTCTGCGTTGCTGATAGGAACCAAGATTTGAAACTTCGCATCCAAGGTGGCCTCAGGTCGTCAAACATCCATTTCCATGACCTTTTTGTACCTTCTTCTGTAGCAGAAACAGAAGATGCAGGCTATGGTCTGCGTCTGATTGTAACATTTATGAAAAAACTCATCGAGCCCATACAAAGAATGTGCATTCATTGATCTCGAACGTAGACTCATATGTTCCACTGCATTTCTGCTTTTGCCAGATACTCTTCACTCCGACAAAGTATTGATCACATAGTTGATGATGATGATCATGAAAAAATGATCCAGCAAATGCAGGATGAGTTTCCGTTGTTGGAGAGTAGACCATATTCGGCGGTGTTACTTAGAAAGGAACATGAATGGAAGCTCAACTCCGGAGAAATCGTGAACTCCTGCAGAGAAATCGAAGGTAACTAAATAAATTTACTTGCACAAACAAAAGACAAGAAGCAGTGGTGGGCTATCGGTCCACTTCATATGCTGCTGCTAGAGTCACACGACTTAAACAACAGGAGTACTCGTCATGAATGCCTAGAGTTTCTCGACATGCAACACATTAATTCAGTAATACTCGTCTCGTTTGGAACGACCACTACATTTTCACAAGAGCAAGTCAATGAGCTCGCACTTAGTTTAGAACGGAGCAACCATAAATTTATTTGGGTACTAAGAGAAGCAGATAAAAAGATGGAAATTGAGGAATTTGAAGAGAAAGATGGGAAGATTGAATTGCCAAAAGGGTTTGAAGAAAAAGTGGAAGGAAGAGGAATGGTGGTGAGAAATTGGGTACCCCAATTGGAAATCTTGGGGCATTCATCGACAGGCGGGTTTTTGAGTCACTGTGGGTGGAACTCTTGTCTCGAGAGCATTAGCATGGGAGTGCCTCTAGCAGCTTGGCCAATCAATCACGGTCAGCCGTTTAACGCTATTTTTATAACCAACTTGCTGAAGATCGGAACATCTGCCAGGAGTTGGGCTCGTCGAGAGGAATTGGTGACAGCATCAACTGTTGAGAAAGCTGTCAAGACTTTAATGGGCACGACAGAAGGGAAAGAGATGAGGCAAAGGGCGGCGGAGTTGAGCAATAAGATCAAGAGCTATGTTAGCCGCGGAGGACCTGCACGCAAGGAAATGGAATCTTTCATATCCCGTATTATCAAATAACTACATAGGGAGAGGAAGGTATTTGATTTTTGTATCTGACTGTATGGTCATACAAATCTGCATTTATTAATATTGAGACTAGATGAAGTAAGAGCATCAAGTGAGCATCAGTAATAATAGATTAAAGTACAAGAATAATGGCAAAAACCAAAATCTTGGCTTGTGTCAAACTTAAATTATTAGAATAATCAATTTTTAACTTAGCATCCCCAGATAATAAAACCGTCATTCCAGACAAGGAGCACGATTCGAGCATAAAGAAACTCAATGTTGCACTATCATAATGAATAACATATTTACTTTCCATTTCTCAGATATGCATATCACATGCATGTTGTCATACACGTTTATCAAAAGAGTAGCACATGCATTTGTGTTCATTACTTAAATGCATATGAACAAGAAAATGGTATGAGACAAGTATTTTCCATAGTTAAGTCCAAACCTTATTCATTTTTCTCAAGTTTTCTCCTTTTGTTCCAATGGATACCAACTCATCAGACAATATTGTTCACCTTAATGAAGTGATTGTGGCCATGGTGCCATTTCCTGAGTATAGCCATCTCAATCAACTCTTCATTCTTGCTCGCTTCATTGCCGCATATAATATACCAGTACATTTCCTCTGTCTTGCTGATCAAAGCAAAAATCTTAAATTGCGTGCCCGAGTTGGTCTAAGGGCCTCAAACATCCACTTCATGACCCTACGTTACCTACTTCGACGGCAGAAACGGAAGATGCAGGCGATGGTCTGCCTTTGAGTGTAGTTTTGATGTAAAAACTCGGCGAGCCCATTCGTACAACATGCCTTGAACTCTCTACAAATGCAAAGAGATTAGTCATAATTCATGACAATATAATGAAGGATCATATAAGGAATGTTCATTCATTGATCCCAAACGTGGAGTCTTATATGTTCCACGCCATTTCAGCTATTACCAGATATTCGGTGCTTCGACAAAGTATTCCCGACATAGTTGATGATGATTACGACGAAATGGTCCTGCAAATGCACGATGACTTTCCGTCATTGGAGAGTTCGGGTGGACAGAATCTAGTGGTGTTCTTTAGAATGGAACATGAATGAAAACTCAACTCCGGATAAATCATGAACTCCTGCAGAGAACTGGAAGGTAAGTACCTAGATTTACTAGCCACTGCAAAAGACAAGCCGTTGTTGGCTGTTGGTCCACTTCATATGCTGCTAGAATCACACAACTATAGCAACGGGTCTCGTCATGAATGCCTAGAATTTCTCGACAAGCAAGACGTTAATTCAGTAATATTCATCTCGTTTGGATCGACCACTACATTATCACAAGAGCAAGTCAATGAGCTCGCACTTGGTTTAGAACAAAGCAACTATAGATTTATTTGGGTACTAAGAAAAGGAGATGATGCAGAGAAACTTGAAGAGAAAGATGTGGGGCACCCATCTACAGGCAGGTTTTTGAGCCATTGTGGATGGAATTCTTGTATCGAGAGCATTAGCACGGGAGTTCCTCTAGTAGCTTGGCCAATCAGTTGCGATCAGCCATTTAACGCTATTTTTGTAACCAATTGTTGAAGATTGGAATCTCTGTCAAGTGTTGGGCTCGCCAGGAGGAATTGGTAAAAGCATCAACCATTGAGAAAGCTATCCCGGGGGTCTTCCGGAAACAGCCTTTCTATCTCCCAATGTAGGGGTAAGGTCAGCGTACACTCCACCCTCTCCAGACCCCACTTGTGGGATTACACTGGGTATGTTGTTGTTGTCGTCATTGAGAAAGCTATCAATACTTTAATGGGTACGACAGAAGGGGAAGAGATGAGGCAAAGGACAGCGGAATTGAGCAAAAAGATCAAATATTCTGTTAGTCGTGGAGGACTTGCGCGCAAGGAAATGGAATCTTTCATATCCTATATTACCAAATAACTTCATCACGATAGTGTTTCATTTTTTGACTTGGTGAAAATAGGCTCGATGTTTCTGCCTTACTTTTTCTCTCTTATCTTTGTTGTTAAATAAAAGACTAGTCACCTTGTAACCTTTGAGGTTTATGGATGGTCATTTATATAACTAGTTTCCTTATAGCAATTTGATTTTGTGATATTTTTCAAGTAGTGGAAACGTGTAACTTATCGCTCCCCTCGGCGAATTCCTCCTGCTAATATCAATCTGATAGAACATAGATCTGCTTGATCCCTTGTACTAACATCAATGATCTCCTCTTGCTTTGATTGATACTGGAGTTGAACATATGGGGTTAATATTTCCTTTTATCCCATTGACCATGTTGCTCGGACTCTTCAGATATGTCAACAGGTCCGTATAGTGCATTTTTAGAGGATCCAACACGGGTGCTGCAGCATTTCTGGAGAGTCCGAGCAACATAGCCAATTGGTTCGTACAAAAAAAAATGAAACTTATCTGCTTATAAACACTAAAGGTATATGTGTCCTGCTGCAATCATGTATGACACAAAAATATTGTTCAAAACAAGTAGATTTGTGAGGCACACCAGATTACAAGAAAAATAATATGTCAGAACTTTCAAACACCAGTAGAAACTTCAGTCACTGATTTATCCTTCTTATTTTTGTTCTCTTTGCAAGCTGTGGATAACAGAAAAAGGAAGAAGAGACTGAGCTCTCCTTAGGCCAGAGTTACCTAGTATCAGTATCAGTGTGATATAGAAAGTACTCGACAAATTAGTTGAGGTACGCGCAATCTAGGTAGAGCACCACCGTTATCAAGAAGAAAGAGAGGGAACATCATTTCGGATGCATCGTTGATCAAGGTTGGACCCTCCAAAAATACTACCATACACATGTTGGATCCCTCAAAATTTGAAGAGTCGGAGCAACATAGTTCTTGGTTCTATAAATAAAAATTTCCAGTCATGGATCAGACAAATAAATGCCAGACATCCGGCCTATTTATTTTTTTAATAGGTTTCTAATCTTGGTTTAAATGAAACTCAAACGCCACCCCAAAAAATGATCTTGTCAGCATATATTTAATGAAGCAGGACCTCAGTAAATGCCTTATGTATTAATTACATTGTCAGGATTATGGTCAATCTTTAAATGCATATTAACAACTAACAACACATAAGTTTGGTACTCCCTCCGTCCCAAATTACTTGGTCACTTTTCCTTTTACACGTCCCTTAAGAAATCATAAATAAAAAGTGTATTTTTACTATACTACATTTATCTCTCTAATTAATTAGAGTGCAATCAATTCTATCATAAATAAGTGTATTTTTAACATAATTAATGTTCAAGGGCAAAGTAGGAAAAATTTAATTAATTCTATCTTATTTTTAGAAAGTGGCTAAGTAATTTGAAACGGATATTTTTAGTAATGTGGTCAACTAATATGGGACGGAGGGAGTATGTATTAAATTTAAAGGAAACATGTCACTTGAACATACTCACTCCGTTCCATATTAAGTGGTGTTTTAAGCTTTTCATTTTATTTCAAAATAAGTGGTGCTTTCGAATTTCAAGAAGAAATTGACCTTATTCTTCCAAAATTATCCTTATTTACATAATCAAGAATCATTAAGTAGTTTTTCTTTTTCTAGGCATTAATCAGGATAAGTTAGTAAAATGCTCATAATTTTCTAGGAGTGACCATTTTCTTAAGGGGTGTGCATAAGCTAAAAACACCACTTAATATGGAATGGAGGGAGTATTAAACAATTACCTCTTCTCATTATGTGATGGTGTTAACTCGACAAAGTTTAAGAAAAAAGACCGATCTTTAAAACTTGTGGTCTTAAACATGGTTGATATTTATGTGACTATGAGAGTAGTATTTTACCTCGTTAAGTCCTAAGCTTATTGTAAGTTATTCATTTCTCTACTCAGTTTCTCTCCTCTTGTTCCAATGGCTACCAACTCATCAGACAATGTTGTTCACCTTAATGAAGTGATTGTGGCCATGGTGCCATTTCCTGAATATAGCCATCTCAATCAACTCTTCATTCTTGCTCGCTTCATCGCCTCCCATAATATACCAGTACACTTACTCTGCCTTGCTGATCAAGCCAAACTTTTAAAAAGCGTGTCCAAGATGGTCTAGAAGTCTCCAACATTCATTTCGATGACCTTTCGCTGCCTTCTGAAACAGAAGGTAAAGGAGATGCTGATAACGATCTGCCCTCAATTACATTTCTGCTGAAAAAACTCTCTGAGCCAATTTGTCGAACATGTGTTGAACTCTCCACCAATGCAAAGAGATTGATCATAATTCATGACAATCCAATGAGGACTTCTATAGGGGATGTGCTTTCATTCCCAGACGTCGAGTCTTATATCTTCCACTCCGTTCCAGTTTTACCAGATATTCTTTGTTCCGACAATGTATAGACATAGACGATGGTGATCATGACAAAATACTTCAACAACTGCAAGACGAGTTTCCAACGATGGAGAGTTGTTTTGGACCATATATGGCAATGTTCGTTAAAATGGAACGTGAATGGAAGCTCAACTCCGGAGAATTCATCAATTCCTGCAGAGAAGTGGAAGGTAAGTACCTAGATTTACTTGCAAATGAAAGCACAGACAAGAAACCCTTGTGGGCTATTGGTCCACTTCATATGCTGCTGCTAGAATCACACGACTCTAGCAGCAGCACGACTAGTCATGAATGCCTAGCATTCCTCGACGAGCAAGATGTTAACTCAGTAATATTCGTTTCGTTTGGAACGAACACTAAATTCTCGCAAGAGCAAGTCAATGAGCTCGCGATTGGTTTAGAGCAAAGCAACCATAAGTTCATTTGGGTACTAAGAGGAGCGGATAAAAAGATGGACACTGAGAAATGTGAAGGGAAAGATGGGAACTTTGAACTGCCAAAAGGGTTTCAAGAAAGAGTTGAAGGAAGAGGAATGGTGATGAGAAATTGGGTGCCTCAATTGGAAATCTTGGAACATTCATCTACAGGCAGGTTCTTGAGCCACTGTGGGTGGAATTCTTGTTTAGAGAGCATTTGTATGGGGGTGCCAATTGCAGCTTGGCCTAACAATGCAGACCAGCCATATAATGCTGTTTTTGTGACCGATGTACTCAGAATTGGAATCTCCGTGTGGAGTTGGGCTCAGAGAGAAGAATTGATGACAGCAGCTTCTGTTGAAAAAGCTGTCAAAACTTTGATGGGTTCGACAGAAGGTGAAGGGATGAGGCAGAGGGCAGTGGAGTTGAGCAATAAAATCAAGAACTTTGTTGGCCATGGAGGACTTGCACGCAAGGAAATGGAATCTTTCATCTCCTATATTACAAGATAAGTTATGTTGTCGCACTCTCCAAAACTGCAGCCTAGTGTGTGTGAGATCCTTCAAAAATAATGCATTTTTGGAGGATTTGATACGGGTAGTATGACATTTTTGGAGAGTTTGAGCAACATAGCTCGTAAGAAAGATAGTCATCGTAACATGATCTATTAGATCTTTGTTAGTTATGACTACTAATCTTATTATGACTAATCGCTGTCTTTAAACTCAATGCCAGTACTAGATTATCTCTTCCCTTAGATTTATGTAAAGAGGACAATGCTTCTTCTGTTTTAGACTTAATGAGGTTTGGTTGAATGCCCTGCCTGACCTTTGTCTCTTATCTTTTTCATTTAATAAAACACTAGCCACCTTGATATTTATGGATTGTTATTCATATTTTCGTAATAGAGATTTGGTTTTGTAATCCTTTTCAAGTAGTTTAATAGTAGAACACTAGCCACCTCTGTCTCTTACCTTTAAATGCATATTACCAACTAACAAAACACAAGTTTGGTATGCATTAAATTTAAAGGAAACATGGCACTTGAAAAGAACTCATACATGATGATACTTGCTACTAATATTGATGTCAACAACAACAACATACCCAGTATAGTCCCACAAGTGGGCTCTGGGTAGGATGGGGTGTACACAGACCTTACCCCTACCTTTGTGGGGTAGAGAGGTTGTTTCCGATAAACCATCGGTTCACCAATATTGATGTCGTTGAGTGAAATTTTATTTGGTAATACAAGAAATGAAAGATTCTCTTTCCTTATGTGCAAGTCCTCCAGGGCTAACAGAACTTTTGATCTTATTGCTCAACTTCATTGCCCTCTTTCGCATCTCGTCTCCTTGTGTCGTACCCATCAAAGTCCTGACAGCATTCTCAATAACTGCTGATGTCACCAATTCTTCCCTACAAGCCCAACTTCTCACCGGGATTCCAATCTTCAGCACGTTGGTTACGAAAACAGCGTTATACGGTTGGTCCACACTAATTGGCCAAGTCGCTATTGGAACCCCCATGCTAACACTCTCCATACAAGAATTCCATCCACAATGACTCAAGAACCCGCCTATAGATTTATGTCCCAAGATTTCCAATTGGGGAACCCAATTTCTCACCACCATTCCTCTTCCTTCAACTCTTTCTTCAAACCCTTCCGGCAATTCAAAGCTCCCTTCTTTCCACCCTTCACATTTCTCGGTGTCCATCTTTTTATCCGCTTCTCTTAGCACCCATATAAACTTATGGTTGCTCCGTTCTAAACCTAGCACGAGCTCATTCACTTGCTCTAGCGACAATGTAGTAGTCGTTCCAAACGAAACGAATATCACCGAATTAACATCTTGCTTATCGAGAAACTCAAGACATTCATGTCGATCCCTATTGCTCGATGACTCGGGTGATTCGAGCAGCATATGAAAGGGACCAAGAGCAAACAATGGCTTATTCCTAACATTTGCAAGTAAATCCAAGTAATTCCCTTCCAATTCTCTACAAGAATTCATAAACTCTCCATTATTAAGGTTACATTCAATTTCCTTTTTCACAAACTCAAAAACATCCGGTCCAAAACAATCTTCCACTTTAGGCAATTCATCAAACACTTGGCGTGCAACTTCATCATGATCATCCACTTCAGGCAATTCATCGAACACTTGGCGGGCAACTTCATCTTGATCAGGAAATTCATCAAACACTTGACGGGCAACTTCATTTTGATCAGGCAATCCATCAAACACTTGGCGGGCAACTTCACCTTGATCATTTACTTCAGGCAATTCATAGAACACTTGGCGGGCAACTTGATCTTGATATTTATCAACAACCTGTCGAAAAGTAGAGTACATAGTAAAAGCTGGAATAGCATGAAATGAATAACACACAGCATTCGATATCGAATAAACATCCTTAATAACATCAGTCATCAACGAATCAAAAACAATCACTAATTTCTTCGCCCTCTTCGACAATGCAATGCATTTTTTGCAAATGGGGTCCCCCAATTTATCCAAATACGCCAAAAACGCGTACTCATCAGCGAAATTTACGTCTTTGGGTTGTGAATTTTGTGTTATAGAAGGTGCTATAAGGTCATTAAATTGGATTCTTGAAGTGCTGAGGCTATTTTGGGCACGAATTTTTAGTTCTTGGTTTTTATTAGTGAGAGAGATGAAGTGTAGAGGGATATTATAGGAAGAAATGAAGTTGGCTATATGGAAGAGTTGATTGAGATGACCATGTTCTGGCCATGGAATTATAGCTACTATTACTGAATTGGCAGCCATTGGAACAATGTATGGAAGGTATATTAATGTGTTAAGGCCTTATATACAAAGATTATTAAGGGTGTGTTTCGTAGGACGGAAAATGTTTTGTAGGGAAATTAATGATTTTCCTACTTATTTTCTTGTGATTGGCAACGCAAGTTGAAAAATGTCATTTTAAAAGTATTTATATGACGATGCGATTTTTGAATTCAGAAGCCAACTTCTAGTGACAGGGAGTGGGTGAGGTGTGGGTTAAGGGGTAGATAGGTGGCGGGGGGTAATGGGTGGGGTGAGGGTGTATGTGGGGAGGGTGGGGGAGGTGGGGAGTGGATGTAAGGGGTTGTGGGGGTAGGTGGGGAGTGGATGTAGGGGGTTGTGGGGGGTAGGTGGGGAGTGGATGTAGGGGGTGGGGATAGGGCGATCGATGGTAGGTGGGGTAGGGGTAGAGCCGTCCCTGGGGCGGTCGAGGCGGCGTCGCCGCATAGACCCCCGGCCGGTCGGGTTCTCCGCCCCAGAATTTTCATTTTTCTTTCATTGATTTTAAATATTAAGATATATATTAAAAATGTCTCCAATCTTATCAGTGAGAGTTGTAGCCTAGCGGTTGAGGGCTTCATTTGAAAGTCCTTCCCTAGCGAGAGGTCGCGTGTTTGAATTCAATGAGCAGCGAAAGAAGTGGTTGGTGTATTCAAAAGCACTTGACAAAGCATTTTTCAAGAGATACCGACTCCAAAATAAGAAGTGAAGCTAAGTCTTTGGCAACATTTGAACTAAAAAACTTTTTCTTAGTAGGCATAGTTATTTGGTATGACATATTGTCTAAAGTTAACATTTGAACTAAGCTAACTTTTTTTTAATATTGATTAATTAGTTAATTTTAATTTTTCATGTGAATAAAAATTGATTTCTTTTTGTTTCTCGCACCGGCCCTTAAAAGTATAGGAATGGCCCTGGATAGGGGGATGGGGGTAGGTCGGCGTGGAGTGTAGGTATGTAGGTGGGTGGATAGTTCGGGGGTGAGTTGGGATGTACTAGTGTGTTTTTATTGATCCGGAAAATAAATATTTTTTTTAAGAAAAATATTTTCTCCTATTATCTAAGAACTCTAAAAACGTGTACTCATCAACAAAATTTACTTCTTTGGGTTGTGAATTTTGTGCTATAGAAGGTGCTATAAGGTCATTGAATTGGATTCTTGAAGTGCTGAGGGTATTTTGGGCACGATATTTAGATTTATGTTTTTATTAGTAAGAGAGATGAAGTGTAGAGGGATATTATGGGAAGAAATGAAGTTGGCTATATGGAAGAGTTGATTGAGATGACCATGTTCTGGCCAGGAATTATAGCATACTATACAGAATTGGTAGCCATTGAACAAAATGATTTGAATAGATAAATGTATAGAAGGTATAATAATGTGTTAAGACCTTAAATAGAAAGATTATTAAGGGTGTGATTGGTACGACGGAAAATGTTTATCACGGAAAATATTTTCTCGAAAAATAAATGATTTTCCTACTCATTTTGTTGTGTTTGTTACGCAAGTTATAAAATGTCATTTTAATACTTCTGATGGTGGGGAGTAGGCGAGGTGGGGGGTGTAGGACGGGTTATACGGCTACTCAAGTGTTGGAACAACAACCGGCCAAGTTAATTTCATAAAAATGATACTTGACACTACTCTTGTCTTTTGGGGGGTGGGGGTGGATGTAGGTGGGGGTAGGTGGGGAGTGAATGTTGGGAGGTCGGTATAGGGCGGTTGGTGGTAGGTGGGTTAGGGTATCGGGGTAAGTGGGAGGTAGGTAGTGGGGGGTAGGTCGAGGTGGAGTGGAGGTATGCAGGTGGGTGGATAGTTCAGGGGTGAGTTGGGATGTACTGGTGTGTTTTTATTGATCCGAAAAATAATTTTTTAAAAATTTTTAACGAAAAATATTTTCTCCTATTATCCGAGAACTCTAAAAACGAATACTCATCAAAAAGAATTTGTGTTTTTGGGTTGTGGATTTTGTGTTATAGAAGGTGTTATAAGGTCATTAAATTGGATTCTTGAAGTGCTGAGGGTATTTTGGACACGATTTTTAGGTTTTGATTTTTATTAGTGAGAGAGATGAAGTGTAGAGGGATGTTGTGTGAAGAAACGAAGTTAGCTATATGGAAGAGTTGATTGAGATGACCATGTTCTGGTCATGGAATTATAGCTACTATTACTGATGAATTGGTAGCCATTGAATTGGATAGAGAAATGTATAGAAGGTGTAATAATGTGTCAAGGCCTTATATAGAAAGATTATTAAGGGTGTGTTTGGTAGAAATAAGTGATATTTTCTCTACTCGTTTTCTTGTGTTTGGTACACAAATTGAAAAATGTCATATTAAGAGCATTTGCATAATGATGAGATTTTTGGATTCAGAGTACAACTTCGGATAGTGGGGAGTAGGCGAGGTGTGGGTGGGTGGGGGATTAAGGGCGGGGTAGGCAGCCGGGGATAATGGGGTGGGTGAGGGTCTAGGTGGGGAGGGTGGGGATAGGTGGGGAGTGGATGTAGAGGGTTGAGGGAGTAGGTGAGTGCGGATAGGGCGGTTGGTGGTAGGTGGGGTAAGGGAATGGGGGTAGTAGGAGGTAGGTCAGGGTGGTGCAGAGGTATGCAGGTGGCCGGTGGGTGTATAGTGTGGGGGTGGATTGATGTGTTTTTATTGATAAGAAAAATATTTTTCTTCAAAAAAATTTTAAAAAATATATTATCTCCTATTATTCAAGAACTCTAAAAACGTGTGCTCATCTGCAAAATTTACGTCTTTGGGTTGTGAATTTTGTGTTATATAAGATGTTATAAGGTCATTAAATTGGATTTTTGAGGTGCCGAGGGTATTTTGGGCACGATTCGTTAGGTTTTGATTTTTATTAGTGAGAGAGATGAATACATAATCTAAACAAACCCTCAAAAGAACTGGTAGTCATGAGTACAAACTCTAAGCAATATCTTAAAAAATCTCGGAATAAAAAGTACAATAATTGTCTGAATGGAGTTCCAGTGTTGGGGAAGAAGTTGTGCCTTAACCTGGACTTCAAATATAACTCGCACTGATGAGAGGGGGGAATCAAGATGCTCAGGCGTTACCTCGTGGCTCAGTACCTGCACATAAAGTGGAGCAAGCGTAGAGTGAGTACGGGAAACACGTGTACTCATCAAGTATCGTCGACCGACCCTAGCCCTAGATATAACGTGGCGAGGGTTGGTACTTTACGATACCTCTCTCTTCTAGTTAGTTACATAAGACAAAATAAAACAGTTAACCACCTATGATGCATATGCAGTTTAACTCACTATAAGTACCCTCAAGTCATACTTCACAGAAGTCCAACCTAAACCCCATTAGGGCATCTAGATCCCTCAAGTCACTCTGTTCAGATCTTACACGAGGTTCAACATAAGTTAATTGTACTATTTCTAGCAGTCCAAGAACATAAGTACAATAGAGTTAAATCCAGGCATATAAGTCATAAAGCTCATATCAGGATATAAATTAATGCAATGCGGAATGATATGTATGAATGCAAGTGGCCACAATTCCTAGTACACACACTCTGCTGCAATAGCTGTCACGTGACTCATGGGGGACTCATGAGGTCCATTTACCCATCCAATCCCATCGGATACCAGCTCTATGGCTAAAGTGTCATTTCGGTCATCACTCTCGTAAACGTGTATCATATCCTTTAATCCTACTTACCAAGTCATTCGCAGTGATCTCACCAGTAACCAATGCCAAGTATATATAATGTATGAATGAGATGGATATGAATACATCATGCAATCAACATAATCAATTTATCAAGTGTTCAGACGAGGTGTAGAGTGATGAATGCATGATAGTCAAATCAGGATATCATATCAATGGCTATAAGCCCAAGTAAATAGCAAGCATACCTAACTAAGCGGACTATTGCACATCATATCGTGGCCCGAAGGCTAAACACTTAAACTCTTTCACTTGTTATACTAATAGTTCATTAATTTCCCGATTAAGTTCATCGATACCCATATTAATTCTCGTCACCTCACTAGTACGGGACCCTCAAGTTCCCAATAGTCCCATTAATTCATTAATCAAGCATACTAACACATAATGTTATACTAGAGTCTATAAAAGTCTCAACTTTCTTGAATTAAGCCGAAGACTCAAGAAACAACCTTTCCTTTCGACTAAGCCTTCTCATGAATCCGCTTTCAGCAAACATATAGAGTATAATAAGATTATGGTCTAAGTTACTCATGATCCCCCAAGCTAGATTACACAGGAACCCCGGGCCCATATTACCAAAATGCCGACTTTACTACCCAAATAGTACTAATACAAGTTAGATATGCATAATCTCAAGTTAATTGAACAACAAAGCCTCAAAGGATCCCCAATTCCAAGAATTACATAAAAGCCCAATTTAAAACCCTAGATTTTCCCATAATTTCCAAAAAGGATTAAATCATAAAATTGATCTCATAACCATCATCTACTAGGTGAATTTAACACTAGTTCACAATAACAACAACAAAGAACCATTAATCAATCCTAAATCCTCAATTAGAGCTCTCTTATTCTCAACAAACATTTCTACTCTTTTTCCCCCATTTAGTACACATGTTTAAGAAGTAAATACACTAATACTCATTAATAGAAAGGAAGAATGCTTACCTAAATGATGAAATATCCTGAAGTTCTCCCTTAACTTGCTACCCAAACTCATGTCTCAAAGGGGTATTAATATTGGGGAATGAAATAAATGATAGGTCTAAGTCTCACTTAAATGTTGCCAACGACCCGCTCCGGCGGACCCAATTCCGCTGGGGCGAACCGACTCTAGCGGAAATCCTATCCACTTGGGCAGAACCCACTTAAACCCTCACTTCTGCTTCGGCAAGCCAGACCTCAGCTAAGGCGAACGCCTGGTAGCTGGGGCGAACACCAGCAACCAGTAGCAACCCAAATTCCTCAAAGTCCCTGTCAACCACCCAAAACACTCCTTGGACCTCCCTGACATAAACCAAACATGCTACTCTATCAGAAAACACATTCTGGCCCTTCTTGCACACTCGGATTCCCCAACAAATATCTCTAAGGCTCGGGTTTGACTAAAGTCAATGCTTGAATTTTAATTCCACAATTTCACAAACTAAACCTCAAAATACACCAGGTTGCCTCGAGACTCGAACCAAAGGCTCGACTAAGTCATAAGTGTCGTCCCGAAGCTAATAAAACCAACAAAACTACAAACGGAGCACATTTACCCAAAAGTCAACTATGGGTCAAACTCTTCTTTCTTCTTAACTTAGGATTTCTCCAACTTAACTAAATTGGTCTGAAACCTACTTGAGAACCATACTACCCATCCTCGTAAGTCATAAGCAAGCATATAAAGGCTCGGGAAGTGTAATTTAGGGGTTTCTAAGTAAAATAAGCAAAATAATTTTTTGAGTCGTTACACTTCTGATGATGGGAAGTAGACGAGGTGTGTGAGGATGAGGGAAGGGGTGGGGAGGGAGGGTTAGGGGTGAGTTAGGCAGCTACCCAAGTTTTGGAACAACAACAGGGCAAGTTAATTTCATAAAAATGATAACCTTACTTGATTGGACGTTCTTCTTGCCTTTATGGGGGTATGGGTGTAGTTGTAGGTGAGGAGGGTGAGAGTAGGTTGGGGTGGGGATAAGGAAGTTGGTGGTAGGTGGGTGGGGGGATGTGGGGTAGGTAGGAAGTAAATAGTAAGGGGTAGGTTAGGGTGGGGTGGAGGTATGCAGGTGGGTGGATAGTGTGGGGGTGGGTTGGGATGTATTGATGTGTTTTTATTGATCCGGAAAATATTTTCCTTCAATTTTTTTAAGAAAAGTATTTTCTCCTATTATCCAAGAGCTCTAAGAACGCGTACTCATCAACAAAATTTACGTCTTTGGGTTGTGAATTTTGTGTTATAGAAGGTGTTATAAGGTCATTAATTGGATTCTTGAGGTGTTGAGGGTATTTTGGGTACGATATTTTAGGTTTTGGTTTTTATTAGTGAGAGAAATGATGTGTAGATGGATATTATGGGAAGAAATGAAGTTGGCTATATGGAATAGTTGATTGATAACCATGTTCTGGCAATGGAATTATAGCTACAATTACTGAATTGGTAGCCATTGAAATAAATTGATTTGAATAGAAAGAGTATTTAGGGTGTGTTTGGTATGACGGAAAATGTTTTCCACAATAAATAAGTGATATTTTTCTACTCGTTTTTTGTGTTTGATAGACAGTTGAAAAATGTCATTTTAAGAGCATTTTCATAACGATGAAATTTTTGGATTCAGAGTACAACTTTTGGTGGTGGGGAGTAGGCGAGGGGGGGTTAAGGGCGGGTATGCGGCTGAGATAAATGGGTTGTTGTGAGGGTGGGTGGGTAGGGATAGGATGGTAGGTGGGGATATGGTGGTAGGTGGGGTAGGAGGATGGGTGTCACGCCCCAAACCATGGTCTGGGCGTAATACGGCACTCGTGCCTGGCTGCATGTGACCGAGCGAATCAACTAGCTGACTAATCAACATGTGATATCAAAACATAATGAAAGATGAATTAAACCAACACATTCTAATGTAGTAAAAGTTCGACTGAATAATCATTGTGTGCATAAAATATTGAATAAGTCTGAACATAATAAAAATGCCAACATGACAAACATGAAAATCTGATGAACTCTATCTAACTACAACTTTAGTCTATGAAGCCTCTAAAGTGTACTGAAATGCTAACTGTTTGCCGGAACAAGGCCCCCGACATACTGATTGTCTGTAATAAATTATAAAAACTACAAAATAACTAATAAGGCCCCAAAAGACCGGGGCTCACCAACTCAGCTGATACCAGAGATTCTAGCGTGTATATGCATCATCCTAAAAGTCGTTACCTGCACCGTGAAGTGCAAGCTCCGGGCAAAAGGATGTTATTACATTTGAATTGCACTAGTATGTAAAATCAACTTAAGGAAATAAATAGATGTAAGGTGCTCGGGATAGGGGCAACTCAAATCGATAAACATGAATAAATACGAAACTGAAAATTGTAATTGAAACTGAAACTGAGTATAAGTACTCTTAATCCTGAATGAAGAATCACATATTTAACTGAATGAACTAGGACCTCAGACCCAAATATTCATAAAGCATAAACTATGGCCTCAGGCCCAATATAAGTACACAAACTACAGCCTTGGGCCCAAGTATACGTATACATAACTACGGTCATAGGCCCAAAGATGCATAAAGCATAAACTACGACTTTGGGACCAAATGCAAGTGTTCAACATTCAAGAATATAAAAGAAGGAACTGAGAATCATACTGTAATATATGATACTGAATCATATTGAAGTACATGATATTGGACATACTGAATAGAACTAGACAAAGACATGTATTCATAAATTGATTATGAAGTTTGAAGCATTAATTGTTCTTAGTAAACTGAATTGCCATAACTGAGACTCATGGAATATCAAACATGAGTTTGTACTAATTACGTGAGGAGTTCACAATATTCGAAGTGATAATTATGAACAAGTACGGAGTTATAATCTTAAAAGATAGAAGTTTTAGACTTTTTATGAACTAGGGCATAATCTCTAATTTTGAAGTAATTAGTAGTGATTCTGATGAATGAGGCATGGGAATGATTAATAATGTTCCCACACATAGAGAGTTAGCCTCACATACCTGTAAATTCTCCAATCCAACAAATTATCTTGCTTCTCTAACGAAGAACACTCAAACCCTAGCTTCGAATCATTAGAGAATGATTACTTGTTACTCCTATGTTTTCATTTAAGAATCATCTATTTAGTGCTAGGATAGATTAAGAATCATAGAGATGTTCTTACCTTGATATGGGAGGTTGAGATGAGACAAAAGTCATCCATAAAGGGTTTTCCATGAAGTTGGAATGTATGATGAATGAAATTTCGTGTTAAGTGTTGAATTTATAGAATGGGCATTTTGGACCCTGTCATTCGTTGGGCGAGTGCTATGGCATGTCCTTGACTCACTATAGTGTCACACCCTAACCTTGGGGGTGGGGGGGTGGCACCCGTTTCCCTAAGGCCCGAGCGTACCAACCCTGATACCTATGACATACTCAACAACACATAGGCCGACAAGGCTTCTGATAAATATTCTCTAAATCAATAATGCAATTTCCTGCACGCAGAAAAGGCTCAACATATATATATATATATATATATATATATATATATATATATATATATATATATATAATAATAAGGCCAACAAGTCCAACATGATCATAATGAGTCTATTGGGAGGCCGACAAGTCGACCATAATGCACATCACGACTGTCTACAAACCTCTAAAGAGTATAGTGACAACAACTGGTCGGGATAGGGCCCTGCCATATCCAACTATATATATTTGCATATCTATCATACCTATTAGGGGTGAGCACGGGTATAGGGTACCAGATACCCGACCGGAACCGACACTAACGGGTAGGTTCCGGGTAGATATATTATAATAACGGGTAGGGTTCGGGTAGTAAAATTAGGAACCGATCAATGTCAGGTCCGGTTCCGGTTCCGGCAAATAGAGACAGGGTACCCGGACCCGGAACCGATACCCGGAACCTATAAAATATTAAATATTTTTACTTTTTTGAGAAACATTTGAACCACTTTTAACTTTCTCCAAAATTGTTTGTTGCACGCCTGCACATTGATTTTCCCCACCCCAAGACGCAAATATTTCAGTTTTTCACCCCTTTATTCTAGAATGTTTTTGTGCCTTAAGAGAAAACACACAAAACTCTCTCAATAGCAATGGCGTTTTAGCTACACCACCGAGCTTCATCATCGTCGTTGTTGAAGCTTTCTCTCAGATACTTTCATCGTTGTCGTCGTTAAAGCTTCACCTTTACCTCTTTCTCTCCATTGGTTGTGTTCACGTCGTTCCTAAAATGCATATGGGTTCATATCTAACTCTTCAATTTCTTTTTAATATCCTATGCTTCTGTTCTACTTCAGGCGATACTCATCTTCAATTTGTATTACTTTTTTATTTGAAATGTAAATCTATTTTTAAAATTTGTGTATATTTTTGTAGCTCTGAAGATGAAATTTAGAGATTTACTAGTATAAGAAAGCTTTTCTTTTGTATCGAAGAGCCTATGAACACAAAAATAAGTTTAATTCAGATATTTCCAAATTTATTTTGAAAGCAACACGTTCAATTAATTGAGTGTCAAATTTGGCTTACAATTTTAGGTTTTGGTTACAGAATTAGCTTTTCTACAATGAATAAGTTTTCTAAAATTTCTTATAAGGGTACTAAAAACTCTAATTGCATGCTAAAAAACTACTGGATGAAATTATTTTAGAACTCTTTTTGATTCTCATAGGCTAAAAAATTGTTGTTTAATCTGTGTTTTTTTATTTACAGGGTACCCGGGAACCTATGGGTCCGGGTAGGTTCCGGGTAATGATTGCTACGGGTAGGTTCCGGATAGTAAATTTAGGAACCGATCTTTTACCGGGTAGGGTCCGGGTAGTTCAAAAATGTTAGGGTACCCGGACCCGCTCACCCCTAATACCTATCAGCTAATTACACAGCTCCGGAAGAAAGAAATGTGATAACCTCTAGCTGAGTCGAGTCCTACTGTAAAGAACACATCTACATCTCTATATGTACCTACGGGCATGAACCCAAAAACTTGTTGCGGTATTTCTAGATGCTACGCAAGTGTACATATCGCAATTTGTAATAATTTTGGTAAGACCGAGTATCGTCCACAGAGACTGATTTATCAATTACTAATTAACTAATCTTTAGTTTCTATTTGACAAACGAATATAAGTGGTGATTTCTAAACTAAAGAATTAACAAACTAAAATAGATTGCGAGAATAAAATAGCAGTGAAAACACACGAAGTTTAATTCAATAATGAAGGGAATTAGGGTTTCCAATCTCATTAACAATCCACTCTATCATTCATTAATTCAAGACTAGTGATTATTCTTCTTATTAAGATAGCAGGTTAACTGAGATGTTCTATATTCCGGTTAGGACATATAAAAACTCAACCTAAGTGAGAATTTTCTATATTTCTATGATAAATTCAATCACATAAGAGGATTATGATCAATAACCTAAAAAGCTACACAGGCAATCGTGATACTCTCGTTCAAGATTAAACCTACGTCTAATCAACTATAGCATATTCAAATCTCACTTTTCAGATCTTGATTTAAAATCATATGGGTAATGAAAACTAATGGCCAATTAATTCTCATTCAATAAGCACAAGTTGAAGAGATCTTAATAGATGAAGAAGAAACACTAGCAGTGCATTAAATCATAACAGAGTTTCAAGTGATTCAACGAAAAACCCTAATAAAAGTAATTAGCTCATAGACATGCTAAGAGAACTAATTAACTTACTATCCAACATAAACTGAATTAAAGTAAAGAAAAGGAAAAGAACTTGGACAATTGATGTCTCTAATTGCTTCTTGTTCTCTTGTTCCTTGCCTCCAATGTGATCCCCCCCCCCTCTAAAATTCGCCTCCCCCGGCATATATCCCAAAAATCCCTGAATGGACCTTTTTGCCCTTATTAAATTTAGGGTTTTTTGCTGCCTGGACGTCGTTGGCGCCGCAGCTCTTGATGGGTGCCGCCACGGCTCTACTTTGTCAGAAACCGACTCGGCTCTCGGGTGAAGTGGCACCGCGACTCTGGTGTTTGGCGCCGCGACACCTTCGACAGTAAGATTCTTCCTGCTTCTGCCAATCAGGTGCCTCGGCTCCATCTTCCTGCGCCGCGGCACCTCAGTGTTCTTTGTCCAAAATTTGTTTAAACTGTTGTCCGAGCTCCCTATGGCTTCTTTGACTTATTTTTTGTGACCGGTTATGCATTTCTGTCCTCAATAACCGCCTATTCCCTTTGAATTCGCCTTATTCCTCTTTGAATCGCTTAAAACCTGAAAACTTAAAACAACACGCATAATACTGCATAAGATAACTAAAATATAAATAAAAGACTCTATAAAATACACTCTAAAACAGTACTAAAATCACCTATCAAACGCAGTGTCCCCGAAAAGAAACATCAGTACGAAAGATGTATTGAATATATAAGGCTGAAGCTGTAAATATGTACAGTGTTGTAAATGAAGCATAAGCTGAAACTGTAACTGAATGTATAATTGTAAAGTAAATAAGTGGAAATACAACCTATACTCTGAGTGCCTATGTGGGGAAGAATATGCATAAGTATCGTACATGTGCATATATAACGCCTGGTAATATAAATATATGTGTATATAACGCCTTTAAGCCTCTGTGGGCATCCAATTGTATCATATCGGCATATATGGGCATAATCATTATCATATACCACCTGATCAGGTGGTGGTGCATATATAACGTGTTTGCCTTTCCCATACCCCATATACATATCATATAACATACACGTATATAACGCCTGTGTGGTTAGGGTATATGTATGTATGTATGTATAATGCATGAATGATAATAAAACAATCTGAGTCTATCGGAGTGACGTAAGGTCATTGCACCTCCGATTAACATTATCAACATAACTTACTTTGAAGAATCAACAATCCATAAGATAAGATCATATCATGATATAAAGTCAAGAACACCATCCTCTAACATATCTGATAGTGGAATCGTTATGGATATCATTCATTTACATTCATTTCATTCTGATCATGCCAAAAGAAAGAAGAGTAAGCCCTAAAATACCTTGGTCGTCCAAGCTGTTTGGTTCCCTTGGCCCTCGAAAGCTCTACAAACAATTATCTATATTACACGAATAGTTTGTATCAATATCGAATCCAAAACTTAAAGGAAAGCTTATTTGGTCATTTCATCGAACAACTTAAGCGCGTAGGATTCTTAGGCTTCTCTTACAAGGAATACTTATGCAATTCGATCCCAAAATCATTCAAATCGTACCTTCATTATTTCCATAATACAAACAACTAGATTGATTATCCAATTCAACTTATATTTCAAGTAAAACAGCCCAACAACTCATACCATGATTATTCCATAAGTTTACGAGTTTTGATTATGAAAATATTTTCACAACTTGCTCTAAATCATTAATTAATCATAGAATTAGGTAGAGGGGGATAAAACTTACCCCTCTATGGGCATAATCATTATCATATACCAGTTGATCAGGTGGTAGTGCGTATATAACGTCTTTGCCTTTCGCATACCTCATATACATATCATATAGCATACATGTATATAACGTCTGTGTGGTCAGGATATATATATATATATATACACACACACACTACATGAATGGTAATAAGACAATCTGAGTCTATGGAGTGACGTAAGGTCGTTGCACCTCCGATTAACATTATGGAACTAACATTATCAACATAACTTATTTTAAAGAATCAACAAGCCATAATATAAGATCACTATCATGATATAGAATCAAGAACATCAGTCTCTAACATATCTAAGAGTGTAGTCGTTAACGGGATGATGGACTCATCGTAGTCACTCAAAGAATTGAACCAACTTCTTGATATCCAAGGTAATATTCTCCTATCCACTCCATGTGTATAAGCCTCTATTAGCTCTAAATATGTTATTTTTGTGAGAACTTACGAGATGATGACTAGAAGTTGTAAGTCAGTTGTTGGATGTTGTATTATTGAGATTGTTCTTGTTATCTTGAGGTATTGAAGGCGTTGATTTGATCAAGTATGTGTGTTTTTATATTTGTGTGAACTTGGAGGGATGAAGGGCGAAAAGAAATGCCGCTTAGTTAATCGTATAGCGAGTTTGCCACTCGTCGATTGCTATTGTGTTTCCTTGAGTTTAATACTAGCGTTATTGTCATCTGTTGTAGATTAACATATGTTGGACAGGCTGTTCGTTGTGGTTACTTAAGGGTCAACATTCAAAGTATGTAAGGCTTTCCCCTTCTTTGACATGATCTTATTTTAGACCAAAAGTGAAATAAAATATCATCGAACGATTCCATTCTTGGTAGCTTGGTTATCTTGTGTTTCCCTTCCGTTATTGCTTACAATTCTAGTATGTTCCTTGTCAAAAGTGTCATTCGCATCTTATGATGTTCCTTGTGATACGATTGATTCAAAGAACTAGGGTTGGATTGTAACATTCATTGTATATGATTCCATAATGATAGTCGGAGGATAACAACCATAGGTCACTATGAATCTGTTCATGATATCCCTTGAGGTCCGTCTTGCATTACACTTATTATATTTATCTATTTTTTTACTGTGTCACGCTATAGTCAGTCGGGCAGGCACTTATATATGCATACCACTGATCAGTTGGACAGATATTACCGCATCTTATATGGCCGAGCAGTTTATGATGAGATGGCCCCACAGAGAGGCTTGATACTATATTATATGGCCCCATAGAGAGGCTTGATTTTACTTTTATTCATATATTCATGGTTATGTCAGTTGTATGTCCTCAGCGGCCATTTTCAGAGTTTCAGGTAGACTTCTGTATCCTTCTCTTGTATTGCATTCCTTATTTATATGTTTTACCTGCCTTACATATTAAGTACATTATTCTTACTGGCGTCCCTTTTATTGGGGGACATTGCGTTTCACGTCCACAAGTTCAGATAGACAAAGCGATGCCCCTTTTCTAGTAGGACCTCAGCTCAGCGGTGGTGTCAAGGCTCTCCACTTGTTCCGAAGGTGCTAGTCAGAGTCAATATAATTTTACATATGTACTTACATGTATGGCGGGGCCCTGTCCTAACCTGATGATCTTCATATACTCCTTAGAGGCTTGTAAACAATTGTCTTATATAGAGATATCGAGTATGGCCTTGACGACCTTCTATATGGTCTTTTATACTTATGATGGCCATATCGGCCTTGCGATATATATATATATATATATATATATATATATATATATATATATATATATATATATAGATGTTGTTGAATTCTTTTCTTCTTGCTAAACATCTATTTATGAGAGGCCTTGCCGGCCCAGATATTGTGATGTTGGTTTTATGTTCTATGACTGGTATGCTCGGGCATTAAGACACCAGGTGCGAGCCACATCCCCAAGATTAAGGTATGACAAGTGAGAGAGATGAAGTGTAGAGGGATATTATGAGAAGAAATGAAATTGGCTATATGGAAGAGTTGATTGAGATGACCATGTTCTGGCCATGGAATTATAGCTACTATTACTGAGCTGAGGTAGAGAGTGGTGGTTGATGAATTGGTAGCCATTCGAGGATAATGCTTTGAAGTTTGAACCACAACTACAATCGCTTGAGGCTTTAAAGTACAAAGATTATTAAGTATAACAAAAACAATCGGGGCAGAGCGGTAAATATTTCTTTATTCTTAGTTGGACGTCTTGGTTTTGAGTCTTGGGTAATGGCGGAGACAGAAATTTTATCAAGGTGTTCCAATTTTGAAGAAGTAATATACAATATATATGTTAAGGGTGTTCAAAATATAATATATATATATCTGTAATACATAATAATTGACATGTCTACACGGTATAATTTTTCAGCAAAGAGTGTTCGAGTGAACACCCTTGTTGGGTTATGGCTCCGACCCTGGTCTTAGGTATGAACTTGATTTCATGTTAGGAAGCATTTGACCTTTGGGATTTTTCGATGCAAATTTGAATCTCCATTGTAGGATTTTTCAGCGTGAATTGGAATTCAATGGGCTTCAATGCATGTATCAAACACGGGATGAAAAAATATATTATTAAGTGTGAAAGATTTGAATATATATTCTCATTTTTTCTCCCTAGACTCTGGTAATTTGACGTGAATTCAAATCTCCGATGTGAAATTTATTGGCATGAAATATGCGAATTTAATCAGCTTCAATGTGTGTATCGAACACCAGTAGGGAAAGAAAAATTATTGTGTCAAAGATTGGAATATTTGCTCTCTTTTTTTTGTTCTCCCTAGACTCTAATAATTATTTTTAGAAATTATGCAATGTATGTTATTTTTAATACAATAAACCAAATACTGGATAAAAATTAATCTCTGCATAACTAATGTCAACATTACTAATACACCCTATTCAGCATTATTCTTATACACTCTATCAAAACGACATTATTCTCTTGATAAAAAAATATATGAAAGTCTTTAAAGCGCGGCAATAACATTTGGAAAGTATATAAAATTTGAGATAATAGTTCAGTTGGATTTCTTAAAGTTTGATGGGAGTACTGAGTCGTTTAAATTTGGTAATGGTTTAATAGTTGAAAAATTAAATAATGAAAGCACCCTCATCACCCCAACTCCACCCTTATATTATTTGCTTAAGTTATATTTATGAGTTTAACTAATATATGATATTAGTGTAAATAATTTTTACATAATCATGTCATTTTTATTTGTTGTAGTAGATCATATATTTAATTTTCAAATTCAACATTTCGAGGAGAGTTACTCATAAAGATCTATTGGATGGTTTGACAATATAATTTTTTTTACACTGATTGTGTATAAAATTTAAACTCTTTATTTAAATGCTCTTGTCATAATATTTTATACTTATCAAACACCAGAATATAAGTAAGCAAAACACTTATTTTACAGAAAAACTTTCATCTTCGTACCAACACAACCTAAAGTCCAGCATTTTTCTTCCCTTCTTTTATATCATAATTTATATAATATAATTAATCTATATTATATTAAAAGTACGAAGGGTCTTAGGAATTTTGTTTGAATTTTTTGCCCTTCATTAAATGACTCTGCAATAGATAAAACTGTCATTTACTATTTTTCTCATTAAATATATGTGTAATATTGTGATTTAGTTAGTATTCTAACTAATATTTAGAACTTAAAATCAACTAAAACTTATATTTCCTTATTTAATTTATGTAAGAAGTCCTAAATTAAGACTTTGAATTGAAGTAAAAAATTATGTTCACGTAAGGAAACGTTTTAGAGTCCAAGTCAAATATGGAATGATATGTTAAAGTATAGTTATTATTTTTTACAAAACAAATTAATAATAATAAGTACGACACTAATTGCTACCAACCTTTGGTCTGG
The DNA here is from genome assembly GCA_034509755.1 of Anisodus tanguticus. Classification (NCBI taxonomy): domain Eukaryota; kingdom Viridiplantae; phylum Streptophyta; class Magnoliopsida; order Solanales; family Solanaceae; genus Anisodus; species Anisodus tanguticus. The sequence goes on from CM067558.1 coordinate 43,339,559, forward strand.
CAACTAATTATTCTATGATATTTTTCTATTTATCTATGTTATGAATAATATCCACAGTTACTTTTGGAGTCTTTTTTGGCTTTGGCAAATATTTTACTTTTTGCAAAAGTAAAATATTCATTAGTTATTTTCCTAATATTTAGGACTTCAAAATCAATTAATATTGTGATCACTAAATTTTTAATTTAAATAAGAAAGGATTTAATACACATAATCTAGATGACTTAAAAGTCCTAATTATTAGGTAAATAGAAAATGACAACTGTTCGTTGTAGAGTTTTTTGCACGTGTATATTGCGTCAATAATAAAAATTTTGTAAATAAATTATATCCTTCATCATATAAATTAATTTTAATTGAATAATAACACGTGTAAATTGACGATACACAGAGCATGAACGGAAGATGTTCAGACAATCAGGATAACAATATTTGTACATAAAAAGTCAACTAAAAAGTATCGTACTCACATATTTCAGTGCCAACTTTTACATGGCCTTAGAAATTTAGTATAGATCCGTGTCTTTACCTTACATATAGATTTATTGACGTAGAATTGAGTTAAATAATAGGTAATGACAATTTAGTATAGATCCATTACAATTCAATCAATTGAAGATTGAATTGGTCACGCGCAAAGCGCGTACATTAAAACTAATTATTATTAATATCGTAAATCAAATGCTATAATTATGCGAAAATTATTTTCCTTATTCGACCACCAAACGTTTAGAAATTGTTATTTTTTGTCCCTCTAATCCCTCTCTAATCAAATATTGCATTATCTTTTTCTACACTTTATGCTAACATGATATTTTCAATCCTTCCAGTCAGATGACCTCGACTTATATCACTGTATCTATATTCCCAATTATACAAAACTTCTGCCATTTGTCTATAGCCAGTCAAATAATGTTGAATATGCACAACTTAAGTTACATCGATTTTATCATTGTCTATTAATGTCTTGTTTCTATTGAATGTGCTGTTGATTTTTTCTTTCATCAACTAATAGTTCCTAATTAACAGCGATTGAGGATTTTGGGGTTGATAGTGTGTTTTTTCTATAGAAAAAAATTTATTCTTGAACTATTTGAAATAGGACATATATGCCCTTCTTGTTTGATTTTGGTACCATTTGGGCCCTCGCCGTCAATGGAAGGAACCTCAAATACCCCTTCTCTTAACGGTTGGTCATTTAAACTGACGTGGCAGTGCCATGTGAAAAAAATTGTTCACGTGAACGGCCAACTAAGCATTTTGTCCCTCTTCCTCTCATTTTTCTTCCACCTGCCCTCTTAAACCCTGAAGATAATGGAGGTGGCTCCGACAAGGGTGGCAGGTGAAAGAAAAATGAGAGGAAGAGGGAGAGAGTGCTTAGTTGGCCGTCCACGTGGACAATTTTTTCCACATGGCACTGCCACGTCAGTTTAAATGAGGGGTATTTGAGGTCCCTCCCATTGACGGTGAGGGCTCATGGTACCAAAATCAAACGAAGGGTATATGTGTCCTATTTCGAATAGTTCACGAGTAATTTTGGCTCTTTTTCAATTTTTTCTAGTTGTGTTTTATTTATTTCGTGACCTTTTGTCAGCTCAATTTTTTATTAAGTTGGTTTTTTCTAGTTATAGTTGTCCACAAGCTGAAGCCGATGTTCTAGTATTCCATGGTGGGGTTCGCTCCACTCTTTAACGGGAGGTCTCGGATTTAAATTTTGAAAATGGAGAAATCCCCTACTAAGGAGAGCTTTCCTTTAAATATGCTCTATTTATGTTGCACGAATATAAATTAGTCGGGCCAATAAGATCTGAATGTATGACAAACGGTTATACCGATTTTTTTTAAAATTTACGATAAGCATTTATTGTTAACATGGTAAAAAAAAAGTGATATGCTGTCCCACTCCACTGTTAATTAAAGTCTCGACTTCGGCCCTTCAGAATGAATACTCTTAACCCGCAAGGGTAGCCAAGTTGGTGTAGCAGTAGAGCGCGGGACCGTAAGGTCACGAGTTCGATCCCCTGCATAAACCTTCTTGGTTAAGCCTGTCACACATGGTTTGCCAAGTGTGGTTAATCGACTGACGTGGTTTGCAGGCTATTGCGTTAGTCCGGGGTTTACCCTGTGCGCACTCGAGAGAGTAGCGGCTGCGGGTTCCTTCGTCAAAAAAAAAGAAGAATGAATACTCTTATATATACGAAGATTCTCCTTTAAATGGGTTCTATATATGTTGATATCCGGTATGAATCTAGATTATAAGTTGGGCCAACGTGTTCCACGTGAAGAAATTGCATGGTTTTCCCTTTAAGTGGGTTGATCTTTAATTCTTGCCCTTTAAATGAAATTTATTCTCAGCTATGAGCATAAGTTTAGTTTAAAGACCAACACAAAATAGGGACAAAAGTGTGAATGACCCGTTCCACATATATATTAGATGGTTATATCAAATACAAGTAAAATCTACAATAAGCATTATTTGTTAATATGGTAAAAACAGTAAATGAGGATCTACTATCACAAATTAAACTATATTATACTGTTATAATCTGTTTTTCTTACATTATCATTGTATATATAGTTTAAAAGTACTTCCTATATAATGCCGGCTACCTTCAATATGTGCTTGATCTATAATTGGCTGCTATTTTTGCCGGCTCATGCAAGTATATTCTCATAATAAACTTTAAGAAAATATACAAAAATGAGAAAGTGATATAGTTGAACACTTCAAACTTTAACTCAAAATCATCATTGATTTTTGCTCTATATAAGTGGTTTAGTACTTAGTTCTTTTCAATTATTAGTACCTAATTCTCTTGATTTAATTGAAATTTAATTCAAAAATATTATTAAGGAGATGAAGACAGTGGCATTTTTATTGGTGTTTTTATGTTATTTTTGTCAAGATTTTGTATCAGCTCAACTTAGAATTGGTTACTATAATTCAAATTGTCCAAAGGCTGAATCCATTGTGAAAAGTGTAGTGCAAAAGAGGTTCAAAAGTGATCGTTCCATTACAGGAGCTTTGCTTCGTTTACATTTCCATGATTGCGGTGTCAGAGTAAGTATATATTTAAGTTATATATACAGACAATTTTTTATTTTTTTTATAATCAGTGCAGTTTAACTTATCATAGCATATTAATTAAGTTAGTATCATTTTTTTAAAGGTAAGTTAGTATCATTTTATCATGTTATTAACTAATTAAAGGTTATCATAGAGACGTCCATATGATTACTGTGAAGTTTAAACTTATATGCACACCAATGGTGCAATAAAGAATTTTACTTGACGAGGTCACCAAACATATATCTTTGTGCTCAATCTTGAAAATATGGTAGATTACCTCCTATAACAAGATGAACTTAAAAAAATTACACTATCGATGGATATAAATAACAATTTAAATTAGTTGCCATACGATTTTACTTATATATACGGACGGTTTTATGATTTTTTTACCCCATCAATGTAATTTAACATGTTAGAGTAGGTTCTTACCTCTTATTCAAAATTATTAATCAATACTAAATAAAGTTGCTTCTAATTACCTTTTAAGTAGCCTAATTATGTAAATATTTAATATCGTTATAAGTGCGTAGAACTTAAACTCTATACATAATAGTACCAAAATAGGAAGTAAAGCTATTTTTAATGAAGCAGCTAGCTTTCTTCATGTCTTCATTGCAAAATACTATAATAACTTCAAATATTTTTGTTATATGGTCATATATTGATCTTTTTTGTGTAACTATTATTGTATCAGGGTTGTGATGCATCAATATTGATAGATTCCGATTCATCAAAAAACCAAACATCGGAAAAAGATTCTGGTCCTAATTTCACAGTACGAGGTTATGAACTAATTGATGAAATTAAGGAAAAATTAGAATCTACTTGTCCTTCAACTGTTTCATGTGCAGACATTGTGTCACTAGCTACTCGAGACGCGGTTGCCTTAGCCGGTGGGCCCAAATACACCGTCCCCACAGGCCGACGCGACGGGCTCGTGTCGGACCCCTCGGAAGTGGACTTGCCCGGCCCAGCCCGGTCCGTGTCGGAAGTTTTACGATTCCTCAGAACCATAGGCCTGAATAAAAATGATATGGTGACGTTACTAGGAGCTCACACAGTTGGAGTTGCACATTGCTTTTTTTTTCGATCTCGAGTTTCGAATTTTCAGGGTACGGGTAAACCCGACCCGACAATGGATCCTGAATTGGTTACGAGACTTTTCAAACTTTGTAACACATCAAGCCCACCAACTACATTGAGCGACGTTCCAACAGCATTTTTGGATCAAAATACCTCTTTTATAGTTGACAATCAATTCTACAATCAAATCTTGCACAAGAAAGGGATTTTGAAAATTGATCAAGAACTTGCTTTGGATAAATTAAGTGCACCAATTGTTTCAAGATTTGCAGCCAATGGAAATGCATTTAGAAAGAGTTTTGCTAAGTCTTTGATCAAGATGGGAAATATTAATGTACTTGTAGGTGATGATGGAGAAATTAGAAAAAATTGTAGGGTCTTCAATAGTCCTAATTAAAAGGGTTTAATTGTTATACTTTTTGTGAGTGATTATTCACTCAAGATTATGATCTTATTATGTATTATCCAATATTTATTAAATGCACTAGACTATTGGACTAAGAGATTTGGAAGAAACTAAAAGATATGAAAGTTAGTTCTTATAACTTTATTCCTCATTCTGTTTAAATACTTCATAAAGGATAATTTGGTGCAATCCATGGGGTTTGATATAGTATGTGTTAGTTGCACGTTACATGTTCAAATACATCAATTGAAGTGGAGAAAGATAGAGCGACAAATCTATTATCCCCAAATTTTTAACTATGTGCCACTAATCCTTTGAGATTTTTCAATTATCATTAGAAAAGAAAACAATTTGTTGCATTAAGCTAATTGAGTGCAGAATCTGCAAAAGCAACTATTTAAATGATTTATACTCGTGACCTTCTAATCACACTATGATCACTTTTACTGTTGCGTCAAAGTTTTCTTTTTCGACTTGGTATTATTACATTATTTTTGTTTAATACTTCAGTACGCTATTGGTCTGCTCTTAGAAGTGTGTGAATCATGGTGTTATCATTAAATGACATCTCTAACTATTATTTTATTAGTATGTATTATCCAATATTTATTAAATGACTGTTTTGATAGGCCTTTGGTGTTGAAATCATTTATCAATCATATTTAACCTCGCAAAGAAAAAAAAACTAATTACTAATAGTGAAATTAAAATTAATTTGCAATGAGACATATCAAACAAGGAGAAATCATTAAGAAGAATAAAAGAAAACTTTTATATACTCGAAAAAAAATACAATTAGTACAACTTAGATCAAACAAAGCTAACATACTTTTTCTTTCTATTATAATAAAACGAAAGAAGTGTAAAAAAATTCCACCTTTCTAAATTTAAATGAGTACTAAAATCTGGTTTATTAACTCTGTGAGTAAAGTCAAAATATGATTAATCTAAATTCTGCAAATAGAACTAAGTTATTCAAAAATCAAAAGTGATATTATAAAAAGCAAAAAGATTTAATTGGTCACATTATAAACATGTTTAAAAATTATGTACAAAGAGCTATACTTAATTTATGCTTTCTTTCTATCTATTGGATTACTCTAGCTACATTAACATGTTTCACGTTAACTAATTTGGAATTGAAACGTAATTGATTTGAACGTGTTAAATATACACAATATACTATATTGAGTCTCGGATTTGCTCCCATAAATGGCTCTCGGTTTTGGCTGTTTTAGGTAATGTAATTTATGGTAAATATTTAGTATCCTAGTTTAGGTAATGTTGTAATATAATTAGTAGTGTATTACCATAATTATTGTATTACCATAAATGTATAGAATAAGGTTTTAGGAATAGAATAGGAATATGATTCTCTCATATTATGTAACTTGTATATATAGCCTTTCAAGTAATGAAAATAATCAAGGGGATTATTTCTTTCATGGTATCAAGAGATTAGGTCAAACAAAAAAAATTCTCTCCCAAAGTTTTGTTCTTCCTCTCGGTCGAGACCCCCCCCCCCCTCGGGTTTACTAAATTGTTCTTCCGCTCTCAAAATCTCTCTTACCATTCTCAAATTTAATGGTAACTCTATTCCAATTCAAAAGGCAACCTTGGTGTATTGCGATAATATTAGTGTCATTTACCTTTCAGGTAATCCGGTTCAGCACCAACGCACTAAGCATATGGAGATGGACATACATTTTGTACGCAAAAAGGTTGCTCGGGGTCAGGTACGCATCTGTCATGTCCCGTCAAGATATCAGATTGCAGACATCTTTACAAAGGATCTTCCCTCGGTCTTTTTTAAAGATTTTAGAGACAGTCTCAGCGTTCGAAGACCGCCCGCTATGACTGCGGGAGGGGGGGTTAAATATATTGTGTGTATTGAGTCTCGGATTTGCTCCCATAAATGGCTCTCGGTTTTGGTTGTTTTAGGTAATATAATTTATGGTAAATATTTAGTATCCTAGTTTAGGTAATGTTGTAATATAATTAGTAGTGTATTACCATAAATGTATAGAATAAGGTTTTAGGAATAAAATAGGAATATGATTCTCTCCTATTATGTAACTTGTATATATAGCCTTTCAAGTAATGAAAATAATCAATGAGATTATTTCTTTCAGAACGTATATTTAAGTTAAAGTATTTATATCTTACCAAAAAAAAGGTTAAAGTATTTATATTATCTTAATTGAATTTTATAGATTTTATAAATTATACTAAAAACATGTGGAAAGAGCAAATTACTTATATCGTTTATGCTATCATTATTGTCCCTTTTTATCACTTTAAATAAACATAACCCTTACTATAAGTTAATTGTATCCGTACAATCATGATCAAAAGTATTGTACGGATATCCAGTAAGTTAAAAAACGACAATAAAATCAATAAAACAAGTTTTTTACTGATGAGAATGTCATGCCTATTATTCAACATACACATGGCCTCTTATGTTTGATAACTTATTAAAGGACAATTATGATTGATAAAGAAAATTTTATAGTGAAGAAAAGTGATGCCTCAAAATTTCCTCATTCTGGGTACTCGATAGAGACTCAAATAAGCACCAAAGAATGTGATGAGATGGATAGAACTCTTCACTTTTAATTAGAGACTTTGTGTTTGAATATGAATATGAAAAAAATGATGATAGAAAACGCATCTTTTTTTAACGTGTCTTACACAACGTAAATCTAAATTAATTGAAATCCCAATACAAATGTACAAGATCGGACGAAAAAGGTATAGATCTAAACAATTACATATTTAAAGTGTGTGTGTTTTCTTTTACCGTGCCTAATTAATCGCCTTCTTTTCACATTTTCTCTTTTCAATTTTGGGCTAAAAGTAATACCAAGAAGTTCATGTGGCAAAAAGCTTAATTTGAAGTAATGTTCAAGGGCAAAAATGTGAACCATGGCAAACAGTACTTAGCTAAATTTCTATAATCTGAACAATTTGTGGGGCTAATATTTCTTTTGGTTCCTCAATTAATAGTAAATTTTATTTTTAATCTTTGTCACCTTATAATATTTAACTAAGCATATTTATCATTCAATATCTTAAAATGTGTACTTCAATTCCCTTTACTTAAGAATATTCACAATTTTCAAATTTATTAATCATTTTATCATTTAATACACATGTGTTACGTTAAATTTTTTGTACCATCAAAATCTGTGGTGAGATATTCTCCAACATTAGCTAGAGATTTCTGATTCGAGCTTCAAAAATAACTTCACTTTTATAAAGAGTTCTTCACCTTTTGATTTTTCTATGTAAATTTCAATTATCGAGTCTCAAAGCATGTACGAAACACCAAGCAAAAGATTTTTTAAACAAGTCTATTTATAGTGCGCAAATTGTGTAACGCAATTATTGTAACAATCTCACTCACTATGTGACAAATAGAAAGGCATAAATTTTATCATAGTCCCCAAAATATCCACACATAAATCTTGTAATACCGAAACTACCCTCAAATGTTTTTTTCCTTCTTCACAAACGTCTCTCCTCTCCTTTTTCCATTTCCTCTGCCCCATTAGAGAAGAAGAGAGGAAAATCAATCTCTCTCTCTAAAAATTCACTTTCTCTTTCTAAAAGTCTAATTTTTATATCTCTATCCTCGTATAATACAGATATAATATAGATATATATACATATATTGGTGTGTCTATCAATTTTATCAGTTCGTTTCGTTACCACTTTAGATTTGCTCGTTTGGTGTTCGAATTGATCGGACGGTGGAGAATTGATTGAGGTATACAAGTTTATAGAAATTAAAAATAAAAATTGTGATGAGAGATAATTGATTTCCGGAGCATGAAGATATAAAGTTTTATGATAGCATACTAAGTAGTCTATTATGATTGTTATAAATCCACTAAGTAGTCTATTATGATTGTTTGGTCAACGGATAGTTGATAAGTAAAATGAGATTAATCATGTAACTTTGGAAATGTAATAGCTCATAAGCAAAGTATTTTCCTGAATTAGACCTTCTAGTTCTTTTGTTAACCTTGTGTAGCTAATTTCAATATATTATGAAGTCAAATGAGTCCAACTGAATTTTATGTTAAAAAAAAATTATATCCTACTCGATAGATCACTTTAGTGTTTAACTATTTGCCTCCTCATTTTTTCTTGAAATTGTTATCCTTTTATTGGATGTTACTAAAATAATGGATAAGAAAAGTTTATAATATCGAATACATACTTTTTGAGATCACATCGAATTGGAAGTATATATTTTGCTAAAAAATTCATGTATTGATCTTTACATGTATATAATATGTTTATTATTTACAAATTGTACTTTACTTTTCATGTATAATTATTTACTCAAAAAATTATATAATACAATATTAATATTATTTTATAAGAAATGTGTATTATATTATTAGACAAACGTGCAACGCACATGTCGAGAAACTAGTCACTTTGATATACATAACCCTTACTATAAGTTATTTCTTATTTGTATCCGTATAATCATCAAAAGTATTGTACGGATATCCGATAAATTAAAAGACCATAATAAAATCGCTAAAACAAGCTTTTACTGATGAGAATATCTTGCCTTTATTATTCAGCATACACATGATTTCTTATGTTCGATAACTTATAAAAGGACAATTATGATTGACAAAGAAAATCTTCTGGTGAAGAAAAATGTTTTTGCCTTTTCATGTCGTGCAGTCAATGGTGCCACATCCCACAAAGAGGACAAATTAAAATGGTTAAAATAAATCTTTTAACTGAGGGAAAAAAATCGTTTGCCTTCAATCTTAGTGCACAAATTGCACCTTATGCAATGCAATGCAATATGTGTTGGTACTCTATTGTACTTTATAAAGCAGTACGGAAAGTAAATAATTATTACAAGTGTTCGAAAGGATAAATAAATGGTCAATCTTCAAAACTGCCGCAAGCTTGTTGTGTCTTGAATCTTGATAACCTGAAATTAAGAAACAACTAAATCTGGATGGTTACAACATTGTGTGTTGAGTCGAGTGATTGCCCTCTGTCCTTAAGACAAGATTGCCCCGTATATATGCTTTTACGTTAGCGGGCAACAGTCTCCCAAGATAAAACAACACTTTAATCTCAACGCTACAAAGCCAATAGGTTGAGCTTGACGAAGAAAACAAATGTGAATCAACTTGCTAAAGATATGGAAAATGAAGGAAAAGTTTCTGTTTACTCTTCTATTTTGTCTCTATGTATATAGTGTGTCTCTGTTGTGTATATCTTGTGTATATGTGTGTGTTTGCTCACTGTTTTGCTGTGATTTCCGTCACTATTTTGTGCTGCGTTCTGTCTGTATGTGTACTGTTTTTCAGTCACGTTATTGAGCCAAAGAGGCATCAATATATAGCATGGAGGAGGGACTCTTCAACTGCCACAAACAAGGCAGTTAATAGCCATTAGTGAGAGTTGTCAATGGCTTGTTTAAGGCCATTAGTGTGGCATGTTTAAGGCTATAAGTGAGGCTGTTCATGGCCATTGAAGGAGGGTGATTATGGAGGAGTTAATCAGCCAAGTAATGGCTGATTAATGCTCCAAAAAACAGTCCAACGGTAGGCAGAAAGTTTATGCCTTCCGTCACTCCCAAAATCAACTTTCCAGAAACTCTAGGGACCAAACTGTAAATATTAAGTAATTTGGGATCTAAAAAGATAATATCAGAAAGTCCCCACAGCCCACAGCCCACACCGGCGGCGCGCGTGTGGGCTTAGCCTTGAACCCAAGCACATCTAGGTCCTCCCTCCTTTAAACACATGGGATACCCCTTGGGGTCCCAAACCCTTTACCATTTTAGAGACTTATATAGAGAACAATTCTTCCTTTTCCCACCGATGTGGTAGATTTGTCCCACACCATATTTCCATGCCTCAAACACATTACTTCGTGGATCAATATCTCTTTCATTTCTCAACGAAATTTGACGATTCTTGGCCCTACGGTCATCTACTAACTTAGTAGATTATGCATGTGTGAAGAGACAAAGCCTCCAACATGCGGAACACTAGTGTTTAATTCATCAAAGATGGGGTGGACGCATCTCCCCGACAAAGGCAAATTTCCAACAATATGTACTTCAAAATTTTCTCATTCTTGATACTCGATAGATACTCAAATAATCACGAAAGATTGTGATGAGATGGATAGAACTCTTCACTTTTAATTTAGAGACCTTGTGTTTGAATATGAGTAGGAAAAAACGTTGATAGGAGGCGCTTCTCCTTTCAACGTGTCTTACACAACATAAATCCAAATTAATCAAAGTCTCAATACAAATACAAAAGATAGGATGAAAACAAGATATAGATCTAAACAAATTACATATTTAAAGTGTGTTTGTTTTTATTTTATCATTGCCTAATTAATCACCTTCTTTTCACACTTTCTCTTTTCAATTTTGGGATAAAAGTAAATATCAAGAAGTTCTCTTATTGCTTATAGTGCGATTAGTTCATTTGTATATCGACGGTAGTTACTGCCTTTTCATACTACTATATCATGCCTTTTACCTTATTTATCTGTAGTAGTTGTTGCCTCTTTTTTCATGCTTGCTTTACTATGGTTTTTTCGCTCTCGTTATTTTCATTTTAATACTGCTTGGATGATGGATCTATTTGTTCGTATCTAACCTTTTTTGTCAAGTTTTCTCTTAAGCTGAGGGTCTTTCAGAAACAACATCTCTACCCTCCAAGAGGTAAGGTACTCTCCCTAGACTCATATTGTGGAATTTCACTGAATATGTTGTTGTTGTTGTTAATAACAATTTTTGGTGTTAATAGTCCTTTTGGTCCCTCAATTATATATTAGTAGATTTTAATTTTAATTCTTGCCACCTCATAATATCTAACTAAGCACATTCAATTACTTAAAATGTGTACTTCAATTCCCTTTACTTATGAATAACACAAAATTTAAAATTTATTAATCAGTCTACCGTTTAATACATGTGTGTAGTGAGATATCTTCAATATTAACTAGAGATTTCGGATTCTAGCTTCGAAAAATAACTTCACTTTTGTCAAGTGTGCTATTACCCCATGACTAAGGAGCCATTTGGACATGATTTGAAGTTGAAGTTTTGTTTGGGCATGCAATTTGAGTTTTTTAAGTTGTATATTTTCTCATTGACATAAAAACCTCACAAGTTGTGAAAACCATAAAAAAAATTCTAATTCTTAAGCAATCTTACCAAATGAGCAAGTAATAGTTCATAACAAAATTAATACACGACTCAAAATTGTACATTTTTAAGTCATAACATAGTCATAACTTTGTATGTCCAATACAATATAAAGTCGATCAATTGGTATATATCTACTAATTTATTAATCTTTTTTTACAAAATATAAACTTATGTTGTACACTTTTAAGTCATGACATATTCATACCTTTGTATATATATACAATATATAAATTATGTATTGGACAATTATATCTAATACATTATAAAGTCGATCAATTGATATATATTTACTAATTTATAAAAAAAATTACAAAATAAAATTTATGGGCCAAATTTTATATATTTTTTTTTTGAAATCATGACTTGGAATCTCAAATCATACCTTTTTGGATGATTTGGAATTTCAAAACACGACATGAAGTTGAAATTCAAGTTATGTCCAAACTGCATAAACAAACGTAATTTAAAATCAAATTATGAAATCATAATTTAAAAATGCATGAACAAACGTCTACTAATGCAAATATCAATTAATCGATCTTCAAAACAAGTATCATACGTCATTTTTTTTTAAATATCTATTTGTATAGTGAAAATTGAAATTATGATAAATATCTCGCTTACTGTGTGACAAATAAAAAGCTATAATATATAACATAGTTCCAAAAGTACCGCATATAATTCTTGAATATCAAAACTATCCCAAAGTTAAGTTGTCTGCTTGTATACATTCAAAATTAAAGGACATATTTGCCCGTAAAGGCTAAATTTAAGATTTATTTATATATTAGGCATATATTTAAACTATTTTCACCTTTTTTCATAAATTATATTATAGTACCAAGAATACAACAACCACACATCCTTATATTTCCACAAATGAGGTCGGCAGAGGGTAGAGAAGTTACCTTTTAATTTTAACTATGGGTAGGGAGCCTGTTTTCGATAGATACTTAGTTATGGGTAGGGAGCCTGTTTTCGATAGATACTTAGTGCCCAAAAAAACACACATAAATGTCATAATACCAAAACTACCCCCAAAGGGTTTGCCCCTTTTTGCCCTTCCTCACCATTGTTCACAAACACCTCTCTTTCCCCAAGTAGAGAAGAAGAGAGGAAAAAGAATCTCTCTCTCTCTAAAAATCAAATCTTTATATCTCTCTATCTTCATATACAGATAGATAGATACACATACATCTGTATCTATTCAATTCTATTGGTTCGTTTTAGATTTGTTCGTTTTTGTTGTTCGAATTGATCGGACGGTGGAGAATTGATTGATTATGCAGAAGGGTGATCAAACGGTGATAAGTTTAAGACCAGGTGGTGGTGGTGGTAATAGAAGCAGAGTATTTGGCTCTCGCTTTGATACTACTTCATCATCATCCAATTCTGATCTTCGTCCTCATGGTGGTGGTTCTAATTCATCTCTTCCAACCTTCAAGGTTGAATTTTTTTTTCTATTTTTTCAGATCTATTGATTTTTTCGCTTTGTGGGTATGCTTTTTCTTGATGTTTTATTGTTTCCTATGTGAAAAATCTGATCTTTTTTCCTATCTAGCTTGTGATTCTGTATTAGAGAACTTTTAAGACAAATTATTAAGTATTTGAATCAGTGGTGGAGCCAGGAATTTCGCTAAGGGAATCCAAAATATAAAGAAAGAAGTAAATATGCGAATATATCAAAAAGAGTTTTTGATCTTATATATACATATCTAGTGTAATTTTCGGGTTTTCGGGTGAAGGGGATGAACTTGCTTCTTCGCCCTAGCTCTGCCCCTAGTTGAAATAGATGATTTTGATTTATCTATTGTTGATGTTTTGTTTCTTCCCATGTGAAAAATCTAATCTTTTTCCTATCTAGCTTGTGATTGTGCATTAGAGAACCCCTAATTACTATTAAGCATTGGAATCAGTGGTGGAGCAATAAAAAGAAGGAATTCAATATCTACTATATATACACACAAAATAATTTTTACCTTATATATATATATATATATATATAGAGAGAGAGAGAGAGAGAGTAGTTTTCGGGTTTTTGGGTGAAGGGACAAATTCCCTTGTGCTCCCTAGCTTTGCCCCTGGTTGAAATAGATTTCTTTACTTTGATATTTTTGAGCTGTTTTTATCATATCATGAATGTGTTGATTTACCTTTTGTTGATGTTTGGTTGTTTCCCAATGTGAAAAAAATCTAATCTTTTTCTTATCTAGCTTGTGATTCTGCATTAGAGAACGCCTAATTTGTTTTAGAAGACAAATTATTAAGCATTGGAATCAGTGGTGGAGCCGGAGTTTCGTGAATTCAAAATATAAAGAAGTAAACACACGAAAAAGCCAAGGGGATTCAATATCTACTATTTATACATAAAGAAGTATTTTTTTTCTATTTTTTAGTTCTATTGACTTTTTTGCTTTGGGAGTATGCTTTTTCTTGATAATTTGCTTTGCGGGTATGCTTTTTCTTGATGTTTTGCTTTGTGGGTATGTTTTTTCTTGGTATTTTGCTTTGTGGGTATGCTTCTTTTTTGATGTTTTGTAGTATTCTTATCATATCTTGAATGTGTTGATTTAGCTATTGTTGATGTTTAGTTGTTTCTCAATGTGAAAAATCAAATCTTTTGCTAGGAATTTTACTTTGTGGATATGCTTTGGGTATTTTTGTTTTGATGTTTTGCTTTGTGGGTATGCTTTTCATAATAATTTGCTTTGTAGGTATGTTTTTTCTTGATGTTTTGCTTTTTGGGTATGCTTTTTCTTGATGTTTTGCTTTGTGGGTATGCTTTTTCTTGATAATTGTCTTTGTGGGTATGGTTCTTTTTTGATGTTTTGTGGTGTTTTTATCATATCTTGAATGTGTTGATTTGCCTCCCATTGTTGATGTTTGGTTGTTTCCCATGTGAAAGATTTGATCTTTTTTCTGTCTAGCTACCTATTTGCTTAGTTGTTTCTCAATGTGAAAAGTCTAATCTTTTTCCTATCTAGATAGCTACCTATTGTTGATGCTTAGTTATTTCCCATGTGAAAAATCTAATCTTTTTCCCATCTAGCTTGTGATTCAATATTATTAAGTATTTGAATCAGTGGTGGTAAGATCTATCGGAAACTGCCTCCATACCTTCCAAGGTAGAGGTAAGGTCTGCCTACACTCGACCCTTTCCAGACCTCACTTGTGAGATTACACTGGGTATGTTGTTGCTGTTGTTGTATTTGAATCAGTGGTGAAGCCAGGAATTTCACTTAGGGAATCCAGAGTATAAAGAAGTAAACATGCGAATATATATATACATACATATATATAGTGGTAGGGTCTCCCTACATCCTACCCTCCCGAAACCCACAAGTGGGATTATACTGGGGTATGTTGTTGTAGTAATTTTGGGTTTTCGGGTGAAGGGGACGAATTCCCTTGTGCTCCCTAGCTCTGCCCTTGGTTGAAATGGTTTCTTTTACTTTGTGGGTATGCTTTTTGTCTTTTATATTTTCGAGCTGTTTTTGTCATATCCTGAATGTGTTGATTATCTATTGTTGTTGTTTTGTTGTTTCCCATGTGAAAAATCTGATCTTTTTCCTATCTAGCTACCTATTGTTTATGTTTAGTTGTTTCTCAATGTGAAAAATCTAATATTTTCCTATCTAGCTACCTATTGTTGATGTTTAGTTGTTTCTCAATGTGATCTTTTCCTATCTAGCTTGTGATTCTGCATTAAAGAACCCCTAATTTGTTTTAGAAGACAAATTATTAAGCATTTGGACCCG
Organism: Anisodus tanguticus; assembly: GCA_034509755.1. Classification (NCBI taxonomy): domain Eukaryota; kingdom Viridiplantae; phylum Streptophyta; class Magnoliopsida; order Solanales; family Solanaceae; genus Anisodus; species Anisodus tanguticus. Next base: position 43,355,098 of record CM067558.1, read on the forward strand.
TGACGGGGCCATGAATTCCGTTAAGGGAATCCAAAATATAAAGAAGTAACACACGAAAAAGCCAAGGGGATTCAATATCTACTATATATACATAAAAAAAATGACCTTATATATACAATGTATTTTGTGGATGTAATGGGGCTGAATAGAGTGGGACGGATATAAGGGTTTCATATATCCGACCCCAACTAGTTCAAAGGTGAAGCTTAGTTGGTTGAGTGATTGAAATTGGCAACAATGTAAGCATAGCTTTGTTTTGCAAAATACAATCTTTGCCTTTTAATTGTTCTCTTTCTGATTATCTTGCTTAATGATATTGGTGATATCTGTTTTTATGTGCCTATCAAGTCATTTTTTGGATATATCTCAGATGCATTATCCGATTGTGTCTATAGAAACTTATTTCTTCTTTTCGTAAATTTTTCCCCATTTCTTCTATGTTTTTCTTTTGTACAACACGTGTGCTGCATTTTATGCATGAATCTGTATGATTACTAATTCTATAAGCAAAGTTCTAAATGTTTGTATTGGTGCATGTGTTGGTGAATTGTGTGGTTTTCTGATGAAGTCTGTGGTTTTGTGATTAAATCTATAAACAAAAGTGCAAATGCATTATGCTGAAGTGAAAACATGAGCAGCCTCATTAAGTACTTTCACCTTATGCAAACTGTTGAAATGAAAATGGTACAGAATACATGTAGTACGAACGAGAAAGATGATCATATAGTCATTGGTACAATTGAAGTGTTTGTGTGCATAATATTTGAATTATATGTTCTTGTTAACGTCCTAATTCTTGGCAGCTCACTTTAGTTGTGTATCTGCAGTAAATATGGATGGAAAATGATTAGTAGGCTTTAGGTGGGCACTTAAGAATTATCAGGCCGCCCATAAAGAACCCTACTAACACTGGAAGTCTTACTAGCTATTGGCCATGCAAAGGCTAGTCATGCTGCTCATTGGAGTTCATCACTTTATGGAATGTTTTCTGGACAGTAAATTCATATAGTGGTACATGTGCTGCTTGTTTTTTGCATTATGGTAGGAAGTTAGAAACATTAAGATTACTGAAGTGAATTGAAGAGTAAGCAGCAAAATAGGACCTCTTGCCTGGTGGATAGTGTTGGTAGTGCTATGTGGCATTTAGGAACTTGAGCATTGATATTTCTTCATGCTTGTGCATAATTCAAATGAACGAGAAAGGTAATTATATAGTTATTGGTACAATAGAAGTGTCTGTGTGCATAATATTTGAATTATACGTTCTTGTTAACGTCCTAATTCTTGGCAGCTCACTTTAGTTGTGTATCTGCAGTAAATATGGACAGAGAATCATTAGTAGGCTTTAAGTGGGCACTTAAGAATTATCAGGCTGCCCATAAAGAACCCTACTAACACTGGAAGTCTTATTAGCTATTGGCCATGCAAAAGCTAGTCATGCTGTTCATAGAGCTATGTGGGAACTTGAGCATTGATATTTCTTCATGCTTGTATATGATGAAGATTAAAAAGAAACCGTATCATGCAACTGAAATTTGAGGGAGATACTCAGATGAAGCCTGTTGGTTGATGCTTTTTCCTGGAATTGTGATAAGTACTGGATATCTGATATCCGCATTGTGTCTTAGCTGATAATCTATGAACTTCGTAGAGCATGTAGAAATATTTTAAATTCTTATAATAAATTCACACATATTTTGTTCCATGTTCCCCTTATTTTCACAATGAGCTATCAGTTCTGATCAATGCTTAATTTCTTGTTGGATTTCCATTTTAATGGTACTTCTTGTGTTTTATGCTAGCTCAAAATGCTTTATCTTAAACTTCCTGTTTGTCCTAATTCGCTTTTATCATTGTAGACTGGAGATTCTCGTTTTGAGAGCCATGAACGTGTGCGGTATACTCGAGATCAGCTCTTGCAACTGAGGGAGGTAATATGCGTTTTTAAAAATGTCTAGTGATGGTGTTTATTGGGCATTTGTTTTCTGTATATAGATATGGGAAAAACAAAACTGACCTTTTTTTACTGATAGGAATTCAGTCGTCTTCTTCCATCGTTTAGATCTCTCCCGATTCCAGCTCCAAAAAAAGAAATAAAAGATGATATCATGGTGGATCATCATGATTTATATATGCTTGTCCTTGATTCTGGTTATTGTTGTCTTCTAGGCGGTTGTCCTACAATTACCTGAGGTTATTCTGCAAATCAAACATGAAGTTGAAGCTGAGCTGTTTGGTGAAGATGCCTCTCGGGCTCGTGTGGATAGCAATGTGAGTTTCTGTCTGACTTGATATAAAAAGTTGTATTTCTTCTCATCTGATTATTTTGTTGGCATTTCTCTCCCCACCGCAAAAGAAAAAAAAGGAATGTTTGATGCTTTTGGTAATTTTGCAAGCTATAGAACAGTTCCGATTAGGGCTGGAAAATGGTAAAAAAGAACAAGTAACCATCTAATCCAACCCATTAGATATGGGTTGGATAACCGACTTTTTAAAAATGGATCAAATATGGATATTATCCACCAAAAAGATGGATATCCATATTATCTATGGCTTCAGGAAGAGTCGGGTGAGAACACAAGCTAAAAGCCAAAATAAGCTTAAGACTCCGAATCAAAAAGAGCGTCCACTTAGCCATTTGCACATCCATTAAGAAAATATCAACTCCTAGACAATAATAGATAATTTGACTAAAATGCTCCTAATTAAATATGTTTTGGGATTTGATTACTTAACACTTAATAAGGGCAAATATGTAAAAGTAAGGCTTATTTTTTCTTGATTTGCTAAGTGGACACTCTTTTTGATCCAAAACATAAAGGCTAAGTGGACACTTTTTTTTATCCGGAGGGAGTAACAATTAGAGAAATGGGTATTTATATCCATATTATTTGTCGGTTAACCCATTTTTATCCGTGTTAAGTATGGGCTGGTTGGATATTATCCGTTTTTGTTTAACCCGCCCATATCCAATCCAACCCACCTATTTGCCACTCCTAGTTCCGGTTCATTAATTTTTGCTAATGCTTGTATTTTCTATTTCACTTTCTTGCAGTGTTTACTTTCTGTTGCCTCATTGTCCAGTGTAATTTTTCTCTTTCCTGTAGGTGCAGCAGGTTCAATCTCAGGGTCGTTATTCTGAACCAGACAATCGTGACTGGCGTAATAGGTCAACACAACTTTCTGCCCCCGTTGAAGAGAGGTCATGGGAAGCACTTCGAGAAAACAGGGAATTTGGTGGCCAGTATAATCGGCAAGAGCAGCTTAACTCGCAGTTTGCAAGAGCTCAAGTATCTGCCAACCAAGGGGTAATTCATTTCCTCATTAGATTTTCTAAATTGCGCATTTTGGAGAATGTTCATTATTGATTTAAAGAACTTCTGTTTATTTATTCCTGCTTTTGTCCTCCCAAAGGCAAGTTCGGTTTCATTTTTTCTGAAAGCCTTCAGCACTGAAAGAAAAGACATCCTAATGAAGAAATATAATATACTTGATGGTTAATAGCACTTTTGTTATTCCTTAGTTATTACATATTAAATTCTGATTTTAGTCCTTATGTTATTTGACTAAGCATATTTAACCTTCAATTACTTGAAAGGTGCACTTTTGATCCCCTTGCTTGTGACTAATCAGAAAAACTATCAATCTCAAAAAAGATAAATCACAAATTTCCTGAAATGTTAGCCGGTTCACCATTTAATTACCCACGTGTTGTGCTAAACTTGTATTGTTACTCCATATTTGAGGGTAATTTACTTCTAAAAATAGTCTAAATATAATATATTTTCTACATAAAGGGACCAAAAGAACACATTTTAATTAATTGAAGTGTGAATTTGCAGAGTTATAAATTACAAGGACCAAAATCAGAATTTACCCATAATTGAGGGACCAAAAGTGCTATTATCCATATACTTGATTAGCACATCTTCATGGTATACAGGGAAGTTCCTTTATTGAGTACTGTGTTCTTTTTTTCCACTTTGTTATATGTATTAAAATTAGGTATACAAATACATGGTTGTATTATCTTATTGACATAATTTGTAACATCAATTAGATTAATATAAGAGATATCTCTTATTCCCTACATAATGTCTTTCTCTCTGTTGTTTTTCCTGATAAGTTTAGTCCTTGCTCTAGCAACAGTTTCTTTTGTTCCGCTCAAAGTTCAAACAACATGATTTTGCCTTATCTCTGAAACTCTTCAATTGTTTGTGCACCAGGGAGATCATGCTGCTACACTGATCAAAGCTGAGGTGCCATGGTCAGTCCGAAGGGGCACTCTTTCTGACAAAGATCGCGTCTTGAAAACAGTCAAGGGGTAATCTTTCTGGAAGTTCTGACTAATGCTTTTAACAATGTTTCATATTGTAAATGAGTCTATTTTTTCACCACATCTTGACAGTAGGGAACTGCATTTTGTTCTTCTTTACTACCTTTTCTCATATGCATGGATATAATAAGCCTTCACTAGCCCTTAGACCACTACTTATTCTAAACAATAAAATAAAAGGTTTCGATATGGTTTTGGTCTTAATGTTAGTATTCATGACGTTCTTGGTTTCAGATGTTTATCACAGCTTACAAATTCTGTGAAGGTAAATTTTAGGATCTGATTATTGTGTATATGATTGGTGTAAGTATTATCGATCTTTCAGAATACTCAACAAGTTGACGCCAGAGAAATTTGATCTTCTCAAAGGTCAATTAATAGATTCAGGGATAACAAGTGCAGACATTCTAAAGGTACTCCTATCTCTCAGATAACTATGTTTCTCTAATGTCTTCTTTTCCCTCGTATGTCTTGGATAACTGATGTACACGGGTGTCAAATGGGTGGGTTGGGCTGAATTGGGCAGGTCAAAATGTAATGAGTTAATATCGACCCCCCAAAAGTTACTTGGGCTAAAATGGGCTAAAAAGCGGGTCATAACTGATAACACAACCCACCCAATTCTTACTAAGTCTTAATTTCTTTGTTTGTTCTTTTATAATTTTTAAGTACCTAATAAAACTATTCTTTTATTTATTATGGCTATATATAACATATCAAATAAAAAAAATGTCTTTTTGAAAAGATTTTGACAAGGTTTCTCATGTGTCAATTTGGGCTAGATAGCAACCCAATTCTCGATGGGCTGAAATGGACTGAGCTAATAAATGTTTTCATGGGCTAATTTTGCCACCCCTAGATTAATGTATTCTCTTTTCTATATTCCAGGGTGTGATCTCCTTGATATTTGACAAGGCCGTATTGGAACCCACCTTTTGCCCGATGTATGCCCAGCTATGTTCTGATCTCAATGAGAAGCTTCCTCCATTTCCATCTGGTGAACCTGGTGGGAAAGAAATCACGTTTAAGGGAGTTCTTCTGAATAATTGCCAAGAGGCATTTGAAGGTGCTGACAAATTGAGGGAAGAGGCGAGACAAATGACTGCTCCAGAACAGCAGTCAGAACGCAAGGACAAAGAAAGGTTGATCAAATTGCGCACTCTTGGGAACATACGTCTTATTGGAGAGCTTTTGAAGCAAAAGATGGTTCCTGAAAAGATTGTTCATCACATTGTTCAGGTTATTGATTGTTTTCTATTAGCTTAATCTTGTTGTTCCTTTCTCTCTTAAATATCTTCAACATATCAATTCACTTGTTAACAGGAACTATTAGGACAAGATGCCAAAAGCTGTCCAGAAGAAGAGAATGTTGAAGCTATATGTCACTTCTTCAACACCATTGGTAAGCAGCTTGACGAAAAGCAAAAGTCAAGGCACATCAATGATATTTATTTTAACCGATTGAAGAAACTATCAACAAACCCTCAGCTGGTATCACGTCTAAGGTTTATGGTGCGTGATGTCCTGGATTTGCGTTCCAATAACTGGGTCCCTAGGCGGGAAGAGGTAATACACGATTTGCTTATGTAATACTCTCTCCATCCCTATTCATGTGAAGGTGTTTATTGGGCACATAGTTTAAGAATGAAATGAAGAATTTTGAAACTTGTGATCTAAAATAAGTCATAGATATTTGTGTGGCTATAAATCATCTCATTAAGGGTAAAATCAAAAGTTTAAAGTTACCTTTTTTTGGGCAAAAAATGAATATTTTTTACCCCTCACGGAGCTCCCTAGTTCAAAGTTAAATTGTTACTCCCTCCATCTCAAATTGTTTTTCGTGCTTCCTAAAAATAGTTGTCTTAAAATTAATCATGTTTTCCCATTTTATCCTTAATAGTAATTGTTCTTTGAAGACTACAAACACATCAATAGAGTAAATATTTAATGAAGAGAGGTTATATCTTAAGACATTTAACAGTAAAAAACACCCCTCCTAATATTTTTTTTAAGGGTCGTGTAAAAGAGAAACACGACAGATAATTTGAGACGAAGGGAGTACTAAATATAGAAAGGTGTCATTCTTTCTGGGACTGACTAAAAAGGAAACAATGTCGTGTAAATTGGGACATAGGGGTTATTAATTAAATATTTGTATTTGCATATTAGAAGTAGACGAAGTACATTTCATAAAGAGCGCTTTTCTTTTTATTAGTAGGTCCTAGACGGTGCGAACTCAAATTAATCTGAACAACATCAAATAAGTAGTAGAGAGCCACTCTAGGATCCGACCTTCACTTCTTTCTCATGATGTATTAACTTCTTTTACAGGTGAAAGCCAAAACCATCAATGAGATCCACTCAGAAGCAGAGAAGACATTAGGGTTACGTCCAGGTGCTACAGCAAGCATTAGAAATGCTCGTGTTCCTCAAGGTGGTCAAGGGAATTTGGGTCCCGGCGGCTACCCTATTAATCGACCTGGCACTGGTGGTATGATGCCAGGTATGCCAGGTGTAAGGAAGATGCCTGGGATGCCAGGAATGGATAATGACGACTGGGAGGTTCCTAGGTCACGGACAATGCGACGTGGCGTTCAGCCGCCATTGATCGGAAATTTGCCGTCCTTGAACACAAGATTGCTGCCTCAGGGTAGCGGTGGCGGTATGAGTGGGAGTAGCGCCCTCTTACATGGTAGTGGTGGACCCCCTGTCCAGCCTGTATCACAATTTCCGGGACCCGTTAAGCCATCTCCAACCAGTACCGTTTTGCCTGTTGCTGAGAAACCGAAACCGAAACCTCAGGCGTCTCCAGCTGCTGCAAGGTCAAATCCTGAAGAACTGAAGAGAAAGACAGTTTCTCTTTTGGAGGAATATTTCAGTGTTCGGATTTTGGATGAAGCTTTGCAGTGCATTGAGGAACTTAAATCCCCTGCCTTCTATCCCGAGGTTGTCGAAAAAGCCATATCCCTTGGACTGGACAAAAGCCCGCCACGTGTTGAACCAGTTGCACAACTTCTCGAGCACTTGTTTGCCAAGAAGGTTTTTACTGCTACTGACTTGGCCACTGGATGCTTGAACTTTGCTTCTCAGTTGAATGATCTTGCGATGGATTTACCAAAAGCACCAGTAAATTTCGGGGAGATAATTGCAAGGCTTGTTTTGACAGGGGCGATAGACTTCAAGTTGGTGAACGAAATCCTGAAGATGGTAACAGATGACTTCTACCAGAAGGATTTATTTGCAGCCATCACGGGATTTATTAGCTCGAGCCCTACCGGTCAAGGGGTATTAGATTCACAAGCAACTGATATTGAAGCCTGCAAAAATCTGTTCCAGTAAAGCTTCAACTGTATCACAGTTTTTCATAATTGGAACAGTAAAGAACAGGTGATATTTTATGCGAGTTGTATACTTTTTCCCAAGGTGTGTTCATTAGACCACGAAAAAGACAGTTTTGCAGCATGGTAAATCATATGCCATAGTTGCTCTCGAGGCAACGGGCTGCTCTAAGGAGCCCAGCTGTTTTGTATTCCATTAGTTTTTCATTTATTTTTTCCTGTTGACTTGTTATATTAAGATTCTGTCAAACTTGTGAGTTCATAAATGCAACTGTTCCAACCTTCTACACCATTTTGAAGTAGAATTTGAAAACAGAAGTTTGTCTTCAGTTGTCTCTGATAGGTTTATTTTTGCTCTTGCTGGTTTCTGCATCTGCAGATTTATTCTCTATTAGCTTTGCTTTTGTACCTTTTTTCTTGTATAGCTTGTTTGTACATTCAGCTCTCTTTATAACAATCATCTTTTATAACAACACTTCACCATAACGATCAAGTTTTCTTTGTAATTGATTTTTAATGATATGTTCTCTATAACAACATATCGTTGTAGCAGCTAAACAATATCGGGACAAACGATGCCGTTATAGAGGTTTGATTGATGTAATATGTTTTACAATCAAAATAGGTGTGTTAAAGTTATTTCTGGTTAACAAACTTCTAAACATGCAACAACAACATACCCAATCCCACAAGTGGGGTCTGAGGAGGGTTGTTGTACCTTACCAAGGTAGGGGGGAGGTAGAGATGTTTTTGATAGACCTTCGGCTTGAAGATAAGCAAACAAAAGCAGTACAGAAAAAAAAAAAAAAACAGAAGTTAAAAAACAATAGATTGAAAAAAGGAACAAAACATAGCTGCCACAAAAATCATATGCTAATCGAAGTACAAGAAACATCAAATAATAACAAAATTTCTAAACATGATTTGCTTCTATTAGTTGCCACATTTAATAGGATCATATTTTTATATTTCTGTGAATTTTTTTCATTTGAATTTCTGACTATTGAGTGAGTAGGTGATCAGTGATCTCGTAATAGTTAGGTGATTCATGCTCATGTGGTTCTAACTTCTCCAACGTTGTCCCCTTAGGAGCACATCTTTTATTCTTAGCTTAAGATACAAATTTTATTTTGATCTTTGTATTTTGATCTTCCTCACATAAATTGAGACAAACGAATATATTATAATACTGACCAATCATAATTAAGGCTATAATGTTCCTCCTCATAGACCCAAACATTCATCTTCATCCCTCTCATTGTTATAGTTATCTTTTTTTTTTTGGTGTGTGAAAATCAAGAAGATGAAGATCAACATAATAGAATCAACAATGGTGAAACCATCAAAGCCAACTCCTTCAAAAATACTATGGAACTCAAATATTGATTTAATAGTTGGAAGAATCCATCTTTTGACTGTTTATTTCTACATGCCACTAATTACTACTAATGGATTATCTAAAAATAATTTCTTTAATTCAAGAATTATGAAAGAGTCTTTAAGCAATGTTTTAGTTTCATTGTATCCAATGGCTGGAAGAGTAATATTGGCTAAGGATAATAATGAAAAAGGAAAAAGAATTGAGATAAATTGTAATGGAGAAGGGGTATTATTTGTTGAAGCTCAAAGTGATGATACTTTTATTGATGATTTTGGTGATTTTGTTCCAAGTTTGGAGATGAAGAAACTCATTCCTAATGTTGATACTTGTGGTGACATCTCTTCTTTTCCACTCGTCATCTTTCAGGTACTCTAATTTCAAATATTTTTGTTCTTTTTTCTGTATTGGTAGAGTTGCATTCAGTCCCGTCTTATTGTCTTATTGCCATTTGGTTGGTAATCACACCGGCCATAAGGTGGTCTATTGGCTTGATTGGGGAGAAAAGATTTTTAGTTGTCCGAAAATTCCTCTCCAGTATATTAAATTTTTATTTTAGGCGAGAGCTCACTCAATTCCTTCTTAAACTTTATTTCAATACTCTCTCCATCCATGCTTATTATTATTGTTGCTTTTTTATTTCTACTTGAGTCGGGGGCTATCGGAAACAACCTCTCTATCCGTCAAAAGGTAGGGGTAAGATCTGCATACACTCTACCATCTCCATACCACAACTGATGGGATTATATTGGGTATGTTATTGTTGTTTCTCCGTTCATTCCTACTTGTCTGTGTTTGACTTGACACCCCTTAAAAAACAATAAATAAAATGATTATTTTACTATATTACCTCAAATTATTGTAAGTTACTCCACTCATTGGAAAATCATAGTAGACAAGTAAAAGTGGAGAGAGGAAGTACTAAAAATACGCATGCATGCATAGGTGGAGTAACATGGCTCACTTCTCAAAAAGTTTAATACTAATGTTGGATACTTCTAGTAGATGTCCTTTGTGTAGTTCTAGAGAATAGTTGGTTGTTATTTGTACTAATCATCATGTCGTATTGTTCATCGTAAAGAATGAATTTTGGGCATAACTCAACCCCAAAAAGTAGCTCATGAGGGGAAGATTGTCCAAGTCCATATAATGAGTCCAAATTCTCATTCCATTTTCGATGTGCCCAACATCAGTGAACATAGAATTGGAATGTGTCTGATTTTGATATCATGTAAAGAATGGATCTTGGACCTAACTCAACCCTAAAAACTAACTCATGAGGGGAGGATTGTCCAAGTCCATATAAGGAGTCCAAAATCTCATTTCATTTCCGACGTGGAACTCTTAACATTCATTTCGTTTTCAATGAAAAAATGAATAGAACCCAAAAAAGAATAATCAATAATTTTGAGTTAATTTCTCCAGGAGGTGTTTGTTTGAACCGTTTTAGTAAAAATGAATTCAAACTTTTCTCTGATGATTTTCTAACTGTATACTTTATATCTCTTTCAAAACTCAGAATTTAGTTTTGGAGTTCTTGAATTTTTATAAAATTTGAAACTGAGTTTAATCTTTAAAAGACTTCAACTTTTTTTTCTCACAAAAACATCTCAAATACAAGCTACCCATAAAGTCAAAATCTAACGACTAAGGGACGTAAAACTCTCTTTACCCAAAAGTCGAATCTATTTTAGATTTTGAATCGAAGCCTCAAATCTAGTAAGGTAATTTAATATTTTCCAACTACACCACCACAAGTGGTAGTATAATTGAATGTATTTGTATTAGTAAGCTATGTTTCATGTTGTAACTTTATAGTCACTATGTTGTCCTCTTGGGACCACTGTTATAACTATTTCTGTTACGAATGTGTGATTTCTTATTAGGTTACTAGTTTCAACTTTCAAGTGTGGTGGAGTTTCCTTAGGATGTGGAATTTTCCACACATTATCAGATGGCATTTCATCAACACGTGGTCAGAAATCGCACGTGGCCTCTCCACCGTCGTCCCGCCATTCATCGACTGGTTCCTCCGTGCGTGGGACCCACCAACGCCGGTCTTTAAACATGTCGAGTATCACCATCCGCCGACCCTAAAAAACGTCCACAATCAAGTTAATGGTCCAAAGTCTAGTATCATAGTATCACGGTCATGTTTAAGATCACAAGCGACTAGCTAACCCTACTCAGGACCAGATCCGAGCACGAGGGTAGTACTTATGAAGTCCTCGCGGCCCATATTTGGCGTTACACGTGCAAAGCACGTGGCCTAGATGATGACCAGTGCTACAAATGGTAGGACAAGACTTTATCCTCCATTGCCACAAGGCTATTTAGGAAATGTTGTTTTCACAGCTACACCAATAGCCAAATCTGGTGATCTTTAATCAGAGCCATTGACGAAAACCTCACGAAGAATTCACGACGCATTGGCAAGAATGGATGATGAATACTTAAGATCGGCGATAGATTACCTCGAATTAATTACAGATTTATCTAAATAATCCGAGGACCGAGGTATTTTACTAGTCCTAATCTAAATATAAACAGTTGGACTAAGTTGCCTGTTCATGATTCAGATTTTGGATGGGGAAAGCCTATTCATATGGGACCTTCTTGCATTTTGTATGAAGGGACAGTGTATATATTGCCAAGTCAAAGTGATGACAAGAACTTGAGATCGGCTGTGTGTTTTGATGCTGATCATATGCCACTTTTTGAAAAATATTTGTATGACTTCTACAAAATTCGACTCTCTATCATTTAAATATTATCAAATAATCCCCAAGGAACGTGGCATGATTATCTCTGTATCGTTCCAATTTTATAGAATGTTCCTGAAGGAATGGCGTATAGTATCTCTAGGTGTGCTTGTTAGTTTGGGGGGGGGGGGGGGGTTAAGTTGCTTGTTTTGTCCAAGTTCGTTGTGATGTGATCATGTAGTTGCTAATTTCTTATGGTTACTCACCATGCCCTTGTAATAATGCAGCATGTTCTTCAATTGCTTTTTTTTTGGGGGTATAGAGAAAGAAAAGAGAAATGGAGCGACGTATTTGACGGATTTATCGTGTATACATTGGCAGTATTAAAAAAGGTTTATTGTTAGTGTAATTTAACCAATTGCAGCAGATTGTCTATCTTCATTTTCAGGTAAATAATGGACAATTACTTGTAAATGACTTGATAGTGTTAAAACACAAACAATTAATGATACATAAATCAAAACTAGTAGCAGCATCATTTGAAGCAACTGGACAAACAAAACCAAGCAAATTTTCATATTATGTTATATTATATGTGTTGGGAGATTTTGCTCTATGGTACTTTATAAAGCAGTACGGGAAGTATTTAACTATTACAAGTATTCGAAAGGATAAACAAAGATTCAATAATTCAACATGGAATCTGAAAATTACAATAGTTACACAAGTAAAAACTGGAAATTCCAGTTTTATAGAAGACGGAAAAATATAAATTGGTTTTTGCTGAGTCGAGTGTAGCACTCTGTCCTTAAGACAATATTGCCCCGTATGTATCCTTTATACGTCCTGGACAATTTGTCTCCCAAGATAAAACAGCAATGGAACCCTTGAGCAAAGGAAACTCAAGAGCTACCGTGAAGAATATTGAGTAACGAAATGATGCTTGGAAGTTGTAGGAAGAAAACTATTTTGGTTGTGTATTTTCGTGCACTGTTTTGCTGCATCTCTTACTGTTAACTCTTGTTCATTCTTAGTGCTCAACAATGGTGTAAGGGGGTGTTTATATAGGTGAGGGAGGGGCTGAAAAACTGCCTCCATAATAGCCAAATAATGGCCATTATGGAGGTAGTAAAGCCACCAACATAAATGGTGAAAGACCAACGGATTTGGCCATTATAGGAGGAGTAATTCAGCCAAAATAAATGGCTGAATTGAGTGCTTGGCAACTCGCTTTGACCGTCCAGATTCGGAAACTTGAGGGACCAAACTGCACATCTTGAAACTTCAGGGACCAAACTGTACATCTGAAAGAATTCTGGTCCAAACTGTACTTCTGGCAATGTTTTCTGGCCTAAAAATATAATATCAGAAGACCCACAGCCCGTGACCCGTGGCCCGCGGCCCGGGAACCCGGAACCCGGAACCCGGAACCCGGAACCCGGAACCCGGATCGGACCGGACCGGACGGGCGGCGGCGCGCGCGGTCCTTCCTCGAACCGAAGCACATCTAGGTCCTCCCTCTTTTAAACACATGGATACCCCTTGGGGTCCCAAACCCCAAACCAATTTCGAATCTTATATACACAACAATTCTTTCTTCCTCTACCGATGAGGGAGAATTACACACAATACCACACTTTCCATGCTTCAAACACCTTACTTCGTGAACCAATATCTCTTTCATTTCTCAATGAAATTTGACGATTCTTGGCCCTACGGTTATCTACGTACTTAGTAGATCATGCATGTGTGAAGAACCGGATTCTCTAACATACGTTACACTAGTGTTTAAGCCGTTAAAGTTGGTCGGTCGCAACTCCCGCCAAAGGCAAATTTCCAACAATATGTTCTCTGTAGTCTATAACAGCACTACGCTATAGAAACCAAAAAATATCCGGACAAACGACGACGTTATAGAGAGGTTTGAGTATAATTCTTGTTTCTTGCCTTGACATCTTCATATTATGCTGCACTGGTTACCAATAATGCTAAAAGTTGTCTTACTTCTACTATGTCTGCAAATGAAGCTAAAAAAGACAGCAAAAGATCCGAATTTGAATAATGTACTATATCCATTGTGTGTTGATTCTTCATGTATATGATACTTTGAGCCAATATTCTATACAATTATGGGTATGAGTTGGTGTTGCTCTAATCAGTTCACTCTTCTGAAATTCTGAACAGCTCTACTTTCAAGAATTGCTAGGTAATGGACTTTTGAGTATTTTGTTACAGTATATAAGTCTATATAGAGCAAAACTGAAGCTTTAACACCTCCATATGAGGTTTGCTAAGTGAGCTTCCATCGAGCAGTTTTTCAGTGAATAATGTTAAAAGAGGAGTGGAGTTGTCCAGTTTGTCAAGTAAACGCTACAAGTGAACGTGGTTCAAAACCTTCCCGAAGGAAAAACAAGGCCAAGAAGGTTCATGTGAGAGCATAACTGAAACCAGATTAGTCGGTCCAGTGGGCTTCAGATAGCATATCAGAAATTGGAACGACCACAGCCATCAGTCTTTTCTCTAAGAAGCTTAAATCCATCAAACTCAGTTGAAGCCACCAACAATGCAAGGTGGCATCAGAACTAGTCTCAAGCAACATGCTTGAGGAACTCGACTCGATGGATGAGAATCCGAAAAGAACAGTCAAATCATTGAAGGTAGTAGAAGAGGAAAAAGAATAAAACAAAGAGAACGAATCCATTGCTTGACCAGAAAACTGCTGAAGATATATGATATTTAATGTAGAGAACAAATTACACAGACTACATCGCATTGCTAATAATGAACGTATAGTGTGCACGTATTACATGCATAAGAGGTTTCTTTACACAAAAAGGATAACATAAGCCTACATGTCAACAGAAATTTGACCTAGTAAGGCCAGTTCAAGTTTGGCAAAACTCACCATTAGCACAAAATTTTCTTACCAATGGTGAAAGACGGATTAAACCCTCAAAGCAACAGGGTCTTGCCATGTTATTTTTCGTTTTCCTACCCGAGGAGAGCCTTCTCCAACATTTCTACAAACCAATAACTTTAAATCATTGTGCTGATCATCATTGAGGCTCCGAGTGAAACTTCTCTTTGGCTCCTCGAGTTGCACCTGCTCAAAATTTTCTTGTGTTTCCTCTTCTCCCATCTGTAAAAATTAGCAAGTCTAGAGGTAAATGACGCAAAAAGTAAACTCACAAAATAGTGAATATGACAAAAATGGTCCCTTATGTTTGACGGTAGGTTCAGATTAGTCCCTTAAGTATGTACTGAACAATTTTGGTCCTTTAAGTTAGTCAAAATTAAATACTTTTAGTCACTGTCAAATATTTATTGAACTATGTCCGTTAGATTTGATGGAAACTATAAAGAAAAAAGGAAATTAGCGGGAACTCACATTTAGAGGTACAATTTTTGTAGTTTCTGCTATATTTAATTTATTTCTAGAGTCGGATGCAGCTTTTTGAGGTGTAATTTATTTAGTCTAGTGTTCTTTTTGTGTTGAATATTTTAGATGGGATTGTCTTGGCATCTATAGTTAAAATCTTTTATTTCACTGTTTTCATCAAATCTAACAGACAGTGTTCGATAATATTTTATGGAGACCAAAACTGTTAAGTGCATACTTAAGGCACTATTTTGAACCCACTCTCAAAACATAAGGGACCATTTTTGTCATTTTCTCTCACAAAATAAATGGAAAGTGTATTTGATGCTTAGTTTTGATAATTACCGAGATTTCATTCAAATCGAAGACTGGAGCTCGAGTAGGCAATGCAGATTCTTTGCCACTATTATGACCAGTGTCCTGATTTAAATCAAAAGCAGGCGGGCTGCTCCGTAAGATAGCATCGTTCGCAATGTGTAATCTCTCGTTCTGCTTCAAATCATAAGCTGGAGCTCCTTTTCGGGATGGAACTTCCCTTCCATTATATTCTCTTGATTTATATACTTCTCCACCACCTAATTTGTGCTTTTGGTTCACATGAATATCAAGCGTCTTCTTGGAAGCAGCTACTTTTGCAACATGTATCCTTCCGTTGTGTTTTAGGCCAGGAAGAGGGGGCAGTTTGTTTAGCTTGGCCTCCTTTTTGCTGGTAACGAGTTCCCTTGACCTACTTTTGGGGTAAGTTTCTACATTTGGTAGTGATACTAGCTCTTTCCCTGTAGGAGGACTCAAGGACTTCGATGGCAATAGATACTTGTGCCTTTGGCGTAAGAAACTGCACATTTATGCGAAAAAATACACTTATATTCAAATAGAAAAGAAACTCTACAAGCAACAACACAACAACATCATACCCAGTGTAATCCCACGAGTGGGATCTAGAGAGAGTAGGATGTACGCAGACCTTAACCCTACCTTTGTGGGGTAGAGAGGTGGTTTCCGATAGACCTCAACTCAAAAGACGTGTAATCAAAGAAACTCTACAAGCATTTTGAGAAAATACATATGCAAAGAAGCGCAATGTATAGCTTGTTTAGCCAAGCTTTTGAGAAGTCAAATGTGCTCATTTTTAGAAAAATTGTTTATTTTTTAGAATTAAGGTGTTTGCAATGCTTTTAGGATTAAAATAAGTGCTTTTGAGTAGTAGCAGAAGTTGATTTTCAGAAGTTAAAAAAGTAGCTTTTATCCGGAAGCACTTTTGGGAACATTGATTAAGCACAAATTATTGCGCTAATATTGGCAAAAGTGCTAAATTGATTAGCCAAACACAAACTGATACTCTCCAAACGCACTTTCTCATAAAACACTTTTTGTCTTGGCATATTTTGACAGCTTGGCCAAACAGACTACTAGTCATGGTTATGTCATCAACTCAATGAAATATGAAATGCTGAACATGGAACTCCAATATAATGACCGGCAGAATTCTTTTCCCTTAATTCTATTATCCAGGATATATTGTTTTGAAGTCTAAGGCTAAATATAGAATTCAAGAACTCTTAAAGAAAATGGAACTACATCAAGTCAATATGAAAACCTTTTGATAATGTTAAACTTACCGAACTTCAGCTAGTAATCTTAGCTTCCTCAGCTTTGAATCCTCCAATTTGTGCCTTATGCCATCAGTTTCCTGTAAATTGTAGGTTACATGTAAACAAACCAGATTAATCACAAAATTTACACATTATTATTTTACTCAATTCTAGAAAATAAAACAACAGCCTTCTATCATCATGCAGTTTAAAGTATAGCATTACTATAATGGAAACAAGCTAAGAATTGTCACCCCAACACTTTGGTCTAGTGGCAAATGTGCAGGTGCGTGCATGATGTGTCTGTCTGTTAGCCGCACACCTCGGGTTCAAACCCTGGCACAGACAAAGGCCTAATCTTTATAGAGGCCGGACCCGTTATTCACAGAGTTTCAAATCCACTAGCAATCGGGAATTTAAAAATATAACAAGCTAAGAGTTTTTTTGGTTTCCCCCGGTACCCCCATTGGGCCCGACTAATCCGGATTCATGATAAGGTCCAATTAAGGGGGATCTTTCCATACTCGGGGCTAGGCTAGAACCCGAAATCTCTGGTTGAGGGGGAGTGATCTTATACATCTCACCACAACCCCCTATTCGTAACAAGCTAAGAATTGTTCTAGAGATAATTCCTAATAACTCCTAGGACAATAACACAAATAGATTCAACCAAGAGAGACAACCTCAATAAGGGAGTGATTAAAAGGGTATATTCAACCAGAAATTGAACAAGCAAACAGCAAATAACAACTCTACAAATCATTCATAAGAAACAGATCAAACACCAAACAAGTTCCTACACCAAAAGACACATATTTCTAACAAGCAACAACGACATGCCCAGTGTAATCCCACAAAGTGGGTCTGGGGATTGTAGGATGTAAGCAGACCTTAACTAACTCTACCACCAGAGACGCTGTTTCCGATAAACCCTTGCATAAAGCACACATATTTCTAACAAGCAAAAACAAGAAATTCCAACAGAAGAAAAATAATCAAAAGAAAAGCACAGAACAAATTATCCAAAAAGAAACCCAAGACAAGATTTTTATACCTTGTATAGCTCTTGATAGTCCTGAAACAGTGTCTGATGTTTCAACCTAGCCTTTGGGTCATCAAAAACACCATAAGATGATGATTCTAAAGCAACCCTTTTCATCTTCTTAGACATATCAAATCACAGATGAATCAAACAACAAACTTATATAAAAAAAAAAGATCAGATCTTGGAGGAAATAAAGAGACAAAAAGATGAAAAAAACCAAGAAAAGGGGCAAGTAAGGAGGCAGAGAAGAGAGGAAAGAGAGAGGAACACAATAATACAACAACACAAGGCCAAAAAAAGTTAGTAGTAAATATAGAAAGAAAAGAAAGAGAGGTGGTAGGTTCTTTGTGAATAAAACTCTTGACCAAGACAAAGTGACAAACCCCAAAAAGCCCACATAAATGGAGAAAGGCAAAAAAAATATATAGTATAGTACTTATTATACATTGTTGTTGTTTTTGTGTTGGGAGTGACATAGTGAAGAGTGATGAATGAAGATTGGGAAATATTTTGGGGTGTTACAGCAACAACAACAACAATTGCAGAAGGGTAATTATGGGAAAAAGTCTATCTTTATGGTCATACAAGCTGTCATATATGTTGTAGCCTGTATGTATGAGGTGGGTTTATAAGTAGGAAAGACATACTATGAATGAAGACACCTCCTCTTTCCAATTCTTGCTTCTTTTTCTTTTTTTTTGGGGCGGGGGGTGGGGCGAGGGAGTGGGGGGGTTGCAGAAGGATATTTATAGAAAAAAGATTGTATCTTATATGGTCATATTTGTAATGAGGTGGGTTTATAACTTGGAAGATATCAATGAAAACACCACTTAAAATTTCTTGCTTTTTTTTTTTTGGGTGTGTGTGTTGCAGAAGGGTATTTATGGCAAGAAGATTGTATCTTTATGGTCATATTTTGTATGTATGAGGTGAGTTTAAGTTGGAAGACATATGAATGAACACACCATTTTTCAATTCTTGCTTAAAAGTTCTTTTTTTGTTTTGTTTTGTTTTTTCTTGTACATAAATTTTGGTCTAGTTGGGCCATTAAAAAGAAAGAAAGTAGGTGTGTGTGTGTGTGTTCATCTATCATCTTCTTTGTGGGCTGATTCTTGATGAGGACAGTGACAGGTGAAAGGGTAGGTGTGTCTGTGTGTGTGTTCATCTATCATCTTCTTTGTGGGCTGATTCTTGATGAGGACAGTGACAGGTGAAAGGATAAATATAGATTAAATACAGACATAGTACTACTATATAGCCATAGAAAATGAAAGAAAGTAGGTGTGTGTGTGTGTGTGTGTGTGTGTGTGTTTTCATCTATCATCTTCTTTGTGGGCTGATTCTTGATGAGGATAATAACAGATAAATTAGATTTAATACAGACATAGCAGTAAGTACTATATAGAAGTGTGATGACTATGACTTATGATATGGGATTGGGGACTGTGATAGCCATGAAAAAAAGCAAAGAGAGAGAGAAATCTGCCGTTGTTGTTGGTAAGTGGCAAGTGCCTTGTTTTTAGGCTTTGTTGGGGTTGCTGTTTGATGGTGATGTATTTTTTTTTACATTATTATATTTTGAGAGGTATCAATATGTGAAAGTACCTTTCTGCCCTTGCCTTTTTGGTGTCATCATCCTTTTTTAAAAAACTCTTTCAGGTTCCAAGATTCATCAATTATCACCATGCTTGTGAAGATTTCTTATAACTCCAGTCAGCCATTAAATTTTCTAGTGTTATGTTAGTCCCATCTAGTCATTGTACTTTTTATTATTTGGTTGACCTAAGAAGAAATTTGAACATGCGATTTTACCTCACGAGATAAAATTTCAATTCATCTAACAATGCATGATTTGGAATTTCAAATTTTTTAAATATAAAAGTTGATCTATAAATTTATATTTTATAAAAATAGATTCATAAGTTAATAGATATATTTATCAATCATGTTTATTAACCATTTATATCAAATATTAAAAGATTTACAAGTTGGTAGTATATTTATAATAAATTTACTTTTACCAATCACGTGAGAAAATTATATTAAAGAGTAGTTACATTACAACTCATGTTCAATTTTTTATTTATTGAACTAAAGTTTGATCAATTGATTTTGTATTGTTTAAAAAAGTCTTCTAGTAGCGTATTAATTTTGTTATGAACTATGACTTGCTAATTTGATAAGATTGTATAAGAATTAATAAAGTTTTTATGGTTTTCACAACTTGTAGGGTTTTTATATCAAATAAGAAAAAATACAACTTAAGAAAATTCAAATTGCATGTTCAAACAAAACTTCAATTTCAAATCATCATAAATTAATCTCATGATTTCAAATCATGTCCAAACGACTCCTAAGACTATAAGCAAAGGTGTCTTATTTATTAATTAGTTTGCTTTCATTTTAATTATTTTACTTGTTACTTACTTTTTATTAACACTACTACCAAGTAATTTTAATTATTAAAACTTGAGCAAAAAGAATCATTTAGTATTTTTAGCCTTCGCTAAGTATTGATTGAGCTGGCTATAAGAATAGATGATGTTTTTTGTTTAATCATGATATTCGAGTTAGCTTTTACGTACCTTGATTATTTCATCGGATATCTATTAATTTCTTATCAACAAAAGTATCAAGTAACCCTGCCTATCAAAACTTAGTGTCTTAGATTGAAGAAATCATTTAGTATTTTTAGTCTCTCTTAGAATATGGACCTTCAAGAGTTGTGGTGAAATAGTAAGCAATTCATTCATCGTTATAATATGAGATTCAAGTTCGAGCCTTAAAAAATAAATTGAATTCTTTTGGCCGAAGCACTTAAACATGTGTTAATAACTTTCTAAAGCATGAATTAGAATTAGTTGGACTAGTAAATTTCATCTAATATTTTTAGCATTCTTTGGGAAGCTAATTATGAGAAAGTGTGGTGGAATAATAAACGTTCCTTCACCCTTGTAATTGAAATTTTTAAGTTCGAATCTTGAGAATAATTTCTTTGATATAAGCACTAAAATGTAAAATCTATCATAATAGCTCTCTAAAGAGCGATATGTATTAGTCGAATTAATGAATTTTAGATACTGAATATTTTCTTAAGAAAAAGAACAATGGACTGACTGGGGGAAAGTCTATTCTATACCTAACTTGTGTTATTATGTGAGACCATTCCCAGCCCCACCAATCTTAGCTCTCAAAATCAATGCTCTGCCAAGAGGTGGCAATTATTCTACCACATCACATCTTCAAAATAATTTTCTTTTTTATTCTTTTGAAGGTCTTGTTATCTATTTTATTTCATGATATTCAAAGCCAACAATAGAATTAGAATGTTGTATTCTTTACATGGTATCATAGTCAGGCCCATTTCAATTCTTTGT
Source organism: Anisodus tanguticus (assembly GCA_034509755.1). NCBI lineage: Eukaryota > Viridiplantae > Streptophyta > Magnoliopsida > Solanales > Solanaceae > Anisodus > Anisodus tanguticus. Next base: position 43,376,245 of record CM067558.1, read on the forward strand.
TCATCGATGTTCGGCCTCCAAATTATATTATCCACGCTCCAATTAACAAGGTTAACGAGGTCTGGGCGTACGTAGGAGTGTTAAGAGTCTCACATCGAAAATGAAATGGGAACATGGACTCCTTATATGCACTTGGACAATCATCACCCTACAAGCTAGCTTTTAGGGTGAGTTAGGCACAATGTCCATTCTTTACATGATATCAGAGCCAGACTCATTCCAATTATTTATTCACCGATTGTTGAGCCCCAAATTATATTGTCCACGCTCCAGTAACGAGGTCTGGGCGTGCGGGGGAGTGTTAAGAGTCCCACATCGGATATGGAATGGAAACATGGACTTCTTATATGGACATGGACAATCCTCACCCTATAAACTAGCTTTTGAGGTTGAGTTAGTCACATAATCCATTATTTACCTATATGATACCAAAATAAGCAGAAATGTTAGATTCGATTCTTATGTTAATAAAAAAGCACACACCAATAATTTAGTTGCCTAGGGCTTTGATAAGTGATATTGTATAGGGATGATTCATTTATGAAAGCCCTAGGTGCATTATCTAGATTCACAAGGGGCTTATGACGAAGATGAAACCCCATTTTTCAATTACTGCAAACGGTTACTCACAGTGAAAATAATAAATTTAACCAAACTTCAAACTTAATTACCTTGTCTTCATGAGGCCAATGGACTCGGACCAACCTTTCTATATGGAAGTGTTTGACCAATGGAACTTCTTCTCTAGTTTCAAACACGTCGAGCCTATTGTTGAATAAGAAACACAATGTCTTGATTATTTATAGGCGTCAAGAATTTATTTACAGTAAATAATTGTTATAATTGGAAGTAATATTGTCTTTATGATGAAAGTTATAGTAGCAAAATGAAATTGATTTGATACTTAAACATGATTTGTGCTTAATTAGCAACAAGATCTGAATTTTTTAAGTCGAATAGGGTAATTATTTGAATATACTTAATGAACTTTACTAAGTTATGGTTTAGTAAGTGCAAATAATTTGAAGAAACAGTAACTAAGCACCAAAATCTTCCATTTTTTCTTTTTTGATTAGTAAAATCTTCTTTTTTTTTTGTTACAACAACCAAATCAAATTTTCCACTTGCATTAACTATAATAAATCTAAAATGTTTAACTTGAAAAAAGAAAATATTAATGTGCTTATTGAATAATTGAGTTTTAGTTGTAATGTGAAACCAAGAAACATCAACGAGATAAATAGATAATATTTTAATACACTTAGTGAACTTTTCTAAGCTATGATTAGTAAGTGAGTATAATTTGAGGAAACATTAGCTATGTACCAAATATTTTCATTTTCTTTAAACAAGTATGTTTCAGTCCAAACAAGTTGGGGTCGGCTTCGTGAAAACTTCTTCATTTAAACTCATTTCAAATCATCATCATATTAAATAAAGTAAAAGTGAAAAACAATTTAAAAATAATACAAATACATAATAATAATATCAAAGTTCTCTAACAAGTCTAAAATCGATCCTCAACTGGTTAATGTCACATATATGATCTTTTTCTCCCATTATGTCCTATCTTTAGCTAAGTCTGTATCGATACTAAGGATTTGTAGGTCTTTCAAGAAACTTTCTTCCACGTGATTTCAGGTCTATCCCGTCATGTTTGAACACCTTCACTTACATTAGTTTCACACCTACTGGTCGGTGCATCTGTAGGTCGACGTGGAATATATCCAAACCATCTCCTCAAGCGACCTTCTCGAATTTTATCCTGAATACATGCTATTTGCACCTTCTGGTGAATGTGGTTATTTTTAATATTTAATTTGGTATGACCGCACATCCCTCTTATCATACACATCTCTGCAACTCTCATCTCGTGGATATGTTGGACTTTAGCAGCCCAACATTCTGTTCTATAAAACTTGTGTTCCATTTTGGTAGGCATCCATCTATCACATAAAATTCGGTAGCAGTTCTCCATTTCAACCATCCGGTTTGATCCTATGAGTAAAATCTTCATCTATCATTCTATTCTCTTGAACAAAGAGCCTAAATATCTAAAATGTTTGCATTTGACACTGCAATATCGTCTAGTCTCACCTCAACTTCTCTCTTATCATGATGACTCACCCCCGCAATGCATGTATTCAACCATTGGAAACCGTGCTTGTGAAGATTTCTTACTTCAGTCAGCCATTGAATTTCTAGTGTTATGTTGCCGCATCTAGTCATTGTCCTTTATTATTGATTGACCTAAGTGAAAGTATATTTATGTCCTAGAGACAATCTGTATTAGGACAAATGCATTTTATACACATTCATATTATTATTAATGGAGATTAATATTATGACATTTGCAATTATTGAATTATTATTATTCATTAATGTGCATCCTTTGAGCTTACGTTGTCATTAATAGAGTGAGATATTCATGATAGAGCGTGACTCTTAAAATAGCCTTAACTAATGATCATCGAGAATGGGATATCGATGACATGTGATAAGTCGACATGTGTTCTGCATCACATTCTTAGAGGATGTAGTATGTCTCACCTGCTACGAGTAACGGCTACTCGTGATGGACACGTGGATACTTTGGAAGTATTGGTATACCCTGCTGATATACTATTTGTTATACTTGTCTAAAGTATGATCAGCGTGTGGGAGATAGAAGTCCTTAGACTTGAGGTCAATACGCGCTTTGTCTACAAAGTAATGTACTTTGATCCCGTCCTAAGCTCAAATCCTTATAGGTTGAGATACGACTTGTATTAGGTACATTACGATGTGGATTGAAGGTGGTAGTTGAGCCAATATTATGATTCATTCCTCGAATGTATATTCGAGAGAACACTCGGATTCTCAGTGATATTAGGTTGACTAAGTCGTTGGCCAACGCAATAGACATATTTAGAATATGGTCTAGTCGTCAACTAAGATAGATGAGATACAATGATTAAGCCATTTGGATAAACACTTGACAAATCCTAAGCTTGATCGGGTGTGTCGTGAATGAAAGGATTTTATCTTACCACATAAAGGTTAAGTTTACTGGATTCACGTAAACATACTTCACATATTGAGTTCGTCTTCCGGCGCCATCTAGGAGTTCCGTGTAGACCTTAATTTGATTAATGTCGATATGAGAAGGCAGGTAGGGTCACACTATGCCGATTGTCCGTTCCGATCTAAGGATGTATTGAGAGAGTAATTAAATATTCGATTTGGAATCGAGCTATTTAAATGAATAATGATTATTTTAATTAAGTCAAAATTGGATTTTGGATTTAATTAAGAATGCACCAAAAAATAAATTGAGACAGTACAGGAGCACGTCGAGCGCCGCGTCGCCCATACCTTAGGGCCGCGGCATAGTGCAAACGCATGTCGAGCGCCGCGACACCCATACCCTAGGGCCGCGGCGCATCTGCCTCAATTTTTAGGCTAGGCCCAAGGTCAAACCCTAATCCGATTTTGACCTATTTTTTAGCTATAAATAGAGGCATTCACCTCATTTTTCAACACACCAATTCTGAAAATCATTCTAAACCTTAGAGACTTAGAATCAAATACTCTCTCGAACCTCTACCAGATTTCCTAACTTTCCGAAGGAGAAATACATTGAAGCTTGGAGCTTGCAATTGGAAGGGCAGTCGCGTGTGCACCTCACAGTTGATAAAGATTCCAGATAATTATAACTTGTAAGTATATGTTTTATGTTACAAGTTTCATTGTTGTACAACCATACTAGAAATTATTGTTGGGGTAAGTAAGAAACAAAACTTTTAAACTTCCGCTGTGCCTTACTTATGTGTTTTGAACTCAACAAAACCCTACACTAAGACTATAAGCAAATGTGTCTTTGTTATTGATCAACTTGTGTGTATCTTGATAATTGTAATGAATATCTATTATCTCTTACTAACATTAACATCGAATAATTTTGTCTATTAAAACTTGAGCTTAAGAAATCACTTAGTACTTTTAACCTCCGCTAGGTATTGATTGAGCTTAGGCTATAAGACAAGGTGTTGCTTTTGTTTAGTTGTGATATTCGAGTTATCTTGAAAGCACTTTTGTTATTTCATTGGATATATGTTATCTCTTATCAATACAAGTACTAAATAACTCCGTCCACCAAAATTTAAGCTGAAGAAATCACTTAGTATTTTTAGTCTCGGCTAGAATGCTGACCAACAAGAGGTGTGGTTGAATAATAGACATTCGTTCACCAGTACAATCAGAATTTTAAGTTCGAGCGTTGAAAATGAATTACAATCACCGAAACTTACCATAATGACTTCTTAAAGCTGAAATTTGAATAAGTTAGAATGGTAAATTTCAGAAACTGAATAATTAAAAAACAATGTGCTGACTAGGGAAAGAGTCTAATGTATACCTAACTCCTGTTATTATGTGCCACCATTCTCAGCCCTCACCTGTGTTAGGTCACAGAATCAACTATGCCGGGAGATGGCAATTCTTTTATCAGATAATAACGACAATAACATATCCGGTATAATTTTACAAGTGGGATCTGGGGAGGTTAGAGTGTATACAGACGTTATTCTTATCTTGGTAGAGAGACTATTTCCAATAAATCCTCGGCTCAGAAGGCAATTCTTTTATCAAATCCCATCTGTTTTTCGAATGCACACAAGAGTTGAAATTTTGATATCAACTTTATTCAGATTTATTTCAAAAGTGGGGTATGAGTTTCTTGAAGTTGGTTACCTTCTTCAACAGTTCTGGTTGTTGCAATTGCTAGCAAAAAAATAAAAAAAAAATTAACGAATTTAATTTATATATATTGACATATAGAAATGTGAGGTAAGACTGCATAAAATAGACTCTTGTGGTCCGGTCCTTCTCAGGATCCCTCCGGTCCTTCTAAGCCTACAATATAATTAAATTTTAATTTATTGTAGTAGACACTTATTTTATTTTTTAAGTTACCAATCTCAAATTTTATGGATAGTTATCTATAGTTGACGTGATAAAATTCTCTTACACAGTTGTTCGTAGTTCACGTGATAGTGAAATTCTTTTACAAAATCGACATATAAAAGTTAAAACTCATATTTAGAAGGGTGCTTGTGTAAATTTTGGAAATATCCGGCATCATTTTGATATTTTTAAAACCTGAGGTGGCAAACTAACGTTTATCCAGAAGTACTGCAACCTCGGACTCGAATAAAGATATCTTTTTTTCAGAACAAAATTAGGCAATATCTCATTTCTCTGCAAAAAAAATTTGTGGGAATAATGGCTGGGATTTCAAATATCCATTGCTTAAGTAAGCACAATTTCTCCTCAGTATCCTTCTGTAAGTTTTTTTTCCTATAATTTAATATACATTTTTCGGAATTTTTAGTTGAGAGAACTATTAGTTTGCTGTAAAAGACAAATTATTTTGATATTGGAATGAATATAGAGAAGGGAATCCTTGGAGTAACTGTTAAAGTTGCTGCCATGTGATGTTATGGGTTCAAGCCATGGAAACAGCCTCTAGCAGAAATGCAAGTTGATGCTGCGTAGAACAGACCCTTGTGGTCCGGCCCTTCCCGGACCCCGCGCATAGCGGGAGCTTAGTGCACCGAGCTGCCCTTTTTTTTTTTATTGGAATGAATATAGAGGATTTATGTAGCCAAAAAAAACTAATTTGGGATTGAGATGTAGTTGATTGTTAAATCTGTTGCTATTTGATTTGTTGCCATTACAAGTTAGTAGTAATTATTTTTAGAACAAACTGGCAATTTAATTAGTACATCCAATTTGGCTTACTTTTGTTAGTGATAATGTCTGAATTGTGTGTTATTTACAACATGAGATGCCTTTATGCCTTATGTTGAGGTAAAGTTCCTAATTGCTTATGGGGTTGTGTTAGTAGTTTACAGAGAGCCCTAAAAAGTTAAAGAGGGCCATTAGGTTGAAGCTATTAGTTTTCTTGATGTAAAGATATAAACTTTCTTTATTGAAAAAGGCTAATTTTAATGGTAATCACAAAATTTTCCAACCTGTGGAAGTTCTAAGTATAGACACAATACTTTCGACATGGAATATAGATATACATGTGAAGAATCACTAAAATTCCAAAAAGATATTAAATTTTGAACCCATAATTTCAAAAGTATAATTGGTTCAATATACAAATATAAAAGTTGATCCCATAAAATTTAAATCTTTGATCCACTTCTGTGGAGTAGTGGTGTGGTGGCACTCTACACCCATTGACTTAAAACTTTGTCCTGACATTTCTCTTTCCATTGCCGTATGCGAACCAAGATATGTCTTAGTAAACCTTTAATTACAGTGGGAAAAATCTTATCATCTTCTGAATTTCTCCATCGACTGCCACCGAGTCTCGTTGTACCTGCAGATTATGTGTTTTTCATTTCCTTCACATGTGTGGAAGTGTTTGTGAAGGTTTGATTCAGTAATGAATAAGTATGATAGGGAGTACTTTTATTCAAGCTACGAAATATACTAACCAATGTGCCTTTATCATCAAGAGAAAAAGCTCATAGAGGTTGGTGGGAGTCCATCGGCTAGTTTTTTAGAAAACGAGATAATAAAGTGTGAAACTTAGTTAAATTTATTACTTTCACAATGAAATAATCATTCGAAGAAATTGAAGAGGTGGGACTTCATCTTGTCACAAGCCGCTCATGAAAATATAGATAATGTACCTAGTGCTTCGTAAATGAATCATCCTCAGATGACATCACATATCAAAGCCCCAGGCAAAAACAGTTACTGGTGTGTGCTTTTTTGTTTTTGTTTCTTTTTTTTGCTTTGATGATGCTACTAGATGTTCTCTATAATAATTTCCATGAATGATAGATAATAATTATAGAGTATATCCAGTAGCACCATCAAAACAAAAAAATAAAACACAATAAAAAATCACAGACCAATAATTTTAGTCGCCTATGGCTTTGATAAGTGATATTGTATAGGGATGATTCATTTATGAAAGCACTAGGTGCATTATCTACATTCGCAAGGGGTTTATGATGAAGATGAAGCCCCACTTTTCAATTGCTTCAAACAGTTATTCACACTGGAAATAATAAACTTAACCAAGCTTCAAACTTAATTACCTCGTCTTCGTGAGTCACCACGCCTACTGTTGATAAGGTCACTTTGTCTCGGGGATGTGTATTTTCTGACGCCCTTTCGTTTTCTTATCCTCCACTAATATAAAGTTTATTCAACAATTGTTTTCGAGAAATGATATTTACAAAAAGCGAAATGTCGTGATTATTTATATAAAAAAAGGGCAGTCCGATGCACTAAGCTCCCGCTATGCGTGGGGTCCGGGAAGGGCCGGACCACAAGGGTCTGTTGTACCTAGCCTTACCTTGCATTTCTGCCAGAGGCTGTTTCCACGTCGTGATTATTTATATGCGTCAAGAATTTCTTTTATGGTGAATAATTTAATTTCTAACCAAATGTTGTAATTGGAAATAATATTGCCTTTATGATGAAAATTATAGTAGCAAAATGAAATTGATTTGATACTTAAAAATGATTTGTGCATAAGTATCAACCAAATCTGAATTTTAAGTTAAATAGGGTAAATATTTAAATATACGTAATGAACTTTACTGAGTTATGATTAGTAAGTGCAAATAATTTGAAGAAACATTAAGTACGTACCAAAATCTTCCATGTTTTCTTACAATGACCAAATCAAATTTTCCACATTCATCAACTATAATAAATCTGAATTTTTTATTTGAAAAAAGAAAAAATGTTAATGTGCTTATTGAAATTCATTGAATTTTAGTTTTTAGGGAAAACCAAGAAACTTCAATGAGATCTGAATTTTTAAGGTAAATAGGTAAATATTTTAATACATTTAGTGAATTTTCCTAAGCTATGATGAGTAAGTGAATATAATTTGAAGAAACATTAGCTATGTACCAGTTATTTTCAATTTCTGTAGTACAAATAAATAAAAGTCTCCACTTACATGAACTAAAATAAATTGAACTTGAAAAAGAAAATGTATTAATGTGCTTATTGAAACTTATATTGTGTTATAGTTTTAAGGGAAAAGGGCCAAATTTGCCTCTCTACTTCAATATATTATTCACATCTATCCTCCGTTATACTATGTGGCCAAAATTAACCCCAATGTTAAGAAATTCTCAAATATACCCTCAGATTAATAGATTCCCCGAATTCCCGTTTCAATTACCCAAATGTCACTTGGTCATTCATTATAGTGATTCATAAAATAATGAAGACCTACTGTGCTAAAAGAGAACAAAAAGAAGACAAAAGATGTAGTTAGAACTGAAATATACATTTATCATTGTACTCATCAACTAAGTTGCTCGGGCTCTTCACTTTCTGTGTCTCACCTGTGTCGACACGATGTGGGTGTGGGTGTGGGTGTGGGATGTCTTCACTCATCAACTACTTTTGTTTTAAGCTACAAATGTATTAACCTTCTTATTACTTGTACCAATGTGCTTCTATCATCAAGACAAAAGGCTCATGCTTTGGGTTGATGCTTTACCACCAGGTGTTTTCCAGACATTGTTTGAAAAATCTTCTGGCTTATATTTGAGTGTCAATATTTAGTCAAAGGAGTCTCTTAGTCAAAGTTTCCTTCCATTTAAACACGCCTCCTTGCGCGGGACCTGGGTTTTTTTCATGGGCCAAACACGTGGAAATTCTTTTCAATAATAGGTGGTTGTGAGATTTGATCCCAGGATCTCTGTTTGCTTTGATACCATGTTGAAGTGTGTGACCATCTCATCTAAAAGCTTAAGTTGTTAGAGAGTGCTACACTGTTATTTACTCAACTATATTCTCAATAGCTAGAAAATCAAGCACGTCTCGATACTGGAATAATGTTTTTCAATGATTGATTATTACTGTTTAAAGGCGTAAAAGGATGAGCTGGGGCTTCTGGCTGACATCTTCTTTGCCTAGTTAGGTATTAATTCTTGCTTTGTTTCAGCGCAGGGTCCATATCAGTGTTGTTCAAGTATTACCTTCTTGGAGTTCTTTATTCAGCATTAAGTTTACTCTTACAAGTGCCATTAAGTCTTCTTTCAGTTATTCTTCCCTGAAACAATAAGCACCTAGTGAAAAATATATAATTTGACAATTTTGGTCTTTGCAGACAAACCGCGTCCTAGTGTAAATCAAGTTGGTATGTGGACTTTATCAAGATCCGGCTGTCGAAAGGTTTTAGATAATCCCAGACGTCTGCAAATATGTTCTCTGTTTGGAGGGAAAAAAGACGATAATGAGCAGAACAATGATGCTCCTTCAAAGGTATCTGAGTTTATTCCTTTTGTTGTATAGGATTTTATTTGTTACATTGACATTGGATCTATCTTGTTTGATGACTTGTCAGTGATCATTTTAAGCTATATATGCGTGCACATAAAGATCATATTGCAAAATCTTCTTCTGGTAGCTTGCTAGTATTATCTCTGCAATTAAAAGATTGTGTTATTTGGTTATAAAATTGACAGTAAAACTGAAGCTCTTTTAAGATGCATGGTTGCTTTTGGGAGTTTTACGTCGAAAACATTTTAGCAAGTTTGAAGAAATTCCTTGAGGAAGAAAGATTTCAATTCTTGTTAACATCATTATGACCCTTAATTAGGAGTAGTGGATCACATCGGGAACAACCTCTCTACCCAACAAAGGTCGGCATAAGGTCTACGTACACCCCACCCTCTCCATACCCCACGTGTGGGATTATACGGGGTATGTTGTTTTGTTGTATGAGTAGTGGATCACATGATACAAAGGTGAATGGAGAGCCTTGAATTCACTTCTCTTTGTTCAAATTATCGTGATTTATAGTGGCCCGAGGGTTGGCTATCACCAATCCGCCCATGAACTAACTGTGGGTAGTACAAGTGTTTAACCTTGAATTAGCTGATGAGTCTTGATTAACTCCTATTTATCAAATACTGAGGTATGTTGCGCATTAGAGGTAGGTCGAAGAAGTATTAGGGAGAGGTGATTAGACAGGATATGGCGCAGGTGCAACTTACTGAAGACATGACCTTAGATAGAAGGTTGTGGAGGACGCAGATTAGGGTAGTAGGTAATCAAGCGTAGTCCTACGTTCGCTTACAAACTGGTAGTGTAGTGTTGTTATTGTAGGCCCGCTTCGCCTATCATACTAATAGGCGCAATATTACTTTATAGTCCCTCGTAGTTTGATTTTCTGCTCCTATGTGTTATTTAGTGTACTTTGTTTATCTAATGTAGTTGCGGTAGTTACTGCTTCTTTTTTCAGAATGCGCTATCTAAGCTTATTTGCTTTTCATACCAGCATTTTCATACTGCTTTAAATTTCTTGTCCGGGTCTGACTGTTTCTCTTGTCTTGCCTTGTTGTGCTTGCCTTGCTTATGCTTATGCTTTGTCTTGAGCCGAGGGTCTCTCGGAAACTGCCGCTCTACCTACCAAGGTAGAGGTAAGTTCTGCGTACACTCTACCCTCCCTAAACTCCACGTTGTGGGATTTCACGGGGTATGTTGTTGTTGTTGTTGTTGTTGTTGAGGTATGTTGCGCATATTCGGTGTTCTGACATCCAAGACCATATCTTTCATGGATGCATGAAATCTTCTTTCAAGTTTGTGTATTCATTCATCAATACCCCAACATATTCATAAGAGGGAACATGATAAAAAAACCTAAACTATCACCATTTTGCGAGTCTCATATTTAAACTATTGGTCTTAAAGCTCGTTAGCATCAAACCTTGGCTTACCGTGAGTGGAAGTGTTGGTGATCCAATGAAACAACTAACTCAACTTTGTTATCAACGAAAAAGTGAGTGAAAGTGTTGACAATTTAATGAAACAACTCAACTTTAAGTGACATATTTGTCCATTTAACCTTTTTCTTCTATGCTTGAGGGGCTACTGTGTCATGGAAGTGTCACATCGAAGTTTGTCGCTCTCAAACTTTGGATGGCAAAGTGCAAGTTTTTAAAATCTCTCAGAAGTCATGCGGACTTAGCTAAAGAGGAAATAGAAAAGGGGCAGCCTGGTGCACTAAGCTCCCGCTATGCGCGGGGTCCGGGGAAGGGCCGGACCACAAGGGTCTATTGTACACAACTTTACCTTACATTTCTGCAAGAGGCTGTTTCCACGGCTTGAACCCATGACCTCCTGGTCACATGGTAGCAACTTTACCAGTTACTCTAAAGAGGAAACAAAATTGAAGCAAAATATCCATATATGTGAATATTAACTAGTGATATTAACATTGTCCCAGGGCTTTGGTCTAATGGTCACGTAACAGATTTGAACCCTGCATCATACGAAAACCTGGTATTTAGCTAGAGAAGATTAGCGGGGCGGGTCCATTATCGACCGAGTTTCGAACCGTGCGCCACTGAGCTTCAGAGATTTCTCAGTTAAAAAAAAACCTCGTGGAATTCGTGTTTTTACACTTAAATTAGGTAAAATATTGGCACACATTAGTTGGGATTGGGATCACTTTGCCTTAAAAGGCAATTATTGGGTATTTGGATGAAATGAATCCTAATGAAACGGAATGAATATTGAGGATTCATATAATGGACCTAAGTTGTATGAGATTGAGGCTTATATGTTGTTTCTTGTTTACTTTCTCCAGGCACTCTTGTAATTCTATATTCAACTTTCTTATGTTTCACCTGTTGGTTCACTCGTCAAAAATGTTGTGTTATTTCACTGTAACCACCCTCAGGTTTTCTATCTTGATCTTAGGCAGGTCTTTTTGGCAACATGCAAAACTTATACGAGACGGTGAAGAAGGCACAGAATGTGGTTCAAGTTGAGGCAGTGCGAGTACAAAAAGAGCTCGCTTTGTATGTTTCTATTTGTAATATGTTTAAACCTTTCTGTGAGCTATCTTTATGAGAACAGCATGTATCATTTTCTACTTATTCTGCTTTGCTGGTTTGTATTTTCAGAGCAGAGTTTGATGGTTACTGTGAAGGTGAACTAATCAAGGTATGTTCTTTTCTTGTTTTATTTTGGTGAATCTTACTTGGCAACTTAAGTGTTGGGTCTGACTGTTGACTGAAACAATTGAACAACCTTCATTTTAGACAAAGAATGTAGGGGTGTCAAATGGACAGCTCAAATGGGCTAAATTAGTGAATGACCCGCCCAATTTTCTTACTAAGTTTTAATTTCTTTGTTTTTTTTCTTTATAATTTTTAGTACCTAATAAAGTTATTTTTTACTTTATTATGGCTATATATAACATGTCAAATAAAAAGTCTTTTTAAAAATATTTTGACCAGATTTCTCATGGGTCAATTTGGGCTACATATCAGCCACGTTTTTTGATGGGCTGAAATGGGGTGAGCAAATAAATGGGCGGGTCATGTTTTCATGGTCTAATTTGCCGCCCCTAATAGAATGCTCAGGCTTGGCCTAGTAGTTCTTGTAGCATTTCTTTGCCAAAACCATCGTTTTAACTTATTTGAGACCGAGGCATAGTTGTAGACAGATCATGATAACTTGAAAATGTTAAATTCCAATGTAGATACATCTTTATGGGAACTTTTCAATATTTACACCATTTGCAGGTAACACTGTCTGGGAATCAGCAACCTATACGTACTGAAATTACTGAGGCTGCCATGGCATTGGGGCCAGAAGTGAGTATATAGTGCATAGATTATCTTATTTGACCAGTCAAAATGTGTTACATACTTGATGCTTTACAGATGGATTCTCAATTATTAATCATCTTTTGCTCATGTATCACGCAACCATTTTATAAGGAGCTAACTCCTCTTATTGCCCATTGAGATCCGTGGTACTCTTAATTTGTTCATGCTTGGTCTTTTGACTAACCAAAAAACCAAAATGCATACAGTCAGACCTCTCTATAACAACCATTCTCTATAATAACATTTCACTATAACAACCATGTTTTCTATGGAATCGATCTTTCATGTTATGTTATATTATATGTTCTTTATAATGGCATTTCGCTATAGCTGCCAAAAAATATTAGAACAAACGATGTTGTTATAGAGAGGCTTGACTGTATTTGCTGACCATACACCCTCAAAAACAACATGCCAGCATGAAGGACATTTTACCTTCTCCCGTCCCTCTTTTATCCCGTTAGTGCCCTATTTTTAGTTTGTCTAGTACTCTAGACAAGTCGTTTCTTATTACTTTCTCGTGGGAGGTGTTTGTAATTGGTAAGAAAATCTCACATTTCAAGAAGAAATTTTCGGGCAGGGATTTGAGTTGTGTTGTTTAATTGGTCTATACATTGTGGCCTTGTGGAGTAACAACAATATATGAACCCCTGTTATTTGTGAAACTTCAGTTGCTAAATGCTTAAAGAGTCTTGAATATTTTTCATTTGCAGAAACTCTCACTTCTGATTACAGAGGCATACAAAGATGCACATCAGAAAAGTGTACTGGTAAGAACTTCAAACTTCTTCCTTTTGCTCCCTCTTTCCTTGTAACACTCTTTCCTTTTTAGTCTGTTCTAAAATCTAGAAAAAGTATAACCTTAAACTTTTAATTTTACCCTTAATAACATGATTTTAAAACTATAAAAATATCATGGCACGCTTAAGATCGCAAATTCCAAAGTCTTTGTTTCTTTCAAAAATGTCGTCCTCTATCAAATATAGTCCTGTATAAAATGAAGCGGAAGGAGTAATTTTTTAAACCATCCACCAAAGGGGATGAACTATGGTGCCCCTGGAGCTTAGTTCAAGTGGCAAAAATTGAAGGATTTGTGACTTAAGTCACACGTTCGAGCCCCGGGCGATGCAAATTAAGCTTGGTATTTAAGTGGAGATGAGTCGAGGGGCATGCTCATTATCCCGAGTTTCGAGGGCTACAGTTGGTTCTAAGGGTTGCCCCAAACTCGGTCATAAAAAAAAGGGACTGGGGGTGGGGGTGGGGGGGAGGGGATGGATAGAACAATGGTTTTCTTGTCTACCCCATCTGACACGAGCCTCCAGCCTAACACTTGTGGATAGGAGCGCTTCACCAACTGAAGTAATCCTCACTCGTCGTCACCTCGAACTTATATCTAATTCTACCCTTCGAATTTTTTATTTTCTAATATGACCCTCATGTTTTTTAGGCAATGAAGGAAAGAATGAGTGATCTTGCTCAGAGCTTGGGAATGCCAGCAGGCCTTGGTGAAGGATTCAAGCAGTGAACATTGTCTCCACTGAGTTTCAATTTTGTACACTAGCAAACACAAGTGTATTTTCATCAACCTTATGAATAGAATTTGTATTGTGTTGTAGTTTATTGGTAAGATTATGTACTTAATGCTATTGTATTGAATGTTTAAATGCTTTTATAGTGAATTGAAAATTGTCAAAGAGTTGAATCATCACTTCAAGAAACTCAAAAGAAGAACATAAAAAAGCCTGGCCCTCCCTCAAATCTCGAACGTAATGAGAACTTAGTACAGCAGGCAACAATGAAGTCTATATTCGATGGGTTTAACTAAACTCATTATTTTCAACACAAAACATGTATATGTAAATGTTAAAATTCACTGAAATTTCTATAGGAGTAGTAAGAACTATGAACAAAAAATTATAAAAGTACAATGTATTCCCTGCAAAAAGAACAATGCTAAAATTCACTAAAATTTTAAAAAAATATTAATAAAATTATGAGCAAATAATTTCAACGGGACAACATAGTGCGTGCAAAGAATTTTAAAGGTTGAATCCATCAAGTTTAAGTTCTAAATCTGCCCGATATTCTTGTGAGGTTGACATTAATTCAATTGGAGCCCATCTAGGTCGACCTAATATGTTTAAGTTTTGAGTTGCAAATATTTAAGTACATGGTTTGTTTCTAAATTTGACATAATTTTGCACCAAAAAGAAAGAACTATAGCAATTCATGAATTAAAAACCCTTTGATTATTTTGTATCGTAAGGTAATTTACCCAGATAAGTCGCATATTTTTTATACAATACGTAAAGGACAGTACTTCACATGTGAGTACATAAACATTATACACTTTTTCATTTTTTAATATCATATTATATAAAAATTAATACAAGAATAATACTCTTTTTACCCACTGGTAAGCGTTTTATCTTTTCTCATTCAATAGTTGATGCAATCATTGATCGTTACAAAGATAATGACATGTGATCAGAAGGTCACGGGTTTGAGCCGTAAGAAATAATTTCTTACATAAATGCAGGGTAAGGCCGAACACAATAGACTCTTGTAGTTCGGTCCTTCTCTGAACTCCGCATATAGCAGAAGCTTAGTGCACCGATCTGTCCGTTACAAAGATAATGACAACGTGAATATAATCAATAATATATTTGGCGAGTTTTAATTTAAATGAGAGAAGAGATTGCAAGTAATCAAACACTTTTATTTGATCAAATGAAAGGGACTCAACTTAGAGGTTGGTTAGCGTCCATTGAGCAATTTGATGCAGATGAGGTAATCGAGTTTGAAGCTTAGTTAAATTTATTTTTCTCACGTTAAAACATCATTTTTCAATTGCTTCAAACGATTATTCATAATGAAAACAATAAATTTAGCAAAGTTCACATTTGATTACCTCATAAGCATAAAATTGTCAATGGACATGAGTATTTGCTGACGCCCTTTTATCTTCTTATCCCTCTATTGATATAAAGTTTATTAATCAATAGTTATCAGAAATTGTACTTCGATGGAACAAAATATCACGACTATTTATATGCGTCAACTTCTTTATACATGAATAATTGAATTTTTAACCACATCTTGAAAATGCAAGTAAAATTTCTTCCATAATGAAAATGAAAGTGATTTGATACTTAGAATATGAATATGTATAAGTAACACAAATGAGATCTGAAAATTTTAAGCTAAATAGGAAAATATACTTTAATACATTAACCAACTTGGCAAGCTGTGATTGGTAAGTCATAAGTCGGATATAATTGAAAAACATTTGTTACATACCAAAAATAATCATATTCTCCTTTTACATGAAATTTAATTAAAATAAATTTAAAGTTTTAACTTGAAAAGGAAACATATTAATGTGCTTATTGACATTCATTGATCCAAAAATCTTTTTTCTCTTTTGTTGTTACAATTTGGTTATTGAATTTTCTAATCTGATTAAGCTTAATACGTGTCGCATAAGACTTATTAAAAGAAAATACTTTTAAATTTAACCCAATCAGAAAAACCTTTTTTTTTCTTTTATTATTACAATTTGGTATTTGTATTTGCTGATCCGATTAAGCTTAATTTGTGTAGCATAAAGACTCATTAAAAGGAGAAAAACGCTTTATCATAGTATTTTTAAGTTTATAAGGCTCGAGCCCAATAAAAAAAATCCCCTTTTTCTTTTGTTTCCAATGTTCCATATTGTATTGAAATTCGATTAAATTTGATTCGCATCGAAATGTTCATATTAAAAGTAATTTTTTTTAAATAAAAAATAATTTTACTAAGCTCTCACTATGTGCAGTATCACAAACATCTATTATACGCAACTTTATCCTATAATTTTTTTTCCTAATAAAAATTGTTTCATACTCAGTACCGGACACTGAAACATCTCATTAAAAATAGAACAACATCCAAGAAACTTTATTACACTCCTTTTTTCACATGAAATTCGTTACCAAAATAGGAAGTTACACATTTACTTCGTTGATAATAACAATAAAAGGACAATTTGGTCAACACGTAGACATAAAGTCAAATCTAGCATCTTCTTCACATATAAATACTCAAATCAATCTCATTTTTCCCTTTAATTTTTTCATTTCAATTCATTTCGCTTTTCTTCATAGTTCCTCAACAAATTACTAATAGGTATGAATAAATAATAATACCCTTTTTTTCTTCTAATTAAAGTTATCATTATTTTTATTTTTTTTTGCAATTCTTGATCTTTTTGTTTTTCAATCTGAGTTTGTTTAATTGTTTAAAGGGTGTTTGGATTTGTATTGGGTTTATTGTGGTTCGATCTGTGTTGGGTTTTCCTTATTTTTTGTTTAATTGAGGAAATAAATTTGAAAAAAATTGTTTTTATTGGTTTGTTTTAGCTTGATTGCTTAAATTATGAAAATGGTTTGATGGAATTATTGTTGTTTTAATTGTTTAATTTGGGTTTTTTGAGGTTCGATCTGTATTGGGTTTTCTTTATTTTTTGTTTAATTGATGAAATAAATTTAATTGGTTGATTTTAGATTGATTGTTTAAATTATGTAAATAATTAATTTAGTGGAATTATTGTTTTTTTTTATTAAATTGTCTAAAGGGTGTTTGGATTTGGGTTTTTTGAGGTTCGATCTCTATTGGATTTTCTTTATTTTTTGTTTAATTGATGAAATAAATTTAGAAAAAAATGGTTTTTCATTGGTTGATTGTAATTTGATATGCTTGAATTGTGCAAAAGATTGATTTTTTCAATTCTGTTCGTTTTTTTTTTCCTTCTTTTAAGTCAAATTTTAGATTTCTAACTTGTTTTATTGATGATATGTTGTGTATGCTCAGCTTTACTTGAGCCGAGGGTCTATCAGAAATAGCCTCCCTATCTGCCAAGATAGGGGTAAGGTCTGTGTACACTCTAACATCCCCAGACCCCACTTGTGGGATTACACTGGTATGTTGTTTATGTTAGTTTATGTTGTGTATGCTCAACAAATTTTCCCTAAAAGACAAACAAATTTATCAGTTTGGGAATGAAATGAGTTTGAATAGAGCGAAATAAATCTAGTGTTCATATAATCTAGCTAACAAGTTTGAGATTATGGTATAGTTGATTGATTATTAGTTTTGAGGTTTGTTCCTCTTTTCAATCCTTTGATATGTAAAGCTTTCAAATTCTAGAAAAAATAATTGGAAACCTGTTTTAATAACCGTGGTGTCCGGGACAGCTTCCGCGCACCTCGACTAATTCCACGTGGTATTCTAACTTCCACTAGCACATGTACCGGATAATTTGAAAACTTTTTTATTGCACCTGAGTTATGTTCTCCTTTTTTGGTTTGGGAGGGGGGGGGGGGGGGGGGGAGGATATGCTTTTTTCATTCTTGATTGCTTCGCTTTGCTCATTTGTGTAAGAAAAGTACCATTCTTTGAATCTGTTATGGAACCTGGATTTTGATTCTCTTTTTGCAGCTGTATTCATCAACACCGCGAGTTTTATTTTCAGGGGTTTAATTTGCTGGCTGAGAAGTGACTTTTTTCTTGACCTGGATCTTTTGTTTGCAGGGGTATATATTTAGAAAGCAGAGATGTTAGAGCAGTTACTGATATTCACTAGAGGGGGCTTGATCCTCTGGACATGTAAGGAGCTTGGAAATGCTCTGAGAGGCTCTCCGATTGATACATTGATTCGTTCATGTCTTTTGGAGGAACGTTCAGGTGCTGCTTCATATAACTATGATGTACCAGGAGCTGCATACACTCTTAAATGGACGTTTCACAATGATCTGGGCCTTGTGTTTGTTGCTGTGTATCAGAAAATTCTTCATCTATTGTATGTGGATGAATTGCTTTCTACGGTTAAGCGGGAATTCTCAGAGATTTATGACCCCAAAAGGACTGTTTACAATGAATTCGACAATGTATTTCAGCAGCTTAGGAAGGAGGCTGAGGCACGTGCTGAGGAAATGAAGAAATCGAAGCAGGTGAGTAGGGGTGTTAAATGAGCGGGTAAAAATAGGCTGAGTTAATTAATAACCCTCCCAAAAGTTACTTGGGTTGAGCTAAAAAGAGGGTCATAACCCAACTCGCCCAATTCTTACTAAATTTTATTTTTTTTGTTTGTTCATTTATATTTTTTTAGTACCTAATAAAATTATTATTTTTCTTTATTATGGCTATGTATAACATATCAAAGAAAAATATCTTTTTGAAAATATTTTGTTAGGATTACTCATAGGTCAATTTGGACTACACATCAGCCCAATTTTTTGATGTGCTGAAATGGGCGGGTCAATGATCAGCCCAAACTTGGGTGTTTCATGTTTTCATGAGCTAATATTTTCACCCCTACAGGTGAGCATGCATGCCAACAATAATCTTGGTAAGAAGCAAGGACAAGTGCAGAAGGGCATTATCATGAATGGAGGTAATCAAAAAAAGAGTGGTGCTGAATCAGGAAACGATGGTGGGGATGGCGATAAAGTAAAAAGTCGTGCCTTGGAAAATGGGCATTCTAACGGTAGTAATAATGGAAATGGAGTAGTAGTGCAGGCTAATGGTAAAGAGAATAGAAGTTCTTCCGGTTCTGGAGCTTTTGATGTAAATAAGCTACAGAAGCTTAGGTCTAAAGGTGGAAAGAAAAACGATACTACTGTTGTAAAGGAATCCAAGGCAGAGCCTACAAAAAAGATAAAGAAGAATAGAGTCTGGGATGATAAACCTAAGGAGTCAAAATTGGATTTCACGGATCCTATGAGTGAGAATGGGAATGAAAATATAGCAGTTGTGGCAGCAGTTCAAGGTGAGAGTATGATGGATAAGGAGGAGATTTTGAGTAGTGATAGTGAGACTGAGGAGGAGGAGGAGGAGCCAGGAAAAGACAGCAAGGTCGAGGCAAAGAAGAAAGGTTGGTTCTCATCCATGTTCCAAAGGTAATTCTCATCCTCCCTTGTTTTTAGAAAGGAAAAAATCATTTCCCTTTGTTAATTACTTTATTAATTATTAGTCTTGGTCATTTTCTTCGTGTTCGTGAAAAGAAAAGAGTTCATCTTTATGAAAATTAGTTAATGGAATGGCTGATATTTCTATCATATAGGCCTCACAACATGGGTCAATGAGTATATATATAAATCAGAAAGGATTTCACCCATCTCCATACATAATCACCGTGAAATTGGCCTAATTTTATTATCAGACACTAAAGAAGTATAATTTTCTTTGGGGTTTTTTATATGAAAAGCTGAAAATGTTCAAGAGAAATGGGAAAAAACAGACAGATAAGTTTTACTGATTGTTAAATGCTGGACGTAATGTGGATTGTTGTTGTTTCTCCAGTATTGCAGGAAAGGCAAATTTGGACAAAGCTGACTTAGAGCCAGCTTTAAAAGCTCTAAAGGACAGGCTGATGACTAAGAATGTGGTAAGTTTACAGTTGCTTTACTCTTCCATGTCCCCTTTCTTCTCCTTCCTCTCCCCAAAAGCTGGAATAAGAGAAGAGAAGGGTAAAATACTTTGATTGATGAGCATATTTCTATCAGTTGTTTTCGTTTTATAATTCGGTTAATGAGTGTTACACGTCTTACAGGCTGAGGAAATTGCTGAAAAGCTTTGTGAATCGGTGGCAGCAAGTCTGGAGGGTAAAAAGCTTGGCTCATTTACAAGAATTTCCTCAACAGTTCAGGTAAAAAAGTTGGAACCTAGTTTTGAAGTACTCGAACTTGGAGGAACAATGACACTTAAGAAGTGTTTAAGTCCAAGGTCTTTGAAATCATACCCCTAAAGTCAAATAGTTGCTTTCAACCTATTTTTTACTTTTTGGTATTGTTTGAACATACTAATATGGGGTGTTGAATTTTGATCGAACCAGGCAGCAATGGAGGAGGCCCTTGTTCGCATATTAACTCCTAAACGTTCCATTGATATCTTGAGGGATGTTCATGCCACAAAGGAACAAGGAAAACCATATGTTGTGGTTTTTGTAGGAGTTAATGGAGTTGGAAAATCTACCAATCTTGCTAAGGTAAACTAAAATTGCCCTCTTTCCTTTACTTTCAAGGGCACTTGTATATCTTTTGAGGGGGGTGCTTATATGCCATTCTGCAGGTTGCTTATTGGCTTCAGCAGCACAAGATCAATGTAATGATGGCTGCTTGTGACACATTTCGATCAGGAGCTGTAGAGCAGTTGCGTACTCATGCACGTAGACTTCAGGTATATGCCATGGTTGGAAAATTTATGCTTATTGAAATCCTTGGTCTTCGCTGGGGCAGAGATTATACAATTTAGTTTCTGACGTAGAGTTGTCTTATCAGATCCCAATATTTGAGAAGGGCTATGAGAAGGATCCTGCTATTGTTGCCAAGGAAGCAATCCAGGAGGCTAATCGAAATGGTTCAGATGTTGTTCTTGTTGATACAGCTGGTCGAATGCAAGTATGATTGATCTTTTGAATTTCTTACCTTGTAGTTAGGGCTGAAAAAATGGTTAAAAGAACAAGTAGCTATCCAATCTGACACATTAGACATGGGTTGGATAACCGACCTTTTTTAAAATGGATCAAATGTGTTTATTATCCACTCAAAAATGGATATCCAGATGGATAATATGGATATCCATATTAACAATACCCATTTGTCTACGTGTTATTTTTGATGAGCTCGTGCTTCCTGGAGTCTATTCGTATTTTGGCTTTTAGCTTGTTCTTCCCCAACTATTCCTGAAACCATGGATAATACGGACATCCATATTATTTGTAGGTCAACCCATTTTTTATCCGTGTTAAATATGGGTGGGTCGGATATTTTATCCGTTTTTGTTTAACATGTTTTCGAGCCGTCCATATCCGGTCCTGACCCGCCTCTTTGCCACGCTTCTACTTGTAGTCATTGCTATTGCAGTTTCAAGTCCCTGTAGGAGTTCTGGGTATTGATTTTATAACTCCACTTATTGGTACATAAAAGAGTAGTAGAATATTTTCTTGGATACTGTGTATGTGTTGGATTTAGACAGGGGTTTCCTATTTTAGTTTCGACATCCACCCTTGTAAGCTGAGCTATTCTTGTTTTATGTTTCACTTCCTCCGCATTTATTCACAACTATCATATTCCACAGGATAATGAGCCACTGATGCGAGCTCTTTCAAAGCTTATATATGTCAACAGTCCAGATCTGATCCTTTTTGTTGGTGAGGCGCTAGTCGGAAACGATGCTGTTGATCAGTTATCAAAGTTTAACCAGGTTTGCCTATAATCATTACGATAACTTCCTATGTCTTCAATGCTTGTGTCCCTTCATTTGACACGTTCTCTTGTTTCTGCAGAAATTAGGTGACCTTTCACCATCACCAAATCCAAGATTGATCGATGGTATTCTCCTTACAAAGTTTGACACCATTGATGATAAGGTACACGGTCATGGTCTTTTTGCATCAACTAGTTTGGTGCCTGCTTATGTTGCTTTACGAGCTTTAGATGCTAATATTTTTCCTACTTACTTGATTATCATTCTGATTAATAGGTTTTAGTCATGTTTGTACAATGTTTATATACTGGTACGAAGAGCCTCTAGTAAATTTTTATTGGCTTGAGACGAGCTTAAATGTAGCGACATGACTAATGAAGATTCATATAGCCGATCCCCACTTGAGTTTGAAATTAAGGTGTAGTAGTTGCCGCTGTTGTATTCTGATATTCAACGTTTGGCGCAGGTGGGAGCGGCATTGTCGATGGTTTACATATCTGGAGCCCCGGTCATGTTTGTGGGATGTGGTCAGTCTTACACAGACTTGAAGAAGCTGAATACCAAGTCCATAGTCAAAACACTCCTCAACTGAGAGCATATAAATCTCTCCACCTCTAGTTTGGCTTTTAATGTTGTTTAAGAAGTGTGAACGCTTTGTATGTTGCTGCAGCTTTGTTTGTAACTTTGTATACTCCCATCTGTGATCTCTGACTATTTTGATTTTGAAGGTGAATCATTTGACTTACTGGAGTGTACTAACTACTGCCCCCGTCCTCCCTCCCCTCCCCCCCTTCTTTTTTTAGTAACCAAGAAATCGGCGGTTTATAGGTTCGAAACTTGGTCAGTAATAGGTTCTGCTCTTTGTTCTTCTTCACTTAAATACCGGACTAGGTTTATAGTATGATTTGAACTCATGATGGTTTATAGTAGGATTTGAACTCATGATGTGTACTTATTGTATTCTTCATCGTAATATCCTAACCGTTGAACAAAAGCTTGGAGACAAACTGTCTTAATATGTGGCATACTTTCTTTTTTATAATTTGTTAAAAAAGAATCACTTCTCTATAGAAATGATTTAACTTTAAAATCCTCATTCTACCGGCAATGAACCATATATTAAAAAAGAATCACTTTTCTATACATTTGTTATAGTTTGAACCCTATTTTTTCTTCTTGCTGTCCTTTAATTGAAATCCAGCTACATTTATTATTCCTCGTTCCTAAATACAATTCCAACTCAATTCAAATCCATTTGTGTATATACTCAATGGGCAAGTTAATAATTAAATGCTATTGGAAGGGGTAATAAATCCAAGCTCCATTCATCTAAATGGTAAATATTGACCAAGACTATCATTATGAATATCTTAATAGTTGATTATACACAACAATAATATATCCAGTGTAATTTTACAAGTGAGGTATGAGGAGGGTAGAGTGTACGCAAACCTTACCCCTATGCGGGGAGAGTAGAGAGGATATTTATCGTTGATTATGATATCTCTTAATGGAGTTTTCAATTATTCACATTGTTATTAGTTTTTTCAAACTTGAATTTTAGTTATTTTTCTTTAGGGTATAACTATCATGTATTATATGCACTAGCCTGACTAATCTTAATCGGTATTGTCTACTGTGTATGTCACATTTAAGGAAATAGAACTATTAGTCATTGATTATGATATCTCTTAATGAGTTTTTAATTATTCTCGTCGTTATTAGCTTTTTCAAACTTGGATTTTAGTTTTTCTTTATTGGCTATAACTATTATGTATTTATATGCACTAGCCTGACTAATCTTAATTTGTACCGTGTATGTCACATTTAAGGAAATAGAACTCTCTATTCAAGACATCTGATTAACGGTTCGAGGTATCTTATATATTACACTACAACCTTCGATTGTTAGATAAACATAGAAACAAGTACGACTCAGCGTTAATTTAACAACAACATCCGTTGTAGTCTAGTTGGTTAGGATACTCGGCTCTCACCCGAGAGACCCGGGTTCAAGTCCCGGCAACGGAATTTCTTTTTGTTTTTTGATAACCGTGATGTCCGGGCTAGCTTGTATGCACTCGACTAATTCCAAGAGTACCGAAGCATGCACTTATTTTTCTTATTTATACGCTAATAATAATACTCTCAATGCCTATTGTAAGATTTATAGCAAGAAAAAAATTGCCGAACACCTTGACTAATTCCAAGAATACCGAAGTATACACTTATTTTTCTTATTTATGCTCTCATAACAGTACTTTCCATACCTATAATTGTAAGATATATATAGCAAGAAGAAATATGTGGACTTCAAAAATCATGAGGGTTGACCCTCTCATGTTAATACCGATAACAATAAAATTTATAGTAAGAGCAAAATATTTATTATATTATATTTTCGATAATACGAGAACCGAACCTTGTACTTTTATTTACAGAAGTACTTTCGATAGTGTTCTAACGTAATTTACATTCCCAAAAGAGTATTTCAATATGTGGAATTTCACCCAAAAATACGTTGGTTTTTTTTTTTTTTTTTTGTAGTTCTCTCAGACTTATGAAATGAAACGGCTCATTATGCTAATTAAGTAGTTAAGGATAATAAATGACAAAGAAAAATTCACTTAAATATCATAATTCAAAATTTACAAACCTCTTTTTTGGCTTATCATGATCTCCACGTGTCAACTTCACAGAGCTTCGATCACTCCGAACCTCATTCCGAACCTAGACTCCTCAACAAACAAAAAACGTATTATATATTATATTGATAAAATTTGCCACAAGCCCATAAACCCTACGATTCTCTCATCAACTTATATATAATTCCTTCTTTGCTATTTCTTTTCATCACTTATAACTTTTTATTTTTCTTGGAAAAGAGAAAGAAAATGAAAATTTATGATTATTCTTTATTGACTTATCTTGTGATTACTTTTTTCATAAGTTGTTTTGGTGAAGCTAGAGAATTTGTTGTTGATGGAAAAGAAAATTCTTGGAAGATACCTTCTTCACCTAATGAATTTAATAAGTGGGCTGAGAAAAATCGTTTTCAGATTGGAGATTATATTGGTAATTATTTATTTCTATTATATTCGTTGACGGATTTTTATTGTTTACCGGCAGAAGTTGTTCGTATTAATTATAAAATAAAGTTTATCGTTAGTCTGCTGCTAAATATCTTTTGATAATACGTCGTTTGATAGAATTAGCGATATATTTTATTGTTTAGCAATTAAAGTAGTTCGTGGCTAACTTCCTATTTTTTCGTCATATTAGTTTTGTGTTTTCGAAGTTATTTTCTAGGAAGATGTTGGAAGGTTCCTTGTTCTCCAAAATTAGAATAAAAGTTGCATGCATATATATGTTCATTTCATGCTAGTAGTTTATGTTTTATTTTCTTTGTGTTTTTGTCTCTTTTTTCCGATAGTTATATTACGATATTTTTCCTTGTTTAATACATCAGTGTTGTAATATTTTAGCTTCGATTCATGATTCATTATCTCGTTTTTATAAAAATATAGTTTAACTTGTGATAGGAGAAATTTTACTCCCATATATATGTAACTTAAATAATTTTCTTTAAGTAATGGGCCTATCTTATTAGATTAAAAAGGGAGCATGACCTTACTACGAGGAAGGACCACACTCTAAGTGAATATACAATTTTACGTACTCCGACACAGATATTATTGATTAATTTCATGGCTAAAAATCGTGACCTATAACTTGGAGATAAATATAATTTTTCACCCCATAAGAAGTTAATTAATTTATCTTTACCCTTCTAATTATCTTGTTTAATTTTCCTCATGTTTTTACAGTTTTGACGTATGATCCAAACTCAGACTCGGTACTACAAGTGAATGAAGAAGATTACAACAATTGCAACAAGGCCCAGCCCATTAAATCATATCAAGATGGACAAACCAAGATTTTGCTTGACAATTCAGGCCCATTTTTCTTCATAAGTGGAGCAAATGGCCATTGTGAAAATGGCCAAAAACTTGAAGTTAAAGTTTTGTCATCTCAACATAGTTTACCAAAGGATCATTCTCCGGCCTCGGCTCCGGTGGATTCTCCGGTGGAATTTCTGCCTCTGGCACCGGCTCCGGCTAGTGGATGTGGTGGCATGAAATTTGGGATCACTGGAGGGTTCATTGTTATATTTGCAACTATTGTTGTTCTTGCATGCATAGGTTAATTTAGTCTTAGTTTTAAATTTTAGGTTTTTTTGAACATTGTGTTGGTTGGTCTTTGTTTATTACTAGCATTTTAATTTGTGGTTCTAGTTTGGTAATTTTTGGTATATTATTTTGAGACATTAGCTTCTCTTTTTTTTTTTGCAATCTTGGTTACCCTCCCCCCCCTCCCCAAAAAAAAAACCCAACCATTTTAAGTATTATATGCACCGACATCAATAATAAATATATTTACACAATCATATTATTTATTAGATAAGCATCGGCTCCGGCCAGTGGATATGGTGGCAATGAAAGTTGGGATAATTGGAGATTACAATGTTATGTTGGCAAGTTTTGGTTGTTCTTAAATAGGTTAATTAATTAATTAGTCTAAGTCTTAAATTTTAGGGTTTTTTAACATGACTCATTTTTTAAACTTATGTTTTGTACTTTTTTACTATTAGTAGTATTTCTTTTGTGGTTTTGGTTATCTTTGCTATATTAATGGATACACTAGGTTTTTGTTCAATCTTGTCATTATTGGAGACATTAGCATTACTTGCATATTTTTAGGGTTATTAGTCTTGTTTTTAAATTTACGTGCACTGATATAAAATATATTTACATATTTTTACTTGCAATATAATTACAAATAAATCACTATAATAAACATTAAGTGGGTGAAATCCCTTTACATGGAAAGAATCCTAAAACATAAAGATAACATCAAACAAACGATAATGATAATGATAAAGATGTGATCTCAATTTGACTAATGATAAAGATAAGATTTACTCTAAACTATAACAACTTAGTCTAATTAGCTAAATACTTTTGGCTATGTTTAGCATTAATTGCATGTAGATACTATAATCTTTTATATTTAACTATATGGTTCACTTGTAAGATTTTAATTTTTACACCATTAGATTAAGAATGAGTACTGATAACGTAAAATATATCAATTAAATTGTGAGTGTTGTATTTATTATAAGATAAATAGTTAAATCCTTATATTTTTGTGCATATTGCTCTCTTTTTTTCAATAATCAAATGTTGGGGACAGGTAAAAAGAACATTTGTTTTTCTCTGGGGAATTTGCACAAATCTCCTTATTTTGGGGTGGTCATTAATTAATTTTTGCCCCTCAAAGATTTGTAGCAATATTATGCCTATTCGAGTAAAATTAGGTCTATCCGGCAAAGGTTTGTCATAAGACAAACTTTTATTCAAAATTAGGCCTTAAGGCAAACTTCTGCCGATATAGGCCTAATTTTGCTACAAACCTCTGCCTTGTAATTTTATTTTATTTTAAATTTTCCTTGAGCAAAGGTTCGAACCTGCAACACATGAGTTTTAAGCGAAGGACAAAAATTAAAGATTTCAAATTTGAGAGACAAAAATTAAAGACAATGCCTTTGAAGGGAATTTCGCACAAAAAAAATGGTTTCCTATTATACTTATTATTCATTATTGTGTGGGTTTAATATGTTGCATTCCTCATGTCGTAGTGTAAAATAAAGTGAAAAGTATTTTCAAGTTGAAGAATCACATGAACTCTATGAAAATGGATAAGCCAGATAGGACTCTACCAAATCTATTCATATTGCTCTAATTAGTTTATTGCCACTCCATCACATAAAGGAGAATAGAAAAAGAAAAATCAATAATATTTGTTTTTTTATTTCTCATTTTGTGTCCGGTACTGAATTGAAGCCCAATTAAATTAAAATTGTTAAACATAACAATATACCTGTGATATACACCCAATATACAGCAGTGTATATCACAGGCAAAGCAAAACGATGGATTTGGGCCCAAAGCGGTGGGCAGAAGCGGCCCACCCAGCGGTGGCCAACAAGGCCCATCTCGGGCTGAATAAGGAAGATACAAATGTGTATATATGGTATATATATTTGTAATATATTGTAGTGTAAATGATACCTTAATTAGTGTTATACACTTACCATAATTGTATAGTTAGAATTATGGTAGAATAAGGATTTAGAAATAGAATAGGAATAGGATTCTCCTATTATGGAAATATGTAACTTGTATATATAGCCTTTCAATTAATGAAAATAATCAAGGAGAATATTTCTTTCATGGTATCAAGAGACTAGGTCTAAACAAAAGTTTTCTCTCCCAACTTTTGCCCTCTCTCGGCCGAGACCCCCCCTTGGGTTTCTCTCCCAAATTTCGTCTTCCGCTCTCTTAAATTTCCCATCCTTCTTTGTTCTTTCAATATGTCTAAGAACAATTATCACCCTGCCCTCATGGTTTCCAATATCAAGAGTTGTATCCCTATTGTCCTTGAGATGGAAAACGTCCAATATGCGACGTGGGCGGAGTTGTTTAAAATTCACGCTATCTCTTATCAAGTTCTTCATCACATCATTCATCCCGCTAGACCCCTTCTTGCAGAGGATCCTGAGTTATGGATTACTCTTGATGCTACCGTTCTCCGGTGGATCTACGCCACTATTTCGGTGGACCTTCTACAGACGATTATTGAGCCGGATACCACGGCTATGGCTGCATGGAATAGATTGCGTGACATATTCCAAGACAACCAATATTCACGTGTCGTCACACTCGAGCAGGAATTCTCTCTAGTTCGAATGGACGAATTTCCAAACGTTTCTGCATATTGCAAGAAACTCAAGGAGTTGGCGATCAACTTCGTAATGTTGGCGCACCGATAAATAATAATCGTCTCGTTCTACAGTTGGTTGCCGGTGTTTCGGAGGCATATAACGGTGTTGGAACTCTCCTTCGCCAAAGCAACCCTCTTCCCGACTTCTATCAAGCTCGCTCCATGCTTACTTTGGAAGAAGCCGGTTTGGCTAAAAAGGCGGCTACCGGAGCAAGCCACGTCGTCATGGTGGCGTCCTCTCCTAGTTCTTCGGGTTTTGTTAATAATTCAGGCCAAAACCATAATCATGGTGGCGGCAAGAATAATCGCAAGAATAATAACAAAAACCGTGGGGGCAAACGCGGCGGTTCCGGAGGTCAGCAAGCAGGCGGTGGGCCCCATCCACGGAACAGTGGCCCACCACCCCCCTGGTCCCAGCAGTGGGGCCCATGGCAGTGGGGCTGGGGCAGTGGGCAGTGGGCCAGCAGCCCTTCTACACAGGCAGTAAATTCTAGCGGCCGGTGGGGCCGGCCAACGATTCGAGCCCAACACCCAGCAGTGTTGGCCCACTGACCAGTGGCCCAACAACAGCAGCTCCAATAGCTACGGCCCAGCTCCATCACGGACAGGAGTTCTTGGGCCCCGACCTCCGCAAGCCCATCATGCAACAGGCCCCACTCAGACCGATATCGAGGCCGTGATGCACACGTTGGGGTTGACTCAACCGGACCCAAATTGGTACATGGACACCGGGGCCACTACTCACATGACTTCCGAATCAGGTACTCTCTCCTCTTATTCCAATTTGAGCACCCCTCGGGGTATAATTGTTGGTAATGGCAACTCTATTTCAATTCAGGGTTATGGTCAGAAAACGTTGTCTCCCCCCAATCCACCCCTTCTCTTGAAAAATACTTTACATGCTCCTACATTGATTAAAAATTTAGTGTCTGTCCGGAAGTTCACTACTGACAATTCTGTTTTCGTTGAATTTGATCCTTTTGGTTTCTCTGTGAAGGATTTCAAGACGGGGAGTCATCTCATGAGGTGTGATAGTAGGGGGGATCCGTATCCTATCATGCCACGGTTTCGATCCATCGAGTCAAGCCTTGCCATCAGCTTTTGCAGCCATCTCTCCTTCCATGTGGCATGCTCGTCTGGGTCATCCGAGATCTTCTATTTTATTAGTTTTAGATAAAAATAGCTTTATTTCTTGTAAGGGTACGAGTCGTACTCCACTTTGTCAGTCTTGTTTATTAGGGAAAATTGTTAAGTTACCATTTGTAGACTCCACTTCCCATACTTCAATGCCATTTGATATTATTCATAGCGACTTATGGACGTCTCCTGTTCTTAGTTCATTGGGTCATCGATATTATGTTCTCTTTTTAGATGATTATTCTAGATTTTTGTGGACGTTTCCAATTGCGAATAAATCACAAGTGTTTTCCGCCTTCATCAAATTTAGAGAGTTCATTCGTACTCAATTCGAAAGAGAAATAAAAAATATTCAATGTGATAATGGGAAAAAGTATGACAATAGAGAGTTTCGGGAATTCTGTGCTAATAATGGGATCAATTTTCGTTTTTCGTGTCCTCATACATCTTCACAAAATGGGAAGGCCGAACGCAAAATTCGTTCCATAAATAACGTTGTCCGAACTCTCTTAATTCATGCCTCCATACCTCCATATTTTTGGCATCATGCTCTATAAATGACCACATATCTTCTGAACATAATTCCTTCTAAAGGTCTGACATATTCTTCCCCCCTCAAAATCCTATATAATAAGAACCCTTCTTATTCTCATCTTCAGATTTTTGGGTGCTTGTGCTATCCATTATTCCCATCCACCACAATTAACAAACTTCAGGCTCGGTCTACCCCGTGTGTATTTTTGGGTTATCCATCGAATCATCATGGTTATAAAATGTTTTGACTTATCCTCCAAGAAAACCATAATTAATCGCCATGCCATTTTTGATGAAACCCAATTTCCTTTTACAAAAGTTCATACTCCCGAGCCTAGGTCGTATAATTTTTTGGATGACCAAATATCCCCATATATTATTCGGAATTTTTCGGACATATACCGCACCCAAAATCCTCCAGCGGGCCCACTGCCCGCTGGTCCCACAGTTCCGCCAGCAGCAGCAGTTCCAGAAGACGCCCCAGCTTACCCATTTGGGCCAGCAGGCCCACTGCCTGCTGGCACGTCCGTCCCGAGCCCAGAAAATTCCCAAAATTCACTCAATTCTTCCTCGAGTCATAGACCGGTCACTCGTAGTCAGCGGGGTATTTTTACACCTAAAAGATATTTTAATTTACATTCTAATGTCTCTAAATCCCCCTTACCCCGTAACCCTGTGTCCGCATTAAATGACCCTAATTGAAAAATTGCTATGACTGATGAATATAATGCTCTTATTGATAATAAGACGTGGGAGTTGGTGCCCCGTCCATATGGTATTAATGTTATCAGGTCTATGTGGATTTTTGCTCATAGGGAGAATTCAGATGGGTCATTTACTCGACATAAGACGCGACTTGTTGGTGATGGTAAGACTCAGCAGGTTGGGATAGATTGTGGTGAGACGTTTAGTCCAGTGGTCAAACCGGCTACCATTCGCACTGTGCTTAGCTTGGCTCTTTCAAAGACTTGGCCAATTCATCGGTTGGATGTCAAGAATGCTTTCTACATGGTGATCTCAAGGAAACAGTCTATATGCATCAGCCGTTGGGTTTCAGGGATCCAAACCGTCCTCATCATGTATGTTTGTTGAAAAAGTCTTTATATGGGCTTAAGCAGTCTCCAAGGGCCTGGTACACGAGGTTTGCTGACTTTGTTTCAACTATTGGGTTCACTCACAGCAGGTCAGATAATTCCTTGTTCATCTACCGCCGTGGTTCGTCCTTGGCCTACATTCTGTTGTATGTGGATGATATCATTTTGACTGCCTCTTCCGATGCCTTGCGCCAGTCTATCATGACCATGCTCAGTTCTAAATTTGCTATGAAAGACTTAGGGCCTTTGAGTTATTTTTTGGGGATTGCCGTCAAGCGTCATTCAGGTGGCTTGTTTTTGTCTCAACGAAAGTATGCCGCTGAGATCATAGAGAGGGCTGGGATGTCATCCTGTAAGTCCATTTCCACGTCAGTTGATGCAAACCCCAAGCTGAGTGCCGCAACAGGTGCACCATACGAGGACCCGACCCGCTATCGCAATCTTGCAGGGGTCCTTCAAGTAACTTACCTTTACCGGACCGGATATTACGTATGCGGTTCGGCAGGTGTGTTTATTCATGCATGATCCCAGAGTTGAGCACATGAATGCAATCAAACACATCATTCGGTACATTCAGGGGACACTGGACTATGGGTTGCACTTGTATCCTTCATCTACATCCACACTTGTCTCTTACACGGATGCTGATTGGGGTGGTTGTTCCGACACCAGACGGTCGACTTCTGGCTACTGTATGTTCCTTGGCAACAACTTGGTCTCCTGGTCGGCAAAGCGGCAGGCAACTCTATCACGCTCAAGTGCAGAGGCAAGAATATCGAGGGGTAGCGAATGTGGTCTCCGAATCATGTTGGCTACGTAATTTGCTTTTGGAGCTTCATTGTCCCATTCAGAAGGCAACCTTGGTATATTGCGATAACATTAGTGCCATCTACCTTTCAGGTAATCCAGTTCAACACCAACGCACCAAGCATATCGAAATGGACATTCACTTTGTCCGTGAAAAGGTTGCAAAGGGTCACGTTTGCGTATGCCATGTCCCGTCGCGTTATCAAATTGCAGACATTTTTACAAAGGGTCTACCAGCGGTTCTCTTTGAAGATTTTAGGGACAGTCTCAGCGTTCGAAATCGCCCGATATGACTGTGGGGGTGTGTTAAACAGAACAATATACCTGCGATATACACCCAATATACAACAGTGGACTGGACTGGCCCATCAGTGGACTGGACTGGCCCAGCAGTGGGCCTCGACAGCAGCCCAGCAGTGGCCTCGGCAGAAGTCCAGCAGTGGCCAACAAGGCCCATCTCGGGCTGAATAAAGAAGATACAAATGTGTATATATGGTATATATATTTGTAGTATATTGTAGTGTAAAAGTTACCTTAATTAGTGTTATACACTTACCATAATTGTATAGTTAGAATTATGGTAGAATAAGGATTTAGAAATAGAATAGAAATAGGATTCTCCTATTATGGAAATATGTAACTTGTATATATAGCCTTTCAATTAATGAAAATAATCAAGGGGATTATTTCTTTAAAAAATTATGCATTACAAGGCTCATTTTGGGGTAGCGTTTTCAACAAAGAGAATTTTCATTCCTAGGCTCAAACTCAAAACCTCTCATTAAAGGTGGAGGACCCCAACCATCCCACCACAATCCATTGGTAAAAACCAATAATACAAGTATGATGCAAAAAAATATCCTACTTTTCATTAAGTAGATCATTTTCCTCCCTTATTCTCGTACTAGAGAATTTGCCCGCGCCACGCCTTGCGCGGTCATGAAAAGCTTATTTGATTTATGCTTTTTTTTTCTCGCAATTTGAAAGTAATCCCAAAATATATTTTGTGAAATCTAAAGTCTTCTTTAATTTTTCTTTCATAAAATAAACTAAACATATAAGTTTTTAGACTCATATATATATATATATTGCAAAACTTAGATATTTAAAAACCAAATTAACAGTCAAAACAAATCAAAACATGACCAATATTTTTTAGTAACAATAAAAAGACATAAGCACGGCAACGCAATAACAAAAAGGCTAAAATAAAATTCTCAAATTATCTCCCGTGCTAAAAAAAACATATATATTGAATGATAAATTTGTCACCGTTTGGCTAATATTGTTAGTATATTCAAATGATTAAAAAAACATAAGAATAACTTTTCAACTAACAATTACAAAATGTATGTCACATTAATTAAAATACAATTTACTTTCTAATGCTCTATCCTTATTTCAGAAAATACCGGCTACCCTTTAAAGCATTGAATATTCTAAAAATCTCAATGAACCAATAGCGAACAAATCAAATTGAAAGGTGAAGTGAGAATTTTTAATTTTGTGAATGATGAACCATAATTTTTTCGTGTATTGGGTTCTAAATATCTAAATAATCAACATTAGAACTTGAATACCAAGTCAAGCGAAGTATTATCACCACAGTGTGATTCCTCGATAAATGTTATAGAAGAAAAGAAAAAAAAATATATAGTTAAACATCTAAAAGAGAAAAAAAAACAGCAACTCATCAATTGAGAAGTAACAACGAAAGGATCCAACAGTTACTTTAGTGATTCTTGATAAGTGAAAACCATCAACAACAAAAGGCGTTACTCCTTCGCAAATTTGCACAACATAGCATAGCGTTAAGAGCAGATAAAAATGTGCTCTTCACCAAATTGATAAGTGAAGATATGGATAATGAAAACGACAAAACAATTTTTGCAATAATTGGATAGCCAAGCTTAGGTATTATAATAGAATTACGTTATATATTTCTTTTTGTTAGGCCATATGGCTTGAGAATTATTGTGATTCATATTATTTTTTTTGAATTTTTTGATGGACTTTAAAAGTACTTAGATAATTTTTTTTTAAATAAAAAGGATATAAAAATAAAAAAGGTAATTGCAATTTCATGAGACATAAAAATCTTGTTGATAGCTAACCTGTCGGCAAGTATCAAAGAGACGTTTCTCTTCAAAATTCTATACCCGGCCGGCGGGGTCTTCACCCCAGAATTTTTATTTTTCTTTTATTGGTTTCAAATATTAAGATATGTATTAAAAATGACTCAAATCTTATTAGTGAGAGCTGTAGCCCCCTTTGAAAGTCATTCTCTATTGAGAGGTGTGGGTTCAAATCCAATTAGCAACGAAAGACTTTTTTTTTAAACACGAAATCAGATTTGGCCCCAAGTCCCAAACAGTCGCCCTCCCTCCCTCTTTAATCGGAAAAGGTCCAAAAGATGTATCAAAGAGACGTTTATCCTCAGAATTCTATACCCTAATTTTTTTTTAATTATTGATTAATTAGTTAATTTAAATTTTTCATGTGAATAAAAAATGACATCTTTTTGTTTCTCGTACCGGGTTCTTAAAAGTATAGGAACGACCATGATCACCATCTTGCCCGCTTCCGATTGATGACTGACTATTATATAAGTGTTAACATAAGTCCTTACGTAGGGCTCAACTCTAAAAAATTGTTTTGTTTTGTTTTCACTCAGTGTTTGGGTCCGTATTGGGGCTTGATTAAATTCAAATTCGTGTTAAAAAAATTAGCGTCGAAAAGTATCACGTGATAAAAATGACTTTGTACCCAACAAGGCTCGAACCCGAGTAAAACTAACCTCATAGTCCCTCCGTTTCAAATTTGTCTTACTTTCCTTTTTAGTCTGTTTTTAAAAAAATGTCTCTTTCCTTTTTTAGCAATCATATCATTCCAACTTTTCAATGGCATGTTAAAGATTATAATATAAAATTGAAGGTCATTTGTACATTCCACATATTTTTAATTTAAAACCATAAAATTCAAACATTTTTTTTTTATTTTCTTAGACTTTGTACCAAGTTAAAATAAGATAACCATTT
Organism: Anisodus tanguticus; assembly: GCA_034509755.1. Classification (NCBI taxonomy): domain Eukaryota; kingdom Viridiplantae; phylum Streptophyta; class Magnoliopsida; order Solanales; family Solanaceae; genus Anisodus; species Anisodus tanguticus. The sequence goes on from CM067558.1 coordinate 43,411,597, forward strand.
TGAATAGAAGGGATTATATAAAAGGAAAAAAGAATTAAGGAAGTGACCACTTTTTCAAGTCAACACGTGACTAAGTCTTTGCTCACCGACGACATAGTAAGGAGAAGGTATGGGTCAATGTGAGTACTAAAAAGAAAATTATTGAATTTGTTGGTAACATTATCATTAAAACAAATTATAAGATGAGATTTATATATACGAAAAAGAACAAAGAATATTGAAAATGTGTATAACTTCTAATCATTAAAAATAATTTATAAGATTTGAAATATTTATACAAAAAAAAGAAAAGACTTGTGGTATCAAGGTTTGAGCTGGGTAGATTAATTTTTGAGGGAGGGAGGGGGAGTCATAAGATCATTATTGACATCCCATGATCATTAGATCATTATTGACTATTCTGAATGTATTATTATTCACCTCTCTACTGGTATTGTTGATTTCACTGCAGCTTATTGGGTATGTCAAGATTAATTTCACAGATAGTAATTCAATTTTCAATTTATTAAACTAATGTCGTAGAGTTAATAAATAAATTGATTATGCCTATATGTCATCCAAAATAACTTGATTATGACTTGATTAAACTAAGTTAATCTTTTTTTCCCAGTTGCTCTCTCTTTCTTCTTTTTACAATTTTGATATTCGACTGTGATGCTTTTTGCAGATCGAAAATGGTCCTAACAAGACCTAAGAATAAAGACAAAAAATTGTAACTAAGATTATTTATGAATTAATTATTTTAAATACAACACATAAATCATGATAATATAACAAAAAAATCAATAAAGAGAACTAATTTTTGAAAATTTCCATAAAAATTAGTAAAGGGATAATGGAAAGTTGACTTAGTTATTTCGGAAAAGGATAATAGTAGTTTCTGATTTTCTTGAAGAATTAAATATTATTATGAGTACGAGAAAGAAAATAAAATAACAAATAGAAATAGATAAGCAAAGGTAAAGAAATGAAAAATGATAACAGGAAAGATGGGAAACAAATAGGGAAAAAGATAAGCAAATAAAGGATAAATGAACAAGAAAAATTGCAAAAAGTGTATAAAAGAATTTTTAAAGTAAAAAATAAATTAGGGTTTAGGTGATGAGAATATAATCAGATGAAAAACTGTTTTTTGCTGGTTATATTTCTTTGTCAAAATTCCTCAAATTTTCAAAATAAAAGTTCTTAAAGATATTTTCTATAGAAATCTTAAGAAAATAATGGGAGGATCAAAGTTAAATGTTTATTTTCAATCTTAATTAGAAATGTGTAGAATTTTAAGATCTAGAAGTGGACTAAGAATATTTTTTCACATAACCATTTATTATATATAAAAAATGAGATTGCATCAAAGTGTTATTTCTAAATATTGCGGGCAGAAAAATAATTATATTGTTAATTTTATTGCGCGAAGCGCGATCAACTTTATTAATTATTTTAATAATCATGACAATTAAAATAGATCAAAAGAGGAATTATATAAGAGTATTTGATTACGTACATTTTTTTTAAAAAAAGTTTAATTTTTGTATTATTTAAATATTATCAGGGTAAGAAGGGCAGGGAAAATACCTCGAGCCAATGTTCGAATACCAGGCGCTACGGCGCTGAAGTAACTCATGCCATACTCCCAGGAAAAGCTTGAACGACTTTGAGCAAGAGGGTACCTGTACCCGAAACCGACACAAGTGGGTAGGTAGAGAATACCTAGGGGTGCGAGACAACTCTCTCTAAGGAACTCGGCAAAATAGCCCCGTAACTTTGAGAGAAGGGGTGTATAAATTAAAACGAAAGAAGTATGTCATTTCGTGACAATAAGAAAATATTATTCAGACCAAACTCAAACATTTAATTTTTTTTAGAAATTAAATATAATAATGAGCAATTCGGTGCATTAAGCTTCCGTTATGTGTGAGGTTCGAAGAATATATTATTGAAAGAATAAAAAGTGAAAAGTGAAACAAAAAAACTTGTGAAAGAGGGTGTCTTTTTTTTATATCCAGCTTTTCATTTTACGTCAGACTATTTACGAAGATAATAGTTTCTGTTCCTTATCACTACTACTCATAAATCACACGAAATGTGACTGAATGATAAAAATTTGAGAACATATCAATATGTGGACCTCCCTGAAGGGGCCGGGCTGCGCAGGGTTCTGGGGCGAAATCACCGCAAAAAGAGGTCTTTTTTTGGTTGGTTGGGGGTGGGTGGGAAGCTCCATATTCTTCTCTTCAACTTGGTCTATTTTATTACAGTAACTTATGTTTATCTGTTCCTCACTTTTGACTTGTCATTTTAGTGTTCATATTTATATCTTTTGAATATTTTTTTGACTTTATCTTTTGCTTTCACACACCCTTTAACCCCACTTTTTTCTGTTCTTTTTGCACCTTAGTTCATAGATTAACCTTAAAAGACTTCAACTGTAAGTCCCTTTTCTTGATCTAAGTATTCTTCTTCTGTATATCTTTATTTGTAATGAAATTCGTTAAATTAGCAATATAATTAAGTTTTTCTGTTTGTTTTTTTAGTCTTGTTTAGTTTGCTTGGTATGCTATCATCTGTTTTTGTTGCTTATGTACAAATATATAGCTGAAATGGTCAGTATGAAGAGTCAATCTTTATTGGTTAAATTTTATGGGGTTTTTGTGCCTTCTGTATATCTTTAATTTGTAAGAAATTCATTAAATTAGCAAATATAGTTAAGTTTTCTGTTTCCTTTTTTCTGTTTTTTGAGTCTTGATTAGCTTGCTTGGTATGCTATCATCTTTTTTGCTGAAAAGTCAGTATGAAGAGTCCATCTTTATTGGTTAAATTTATGGGGTTTGTCTCTTTTTTGCTTATTTAAAAATTTACAGAGATTATTGCTGTGTTTTCTGTTATTTTTTTTCTATTTTGTTTTTCTGTTATTTTTCCCTATCACTTTTTGACTGGTTAAATGAGTCTTGATTAGTTTGCTGGTTATGCTATCATCTGTCTTGTTGTCTGAATGGCTTATGTTCAAATTTACAGCTGAAATGGTCAATAAAGAGTCCATCTTTATTGGTTAAATTTATGGGGTTTGTCTCTTTTTTGCTTATAAACATATTTACAGAGATTATTGCTGTATTTTTTTTTTTTTTTTTTTTTTTGACGACTTTTTTGACTAGTTAAATGAGTTTTGCTTAGTTTGCTTGTTATGGTATCATCTGTTTTTGTTGTCTGAAATTGCTTATATACAAATTTATTGCTGAAGTGGTCAGGAAAGAGTATCTTTATTAGTTCAATTTATGGGGTTTGTGCCTTCTATACATCTCCACTTGCAGAAACTATTGCTGTTTTTTCCTCTCTTTTTCTTGCATTGTTTGACTAGTTAAATGGAATCCTGGTTAGTTTGCCGTTAATGCTATGATCTGTTTTTGTTGTCTGAATTGCTTGTGTGAGTTTATATACAAGTTTACAGCAGAAATTGTCGATAAAGAATCAATCTTTATTGGTTAATTTTATGTGGTTTGTGCCTTCTGGGTTGAAAATGGAAAAAGCTCAAGTCTTTTAGAGGTAGGATGATATTAGAATCTAACTACTATGTAGTAATGGGGTTTTATCCCTGATTATCAGTCCATTTACATGTCAAATTTATTCAGAAGCTCCAGCCCTAAAACATGTATTATCCATAAAATGAATTGAGATTTGGAGGATTTTCAATTCGGAGCATTTCTGGATAAAAGAGGGGGAGAGATGATTAGTGTTTTTTTTTTTTTTTGGGGTGGGGGTGGAGGGGGGGGGGGGGGTAAGGCTAGCGGTGTAGTCATGAAACGTCCTATAGCCTGGTCAAATGCAAACATTGTTATTAAAAAAAAGGCCTCGAACATGTTACTGGATTAAGTGAGGTTCCTCTGCGTGTCTGAGCAATATTATTGAGATTTTTAATAAGTCGATACCAAGATTTTCATTTATGTATCTACTGAGATGATGATACTTCAGAAAGATTTTAACTTTAGGGTTTTGAGAGAGTTGGTGTTCTATTTAATGCCTGAAAGCTTTGGATATTGGAGTTGCAATGGATGTTCTAATGTGTAGACCTCTTTGCTCTTTGGTTGAGAATTTGTAAACTTCTTGTGTCAGCTAAACATCAGTTGTTGAATAAAATTATAGATTGTAGCAGTTCAATCCTGAACTTAGATTTTCTTGCTTTATTGCAGTTACTATATATGTGTTTGACTGTACAAAATGTTTGATTATGGTTCCAAGTCCCAAGATCTGGGTGGGCAGCAAAAAGAGTTTGTAAGGTACTAAAACATCTTTTGTTAAGGTTAAATGTAATAATTTTCTTTCAGTGAAAACTTATTTCCACATATTTGGGGGTTATATGTTCATATATTTTTGGGGTAGTTGGTCCTTAATGTGAAATCAAGTGTAAATTTATGAAGCTGTAAGTGCCTGATTTATTAATACTAAATGGCAGTCGGAGCTGTGGGCTAAATACTATCTGTTGCGCAATGAGCTGTTGAAAATTCTGTGGTAAATCAATCACTACTAGAAAAACAGGATTAGCGACGGACAAATTCCGTAGCTAAACAGTAGATCCGTCGCTAATCCCATTTAACAGCGGATTAACAATGGACTATCATATAATTCTATTAGCTACGAGCAATTTAGCGACGGATTAGCAACGAAGTTCCTAGAGAATGCTAGGTTTTCTTTTTGTAGTGAATGCATTCTAGGTTTTTTTTTGTAGATTACATCTTACCCTCACTGTCTTTCGAGGTTGTTCTCAACGCTCTCTTAGTTGAACTAGACATTTTTCTATTAGTTAAAGATAACACATAAGATGTTACTGTTTAGCATTTAAGCATTTTATGGCTGACGGACAAGGAGGCTCGACATGAACAATGTTATTATGGCCATTTGTTGAGTCATATGATTTCTCCGTGTGTATCATAATGCTTCTTCACATTTTTTTAGGTTGGATGAAGCATCGTAGCAGCAAATAAATGTGGCTTCATAATGGATGCTTTAAGACGTACTGGCCATGGAACTAGCAGTCCGTCAAGGTCTTTTAAAGGAGGAATGAGAAAAGGATCTGAAGGACTCAAGTCAATTGGTCGATCACTCGGTTTTGGTGTCTCTAAGGCAGTATTTCCTGAAGATCTGAAAGTTTCAGAGAAGAAGATTTTCGATCCTCAAGATAAATTCCTTCTCTTGTGGAATAAGCTGTTTGTTATATCATGCATTCTTGCCGTGTCCGTGGACCCACTGTTTTTCTACCTTCCGGTTTTTGATAACAAGTCAAATTGCCTTCAGATTGATCGAAAGCTAGCTGTGATAGCCACAACGCTTCGTTCTGTTGTTGATGCTTTCTATCTTATTCACATGGCACTTCAGTTTCGTACAGCTTATATTGCACCATCCTCCCGGGTTTTTGGAAGGGGTGAACTTGTGATAGATCCTGGACAGATTGCTAAAAGATACTTACGATCCTATTTTATCATCGATCTTCTTGCTGTGGTTCCCTTGCCTCAGGTTTAAAGAAATGCTTTATATTTCTTTGGTGTCTTGTTAGATTGCGACTTTATTTCCTTTAGTAAACTACCATGGCTCTTATGGTCACTGACCTTATATGTACTTATAAATATTGCTTCCTTCTTGTTATATCATGCCTTCTCTCTTCAGGTTCTTCCTTACTGTTCTTATGACCCTTAATTTTGGTAGTTGCTTTAAAATAGTCCCTTAAGTATCAATGGAGCAGTTTTGGTCCTTTAAGTTTGCCAAAAGTGAGCACTTTTTTCTACATATTTAGCGAACTCTGGTTGTTAAATTTAATTGAAACTGTGAAGATAGAAAATATTTCACGGGAACTCACATTTGGAAGTACAGATTTTGTACTTTTATGTTATGTTTGGTCTATTTCAAGAGTCTGGTGAACTTCTTGAGGTGCAATTTTTATTTTTATTTTTTATGACTGGTAGTTTTTTATGTTGCGATTTCTGGAATTTTGATGGAAATTTCTGGTGTTTTTGGTTCAATTTTTTCCCCCGTTCAGGTTAAATATAAGAATTATAGTTTGTATATATTTGACGGAGACCAAAAGCATTCACTTTTGGCTAACTTAAAGGACCAAAACTGCTCAGATGATACTTAAGGGACTATTTTGAACCTATTACCAAAGATAAGGGACCATTTTTAGCATTTTCTCTTCTTTTTCATCCTAATTCTCTTCCTTTGCGTGTTAGGATACTGTCGATGAATGTTCTGATAGGCTTTGTCTTTTTATTAAATTATTTATTTATGAATCAGGTCATGGAGCTGCTTTTGTTGAATGTCTTATCGTTATTCACTTTGCTTTTCCTTTTATGGATCTATGCAGATTGTAGCTGGGAGGTTCCTGCAGAGATCAACAGGTTCTGATGTACTGGCTACCAAACAAGCTTTGCTCTATATCATTTTGCTTCAGTATATCCCCAGATTTGTCCGAGTTATACCCTTAACTTCAGAATTGAAAAGAACTACTGGTGTCTTTGCTGAAACTGCATGGGCTGGTGCTGCATCCTATTTACTATTGTACATGCTTGCTAGTCACGTAAGCTACTTATTAAGTTGTCGAAATGTTTGCTATCAGTTCTTCTGCTAAGATAACCTATTCATTGCGTTGTTTTTAAATGTTAGTATTTTTTTGTGTGAATTCGGACATAAAATCTTCAATCTTTTTGAAAGAAAATTTACATATTTAGAAACTACATAAAAATATTGTAAGTCACACTAGCTAACAATTCAAAATATTTAAGAAGTATTTGAAAAAATTGTGGTCAAAGAGAGCGTCCTTTGACTCTCCAAATAGTAACTAGGACACATAAAGTGGAACAGAGGGAGTACTTTTTGTGTTTTTGTGTCAGTTTTTCTTCTCTGGGGAGGTGGAAGTTTTGGTTTCCTGCTGTATTCTGTCCTTTTGCAGATCATTATGAGGGAAATCTTTGCTTATATGCAATCTGCGTAAATAGCATCTTACTTGTCTAAGATGTAGCTAAAACCACATCTGTATAGTAAAATTAATTTGTAACTGAATCTATGAGAAATCTTTAATAACTGTATCTGTTGTATTGAATTAAAAGAAATGCACAGCGTTTTATCTGTTTTCTGGTTCAATTGCCGGTATAGAGAGTTCACTATTTCATTTTCTAATTAGAATAGATTGTTTACTTGCTTCAGCAAATCATATGCAAATTAAATGGTTTTTCTTTAAGTTGGAATTTCGGATTGTTCATTTACAAGACCATCGCAAACGTTATCTTGAGGTGGAATTTTGGACTATTTAATGCCAAGTCTTAGCGTCTTCTTTATATTATGAGCCAAATGAGCACATACTTGTTAATTGGTTGTCATCCATTTTACTTGTTCACCCATTTTACCTTTCACGTATTTGTTAAAGACATAATTAAACAAATAAAATCGTGCTCTCTAACAATTTAAGCTTTTAGATGAGATGTCATACACTTCACCAAGGTATCCGAGCAGGCAGAGGTCATGGTTCAAGTCTCACCGCCACCCATTATCAAAAAGATTTTTCACGTGCTTGGCCCATAAAAAAAGAATCAGTCCTGCACGTGAGGGGACGTGTTGAGAATATGATTAAGTAAATGAAAATGTGTTCTCTCCAACAGATTAAGCTTTTAGATGAGATGGTCACGCACTTCAACAGTACTATTCTATTATTTCTCAATACATTGTTGGGTTTCTTTTGTAGGTCTTAGGTTCACATGTATAACAATGCTCTTCTTTCTCCTTCCTTACTTCCCTTCTCATTCCGTTTTTTTCAGATAGTTGGCTCCTTTTGGTATTTGCTTTCTGTGGAACGCTATGATACATGCTGGGAAAGAGCTTGTACACATAATGCAACATGCAACACCGATTTCTTGTACTGTGGCAATCAAGACATGACAGGGTATAATGCTTGGAGCAGGATCAGTGGTTCCATTTTAAATGAAGCATGCCCTTTTGGAGATGGTGACAATCCACCATTTGATTTTGGAATTTTTAAGCAGGCTTTGTCGTCTGGCATAGTTTTCTCGATGAAGTTCGTGACTAAATATTGCTACTGTTTGTGGTGGGGACTCCAGAATTTAAGGTGACATTTACTTTTAAGCTCAGCTAACAATCTTCTGATCTCCTTTATTTACTCCCTCTCTTTCAGGATGGCCTAGTGAATGAAAACAAAGCAAAATGTATGTTGATTTTCCATCAAATTACTATTAAATTCTTTTGTTATTTGAAGTATACGTTTATGCTTAAATACTTCATTGTAGTTTACCATGTGCTAAACTATATTTAGGTCAAACATTACTCAAAAGACTAGGATTTTATGCGAGTTATAGGGGAGGTATAAGACAAGTGCACCCAGAACTTTGGGCTAGTGTGAGTGCGATTTGTGATGTGTGAATTAGGGTCACATCACGGTTCGAATCCAGTTGTAGACAAAAGCCTGGTATTTAAGTAGAGAAGGGTGGAGGTACGGCCCCATTATTCACCTAGTTTCGAACTGTGCACCAATGGCCATAAGAGATTTATAAACAACAACATACCCAGTGAAATCCCACAACGTGGGGTTTGGGGAGGGTAGAGTGTACGCAGACCTTACCTCTACCTTGGTAGGTAGAGCTACTGTTTTCAAGAGACCCTCGGCTCAAGACAGAGCATAAGCATAAGAAAAACACAACAAAAGCAAGAGCAAAGCAAGATAGACGGTCAGACTCGGTCAGAAAATATTTAAAGCATTATGAAAATGCTTGTATCAAAAGCGAATAAGCCATGATAGCGCATTCCGAAAAAGTAAGCAGTAACTAGCGCATGTAAATATGCTAAACAAAGTACACTAAAGGACACATAGCAGCAAAAATCAAACTACAGGGACTATAAAGCAATACTGCGCCTATTAGTATGATAGGCTAAGCGGGCCTACAATACTAACACTACAACTACCAGTTTGCAAGCCTAAGTAGGACTACGCTAGACTACCTACTACCCTCCTAGTCTGTGCCCTCCACAACCCCTATCTAAGGTCATGTCCTCAGTAAGTTGCACCTGCGCCATATCATGTCTAATCACCTCTCCCCAATACTTCTTCGGCCTACCTCTACCCCTCCTGAACCCTTCCATAGCCAGCCTCTCACACCCTCCGCACTGGGGCATTTGTATCTCTCTTCTACACATGTCCAAACCATCTCAACCTCGCTTCCCGCATGCCACTCCCACTCTGTCCCGTATATCATTATTTCTAGCCCTTCAGAGATTTATCGGTTATTAAAAAAAAGGTCTAGTGCCTAATTGAATTGCTCCAGACTTCCAGTGTTACATGTTCTTTTCTGTTCAATACAAGGGGGGGGGGGGGATTTCTTGCTAATCAGGTGCAATAATCGAGTTGTAATGATTATTATTCCGGCGGCCTTTTTCAGTTCATATTGTCTATTCACTATTTGGTTAAGGCAAGTATCTAAGTGAATATTTTCCAGTATTATGTAAGTACTTCTTTTGGTTCATATTGTCTATTCACTATTTGGTTAAGGCCAATACTATTGGTAGGATTTTCTTTTATTTTTAGTTTCCTACCCAGAGGACTGAACAGGAAAAAAAAAAGTGACTATGCTGGAGTTCGGGAAACTAATCAAATGAGTATTTATATTATTTTTGCATATTGAGTTCTATGGTACATTAATTGGTGATTGAACTTTGGTGAACTTGTACTAATGGCGTTTCTTTCTTTTCATGTTTTGCTTGTGCAGTACCCTTGGACAGGGACTTCAAACTAGCACATTTCCAGGGGAGTCTTTATTCTCAATTGCACTAGCAATACTCGGGCTCATTCTCTTTGCACTGTTGATTGGTAACATGCAGGTAATGACCGAATGTTAGTAATGTTGCTTCCGGACAGACATATCTTGTCGAGATTTTTCTCCTCATTGTTACTGAACAGAGAATTGTGTAAAAACAGTGATCAGAAAGATCAATTGCACGTGGGAGCATCTTAGGACTAAGCTCTTGAAAGTGCAGATTATGTATTTGCGGGTTTCTGGCCCCACTTGACCAATGCAGGGATAAATAGAGCAAATTTGACTTGCCAAGAATTTGCTATGATATGAAAATTGAGTTCTTCAAGACATTCACATTTGATATAATGTATTTAGTGCATCTCTTTCTGAAGAATTAGATAACGCCACTTCATTTTCAAGAGAAAAGTTCTTGCAAAATGGTGATATCATCTCTCTTCTGCAGTGTCAGATAAAGTGCCTTCCTCTCAGTGATAGTTATAGTTTGCAGTGGTAATGAGACGTATAGAGAGCTTATGCATAATTTTAGATTGCGGTACATGTCAAAAGATAGCATTTCTCGGACTAATAGTAATTTCAATAGAGGTTTAGGATCTTAAGCTATGCCTCTGTTACTGAAAAGTACCATAGTGGAAGTACCATGTTGATGTAGAGCTTTGTTGGATACTTTCTGTCATGATGTCTTTCGATACTAAGGACCCGTTTGGACATGAAATTTCTTTCCTTATTTTTCGAAAAAAAATTACAAAACAGCGTTTGGTTATACATTAGTTTGATTATTATTTTTTTTTGAAAAAGTGGTTTTGACCAGTTTTCAAGTGAATTTTTTTTCCACTCAACTTCTATTTCTCCAAGTTAAATGCATGTCGAAACACAACTTCAACTTCCAAATACCCTTTCTCAACTTTTTTTCAAATACTATTTTTTATCTTTCAAATATCACATTTTTTATGTCCAAACGCCTACTAAGAGTTCTATACTTTGAGATGTTACTGTTGTTTATTGTTCTTTTGGCTCCCAAAATGACACCAAAAAGAAGTTTATTCAAGGAAAGAAGGCTTTCAAGAAAAATAATTCCGAACAAGACGCCAAAGGACGGATTTCTCAGATTTAAGTCCGACTCGCATGAATTTTACATACAGCTTCAAAACTATTGTTCAACAAGATGTTCATTTTATGATTTTCAATTTCTTTGAAGTGTTGATAATGGCATCCGTATCCATGGGAAATTTGTACTCAAGAGTTTGGTATTTTGCTATCACAGACATACCTTCAGTCTCTTACTATTCGACTTGAGGAGATGAGAGTTAGAAGGCGTGACTCAGAACAGTGGATGCATCACCGATTGCTTCCACAAGATCTCCGAGAACGGGTTAGGGGCTATGATCAGTACAAGTGGCAAGAAACACGTGGGGTGGATGAAGAAAATATAGTTCAGAATTTACCCAAGGATCTCAGGAGGGATATTAAGCGTCATCTTTGCCTCGCTCTAGTGAAGAGGGTAACTAAATTATATATTCTGCTTCTTCCGGTATACTCCCTCTGTTTCAATTTATGTGAACCCTTTACTATTTGGGGAGTCTACGAGGTGGTTCTTTTACCACATTTTTCTTAAATTTTTTCTAAATTATTTGAATTATAAATTATCATGACTTATAGTACTTATAATGTAGTTTCTAAATATATAAATTTTATTTTTACAAACTTGAAAAATATATGTCACAATTTACGGTCAAAGTTATAAAGTTTACCCTCGTACTCTGAAAAGGTTCACATAAATTGAAACGAAGGGATTATTTGTTTCTCCCACCTTGAATCAACTTGTCTCATACTATGTTGCTCGGACCCTCCAAAAATGTTGTTGTATCTGTGTCGGTTCTCCAAAAATGCATTACTTTGGAGGACCCGACACACATCTGGCAATATTCCTGAAGAGTTTGAGCAACATACGTCTAATAGTCGTCGTGTTAGTACAGTTTTTACATAGTGAGGATTATTTTTTATGTATAAATAGTATATGTTGATACCAATTGACTTCTGTGTGTTCACTTTTTTATGTTTTGAATCCCTTTAGTGAAAATTCTGGCTCCGCCACTGTATTGTCTTTTGCTTAGTTTTGTTTTTCTTATATTCCTTTATTGATTTTCAGGTGCCTCTATTTGCAAATATGGAGGAGAGATTGCTCGATGCAATTTGTGAGCGTCTAAAACCCTGTTTGTACATCGTGAACACTTACCTTGTTCGAGAAGGAGATCCGGTTGATGAAATGCTCTTTGTCATACGAGGTCGCCTTGAGAGTGTGACAACTGATGGTGGGAGAAGCGGCTTCTTCAACCGCAGTTTGTTAAAAGAATCCGACTTTTGTGGAGAGGAACTTCTTACTTGGGCACTCGATCCGAAATCCGGTTCTAACCTCCCGTCTTCTACTCGTACCGTGAAAGCGCTAACGGAGGTAGAGGCTTTTGCTCTGATAGCTGACGAGTTGAAATTCGTCGCGAGTCAGTTCAGAAAGCTGCACAGTCGACAAGTTCAGCACACGTTCCGTTTCTACTCACAGCATTGGAGAACTTGGGCTGCTTGCTTTATCCAAGCAGCATGGAGGCGTTTCACGAAAAGGAAACTTATGGAACTTCAAAGGAAAGAAGATGAAATAGCAGAAGCGTTGGCGGGGGCCAGTAGCAACTCTGGTGGACCTTCTTTTAGTATTGGCGCGACGTTCTTGGCATCGAGATTTGCAGCTAATGCTCTCCGAGGCGTTCATAGGAATCGAAATCTTAAGACTGCTAGGGAACTGATGAAGCTGCAAAAGCCTCCAGAGCCTGATTTCAGTGAAGATACTGAGTGAATTTGTTATGCTTTTTGCTTGACTTGTTGGATCTTTTAGAGCTTTGCAAGGGCTTGATGTATAATTCATTTTTAGTCTTATTGCTACATACTTGTAAGAGTTTAACTTCTATACCCTGATTGTGTAAATAAACTTTTACACTAATAAGTCGCCTAAAAGGTAACAAGTAGTTGCTGCCCTTAATAAGTGGAAATTGGGGCATATAATCAAAGAGTAAAAGTTCCTCCTTTCTAGAATTAAACATCACTAGATTGTTGAATTAAATATCCTAAAGCCATGATAAGTGTTAGTCATCATTATCTGTAAGATAAGAGTACAACACGCTCAGTAAAATCTTACAAAGTGGAGGCTGTGGGAAGGTAGAGTGTACGCAGATTATACCTCATATTTATAAAATAATAGTAGTGGAGCTAATATTTTCAGTAAGGATTCAAAATGCAAAAAAGTATACACGTAAAATCAAAAAGGATTTAATAGTCAACATATGTACATAAAAAATAATTTTAATATATATACATTAATTTCATCTTTCATAAGAGTACAAATAAATTTCCTTACTAAAAGATGATGTAATACCGCAACACAGTTGCTAGAAGTGCTTTATCATTTGAAAAATAACTTTTATCATACTAAACACGCGATCCTTATTGTAAAATTGCAGCCTTGGCTGCATGGATTTATCAACATATTCTAAGCCACATAATGCTTTATCTTTATACCTATATTGCTCAGACTCTTCAAAAATATTGACAGACATATGTCAGATCATTCGAATAGTGTATTCTTTGAGGATCTGACACGACCGAGAGAACATTTTTGAATAATTCAAACACCACGGCTTTATACTGCTTTTTCATTTTCATGAATGTATTAGCCACAGCTTGTAAGAAACAAAGGTAACCATTTCGTCTTTCATTCTCAACCTCATTCATTTATTCACCGGCAAGCATAATCTCTTATCCATTTCTTTTTTCATTTATTTTTATACTTCTCTTTGTTTGTGTTTCGATTGGAGTCCAGGCTCTCGTTTCAACGTTCACTCTTATTTACTCTTTCTCTCATCCGCTAACGGTCACATAATACACCACCCTCGTCGCCGTTGCGATCCATCTTCGGCACCAGTGACGTCGTAGGGCACAATTTTTTTGCTTCAGATCCGATTCTCATCGGTTTCTCTCTTCTTCTTTCTTCTTGTTGTTCTTTTTCTATTCGATCTACACAGGTACTCAACCTTTTGGTGAAAACTCAAGTAAACAGTACTTCAGGTGCCGGTGAATAGTGATTTTCGACGACAAACATGTTCGATTCAACTGGAGTTGGTACCTCCGGTTGCCCGTATCCATTATTTGTCCCTATCCTTGTTGAATTTTGTTGTTTCGCTTTATTGATTCGTGACTTTACATTCCTGCATTTACCCTTATTGTCTTTAGTTATAGCATTTTTGGCGTAGTGGCTTTACTTGCCCATGCATTCCTGTTTTAGGGTAAACGTTTGAGTAGTTTATTACTTTATATTTGCTTTAGTGGCTTTGGTAACTGATGGTTGACTAGAGTCATGTTCTCGGTTAGGGACGGGGGTGGGGGTTAGAGGGGGTAAGGGAAATGTTAGGCTAAGAATAGGGTCCTGGAACGTTGAGACTTTAACGGGGAAGTCCATAGAGCTAATTAAGATTCTTAAGAAGAGAAAGATTAATATAGCATGTGTCCAGGAGATCAAATGGGTAGGACCTAAGGCTAATGATGTAGACGGGTATAAGTTATGGTTCTCGGGGAGGTCGAAATATAAGAATGGGGTAGGCATTTTGGTAGACAGCGAGCTAAGAGATCAGGTGGTAGAAGTTAGGAGGGTCAGTGACAGGATGATGACGATTAAGTTGGTAGTTGGAGGATTCAATATGAACATTATTAGTGTATATGCGCCGTAGGCGGGATTGAACGATGAGGAGAAGAAGCGCTTTTGGGAGGATTTGGATGAAGTGGTGGGAGGTACACTATCCACTGAAAAGTTATTTGTAGGAGGTGATTTCAGTGGACATATTGGGGCACTTCCGGGGGGGGGGTATGATGACGTGCATGGAGGTTTTGCCTTTGGGGACAGGAACGGGGGAGGCGTCTCACTCTTGGAGTTCGCTAAAGCTTTTAGGATTGTGATAGCCAATTCGAAGTTCCTAAAGAAGGAGGAGCACTTGGTGACTTTCAGTAGTTCAGTGGCTAAGACTCAGATAGACTTTTTGTTCCTTAGAAAGGTTGACAACGGTCTTTGTAAAGACTGCAAGGTTATTCCGAAGGAGAACCTTACAACCCGACATAAGCTTTTGGTGATGGATTTGAAGATCAAGATGGAGAAGAAGAGGATGATTGTGGATGACATGTTAAGAATCAAATAGGAGAGGCTTGGGCTAGTAGTGAGGATGCCACCGGTATGTGGGACATGACGGTCAGTTGCATTTGGGAGGTTGCTAGAGAAGTGCTAGGGGTCTTGCGGGATAGTCGTGGTGGGCATCGAGGGGACTGGTGGTGGAATGGTAAAGTTCAAGAGAAGGTGGAAGCAAAGAAAGCAGCGTATGCGGAATTGGTAGAAAGCAAGGATGAGGTGGAGAAGTGGACGAATAGTGAATTGTATAAAATGGCGAGGAAGGAGACAAAGTTAGCAGTTACGGCAGCGAAAACGATGGCTTTTGAACGCATGTATGTGGAATTAGAGGGAAAATGCGGGGATAAGAAGTTGTACAGACTGGCTAGGGTGAGGGAGAGGAAGGCCCGGACTTAGACCACGTGAGGTGCATCAAGGATGAGGAAGGCAAAGTACCGGTGGAGGACGCACATATTAGGCGGAGGTGGCACCAAGACCAGGGTATGGACAGTAGGAGGAGACTCAGAACACTTTCCAGTGATGATAGAGTTGCACCAGGGATCAACTCTTAGCTCATTCCTATTTGCCATGGTGATGGATGGACTGACGCGACAAATTTAAGGGGAGGTGCCATGGTGTATGTTATTTGCAAACGACATAGTCATGATTGATAAAACTCACAGAGGAGTGAATACTAAGCTAGAGGTTTGGAGACAAATTCTGGAGTCTAAAGGGTTCAGGCTGAGTAGGACTAAGACATAATACTTGGAGTGCAAGTTCAGGAACGAAAGCGACCCTGAGATAGGCGTGGAGGTGAGGCTTGGTACTTAGGCCATTCCTAAGAAAGGAAGAAGCAACCCTGAGATAGGCGTGGAGGTGAGGCTTGGTACTCAGGTCATTCCTAAGAAAGGAAGAAGCAACCCTGAGATAGGCGTGGAGGTGAGGCTTGGTACTCAGGTCATTCCTAAGAAAGGAAGCTTCAAGTACCTCGGGTCTATTATCCAAAGGAATGGAGAGATTGATGACGACGGTACACATCATATTGAGGCAGGGTGGATGAAATTGAGGCTCGCATCTGGAGTGTTATGCGATAAAAAAGTGTCACCAAAACTTAAAGGCAAGTTATATAGGGTGGTGGTTAGACCGATCATGCTGTATGGGGCGGAATGTTGGTCGGTCAAGACTTCGCACACCCAAAAGATGAAAGTTGCGAAGATGAGGATACTGAGATGGATGTGTGGGCATACAAGGAGGGATAGAATTATAAATGATGATATCCGGAACAGAGTGAGAGTGGTCTCGGTGGAGGATAAGATGCGGGAAGCTAGGTTGAAATGGTTCGGACACAAATGCCCAAGTGCGGAGGTGTGAAAGGTTGGCTCTAGATAGGTTTAGGAGGGGTAGATGTAGACCGAAGAAGTATTGGGGAGAGGTGATTAGACGGGATATGGCGCAGGTGCAACTTACTGAGGACATGACCTTAGATGGGGGTTATGGAGGACACATATTAGGTTAGAAGGGTAGTAGGTAGTCCAGCGTAGTCCTACTTTCGCTTACAAATGGATAGTTGTAGTGTTATTATTGTAGGCCCGCTTAGCCTACCATACTAGAAGGTGCAATATTGTTTTATAGTTACCTATTTGATTTCTAATGCTATGTGTTCTCTAGTGTACTTTATCTTATTTTATCTTTATCTTATTTCATCTTTATCTTAATCTTATCTTAGGTTAGTTACTACTTCTTTTTCAGAATGCGCTATCGTGGCTTACTCGCTTTTGATAAAAGTATTTTCACACTGCTTTAAATTTCATGTCCGAGTCTAACTGTTTCTCTTGCTGTGCTTTGTCTTGAGCCGAAGATCTCTCGAAAACAGCCGCTCTACCTACCAAAGTAAATGTAAAGTCTATGTACACTCTACCCTCCCCAGACTCCACATTGTGAGATTTCACTAGGTATGTTGTTTGTTGTTGTTATCAAATCTTACTGATCCATTTATAAAACAGAAAAAATAAACTTCATTCCATCATTCCATAAGGAAAAGGTGGCAATTTAAGGCATTTGATCAGGAAAAAAAGAAAGCAGCCACAGTATACTCCAATCTTGCCTATAAAGATCAATGCCCCTACTATTACTTTTTTCTTTTCCACCACTTTCACCCCCAAATTTATTCATAAAACATGATATTTTTTTCACTCAAATATCAAGAGTCCCTTGAGATTATAACTCCCTCATATGTTTAGCCATCAAATGATGCAACACCTTGACTGGCTCTAATTTGTAGAGTTCTTCAGCACCCATTCCACCAAAGTCGCAACACCAAAACCCGTGGCGTTTTTCTTTTTGTCACTCCAGACGGGACCAGCTAAGTCGATATGCATCCATTGGACCTTCTCGTCAACAAACTGCAAAACAAAAACCAAATGTCATGTTTCTCGTCTCAACAATTTATCCTTTTTGTGTGAATTTGAAACGAAGTAGGAACAACATGAGTCTTCGTTAAAGATCTTTGGAAGACCAGGGAAAGCTCTTACACAGAAAAACTATCACAAATTCCTAATAACGTATAATCTATGGGTGTGAACGGAGGCCATTACATTTCTATAATGTCTTAAGTTCCCGTCATTGTCGCTTTTCTTTTATTTATGACGTTAGAAGAAACTTGTCTCTAGTAAGCTTAAGCTTGTATCACTACTAGAACAGAAGCTCCAAGTCATTTTTATTCCCATGAAATATGAAATGCTTATGGGTTTTCGTGACCATGTATATATAATATACTTCATTGCCCACAAGATTTTCATTATGCAGAAGCTGCTGAACTTTATTGGGAGGTCTATTCATAAGAAGGCCTCGAGCCAAAATTTTCGTGGGATCACATTGTAAATTCCGTAATTATGCGATTAAAAGCTGGTTCAGACTAAGTAGGCATTTGGACATAAAAAATGTGATTTGAAAAAATAGTATTTGAAAAACAAGTAGAAAAAAAGGTATTTGAAAATCGAGTTGTGTTTGAACATACATTTAACTTGAATTTTGTTTTTTGAAATTTTACGAGTGGAAAAAGATCACTTGAAAACTAGTCAAAACCACTTTTTCAATAACTTGAAACTCATCTTCAAAAAAAAATAATCAAGAAATCAGTTCAATGCATAACCAAACAGTGTTTTCAATTTTTTTTAAATAAAGTGAATTTTGTATGGAGAACAACATACCCAGTGTAATCCCATAAGTTGGGTCTGGGGAGAGGGCGGTCCCTACCTTGTGAAGGTAGAGAGTCGCTTTCGGAGAGACCAATTTTGTATGGATAAACAGGAGCTAAATCACATGTCAATCAAAATGGAGAAATTTTTAGAGTGATTAGATGATTACCTGCTTCAGGAAGAGAGCAGCAGTTATTGCACCACCTTGACGACCTCCGGTGTTCACCATATCGGCCACTCCTGATTTCATAGAGTCCCAGTAACTATCCTCCATCGGCATCCTCCATAGCTTTTCACCACTTACCTCAGAAGCTGCAACCACCTCCTTTGCTAGGTCATCACTAGGAGTAAAAATACCTGTATTTTCATACAAGATATCCAATAAAGTTCCAGTAGACTACAAACTCAAGGCTTATATATCAGTCAAAGATTCACCATACGTGACTTCGGTGTCGCAACTTTTTTAGTGCAATCAAAGTATTAGATGAAAATGTGATTCATATATAAACTAGAGGATTAATAACCTGTTTGGCCAAGCTTCTGGGAAATCAACTTATTTTTTTTAAAAAAAAGCTTTATTTCAGAGAGTTGAGGTGTTTGACCAAGCTTCTAGGAAAAAAATAAGTGTTTTTTAGTAGCAGAGCTGTTTTTTATAAGCGGAAAAAAGTAGCTTTCCCCGAAAGCACTTTTGAAACCTTAGTCAAACACAAAATGTTGCTCTAATATTGGCAAAAGTGTTTTTCAAATTGATTAGCCAATCACAAATTGCTACTCTCCAAAAGTACTTTTTCGGAAAACACTTTTGATAAAAAAATAATTTTCAAAATAAACAAATTTTGTAAGTTTGGCCAAACATGCTATAAATGGTAAACTGACAATAGCATAAACCAAAAACAAGAAGAGGAGCAAGAAAATATACCAGCAATTGAAGGTCCAAGAGCAACCACACAAGCACCAGTTAGTGTTGCCAGATCAACTATCTGCATAACAATCAAACACGTCATTAACACATGTCAAGGTCCTAAGTAAACTTCTGACTACAAGAACATCGCGAAAAACTCTTCTGATAGATGCAACGTCAAATTTTGGAAGATTTTGATTGTTTAGAAAAATAAAATACATTGTTAAGGACATAATATCCTTTCCAATTTACGTCATCTCACTCTTCCGTAATGATGGCCATGTCTAACTATCTAACTAACCAATTATATTGACAGATATAATAACATTGACCAATGGAAGTTCATAGGTTTCTGGTTATGTATTCAAACGACAACTTTCATTCCTTGGTTTGCAAAGTAGTATGGGAAAGCAAAGGAAACATATTAAATGGTAAACTTTGTAAAGTGATCTCCGAAAGTGACAGATGCATAATGACAATGTTTAATTCAATACCTTTTCTACACCTTGGTTACAAGCATATACCAAAGCATCAGCAAGTGTGAGTCTACCCTCAGCATCAGTGTTGTTAACCTATGCAATAAAGATGAATGCACCAATTAGAAAACCGAGAAACAGTCAAATAAAGTGAAATTAGCAAAACAGAAAAAATAAGATTAGACTTGCATCATGTTGGTTCTAAACTAATAAGTCATCAATCAAATAAAAGAAAACCATATCAAACTAAACTACTCCCTCTGTCCCAATTTATGTGGCACTGTTTGACTAGTGCACAAAGTTTAAGAAAGAAGGGAAGACTTTTGACATTTGTGGTCTAAAACAAACCTTAGAAATTTGTGTGGCTCTAAATCATTTCATTAAGGGTAAAAGGAAAATTTTAAAGTTAAAGTTGTTCTTTTTATTTTTAGCAATTAAAGTAAAGTTATTTCTAATTATAGAAAAGTGACATTCTTTTTTGGACAAACTAAAAAGGAAAGTGTGCCACATAAATTGAGACAAAGGGAGTATCTAACAAAGCGCAATATATCTACTGTTAAAATGTCAATATGGAACTCTGAACCATCCAACCTTTTGATGGTTTTATTTTCCAATGTTTTTCTGGCCACTAAGAAACATGCTTGGTACATGATAACTATATAGTATTCAGCTATAAGCTTATAAAATACATAGACCGTTTGGGGAAAATTTTCACTCTCCAAAGAGTAAAGTTAAAAACATCATAATTAGTATTACAGGTGCTTCGGACATACATCCGAACACCCAACTAAATCAAGAATACCACAAAAGTAAAATGGATCCAATCGGCAAATTGACAGACAATCTTCAGAAGGAGTTTGTTGGGTAAGAGGAGTGAAGGAGAGACCCAATTAGATTTAACCCGTAAAGGCCCCATAAATAATGTTACCTCAATTGTCTTTCCATTTGAAGCTGTGATAATATCTCCAGGCCTCATGCCTGTCCCACTGATCATATTCTCACAAGCTGCAACAATGAAATGCACCTGCAACACATTAATTAGTTTGGTGAAACGAGAATAATTGAATACATGCAATTCGAGTAAATAAGCCGGTCATTTTTTTCTTGGATGATAAAGGACTCACCTCTACTCCGGCAGGCTTTATTTGACCAAGAGCTTTTGCAGCACCTAAAACAGCCGCAGCCCCTCCCATGTCGAACTTCATTAGCTCAATCGAACAACCAGGTCCAGTCTTGATGTTGTAGCCACCACTGGGAACATGAAAAGAATTGTTCACGAAATCATACCATACCATAAGAATAAAAAAAAGTAGCAATAATAAAAGAAAGGGATAATAGCAATTTTGGTCCCTCAATTATTGGTAAATTCTTATTTCGTCCTTGTAATATATCGTTCAACACATTTAACCTTTAATTAATTAAAATGTGTATTTTTTGCTCCTTTATGCAGGAATTATGTTTTATTTGAACTTAATTAGAATTGTATTACCCGTCACATATGGTTTATCAATACAAGTTTAACATAGCACATGGGTAATTAATTAAGTGGTGGAACAGCTAAAAGACAAGGTAAATTTGAAAAAAATTCACAAGCAAAATAGATTAAAAGTGCACATTTCAATTAATTGAAGGTTAAACGTGCTTAATTAGAAATCATAAGGACTAAAATAAAAAAATTATCAATAATTAAGGGACCAAAAATGCTATTAACCCTTAATTCACTTCAGCCAAGTCAGAAATCAAATTTCTATTCTTCCAACAAGTGGTCATCTCATTTTATAGAGGATAGATTTACCTGTCGAAAGTTAATCCCTTTCCAACCAATGCTATTTTCTTTCTGATTTCCCCACCAGAAGGCTTATAACATAAATGGATGAAATGGGGAAGATTTGCAGAAGCTTCAGCAACAGCTAAATAGGATCCCATTTTCAATTCTTTGCACTGCTCAACGTCCAAGATGTTTGCAGAAAACACATCGCTATAAGTGGAAGCAATCTTTTTGGCCTCATCAGCAAGTACCGCTGCAGTGGAAAGCCGGAGGTTAATAATAGCTAGCTAACAGTCATGCTAATGAAAGGAGAGAAAATGACAACAGTGGTCCCTTATGTTTAAGGGTAAGTTCAAAATAGTCCTTTAAGTATGCACTTAACATTTTTCACGAGAACTATGAAAATAAAGGAAAATAGAGGGAACTCACATATAGAAGTACCAAGTTTTGTAGTTTCTGCTATTTTTTATTTATTTTTAGAGTTTGGTGCAATTTTGTGAGGTACAATTTTTGCTATTTTGTATACCCTTTTAGTGTTTTGTGTAGTTTTTTTGTGTTGCATAATTTAGAATTTGATGGACTTTCTTAGTGTCTAAAGGGTAGCTCGGTGCACTAAGCTCCCGCTATGAGCGGGGTCCGGGGAAGGGCCGGACCACAAGAGTCTATTGTACACAGCCTCAACTTACATTTCTGCAAGAGGCTGTTTTCACGGCTTGAACCCGTGACTTTCTTAGTGTCTATGGTTAAATATTTGTTTCCATTGTTTCCGTCAAATCTTACAAACATAAATTGTTAAATATTTGACGGAAACTAAAAGTGTTAACTTTTAGCAAACTTAAAGGACCAAATGGTTCAGTACATACTTTAGGGACTATTTTGAACATACCTTAAACATAAAGGACCATTTTTGTCATTTTCGCATAAAAGGAACAACAAGGAAATACATTGAAGATCACTAACCAGGCGTAAGTACATTGGCGGGTGCATTGACGAGCTCTCTGCCGAGTATAACACCTGCACAGACATCTGATGCATGCTTGAGTTTCTTCTCTATCTCGGATCCAGTTCCCAGTCCAAGAATATCCAAAGATTTCAGCGTTGGTTTCTTTGACTCGGACTTAAACCTAGTATCTTCAAATATCCCCAGCAAAGCTCCTATTAACATTCAAGAAGATCAACCAAGTTTAGTTTCTCAAATATGGTTCAACGAATCAATATTATTAAAGGCAATAAGTGCTAAAAGCTCTAAATTCCGTTGGGGATTTAAGCGGAAAGAGCAAATGAAGCTGGGCTTTAATGAAGAAAGGTAAAAATGAGAAAAAATACAAATATATGTGTAGTCCAAGACTAATAATTATAAGCATGAATAGCAAATACTCCCTTTTTCCCAATTTATGTGAAGATGTCTGACTGGACACGGAGTTTAAGAATGAAAGGAAGATTTGAAACTTGTGGTTCAGAATAAGCCCCAGCTACTTGTGTGGCAATAAATCATCTCATTACAGGCAAAATAGATAGTTTAATTTTAAATTGTTACTAAATATAGAAAGATGTTCTTTTTGGGACTGACTACAAAGGAAAGAGAGTCATATAAATTGGGATGTGGATAAAAAAATTGAAAAATAAATTACGATAAGTGAAATATCAATAGTTTAGTGTCGCTTCCTTAGGATTACGATCATTGACTATGTTACTCGGATTCTTAAAAACATTGTTGGGTGCATATCGAATCCTCCAAAATTAGTGCATTTTTGGAGGATTAGACACGGGTACAAACAACATACCCAGCATATTCCCACAAGTGGGGTTTGGGGAGGGTGGGTGTACACAGATCTTACCCCTACCTTTGTGGGGTAGAGAGGTTTCCCAAAGACCCTCGGCTCAAGAAATCGTTTTTCAAAAAATGATTTGAAAGAGGACTATTGGAGAGTCCGAGCAACATAGCCCATGAGCAAGGAAAAATATGCCTTGGAAACTTGATGACGACATTGAAGCGCCCGCTAAGCGAGGTGAAGTGTTCAACATGTTTTGCGCTTCGCTTTAGAGCTTAAGCGCGCCTCTGATAACACTACAATGATATAAGCGAAGATCACGAAAATAGATACCGGTTGCTATGGCAGAGGCAGAGCTAAGCTTTGATTCTGCAGACAGCCCATCGGTAGAAGCAAGTGCAACGGCAATATTACTAGCCTGAGCAGACTTGGCAGCTGCAGCGACAGCCTCCCCTAAACTACGATAAGCAGCAATTGGTGATGTTGACGAGCCAAGCCCAACTAGAGCAATCCTTTTCGAGCCAAGACCAGGAATCCTAAGTATCGTGGATTGTCCAGACTTTCCACTAAAATCCTCCTCGGATGAAGCTTCAGATAACAAACCACCTAATTTGGAATCTAGCTTTTGCAATAGTGGATTCTGGAACTTAGAATTCTCGTCTCTAGCCAAGTCCTTCTCTGTGGCACCTACTGCGAGTATGTCTCCTTTCCATCCCACCAGATCAATCTCTTTAGCAGCAAATGAAATCTTTCATGTTCCAGAAACAAAGAAAGGGAATTAGTCAAGAAGGGCGGAAATTTATAAAACTTCCATAAATATAAACACAAGAATCACAAAAATAGAGATCACAGGAATCAACGATTTGCCATCTGCTAAGAATGGAGCATTTAAGGAATTATCTACATAGAAATGCAGGGTAAGGCCCGCGCATAGTGGGAGCTTAGTGCACCGGGCTGCCTTCTTTTTTTCCACATGGATTCTAAACAATTGGATATGTTAGGATTATGGCCCCCAAAAAAGAATCAACCAACCTACTTCTCAATCCCAAACTAGTGTAAGCTATTTGAAACCTTTATATCAGTTCTGCTCTATTCACGCACATTTTTCTCCAAACAGCCAATTCAGATAGAATATAATGGCGTATTTATAACAATTGGGAGATCAAAAGCTCTTCTTGTTCGTGATAAACATGACAGTAAAGGGTAGATCAAAAGCTCTTCTTGGTCGTGATAAACAAGACAGTAAAGGGTATCAGACTCTGTGGTTTGGGGGGGGGGGGGACAAAGAAGAATCAGTTCTTTTATGCACTGAATTTTTACATAGATAACCATGACAGTAAAGAGTTCTACATATCAAAATGCAGCCTAAAATAATAGAGAGGATAATAACAAGAAAACCCAATTCCTTATGCACTGAATTCACAAAGATAAAGATGAAAATATACAGTATAACAGATCAGAACTGAACTCCACAAAATAAACAATCAAAATCAATTCAATACAAGAGAAATAAAGAACAATAAAAATCAAATCTTTGAGCAAAATAAAACTACAATCACCTTAGGGGCCTCAATTTGATACAAAAAATAATAAGAAAACACATTCTTTGCACTGAATTCACAAAGATAAAGATGAAAGTATACAGTATAACAGATCAGAACCGAACCCCACAAAAAATAAACAATAGAAATCAATTAATACAAGATAATAAAGAACAATAAAAATCAAATCTTTGTGCAAAAAAAAAAAAGAAACAATCAACAAACCTTAGGGGCCTCAATTTGATTAATCTAAGTAAGACCAAGAGTAGCACAAAAATGAATATGAGAGTAAAGGGTATCACAAATCAAACAAAAAATAATAAGAAATCAATTCAATACAAGATACTAATAAAGAACAATAAAAATCAAATCTTTGTGCCAAAAATGAAATAAAACAAACCTTAGGGACCTCAATTTGATTAGGCTCAATGAGACCAAGAGTAACACAAAGATGAATATGAGAGTAAAGGGTATCACAAATCAAACAAAAAATAATAAGAAATTCAATACAAGAGAATAAAGAACAATAAAAATCAAATTTTTGTGCCAAAAAGTACAATCAACAAACCTTAGGGGCCTCAGTTTGATTAATTTGAGTGAGACCAAGAGTAGCACGAGCAATATAATGAGCCATACGTTTACCTCTTCTTGAACACAAGGGTGTAACTGAAAAAGATAAAGTCCAAATAGGACTAGATCGTAATTTAGTAAAACTTGAAGGGTAACAATGAAAAGAAGAAGAAGTTGAAGGCAATGCTGAGGAAACTCTCAGTGCGGCCATTTTTTGTGTGTATATATATAGACCTAGTGAGTGTTGAGTGATAAATTTTGAGAAGAAAAAGGATGATGATAATTGATATGATGTGTGCATTGACGTCTCTTTTTGGGGATTTACAATTGGGCATGTTAATTCTTGATTTTTATATTTACAAAAAAAAGAAATTTTGCTCTATAAGATAGAAAAAGGAAAAAAATTAGTGGTGAGTAATTTTTTTATTCAATAGGAGGTCTCGAAATTAGATAATAGAAAGATTTGGAGGTCGAGTATTAGAACAGAGGGTTAGTGAGTAGTTGAGTTTTGTCGCCATGTGTGTGAGAAAGGTGAGGAGCTAGCCCTTCTGTCTCATTTTCTTCTTATCTTAGTAGTAGTATTTCGATATCGTGTAGGATATTATTCTTATGTGTGTATTATTTCATTTATTTTTTATCTGAATATTTTATTATCTTATTTTCTTGTATACTGCATTGACTACATTCTTTATGGTCTAACAGAAATATCATCTCTGCCTCACAAAGGTAGAGGTGCTCTCACAAAGGTAGAGGTGCTCTCACCAGACCCCACTTTGTGTATTCTCTATTGGGTATGTTGTTGTTATTGTATTGTCTCGAGTTTGAGGTAAGGATTGTCTTTGTTAAGAAGTATTTTGCTTTTAATGTGAATTGTTTTGTGCAAATTCAAATTTAATCGAATTTTTATACGAATTTTGAACATTGGATAAGTATTTTATGATTTATTTACGTTTAATATATTTAATAAACACCAATATGCTTTTAAGTTAAGTCCACATAAGCTAAATTTGACACTATCTTATAATTTTTTATAGCTTATAAATACTTTTGATTTGAATGAAATTTTTATAATTTTATTTCTAATATCTTTGTATTCTCTAAATTATTTTTTCTAAAACATAACTTTTAATTATGAAAAATACTTTTAAATTTATATTTCTTATAAATAGCTTTTTAAATATTTTAGTTATTTTAATTTTAGAAAGTGTTTATCATGGGATGAAAAACATAAAGAAACATATAAATCCAAACTGACTCGTGACAACAAGAAAAGACAATCTTATGTATAAATTTTGATACTTTTTGCGTCCTCAACTAATCAATATATATATAACTAAAATATTTAAAAAGCTATATATATATATATATATAGTTGTGAATGAAAATGGTGAGTTGGCGTTCTTTAAGGCCAAAAATGTATTTATTTATTTATTTATTTTGGCTTTTTCCATTATTTTTCAGATTTTCTCTTATATGATTTGAAGGTAATATTTAGAAAGACCACAACCATTATTATATTCAATTAAAAGGACAATTAATACGTGTTAATGTCTATTCCATCTTTCAACCGATTTTACTCATTTCATGTTCATGTGCTAATCATTCAAATCTCCAATTAAAGTGAATAATTAGTGCATATTAATGTCCATGCCTTTTTATCTTCTTCTAAAGTCGTTATATCTCCTCAAAGCCTAATTTTATATATTTTTTGTTTTGCTTTCTATGTATGTATGGTAGAGATTAATTGTTTAAATAGCTAGACTATCTTATTTGTTTTTAATTATTTTGTATTAAACTGGAACTGAATTATGTATTATGTACCTGAAGTGATCTATTTTTGGAGCGTTGTCGTACATTAATTCTCGACAGAGAAGCTAAAGGAAGAATGATATCATGAACAATATTTTGAAGATCAGCTTTAATTTAGCACTCGGTATGGTTTTTTTTTTTTTATTATATCCCTTCGAGGACAAAGGAGTAGTAAGAATGGTTTTCCCTTCCTCGGTAGAGTAACTAACTCGATTTAGATCGCCTCTATGTCCCAAATAGACTGAATTAGTCCTTCTACCCCGCCAAGATGCGAAGCGCAATCGTTAAGTTAAACCAGGTCATTTGTCCTCCACATGCCCTTGGTGCTTACACAGCTTTCAATACGAGGGGAGCTGGTCATATATAATTTGTTGGAAAAATTCCCTAACTCTTCCTGTATCTTCAAACTTATAGATACAAAGCATGAATTTTCCAAGACGTGCAAAGCGCCCCCCAGCCTTCCAACGGGAAAGACAACTAATAAAAGTCAATTTCCGTTCTTCCTGTTCCCGCGGCAGACGTATGCTCGGTTGAAGCTGGATTTAGAAAGGATCAAAAGCCAATAGAAATGTTGGCCTACTTCCACACAGAATATTATTTGTGTCTCTTGATAAAATTTGTTCATTTACTTATATGTATTCACGTAGGGAACCACACAATTTTAGTGGGTTGGCATAATCACTAGCAAGATTGTACTTTGAAATATTTGGGATCAGCTTTATTTATGATATAACTTACTTGAGAGATCATCAAGATTGAACCTATGATAAGTGTTTTTTTTTTTCAAAAAGACTGCAAAGGGTGTTTGCACAAGTATTTTCTTGAAAAAAGGCTACAAAGTTTCAAAGTATACTTCAAAGTTTCTCTCGAGGATGAAACAATTGAATTTTTCTTTCTGAAAGACCAACCTGCAAAGTTTCAAAGGAGACTTCAACCACCAAAAGATATAATTACATGTTTGAGAATCCTCGGTAAAACAAATCAGAAGCAAAAAAGGACTCCAAGTTGAACACTTATTTAAACTCAAAACAGAACATATTTAACTATGAATAACTTACGTCTGTCATGTGAATAATTTCTTCAACTGATGAACTAAGCGTATTAGCTGGAGCACCGTTTTATCATTCCAACAATGAAAATAAGCTTTAAGATACCTCTTGATTCTCAAGAAGATTATGAGACTCCAACTTTCATAATTAGCGGTTCAATTTCGCAAGTCTTGTCGGCAATGATAGATCATGCTCAACATTAAAAAATAATCCACATGCTTCACCCAAAGATTTGGACCACTTCTAATTTATAGCCCATGTTCGTAAAGTCCTCAATTTCTTTTCTAATCTTCTTCTATCTCAGAATCCGCCATGGAAACAACATTTTACAGAAATACAAGGTAAAGACTGCATACAATAAACCCTTATGGTCAGGCCCTTCTCCGGACCCCGTGTATAGTGGGAACTTCTATCTCATAAGCTAGTTTACTCCTCTCCCACCACTAAAGGAGAAACACCCCAAAACTAATCAGAAGCCGCAGAGTGGAAATAGCAACAGTAATACAGTGACATCCATGTGATTATGAAGTCCAGCTGCAAGATCAAGGAGGAGAGAAAACTAAGAAATTCAAAATGGCAGCTACAACAACTAACCATTGTCCTGGCTTCTCTAGACAAATGTCACCATGTTGGATATTCCTAAGGTCACAATTAATAATCAGCTATACGTAAGGTATTCTGATAAATCAAATGACTAAGATATGAAAGAAACCATTTATCTCCTCATATCACCTGAACAACTTTCAAGACTACAAATTAAATATGCGATAGAATACAAGGGCAGAAAAAGAAAACCCTTGTAGGATCAAAAAAACAATGGTTAACTTGCACTATAACATTTCATATATATATATATATATATATATATATATATATATTGGCATTTACCTTGAGAAAAAAGTCAATGTGGAAGTGAAACGCCAAAATCTATAGGCACTAAATCAGAAAATAGAATCATTGTAAGCTACAAATACAATTACATATATATACGTTCTCTAATCTATTCTGAAATATAAATGAAATTATTAGCGAATATTATCTGAATATTCACAGTATATTTATAATTATGATAGATGTATATTTAAGGTAACTTAGGATCCTAACTTACCTAAAATGGTTGATTCATAATACAATAAGAATTCTAAGTTACCTTAAATATACATCTATCATAATTACAAATATACTGTGAGTATTCGCTAATAGAAATGAAGCCATAAATTGTGGTGCACATAAAAAACTTCATCAAGTATAGTTCTTCAGAAATAAAAATATCACCTTTGTAAAGGCATTGATTAGAAGTAATATACCCATTTCCACCACAAGTTCACAATTAATTGGAAGGAAATACAAAATGCCTTATCTTCTAGTTTAACTATATGTTTAAATATTGTGGTTGTGAGGTTTATTAAAGATAATCCTTGTCTTAAGTAATCTACCAGAAAAGAATCTGTCAAATGAAATATAACACAGTAGATCTTCCAAGTAACTTTTTGTGCCTTCATATTGCGAAACTATCAAGAGATTGTATGATAAACTAATGAACCTTCACTTATAAATGAAATTAATAAATCTGAAACTCAAACTTTGATTATGTTGCAGTGATGGAGCAACAAAATAGCCTCCATCCCACGTATTCATATCAACACTGAACCTTATATGTCGCAATAATGGGGGGGGGGGGGGGGGGGGGTAAGGATCACAGAACCAAAAGTTGAAGCAAATAATCATCCTTCTAACCACCACCAAACAAGGTCTAGGCGTGTAGGAAGTGTTAAGAGTCCCACATCGTATATGGAATGGGAACATGGACTCTTTATATGGACTTGGACAATCCTCACCCTACAAGCTAGCTTTTGGGGTTGAGTTAGATTCAAGATCCATTCTTTACAACCAACATAACGATCCACACCCTAGTTCTTATGATTGATCCCACCTCTTCAAAATTCTTTGTATCCTGCATCAAGTTATTCTTATCAGTAAGCGCACAACATAATAAATTACTATCTCGTATTAAATCGGTTGGGACATGATAGATAGCACCAAATAAGATGAGTCATGTATATCATCAAATACCATAGGTGTATAGCCTATTTCACAATTGTTTTTCTTGTGGAATTGACTTCTGGAAAATTATTTTCTTTGTCTGCCATTTGTTGTCGTTTCTTACCGGATGATTTGTCCTTTGTACAAATAAAGAGATATAAAGACCAGCGGCATTAGAAGAATGAAGGGGAAAAGATTGTATAAATGAAGAGGAGATGACGATTTGATCACCGGCAACTATTCAAAGAAACTAAAAAGGCAGCCCAGTGCATTAAGCTCCCGCTATGCGCGGGGTTCGGGGAAGGGCCGGACCACAAGTGTCTGTTGTACGCAACCTTACCTTGCATTTCTGCCGGAGGTTGTTTCCACAGCTTGAACCCATGATCTCATGATCACATGACAACAACTTTAACAGTTACTCGAAGACTCTTCTTCAACTATTCAAAGAAACTGCAGAACTAAAAGTAGACAACAGGGAGAAAAATAGAACAATTAAAATAGCATTTAGATGGTCAGAAAATTACAAGCTATACCAAAATGTTCCACATATCAAGCCCAAGAATTATCAAAAGCAGCCGAAGTGACCGCCAGAGCGAGTTCCTGGTAGCTGATCCTGCCATCTCCATCAGATCAATTTCTCTTATCATCCAGTAAGCTCTTCAACAGTCAAAGCATGTCCAAACTTAGCCATGAAATAAGCCAACTCTACAGCCGTAATATACCCATTTCCATCCGTATCAAACATCTTAAATAGATGTTTCAACTGCTCCTCCGTGTAAGAAAGTTCGGGTGCAACAAGCGAAACTCAATCCCAAAAGCTAGCTTATAAGGTGGGGATTGTCCAAGTCCATATAAAGAGTTTATGTTTCCATTCGAACAAAGAATTGGAATAGACATGGCTCTGATACCATGTAAAGAATGGATCTTGAGCCTAACTCAACCCAAAAGCTAGTTTGTAGGGTGAGGATTGTCCAAGTACATATAAAGAATCCATGTTCCCATTCCATTTCCGAGGTGAGACTCTTAACATCAACACTTATTTTTAAAACCAAAGGACCTTAATAGCGCGCAAAGTTTGAGTTGGGTCAGACTCCAATCATCGTTTATGTTGAATGATGAGAAAAGTTCAGCTAACTGCTCATCATATAACTCCACAGGTGCTTTAATGCTCATATTTGCAATAAATCAAACACTTAATATGCACTGTACAATCATTCGAGATGCTTCCTGAGTGAGGGTAATGTTTGCTATTGCCGCTTCCTGTTTTGCTTTCTTAGCAAAATGCTTGCTTCCGTTCACATCAAACATGTTCTTTTCCCTTTTGCCCCTATCTTGGTGTTCACTGTTCACTCTAGGTTCGCTAGCTTCCTTTCTGGTCTCGTATGGTGAGTAAGTTAAGACATTCCACTAAATTACTACAAGCTTTTGTAGCTGCGTTCATCCAGTGTTGTTCACTTCTAAAATATATATACTAATATTATATATTATAGTATGTAATTAAATGCAAGCTATATGCCTTCGGTTATCTAATCATGCATATACACCTACCATAAAAAAATCCGGTGTAGCCAATAGAATTCCTCCGATTTTAATTAAATATTCCAGGTTCACGTCCTGGAAATAAAAAATAATCTTAGTGTTTTCCTTTTAAATAAGCCTTATGCGATATGAATTCAAATTGATTTGTACCTTAAAACAGATAATGGGCATCGGATGAGAAATCATAAAAATGCTTACACACGTGAAATCTGGAAGAACTACTTTGAATTTATCGTAACGATCAATTATTAAACAAGAGAAATGTCCTTGTATATACATATTGATTGATGTAAACATCGAAAAATAAGTCCAGTGCCTGATGTAAATTAAGGTTATATAGCACGTTACAAATGTTCGTTTAGTTATATAATTTATTTTGCATGATATATAAAATCGATAATATAAAACACATGAAATGTTTGTAAAACGGATTATTTCGTACCATTTCCTAGTATATGATATATCTATCAGTACTAGTGTTACTTTCGGGTCGGGGGGGGGGGGGGATTCGATTTTTCACCCCGACAACAAATGAGTGGGTCTAACTAGGCAGAATATGAATTAGTCGAGTCAGCGAGCTTCACATACCAATGATTAAAAAAGAGGGCGAATTTAGTGATGCTCTGTACATATACTACTTAGATGTGGCAATGAGTGTAAACTTAGTGTAAGTTTAGAAAAATAAAAGAGTAACATTATGATTTTAGGAGGCTTTTAAAATGAATGTAACTAGTTAATAGTTATACTACATGAGTTGTTCCATTTTAATTTGCTTCTTTGGTGTTTTAAAATCTTTTTTCTAGTAAAACAGCAAGAGTCAAACGATGTTCTCGACATAATTACTTCTTCATATTTAAGAGGGTGATGCTTAAGTTTCAACTTAATTAATCTTGCTAATGATTCTCCATCTTTATGCAAAGTTTTTATAATTGTAATGGTTTATATATAGATGGGATATATTAATAAGTGCAAATCTAGGAATTAGATAGATAAAAAGTATGAACATAATAAGTGCAATATATATCATGATGTTTAATGTACATAATAACATTTTTTTAGTTTCCCATCCGTGTCCGATATCCGTATTGGAGCTCGACTAATCCGGATTCGTGTCTGGTAGTCTCACATTGGAGGCAAAGCACTCTCTAACAATGGTGACTCCATACCATGTACATAATAACATGTTATAACACCTATACATAGAAATAGTTATATTCTATACACTCTCTTTTTTGTTCTATACACACTTCTTTATCATTATTGTTAGGAGACAGTATGTTATCCTACTTTATTGGTGCTTATTTAGTCCTCATTCTTCCTTTTTTTCCTTTTAACTTTTTCTTTAAAGAGTTTCATCATTTAAGTATTTCAATTTCAATATATTTATTTTTAGTTTCGTCCAAGATATATACAACAATAGAATGGAAAACTTCTAATATTATATTTTCTGGGAACTATCAATCCGAGATAAGGTTAAACGAAGCAATATGATTAATGATTCATAAATAATAGACCTTAGCTTGTTAAGAATTGAGGTATCGTTAGTCATTATTGAGTATATCTTAAAACATACTCCATGCTAAAAAGTGAAGACAAATTTGTCAAGTGATTTAGGGCCTTTGGGCCAAGCACTTTCTTGTAGAGCATAAAGCTCTAAATCTATCATGTACTAGATATATAAAGAGTTTTATAGCTTTAAAAAAGATAAGACTTATTATACATATAGCCGATCAGATTTATAAATTATTTTTTTAGCTGATACATAAATATATATCAACTATATATATATAGATGCCGATAATTTTTAAGTTGGATGAACGGTTATTTAGGTTAATTCTTTAAAAAAAAAGATGTGGGTGCCATATGTTTTCTTGTATCTACCTAGCAGTGACACTAGTCTATTAAATATATCAATCATGGACTACGCATTTGCATTCAATTCATAGCTAGTGTTGAGTAATTATATTATATTTTGAATTTAAGTTATATATATTGTTAGTATAATAAAGTTTTACGCCAAAGTTATTTAAAGAATATTTACAGGTAAGTCTATAATTTTGAAAATAATGCATATTATTTCTATAGGTAAAGGAGAATATCCATTGATAGGTCCTTTAAAATGTGAGATTTGTAACTCTATTATTTATTGGTTACCTTCCTCATTTGCCTCTTATCAAAGGCTACCTGAAGTGATGATAGATCCTAATATATATATATATTGTTAAACAGAGCAATATACATGTGATATACACTGAATATACAGCAGTGTATATCACATGTATATAAGTGGATCTGAAGCGAAAGAAAGCGAAGTGCAAAGCGGTGGCCCGATTGGACCACTCAAGCGGTGGCCCAAAGAAGAAGATAAAGCGGTGGCCCGGTTGGGCCTCTCGGCGATGGACCGAGCGGTGCGGCAAGGCCTCTCGGCAGTGGGCCGACCTTAGCCCAGCACGCAGCCCATCACGGGATTGAGGGCAGCAAAACAATAAACAGAATTTGTATATTAAGGAAAGTATATTGTGTGTATATTGTAGTATATTTATTACCATAATTAGGATATACACTTACCATAATTGTATAGTTAGAATTATGGTAGAATAAGGTTTTAGGTAATAGATTAGGAATAGGATTCTCCTATTTTGTAACTTGTATATATATCTATTCAATCAATGAAAATAATCAAGGGGATTATTTCTTTCATGGTATCAAGAGACTAGGTCTAAACAAAAGTTTTTCTCTCAAACTTTTTCCTCCCTTTGGCCGAGACCCCCCCCCCCCTCCTCGGATTTCTCTTCCAAATTTCGTCTTCCGCTCTCAAACACACCTCTCTTAAATTTCCCTTTCTTCTTTATTCTTTCAATATGTCTAAGAACAATTTTCATCCTGCCCTCACGATTTCCAATATCAAGAGCAGTATCCCTATTGTCCTTGAGATGGAAAACGTCCAATATGCGACGTGGGCAGAGTTTTTTAAAATTCACGCTATATCTTATCAAGTTCTTTATCACATCATTCCTCCCGCTAGACCCCTTCCTGCGGAGGATCCTGAGTTATGGATTACACTTGATGCTACCGTTATTCGGTGGATATACGCCACTATTTCGCTGGACCTTCTACAGACGATTATGGAGCCGGATACCACGGCTATGGCTGCATGGAATAGATTGCGTGACATATTCCAAGACAACCAACATTCCCGTGTCATCACACTCGAGTAGGAATTCTCTCTCGTTCGAATGGACGAATTTCCAAACGTTTCTGCATATTGCAAGAAACTAAAGGAGTTGGCGGATCAACTCCGTAATGTTGGCGCACCAATAACAAATAATCGTCTAGTTCTACAGTTGGTTACCGGTCTTTCGGAGGCCTATAATGGTGTTGGAACTCTCCTTCCCAAAGCAACCCTCTTCCAGACTTTCATCAAGCCCGCTCCATGCTTACGTTGGAAGAAGCCGGTTTGGCTAAAAAGGCGGCTACCGGAGCAAGCCCAGTTGTCATGGTTGCGTCCTCTCCTAGTTCTTCAGGTTTTGTGAATAATTCGGGCCAAAACCATAATAATGGTGGCGGCAAGAATAATCGCAAAAATAATAACAAAAGTTGTGGGGGCAAACGCGGCGGTTCTGGTGGCGGTTCCGGTGGTCAACAAGCAAGCGGTGGGTCCCAGCCAGGCAATAGTGGCCCACCACCCTATGGGCCCAGCAGTGGGGCCCATGGCAGTGGAGCAGTGGCAGTGGACCGTGGGCCAGCAGCCCATACAACCAGGCAGTGCATTCCAGCGGCCGGTGGGGCGGCCACGGATCCGAGCCCAATACCTAGCATTGGCGGCCCATTGGCCAGTGGCCCAGCAATGACAACAGTTACGGCCCAGTTCCAGCACGGCCAGGAGTTCTTGGGCCCCGACCTCCGCAAGCCCATCATACAGCAGGCCCCACTCAGACCGATATCGAGGTCGCGATGCACACATTGGGATTGACTCAACCGGACCCAAATTGGTACATGAACACCGGGGCCACTACTCACATGACTTCCGAATCAGGTACTCTCTCATCTTATTCCAATTTGAGCACCCCTCGGAGGATAATTGTTGGTAATGGCAGTTCTATTCCAATTCTAGGGTATGGTCAGAAAATGTTGTCTCCCCCCAATCCACCCCTCCTCTTGAAAAATACTTTACATGCTCCTAAATTAATTAAAAATTTAGTGTCTGACCGAAAGTTCACAAATGACAATTCTGTTTCTGTTGAATTTGATCCTTTCGGTTTCTCTGTGAAGGATTTCAAGACGGGGAGTCATCTCATGAGGTGTGATAGTAGGGGGATCGTATCCTATCATGCCCGGTTTCGGTCCATCGAGTCCAGCCTTGCCGTCAGCTTTTGCGTACCATCTCCCCTTTCATATGGCATGCTCGTCTGGGTCATCCGGGATCTTCTATTTTATCAGCTTTAGATAAAAATAGTTTTATTTCTTGTAAGGGTACGAGTCGTACTCCAATTTGTCAGTCTTGTTCATTAGGAAAAATTGTTAAGTTGCCATTTGTAGACTCCAATTCTCATACTTCTATGCCATTTGACATTATTCATAGCGACTTATGGACATCTCCTGTTCTTAGTTCAATGGGTCATCGATATTATGTTCTCTTTTTAGATGATTATTCTAGATTTTTGTGGACGTTTCCAATTGCGAATAAATCACAAGTGTTTTCCGTCTTCATCAAATTTAGAGCGTTCATTCGTACTCAATTCGAAAGAGAAATAAAAAATATTCAATGTGATAATGGGAAAGAGTATGACAATAGGGAGTTTCGGGAATTTTGTGCTAATAATGGGATAAATTTTTGTTTTTCATGTCCTCATACATCTTCACAAAATGGGAAAGCCGAACACAAAATTCGTTCCATCAATAACATTGTCCGAACTCTTCTAATTCATGCCTCTATACCTCCATATTTTTGGCATCATGCTCTACAAATGGCCACATATCTTCTTAACATAATTTCTTCTAAAGGTCTGACATATTCTTCCCCCCTAAAAATCCTGTATAATAAGAACCCGTCTTATTCTCATCTTCGAATTTTTGGGTGCTTGTGTTATCCGCTATTCCCATCCACCACAATTAACAAACTTCAGGCTCGGTCTACCCCATGTGTGTTTTTGGGTTATCCGTCGAATCATCGTGGTTATAAGTGTTTTGATTTATCCTCCAAGAAAATCATAATCAATCGCCATGTCATTTTTTATGAACCTCAATTCCCATTTACGAAAGTTCATACTCCCGAACCTAAGTCGTATAATTTTTTGGATGACCAAATATCCCCGTATATTATTCAGAATTTTTCAGACATCTCCTGTACCCAAAATCCTCCAGCGGGCCCACCGCCCTTGGACCCAGCATCGTAACGCCCAAAGAAGCCGCCATCTGGAAGCAGTTCCGACAATTGGGCCGTCCCCCCATTCGGAACTAGTCCAGAAGTCGAGTCCAGCATTTACCGATTTAGGCCAGCAAGCCCACTGCCTGCTGGCCAGTTCGTCGCGAGCCCAGAAAATTCCCAAACATCCATCAATTCTTCCTCGAGTCATAGACCGGTCACTCGTAGTCAGCGGTGTATTTTTACACCTAAAAGATATTTTAATTTACATTCTGATGTCTCTAGATCCCCCTTGCCCCGCAATCCTGTGTCCGCATTAAATGACCCTAATTGGAAAATTGCTATGACTGATGAATATAATGCTCTTATTGATAATAAGACGTGGGAGTTGTTGCCCCGTCCATATGGTATTAATGTTATCAGGTCTATGTGGATCTTTGCTCATAAGGAGAATTCGGATGGGTCCTTTGCTCGACATAAGGCACGACTTGTTGGTGATGGTAAGACTCAGCAGGTTGGAATTGATTGTGGTGAGACATTTAGCCCGGTGGTCAAACCGGCTACCATTCCCACTGTGCTTAGCTTGGCTCTTTCAAAGACTTGGTCAATTCATCAGTTGGATGTCAAGAATGCTTTTCTACATGGTGATCTCAAGAAAACAGTCTATATGTATCAGCCGATGGATTTCAGGGATCCAAACCGTCCTCATCATGTATGTTTGTTGAAGAAGTCCTTATATGGGCTTAAGCAGTCTCTAAGGGCCTGGGTACACGAGATTTGCGACTTTGTTTCCACTATTGGGTTCACTCACAGCAGGTCAGACAATTCCTTGTTCATCTACCGCCGTGGTTCTTCTTTGGCCTACATTCTGTCGTATGTGGATGATATCATCTTGACCGCCTCTTCCGATGCCTTGCGCCAGTCTATCATGAACATGCTCAGTTCTGAGTTCGCTATGAAAGACTTAGGGCCTTTGAGTTATTTTTTGGGGATTGCTGTCAAGCGTCATTCAGGTGGCTTGTTTTTGTCTCAACGAAAGTATGCTGCCGAGATCATAGAGAGGACTGGGATGTCATCCTGTAAGTCCACTTCCACGCGAGTTGATGCAAACCCCAAACTGAGTGCCGCAGCAGGTGCACCATACGAGGACCCGACCCGCTATCGTAGTCTTGCAGGGGCCCTCCAGGATTTTACCTTTATCAGACCGGTTATTACGTATGCGGTTCAACATGTGTGTTTATTCATGCATGATCCCAGAGTTGAGCACATGAATGCAATCAAACGCATCATTCGGTATGTTCAGGGGACACTGGACTATGGGTTGCACTTGTTTCCTTCATCTGCATCAACACTTGTCTCTTACACGGATGCTGATTGGGGCGGTTGTCCCAATACCAGACGGTCGACTTCTGGCTACTGTATGTTCCTTGGCAACAACTTGGTCTCCTGGTCGGCAAAGCGTCAGGCAGCGCTATCACGCTCAAGTGCAGAGGCAGAATATCGAGGGGTAGCGAACGTGGTCTCCGAATCATGTTGGCTACGTAATTTGCTTTTGGAGCTTCATTGTCTCATTCAGAAGGCAACCTTGGTATATTGCGATAGCATTAGTGCCATCTATCTTTCAGGCAACCCCGTTCAACACCAACGCACCAAGCATATCGAAATGGACATTCACTTTGTCCGTGAAAAGGTTGCAAAGGGTCATGTTCGCGTATGCCATGTGCCGTCTCGTTATCAAATTGTAGACATCTTTACAAAGGGTCTACCAGCGGTTCTCTTTGAATATTTTAGGGACAGTCTCAGCGTTCGAAAATCGGCCGCTATGATTGCGGGGGTGTGTTAAACAGAGCAATATACATGTGATATACACTGAATATACAACAGTGTATATCACATGTATATAAGTGGACTGAAGCAACAAAGCAGAAATGCAGCAGTGGCCCAGTTGGGCCTCTCGGCAGTGGCCCAAAGAAGACGATACGGCGGTGGCCCGGTTGGGCCTCTCGGAAGTGGACCAAAAGCGGTGCGGCAAGGCCCTCGGCCTCTCGGCGATGGGGGCCGACCTTAGCCCAAAGACGTGCCCCATCACGGGATTGAGGGCAGCAAAACAGTAAACAGAATTTGTATATTAAGAAAAGTATATTGTGTGTATATTGTAGTATATTTATTACCATAATGAGGATATACACTTACAATAATTGTATAGTTAGAATTATGGTAGAATAAGGTTTTAGGTAGTAGATTAGGAATATGATTCTCCTATTTTGTAACTTGTATATATATCTATTCAATCAATGAAAGTAATTAAGGGGATTTTAGGTAGTATATATATATATATATATATATATATATATATATAT
The DNA here is from genome assembly GCA_034509755.1 of Anisodus tanguticus. Lineage (NCBI taxonomy): Eukaryota > Viridiplantae > Streptophyta > Magnoliopsida > Solanales > Solanaceae > Anisodus > Anisodus tanguticus. Next base: position 43,450,981 of record CM067558.1, read on the forward strand.
ATATATATATATATATATATCTTACTCAGTGCACTTTTACCTCAACCAAAATGAGAATGCTAATGAATTATATGTGAGTACTTGATACCAAAACAATTGAAGGGGAGATGACACTATATATAAAGGGGTGGACGAGTGCGGGATATATGGTAACGTATAAAATTTTAAGATTTAAACTTTATGAGTTTTGAATTTTATAATAACTTTAAATGCTAATAATAGATTTTAAATTTAATTTTTTTTATATATATTTAATAAATTTCATAATACAAATCTACCGAGTAACTCCGCCCCTAGTTCTATGTACATGGATAAATTTTGCAACAAATAGATGTTTGATGCCAGCTAATTTGTAGGGAGAGAAAGGAAAAATATCTAAAATACACTTTAACCTTTGTCCAAATTTGTTGTAACACATCTAACCTTTTACGGGTGTCCTATTAGCCTCCTAGATATATTTTTAAGGAATTTATTTTGCATTTATCGAGTGACCTGAATAACAATTCTAACACGTGTTGAACAAAAGCCCAAAAAATAAAGGAGTTCGGTCATTTTTAGGTCATTTTACTCTTCGAACAAAATAAAAAAAGTAGAATTCTCTATTACATGTTTAATTTTTTCACGGAGAAAGCAATTGATTCTCTTGGATTTTGATCTTGTGAATCACTATATTCTTTCATAATCGAGTCATGACTTGTATCGCTTTGGATTTTGGTTCAATTTTTTCAGATAAATATCAAAGAAATGCTTTAAAAATATATTATGGGAGTAATAGGACTACTGTAAAAATTAGATGTGTTACATTAAATTTGGACAAAGATTAGGATGTATTTTTGGCATTTTCTGAAGAAACAATTCTAGTGCTACACATAAAAATAAAAAAGTTAATTATTATATTTCATGTATAAAAGACAACAATAATACACTATATATGGAAGCGTGATGAGACACATGCGTTGAAAACAAGAAAATTCCATTGCAGGATGCTCTATTTTAGCTTTACCATATATAGTAATGAATGTCTTTCGAAAAGCACGCTTCAATTATTCGGAGGAATATTTGGAGTTTTTTAAAATTGTTTTGAAGCATGTTTCAAATTATTGCTTCCGGACTGCATTGTTGTATGAGTCAGAGCGTTGACCAGTCAAGAACGCTCACGTTCAAAAGATGAAGCTAACAAAGATGAGGATGCTCAAATGGATGTGCGGGTTCACTCAAAGAGATATGATTAGGAACGAAAATATACGGGATCGGGTGGGAGAGACATTAGTGGTGAACAAAATGAAGGAAGCGCGACTGGGATGGTTTTGGACATGTGAAGAAGTGCGAGAATGCGTCAGTAAGGATGTGTGCGATGTTAGTTGTAGCAGGGTTTAGGAGAGATAGAGATAGGCCGAAGAAGAATTTGGAGGAGATGATTAGACAGGACATGACATAGCGTCAGCTGACTAAGGACATTGACTTAGATAGAAGGTATGTAAGTCAAGAATTATGGTAGAAAGTTAGTAGATCACTGAGTAGTGTCGCACTTTGTGCGGGAGAGGATGGGGCTCGCTTACTCCTCTCCCCTTGTCCTTTATAGTAATATTATTGAGTTATCATGTAGTTACTTATTTTCGTATATTATTTAGCTATCACGTAGTTATTTATTTTTCATTGTATATTAATATCTGTTACTGCATTTGTTTTGTATCTTGCTATTTTGTCTTCTTTTATTTTATTTTGAGCTGAGGGTCTATAAGAAACAACCTCTCTACCTCACAAAGATAGGGATAAAGTTTGCGTACATCTTACCCTTTCCGGAACACACTTATGAAATTACATTGAATATGTTATTATAGTATGTATAAATCAATTTGATAGTTTAGGGGTAAGTTTGTATCTTTTGTTTATTTATGTAGCTCCACTATAGCATATATAATGAAATTTGGAGGGAGGAGCATATTCTAGATGAAAGATAACAATAATGACTTTTATGAGTCGATAGATAAACCAAACATAAAACATATCAGATATTTTTGAGATAAATTTGGTATCTTTCACCTACTATATATTATAATTATGTAGTATCAAGCTTGTCATGATATATTACATAATTCCTAATTCGGAAAAGGGTCAAATATATCCTTGTACTACTGGAAAATGGCCAAATATACCATTCGTTATATTTTAAATCCAAATAACTCTACTATTCTAATTTGGATTCATATATACCCATCTTCGTTAAAATTGTCCGGACACAAATATGACTAATTTGGATTCATATATACCCATTTCCGTTAAAATTGTTCGGACGCAAATATGACACTGACAACTAGAAGTGACACCACATGACCACCTCACCACCCAACTCATTTACCTCTCTTCACTGACCACTACCATCTCTTCTCCCTTCACAACCACTGCCATCGTTAGCACCACCACACCATCATCACCACCTTCACTCCCTCTGCCTACATCAACTCTAATTTATTCACTGCGCCTGAAAAAATTTAAATGATAAACTGATTTTAATAGGAGTGACTCGTCTTTTGTCGTGCAACATTAAAAAAATTATCTGGTGTTGCTAACTTTGTGCTCAGATACTTGTTTCCAGTATTAATTTCAAGGACCCAATTAGAAATCATATTCAAGTTTCTTTTTTTGGTTGTTAAGGGAAAACAAGTCTCTGTTTTGTGTGTTTGAAAGAGACTTGTACATTTTTTCTAGATTAGAAATCTTTATTGGTAGAACTATTTCAGTTTCAATTCCAATGAATCCCGAAAGAAATTATTATTGTAGATTGATTATTAAAAGTTTTAGCTTACTGAGATTCATATTGTTTGTTCTCGAAATTTAGTTTCATTTGCTGTGAATTGATAGGACCAATTGTCCATTTGAGCAGGAATTAAGTGTTTAATCATTTTGATTTTTATCATTAGAGTTGATGTAGGCAGAGGAAGTGAAGGTGGAGATGGTGGTTTGGTGCTAATGATGACAGTGGTTGTGAAGGGAGAAGAAATGATAGTGGTGGGTGAAGAGAGGGCTAAATGAGTCGGGTGGTGAGGTGGTATGACAAGTGGTGTCTACCTCAGCTAGTTGTCAGCGCCATCTCATATTTGGTGTCCATCTTGAATAATTTTAACGGAGAGAGGTATATTTGAATTCAAAGTAGAACGGTAGAGGTATATTTGGACCCAAAGTATAACGACAGATATATTTGACCCTTTTCCAATAGAACGGGGCATATTTAGCCCTTTCCATTCCTAATTAACCCGCTCTTAATCACTATTGAAGCATATATTTTAGAAGTTTAATTTTCATCATCTCTTCTTCTTTCCGTTCCAATGCAATTCTTGATCTTTATAAAATTTAAAAGGACATAGATCTTTGGCCTTAGTTTGTGTCTGACACTCATCTATAGTCCTATTACCTGTGTATGAAAAAATATTGAAAAGAGAAATAGAAATGGCAACAGCCAAAGCTAGTTACCAACCCAACTTCCCATTTTCGTTTCAACGCAATTTTTGGTCTTATTTATGAAAAAATTAAAAAGAAAAAAACGTTAACCGGTCTAAGCTAAACTGGTCACCAACCCAACTTTCCTTTTCTGTTTCAATGCAGTTCTTGATCTTTTCAAAATTATGAAAAACATTCATCTTTCGCCTTGCGCCAAACACTCTTGTATATGAAAAAAAGAGAAAAACATCAACCAGTCCAAACTGGTCACAACCCAACTTTCCATTCCCGTTTTAACACAATTTTTGATCTTTTCAGGACATCTATCTTTAGCCCCCCTCCCGACACTCTATGTACCAAAAAAACACACAAAAAACCTCAACCAGCCCAAGCTGGTCACCAACCCAACCATTTTGTCACTTCAAACAAACCAGTTATTAGATCTTCATCAATTCTCTCTCTCTCTCACACACACACACACTCACTCACTCACTCACTCACTCACTCACTCACTCACTCACTGTACTTGTCTCTCTCTCTAAAACTCACAGGAAAAAAGAAAAAGAAACCCCTCTTTCTATTTCCAGATCAAGAACCCCATCACATTTCTACATTTTCTTTTCTCTCTACATTCCCCAAAAAATTAATCTTTTTTTTAAAAAAAAAAATAAAGAAAAGGAGAAAGAAAAGCATAATTAGAATCACTGAGAAGTGTGAGAAACACCTTTTGTTTCCTTCATAGAATAATGAAGCTCTGAAAAGACAAACTCTCAGTTCCATCTCTGCTAAAATGGTCAATGAAATCTTTATCTTTCAAGGTTCATTCTTTATTTCAAGAATTATACTCATAGCTGTCTTTACATTTATATATATATATATATATGCAAGTAGTAAATCTTTATTTAATGAAAATGTGTGTCTTGGAAGCTTATGTTTAGTCAAAGGAAGATAAGATAATTTTCTTTTATGCATTTTGAGTTCTTGGATGTGTTGATGTTTTTTGAGAGATTTAACTTTGATGGGGTTACTTGAAGATGTTTTTAGGGGAAATAAAATTGTGGGTTTTGAGTGGTTTATGAAAAAGGTTGAACCTTTATGCTGAGATTTGCATTTGAAATGTCGATAGTTGACATTTCATTTCAAGTATGTGGATTTTTTTTTGAAAATTAAACTTAAATGGGTCTTAAAGATTGAATTTTGAGGGAAATAAATTGTAGGTCTTGAGTCTTGTGTGAATAGGTTGAACCTTTATGGATATTTTTGCAATTCTTGGATGTGTTGATGGTTTTGAGAGATTTAACTTTGATGGGGTTCTTGAAGATTTTTTAGGGGAAATAAAATTGTGGGTTTTGAGTTGTTTATGAAAAAGGTTGAACCTTTATGTTGAGATCTGCATTTTGAGAAGTCAATAGTTGACATTTCATTTCAAGGATGTGAATGTTCTTGGAGGTTTTAACTTAAATTGGTCCTTAAAGATCGAATTTTTAGAGGAAATAAATTATGGGTTTTGAGTGGTTTATCGAAAAGGTTGAACCTTTATTGAGATTTTTGAATTCTTGGATGTGTTGATGTTTGTTGAGTGATTTAACTTTGATGGGGTTCTTGAAGAGTTTTTAGGGAAAATAAAATTGTTGGTTTTGAGTTGTTTATGAAAAAGGTTGAACCTTTATGCTGAGATTTGCATTTGAAAAGTCAATAGTTGGCATTTTATTTCAAGTATTGGAAATTTTAACTTAAATGGGTGTTACAACAACAACAACAACAACAAAATAAATTTTTATGTTGTTGTTGTTGGAAATTTTAAAATAAGATTGTGGGGTTTGAGTGTTTGTATGGAAATATTGAACCTTTATGCTGAGATTTGCATTTGAGAAGTCAATAGTTGACACTTCATTTCAAGTATGTGGATGTGTTTGGAAGTTTTAGCTTAAATGGGTATTAAGGATTGAATTTTGAGAGGAAATAAATTGTTGAGTTTTGAGTGTTTGTATGAAAAGGTTGAACCTTTATTGAGATTTTTGCAATTTGAGAGTCAAGATTGAATTTTGAGGGGAAATAAATTGTGGTTTTTAAGTGGTTTATTGAAAAGGTTAAACCTTTATGCTGAGATTTGCATTTGAGTTTTCAATAGTTAGCATTTCATTTCAAGGATGTGGATGTTTTCAGAGGTTTTAACTTGATTTGGTCCTAAAGATTGAATTTTGAGGGGAAATAAATTGTGGGTTTTTGAGTGGTTTATTGAAAAGGTTGAACCTTTATGCTGAGATTTGCATTTGAGAAGTCAATAGTTGGCATTTCATTTCATGTATGCGGATGTGTTTTGAAGATTTAACTTAAATTGGGCATAAAGATTGAATTTTGAGGGGAAATAAATTGTGGGGTTTTTGTGGTTTATTGAAAAGGTTGAACCTTTATACTGAGATTTGCATTTGAGAAGTCAATAGTTGGCATTTCGTTTCAAGTATGTGGATGTTTTAACTTAAATTGGCCATAAAGAATGAATTTTGAGGGGAAATAAATTGTGGGTCTTAAGTGTTTGTATGAAAGGGTTGAATCTTTAGTGAGATTTTTGCAATTTGAGGGTCAAGATTGACATGTCAATTTCAGAGCTTCCAAGTTAAAGGGTTTGCTGCTTTTTCTTGGATTTGTGAATGATGATTATCTAATGCAAGTTTTGACGGTTCTGGGGTTGAAGGGTTATACAGAGTGATATTAAGTTTCCAATAGGATTCGAAAGTACTGTTAGTGGCGATTTGTTGAGTTTTCGCAGGGTTCTAGCTAGAGGCGGATTCAAGATTTAAATTTAATTAGTTCAACTTGTAAGATTCTCAGTTTTAAATTCATTGTACTACTAAAATTATGGATTCAGATATAATATTTGTTGAGATTGTAATAGGTTTTTAACATATATATATATATATATATGTGTGTGTGTGTGTGTGTGTGTGTGTGTGTGTGTCGAAAATTATGGGTTCAGATGAACCCGTTTCTAGCAATGTGTGGTCTTGTAAGATCTCGAGAGGCTCTTCAAATTAGTAATTTTGAAATTTGGTGTTGCAGGAGGCGGTAGACATATGGAATTTTGAGGATTAGGAGGCCTAAAGTTGAATTAGGCGACAGAAACGGAGGGGAGTTTTTGTTCGATGTCAGGAGCTTCAAGGGTAAGGTCAATGAATGTAGCTGATTCAGAAGCAAGGCCGGTTCTTGGTCCCGCTGGGAATAAGGCACAGAGATCACCCCGTTCAAGAAAATCCATTTCGAAACCTATGAGAAAGACGGTGAAGTCAAAAGAGGAAGTTGAGATGGAAGATAAAAAAGGTCACCAACCATTCCCTTCGTTGCGTTCTTTCGATGTTCCTTCGATACTTAGGCGACAGGAGTCGTTGTATTCCAACCTGTCACTTAGTGCTTCGTGTTCTTCTGATGCCTCAACTGATTCATTTCACAGCAGTGCTTCAACTGGTAGGATATATAGAATGAATAGTACCTCAAGTAGAAGGAAACAGTTGGCATCGAAGTCCAAAAGGATCGTTTCAGATGATATATCAGACTCTTCAATTGACGGGTTTCAGTCCAAGAAAAGATGTGCTTGGGTGACGCCTAATACAGGTGTGTTCTTGGTTGTTCTTTTTTAAAAATTTACAACATCCTGATTTTGATTCTTTGATCTGCTTCTGATATTATGCTGTCCAAACTGTAACCAATTCTCGCGGGAAGTTTAATCAAGAAATGTTTTAATTAGAAGATTAATTGCAGCCTGATAGCTTGATTTTTCCTGCTCTTCTTTACCATCATTTTTGAAGGAGTCTGAGAATGGCCTGAACCATTGAGATGTTTGAAATTACAAGGAATCCAAACAAGTAAAAAATTGGATCTAGGTCAACGGATTGGCTATAGCAAGACATTAATATATTCTACCTTCAGTACGATTGGCACGGAGGCAGTTATATCTTCCTATTCTGTAGAATTACTCCAGCTGCTTCTATCTTGAAGCTCTAGATCATTATTCTGATCATTGAGTTCTACCTTTTATTCTGCTTTTGTAGGCACTTCTACATGCATATTATTGCTGTGCAAACCGCAGAATAAGCTGCCATTGCATAAATGAATAAGAGTTTTTTTTGCGTTCATTTTACTGTGAGACATGAATTGTTATATGCCGTTCCTATAAGACAACTGTTCCTCGATTTTGTTTACTTTGTTTTTTCACTTGTCCCAAAATTTGTTGTCCTTTATAGCTTCATTGTAAAATATGGAAATGCGGTTATGACTATCAGTAAAGAGAAATGTCTTCTTGAATTTGAAAAGCTACAGAGAACCTTTGAATATGTTTGGGAGTATATAACTGAGGATTAAAATCCATGATAAGCTATATATATACTATGACCTATGCAATTTTGAGATTGTAGTTTCTTATATTGTTTCTCCTTTTAACCAGATACATCTTATACTAATTTCCACGATGAAGAATGGGGAGTTCCAGTCCATGATGACAAGTAAGTCGCCAGATTCTTGTCCAGAGCATTCTTACACGAAATATAGATTTTAATTCTTATTGAATCTTGCAGGAAACTATTCGAGCTCCTTGTCCTTTGCGGGGCATTGGCTGAACTCACATGGCCTTCCATTCTTTGCAAAAGGCACATATTCAGGTACTCTCTTTGGGATCAGTTCTTTGATTTGATAAAGGAAAGTGTTATTTCTTCACCCGAAAAGCTGTTTATATTTTTTTGTAGAATATTTGCTTTAAATTGTTCGTGTTACTGGTTAGGGGACTAACACATTCTAGTTCTCCTCCATTCTCGGCTAGGGTGGTCTTCTATGATTTTTCTATCGAGTTCTTTTTCGCATTACCTTGCCGTCACTATACCGACTCTTGCAATAACTTTAACAATTAAAAATATTTCGTGATGCAGAGAAGTATTCGCAGATTTTGATCCCATAGTAGTGGCCAAGTTGAATGAAAAGAAGACTTTAGCTCCTGCAAGTACAGCATGCTCACTATTATCAGAACTTAAACTGCGAGGCATCATTGAAAATGCTCGTCAAATGTTGAAGGTATACTTACTCTTTATCCAACTAGAAATAGTGGAAACCTCCACCTCGATTAAATCTGTTTATCATTTACTAATTTGTATAGGGTCCTATGACTAATATCAAACTTATATGAGTTTCAATTTATAGGCACTTACTCACCAAAATTTAAAGAAAAAAAATCAGTGTGAATGTAGTTTTTACCTAGTTTGTGATAAAAATTCCTGAAGCAAAATTATGATTTTATCTGGATTCTCGTACTTCTGTGGACCACTTTCAATTTTTTATTTCTGTTAACAGTAGAGATATTCAATCATTTATTGATTTATTGGATTAGGTAGAAAAGTAAGTTAATGGTGGTGGTCCTGGTGATAAGTCAGTTTGTTTTGATCTATACCACAACTGGCAAATTAACTCTAGGCAGTCTTACCTTAAATTTTAAACTAGAAAGTAGTGCCAGCTGGCGATACCTAATAGTTCCTCTTCTTAATGCAAGTGTCAGCTTTGCTCGAACTCTTTAAATATCCCGCCAGGTGTATGTCGGATCTTCCAAAAGCTATGCAATTTCGGAGGATCCAACACGGGCACAACAACATTTTTTGAGGGTCCGAGTAAGAGTTTTAGCTAAAATTGTCCCTTATCTATGGGAGTAGGTCTATTTTGGTCCTTTAGATATGACCCTGAGCATCTTTAGTCCCTTAAAGTTTGCTAAACTGGAGCACATTTGGTCCTACTAACAGAATGAACTTAAAAACTAACGGTGACTACCAAAAATCACTACTAAAAACACGAAAAAAAAGCCAACTTTTGGACCGACCGAAAAACCGACCAAGCTTAAATATCAATTATTTTCAATAGCTGTTGAAATAGTAAAGTTGGCATTAAAATTGATTTCATGTAGGTGTTGCTTTATGTCAGGTTATAGATGAATTTGGATCATTTGACAAGTATATCTGGAGCTTTGTGAACCACAAGCCTATAGTAAGTGGATTTAGATATCCTCGTCAGGTTCCGGTGAAGACAGCGAAGGCGGATCTGATTAGCAAAGACCTAATAAGGAGAGGTTTTCGGGGCGTGGGACCTACTGTGGTCTACTCTTTCATGCAGGTTGCTGGTATTACAAATGATCATCTTATTAGTTGCTTCAGATTTCATGACTCTGGAGAATCTGCTGAAGGTAAAGAGAAGGATTCAAACAAAGATGAAACCGAAGCAACTCAAGGCAATGAAGCCATCGAGACAGAGATATGTAGATCAATTGATGACTTGAGTTTCTCCTCGGAGTGATTTTCATCTTTGTATTATTCCGGTGATATAAAGACTTGTAACAACTGGTCAAATTCACATAGATTAGCTGCAAAACTGGTTGTGTACAGATGAGTCAATATCTATGCATCATAGAATTCTTGAGATTTTTATATTACTAGATCAAGATTAACTAGGGGTAACTTTTGTTCATGTCTATAAATGAATGAAGTTTTGCAAGTCAAAAGTTATGCATGTAGTTACATAGCAACCATCCTTTCCCGAGGCTTTGGTTTAGTGATAAGAGCGCAGCATATGATGCATTGTTAGGCGCTTTTCACGAACTTGAACCTTACTGCAGACACAATCGTAGTTTCTTAAGTGGAAAAGCATAGAGGGGCAGATCCATTATCCACTGGCTTGTGAACCGTGTGCCAGCTGACCCTCTGTGATTTCTCGGTTATAAAAAAAGCTACATAGCGACCATCCTAACATGTTAATTGACGCAGGTAACAAAAAGTGAGACATGTAGCTATGTTGCTCAAACTCTTCAAAAATGTTGAGGGGTGCGTGTCGGATCCTTCAAAAGTAATGCATTTTTAGAGGATCTGACATAAGTGCGGCAACATTTTTGGAGGTGTACCTGGAATTAGGTCATACATCTACATGTAGGGACCTTATGCTATCTGTTAATGTCTCAAATACTGCGGTGGACAGCTCAAAAATAGATTGACAATTGAGAACTATCTTTATAACAATGGGGATGGATTGTGAAATCTGTTTCCAATTTTCAAGGCAAGTTTACCAACTGTTAAGGGCCCTATTTATAAAGATGTCTATACTTTGTCTCAATGTTAGTGAATCATATAAATCTCATGGACGGAGTTCTTCTTTACCAACTTTTGTAGGTCCTCAATTCTTGAAATGGTAGATGGGGAACAAATGATTTTACGAAATGGTTTCACAGTTTCCTTTTATGCTATCACCAATATAATTTGCTTCCTTTCCCAGCAGATGAGTTATTTTTGTCTCTTAGCTACTATTTGCAAGTCCCTAGAATTTTAAGCATTTATTTTATCCTATGTTTTTTCTTTCATTTTGATAGCTGAGAAATTTTGGGGTAGTGGTACACGGTCTGAAATTTGGTGGATAATGGGTATGTCCTATTCTTTTATAGTTAAGTGGTGCACGGTTCGAAACTTAGTGTACAATTGGTTCGCATCTCTATTCTTCTCTATTTAAATACTAGTTTTATCTGTGGGGAACCTTGAACCGATGACGTGGGCCTAACCTACCTATCATGCTTTCTGCTCTTACCACTAGATTAAATACTAGGGTTTTGTCCGCAGGGAACTTCAAACCGTTAACGTGCACTTAACCCACACATTATGCGTTGTGCTTTTATCACTAAGTTAAATACCAGACATTTGTGGAGCACTTCTAAACGGTGATGTGGGCGTAATACACATCATTTACTGCGCTCTTACACTAGATTAAATACTAGGCTTTTGTCTGCAGTAGATTTCGAACCGGTGACATGCACCTAACCCACACATCATGCATTGTGCTTTTATCACGAAGTTAAATACCAGACATTTGTGGAGCACTTCTAAACGGTGATGTGGGCGTAATACACATCATTTATTGCGCTCTTACACTAGATTAAATACTAGGCTTTTGTCTGCAGTAGATTTCGAACCGGTGACATGCACCTAATCCACACATCATGCATTGTGCTTTTATCACGAAGTTAAATACCAGACATTTGTGGAGCACTTCAAAATTGTGACGTGCGCGTAATACACATCATTTATTGCACTCTTACACTAGATTAAATACTAGGCTTTTGTCTGCAGTAGATTTCGAACCAATGACATGCACCTAACTCACACATCATGTGTTGCGCTCTTACCACTAGATTAAATGACATCCTTTTATTTGAGGCATACTTCGAACGGATGACATGCACTTAACCCATGCATTATAAGTGGCCCTCTTACCAAATACCATATTTTTATTTGTGGCATACTCCAAACCGATGACGTGCACTTAACCCACACACTATACGTTGTGCTCTTACCACTAGATTAAATACGATACTTTTATTTGCGGTAGACTTCGAACCGATGACATACACTTAATCCATTTATTATAAGTTTCGCTCTTACCACTAAGCTAAAGCTTCTCAACAAATGATTCTCAGGAGTCAGGAATGAACTCACAGTTTCCTTTTATGCCTTCACCAATATAATTTGCTTCATTTCCCAGCAAATGAGTTATTATTTTTGTCTCTTAGCTACAATTTGCAAGTCCCTGCACCTACAATTTTAAGCATTTATTGTCAAGGCCATCTATTGTACTAAAAGACAAACATAAACCAGTACCTAATATTTGTCCATTTTTATTCAAGTGGTTAATTCAATTGTCTTGTCTAGTTATTTAATATTCTAATATCTAGGACTATTATCTACCTAATCATAAATTACTAATAAAAAAATATGCCTAATTAAGGGGGTTAGTTAGACAGATACTTATAATAGGACAAAAGAAAATCTTGATTTTACAGCGTTTGAACAGATCAAGAATGTATTCAGAATCATTATAAGAAGTATGATTTTGTATAAATACCGATTGCGAGTAAACTTTACTAAGTTATAAGTTAAACGTCACATTCGGAAATGTTAAAAATTATCCTTAATAAGAAGTTTCAGATTTGAGTCCCTTCATGTTAAGGAATGCTTTTCCATTTAATTGGGACCTGCACCACACGAATCCGAATAAGTTGGCCAGTAAATTTCGAATTTCAAACTATGCCAAACTGACTCTCCTTTTGTCATAAGGCGTGAAACTAGAACAAGGAAAATCTCTATTGAAACTCATTCCTTATATTTCACACATAGGAGATCAAGACATCGTCCTAAGACGAGAGGCTTGATACAAAGGATATCAAATAAATTGGTTGCCTAATAATGTTTAGACGAGTTACTATGAGATTGATTTAAGAAACAGGACATAACCAGATCATTGCTTGCATCAGATGAGGTTGAAATGAGTTAAACAATTGGTTATAGCTCATAATTCGAACGTGTTTAATTTTTTTTGATGACATTGAGAACCCACAGTCGCTACCCTTTTGAATGCGCACAGGGTAAACTAAGCTCTTGTGCAATAGATCGCAAACTTCGAATGTGTTTAATTTTTTCCTTATTTTATACACATTCAATTCAAATTAATTTATTCAGATTGGTTCGACAAGAAAGCTATATCATTTTATTCTAATGGCATAATCTGAACTAACCCTCTATGCCACTTCGATGTCAATCTTAAGATTCATCTAGCTTACCTCAACTTAGTTGTTTACGATTCAACCAAAATTTTAATGTTAACCAAAGGATTATGTAAGTAATAAGCTGATGCAGAGTTAGCATGGTTTGGTAAGTGGACAATACCAGTGCGATATTTTATAATAATATGCTCCAAATTTACCCATGCACTATCCGAAATTGCTCAATTTCAATCTCTGGTATACTTTGAATCCATTATATCCTCGCCGTTAGCAAATCATTTTGTACTTGGCCTTGCCATTAACGGCCTCCAGTGTAAAGTGAGTACAGTTCACATGTCTAAATACTTCGAGAAAAAAAATCCAAACTTACCCCTCTACTAAGGTTAGAGCTCTAGGAGTCGAGGGCAAAAGCGAACATGGCGAGTCGAGGGCAAAAGCGAACATGGCCCAAATGGCGGAGGTAGGATTTAAACTCACAGTATAACGGCGGGGACAAAATTGCTCAATTTCGAATATAGCACAGAGGTAAACTTAACCAATTTTCCCTACTTTATATTGTATCACCGCATCTGGACATCTTTCAAACATAACCATTAAGCATAATATAAGCCAATAATGAATGAAACCAGCAACAGTGACACTCATGTAGATTACTTCTGCTATCAAATCCAGTTCTGTGCCTTACCAGACAAAAACTATAGAGTTCAACTATTCAAGCCCATGCCAATAGGATATAAGGCGAGTTTCACAATAAAACGGATTTCAAAGTACCACGATAACAAGATATAAACTGTCTTTGACTAAAAGCAAATTATTTATGCTGCAGAACGCGCAACTAGTTCTTGGTACCAATGTCCTTCACAGCACAAATCTGCTCTTCACCCATTGCAGACATCACGGACAACACAAGGTCCTTTCCTTCCTCAAATCCACCTTTAACCTACAAAAAGTTGAGAGTTTTTATCAGATATTGTGTATGAAATACTAGAAAATAAAGGTTCTTCGCATTTTATTTGTCCAAAAAGTGTACCTGGTTCAGCAGGGTGTCATCAGTGGGAAGCCTGAGGTCGTCTTTGGTGTTTCCATTTTCAGTAAGAAGAGACACCTGGAAAAAAATGAATGAAAAACAACACTTAGAACCGGTATAACAAAAGTTTAGCAAAAGGATGTCCAGTTTCAAGATTATACTTAGAATGAACAACTAATAATTTCTGGTCTTTGGTTTTAGCTATGTTGCACAAAGGTAGGGGTAAGGTCTACGTACACCCCACCCTCCCCGGACCCCACTTGTGAGATCTCACTGGGTATGTTGCGTGGTTTTAGCTATGTTGCACACTCTTCAAAAATGTCGACATGTGTGTGTCGGATCCTCCAAAAGTAGTGCATTTTTAGAGGATCCGACACGGATACGGCAACATTTTTAGAGAGTTCGAGCAACATAGGATTTGAAGGACGAGTTCATCAATAATCATATATCAACTTCATTAAAGCTAGCACATATATCAATAATGATGCAAAAGGTCATCCATTATGCCCTAAATATTTTCGCCTGTGTCCGATTCACTTCATATAATAGGTAATAGAACACTTACAAAACCATCTTCAGAGATGTCAATGAGCTGATAGTCTGTACGATTGACATGTGGCACCTGCCGAAAACAAGTAAAAATCAGACTAAATCAAACTTCAATTGTTGGAATACTGAATATACACCAGTAGAAAAAAGGAGGAAGAAACACTGGATTACATCACAATTGTGGGAAGAAGGAACAATATCTTCAAGCTTCTTTCCATTGAAGATGTCAATTGCCACAAAGTGACATTTTGCATGTCCGTGCTTGCCAGTTTTTGAAGTGGAGACCTCAACAACCTGTTCAAGATTTTATCATCATTCAAAAAGACAATTGTCTCCATGGATAAAAATAAAACATCTTTTAAAGAGACGAAAGGAGAGCATATAAATAAATGAACAAACCAATTTTCGAATAAGGTAAAGGATTATAGAATGATTCTTTATTTTAAGCTGATACCACAATGATGGTGAACTAAAAGCCTGTTCCCTTGTGTTTCATCAGATTAAGGAGAAAATAAAAACTAAAAAAATGGGTAAATTAAAGTAGGTGAAGTCTCTATAGTATTCTCATATATAACTTTTAGAACCAGGAGTTAGAAGAAGGAATAATGAGATCCCTCCATCAACTTACACAGGTCTATATCTCATTACAAGCTGAAAAATAGTTGGAAGTTGGTATCTATGACAATAATGTGCATCAAATCCAAACGTTCCATTATTATGGAGAACAGGCAAGCCTTACTGAGACGCTCTCCTTGCTGGACACCCATTTCTCAGACAAAATAACAGTTAGCTTAATGATCAGCCTAACAATGCCTTATCTAAGGATTTTCAGACAATTTGTTTTTGACAACTTCCAGACTGCTTTATCTTGCTTTTTATAGTATTTTTGTCATGACTTTTTATGCTGCTCTGGGTTGCGTGTGCCGAGGGTCTACCGGAAACCTCTCTACCTCCCAAGGAAGGAATAAGGTTTGCGTACATTCTACCCTCTCCAGACCCCACTTTGTAGGATTCCACTGGGTATGTTATTTTTTTTCTATAACTATGATGTCCGGGCCAGCTTGCGCGCAGACTACGTGCCACCTCCAACCTCCCACCAACAGTAGATACCAGGTAACTCTATCCACCAAGTCTAGGACATATGGGAAGAAATCACCTAGTGTTTGTCTCTGCTGAGATTTGAACCTCATGGTTCTCAACCCACTAGGCCACACCCTTGGTGCTTTTCCAGACAATATAATAGCTAGCTCAAGCAAAATTACCAAGGATCTTTAAATGCCTCAGCTAATGATGCCTCACAAGTCACATGCTAGTGTTATACTCAACAACAACCAATGATGTCTCTGCATCACTAGTCACTGATGAAAAGTTTACAAAAGTTTACTTTTCACCTCTTTTCCATCTCTTTTCTTCTTTCTCTATTTTTATTTTAGTATTCTCATATTTCTTATTCTTAGTTTTCTATTCCTACCTGCTTGTTTCTTTCACTCCGTTATCTTATTTTCTTCCTGCTTATTATCACTGTTGCTTTTTCATTTCTACTTGTGCCGGGAGTCCATCAGAAACAGCCTCTCTACCCGTCACAAGGTAGGGGTAAGGTTTGCGTACGCTCTACCCTCCCCAGACCCCACCCAGTTGGATTATATTGGGTATGTTGTTGTTGTTGTTTCTTCTTTCTCTAATGGTAGAGATAAGAAGCTAGAAAGAGAAACTAAACATCAAGCTTATAGAGAGAATCTAGACACAATTATCAGAAAATATGCATACAACTAAAAAGCAGTATGTGTATACACAACCTACAGTTGTCAGGTAGCAAACAACAATAAACCAAAAGGCAGAATGATAACTGAGGCCAACAAAGTTCACTTCAACACCAAAGAAAAGGAGACCCCAAGTTGGATTCAGAGAGAAGCTACCCACTAAAGGAGTTCAAAAGAGGTTGAAATTAGATCCAACAAAGAGCTTAGGGCTCAGAGTTTGGCAAACACTGAATTGAGCTATGCAGTTAGTCACCAAACTGATCCTATTCATTAGAATTTGGTAAGACATCTCCTATAAATCTCTTCAGTACTAGTTCGTGTTAAGGTAAACACCCTTTTTCCTCAAAAGACTTCGAAAAGGTTCAACCTTTTGACTCGTATAAACTATAGCTAATGCGAGAAAAATACAAGAACAGTTAAATAAAAAAATAGTATAATTCTTTTCCCGGAAAGCTTACTATATAAGCTACATATGCATACATAAAAGTCTAACAAATCAGGGGGGTAGAGTCATAGCTCAAACACACTCTTTCCTTCTTTTGATGTAAAGAGAAAATACACATTTGTAATATCATTAGGGTAGTGTAGTAGTTGATTGTAGTTAAGGCGCTAAGCTAAACTACACATTAGGTTTTTTTTAAGACCAACTTGGTGTGATACGAATGAAATGTATTCGACTCAAACACACCCTTTCCTTCTATCTCCACCTACAGCTACATACAACTTAAAAGATCCATGACAACAAGCAACACAAGGACACTAACTCAACAAACATCAAGGATTTAAAAAACAACACAGGCATTGTAGGGCAATAGTCCATCAAGATTTGATTTTTAAGCAACAATTCATTCAAAAAGAACAAGAAAAATCAAACCTCATGAAACAAAACATGGATTAGGTACGAAATCTGAACTTAGATTTGATTTTAAGCAACAAGTCAATCAACAAGAGCAACAAAAACCAAACCCCATGAGAAAAAACATGGACTAGATACAAAATCTGAACTTAGATTTGGTTTTTATGCAACGATTACAAAAAAAAAGCAAAAATAACAAAACCCCATGTAACGAAACTTGGATTAGATGCAAAAACTGAACTTCCCAAAGAAACTTTAAATGGAAAAAAAGGGTAAAAACCTTGCAGGGTCGGTCTTTAATAACTATGTAACCATTCTTGCTAATGGTACAAGACTACCAGCTTGTTGAGGATAAGTGCGAGACACCAGCATCAGCTTTTGACTCAAAATGATGTTCTTCGTCAGACATAGCTTAATGGGGTATGGCTTAGTCTCTCTCTTCTCTCCCTCTGTTATGGACTCAACCACACCGTTTCCTTCTTTTATCTTTTTTGGATAACCTGGTGTCCAGAACAATTTGGGCGCACCACAACTAATTCCACTCGTACCAACTACCTCACACCAGCACAAATACTGAATAACTCTGTCCAACAGATGGAAAGAAATCACTAATATTTAACTCGGCTAGTACTTAACATGAGACCTTATGATTCTCAACCGACCACTAAGTGACACCCTTATGTCTCCAACTACAACTACATAGCACTTAAACATCCATGAAAACATAGATTAGATACAAAATCTGATAAAACAATAAGGGTATTATTTAAAAATGGGTAAATTACCTTGCAAGGTCGACCTTTGATAACTATATAACCATTCTTGCGAATAGTACCAGCCTGTTGAGGGTAAGTTTTTGAAGCACCAGCATCAGCTTTGGATTCAAAATGATGTTCTTCATCAGACATAGCTTAATAAGTTATGGCTAAAATCCAAATCTTTTTCTCTCTCCCTTTGTTATGGACTTCTTTGTTTTTGGTGTGGAGAACAAGGGAAATATGCAAAGAGAAAAAAGGAGTAATAAATAATATTGGTGATAGGGAAAGAGTAATTAAAGAAATATATCCACAAGTTTGTTGATGATTACAAGTTTGTTAATGATTGGGCCAACAAATTTCACACCTAGTAGGAAAACAATTGGTTTTTGTTTTTTCTTTCTAATTTAAACAAAACCTAGGGCTCGTCTAATACGAGGGATAAGTGATTTTTTAATTTTGAAATTAAATCTGAGCGAGTTTATCTCATATTTAGTTGGAATAAAATTGTGATATAACTAATTTAGAATTCGTTATCCCAGAAGGTAGTGTTATTTTTATTATGTAGAAGAGTGGAATAACTAATTCCGGGATAACTAATTCCGGAATAATTAGTCTAAGGATAACTTGTTTCCAATCAAACGACCCCTAAATAGGGATTATCGGGATTAAGATATTAATTTCGATATGAATTTTGGAATTATATTTATTTTGTTTTTAATTATTAATATTAATTAGAATGAATATAAATTTTATATCAATATCTTGATTTATTTATCCCGTATAAGATATGAGATTATAATCTCAAGATATCCTTGTGTCGTAGCAAATAGTTGATTTAAGTGTTAGGAGTATTTTGTAGGAGTTAGAATGAAAAATAAGAATACGTGTATTAACAAAGTTAGTGTTTAAAGTACAGGTTTGACCAAACTTGATTTTGGTTCAAAATTTGTATTTATCTTTGAAAATTCAGTTAATATGTACAAATAATTAATTTAGAACTAAATAATTTTATAAAATTAGAATCTCAAATTTATAAAATTCAAATTCTGACTTCGCCTTTATGTGCATTAGCAAAATAAAATTAAGTTTTTTAAATTGTAATATCTAGATCAAATTACGCATATCTTAATTAATTTTATGAAATAGCTGCTACCTTTACAAATGTCAATAAAAGGGGCAAAGTTTTTCAATAAGAATCTTGACTGATTAGTAGAATACTTTAAATCTTATAATTATTGGAGAAGGAATGAGATTCCCCAAGAAGAAGGGGTAGAAATAATCCACATAATAATGCCAATTCGTGGAATAATTCCTAATTCTTATTCCATTTCCATCCTTGTTAATAGACATATATTATATTCTCCATTTATCTATTTTCCTAATTATTTTATTTTAATTGAAAGTTTCGGAATTCAAACTTCATAAATATATATTTCTTGATAGGAAGGGTTTTTTTTCTTTTAATAAATCTTGCATCAATCCAATTTAGTTGAGATTAAAAAAGTATAGAAATTGAATGAAAAAAAATAGATAGACGCCCGCATTTTAAAGTGTGTTGGTAGGTACTTAATTTTTTTTAACATCATATACGTCGCATTATACAACTAATGTTAATGGTATTCTTGGCACACTACATTTGAAAATTCTACAACAAAATAGAAAAGTTACAAAGTGTTACATATATAAACATTTTTCCTAGAATTAGATGAAGCAACAAGCATATGAATTATGATCTATCTATAAACTAGTTTGAATGCGTATAAAGTCGTTTTGCAAGTGTTCAATCAGTGAAAATAATCACCTACTTGAGGAAAGTTAAAATAAACCACATTATTCTTCACGACATGTTAAAGGTGAACTTTACTTCCTGTTTTATATACAACAAAAAGAGAACAATTTAGTATAATAAGCAATGAGCAATTTCAAAGGAACTTATATACCCAATGACACAAATGCGCTTCTCACGTGGTGACCTTTTTTTCATGATCCAAATACATGAAAATTCTTTTTGATAATGGGTGATGGTGAGATTCGATCTCAAAACTTTTGTCTGCTCTGATACCATGTTGAAGTGTGTGACCATTTCATCTAAAAACTTAAGCTATTAGAGAGAACACACTTTTAATATTTAATTATATTTTTAACAAGAATCAAAAGACATGTCAAAGACTATCAATGATATAGAATGTTTTATATTACTCGTTCAAAAAGAAATTAACTGGTGAACAAATAATAAACTTTTGAATATAAGTCTACATAAATTATACGTACTCTAATTATTATTTTTCTTAAATGTTATCTTCTTTACCTAAAATAATAATAATATATATAAGTAAAAGTAAATAGCATAATGTATATTAATGAGATAAGTGAATCGTCTTTATTTATATAGATATACCATATGTTTCCTTTCATAATGAAACAATAAAAAAGTACAAAAGATAAATTTTAAGACAATTTATTTTATTCATGAAAAATGGAGTATAATTCATATATATTAAATGAGTTCATGTTATATAGCTAGTTTAAATAAATTTTACACGCAGGATACATTTATCCAATATAGCATGTTATATATTTTATTTTTAAAATTATAAATCTTACTCTGTGAAGGCTTGCCTATAAATATTCTTATGTAATATATCGTAAAATAATTTACATTGGTAATATGTATTATTTAAATGAAATTACTTTAATTAAGCGTATAAATTGTAGCCTCCTAACACAATATAAAAAAGAACTCATCATTTAAACTACCTTTTGAGTGGACAAGATAAAATAAAATTAAAACAATTATCCATAAAGAACAGTACATAAATTACTATTTTCACTAATCAAAATTGAATCAATACCCCTGGTCGTTCATTTATGGCTCTTCTATATATAATGATTACTTTCTATATTGCTTTAGGTTGGTGTCTTGTCGTTTCGTTATATGGATAATGTTAATGGACTTTGGCCATTGTTCATCTATGGTGCTTTTTTAGTTAATGAATATCTTTCCTCAAATACGGCTAAAATTTAACAATGAGATATGCATCAATTTTGTATATTCTTGCGGTTCGAGTTAGTTTGCGAACACTTTAATTAATTTTATAAGATATTTATTTCTTTTTATCAATATAAATATTTAGATTAATTTTACAGAGTATATGATGTCTTCCACCAGCATGAAAATCGGGTAGCTCAATCCACTAATAAAGACTTAAACAGAAGAGGAGACATCACCCAGTGTCTTTGCCTCTACCAAAATTAAAATGAAGAACCTCATGATTCTTAAACCACTTCATTAGCTTCACCACTGCATTATATGATCCATTTTATATGAAACTTTTTTGTTAAGAAGTAAAAAATGGGTAACATAAAAAAACAAGAAATCTTTTTTTCAATTATTGTAATATATAATTTTTTCGATTTGATACTCGGTGTACGGTACGTTGAGGTCAGACTCATTTGCGTTTATGCCGTGTAAGGTCTATTACAGAGTAAAGCACTCTATATTAAAATATTTTTATTTTCAATTATTAAATCTGAGACCTTTGATTAAGGATTGTAGTATCTTATCCATCTAACCCAAGAAAACCTTGGGTGATAATTATAGTAGTAGAATGAAATAACATAAACCTATGAACTTGTGCGCTATGTTTTTTATGAATGTGAATTTTCCTCAATTTTTGGAAACTAAGTTGTTACTTATTTCTTATTTAATATGTCCCAAAATAATTTTTTTTATCTTATTAACGAGACTAGATAGCTTTTCTCCACTATTGGAGAGGTCAATAAAAGTTCTTACATTTTTTGGTTAATTTGAAATGATTAAAGCTTTAGAGGTTTACAATATTCCAAACATAATGATTATTTTCAATACTCATAATTCCACCAACTGCTCCACAATAATATGTTCACAGTATTGAAACTTCATTTTCATGTTTAGAGTTGACTCACTATTGGTGGGGTGTAAATGAATATGATACATTATGAAATTGGTTGAAGAAGAAAAAGGCTAAATACATAAGCCGCCTCTGAATTTGTTTGATACTTTTATTTTGACATTTAAATTAGGATTAGTACCTATGCCCACTAATCTATGGAATTGTTGAATCTGAACAAGTAAAATCAGTTAGCCTGTTATTTTTTTTCTTGACAGAAAAAAAATAAAGAAATAGCTCCGTATGCTCTGATTCATTATTTTGGGGAAAGAGCAGATGCTTTTATTTGAAACAAAAGCATTAGCTGAGACATACCTCCCGCTAAAGAACACTATTGATAATGGGGTCCGGGAGGCCCTAAAAAAAGCGATAGAGCAAGAAAGAAAGAATTCAAAAAAGAAGAAGTTGAATAGCCTTTGCTTGTTCGATTGACTGATTCGAATGGATTAGGGTTTGTTTCCCGTAACATTTAGTCATAAGCATGTCTATTTTGATCAGGTCGGTTGGCCTAATCGTCTTATGAATAAGCTATTCATTCTTCATCATTTTGAGATAAAAAGAGACCTTCTAAAAGACGGTAATAGAATAACGCAGTTGATAAAAATGTCTATAAACGAAGTAGGTAAGGGTCGAAAAAAGACTGTCTTACTTTGGCCAGGTCTATAAGATAATGAACAAGTTAATTCAGTTTCCATCCTTTTTATATAAAAATAAAACCTTATAAATGACGGTAGACAGTAATAGAGTAACGCACTCCTCTATCGCTATCGCATCTATAAGCTTTTTCTCATAATCATGGTAGATAAAGGGGTTCCCGTAACCGTAATCACTAGACCATGACCCAACCACTTTGTTTTCCCTAAAATCAAACAAGCTGATATCATTCCTAGGATGGAAACTAGCAATCATCAAACAGATGGTACCATGTAGCC
This sequence comes from Anisodus tanguticus, assembly GCA_034509755.1. Lineage (NCBI taxonomy): Eukaryota > Viridiplantae > Streptophyta > Magnoliopsida > Solanales > Solanaceae > Anisodus > Anisodus tanguticus. The sequence continues at coordinate 43,473,795 of CM067558.1, forward strand.
ATTGCAGCCTGCTAGCATTATGTTGATGCAAGTATGTTGACCTATGGAGGAAATCTATCTCCTTACCCGTGACTTGGTCCCAAACACCAATCCCGTGCTGATTGCTATTTTTACCGGTACAACTAGAGAACAGCTTGTACAACAACAACATACCCAGTGAAATCCCACAACGTGGGGTCTGGGGAGGGTCAGACCGTATCTCTAACTTGGTAGGTAGAGAGGTTGTTTCCGAAAGATCCTCGACTCAAGAAAAAAGCATAAGCAAAAGAAACGATCAGATCCAGATAAAAAATTTAAAGAAGTATGAAAATGAGAGTAACACACGCGAATAAGCCATGACAAAGCACCCTGGGAAAGGAAGCCGTAACTATCGCAGGTACATGAGGTAGCCACTTTAGGGTTGCTTCACTGAAATATTTTCCTCCATACCAAGAACACCCAGAGTAAGACATAAGTGACAATTCAGGATCTTATGTCCGGGCTAAAACCTAGTGCACCTGTTGTGTAACCCTTCAATTTATCTGTAACTTGAAATTTATACCTCAACTTCCCTGAGGAAGCATTGAACAACCTCATGCCTCCACTAGCTAGCTTTTCATCAGAGCTAACTGTTGGGTTTAAATGATAGATTAAATGGAAAATGGAGGGAGTTCTCTCTTGCTTTATAAAATAAGCATTTGTCCCACATCGGTAGTGGAAAGAAAAAGTGAGAGTTGTCCCACATCGGTAGTGGAAAGAAAAATGGGAGTTCTCTCTTGCTTTATAAAATAAGCATTTGTCCCACATCGGTAGTGGAAAGAAAAGTTCTTCTACTTATAAGTAGAATTACTCATTCTTGTCAATAAAAGGATTGAGGGGGCAAGGACCCCTCGCGCCATCGTCGCTCGCTCGGCTTCGGATTCGGTGATCTGATTGATTGATAATCTTTTTGGACCAAATTTTCTTTAATTAATTATTATTTAATTAATTTAATTAACTTATCCAATCCTACCCGTTAGTGACCCTGACCCGCGACCCGGTTTCTTTCCCACATTTAAATTTTCCACCAGTTTTAGTGACTGTTCAGAAGGGTTGCAAACCTTCATAAACAGTACTTCCATGGCTATAAATTCGTTTGATTCCTCATAATTTTACTTACGAATTTTCTGAACAACACAAACTTCTTCTTCTTCTGCATAAACAAATTCTGTGTGATATACTGCTGTTGAGTGGTTCGCCGCTACCTGAACTTGGAGTACTACTATTCTGGTAAGATAATCGTTCTATCCTGGGAGGGGATATTCCATCAACCTCGAGTACTGTGAGGGGAATAATTTCTTTAAGGACACACTTTGAACTAAGTGGCTCGATTATATTCTGGAAAAATTATTCTTATTTTTCCAACACTGATTCTGTTTATTTTAAGTAATTATTATTTACTGGTTTTTTGGAATACAGATTAATAACAATCTTAAGGAAATTATATTTTTAGATTAATCTGTATTCTGTTTTGGAGACTAACAGATTAACACATGACTTGGCATGATCTCATAGTTTTTCTGTGATCTCCTACGGAAATAACTGAGTTTGACACAAGTCAACTGACGATCATTCTACTCGCTTAGTGTTTCTTATACACGTGGGGCACATTCTTTATGGAGACTGTCTCATTTTCGCTCTTATCACTGAATTGAGGTTCTTCATATCACATGATAGCCCTTTAGGTTTTAAATGTCCATCTGGACTTATTGATGATTTACGCATCTCTTTCTTAGATCAAAGGTAAAGGTCTTATACTTGTAGATCATTCTCTCTTGTTGGGATCCAATTAACTTTCCTGCTCTTCTGCAATTTTCATAATTTACATCACATACGACTCATCTTCCGACTCACTTATGAGAAATCTTTCTTACTGGAGAAAAACTAAATTACTTACATGACTGGGGTGCTAACATATTCATAACTAGCATATTCTGTCTTAACGACTTCGCCTTGCTCACATTGTCAGTCTTAGGGAAACCTCTTTCTGATAACTCTTAAAGGCTATTCTCCTATAGTTTGCTCTCTTATTGCCTATATGATTTCCTTCTTCCAATGTCACGATACTTCGGGTTTAACTTAAACTTTATTGGGTTCTACCACGCATTTAGTGTATTCAAACTACTACCCACTCGCTAGTGTTAATATGAATAAGGAAATCAAATTGTACCTCTACTAGCTTAGCTGAAATTACTAATTCACTATATTTACTCAAAACTTCCTATTCTTCTACTAACCACTCTCTAGCATCATTTTCTCTTATTCTGCTCTGAATAACTAAAGTGAAACATAAGGTTATTTCTAACTTTCCTCATCATTCAACCCTATTCTACGGTCGTATACAATATCTTCTTAATTAAATACATGGATCACACTTAGAAAAATTACATCTCTTTTATACAAAAGATCAAAATACCTAACACCGAACTTTCTACACTTCAACATCATATCAGGCTATACACATTAGGGGTGACTTAATTACATAAATTAAGGGGGAATTGTCACACCTTTTTATCTCTTAATAATATTTCCTACTCATAGTAACATACTACCATCATACTCGCTGGTACCGATCTAACTAAACTTAAACAAACTAAAACTATTATCAAAAATTCAATATCATATGCTTATGGTTCTCGTGTCGTACATCATCTCATTTTTATCCATGTGTCCGGATTGTAAGAAAAAATACACTTCCTCTAAAAATCATAACACTTAAGAATCATAGGTAATTTGCCCTTAGTCACCTTTCTGTTTAAAGTCATGGTAATCAATTTATGTCCGCTGTGGCTAAAATCATAACATGTTGCCATGTGGGGTCTTACATTATAGTTATCGTCTTCATACTTGTGGAGATATATAGGGATTCCTCTTAGTCCTGATGACCTGCTGAAGCATAAAAGCGGTTCTGACGACTGCTTCTATTACCAGACTTAGCTTCATTACGCCTGCTTTGGGTTTTAGAATTACGAGGGGCTGCTGAATTTGTGGACCGAGTCACATTACCTCTGGTACCAGGTTCCTTTAGATAGTTACCCTGCTTGTCACACTCAAAACACTTATCCATTCATGAACGACATACCCCTTGGTGCCTCTTATCACACTTGTTCACATAGGATTTTGAAAAAAAAAATTGTGGTCTATACTAGCATGTGACTGAGAGTTGGGTGCTCTGAAACTCTATTTCTGATTGAACTGACCTTTCTAATCATATTTGGACCTCATGACTGGTGCACTGGCTGCAGATGGAGTGGGTCCTGATGACCTCATGTAGAAAATTGTCTGCCTCCACCTCCTGAGATTCTCAATGATTTACGTTTTCGGCAGACTTAGCTCATTTGCTAATTTATCTATCATTCTCTTCCTGCAGTCTCTCATTCTCATTTCTCAAGTACTTCATTATTATTCAACTTCCAAATGTATTATACAACACCCCTTCTCGGGCGACATGCACTTTATTCCACTTTCAATATCACATGCAGTCTCATTCGTTACTAGCAAGTACTTCATAATTTACCCCTATGGATAATCATCCTCAGTCGGACCTTGAATTCACTGCTCGTCGCTTGCGCATTCGAAAACGTAATTCGATAGGAAGAGAAGGTTACTTATTGCTCTAAGCTTTATGACACGATCTAGAATAGAAAGAAGTGGGACAATCCTGAATGTCTTGGTAGTCAACCATTTATATGTGTGGCCGGCACACACATATAAAGGAAACTCCACTGTACACATCTTCATAGAATTCTTAGGACATATGAACCTAGTGCTCTGATACCAAGTTTTGTCACGCCCCAAACCATGGCCTGGGCGTAATACGACATTCGGTGCCTGGCTGTATATGACTGAGCGAACCAACTGGCTGGCTAAATCAACATGTGATATCAAAATATACTAAAAGAGGAATTAAACTAACACATGCTGATGAACTAAAAGTCTGACTGAATAATCATTAAGTGCAGAAAATGCTGAATAAGTCTGAACATAGTAAAAGTGCCAACACGGCAAACATGAATATCTTATGAACTGTGTCTAACTACTACTCTAGTCTATGAAGTCTATGAAGCCTATGAAGAGTACTGAGATGCTAACTGTTTGCCGGGACAAAGCTTCTGACATACATGACTGTATGTAGTATGCTATAAAGACTGCAAAATAAATTATAAGGCCCCGAAAGACTGGGGCTCACCAACTCAGCTGATACCAGAGATCCTAGCATACAAATGTGTCTTCCTAAAAGTTATTGCCTGCACCGTGAAGTACAGGCCCCGGGCAAAAGGGATGTTAGTACATTTGAATTGCACTAGTATGTAAAACCAACTGAAAGAATAAATAGTTGTGGGGTGGTCGGGATAGGGGTAACCCAAAACAATAAACAGGAGTAAATATGAAACTGAAAAAAAACTATAATTGAAACTAAACATAAGTACTATGTATCTTGAACGAAGAACCACATGTTTAACTGAATAATTAAGATCTTTTGTGATAGTCTGTACCAACTGCAGGTGGTGTGCGTATATAACGCCTTTCTCTTTCCCCATATCCCCTATATATATATATATATATATACATACATATATATAGGGGGTGTATTTTTCAATAGAGGGGGTGTGAGTATGGTTGTGTAGTCCTACTCGGTACTCCCTTCCTGTTATGCTCCGTCTATATAAGTCTGGTAATTCAAAGTCTATCTCCTGTATAAAATAATTTTTTTTTTTAATCTGGACTATGTCCAGTCACTAGTCTTTATATACTGTTCATTATCATTTACATTTCTAGTTACTGTTATGTTCCTGAGTTTACTATGCCTATTCACTTCTTCTTTTGAACTGTTCATCTCGTCCTTTAGACTTTACCTTAATAACGACTGTCGTCTTTAGCCACACCCAATTTGCAGGCCAACACCGTCCTTCAGCGGACATCAACAGGCCATATTACCAACCATCGTTGATATAGGAATTTACAGGCTAATCCATGGATGTCATTACAGAGAATAAAGGATAACCATATACTAAGTTCATCAGATAGCCATGTCTAAGCATAATAAAGTTAAGATTACAACAGTAATTAAAAACTTCGTGATTATAACAACATAGAAAGATTCATGATGAAAATAATATCAACATTATATCAACATAATTCCTGCAATTCTGCAAGATTTTTATAAATATTCCAAACATAATATACATGGTAGGAGATAAACTGCTGAAAAGTAGACTTACATAGCTAGAGGTACAGGGAGGTTTCCCTTTCGGGAGTCCCGGAAACTGCTACTGCTACGGTGAAAGCAAAGTAAGAAAATAATATCTTACATATGGGGAGTTTATACAGATGGAGAGGGGAAAACTATGGAAAACATTAAAGAGGATGGTTTGAGAGTGATTTCGCTCTTTTGGTTTTTTCGATCTATGGTCTTTTTTCAATCTATCTTCTGCATCCTCAAGTCTTGGTATTTATAGAGAGTCTTCGGACTTCAACTGCGGACTTCAAATTGTAAAGGAATCTTCAAAAGTTTCGGCCGGGTGCGCTGCGGGCCCCATCGTCGCTTTACTTTTTAGAAAAACTCTTCTTTTCATTTTGTCGTCTTCTGTTGCTGGCATCTGCTTTTTGAAAAGTTGTATATTTTTCAAAGATGCTGTCCTTCTTGTCTGCTGCTTTTTCTAAAGTGACCGTCTAGTGTCATATCTGTCTATATCTCAGTTGTCGTCCATTTTTTCTTTGGGCAACACCTGTCCTGCTTTTCTTTTCTATTTTTTATTTTGTCTGCTGCTTTAGCATCTTCATTTTCGTCCGTTGCTTTTGCATTATTGTAATTTGTCTGGTAGCCAATTCCTGTTTATTCTTCGTCTCAGGTGTCTAAGTTATGCAGAGCCACTGAGTCGAAGCTCATCCCTGAATCATCGTCGGCATTAGGATCCTGAGCATCCTGAGCGTAGTTTGATTCTAGGAATTCATTATCCGAACTGGTTTCTGAGACATGATCTATATTATCTAAATTCTGATTATTATCTGCCGGCTGAGTCACTGCTGTTGGTGTAGCGATTGGGATTTCATGTTTATCCTCTATTTTAGCCTCAGTATGTTCTTTAAAAATGTTTTCTAATGTCTCTCTTATAATTTGTTCTATATTTTTGGTCTGTTGTTTTTTTTGTCTGTCTGCTCCTTGCTTTGGATGAAGATCCAGTTAATGTCTGCGGGAGCTTTCGTCTGGTCTTTGAGGAACTTGGTTCCTCTTCACTTTTTGGCAAAGTGACAGCCATGAACGGATTTGTTAAGTCTTTACCGGCAACCGTTTGCACCGGACTAGTTGTACCTATACCTGGTACAATAAGTTTCTTAGCATTCAGAAGGGAATGCACACCTGTCTCATCCATTTTTGAAGGAGATGGAGAACTCTGTGTCTGTTGTCTGATAGAGCTTTGTCTGAGTTTCAGCTCTAGTTCTGTGACTTTTTCTAGGAGATGAATATTCTGTTTCTGATGTTCTTCTTTGGTCTGGTTTAATCTTTTGAAGGCTTCGGTCATTATACTACAATGATCGCAAAAGATAATTTTGTCTGTGTCTTTCTGTATATTATACTGAGGAGTCTGGTTCTGGCTATGTTTCAGAGTTGGTGATAAAAAGAAGTTGGGCCCAAGGGTTCCCCGGGCATAGTCTAATGCTTCTGTGAAGACATTAAATCCTTTGAATAAAGGGGTTTTAAAGTCTTTTATGGAGTCTACTACTTCTAGCCAAGTCTGAAAGATACCATTTGTTTTTCCATGGACAACGACGTAAAACTTGAATTTTTTGTTCAAATTCTTTTCGTTGAAGTAAAAACAAGTGCTATTTAAAGTTGCCACAAAATGGCTGTTGTCTTTTTTGTTGTGTGCCATCCACAGATTGTCGATCAGGTACCTTTGCTCTCTGTCTATTACATAATCTGGCAAAACTTTAAAAGTAAGGTTAGACGGTGGAAAACAAACTAAGTTATTCTTACCAAAATATAGTCTTTCTAATGCTAGAGTGTCTATGGTAGTTGTGGGTCTGAAATTCAGATTTCCCAACATAGCTTGTCTATAGTTGTCTACGGGTTTGGCTGGGCCTTTCCCTTTGTCTTTTGGCGTCTGTCTTGAAGAACTCATGCTGTTAAAACAACAACAAACTTAGTTAATTTGAAGTAATTTTTAATCTGCTGAGTTGGTCTGCTAAGCTATTATCTTTTCCCTTGATATGTTCAAATACTAAGTTGTATATTGATACCGTATCCAGGAAATTTAACCATCTACGTCTACTACTATTTTTATCGTTAATTTTCTGGTGAAACTTAACTATCGCTTCACAGTCTGTTCTGATTAATGTTTCTGGTTTGTTTAAGATATATAATCTAAAGGCGTTTAATCCGTAGATTACCGCTAGTATTTCTGTGTCTATACTACTCATATTTCCTTTTTCTTTGTACTTACCGCTTTGGTAAGCGCAGATGCATTTTTTTCGAAGTCTTCTTCTTTGTATTTATTAGTTCTAGCTTTTAGGACCGCTCCCCAACCTTCAAAACTACCGTCTGTTTCTATAATCAAGTAGTCTGATTCTAAAGGCATACTTAGATCAGGGATATTTTGGATTTGTTGTTTAAGCAGTTTTACTATTTTTATGTCTTCTGCATTAAACTTCTTTTGTCCAGTAGATCCAGTCTTTGAATAAAGAGGTCATGCTACCTTTCCTAAGTCTTTAATAAATGTCCTAGCGTAGTTTAGTATTCCTAGGAATTTCTGTAGGTCTTTAGTATTATCTAACTTATCTGGCATGTCTAGAGCTTTTTTGGCTATATGGGGTTGTAATTTAATCTTTCCTTCTCCTATAGTAACCCCTAAAAAGTTTATGTAAGTCTTACATAACTCCATTTTCTTCTTACTAATTATTATGCCATTACTGACAAAAAGTCTAAAAACTGTTTGTAGATGTCCTAGGTGTTCTGCCATATTGCTACTGAACACTAAAATGTCATCCACATAAACTATTGTAAATCTTTTGTAGTCTTCGAATATTTCATCCATTTTCTTTTGAAAAATGGGTGGAGCTATCTTCAGGCCGAATGGCATTACTAACCATTCAAAATGTCCTTCAGGACAAGTGAACGCTGTCCATTCTATACTGACTGGATGCATCTTAACCTGCCAATAACCTGATTTACAATCGAATTTACTAAAGATAGTCTTACCTTGTATTCGATTGATCAATTCTGACCTGTCTGGCAACTTATACCCGTTGCTTCTTGTATTATCATTTAACCTTTTATAGTTTATTACCATTCTTGCTTTTCCTCTAACTATTTCTGAATGGTTTCTAACTATAAATGTTGCTGACCTGTGTTTAGAAGTCGAGCGTCTTATAATTTTTAAATTCATTATATATATATATATATATTAGTGTGCATAGAACAAGTGGTCCAGGGTAATATATGAATGCAATGCAAATGAATATGCATGAATAACAACAAAACATTTCCTAAATTTATTGGATGACAATAATATCCTTGCCCCTTTGGCTAATACTGAGAATATCAACACCTTTTTCCGTATGCCTCAATAAGGACTTAGGAACATATTTAGACATGCTTTTAGCATATGAATTAATAACATGAATATTCTTAGCTACTAGGAGTAGAATAAATTATGACGCAATATCACGGTTATATTTCGTTACATAACATGCCAAAAGAAAGAAATAATTTACCTTAACATACCTCGATTTGTGGAGGAAACCTGAACCAAAATAAGAATTTTGGTCGAGCATAACACGAAATTAAAGAAAGGAAAGAAACGAATTGGTCTTCCAAATGAACGAATTAAAGGGACTGTTTCAGTTTTACATCAAATGGGAGTTGGAGGATTTTGTCTACTGCTTTAGTTTCAACAAAATAAAAACTGTTGGAGGATTTTTTTGTGCCTGTGCTTAAACGAATTGATCTCTAACCCAACATATAAACCCCCAAAATGAAAAATGATTCCTCATTATGTTGTCCCCCACTAGCCTTAATCCCACAAGCTGCCAGATCTCTAAATTATAGGATTAGTCATTTAGGATTCTTTTCCAAGCCACACGTATACGCCTCCACTCCATTAACCAAATAACATGCCTCCGTATAATTTACCAATCATACACATAATTAATTTTGTGATCTCAATTCATTTAAATCTCAATAACTTATAAGACTTTCACATACTCAGTGTCATAATTTTGTGATATAATACTAGTCCATAACCTCTTTATGCACGCACCAAATTTATTTTCGATCCCCGTCGTCACACTTGTTACGTCCAAAATTTATTTTGGGGTTACATCCTTTTATATACTAATCCCCTTATTAGCATACGTAAATATAACATAAATTTTTTCAACGCTCGAGTCTATTTACACACGCCTAGCGATTTTACATACGCTTAGCGATTCAAATCGTGACCCGAAAGTACGGAATGTTACAATATGACCGTAATTTCCCCTTCTTTTTTCCCAATGGCGCCACTACAATAACAACAACATACTGAGATCTGGGAAGGATATATTTTACCCTAGACTTTACCTTGACTTGGGAGGTATAAAGATTATTTTCGTTAAGAGAAGACGAAATGGAGAAGGGATTACAAAGTGTGAAATCGAATGCTCACCAACTAACTGAGCTAATAAGGTTCCGTGAACGGCTATTTATATTAATTTCTCAAACAAAACAAAAAAAATTGACCTTTTTCCCGGTTAAAATTGTGCATTTTCGTCAACGACAGTTTAAGTTGTTAACAGTAGGTGATCCTTCAGCTTGTACTCTAAGCTTCTCGTTTTCTTCTGTACGAAGAAAAAAATAATCGATCAACTCAAACCATTTTTTCTCTTCAAATTCACATAGAAACTTATATAACTATCTAAAAATTGATGCAATAAACAAATTTATTTGTTAATTGAAAGTAATTGAGAAGCTCTGTTTTTCTTCAGTAACTATTAACAATGGCGTTGTTTCGGAAATTGTTCTATCGGAAGCCACCGGACGGACTGGTGGAGATCGGAGGCGATAGAGTTTACGGTTCGTTGTTAACTATTTACTTGTTGCGATCGAGCTAGATAAATGCTACTTCGATTGCGAAATTTGATTAATTTAGATATTAATTGCTAATTTTGCTTTATTTGTTCAGATATTAACTTGAATGTCGAATTTATACTTTGGAAATGGAAACTTGTAGAAGTGATCATCTGTTAGGTCCTTTTTTGTCTCTCTGAGTTGACTTATTGCTCAATGAACTCTGTAGAAAGCTCTATTAACTGCTTGTTCAGATTGAGCTGGATGAATACTTCTCCATTCGCTAAATTTGATTTATTTGTTCGTATTTCGATTTGTTGTTTGGCGATATATTGAGAATATAATCTTGTCTTAAAATTTGTTGGGATACAATTGTTGTAGGGAACGGGAAGTAAGTAACTACTACAATGGTAGAAAGGATAAATAAACTATTACAATAAAATTGGAAATCAAAACCTTAACAAACTGTTTGTGTGATTTGCTGAGTCGAGTGATGTCACTCTGTCTTTAAGACAAGATTGCCCCGTATATCTCCTTTTACGGTGTTGAGCAATAGTCTCCCAAGATACAACAACAAATTTAACAAGTGAGCAAAGGAAACTCAAGTGTTACTCTTGAAGAACTTTGAGTATAGTAACTTTGCTAGAGAGGAAGAATATGAATTCAGAAAATCTGGAGTATTTTCTAAGTTTTGAGTGTTTTTCAATTGAGCCAAATGCCTCAATTTATAGTGTAAGTAGAAGACCCCTCAACTAGCCAACTAATGGCCTTGAATAGCCATGTAATTGAACTTGATTGAGGTGTTACATTCAGCCAACTAATGGCTGAATTCATGTGCCAAGTAATGAAGAATCAATGCTCCAAAACTAGCCCAAAGGTCAGATTTTTCCTACCTTCCTCCGAAGCGCCGCGGCTCCAGTAACTGGCCAACCAATTTGCGCCGCGGTGCTGCCTGGGAGGCGCCGCAGCGCTCCGGCGCCGCGGCCCTTCACGGCTCCGCGGCGATTTCCGACTCATTTCATTTTACACTTTGTACACTTCTTCCTTCATTTACCAACGTGGAATACTTTGTCATTTGGCTAATAACCGTCCATAATTATATGTCTCAAACGTATACATACCAATATCTCTCTCACTAATGAAATTTGCGATACTTGGCACTACGTGTGCACGTGTGTGGAAACGACGTTTCCGACGTGCGGGCCCCAATTGTTCGAGTCATAAATTAATGGGATATACTTAATTACACATTTAGTAAATTTCCAACAAAAGTGTGCTCTCTCTAACAACTTAAGCTATTAGATGAGATGGTCACACACTTCAACACGATAGTAGTTGCTAATTTTACTGTATTTGTTCGGATTTTAACTTGAATGTCTAAATTTACTGTGGAAACGGAAACTGTGAACTTGATCATATGTTAGGTCCTTCTTTTGTTCGCTCAAATGGTAGGATATGAGGAACTCAGTCGGTTCAAGTTCACTTTTTTTCCTATTATAAAGTGGTACATGGAAGAACTTGAGGTATACGACAGAAAATTGGTGAATTGTCCAAAGTTCCACATTTCAAAAAATTGACCTACCTTGATTAGAAAGCATACCAATTATAAGTTGCTAATGTTGCTATATTTGTTCATTTTTAACTTGAATGTCTAACTCGCTGTGGAAATGCGGAAACTGTAAAAGTGATCACCCGTTAGGTCCCTTTTTTTGTGCGCTCAAATGGTAGGATATGAGGGAACTCATTGTAAATGATTATAAAATATTTGCCTGCTGCGTAATAAGTTTATTTAGCTAATAATTTCATCTGTTGTTATTTGCAGTATTTGATAGGTGTTTTAATACTGATGTTTGGGAGGAAAAAAATTATGAAGGCTATGTAGCACGCATAATTAGCCAACTTAAGGATCATTACCCTGACGTGTCAATTTTGGCTTTCAATTTTCGGGAGGGTGAGTCACGAAGCATGATTGCAAACGATCTATCTGAGCATGATGTGACCATAATGGACTACCCTCGACACTATGAAGGATGCCCGTTGCTCTCTATGGAGATGATAAACCATTTTCTTAGATCCAGTGAAAGTTGGCTCTCCCTTGGGCAACAAAATGTGCTCCTAATGCACTGTGAATGGGGTGGTTTGCCAGTTTTGGCGTTTATGTTGGCTGCATTATTGATATATAGACGATATTTCACCGGGGAACAGAAGACCTTAGATATGATTTATAAGCAGGCTCCTCGTGAGCTTTTGTACTTGTTGCAACCGCTGAATCCAATTCCTTCTCAACTAAGATATTTACAGTATGTAGCAAGGAGGAATGTGAACATGCAATGGCCTCCCTTGGATAGAGCACTCAGTTTGGATTGCATCATTATTCCAATGATACCTAATCTTGATGGCGAGGATGGTTGCCGGCCCATGTTTCGTATTTATGGACAGGATCCATTAATAGTTTCTGATCGATCTCCGAAAAATTTGGTCTCATCACCAAAGAAAAGTAATGTTGTCCGTTACTACAAGCAGGTTAGATATTCTTTTCCCTTCAGAAATTTCAGGATTGCTATCCTTGAGAAAGAAGGAAATATTTGTTAAGTTCTTTGGACGAGACATGCTTTGTCCAGGATTGACACATAAACGGGTCAAAATGTCCGACTTACCCAAAAAAGAAAGAATCCCCCCCCCCCCAAACTCCACTTTGAAAAATCATGCTTGATCTGATGATGGGCTTGTCAAACTCTTTGGATAATATGCATATAAAGTGAGGAAGAAGATGTGGGATGTCCGGTCTTTGATAGGATGGCTACTAGTCTACGATGCGGGTGTTATATAAGATTTAGAGTGGATCAATGATCGACTATCTAACCATTTGATTTACTGAGGCTTCTTACATCTTCCTTTGACTAGTAATTGATTTCATTCTTTTCCTTGAGGGATGTGTGGTTATAGCTTATCGTGGTGATATGTCAAGAGTGTGCATTTAACGGAACAACGATATTTGATTTACAGTGAATTGGACCATTTGATTATTTGCCGATCTTACATCTCAGTTTACAGACAATTCCTTCTATGGCGTTTCCGAGTGAAAATTAGTTGTATTAGGCACTGTTATATGCGGCATGCTTGAGCATGAATATTACAGAATCCATATGGACTCTGTCTCCTGCTTTTTCCATTTTTGTGGTGTATAACCTCTAATTTGGAGTCCAGCTAACTATTGACAAGGCATTTATCATGTTGTTGCAGGCAGAATGTGAATTGGCTAAGATTGATATCAATTGCCATATACAAGGCGATGTCGTCTTGGAATGTATTAGCTTGCACGATGACTGGGAAGAAATGATGTTTCGAACCATGTTTAACACATCTTTTATTAAGTCAAACATTCTGATACTTAACCGTGATGAAATTGACACATTGTGGGATGCTAAGGATCAATTCCCAAAAGACTTCAGAGCAGAGGTATCATTATTCTCCTAACATGCACTTTTCTGTTATCTTTATGTTCGCTCTATCAACAAGCGTAACAGTTTACAATTATGCATGGGATGAAGGTTCTTTTCTCAGAGATGGATGCTGCAGCTTCTGTAGTCCCTGTTGATTTGTCTTGTTTCGAGAAGAAGGTTGACCTTCCAATGGAGGCATTTGCTAAAGTTCAGGAAATTGTTAACAGTGCTGATTCGCTAAATCAAAAGGATGATACTCCTGTCAAGGTGCTTCAGCTTGTTGAAACCAAAGGTGAGATGAAAATGTTAGAGTTGCAACCATTAATCGCTCTTTCAAATTCTTCTCCTATTGGCTCTAGTGTAGAATAAAATGCTCAATTTCAAATTGTTCAAAAAAAAACTGAGATGAAAATATCAAAGTTGCAGCCATCAATCTCTTTTCCAATGCTTATTTTTACTGTTTCTAGTGTAGAATCTAGTGCCTCTACTACATCATCGCCAGTTTCACCTCATGAACGTACAACATCGGAACATTCTTCACTTCATGGACAAGAATGTGGCAAGACGAAAGAAGTTTTTTCTCTACCTGAGGCTGAAATCGAGATGGAACCAGTCAAGACGGAAGTTCTCACTTCGGCTTCTCCTCCACCTTTACCGGCAAATGATCAAGGTATTGTCACTGGACAACCTCCATCTCCTGCTCCAACGCCACCAGCAGAACTCACTTCTCGCAAGGATAAATTAGTCATTGGAACTGTACCTTCTCCATCACAGCCTACTCCGCCTAGAGACCAAAGTCCTAATACTGTATATTTGAAAGATGATAGAACTATAGTATCTAAACCTGACACATCTCAGCTTCCTCTTGAGATGCCTTCAAGTCCGTGTGAGAACGATAAAATTGCCAAAATGGAACCTGCTCTACCTACTTTCCCTTCTGGAAGTCCTCCTTCCCCCCAACCACCTACACCAAGTTTTTCTTCTCCATCATATCCCATAACCAATATCAAACATTTAGAAGAAAAGTTGGTTAATAAGAGTCGGATTTCGCCGTCACCACCACCTCCACCACATTCAGCCCCCATCTTGGAGGAAAATTCTGCTTATGTGTGTGGAACTCCTCAAACTCCAGCTCCACCTTTGAAGCAAAATTTAACTTTCAGCAGTAGGTCATCACCATTACCGCCACTCCCACCGCTGCCTCCTCCAGCACCTACTTCTTCCCCATGCCTGTTACTTACAACCGCTGTGTTGAACAACAATTGTTCCTCAATAAGCGAACCACCTCAACCTCCATCTCCACCTACCCCGCCTTTGAAGGAAGGACTAGTTTCCAAAGATGGAATGCTACCACCTTTGCCTCCGCCTCCACCGCTTCCTGAGCAGTCTGTGAAGGAGAATTCTTCTTTGACTGGAGGACCCTGTCCACCTCCACCACCTCTTTTGCCTTCTTCAAAGTCTTCTAAGCCTACAGATTTATATGCAGTACCGCCAGCACCACCTCCTCCTTCCTTGGTTTCATCTCTCAAGGATAATAACAATCTCCCAAAGAGTATTCCTTCTGTTCCTCCTCCTCCGATTCCTTTTCCTAAGGTGAATAATGTGCCTGCTTCTCCATCTCCACCCCCTCCTGTTGCTCCTCCACCTAGCAAAAATTACCAACGGGTGTTGTCTAGCACTATGACTTCAAGAAGCAATTCAACAAAGAAGCTGAAGCCATTGCATTGGTCAAAGATAAGTAGAGCAGTCCAAGGAAGCTTTTGGTCTGAAATTGAAAAATGTAGCTATGCCTCCAAGTATGTTTTAGACATATTGTTAAAGCATCCATGTGGTCAACTCCTTTTTTATCAGAACTCAATGTCTCATTTACTTCTATGCATTTTTGTTTTATAGGTCATCAGTAATTGATATGCCAGGACTTGTATATTTCTTCTCGGTTCAAAATTTAGACCAAGTTGGTTCAGGAAGGAATGGGAATTCAAGGACCAAATTTGGACAGAAGCCTCAGAAAGTGCAGCTGGTGACTCTTCTGTTATCTGAATTTATTATTTTGTATGCACTCAATGTTTTCCTGAAATTTATTTTGCAGATCCCTTTGCACTATTCCATTGTTTGATATAAATATTAAAAGCTTAAATTTTGTTCGTTTCTGATAAGCGTTCTTAACTAATTTAGTTCTGCACTTCTGTACAAAATCACTTAAGCTCAACTGATACGTATTTATACTGCTGGAAGCTACTGGCTGTCCTCTTCTCAGAAAAAGCTGGGAAGAGATGGCAGAACTGTGGCACTATCTCTAGTACTTCCAGTTTTAAGAGAGATAATTAACCTAAATTATTTTTTGGCAGATTGATCATAGACGAGCTTATAATTGTGAAATCATGCTTTCTAAAGTGAAGATACCGCTGCATGACATGCTGGTAAGTAAAATTCATTCGCATATTGGACTTACTTTTTAGGCAAAACTTGGTTAGGATAGAAATTTATTCTCTGAGTACAGCTGCATGAGCCATATGTTGATATTCATCCGTGCGTATTTGAATGAGTAACCGTTATTTCTTTCTCCATGGCTTCAATAATGTTGGTGATGTTAGCACAATAATTCTTTCACCATTTTAAGGTCTCAAGCAACTTGGAGCCTTCTTCTCTACTGCTTTATAGCTGGAAGCATTCAATATCTTTTCACTTGTGTTGCTCCTGCTTAGTGTCGACAGTCCATTCATCATAGTTCCTAGTCTATTAACCTATGTAGCTTCCCATTGATTTCTGTTTTATCCTTCACTATGTTGAACTAACCTTCACTATGTAACCTGTTGAAATTGAATGCTCTGTTGTTGGCTTATTCCACTTATAGACTTCGGTGCTTGCTTTGGAAGATTCAGCATTAGATATTGACCAGGTGGAGACCCTGATTAAGTTTTGCCCAACAAATGAGGAAATGGAAGTGCTCAAGGTAAGAATTATATCCACAAAAGAAATGTAAATAAGATATGTTACTAATTGCATATTGGAATGTTGTGGACGAATTTTTTATCCCATGTTTCTGTTGCAGGGTTATAAAGGAGAAAAAGAGAAGTTGGGTAGATGTGAACAGGTCTACCGTTCTGAACTAACCTTATCTTGGTTCACTATATCAGTTTCTCTCTCAGGGGCATTCTTTCATATTTGATGTATAATTTCTCTGACTATTTTTTGTAACAGTTTATGTTAGAACTGATGCAAGTCCCACGAATAGAGTTCAAGCTACGGGTTTTCTCATTTACGATTCAGTTTCAATCCCAGGTGAGAGGACAGTGCATCTGCTGGCTGCTTTTAGAAATGTGGGGTTTTGCCTTGCTGAATGTGCATTTTTCTTTTCAATGTTTTCAGATTTCTGAGCTAAGGAACAATCTGAATATTGTGAATTCAGTAACTGATCAGGCAAATATCTTACTTCTGTTTTATCTTCCTCTTTCTTGATTAATCTTTTATTACTCTCAAATGCTTTCGTGGTATTTCTGTTCATTCATATGTTTCTCATGTCGTAATTCAGATTAGAGGCTCATCAAAACTGAAAGGGATCCTACATACAGTTCTGTATTTGGGAAATGCTCTCAACCAGGGAACTGCAAGAGGTCGGTTAACATTTGTTTCCGTTGGAGCATATTTTGTTCACCGTAGTTTCCTTATCACGTCTTATTGCTTTCTTATTTTGGTTAACATAGTGGGTTAAAGTGTTTCTTTTGCAGAAACCAGGACTTGTTTGGTTTTTAAGTAACAAAGGGTATCACATAAGGGAAACAGCGGGACAGTAAAATTGAGAATATCTACTGTTTAAGAATCCCCTTTCATCCTCATTCAGGCCTTCGTTCTTTGCCTTAGCACCAAAACAAATGTAGGTTGTATCAATCAGATTTCTAGCTTACTAGAAAAGATAAGCCGGTTTTGCTCCAGCTAACTCTGTGTATACCTTAAGGTTCTTTGTTAGGAAAATTCTGAGATATAAGAGTAAGATGACATATGTTGACTCGGGAATATTGTATTGCGTATTTGATAACTCGTCTCCACTAAGAGATCAACAAATTGAGAACGTCCTTGTTGGTAGCACTATATAGGGCTAAAGACTATTGATTTCTCAGCTATTCTCATCTATATTTGCATTTCTGGTCTTAAATTTTTTTAGCGTATTTGCTTCATGGACGTGGTACACGGAGTTTCTAATATATTTGGTGTTCTGTTTGAGCAATTATCATTGTTTTATAATCTCATGCTTGTCTTGATGCTATTGTTATAGGGTCCGCGGCTGGATTCAAGTTGGATAGCCTGCTTAAACTAACTGAGACACGTTCATGGAACAAAAATATGACTCTCATGCACTATCTTTGCAAGGTAAATATCTTCACTTTAGGAATAGTTCGATGAGAACAGAATGATGTAGTCTACAAATTCTTCCATATGGTGTTTTCTGTAGTGTGCAGAGTGCTGCCTATGCTCTAGATGAGAACCAGTTCAATTAGTTTGTCCCAAATTTGTTGGTTGATCCAATGATTCTCTCTGCCATTAAGGCTCTCCACTTTTGAAATTTGCTCTCAGACTAGTCAAGAATAAACTTTAAAGTGTAAATGTATTACCACGCAAGAATAAACCATTGGCATTTTTCAGAGAGCATTTATCAATTTTGGACCTATCGAATTAGCCATGGCTTTCAATGAGAAGATGTGGTCCAGATATTCCCGTGCATACTAAATCCAGTAGTATTTTAGATCATCTTTAAAGTTATGATATCATAATTTTCCTCATAAAATAAGTTCCAACTTTGGTAATATGTATTTTACCAACATTATATACACCTAATAGTTTAAGTGTCATGCCTAATTAAACTACATCGCGTGGAATGTAACAGAAGTAGTTGCATAGATTCCAAGGCTTGAACCCTTGACCTATAAGTCACATGAAGACAACTTTACCGTTACTCCAAGGCTCATCTTTCTTGCTTTAAGGTCGCTCTGCAGTATGATAATTTAAGGTCGTATCCACCTATCATAGGAAAAAAAGAAGGAAAAAAACTTTAGCTCTTAAATTTTATCTTGGTAAAGTGCATGTGAATTAACTTTTCCTTGTGCTGATAAAAATCATCTTTTTACTAACAGCTTTATGAAAAATTTTCCACCAGATACTTGCTGACAAATTGCCTGAACTACTTCATTTTTCTAAAGATCTTTCTAGCTTGGAACCCGCTTTGAAGGTATCTTTACCTGAACCTTCTGATATGTTTATTGGAGCTATGAATGGAACTTACTAACTTGATCCCAATTTTGTTCAGATACAACTGAAATTTTTGGCAGAGGAAATGCAAGCTATTAGTAAAGGAATGGAGAAAGTTGTACACGAGCTGTCCATGTCTGAAAATGATGGACCTATGTCTGAGAATTTCTGTAAGGTAATCTACCTGCTTAATTAATCCACAAACACACATGATTCTTTTGCATACTGACAAACTCTTTAATCTTTTCTTCTTGGCACTCCTACCACTTAGAGGAGACTAGTACATAAGATTGTACAATAACATCAGAAAAGGAAAAGAACCACTAAGAAAGTGACGCAAACTTATTGGTCGAGCATGTTACATTTTCTAGTCCCAAAGCTGGGACCAATCATTCCCCTATCTAACCCCCCGTTGTGCACAGTACCATGCATCAATGCAGCTAGATCCACATTCCAGTCACCAAATATTGAGAATGGAAGTGAATAAGCAAAAAAGTTTAGCATTAGTAAGATGCTTTTACCACAATATATACTTCAACACTAGTAAATGCATCTTTCTTTGTTGAATCATGCATATTTAAAATGAGTGTGCCCTCATTATGGTGGCTCACTAATGGAAACTCTAGGTGGAACAAATGGGCCTTTTTATCTGCTCAAACTAACTCTGCTTCATCCAGAGGCGGATCTAGGTTCCGTGTTGAAAATACTGCGTTCAGTAGCTAAGAAGAAACATCCGCCACTGGATTCATGTCGTGAAACTATAGTTGTGTAGAAAACTGACATGCTTGACACTGACCTACTCTCCATTCTATTTATCTCTTTAGTCACCACCCTCTCCTCTTTCTCAGCCCCACTCAAACTCTTGCACACCCGATCCTTTATCCTGCTCTCACGTGAGACAAGTATTAGACGTTTATTATTGTAACTGAGTAGGATACAACGTCGAGGGAGGGGCTACTGCCCCTGAGTACACACATGCAATAGAAGTTCCGGGTTGATTCGGAACTTTCAATCCAAATCATGATAAGCTTGTTTTGTTTCAGGCATACTTTAGGTTCCTTGAAAATATGAGATAATTGCTTGGTTCTAATAACGGATGATTATCAGATCACCTGCTGACTCAAGACTCCTCACTGTTGTAGATTTCCTATTTTTGTAATTCCTAATCTTTAGGAATTTTGTGTAACTTACTCCTATTTAGGCTCTCTTTTGATGGGCATTATCTTTTTCAAGTCTATCTTGTTGATACAGGTGCTGTACATATTTTGTATAAATACTGTCACACAAGAAAATAACATCATCCCATTATTTTCCATCTTCTGTTCACTTCAGTTAGGTTCTAGGATGAAACAATGGGATTTTTTGTAAATCACCCGAGTATACACGTAATAATTTGATAAGTTTATTTCATCTTCTTTATTAGTTGCACATATTTTCGTGGGACATAACGAAAAAATATTGCAGAACACTGGCATTCTCATTAATTGGTGTATCTTTTACTTTCCAGGCTCTGAAGGAGTTCCTGAGCTCTGCTGAAGGTGAAGTCAGTTCCTTGGCTCAACTTTTTTCTGGTGTGGTATGTCGTCTGACCTTTTATATATGACACTGGTTCTTTTGGTCTTATGGTATTTCGACTTATATTGAAAATATTCCTTGTCTGGTGCCTTTTCTGCTGCATGTCACAGGGAAAAAACGTGGATTCGTTGATTATTTATTTTGGAGAAGACCCTGCTCGTTGTCCGTTTGAACAAGGTAATATTCAATTTAGGCAATCAGCTACTTAATGTGTTCTATTCTTCAGTTAGTGACAGCAGCTTCTGTTCAATCGTACTCCTGTGTCAATTATAGGTGTTGATTGGTTGTGCAAGAAGATGTCCTATAACTTGTTTGGCCAAGCTTCTGGGAAACCAAAAGTGCTTATTTCAGAAAGTTGAGATGTTTGGTAAAGGCTTTTAGGAAAAAAATAAGTGTTTTTGAGTAGTAGCAGAAGCTGAAAAGTAGTTTTTCCTCATAAGATCTTTTGGAAGCTTAGCCGTGCACAAATTGCTGCCTGAAATTGGCAAAAGTGTTTTCAGATTGATTAGCAGGATACAAAACGCTACTCTCCAAAAGTACTTTTCGGAAAAGCACTCAAGAAACACTTTTCAAAATAAGTAGTTTTTAGAAGCTTGGCCAAACAGGGCTATACTTGTTCAGCACACTTGCTTCAGTTAATACATCTATCTGATGCCTTTCCTGAGTGTTTTTTTCATTGTTGATATCATTATATTAAAAAAATTCACTCATGTCAGTACAAAAGCTACTGGGAATTTCATATGGCTATATCTGGTCATACTAATATCCTCTTAAGTTGTGGTTATTAAAATAATTCTTCTTTCAAATGAGATGATGTTCAGCTTACCTCTATTGTACTTTTCCCCTTAGTTGTCTCGACGTTAATGAGCTTCCAAAGAATGTTCAATAAAGCCCTAGAGGAAAATCGAAAGCAGCTGGAGTTTGAGAGAAAGAAAGCAGAGAAGGAAGCTAAGGAGAAGCAGAGAACAAGTGCTTCAATTAAGAAAACTTGAAACATTGAGCCTTAAAGCGTAGTGCAAATTAATGTAGATATATCAGCCCTGGGCTTTGGTTCAACGGTAAAGGTAGTAAAACGTGAAATGTGTGGTAGGCTCATGTACATCACGAAGTTCGAGTACTGCCGGGAAGCCAAGTCTAGTATTTAACTTGAGAAAAATAGAGGGATAGGCCCGTAATCCGCCAAGTCTTGGAGTTGAAGACAACGGATTTCTCAGTTATCAGAAAGAAAAAATGTAGTCATATATCAGCCTTGGGATTTTATTCCACGGTAAAGGTTGTGCAACACAAGTGTGTGGTAGGCGTACATCACGGGTTTGAGTCCTACTGGGGTGCGTAGTAATTAAGTTGAGAAGAATAGACAGACGACCCATAATCGCCAAGTCGCGGAGCTGGAGACAGCGGATTTCTCAGTTTTCAGAAAGGAAACACGCATTCATATATTATATCAATCAGCATATTCTCCTGCAAATCAACATCACTGATATGTTTGCCGACGTCACAAAGCTCTCAATGACTGAAGCAAGCTCCCGGAGCTTTTACACTCGTTTCAGCACTATATGGAAGTTGTTCTATATCGTAGCAAAGCTTCCCCAAGATTGAAGATTTGGTCAGTGAGAAACCTGTTCTTGATGAAGGAGTGGACGATGACAATTTTGTTAGGTTGTTCCACATCAATTGAGGGAATGAATTGTTGTCTCCTTATATGCTATTGGATAATACTCACCTCGTCAGCTAACTTTTGAGGCTTGAGTTAGGCCGAGGTTCATTTTCTTAACAGTTTCAAAGTGAAGCAATGGAAATTGTTCTATGACGCACGTTGCATAGCTTCCCCTTCGATTTGGGAGTGAGAAGTCAGTTCTAAATGGTGAAATCAGAAAATGCAAACTTTTTCTGGGAAAAGATTGGCAATGCATACTGTACAGTTCTCTAACCGGTAAGTTCTCAAACTTCATATATAGTCCTATTTCTGTTTTATTTTATTTGTTTTGAATGACCTTTTCTAACACCTGTTTTGCTGGATTTTCAATGTTTCTGCAGAATGTATAGGAAGTTGGCAAGTGGGATAACTTCCGAGTAGAGACAAGATTTTCATCTAAGGGTTCATTATCTATCATATATATATATATATATATATACGTTAAAAGAAATTTGACCTTACATATACAATGTGAAGAGAGTTCAGATGAGCCCCTTTTGCCACTCTAGCTCCACCCCTGCTTCCAATGTGTGTCAAACGTAAATATTCACTAGAGAAGATATATTGAATTTCTTGGAGGAGATTTATTGTTTTCTGCTATACTTAGTTTTTACCATTTGTATTTCGTTTTTCACACGCTCGATTCAATTAATTTATTTATTTTTTTCTGCCACCATGTCTTTCTAAATATATTCTGCAGTTTAGATCATATTCCTCTTATAGCAATCCATATTTGTTGCAGTGGCGGAGCTACCTTTGTCCAGGTTGAGTTAATTGACACCCATTCATGAGAATATATATATATATATATATATATATATATAAAAATTGTATTTTTGTTTTCATTAGTGAAACTCGGTATCACTTACTATGTTGCACATCGGTACATGTTCCATCGTTTATAAACGTTAATTTCCGTCCGTCCATATTTGAAAGGAATAAAGAACAAAACGGGAATAAACTAATCCTTTCAGACATAAAAGTTACTAGTTTCCTTATTTATATTTATTTGACTTGTTTATCTACTTTAAAGTTGATGAAATTATGTAAGGTAAGGCTTCTACAATACACCTTTGTGGTCCGATCCTTCTCCGAATTCCGCGCATAGCGAGAGTTTAGTGCACCGCTTTTTTTTTTTTTTTTTTAAAGTTGATGGAATTACAATTTCTTAAGTAGAGACTAGAGAGCCTTAATCCTAAATAAGTAAGTAGATATGTCTATGATTGGAATGATGACAAGCATTATTCTCAACCTAGTCTGTCACGGCCGCTGGCACCTTCTAAATTAATGATTAGAAATTTGAGTTATTTTACAAAATAGTACTCCTCTATATCATAATGGATGGTACCTTGTAATTCAAAAGATGCTTAGGGAAACTTACTGTTCGTTTCACGAGAGTTTAAGCTTTTGGAGAGCACGATGGTAGATTTAATCTGGTCGGTTTATTGATTAATGAACCAAAAACTATATTTAATCATATCATTGTGTGTCACAATTGAAGTGTCAAGTTTTGTGCGCGATTATTAAGATATAAGGGTGGTCGTTTAATTTCTTTTTTAAAAAAGAAAGAAAGATGTGATACTCTTTTATTAGAAAAGGGTAAACATTGCTCTTAACATTTGTGATTTATCTTATATATGATCTTAGTTACTTATAGCTTTATAAAACTTCTAACATTATCTTTCGTCTTAGATATACCCCTAAACAATTAAAAATGTTCAAATATATCTCTCGTACTAATGGTGGAAGCTATCTCATATAGGAATATATTAGAATCTTTTTAATTAATTAGATGTATGTTTAGGCGTTTTCAATTGTTCAAGAACATACTTTATTGCATTTGTTGCTAAACACTTGTGGATGGGGTCGAAGAAAAAAATATTTATGGATAATTAAAAACAAATATTGGGTGCATGGGGGTCGGAGAAAAAGGTTGTTTGGTGTTACGCAAGCACGCACTTTGACATCCAAACGACCAGAAGTACACATTAATATAAAATATTTGAAAAGAAATAATCATATAGGAAGAGATTTAAATGTATATATAAACTTTATAATAGCAAGTGTCGGTGGAAGGGAAGAAGACAGATTTTGTCGAAATCCAAGAGCAGCTTCAGTCTTCATGTGACTAATTTAGATTGTTGGATTCACATGGCAGAAAAAGGTAAAAAGATAAAAATAGTACTGTATAATATTCTTACTTAATGATAAAGGGCAAATGTATCTGTTGATTTGGGTAGGGCCAACATTCTACCTACGACAGCGTATGAGTCTGCTAGTAAAAATTTTCATATTCCCACTAAATTAGTTATTTCCTATTAAATAACACTAAAAAAATTTAAATAATAATATTTTCATACGTATAAATTAGAAAGTTTTTCATCATTTTAATAGGGACATATTTGTCACCATGTATTTCGATCATGAATTGATTCGGTAAAAATGAGGTGCGAAATCATATTTTATAGCATAAATGTTTCTCTAAATATCATTAGGAAAAACCTCTGTTTTTATCGTCGGGGATAATAGGGGTCGGAACTATGATCGACTTTAGCATTTGCTTGATGAGTTTAGTAAAAATAAAGTTGTATCCTTATTATTAGATATAGTTTTTGAAATGATAAAGAACGCTTGATCTTGACAAGTAGTGTCAGATCAAGTCCAAGGTCGCGAGTTCGATTTTTAGAATAACATGATGCATGTGGCATGTGTTGGAGAAGGGGAAGATTGTTGGATAAGATTAATATCCTACCTATGGAGAGGCCCAAGGGTAGTGTTTAAGATGGTTCGGGCTGAAGTCATGATCGAACATGATGATTGTTTGGTGAACTTGATTAATAAATAAAGTGATATATTTCTAGCTATAGCTTCTTACATGATAGTTAGTGCTTGATTTTAATATTTTGTACTACGAATTTCCTTAAAATATATGACTTTATCTAATTTAATGAGATATATTTCGAAATTTCCACTTTAGGTAAAGCAGAAAATGTGGATGGATGTCTTTCTTTTACTTTTTTTTTTTTTTTTTTAATTTATGTGATTTCCACTGAAAATTCAAATACTGTCTATGGACCCTTATCTTTTTGGAATAGAAGAATATATTAGTACATATTGTCGGCATATATAGGACAATAAAATAGGATTCTGTATATTGCACATTTGCACTAGAATCCTATTTGTGTAGTTCATCCTTTAGCAATATGTACATTTTCTCCGAGCATTTGATATTTGCTCGACTAATTCAAATTTATATCGTACAAGCTGATAAATAGGTAAAGCAATTTTTACGAAGAGATTCATGTTATAGTATAATTGAAATAAAATAAAAAAGATAATATATATGTACATTGTCTTTTATTTTTATTCACCATAATTCAATCATGCACACCACCAATAAGCTTTTAATTTCTTCAGTACTACTTATTATAGTGTGACATGAAGGCCATGATACACAAAAGAATAATAAAGCAAAATGATTTGATTTTGATTTGAATGAGTTGAATCGTTAGTATCCACAATGGTTCTAATGTAAGATCAAATATCCATTTGAGTGAAAGTAGCTTCTGAGTTGTGTGTATCATTATATCTATTGACATGGGTGGAAGTGTCCATTTGATGAAAGTTCATTTGTTCATAGATTTATACGGTATATATAAAGTTATTTTTTATATATATTAAATATTAAATATTTTTAATTTTTATTATGTTTTAAAATTTTTGATGAAAATTTTGTCTTCATTACTGTTAACAATATTGTGTATCTTTAAGTGTATTCTTAAATTCATAATAATAGAAGTAATAGGGAGATACAATTGTCTTTTTATTGATCCAAATATGGCACTTGTCACATCCTATACAAATCACATAGATCCTTTGATGTAGATCATTTTTTCTCACTTTTTTTAGTCTTTAGTTCTTGATATAATTATTTGATATTTGATAAGTAGTATTTACTTCGACAAGCCATTTTAGACTCATTAATAAAAGAATCGCTCTCTACTAAATTATTTTTAATTTTTTGAGTTCTAAACTCGATATCTTAAGTTAATAATAAAGTTATTTATCTATCCTATCACAGTTGATCTTTTTTCTGTCTTTTTGGATGGTGCAAGAAAAAAAAAGAGAAAATGAAATATAACATAACCCATTTTTTTTTTTTAAAAAGAACAACTTTTTAAAGTAAGGGAAAAATGATCGGGATATTATGCAGTAGATGAGGTTACCTTTCGGGTTTGAGCCTGAATATGAAAAAATTCCGTAGATCCCTGCGAATCTAAATATAGCCTAAAAAAAATTTGTAAAAAAAAAAGGAAATGAAAAGGGGGCAAAAATAAAATCCCTTCTCTCTCAGTGTTAGGTATTCCTTTGTTTTCACAAACTTTCATTCTCACCAAACACCATTTTCTTTAGCTAAAAGCTCTTTAATCCCATTAATACTCCTTCAATAAACAGTGAAGAACCCCACAAACCAACACTACTCATTACAATCTTGAATCAATAGAGTGAAAGAAAAAAGAAAGAAATAATGGAAGTGGGCAATAGAAGGAGGAGCACATCATCAATAAATAATGGTGTTGTAGCTACAGGTTCTGTTTGGGAAAATAGAATGAAACTTGATGAAGTAAAAGGTGGATTTAAAGTGTTTAGTAATGACAATAATGATGAAACCCCATATGAAAATGATGAAGATTGTACCTTTTTTACTAGTGGAAACAACAACACCACTCAAGTGGATAAAAAGTTGGATATGGGGCCAAAAAAAACTAATCTTGGTGTTGTTGGGGTGAGTGGAAAGAGAAAAACTTGGAAATGTGAGAGTTTTGAAGGAAACCCAATTCATATTGTTAGTAAAAGGTCTGATTTAAGCAAAAAAATGGATGAAAAGTGTGAAGATTTGAGGAAAAATTTGGACGAAAAGTGTAAAGATTTGAGTGTTTCTACTGATGAGGTTGTTGGGATTAAAATGAAAACTAGGAAAAGTGAGAGTTTTGAAGGAAACCCAATTCAGATTGCTAGTAAAAGATCTGATTTGAGCAAAAAAATGGATGAAAAGTGTGAAGATTTGAGCAAAAACTTGGATGAAAAGTGTAAAGATTTGAGTGTTTGTAGTGATGAGGTTGTTGGGATTACAAAGAAAACTTGGAAAGTTGAGAACTTTGAAGGAAACCCAATTCAGATTGCTAGTAAAAGATTTGATTTGAGCAAAAATTTGGATGAAAAGTGTGAAGATTTGAGCAAAAATTTGGATGAAAAGTGTAAGGATTTGAGTGTTTCTGTTGATGGGGTTGTTGGGATTACAAGGAAAACTTGGAAGAATGAAACTTTAGAAGGAAACCCAATTCAGATTACTAGTAAAAGATCTGATTTGAGTAAAAAATTGGATGATAAGTGTAAAGATTTGAGTGTTTCTGCTAATGGAGTTGGTGGGGTTGAAACGAAAACTGGGAAAGGTGAGAACTTTGAAGGAAAATCAATTCAGATTGCTAGTAAAAGATCTGATTTGAGCAAAAAAATGGATGAAAAGTGTGAAGATTTGAGCAAAAACTTGAATGAAAAGTGTAAAGATTTGAGTGTTTCTGCTGATGGGGTTGTTGGGATTACAAGGAAAACTTGGAAAGCTGAGAACTTTGAAGGAAACCCAATGCAGATTGCTAGTAACAGATCTTATATGAGCAAAAAATTGGATGAAAAGTGTAAGGATTTGAGCAAAAATTTGGATGAAAAGTGTAAAGATTTGAGTGTTTCTGCTGATGGTGTTAATAGAAAAAATCCAATTCAAAGCAAGAAAAATTCTGAGTTGAGAAAGCTGAAATCTGAGTTTGTTAATGGGAATGTGAAAAAATCTAATCTTAATGTAAGAATCTTGAAAAAATCCAATCTTGTGGAGTCATCAAGTAAGAATCTTGAAGGGTCAATTGGGATTAAGAAAACAAAATCTGAGGAGTTTGGTATGTGTGAGGAGAAATTCATTACAAGCAATGTGGTATCTGAGGCCAAATCTACAAATAAATTAGAAAACAATCTTGAAAATGGAGATGATAATGAAGAATGGGATGATGTATTGGAAGAAGAAATTGAAAATGAAAGTGCTGATGTTAAAGAAATTAGAGTACAAGAACAGAATAAGCCTAAAAAGATTGTGATTGAAGAGAAGAAACTTCAGGACAATAATAAAAGACAAATACCAAATTCTTCAATTAACAAGAAAATGTCCCCTCCTACTTTAGTCCATGCTAAAATTCATCCAAGTCCAACAAGAACCAAATCAGGTAAATACATTTCCTTTTTATGCTTTGTTTCGTTCTGTGTTGCTCGGACTTTTCAAAAATATTGTCGTACTCGTGTCGGATCCTCCTGAAATGCACGATTTTTGGAGGATTCGACAGGCACCCGTTGGCATTTGTGAAGAGTCCGGGTAACATAGGTTAACTCTTTATTTTCAAAGTTTGATTTTGAATATCTTGTGTTGATTTTTCAGTTCCAGTTTCAGATGAATTCCAGTCTAGACAACATAGCAAATTAGAAAGCTTGGGTAAGTTCAATCTCTTAATATCTTCTTTAGAACTCAATGTGATACTGCATCTATGTTAAAAATTTATCTGCACTCTATTTACACCAAATCAGTAAATGCAGGACATATATGTTCTTGATTCAACACCTTTACCATACTTCCACTGTGTTGTCCGAGTAGATATTGTTACTTCCGCTCGAACTATAATGCTATTATTTGATTATATTTCGAATCTTTTATTTCAATTTGTTCTACAAACGCCTTTTTTCCGTAGGTCTATAGCCATTATGTGGCGTTGGAGTTACATCCTGTACGAAAAGTTTAACAGTACCACTTCGGCGAATAGCATTTCTCACATAAACATAGTCAAGTGTGATATGTATTTCACTTCAATTCTTAACTGCTATGGTTAAATTGTTTAGTTTAATATAAATATCGTGTGCGTATGGGTAAGTAATTACCCTGCAACTATTGGCTCTGATTTTCCATTAAAACATTTTCTGCAGTTGATTTAGTGATGTGGGGAGATGTATCAAAATCTGCATTAGTCTTTGGAATTGGAACATTTGTTATCATTTCATCTTCATATAGTCAAGATCTCAATATCAGGTAATTATGACCTTTAACTTTAAAAAATCAGATTTTTATTTCTTTAGTCTTGAATCATTTTAACAAAAATTATCGAAGCTAATTATTCTTAATTATGGCTTTTTTACAGCTTCATTTCTGTGCTCTCCTACTTGGGTCTGGTCTATCTTGCTGCAATCTTTCTCTTTAGATCCCTCATTCACAGGTATTATATTTTATAAGTATCTATATTGCATGTACTTTTTATATTATCAATGTAATTTAACCGGTTATGACACGTCATTATTACACATTTTCGGGGTTGCATATCATATTTGGCTATAATGAGTTATCTAGTGTTATGAGTCAGTTTAACTCTATGTTGCTCAGACTCTTCAAAACACCGCCAGATGCATGACAGATCCTCACAAAAGTGGTGCATTTTGGAGGGTCCGATATGGGTACAACAACATATTTGAAGAGTCCGAGTAAACATAGATTTAACCTTATGGTGTAAATTTTTTATACATTGTCATAACTTAAGCTCATTATGAAATTATCAAATCTTGAGATTATCCATTAAGCTTTATCTAATATTCAGTTTGATCATTATTTTGTCGTAAATAGGAGAGCCATTGATATTGGTGAATCAAGTGAGTATGTAGTAGGGGAAGAAGAAGCAATGTGGATACTGAGATTGATACTTCCTTTAATAAATGAGTTTCTTTTGAAGATCAGAGCCCTTTTTTCTGGGGATCCTTCAACTACAATGAAGGTAAAGAAAAGTTCAAACATTTCCATTTGATTTCAAACCATATCAGTTTTCCATAGTTAAGTGATTTTATGAGTTGAGAACATATATATATATTAATTGGTTAAGTGATAGAAACTATGTTGTTCGAACTCTTCAAAATGAGTATGGTACAGATCCTCCAAAAGTGGTGCATTTTTGGAGGATCCAACATGAGTGTAACATCATATGATTAAGTGATAAAAGCTACATTGCTCAAACTTTTCAAAATACCGCGGTGTCCGTGACAGATCCTCCAAAAGTGGTGCACTTTTGGAGGATCAGACAATGGTGTTCAACAACATATAATTAAATGATAGAAGTTATGTCGTTCGGACTCTTCAAAATGCCGTCGGGTGCGTGACATATTTTCGGTTGATCCGACGCGGGTGTAGCAACATATTTGGAAAGTCCGAGCAACATAGGTCATAGAAGTCAATATGCCAATATATTTCATGTTTTTTATTGATTGGTGTAAACACGCAGGGTGCGGATAAATTTTATTGTTTTTCCATGTGACTTCAATTATTTTCCTGATATTGTGAAACTTGTGGAAATTTGACTATTTTTTGCCTCTGGCAGATGGCAGTTCTGCTGTTTCTTTCGGCTAAGTTTGGCAGCTACATAACTATTTGGAAACTGTCTAAATTGGGTGAGTTTTATCTAATTGTTACATCTACACATATAGCTAAAATAAAACCGACTTTTTTTAATTTAATTTTCACTTATAACAATACTTACTCTTGTTTTTTTCTCTCCCTGTTTTGCAGTTTTTTTTGGAGTTTTCGTCATACCAAAAGTTTACACTTCTTATTCCACACAGTTAACATCTTACGGTAAGAAAGAAAAAAGAAGATTTATCTCTCTTTGAAACTTTTTGGTCAAAATTATCATTCATTTTGGAAATCTAGCATAATCTTTTAAAAAAAAAATCAGAAAATTACAACTCTGATTTGATAATGAATATGTTATTAATTTGTGAAAAGTTCATGCATGTTTTGATATAATACCGTTGGTGTGGGGCTAATTTGCCATAAAACATGAGGTAGTACAACATGTGGGGCTTTTGCCATAATCATATCTTGGAAGATTTATGAAGCTGTAGTACACAGTGGCGGAACCAGGACGATTTTTTTAAAAAAAAAACTACATTAAATGTGTTTTCTATCTATATATAAAGGGGTTTCAACGAGTTATATATATACATAACAAATTGATTTTGCGTATATATACGTAATAAGTTTTTCCGTGAAGGGGATTTAATTATTCTTATGTTCTGTTATGTAAACCAGTGTGATATTGTTATAAATCATTGAATAGATGAATTAGTAATATAATTGTGTGGTAGATGTGATTTACCTCTAGGATTTGAAACTCATCGTTATTTTTAATTTTTATTTGAAGGTACGTTTTTTATACAATACATTAGAGATGCATGGGAATCATGTACTCACAAAAAAGCAGTTGGATTTGCAATCTTCACATTAGTATGGAATTTCTCTTCAATCATTGCCAGAATATGGTCAGGTAAAATAGTACTAATAACTTTTACATGATACTCCCTAACTTTCAATTTTTGACATTGTTGTTCAGACTTTTCAAAAATATCGCCGGGTTGGATCCTTCAAAAGTAGCGTTTTTGGAGGATCCGACATAGGTACAACAACATTTATAGAGAGTCTTAGCAACATAGTTTGACTTTACACGAAGGAATTTGTGATATTAAACACGTCATAATATTTGCATGACTTTAAGGTTTTGAAACTCGTGGATTTATGGTATTAAACATACCATAATATTCGAGTATTAAACTTAGTAATTGTTACCAAATATATAAATGTGTTGTTCTTTTTAAAATATACTCCCTCTGTTCCAATTTATGTGAACCATTTACTATTTGTCGAGTCTACGAGGTGGTTCTTTGACCACATTTTGCTTACATTTTTTCTAAATTATTTGAATTATAAATTATCGTAACTTATAGTACTTTTGATGTAGTTTCTAAATATATAAATTTTATTTTTACAAACTTGAAAAATATATGTAAGTTATAAAGTTTGACTCTCGTACTCCGAAAAGGTTCACATAAATTGAAACGGATGGAGTATTAACGAATATAGTGTCAAACAATTTTGGAATGAGGGAGTAATTGACTGAATTTTCAAATATTTGATAAAACAATGAAAACATTATTATACTGACAAATTTTACAATTTATTTGTGCAGTGTTCATGTTATACGTGGGCTTTAGATACTATCAACAAACCTTGATGAAAGAAGACACTACTATTAAAAGCTGATGATTTTTTGCAAGGAAATATTAGAGAACAAAGACAAGCTGGGAGAAAGTAAAATTTAATGAACACAAGAAAGCAAAAGAAAGCATTTTAAGTTAATATTATAATCAATAATAATATTTTTTTTATTACTAGGTGGTAGATAATTAACATGTATTTTTCATTTTCTTGTTTCCCATTTCCCAACCATAATCTTTTGTTAATTCTTTTTATTCTTACTGTACATAGTTGTTTAATTTGAAAAAGTAAAGTGATTGGAGCTCAGCCTCCACTGGCTAATAAAACATTTGGTGATTAATGATTCTATGTATTATTCTCATTATGCACACAAAGGAAGAGCCGTATGAGGTGAAAATTTCACGTACGATTCCGGAACAGAGATTCTTTCAATTGAATAACGGCCGTAATGGATATTGTTTAGAAGAAGCGTTAATTTGACCTTTTTACTTGCTTTTTGGTATGTTGGTAGCCATACCGTTTGTCCATATAATATTTTCACCTTTTTCAAAACAAAAAAAAATCAAAATAGTGTTTAGTTATACATTGAGTGAATTTTTTGGAAAAAAATTGAAGATAAGTTTCAAATTTGAAAAAGTAATTTTGATCAGTTTTTCAAGAGATTTTTTTTCATAACTAAAAAAATTATCAATTCTTTCAAATTAAATGCACAACTTGATTTTCAAATATCACAATTTTATGTCCAAACTCGTAAGTTTTGATACAAAGCAGCAGGGGTGGACCCAAGTACTATTTTTTTGTGCTTGAGCACCCATTAACCGTGGTGGATATTTTATATAGACATATAAAAATATAAAAATTATGGTATAAAATAATAAAATATCATTCATGAAGCAATAAAAGATCTAGCTCCTCTGGTTAAAAGGTGATAGGCTTTAGGGATGAGTTGAGTTTAAAACCTACTCAAAGTAATTTTTATTTTTTTATTTTAAGGTGAGTATCTAGGACCATTGAATCCCGGATCCGCCGTGGCAAAGTAGTGGTATGCAATTTGCATATCATATGCTAGTATATATCTTCATGTTTTCTTCATTTCACAACAATCCGTCTATGGCCCAATAGTTAACAATTCTTTTTGGGCTCTGAAATCTGTGCCCAAGTGCAAGTGCCTAAAATCACAAGAGCTCTAGTATTATACTACTCCCATATTTTTATGAGAAAAAGCTGCATCATCAAGTGTTCTTTTTAATATAATTATAGTATTAATGTATCATAGTTAAGTGATTTAATAAGATGAAACTATATATTACGTACTAATTAACTTTTGTTATGTGAGAGAAGTCTACGCACGCGCAAATTCATGCATCTATATTCTATGTGTGTGTGTACACATACAATGGGATGTCAATGTAAACATCGCTCTCACTTGAAAACAATAGAAAGCACAAATCAATTTGAAGCACGATGTATAGCCTTAAACTACATAAATTCTCAATTGAATTGTGACAATAGACTGTTAACTAATATTTGCGCAAAGTCATGCATATGCCAATCAATGTAGCTTCAAATTGCCAACTATCAATAGCATCAGACGATGAAGAACTTCACTTCTGATATAGGCCGTAGTACTAACGACCATAATTATTTAACGATAACTTGTCATTGGATAGATTATAAATGATCTATGCAAAAACGTATCTTAGCGTATAGATATATAGATGATAGGCGCACTAGTACTTTTATTGCAGAAAATATTTATCAAGTGTGCGATTATTACGGAATAACTGATAAAATTATGACTATTACATAGATAACGCTTCTTCTAACAATTATGCTATTACAATTTTTAAAAATAGTTTAACGCCATCTTTTTCAGATCATTTTCATATAAAATGTGTGTGCCATATATATAACTTAGTTGTAAAGGATAATCTATCACTTTTTGAAGATATTCTTAGTAAAATACAATTTTCTATAAACTTTATTTTTAAAAATAATAGAATACAACGAAAAAAATATATAAAAAAATTTGTCACGATTGCCAACTACCTTATAGAAAAATTTCAAAAGAAATACCCACTAGGTGGAATTCTTTATATGAGTAACTACTTGTTGCTTATGACTATAGAAAATCTATAACTTTATTTTTTAACTCTCATAATCAAAATCCAGCTGATATGGTTGTAGATGAGAAAAATTTTCGAACTTATTGTATTTCTAGAGAAATTTTTTCAAGCAACAAAAGAATTTTTCGGTATATATTATCCTACTATTTCAACTATGTTGTTTTATATAGCTCTAATATTTTTATTGCTTAATGATATATGGATAAACCAGCTTATAAGGCGGCTATTAAAAAATGTTTATCAAAATAAAAAAAATATTTTATTTCTATTCCCACTATTTATATTATTGGTGATGTATTAAATCCGACTATTAAAATAGGCGATACTAAATCACTTATTGAAACTATTTATGATTGTATAGTAATACTACCACCTCCAAGTCCCAAAAATCCAAATCACCCACCACATATTGAACAAACTATAGAAGAAGTGTTGTCTAGCGTAGAAGACGAATTCAAAAAAGTATATAGGTTTTACCAACAAGAAAGTGCTAGCAACCTACCGGCTTCCATACCATCTTCTCTTTCTTCAACACAACCTCACAAAAGACATGCTGTTTCTGCGGCTAGTATTGAAAGCCTCAGAAATAGAATATGTGGTGGTAACACTACTAACCAAATTAGCGAGTTTGATCTTTTTGTTTTGCAGGGTTCTATACCGTACCAAGCAGTTCTCAATGAAGAAGGACGTGAAGACTTATTTGAAATCGAGGGGAATGAGAAGACCTTTCCGACACTTTCAATGATGGCCCGAGATGTTTTGACCATTCAAGCGTCATCAACGGCATCTAAAAGCGTTTTTTCTGTCGGCATATATCAAATAGGAGAGCACAAACACTTATTAGCCGGAGAAAGCTTGGAGATTGCAGTATTATTCAGAGATTGGATACGAGCGGAGCAGAGAAGGTTCAGTCAACCGGAGATCAACGAAGAAGAAGACAAAAACTACAACGACATCTTATCCAAAGGTGGTGGAAGCGACGTGGAGCAATTTGACCAACAAATACCAATTTCAACCGAAGAACCACAGGAAATTATCAAGAAACTAGAACAGGTTTTTCTCAAAATATAATTTTTTTAATTGCAATTTTAAAATGTCATTTGCAACTTTTGAACAACACCACAAAGTTGCAATTTTGACAATTGTATTTGTATTACAAAAAAAATCATGTCTATTAAATAATATAAGAGGCACAAAAACAGTCTTGTGATGTTTTTGTTATACTATCTTGTTCAATTATTGAGTTGTTTATATATGTTATTTTTAAATTAAGTGCCAAAAAAAAAAGGAAAATCCCGCTCCCGGCCCGGCCCGCTCCGATCCCGCCAAAGCCGCCCCGACTCGTCCCGGCCCGGTCTGTTGGCCACCCCTAGGAACAACATATTTAATTAAGGATGTTGACTCTCCTTTGGACCAGTCTATAACCAAATAGAAATAACTTCGTCCTTCTTCAAACTAGCTCAAACGTACACATATGCATAAGATGGAGATGTGCCCTATATTTATTTACGACATAGGTTCAGATTGCCCCACTGATTTTGAGCCATTCAGTACACAACAATTTGCTAAGTTTTATTTGAAAAGGAATGTTTGTAATGATTGTAAATTCTTGCATTCTCCACCACAAATATTTGTATCTCACAGCCACAAGGTGGAGTACAGCTTTTC
The DNA here is from genome assembly GCA_034509755.1 of Anisodus tanguticus. Taxonomy (NCBI): domain Eukaryota; kingdom Viridiplantae; phylum Streptophyta; class Magnoliopsida; order Solanales; family Solanaceae; genus Anisodus; species Anisodus tanguticus. The sequence goes on from CM067558.1 coordinate 43,509,739, forward strand.
CCTTTAGGTTTTCTTTCATGTGTGGTCGTTTTTCAAAATCTTATGTTGGATGCTAAGGATTTTGTGTGGTCATAAAAGTTTCACTTTTTTCGGAACTAAATTTTCATTTTATTTGAAAAATCAGTGTTTGGTCATGACTATTATATCGCCTTTGTTCATAACTACTTTGACTGTTGCACTTGAGTTGAGGGCATGTTTTTCGAAAACAATCTCTCTACATCCTCGAGGTAGAGGTTTGGATTACACTGAGTACATTGTTTTTGTTGTTGTAGTATTTGGCCATGAAAATTTCAAATCCAACTTGGAGTTGTATTTCAAGTTTAGAAAACAACTTATAACCTGTTTTTCATTCACTTTTCACTTTTGAAGTTGTATTTAGGTACATTCAAGCATAAACATTATTCCAAATATTCTTTGCGAATGGTATAACCAAACACAACCAGGAGCGGCTCAACGAAATTTGTGGCCTAAAGCCAAATCTGAATAAATGGCCCTAAATATATTCCATTTGTTTTGTTGTATGTCTTAGTTAGACTTGACATGAAATTTAAGAATGTACAATCTTCTTAATCTGACTAAAGGTGTGTATAACAACCAAAATCTTCTTTGTATCCGAAAGAAATAATCCCTTGATTATTTTCATTGATTGAAAGAGTTTATATACAATTTACATTTTTTCATAATAGGAGAATCCTATTCATATTCTACTCCTAAAACCTTATTCTACTTGAACACTAACTATACAATTATGGTAAGTATACAATACTAATTACACTCAAATACTACCTAAACTAATATACAAAATCCGAAATATACATATGATATATTGTATATCATATGTATATTTAACACACCCCCACAGTCATAGCGGGCGGTCTTTGAACGCTGAGACTGTCCCTAAAATCTTCAAAAAGGACCGAGGGAAGACCCTTTGTAAAGATGTCGGCAATTTGATACCTGGACGGGACATGGCAGACGCGAACTTGACCACGAGCAACCTTTTCGAGAACAAAGTGAATGTCCATCTCGATATGCTTAGTGCGTTGGTGCTGAACCGGATTACCAGAAAGGTTTATGGCACTAATATTATCACAATAAACCAAGGTCGCTTTCTGAATGGGACAATGAAGCTCTAACAGCAAATTACGTAACCAACATGATTCAGAGACCATATTAGCTACCACTCGATACTCGGCCTCTGCACTGGAACGGGATAAAGTCGACTGACGCTTCGCAGACCATGAGACCAAGTTATTATCAAGAAGTATACAATAGCCAGACGTAGACCGTCTGGTGTCCGGACAGCCACCCCAATCAGCATCTGTACACGAGACTAGTGTCGACATGGATGAAGGATATAAATGCAAGCCATAGTCGAGCGTACCCTGAATATACCGAAGGATGCGTTTGAGCGCATTCATGTGCTCAACTCTGGGATCATGCATAAATAAACACACCTATTGTACGACATACGTAATAACAGGTCTTGTGAATGTAAGATGTTGAAGGGCCCCTGCAAGACTGCGATAGCGGGTCGGATCCTCGTATGGTACGTCGGCTGCGGCACTAAGCTTGGGCTTAGTATCAAATGGAGTGGAAGTGGACTTACAGGTTGACATCCCAGCCCTCTCAATGATCTCAGTTGCATACTTCCTTTGGGATAAGAACAACCCACCGGCATGACGAGTGACAACAATCCCCAAAAAATAACTCAAGGGCCCCAAGTATTTCATAGCAAACTCAGAGCTGAGCATTGTCATGATAGACAGGCGTAAGGCATCGAAAGAGGCAGTCAAAATAATATCATCCACATATAATAGAATATAGGCCAAGGACGAACCACGACGGTAGATGAACAAGGAATTATCTGACCTGTTGTGAGTGAACCCAAGAGTCGAAACATAGTCGGCAAATCGCATATACTAGGTCCGTGGAGACTGCTTAAGCCCATATAAGGACTTCTTTAACAAACAGACATGATGAGGATGTTTGGGATCTCTAAATTCCAAAGGCTGATGCATATAGACTGTTTCCTTGAGATCACCACGTAGGAAAGCATTCTTTACATCTAACTTATGAATAGGCCATGCTTTCGAAAGAGCCAAGCTAAGCACAATGCGAATGGTAGCCGGATTTACCACTGGACTAAATGTCTCACCACAATCCACACCAACCTGCTGAGTCTTACCATCACCTACAAGCCGCGCCTTATGTCGGGCAAATGAACCATCCGAATTGTCCTTATGAGTAAAAATCCACATAGATCTAATAATATTAATACCATATGGATGGGGTACCAACTCCTACGTCTTATTATCAATAAGAGCATTATGTTCATCGGTCATAGCAATTTTCCAATTCGGGTAATTTAATGCAGACACAGGATTACGGGGTAAGGGTGATTTAAGAACATTAGCATGTAAATTAAAATATATTTTTGGTTTAAAAACACCCCGTTGACTACGAGTGACCAGTCTATGACTCGAGGATGAATTGGGCGGATTTTGGAAATTTTCTAGACTCGAAACGGACTGGCCAGCAGGCAGTGGGCCTGCTGGCCCATTACGGTAAACAAGTGTATGAACTGGACGAGTTTTAGAATTGGGCTAGACTGGCCCTGAAACTGGCCCAGTGACTATAATGGGTAATGTAGCTCGTGACGGGGCAGTGGGGCCAGCGGGCAGTGGGCCCGCTAGAGAATTTTGGGTGCAGGAGACGTCTGAAAATGGTGAATAATATACGGGGATATACCATCATCCAAAAAATTATACGAACTAGGCACGGGAGTACTAACCTTAGCAAACGGGAATTGGAATTCATAAAAAATTACATGGCGACTAATGATGATTTTATCAGAAGATAAATCAAAACATTTGTAACCACGATGATTGGACGGATAACCCAAGAGCACACACGGGGTAGAACGAGCCTGAAGTTTGTTAATTGTAGTGGACGAAAAGAGTGGATAGCACAAGCACCCAAAGACCCTAAGATGTGAATACGAAGGAGTCTTATTATATAAAATTTGAAGGGGGGACAAATATATAGTCATAAACATGTATGTCATATCATCATGGTCGTCTTTCGGCCCGTGTGACCGCACAAGGGCCCCGAAAAATGAAAAATGAAAAATTTTAGGGGTCTTTTTTCATTTTTTTATTAAGTAGTATTAGCCAGAATTTACTGTAAAGTCCCATTATTCGCAGGTCTTAGCCCAATCTAATTATTGAAATCGTATATTTACTTATATTAAGGGCCCACTTTTACGAATTAGAACAGGATCCCCAAAATGTTTGAGACGGCCCTGTATATTATTCCTATAAGAAAGTGTGTTATTAGGCTAAAACATAAAATATGATTAGAAACTTATTTTTATGATACTCGTTTTTGTCGTGGTTCTATATTCTCACAGTATTTCTGATAGCTTAGACGACCAATTTCCTTTTACAGCTTCCAGTTTCTTCTTCAAGTTCTGAATTATAGTCTTGTTTGTTGAATCCACTTGTCTATTTGCACTAGGGTGATAGGGAGTAAAGGTGATCCGCTTGATATTTAAGCTATCTAGAAACTCTGTGACCTTGGCTTCGATAAAATTCTAGCCATTGTCACAAGTTATCTCCTTACGGATGCCAAAATGACAAATAATATACTATCGAATGAAGTCATTCACCTATTTCTCCCGTATCTTTACATAAGCTACATCTTCAACCCATTTAGAAAAATAGTCAGTCATAAAAATAATTTGACATACATGTCCTAGTGCGGTTGGCAAGAGTCTGATGATGTTCATCCCCCGCTTCATGAACGGCCATGGGACACTACCAGATGCAGTTCTTCTCCCAATCGGTATAACAGTTGGGCATAGGGCTAGCACTTATCACACTTATTGGCATATATTTTTGTATCTTCTTCGATCCGGGGCCAATAATAACCGGCCCTCATGAGTTTCCTCATTAAGGATTCTGCTCCTGAATGATTTCCACAAATGCCTTCATGGACTTCACTCATTACATAATATGCTTCATCGGGGCCTACACATTGGTCTAGGGGATCATAAAAACACCAACGATAAAGCTTTCCGTCTACTACACAATATCGGGCAGCTTTTGTCCTCAGAGCTGTGGATGTTTTTGGGTCCTCCGGGAGTTTTTCGTTAATAAGATAATTCAAGAATTCATTTCTCTAGTCCCAAGTTAGGTTTGGTTGAATTTACCTCATCGTACTCAATGGGATTCAGTTCCGAATACAACAACTGAACAACTAACTCAGTTTTAGAACCTTCGACCTCCGTGCTAGAGCCTAAGTTCGCCAATGCGTCTTCCTCTATGTTTTATTCCTGGGGTATATGTACCACCGTCCATTATTGAAAATGAGACAAAAGCTTCAAATCCTTTTCAAGGTATCTCAATATGCGCTTTTCATTGGCTTCGAATACTCTGTGGATCTAGTTCACTACGACAGTGAGTCACACTTTACTTCAATGATTTGTGAGCCTAAACCTTGAGCCAGTTCCAAACCTACAGCCAAAGCCTCATACTCTACTTTATTATTAGTCAACGGAGTGCTATGTATTGCTTGCCTTAAGACTTCACCGGTGGGAGTTCGCAATGCAATCCCTAGACCGGTCCCCTTGACGTTGGAGGCACTATTTGTATAAAGTGTCCAGACCTGGGGGCAGTCCTCGAGACTAGGATATCCTCCTTTTTTGCCTAGGGGGTTACTCCCGGACTGAAATCGGCCACAAAGTCTGCAAGGACTTGCGATTTTATTGCAGTTTGGGGTCTATATTCAATATCAAATTCACTTAACTTTATCGCTCATTTATCCAAGCGTTCGAAAAGTTCGGGCTTATGCAACACACTTTTAAGAGGAAATAAAGTTGCTGCGACAATTGAGTGGCAATGAAAATATGGTCGAAGCTTTCGCAACGACATTACTAATGCAAAAGACAATCTTTCGAGCAACGGGTATCGATTATTGGCCCTGACATTACTGTACTTACATAATAGACAAGAAAGTATGTACCTTTTTTCCTTCTATACCAGCACTACACTTACCGCTACCTCCGAGACTGCCATGTATATAAGTAGTTGTTCTCCGTCATTTAGCTTTGACATGAGCAGAGGACTGTATAGTTAAGTTTGCAGGTCCCTTAAGGCCTGCTGGCACTCTGGTGTCCAAATAAAATCGTTCTTCTTCTTTAGAAATGAAAATAACCTGTGACATTTTCTGAGGACCGGGATATAAACCTGCTTAAAACCGCCACGCGCCCGCTCAACCACTGCACTGCTTTAACATATTCCAGTGTGTCTAATATATCTTTTATAGTATTTATTTTATCAGGGTTTATATTGATCCCCCTCTGGAAAAATCAAGAAACCCAAATATTTACCAGAGCCAACCCTAAAAGCACACTTCTCAGGGTTTAGCTTCATATTATATTTCCTCGATACCTCAAAGGTGTCCTGTAAATGACTCAAATGGTCTTATACACGAAGACTCTTAACAAGCATATCATCTATATATACTTCCATTGTTTTACCAATTTGTTTTTCAAACATTTTCTTTACTAACCTTTGATAAGTAGCCCCGACATTTTTTAGACCAAACGGCATAACGTTATATAATAAGTACCAAAAGTAATTAAGAAATATATTTTTTCTTGGTCTTTCGGGTGCATCTTTATTTGGTTATACCCGGAATACACATAAAAAAACTCATTGTCTCGTGCCTAGCCGTAGCATCGATCATTTAATCTATGTTCGGTAGAGGGAATGAGTCTTTAGAATATGTTTTATTTAAATCCTTGTAATCAATGCGCATTCTAAATTTGTTCCCCTTTTTAGGCACTACAACTACGTTTGTCAACCAGTCCGGATATTTAACCTCCTGGATTGAACCTATATCGAGTAGTCGAGCTACCTCTTCTTTAACAAACTATTATAGAGTTCGGCTATCAGACGTTTTTTCTTCCACGTTGGAGGGAAACTAAGATCCAGACCTAAATTATGAGTTGTGACTTCTGGAGGAATGCATGTCATATCTTCATGAGACCATGAAAAATAATCAATATTAGATATAAAATATTTAAGAATTAAATCCTTGATCCTCGGGTTTAATCTGGTGCTCGGGTATACCTTCCTATCGGGAGTCTCCGAATGTAATACAATCTGCTCCAATTCCTCAATAGTGGACTTGGTGGCATCTGATTCATCCGGTACCTGAAAGTATATGGGTACTTGGTACCGATCTAAAAACTCCTCCTCCGGATAGGCTGCTACTGATTCTCCCAGCGATTGAGGACATAGTATATGGGTACTTGGTACCGATCTAAAAATCCTTACCGCTCTCATATCATGTATCCACGATCTTCCAAATATTGCGTTATACCTCATATCTCCATCGAGGACATAGAATTTTGTTAACTTAATAACCCTCATCGCGTCCACCGGTAGATGTACTTCCCCTTTTGTGGTTTTGCTTGACATGTTGAAACTTGAGAGGGTTCTGGAAGCCAGAACTATCTTGTGTGTCATATTCATTTCTTCTACCACCTTCAGTCGGATTATGTTAGCTGAGCTTTCGGGATCAATTAGGACTCTCTTCACCTGGAAGTGATCGATGGGTACCATGATCACCAGTGCATCATTATGAGGAAAAATTACACCGGTAACATCTTCTTAAGTGAACGTGATAGTATGTTCATCAAGTATCTCCCGAAACCTTTTCTCCCAGGTAACATAGATTTTTGTTTTCTTAGCCGCAGTGCAAGATATAGAGACAATCATTGACCCATCATAAATCATGTTTATAACATGAGGTGGTGCATCCGATTTGAATTATTTTCTGTGGGTGGTCCACACTCATAATTATTTCGAGCTCTCTCGCTCAAATATTCCCAAAGGTGGCCCCTACTTAGTATTCCTGCCACCTATTCTCATAGATGTCTGCAATCCATAGTTTTATGTCCGTGAGAGCCATAGAAATTGCACCAGATGGATTGATCTCTTTTATTTGGAGCAGACTGTAATGGTTTGGGCGGATGGGACGTTAAGTGAGTTCTCAGCACCGCCACCATTTGCTCTTTATTAATGTTAAAGTTGTACTTCAATAATTTTGGGTATCCGGTACCCTTTGATGAGCTACCTTTATCGGCATTCACCACATCTTAATTTTTCTGTCCGGGACCTTCCTTGTTATTTGATTTTTCAAAAGAGCGAAAACCCTGTCCATCTCCCTACTTTCTGGGGGTAGGATAATGTTGGTAACAGTTTTTTGAGGAATTTCGGTCGGATCCTTTATCAAACTTTGTAAAGATACTCCCGGGTTTAGATCCAAGAATATCATCCTTAATCTGGATCTTGAACTCATACCGATTGTGCATGTCCTCCCAAGTTATAGCCTGAAATTTCAAGAGATTTTCCTTGAGCTTTTGTGAAGCGTCTAAACTCGAGAGATTCATTCCTTTTGTAAAATCCAGTGCAGCCCATTCATCCGGGACTGCGGGTAATAGCATCCGTTCCTTCTGGAACCATGTACCAAAGTCCCTAAAGAGTTTTGTTACTCCTTGTGCAATGCGAAAAATATTCGCCTTACGTGTCTTCACCTTCCAGGCCCCCGCATGAGTCTTTATGAACATGTCAGCGAGCTGGGCGAACGAACTGATTGAATGCTCACAGAGTTGTGAATACCATGTCAAAGCTCCCTTAGCAAGTGTTTCAGCAAACTTTTTTATCAGAACCGATTCTATTCCATGTTCCCTTAAATAATTTCCTTTCACGGCCATAATATAAGTCATTATATGCTCATGTGGATCAGTAGTTCCATCATATTTGGCTACAAAAGGTATTTTGAACCTCTTGGGGATCAGTTCGGGCGTAGCCTCTGGCTTATACAGCACTGAATGTATTTCTTTGCATCCGGTCCATAGACCACGGGAGAAGCCCCTGGAATTTGACTGAACTAGCATCGGAACACCTCAATGGTTTTTTCCTCCTTCTCTGCATTGGTATCAACTTTGCTTGTCATGTCCTTCATAAACTTTAAGACTTTGCTTGTCATGTCCTTCACAAAACTTAAAGACCTTTTCCTGGAACGAGTTTTCAGGAGCGGCTTCGCTTTCTGAACCATTGTTTTTTTATCTACCTTGATCATTATCGGTTCTCCATGTGCATTCGATGGAGACACTGGTTCTTCTGTTGGAGTGCTGCTGCCATTTTTGGACATGAACTCCTCTTAAAACTAATTCAGACGCTCCAACTGCTTACTCATCGCAGCATTCTGAGCCCGAAGATTCTGTATGGCTTCTTCAGGTGTTTAATCAGTGGGACATCTCCATGTTGTGTTTGACCATCCTTGGAAGTAATTACGTCTGTATGCATCGGGTCTTCGGGCATTGTGGTTCCTATTGGTAAACCATCTGGCCAAGATAATTTGCGTTATCCCCGATGTTGTGACTGCTTTCTCCTATTTTTGTCATCTGACTGATCTGAACAAAGAATAAGACTTAAAGAAAAAAATAGATTAGTAGAGGGGCACTTGTGACCCCACAATTGTCCAGGACCCACGGTGGGCGTCAAACTGTTTACCCATAAAATAGTACAGTTGAATTTGTATACGTGGATCTTAAGTGACACGTTAGATAAGAATTTTAAATGAATTGTACTGAAGAACAAGTAATAATAAAACAAAGTAAAGTAATGATCAGCTAGAGCCTTGTGTTAGCTTCTGGACAGAGCTTCGATAACTTGTATGAAAGCATAGAAATCGAGAGAATATCAACAAGTAACTTGTAATAGCTGGAATGTGATGGGTTACAATGGAATGACATGTCCTATTTATGCATGAGCTACACGGGTACACAATCCATGAAATATGCCCTCATTTATACAGGAGAATGAATGTTGCAATAATTGGACAACCAATATCTCAATAAATGTCATTAAAGCTCCATTGGAAGATGTATGACTGGTTTGGTAACGATAGCCCGTTACAATTCAAACGACTCTCAGCCTTTTATATTGCCGGTACCGGCCATGCTCGTGTCTCTTCCGGTACCATGCTTACCTAGTCAGTAGTGCCTTAAGCTGACGTGATTCTGACTCAGCGTCGTGTTGCACGTGTTATACTTTAATTCGTACATCTATTTTATATGAATTTTTCCCTATACAACACTATCTAATTAAGTTCTTTAAAATAATTGCATTTATGGAGAGAATTTCCCTTTTCAACTTCATGTCACCTCCAAGATTCAATGATAGAAGCAAGAATATTTCCATATCAATTTTATTAGCCTGTCTAAACAGAAAAAATAGGTGGTATGTTTCTGTTTGTTTAGTTCAACAAGAAGACAACAAGTCAATAATGCTGATAATATATTCTCTTTATTTAAGTTTATGTGATCTTAATTTTGTTTTTGTCTGTTTTAAAAAATAATTCTTTCTAAATTTGAAATAATTTAATTTAAATGTTCTAATTTTTTAATGAAAAATTCTTAAAGCATGATATTCTGACATTTTTTAAGAGTATGAGTTTCAAAAATTATTCTTCTTAAATTTAATATGTGTTCAATCAAATAAGTTCACAAAAAATGAAATAGAATAAATTATATATTATTTTCAAATAATTGAAATTTATAGCATTGGCAGAGAAGAAATTTGGGGAGGAAAAAAGGAAACCAAAAAGTTGATTTGTTAGTTATAATGTCTTCAATCTCACATCACATGGCTGATTGAATTCACTTTAAAAGTATATCCCTAAAAAGATTCCATAATAATTCATGAGAGGGACATAGCTACCCAAGATAAGGTTAGATTATGTATATATTTTTGGAGTGTAACTAATTATATAAATTAAATTGATAGTCTAAAAGAGGTCTACAGCAAGAGTAGAGCTATAATAATAATGTAGGTACGAATTCGGACGAATTATGTAATTTTACTTATAATTTTATATTTATACTAGGAAATTCATTAATGTTTCATTTGAATTCAGAAATTAAACGAGTTATGATTTCAATAATTTAGAATTCATAAACTTTAAATCTTTGCTTTGCTTTGCTTTTGTCTTACCCTATCAGGTCATATTCACCTAGTGTAACATATTAACTTGTTCACTATCAAGACAAAAAATCTATCTTTTATAGATTAAAGGATAGCACGGTGCACTAAGCTTTCGCTATGCACGGGGTCCGGGGAAGGGCCGGACCACAAAATTTATCTCTTTTTAACACTAGTATAATATTAAAAAAATTATGCTATCTATCTCTTTTTAACACTACTCATTTTTGGGATTCTTTTTATTACAAACTATTTCAAAGGGTAGAAGAATTAATTATAGTGTAGACCCTTTGAAATAGTGCTCACCTTAAAATCAACAAAACATATATTGCTATGAGTCAGGTTTGAACTCACCTCCTCCGTGACTAAATCTAAAATCTACCACTTTTTAATCAAATCATCAGGATCATTTATTGCTTCTTTGATGCTATTTAATAATTTATACCAATATTTCAATACTTTCTATATCTCTATATAGAACATCCGCTACAGTTAATGGATGTTCGAGCACCAAAACTTAATACATGGGTCTGCTCCTGGTCTCCACGCATTCATGAACGTGGTACACACTTTTTGTTTGTTTCGGAAATATTTGTATGTCCCTTGCTTATCTCCGCTATCTGGATTAGAATAAATCGGGATTGGAGTAAGCTCGAAGATCTATTACTGGCTAAAACCAAGAATACCGTAAAAAGGCTTCTTTGTTTGTTTTCAATGGGCTATCTTTTGTAGTAGCTTGATGAGCTACACCAACAAGAAATATTATGTTTTTTCTTTTGCTTTGAAATGGGTCGAGAGCTTTTGGATAGTTTGATGACGTTCAAATTCACTCCTCCAATAAAAAGTGTAAACTGTCGTCACAATATAATTTATTCAACTAGAAGTCGGGGTCGAATCCCACAGGGAATAATATATTTAGTCAATTAAGCTAATTATAGAATTATCACCAATTAAGCCAAGCCAAATAATTTTCAAATATTGGATTTTGTTTAAAACTAATAAAGATAAAACTGACTAATGAGGATCACAAGCTATGGATATTCGGGGCTTTGGAATATAGTACTTTAACTTAAACTCATTAATGATCCATTGCAAGTAATTATCTATCACTAATTAATCATGGGTCTAGCAAATTAGCATAGAAATCTCAATTACCCACTAATGTCTCTCGATTATTTAGCGGGTCTATCTTAACTTATTATCTCGAATCAAACTAAGGAGAATTAATCACATTCCAATCTTAGACTACACTAGGGTTTTTCCTATCTAAAGGTCAAACCCATTAGATGAGGGTTAAAGCCTCAAATCGTGATAACTAATCTATTCCAAATCCTAATTTTCTCTCTCAAATTTAATTAAGGATAGTTGTGCAAGTCCTAGGGTTAGCTATTCCCTTTGGAAATATTCAAAAACAAAATTAATTAAATAAGCACGAGACTCATTTCATAAATAGCAAAAAATAATCAATACAAAAACAACAAGAGTTAAATACAAGTACTACTCAACAAGTCTTTATAACTTTGTTGTCCAAAGTCATCACCCACACCATATATAACAATACAATGTAAGGAAATAAAGAGATGAAGTACGAATTTCTCCTTTATGGCTTCAAGTCTTCACTTCCAAGGTGAGGGGTGATGAAGCCCTAGCTTCCAAAGTTTTTTCTCCCACTTCTAGACTCTCAATATAGGTTGGAGAATGAGTTTTTGTGAGTTGGTATATTGTGTAATGAATTGGTCCCCTTCTCCAAACCCTAGATAAGACATATATAGGGATCCAAAAATTTGGACTACCAAAAATTACAAAAAAGTCATTGCCATCCACTCTGTGATTGCAGAATGGGACAGCAAAACTGATCTGCGGTCCGCAAAATTGGCTTAGGGTTCACAGAGTGTCTTCATGCTTGGACTGTCTCGAACTACAACAGAAAGTATGGTCTGTAGAACATAAGTGTGGACCGCAGGGTGGGTCGCACTTCGGGAATCCAATTTCTTCTATTCATTGTTATGAATTGCGACTGAGCCTCCCAATCTGCGACCCGCAATCTGGTTCTGCGATCCACAGAAATGGCTTTTGTTGCACTTCTTCTTTTTTTCAGCACTTTTGTCCACGTTTATGCACTTTTCCTCATTTTTGGTGTCCAGAGGCAAAAATCCTATAAAAACCAAAATAAACATAAGAAATAACATTAAAACTTGTTGGAAATTTGCCTTTGGCGGGAGTTGCGACCGACCAACTTTAACGATTTAAACACTAGTGTTACCCATGTTGGAGAATTCGGTTCTTCACACATGCATGATCTACTAAGTACGTAGATAACCGTAGGGCCAAGAATCGTCAAATTTCATTGAGAAATGAAAGAGATATTGGTTCACGAAGTAAGGTGTTTGAAGCATGGAAAGTGTGGTATTGTGTGTAATTCTCCCTCATCGGTAGAGGAAGAAAGAATTGTTGTGTATATAAGACTCGAAATTGGTTTGGGGTTTGGGACCCCAAGGGGTATCCCATGTGTTTAAAGGAGGGAGGACCTAGATGTGCTTCGGTTCGAGGAAAGACCACACGCGCGCCGCCGCCGCCCGCCCGTCCGGTCCGGTTTCGATTCTGAGTTCCAGGTTCCGGGTTCACGGGTCGTGGGCTGTGGGCTGTGGGTCTTCTGTTATTATCTTTTTGGGCCGAGAGAACTTTTCCGGAAGTACGGTTTGATCCCGAAGTTTCCGGATGTACGGTTCGGACCGAGAATTCTTTCGGATGTACGGTTTGGTCCCCGAAGTTTCAAGATGTACGGTTTGGTCCCTCAAGTTTCGAGAATACGGACGATCAAAGCGTTGCCAAGCACTCAATTCGGCCATTTATTTTGGTGAATTACTCCTCCTATAATGGCCAAATCCGTTGGTCTTTTCTCCATTTATGTTGGTGGTTTTACTACCTTCATAATGGCCATTATTTAGGCTGTTATGGAGGGCGATGTAATCACCCCTCCCTCACCTATATAAACACCCCCTTACACCATTGTTGAGCACCAAGGAGAACACCAAAAATAGTGCACGAAAATACACAACCGAAAACAGTTTTCTTCCTACAACTTCCAAGCATCATTTCGTTACTCAATATTCTTCACGGTAGCTCTTGAGTTTCCTTTGCTCAAGGGTTCCATTCTTTGTTTTATCTTGGGAGACAAATTGTCCGGGACGTATAAAGGATACATACGGGGCAATATTGTCTTAAGGACAGCGTGCTACACTCGACTCAGCAAAAACAATTTCCATTTTTCCATCTTCTACAAAACTGGAATTTTCAGTTTTCTTGTGTAACTATTGTAATTTTCAGATTTCTAGTTTAATTATTGAATCTTTGTTTATCCTTTCGAATACTTGTAATAGTTATATACTTCCCGTACTGCATTATAAAGTACCATAGAGAAAAAAACTCCCAATAAAACTTACTTAAATGGCTAGAGAATCTTAAGGAAAAGGTATCAAATATGCGTAATTTCACCGCAAAATTATAAAAATGCCATCGCCATCCACTCTGCGACCCCAGAACTGATCTGCGGTCTGCAAAATTGACTTAGGGTTCACAGAGTGTCTTCATGCTTGGACTGTCTTGAACTGTGGCAGGAAGTGCGGTCCGCAGAATGGAAGTGCGGACCGCAGAGTGGGTTGCACTTCGGGACTTCAAATTCTTCTATTCGCTGTTACGAATTGCGGCTGAGCCTCCCAATCTGTGGCCCTCATTCTGGTTCTACAATCCACAGAAATGACTTTTGTTGCACTTCTTTTTTTTTTCCAGCACTTTTGTCCACGTTTATGCACTTTTCCTCATTTTTGATGTCCCGAGGCAAAAATTCTACAAAAATAAAAATAAACATAAGAAATAATATTAAAACTTACTGAAAGGGCTAGAGAAGCTTAAGGAAAAGGTATCAAATATGCGTAATTTCACCGCACATCAATAGTCTCTTCCTTTCTAGAAATAAAACTCTAACTATCGAACTTGTTTCATCTCAATTTAAGAAAGTTAAAATCAGTTATATGAACATTCATGGCTTCACCGATATATATCAATATCATTTTATTTAAATCTATCTTAAACCTATATTTTTTAAAAATACAAATAAAAAGTATAAAAAATCATTATAATTCTACTGACATATAATAAATCATTACTTTAAAGATTCATTGTATGAAGAAAAAAAGATGCATTCTATTTTAGCTGAAGAATCTTGGAAAACCCCATGTGGAGATGTTATTTCACTTCAACTTTTTATCCTCTTTGTTTTAAATAATTGAAACCTTGATCTATTTGAATATTCCAATTCAAGAGAGACCTAGCCCTTGTTATAGAAAACGAAATAACAGAGAAATACAAATCCAAGATAGACAGATCATTTGTATTTATTCAAAATAAAAAAGACAAAAACCTAAGAATATAAAGGGGTACAAACTAGTGAAGGTTGGATCCAAGAGTGGCTCTCTTACTATTTTTTTCTTTCTTTTTTTCTTTTTTCTTTTTTGGTTTAATAAGCCGGTATATGTAATTACTGGTTCGATTAATTTAAATTAGTACTACATAACACATGCACATTTAAGATTTGACTTTTATAGGTCCTAAATTCTACGACATCGACTTCAAGTGCTAGTGATTAAATTCAGAATTTAATATTTATATATATTTAATAAATTTTTAACACGTATATAAGATTTGGACCACAACTAATTATTTAGTTATGTTAGAACCCATATTTAATAGTCTACACCCCCGTGAGCAGGCTCTTTTAAGAGGAGACACGTTTTCTTTCAGAAGTACTTTATCCAATTTGTATAATCGAATTTAAATATCTAACTGACGAATGGAGTGATTACAACATTTGATAAGTCTACTATCCTTAAAAAGGTATTGAATATTCCACTTTAGTAGGTACCAAAGAGGTTGATGTACTTTGATTAGAGGTCACTAACACAACACAACAAAACTAACTCTTCTCAAAGTTATTGTAATTTTGAAGTAATCCCACCGTCTCAAAAAGATTATATTACTTTTTTTATTAATTTATCTAAAAATAAATTATAATATTTTTATATTTAGAAATAATTTAATTATATTAGATGATTTATAATCACACAAATATTTAAGACTTATTTTGGATCATACATTCATTTATTTTTTAAACTATGTGTCAAGTCAAATTAAGACAATCTTTTTAAAACAGAGGGAGTAAGTATATATAACAAAAAAAAAATACTTTGTAATAGAGAAGAACAAATAATACGAGTACGAGATTTGATTAATCCTACATCTTTAGGACAGAAGCATCTAAATATTTTCATTATAAATAAAGAGAAGAAACAGTACACTAAATCCCAGAATTCAAGACACAAAATCAAACATTTTTATAGACACTTCCGCAATCTTGAGTAATGTCACATTTTTACTCGTGAAATAAAGTACCTTTTTCATATGATGACGTTATATGAATTTACATTAAAGTTCATTAGCTATATCAGAAAGAAATAAATTATTTTTATTAATGAATAAATATATATATCATCTTCAAATATAAAAATTATATTTCTACTAATATCCTAATTATACTTGTATAAGAATTTTATAATTATGGTAAATTTGTAAAACAAATTTGATTCGTGATATACTTCTGTCACACCCCCACAGTCATAGAGGGCAGTTGTCGGATGCCGAGACTACCCCTAAAATATTCAAATAGAACCAAGGAAAGACCCTTAGTAAATATGTCTACAATCTGGTATCTCGAAGGGACATGGAGGACACGTATTTGTCCACGAGCTACCTTTTCTCAAACAAAGTGTATGTCCATCTCGATATGTTTAGTGCGCTGATGTTGGACCAGATTTTCAGAAAGATAGGCTACACTCACATTATCACAATAGACCAAGGTAGATTTCTGAATAGGAAAATGCAGCTCTAGTAGAAGATTACGTAGCCAACATGACTCAGACACCACATTGGCTACCCCTCGATACTCGGCCTCCGCACTGGATCGTGATAACGTAGCTTGACGTTTAGCCGACCAAGAGACCAAGTTATCCCTAAGGAACATACAATAACCAGATGTCGAACGTCTGCTATCTGGACAGCCACCCCAATCAGCATATGTATATGACACAAGAGTAGAGATGGAGGACGAATATAAATGCAATCCAAAATCAAGTGTGCCCTGCATGTATCGTATAATGTGTTTGAGCGCATGCATGTGCTAAATCCGCGGATCATGTATAAATAAACACACATGCTGTACGACATAAGTAATATCTGGTCTCGTGAAAGTCAGGTACCGAAGAGCCCCTGCAAGACTACGATAATGGGTGGGATCCTCTTATGGTGTGCTCAACGTAGCACTCAGCTTCGATTTTGTATCAACCAGAGTAGAAGTAGACTTACAAGATGACATGCTAGCTCTCTCAATAATCTATGTCGTATACTTTTTCTGTGATAAAAATAGACCACCTGCATGACGAGTGACTGCTATGCCAAAAAAATAGCTCAAGGGCCCAAAGTCTTTCATAGCAAATTCGAAACTGAGAAGGGACATGATAGACTTGCGTAGAATATCTGATGAGGCAGTCAATATAATATCATCAGCATGATAGGTTTGCACATTATGTGTCTACCGTGAGAAAACCCAATAGCAGACACATAATGTGCAAACCTTTTATACCAAGCTCGTGGGGCCTGCTTAAGCCCATACAAAGACTTCTTCAGCAAACAGACATGATGAGGATAATTGGGGTCCCTAAAACCCAATGGCTTATGCATGTATACTGTCTCCTTAAGATCACCGTGTAAGAAAGCATTCTTCACATCCAGCTGCTGAATAGGCCATGTTTTCGAGAGAGCTAGACTAAGCACCGTGCGAATGGTAGCCGATTTGACCACCAGACTAAACGTCTCTCCACAATCCATGCCAATATGTTGTGGTTTACCATCACCTACAAGACGGGCCTTATACCTCTCAAAAGAACCGTCAGAATTTTCTTTATGAGTAAAAATTCACATAGATCGAATAATATTAACACCAGTAGGACGGGGCACCAACTCCCATGTCTTATTTTCAATAAGAGCATTATATCCGTCATTCATGACCAATTTCCAATTCAGGTCATGAAGGACAGACATTGGTTACGTGGTAAGGGTGATTTAGTGACATTAGAATTTAGATTAAAATGTCATTTAGGTTTAAAAATACCATGTTGGCTACGAGTGACAGGCCCTTGACTCGAGATAGTTGGGGACGGGTTTTGGGGTGGTGGCTGAATTATTTCAGACTGGCGGCCAAATAACTGGATGGAAAACTGGGAGAATGTCGGATTTCCTAGCAGGCAGTGGGCCTGCTGGCCTAAGAACTGAAGCTGGTCGCGGGGAAGGTAATGGGCCAGCAGGCAGTGGGCCTGCTGGCCAAGAACATGAAGCAACCACGGAACTGAGGCGTGCCGCAGTACTGTGTATGAGATCTGTGGGGTCAGTAGGCAGTGGGCCTGCTGGCGGATCCGGAGAACTGGAGAGTTGGGCCCACTGATGGATAATATACCGTGAGATCCCATCATCCAAAAAATTATACGAACTATACACGAAACTACACAATTTAGCAAACGGAAATTGGGACTCATCAAAAATAACATGGCGACTAATTATGATTTTGTTAGAGGATAAATCATAACATTTATAACCACGATGATTAGATGGATAACCCAAAAACACACACAGTAGAATGGGCTTGAAGTTTATTAATTTTAGTAGACGGAAAAAGTGGATAGCATAAACACTCAAATACCCTAAGATGAGAATACGAAGGATCTTTATTGTAAAAAATTTAAGTGGGGATTGATATGCTACGCCTTTAAGAGGGAGGATGTTAAGTAGATATGTAGTCATTTGCAATGCATGATGCCAAAAAGAAGGTGGTAATGATGCATGGGCTAGCAAGGTACGGACAATATTATTTATGGAATGAATTTTTCTCTCGGCCTTTCCATTTTGTGAGGACGTATGTGGACAAGAAAACTGAAAAGATATGTCACTAGTGTCACAAAACTCTTGAAACGGCCCATTATCATATTCTCTGCCATTATCACATTGAATATTTTTAATTTTTCGTTCGAATTGGGTACGGATGAATGATATAAATTTTAAGAATGTGAAAAAGACTTGAGACTTTTTAGATAAAGTAAAGGTCCACAAAAAATTAGAATAATTATCCAAAAATAAGACATAATAACGATGGCCCAAAGAACTTAAAACGGGAGATGTCAATAAATCATTATGAATAATGTCAAAAGGCATCAAAGTACGAGAAGTAGAGGCTACAAACGGTAATCTAACATGTTTCCCTAATGGACAAGAAGGACAAAGTGACGTACTATGCGTACCCTTACAAGCATTAAAATTATTTTTATGTAGAAAAGACATAATAGATGACCCTGGATGACCCAAATGTGCATGCCACAAGGAAGGAGCAAAAGCGGCAAATGTAGAAGGTGTAGAAATGGTGGTGATTGAATAAAGCTCTCCCGTACTATTGCATCTCATTAGAGGTATCCCCGTCTTGAAATCCTTCACAGAAAATCCAAACGGATCAAAATTAACAAAAACGCAATTATCAGTGGTGAATTTTCTGACATACACCAAATTTTTAATTAAGTTAGGGGCATGAAGAACATTTTTCAAGACGAGAGGTGGATGTGGGGGAGACAAATTCGTATGACCATAACAACGAATTAGAATTGAGTTGCCATTACCAACAATAATGCCACGATTATTGCTCAAATTGAAATAAGACGAGAGATTACCTTGTGCGGGCGTCATATGAGAAGTGGCGCTGGTGTCCATGTACTAATTTACGTCTGGGGATGTAATCCAAGCGTATGCATTGCGGCCTCAATATACGTAGTTATCGGGATCGAAGCTGGGCCCACAGCAGTGAAAGTCTACAGAGGCCGAGGCCCAAGCGGAGCCTACCGCGCACGGCCCAAGCCGGATCGTTATACATTATTCTGGACCGGGAAACTGGGCCTGGAAGCTGACTGGAATTGGGCCCAATTTCGAGGATATGACGTCGGTGGAAAATAAGGGTTGTTGGGCCAATGGCCAGTGGCCCAGCCCCATGGCAGGAGGCCTAAGGTTGCGGTCAATTGGCCTGCGGTCCACTGCTTCGAGCACCACTGCTGTCGCCGCTACTGTTCTGGCCACTACCACCACCGTCGTTACCACCGCGGTTCTTGCCATTATTTTTCCAATTTTGACCACTTTTTCTGTCACCGTTGGTACGGTTTTGGCCCAAATTTTTGGAGAATGAGTGAGGGTCGTCTGACGTGGCCATCATCATGACGGAATTTGCTCTGATAGCTACTTTCTTAGCCACACCGGCCTCTTCCAACGTGAACATGAAATATGACTGATAAAATGGTGGCAGGGGATTACTTTGACGAAGCAGTGTCCCAACTCCATTATAGGCCTCGGATATGCCTGCAACCATATGAGGAACAAGACGATCATTGGTAACAGGCGCACCAACGTATCGGAGTTGATCCGCCAATTCCTTCAGCCTTTTACAATAGGCTGAGACGTTTGGAAAATCTTCCATTTTTTTCATGGGGAAATTCCTGCTCAAGAGTGACAACACGGAAATTTTTGTTATCTTGGAATATATCACGCACCCTATTCCAAGTTTCCATCGCCGTAACGTCGGGTTCAATAATTTTCTGCAAGAGGTCTGTAGAGATAGTGGCATACGGTAGCATCAAGGGTTGTCCATAACGTAGGATCATCCTCGGGGGTAGGCACCTTCTCCTTGCCAGTTACCGAGGGGATGATGTGATGGAGGGCTTGATGCGAGCGTGTGTGAACCTTGAATAATTCCGCCCACGTCGCGTATTGGACGTTTTCCATCTCAAGAACAATAGGGATGTAGTTCTTGATGTTGGAGATTGTAAGGGCAGGATGAAACATGTTCTTTGACGTAGACATAACGAAAGAACAATAGGTGAATTAACAATTTGGAAGAAAATTTGGGAAGAGAGGAAGAATTGCAAGGAAACAGAGAAATTGCACGGAAACCAAGACTGAGAAAGGGCGGCATAATTGTCTTTGTGAGAAGGTATTTTAGCCCTAGACTTCTGATAACATGAAAGAAATAATCCCTTGATTATTTTCATTAATGAAGAGATATATTACAATTTACAATCTCCAAATATGAAAAATCATATTCCTACTATACTACTAATATCCTAATTATACATGTACAAGAATTCTACAATTATGGTAAATTTGTAAAACAAATTTGATTCGTGATATACTTCTGTCAAGATCACTAATAGAGGTTTATCCCACCGATATTTAGTGAAAATTTTATGATATAACACATAATTTTTTTCCGGACCCTACCTTGTGACCACACTGTGTTTGTTGTTGTAAAACATGATTTTTTCACCTCATTCACACCGAATCGGTTCACTGAGAAAAAGTATGATGGGGAAACAGATTCTCATTGAACCACTGAGAAATTTTTTACTTTTTTCATGTAAAAACATAACTATTTACGTTTTTTCTCACCGACATTCAGTGAGAAATAATCACTGGACATTTTTGAGTGAGAAAATAGATTTTTTTTAGTAGTAGATTTGATCTTATAATATTTCTTTGAGAGATCTTATAATTTAGTAATTTGTAAACCAAAAGTAATATAATTCTGATTGGTAGCTAGGACTATTAGTTGAAAGTTTTTATATATTGAACAAATCCTATGTGCTAAATGGTGGCAAAATTTGTCCTTTTTGCCTTTTTTTTTTTTACTAAAATCAAGTGTACAATAATTCAGTTGATGTTTATCTGCAATAGAAGTATGTGATATTTCAATGGACTTTCTTAGTTTTTTATACCACATGGGAAATATGATTATTTCAGATTTTTCTTTCTATTAATGATGATTAATTAAGATAATTTTGAGCCAACAACATTAGAAGGGTTAGTACTTACTTTTTTGGCTTTAAATCAACTTAGCTATTAATTACAACCTCTTTGAATAAAAAGATAAAAATCTTTGTTACTATGTCTAAAAAATGCAATTAACCTATTTAGGAAGCTATGTATTATTCCGTAAAATATATTATGAAATAAAAATACATATACAATCGAGCAATACTTGAATTATATAAAGATATTGTTGGATGTGCAAAGCAATACGGGAAGTAAATAAATATTACAAGTGTTCGAAAGGATAAACAAACAAGCCAATATTCAAAACAGCCGCAAGCTTGTTGAGTCTTGAATCTTGATAACCTGAAATCAAGAAACACTAAATCTGGATTGTTACAACTAGAGATGGCAATGGATCCTGGACCCGGTGGATTCAGATCCGTTTTATAGGATATGGATCTTCAAAATTTGGACCCGACGGATCCGGATCGGACCCGGATCCATTTTTGACGGATCAGATCTGGATCGGGATCTTGTATTTGAGATCCGTATCCGGTTCAGATCCGACCCGTGGATCCATTTTTTATTAAATATATTCATAACCTAGAATGTAATTTTATAAGTATTTTCTTAAAATTGCTAAGCACATCCTTGCAAGTTTAATTCTCAAAACAAGTTTAATTTATCCCCGCGTTAATTCAAAAACCAAAAAATAAAGATTAAACTTCGATAATAAAATCAATGTTATATTAGTGAATGACTAACATCTCCATAGACAAGTAGTTAAAAATTATATTCACTTCATTTGTGAAGATTCCAAGCACATGCAAGTTCTGCATTGTGAAAATACTAGTCAGCATTTTTCAAAACTATTATCATTGTCCAACATTTTCAATTAATAGCTCACAATCAAAACGAGACAACGAACAAAATATCTCATATGAACATTTTAAAATTGAAACACAATAAACTGTTAGATAAGTAAAAATCGTTTGTCAGTTTTAAAAAAAAAATCTTAGCAAGGTTACATTCTTAGCAAGACAATTTTTTTTACATGTGGATCCAGATCCGATCCATGGACCCGGTGGATCCGATGGATTCGGATTTGGATCTGATTTTTATGGACCCGACGGATCTGGATCCGGATTTGGATTCAGGTATGAAAAACGGATTTGGATCTGGATCTAGTAGGATCCGGTCCAGATCTGATCCGTTGCCATCCCTAGTTACAACTGTGGCTGAGTCGAGAGATGACTCTCTGTATTTTACGTTAACGGGCAACAGTCTCCCAAGATAAAACAACAACTAATCAACACTACAAAGCAAATAGGTTGATTCTGACGAAGAAAACAAACACGAAACGACTTGCTGAAGAATTGAAAAGGAAGGAAGAGTTTTCTGTTTTTGTCCACTGTTTGTGCTTCACGTTTTGGACTGAATTTCGGTTGTTCTCTTTATGTTTGTCTTTGTGTTGTATATCTTAGTCTCTGCAATTGAGCCAAAAGCTCCAATATATAGCATAAGGGGAGGGACTCCTCAACTGCCAAGTAATGGTTGTTTATGGTGATTAGTGAGGGAGTTAGTCAGTCAAGTAATGGTTGATTTAATGTGCAACATAAAGGCGTTGTTAGGGAGGAGTTAAGGTGCAGATTAATGGAGTTTTAGCGCTCCAAAAATCAACTCAAACGGCAGGCAGAAACTTTCTGTCGTTCCCAATTTCATCTTTTCAGAAACTCCAGGGACCAAACTGTAAATATTAAATAATTTGGGGTCTATCAGAAGAAGCTCAAGACCCCAGACCCGAGCCCGGACCGGACGGCGCGCGTGTGGGCTTAGCCTCGAAGCCAAGCACACCTAGGTCATCCCTCCTTCAAACACATGGGTTACCCCTTGGGGTCCTAAACACTTAGCCAATTTTGAGACTTATAAAAAGAACAATTCTTCATTTTCCTACTAATGTGGTAGATTTGTCTCACACCATATTTTCATGCCTCAAACACCTTACTTCGTGGACCAATATCTCTTTCATTTCTCAACGAAATTTGACGATTCTTGGCCTTACGGTCATCTACTCACTTAGTAGATTATGCACGTGTGAAGAGACAAAGCCTTCAACATGCGGAACCCTAGTGTTTAAGTCATTAAATATGGGTGGACGCACCTGCTCACCAAAAGCAAATTTCCAACGGATATTACCTTTACATAGTTCATCATATAATAATCATTACAATACTTGTATTTCTTTTCACTATATAAAATTATTTTTATTTATAGTTATTGATTATTATATCATAGGCGATCGAGGCATAATTAAAGTACTGTTTTCACGTGAAATTCAGTAGCTTTTACACAAAAATTTATCCAGACGGTCACATAAAAAATTTTACAAAAAAGAATTTTCAAAAATTATTTGGGAGTTCCTTAGATTTATGAGAAGAGTTCATGACCTCTAATGATTTATATCCGAAATTACTCTTGCTATAATAGCAAATTAGTGTACCGTTAATTTGGGTAATAAACAGAATCACCCTAGTAAGACATGCATAGCCCTAAGGCTAGAAATTTGAAGTGTGAGGCAACACATAAATTAATGAGATACATGCAATTGGGTTGATCGTATGGTGACATAGTGAGTAACAGAATGACCGGAACCAGGGAAGGGTCAATCTCCTCCGAAGCATACTTCACTCTTTCGTCTGTCAAATACTCATTCCGTCCACTTTTATTTGTTCATTTTTAATTTTATTCGCCTCTTAAAAATTAATAAATAAATATATATTTTATCATAATACCCATATTGGATGATGTATACTCTTAATGGGACTTTAAAATTTATTTGAAATGACTAATTAATGCTATGAGTAAATTAGAAAAAGTAAATTATTTTTCTCTTGATATGCTAAATTTGACAAGTAAAAATGAAAATATATTTTTAGAATAGTGGACAAGTAAAAGTGAAGAGAGGGAGTCTATCCCAATTTATATGATCCATTTTTTTTAGTCAAGTTAAAAAAGAATGACACATTTTCTTATTTGATAATAATTTAATTTTAAATTTTATCTTTTACGCTTAACGAGATGATTTATAACCACATAAATATTTTTGACTTGTTTTAGACCACAAGATTCAAAAGTCTTTATTTATTTTTTAAATTTCGTGCCCAATTAAACTACATCATATAAATTAGGACGGATGAAGTATTTATTTTAAAATATTATCTAATCCCTTCATTTTAAAATGTTTGTTTGATTTTGACTTGACACGAAATTTAAGAACGTAAATAATATTTTTGAATCTTGTGATTGTTAACTAAAGGTATGTAGAATGTACCAAAATGTC
This sequence comes from Anisodus tanguticus, assembly GCA_034509755.1. Classification (NCBI taxonomy): domain Eukaryota; kingdom Viridiplantae; phylum Streptophyta; class Magnoliopsida; order Solanales; family Solanaceae; genus Anisodus; species Anisodus tanguticus. The sequence goes on from CM067558.1 coordinate 43,534,084, forward strand.
TTTTAATCTTGTGGTCTTAAACATGCCACGTGGAAAGTTGAAATTAAAGAGTTGTCAAAAAAAAAATAATCAAACGGACTAAAAAAAAAAGTAAGACAAATTTTTTATAATTGATGGAGTACTAAATATAGGAGTATTGGATTGTGAATTCAATTTTTATTGTAGTATTAACTTGAGAACGTAATCCACAAATTTCAAATCATGAATCCACTTTTAAATTTCATAGCTAGTATGTACATAAAAAGAACATTTTAATATTAAAAAAAGAAATAACTTATTACATCAATTATTTAACGCTAGCTATGTATCACGTATATAAGCTTTTATCAGTTAACAATAATTAAATGATATGTATTCTTGATTTAATTATGTAATGTCAAATTTGAGTGATTTGGTCGTATAATCGTATTTCTTTGGTAGTGAGAATTTTCTTATAAATGAATTTATTGGACGTAAATTCAAATATAATCTGACTTCAACATGAATACCAAACAACGCGTGAGAAATTCGAAAACAAAAGTGCGAGTATTTTGCGAGTCGGAAAATTACAGGAGACAAAAATAGTCATTAAAATTCCAAAGAGGCGGTTGCTGACTTGTTCACTTCAATCATAGATCCAGATCCAGATTCAGATCCAGCTAACCCGATTTCAAGTTGTTAAACACACGTGTCACATATTTATTGCCAAACAGATCAAGCAGATTTTCATGCAACCCATAAAAACAGGACACGTGTCATCAATCAAATACCTCACGCTGGATGGTAAAAAGACAATATTACCCTTAACCCTAGTATAAATTCATGTTCTTTGCCACCATTTTCCAGAAATTACAGAAACCAAACAAATCCATCTTTGATATTAACAAATCCCAATTTTCTTTCTAATTTAGGAATGCAGAGAGATGAGAAGCAAAACCCCTCTTTCTAATTTCATCTTAGGAGGCGCTAAGCCCCAAATTAACCTCGCCGGAGGTGGTAATTGCCACCGTAATTGTCACCGGAAACACGTCGAAGACGGGTAGTTTTTGATCCATCAATCTTTTTTTTAAAATTCGAACACCCTTTTCGATATTTTTTTCAGAAAAATTGCTCAAAAAATAATTTTTAACTGTCCCAAATTCACCGGAAAACACGTCGGAGACCGGTGAACCTGACCCATCAATCTTTTTTTACAAAATCGAACACCCTTTTCAATCTTTTTTCAGAAAATTCACTTTTTTCTAATGGCGCCAGAAGAAAAATGTGCTGTTTTGTATGGAAAATATGAGCTTGGACGAATATTAGGTCAAGGCAGTTTTGCAAAAGTGTACCATGCTCGTAATGTGGTAACTGATGAAAAAATAGCAATGAAAGTTGTTGGAAAAGAAAAGGTTATAAAAGTAGGTATGATGGAGCAAATCAAACGAGAAATATCCGTTATGAAAATGGTAAAACACCCGAATATCGTTGAGCTTCACGAAGTTATGGCGAGTAAGACCAAGATTTACTTTGCAATGGAGTTTGTTAAAGGTGGCGAATTGTTCGAAAAAGTAGCTAAAGGGAAGCTTAGAGAACACCTTGCAAGAGGTTATTTCCAGCAATTGATATCTGCAATTGATTTTTGTCATAGTCGTGGAGTTTATCATAGGGATTTAAAGCCTGAAAATTTGTTGTTAGATGAAGAAGGTAATCTTAAGGTAACTGATTTTGGGCTTAGCGCGTTTGCGGATCATTTAAGGCAGGATGGTTTGTTACATACAACTTGTGGGACTCCTGCATATGTTGCACCAGAAGTCATTGGTAAAAATGGATATAATGGTGCAACATCAGATATTTGGTCATGTGGGGTTATTCTTTATGTGTTATTAGCTGGTTTTTTACCATTTCTAGATGATAATATAATGGCTATGTATAAGAAAATTCACAAGGGTGATTTTAGGTGTCCACCTTGGTTTTCATCAGATGCAAAAAAGTTGATAACAAAGATGTTGGATCCGAATCCGAGTACTCGGATTACTGCTTCGAAGATTATGGAGTCTTCTTGGTTCAAAAAGTCTGTTCCAAAGACTTTGAGGACTAAAGAGGAAGAAGAATTTGTGGTAGGGGATGAAAAGGTGAAAAAGATCGAATCTTTAAACGCATTTCATATCATTTCGTTGTCGGAGGGGTTCGATTTGTCTCCGTTGTTCGAGGAAAAGAAGATGGAGAAGGAACAGTTGAGATTTGCAACAACAAAGCCAGCTAGCAGTGTGATTTCGAAGCTTGAGGAGGTGGCGAAAACGTTGAAATTTAGCTTAAAGAAGAGTGATTCGAGTGTTAGATTGCAAGGGCGAGAGAGTGGAAGAAAGGGTAAATTAGGAATTGCTGCTGATATATTTGCTGTGACAGATTCATTTCTGGTTGTGGAGGTGAAGAAAGCTAGTGGTGATACATTGGAATACAATCAGTTTTGCAGCAAAGAGCTTAGGCCAGCACTTAAGGACATTGTTTGGAAATCAGCACCTGAGAATCCAACATTTGCTGGACTTAATAAAACGTTAGTAGATTCATGTGTTAGTTAGAGGATTGAATTTTCTTAGCTTTGTTCTTGTTCTTGTTGTTTAGTAGTATTCTTGAATTTGAGACTGAATCTGAAGTATTGTCTCTTGAATTCATGTGTTAAAGGATTGAATTTGTTTAGTTTCCTTCGTGTTCTTGATTTTAGATGTATTTTTGAAATTGAGACTGAATCTGAAGTCTCTTTGAATTCATGTGTTAAGAGTGGTTGGATTTGTTCAGTTTTGTTCTCGTTCTTGTTATGTATTCTTGAAACTGAGACTGAATCTGAAGGGAGGTCTCTCGAGTTCGTGTGTTAGGATTCAATTTGTTTAGTTTTGTTCTTGTTCTTGTTGTTAGATGTATTGAAATTCGCCTTTCACCAAAAAAAAATAGTCAAATTTGGTGACTTCTATTTTAGTGTTTACCATCTTTCGCTATAAAAATGCACTCTTCCCCCAACTTTCCATGTATTCTTGAAATTGGGAGTGAATCTGAATTGTTTGTTGAATTCATGTGTTGGTTGAATTTGTTTACTTTTGTTCTTGTTCTTGTTGTTATATGTCTTCTTGAAATTGAGACTGGCTATGAAGTATGTCTCTTGAATTGAACTAGTCTTGTGTTTTTTATCCTTTTGTAGTTCCTCTTTTCTAGTTGTGTTTTCTTGAACATGTCCATGTTCTTGTTTTGTTGTTTGCTGGTGAGTGATCCTTAATTGGGATTTGATTGTTTAGTCAAGGCTGTAAATATGTTAACAGCTTGCAAAAAGTGTATTGGATTCTTGAGAATCGGTTACACATGTTTCTCTTTTTGTTTCATATTCAGTGTTCGACGTTCACATTGAAGCTCTTTTTTCTTACCTATTCGGTATTCGACGTTCACATTGAAGTTCGATTAATTTGAAATCATGCCCGAAAGGATAGAATGCTATTTTCTCATTTTCTATCTGGTGTGCAGTACCCGCTTTGAGCTCAGGCTTATCTAAATAGAGTGCTATTGTTGGTGTGATGACAATTGCTCTTCTTCTTTGGTAGGCGATGACCTGATAATTGAATAGTAGCCATTTTGTCCTTCTCACTTCTTATCCATTTTTGACTTGTGTGATTTTGAAGAATGGCTATTCTCAATGTGATTATTAAGATGAAAGATCTCCATTGGTGATTGGTACAAAAGGCAAAGATCCATGTCAGCTTTCTTTATACTTTCTTGATATCTTTTTGGTACATTTTTCGATCCGATGAGTAATTTTGTTGTCCTTTTCATGATTTATGTTTATTGCATGTTGTGTACTTTCGCAGGATCATAATCTATTTTCTGGTTAAATACATTACGAGATGTTTTTCCATACTTTCCGCACTACCCCACTATCTTTGTTCTTTAGGGGGTGATTAGCTGGCTACCTTTCTGTAGTTTAATTAATTCAACCTTATGTTGAACTAAATAATTAGTTGAATATTTGTTGGGCTGTAGTCCTTTAAGTTTGTCAAATACCGCCACATAAATTGTACAGAAAAAGTATTATATATAACAGATTAACACGAAATAAATTAAGATATGTAATAGTTTGATTGAACGGAGTAATTTTTCAAGCTTAACACGAAATTTGAATATAATAACATAAAAAGTATCAGCAACCCTTGAACCTACACCAATTGCAAAAGATATGAAAGTTGACATACAACACTCTTCTGCATTTGAAGAACTTGACAACATGTGTCCTTTGTATCAAACACTAGATTCAAAGTTTTCACTTACAATCAGAGGTAAATCTAAGATTTAAAACTTGTGATTGTCTCTAAGATTTAAAACTTGTGATTGTCTGTGGATTTGAAATTTATTATATGTACATGTGGATTTCTCAACGGACAATTATAGAAGGACGGACCAAAGTGTTGGATTTTTGCCGAACCCGTACTTCCCATGCCAGCTCCGCCCCTGCTTACTACTACTTATATTTGAACCCAGTCAATGTATAAGTACCTATCCTGACAAGAGAACCACATTCAGCAACAATTGGGTCAGGAAAACACATTATCATAAGCTATATTAGTGGCAAAACAGACGCAAGAAAAACAGTCAACATGAACTTCAGAATGGCCAGGAACACGACGACTGTTACTAAAGTTTAATTCCAAATATGTATAATTTTCATACTTCACATATAAAGCGCTAAAATTTACCATAAAGTTTCTTTCAAAATGAGGAAAATGACATTGATGCAACCAAAACAGCCCAGACAAGCAATATTTAGTAGTTTTACCAAATAGATAAGTCGCAGTTTATATTATATACAATCTCTACTCACTACACGTCACTCCCAACACTCAACCTCAGGTGAAAACCACCAACAATTACTGCAAAAGCAGTTACAAAGGTCAACGTCTTCGCAGTTGAAAATGCTGATTGGTAGTTCAAACTTCAGAGAGAATTTGAGGATGGGCCTTTCCGTTTGTCCAACGACACTAGGGGCCATTACAAATGTCTAATGCTTCTGGAGTTCGCTCATACTGAATTGTCCAAAAGCTCATCAACTTGTCCACAGGATGATGAAGGTGATGCCGAGCACAGTGATGCACATTGCTTCACAAATCTTCCGTAGCCGGAGATATTCGAGTAGCCTATCTTTCCTTTACGTTAATATTGTTTTTAGAGGACAACAAGATTGATCCTAAGCATTTGGAGGAGGTTAGAATATGATCGGAGGGCATCCCAGGAAATTTTTTGCTCAACCATCGACTCCTAAGCGAATCATTTGCCATTTTTGATGCACGACTATGACTCTTTTTTTGGGTAATAGCATGTCATCACTTGAACCGAGTGTACCTATGAACCTGATTAAAAGAAGGGAGACAAAAAATCAATACTCAAACTGTGAATCATACGCTTATATGCAATAACTTACCAATAGAAAAAAGAGTCGAAGTAAGATCTTTCATCTAGAACTTTTCGACATATAATGTCATTAAAACAAATGCATGCCTAAACTAAAAAGAGGAAGACAAACTCCAACACCCGCCAGAATCGAACTAGAAATACCATTTAACAGTATACCAGTCCACTTTTAATTGCAACAACTTTGAAATGAAATCTAATAGAATTGCATTGGTAATCGACATTAGTTCGCATAGTAAATATCATTCAAACATTTCTCTCAGAATATTCGTCAGTGCATTATATTGTCAATTCCCTAATGTGTCCTTTTTTAGTGCCTGGAAAACTTTACCAGGCACTTCTAAATACCAGCATGCAGGGCCTCTATCCAAGGTAATTCATAACTATTAGAACCACAACTCCGATAACTCCTGTTACAACATCCATTCAAGGCCTAAACTGTAAAAAATGAATCTTTGGCCTAACTTGTTGGAAATTTGCCTTTCGCGGGAGTTGCGTCCGACCAACTTTAACGGCTTAAACACTAGTGTTCCGCATGTTGGAGAATCCAGTTCTTCACACATGCATAATCTACTAAGTAAGTAGATGACCGTAGGGCCAAGGATCGTCAAATTTCATTGAGAAATGAAAGAGATATTGGTCCACGAAGTGAGGTGTTTGAAGCATGGAAAAGTGTGGTATGGGATCAATTCTCCCTCATCGGTGGAGGAAGAAAGAATTGTTTTGTTTATAAGTCTCAAAGTTGGCTTGGGGTTTGGGACCCCAAGGGGTATCCCATGTGTTTAAAGGAGGGAGGACCTAGATGTGCTTCGGTTCGAGGAAAGCCCACACGCGTGCCGCCCGCCAGTCTCGGGTTCTCGGCTGTGGGTTGTGCTTCTTCTGATATTATCTTTTTGGACCAGAATTATTTCATATGTACAGTTTGGTCTCTGAAGTTTCAATATGTACAGTTTGTTCCCTGAAGTTTCAAGAAAGTCAGATTGGGCAGAGAACAGAACGTCAACAGCACTCAATTCAGCCATTTATTTTGGCTGAATTACTCTTCCTAAATGCCATCCGTTGCACATCAAATTCAGCCATTTATTTTGGCTGAATTACTCTTCCTAAATGCCATCCGTTGCACATCAAATTCACCATTTATTTTGGTGAATTACTACCTCCATAATTGCCATTACTTGGTCAGTAATGGCAGTAATGTGGGCAATTCATGAGCCTCTTCTCCAACTATATAAAGGACCCCTTGCACCATTGTTGACACACAGAAAAACAGACGAAAAACAGAAACAAAGAATCAGTTCTTCCTACTACCTTCCATCATCATTTCATTACTCAAAATTCTTCACGGTAACACTTGAGTTTCCTTTGCTCATTTGTTCACTTGCTATTTTATCTTGGGAGACAATTGTCCAGGACGTAGAAAGGATACATACGGGGCAATATTGTCTTAAAGACAGAGTGCAAACACTCTACTCAGCATACCCAAAAACTGTTCCAGTTTATTATTCAAGTTCTTTGTAATTTCAGTTCTTGTAATACTTAGCAGTTACTTGTAATTTCAGTTCTTGTAATACTTAACAGTTACTTGTAATTTCTGTTTCTTGCATATTTGTAACCAACATAACTCAACCCCAAAAGCTAGCTTGTAGGGTGAGGATTGTCCAATGACATATAAGGAGTCCATGTTCCCATTTTATTTCCGATGTGGGACTCTTAACACTCCCCGCACGTCCAGACCTTGTTAACTGAAGCGTGAATATTATAATTTGGGAGCCCAACATCGGTGAACAAAGAATTGGAATGGGCCTGGTTCTGATACCATGTAAAGAATGGATCTTGGGCCTAATTCAACCCAAAAGCTAGCTTGTAGGATGAGTATTATTCAAATCTATATAATGAGTCCATGTTCACATTCTATTTCCGATGTGGACTCTTGACATAAACTAACTTGACAGAAATAGACATGCAATACGAAGACTACATAGACGTGCATTTTTTATCAATAAATTCACAATACTCATGGCAACATACGTTACGAAATTGCAAACCTTTTCAATCTGTCAAAGAAGAAGTTTCAAAATATTAGCTACGAAGTTTAGATGACGTGATAAACCACAACCTTAGAATTGGTTCAAGGTGAGAATGAAATTGTGGGACAAGGATAACCAAGAGAAAGAGGGGGATCAATCACGTACCTAAGTTGGTGAGGAAGAAAAGGTGAGCTGAATTGCAACCCTCGACCTGACCTCTTCTTGCCAATCTCTGAAAGTTTGTTAAAGGTGGCGAATTGTTCGAAAAAGTAGCTAAAGGGAAGCTTAGAGAACACATTGCAAGAGGTTATTTCCGCCCCACACTGTCTTTGTTCTTTACGGGGTGATTAGCTGGCTACCTTTCCATAGTTTAATTAATTCAGGCTACTTACGTTATGTCATGTAATGGAAAGAATGTGAGAAAATAACAAATATTGTCCCTTATGTTGAGGTAAAATATTCGTTAAATATTTGCAGGCTATAGTCCTTTAAATTTGTCAAATACCGCGACATAAATTGGACATAAAGAGTATTATACTTGACAAATTAACACAATAAAAAAATTAAATGACGAGATATATAGCTTAACACGGATTAATTATTCTAAGCTTGACACGAAATGAAAGTAGGAAACAAGAAAAAACACCTTAAAGTGAATTTATATGACAAGGCATACTTGAATACAATAACAACATAAAAAGCATCAATAACTCTTGAATATACACCAATTGAAGAAGTGAAACATGACATACAACAACCTTCTGCGCATTGAAGAACTTAACATGCTTCTTTTGGATTAGAAACTACGTTCCACTTAAGATTCGAGGTGGATCTAAAATTTGAAGCTTATGAATTATGAATCTGAATATATGTACATACATATTCAGTAAACAAATATACATGATTCAGACCAAAGTTATTGGGGTTCGGCAATGCTAGCTATAACCCAAGGCCTATCATGGCAAGAGAACCAGACTAAAAAAATTCCCACAGCCTTATTTGCCAAGCTCGGGACTAGAGGAGCATTTTAAGAATTCGAGGAATTGCTTGTCATCATCATCATTATTTCTATCAGTTTTATCGTCTAATTTGAATTCCTGTTTTGTGATCTCTTCTTCCTGCTTTGGAATCTCTCGTCCTTCCTGTTTTCTGATCTCTTCTTCCTGCTTTGGAATCTCTTGTCCTTCTTCTTTATTATCTAATAGACTTCAACACCTTCTTTCTTCGAGGAAGACATACACACATCGATAGAGAACCCAAAGAAGAGCTACAAAAAAAAAGGCGCGAATTGAATCAGGAAAAAAAGCATCGAAAGCTTTATTAGTGGCAAAACAGATACAAGGAAAGAGTCACCATGAAATTCAGAATGGCCAGAAAAATCAACGACTCACTAAAGTTTAATTCCAAAAATGTGTAATTTTCATACTATACAAAGACCTAGAATTTACCATAAAAGTTTCTCCCAAAATGAGGAAAATGACATCCATGCACTCAAAAACAACGCAGACGAGCAACATTTAGTAGCTTCACCAAATGGATAAGTCGCAGTTAGTACATATTTTATTTATTTATATATATATATATATATATACATATACTCACTCACTATATATCATTACCAACACTTAGCCGCAAGAGCAGCTACCAAAGCTCCTTTTAGATTCATTTTTTTTCTCAATTCGCAGTCGAAACTCGAAAGAGTTGGTTGGCAGTTCAAACCTCAAAGGGAGTTGAAGAGAGGCCTTCCAGTTCGTTCAAAGACACTAGGGACAAGCTATTACAAGTGTTCTGATGCTTCTGGAGTTCACTCATATTGAATTGTCCAAAAGCTCATCAACCTGTCCGAGGGATGATAAAGGCGATCAGAGGCGAATCCAAGATTTCAAAAGGATGAGTGCACTATCAGGGGCGGATCTAAGGGGGCGGAAGGGTGTTCACCCGAAATCACCACACACACACACCCTCCCCCGACAAAAAATTACACGATATATATAAGGTAATATTTTTCTTTTTATGCACATATATAGATTTTGAATCCCCTGAACACAAGATTAGAAGTTAGCTCATCCTAAGCACTACAATTTTATTTGCATTAGAAGAGGGGAAATGAAGAAACACTAAAAGAAAGGAAAAGAGCGCAGCAACAGGGATTCAATCCCTAAACCTTTGGGCCTTGAGCCTAATGCCTAACCAGTGCTCCACTCCCTCTGATTTGACCATGTGTTCCTTCCGTTAATATTAGGTATATTTATAAGAATTATATACATAATATACCGAGTTTAGTGGGATAACCATGGATTCACGTGACCCATTTTTTACACATAAGTTTACCCCTGAAGGCGATGCCAAGCACAATGGTTGCACACTGCTTCACAAACCTCATGGCATCCATAGCCAGACATATTTGAGTAGCATGTTTTCTTCATGCTAATATTATTTTTAAAAAACACCAAGAATGATCCTACGCATTTGGTGTTGGGATCAAAATAATAAGGGCGTCATGTGGAAGCGAAATTGCAAACCTTGAACAACAATAAATCAGACAACAAAGAAACACTATAAAAAGACTTATGATATGGTATGGGTTTGATCAATTGATCTACATATGATAAAAACTAATATAAAAATATCTAAAGATGTTGAGAGAAAAATCTTCCCCTAAACAAGACTCTTTTAAAGACTACTTTGTGGATGATATTGTGTTGTGTATGAGAAGAAAAGATCTTCTATTTATAGAAATTCAAAACTTCTCCTCCAAGAAAAAGATAAATATGGTAGTCTTTTTCTACAAAGAACTTTTTCCACCAAAAAATCCTTTTTGAAGAAATACACAATTATGGTAAAATTAAAATAAGATAAGAAACTCAGGACAAACCTTAACATTTGGAGGAGGTTAGAATATGATCGGAGGCATCCCAGGAGTTTTGCTAAACCGTTGACTCCTAAACGAACCATTTGGCACTTTTGATGCACGATGATGACTCTTTTTTGGGGTGATAGCATGTCATCATTTGAACCGAATGTAGCTACCTATGAACCTGATTAAAAGAAGGGAGACAAAAAGCTCATCACTCAACAGTGAATCATGGGCTCGTATACAATAACTTTCCAATAACAAAAGAGTTGAAGTAAGATCTTTCATCTCGAACTTCTCGACATATAATGTCATTAAAACAAATGCATCCCTAAACCAAAAAGAGGATGACAAAATCCAACCATTTAACAGTTTACCAGTTCACTTTTTATTTTAACAACTTCGACATGAAAGCTAATAGAATTGCATTGGTAAATCAAATTAGTTCACATGCTTGATCAATAGGAAATATAAATCAAACATCCTACCCAAAGTATATTCGTCACTATGTTATATTGTCAATTCCCTAATGTACACTCTAGAGCACCATACAAATGGCTGGAAGATAGACACTACTAAAAAAGAGTGATTTTCGACCACGCGGTCGAAAAGGCCATTATTTTGACCAATTTTTCGACCACAGGCCGTGGTCGTTAATAGCTTGGTCAAAATTATTCTTCGACCTCATGCGGTCAAAAAATTTCAACCACGGGAGGTCGAAAAATAATTTCTACCTAAATTAAAGAAACATTTTCTACCACACGGGGTCGGAAAAAATATTTTTTATTTAATTTTCATTTAAATATTTCGACCACATGCGATCGAAAACATTATTGATATTTAAATATTATTTTAAATTTTCGACCACATGTGGTCGAAATCTGGAAAGATTTATATATATTTAAAGAATTATTTTTACCATTTCTACCGCATGTCAAAATTTAGCAATATTGTTTCTTGATTTCGACCACGTGTAGTCGAAACTGTAAATGCTGCCCAGAATTTCGACCGCATGTGGTCGAAATCTGACAAGATTAATGCTAAATTTCGACCACTTGCGGTTGATTTTTTGTTTCTCTGGAGGAAGGAGGCAAAGCTAGCGGTTACGGCGACAAAAATGGTGGCTTTTGAACGTATGTATGTGGAATTAGAGGAAAAAGGCGGGAATAAGAAGTTGTACAGACTAACCAAGGTGAGGGAGAAGAGGGCTCGGGACTTGGATCACGTGAGGTGCATCAAGGACAAGGACGGCAAAGTACTGGTGGAGGACGCGCATATTAGGCGGAGGTAGCAGTCTTACTTCCATAAACTCTTAAACGAAAAAGAAGATAGAGACATTGTGCTGGGAGATCTAGAGCAATCTGGTAGGTACCGGGATTTTGGGTATTGTGGGAGCATTAAGGTTGAGGAGGTTCAGGGTGTTGTTCGCAGGATGTGCAGGGGACAAGCGACCGGGCCTGATAAGATTTCAGTTGAATTTTGGAAGAGCGCAGGCAAGGCAGGTTTGGAGTGGCTGACAGAGTTGTTTAACGTCATTTTTAAGACGGCGAGAATGCCCGAAGAATGGAGGTGGAGTACAATGATTCCTTTGTACAAGAACAAAGGTGATATCCAAAGTTGCAACGAATATAGGGGTATCAAACTGCTAAGCCACACTATGAATATTTGGGAAACAATCGTGGAGATAAGAGTGAGAAAAGGCGTGTCTATCTCCGAGAACCAGTTTGAATTCATGCCGGGGCGTTCGACTACAAAAGTCATTCATCTTATTAGGAGGTTGGTAGAGCAGTATAGGGAGAGGAAGAGAAACTTACATATGATTTTCATCAACCTCGAGAAGGCATATGACAAAGTCCCTAGGGAGGTTCTATGGAGATGTTTGGAGGTTAGAGGTGTACCTATGGCGTACACTAGGGCAATCAAGGATATGTATGATGGAGCCAAGACCAGGGTACGAACAGTAGGAGGAGACTCGAAGTACTTCCTAGTGATGATGGGGTTGCACCAGGGATCAGCTCTTAGCCCATTCCTATTTGTCTTGGTGATAGATGGACTGACGCGACAAATCCAAGGGGAGGTGTCATGGTGTATGTTATTTGCAGACGACATAGTCCTGATTGATGAGAGTCACAGCGGAGTGAACACTAAGCTGGAGGTTTGGAGACATACTCTGGAGACTAAAGGGTTTAGGCTGAGTAGGGCCAAGACAGAATACTTAGAGTGCAAGTTCAGTAACGGGATAGACCTTGAGACAGGCGTGGATGTGAGGCTTGGTACTCGGATAATAAAAAAGAAAAAAAGCTTCAAGTACCTTGGGTCTATTATCCAAGGGAATGGAGAGATTGATGACGATGTCACACATCATATTGGGGCAGGGTGGATTAAATGGAGGCTCGCATCCGGAGTCATGTGCAATAAAAAAGTGCCACCAAAACTTAAAAGCAAGTTCTATAGGGTGGTGGTTAGACCGACTATGTTGTATGGGGCGGAGTGTTGGCCGGTCAAGACTTCGCACACCCAAAAGATGAATGTTGTGGAAATGAGGATGCTAAGATGGATGTGTGGGCATACAAAGAGGGATAGAATTATAAATGATGATATCCGCGACAAAGTGGGAGTGGCCTCAGTAGAGGATAAGATGCGGGAAGCGAGGTTGAGATGGTTCGGGCACGTGCAGAAGAGAGACATAAATGACCCAGTGCGAAAGTGTGAGAGATTGGCTATGGACGGGTACATGAGGGGGTAGAGGTGGGCCGAAGAATTATTGGGGAGAGGTGATTAGACGGGATATGGCGCAGGTGCAACTCACTGAGGACATGACCTTAGATAGGAGGTTATGGAGGACACAAATTAGGTAGTCTAGCATAGTCCTACCTACGCTTACGAACTGGTAGTTGTAAAGTTAATATTGTAGGCTCGCTTAGCCTATCATACTAGTAGGCACAATATTGCTTTATAATCCACTGTCGTTTGATTTATGTTGTTATGTATATTTTTTTGTCTTATTTACATGCATTAGTTATTGCTTTTTTTTTCAGAAGTCGCTATCATGGCTTAGTCACTTTGTTTGTCTTACTTTGCTTGTTCTTGTGCTTTGTCTTGAGCCGATGGTCTCTTGGAAACAGTCATTCTACCTACCAAGGTAGAGGTAAGGTCTGCGTACACTCTACCCTTCCCAGACCCCACGTTGTGGGATTTCACTAGGTATGTTGTTGGGCTAATTTTCGACCACATGCGGTCGAAAATCTGGAAAACATTTCACAGCATTTGGCTGCTTTTAGAGCACCTACCAAATCAACAAATCCAATTCATCAACAACACAACCATAAACTACAACATCATAAACATCCACTACATTCAAATTCACCTTCAAAGTACTTATAATTCGAAATGAAACTACATTCAAAAACTTAAATATCATAAACATATCCAACAAACATAGCAAAATTAGAATCCAAAAGTATACGAATCAAAAAAGTTCGTCGTTGGGTGTTAGACACATGATTTGTATCCTCCCCACTAGACTCATCGACAAGAGTATGTTCTACGTTATTAGGTGACCTACGACGTCTACCTTGGTAAGGTTGGAGGGGAGGGTTGTGACCTACGAGCATCCCCAGGACACGGGTGAATCGGAAACGCCCCCAAATTGAGTAAGTTATTTGGGCCTGTATACCTAACATCCGAGGCATTAATTGTGGTTGTCAGCTGAGAAATTTGTTGCTTCATCGCTTAGTATTCCTTAGGATCCACAGCCCCCTCATTAGTAGCACCTATGCCTTGAAGAGAAGATGGGAATTGACGAAAGGCCCGATCAGCTATCCCATAAACCGTCCCATACCTTGTCGGCGAAGCAACTTTCTCTATCCATTGCTGCTCTAATATCTCTGGGGTTATCGGTATGTCAGTTGGTTGAATGACACGAAACTCCTCAATGCGTTCTTGAATTGCGTTATGAAGTTGAAGACAATGTTAGTAGCTAAATTTAGTAAAAGAAACTAATTATTGTTAATTAGTGACTTATAAAGGTTTGATCAGCCATCTAAATTTAGTAAAAGAAACTAATTATTGTTAATTAGTGACTTATAAAGGTTTGATCAGCCCTTGGCTCAACCCATCAGAGTTCTTCTCCTTCCTCGTGTGAGTAATCTTGAAGATCTCATCTTGAGGTACTACATGACCCCTCATGAGATCCTTCAAACAAATCAATATTAACAACTAAAAAAGTAAGCAAAAAGAAAAGACCAACTTAATTATCAAAAAAAACTTCTAAGAATAGATAAAGCATAAAAAAGAAGTCGACATACCAGCTTCTTCTTCAAAACCACTTGGCTCGTGACTCCACTAGTGTGTAGTGATCCACCCTTTTCTGAGGCTCTGTCGACCTTCGCATTAGCACAATATTTAAAAAACTTCTGATCAGTCGCCCAGTAGTTCCTGCCAGGAGTCCATCACTGATCCACCTAGGTTGAAGGTTATTGATACGAGCTCTATGTAACGCATGCTTAAGTATATTCCCTGCCTTTTTTTGAAATTCTGCACTACCAATGCCTCATGTTCCGAATTCCACCAACATTTTGTATGCAAAGAAATTAACATAATATCATTAATATATAAGAAATATTCCATAAATAATTATGAAATAGTTATATTATTTTACTACAAGTAATAAATACATTGAACTCTAAAAACATATGCCTCTTCAGATCCACTGGCACCTTGCCCCAAGACGCAATGGCACCTCTATATAGTCCTTTGAAATCCTTTTAGTTGTTTTGCCTGGAAAGAAGCTGCATCAAAACAATGAAATAATTAGATGTTTTAAAAGAAAGTAAATAACTTATGCAAATTGAATATACTTACGTGAATCCAACTGACTCGATTATGAGACGACCATACTCATTATAAGCCTCAAGTTGTGGAGGGCCTCCTCGTCAGGGAGCTTCTTCGTCAGGATCAGAGCTACTTTTTTCACACCCCGACGTCCCAACTAGTGGGGCAGATGATGTCGATGGATGTGATATAGTCGGGCTGGGAGTAGTTGTAGGAGTATCGCTCATAGTAACTCGTTGTGATACATGATAAAACTCGAGGAGATCATGTGAGAATTGATAGGACTGAGAGAGGTGTTGCGCCTCTGTTTGGTTGCGGGGCCAAAGATAGGGTCGAGACTGAACATGGCCAGTCGGCGGACTAAAATCCAATCCATCTACGAGAGAATCATACGGTAATTGAGGGCCACACGGTGGGATATATGGCGAAGTGTCTCTCTAATCCGTAATGGCCCTGACCCTACACACTTTGGCGGTATTAACAAACCCTTTTTTCGACTTTTTTTTCTTTAGCAACAGCCTTACCCTTCCATTTATCACATGCCATCTAATAATTACAACAAAGTGATGAAAATAATCTTAAATTAAATTCACATAAACAAATCAAATAATCTTAGATTCACATAGACAAAGCAAATAATGAAGCTTAAGTATTATTTTCACTTAAGCTTTCATTATTTGCTTTGTCTATGTGAATCTAAGATTATTTGATTTGTATATGTGAATTTAATTTAAGATTATTTTCATCGATTTGTTGTAATTATTAGATGCAGGTGATAAACAGAAGGGTAAGGTTGTTGCTAAAGGAAAAAAACATCAAAAACAAAGGTTTATTAATACCGCGAGAGGGTAGTGCCAGGGCCATTACGGATTAGAGAGACACTTCGCCATATATCCCACCGTGAGGCCCTCCATTACCACATGATTCTCTCATAGATGGATTGGCTTTTAGTCAGCCGACTGGACATATTCAGTCTCGACCCTATCTTTGGCCCCGCGGCCAAATAGAGACGCAACACCTCTCAGTCCTATCAGTCCCCTGACACTCCTAGTAGGATCCCACATGGTCTCCCTGAATTTTATCATGTATCACAGTGAGCTACTATGAGCGGTACTCCTACAGCTACTCCCAGCCCGACCATGTCACATCCATCGACATCATCTGCCACACTAGTTTGGGACGTCGGGGCATGAAGAAAGTAGCTCTGATTCTGACGAAGAAGCTCCCCGACGAGGAGGCCCTCCAAAGCTTGAGACTTATGATGAGTACGGTCGTCTCATAATTGAGTCCGTTGGATTCACGTAAGTATATTCAATTTGCATAAGTTATTTACCTTCTTTTAAAATATCTAATTATTTCATTGTTTTGATGCAGCTTCTTTCCAAGCAAAACAACTAAAAGGATTTGAAAGGACTATATAGAGGCGACATTGCGTCTTGGGGCAAGGTATCAGTGGATCTGAAGAGGCAGATGTTTTTAGAGTTCAGAGTATTAATTACTTGTAGTAAAATAATATAACTATTTCTTGATTGTTTATGGAATATTCCTTATATATTAATGATATCATGTTAATTTCTTTGCAGACAAAGTGTTGGTGGAAGCCGGAACATGAGGCATTGGTAGCGCAGAATTTTGAGAAAAAGGCAGGGAATATACTTAAGCATGTGTTATGTAGAGCTCGTATCAATAACCTTCAGCCTAGGTGGATCTGTGATGACTCCTGGCAAGAGCTACTACACTACTGGGCGACTGATCAGAAGTTTTTGAAACATTTTGCTAATGCGAAGGCCGCCAAAGCCTCAGAAAATGGTGGATCACTACACACTAGTGGGGCCACGAGCCAAGTGGATGTGAAGAAGCTAGTATGTCGACTTCTTTTTTATGCTTTATCTGTAAAGATTTTTTGATAATTAAGTTGGTCTTTTCTTTTTGCTTACTTTTTAGTTGTTAATACTGATTTGTTTGAAGGAGATCACGAGGGGTCATGTAGTACCTCAAGATGAGATCTTCAAGATTACTCACACAAGGAAGGAGAAGAATGCGGGCTGAGCAAACCTTTATAAGTCACTAATTAACAATAATAGCTAGTTTCTTTTACTAAATTTAGCTACTAACATTGCATCCTTCAACTTCATAACACAATTCAAGAACGCATTGAGGAGTTTCGTGCCACTCAGCCAACCGGCATGCCGATAACCCCAGAGATAGTAGAGCAGCAGTGGATGGAGAAGGTTGCTCCCCCGACAAGGTATGGGACGGTTTATGGGATGGCTAATCAGGCCTTTCGTCAATTCTCATCTTCCCTTCAAGGCATAGGTGCTACTAATGAGGGGGCAATGGATCCTAAGGAATACCAAACGATGAAGCAACAAATTTCTCAATTGACAACCATACTTAATGCCTCGGAGGCTAGGATGTTGGGTATGCAGCCCCAAATAACAGCTTACTTAATTCGGGGGCGTTTCTGATTCCCCCGTGTCCCGGGATGCTCGTAGGTCACAGCCCTCCCACCCCCAACCTTCCCAAGGTAGACGCCGTAGGTCACCTAATAACGTAGGACATGCTCTTGTCGATGAGTCTAGTGGGGAGGGTACAGATCATGTGTCTAACACCCAACGATGAACTTTTTAATTCGTATGCTTTTGGATTCTAATTTTGCTATGTTTTGTTGGATATGTTTATGATATTTAAGTGTTTGAATATAGTTTTATTTCGAACTAGAAGTACTTAAAAGGTGAATTTGATTGTAGAATGTAGTGGATGTTTAAGTTTATGATGTTTAAGTGTTTGGTTGTACTTTTAATTCGATTTTGAAGTACTTTAAGGTGGAATTTAATTGTAGAATGTTATAGTTTATGGTTGTGTTTTTGATGAATCGGATTTGTTGCATTGTTGATTTGGAAGCTAGGCTGCTCTAAAAGCAGCCAAATACTGTGAAATGTTTTCCAGATTTTATGGTCGAAAATTAGCACAAAAAACAAAAATCGACCGCAAGTGGTCAAAATTTAGCAATAATCTTTTGACCACAAGTAGTAGAAAATTTAAAATAATTTTTAAGTATAAATAATGTTTTCGACCGCATGGGGTCGAAATTTTTAAATAAAAATTAATTTTTTCGACCCCGTGTGGTAGAAAAATTTTCCTATTTAATTTAGGAAGAAATTATTTTTCGACGGCATGAGGTCGAAAAAAAATTCGACCAAGTTATTAACGACCAAGGCCTGTGGTCGGAAAATTGGTCAAAATAATGGCTTTTTCGACCGCGTGTGGTCAAAATATTTTCTCAAAAATCACTGTTGTTTAGTAGTGATTAGACCATACTATGTACCTACGTGTACAATAGACCCTTGTGGTCCGGCCCTTCCCCGGACCGCGCATAGCGGGAGCTTAGTGCACCGGACTGCCCCTTTTTTTTTAGACCATACTACATTGAAATACTGAGTACCTAAGTGTACAATTCTTTTTATTTTTTATTTTTTTAGGAAGGAGGGGGGGGGGGGGGCAATGGACAAGACTAGTAGACTATGCAACGCTTTTCCGCATGCAGCCAATTCAGAGGCAAAACCAACCAGCTCTTATATGGAGACTGGATGTAATATATTAAACAACAAAGTACATTGTGTGGGGGCTTCACCTTACCTCCTAATACAATGCGCGCAGATTGAATAAACATGATCTGGTACAGTATGAGATATTAGGATCTTCCATGTTAGCTCACAAAAATTACAATGTACTTCCATAGAGATGATGTTCAGTTTTGATTAGATCCTAAAATGAACAAAGGTAACCTTCTAAGAGAGTTGGTTTCTCTACTTACCTAGAAAGATCCATGAACAAAATGTAGATCCCGAAATCGAAAAAATTACATTTGGTTAATTCAAATTGATTGTCATCACAGCTTATCTTTGCAAAAAGAAACATTTCATGTCAACTTATGTGATGCACCCGTCATATTTCAGATTTATTTTTAGTCACTAGAACAATTCAAAGACCTGTCCTTTAAAGATCAGTACTGGGTCACTGTTTAGTCAGAGACAGAAATTTCCCGTAAAAATGTGTTTACACATGTAAGTTGGGTTTACACATTTAAGTTTAACCCTCCTAAGAAGAATGACTTGAGGTTAAAATGACGTGTGGTGCCTAAAGTCACACAATCCAAATATTTAGGCTCATAATTCCAAGAGAATAATATAATAGATGAAGAGGTAACATATAGAATTGAAATAGGTTGGCTGAAACAACAGCTCGTTATGCAAAAGGAAGACATCTATTTAACTAAAATGCAGCTTTTACAAAGTGCGTGTGGAACTAGTAATTATATGCGAAAGTGTTGAGCCTGTAGGTCCCAATATATCCACGAGTTGGTCATCATAAAGATGCAGACGTTGCATAGTCACGTCTTATGAGGTCGTGGTTGCACAAAATGGAGGATGACAACTTTGAGAAACCAAGCAGTCTATCTCAACCACCATGAAGGTGCACTAGCTATCGCAACCGAAGAGGTGGAGGTTGAAGGAAGGATAATGGCATGTACAATTTCACACTTGCTATAAATATTATCACTGTGCTTTCAATTATTGGAATAATATAAACAAAGAGGAAAAAGCCAATTATATTGAACTAAAATAAGGAGATTTACTCTTATTATTGGCAATTGAAGGAAAAGATGAAAAAGAAATAAGCTAAATTGACACTGATGCTAGAAATAACAAGAGCGGCAACTAGGAGCTCGTAACAATCTCATGAGTCCAGGAAAGGCAAAGGTGAAAATTCCTAGAAATAATAGTAAATACCACTTTTTTATTTCTCAAGTTTATTATGTGTTATTCTTGAAAATAATATTTTTCGCTTAGGCCCAATTGCCAGGGATCAGATATGATATTTATATGAAGATTAACAGAAGTGAAAGTTTCATAATTGATTGATAATGTACCAACGTCAAAGAATAGAGTGATCTTGCACAATGTTCAAGATCTCATCCTGAATGCTTGTAAGCATGTGTAAAAAACACCTACTGCTATCAAGGGTGGATCCAGAAGTCGTCTAGGGGTTCACGTGCACCTGGTAGTTTTTACCCTGACTTTTTATGTGTTAGGAAATCTACGAAATATTTGTTAATATTTAACTTTGAACCCTATTATTATTATATGTTAAGTTGAGATTGTTGTAGGAACCCATAAACTTCAAATCTTGGATCCGGCCTCTGAATTGGCTATGGCAGAAACAACGACTAGCTACATAGGAGAAGATTTAAGCAATTCAAAAGAATGGCACATGAGAACTCACAAAACTTCGAACAAGCCCAAAGGCAATTCGTGTCAAATGGGTGTACAAAATTGAAGGGATATACCAAACAAGAAAAGAAAGGTTGTAAGCTAGTGCAAAAGGCTATAGTTGAAAAACAAGGCCCGACTATGATGAAGTTTTTGTTCCTATGGCATGTTTTTCTGTGGCAGCATAAATTGATGGATGATTTATCAAATGGATGTTAATTAAGACATCTTTTTTAAGTAGCTAAGTTGATGAAGATGTTTATAATCAACAACTTGTGCGCTTCATAACCAAAGGGCACAAAGATTTGAAATTGAAAGAAGCCTTATAGGGCTTGAAGCATCTCCAAGACCATGGATTTCATCTTTTACCAAATGTACACGAGAGCACTTTTTTAATAAAGAAGATGGAAATGGAGGAGGTATTTTCTCCATTTTATATGATATAATTGATGAGGGAGTGAATTGTTTTCTGAAGGATTTACAGATTCCTGTTGTTTTTTCTCATATTGTCTCCTATGGAGATGAATTTATATGGGGTTCATACTTCTTATAAGCTATTCACTTTTACTTAAATCGTTCAACAAGCGTTGTAACGAAAAGGAAAATCTCCTGGCTCAATACTAGTCAACTTGTGGGACATCACATACTACGTAAACAACAACCGCAACGGCCACCAGTCTAGTCTTGACCCCACAAAGTAGCTCAGTGGCTGAATCACTTCCTAGGTGAATAGTGCCCCTTGGTCTTTACCGGCAATAGTAAAAATGTTTAATGAATTTTACTCAAAGGTTGACCTAGTGGTCAATGGAATGGGGGGGAAACCACAACGTCTCAGGCTCAAATCTCAGTGGAGGCAAAACACTAGATGATTTCAATTTCCACCTGCCTAAGCCTTGGTGGCAGAGTTACCCAATACCTATGATGATGAGAGGTAGCAGGTACTTGGTGGAATAGTCGAGGTGTGCTCAAGTGGGCCCGGCACCATTGTCATAAAAAAATATTTATTGAATTCAAACAAGTGGTGGCATGAGAACTTGAGATGACTTACACTGATAGCATAACTCACTATTAAAAATGTGAATTTCCAACGGAAATCCATAGGAAATTGGCTCGTTAGAAACTTTTCCTATGGACTTTCCCTCAAATATCCCATATTTCTGATGGCGTTCCACCGGAAAGTCCGTTGAAAATCAAAGTTTTGTTAGTAGTGTCTTATGATATCTTAGCATTGAAGTGAAGCAATGTGTTGATGGCATTCATCTCAAGAAGCTTATGCAAGCAGGATACTAGAAGATTTTAATATGCAGAATAGCGAGTCAGTGAACGACTCCATTGATTATGGAGCAAAATTATCCAATTTCAAAGAAGGTAAGAAAATGGCCACAGCTCTCTATAGAAATGTTTTCTAGAGTTTGAGATTTTTAACATGCACAAGGCCTGACATTCTTCGTGGAGTTCGACTTTATATATTGTAGTGCAGAATTTTGTCTTTCCCAAACCATTTTATACTACATTATGAATGCTGGTCCTTTATGTCTTTTGCTGGATGGCACTTGCTTAAGAGTAAAACACATCAAATAACTTTTGTTGGGCCACCAAGTTCATCACACATGAAGATAGAAAAAAGTACCCTTAGCACATCAAAGGTACGATTAATTACAGCCTATCAATTTCTCCATATAATAATTTAAAAGCGTGCAGGCAACAGTGGATGGGATGAACCGCAAGTGTACTGCTGCCTTTGTATTTTCGGGGAAGAAACCTAGCTACAGTGACTCTTTCTACTTGTGAAGCCAATTATGACGCATCTACCTTATTCGTCATGCAACATGTCACAAGTGAAATCTAATATATTCATGTTGACGATAACTCTATTATTGCTTTGGGAGAAAACCTATAATCTATGAATGAAGTAAGCACATCAATACAATATTCTATGTAATCTGGAAGCATCAAGAAGAAAGAAGTAGATTTCACTTATATCAAGACTATGATCAGTTCACAGACATATTTACTAAGGCAATTGAAGTATGAGGACTTCGCAAGATTGGTCCTTTATTTTTTGATGTCATCAAGATAAAACAAGTTTAAGGGGAATGTTGAATAAATAAAGTTGAGTAATTTAATTAGTATTCATGTCTGTTAGATGGTTCATATTAGTTCTTGGTTCATGAGCCAGGATGGAACATGAATTGTTGGATTCCATAGTATAACTTCATATATGAGTAGTTAATACATTTAAAGAGTTAGGATCGGGGTATGGTCAAATTATGGGTGTAAAATACCAGAATCATTTGAGCAAGCCAAGCAAGAAGAAGAAATATTGCCGACCTCTATTTGTTTTCTTTCTCTAGCCCTTCTCCCATATACCACTACCACCTCCACCAATTTTCTTGCAAAATGCAATTAGGTCCTCCCAAGGTGTCTAACATATCCCCAAATATATAGATAGAGATAAACAGCTTTAACTGCCTCAAGATACCGTAGCATGACTTACCCCTATCATATGTTATCGCCGTCCATTAAAAAGCCAAAGCTAACTTCAATTACCAAAACAAACAATCTAATTCCACCAAAAGTGAAAGTTTCAACTTCTAAATGCTATTGTTCAATCAAAAGTAAATTACCAACTCTTGACTACTATATTAGATCTATTTCGACAAAGGAATAACACCAACAAAACCCAAAACCAGAAATAACCAAACCAAAAAAAAACTGATGTCAGGTTCATTTTTATGGAAACTGAACCCGACGGAACCATAAACACCCCAGACACACAAGAGATAATCCCTATATTATTGCTCCGGCAGGAAACCTATATACTATAAATGAAGTAACCAAATCAATCCAAGGTCCCATTTCATTCTAAGATGTGTCCGGAAGAAAGAAGTCGACCTCATTTATATCAACACTACATGATCAAGCCAACAACAACAACATACCCAGTGTAATCCACAAAGTGGGGTCTGGGAGACTATACATACGATCAAGCCAGTCCAATATTTTCTAAGGCATACGTTGGAAGTTAAAATGCATAAACACTTTGCAAGATTTCATCCTTTGATGGGTCTCAAAGTTTAGATGGAAGTTGACAAATAAGTTGATTAATTTAATTAGTATGTATGGTTATTAGTCAGTTGGTTCATCTACTTTATAATTCTTGGTTCATGAATTACTATGGTACATGAATTTTGGATTCATATAGTATTGTATGAAGCTTTCTTCTTTAACCAAAAAGTCCCATTATATCTAGCTCATAACGACTAATTATACATTTGAAGAGCTCGAAGAGGTATGGCAAAAGTATTGAGTGTACGATACGCTTAACAAATACTTTTTATGCCAGAATCATTTGAGGAAGTCAAGCAAGAAGAAGAAATATTGACTCTCTATATTTGTGTTCTTCCTCTAGCCCTTCTCTACCATTTTTGCCTCCACCAATTTTTTGTGTGCAAAATGTCATTAGATCCTCTCAAAGTATCTCTATCTAACATATCCTCAAGATATTAGACATAAACAACTTCCACTGCCTCAAGTTACAGTAACATGAGTTACCCCTTATGAACATGTCTATGACATCAATTTTCCACTAAAACAGCCAACATTGACTTCAATTACCAAAACAATAAACTTTTTCTTCCTCAAACAAAAATAAAAGTTTTTACTCCTTAACGCATTCATAGTATATCCCAAACTCTTGGCTAGTCAATTGGATCTATTTCGCTATGCTGCTCGAACTCTTAGAAATGCCGTTTGGTGGGAGCTTGATCCTCCAAAAGTAATACATTTTTGGATAATCTGACACTGTTGCGGCCACATTTTTTAAGAGTCCGAGCAACATAGCTATTTGGACAAAGGTATCATTTCAGTAAGACCATAATCTACTTAATTTCTTTGGAAATTTATGTACAGCATCTATAGTATACTTATTTTTCAACAGAATAGTTCAAGTCAGTCACCCAATTTTGCACAATACAACATACCCAGTGTAATCCCACACGGTGGGGTCTGGAGAGGGGGGAAGGTAGAGTGTACGCAGACCTTACCTCTACCTTGGGTGGTAGAGAGATTGTTTCCAAAAGACCCTTGGCCCAATTTTGCACAATAAACTAGTAGAATGTTGTAGTCAAACTGATAACAAAAAGGATTATGTGCTAAAGTCAGTAGCTTTCTAAACACCCAAAACACAACATAACTATTAGATTCTTAAACCCTAAAACACAACAACTTTGAAAGTTTATCAAATATTAAAGTTTGCAATTGATGAAACTCCTAACCTGGAAATGGAAAATTTTCAACTTCCACTGATAGCTGAGATTTCTATTCTTCACTAAATTTCTTCATTGCCCTCTGCAAAAGAACCAAAAAAGGCATATCATTTACTTCATATTGAAGAGAAATTAATTAGCTCATAAGAACCTACATAAAATATTGCATGAACCACCATAAAAAAACAAATAAATCCCAAGATTCATCAACTTACAACATAGATTTCATATGCATACAGAAAAAAAAGACTTCCTTTTTTTGGTTAAATTAACAAAAGGGTTGTTGAAAATGAAAAGGAAAACTTCTAAACCCAAAAAAATAATTAAAAAAAATAATAAAAACCCCACAAAAATAAAGAAGAAAATAAAAGTACCAATTTTTATTATTTAAAAAATATATATATTCGCAGTTTTTTCTGTTAAATGAGAACAGTAAACAGGGTTACCTTCAAAATCCATGTCTGTCCTCTCCACCAGATATAAGTACTACTGCATCAAAAGTCACGCTTATTAACAATATTTAATTGAGAAAAAAATAATATTTTAATTGGAGTATATCAATAAAAAATTAAGGTTTTTACAACAAAGATCCCCAAAACCTCAAACTGGATACTTAATTTTTCCTGATCAAACAGAATAAATATATAAACTTTTGTAAAGATACAAAAAGATAAATATACAACAACAATAATATACTCGGTATAATCTAATAAAGTAGAGTTTGGGAAGGATAAGATGTATGTGCACCTTATCTCAACTTTTATTCAACTTCTATGGGATAGAGAGGCTGATTCTAATAGACCTTCGGACTCAAAAAAAAAATAGTAGGTGCAGGATTAGGATTGCAAGTAAAATAAAATATTCAAATATAAAGTAAATAGAGCAATAGTAATACAAACACATAAGGAGTAAGGATCTAGACAATACTAAATAATATCACTAAAAATAGACAATACCTAAACAATATCACTAAGAAAATAATTATATATGTACAGATAAAAAATCAAAAAATAAAATATAAATAAAAAATAGGCCAAATTGGGTCAAGAGGGGTCATGTCCATCTGATATAGCAGAGAGAATTCAAGAATGAGATGATGAAACGCGTTACTTGGTGGCAGTTCACCTGCTAAGTACAGTGTCTTATCTTTCTGCAATGTTTTATTTTTCATCTGTGAGTTTAATGGAACACATTATTATCAGTTCATTATATATGTAAACAAAGCACAATTAAATTGTATATGAAACATTCTGAATTTACAAACTGAATTCATCAAAGGTTCAACATGTTAGTTTCCAATAAGAAAATGAAAAATCAAGAAATTCGGGTGATATACCTAAGAAGGCGTTGGTCCATCGGTGCCTTAGGGATCTAATATCTCAGTTGGTTGGTTATCCCGTGTTATAATTCTCTCTTCCATTTTCCTTATCCTACTCCTATGTAATAAAAAAAATGAAAGCAACCATCTTTCTCTCGAGCCTCATCCACTCTTCTTGAGATTCGTCCTAGCAAGAACTTACACCTATTAAAAAACAAAACTTTACTAAACAACTATATTATATACATAAAAAAATTATATATATATAGTGAGAGAGAATGGAATAAACCCTTTTGCTTGATAGCTTCCAGCTCCGCCTCTGATTCTGAATTCACCCTAATAGAAACAACATAAAGATTGATGTGTGGCAAAAAAAGGAATGAGCATGTAGTATACAATATACATACACTGACAGAAAGAGAAGTGAGCACACGCAAAATCATATAAGTAAATCTATAACACAAAAGTATAAAATCTTTATACAATTATCTGCGTATGCTCACTCTCTTCTGTCAGTGTGTTTCTCTCCTTATTTCCCAAAAACCATCAACAGAGAGCCTTTACTTATAAACTCTCATCACCCCTTTATGGTAAAATATAGTAGAAAAAACCCCATGGCCACTGAATTCAGGGATATCTCTCTCAAAGAAAGAGAGTAAAAAAAAATCTTTTTTGACTTTTCCGGTTCTCTCTCATATGTTCTTTTTTTTTTGGGAATTTTCGGATTATTTTATGCCCGTAATAAAAATATGGCGATATTATTGAATTTTCAAAAAAATAGCATAATTTTTTTCAAAACATATCGTACATTTTATTACTAGAGGACGTACATACATGCATATAGTCATACATAGAGATGGCAGTGGATCATGGAACCGGTCCGAATCCGGTGGATCCATATCCACTTTATAGGATATGGATTTTTAAAATTTGGACCCGACGGATCCGGATCGGACCCGTATCCATTTCTGACGGATCGGATCTTGATCTTGTATTTGAGATCCGTATCTGATCCAGATCCGATCCGTGGATCCATTTTTTATTAAATATATTCATAACCTAGAATGTAATTTTATAAGTATTTTCTTAAAATTGCTAAGCACATCCTTGCAAGTTTAATTTATCCCCGCGTTAACTGAAAAAACAAAAAATAAAGAGGTAACTTCGATAATAAAATCAATGTTATATTAGTGAATGACTAACATCTTCATAGATAAGTAGTTAAAATTATATTCACTTCATTTGTGAAGATTCCAAGCACATGCAAGTTCTTCATTGTGAAAATACTAGTCATCATTTTCTACAACTATTGTCATTGTCCAACATTTTCAATTAATAGCTCACAATCAAAACGAGACATCGAACAAAATATCTCATATGAACATTTCAAAATTGAAACACAGTAAATTGTTAGCTAAGTAAAAACCGTTTGTCAGTTCAAAAAAAAATCTTAGCAAGGCAAATTTTTTTACATGTGGATCCAGATCCGATCCGTGGACCCGGTGGATCCGGATTTGGATATGATTTTTATGTACTCGATGGATATGGATCCGAATATGGATCCAGGTATGAAAAACGGATCTGGATCTGGATACAGTAGGATCCGGTCCATATCCGATCTGTTGTCATCCCTAGTCATACAACAACAATAATATATTAGTGTAATCTCACAAGGGGGTCTGAATATTGTAGAGTTTACATATATCTTACTCCTATCTTTGTGAGCAGAGAGGTTGTTTCCGAAAGACCCTCGGCTCAAACGAAATTAAAAAAGAAAAAGAAAAGAAAGGACAGGAAACAGAATAAAAGAAATTCAATGCAGATAAAAAAATATGATAACAAAATAGCAAGATATATACAAAGCAAATGCACAATAGATAGTAACTACGCGATTACTAAATAATACTATTAATAAGGGTACGTGGAGAGGAGGCTAGCCCCTACCTTCCCCACCTAAAGTGTGACATCACTCGGCTGCCTACTAACCTTCTACCCTAACCCACGACATTCACACCCTCTAATTTAGGGTCGTGTTCTCAGTAAGTTGGAGCTCTATCATGTCATGTCTAATCACATCCCTCTATTTCTTCTTTGTCCTACCTCTACCTCTCCACTTGCCTCTCACACCTCCTTACTGGCGCATCCTCACACCTACTCTTCATATGCCCAAATCATCTCACATTCACTTCACTCATTTGCCCGCAGTGGAGGTCACTCCAACCCTTCTCTGTATAACGTCATTCTCAATCATATCTCTCCTAATATGCTCACACATTCATTTGAGTATCCTCATTTCTGCTACATTCATCTTTTGAACGGGTGCATTCTTGAGTGACCAGCACTCTGCCCATACAATAAAGTTGGTCTAATCACCATGCTGTAAAACTTATCTTTAAGATTTTGGTGACACATTTTATCACATAAAATCCCAAAAGCGAGCCTTTGTTCCACTCATCCCGCTGCAATACAATGTGCAACATCCTCATCAATCTCCTCATTTCTTTGAATTATGGACCCAAGATACTTGAAACTTTCTCTCTTGGATATGACTTGCGCATCGATCTTCACTTCCACCTCCGCCTCATGGGTTATGTTACTAAACTTACACTTCATATACTTTGTTTTAGTCCTGCTTAACCTGATAGCATACACCACATCACCTCCCCTTGCATATGTCGTGTCAATTCGTCCATCACTAGAGCAAATAGAAACTGGCTAAGGGTTGATCCCTGGTGCAACCTCATCACGATGGGAAAGTGGTATGTGTCCCCTTCCACTGTTCTAACCCTGGTCTCGACTCTACCGTGCATGTCCTTGATAGCTCTAATGTAAGTCACAGATACACCTCTAGACTCCAATCATCTCTAAAGCCACATGTAAACCTCTAGACTATATATATATATATATATATATATATATATATATATATATATATATATATAATAAAATTTGCTATAAGACTTGGCAGTAAATGTACTTCAAACTTAATAAGTCTAAGATAATTTTAAAGTATTTATCTCACCCGGTTACTTTTAAATTCATGAAAGGAGCATTATCAAAATGAACAAAAGCTAAATATACTTCACAATGGAAAGATTTGTAAGCTAATTTTTACAGCTAATTTAACCAGGACAAGTTGACAAGATTATCTTTTTACATGTTTCTGGTTGAATTTGAGATCAATTTACATTTAAAGTTTAGTACTCTTTTTTTTTTTTTTAAATTGTTTGATATAGAGACTCGTTCAACAATCTAGAGAAAAAGAAGATGATGAAAAGTAAAAGGAGGAGTGTTGTTTTTGTCTGAAGTTTATCTACAATGGCACCAGTTAAATAATTTCAAAAAATTATTTTAAATTAAATAGCAGATTGAAAATTGACTACCTACTCAATTATTTCATATTTAAGTTATATGTATGCATAATGAAATACTTTATTTGCAATACAACAACAAATAACATAATCACTATAATTTTACAAGTGAAATCTGTGAAGAATAGAGTGTATGCATATTTTATTCCTACCTCGTGAAGATAAAGATATTATTTCTGATAAACAATCGGCTAAATAAAATAATTCAAAACAGTTTGAAAAATAGCAGTACACATCAAATCTTGCTCTTTATATTGTCCAAATCGTAGTTAATGGTGGTTAATATGTCAGTACAAAACTACAAATGCATCTTTTCATCACCACTTTGTTTGATTTGGTACTACAAAATTCGATTGACAAAGTACTACTACGAAACAAGTTCACACTTAGCTGACGTTATGGAGAAACAAAACAGATTTTAGAATGGTGCTGAAGTTTTTGGAATTGGTAAGTGGGGCCCTTGTAGGTTTCGACATATGATTGGTTGCTTTCAAGTTTTGGGGGTTACGTGGCGTAATAGTAAAGGAGTTGTTTGGATGATGTACTAGATAGATATAAATACTTGCACGTATCACGTACATATGCACCAATTATTTTTCTTTGAAAATAAAAGTACATTGAATCCGTATTAAAGTTTTAACATGAGCACATAATATTCACGGAACATATTAACATGTGCTCTGTACTATATTTATCATATTTAATGTTATATAATTATAATAAAAATAGAATTCTTATTGTGTAATGATTTCACATTGTACACCTATATATATATATATTATATTATATTAATGAGAAAGACTCCTCAAGGGAGATTAATACAATTCTACATGGTATCAAGAGCCTAAAATTCAAAATCTAATTCTTTCTTCCAAACAATTGCAGTCGCCGCCATCGAATTTTTTTCCGTCGACCGTCTCCTTATTCTTCCTCTCTTTCACGGCTCCTTTTTCCTGTTTGTGGCTACCATGTCTGTTCCCACCACTCCTAAAGCTTCCGCATCTTCTACTGTTGTCTTTGACGACCACCCTCCCTCCTCAAATCCATCATTCCATCCGGCGTTTACCATCACAAATATCAAGAATTTCGTCCCTATAATTCTTGATCAGGAGGAGGGTCAATATTCTTCATGGGTTGAACTATTTTATATTCATGCTTTCGCGTACAACATGCTTGACCACATTGATAAGTTCGTTCCTCGCCCTCTTGACATCCCCGACACAACAAAGCGTCGTTTTGACGCTATTGTCAAACAATGGATTTACGATACTCTCTCAAAAGATCTACTTCATACGATTATGAAGTCTGGTGACTCAGCACATGAACTTTGGGTCCATTTGGAGGAGATCTTTCAGGATAACAAATATACACGTGTCGTGTATTTGGAAAAACAATTCAACAACACACGTCTAGAAAATTTCACCAACATGTCCGAGTATTGCAAACAATTAAAAATTATTGCAGACCAATTATCTAACGTGGGACACCAGTTTCTAACACAAAAATGGTTCTCCAACTTGTTACAGGATTACCGAAAGGTGAATATGACACACTAGCAACAATAATCCAACAAGCCGACCCTCTTTCCAGTTTTAACAAGGCTCGATCGCAATTGTTGTTGAAATAAATATGACGTACAAAACAAGAAACCTTTGTGAGTTTTGCCTCTACGCACATCTCACACTTATGTTGAGGGTTTACGTCGATAAACGACAACAACTCCAACTTCACCAACCTTTGGATGGACTTATAGTTAACATATCCTAATCTATGATGCCATAAATTAGAAGACTCAAGCAAGTAAGAAGAAGCTTCAATTTTATTGCTTGGACGCATTACAGACATAACGTTAACTTTGAAGAGGCCTTCACAGACGAAACCTCTTCCCACAAAAGTTCTATTCTTGGTGATTACAAATTTATTGAACTCAAATACTAGCCTAAAACCAGTATTAATCAATAAAAGCCCTGAAATTAAATTCCTCCTAATCTCAGGGACATGCATCACCTCCTTCAGAGTGAGCTCATTTCCATAAGTCATCTTCAGAATCACCTTTCCTACCCCCTGCACGTCAGAGGAAGCGTTGTTACCCATGAACAGCTTCTTGTCATCAGAATCGGTGTATATGTGGAGAAGGCATCTCTATTGGAACAGATGTGTTTGGTAGCACCCGTGTCCATCCACCACTGCATGGGGCTCTCAACAAGGTTTGCTTCAAGCACCACCGCCGAGAACTCCTCAATCATGTCATCAAGAAGTGTGTCTTCGACGACGTTAGCATGTGCCTTGCCTTTGGCCTTCTCTTTTTGCTCAGTCTTGAGCTTGCGGCAGTCCTTGATCATGTGACCAGGTTTCCCACAGTGGTGGCAGTTTCCCTTAAACTTCTCCGTAGTCTGAGTCTTGCCATCTTTTTGGAACTTGCGCTTCTTGCTTGTGTTCCCTTTGGCCTCAGCCAGATTTGCCTCAGCCGGCCAACCACCATCTGACAGCCACCAGCAGCAGGGTAGCCACGGTGGTGGCAGAGGTGGAAAGAGACGGGGCAGTGGCAAAGAGGGGCGGGGTCGAGGGCATGGTGAAAAGGCCAGCCCCCAACAGCCACAACTTCCAACGAATTAGGCTGGCCTAACACTCGACCCTGGGCCTCGATCTAGCCTTACTTCACTCAGCAACAAGTGGGCCAACAACCCTTTCAGTTTCAGCAGCAACCAGGCCTGCTTGGTCCAGTTCCCATACCCTGACAGATGACCCCCCAGGCCCATTATATCCAGGCCCAGTCGGCGTCCTCATACAGTGGCCTGGCCCTATCCGAATTGGGTCAGGCCTTCAGCAGCATGACCATGCAACAGCCCGATGATAATTGGTACATGGACACGGGGCTACATCTCACCTTACCCGGACTGCAGGTAATCTTTCAAAACTAGTTCAGTTAAAGTATCCTCAATATATTATTGTAGGTAGTGGCCATCGCATTTCGATTCAGGGGTATGGTACTACCTACACCCAACCACCTCACCCACCCTTCTCCCTAAATAACGTCATGTATGCTCCCAACATTATTTAAAACCTAATATCTATCCAGAAATTTACTCGTAACAATTCCATCTCTATTGACTTTGACCCTTTTGGTTTTACTATGAATGATCTTCGTACGGGGATACCTCTCACAAGATGCAATAGCACGGGGGATCTATATCCTTTTCCATCCACCTCTGCTGCCATCTCTTGCTCTCATATATCTCTAGTTGTTATCTCTCTGTCAACTTGGCATAATAGGCTTGGACACCCAGGCGCTACTGTTTTTAATTTTCTTAGAAGCAATAATTTTATTCATTGTAATGGGAAACTTGCCCAAATTTGTGTGTCTTGTCAATTATGCAAACATGTTCGTCTTCCATTTAAGTCATCTCTCAATATTACATTTGCTCCTTTTTATATTATTCATGTTGATTTATGGACATCTCCCCTTACTAGCTCTCTTGGTCATAAATATTGTCTCGTCTTATTAGATGATTACTCTCACTTTATTTGGATTTATCCATTAAAGTTCAAATCAGAGGTTTTCGCAAAATTTATTGAATTCCGTATTTATGTCAAAACGCAATTTGAAAAAGTCATCAAATATTTTCAATGTGATAATGGTCGTGAATTTAATAATTCCACGTTTCACAAATTTTGCAAAAACAATGGCAAGATTTTTCAATTTGTATCCCAACACCTCTCCTCAGAATGAAAAAGCAGAATGAATCATCCGTACCATAAATAACATGGTCCGTACTTTCCTTTTTCATGCATCTCTTCCTCCATTTTTTTGGGTTTATGCGGTCAAAATGATAGAATATGACGTTAATATTTTACCCACTAGCACCCTACACAATATGATCCCAACCGAAATTTTATACCGTCGGATCCCCTCCTATGACCACCTACGGATTTTCGGTGCATTTGTTATCCCAACCTTGCCTCCACCTCCCCTCATAAATTAGCACCCCGAACCACTCCGTGTGTCTTCGTAGGGTTTCCGCCTAATCATAGGGGCTATTTGTGTTATGACATGTCCACCCGTCAAATTCGCGTCTCACATCACGTCACATTTGACAAAACCATATTCCCTTTTTCGAACATCCAAAAAAATCATAAAACGGACTACACCTTTCTTGACGAGTCCGACATGTCCCGCGTCGTCCTCAGTCAGTTGCATCAGCCAACCATCGCAAGTCCGCCACTGCCACCTACCGTTATCACCTCCGACAGCGTCATTGCATTACTGTCACCATCTCTGCCTCAATCTCACTCGTCGCCGACTACCACAACCTCTGGCAGCTGGCACTCAGTCATTGTTCATACTTCCAGTCACCGAAACCCCCATCACCAAATCGTTATATCTCCGCCACCAGACCACACTATGGCTAACCCTCCAGTGCAACACCCTTCCCTCGACTTATCTCTAGTCACTGGCAACCTGAACCCACCAACACCCCAATTCGGCCCTAACCCAATGCCCCAACAATTTACCCACCTAGACACAACTCGAAACCCCGACAGACACCCCTACACCACCACAACTACCAGTCATCTCCAAATAACCACCGACTTCACATCCCACATATCTGCCCAGATCATCGTCACCACAACTACTGTCATGCCCAAAAATCCCACACTTGACACCCCACCCTGTCGCCAACACCGATTCCCGTTCCCCACCCATTTCGTCAGTTAGTTCCCTAAAATAGCAACTCTCATAAAATACCAAAATTACCCCTGTCCTACCCACCGTATGGAAACCGGTGCTCAACACGGGATTTTCAAACCTAAAGTCCAGTTTAACTTGTCAACCCAAACCATTTCACCAATTCCCAAAAACCCAAAATTAGCCAAACTAGACCCGAATTGGAATGCGGTCATGTGTGAGGAATTTAATGCTTTAACAAAACAACATACTTGGGATTTGGTTCTTAGACCGGAGGGGGTGAATGTGATCCGATGCATACCACAAATACAGAGACAGTGGTGACCTTGAGAGATATAGGGCAAGACTTGTGGTTAATGGCACAAACCAGTAGGAATGTATTGACTATGGTGAGACTTTCAGTCCGGTTGTTAAACCGGCCACTATTCGCGCAGTTTTGAGTATTGTTATGGGTAAACACTGGCCGATTCATCATCTTGATATAAAGAATGCCTTTCTACATGGGATTTAAAAGAAACTATTTACATGCACCAGCCGCCTGGTTTTGTCAGTCCTGCATTCTCTCAATATGTATGTCATCTCCGTAAGTCACTTTATGGCTTGAAACAGGCTCCTAGAGCGTGGTATGATCGCTTTGCACATTATATCATTCAGATTGGGTTTGTATGCAGCAAGTGTGATAATTCTCTATTTATTTTTCATAGAGGTAGTAGCATTGCATAATTATTATTGTATGTGGATGATATTGTGCTCACTGCCACATATGAGTTGTTGAAAATGAGATCATT
Organism: Anisodus tanguticus; assembly: GCA_034509755.1. Classification (NCBI taxonomy): domain Eukaryota; kingdom Viridiplantae; phylum Streptophyta; class Magnoliopsida; order Solanales; family Solanaceae; genus Anisodus; species Anisodus tanguticus. The sequence goes on from CM067558.1 coordinate 43,568,909, forward strand.
GCATTGCTCAAAACAGAATTTGCTGTGACTGACTTGGGGAAGTTGAGCTATTTTTTGGAGATTTCAGTGACTAGGTCTGCAGACACTAAGTTTCTTTGTCAGCTAAGTTATCATTTGATTTGACGTAATCAATGGAAATGACACCCATAGTGATCAACTGCCTAACGGTCTTATGCCTCCAAATAATATGTCTAGACTTGCCGTTGTACATATTACTATGTGCCCTTCATAAAGTCGATTGGTTGTCACAATGAATCATCACTGAAGGTACGGGTTTATCCAACAATGGATATCCTCTAAGAAGTCGTGAAGCCATTCTGCTTCTTCTCCTACTTTGTCCAAAGCGATAAACTCCGATTTCATCGTAGAATGGGCGATGTATGTTTGCTTAGAGGACTTCCAAGACAACCCCACCACCAATTGTAAAAACATAGCCACTGGTGGATTTGATGTTCTTTATGTCCGATATCCAGTTTGCATCACTGTATCCTTCCAGTACGGTTAGATATCTTGAATAGTGTAATTCGTAAGTCAGCGAATATTTCAGATATCATAGTATCCGATTTAACGCTTTCCAGTGATTATTTTCAGGATTACGAGTGAACCAAGCCAACTTAGTGACTAGATAAGAGATGTCGGGTCGGGTGCAGTTTGTAATGTACATTAAAGTGATTAAACTGCCAATAACCTGTGCATATCGCTCCTGGGATACGGGTGCACCACGATTTTTATCAATTTATGATTCATATCCATTGGTGACTTCATAGGGGGACTGTCAAATGCATCAAATTTCCTCAAAACATTTTCAATGTAATGAGATTGAGATAAGACTAGCCCGTCAAATGTCTTAGAAATCTTAATTCCTAAGATTACATCTGCAATACCAATACATTTCATGTCGAAACATTATTTCAACATATTCTTGATTTCCAGTATCAAATTTAGACTACTTCCGGTGATGAGCATGTCATCTACGTAAAGACATATCATGACAAATGAGTCAGAGTTCCCTTTGATATAAATACATTTATCACATTCGTTTATGGAGAAACATTTTGATAATAAAGTATTATCAATCTTTTCAAGCCATTGTTTCGGGGCTTGTTTGAGTCCGTACAGAGACTTAACAAGTCAACATACTTTTTTTTTGTCCTGGAACCACATACCCCTCGGGTTGTTCCATATATATTTCCTCTTCCAACTCTCCGTTTAGGAAGGCTGTCTTAATATCCATTTGATGTATCTCAAGGTCACGTAAAACTGCAATGGCTATGAATACCCTTAAGGACGTTAATCTAGACACAAGGGAGTATGTGTTGAAGTAATCGAGACCTTCCTTTTGTCTGTATCCTTTGACTACTAATCTGGCCTTATACTTGTCAATAGTTCCATCTGCTTTGTACTTTCTTTTGAGTATCCACTTACAATCCAAATGTTTGCTTTCCAGACGAAGATCAACCATTTCCCAAGTATGGTTTTGCATGATGGAATCTATTTCGCTTTCTATAGCTTCTTTCCAAAGCGGTGCTTCTGGAGTTGACAATGCTTCCTTAATTGTCCTCGATTCATTTTCAACCATATAGGTTAGAAAACTGGAGCAAAGGTTTGGTCCTTTTTAGCCCTTTTGCTCCGTCTTGGTTCAACCTCTGGAACCCCTAAGTTCTGTAGATCTGAAATATTAAGTTTCGAATAGTCAGTAACTTTTGAGTCCTGTAGATCTAGAACATCTAGTTTCGGATAATAAAAAACTCTCGGGTCTTGTTAATTTTGAGAGTTTTGTTTATAACTTTGTTTGCGCGAAATTATTTCTTTTTCCTTTCTAGGAATGATCTGTTCAAAGAATTCAGCATTCCTTGATTCCATGATTGTACCCTCGTGGATATCAGGTATCTCTGACTTATACACTAAGAAGCGATAAGCACTACTATTATTTGCATATCTGATGAATATGCAATCTACAGTCTTAGGTCCAATTTTGACCTATTTTGATTTAGGTACTTCGACCTTTGCCAAACAACCCACACTTTTAAATATTTGTAAGTGGGTTTCTTTTTTTTCCATGATTTATATGGAGTTTTATCCTTACCCTTATGCGGAACTCTATTGAGAATTGTGTTAGCAGTAAGAATCGCCTCGCCCCATATGTTTTAGGCTAAACCCGAATTGATAAGTAAAACATTCATCATTTCCTTTAACGTACGATTTTTGCGCTCGGCAGCACCGTTAGACTGAGGCGAGTAAGGAGCGGTCGTTTCATGAACAATGTCGAATTGAGCACAGTATTCTTCAAACGGTTCTACGTATTCTCCCAATCTATCACTACGAATTGCCTTAATCCGTAGGTTTAGTTGATTTTCAATTTCTGCTTTATAACGTTTAAATGCTTCAAACGCTTCATCTTTACGTTTCAACAAGTAAACATAACAATACCTTGTACTATCATCAATGAAAGTCACAAAGTACTTATTCCCTCCTCTAGTTTGCACAAACTTTAAATCACATATGTCCGTGTGAATAAGTTCTAGAGGAGCGGTATTTCTTTCGACTGAGTGGAAAGATGACTTGGTTAATTTTGCATCTACGCACACTTCACATTTATGTTGAGGGTTTATGTCGAAGGAAGGCAACAATTCCAACTTTACTAACTTTTGAATGAATTTATAGTTAACGTGTCCTAATATATGATGTCATAGATTAGAAGACTCAAGCAAGTAGGTAGAAGGCTTTGTTTCATTAGATGAGCGGATTACAGACATAACATTCATTTTGAAGAGGCCGTCACAAGCGGAGCCTCTTTCTAGAAATATACCATTCTTAGTTATTACAAATTTATTGGAATCAAATACAATGGCCCTGAAACTAATTTCTTGCGGATGTCAGGGACGTGCATCACTTCTTTTAGAGTAAGTCATTTACCTGAAGTCATTTTGAGGACAACCTTTCCAACCCCTTGCACTTTAGAGGTGGCGCTGTTGCCCATGAATGACTTCTTGCCCGTGATTGGACGTATGAGGAGAATGCATTTTTGTCAGAGCAGATGTGACGGGTTACACCCGTGTTTATCCACCATTGCCTTGGATTCTCTACCATATTTGCCTCCAGCATTACTGCCGAGAAATCCACAATCTTGTCGTCAAGATCCGAAGAATTACCCTCGTCTTGTATAACGTTAGCCTCTGCCTTACGTTTGTTCTTGGCATTCAGGTCATTTGTGACCTGGGTACTTTAGCCCACTTCAATCGTTGTGTTAGACTGAGTGTCCATTGCATCTCCACTAAACGGAGGATCTTCTGTCTGAGATCGTGACAGGCTCAACGCAGTAAGATAGAACAACATTTTCAATCTCCTTCTCTTATTGTAATTGTTATCCAGAACCTTACCTTGGCGTTTGCTTTGAAAACTGTCAGTAGCATGGACAACAACATTTCCTTGAGCAGCGCCAGAGACAATAATATTTTGTTGAGCAGTGACAGAGACAACAACCTTTCCTTGAACAATAGCAGCAGAACTAGAAACATAATTGTTGACAGTAGTAGAACCAGAACCACCAACGTAATTGTTAACCAGACTGTCAACAGAACAGTTGGTAGAAACAGAGCCAAACCCAGAGTTAGAACCACAACCGAAAATACAACTGTTGACATACATCTTTCGAACACTTAGAAAATAGCAAAATTTGTCTTAAAATTGCAGGTAGAAATCGGGGTAAAGTGTATTCGAAAGGTTAAACAAAAGAAACGATGAGTCGAGAGATGGCTCTCTGTCTTTAAGACAAAATTGCCCCGTATAAATGCTTTTACGGTATTGGGCAATAGTCTCCCAGGATAAAACAACAACTAATCAACTGTACAAAGCAAATACAATTGATTCAAGCGAAGAAAATGAATAAGAACATATTGCTTGTTTGAGTTTCTGATTCTCTGTATGCTATGAACATAAGAGAAGATTTTGGGTTGTGTGTTATGTTTTCCTGTGCTCTTGTTTCGTCTCGTTATCTGTTTTGTGCTCTTTAATTTGAACAAAGATGTTCAATTTATAAGACCAATAAGGGAGGCAAATAGTCATGTCTGTTGGTGTCTTCAACATGACTGTTTAATCTGTTGGTGTCTTTTAGAACCGTTGTAACGTTCCGAAAATTCCAGGGACCATAATGTAAATAGTTAACATTTCAGGGACCAAAAAGAAAGTTTCGGAAGAAAGCAACAACCCAACAGCCCGTGACCCGAACCGGACGGGCGGCGGCGCGCGTGGGCTTTGTCCCGAACCCAAGCTCACCTAGGTCATCTCCCTTCTAAACACATAGGTTACCCCTTGGGGTCCCAAACCCTTACTCAAACTTAGAGTTTATATATTGCATAAACTCTCCTTCTTTTACCAATGAGGGAGATTTGTCATTTTTGGCCAAAGACCTTCCATCTTTTTATGTCTCGAACACCTTACTTTGTGTACCAATATCTCTTTCATTTCTTAACAAAATTTGACGATACTTGACACTAACATTATCTACTCACTTAGTAGATTAGGCATGTGCGAGGAAACGATGTTTCCGACATGCGGTGCGCGCGTGTTTAAGTCATTAAAGACGGGATAAACTCAATCCACATTTAGTAAATTTCCAACAAAAATTACATAATAAAATTTAAAAAAATAGTACTCACTAAAATTAAACTATTTAAAGATAAAAATGTTTTTTAAAGTTAATAATTGGAAGAATAGTATTTTTGGTCCTCAAGCATTGTTAAATTTTGATATTGGTTCTTGTGAAATGTAACTCAATACATATAACTTTTAATTATTTAAAATGTGGGTTTCTAATCCCTTTATATATGAAATGTTATAGTTGAACTTTTTTAGAAGTATATTGCTCTAAAAAATAGAGTAATAATATAATTTTAGCATAATAGATGTATAATTATATGAAGATTATAATGGAGGGTAAGTATATAAAAGATGTTTGAATCTGTCCTCAATTGTTCTCTGAAGCTCTTCAGTCTAACCTTAGGCCTTTCCGTTGTTATTTAAGACCTTTAAATTTGTTTTATATTCTGATGATCAATGAATCTGCCATTGGGGACGTACAAAATTTGCTACAGCATCTGAGTTTGTCTTTCTATCATTTTACTAGGATGATAATCCAGTCTTTTGTAACCATAGTTAAATAAATGTTGAGTTGATTCATGTTGTTGAAACGAATAGGTTTAATTGCAGTAAAGCGGGTAGGGTAAAGTTTGACACGTACGTGCTTTTCAGCCTCATGTTTTTCCTCCAAAAGTCACTTATTAATTTCTACTAATTACACGGTTACATTCTATTGTAAAGAATGAATCTTGGACCTAACTCAATTTCAAAAGCTAACTTATAGGGCGAGGATTGTCCAAATCCAGAGTGCATGTTTCCATTCCATTTCCGATATGAGACTCTTAACACCCATATCTCTTCCTCAGCCTCGGCACTTCCCAACAATTGTAACGCTTCTTACTAATTCTTTCATCTAATTTGAACACATAGTTGTCTGTAGGGATCTCTTGTGTCAGTTACGACACTGGAGGTGATTTCTCTTATGTAGAAGAATTATGTCTTCTCTGTTTTCAGTGGAAGGTATTAGTGAATATTAGTAAAATATTTACTAATATAATAAGGATCTTATTTCTAATATAATTATACAATATCAATAATTATATAATATATGATGAATCTTCTACTAATATTCACTAATAGAAGATTTTTATGATTTACCATCCATTTTATGTCATTTTCATCTACTAATCATGATCCAGAGTCCAGATCATAAAATTCATATCACCATGTTATATTTGGTATCCCCAACAAAAGAACTGGACAGCAGGTTCTTTCAACCGCTTATGTCAGATTATAGTAAAGTTGGGAGATCTCCATGCAGGACACGAGTGTTTTATGGAACCTGTTAAACAAGATATATACCCGTGATATACACTTGATATACATAGTGTATATCACGGGCATATTGAGCAAAGCAGTCTCGGATAAGGCCCATCACGGGCAGTAACCAGTGGCCCATCACGGGCTGTATAGGATGTGTATATATGGTATATATTGTTGTAATATTATAGTGTAAAGGTTGCCTTAATTAGTCTTGTACACTTACCATAATTGTATAGTTAGAATTATGGTAGAATAAGGTTTTAGGAGTAGAATAGGAATATGATTCTCCTATTATGGAAATATGTAACTTGTATATATACTTGTCAATTAATGAAAATAATCAAGGGGGTTATTTCTTTCATGCTATCAAAAGTCTAGGTCAAACAAAAATTTCCTCTCCCAAATTTTTGTGTTCCTCTCGGCCGAGACCCCCCCCCCTCGGGTTTACCAAATTTTTTCTTCCGCTCTCAAAATCTCTCTTACAAATCTTTCTTTCCCCTCTTGTTCTTTCGTTATGTCTACGTCAAAGAACACGTTTCACCCTGCCCTTGTTGTTTCTAACATCAAGAATCATATCCCGTTAATTCTTGAAATAGAAAACGTGCAATACGCGACGTGGGCCGAGTTATTTAAAATTCACGCTCGTTCGTATCAATTCATCCATCACATAATCCCCGCGGCTCCTGATGATACGGAGGTGCCTAAACGCGAGGATGATCCTAAGTTATGGACAACACTTGATGCCACCGTCCTTCAGTGGATATATTTTACTATCTCCACCGACCAATTGCAGACGATTATTGAGCCAGACGCTACGGCAATGGCTGCATGGGATATATTGTGTGACATATTCCAGGATAATCAAAATTTCAGAGCTGTTACTCTTGAACATAATTTTTCCCACGTCAACATGGAAAAATTTCAAAACGTTTCAGCATATTGCAAAAGGTTGAAGGAATTGGCGGACCAACTCCACAACGTTGGTGCGCCAGTTAGTGAAGATCGTCTTATTTTACAGATGGTTGTTGGCCTATCCGAGGCCTATAGTGGCGTTGGAACTCTCCTTCGTCAAAGTAATCCTCTTCCAAGGTTCTATCAAGCCCACTCCATGCTTACCTTGGAAGAAGCCAGTTTGGCTAAAAAGGCGGCTACTAATACTAGTCCCGTGGTCATGATGACTTCCTCTCCTAGTCCTCAAAATTTTGGTAACAATTCAAACCAAAACCGATCACACGGGGGCAACAAAAATGGCCGGAAAAATAATGGGAAAAATCGCGGGGGCAAACGCGGCGGCTCCGGCGGCAGTCACGGTGGCCAAAGCAGTGGCAGTGGACCCCATCCTGGTTACAGTGGGCCACCGACCCACTGGTCTCAGCCTTGGGCCTCTGGGCAGTGGGCTTGGACCAGTGGATAGTGGCCCTACGACGCACCTCCATAGCACATTCCAGCGACTGGCTAGTGGGCCTTCCAGCAGCCCCAACGGCCCACTACCCACTGGCCCAGGACGCCCACCTCCAGCAGTTACAACCCAATTCAGCCCAGGTCTGGAATTCTTGGGCCTCGGCCTCCGCAAGCTCACCATGCAGCAGGCCCCACTCATACCGATATCGAGGCCGCAATGCACACATTGGGTTTGACTCAACCGGACCCAAATTCGCATATGGACACCGGTGCCACTACCCACATAACATCTTATTCAGGTACTCTCTCATCTTATTCCAATTTGAGCAACCCTCGGGGTATAATTGTTGGTAATGGCAACTCTATTCCAATTCAGGGTTATGGTCAGAAAACGTTGTCTCCCCCCAATCCACCCCTTATCTTGAAAAATACTTTACATGCCCCCAAATTGATTAAAAATTTAGTGTCTGTCCGAAAGTTCACCACTGACAATTCTATTTCTGTTGAATTTGATCCTTTTGGTTTCTCTGTGAAGGATTTCAAGACGGCAGTCCTCTCATGAGGTGTGATAGTAGGGGAGATCTTTATCCTATTACGCCCGGTTTCAGTCCATTGAGTCAAGCTTTGCCATCAGCCTTTGCAGCCATTTCTCCTTCCTTGTGGCATGCTCGCCTTGGTCATCCAGGATCCTCTATTTTATCAGTTTTAGATAAAAAATAGTTTTATTTCTTGTAAGGGTACGAGTCGTACTCCAATTTGTCAATCTTGTTCGTTAGGAAAAATTGTTAAGCTGCCATTTGTAGACTCAAATTCTCATACTTCAATGCCATTTGATATTATTCATAGCGACCTATGGACGTCTCCTGTTCTCAGTTCGTTGGGTCATCGGTATTATGTTCTCTTTTTGGCTGATTATTCTAAATTTTTGTGGACGTTTCCAATTGAAAATAAATCTCAAGTCTTTTTCGTCTTCATAAAATTTAGAGCATTCGTTAGTACCCAATTCGAAAGAGAAATAAAAAATATTCAATGTGATAATGGGAAAGAGTATGACAATAGGGTGTTTCGAGAGTTCTGTGCTAATAATGGGATCAATTTTTGTTTTTCTTGTCCTCATACATCTTCGCAAAATTCGTTCCATAAATAACATTGTCCGCACTCTCTTAATTCATGCTTCCATACCCCCATATTTTTGGCATCATGCTCTACAAATGACCACATATCTGCTAAACATAATTCCGTCCAAAGGTCTGACATATTCTTCCCCTCTCCAAATTTTATATAATAAGAATCTTTCTTATTCTCATCTTCGGGTTTTTGGGTGCTTGTGTTATCCGTTATTCCCGTCCACCACAATTAACAAACTTCAGGCCCGATCCACTCCGTGTGTATTTTTGGGTTATTCGTGTAATCATCGTGGTTACAAATGCTTTGATTTATCCTCCAAGAAAATCATCATTAATCGCCATGTAATTTTTGATGAAACTCAATTTCCCTTTACTAAAGTTCATACTCCCGAGCCTAGTTCGTATAATTTTTTGGATGATGGTATATCCCTGTATATTACTCACCATTTTTCAGACATATCCCGCACCCAAAATTCTCCATCGAGCCCACTGCCCGCTGGCCCCACTGTTCCGTCGCCAGTTCCCATCACTGGATCAGTTCTAGCGATTGGGCCAGTCCAGCCCAATTCTGGAATTGGCCCAGTCCTTGCTTCCGATTTCCGTGTTCGGCCAGCAGGCCCACTGCCTGCTGGCCAGTGCATCCCGAGCCCAGAAAATTCCCAAAATCCGCCCATCTCTTCCTCAAGTCTTAGACCAGTCACTCGTAGTCAACATGGTATTTTTACACCAAAAAGACATTTTAATTTACATTCGAATGTCTCTAAATTCCCCTTGCCCCGTAATCTTGTATCTGCCTTAAACGACCCGAATTGGAAAATTGTTATGAGTGATGAATATAATGCTCTTATTGATAATAAGACGTGGGAGTTGGTGCCCTGTCCCTCTGGTATTAATGTTATCAGGTCTATGTGGATTTTTGCTCATAAGGAAAATTCAGTTGGTTCATTCGCTCGACATAAGGCACGGCTTGTGGGTGATGGTAAGACTTAGCAGGTTGGGATAGATTGTGGTGAGACGTTTAGTCCGGTGGTCAAGCCGGCTACCATTTGCATTGTGCTTAGCTTGGCTCTTTCAAAGGCATGGCTTATTCATCAGTTGGATGTCAAGAACGCTTTCCTACATGGTGATCTCAAGGAAACAATCTATATGCATCAGCCGTTGGGGTTCAGGGATCCCAATCATCCTCATCATGTATGTTTGTTGAAGAAGTCTTTATATGGGCTTAAGCAGTCATCACGGGCCTGGTATACAAGGTTTGTTGACTATGTGTCGACTATTGGGTTCACTCACAGCCGGTCAGATAATTCGTTGTTCATCTACCGTCGTGGTTCGTCCTTGGCCTACATTCTGTTGTATGTGGATGATATCATTTTGACTGCCTCTTCCGATGCCTTATGCCAGTCTATTATGACCATGCTCAGCTCTGAGCTTGCTATGAAAGACTTAGAGCCCTTGAGTTACTTTTTGGAGATTGCCGTCAAGCGTCATTCAGATGGATTATTTTTGTCTCAACGAAAGTATGCAGCTGAGATCATCGAGAGAGCCGGGATGTCATCCTGTAAGTCCACTTCCACTCCAGTTGATACTAAGCCCAAGCTTGGTGCCGCGACCGGTATCCCTTACGAGAATCCGACCTGCTATCGCAGTCTTGCAAGGGCCCTTCAGTATCTTACCTTTACCAAATCGGATATTACGTATGTTGTTCAGCAGGTGTGTTTATTCATGCATGATCTCAGAGTTGAGCACATGAATGCAATCAAACGCATCATTAGGTATATTCAAGGTACAATGGACTATGGTTTGCATTTGTATCATTCATCGACATCCACACTTGTCTCATACACAGATGCCGATTGGGGTGGTTGTCCAAACACCAGACGGTCTACGTCTGGCTATTGTATGTTCCTTGGCAACAACTTGGTCTCTTGGTTTGCGAAGCGTCAGGCGACTCTATCCCGCTCAAGTGTCGAGGTAGAATATCGAGGGGTAGCTAATGTGGTCTCAGAATCATATTGGTTACGTAACTTGCTCTTAGAGCTTCATTGTCCCATTCAGAAGGCAACCTTAGTGTATTGTGATAATATTAGTGCCATCTACCTGTCAGGTAATCTGGTTCAGCACCAACGCACTAAGCATATCGAGATGGACATTCACTTTGTCCGTGAAAAGGTTGCTCGGGGTCAGGTACGCGTATGTCATGTCCCGTCACGATATCAAGCTGCAGACATCTTTACAAAGGGTCTTCCCTCGGTACTCTTTGAAGATTTTAGGGACAGTCTCAGCGTTCGAAAACCACCCGCTATGACTGCGGGGGTGTGTTAAACAGGGTATATATCCGTGATATACACTTGGTTTACATAGTGTATATCACGGGCATATTGAGCAAAACAGCAAAGCAATCTCTGATAAGGCCCATCACTGGCCCATCACGGGCAGTAACTAGTGGCCCATCACGGGCAGTAACTAGTGGCCCATCACGGGATGTATAGGATGTGTATATATTGCATATATTGTTGTAATATTGTAGTGTAAAGGTTGCCTTAATTAGTCTTGTACGCTTACCATAATTGTATAGTTAGAATTATGGTAGAATAAGGTTTTAGGAGTAGAATAGGAATAGGATTCTCCTATTATGGAAATATGTAACTTGTATATATTTGTCAATTAATGAAAATAATCAAGAGGATTATTTCTTTGAGAGCCATATTTCTTTCAGAGCCATTGACAAGAGTGTATTTGCAAACTTCTATTTATTTCTCTGATGACATTTCAACTCTTAAAGGGCATGTGTAAGCATTATTATATTCGTTAGGTTTTTTTATTTTGTTAATTAATGTGGTAATCGCTACTAAGTATTTGAACCTAAAGCAATTAATTTGTTAATCATCACAAAATATTTGCGCTGTCGTCGTACTATTATGGCGAATTTCTCATTTTACTGTGTTTTGTACAATTTCCTTCAGAGAAGTACTTGAGGAATTGATTCATATGTTAGCGGTACTAATGATCCTTTATTGATTTAGTTGCTTAAATCTTATTCTGCTTAGTATGAAAATTAATGTTGCATATATATAATCTTAATTTTTTGTATGATCCGATTTTAATACAATTTACTCGACCTTTCCTTCTACTTGAGGTAGTTCTCTTTGCTAGCTCTTCTTTCCTACCATTTCTTGCATAAAGGCCTCATCCCAGTCCTCTGATTCGGTGCTATATGTTCTCATTCAATTACCTTTTTGTATTTTAAAAAATCTTGATTAGGAAAGTCTAATTAGGTATACAGAAAGTAGTGAGAAGTAGTGAATTGATGGATAAACATGTACTCTTATAAATGCAAGGTATGTAAAGAATGGATCTTGGGCCTAACTCAACCCCAAAAGCTAGCTTGTAGGGTGAGTATTGTCTAAGTACATATTCCATATCCGATTGGGACTCTTAACAGGTAGCTACAGCTCATCCGGTAACAGTAACACAAGCTCTTTGGACTGTGGTTTACTTACCATTTAAACTTCATTTAATCACATTTATCACCGTCGCTGCCTATATTACTCAGCCAAAAGATGTTATGGCAAATATTGCAGAAAGGCCAACTTTAACAAGGTTTTAATTTACCTTATTCAATTATATTAGTCCTGAAGTTTGATGAAATTAGGCAGGGAAATGGAGAAGGATTATCAAACCAACGACTCTTACAAGTAAACATCCTTTAATGGTTAACGAACTCTTTTTTTAATAAAGGTGATGTCCATCTCGCTAATTAAATATACCTGAAGGAGGTGCTTCAGATCTGACCTTTTTTTAAACACCGGCAATGTTGCACATATTTTATGCAAGTCCATTCACATATTGAAGACCGACTATTTTTGAGGTAAACATCTGTACTATCACTCTTTCGCTTGAATTTTTCCACTGTCATATTGGTTGTTGTGGTAAGTAGAACTTTCTTTACTCTTTACTCTTTACTCTTGCTTTGTTTTGATTGTCTTGCTTGTGATTATGCTTTGTATTGAGCCTAGGGTCTCCCGAAAATAACCGCTCTACCTACTAAGAAGATGGAGGTAAAGTCTGTGTACATTCTACCCTCCCCAGGCCCCACGGTATGGGATTTCACTGGGTATGTTTATTGTTGTTGTCTATCTGGTTGGCTCTTTAAACTTCAAGACTCCATCTATTTAAAAACTATGTATGTTAGTTATTTATTCACTGATTATAGGCGTGTCAATTTGGTTTGAATCTGCTGTATTTCTGTACCGTTTGACGTCTTATGAAGTATCAAACTCGTGGTATGCAAGTGATGGACTGATTATTGGCAAAACTGTCCAAAAGGAGCGAACTTTTTAGATAAATGAAGAGTCATCACATCTTTTTCCACTTTTGAGTTTTGTGGAACTAGCTTTTGATAGAGCATACTGTCTGTTTACATGATTGTTTTTACTAATACAGGCTCTTAGACTTGCAAGTGTCTGGTGCTTCATATAAGAATGTATAAAATAGGTTGGTTCCAATCATGCTTGAGTTGAGTTTAAGTAATCTATGGGAAAGGATATGACAGAGACATTGGAAATTATTGATGAGGGTGAAGTTTTCCTACATCATGTCATTGTATAACAAAATATTTGATAAGATACTAAGTACTCTATGCTACAACTCTACAAGTTATCTTTAGTTTCTGCAAAAAACATACTACCAGTTCTAATATTTAGTGGTTAGAAAAAAGATTACATCATAAATTTGACGAGTTCTTTAACATACCGGGCGAAGTGCGGGTTAATTTACTAGTATATAAATATCTCTCTTTCTAATTACTTGGCTATTAAGAGTCCCACATCGGAAATGGAATAGGAACATGAACTCCTTATATAGATTTGGACAATCCTCACTCAAATGCTAGCTTTTGGGTTGAGTTAGGCCCAAGATCCATTATTTACATGGTATCAGAGCCAGACTCATTCCAATTCTTTGTTCACCAATGTTGGGCCCCCAAATTATATTATCCACGCTCAGGTTAACAAGGTCTGGGCGTGCGGGGAGTGTTAAGAGTCCCACATCGGATATGGAATGGGAACACTTGGACAATCCTCACCCTACAAGCTAGTTTTTGGGATTGAGTTAGGTCCAAGATCCATTCTTTACGTATCAGAGTCAGGTCAATTACAGTTCTTTATTCGTCGATGTTGGGGGCCCAAATTATATTGTTCATGCTCCAATTAACGAGATATGGGCGTGCGGGGGAGTATTAAGAGTCTCACATCGGAAATGAAATGGGAACATAGACTCCTTATATGGATTTATCATCACTCTACAAGCTAGCTTTTGGGGTTGAGTTAAGCCTAAAAATCCGTTCTTTACACTGGCAACCAAACAATGCCTTATAGTGTAAATAATTGACTTTTAAGTTCCCGTGATAAAAGGATGTCTTCATAAGTTTCAAACCCCATGGAGATGCATCATTTGATAGAGACAAGATTAATTACAGTACAATAATTTTTTTTAAAGGGACAACTTGGAGCATGCGTTTACTTTACAAAGAATAGTGACTATTAAAATGATAAAGTTAATCACTTTAACCAATGGGCTTAAAGTTAATCTTTTTATCCAAAACAGTGATTGGACAAGCTTAAGTTAATCTCTTTATTCTAGTAATGAGCAGTGTGGTTGGATAGGCTCCTTGGAAAGCATCAATCAGTTTAGAGGTTCTAGTCATTAGTGTATCAAATGAGGCAAAGGCAAATCTGGCTGAGGCCAAAGGGAACACAAGCAAGAAGCGCAAGTTCCAAAAAGATGGCAAGACTTAGACTACAGAGAAGTTTAAGGGAAACTGCCACCACTGTGGAAAACCTGGTCACATGATCAAGGACTGCCGCAAGCTCAAGACTGAGCAAAAAGAGAAGGCCAAAGGCAAGGCACATGTTAACGTCGTCGAAGACACACTTCTTGACGACATGATTGAGGAGTTCTCGGCGGTGGTGCTTGAAGCAAACCTTGTTGAGAGCCCCATGCAGTGGTGGATGGACACGGGTGCTACCAAACACATCTGTTCCAATAGAGATGCCTTCTCCACATATACACCAGTTACAGACAAAAAGCTGTTCATGGGTAACAACGCTTCCTCTGACGTGCAGGGGGTAGGAAAGGTGATTCTGAAGATGCCTTATGGAAATGAGCTCACTCTGAAGGAGGTGATGCATGTCCCTGAGATTATGAGGAATTTAATTTAAGGGCCTTTATTGATTAATACTGGTTTTAGGCTAGTATTTGAGTTCAATAAATTTATAATCACCAAGAATAGAACTTTTGTGGGAAGAGGTTTCGTCTGTGAAGGCCTCTTCAAAGATAACGCTATGTCTGTAATGCGTCCAAGCAATAAAATTGAAGCTTCTTCTTACTTGCTTGAGTCTTCTAATTTATGGCATCATAGATTAGGACATGTTAACTATAAGTCCATCCAAAGGTTGGTGAAGTTGGAGTTGTTGTCGTTTATCGACGTAAACCCTCAACATAAGTGTGAGATGTGCGTAGAGGCAAAACTCACAAAGATTCATTTTCGATCCGTATAAAGGAATACCGCTCCTCTAGAACTTATTCCCACATATATATGTGATTTGAAGTTTGCACAAACTAGGGGGAACAAGTACTTTGTGACATTCATTGATGATAGCACATGGTATTGTTACATTTACTTATTCAAAAGTAAAGATGAAGCCTTTGAAGCGTTCCGACGCTACAAAGCAGAAGTTGAGAACCAACTAAGCATGCATATTAAATCAATTTGTAGCGATAGAGGGGAAGAATACGTAGCGCCATTTGAGGAATATTGCACCGAATCGGGCATTGTTCATCAAACGACGTCTCCATACTCACCTCAGTGAATCACAAGCAAGGCAATCAAAATAAAGCAAGAGTAAAGAGTAAAGCAAGAGAAACGGTCAGACTCCGATAAGGAATTAAAGCAGTATAAAGTGCATTAAAACAAAAAGGAGCAGTAGCTAACACAACTAAATAAGCAAAACAAAATACTCTAAAGAACACATAGCAGCAGAAATCAAACTACAGTAGATTATAAAGCAATAATGTGCCTATAAGTGTGATAGGCTAATCGGGCCTGCAGTAATAACACTACAACTATCAATTTGTAAGCATAAGTAGGACTACGCTCGAGTACCTACTACTCTTCTACCCTAATATGTGTCCTCCACAACCCCCTATCTAAGGTCATGTCCTCAGTAAGTTGCACCTATGCCATATCCCATCTAATCACCACTCCCCAATACTTCTTCGGCCTACCTTTACCCCTCTTGAACACGTCCATAGCCAACCTCTCACACCTCCGCACTGGGGCATATGTGTCTCTCCTCTGCACATGCCCGAACCATCTCAACCTCGCTTCCCGCATCTTATCATCCACCGAGGTCACTCCCACTTTCTCCAGCATATCATCATTTCTAATCCTATCTATCATTGTATGCCCACACATCCATCTCAGCATCCTCATCTACGCAACTTTCATCTTTTGTATGTGCGAAGTCTTGACGGGCCAACACTCCGCCCCATACAACATAGTTGGGCTAACCACCACCCTATAGAACTTGCCTTTAAGTTTTGGTGGCACATTTTTATCGCACAAGACTTCAGATGTGAACCTTCATTTTATCCACCCTGCCCCAATACGATGTGTGACATCATTATCAATCTCTCCATTTTCTTGGATAATAGACCCTAGGTACTTGAAGATTCCTTTCTTTGGAATGACTTGACCTGTCTCAGGGTCGCTCCTGTTGCTGAACTTGCACTCCAAATATTATCTTGGTCCTACTCAACCTGAACCATTTAGACTCCAGATCCTGTCTTCAAACCTCCAACTAGGACTATGTCGTCTGCGAATAACATACACCATAGTACCTCCCATTGAACTTATTGCGTCAGTCCATCCATCACCAAGGCAAATAAGAATGGGCTAAGAGTTGATCCCTGATGCAGCCCCATCATCACTGGAAAATGTTTCGAGTCTCCTCCTACTGTCCGTACTCTAGTCTTGGCTCCATCATACATATCTTTGATCGCCCTAGTGTACGCCACATGTACACCTCTAACCTCCAAACATATCAATAGAACCTCCCTAAGAACTTTACCGTATGCCTTCTCGATGTCGATGAAAATCATATGTAAGTCTTTCTTCCTCTCTCTATAATGCTCCACCAACTTCCTAATAAGATGAATGTCTTCGGTAGTCGAACGCTCCAGCATGAATCCAAACTGGTTCTCAAAAATAGACACGTCTCTCGTCACCCTCGTCTCCACGACTCCTTCCCAAACTTTCATAGAATGGCTCAGTAGCTTGATACCCCTATAGTTGTTGCAACTCTGGATATCACCTTTGTTTTTGTATAAGGGAATCATTGTACTCTACCTCCATTCTTCGGAAATTCTTGCCGTCTTAAAAATGACGTTAAACAACTCAGTCAGCCACTCCAAACCAGCCCTGCCTGCGCTCTTCTAAAATTCAACTGGGATCTCATCAGGCCCGATCGCTCGTCCCCTGCGCATCCTGCGAATAACACTCGTAACCTCCTCAACCTTAATGCTTCTACAATACCCAAAATCCTTGTGCCTACCAGAATGCTCCAGATCTCCTAGTACAATGTCTCCATCTCTTTTTTTGTTCAAAAGTTTGTGGAAGTAAGACTGCCACCTACGCCTAATATGCGCTTCCTCCACCAGTACTTTGTCATCCTCGTCCTTGTTGCACCTCACTTGAAGTCATGGGCCATCATCTCCCTTGTCTTGGCTAGTCTATACAACTTCTTATCCCCGTCTTTCTCCTCTAATTCCACATACAAGCGTTCGAAAGCCACCGTAATCGCTAGCTTTGCCTCCTTCCTCACCATCTTATACAATTCCCTATTCGTCCACTTCTCCATCTCATCTCTACTTTCTATCAATTTCACATACGCCTCTTTCTTCGCTTTCTACCACTTTCACATACGCCTCTTTCTTCGCTTCCACCTTTTCTTGAACTTCACCATTCCACCACCAATCCCCTCGATGTCCACCACGATAACACTGCGAGACTCTTGGCACTTCTCTGGCTACCTCACGAATGCAACTGGCCGTCTTGTCTCACATACTGGTCGCATCCCCACTACTCCCCCAAGCCTCTTTGGCCCTCAACCTCTCCCTCATCTCCTTTGCACTAGCCATAGTCAAACTCCCACATTTGATTCTTAACATGTCATCCACAACCCTCTACTATTAGTGTTCTACTATTATTATCTTTGTTTTATATCACCAAAAATGACGTGCCATCCTGGCCCATTTGACCTAACGAAGCACAAGACAAAAATATAAATAAAAGTTTATACGTGTTGACGAAGTTCAACGAGTTCCACTCTTTCACTAAAAGATTTTCTTAATATCAATTGGAGAAAATATCTAATTAAAATTGTGACAACTTTTATTTAGATAAGAAGAAAGGGATATGGTTATGAATGATAAATTAACAAATTTTTTATGGACTTTAGGTAGGTAAGTTAGTAGTGGCTTTTTGTGGATCTTCATTACCAACTACTTAACAAAAACAAAAAATTCAATATTGCCAAAGATAATCTCAATTATTAGACATTGAATACGAAAATTTTGAGTTAATAGGTCAAGGTCAAAAGTGATTGAGTCATCATACTTGTTGACCATAACTAGTTGAATTTGACAACTTCACTAGCGCTATCTCTCAATTTTGTTATTTTTCGGTATCTGATATTCGTATTAGGTTTCTGACTAATTCAAATTCGCATTGTGTAAGACATATTAAAGGGGGAAAAAATTCTATCAAGATTTTTTTCATTTAAAAACTCGAACTTCAGACCTCTGATTAAGGGGAATGATACCTTTACTTTTATCCGAGTTTCCTTTTTCTTTTATTATTGTAAATAACAACAAATAAAAATAAAAAAAGAGGAAGAATGGAGTAGTTCTTTTTCAGAAGTCAAAGGACCACCTAAAGGCTAGTATTATTTTATTAACCAAATTATTAGGCTTACTCATTAAATAAAGGGATAGAATTTTCCAAAAGTACTAAAGACAAACTAATTAGTAATTACACACTAAATAAGTACTCCCTCCCTTTTCCAGATCCTGGATTTCTGCAAATTCATTAATACTAATATTCTTTTGATCATTCTCATTTAATCAATTCATAATCATATCTCCTCATAATGACATCATTAGAACCGATCATTACATATTAAAAATTGCTCAGTGTCACCAATACTATCATTAAAATAATTGAGACAAAAAGAAGATTATATAGTACTAATTAAGAAGCAATATGAGAGGACAGTGAGTCCTTAGTTTCTACTGCAACTTCTGTTGTTAGCTTGAGCTTACTCAAGCAAAACCTTTTTAATTGTTGTACTATTTAATTTTCAATTAATAAAAATGTACTAAAACGGAAAATAGCTGAGGGATCAAAAATATATACTCCTCCATTCCATAAAGATTGTTTTACTTTCATTATTATTTTGTCTAAAAAAAATTGATACATTTTTATATTTGGAAACAATTTAATTTTATAATATAATTTACAGTCACACAAATATCTAAGGCTTGTTTTAAATTACATATTCAAAAATCTTCCTTTACTTGTTAACAAAAAATTGTGTTAAGTCAAACACAATTTTTTTAGAGTATTTACTTTTCCATGACAATTGGGTCATTGCAAAAGTTGGTCCTATTTGATGTGATCTATTTTGATGAACATGAAACTTAAAAAGAGAAATAGATATTTGTATCACTATAATTTACTTCATCAAAAATAAAATAAAAGGTTTAAATTAAATTATTTCTAGATTAAAAAATTATGATATTTTTTGAAGGACAAACTAAAAAATAAAATGTCACATAAATTGCGACAGAAGAATTACTGACTCAAGCCCCGCCATTGCCCATCGTGGCTGATTGGACAGTGGAAACCGACAAGCTAGGAGAAGACGGCCCACCACCACCGCCATTGGTGGCGGGGCCTCCGGCGAGTAGTGGGTGGTTGTTGAGTTTCATGGAGTGGCACGTGGTGCTGGAAATAGCAGTGGCTAAAGAGATTGGCATAAGGCACAAGCCTTTTCCTTGAAGATACTGCATGGCTGATCCCATATCCTCTTCCATCAGCTTTGCCACCTGGTGCTCCGTCATTGTCATGGTGCTGTTATTGTTCGTTGACGACGTCGTTCCGTTACTGCCGCCCCTTCCTCCATTTCCTTGTACACAATCACCTCCTCCCTGCAAACCCCGATTATTATCTCCATAAATATATATTTTTTCGTTTCAATTTTATATGACGATGTTATAATTGTTTATATGTTTTAAGAAAAAGTAGTACACTTTTACAACTAATCTTAAATATGTCACAATATTTCCATGACAATAAGAACATCCGAGCTCAAAGCAGACCTACTTAGGGACCAATGAACAATGTTATCAAAAGCGAAAAGCATAAAAAAAAAACTCTAAAGTCTATTGTTGCTCTAAGTGCAATGCGTAAATAAAATGTGTGCTTCAATGAAAAAATGCGTAAATATAGAAAATATACAAATATATAAGATTAGTCCAAGCCTAAAAATTATAAGCATGAATAACAAATATATGGAAAAAAATTAAATTCTTTTTATGATAAAGTAATTAATTATTTTGTGTCGCCCTTCATGAAACGCTCATTGGCAAGGAAAGGTATGTCCTAGAGCCTTGGTGAAAACATTAAGGCGCTCAACATGTTTTGAGTCTTGCTTCAGGACTTAAGCATGCCTTTGACAATACTTTCAATGAATACTAAAACAATTCATTGTTTTCGCCTCAAGCATTATTTTTTAGATGAACAATTAATATTGACATATAAATACTCAAAAATTTCATTGTTTTCGCCTCAAGCATTATTTTTTAGATAAACAATTAATATTGACATATAAATACATTGATCAAGCATCTATTTTGTGATTAATAAAAACTTAATATTCTAGATTAAAATGCAAATGACCCATGATTTCGAATTTTGGGTTCGACACTGTGAATGTTACTAAGGCCTCATTTGTTTTCATTAAGATTAAGACATCTGAATCTGAATACACATATGAATATTAAGATGTGCATTAAGATCTAGATATCTGAATCTGAATACACATCTGAACATTAAGATATTGTCTCTAGATCTGAATACTGAATGATTAAGACGGGTTGTTTTCAATATCTGAATGTGCATATGGACTTAACCACAATATCTATAAAATATTATAAAAATTCCATTTCAGCAGAATATATTTATTTTTGTAGGAAATAATATTTTAAATATTTATATTTGATTAAAATTTTGAACTATCTCCTTTTTTATTTTCTATAAAGATAAATTTTTAACTATCTCAAATGCAAATAAAATGTATGCATCAATATAAAAAAATTGTAACAACGTAAACATGATTTAAAAAAAATTGTGCTTACTATTTAAATGGTAAACTTTTCTCTATCAATTGAAAGTGATTCAAAGATAGTTGTTATAAATGAATCCTACAATATGTTTTCTAGTAATAAAGTTTGTTAAAATAAGATATAAAGGAGAAATTTTTTCAATGTTTGACATAATTTCTGCGCGTTTTCTATTGTTTCTTGAAGCTTGGTATTATGTAGTATTTAATTCCAAATTTAATTAGAGGGTTATGCAGTATGCAAGTTTTTTTTTCAATTCGTTGTTATTGTCTCGAGAAACATTATATTATAAGTTACTGCGATCTATAAAAAAAAATGGAGAAATGAAGGTAAAGATTTTATTGAGAGGATGGATTCACTCATGTTTAATTTTTCGGGTGCAAAATAGATCATGAACTGATTGAAGATACATAGGATATCAAGCAAATTTTTTGACAAATTCAAAAAAAAAAAAAAACTTTAAGAATTTTTTGTTGTTGTTACAGTTAATCAATTAATATTTATGACAACAAGAGTTCTTGATAATATTTGATTGATAAATGATAGCTAGAGGCGTGAAAAGTTTGCTTAGAAGAAAAGTCATAAAAATTGAAAAGTTTTGTGAAAAAAAAAAGGATTATTTTAAGGGAAAACCACACAAACTGCCCATTAGAGCTAAAGTATTTACCAAAATATGCCCCCCATACCTATAAATAACGTAAACTATGATGCTAAATATTTATCCGAAGTGTCCTCCTTCGCTGCAACTTCAATTGTGACACTACTAAGTCACGTGTAAGTGTTTCTTCTTTCTTTTCATTTGACTTTTTTTTGTCTTTTCTTTTTTTGGTCCTTATTTTTGTCTTTTTTATTTTTTTGGAAAGATAAAAATAAAATATAAAAAAGCTGACTATTTTAATAAACTATAAGAAAATTAAATAATTAGACTACAACATAACATAATTAAGAAAAATATTAAAATCATTAGCTTAATTATTAAAACTTAAATTAATAGAAAATATATTTTTATATAAACATTCTTTTGCAAATGAAACAAAATTATATATCTAAAATATGACTCTATTTTTTGTATTTTTTTCAAAAGTATAATTTGCTAAAATGATTAAAATCTAAATTAATAGAAAATATATCTTTATAATTTTTTTTCTCTTTTACAATTGAAAACATAACTAATATCTAAAACATGACTATTTTTTGTAATTATTTTTCACAAACTAATTTTCTATAAATGACATAAAAGTTAAATATTTAAATTAAGCTTAAACTCTATTTGCTATATTTTTTATTAATTATTTTCCTTTTGAAGCAATGAACATGTTTTTTATGATATCATATCAGTATATAATACATACCACGTAGGAATGAATCAGTCATTTATGATATCAAATCAGTATATTATACATACCATGACGGTATCATGGAGGACTGAGACTTTTATTCAAGGACTTCAGTAGTCCTCCATAGTATATACCATCTCAGTATATTTTTATGACATGATGGTATCATGGAGGACTGTTGAAAAGTGTTTCATTGAAGGATCCAACAATCCTACATGATACCATCTCATTATATTTTTATATCATGATGGTATCATGGATGATTGTCGAAGAGTGTTTTTCATTAAAAGACTGCAACAGTCCTGCATGATATCATCTCAATGTATTTTTATATCATGACGGTATCATGAAGGACTAGAGACTTTTATTCAAGGACTTCAGTAGTCCTTTATGATACCATCATGGTATATATCATCTCAGTATATTTTTATACCATATTGGTATCATGAAGGACTATTGAAGAGTGGTTCATTGAAAGACTTCAACAGTCCTGCATGATACCATCTAAGTATATTTTTATATTATGATGGTATCATGTAGGACTGTTGAAGAGTGTTTCGCTGAAGGACTGTAGTCCTGCATGATAACATCTCATTATATTTTTATACCTTATGAGTATCATAATATACTGTAACAAATTAACAATATACTTTAATTGTTATTGATTAGATATACTATATGCTAAGATAAATTATTTTTTGAGATATAAAAAATAAAATGGAGAAAAAATAAATCAAAATCACCTAAATTTTTTTTAAAAGGTGAATGAAATTAGATTATGGAGATAAAAAAGAAAATAAAAAGAAATAAATAAAATTAAAAAAGAAACAAGTAATAATGAAATAAAAAATAGAAAAAAAAAGAAGAAAGAAGTCATGATTAAATATATAATCAGATAATGGTGAAAAAGAAAAAAAATACAGTATGAAAAAATAAATGAACAAAAAAGGAGAAAAAAGAAAAGAATAAAAGAAAGAAAAGAAGATAAAAAGTAGAGAAATAAAAAGATAAAGAAGAAAAAAAAATTATTAAATAAAAAAGAAGAAATAAAAAAATAAAAAAATAAAATAGAAAAAAATGAAATAAGCTAGAATTAAATATGAAATTAGATTATGGTGAAAACAGAAAATAAAGAATACTATGATTTGAAAAAAAAAAATGAAACAAAAAAGAAGAAAAAAGAAAAAAATAAAGAAAAAAGAGAGAAAATAGGAGAAAAGAAGTAGAAAAAAAAAAGAAAGGAAGAAAAAAGAGACAATTACCTACAAAAGCTACAAGAGGTACAAAATGTAAATAGTTTTTTGGGTATGGAAGTACGGGGCATGCAAGGGTAATTATTTTGTGTTTAGGTGCATTAGTGTTGTTTCCCCCTATTTTAATGAACCTGAATGGTGTTAACACTCTGTTACAGATCTTATTCATTCAAACTCATTAAGAGGCTTCATAAGAAAATAAAACAAATGAACTTAATAGGCTGAATCTGAATTATTAAGATTCAGACCTTCAAAACAAATGCACTTAATGGGCTGAATCTGAATGATTATGATTAAGACCTCTATTAAGTGCAAACAAATAAGGCCTAAGGCTACTTCTGGGGAATATGATTGGACGGATAGAATAGCTCCATCTTAATTAAAGTTTTTGAGTTCGAGCAAAAAATTATAGTAGGAACTGCTTTCTCATGTAATGAATCCTATATAACGCGGATCCCAATCAATCAAAATAGTGACTAAGGATGCCGGATTATATCAACAAGTTACTAATAGCATGTTTGACCAAACTAATTTTTCTCCAAAAGTGCTTATTATTCTCAAAAAGTGTTTATTATAAAAAAAAAACGGAGGTGTTTGGCCAAACTTTTGGAATAAAACAAGTATTTTTGAGGAGTAGCAGAAACAGTTTTTCAGAAGCTAAAAAAATGACTTTTGCTCAACAACACTTAGAAACACGTTTTAAAAATTTGGCCAAACAATAATTGCTGCTCAAAAGTGTTTTTTCAATTAATTGATCAAACACAAATTATTTATCACCATAAGTACTTTTTTGAAAAGCACTTTTGGAAAAAATATTCTTCAAAATAAGCAGATTTTATAAGCTTGCCAAACATGCTATAAGTCTAAATGATTTTTTTTTAAATAATAAATATTTGAATACAAAATATCTCCTTTTTTGTAATAAAGTAAAAGGTCGGGAAAGGTAAAATGACGGAGGGAGTAACACTTAAATACAGATAAAGAATAAACATATAAAGGAAATAAGAATACGCATGTACTATTAGTTTAGTGGGTCGGTCGGGTTAAAAAGGCGAAATCGGATAATTTCAAGTAAAATTGGAAAATTGAGGCTGATTTTGGGAGATTTCATCTGGTTGAGGGGTATGAGTGTAAACTTTGTAGACGGCATGTGTTATTTGTCCACAATTAATAACGGATGACAAATTTAACTAATAAAAGTAAGTTGGGGTATTTTTGACACGCTCCCTAAAATAAAAGGAGAAAGCTTTAGCTTGGAGGTGAGCACGCGTGATGCTTTTTGGGTTTGTCACATTCTGCTGACAGAGTTTGAGAGGGACAGATCATTAGAGGTGTTTTAGTCTGTTCAAGATTTGTTCCCAGTCCCGGCATAGTTTGATGGTAAAAGAGGAAAACTTAAAATTCGGTTGATGGCTTGCAAGATGCGTTTGAACTCTGGTGGGAGTAATTTGGTCTCTTCTTGGGGTAGGACCTTGTAGGTGATATCAGTTGATATGTTCTCAAACTCTGATTATTCAGACACATCCCTCGATTTACTGGTAGTAATGCTGAGGGACCGGGACTACTATCTCCAGAAATAATCTCGCTTATCCGGAAAGCCGGATATTAAAAAAAAAAGATTTGTTCCCATACTGATCAAAGTACTAGTACTATGCTATTTTCATTTCCTGTTGATATTTCTTTAAATGGAAAGCCTAATAGCTACTCTATCATAGGCATTGGTCATTCATTCTATTTCGTTTTCCTTTACCCTTTATGGTACTCCATGTGTGTGACTGAGTGTTTAATCGAATAAAGTACAGTTAAAGAATAACCATTTAAAAGTACAGCTAGTGATTATTTGATAGGGAGTAAGTTATCTGCACAGTTTACCAATATTTGGCATAATGAGTTTTCTTACCAGATTTTTCATATTTAAAGCACGAATTTGAGACTCTAGTCAAGGTGGAAGAATTTTATCAATCTCATTACAACCCTCGGTAGTGGCGTAATGGTTCATAATTAGCTTATGATTCAATATTACGTAGACATATTGTAGAGATAATCGAAATAATAACTGGAATTTCAACTAAGGTATGATGTAGTACCTTAGAGGACCTATCAGCAACTAGGGGAGCAACAGCTGCAGCACCTCCCAATCTGCTCATACTCAGAACCTAAACACACAGAAGAAGAAAAAATGAAGAAAAGCACAAACACCATATGAAATTATAGTAGTCCAATAGAAATGGCCAAAAAGATATCTATTTACTAATCCTTTCGTCTCAGTTTATGTGTCTTAATTTGAAGAATATAAAGTTTAAGAAAGTAACATTTTTTTTTAACAAACTAACAATGTGTTTGATATGGAGGATTCCAATTTTTTTCATATAAGGTTGGTCAAAAGCAAGAAAATGATAAGTTTCATAAATGGCGTACCAATCTCACTATCTCCTCCCCACCCCACCTAACCTCATCATAGTATTTTATTAGATTACATATAAATGTTTTTAAGACAATATTTTCTTACTTACTAAACACTAAAATATAAGTAAAAGAACCATTTGTTTTTCACGAAAATATTTTTCCTTCAAACCAAACACATCCTAAAAAAAGTACTCCATATAAATTGATTAATTGAAACACAAGAAATACTATACTAGAAACCCATATTGACAAACCAAGTTGGAAACAATTATTACTACATCATTTTCCATCCCAATTTGTCAACAGGGAGGCATCCATTTCCAGTTTTTAAGTCCAAGAACAATAAATGTGGAAACAGAAGAAAGAGAAAGAGAGAGTACTTTGACTTGGAGCTGGAGGAACCTGACATAGTCGATGATCTCATCTAACATTGAAGCCTTGTCTGTCTGTCATTCCATAAAGCACCATCACGTTAGTTCCCCATTAATTATTATTATTATTTTTATTTTTTTTGTGAAGGGGAAAGTCCAGAAGGCGAAACCCCTCACCTGTATCAGAGGCCCCTTGGCCAGGTGAGATGTAAATAGAGGGATATGTGCGAGTAGCAGCCCTGCAAGGGAGAGGACCAACGGTACACGAATCTAGCAACAACCTTTGCAATATTTCAGCAAAGACTGTTACCACACGGATTCGAACCCGCGACGTCGGAGTGATTGTACCCCAATCACCTTGCCACTTACCAACTCGCCTGTGCCCCTGGGGGCTTAGTTCCCCATTAATATAATGCAGAATTTCTAGAGTGTAATATATGAAATTCATAATCTGGTATTTACTCTGGCAGAATATAATTTGCTCTCACATGCTGAATTAGAGAAACAGGAGCGATGTTCAAATAAAATTTACTCACATATATATAGTTGACTAACAAAAATATCTAAATTTCTACTACTAAGTTTATACAAATCTTCACTAAAGAATTGAAGATATAGTAATAATGGTAAAGAATGAATCTTGAGTCTAACTCAACCCCAAAAATTAGCTTATGGGGTGATGATTGTCCAAATCCATATAAAGAGTCTATGTTTCCATTCCATTTCCGATGTGGGACTCTTAACACTCCACCGCACGCACAAACCTCGTTAACTGGAGCGTGGACAATATAATTTGGGGGCCCAACATCGACGAATAAAGAATTGAAATGGGTCTGACTCTGATACCATGTAAAGAATGAATCTTGGGCCTAACTCAACCCCAAATGCTAGCTTGTGGGTGATGATTGTCCAAGTCCATATAAGGAGTCTATATTTCCATTTCATTTCCGATGTGAAACTCTTAACAATAATGTCTTGACTTACAAAATTTTGAATCGGTCTTTATTTGGCTTGTAACATCAATATTTCACTTTCACTTACAACAAACTACTAATATTATTCACGTAAAATAACGTTACTGAAAAATAATGTACAATTACAAAAATATGAGAAGAAAGATAAAGTACTTATAAAAGATAATTGGTCCTTCCGTAACATGCATACATTAATAAATGTTGAATTATGCCTATCTGATCTCCATTTGGCACGTGGGACGATAATTTTGGAATGACACATGCCCACCATAGCAAGCACTAGACTCAGAGCAGCTAAAATAATACTCTAGGATATGAAAACGGGATGGGATTCACCAAGCTTCAAAATTTAAACATTCCAAATTTGTTTCCGGAATCATCGGAATTTTATCCTCTTTTGAACACTTTTTTTTATCAATGATAGGCTTGTCCCCCTGCCGGAGCTCCCCGAACCTGAAGTGGAAGGAGACGAGCTTCGAGTGACTTTTTCCTTTGCTCTTCGACAGCCCTAACAAGTCACTTGAAGCTCTGGCCTTTGCTTTGCCCCGTGCTGTCGGGCACCAATCGGCCATTACGGTGGCATTCTTTCCCCTCACCTCATCAAAGCGGCCGACTATTGAAAGAAAAAGCTTGCATCTGCTTCCCCTATTATATAACCGGTCCCATCTCTCTCCACCACCTCACCTTAGGACCATGAGAACAGAGTCAAGGCAAAAGAGAGCTTCTTCTATCTATCTCCACCTTTGGGGATAATGCAATCGCATTATCTGGTCCAATTGATGTTTTTGTTTCTGTATTTCTGATTTATCCACTAGGTCAGTCTGGTTGGTTCTTTGTGTATCAGTAATTCGATTTATTGAGCTAATTGTATATAAATAATTTGAATTAAACTGAGTACTCTTACAGTCTTACTATATATTTTCCGCCTCATTTTATGTGAATGTTTTATTATTTGAACAGAGGGTCTATCATAAACAGTCTATCTACCCGTCAAAAGATAGAGATAAGTTATGTGTACGCTCTATCCTCCCCAAACCCCACCTAATAGGATTATACTGGGTATATTATTGTTGTTGTTGTTTTATTGTTTGAGAATTAAATAATTTTTTATAATAATTATTTGAGAACAATTTTTGAATATGTTTTAGAACAATTTTCAAATATGAGAACATATTTTTAGAAAGCTAGAAAAATCTATACACAATATTCACATAAAAATTTGGTATTCTAATCTTCGTAGTACCTATTCACATAAATTGAGCAAAAGTAATATTCTCCATTCCCATTTATGTGACAATACTTTATCTTTTTTAGTTAGACACAAAATTAATGATATCTATTCAATTTCAAACTTTTCATTTTATGCTTAAACTTCGTATTCGATCAACCGCCTTCCGTAACACAAAATTAATGATATATTTCTATATTTAGTGATTCAATTTCAAACTTTTCATTTTATGCTTAAACTTCGTATTCGATCAACCGCCTTCCGTAAATTGAGACAGAATGAGTGATAATTTTGGCCTACGTGTGTTTATATGATTTTTAAAACGTATATTTTTAAAAATCTTAAAGGAATCGAGATGGAATATTAGAAACGAAACCAATGATTTTAATTTATGTTAATAGGTGTGAGAAATTACCTTATTGCCATTTGGTACCAACTCCTGCAACGACTTCATTCTCTCTGCAATTCTCTCTCTTCGCAACTGCTCACATCCAAATTCGGAGCACAACAAAACAAATCAGAAAATCCACAATATTCGGCATCACATTCTAACTAACTGATCACAACTCAACAAAAATCAAAACCACTAAAATCCCCAAAAGAATTTTTTAAAAATATAAAAATAAAAATAACTGCAATTGTACTGATAGATGATCGGCGGCGAGTGCAGAGATGCCGTAGAAGAATTAAAATTAGCTATGAATTTCGTCCTTAATCTGTAACTAAATAACTCGCAGTTAATGTAATTTCATGATAATTTGTCACCACTCCACTGATAAATAGGATTAACAAACAAACTTTTCAGTTTAGCTATAAAGTTTGTTAGTTGCTAATTCATGCTGTAAAAATAACTGGAACACTGATAGATGAACGACGAGTGTAGAGACACTACATAAGAATTGAAAATTAGCTATGAATTTCATTAAGAAATAAAATTTTCAATTTAGCTATAAAATTTGTCTGTCGCTAATTCATATTGTAAAAATAACTGCAACACTAATAGATGAACGGCGAGTGCAGAAATGCTGCTGAAGAATTAAAATTAGCTACTTATGAATTTTGTCTTTAATCTATCACTAAATAACTCGCAGCTAATGTAACTTTTTTTTAATTTGTCGCTGCTCCATTGCTAAATAGGATTAACAAAAAAAAATTAGCTATAAAATTTATCAACCGCTAAGTACGTACTCTTTCAGCAATGCTATGAGGATCAGTTGCTTGTCCTCTTCGAGCCCTAACTTTCTGTTGCTTTGGCTGCGCTCCACCAGCTGAACCACTTGCCGCCGGTGTTTGATTCATCGTCGACGACGCTGGAGCTCCGAAACTCTGTACCTATATTTTCATAAAACATTGATAGCCGTTAATATAATTTATTCTGTATCAAATCCGCCTATATATGTATATATGCAACGCATTGAGAGAAAAAATATGTACAAAGGAGAGTTGAGATTTCGATAAATTAGCGAAAAAAATTATCGGGGTGTTAAGTCATAATTTAGCCCACAGTAGCTTCACGCCACTGGCTTTTCAATAAAGTGCAATGACCAATTGCGTGAATCAATTCTTCTCGTACTTAGGGGCGGAGCTAGGTTATGCCGAGGGGTTCATCCGAATCACCTTCGGTGAAAAATTATATTGTAGATACAAGGTTAAAATTATTTTTATTTATATATAATAGATGTTGAACCCCTTGACTTTTTCATTGTTTACTTCTTTATATTTTTGAACCCCCATAATATAAATTTTGGCTCCGCCACTGCTCGTACTAGGTTAAATTACTACTGTGACACTGTCATAAAACTAACATGTCTCACGACGGTGTAACCCATCTAAAAGGAGGGATATAGATATATATGAGGAGAGTTGATTTCGATTAATTAGCTCAAAAAATTGTACTATAATTGATTGAAATATATCGAAATGTATATATATGCAGACCTGAGAATGGTGAAAATGCTGAGATTGATTAGAGGTTTGATCAAGAGATCCAGTGAATCCGTTGAAAAGAGCTTGAACTGAAATGTCATTTGCCTGTATATAATTAATTCGTCATTAATCTACTATAACTAAGTCAATTACAATCATAATAAACATGATTAAACTGTCGCTATATTGAATTTTTGGTACTACATGAAACTCACCGGATTTGCCTGTAATTAATTCGTCATTAATCTACTACTACAAATTCTGAAAATTAAGCAATTAATCACTCTACTTATTTTTTGGTACCAAATGAAACTCACCGAATTTACCTGTAATTAATTCGTCACTAATCTACTAGTACCTTTTGTCTCAATTTACATGACACGGTTTGAATTTCAAGAGTCAAACAATTAAATTTTAATTGTGAATTCAGGCATAAAATCATTAAATCTTTGAAATAAAATTTATATATTTGAAAACTACGTAAAAAGTATTATAAGTCATAATGATTCAAATTTTTTAAAAGATATATGAAAAAATTATGGCCAAACAAAGACTTGTTTAGGCAGCCCAGTACAGTAAACTCCCGCTATGAGCGAGATTCGGGAAAAATACAGACCACAAGAGTCTATTGTACGACAGTCTTACCTTGCATTTCTGCAAGAGGTTGTTTCTACGGCTTGAATCTGTGACCTTCTGATCACATGGCGACAAGACTTATTTGAATCGACAGTATTAAGTAAGCTGTCACTCTATTGAATTTTTTGGTACTAAATAAAACTTATCACCGACTTTGCTATAATTAATTCATCATTAATTTATTGCTTCCTTCGTCTCAATTTATGTGGCACTTTTCGCTTTTCGAAAGTCAATCTGATTAAATTTTGAAGCTAAACTAGATTAGATTAACTTAATATTTTTAAATTAAAATTTATATTTTTAAAAACTACATGAAAAATACATTTTAAAATGTTAGTCAAAATTCATGTAGTTTGAATCTCGAAAAACGAAAAGTGATATATAAATTGAGACCGAGGAAATACTATTATTCAGAAAATTAAGCAATTGAAATTTTCGGTAGTAAATGAAACTGACCGGATTTAAACCGTCGTCGTTTTGATCGCCATTACCAGCGACTCCTGTAGAAAGCAAAAGCTGTTGTTGAAGCATCAATGCTTTAGCAGAAGCTCCGTCACCGGTGATCTGATGGTGCCGGAGCTTTGAAGCTAAGAGAGTTGACTGATGATCGTCGAAATTGTAGGGAGTTTGACCGTCGCCGGAGATCATGTCAGACCATGGAGAAGAAGAAGAAGGAACGGATGAGAGAATTTGTTGGAGAAAGTCGTCGTGAGACGACGTCGGATCGAAATGAGAAGCATCATTTTCTCCAGAGCTTTGAAATGAGTTCATAGCTTGCATTGTTTTTTTCTTCAGAAATTTGGTGGTGGAATGTTGTTTATATAGGTTGTTTTAAATGTACTCTCTCCGTCCTAATTTATGTGATGTTAATTTGACTGGATATAGAGTTTAAAAAATATTTCTCTATCTCTCCTGAATTTAAATTGCAACCAACATTTTAAAACGTATTTTTCCACCAAATTAATATGAAAAAATCTGTAATTTATAGTAGTACTTTTCATGTGATTTTCATTTAATAAAGTAAAAATATGCATTCTCTTCGTTTCAATTTATATTGCATCTTTCGAATTTCGAGAGTGAATTGATCGGATTTATTTTATATGTCTTTCAAATATTTTAAATTTTAAATTATTGTGATTTATTACATTTTTACGTGGCTTTTAGATATATAAATTTTATTTATAAAAAAATTAGAAGTTTTTATGTCTGGATTCACGATTAAAATTTAGAAGTTAAGTCTCGAAATTCTAATTGTGTCACATAAATTGGAAGAGAGGTTAATTAATCAGGGTTAAGTAATAAAAATACATGTGAAACACATGTTATTCATTTATTAATTTAGCGTAAATATTATAAATAAGTTTTTAAGTTTCAAATGTCTTGAAATTAGAATTTGAAACTCCAACTATTTTTTAAAATTAGGATCGAAAAAATAGCTAATAAACCCTAACTTTACCATCCCTCAATGTTGTTTATATAGGTTGTTTTATATGTACCTCCTGGCTCAACCACCCACCCCCTCAGTAAAAATTATATATGTCATTTTTTTCCTTTATAATTGAAAATTAGTTATTGACTTACATAAATGGAGTTATAAAGTTAAAATTTATTTACACCAGGGGTTTATATTAAATTAATACAATTTATTATGATTAACAGCTTGTTCGGATGATTGTTATCTATTGTATTGTATTTTGTTGTTACTTTTAATACATTATTTATTTTGCTTGTTACTTAAATTTTATTGTATTGTATCATTAAATTTATCGTTATGTAACGATGAAAAGTCTTATTATGTGTAATGACAGAATGGTATGATGGCGTTGTTACCTTGTTTTTTTATTTTATCTTTACTTATTATCTAATAATCTTATTTTATTCTTTATATCCTACGATACTGTAGGAAAATGATTCCCTGATTATTTCATTCCAATGTTAGGAAATATATACAATTAAAGGTTCTAGTAGTAATCTAAGTTTACCTAAAATATAAGATGTTAATTACTTACAATCCTCCTAATTTGATGACTAATTGATTA
The DNA here is from genome assembly GCA_034509755.1 of Anisodus tanguticus. Taxonomy (NCBI): domain Eukaryota; kingdom Viridiplantae; phylum Streptophyta; class Magnoliopsida; order Solanales; family Solanaceae; genus Anisodus; species Anisodus tanguticus. Next base: position 43,601,970 of record CM067558.1, read on the forward strand.
TACTACTAATTACAATATCATGATTAATGGAGAATAAATATAATTATGGGATTTGCCCATAATTATTCTAATAGTCCCCTGCAGTCTTAGCGGGAGGTTCACGTATGCTATGATTATCCCGAAAATCATCAAAAAGTACGCGCGGAAGACCTTTCGTGAAGATATCTATAATTTGATAGCGGGACGGTACATGGAGAACATGGACTTGTCCACGGGCAACCTTTTTGCGGACAAATAAGATATTCATTTCAATGTGTTTTGTGCGCTGATGCTGAATATGATTGCCGGATAAGTATATCGCACTCACATTGTCACAATACACCACTGTTGCCTTTTTAATCAGACAATGTAGCTCCAACAGTAGATTACGGAGCCAACATGATTCACCAATCACGTTGGCAACACCTCGGTATTCTGCCTCAGCACTTGACCAAGACAGAGTGAATTGTCGTTTGGACGACCATGAAATGAGATTGTCCCCAAAGATCAGACAATAACCGGAAGTGGAATGACGTGTGTCCGGATAGCCACCCCAATATGCATATGTGTAAGCTGAAAGACTCGAGATGGAGGACTTATACAGATGTAGGTCGAAATGGAGAGTACCCTTAACATACCACTGAATCTTTTTGAGAGCCCCCATATGTTCTTCCTTCGAATCATGCATGTGTAAACAAACTTGCTGAACCGCATAACAAATATCTAGTCTTGTAAAAGTCAGATACTGCAAGGCCCGTGCTAGGCTGCAGTAACGTATAGGATCGTTGTATGGAGTTCCGGTATCGTTACTCAATTTCGCCTTTGTGTCAACTAAAGTATGTGATAGTTTGCAGGAAGACATCCCTGCTTTGTAAATTATTTTTTCGGCATATTTCTTTTGACTGGGAAATAGACCACCTGCATATTGGGTGACGGTTATGCCAAGAAAATAATTCAACGGACCCAAGTTCTTTATTGCAAATTCTGCTACAAGAAGGGACATAATAGACTAGCGAAGTGAAGTGGATGATGTTGTGATAATAATATCATCAACATACAGAAGTATACATGTCATGTCAGCGTCCTTCCGATAAATGAACAACGATTGATCGAACTTGCTATGAGAGAATCCCAACTTGAAAACAAATCCTACAAACTTGTTATACCATGCCCGGTGAGCTTGTTTCAAACCATATAAGGATTTATTCAACATACAATCATGATCTAGATGGGTATAATCTCGGAAAACCAACAGTTGATGTATGTACACTGTTTCCTGTAAGTGGTTATGTAAGAATGCATTTTTAACATCCAACTAATGAATGGACCAAGATTTGGAAAGAGTCACGCTGAGAACAGTCCTGATAGTTGCTGGCCTAACTACCGGACTGAATGTTTCACCACAATCTACTCTAACCTGTTGAGACCTACCAGCACCAACAAGACGAGTTTTGTATCTTGCAAAAGAACCATCAGAATTCTTTTTATGACAAAAAACCCACATAGACCGAATGACGTTCACATTAGACGGACGTGGTACTAATTCCAACGTCTTATTTACTATAAGAGCATTAAATTTAACTAACATGACAGCTTTCCAATTCGGGTCGGACAAGGCAGCTTTGGAGTTTTTGGTAGAGGTGATAATTGAACTGAGGATAGTAGGTTAAACTGACGCTTGGGCTAAAAAATCCCGTCCATGGCACGGGTTTCAATGGTATGAGATTGTTCCTTCATTGGTTGGGTAGTAAGGGACTCGGGTATGGTATTGTGGCCCAAGTGAAAATGGGTAGCCGATCCGGTATTAGGCTAAGAGCCGATATTGAGCTGGGGTAAGGTTTCGATTGAGGGAGCAGTGGGCTACCCCACTTGGGCCTGCCCACCACGGAAATAGGACTAGGCCGAGACCATCGGGAACAAGGTTGTGGTCTCCAGTCCAGTCCTATTTTGTGGTTGAGCTGGAAAATATTGGGTATTTTATTGGGTTGGTTCCACTTGTGGTTGGATATTAAGGTGGTGGTGTAAAATGGAATGTATTCCGTTGTCCAAAATATCATATGAAGGTGAGGATGTCACATGAGACTTAGCAAACGGGAATGTAGACTCATCAAAAACTACATGATGAGAGATAATTATTTTCCATTCGTCAAATCATAACATTTATATCTCCTATAATTTTACGGGTATCCCAAAAACACACAAGGAGTTGAACGATCCTGCAATTTGTTAATGGTAGTGGATGGAAACAAAGGATAACACAAACACCCTCAAATGTGTAAAAGACGGGAGAATGTGATACAATATTTGTGTGGGAGACACATTGGTGAGCAATTTACTAGGAAGAATATTTAAAGATATGTGGCTATTTGAAGTGCATGGTGCCAAAACTTCGGTAGTGTGGAAGAATGCATAAGAAGAGAGCAAATCATATTGTTAATTGTTTAAATTTTTCTTTCGGTTTTCCCATTTTGTGGTGATGTATGTGGACACGAAAGACTCAATGACATCCCATTTTGGTGACAAAAATTATTAAAGTGGGCATTTATGAATTCCCACCATTGTCACATTGAACGCATTTGATGCATTTGCCAAATTAAATGGTGTAGGTTTTTGATTTATGACCTAAGGGAAAAGTCCACAAAAAATTGAATAATTATCTAGAATGAGCAGAACTCAAAACTGGTGATGCCCACAAATCACAATGCACAAAATCAAATGACATAAAGGTATGAGAAGTAGATGATGGAAAAGGAAGTTTAACATGTTTACCAAACACACAAGTTTGGCAAACAAAAGAGTCCAAAAGTTTGTTACAATAAAACAAATTATTATTCCTAAGATTATTAAAAACTTGTGCCCCTGGGTGTCCCAACCGATTGTGCCATAGAGTAGGAGAAATGACAGCAAAGGTTGATGGTTTGGTTATGCTATTGTTGGAAACATTGGTGACTGGATACAAGTCCCCCGTGCTATTGCATCTCATTAGTGGCATCCCCGTCTGAAAATCCTTCACAGAAAAGTAAAACGGATCAAAATTTAAGAAACATTGTTGTCAATTGTAAAATGTCTAACAGAGATCAAGTTTTTAATCAATTTTGGGGGCATGTAAGACGTTTTTCAAGTATAATGGTGGGTGTGGAGAGGGTAGTGTTACATGACCAATACCACGAATTAGAATTTCCTGCTCACTACCAATAACAATATTTTTATTATTGCTCATATTAAAATAAGATGAGAGATTACCTTGAGATACCATCATGTGTGACGTAACCCATGTGTACATGTACCATGACTCATATGGAACGCTTAGATTCATGCTATTCATGGCTTGTTCAATGTCTGTGGGTGCATAGCTAGCCAACAGAAGACGGTGCCTGGGCCGCAAATGCGTGCTGTGGATGAAACCCTAGAATTCCAGGTTGGCAATTTGAAGATTGAGGCCTGGCCCATGATGATGTTGGATATGAGCATGGCGGGGTAGCCCACTTTGAACCCAATTTTTGCCTATTATTGTGACGATTACCATGGCCCCCCGAATCAGAATTTTGGGGCTCCAAATTTGTGAAAATGAGTTCGCGGAGACGAAAGCAGTTCCGGTGGTGGCTGCTCCAAAGGATGCCTATTTTTCTTTCCGTGTTTCCTCGAGAATCAATCTCAAACGGGCCTCATAAAAAGGAGGCAACATATTACTTTATTGAATTAATGTAGCAACTCCATCATATTGTTCATTCAACCCTGCAATCAACTGAATGACCAACCTTTGATTTGTTACGGGCGAACCAACGTTGGATAGTTGGTCCACAAGTACCTTCAATTCCTGACAATAGGCGGAGATGTTGGAAAAGTCATCCAATTTTACATTAGTAAATTGGTGTTCAAGATAAACGGCCCTAGAAAGTTTGTTATCTTGAAATGTGTTTTATAAATGTTTCCACGCCTGTTGAGCCGTAGAATTCGACTCTAATATGGTATGGAGAAGATCATTCGAAATTGTGTCATAAATCCATTGAAGGACTATAGCATCTAACCGGGACCATAGTTTTTTGTCTACCGTAGTGGTATCTGACGATGACTCAGATGAGATGATATGGTCGATTACCTCATAAGCGCGGCAATGAATTTTGAACAACTCCGCCCAAGAGGTATATTGCCCTTTTTCCATTTCAAGAGTTATGGATATAAAGTTCTTGACGTTATTAACGGCAAGAGCGGGATGAAAGCTTTGTTTTTCGGCCATAGGTTCCACTTAGAAATAAAATAGGAAGAGAAGTATGTGGTGTTTTGATGGAAGTGGATGGAAGAACCCTAAATGTTGGTTAGGGTTTTTGGAAGAGAAACAAGTTCTAGCCCGGGGGTAGTTGTCGGCTAGGGTGTGTTTTAGGTTTAGGTTTAGGGTATATGACTACTAAACCTAAGGTGGCCGAAAAACAATAAGAAGAGAAAGAAAATTCGGCTAAGGGAAAAGAAATAAAAGGGTTTAGGGCAAAGGATCTTATGCTCTTGATACAATGTAGGAAATTGATTCCTTGATTATTTCATTCCAATGTTAGGAAATATATACAATCATAGGTTCTAGTACTAATCTAAGTTTACCTAAAATATAAGATGTTAGTTACTTACAGTCCTCCTAATTGATGACTAATTGATTATACTACTAATTACAATATCATGATTAATGGAGAATAAATATAATTATGGGATTTGCCCATAATTATTCTAATAGATACATTATGAACAATATGTAAAATAGTGTAAATGATTTAATAAATTGAAAAATATGCAATAATTAACTATTGTTAAGTGATAAAAGTTTATACGCAAACATATGTTATGCATTTATTAATTTGTTGTAAATTCTACAAATAAGTTTTTAGCGAGTTTCAAATATCTTAGAATTTCACCTTTAAATTTGAAATTTGGAACTCCATAAAGATAACTATTTATCAAAGTCAGGGTTGAAAAGTAGTCAATAAACACTTTCCATCCCTCAAGGTCCCAAAGTCTATCGTTAAACAAACAGATTGTCATATTTTTAGGAAGAATAAAGGAAGTGTTATCCATTTACTCCGTAAGCAATATAGGTTTAAGTTATACATTAGTGTAAATGAGCCCATTAATTCTTTGCCCTAACTTGCATCTTATTATTGGTTTTTCAACATGGTGGTATAAATTATTTTTGGATTATGTTGTTGTAATTCAATTCGTGATATTATTAACTATTTGGTCATTATTGTAGAATGATTATCCATTCAATATTCTTGGCAATTTGAGAATAAGAAGTTCAGTTGGTAAACTACATTTTGAACTTCCAATATTGCTGAACGAAATTGGAATTGGTAGAAATTTTTTTTGTAAGGACTAACCAAAAATAGGTTATAATTTGGAGAGAAGTGCGTTGTTCAGATTTGGTCGGTCAGTTTCATTAATATGTTTTTCTGCGATAAAAACATTTACACTCGATATTTATATTAACTTCAAGGTGCAAAATTATTTTGCACTATCAACACCCACAATTTAAACTCAAATAAGTAAGTTTAATAAATACTCGTGGAATCCCTCTCTATAACCATCATCCTCTATTAATAATATTTTGTTATAACGGTCAAGTTTTCTTGGAACCAACTCTCATATTATATTATATTATATTATATTATATTATATTATATTATATTATATTATATTATATTATATTATATTATATTATATTATATTATATTATATTATATTATATTATATTATATTATATTATATTATATTATATTATATTATATTATATTAACATCTCGCTATAGCAATCAAAAAATATCCAGATAAATGACATTATAAAAAAAATTGACTATATCCGGAAGTCCAAAATTAGCTTTCACTTATTAATATTATTTTTGTGGGAAATATATTTATATATATATATATATATATATATATATATATATATATATATAATCGGTTATAGGTTAATTATGTAACTGGTTATAGGTTAATTATGTCCATAAAAAGTTATATAACTCGAAAAATCTCATACATGACTCCAATCTCCAACCTTTTGTAACTTACTTAGGTGGGAGATTATATTGGAAAATATTTCTTAATTAGAGATATTGGATTCGAAATTTAGGTATGAAAAAAGATTTTGGTAAAGAGAACTTTATACATAGCACAAATTTAGATTAATGAATACCATCAGGAAAAAAAATTATAAATCAAAATAATTAACTTGCACTATCACTTATTACTCAACTTTTCTTTGGGCAAAATAAAATTATAAACACGTAACTTATGATTCTCTTCTAGTGTCTTAAGATCCCATTGTTCATACAATGAACATGCCCTATGTACAAAAACATGAAGTAATTATAAGAACCATATAAAAAATTAATAGAATCTTGATTTTGTGATGGTGCTGGTCTTTATACCATATGTATTTAAATATTTTTCAAATATACAATATTGAATTAACTCTAGACGACTTTTTCGAATTATAGACTTAAAGGATTTTTCAAATATTTTATCTCAACTTCTTGTTCTCTGGTCGGCCTTCATACAAACAGATTTTTTTATCCCAATGAAGTTGATGTTCCAATTTCCATTAAGATAATTTTGATGAAAATTCTAGTTGTTTGACTGAAAAACTTAAATCACGATCTTGTAGAGGAAAAATTTGTGATGATTCTGTATAGGGTAAAATCTTAGCTCGGCAGCTGGTTGGTTCGGGAGGTTCCAATCTCAATGCCTGAACACGTACAACCAGTGAGGTTAGCCTCTCGATCACCGAAGGACCGGAGTTGTGAGGCCAGCCCGTCTAGTTCCGGAGATACGTGACCTTAAGATAAGTCTAAAGTGTAATTGTTCCTGAAGAATTCTGAATTTACTTCTAAAGAATCTCAACCACGTAGGTAATGGTTGGATAGTGCAGATAATAGATAATGATAATCAAGAAAGGCGTACAATACCGAAAATGTTAGGGTTATGGACAAAGCTTATTTTTACCAAACTATTATAACAATATGAAAAAAATTCTAGCCTCGTGCATTATCTATTACACGTTTTAATTTGCAAATTTATGAATTAAAAGTACCTTAAAAGATTTGTTCAATTTTGCCCAAAACTCTTACGAATTGATTTATCACCCTTCGACTATTAAAAACATATCTTCATAGGGAATGTTTTTAACTTTCACGAATCAGTTTTAACCCATAGAAAGCTCACTAAATTGTATTTAATTATAGCTAAAAGAATATCAGCGAACAAATTAATAGCTATAAGGATTTTTTTTATAATTCGTGATGTCCAGGTCTGCTTATGCGCACCTCGACTAATTTCACGGAGCACAACAATCTCCCACCGATAAGATATCGGGGACTTTATCCACCAAAGTTGAAAGAGAATAATCCCTTGTTATTTTCATTAATGTAATAGGTTTATATACATGATATACAATAGTAAACCTAGCCTATAATTACGAAAATCAAATATACATTTTCCTAATACTAAAGATTACTATCATAATTACATATGTACAATATCACTAACAATATCAAGGAATATACGTAGTATATTAGGAATATCTTATGTATATTCTATCACACCCCCGCAGTCATATCGGGCGGTTGTCGTACGCTGAGACTGTCCCTAAAATCTTCAAACAGAACTAAGGGAAGGCCCTTAGTAAAGATGTCAGCAATTTGGTACCGTGAAGGGACATGCAAGACACGTACTTGTCCACGAGCTACCTTTTCGCGAACAAAGTGAATATCCATCTCGATATGTTTAGTGTGCTAATATTGGATAGGATTTCCAGAGAGATATATCGCACTAACATTATCGCAGTTTACCAAGGTAGCTTTATGAATAGGAAAATGAAGCTCTAAGAGGAGGTTACGCAGCCAACAAGACTCAGACACCACATTGGCTACCCCTCGATACTCGGCCTCCGCGCTGGAACGCGATAAAGTAGCTTGGCGTTTAGCCAACCAAGAGACCAAGTTATCATCTAGAAACATACAATAACCAGATATCGAGCGTATGGTATCTGGACATCCACCACAATCAGCATTTGTATAAGGCATGAAAGTAGATATGAATGATGGATATAAGTGTAAAACCATAATCAAGAGTGCCATGAATGTAACACATAATGTGTTTGAAAGTGTGCATGTGTTCTTCCCTCGGATCATGCATAAATAAACACACATACTGCACTGCATAAGTAATATCGAGCCTCGTAAATGTAAGATACTGAAGAGCCCACGCAAGACTGCGATAGTGGGAGGGATCCTCGTAGGGTGTGCTAGAATTAGCACTTAACTTCGGTTTGGTGTCAACCAGAGTAGGAGATGACATGCCAGCCCGTTCAATAATCTCAGTTGCATACTTCCTCTGGGATAGAAATAGACCACTTGCATGACGAGTTACAACTATACCCAAAAAATAACCCAAAGGTCCCAAGTCTGTCATAGCAAATTCGGAGATGAGAAAAGATATGATAGACTTGCGCAGTTTATCAGAGGAGGCAATCAATATAATATCATCCACATATAACAGAATGTATGCCAGAGAAGTACCGCGACGGTAGATGAACAGAGAATGATCAAACCTGTTGTGAGAAAACTCAATAGTATACACATAATCTGCAAACATTTTGTACCATGCCCGATGGACTTGTTTTAGCCCATACAATGACTTCTTCAGCAAGCACACATGGTTAGGATGATCGGGGTCCCTAAAACCCAAGGGTTGATGCATGTATACAACTTCCTTGAGATCACCATGTAAGAATGCATTTTTCACGTCCAACTGATGAATGTGTCATGCTTTTGAGAGAGCCAGATTAAGAACTGTGCGAATAGTCACCGGTTTGACCACCGGACTAAATGTCTCTCCACAATCCACACCAACCTGTTGAGTTTTGCCATCACCTACAAGAGGGGACTTATGCCTCTCAAAACAACCATCAGATTTTTCCTTATGAGTAAAAATCCACGTCAAATGAATCATATTGACACCAGGCGAATGGGGCATCAATTCCCACATTTTATTTTCAATAAGAGCATTATATTTATCATACATGGCCATTTTCTATTTCGGATCACGAAGGACAGACATTGGGTTACATGGTAGGGGTGATTTAGTGACATTAGAGTTGAGATTAAAATGTCATTTTGGTCTAAAGATACCCTGTTGGCTATAAGTAACGGGCCCTTGACTCGGAATAGAAGTGGGTCGGACATGGGTCGGTGTAGTGACATCGGAACTGACTAGACTGAGAGGGTGGTCACAGGTTAGACCAACAGGTAGTGGGCCTGCTGGCAGGGACTCACCGGAAGAGAAAAATGGGCCAGCAGGCAGTGGGCCTGCTGGTAGAATTGGATGACGGATGGAGTTTGGGCATGCTGGCTAAATTTGATCACGGGAAGGATCTAGGACAGTTGGCATTAGGCATGCTGGTGTCTACTAGTCCAAATCCTGAGATGTGGGCAGGACCAAATTGTGGTCCACATACGGTGAGAGCCCATCATCCAGAAAATTATTTAGAATTAGACACGGAATTATGCAACTTAGCAAACGGAAATTAGGTTTCATAAAAAATGACATAGCGACTAATTATGATTTTATTAGAGGATAAATCATAACATTTGTAACTACGATTATTAGACGGATAACCCAAAAAACACAAGTGGTAGAACGAGCTTGAAGTTTGTTTATTGTAATGGATGGGAAGAGAGGATAGCATAAACACCATAAGATGAGATTACGAAGGGTCTTTATGATAAAGAATTTGTAGGGGAGATTGGTATGCTAATCTATTTGCTATGGAGTATGTTAAGAATGTAAGTCGTCATTTGTAATGCATGATGCCAAAACGAATGTGGTAATGAAGCATGGGCTAGTAATGTCCGAATAATATTTTTAATGGTGCAAATTTTTCTTTCGGCTTTCCCATTTTGTGAGGACGTATGTGGACAAGAAAATCGAAAAGATATACCATTAATCTTACAAAATGCCCTAAACTGTCCATTATCAAATTTCCTTCCATTATCACATTGAATGTTCTTAATTTTCCATTCAAATTGGGTACGAATGAATGCTCTAAATGATATGAATGTGGAATAAACTTGAAACTTTTTAGATAGCGGAAAGGTCTACAAAAAATTAGAATGGTGATGGGATAGAGCTCGCCCCAACTATCATATCTCATTAGAGGTATCCCCGTCGAGAAATCCTTCACATAAAATCCAAAAGGATCAAAGTCAACAGAAACCCAACTATTAGTTGTAATTTTCCGAACAGACACAAAAAATTTGATTAATTAAGGAGCATGAAGGATATTTTCAAGGCTAAAGGTGGGTTCGGGGGAGATAAATTTGTGTGACCATAACCACGAATTGGAATTGAATTACCATTACCAATAATTATGCCACGATTTTTGCTTAAATTAAAATAAGACGAGAGATTACCTGGTGCGGATGTCATGTGAGAAGTAGCACCGGTGTCCATGTACCAATTTGCATCCGAAGGATTTAGTCCAAGTATATGCATCGCTGCCTCGATATTCGTGTGGGTCAGGACTGCTACTGGGCCCACAGAAGCGAAGGCCTGCTGAGGCCGATGCCCAAGCAGGCCAGGCTGCTTCCAGGCTTGGTTCTGCCGAGCCTATTGCTAGTTGCCATTGGGCCTGGCCCAAAATTGAGGTGGAAAGGCCTGATAAGGTGGAGTGGGCCACTGCCCACTGGCCCAGCCCCAAGGCCACTGTCCAATGGCCCAAGGCTGCGGCCTAGGCCCTTGCTGGCCACTGCTGCCATCGTGGCTGCCACTATTTCCACTGCTGCGGCCTCCACCGCAATTTTTGCCACCATTTTTTCGATTTTGGCCCTTTTGCCGCCACCATTGTTATGATTTTGGCTAGAATTTTCCGAGGAGTGAGGGTCATCGGTGTCGCGTGACGTGGCCACTATCATGGCGGAGTTGGCTCTGGTCGCTGCCTTTTTAGCCAACCTTGTTTCTTCTAATGTGAGCATGGAGCGTGCTTGATAGAACGGCGGAAGAGGATTGTTTTGACGAAGAAGAGTGTCAACTCCATTATACGCCTCGAAGAGGCCTACAACCATCTGAAGAACGAGACGATTGTTTGTGACGGGCGCGCCGACGTTCTTGAGTTTATCTGACAACTCCTTGAGCCTTTGACAATAGGCTGAGGCATTCGAAAAATCCTTCATATTTATGTGAGGGAATTCCTGCTCAAGGGTTACGACACGAGAATTTTTGTTATCTTGGAATATATCACGCAACCTATTTCAAGCTTCCATTGTCGAGAAAGAAACAAAAGAAGTTCTCTTTACCTTAAAAAATAAGAAGCAACTTGCAAAAGTGTAGCTATATGTCATCATCTTGTACCCATCACACATCTTACAACAATTTTGCTTTATTTATTTTCATGTAAAAGACTCCTTAGACCATATCATAATTAGTCTTCTACCCTTTGTTATCATTTAATATCAAAATTATCCTTGCGTCGTCTAAAATTGTACTACACTTGCCCCTCCTCACTAACAAAATTTCAGCTTAGATTTGGTCAAGTTAAAAAAATATTTTTTTGACTGATATAAAGCTCCAGCTTGGACAAACCCTCTCCCTTTCAAATTGGCGCGGAAGCCTCATGTTTGAGGGGTTCTCCGAGCCGTTATATACACATATAGTGCAAAAGAAGTCACACGATCAATATATTTTAACTTGTTATAATATGTAAATATTTACTACTATATTCTAGATTATTAAATTAGGATAACTATAGATAGTTGTCTGTTTATCTAGTCTACACTAAAAAGTTATAAACTTTAAAAGATTTCTAGTAATGTCTCCCGCTAGTATGGTTCTCAAAATGTTAAGAGTCTTACATCGGAAATAGAATGGGAACATGGACTCCTTATATGGACTTGGACAATCCTCACCCTACAAGTTAGCTTTTGGGGTTGAGTTAGGCCCAAGATCCATTCTTAACATGGTATCAGAGTCAGACTCAGTCCAATTCTTTGTTCACCGATGTTGGGGCCCCAAATTATATTGTCCACGCTCTAGTTAACGAGGTCTGGGCGTGTGGGGAGTGTTAAAAGTCCCACATCGAAAATGGAATGGGAACATGGACTCCTTATGGACTTAGACAATCCTCATCCTACAAGCTAGTTTTTAGGGTTGAGTTAGACCCCAGATCCATTTTTAACACAAAAAGATAAGAGGAAAAATGAAAGCAAAAAATATAAAATGAAGAAAGTATTAAGAGAATGTTGTAGATTATTGCAGCATATAGCTCAAGAATTTTCAAACAGAAATAGTGGAGTAGGGATGGAAAGAATTTTCAAACAGAAATAGTGGAGTAGGGATGGAAAAAAGTAAAGAGAACAAAGCTGTTTTTTCCACAATAACCAATAAAATATTTTAGTCAACTCTTAGAACTTATAATAACTTTATTGTATTTCTAGAGAAAACAATTATTTATAAATAAAATAAAAATGTAGGGTATATGTGAATATCCACCATAAGAGACTAATACAGATTTTTAGGAAGTTCGACTTGCTATAATTAGTGTTATACTCGGTACTCGCTTTAGGGCCCGAAAATTAGAATATTTTTTTTATATTTTGTATTCGCTTTGGACCCGACCAATATAAATTCATGTTGTGTAAGGCACATTAAAGGTGGAGCACATTTTCTATCAAGATTTTTTATTATCGAGACTTAAAATCGACACCTCTGAGTAGTCACGAATTTCAATCAAACTAGGTTCACACAGTGTTTGGTAGCTGTATTATCCCCTTTTCATATTACAAATAAAAATATTATTTGTCTTTCCATAATGTATTTTAATTTGGTAAGAAGCCTCAGCGAGCCAGGCATAGAAGTAGGTATTAGGAGATGAACCTTTTATTTATTGATTCAATTTTTCTTTATTTTTTATTAATAAATAATTTCTTAAAATAAGAAAAGAGATGTAGGATTTGGTTTCTGCCTAAAAGTAGATAACATACTGGTTGGCCAATCATATTTGGAATAAGTGCACCCCATGTCTGATTATATTATTCTGATTTTTTAAAAAACATTGTTATCACTAATCCAACTGAATTAATTAGGTTTAACAAAAAGTAGCTCGTTTAGTATAATGGGATATCACTTTTGTATTGGAAATTTCATCCGAATAGTTCATAATGTTAATCGTCGTCTTTCTTTAATGGAAATTCAATTTCAATAATATTGTTGTCACTGACTCACAAAGTCTGACACGTATTTTCTACTTAGTGTCTCTAAGTATGATGAACTAAAATTATCGGGGGTTTTAAGTTTGATATAATCAACGTCTTTCGACTTTGTGATCGTGCTCCTCAAGCAGGGTGTTTTATGCATTCGCTAAGCCCTTGATCTACGTAGACTAAGATGATCTGATGGCAAGAAGCTGCGATATGATCTGATGGCAAGAAGCTGCGAATTGTCTTTCAACCAGTCCGTAGTTTGTTGAATAATAATGGAAATACTGAATTTTCTAATTTACTGTTATTTCGTTCCTTGGCTATAGATTTGCAACTTTTGGTTAACCGAGGGTTAGACTTGATGCTTCACGATGTAGTGTATAGCATATTAACTTATGTTATGTATTGTAAAACTTTCACTTTCCACTTTCATTTACATCCCTTCTTTAAAAGTTTGTCAAACCTGTAAGTTTGTAGTCTTTTTCATTGACCCACCCTCCGTCAATGGGCGTCGCAATTCTTTGTTTGCAATGGTGATGTCAAAAGACAGAAAATGCAAGACGGAGTCAACTTTTAAGATGTTTAAACATTTTGACGAAAAAGGTATCTTTCAAAAACAATTAGCTCTCTAAGAACTATATATTACCTGATGGACTGATAGACTGATGGGCTCGAAGTTTATATATTGTGTCGGACACATTTCTTTTGAACCGAGGGTCTATCTTAAACAACCTCTCTACCCCACAAAGGTAGGGATAAGGTTTGCGCACATCCTACCCTTCCCAAACTCCACTTGTAAGATTACACTGGGTATTTTGTTGTTGTTGTTCTAGACTGATGGGCTTGAACTCTTTCACATTCACTGATCCATTCCTTTTTAAGGATTAGAGCTATAGACGTAGCATTAAAACCACTTTCAGAAATACCTTCCTGGTGAAGAAAAAAGTAACCCAGGATCTTCATGATATCATCTTTAATAATAAACAAACATTTTTTAGAAGAAATTCGAATTAAATCCATGAAAAGTAGGAGAATACAAGTGTTAACTTTTTAGATTACCTTTGCTAGTTTACAACAAAGAAAAGGTACATACTTTTGCTTCGGTTGTTGAGGCAATATCACAATGTTGTACATGAGTAAAAGAGGGGTTTAGTCTTGAGATTCTGCTTCTTCCTTCCTCTCTATCAATTTGACAAAATTGCGAACTATTGTCTTGCCTTCATTTGTGATGATGCTTTCAGGATGGAATTGTACACCCTGCATTAACCAAGCAAGAAGCAAACAACCAATCAAGTTCAAGTGGGCAAAGTGCACAAATATCCGATTTTGGTACCACTATTTAAGTTATACCCTAAGTTTATAAATTTCTGCACGTCTATCCACTTCGGAACAACTTCAGACATATTGTGTCTGAAGTTAGTCTTGACAAAGATTCCGAAAAATTGTCTGAACTTTAGCCGTAAGAATTTTCAGACATTTTGTCTGAAGTTGTTCCGAAGTGAGTAGACGTGCAAAAAATTTAACACTGGGTACAGATGAAATAGCGGTGTCCAAACAGGATACCTCGTGAAGTTTCTTTTCAACAAGTATAAGGTTGTAAATCAAGAAGTACAATCTGATAAAACTTATTGATAATTTTCTTCCTTTATTAGTTCACATCACCAATACAACTTTTCCTAAATTTTAAATCTCGCCACCAAGTCAAATAGACAGCTCAAAACTATGAATGCATAACAGAATGATAACAACACTAATTTTGTTCATCAAGGATGGAAATTTTACCTGTATGTGTTTATAAACTTTGTGACGAGCAGCCATGATAAGACCATCTTCTGTCCATGCAGTTATCTCAAGGGAGTCTTTCGGGAAAGTGTCCTTGTCTATTACTAGGCTGTGGTATCTACCAGCCGTGAAGGGGCTGAAATGAAAAAGGTCATATTAAGATGTCAACATAAGTCGGATAAAGTTATACCTATTTTAAGATAGTAGAAGTGGCACTGATATTTCAAGATTTTGTTAGACTGGCATATTCAAGGTAGAATTAAAATTCACCTGAAGTAATTAAGTGGGTGAATGGGGAGTTAACGAGATCGAGAAATATTAAAATAATGCATGATATGTAAGAAAAGATCCCAGCAAATCAAAACTTCGCGCAACACTTGTGTGATCAACATGCTTTCACATCTCCCACCACCTGAGGTCTTTCATTTTTGTACTATGTCAACATCAACTATTCAATTAAATGGACATCATTCTTTGCCACACATAGGTGGAGCTAGAGTTTTAGCTATAGGTTCGGTAGAACACAATAGCTTTGGCCAAAACCCTATATTTGTGTTAAGAAATCCATTGAATAATGTATAAATAGTTTATGTAGAACCCAGTAAGTTACCTTTCTAAACTCTAGAATCAATAAATTCAAAATTCTGAGACACCAAAAGAATTGATTGCTAAGCCGTATGAGGTAAGAAATTCTCAACTACAGTTCTAACGGAAGGAATTGAACTGGAACTACCTATGTTGCCACATATGCCAAAAAAAAATCATTGATATTGCTCAGGACAAATACTTGATATTTTGCTGTCTTATTTTCCTTACAATCCTGCATCGATTATGTTTCTTTTGAGCCAAGGGTCTATTGGAAACAACCTCTCTACCCCACAAAGGTAGGGGTAAGGTCTGCGTACAACCTACCCTAATTAGACCATAACACTAAGAGAGCAGGCAGAGATTTGCAGCTTAATTAAATGAATGAACCTACACTATAAGTTACAGAAATTACACTTCTGACTTACAAAGTGTGTCAGCATCATTTAAATATGATAGCCAGTTTTGAAATGTTTGACTTAGAAAAGGAATTGAATCAAGATAGAAGCGACCCTAAGACGCTGTTTGGTCAAAAAGGAAAGAAGCTTTCGATTATGCTCACCAAATTTGACATAGTAAAGTTCAATCCCAAATCTGGAAGTATCTTCAAAATCTTCTCATATCTTTAGATTTATCAGTAAAGAATAAAAACTATATCCAAAAATGAAATTTTTGCCGAAAAGAATGGAATTCTTGGGTTTAAAACCAGTTCCCTAAATTCAACTTCTCATCGTTCTGGTAGAATAGCTATTTCTTCCTTAGTTGGGCCTCTGAATCAGGTGATGATCAATAAAGCAACTCTAGTGTTGATTCCTCCAGATACCATACGACCCTCTCACTAGTTACCTCTCCCCTACGCCTAAGTATCTATGCTACCAGCCAACTAGGCGTCGTGGGATCTTTTTCATCAAGAAAGCTTGAGCAGATATGCCAAATTGCCGATGATGCTGTAACTTGTGAGATTAAAAAAAAGCAGCTCTCTTGATTCTCAGGAATCTAATGATAATAAAAAGGGTCATCGCAGCAAGCACAAGACTCCTCAAATTCTGCCAGAAAAGCATAACTTGAAGCCAGAGAATGAAGATGGAGAGAGTGTCGAGGATGATAAAGAAATGTAAGAGGTTTCTTATAAAAAAAAAAGGTAAGAGGTTGTGGACCAAAAATAGGGTTTGAAGGGGCTTATTCAAACTTCTGCTTCTATTGGTTATTTTCTTTACTCATATATATCCATGAACTCCATGGTCACTTCAGGCACTGACCACATGATTCACAAGAACGTCTTTGAAACTGATTTTCATGAAATTTACGGGAGGGGAAGTGTATATGTGGAACAGCCAGGATATTCTCAAAGTGGTTTTCTGTAGTTGAGTGAGAGGGAGAGTAATTATGAACTTTAAGGCAGTCAAATTTGTTGAAGATACCGTGGGGAAGGCGGAAACTGTCTGATGGAGAATATAACTGAGCCACAAAAGGGTTCAAGTGCAGATATTGTTATTCAAAAGGACAGCACAGAGGTTGATGTTGCCCAGTGTACATGGTGATGAAGAGGAAAAAACCATGTCAAAAGCTGCTGGTGAAGTTGCTGCCATGTGACCAGGAGGTCATGGGTTCAAGCCGTGGAAACAACCTCTTGCAGAAATGTGAGGTAAGGCTACGTACAATAGACCCTTGTGGTCCGGCCCTCCCCCGTACCCCGTGCATAGCGGGAGCTTAGTGCACCGGGCTGCCCTTTTTTTTAAAAGCTGCTGGTGAAGTTACTAGTTCCAATGAAGTGGATAAAGAAGTTGAAGGTCCTGACTAGCAGCTGCAGAGGGGTCAAGCTCTTGATATGAGGGATCCTAATCAAGAGAACCAGAGACTACACATCTGAGCAAGAAGAAGCTGACTACACAGGTTGCGCGGGTCGAGAGAATCTCAGGGGAAAGCACTGGAGAAGAATAATTAGAGACATAATTAAAAGGACTCACTAATGCTTGCATTAGGGTAGGGTGTCTACATCACACCCATTGGGGTGCAGCCCTTCCCCGTACCGGGCTGCCCTTTTATAATTAAAAAGAGCAGAAGAAACACAGTATTTGAAACCAGCATTTTGACATTGAAATCGAGTCAATGAAATCAAGGAAATTGGACAGAATAACACAATTATCCAGCAATTGGATCCATTGCGGAAGCATGATTTTTTCCGGTCCAAAGAAAGAAGCATCGAAAGAGATTAGCCACAACAGTGCACCAAAGGTTGAACTGCTTGGGGAACTGGTGGTTGGAGAAGTTCGCAGCTCCCTTAGAAGCTGTGTTGGGGAAAAAAGCATGATTAAAGAAGAAATGAGTAACACTTATTTATCTAAAAGGCAAAGCATCACAGCCCCTTTCTGATTTTTCACCTAATCAGCCATCTATTTCTGGATTATTATATAACAGATTCTCCATCACATGGAACTATAGAAGCTTTACAGCTGAAAAGGCCTTAAAGATAACGCAAGGGAAGAAAGATGGTCAGGAAGTCAAGAAGCTGTTGTTGACAAACCCCGCCACGCAATCAAGTTGAATGCAAGATCGTGCTGCCATGTCCCTTGAGTATCTATTATACAAGTTTTCGTTGGTCTAGTGGAAACATCATCTCTGTTGTTTCATAGTCTTTGGACTTCATCAAATCAAATTGTAGGGGTGATGTAGCTCGTAGCTAGTGCAAAGGCAACTAATTTTAACTCGTAGGAATGAGAATTTTAACTTACAATGGAGAGACGCACTTATCTTGATACAAAAAGACCAAAACAGATAAAAGGAGAGCTTACTTTGATAGCCCTGCAAATAAGCCATCTTCCCCACCTTCATTATAATAAACAGGGGAGCTTTTTCCGTGCATCACTCCATATGGAGAACGCACAATATTTCCTGCAAATGAATAAATTCACATCAAGGAGGATTAGGGAAGTGAAGAACATACTATTGACTAGTTGAATAACAAGAAAGTAGAGCTTTTGACCGTCAACATAACAAAAATCCCAGACGATTGTCATTCTCAAAACTTTGAATACCTATTCACCTATTCTTTTGCACAACTCACTGGTTTCTCCTCGGAGTATTATGATTTTTTTACTAGTATGCTATGTTTCTCTGCTTTAGCCAGTCAGCAACAGAAAATTTATGCTCTGAACAGGCCTCATTCAAGTCACTATATTGTGAGGACTGAACAGCCCTGAAAATTTATATTATTCTTGTCTCTTTTTTTTAAAATAAGGTAACGGCAGTATTATTGAAACTGGCACCAAAAAGGTGCATTGGGGTGTGCAATAATACCTATTCATATAATTGTTTTTGGGGTGAACAGTTACATAATTACTATAGGTTCCATTTTATACTTGGTGGAGTCTGGCATATCTTAACCAAACCCTTCACATACATTACTATTTCGAATAATTATTAAGGCAATCAATATTCTTGTCTCTTTATTACTCCCTCCGTCCCAAAAAGATTGTCCTAGTTTGACTTGACACAGAGTTTAAGAAATAAAAGAAGACTTTTGAAATGTGTGGTCCAAAACAAGTCTTTGATATATGAGTGGTTGTAAATCATCACATAAAGTTAAAGTGATTCCAAAAATACCCAATGTGTCAACTTTTTGGGACAACCTAATAAGGAAAGCGAGACAATCTTTTTGGGACAGAGAGAATAACATTTTTGGGTAAAACAAGAAAAAAAGGGCAGTCCGGTGCACTAAGCTCCCGCTATGCGCGGGTCCGGGGAAGGGCCGGACCACAAGGTCTATTGTAAGCATGAAAAAATTCAATTAGAATATCCTCCTTTCTAAGTTGCACTATTTTACACTCACTGAAAACAGAAAAGGATGAAATCCCATTTAAGAATGTGTGGGTTCTATTCATAGTGACATAAGCCCTTTTAGATTATACAGATTTACTAGGAAATAGTATAAACTAGCAAACACCTAAAACCAAACAAAGATGCATTAAATGACATACACCTAGACCTACTATGTTGTATGGGGCGGAGTGTTGGCCGGTCAAGAAATCTCACATCCAGAAGATGAAGGTCGCGAAAATAAGGATGTTGCGATGGATGTGTGGGCATACTAGGAAAGATAGGATTAGAAAATTCGAGACAAGGTGGGAGTGGCCTTGGTGGAGGACAAGATGTGGGAAGCGAGACTGAGATGGTTCGAGCATGTACAGAGGAGATGTACCGAGGCCCTAGTGCGGAAGCGTGAGAGGTTGGCTATAGATGGTTTAAGCAGAGGTAGAGGTAGGCCGAAGGAGTATTGGGGAGAAGTGATCAAACAAGACATGACGCAGTTGCAGCTTACCGAGGACATGACCTTAGATAGAAGGTTGTGGAGAACGCGGATTAGAGTAGAGGGTTAGTAGGTAGTAGTGCGTCTTCTTGTGTATCCTTCTAGACTAATAGGTTAGTAGTAGTATCTTTGTAGTTTCTTTCACTATCTGTTATCTCTTGCACTTTAATTATCATATTAGTTTGTTGCAGATACTGTTACTTTTCTTCATAATGCTTATTTATCGTTCTTTTTGTCATGACTTCTTTACTTTTGTCAATTCTTGTCTGACCTTTTTTTTGTCATGCTTTCTCTTTAGCCTCCCCCAGACCCTACCTTGTGGGACCACACTGAGTTTGTTGTTGTTTCTCTTGAGTCGGGGGTCTTTCGGAAACAACTTCTCCACCTCCCAAGGTAGAGGTAAGGTCTGCGTATCTCTGCCCTCCCCAGACCCACTTATAGGATTACACTGGGTATGGTGTTGTACACAGTCTATTAGTGTTGTTACTATGTGGAGCACTATGAAGAATTTGAGGAGAAGAGCTACTACAATAAACATCAAGTTTACTTTTGTCTTTTAGGTGCTTTATTCAAGTATAGACTACAGGTATGAGTTATTCATGCTTTCTAGTATAAAATAATGCCGACATTACCATATAACTTAAACATATAAGAAATGAAAATAGCAACCAAACATTAGACAAACAATACCAAATTTTATGATGTAATTACTTTACCTAATACCTCAAAACTAACTACACTTAAGTATGTTTATATAGTACATATCTAACGATTTACGTAAGTATCTACCATTCTTCACAATATATATAATTCGTGTGACAATAAACTTTTTTGGACTGAATGTTGGTGACAATGATGATTTTGTTATTGGAGAGGGATAATGAACTTTTTATTTATAATAACGAAGGTGTTCGGGCCAGCATGCGCGCACCTTGACTATTTCATCAGTACCTACTAGCTCCCACCAGTACAGGTGTTGCGTAACTCTATCCACCAAGGCTTAGGAAGATATAAAGAAATCACCTATCGTTCTAAAGCACTTTAAAAACTTACGAGTAATCATTTTTTATTTTTTCCAAATGGAATAGAAACAAACTATTCATCAGATAGGCCAAACTTATTTAAACAAAAGCACCAAATAATATTGATTGAATAACAAACCTCCAAAAGCCTCTCCAATGCATTGCAATCCCATACAAACACCAAATAACGGAACAGTTGGTCCAAGTTCCAGTACAGTTTGCAACGATATCCCTGAATCTTGAGGTGCACCTATTCCCAAATAAAATTAGATCGTAAGGACCGATCTTTCCATAAGTTCCAAATAAATGAAAATGATAACTTGATATATTTGGATGACTCTTCTTACCTGGTCCAGGTGATATTAGTATTCCCCTTGGATATTTCCTACAAAATATCAACTTAATCAGATTTAAGGAGTAAGAAAAGAACACTCATTTTTTGCCAGGTCTAAAGAATAGCATAAAATCCCCTTAAATTTTCGACAAACCATCATATACTCTTTGAAATTAAAATTATTTTCTAGTCTTTTTTTCATTACGATTTACCAATATCAAATAAGCATTGTTCACAAAACAGTTCCCCTCTTCATGTGAAACTGACCTGATGAAGTAAATCAGAGATAATGGATGCTCGACCGATTAACGGACCTAGTATGGTGCACATGCATCTCATTTATGAAAAAATTAGCGATTCATTTGTCCTTTTTTGTTTTCTTTTATATATTGTTAATTAAAAGAAAGGAGATGGTTGGTCTAATTAAAATAGGGAAGCCTGCTTATTACCACTCCAACTAACGAGTAAGGAAAAATGGGCTAAAATGGTTGTATATCTAATGGGCGATTTTGTTTCATTTGTACTTGCACTCTCAAACCTTTCCATCCAGTTCACTGGTTTTTTTCTTCATTTATAATTCATTACCTTCTGTTAGATTTTAAGAAAATAAGATTATGCACACACAAGTATGTACAAATCACAGCTCATTTGAATTGATAATTATGCAGTTATCTCCAGACCCACAATTTCTAATATGGTCAATATGCAAATTAAAAATTTCAGTTCTGCAGCAATCTCCGTCTCTACCATACACTTATTCAATTTGAATATAATCATGACGCGGATCCAGAACAGACAAAAGACCAATCAAATTAGATAGTGCATATGCAGCCTAAATCTAATAAGGTGCAGGTGCTGAAACCAAAGGTCTCAAATTTAAATTTATGGATTTTACTTGGTGAAGTTGAATATTGTATCTACACCGCAACAGCTAGACCAAAAAAATACAAAATAAAAACCAACTCTGTAACTTACTTCTTTAGTTCATCCACAGTAAGCTCGTCGTTCCGATAAACCTCGAAATTGCATCCAAGCTCTCCCATATACTTCGGGGGGGGGGGGGGGGGGGGAAGAGCAAGTTAAGAAACACCAAAACAACATTTGTCTACGTTTCTCAATATTCCTAAATCAATATTAAGCTCCAACTTCAATATACTTCAAAACTATAAAAAAAAAAATGAAGAGCAAAACTAAGACAGTAATTGTTTCTTAACTTTTTAAACTAAGACAATAATTCTATACATTTGTAGATTTTCTAAAATCAGTTCAATTCTCAAGCTTCAAAATACTTCAAATTCACAACAAAATAACAGCAAAAATATCAAGAAAAACTGAGCTAACAATTCTGTACATTTCTCAATGTTCAAAAATCAATTCCATTCTCAAGATTCACTATACATCAAAATTACACAAAGGATTACTAAAACAATAATAATGTCCACATTTCTCTATATTCAAAAATCAATTCTTTGATTCAAACTTCAAAAGATTGAGCATACCTGACATAGATTATAAGTGAAACTATCGTAATTATCAATAACACAATAATCGGACTCTTAATCCATTTAGTATTATCCGATAATTCAACACAAGTAGCTGAACTGTTCTGTGATACAGCAAGCGGCATCCTTTGGAGCCGCTTTGTGCTTCTGATTCACAGAAAAGTGCGGCTGGAGCCGAAGAGAATTGGTAAAGCTAGGTTTTAAGCTAAGTCAATAACTCTATACATTTGTCTATGTTCTAAAATCAGTTCAATTCTCAAGCTTCAAATTATTTCAAAATCACAACAACAACAGCAAAAATATTAAGAAAAACTACGCTAATAATTTTCGTACAATTCTCAATGTTGAAAATCAATTACATTCTCAACATTCACTATACATCAAAATTACATGAATAAAACAAAAAAAAGTACTCACTATGTCCCAATTTATACGACACACTTTTTTTTAGTCCGTCCCAAAAAATGACACGTTTCTTTATTTGGCAATAATTTAATTTAAATTTTATCTTTTATGTTTATCGAGATAATGTGTAACCACACAAATATCTTTGGCTTGTTTTAAACACAAAATTCAAAAGTCGTTCTTTTATTTCTTACTATACATGCACAGTCAAACTACATCATATAAAAAAACATTAATAAGTGAGCATATACCTGACAGAGATTATAAGTGAAGCTATCGTAATTATCAATAACAATAATCGGACTCCGTTTAGCATTATTATTATCCGATGATAATTCTTCAACACAACTAGTAGTAGCTGAACTGTTCTGCGATACAGCAAGCAGCGACGTCGTTTCGAACCTATTCGCGCTTCTAATTTGACAAAAAGAGCGTTGTGTTTTCGCCGTTGGTAAAGCTAGGGTTTTTTTAGGCGAGATAGATGTGTTTTTGGCGTTGATGTGAATGACGGCGGATTGTGAAGAGGAAGGATGAGTAATAATGCCGGCCATACAGAGATTGTTGAGACGAATGAAACGTCGTCGTTTGAAGCTGTGATCTGATACGGCGGCGGCACGGCGGCGGCGGTGGAAGTGTTTTTGGAAGACAGCGGAGATAGGCAACAGAAATAGTAGTAAATTTGATTAATTTTAATTTTGGTATTTTGTTGTTACTATTGTAAGATATCAATAGTAGTATAAGATATTTAAAAAAAAGAAATATAAAGTAATATTTTTTAAGAATATATTGAAATTTCGAATATTATACAAAAATACATTATTACATATTATATATATATATATACTACTTATATGATTAAGTGTATTATATAAGGATGATAATAATTTAATCGATATAAATATATAACGCAAGTTAAATTCATTATTATTTTTATTTTATTTTTTAAAATTTTCTGACCTTCACTTTTCGACTTTGTCTTCATGGTAAATCTTGATAACATTGTCGCATGCTAACCCCTTTGTTACTATTGGACAAATTTCTCCTTTAGTTTTCTTCTTGCTCTTTGCCATAACACCCATTCTGGGACAAGTTGGAAGAGGAATTCCTAATTCTTACACGGATGAGACTGATCACACCTGATTAGTGAGAAATTCTGACACCAATCATTTACGAGTGAGTATTACACCAAGAATTTACAAGCGGATCGAGGAATGAAGGGAGAGGAATTAGAATAGAAAGAAAGAGACGGATTTCGAATTAGAGTAAGGGCACGCTAAGACATCCATTCTAGTCTCTTTGTGTTCGAGGTTATTTGTTAGTCATAATTAAATATTTACGATAACCATTAGTTATTGTGAGATTTTATTAGTCATATACGTCTGAAGTTATTTTGAAGGCTAAACTTACGGATATTGATATTACCTAAATAATGCTCCAAAATCGACTCTTTGTGCATTTGCCATGTTTATGTGCATAAAATATGTTATATTTAGTCAATTCTTAGAAGTATATAGAAGTAAAATATGTTAACTAAACAATGTAATAACAATTAATATAAATAATTGGTACAAAAGGGATTAAGAAAAAGGGAAGTAATGAAAATGACATGTTACAAAGTTAGATTTAAATATAATTTAGAAAAAGTCCTCTTAAGTTAGTTGAGATGAATTCATAACCAAGGATTCTAGAAGTGCATAAAGACAAATGACTTAAGTATAATATTTACATTGAAATGGTCCTCTAAAAGTGGACATAGTCTTATTTAGAGTGATCTGATTATAGCCGCAATTAAGAAATCATAATCATAATCATAATCATGGTAGATTGAAAATAAAGAATTTCCAACTAATGGGAGGGTGAAAAGGTAGGTAAGATGAGAAGAAAGGGTGTGAGGATATTAATAGAAAAAAATATATTCGCATATGTATTTTTTCATATACACATTTACCACTTAAGTAGAATTAAATGATGAGTATGTTCACTTTAATTTATGATTTCTATTGTTTAGGGTCTATTTAGTTGATCAAATGTAGTCTATAAACATCAAGTGTCGAAATAATAATTGTAATTCAAAATTAATTTTATAAATAAACAGTTACATGTTTAGATAAAAATGTTAGTTGGTAATAAGTACTTATTGTGTTTAATTTATTTACAATAAAAAAAAAGTTAAAATATTCTACATAAACAACAATAACATTCCCAGTGAAATCTCACATCGTAGGCTATGTGTAGAGTGTACACAGAACTTGCCTCCACATTGGTAGGTAGAGCGGCTGTTTTCAGGAGTCCCTCGGCTCAAGACAAAGAAAAAATGAAAAAAAATGTAATGCACGAGTCCAGGATTCCATATATGAGAGATAAAATAGTTTTAAGAAAAAATGAAATTAAAAGTGCTTATAAGATGATCAATTTATTTGATTTATAAGTACTAAGCTTATAAATAGTAGTAATGTTTATCACACGCATAGATAAACTAAAAAGTATTTTACAAGTTAGTGTGACCGGCTGAGAAATTTACGTAAACATCTTCTTAATTGTTAATTGTTTGATTCGATATAAACACTGAGTACAATATAAATATTTTCTATTGTTAAAATATGCCACCTCTATGATTGTGAGACTCGATATTTATAGTGCTTTCAAACCTATTCTGGAAAAAAAATCTTTAGCCGATGATTTATCGAGAACAGACTCTCTATCCAAGATAAAAGGTAAGGTCTTCATACACCCATGAAACCTAAGATATCACTTATGGAAATATAATGAGTATTTTGTTGTTGTAATGGCGGTAATAGCCAACTCTCCCTCTTAAAATAGGCCACCTCAGCACTATGGGACTAACAAAGCCTCTTAGAAAATGCCAACTAGGTGGTTGTAAGGCCCACATTAAGCTTCTTGGTCAACCCATTATTATTTGTTCACCAAAATTAGAAAATCATTCTCCTGTATGGAAAAAACATAAAAATTCCCAAGTGGGGCTTAGGGTAGGGGGTTGGGGTCTCCAAAGAGTATATAAATGTCATTTTTATATTTCTATTTCAACAAAATCTATAAGTACTCTTTCCTTCTCCCTCCTGAATTTCATTCCTTTCCTTCAATCAACTCATGAACATGGCACCACATCTTTCTCCATTTTTATAGCTTTATTTCATTAAAATAATTCAATTTTTAAATCATTAAATACATTGTTAGATCCTTTTATAACCCAAAAAATGACAAATTCAACAAGCATGAAAAAGCCCACTTCAGTTTTTTTCTTGTTCACTTTATATCAAGACTTAATTTTTATCCTTAAATTCTAACTATTTTTGCATATATTGTCTAATAATCCAATAACCTTTTGCCTTCTTGTTCACTTTCTATCAAATTCTGACCTGAGGGTCTATCAGATACCCTCTTGAATTTTGTTTCAGTTTTGAACCGAAGTTCTATCGGAAACAGCCTCTCTGCCCCAAAGGTAGAGGTAAGGTCTGCGTACATACTACTCTCCAGACCCCACTTGTGGGATTACACTGTATATGTTGTTGTTGTTTGTATCAAGGCTCAATTGTTTTGCTCACTTTGTATCAAGACTCAGTTTTTATCCTTATAATCTGAATCTTTTTGCATATCTTGTTTAATAATCCAATACCCTTTTGGATTTGTTTTCAATTTTTTCATGTTCACTTTCTCAATTTTTTATGTTCACTTTGTATCAAGACTCATTTTTTATCCTTGTAATCTAAATCTTTTTGCATATCTTGTTTAATAATCCAATACCCTTTTGCCTTCTGTTTCAATAGTTTTGTTCAGTTTGTATCAAGACTCATTTTTTATCATAATAATCTGAATCTGATCCAATACCCTTTTGCACTCTGTTTCATTTTGTCTTGTTCACTTTCTGTCAAGACTCAATTTTTTTGTTCACTTTGTATCAACTCATTTTTTATACTTGTAATCTGAATCCTTTTGTATAATCTTGTTTAATGATCCAATACCCTTTTGGCTTTTGTTTCATCTTTATGCTTTGATGAGGCTATTTCGACGATGTACGGGGATTTTTATCCTCTCTTTGCTTGCTATTTCAGTGTTCACTCCTGTCTTCTTGCTTTCTTTTAGGCTCAAACACCTTAACTCTTATGGTATGTTTTTGACTTCTTATTGTTACTTTTGGGATTTTAATTTAATCTGACCAGTGTTTGTTTTCAATTTGGGTGCAGCATCTAGAGACTTTGTTGAAGACTTATCGATTCTTGTAAGTTTTAGTCTTGTTCAGGTCGATATGTTTTATATTGTTGCTACTTGTGCTTTGTTGACTAATATTGTTGTTCCTGTTCATTCCTTTGCAATTAAAAAGGATAAGCTTTAGCAACTTATAAAGAAAGAAAAAAACATAAGCTTTTGTATAGTTAAGTTTAGTAATGCATCTTAAAGAAAGAAAAAAAACATGTTTATTCTATTATGTGTTCCGATCCTTCTAGTGAGAGCTTGTGACCATCGCAGTGACCGCAGTATGCTTAATCGAATTAGCTTGCGACAAGTCCTAGCATTAGTATGAGTTTGTTGACCGCGTAAGAAGTTAAGTTTAGTTATGCATCTTAAAGAAAGAAAAAAAACATAACCTTTTGTACAGTTAAGTTTAGTTATGCATCTTTGGCACCATATAATAGAAAGAAGAAAAACACATACGCTTTTGTACAGTTAAATTTAGTTATGCATCTTTGGCACCATATAATGGAATCATCAAGCTGAAATGGTTAATGTTTGTTTTCGTTCATTGTCCTGCTCCTGTGATAAGCAAAAAGCAAAGGAAGGGAATCTCTATTTTTTCAACTATTTTTTTTGCGCAAACGCTGAATTTTTTCTCTTCTTATTGTTTAATTGTCTTATTGATGTTATCATTCTAAACAGAGAGAAACAAATATCTGACTGCGATTTTTCTATTTTGGGGGTTTGGATTCTCCTTTTCAGAAGCATAGAATAGATGCTCAGGCGAATAGTGCAGTTCAACAGGTGATAGAAAATTTTGTATTAGCCTAATTACCCTGTGAAAGTCTACTTGATTGTTACCTATGTTTGTTAATCTTTGTATGTTGTTTCTTTAGGAAGAAGTTGAAGGCCTAAAAGGACCACACTTGGTTGTCTACAGAGATGGAGATCACATCTCTTTAGTCAGTTCGGATGAGAATGATAGGCTTGACAAAGCAGAGAATGTTAAGTTATTGCAAAATAATGGTACATACTGCTTTAAGTAGGCGTTTGGAAATACATTTGGTTGAAACTGGAAAAAAAGAGACTTTGAAGTTGAAGTTAAAAAATGATATTTGGAAGCTGAAGTTGTGTTTGGACATATATTTCACTTGAAAAAAAGATGAAGTCGTGTGAGGGAACAATTTTTCACTGGAAAAGAGTTGAAAACCTCATCTTCAAAAAATAACCAAAAGTTGTTTCAATATATAACCAAACAATGTTTTGAAAAAAATTGAAATAAAGGAGAAAAAACTCAATGTCCATACGGCTCCTAAATGCTCTTTACCTCTTTTTTTCCTTCATTGCCGTCAAGTTGTAATATGCGTGCAGGCGTGCAGCATTTAACTCTACTCTCCATTACAGGGACCACATATGGTGGAGAAGAAAAAAATCAACGAAATCTATCTGAGCAAAATGTGTCCTCATCTAGAGAAAAGGTATTATTATGTATAGCAGTCTATTTTGTGTCATAGCTGAAGACAGAGGAGGTCTTAATTTCTTCTTTTCTAAGATTTTTAACTTTTATCACTTAGTTATGAACAAGAGAGCCATTTGTGTTGCTTGTCTCCAGAATTTGCGACTAATGGACTTACTGTAGTTTCTGTTTGGCTGCATAGAGTGGAAGATTTTCAGATTTAGTAGCATGTACTGTTGGCAAATTTGGAGTTAGTTAAACATAGAGATATTCTCTGTTCTTTCTATTTAAATTGTCAAGTTGTTGCTTTGACTGTGGTGATCTTGTTGATGTGTAGTGATAAAAATAAGAAATGTCCGCATATTTGCTTTTTCTCTATATATACTGGATTTCTAACTTCATTTTAGTAGCAACATTGGACATTCGAATGTGTTGGAGGTAGGAAATAGGAAATATGTCAATTTAGGGGCTTCAACGAAAGTTCACGAGAAGAATATCGAGGATGCCATGTCCACTTTCACTTTTTCGATATTCATTATTATTGTCTGTAGCAATTTTTACAAAAAGATAAAATCTTACATTTGGTATTCTGGAACTAAAATACTTGTTTGATCCCTCCTTTCTTTCCTCTCTTTCCTTTTAGATATCTCACCTGTGTGCATCTCACTTTGTGGCATGCAACTAGGATGTCATTTTTCTTATTTTGCTCATAGCAAGTACAGGCTTATTGTGAGTTTGCAATCTGCTGATTTCGGTTAGGGTTGTGGCAGGAAAAGTCCAGATCAAAAGGGGTTCAACACAGTCGGAGCATACAGTCACATTCGCTGAGACCATTAGATGAGAAAGTAAAAGAGATGAAAGATAAGGTGATAAGGGCCAAAGCGTACTTGAGTTTTGCACCACCAGGTAGCAACTCTCATTTTGTGAAAGAGATAAAGCTACGAATTAAAGAGCTAGAACGAGCTATGGGCGATGTCACTAAAGATTTTCGTTTGTCAAGGAGGTGCGGTCATTCTTCTCCTCCCCTCCAAACCAAAATCATGGATTTTTACACAGTATAGCCGCCCACTAAAATAATAGCCGACAAATGTATTTTATGTTTATTAAAATTAAATATACATACTTTAATCATAATAGTGTATATTTTTTGTATATTTGGCCAGCAAGTGTGTAATTATTTTTTACCTCCCCGGCCAAATGTGTAAAGAAAAATCACATAACATGCTGATTCATTTATTAAATAGAAAGCTTAATCAATGCAATTTACAGAACCTGGCTTGTCTTAACAGCATAAAATCTGTTTTGTTTGAGTTATGGCTACTTAGACTCACAGGCAGATCCGGGATTTGAAGTTTATGGATTCCTACAGCTAATATACAATTATAACTGGTTCATAATCAAATACTTAGATACTTAGTGGATTTCTTAATGCATATATTGTGTTCGGGCTAAAGTTACTTGGTTCACGTGAACCCATATGTGACACTCTAGATCCGCCCCTGCACTGCTCTACTCTGAGACAGATAAAGAGTAGAGCTGGCATATAAGTCAGTCAAGCTATTGTCTTAAAAGAGACAAACTTAATAATGACTGAAGGGTATTCGAAAGTCGAAACGAATTGGTTTGTCTTACTGATAATTGCTTAAAATAGGCAATCAAATTCTATTTTTGAATAGTTAATATGTTGTATGTATAATCTAAAGCTAACTTTCCAGGGCCATACAGAAGATGAAAGCCATGGATACGACCCTGTTGAAAGCCAGCAGAATATACCCTGATGGCTCAGCCATGGTGAATACACTACGTGCCATGACGTATAGTGCTGAGGAACAGCTTCGATCACAAAGGGATCAGACTTCCTTCCTCATACAGCTCGCTGCAAGAACTACACCAAAAGGCCTTCATTGCCTTTCCATGCGGTTGACCACAGAATATTTCGCCCTGCAGCCTGAGGAGCGGGAACTTCCTAACAAATATAAACTGCAGGATCCCCATCTCTACCACTTTGCTGTTTTCTCAGACAATGTTTTGGCGTGTTCTGTGGTTGTCAATTCAACTGTATCAACTGCTAGGGTATGCTGCTCCATGTCATTTTCCTTTTTTCCCCTCTTTTTTCATCCATGTGTTTTTCGTCTTTCATTTTACAAATTTTCCCTTTCCCTATTAATTGTACACTCATACACCAATGGTTCAAAGAAGCTAAGTACATCTAGGTGATTCTGAAGAAGATGCTTATTGAACAGGTTCTTAACTGAGAGATCTGTTCTGATGTCTGTCTTTTTGTAACTTGATCTGCAGCGGTATGTATTAGCATGTTGAGTAATTGGTTTTATAATGTAGCAAACAATAATTATAGGACAACATGGATGGCCTTTAGAGGAAAAACCTCAGTTTTTCTTCCCATCTGTCCTAGTCTGGGTGGACAGTCTAACCTGGTACCTATTGCTAGTGGGAGGTGGCAGGTATCCCGTGAAATTAGTCTAGGTGAGCACAAGCTGACCGGCACCATGTTATCAAAAAAAAAAGGATGGCCTTTAGAGGCAAAACCTCAGTTTTTCTGGTTTAGTGACAATATTTGTCGTCATTCTTTTAATGGAACTGTAGGAAAGAAGTCTTAGGCCTGGTTTTGGAAGTGACATATTCTTGTTCATGCACATAGATACTACTAAGTTACTATAAGGACATAAATGATATTACTCGGGCGTCAAATCTGCAAATACATTTTAAAGATTAGTTGGTCCTTCTGCTCATTTTTTATGACTGCAGTAATACTATCATTTCATCAGCTTATATGCAATATCCATATAGGGTAGCCAAGAAAGTCTGACTAGTTTCCGTAAATTTGAAGTTTGAGATTTGGAAATCGAAGCATCACAAATATATCTTAATTGAACGTGAATGTTTATGTACTTGGCAGGAACTGGAGAAAATTGTCTTTCATATAGTGACTGATTCGCTTAACCTGCCAGCCATGTCAATGTGGTTCTTGATGAATCCTCCTGGCAAAGCTACCATTCAAATCCAGAGCATAGACAATTTTGAATGGTTATCGACCAAATACAACGAGGATCAGCAGAAGAAAAAGGGCCTTGATCCAAGATATGTTTCTGCGCTGAACCACTTACGCTTTTATCTGCCTGATATATTTCCTTTCTTGAACAAGATTGTGTTCCTCGACCACGATGTGGTTGTGAAAAAGGATCTAACCAGACTTTTGCACATCAACATTAAGGGTAAAGTGAACGGTGCAGTGGAGACTTGTGTAGAAGGTGAGGCTCCATTCCGTCGAATGGATATGTTCATCAACTTCACAGACCCCTCGGTGGCAAAAAGGTTTGATGCAAACACGTGCACTTGGGCATTCGGGATGAATATATTTGATCTGCAGGAGTGGAGGAAGCGAAACTTAACTGCACGCTATCACAAGTACTTGGAGTTGGTATGATTTCTATTCTGCTGTTTGCAAATTGCTTGTTGATTTCATTAATGACAATCATGAGTTTTAAGTTCTATTGAGTTTGGTTGACACTAGGTGATATTATCCTTCCCATCTGCCAAAAAACTTGGTAAATAGAGTTACTGGTACCTGTGTTAGTGGGAGGTAACAGGTACCTGATGGAATTAGTTGAGGTACGCACAAGCTGGACTAGATATCATATTATTCTTCCCATATGCCCAAACCTTGATAAGCAGAGTTTACTGGTACCTGTGCTGGTGGGTGGTAGCAGTGACCAGATGGAATTAGTTGAGAAGTGCGTAAACTGGCCCCCACACCATCATCATAAAAAAGAAGACTTTGGTCTTATATTAAATAGCATAGCCAACCATGATGTGGGATTAATCCATTAAGACACTTATAGCTTCTCTATTATACACTCATTTCCTTTTATCTTCATTGCTAGTAAGTAGTAACATTTAGTGTATGCCATTTTTGTTGATGCAGGGAAGTAAGAGACCATTACTGAAAGCTGGTAGTTTGCCAATTGGTTGGATGACATTTTACAAACACACACAAGCTCTGGACAGGACATGGCATCTTGTCGGGTTGGGGTATGACTCGGGCGTCACACAAGCCGAAATCGAGCAGGCAGCAGTGGTTCATTATGATGGAGTTATGAAACCATGGTTAGACATTGGGATCCAAAAGTACAAGCCATATTGGAAAAAACATGTTAACTACGAACATCCGTATATGCAACAATGCAATTTACATGAATAGCAATTTGATCCAGGAGGTGTAGCTTGAGTTTTCCACTTCAATATGATTATTCTTTTCTTCACAGTGTAGGCACCACTTAAGTTCACCTTGGCGCAATGGTAACAAGTTCCCTTCATATGACCAGGAAGTTACGGGTTCAAGCTATGAAAACGACTTCTTGTACAAATGCAAGGTCAGACTTTATGTAGTCTAGGCCTTTCCAGGATACGCACATAGCAGGAGCTTAGTACACCGAACTTCCTTTTTAAGTGTAGGAACCACTTAGGTTCACCTAATTCTTTCCATATTGATCTACTATATATTCTTCCTTGTAAAGTTCAACTCCCCTTGTTGCCTTTT
Organism: Anisodus tanguticus; assembly: GCA_034509755.1. Taxonomy (NCBI): domain Eukaryota; kingdom Viridiplantae; phylum Streptophyta; class Magnoliopsida; order Solanales; family Solanaceae; genus Anisodus; species Anisodus tanguticus. The sequence goes on from CM067558.1 coordinate 43,635,325, forward strand.
TTTTTCTCCACTTAGAAACTTTTCTACCTCACAAAAGTAAAGAGGTCTACATACATCCTACCCTCCCTACCCCACTTTGTGAGATTATACTCTGGGTATGTTGTTGTTTGTTGTTGTTGAAATTTTACCCATACTCATCCCAAATAGCAATAACTTCGTTTGAACATTTTCTTAGATGACCTCTAATTTCTTTTCGATTGAATGAATATGAAGAAAAGGTCTCAATGAGGACGTGAGAATAGAGAGCACTTTTAGGATTTAAATGTTATAAGATACTCCCTCCCTCTCAAATTATTTGTAGTGATTATTAAAAATTGTTGTTTCAAATTATTTGTCGTTTTAAAATTTCAAGACACAATTATTTCCTTCCCATTTTACCCTTAGTAAAATTTTGTCATTAATGGAAATGACACATAAATATAGAGTAAACATTTAATGGAGAGATTATAACTTAGACATAAATAACGGTAAATAGTTAAATACTCCTTTTAATTAATATTTCTTAAGGGGCTGTAAAATAAAAAACGACAAATAATTTTAGACGGAGGGAGTATCAAGTTTATTACTCATCGGGGATATCATTTGGGGAAATTTCAAAAATATACAATTTGTACATTGCAAAGCTTGGACCCAAATTTTTTTTTATATAGTATTATACACTTATATACAAAAGATAAATATATTATGTATATAGGTGTCTGAAGGTGTATACATATTTATACACCTATATACATAAACACCCATATACTATCATAAACACCCATATACACTATTATAGTTCCATATATACCTATATACATAAACACCCACATATCACCATATACACTATTATAGTCCTATATACACCATCGCCGGATCTGAGATTTGAGACGAGCATCAAGCTTTCCATTTTCATCACTTAAAAAGCCCAGATGTTGGTTTAGATTCACTTCTCTTGTTCTAAATTTAGCCAATGTATCACGTGTAGCAACCAACACTCCAATTTCATCCTGGTCTGGTGCAACTTCAGTTTAGCCCGGAGATCACGCCGGAGCTCCAGCTCACCATCACCAGATCTGGGAGCCTGCGGCGACGTTGAAGACGAGACAACGGTGGTGTCAAGATCGAGAGAGAGAGAGACAGCGGCAGAGAGGGTACTTTGATATTCTAGGTTGAAGTCGATTTGGGTACATGACAAATTGAGAGTCAAATCGACTGAGGGTTTGTCTATCATTGTCGAATACGGGGGTGAAATTCTATTCCGAGCGATCTGGTTAATTTTAATAGCATTATTGTTGCTGGGTCCCGGGGTTATGCTATGGAACAATAATAACAAACTGGAAGTAAAAAACAAATCGAATGTCAATGCAGTTTGTAAATGTCGACAATAATGTCGTCTATCACAAGTGACAACACTTTGATAAAAACTGAAAAACCTTTGAAGAGTAAAATGTAGCGGAAATAATAAAGACACAAAGGTTTAATATTTACATAGGTTATATTGATTATATAACCTATGATGGTCAGTGACCGAAAGTATTGTATATATTTATATACAATTAAATAAATTCCTTCTTTTACAATATTACAAGATAATACAAAAGGAATTAAAAAGTTGAAGTCGTAGATGACTTCTGCCTGAAAAATCTATCTAAATAGACATAGACAACATCTCATTATAATTGCTTCAATGAAGAACACATCTAGAATCTAAGAATCAATTATAATGTTAGACAGAATGTTGTCGACACGCTCATGCAACACTTGTGATCCAATTTTCTAAGATGAATTCTCGAGAGCTCTCTTGATATTTTTGCAATCAGATTCTGGATATCGATTCACTCTTCTTGCCTCTCTATTTATAGTAGAGAGTCTTCCTTAAAAAGCTCATCGATTGGTTGTGGAGATTGAGGGAAAGGTGGACAGCCGATAGGATTTGTTGGAAAAGATCATGGAGCAAAATCCTCTAACTTCTTGGACTTGTTCCCCAAACTTAGCAACAACTTTGTCTTGTTCTTCCCACATGTTTCATCAGCTCCTAAACACATTGCCAAGTCACTTTTACATCGTGGTAAAAATCCCACGAGATTTGCTTCAGTCCGTGAAGTAAGGCAAAAGGCTGGCCAGTGGGCCGGGACAACACCGACCCCGAGTAAAAAAAATATATATTAGCGGGACTCGAACTCGGGACGGGACAATGTCTGGTCCCGAGCCCACCCAAACAACCATTTTAGATTTTGACCTCCCCCCTCCCCCAACCCCCCTACCCCTTAATATTTATTTTTAACCCATAAGTTATTATAGTTACACTTTACCCAATTTTCCAACTATAAATAACTCATTTTCTCTTCATCTTTCTCACAAATCTTCCTACAATCTCTCAATATATCTCTCTACAAGTCTACATTGTTTACTAAATATTCAATTTTATTTATTCATTTGGGAATTGGGAGTGAAGTTGGCAACTAGCTTGAGGATCTTCCATCGAGCAAAGTTTCAATTTTCAACCTCTCGATTACACGTCGACGTTACGTCGGCGTTTGGTACATTCGTTCCTTTATTAAATTATTATTGTCTGTTTATTTTATTTAGCGCACTTAATTTTATTGTCTTTAATTATTTATTATCATAATTAAAATGAAAGGATTAAGATGTATGTTTAAGGGTAAGGGTGCTTCTTCTAGTAGGGGCGGCAACCAGGGCAAGGGTACTTCTTCTAGTCATCTTATTCCTACACAGGATGATTTTGTTGATACTCAACATTTTCCTATTCCTAGATCAACTGTTAAGAGAGATGTATTTAAATTCGCGCATGAATATCAACAATATTTACGTTATTCATTATATTATTTTAATGACAAAGTATCTATCACGTCTGATATAGGTCGTAGTACTAACGGCCATGATTATTTAACGGTAACTTGTCATTGGATAGATTATAAATGGTCTATGCAAAAACATATCTTAGCGTATAGATATATAGATGATAGGCACACTGGTACTTTTATTGCATATAATATTTATCAAGTCTGTCATTATTATGGAATAACCGATAAAATTATGACTATTACATTAGATAACGCTTCTTCTAACAATTACGCTATTACAATTTTAAAAAATAGTTTAACTCCATCTTTTTCAGATCATTTTCATATAAAATGCGCGTGCCATATATATAACTTAATTGTAAAGGATGGTCTATCACTTTTTCAAGACATTCTTAGTAAAATACAATTTGCTATAAACTTTATTTTTAAAAGTAATAGAGTACAACGAAGAAAAGAATATAAAAAAATTTGTCACGATTGTGCACTACCTTATAGAAAAATTCCAGAAGAAGTATCCAGTAGGTGGAATTCTTTATACGAGCAACTACTTGTTGCTTATGACTATAGAAAACCTATAACTTTATTTTTTAACTCTCATAATCAAAATCCAGCTGATATGGTTGTAGTTAGTGATTGGGTAAAAATTTCCGAACTTATTGTATTTTTAAAGAAATTTTTTCAAGCAACAAAAGAATTTTTCGGTATATATTATCCTACTATTTCAACTATGTTGTTTTATATAACTCTAATAATTTTATTACTTAGTGAATATATGAAAAAACCAGCTTATATGACAGCTATTGGAAACGTCCACAAAAATTTAGAATAATCATCCAAAAACAGAACATAATATCGATGACCTAACGAACTTAGAACAGGAGACGTCCATAAGTCGATATGAATAATATCAAAAGGCTGTGAAGTATGAGAATTTGAATCCACAAATGGCAACTTAACACTTTTTCCTAACGAACAAGATTGACAAATTTGAGTACGACTCGTACCCTTACAAGAAATGAAGCTATTTTTATCTAAAATTGATAAAATAGAAGAGCCCGGATGACCAAGGAGAGCATGCCATATGGAAGGAGAAATGGCTGCAAAAGCTGACGGCCAGACTTGACTCGATGGACTGAAACCGGGCATGATAGGATAAGATCCCCTTACTATCACACCTCATGAGATGACTGCCCGTCTTGAAATCCTTCACAGAGAAACCAAAAGGATCAAATTCAACAGAAACAGAATTGTCAGTGGTGAACTTTCGGACAAACACTAAATTTTAATCAATTTGGGGGCATGTAAAGTATTTTTCAAGATAAGTGGTGGATTGGGTGGATTGGGGGGAGACAATGTTTTCTGACCATAACCTTGAATTGGAATCGAATTGCCATTACCAACAATTATACCCCGAGGGGTGCTCAAATTGGAATAAGATGAGAGAGTACCTGAATCGAAAGTCATGTGAGTCGTGGCACCGGTGTCCATATATAAATTTGGGTCCGGTTGAGTCAAACCCAATGTGTGCATCGCGGCCTCGATATCGGTCTGAGTGGGGCCTGCTGCATGATGGGCTTGCGGAGGTCGGGGCTCGAGTATTCCCGGACGTGATTGAGATGGGCCGTAGCCGCTGGGAACCGGCACCGCCGGGCCACCGCGGCCGATGGGCCGCCACCGGATTCGGTTGCCGGGCATGAATTGTTGGCCGCCCCACCGGCCGCCGGATTTATTTGGAAGGTAGGGTCGCTAGCCACGGCCCTGCCCGCCCCGCCCCACCGCTTTGGGACCGGGGGGTGGTGGGCCACTGTTCACTGGACGGGGCCCACTGCCTGCTTGCTGACCACCGGAACCACCACGTTTGCCCCCGCGGTTTTTGTTATTATTCTTGCGATTATTCTTGCTGCCACCATGATTATGGTTTTGGCCTGAATTATTAACAAAACCCGAAGAACTTGGGGAGGACGCCACCATGACGACGGGGCTTGCTCCGGTAGCCGCCTTTTTAGCCAAACCGGCTTCTTCCAAAGTAAGCATGGAGTGGGCTTGATAAAAGGCGGAAAGAGGGTTGCTTTGACGTAGGAGAGTTCCAACGCCATTATAGGCCTCCGAAAGGCCGGCAACCAATTGTAGAACCAGACGATTATTGGTGACAGGTGCGCCCACATTACGGAGTTGATCTGCCAACTCCTTAAGTTTCTTGCAATAGGCAGATACGTTAGGAAATTCTTTCATGCGAACGAGGGAGAATTCCTCCTCAAGTGTGACGGCACGTGAATGTTGGTTATCTTGGAATATGTCACGCAATCTATTCCAAGTAGCCATAGCCGTGGTATCCGACTCAATAATCGTTTGTAACTGGTCAACTGAAATAGTGGAATAGATCCACTGGAGAATGGTAGCGTCAAGTGTAATCCATAGCTGAGGATCCTCCGCTGGAAGAGGTGTAGCGGGAGGAATTAAATGATGGATAACTTGATGGGAGACAACGTGAATCTTAAACAACTCTGCCCACGTCGCATATTGGACGTTTTCCATTTCAAGCACAATAGGGATATTGTTCTTGACGTTGGAAACCATGAGGGCAGGATGATAATTGTTCTTAGACATATTGAAAGAACAAAGAATGAGGGGAAATTTGGGAAAAGTAAGAGAGATTTTGAGAGCAGAAGACTAATGTCGGAAGCGAAATCCGAGGGGGGGGTAGGTTTCGGCCGAGAAGGGTAAAAAATTTGGGAGAGAAATTTTTTGTAAAACCTAGTCTCTTGATACCATGAAAGAAATAATCCCCTTGATTATTTTCATTAATTGAATAGGTATATATACAAGATACAAAATAGGAGAATCATATTCCTATTCTATTCCTAAAATCTTATTCTACCATAATTCTAACTCTACAATTATGGTAGTGTATATTCCTAATTATGGTAACAAATACATTACAATATACTACACATATATTTTTCTAATATACAATATTCTTACCTTGTCTAATATTAACAATTACCAAAATCGAGAGCCAATTATGGGCAGTAAAACCGAGAGCTCAATAAGGCAATACACACACAATAATAAGGCAATATACACATGTATATTGTGTGTATATTGCCTTATTTAACAGTTTCGAACCGTATGTCAGCTGGCTCTCGAGGATTTTTGGGTTATTAAGAAAATGTGTAGATCGCACCTTGCATAAGATTATCAGATGTAGTGCTCACTTATACAACATGTCAAATAACTTAATTGTTGCTCTCTTCTGGGGTAGGACCTTGTAGGTGATATCAATTGCTATGTTCTCAAACTCTGGTCATTCAGACACATCCCGCGATTTACTGGTAGTAGTCCTGAGCGATCGGGACTACTATCTTCAGGAATAGTCTGACGTTCTGTGTTGAAATCGAACTTCTTTTTTTGATTCGCATTATCCGATATCAGTATTGGGGCATGACTAAATTCGAATTTGCATCCAATTAAGGGTAAAACGCTCTAATAAAGACGATTTTGTACTCGGAGCTCGAACTAATCTGGCTTTGGTAACAGCTTTTGGACACACTGTTGTTTGGTTGCATTAGTAAGAAGACAATTTCAACATAAAACTCAGCACTGTGTTTGGTTTCTGCTTTCTCTTTTAAAAGTTATAATAAAAATATAATTTGTAATATATGGATTGAAAAACATTAAATGACAAAATTAACTCTCGATATGGATAACAAACATTCAATCTGTTTAGAAAATAAGCACATTATAAATTAATATACATTGTATAAATGAATAGTAATTTTTAATATATAAAACCAAAATAATTCCTATTTGCTAATTCTAACTCCCCCCACACACCACCACAATCCTCATTGAAAGGAAAAAGAAACGGAGAACAACTACGCCTAATCTCAGGAATTTTTTTATGCAATTATAGAACTAACTTGGTAGCACCTACATAATCTAATTCATACATACACACTAATCAGTACACACTTGTGCAGATAAAAGATTTCATTTTAAGTAACTTGTGTATACTTATACATAGACTAGATGTAAAGCCCCGTGCCACGGGCCCAACAAATTGTATTAAGAGTGGTGTTAAGTATTAATGAATATTAGTGGAATATTCACCACATATTTTGCAATTATTGGTGTTATATAATTATGGTAGAAATATGATTCTTATTATATTAGGATTCTACATTATACACACTATATATATATTTGTATTAATGAGAAAGACCTCAAAAAGATTAATACAATCTTACGTGATATCATGAGTCAAAACCTAAACCTTCTTTTTTCCTCAATCGCGCCGGCTACTGTTCTGTCTGTTCTCTTCCTTTCCCGAAAACCGAAGCAGAACTTTTTCAAAACTTTACTGTTTGCTTTTCTCTATTCCCTTACCAAGAACCAAAACACAAGCACAATGCCTGATTGGTTCATTACCCGAGAAGCACCAGTACAGTGCCTTGCTCTTTTCTTTTTTACCCAACGTGCTTATTGTGTGTTTTTTTCCTTTACCGATAAAATAAACAATTGTGGTTGATTTATTTCTGCCACCTCGATTTCTGCTTGCTCCTTCACAAAACTTTTTGGTTTATTCACCCGAGAACATAATTTTTTTTTACCTTGTGTCTTCTTCTTATTCCTTCACAAAAAACAATTCACTATAATAACTTCTCCCACAACTCTCAATTTTGGAGACCAATTTCAGATAGCCTACAAGTTCGCCTCAGGCCGGTCAATGGGCCACATCAATTCAACCCTATTTCCTGGAGTCCAACAGGCCCCTCCCAGTCCAATTTGAGCCCGACTTTCATCACATTGACCCCTCGGCAGTCCGATAATGCGTGTTATATGGATATGGGCGTCACGTCTCACCCCACCAATAATTCTGGTAATCTTCCTCACTTGCGAAGTTTAACTACTCCACAATCTATTATGGTTGGAAGCGGTCATCACATTCCAATTCAATGATTTAGCTATTTATATGGTTATAAAAAAAATTAATATTCTTTTTAGATTTCAAATTGGACATAAAGCTTATCAAAATAACCATGACAAAGTGACATTTTTTAAAGGTAGTAATTTAAAGGGGGAAAAAATCAAACAACCCTTGAAATTTTTAGTCAAAATTGTTTTTTATAAATGAAAATAGGTCTATTTTGATCCTTCCAATATAACTTTGAACATCTTTAGTTTCTTAATTTACTAAAGTGAAACATCTTTAGTCTAACTAAAAGAATAAACTTAAAAACTAACGGTGACTATCAAAAAATACTACTAAAAATAAGGTAAAAACTGACCGACAATAACAGTTATATTAAAAATCTTTTCATGGGATATTTAAATGATCGAGCTCAATTCATTTTATTGCAAAAATAATTGGGGTCAACCTGATTGAGTTGGTCTGTCTGAAATTCAGTCGATTTTTGCTGTGTTTTTAATAGTGTTTTTTGGTAGTCGTTAGTTTTTAAATCTATTCTGTAAGTTGGACCGTGTTTCACTTTAGCAGACTTAAGGAGCTAAAAATGTTCAAGATTATATTTGAAGTCCCATAAAGTAAGTGACCATTTTAGCTAAAAACTAATTATTTTTTTTTACTCAAATGGTCCTTTTAAGTTATGGAGTTGAGTTAAATTCATCTGAGGTTGCAACTGATACTTGGCAAGAGAAATTTGAAGACCCGTATCTTGGCGGGGCCACCCGGAACACAACCCGAGGTTTGCAGCCATGGCGATGTCTTTACTTTCTTGTTTTTATCAACAGATCTGAGCTTTAATTTTACTATTGTAGCTCTTGTTTGGATGGTTGTTAACTATTGTATTGTGTTGTTGTGCTAAAAGGGTGTGTTTGGTATGAAGGAAAATGATTTTGTTTGAATAAAGTCGGGAATCTTAGTAGCTCAGTTCGTTGGGTGGTTATCTGAACTGTCACCTTATTGGTGAGGGGTCGGTTACCTACCTTGTAATTTATTTGAATAAAGTGGGAATCGTAGTAGCTAAGTTGGTTGGTTATCTGAACTCTCACCAATTCGATTCCCTACCTTGTAATTTGTTTGAATAAAGTGGAAAATCTTAGTAGCTCAGTTGCTTGGTTAGCTGAACTCCCATCTTGTTGGTGAGAGGTTCGATTCCCCACCTTGTAATTTGTTTGAATAAAGTGGGCAATCTTAGTAGCTCAGTTGGTTTGTTAGCTGAACTCCCACCTTGTTGGTGAGAGTTCGATTCCCCATCTTGTAATTTGTTTGAATAAAGTGGGGAATCTTAGTTGCTCAGTTTGTTGGTTACATGAACTCTCACCTTGTTGGTGAGGGTTCGGGTAACCAATAGTTCGATTTCCCGCCTCGTAATCCCCTCGTTCATTTCCCCTTCCCCTACCCAACCCCTATGTAATAAAAAAACATTTTTTTAAAAAAAGTTGGGAAATTTTAAGGTGCAAAAGAGGCAGTGATGATGAAAATGTTTTACTTTCTGGGCTAACAAAACCGGGCATTGAGGACAGTCTGACCCGTATCTTGGCTTGGCAAATCCCCGGATGGCCTGCAAATGAGGCTCACACTTTTGCATGCAACTGGTGATTTTGCAGCCATGGCGAGGTTGTCTTCTCTTTGCCCGAGCTAAATGCAGTATCTGAGCTTCAAACTTGTGCTATAAGGGGTAGTTTGGTTGCTGGTTAGGAAAGGAGTTATTCATGTTAGGAGGATTTTTTTCTAAGGGTGGTTGCCCCTCTCTGTAACTCCAGTGATTTCTCATATGAAAAAAGAATGACAAAAATCAAACAACCCTTTAAATCTCAGGGAAAAATTATTCACACCCTGTTGAGATTTTTGACTCTGAAACAATCTCTCTAACCCATAAAGGGTGGTGTAAGGTCTCCTTACACCCCACCCTCCCCGGACCCCACTCGTGGGATACTGGGATCACAATCACACTGGGCATGTTGTTGTTGTTGAGATATTAGGCTGCAATGATACTTGGCAAGAGAAATTAAGAGACCCGTATCTTGGCGGGGCGACCTGGAACACAACCGGAGGTTTGCAGCCATGGCGATGTCTTTATTCTCTTGTTACCTATGGTATTGTTATTTTAAAAGGGTGTCTTTGGCATGAAGGAAACTGTTTTTTTATTGTGATGAAATCAGTGTTTGCCCTCTCTACCTCACACAAGGTAGGGGGTAAGGTCTGCTTACACCTCGCCCTCCCCAGGCCCCATTGGTGGGATCACACTGGACATGTTGTTGTGATGAAATCAGTGTTTGGCTACTAATGTGGCCCTCTGAGAAGAAGAAAGTTGGGAAATTTCAGGTGAGCGCCTAGAAGTTTCCTAAAAAATGTTAGCCCAAAAAGAGAAATGAGGTTAACAGAGAGGAGGGATTTTCTTCAAAGGGTGGTTGCCCCTCTCTGCAACTCCAGTGATTTCTCATATGAAAAGAAAAAATCAAACAACCCTTTAAATCTCAGGGAAAAATTGTTCGCACCCTGTTGAGATTTTTGACTCAAGTGGTCCTTAATGTTATCGAATTGAACTAAATTCATCTCACAAAGAAGAGATTTGAGAGAATTCTGAGGCTGCAATGATACTTGGCAAGTGTTTACCCGTAAAAATGGTACAATTGAATTTGTGTAAGTGGTTTATGGACACGCGGATTGAGATGACCAAATCAAATGGATAAGAAATATAGCACGACAATATGATTAAAGAGACCCGTATCTTGGCGGGGCGACCCGGAAGGCAACCCAAGGTTTGCAGCCATGGCGATGTCTTTATTTTCTTGTTTTTATCAACAGAGCTGAGCTTCAATTTTACTATTGTAGCTTTTGTTTGGATGATTGTTACCTATTGCATTGTATTGTTATTCTAAAAGGGTGTGTTTGGTATGAAGGAAAATGTTTTTTTTATATCATGAAATCAGTGTTTGGTTACTAATGTAGCCCTCTGAGAAGAAGAAAGTTGGGAAATTTTCTGGTAAAAACTAACAGAATTTTCCTAAAGAAAGTTAGCCCAGAAAGAGAAATGAGGTTAATAGAGAGAAGGGATTTTTTGTTAAGGGTGGTTACCCCTCTCTGCAACTCCAATGATTTCTCATATGAAAAAAATCAACCCTTGAAAATTTTGACTCAAAATAGTCATTTAAGTTATGGAGTTGAGCTAATTCATCACATATAGAAGAAATTGAGAGAATTCTGAGGTTGCAATTGATACTTGTCAAGAGAAATATGAAGGCCCGTATCTTGGCGGGGCGACCCGGATCGCAACCCGAGGTTTGCAGCCATGGCGATGTCTTCATTCTTGTAATCTTAATGAAAACAAACGAGGCCTTAGTCTGGTACTTTTGAAAAAAAAACACCTTCATTTAGGTTCAGCACTTGAGAAAACTCAATGGAGCAAGAGAAATTAAGAGACCCGTATCTTGGTGGCGACCCGGAACACAACCCGAGGTTTGCAGCCATGGCGATGTCTTTATTCTCTTGTTTTATCAACAGACCTGAGCTTCAATTTTACTCTTGTTTCGATGGTTGTCAACATGTTACCTATTCTCTTGTATTGTTATTCGAAAAGGGTGTGTTTAGTATGAAGGAAAAATGTTTTCTTTTTTGTGATGAATTTCATCAGTATTTGGTTACTAATGTAGCCCTCTAAGAAGAAGACAGCTGGGAAATTTTCTGTTGAAAACTAAGAATTTTCCTAAAAAAAAGTTGGCCCAGAAAGAGAACTGAGGTTAACAGAGAGAAGGGATTGTTTGTTAAGGGTGGTTGTCCCTCTCTGTTGTGCCAATGATTTCTCATATGAAAAGAAAAAATCAAACAACCCTATAAATCTCAGGGAAAAAATTGTTCACACCCTGTTGAGATTTTGACTCAAATGGTTTTTAATGTTATGGAGTTGAACTAAATTCATTTCACAAAGAAGAGATTGAGGGTTTGTTTGGAAAGCCACCTTGTATTGGAATTGGTGTAGTTACTAGGGCAGTTATTACACAGCCTAGTAATTACACAATATAATAATTACAACTACATGTGTGTTTGTCAAAACATAATTCTGAGGCTGCAATGATACTTGGTTAAGAGATCCGTATCTTGGCGGGGCGACCCGGAAGGTGACTCATTTTGGTGTCATGCAACCGAGGTCTGCAGCCATGGCATGTCTTTATTCTCTGGTCTTATCAACAGATGAGTTTTACTCTTAAGGGTGTCTTTGGTATGAAGGAAAATGTTTTGTTTTAAGAAAGTTGGGAAATTTTCAGCTGCGAGCTATGGATTTTCCTAAAAAAACGTCAGCCCAGAAAAAGAAATGAGGTTAATAGAGAGAAGGGATTTTTTGTTAAGGGTGGTTGTCCTCTCTGTTGTGCCAATGATTTTCATTTTAGCAACTAAACCAACAACTCTTTGTTCATGAAATACTCTGAGAAACAACAGCTTGGATAATTGAAACATAGGCATGGATTTTCCTTTCGAGTAATTGTGCAAAAGAGGCTGTGATGATGATAATGTTTTACTTTCTGGGCTAACAAAATTGGGCGTTGAGGACAGTCCGACCCGTATCTTGGCTTGGCAAATCCCAGGATGGCCAGCAACTGAGGCTCTCTCTTTTGCATGCAACTGGTGATGTTGCAGCCATGGCGAGGTTGCCTTCTCTTTGTCCGAGCAAAATGCAGTATCTGAGCCTCAAATCTTTCGGAATCAAACTGGGGATTTCTCGTGCTTTAAGGGGTCGTTTGGTTGCTGGTTAGGAAGCGAGTTATTTGTGTTAGGAGGATTATTTCCCCCTTTGGAATAATTGTGCAAAAGAGGCTGTGATGATGACAATGTTTTACTTTCTGGGCTAACAAAATCGGATCATGCAATCAGTTCATTTTGCAGCCATGGCGTTGTCATCTTCTCTTTTCCCCATTTTACACAGATCCGAGCCTCAACTTCCAATTAGTGTTCCCAAGAACGGCTATCTATGCACTTTCCCATGTTACTACAACAACAACATACCCCCACAGTGGGGTATCCCATAGACGAGAAAAGCGTTTTTCAAAACAGGTTTAAAAAATACTCGAGTAAAAAAGCTATGATGAAAATATCAAGAAAAATAAAATCCGACCCATATCTTGGCGGGGTGACCTGGTATGGCATCATCTGCTGCAAACCTGTTTCTGCTTGTGCTACCACTGCTGATTTCCAGAAACGGTATACTGAAATGGGCTGTGATGATTGCTTTTTTCTGATCTATCTACATACTAGCTTTGAGAAAATCTGACATGTATCTTGGCGGGGCGACCCGGTATGGCAACATTTGCAACCCGGTGTCTGCAGCCATGGCGTGTGTCGCTTTCTCTTTGCATGTTCATACACAAGAAAAATCTGAGCCCTAAAATTTTGCCCTCAAGGAAATTCATTCTTTACTCACCAGATAGTTGAGCTTCGCTATATCTCGGCATGTCATCTTTTGGGAGTCTTGTGAGATATGGAAGTTGTGTCTCACAAAGGCTTCTTAAGCTTGCAGTCATAGTGAGATTTAGCTTATGTCTGAGAAAAGGTTAATTTGAGCCTCCCACGCCCCGAACCATTGCCTGAGCAAAACACGACACTCGGTGCCTGACGGCATGTGACCGAGCCAACCACATGACTTGCTTGTCAACATGGGCTTCAAAACATGCAATAATGATAATAATAAAACGTGTAAAACGTAGTACTGAAATGTAGTCTGAAAATATATTGCGGAAATATCTGAAATTATGATAAGTCTGAAAATAATAATACTGACATTATTGATATGATAAACTAGTCTAGTCTATGAAATTTCTGACACATGAGTCTGCAAAACTGTTTACCAAGACATGGTCTTGGCATACCTCTACTATAAACCATAATCATGAAAGTAAATAGACCGACACCCCGAATGAAATGGGGCACACCAATAGCTGATACGAGTGAAGAGCTAGCGTGTAGCTCCGTTGTCCTGAAACTTAGCACCTGCACCGTGAAGTGCATGCCGCATGCAAAGGGACGTTAGTACATTTGAATTGTACTGTATGTAAAACAACTGAAAGAATAAGCAGGCACATGATATAATAGGAACATGAACATGATCTGACATGAATAAAGCAACATGTATGAAACTTGTAAAATTATATATCTGTATATATGTGGGGAGAGCAGTAGTATAATCGACAACATGAAATCACCACGTGGATACGTGGAGTCTGGTACCTGGCCTGACCAGCAGAGCGCTCTCATACCTTGTCGGGGTATGAGACATGAACATGACATGAATGAATCTAATCAATAATCTGATGGTATCGTCCTCTGGGCGGAGCGACTCTTATCCTACGCTGGCATACGTAGTTTCAGGCTATCTAAGCCTTCTCGGTATTCTATGCAACTCCCAAAACATGTACTTGAAAATAGTTGGCTTGTAAGCACATGGATTTCATAAAAATAACTTGTAAAACATGGTTTGCAACTATAGTTTAACATTTGAATAGATATATCATATAACTTGCATAAATTATGAAAAACATACATAATTTCATGGTGACTGAGTAATAATAATTATAGCTTGTATTTAAGAACTCATGGAAATCAAAGCATGCATTCATGTATTATGGACCGGTTCATGACAATCATAACGACCAATCATGAATACAATTGATGAATTGTAATATAGACATGACGTATAATATTACATGTATTAGGGTTATCATGATAATGGAATAAAACCCTAAATTTATAAAGAATTCGTGTTTCATGAAAGAACGCGGCATGGGAAGAACATGGACATTCCCACACGTGGATAAAAGCTCTAAGGAATCATGATTTAATGCTAGGATTACTAAGGAATCGTTAGGAATGAACTTACCTTGTTGTGGGAGGTTAAGAGGAGAGAAAAACGCTTTTGAGTGGATTTTCTACGAGTTTGGAATGTATGTGGAATGAAAATTCGAGTTAAGTGTTGAATTTAGAGAATGGGCATTTTGGACCTTGTGACTCGCTGGGCGAGTGCTATGGCCTGCTATTGACTCGCTATGGCACTAGCTGGACGAGTGCTATGGCCTTTCCTTGATTCGCTATCGCACTAGCTAGGCGAGTGCCTCCGCACATTTCACGCTTTCTCAAAATCTTACGTTTTTTCGACAGATATCGTCTCAGTACTCCTAGCACAGAGCTTTGTTTGGGCTGAACGACCTACCATTGGAAAGGAATTTTAAAGGGCTACAACTTTCACGTTTAAGTTTTCTCAAATTTCCAACGAATGTTCACGTAACTGGGCTGGACGTTAGACCTACCGAATTTGGTCGATTTCTATCGAACCTTATACACCTTACTATTTGTCTTGATTTCAAACCAACTATTTCCACCCAAAATCATCCCGATGTGACTTCGTATGGTTAAAAATGTCACACTAATACTCACTTAACACATTCACACCTAACCAGGATTTACCGAGTGTTACACAAATTATCTGTTTGTGTCCAAGGAATGAGGCTTTTTATGGAACTCGAGATAGGTTGAGGTTTTCTAAGGGTGGTTATTCTCTTTCTGAAGTTCTATTTAGCCGATGAATTTCCCAGTACTTTTGTTACAAAGAGAAAGATTAACAACCCTTTCATCAGCTCATGTCAATTATGTTCTTGATAATGATGACGACGACGATGATGACTAGCATGACTATTGTAAAAATAAGGGAAAATACATATTCAACCCCTCAAACTTGTCCAAGAAAACCTGAAATCCTAAAACCTGAACTTTGTAAATAAGGCTGTGATGATATTCTCCTGGAAGCTTGAAAATCAGATTTTTGAGCTGATCAGTATCTTGGCTAGCAAAGGCAGGGGAATTTGTGAGGTAGGTATATGTGCTTCTCACAAAGGCGTCTGCTTTTTGCAGCCATGAGTAGGCAAATCTGAGCCTCTTTTCTGTGTGGAGTGACATGGTCGTAGCCGTTAGCACGTGAGTTTGTTTTTCCTCCTCTTGTGCAATTGTAAAGAAGAGGCAGCGATGATGATATTTCACTTTCTGGGCTAGCTGAATCTGGAATTTGGACAATTTGACCCATATCTTGGCCTGGCAAATAAGTGGATGGTTGGCATTTGAGATTCTCTCTTTTGCACGCAACCAGTGATTTTGCAGCCATGGTGTGGTTGCCTTCTCTTTACCTGATCAAGATCATATCTGAGCCACAAATTTCTGGGAATCGAACTCGGGTCCTCTTATTCTTTGAAATCTATTAGAACTCGAGCATACAGTTGTACGAGCCAATAGAACAGATCCTGTTCAATTAAGGTCGTCATTAAAATCCATTAATGTCTGCTCCTAAATTGTAGCTCAAGCTCTAGACCTAAGAATGAGGTACCAAAAATGATGGGGACTTTTTCTTTTTCTGTAAGCTCATGATTTCAATGCCAAAAGCACTTTACTTTCCCATTGATTGTGTTGATTAGATAGATATATAGATAGAAAATATCTGCATTTTCATTTCCAAGCAGGCCCACATAAATGAATCTATCAACAACAGCAACATACACAGTTTGCAAATATAGTCAATTCGAAACATATTTGATTGAAAAGGCTAGAGGAACGGATTAAACCTTTGACTGTGTTTAACAGTGATACGCTCTAATGCTTCTTTCTGGGCTATCTACTTTACTGTGTTGATAAATCCGACCCGTATCTTGGCGGGGCGACCCGGCATGGCATCATCTGCAAACTGTTCTGCAGCCATAGCGTGGTCGCTTTCTGTTTGCATGTATGAGAAAGCTAAATTTGAGCCCTAAAAGTTTTACGGCAACCATTTGATTGTCTTGAATGGATGGCCATTCTCAGAACCGGAAAATGTTTTCCTCCGTACCGAACACACCCTAGCTCAATCTATGAAGAGTCTTTTACTTGACAATGAGAATCATCCCAGAAGGAAGAATAAGGCCAACATAGAGAAAATGTCTTTCTTGGAGGGTGGTTGCCAACTTGCCGTCTCTGATTGGCCTATTATTTCTCCATCAACCAAACCAACCCTCTTTCCTGTGAAAATTTCTCAAGAAAGAAGTCAAATATCTATTGCCATTGATGTGATGCTGATAGCAGCAGTAGTACTACTCCCTCGCAGTAGTACTACTCCCTCTGTTCCAATTTACTTGTCTGAAACTGTCCACAAATTGCTGTAGAAAAGATTCACATCTTTCGAAAGAGGCAGTGATGATATTTCTAATCAGGGCTGAAAATCGGGGCATGGAGAAAACCCAACTCGTATCTTGGCAGAGCAAACCTGGATCATGCAACCGGTTCATTTTGCAGCCATGGCGTTGTTGTCTTCTCTTTACCCCATTTTACACAGATCTGAGCCTCAACTGCCAATTAGTCATTGTGGAATTTGCAGGACTTGAAATCAGATTTTTTGTAGATGGAAACACAGTTCATTTTGGCTCAAAGACTGAGGCAATCGGAGAAAAATATGGAGTTTTTCAGGGTGGTTGCCCATCTCCGGTATGTCAATGATTTCTTCTTTGCTTCAAACATGTTTTCCAACTCCATCTTCATAAATTCCAATAAAGTGCTCTCTTCTCACCTTTGCAGAAAGTACAACCAAACACAACTCCAACTTCATAAATTTCAAATAATGTGAAAAATATTTGAAATCTATGGTCAAACGCCTACTTACTATCAGCAGCTCAAAGCCTGATAAAAAATATCAGCTCAAAGAATGAGACATGTTGTTGTTGTTGTTGTTGTTGCTGCTGCTGCTGCTGCATCTTCTTCTATTCCTTTTATTCTTATCAGTCAAGCAGCAAAAAATCAATTTAAGAGAAGGGAGAATTTAAGGCTATGATGATAATGCTGTTTTTGAGCAATTTGATTTAGCCATTGAGATGATAAGAGCTGTATCTTGGCGGGGTAGCCTGGAGAGGTTGCAGGCTGCAGCCCTGGCGGTTTCTGATAGGCTCAATGCCTGATTAAATTGAGATCTGAGCCTTGTTAAGTTGAGAAAAAATCCAAATGGTCCTTAATGTACAGGGGTCTGACTGTTTTGGTCCTTGATATATTCTCCTTAGCACAAATGGTCCTTAATGTTTGCAAAAAGTGAACACTTTTTAACAGAAGACATCAAAGCTCCTGTTAAGTTTAACAGATTTTTGCTCCTGTTCTTGCTGCTGTTGGACCAGACCCCACGTTGTGGGTGTTGTTCTTGCTGCTGTTGGACTGTTTTATGAACCAAACAGCAAGAAATCTATGTAAGATCAGGGAGAATTTATGGCTGTGATGGTAATGCCTTTTTCTTTTTTGAGCAATTGGGTTGGCCGTTGAGATGATATGAGCCGTATCTTTTTGGGGTAACGTGGTAAGGTTGCAGCCATGGCAGTTTCTGATTAAACCCAATGCCTGATTGTTCTGTATACTGCATCCATATACACACACACACATACATATCATGAGAAATGTCAAAAATGGTCCCTTATCGAGGCAGTGATGATCATTCAATCTATCCTCCCGAGCTAGTAATTGAGCATAGAGAGTACCCGAGATGTATCTTGGCGGGGCAATGACCCAAATGCATGTGATTGTTACACACAATTGGAGGTGTTTGCAGCCAAGGCGTGACCGGACTTTCTTTGCCTGAGCATAAATACAGATCTGAGCATCAATTATCACTTATATCTTACTTCAGGTTTATTTGGTATAAAGGCAACTTTTTCCGTGAAGCAGTCATTTCCAAAAATAAAATTTTGGGAGGGCCAAAAGGATTAGGGCACTATAAATGTGAAGCAGAAAGTGAAACGAAAATGGCAAAAATCTCGTTAGTTTGAGGCTGCTGGATTCAGAGAGTTGAGGGGGAAGTTGTTCGAGTGGTTGCCCCTCTGTGTCAACTTAGCAGCCAATGATCACTCCAAATTTCCCAATTTCAAAACCACTCTATAGCAAAATAAGTTCAATGAGGCAGTGATGACTTTCATTCTTTACTCATCACATGTTTAAGCCTTGCTATATCTTGGCGTCGCAGCTTTTGGGGGGGTCTTGTGAGATATTAGAGCTATTTTGGTTTCTGCCTCACAGAGGCTCCTTAATTTTGCAGCCATGGCGGGGTGTAGCTTATATCTGAGAGAAGGCGAATCTGAGCCTCCTAAATATCTTCTAATGTTCAGAATGAGGCTTTTATGGAACTCGAGGAATATTGAGATTTTCTAAGGGTGTTACACCCTTCCTCTGAAGTTTAATTTAGCCAATGAATTTCCCTATACCTTTGTTACACAGAAGATTAACAGCCCTTTCATCAAGAAAAATGCAGATTATGGTGATGATGATGAGGGTAGCTATGTTTGTGGTACTAATAAGAAAAAGGCCAAATACATAGATACACCTTAAACTTGGCACGATTTGTCAATTTGCTTCTTAAACTTGTTCGGAGAAATCCTTTGTACTGGGATCCTAACCCCTAAACTTTGTGAATGAGGCTATGTTGATATTTTTTAGCGTATTCGTATCTTGGCTACGAAAAGGCAGGGGAATTTGTGAGGTGAGTTCTTATGTGCTCTCTCACAAAGGTGTCTGCTTTTTATGGCCATCTCTCTCAAATTTTTCCACCTGAGTTTTGCAACATTCAATGCTTCCTTGGTGTGCATGTACATTTGTTTAGTTACTAAGAAGGCTATAACAGTTTCTGAGAACAGCAACCAAAGCAGGGACACAGCTATATGGTGTTACATTACCACTCTGCTTGATCTGAGCCACAGCTGCTAAAACACGTCAAATCTTCTTTTTGTGGTTCTTTGGTCTATTATTTAGAATATCAGGTTCTCTTCTATTTTGAGTGATTTGTCACAGATAGGAGGGAGGTTATGTTTTTCCAGCTTCTCCATAATCAATTTTTTTTGTGCAATGTGTACCAATATTGGACGTAGATGGGGCATATCAAGCAATTGTCTTGACCTTCCACAGTTAAATTCTGACTCATGGAGATGCATTTCAAGCAGTTCAATGAGATTTAGGAACTAAGATTTTGTTTTTGGTGATCTTTCATGCCTAGTCAAAACTGAGATTTAGATTCAGCATAGAACTATAGTCTTTTAGCTCTAACCTCAGCAACTCTTTATTCTTCATGTAAGTGTTTGTGTAACCAACTCCCATACATAAAGGTCTAATTTGATCATTTTGTGTTTTCGGTTATTGTGATTCTCTGTCCCTCAGAGGCTGCATTTTTCAATGGAAAATCATCAGCAAAGCTATGCAACAATATGATGGAAGAGGGAAAACTGAGCCTCAAATCTTGTTCAAATCATCTGCAATTTTCATTTTCAGATTTGCTTTGGGTTTGCAGTGGGCAAAATTTCAAGTCCATACACGAAACGCCTAACTTTAGCCCTCATGTCCGGAACCATGTGTGGAACATACTTTGCCAAAGTGACAAACTGAAGATAGTACTCTTGCACACTCCTGTCGTTCTACTTAAGCATTTCGAATTCAAAGGCCTTTGCCTCCCTGACCTCAACTGGCAGAAAGTGCTCAATAAATGCATCAGCAAACTCATCCCGAGTTGCTGAAGGTGCATCTTCCCCCGCGGGGCTGCTCCCATGACTCATACCAGATATTGGCAACATCCTGCAACTGATAAGCTCCAACCGCTTTCTAAAATACGTAATACGCACGAGTTAGAAGGATATCTTAAAGGTATAACTCTAACTGCACGATCTAGAGTACAAAGAAGTAAGACAATCCTAGATGTCTTGGTGGTCAACTGTTTACATGTGTGGGGCCTTCACACACATAAAAGTGACCTCACTGGACACGATTTCATAGACTCTCTAAGACACTTGAACCTGACTCTGATATCAAGCTTTGTCACGCCCCGAACCATGGCCTAGATGAAACACAACACTCGGTGCCTGACTGCATGTGATCGAGCGAACCACATGGCTGTTGAATCAACATGGGCATCAAAACATACTATAGTAATGATTTAAAACATACAAAACATAATATTGAGTTTATAATCTGAAACAATCATAGCGGAAGAAGTCTAAAAATATCACAAGTCTGAAAGTAGTAAATACTGACATGTCTGACATACTGAACTAGACTAGTCTAGTCTATAAAACCTCTAACACGAGTCTGACTGAAATTTGTGTACAAGGACAGGGACCTGGTATGCCTTTACTAATAAAAAAAATCATGAAATAAGAGACTGACACTTCAAATGAGATGGGACTCACCAAGCAACGATACTGAAGCAATCCTACTAAGCAGATTTGTCGTCCTGAAACTCGGCACCTGCACCGTGAAGTGCAGGTCCCATGCAAATGGACATTAGTACATTTGAATTACACTAGTAAGTAAAGCAATTGAAAGAATAAATAGATGTGGGGTGCTCGGGAAAAGAGAAACCCCAAATCAATAAATAGATATTGTACTGAATTTGAAACTGAAATTGATGTCTGATAACCGATAACTGAATTAGGAAACAAATAATAAGAATACTTTCTGGACTGACATGGAGAGTCGCCTGTTTAATCGAAATACTAAACAATAATAGATGTGGCCTCGGGTCCAAGTATACGTATACATAAACTGTGGCCTTGGGCTCAAATATATCTGTGGCCTTGGACAAAAAAATGCAGGTGCTCGACATGATACTAGTATACTGATATGAAATACTAAACATGAATTCATGAACTGATTTGAGTACTGAAACTTTAACTAATTTACGAACATGCTGGCTATTCTAAACTGAGACTTGTGGATATCGAACAAAAGTCTATATTGATTACGCAATGAGTTCACAACAATCAAAGTGATAATTATGAACATCTATGAATTTATAGTTTTGATGATAGACGTTCTAATATTTTTATGAACTAGGGCATAATCTTAAATTATGAAGTAATTTACAATAATCTCGATGAACGAGGCGTGTGGATGATTAACGATGTTTCACACATAGATAGAAGCTCTACATATCTTAATCGCTCCAATATTCGTCTTAAAATTTTGAACTTTGGAGTAGAAACTCAAAACTTGAACCCCGAGCCTTAAGTTGGGTTTATCTTGAAAACCCCTAGGTTAAGAACATTGAATTCTACTTAGAATTCATTAGAATTACGTTAGAATCGCGTGAAAAAAACTTACCTTGGTCTAGGATATGACTGGGAAGACAGAGTCTTTGTTCTAGGGTTTGAGAATATGAAAACTGAATTTTAGAATCAAGTGTCGTATTTATATTGTTTGCTGTCAGGGGAAATTCGACGGTCCGTCGAATGTTTGACGGTCCGTCGAATGTTTGACGGTATGTATAATCTGATCGTCGTTTTCAGGAGATTTTCAGAGAGTGGTGAAATTTGGAATTTAAGAAATGGAGTAGATTGATGGGCTGTCAAGTGTTTGACGGTTCATAAAATTGACCAGCATGCTGTCAATTTCAAAGTGAAATTGACGGAGGGCCGTCGAACAATTGACGGTCCATACTTCCTGCTGTCAAATTTTCTCTATAAAGCTGAATCTGGTTTTTCAACGCAAACTCCCCGTTTTGATTTTCTACACTCGTGTATCATGAGCAAGACTTAGTTTGAAGGTACGAGGTGTTAGAGATACATATCCAATAGAAATAATTTTTGGCCTCAAATATCAATCTTTAAACTTTTTAAACAGTTAACCATGTTTGACTACTTCTATTAATCTTTTGAATTAACAAAATTTAAAGGAGTATAAAAAGAAGAGAAAGTTTCAAAACATAGCTTCGTGTAATTACTTTTTTGTTGAATAAGTATCATCGAGAAGAAGTAAGTTGGGAAGCAATAATGAATCCTAGACTTTAAGAAGTAACAATAAGCCCTGTAATTCTTATATTTAACAGTGTAAGATAGGTTTTGATATTACTTGTAATTTCTTCAAAGCCCATGGACCAAGGTAAAGTTTTTAATGTTTTATAATTTTAAAATTGACATATAAAAATATATTATTCCTTTCGTCCAAAAAAATTGACCTAATTTAACTTGGCATAAAGTTTAAAAAATAAATGAAGACTTTTGAAATGTGTGATTCAAAATAAATCTTAGATATTTGTGTGGTTGTAAATGATATCATAAAGTTAAATTATTTCTAAATATAGAACAAAGTTAATTTTTTGAGATAAACTAATAAGGAAAGTAAATTAATTTTTTTGATACGGACGGAGTATATATATATATACATATATAAACCTACCTAATTATTCAGTACAGTTTTAATTTATACTGAAACTCTTGATTTTATTAAAAAAAACCTAAAATTAGTTCCGTTAGGTTCAGTTTAGTCTATTCGGTCGGTTTTTCGAAATACTTTTGACATTCCTAATTACATGATGATCATATAATTACTTGGCGTGTTCAAATATTACAAATCGTGTAATTATATCTAATTCCAATTACACTAAGTGACTTTCCAAATAGGCCCTTGGTATCTGTGCAATTTCACTAAAGCTGCACCGAAAATTATCATCATGTACAGTAAAGGCACTATAAACTACTCCTCTCGAAGTCTCTAGTCTTTTTACTCAAGAATGAATAACACTGATCCGTTTGGACAGCTAAATTGGTTATAAATGTTTATAAGGGATATTTGGAAAAAGAATGAATAACACTCAGCCTAGAAAGGAAAAATGAGGCCAACAGAGAGGGGAAATAATGGATTTCTTGGTAGGGTGGTTGCCCTTCTCTGCTTAGCCTATGATTTCTCCAACCAACAACCCTCCAAATGTTGATGGCGTTGTTGTGTTCTTCTCAACTTATAATGAGTTCCAGGATCCGAAACCAGAAGCTCATTTGATGGAAACCCAGTTCAGTTTTAGCTCCGAAAGGATGAGGCAATTGGAATTTATCAGTATGTCAATGATTTCTTTTTTGCTCTAATCAACAGCCCTTTTAGCTTGGATCATTGGCACTTATTTCCCTATTTTGTGCTGGTCTTTAATTTTTGTCCCTCATAACAAACAACTTTTTCGAAGGGAAAATCATACAATTTCTTCTTTTGGTTTGTATATGTGAAGGAAGTCCACAAATAGCCGATTTCCAAGGTCATTCTGTGTAATTTCCTGGATGTTTACAGAGTAATGGAAGCTCAGCCCAGTGTGAAGAATGAGGCCAACAGGGAGAAAAAGGTACTTCTTTGGAGGGTGGTTGCCCCCTCTGATTTCTCCTTTAACCAAATCAACAACCCTCTGCAAAAGTGGAAACAAGAAACAATATTAATTACACACACAGATCTGAAGGTCTCATAATGTGGGCTTGATGTTTTGGGGCATGGAGACTATTCGACTCGTATCTTGGCATGACAAACCCGGATGGCCTGTGATTGAGTCTTCTCTTTCACATGCAGCCATGGCATTGTCGCCTTCTCTTTGCCCCAAATTTTGCAGATCTGAGCCCCAATTATTGAAGGGTAAAAAATAAAGATCAGCCCATTTGAAAGGCAAACCGTGCAATTAAATGATAAATTAGTGTTTCACACAACAGTGAGGATCAGCCCAGAAGGAAGAATGATGCCAACAGAGAGAACAAAAACGGATATTTTGGAGGGCGGTTGCCTTCACTGATTGGCCTATGATTTCTCCGTCCGACCAAACCAACAACCCTCCCCCCCCCCAAAAAAAAAATATGTTTCCATTGATGTAATGTTGATAGCTGCAGTAGTACTAATACTCCCTCCGTCTCAATTTACTTCTCTTGAAACTGTTCACAAATTGCTATGCAAAAAGATTCAATCTTTCTAAAGAGGCAGTGATGATATTGCTAATTCTGGGCATGGAGAAAACCCGACTCGTATCTTGGCGGGGCAAACCTGGATCATGCAATTGGTTCATTTTGCAGCCACGGCGTTGTCATCTTCTTCTCTTTGCCCCCAATTTACACAGATCTGAGCCTCAACTCCCAAGGAGTTCCAGGATCCGAATTTGATGGAAACCCAGTTTTTCATTTTAGATCCAAAGGATGAGGCAATCAGAGAAAAATTGGGGATTTTTTTCAGGTGGTTGACCATCTCCGGTATGTCAATGATTTCTTCTTTGCTCTAATCAACAGCCTTTTTTCCCTTGTAACAAACAACTTTTTTGAGGGCATTTGAAGGATAAATCGTGCAATTTCTTCTTTTAGCTTTTGTATGTAAACGAAGTGCACAAATAGCCGATTTAGACCACTACAAGGTTATTCTTGTAATTTCCTGGATTTTAGGGACTTGCATTTTACAGAGTAATGGAAGCTCAGCCCAGTATGAAGAATGAGGCCAACAGGGAGAAAAAAGTAGTCTCTTTGGAGGGTGGTTGCCCTCTCTGATTGGCCTATGATTTCTCCTTCAACCAGACCAACAACCTTTTGCAAAAGTGGAAACAAGAAAGAATACTGTCCAATTTTTCTGATTATTATGAGCTAGCTTAGACCAAATGTTTTTGGTCTGAAACATTCACAGATCTGAAGGTCTCATTTGTTTTATTAATTTTTCTTGTTAAACTTGTCCAAACAGGCTCTTATGGAAAAAAGTTCCAATTTTTTCGGAAGAGGCAGTGGTGATATTACTAATGTGGGCTGATCTTTGGTGCATGGAGACTACTCGACCCGTATCTTGAAATGGCAAACCCGGATTGCTTGTGATTGAGTCTTTTCTTTCCCATGCAACTGGTTCTTTTGCAGCTATGGCGCTGTCGCCTTCTCTTTGCCTCAATTTTTTGCATATCTGAGCCCCAATTTTTGAAGGGTAAAAATTAAAGACCAGCCCATTTGAAGGGTAAAAATTAAAGACGAGTGCATTTGAAGGGTAATCTGTGCAAAAACTTCATAAATTAGTTTTTCACGTAACAGTGAGGATCAGCCCAGAAGGAAGAATGAGGCCAACAGAGAGAAAAAAATGGATTTCTTGGTCTATGATTTCTCCAACCAACCAAACTAACAACCCTCCGTTGATATATTTGTGAAATTTCCCTTAAAAAAAAATCTGTTGCCATTGATGTGATGTTGATAGCAGCAGCAGTAGTAAAAACACTAATACTCCCTCCGTTCCAATTTACTTGTCCACAAATGCAAAAAGATCCAATCTTTCTAAAGAGGCAGTGATGATATTTTGCTATTCTGGGCTGAAATTCGGGGCATGGAGAAAACTCGACTCGTATCTTGGCAGGGCAAACCCGATTCGTTTTGCAGCCATGGCGTTGTCCTCTTCTTCTCTTTGCCCCATTTTACACAGATCTGAGCCTCAACTTTCCGACCCAGAACCTTATTTGATGGAAACTTGGTTCAGTTTAGCTCAAAAGGATGAGGCAATTGGAGAAAAATGGGATTTTTCAGGGTGGTTGACCATTTCCAGTATGTCAATGATTTCTTTTTTGCTCTAATCAACAGCCCTTTTAGCTTGGATCATTGTCACTTATGCCCCTATTTTGTGGTGGTCTTTAATTTTTGCCCCTCATAACAAACAACTTTTTCGCGAGGCATTTGAAGAGCGAATCGTGCAATTTCTTCTTTTAGAGTGAATAATGTTTACAGAGTAATGGAAGCTCAGCCCAGTATGAAGAATGAGGCCAACCGGGAGAAAAAGGTAGTTTCTTGGGAGGGTGGTTGCCCTCTCTGATTGCCCTGTG
Source organism: Anisodus tanguticus (assembly GCA_034509755.1). Taxonomy (NCBI): domain Eukaryota; kingdom Viridiplantae; phylum Streptophyta; class Magnoliopsida; order Solanales; family Solanaceae; genus Anisodus; species Anisodus tanguticus. The sequence goes on from CM067558.1 coordinate 43,661,690, forward strand.
ATTTCTCCTGTAAACCAACAACGTTCTACAAAAGTTGAAACAAGAAATATTATTTGTTACACTCAGAGATCTGAAGGTCTCATTTGTTTTATCAATTTTCATGTTAACGTTGTCCAACCAGGCTCTTATGGAAAAGTTTCCATTTTTTTCAAAACAGGCAGTGATGATATTGCTAATATGGGCTGATGTTTGGTGCATGGAGACTATTCGACCCGTATCTTGGCATGGCAAATGCGGATGGCTTGTGATTGAGTCCTCTCTTTCACATGCAACTGGTCCTTTTGCAGCCATGGTGTTGTCGCCTTCTCTTTGCCCCAATTTTTGCAGATCTGAGCCTCTATATACGGAAAAAGAAAATTTGTTTCCATTGATGTGATGTTGATAGCAGTAGCAGCAGTAGTAATACTCCCTCTGTCTCAATTTATTACTTGTCTTGGAAACTGTCCACAATTGTTATGCAAAGAGATTCCATCTTTCTAAAGAGGCAGTGATGATATTGCTAATTCTTGGCTGATTAATTCGGGTCATGGAGAAAACCCGACACGTATCTTGGCGGGGCAATCCCGATTCATTTTGCAGCCATGGCGTTGTCCTCTTCTCCTCTTTGCCCCATTTTACACAGATATGAGCCTCAACTTTCAGACGCATACCTTATTTGATGGAACCCGGTTCATTTTAGCTCAAAAGGATGAGGCAATTGGAGAAAAAATGGGATTTTCAGGGTGGTTGACCATCTCCGGTATGTCAATGATTTCTTCTTTGCTCTAATCAACATCCCTTTTAGCTTGGATCATTGTCACTTATGCCCCTATTTTGTGGTGGTCTTTAATTTTTGCCCCTCATAACAAACAACTTTTTCTCGGGCCATTCGAAGTGCAAATCGTGCAATTTCTTCTTTTAGCTTTTGTATGTGAACGAAGTGCACAAACAGCCGATTTTGGACCATTTCCAAGGTCATTGTGTGTAATTTTCTGGATTTTAGGGACTTACTTTACAGAGTAATGGAAGCTTAGCCCAGCATGAAGAATGAGACCAACAGGGAGAAAAAGGGAATTTCTTTGGAGGGTGGTTGCCCCCTCTGATTTCTCCTTTAACCAAACCAACAACCCTATGTGAAAGTTGAAACAAGAAACAATATTTGTTACACACACAAATATGAATGTCTCATTTGTTTTATTAATTTTTCTTGCTAAAGTGGTCCAAACAGGCTCTTATGGAAAAAAGTTTCAATTTTTTCGAAAGAGGCAGTGCTGATATTGCTAATATGGGCTGATGTTTGGTGCATGGAGATTATTCGACCCGTATCTTGGCATGGCAAACCTGGATGGCTTGTGATTGAGTCTTCTCTTTCACATGCAACTGGTTCTTGCAGCCATGGCATTGTCAACTTCTCTTTGCCCATTTTTTGAAGGATAAAAAATAAAGACCAGTCCATTTGAAGGGAAAACCGTGCAATTAAATGATAAATTAGTCTTTTACTTAACAGTGGATTATCAGCCCAGAAGGAAGAATGAGGCCAACAGATCCACTACAAGAAAGTATAGAATTGGCAACAAAACTTTAACAACAACATACCTAGTATAATCCCAGTAGTAGGTGGGGAGTAGGTGGGGTCTGGGAGTGTAGAGTGTACACAGACCTTACCCCTACCTTTTGATGGATAGGCAGACTGTTCTCGATAGACCCCCGGCTTGGCAACAAAATTTTAGCAATAATAAATATATTGTTGCTGAAAAACCTAAATGGCAACAAAAATTTAATATTCAGTTTTTTTAAAAATGTAAATGGCAACAAATTTAATATGTTGTTGCGAAAACTTTTTGCATCAGAGGTTATCGCAACGGCATGCCACAATTTTTGTTGTTGCGAAAAGTACTTTTGGCAACAACATCCAAAATATGGCAACAAAAAATGTTGTTTGGCAAATGCCTTTCTTCTTGTAGTGAGAGAGAAAATGGATTTCCTGGAGGGCGGTTGTCCTCTCTGATTGGCATCTGATTTCTCCATCCGACCAAATTGACAACCCTCCGATGGTATAGTTGTGACATTTCCCAAAAAAAAAAAAAAAATCTGTTGCCATTGATGTAATGCTGATAGCAGCAGTAGTAATATTATACCCCCTCCATTCCAATTTACTTGTCTTGAAAACTGTCCACAAACTGCTATGCAAAATGATTCCATCTTTCTAAAGAGGCAGTGATGATATTGCTAATTCTGGGCTAAAATTCGAGCATGGAGGAAATCCAACTCGTATCTTGGCGGAGCAAAACCCGGATCATGCAACCGGTTCATTTTGCAGCCATGGCGTTGTCGTCTCCTCCTATTTGCCCCATTTTTACAAGATCTGAGCCTCAACTTTACAAAAAATAGAATCTGTTGTTGATAACAGTAGCAGTAATATTCCCTCCGTCTCAATTTACTTGTCTGGAAACTGTTCACAAATTGCTATGCAAAAAGATTCCATCTTTCAATGAAGCAGTGATGATATTGCTAATTCTGGGCTGAAAATCGGGCCATGGAGAAAACCCGACCCATATATTGGCTGGGCAAACCTGGATCCTGAAACCGGTTCGTTTGTAGACATGGCTTTGTCGTCTTCTCCTCTTTGCCCCATTTTGACACAAATCTGAGCCTCAACTTCCAATGAGTTCCAGGATCTGAACCCGGATGCGAATTTGATGGAAACCCAGTTTTTCATTTTAGCTCAAAAGACTGAGGCTATCGGAGAAAAATGGTATTTTTCAGGGTGGTTGACCATCTCCGGTATGTCAATGATTTCTTCTTTGCTCTAATCTACAGCCCTTTTAGCGTGAATCTTGGCACTTGTGCCCCTATTTTGTGCTCGTCTTTAATATTTGCCCCTCGGAACAAACAACTTTTTCGCGGGGCATTTCAAGAGCAAATCGTGCAATTTCTTCTTGTAGCTTTTGTATGTGAACGAAGTGCAAAAATAGCCGATTTTAGACCATTTCCAAGGTATTTGGGTGTAATTTCCTGGATGTTTAGGCTCTTAACACTCAGAGAGTAATGGAAGCCCAGCCAGTATGAAGAATGAGGCCAACAGGGAGAAAAAGGTAGTTTCTTTGGAGGGTGGTTGCCCCCTCTGATTGGCGTATGATTTCTCCTTTAACCAAACCAACAACCCTCTGTGAAAGTTGAAACAAGAAACAATATCTGTTACACTCACAGATATGAATGTCTCATTTGTTTTATTAATTTTCATGTTTAAGTTGTCCAAACAGGCTCTTATGGGAAAAAGTTACCATTTTTTCGAAAGAGGCAGTGATGATATTGCTAATATGGGCTGATGTTTGGTGCATGGAGACTATTGGGCCCGTATCTTGGCATGGCAAACCCGGATGGCTTGTGATTGAGTCTTCTCTTTCACACGCAACCTGGTTCTTTTGCAGCCATGGCGTTGTCGCCTTCTCTTTGCCCAATTTTTGCAGATCTGAGCCCCAATTTTTAAAGGGTAAAAATTAAAGACAAGCCCATTTGAAGGGAAAACCGTGCAATTAAATGATAAATTAGTCTTTCACACAATAGTGAGGATCAGCCCAGAAAGAAGAATGAGGCAAACTGAGAAAAAAATGGATTTCTTGGTAGGGTGGTTGCCTTTCTGTTTGGCCAATGATTTCTCCAACCAAACCAACAACCCTCCATTGGTATATTTCTGAAATTTCCCACAAATAATAATAATAATGATGAGATAGGATTAGGAATGATGTTATCCGGGATAAAGTGGGAGTGGCATCAGTGGAGGATAAGATGCGGGAAGCGAGGTTGAGATGGTTCGGGCATGTGCAGAGGAGAGACACGGATGTCCCAGTGCGGAGGTGTGAAAGGTTGGCTATGGACGGGTTCAGGAGGGGTAGAGGTAGGCCAAAGAAGTATTGGGGAGAGGTGATTAGACGGGATATGGCGCATGTGCAACTTACTGAGGACATGACCTTAGATAGGGGGTTACGGAGGACACGGATTATGGTAGAAGGGTAGTAGGTAGTCGAGCGTAGTGTAGTGTTATTAATGTAGGCTCGATTAGCCTATCACACTTATAGGCGCATTATTGCTCTATAGTACCCTGTAGTTTGATTCCTTAGTTGTGTTAGCTATTGCTTCCTGTTGTTAGTATGCGCTATCATCGCGTATTTGATTTTACTATCTGCATGTTCACAATGCTTTAATTTCTCGTCTGAGTTTGACCGTCTCTCACACTTTGTTTTGCTTTGCTTGTTTTGCCTAATTATGCTTTGTTTTGAGCCGAGGGTCTCTCGGAAACAACCGCTCTACCTACCAAGGTGGTGGTAAGGTATGTGTACATTCTACCCTCCCAGACCCCACGTTGTGGGATTTCACTAGGTATGTTGTTGTTGTAATAATAATAAAAAATCTGTTGACATTGATGTAATGTTGATAGCAGCATCAGTAGTAGTAATACTAATACTCCCTCCGTTCCAATATTCTTGTCCACAAATGCAAAATGATTTCATCTTTCTAAAGAGGCAGTGATGATATTTGCTAATTCCGGGCTGAAATTCGGAGCATGGAGAAAACCCGACCAAAACCCGGATTCGTTTTGCAGCCATGGCGTTGTCGTCTTCTCTTTCTGCCCCATTTACACAAATCTGAGCCTCAATTTGAAATGGGTCACTGTGGATTCTAAGGGATCCGAACCTGGATCCGAATTTGATGTCATCCCAGTTCATTTTAGCTAAAACAAATCTGGTGCCATTGATATAATGTTGATAGCAGTAGTAATTTAATACTTCCTCTGTCTCAATTTGCTTGTCTTGAAAAATTGTTAACAAATTTCTATGGAAAAGATTCCATCTTTCTAAAGAGGCAGTGATGATATTGCTAATTCTGGGCTGAAATTCGGGGCATGGAGAAAACCCGACTCGTATCTTGACGGGGCAAACCCGATTCATTTTGCAGTCATGGGGTTGTCCTCTTCTCCTCTTTGCCCCATTTTACACAAATGCGAACCTCAACTTTCGGACCCAGAACCTTATTTGATGGAAACCCGGATCATTTTAGCTCAAAAGGATGGGGCAATTGGAGAAAAATGGGATTTTTCAGGGTGGTTGACCATCTCCGGTATGTCAATGATTTCATCTTTGCTCTAATCAACAGCCCTTTTAGCTTGGATCATTGTCACTTATTCCCCTATTTTGTGGTGGTCTTTATTTTTTGCCCCGCATAACAAACAGCTTTTTTGCGGGGCATTTGAAGAGAAAATCATGCAATTTCTTCTTTTAGAGTGAATCATGTTTACAGAGTAATGGAAGCTCAGCGCAGTATGAAGAATGGGGCCAACAGGGAGAAAAAAAGGAAATTCTTTTGGGGGGGCGGGGGTTGCCCTCTTTGATTGGCCTATGATTTCTCCTTTAACCAAACCAACAACCCTCTTCCAAAGTGAAAACAAGAAACAACATTTGTTACACTCACACATCTGAAAGTCTCATTTGTTTTATTAATTTTTCTTGTTAAAGTTGTCCAAATAGGCTCTTATGGAAAAAAGGTTCAATTTTTTCAAAAGAGGCAGTGATGATATTGCTAATATGGGCTGATGTTTGGTGCATGGAGACTTCGACCCGTATCTTGGCATGGCAAACCCGGATGGCCTGTGATTGAGTCTTCTCTTTCACATGCAACCTGGTTCTTTTGCAGCCATGGCGTGGTCGCCTTCTCTTTGCCCCAATTATTGCATATCTGAGCCCCAATTTTGAAGGGTAAAAATTAAAGACCAGCCCATTTGAGGGGTAAAAATTAAAGACCAGTGCATTTGAAGGCCAATCCGTGCGAAAACTTCATAATTTAGTCTTTCGCATAACAGTGAGGATCAGCCCAGAATGAAGAATGAGGCCAACATAGAAAAAATTGGATTTTTTGGAGGGTGGTTGCCCTATCTGATTGGCCTATGATTTCTCTGTCCAACCAAACCAACAACCCTTCGATGGTATATTTGTGAAAAATCCAAAAAAAAAAAAAAAAACTGTTGCCATTGGTGTAATGTTGATAGCAGCAGTAGTAATTATAATACTCCCACCGTTCCAATTTTACTTGTGTTGAAAACTGTCTGCAAATTGCTGTAGAAAAGATTCCATCTTTCTAAGAGGCAGTGATGATGATATTGCTAATTCTAGGTTAAAATTCGGGGCATGGAGAAAACCTGACTCGTATCTTGGCGAGGCAAACCCCGATCATGAAACCGGTTCGTTTTGCAGCCATGGCGTTGTCGTCTTCTCCTCTTTGGCCCATTTTACACAGATCTGAGCCTCAACTTCAAACAGGTCACTGTGGACTCTCCAGGATCCGTACCAGGATCCGAATTTGATGGAAACCCAGTTCTTCATTTTGGCTCAGAAGGATGAGGCAGTCAGAAAAAAGCTGGAGATTTTTTTAGGGTGGTGACCAGCTCGGTATGTCAATGATTTCTTTTTTGCTCTAATCAACAACCCTTAGATGGTATATTTGTGAAATTTCCCAAAAAATTAAATAAAATATGTTGCCATTGATGTGATGTTGATAGCAGTAGTAATACTCCCTCCGTCTCAATTTACTTGTCTTGAAAACTGTCCACAAATTTCTATGGAAAAGATTCCACAAATTAGTCTGTTTACACAGTGGATTATCAGCCCAGAAGCAAGAATGAGGCCAACAGAGAAGGAAAAAAATGGATTTCTTGGTAGGGTGGTTGCCCTTTCTAGTTGGCCTATGATTTCTCCGACTAACCAAACCAACAACCCTTCATTGGTATACTTCTGAAATATCCCCAACAAAGAAAAAAATGTTTGTTATTTATGCAATGCTGATAGCAACAGCAGTACTAGTAGTAATACTCCTTCCGTTCCGATTTATGTGTCTAACCTGGGCTGATTAAATCGGGGCATGGAGAAAACCTGACTCGTATCTTGGCGGGCAAACCTAAGTCATGCAGCCGGTTCGTTTTGCAGCCATGGCGTGGTCGTGTTCTACTCTTTGCGCCATTTTTACACAGATCTGAACCTCAACTTCCAATGAGTTCCAGGATCCGAACCGGGAACCTTGTTTGATGGAAACCCAGTTTTCCATTTTAGCTCAAAAGGATGAGGGTCATTGGCACTTATGTCCCTATTTTGTGCTGATCTTTAGATTCTGTTTGGAAAGCCACCTGGTAATTGGAATTGGTGTAGTTACTTGGGTAGTAATTACACAGCCTAGTAATTACATTGTATAGTAATTTACTAATATTTGTCCCGAATTTGAAGGGAAAATCGTGCAATTTCTTCTTTTAGCTTTTTGTATGTGGACGAAGTGCACAAATAGCCTATTTTGGACCATTTCCAAGGTCATTGTGTGTAATTTCCTGTAATATAGGGACTTACACTTCACAGAGTAATGGAGACTCAGCCCATTATTATCTATGTCATTTCTCTTGACGCGATACAAAATACGACTTTCGGGAGTCACTTAGCCCCTTGACCTCTTCTCTAAAAAAAAACGCTGTGTGGGCAAGTCGATCAAAGTCAGAGCAGGGGAGGGAATGTTTATTTACACTTGTTCTAGAAGAATGAGGCCAACATGGAGAAAAAGGGAATTTCTTTGGAGGGTGGTTGCCCTCTTTGATTGGCCTATGATTCTCCTTTAACCAAACCAACAACCCTCTTCCAAACTGAAAACAAGAAACAATATTTTTTACACTCACAGATGTGAAGGTCTCATTTGTTTTATTAATCTTTCTTGTTAAAGTTGTCCAAACAGGCTCTTATGGAAAAAAGTTTCAATTTTTTCGAAAGAGGCATTGATGATATTGCTCATCTGGGCTGATGTTTGGGGCATGGAGACTATTCGATCCGTATCTTGGCATGGCAAACCCGGATGGCTTGTGATTGAGTCTTCTCTTTCACATGCAACTGGTATTTTTGCAGCCATGGCGCTGTCACTTTCTCTTTGCCCCAATTCTGCAGATCTGCAGATCTGAGCCTCAATAACCAACTATATGCATGTAAAAAATGGATATTTTTTGTATACAGAAAAGGGTCAAAGTGCTATTACAACAACAACAACAAAATACACAGTGTAATCCCACAACGTGGGGGTCAAAGTGCTATTAACATATTAGAAATAGCTCAAAATGGTCCTCCGTCCACCTATTGGATCAAATTTGCCCCTAATAAATTTTTTATAATATGTGGAAGGAGGGACAAATTTGATCCATATGTTGCTGCTGCTGCTGCTGGAGTTTCCTGTATTTTTCTTGTTCTTGTTGCTGTTGGGCTGTTTATGAACTAAACAAAGAAATCAATGTAAGAACAGGGAGAATTTAAGGCTCTACTCTCACACACATATCAGGAGAAAATGTCCAAAATGGTCCCTTATCGAGGCAGTGATGATCTTTCAATCTTATCTCTTGAGCTAGTAATTGAGCATTGAGAGTACCCAACCGGTATCTTGGCGGGGCAATGACCGGGATGCCTGTGATTGTGTTGCATGCAACTTGGGGATATTTGCAGCCATGGCATGGCGGGACTTTCTTCGCCCAAGCATAATACAGATCTGATCCTCAATTGTCACATGTCTTACTCGGGGTGTTTTTGGTATGGAGGAAAACATTTCAGTGAAGCAACCCTAAAGTGGCTACCTGGTGTCGACAACAACATACCTAGTGTGATCCCACAAGTGAGGTCTACAAGGGTGGGGTGTATGCACCCCTTACCCCTACCTTTGCGGGGTATAGAGGTTGTTTCTGATAGTCCGTGGCTACCTGGTAGTACAGGGTATATATGGCCCTTTTCTGTTAAAAGTAATTCCTACACCATAGCTCTATCTGTAAAGAGTCTTTTACTCAACAATGAGGATCAGCCCAGATGGAAGAACGAGGCCAACAGAGAAAAAATGGATTTCCTGGAGGGTGGTTGCCCTCTCTGGTTGGCCTATAATTTCACCCTCGAACAACCAATGACCCTCTTTTGGTATATTTATTTAAATTTCCCAACAACAAAAAAAATATCTGTTGCCATTGATGTAATGTTGATAGCAGTAGTAGTACTCCCTCCGTTCCATTTTACTTGTCTTGAAAACTGTCCACAAATTGCTATGGAAAAGATTCCATCTTTCTAAAGAGGCAGTGATGATAATGCTAATTCTGGGCTGAAAATCCTGGCATGGAGAAAACCTAACTCGTATCTTGGTGGGCAAAACCCGGATCATGCAATCGGTTCATTTTGCAGCCATGATCTTGTTGTCTTCTCATTTGCCCCATTTTACACAGATCTGAGCCTAACTTCCAATGAGTTCCAGGATCCGAACCCAGATCTGAATTTGATGGAAATCCAGTTTTTCATTTTAGCTCAAAAGGATGAAGGGTCTATATCAGCCAGGAATAGGATGAAATTGGCTTTGTTTTTGGGAGTCATTATGTTTGGAAAGCCACCTGATAATTGGAATTGGTGTAATTACTAGCCTAGTAATTACTATGTTTTGTCCCGAATTTGATGGGAAAATCGTGCAATTTCTATCTTTTAGTTTTTGTATGTGAACGAAGTGCACAAATAGCTGATTTTAGACCATTTCCAAGGTCATTATGTGTAACTCCCCGAACTTTAAGGACTTACACTCTATAGAGTAATGGAAGCTCAGCCCAGTATGACGAATGAGGCCAACAAGGAGAAAAAAGGAATTAACTTGGAGGGTGGTTGCCCCCTCTGATTGGCCTATGATTTCTCCTTTAACCAACCAACAAGCCTATGCAAAAGTGGAAACAAGAAAAAATATGTGTTACACTTACAGATCTGAAGGTCTCATTTGTTTTATTAATTTTTCTTGTTAGAGTTGTCCAGACAGGCTCTTACAGAAAAAAGTTTCGATCTTTTCAGGCAGTGATGATATTTTGCTAATATAGGCTGATGTTTGGTGCAGGGAGACTATTCGACCCGTATCTTGGCATGGCAAACCCTGATGGCTTGTGATTGAGTCTTCGCTTTCATATTCAACAGGTTCTTTTGCAGCCATGGTGTATCTTTTCCAACAAAAAGAAAATCTGTTGCCATTGATGTAATGTTGATAGCAGCAGCAGTAGTAGTAATACTCCCTCCGTTCCAATTTAAGTGTCCACTAAATTGATATGCAAAAAGATTCTATCTTTCTAAAGAGGCAGTGATGATCTTGCTTACTTTGGGCTGATTAAATCGGGGCATGGAGAAAACCCGACCCGTATCTTGGCAGGGCAAACCCGATTCGTTTTGCAGCCATGATGTTGTCATCTTCTCTTTGCCCCATTTTACACAGATCTGAGCCTCAACTTCAAATGGGTCACTGTGGATTCTCCAGGATCTGAACCTATCCAAATTTGATGGAAACCTAGTTCATTTTAGCTCAAAGACCAAGGCAATCGGAGAAAAATGGTATTTTTTCAGGGTGGTTGGCCATCGCCGGTAGCAATGATTTCTTCTTTGCTCTAATCAACAGCCCTTTTAGCTTGGATCTTTTGCACTTATGTCCCTTTTTGTGCTGGTCTTTAGAGTGTTTGGAAAGCCACTGTCCACAAATTGTAGTAGAAAAGATTCCATCTTTCTAAAGAGGTAGTGATGATATTGCTAATTCTGGGCCGAAAATTCGGGGGTCATTCGCACGGATGCCCTATCTTGGGGTGGTATTTAATTTTTGCCCCTCAAATCGCTGGTCTTTAATTTAATCCCTTCGGCACTTTAAGTAACAAAAAGGTGGCCGAAAATACCTTGACATCGAAAAAACAAAAAAATTGGTCTTCCCTTATCTATGACCTAATTTCGCAAGGCATAACGACATAAGTTATGCCTTATCCAACATAAGTTATGTAGTGCCTAATTCGGCCGACATAAGTTTATATTCTCGTATCATGATATAACACAAGTTCCTACTGTAAAATTCTCTAAACTTATGCCGAGTGAATTAGTTAGTACACAACTTATGCCGGATAACTTCATTCCTACAAGGAAAAAATTCTCTAAACTTATGCCTTGCAAAAAAAAAAAAATTGGTAAGAAAACAGTGAATTCATCGATTCTGTTGGGGATCGAACCTAGAATCTCTGGTTTCGTAGCCCAGCGCCTTATCATAGATAAGGGTACTTTGGCCCACAAATTTTCACTAAATGAGAAAAAAAGTTCAGCCCGGTGCACTAAGCTCCCGCAATGCGCGGGGTCCGGGGAAGGGCCGGACCACAAGGGTCTATTGTATGCATTCTTACCTTGCAGAAATGCAAGAGGATGTTTCCACGGCTTGAACCCATGACCTCCTGGTCACATGGCAGTTACTCCAAGGCTCCCCTTCTTTTACTAAATGAGAAACAGGGGCAAAAATTAAAGACCAGTGATTTAGGGGCAAAAATTAAAGATTAGTGCGTTTGAAGGCCAATCCACACAACCGGTTAGTTTTGCAGCCATGACATTGTCGTCTTCTCTTTTGCCCCATTTTACACAGATCTGAGCCTCAGCTTCCAAAGAGTCACTGTGAAAAAATATTTGGAATCTATGGCCAAACGCCTACTTAGTCTTTCACACAACAGTGAGGACCAGTCCAGAAGGAAGAATGAGGCCAACAGGGAGAAAAAATGGATTTCTTGGACGGTGGTTGCCCTCTCTGATTGGCCTATGATTTCTCCGTCCGACCAAACAAACAACCCTCCATTGGTATATTTGTGAAATTTCCGCACACAAAAAAAATTTGTTGCCATTGGTATAATGTTGATAGCAGCAGTAGTAATATTCCCTCTGTTCCATTTTACTTGTCTCAAAACTGTCCCCTATAGAACAGATACCATCTTTCAGAAAGAGGCAGTGATGATATTTCTAATTCTGGGGGAATAGAGAAAACCCGACTCGTATCTTGGCGGGGCAAACCTGATTCATTTGCAGCCATGGCATTGTCGTCTTCTCCTCTTTGCCCCATTTATACACAGATATGGAAACCCAGTTTTTCATTTTAGCTCAAAAGACTGAGGCAATCGGAGAAAAATGGGATTTTTCAGGGTGGTTGACCATCTCCGGTATGTCAATGATTTCATTCTGTCAGCATGCTCAAAGAGTGCTTCTAGAAGATGGAGAAGGAGAGAATGCACTTACTGCCTCTCTCTGCTCAAACTTGGAGAAAAAATAGGCCTATTTCAAAGGAGACTAGTAATTAATCCCTTTCATATCATTTGACCAATGCTTGGGTCTTTGGCACTTATGCCCCTATTTTGTGCTGGTCTTTAATTTTTGCCCCTCGTAAGAAACAACTTTTAAGCGGGGCATTTGAAGGGTAAACCGTGCAATTTCTTTTTCTTCTTTTAGTGTTTGTAGCTGATTTTAGACCATTTCCAAGGCCAATGTGTGTAATTTCCTGGATTTTAGGGACTTACAGTTTACAGAGTAAAGGAAGCACAGCCCAGTATGAAGAATGAGGCCAACAGGGGGAAAAAGGTAATTTCTTTTGGAGGGTGGTTGCCCTCTCTGTTTGGCCTATGATTTCTCCGTCCGAGCAAACCAACAACCCTCCCATGGTATATTTGTGAAATTTCCCAACAACAAAAAAACATTCTGTTGCCATTGATGTAATGTTGATAGCAGTAGTAGTAGTAGTAGTAGTGATACTCCCTCCGTCTCAATTTACTTGTCTTGAAAGCTATCCACAAATTGCTATACAAAAAGATTCCATCTTTCTAAAGAGGCAGTGATGATATAGCTAATTCTGGGCTGAAATTCGGGGCATCGAGAAATCCCGACTCGTATCTTGGCGGGGCATACCCGGATCATGCACCCGGTTCGTTTTGCTGCCATGGCGTTGTCGTCTTCTTGTCTTTGCCCCATTTCACGCAGATATGAGCCTCAACATCCAATGAGTTCCAGGATCTGAAACCAGAAGCTCATTTGATGGAAACGTAGTTCATTTTTAGCTCGAAAGGAGGAGGCAATCGGAGAAAAATTGGGGATATTTTCAGGTATAGTCCCACAAGTGGGGTGTACACAGACCTTACCCCTATCTTTGTGGGGTAGAGGTGATTTCTGATATATCCTCGGCTCAAGAAATAAGACATTCGACAATAATGAGGCTGTGATGATTTTCGTCTACTCATCAGATGGTTGAGCCTTGCTATATCTTGGCATGGCAACTTTGGGGAGGGGGGGGAGGGGGGGGGGGGGTTTGTGAGATAATGGAGCTATTTTGTTTCCACCTCTCACAAAGGCTCCTCAAGCTTGCAGCCATGGCGGGGTTTAGCTTATGTCTGAGAAAAGGCAAATCCGAGCCTCCTAAATATCTTTTAATGTTCAAAATGAGGCTTTTTATGGAACTCGTGGAAGGTTGAGATTTTCTAAGGGTGTTTAGTCCCTTCCTCTGAAGTTCAATTTAGCCAATGAACTTCCTACCTTTGTTACACAGGAAATTACACCCAATGACCTTGATAAGTCTTGACCCCACTTGCCCCATGGTAAACTTTCAAATTCAGAAGTCAAAAGTTTCGTCCATGGAGTAAGTGGGGTAAAAAATTCAAGACCACTCACCTCTACGGGCCATTCTTGTAAATCACCCCTACTTTACTGCATTGAGAAAATCTGACCCGTATCTTGGTAGGGCGACCTGGTATGGCATCATCTACAAACTGGTCTCTGCAGCCATGGCGTTGTCCCTTTCTGTCTAAGCCAATTGATTTTCCTATGCTCTTGTTTTAAAGAAAGAGAGCCCTTTTATCAGCAAAATGTGAATTATACTCTTGAGCTGGGGTGGTGGCACAGTTGGCTAGCGCGTAGGTTCCATAGCTTCTGAGTGATCCTGATTCTTGAGGTCGAGAGTTTGAGCCTCTTCACCCCAATTATGCTCTTGATGGCTAAACTTTAAACACTCCGTTAGTTTGGCCTATGCTTTAAATAGTTGTCCTAAAAGCGGTTATTTTCTGCACTTCACCCTTCTTTCCGGGCTATCTACTTTACCAGTAAATTACACCTAATGACCTTGAAAATGGATGGTAACTCTTGACCCCCCGCAAGTCAAAAGTTTTACCCATGGGGAAGCAGGGTCAAAAGTTCAAGACCACTCACCTCTGCGGCCATTCTTGTAAATCACCCCTACTTTACTGCATTGAGAAAATCTGAGCCATGTCTTGGCAGGGCGACCTGGTATGGTAGCATCTGCAATCTGGTGTCTGCAGCCATGGCGTTGTCCCGTTCTCTTTGCATGTTTATATACATCAAAATATGGTAAATTTCTCAAATGGCCACTCAACTGATGGGGTTCTCAGGAACCTGAATACCCAATAGGCTTCAGTCCTTTTTCTTAAACAAACCCCCCTTGGAGAGTCCGAGCAACATTGAATACGTTCAATGAGGCAGTGAAGATGTTCATTCTTTAAGAATCAGATAGTTGAACTTTGCTGTAAATTGGCGTAGCAGCTTTAAGGGTCTATGAGATAAGGGAACTATATTTATCTTTGTCTCACTAGGCTATTAATGCTTGCAGCCATGGCATTGTTTAGCTTTTTGTGAATGAGGCTTTTTGTGGAACTCGAAAAAGGTAGAGATTTTCTGAGGGTGGTTATTCTCTTTCTCTTAAGTTCAATTTAGCTAATGAATGTTCCTCATTGAACGTATTCAATGTTCCTATGATTTATAGTTCATTGTCCTTTGATTTCTGCTGTTGTATGTTCTTTCGTGTACTTCGACTATCTCATGTACCTGATAGTTACGGCTTCCTTTCCTAAAGTGCTTTATCATGGCTTATTCGCGTGTGTTACTCTCATTTTCATACTGCTTTAAATTTCTTCTGGTTCTGACCGTTTCTTTTGCTTTTGCTTTTGCTTCTGCTTATGCTTTTTCTTGAGCCGAGGGTCTTTCGGAAACATCCTCTCTACCTACCAAGGTAGAGGTACGGTCTGTGTACACTCTACCCTCCCCAGACCCCACGTTGTGGGATTTCACTCTACCCTCCCCAGACTCCACGTTGTGAGATTTCATTGGATATGTTGTTGGTTATTCTCTTTCTCTTAAGTTCAATTTAGCTAATGAATGTTCCTATGCTTTTGTTATAAAGAGAGAGATTAACAGCCCTTTCATCAGCAAAATGCCAGTTATGGTGATGATGATGATGATGATTTTAGCCATGGTTATGGCAGTTACAAAAAAAGGCCAAATACATAGATAGCCCCTTAAAGGTGGCACGCATGATTTTAATTTACCCCTCAAAGTTGTCCACTTGTAAATTGGTGTGGCAGCTTTAAGGGTCTGAGAGATGTGGGAACTATATTGGTTTTGTCTCACTGGACTATTGATTCTTGCAGTCGTGTCATTGTTTAGCTTTTTGTCTGAGGAAAGGCGAATCTGAGCCTCCCAAATATCTGTGTTCAGTGAATGAGGCTTATTATTGAACTTGAGAAAGGTAGAGATTTTCTGATGAGGGTGGTTACTCTCTCTCTTAAGTTGAATTTAGCCAATGAATTTCCTATGCTTTTGTTATAAAGATAAAGTTTAACAGCCCTTTTCATCAGCAAAATGCTCTTGATGATGATTGCCATGGTTATGGTAATAATAAGGGAAAATACATATTTTGCCCCCTCAACTTGTCTAGAAAATACTGGGTATGTTGTTGTTGAACTTGTCTAGAAACTCCGAATCCTCAACCCTAAACTTTGTGAATGAGACTGTGATGATATTCTCCAGGAAGCTTGAAAAAACAGAGTTTTGAGCTTATTCGTATCTTGGCTAGGCAAAGGCAAGGGAATTTGTGAGGTTGGTTCTTATGTGCTCGCGTACATCCTACCCTCCCCAGACCCCACTTGTGGGACTACACTGGTTTTTTTGTTGTTGTTGTTGGTTCTTATGTGCTCTCACAAAGGTATCTGCTGTTTGCAGCCATGGCGGATTAGCCTTTTGTCTGATTGATTTTTACTCAAATCTGAGCCTCATTTCTGTTTAAAGTTTAGTTCTACAATATGTAGTCTTTTTTCTATCATCCTTGGTACGATCAGTTCATATCAGGAAGAATCCCATTCTAGAAAGAAACTTTTTGTGTATCCACCTATACATTTTACACAAATTTTTAGGTACAATGAAACAAGTCCAAAGGGAATGGAAGAAAATATTGAGGATCCATATATTGTTGCTGCATTTATCTACACAATATTCAAACTTCCATGCCTTGTTTCAATCTTGAAAGTTCCAAGTTTCAGAGGCAGTGAAGATTATTCATAATGAAAATGAAAAGTGAAGAAGATGGGAGCCTGGCTTGGCAAGTCCAATCGGAAGGTCTTATAAGGCAACCGTTGCTTGCAGCCATGGCACTGTTGTTAACTCTGCTCTTTTTTTTCTTATGATTAAATAGGCAAAAATCTGAGCCTCATTCTTGACTTAGTTCATTTACTCTCTTTTTACTAGTCTTTCTGGAAATAAATTTAGACTCCGGCTTCCAATGCCAAAAGCCAAAATAAAAAAAAAAGATGTTTCTGGGTTGAGTACAAGCATTTGTCAAGGTGAATCCATACCTAAACATGAGTAAAAAATGGTCCCATTTATGGGCAGCATCACCAGCTGTCTTTTATGGTGAACGATGTTGTTGATGTATTTCATCTTGCTTCGTGATGGACCGGTGTTGTTTCAGTTGGTGGTTATACTGGTGGTAAAGATTGCCGGTTCCATGTGGCTTTCAAGGATCTGGAGGATGAGCTTGATTGGATTGATGGAAATTGGATCTGTCCACATGAAAACGGTAGTAAATATTACCTTCGATTTGTCTTGCTTTACATCTTCTATAATTGAACTGTTATCCAAAAGCATGTTGTTGAGTAAATTTGTGCAGCTATCGATATCGTTAATCAGTACTTTTTAATGCTAACTAATTCAATTATATAGATGAAATGGCAGTTTATAGACATCCACAAATACAAGAAGGAAAATCCAGCTTATATTGGACCTCCCGTGGGATGAAGTATTGGTTGATTGAAAAAGATAATGCAGCTTCAAGAATGAGGCGAGGCCAGCCCCAAGTCTAAGTTGAAGTTACGGGGACCCCTCGGGTTGTCACTGAGCATTCCTAGTCACACGGAGAAAGTGGTCAAATGGCAAGTCAAGGACATATGCCTGCATATCACATTGCCTCAGCTTGACACTTTGCATGAGGCCTCAGAGCAATTGCTTTGTTCTTAAATGTTAGCATTTGCTATCGTATGTACCATGGTTGTTTTTTCCTCACTCTAAGAATGTCGATTAATATGGACAATATATCTGTCGATAAATTATCTGCTTTATTTGAGGTGAAATTTTCGATCTTTTTAATTGCAGGATCCATTGGATGATGATCATTACATCAATCATATCATTTTAAAATTAGTTGAAATATGGAATATATTGTACAGCAAACTCTATTTGCTTTTGTTAGTGTGTTATGTATATTACCTATATTTGTTGCAAAATTGGAATGAAGATTGGTGAGACATAGGTACCCGAAGGAATAGTCGAGACGCAAACAAGTTGATTTTGACATCATCATTATATAAAATAATTATACTCCTAACTACTAATTTTACATGAAAATTGATGAAAATCATTGTCATCCCTATTTAATTCGGCATTATTCACCCTACAATGACCAATAAACTACTTCACTACTTCCCAAAACGGGATAGCAATGAATTACTAATATACATTTGTTGCTTATGCGATAAATTAATACTCAAGTGATCACAATTTGAATTAAAGGCATGGAACTCATCTTTGGAAGGTGTGATTGTGTAAATATTTCTTATAAATCCAAAAGGAAAATAAAGATATCATGATAGCAAGGTGCAAAATACATGCCGAGAAATGCTGACGATTATTCCTGTGTCACTCGCTAGGATTATTTTCTTATAAATCCCAAAGGAATATAAAGATTCAGAAAATATTAGGTCATCACATACACACGCAAATTGTTGATAAAATTCCAGAACACATTTGAATATACATATAATGATAGCTAGATGCAAGATACATGCGGAGAAATGCGTACAATTATTCCCTTATGTGTCACTCGCTAGCACATCCAAGATTCTGACGCCTAGCTCAACGTAAGACCCCTAAAAATATGTTTTCAAGATAGAAATCCATATCTAATGAATTCAATTGTTCCAATATATAGGAAAGGTCGGCTAGTGAGACGATGGGATATGTTTTCGAAAAAATTTACCTTAAAAAGGTAAGGTCCTTAGAAATCCACGTGACAAAGTTTAATGTAGATATTATGCACGATACATGCCCAGAAATCCGAACAATTATTCCCCTACGTGCCTCTCGCCCTAAAAAAACAGGTTTCGGAGATAAAAATCAATATCTAATACATGTCTAATAAATTCAATGGTTCCAAATATCAATAAAAGAACAAGAAAAAGGAATAGAAATTTCCCAAAATTTTTACTTTAATAATGTAAGGTCCTTAAATATCCACGTCCCTCCCATAACATGAATTTCACCCTTCTCCACTATACACACACATCCTCAAAACTCAAAACCAACTTTTTTTTCTCAAACCCCAAAATCTTGAAAACCCCATTTGTTAAATTTTGAAAAAAATGGCAACAAAAGTAATGGAAGTGATGAAAAAACTTGATATAGAGAGGTATATGGGTAGATGGTATGAAATTGCTTCATTTCCATCAAGATTTCAACCCAAAGATGGAGAAAACACAAGGGCTACTTACACTTTAAACTCAGATGGTACTGTGAATGTGTTAAATGAAACATGGTGTAATGGCAAAAGAGGATATATTGAAGGCACTGCTTATAAAGCTGATCCTAAAAGTGATGAAGCAAAATTGAAAGTCAAGTTTTATGTTCCACCATTCTTTCCTATTATTCCTGTTACTGGTGATTATTGGGTTTTGCATATTGATAAGGAGTATCAGTATGCTTTGATTGGTCAGCCTAGTAGGAATTATCTATGGGTAAGTTTCTTGTTACCCTTTAACACCTTTTAATGTTCTTTTGATATCAACCGCGCATTGTGCGGGTACGTATACTAGTTTGCCTTTTAATATCAAAGTTGCTGTCTTTGTCATTTGTTACAACAATATGGATGAGTTTTTAATACATAGATGTGAAATTATGTTGAAGGTGAGCCTTGGATCAACGATAAAGTTGTTTCCATGTAACATATAGGTCACGGGTTCAAGCCATGGATAAAGTTGTTTAACATATAGGTCAGGGGTTCGAGCCGTGGATAAAGTTGTCTCCATGTAACATATAGGTCACGGTTTCGAGCCGCGTATAAAGTTGTCTCTGTGTAACATATAGACGGGTTCAAGCGGTGGATTCAACCACTTATACTTGCGTCATGGTAGTCTATCTACATCACGCACCCTTGGGGTGCAACCCTTTCCCGGACCCTACGTGAACGCGGGATGCTTTGTGCACTGTATTTCCTCTTACATGTGAAATCATGTTGAAAGGGATCAAGCTAGACTTAAAATCACGTGGAAGAAAATTGTCTCAAGAGATGCACAATCCCTTGAAATCTAGGCAGACGTAGCGGAAGAAAAAGGGATGGAAGGAAAGAATCTATATATGCGATAGCAATTCCTAATTGGGATTAAGTTTTAGTCATATTAGTATGTTTACTATAAGTCCGATGTTTTTCGAGGAGTTTTTAGTCCCATAAGAGATAATGGTATGAAATTGCTTCATTCCTATCAAGATTTCAGCCAAAATATGGAGAAAACACAAGGGTTACTTACACTTAACACAGATGGCACTGTACATGGTCTAATGAAAAAAGAGGATATATTGAAGGCACTGCTTATAAGGCTGATCCTAAAAGTGATGAGGCAAAATTGGAAGTCAAGTTTTATGTTCCACCATTCTTGGCTATTATTCCTGTTACTGGAGATTATTGGGTTTTGTTCATTGATAAGGATTATCAGTATGCTTTGATTGGTCAGCCTAGTAGGAATTATCTATGGGTAAGTTACTTGTTACCCTTTAACATCTTTTAACATTCAAAGTTATTGTCTTTGTCATTTTATTATAAATATATGGATGAGTTTTTAATACATAGATGTGAAATTATGTTGAAGGTGTGCCTTCGAGCAATGATAAAGTTGTCTCCGTGTAACATATAGGTAACGGGTTCAGGGTAGTCTACCTACATCACACACCCTTGGGGTGCAGCCCTTTCCCATACCCTACGTGAACGCAGGATGCTTTATGCACTGCATTGCCTTTTTCATGTGAAATCATGTTGAAAGGGACCGAGCTAGACATAACATCACGGGGAAGAAAATTGTCTTGAAAGATGCACAATCTCTTGAAATCTAGGCAGATGTAGCGAAAAAAGGGATAGAAGAAAAAGAATCTATATAGACGATAGCAAATACTTGTTGGGATTAAGTTCTAGTCATGTTAGTATGTTTACTATAGGTCCTAAGATGTTTTCGAGGAGTTTTTTGTCCTGTGAGAAAATGGTATGAAATTGCTTCATTTCCATCAAGATTTCAGCCCAAAGATGGAGAAAACACAAGGGCTACTTACACTTTGAACCCTGATGACACTGTACATGTGCTAAATGAGACATGGTCTAATGGAAAAAGAGGGTATATTGAAGGAACTGCATATAAGGCTGATCCTAGAAGTGATGAGGCAAAATTGAAAGTCAAGTTTTATGTTCCACCATTCTTGCCAATTTTTCCTATTATTGGTGATAATTGGGTTTTGCATATTGATCAAGATTATCAATATGCTTTGATTGGTCAGCCTAGTAGGAATTATCTATGGGTAGGTTTCTTGTTACCCTTTAACACCTTTTAATGTTCAAAGTTATTGTCTTTACCATTTAATATGAAAATAGTTTTTAATATGTAGATGTGAAATCATGTTAAAAGGGGGCGAGGTAGACTTAAAATTTGGTGCAATAACCATGAGCTCTCTGGTTCAAATCCCATCGGAGGCAAAATACTAGATACATGTGCTTGTGGGAATTAGCAGATATATTGTGGAATTAGTCAAGGCTGACCTAACACCATAAAAAGGGGCAGCCTGGTGCACTAAGCTCCCGCTATGCGCGGGGTCCGGGAAAGGGCCGGACCACAAGGGTCTATTGTACGCAGTCTTACCTCACATTTCTGCTGACCTGACACCATAGTTATCCAGAAATAATCACGTGGAAGAAAATTGTCTCTAAAGACCCACAATCTCTTGGAATTTAGGCAGACCTAGAAAGAATCTTGTATACAATTGAAGGAAAAAGAATCTATAGGTGACAACATTTTCTAGTTGGGATTACGTTTTAGTCATGTTAGTATGTTTATTGTAAGTCCGATGTTTTTGAGGAGTTTTTAGTCCCATAAGAGATTATGGTTTGGAATTCAAAGTTGTTGTCTTTGCCATTTGATATGAAAATTGGATGAGTCTTTAATAAGTAGATATAACCTTGGTGAGTGAAAATTTTAAAAGAGGACGAGGTATGTTTGAAAGTTATGTTGAAAGACCTACAATCTCTTTAAATTTATGCTGACTTAGCAAAAAATATGGTGGAATGAAAGAAAAGACCTGTATAGAATCAAGCTTTAGCGATGTTAGTACTAATATGATGGTCTTCATGAGCTTTTTTGGTTTGTTAGAGATTTATATGTTAGTTTTAGAATCTTGGTAAATATGAAAGTGATACTTTTTTCTTTTTTCAAACCCCACGGTGTGGGATTTCACTGGGTATGTTGTTGTATACTTTTTTCTTTCTCTTATTTATAAGATGATAAGGATAGAATTTCAGAGCTTGAAATGGAAATTCGGAGAAAAGGTTAAAAATACAGTCCCCTTCTCCCACAACAAAGAAGAGTGATCATTTGTTATCTTTTTGTAACAATTGAAACTAACAGATATTTCAATTGTCTTATAGATGATTGGGCGGAGTTTGTAAAAAAAGGGGAAAGGCCAGCCCGGTGCACTAAGCTCCCACTATGCGCGGGGTCCGGGGAAGGGTCGGACCACAAGGGTCTATTGTACGCAACCTTACCTTTCATTTATGCAAGAGGTTGTTTCCACGGCTTGAACCCGTGACCTTCAGGTCACATGACAGCAACTTTACCGGTTACTCCAAGACTCCCCTTCATTGGGGTGAGTTTGTAGAGAATCATATTTTGTAGATTCTTTACCTTTTGGTATATCCCTTGTGTACGGCCAGTTTGACCATATTTATGAATGAAAATACTTTTACTTGATAAAAAAAAACAAATATTGTCACATTTTGCTTAGATACATGCATCTTCTTTGAACTTCAAAGTGAAATGAGAATTTGAGGAAAGCCATTTGAAATTTTGACCTCCCATTCTAATAGATATTTGTTTGTTTCATGCAATATTGAATGCATAGTGAGATGAACAAATAGCTACAGAAAATACTTCACGAGTTTGAACCCTGTTATAGACAGTGTTTAAGTAGAGAAAGGTAGAGGTAGAGGGGCGGGCTCATCATCCACCGAATTTCTGAACTGTGCACCACTGACCCTCGGGGATTTCTTGGTCATTTAAACGAAGTAGTGATCTAGGTGTCTAATATGAAAAGGCACTTATTAGCAGCATTTTATTAGTTTTTTATGATCATTGTATCCCGGCATCCAATGACTGAGTCTATGAACATGCTGGTTTCTCCTGTTTTAGTTATATCAAGTCTGTGATACTTTTAGTTCTTCCAAATATGCCTTGGTGTTGCATGAAAACAATGAAGGTATATTATTTGGTTTACAATTTGTGGCATCTCAATTTCCAGTTTATGATAAAATTTCGTGAATGATTAAGCTTATGCTCAATCCCATTAGATATCATCTGAAGCTTCCGCTTTCCTAAGATCTTGTATGTGTCATCGACATTATACGCTCTACTGAAATAGATTCCGCAGAAAACAACAATATCTGACTACCTCGCTTGATTTAGAAAAGCATAAGGTGGAACGCATCTCTAGTTTATATACTAATTCTTGTCTGACTGTCTCTTCTCTTCCTATTGAAACACATCATTTACTAATAGAACAATAGGCATTATTCATGCGTACCCAGTTCCTAAACATTTGTTCCATGTAAACTAAAAACATCAATTGTATATTTAGCTACTCATATACCTCTTTTCTATTTCAATCCTTCTGGTTGTTAGGCTATCAAATGTGCATCTTTTTTTTTTGTGATAATCAAGATGTCCATGCTTAGCTTGTGCACACCTCGACTAATTCCACGGGATATCTGTTACCTCCCACCATCACATATACCAAGCAATTTTGTCCACCAAGGCTTGGACAGATAGGAAGAAATCACCTAGCGTTTTTGCATATCTTTTCAACAGATTCTTGTTTTCCGGCTTAATGAAATGTATTTGACATTTTTTCTTTGGCAGATATTATGTAGGAGAACATGTCTTGATGATGAGATTTATAACCAACTTGTTGAGAAGGCTAAAGAAGAAGGCTATGATGTGAGCAAGCTCCACAAGACACCACAATCTGATTCCCCACCAGAGAGTGAAGATGGCCCAAAGGACACTAAAGGAATTTGGTGGATCAAATCAATCCTTGGAAAATAGGCAAAAGACAGTACAATGGTGAAGAAAACTACTTAAAGACCAATGAAATGAGTGTTTAAAAGTCTTTAGTGTGTTGTCCTACTGTGGTTTGCATTTGAATCCTGTATGAAATGTTTGACTCTTTTAAGTTTTCTTTCAAATGAAGTTCTTGGACACAAACAAACTGCGATTTCATATCAATTGTTGGTATTGGCAACTTAGTATTAAAGCATTAATGCATTTGGACCATATGTTTGTTGGATTAGACATTTGGCGTGAAAATATGATCAAGCCTGGGTTTGGATTTGAGTCCTTTTTATCGAGGAAAGAGAAAAATAAAATCTATCAAATGGATTACTGATCAAATTGCCATCCTTCATTCAAAAAAAAAAAATTATTGAATTTTCTATTTCATATATTTTATTTTACTTTTATAAAAAAAAAAAGAAAAAAAGTGGGGCGTTCAGCTACTTGACTCGTTGGAGAGGGGCAAGCCAAAACTGACTCCTAAGAAGTTGCTGGCTTTTCATCCGCGGTGTTACTTTCCAATTTTTTATACTAGTCTCAAATATGCCTAATCTTGAAATAAAGGTTCTTGGATACAAACAAACTGGGAATTCATATCAATAGTCGGTGTTGGTAACTTAGGGGTTGTCCGTTAGCCGGTTAGGATTATGCAGGTATTAATAATGCGAAATTTGTTATGAGGAAATTTAAGTATTATTTTAGGTAAGGATTTAGTTGTTCATATATTAGTTATTCCATCTTTGAGCATAAAATAATATATAGATTTCCTCATAACTTATACTACATGTACTATTAGTTATGCGGGTTCCTAAATTATAAACCAAACATCTTGTTAGGTGCATGTGTCGGATTTTATACAACAATAAAAGCGGAAAAGGGTCAAAAATGCTCTTAAACTATGTGAAATTGAACAAATGCCCTCTGTTAATAGTTTGGTCCAAAAATGCCCCTATAGTTTACTTAATTGGGCAAAAACACCCTTTCTTGATAATTTTTTTTCTTTTTAAACACATTCTTTTCCTAATAAAAATATTATTTTTAAAGAATCCATCTCTTGTTTCGTTTCTTTTAAAGTCCGATCTTTAAAAACTCCTCAGACCTAACTTGTGGAACTACATTGGGTATGTTGGAAACCACATAACAAAAATACTATAAAACACAATAATTAACAACTTAAAATATTAAAAGACATAAAAAAATTACTAGGTTGGAAACTTAAATATACAAATATTCACATGAAAACGCAAAGGGAGAAAAAGGTAAATGTAAGCAAGAAGATTGAAATCTAACGGTTGAGGTTTATTTGGTAGGCATATATATGTTTCAGGGCGTCTGTTACAACGACTTCTTTTTCGGTGCTAAACCACTGTAACCTCTCCTCTCTCTCAATTTTATTACAGTCTATTGTCATTTTGGAGTCGGATTACTTGGCAAACAACACATTTTGTAGCTAAACAGTAAAATTGAATTGTAGCTTTTCTTTTTCCTTCTTTTTTCTAATATTGAAAATGGGATACATTAGAGGAAATTAACCTTCCTTGTTAAATCATTCAAGTTGATCCGAAGAAGGCGCATGGTTAAGGCACAAAACATTATTCTTCCCCTTTAAAGAAAAAAAAGGTTCATGATTTTGAAAATCATACCTTTCTCGGCCTTTTAGCTAACATCAAATGTAGATTTTGTTCTTATTAGTTTAATATTTGATATGTGAATCATCTACTCATATGATACTAACTCGACTTTTTAATGGGAAGTCCACAACGGTAGCTTGTTATTGGGACTTTCAAGTGTCACCTTGATAGCACAATAGCCTTGGCCTGGCACACCCCACTAAATGTAATTCCCAAGTCTTTTGGCCCAAAGACACACATGTAGCTTGAATTTTTCAAAAATATAACCACCCTTATCGACTTTAATGACTCCAACACGCATTCGGCAACATTTTTTTTGAAAAGTTCGAGCATAAGTTCAACACATGCTCAGTATTTTATATGTTATTTCCAACATGCCTGTGAGCCTTTATCCCTCCTAAAACAAAGGGAAAAAGGTCTGAGTTGAACATTGAACTCTTTATTGGAGATCATTATATCTTACTTTTTGCCAGATTATATTTTAACTACATGTTTCTAAAAGTTTTAGTTACTTAAAATGTAGAACAAAGTTCTTGAGTTCTATACATCTGTTAGTTGAATATGAGGATTTCCAGTAGTATACAAACATCACGAGGATTGGCTAAAAAGTTGTTTATTGCTTCATTAAGCCAAATAATAGTAAAGAAAACATGTTAAAGATCAACACATCCCATCCAGAAGCGAATCAAGATCCAGAGTTAGTGAGTTCAACATGAGTATTGTACACTTCAAAACAATTCGCATATATACAGAGCTGGAGAAAATGCAAATGATCCAATTGAACTCAAAGAACCTGCCCTTTAAAAGCAACACGTAATAAGCATTTTGAGTGTTTTCTACAATCGATAACACGTTCCCGAATTCGAAAGGAACAATGAAAAAAGAAGGCATTGTAGGCATATTGTTACAAACTTCTAAATGAGCTAAATTAACTTTGCTATGTCCCCTGATCTTCTCTTTCCTAAAATAGTAGGTACAAAAACCTCATAAACCTGACCCAAGAGAATAAGCATCAAATCCAAATTCTCCCCCTTCTAACATGGCTACATCTTGCTCCTGCATTTTTCAAACAAAATTATTAGTGCTTTAACACGCCAAAGAAATACATTATGTCATGCAGTATTAGATGGCTATGTTGCTCTCACTCTTCGAAAATGTAGACCAATGCCTGTCGAACCCTCCAAAAGTAGTGCATTTTTGGAGAGTCTGAGCAACATAGACAGCACAAACTGAGGTTATAACGACCGGTAATCTAGGATCTTTGGAAAGAAATAACCGAGAGTACCTAAAATCCGTGCTTGTAAAAGCATAGGAGACGAAAAGGCTGAACCTAAAATAGAATTATTCAACTGAAAAGAGATGCATCAAACAATGAGCTTAAAAGTTGAAGGAGCTTAAAAGTTGAAGGCATCAATAGATGCATTAGGTGCTGATATTGATCAATTTGTACATAATCCCCATTTTCATGTCAATATTTAAGGGAATACTAGATTTACAAGGAACTTATTGCATTTAAATAAGAAATATTAGGATCATATCTTCCTATTAAGCATTTTCATCTTCCTTGGTTAGTCAACACGTTTCATCAGTAGGCCATATACAACATCAACAACTTACCCGGTGTACATAACCAAGAAAAGTAGTTGCATCAAGTCGGTGGACTGACTGTCGGTACAAATATTTCTCTCACAGGCACAGTGAAGCTTGAAAACATAATTCTATCGAGTGGAAAAGCTTCTTGCCTTCCCTCAAGAAAGCAGAAATTGTCCACGCTGGAAGGCATAATTCCAAAGGTCTAGTTTATGGAAAATACCTAAAAGTTGACATGTAATATTTGAAGCCAGAAAAGATCTATAGTGATTTGCATCCATGACATAAAATTCCTTGAGTGATTAACTATCCCTGGCAATAACAGGGCTTCAAGTCCAAGTAGCCAAAGTAGGAGACAACCAACGACTAAGTTGCTCGAACTCGGGTGGCAGGTTTCCGCAAATCTTTAGGTGGGATCCTTCATGATCTAAGGTGCAGATCCAGGTATGGACACAGGTCCCGGAATTCTGCTAGAAATAATTCAAATATCCAAAACTAGAGCTATAAAAATATGCCTAAATTATGATACATTATGTGGAAGACTTATATGTATAGCTTGTACAGAACACCAACTCAATCTTACTCTCAAGTTGTAGGTAGTCATCTAGAAATCTACACTGGCTTTTGTCTTGAGAAATCAAAACGCCAATTCTTATCTCAAGTTTCTCCGTTTTGTGGTCAAAATACCCAATGTTGATGCCGGATCCGGTACATATTCCACACCCATACCAGAATCTATGACTACTTAACAAGATCAATAGTATGTCCAACTAATGTTAACATTTGTATGTGGTGTTCTTCTAAGTAACCATTCAGGTATCAGAATCTATGACTACTTAACTTCAGAACAAGACATTTGAAAGCTTCAAAGATAAGAAAGACAAGACCAAAAATCGTTTACCTGTTTCATTGCACTCGTTAGATCATCAAGGGAGCCATAGCCCTGAGGAAGAAAACCAACTTGTTGCCTTGTTATATGGAAGCGGTAGTTGTCTTCATTTGTCCTCGTCCTAGAGTCATGAGTTAATTTTTCACTCTCACTATGGTGTACGTGCGTTGAAGAACCTCCATTTGATCTGCCGGTCAAAGACGTCTCTACCCTTCTGCAGAACATATCATTGTTTTGGTCCATAGGATTGGTTAAAGAGGCCATGCCACCATTGCCAAAAATATTGTTCGAGTTGTGGGAATAATGTTGATTCTGATCCGGCCACCATTGAACAGCACCCCCTAAAGTTTCACAGAATTGTGTTTCTCCTCTTGAAGCTTCAAAAGGTAGGGAAACTATGGTGGAGGAAGAAATGTCAACAGGGTTGTTCTGCAAATGTGGGCCCGCTGAAGTATCATTGCCTCGTAACGGAAAGGAGCTTGAGTGGAACTTCAAAGGCTGCATAAAGTTTTGCCAATTCTCGTTATATCTCTCATGGTCAAGAAAATTAGACGAACCACTTACACCAGTATTAAAGGCCTCAGAGCTAAAAGAGGCTATGTTGATAGAAGGTTGATTTCCAAATCCCGCCCCCGTGGGCCCTGTCAGTGGTTGCTGGGAGTTGACTTGAAGCAAAATAGGATTATTTGAGACATTGGACAAAGAGTTGTTGCCGAATTCTCCCACGTGTGTGGCACACTTACTCTGCTGCAATTGATCAAGCTCCAACAATGCAGGAATCCCTTGGAATAAATTAGCGTTCTGGCTTGCCGGTGGAAAATTTGGATTCAATTTTGTCAAGGCATTGTTGCTCGAATTTTGACCATGATTATTAGGTTGGAGCATAGGTGATGATGATGCCAGATTGTGAAGGCTTACGCCAGCAGGACTATTTAGTCTGCCAAGCATGCCGCCTCCTGATGCATGTGATGATAAGCTAGCCTGACCGCCGAACCTTCCTGATCCGGCCAATGTTCGATAACCACCAAGCCCGTCCAGCGAACCCATTCGCATGTATGCTGAATCTTTACCCCCTAATGCGGCAACCATGTTGGCTTGGTGGGTTTCTGATGAGCTGATCCTTTTCAAGAAGAGCCTATACTTCTGTGGCACAGAAAGAAAGATGTATTAGAACTTTTCAAACTTTATACCTTTGTGCTTCCATTAAAAATACAGGAGACACCTCTTGGAACACCTTTGTGATCGTCAAACTTTATATTTCCACATGCTTATTTAAACATAAAATGAAGGCATTAGCTAATTAACATTTGTAAAACATAGCAAGAACTTTCTTCCCCAAGATGTGGCAAGGGTATATGATTCTTCCCATTCTTGGTTCAAGAGCCAGCTAAATTCATAAACACAGTACATGAACTTCTCCGGGATCGTATTTGTCCCATTTACGAAGAAACGCACCAAGGAACATAATTTATGTTGTCATATATAAAACCACATTAAGTTTTATAACTGTGGTGTACAGACCAGCTTGCACACACCTCGACTAATTCCATGAGACATGCCACCTCCCACCACCAACAGGTACTAGTTAATTCGATGGGAAGATATCACCTAGTGTTTTTATCTCCGTTGGGATTTGAACCTTCATGGTTATCATTACACTTCATTGACCACCTGGCCACACCCTTGGGTATATAATTTTAATAGCATGAAATCTCAATGATACATGCTTTAAACATTCACCTCATTTATTTTCACATCCCAAAAAAAGTCTAGCCAGAAACCCCTAATTCTATAAAAATATAAAGAAACGGGACTCAAATGCAAACATGGGGAATTAAAAAGAAGAAAGAGAGATTAATGCCTGGAGATGGCTAGCCACGTTCTCTCTTGTAAGTCCTTCAACATTCATCAAATCAAGAATCCTCTTAGGGACAGCTTCTGCATCAGAAACATGATTGAGAAAATAGTTCGTTAATACGGGAACATGCTTAATAAATATAGACGAAGATTTAGTAATTATTTTTAATCCAAGGGTGTGGCCTAGTGATTAATGAAGTGGGTTGAGAACCATGAGGTCTCAGGTTCAAATCCCAGTAGAGACAACAAAAAAAACACTAGGTGATTTCTTTCCGTCTAGCCTAGCCTTGCTAGACAGAGTTACTTGGCTGGTGGGAGGTGGCAGGTATCCCGTGAAATTAGTCGAGGTGTGCATAAACTGTCCGGACACCACGATTTTAAACAAATAAAGACGAAGATTACCACATTAGTGCTAAAGAACTCACTTTCAAGGCCTAACTGATGAACTGCTGCAACAAACTTCTTGTGAAGCTCTATAGACCAAACAACACGAGGTTTCTTCTGAGTTGTTGGATCTTCATCGTCATTAATTCCATTTTCATCACTTTCATATCCTTCATCCTTCCTTCTCTTGTTAACCTTCCCGTTTTGATCTGCATGCTGCGATCCTCCTCTCTCACCTTCTCCGCCTCCCTGGTGATGAGCCTTGTCTTGATCATCAGACTTGTTGCGGTTCTTCTTTGGCTCAACTTTCTTTTTCCTTATTACATGTTGCCATATATTCTTCAGCTCCTCAAGCCGGACAGGTTTCACCAAATAGTCACAAGCACCGTGTGTTATTCCCTTCATTACAAGTCTGCTATCACTGTTTGCTGACAACACTGGAAACAAAAAGTTCAATGATCAATGAATGAAACAAACCTTAAAGGGTCGTTTGGTTGTTGGTTAGGAAGTGAAATATTCATATATTAACAGTAGCATAATTACTACTCCCTCCGTTCCATAATAAGTGGTATTTTAAACTTTTCATTTTGTTCTAAAATAAGTGGTGCCGTAGGATTTCAAGAAGACATTGACTTTCTTCTTCCAAAATTACTCTTATTTACATAATCAAGAATCATTAAGTAGCTTTTCTTTTCTAGGCATTAATTAGGGGTAAGTTAGTAAAAACACTAATAATTTTCTAGAAGTAGGCAATTTCTTAAGGGGTGTGCATAAGCTAAAAACACCACTTATTATGGAACGGAGGGAGTACCATGTTCGGTAGCATTTTAGTTGTTGCTATGTATAAATTCAGCGCACCAAGTATGATATTTGGTTACCGGTTCACAATTCCGCTATATAATACATGTATAAGTTCTGAGGGAATCTATATATTATTTTATTCATGGTAGAAGATGGAATAACTAATACAGGAATAACGAAAATTTGCATAACTCTCACAAACGACCCATAATGGCTCAGTGAAAACATTACCCCTACGAAAATTTAATATAAGTAAACAAAGGGCCCGTTTGGACATCAAGTTTTCTTTTTCTTTTTTCAATTTTTTGTTTCAAAAACCTGTTTGATTATATATTGTGTCAGTTCTTCGCTCCAAACTTGAAAAAAAGTTTCCATACCAGTTTTTCAAGAAAAAAAGAAAATCACTTACCGAACTTCAACAAATTTTCAGTGAAATGCATGTCCAAACACAACTTCAACTTTCAAATACTCTTTTTTTAACTTAATTTCATATACTACTTTTTTTTTCAAATATCACTCAGTTCATGTCCAAACGCCTACAACAACAACATACCCAGTGTAATCCCACAAAGTGTGGGGTAGAGTGTACGCAGACCTTACCTCTACCTTGGCAGGTAGAAAGGTTGTTTCCGATAGACCCTTGGTAACACAGAAGCAACACCAAAAAAGCAAGAAAATTAAAGCAGTTCATGTCCAAACGCCTACTAAAAGATATTCAATTCTTGATGCAAGAATATATTCTCTAACGACAGCCAAGGGGAAAGAACATCAAGGACAGATATACAATTAAAGATAAATGAAGGTATGTATACTTATGACGGGAAGATCCATCTCAAGACCAACAAGCTCCAGAAGTTTAAAGCCGTCCATATCAGGCATGTGAACATCACTGATTACCAGGTCAAATCTATCTCTATTTTCCCTCAACATCTTCAACGCGGTTCTTGCGTGACTTGTCGTAGTTGCTGTGAAACAACAGATCATATTCAGAAAATTAAATTTAAATTTTGATGGGGGAAACGAAAACACTCCAGTCAGCTGGAAAGAACCCAAAGATAAATGAAGAAAAACAGGTT
This sequence comes from Anisodus tanguticus, assembly GCA_034509755.1. NCBI lineage: Eukaryota > Viridiplantae > Streptophyta > Magnoliopsida > Solanales > Solanaceae > Anisodus > Anisodus tanguticus. The sequence continues at coordinate 43,693,445 of CM067558.1, forward strand.
AGAAAGTTTCAAAAGAAATTACAGTGGTGGAGCCACACTTTTGACACCCCTTAGCTAAAAAATTACAGTGTAGATAAATTTTAAAAACATTATGTATATATACTATAAATTGATATCTTGTAGGTTTTTTCGTGCGTTTACTTCTTTATATTTTGACTCCCCTAAGTGAAAATTATGGCTCCGGCACTGATCAAGAGCTTAGTTGAACTCTAAAGCTGCATGAAAATCTCAAAGAAAACTAGACTTCAAACAGACTATCCAAAGAACAAATTGGAAGATTAGATTTTGATATGCTCCTCAGCTCTTGGAACCCATATTGAACACTTTAACTCTGAATGAAAGTACAAAATGGAAAATTTACCAAACAACACCACCACCAACAACAACAACAACAACAACAACATACCCAGTGTAATCCCACGAGTGGGGTCTGGGGAAGGTAGAGTGTACGAAGACCTTACCCTACCTTGGTGGATAGAGAGGTTGTTTCCGAACGAATCCAAACAACACCAAATTGATACACCAAAAATGAAATCTTTAAGAAACCAAAATAGAATTAAGCAAAAACATAGAAGAAGCAATACACCAAATTAATAAACCAAAAATGAAATCTTTAAGAAACCAAAATAGAATTAAGCAAAAACATAGAAGCAGCAATACAACAAATTAATAAACCAAAAATGAAATCTTTTAGAAACCAAAAATAATTAAGAAAAAACATAGAAAACCAGCAATACACCAAATTGATAAACCAAAAACGAAATCTTTAAGAAACCAAAAAGAACTAATCAAAAACATAGTAAAGCTAGCAATACACCATATTGATAAACCAAAAATGAAATCTTTAAGAAACCAAAATAGAATTAAGCAAAAACATAGAAAAACTAGCAAAACATCAAATTACAACAACAACATACCCAGTGTAGTCCCACGAGTGTGATTCGGGGAGGGTAGAGTGTATGAAGACCTTACCCCTACTTGATAAACCAAAAATGAAATCTTTTGTGGTATTACATTGGGTATGTTGTTGTTGTAAAAATGAAATCTTTAAGAAACCAAAAAAAGAGATATTCAGAAGAAAAAAAAAATAGAAAAACTAGCAATATACCAAATTGATAAACCAAAAATGAAATCTTCAAGAAACCAATAAAAGAATTAAGCAAACACATAGAAGCAGCAATACACCAAATTGATGAGCCAAAAATGAAATATTTTCAAGAAACCAAAAGAATTAAGCAAAATCATATAAAAGCAGCAATACACCAAATTGATAAACCAAAAATGAAATCTTTAAGAACCAAAAGAATTAAGCAAAAAACATAGTAAAGCTAGCAATACACCAAATTGATAAACCAAACATGAAATCTTTTAAGAAACCAAAAAGAATTAAGCAAAAATATAGAAAAGCAGCAATATACCAAATTGACAAACCAAAAATGAAATCTTTAAGAAACCAAAAAAAAGAATTCAGCAAAAGCAGCAATACACCAAAATGATAAACCAAAAATGAAATCTTTTGTGGTATTACACTGGGTATGTTGTTGTTGTAAAAATGAAATATTTAAGAAACCAAAAAAAAATGATATTAGAAAAACTAGAAATACACCAAATTGATAAACCAAAAATAACAACAACATACCCAGTGTAATATCACATTTGGGGTCCGGGGAGGGTGAATTGTAAGCAGACCTTAACACTGTCTTGGAGGAGGAAGCTAGAGAGACTGTTTTCGAGAGAAACTAGGCTAGAAATAAAGCAATAGAGCAATAACAAAGCAAGTCAAATAAACCAAAAATAAATTAAGCAAAAACATAGAAAAGCAGCAATACCTTGATATTGACATTTCCTAAGCAATCCATCCAAAAGCTTCAAACAAATTGGATCATCATCAACAGCAAGAACCCTCATACCAACTGGAAAATTATCATACTTCTCCATATTTCCTCTAATCTCCTCCACAGTCATTTCAAGAACCACAAATTAAAACACACCCACAAGAGAAAAAAGATTAAAACTTTAGCATAAAAACAATAAAAGGGTCACTTTTCAAGAATCTTTTTGATAATCCCAGATAAGAAAACACTGTGAATAAACTAAAAAAAATGAAGAAAAATAAAAAAGAGATCTTTAGTGATAGTGAAAAAGAGACAAGATTGGAACTTGGAGTTGTTGTAAGTAAAGCTGTACGTGTGGAAAAATGATGGTCAAAGTTTTTTTTAGTTATCCGTCAGAGGGCGTAGGGCGAAGGCGGAGACCGAGAGCGAAAAATGTATATAGAAGATTAAAATTATTTTAATATATATAAATTTTATATATATATATATATATATAATAAATATTAAATTGCTTGATTTTTTGTCTGTTTATTTTTCTGTTTGTTTTTTTATATTTTTTTACGCTTTAATAAAAATTCTGATTTGAATTTTCACCCATCCTCACATCCACCCCACCCCCTTTGTCTTATTCTCCCGTTTGTTTACTTTTTTTATATTTTTTAATACTTAAATAAAAATTCTAGCTTCACTACTGAATTTTCATTCCACCCTCTTGGTCTTATTTACCCGTTTGTTTACATTTTTATATTTTTTAACGTTTTAGTAAAAAATTTGACTTCGCTATTAAATTTTCATCCCACCCTCTTGGTCTTTTTTACTTATTTATTTACTTTTTTATATTTTTAACGCATAAGTAAAAATTCTGAATCCGGTAATCAATTTTTAACTCACCCCACCCCACCCCTTGGTCTATAATCAAGAACTCAACTTTTTCTCAGTTTGTCTTTTGCTTTTTTTAACCCCCCCCCCCCCTTGTACTCTCCTCTTATCACAAAAAGACATTGGTAGTAATAAGATATTGGTTTATTTGGTTTTGGGCTATGTTAAATATGGACATAAAGCTATAATGTTTTATGCAGTTGTCAGTTGAGTGAACATATATGCATATATAGTCTTCTGTGATTTGTGAAGCTTTTTTTCCAACTTTATTCTCTTTTAACTTTCATATATGGAACCAGAAGGAAGCATGCTTATTTGGAACTGAGCTTTTTATGGACTTTTTAGAAATGATCACATGTGGCTCATCTCCATGTACATTATTCACACTTCAAGAAATCTTGGCCTTCCATTTTGGATATTTATGTGTTCAAATCTTGGATGTCATACTTAATCAGAGTCTTGAGTTCTGGTTGAGTTCTTCATAGTAAATAATTAAATATGAACTCTATTTTTTTAGGAATAGTAAATATGAACTCACCTTTTCTAGCCATAATATGAATGGACTCGCCATTTTTAGGCATAATAAGTATGGGCCCACCTTTAATAAGTATGACTCACCTTTTTTAGCGATAATAAGTATGGACTCGCTTTTATTATAAATCGTTTAAATTTCATTTTAGATATTTAAGTGTTCAAACTCATCACGGATCTTAATCTTCACACTTAACCATAGTCTTGGGTTAGAATTTTGAAGAATAATTATGAATTCGCCTTTTTTGAGATAATAAGTATGAACTCATCTTTTTGGCGATAATAAAGAAGGACTCACATTTTATAGGGATAATACGTAAGAACTCGTCCTTTTAGGATAATAAATATGAACTTGCCTTTCCTAGCGATAATAAGTATGAACTCGTCGTTTTTAGGGACCGTTTTAATTGCATTTTGAATATTCAAGCTTCAGACTTCATACTTAACCAGAGTTTCGGATTTGAGTTGTGGGTAATAATAATGAACTCGTCTTTTTTAGGGATAATAAGTATGAACTCATCTTTTTAACGTTAATAAGGAAGGATTCGCCTTTTTTAGAGTAATAAGTATTGACTCGCCTTTTTTAGGAATAATACATATGGGCTCGTCTTTTTAAGGGTAATAAGTGTGTTGCCTTTTTTAGGGATAATAAATACGGACTCTCCTTTTTTAGAAATAATAAATATGGATTCGCTTTTATTTGTGAGCATTTTACTCACAATCTAATTTTTTTCCACACGAATCAAAATCTAGTATGTATCTCAATGAGAGTTTGAGATATTGAGCGGAAAATAAAAACTCTTATGTAACTAGTCATATTCTTAAGTTTTGTTTGTATCTTATTTGGATTTACCTGATCTAGAAACATGACCAACCAATGAAATTGTAAAGGTAATTCTTTTTACATCACTAATAAAGGAAAAATGATACTCATTAAATAATAGAACTTACAATATTGAGGTTAGCACACACTAAAAAATCATATAGGAGTATGATTTATTATGAAGGTTAATTGATGATACAAAATTTTAAATTAAATATATGAGAACATTTATGGTTTTATTCGAACATATCGATTTGCTTGATCGAATATGAAATAATACAAATGATATTCTGAAAAATATTAATTGAAGAAAGGGAGATGGTTGACTTGGAAATTCATGATGTAGCCTTTTAGTATGATTTATACAATAAAGTGTTTTTAAGTACGTACTTTTGTTTATCAAAAAGGGGTAAAACTTGAAATTCATGAAGAATGTCTAATTAATAGGAGTAATGATTCAGTACTTGAATGCTAATGATATTTTCCTATGTGGAAGTGTTGGACAACTTTCATTTCAGCCAAAGTTTCTTTGATTTGCGTGGTTTAAGGTTTTATTTTTCAAAAGAAATTGACTTCCCATTAATTAATTTGAAATGACTTGTCAACCCATTTGTGGGGCATTTTAATTAGAAAATAGATGTCATATATGGTTGGCTATTTTTCTCCTTTTGTGGAAAAAAAATTCCATTTAGGGCCTACTAGGGTAGTCTTTTTTTCTAGTTCAATTATCTTATTAGTTTGATGAATGTACGGTTATTTTTCTTCATAATATTTTTCTATAGTGTTTTCCATGACTTTTTTACTTTTGTCAATTCTTATCTGATATTTTTTATCATGTGTTTCTTGAGCTGAGTGTTTTTCGGAAACAGTCTCCCTATTTTTCAAAATAGGGGTAAGATATGTGTACGATCTACCCTCCACAGACTCCACTTATAAGATTTCTGGGTATGTTGTTATTGTAATAAAGATATACAATATAATTTTCGAACAAAGGCTATTAAGTTGACCAACCTTAGTGGATTATAACTTTGCCCTATGTATAATATTGTAATGTTTGTAATATTCATATGGATGAACGAAGCTAGAGTATAGGTTATGAGCCGATTGATCGATTCAAATTGATTGAGATTTGCTCTGAGTAGTGTTTAGATTTCTTCCTTTAATGATTTTTGGTTGTGTTATCTAAATTTTATTTTATTTTTCTTCAAATTAAATCCATATAACTTTTCGATTATTTTTTTTGGTTACTAACTCAAGAATAAAGTACTCAGACTTTTAAAGTACTTTTTAACTTAGCCAACCATGCACCTAGTATAACTATATACTCAAAGATACAACTTCTAGTGAGCTACCTCACAATTGTTTTATTTTATTAAAAACAATAATATCATGTAAAAAAGGATGATAAGTCTTCTATAGAATCATCTCATTGATTTGTTTCCTCAAATTTCAAGGCATTAAATCATTCACTTGTTGAGGACAAAAATTCCATTTTACATACATGTAGATGCAATGAATCTATCTAAATCGACTATTATTTTTGTTGTCAAAACAAAGTTGATAACTTGATATATGGAAATGCACGCTATCCAAAAAAAAACACAAATAAGTTATGAAATTTATCTACTCGTAGCTAGCTAATAAGATTTATTTGGTTGAATAATTCATCATTAAATAGGGCTAGTAGTGATAATTTTTTGTTATTTCACGCCAGAAGCTATCTATCGTTAATTCGTTTATTTTTTTAGTGACATTGGAATTAACTAAGGGAATATTTAACCTCAAGTATAAGTTGCTGAAAAGGTTAAGCACTAGATGTAGTAATTGCCGTTTTTTTTAACTAGGTACCATAAACTTTTATTTAATTAATTTAATAATATCACCATAGGTCAACCATGTGCCACCAATTAATTTTGAGAATCGGATTCATTATCATCTCCATTAACTTAATCAATCCCCATTATGTCATTATTATGAAAAGATTCAAATCTACTTAGTCGGCTAAAGTTGTATAGTGACATAATTTGATATGTTGTGGATGACAGTATGAAAGCAATTGTTAAAATTAGTACTCCAGTTATCAATTTTTAGCATTAACATTAAATTTAACGTACTTTTTATCATGCTAATCAAACACTAATTCTATAACGTTTACATTCCAACAAATAACACCCCATTGGATGAAGATGCAGTACATCCATGTAATTACTATACATTAAATAGAATATTATAATCAATCAAATACTTTAGGAGCTTCTTTTGCTAAATTTATTTTGGATAGTTTATAATAATCTTGCTTATTTTGGGAACCTTTATGTCGTACTTGACACTAGTGGTATTAGCTTCTGTAAGAATAATGAAATATTTTCCCCTCTCATTTCCTTCCATAAGATGTGGTACATATACCAATATTACAAGAGTAAATTAAGGTAATGAATAAGATATGATATGCTAAAATCAAGTCTTCCAATCTAATCTAATCATCCCTACCATATACATAAGATATTACATTTAATACAATAATCATAATTAATAATTAGAATATTACTAATAATGATTATGATTATATCACTCCCCCGCAGTCGAAGCGGGAGGGAGACGAATGTTGAGACTGTCCCGAAAATCTTCAAAGAGTATCAGCGGAAGACCTCTAGTGAAGATATCCGCAATCTGGTAGCGCGATGAGACATATAAGACACGCACTTGTCCGCGAGTCACCTTTTTCACGAACAAAGTGAATATCTAGTTCGATATGTTTAGTGCGTTGATGGTTCACCGGATTCCCTGAGAGATAAATAGCACTAACATTATCATAAATACACCAATGTGGCTTTCAGAATTGGACAATGGAGTTCTAGGAGAGCAGATTCCGAAGCCAACATGATTCTGACTCTACATTGGCGACCCCTCGGTATTCTGCTTCGGCACTAGAGCGAGACAGTGTGACTTGACTTTTGGAGGACCAAGAAACCAAGTTATCTCCAAGAAAAACACAATTACCAGATGTAGAGTGTATGGTGTCTGGATATCCACCCCATTTTGCATCTGTGTAGGACACCATGGGTAGATGTCGATGATGGGTATAAGTGCAACTCATAATATAGAGTTCCCTGAATATATCTCACAATCCGTTTGAGTGCATACATATGATCATCCATCGGATTATGCATAAAGAGGCATATTTGTTGCACAACATATGAAATATCTGGCCTGGTGAATGTAAGATATTGTAAGGCCCCTGCAAGACTGCGATAAGGTGATGGATCAGTAAAAGGCTTGCCAGAGGATGCACTCAATTTGGATTTGGTGTCTACTGGTGTGGCAGATGGTTTGCAAAAGGACATTCCAGCTCGTTCAACAATCTCTGTTGCATACTTCTTTTGGGATAAAAATAATCCACATGAATGACGTGTCACTGCTATGCCTAGAAAGTAGTGAAGAGGGCCGAAATCTTTCATTGCAAATTCTGAGACAAGTTGTGACATGATGGACTTGCGAAGAGCATTTGATGAGGCTGTTAAGATTATATCATCCACATATAACAGAAGATAAGCAATATTATTACCTTGTCGATAGATAAATAGTGAGTTATCAGAACGGCTGTTAGAAAACCCAATGTGTGCAACAAAATTCGTAAACCGCTTGTACCAGACCCTCGGAGCTTGTTTAAGCCCATAGAGTGATTTCTTGAGCAGACATACATAATTTGGATATATGGAGTCCCGATATCCCAGTGGTTGATGCATGTAGACCGTTTCATTCAGCTGGCCATGAAGAAAAATATTTTTGACATCCAACTGATAGAGAGGCCAAGACTTTGAAATAGTCAAACTGAGGACCGTCCTTATAGTTGTTGGTTTCACCATCGGACTGAACGTCTCCCCGCAATCAACACCAACCTGTTGTGTCTTTCCATAACCTACAAGACGGGCTTTATGTCTCTCAAAAGTACCATAATATTTTTCCTTGTGACTGAAAATCCACATAGATTGAGGATTATATTGGTATTAGGAGGACGATGTACTAACTCCCACGTTCTATTTTTAATAAGAGCATTAAATTCATCATCCATAGCCATTTTCCAATTCGGGTCACACAGTACAGACACAGGATTGCGAGGTAAAAGTGATTTTGAAACTTGGGTGTGTAGGCTATATTTGGTGTTGAATTTGATAATGCCATGTTGACTACAAGTGACCGGATGATGGGTTGAATTTGAAAGTGGGTCGGAGGGTGGAATAACACTGCCTGGCAGTGAACTAGGGTCTGGGCTTTGGCCCAAGTTACTGCCAGGAACCGATTCAACACTGGCAGTGGGTTATTTGGACGAGGCCCAGTGTGTTGAGCATTGTACTGCGACTGGGCCACTTCTTGTGTCCCAGAATAGATTGGGCCCAAAATAGATGGCCCAGCACGCTGGGCATCAGTGACTTGCGACTGGGCCACTGTTTCGTGGTCCAAATTTTGTGGACGGGACGAAACAATGGGTCCGGGATGGGACAAAAAAACATGAGACAAATACGGGGGCAATCCATCATCCAAAAATAAATATGTGGAGGGTCCGAACTTGTGAATTTTGCCAAACAGGAAATTTGTTTCATAAAAAAGGACATGACGACTCACAATTATTTTATTGGATGAGAGGTCATAACACATGTATCCCCGATGATTAGACGGATATCTCAAGAAAACACAAGGTATGGACCGGGGTTGGAGTTTATTGATTGTGGTGGATGGAAAAAGAGGATAGCATAAACATCTGAATACTCGTAAATGTGTATATGAGGGGTCCCGTAAATAGAGTATTTTGAGAGGAGCTTTGTAGGATAGGTTCTTATGAGAGAGTATGTTCAATAAATATGTAGCCATGTGTAGTCCATGATGCCAAAAAAAGGGTGGTAATGAGGCATGTGCAAGGGAAGTTTGAACAATGTTGTTTATGGTTCGGATTTTTCGTTCGGCCTTTCCATTTTGCGAAGAGGTGTGTGGACAAGAAAGCCAAAAATTCAAGCCATAAGTGTTACAAAACCCCCAAAATTGTCGATTATCAAACTCCATACCATTATCATATTGAATATTTTTTATTTCCCGTTCAAAATGAGTTCGGATGAATGCTCGAAATTTTAGAAATGTGAAAAAGACTTGTGATTTTTTAGACAAGGGAAAAGTCCACAAAATTTTTTGAGTAATCATCTAATAATAACAAGTAATACCGATTGCCTGAAGAGCTCAAAACGGGTGAAGTCCAAATACACAATGTATAATGTCAAATAGCAATAAAGTGCATGAATTGGATGAAGTAAAAGGCAATTGAACATGTTTACCCAGTGGACATGAACGACATTTATCCAAAGTCCTTTTTTTAATACAAGAAATAAAATTATTATTTTTTAGAGAGGCTAAAACAGATGCCCCGGATGCCCTAAACGGTCATGTCATAATGATTGGTTGAAAGCTGCAAAAGTAGATGGCAACTTGGATTGTTGAATGTGTGAAGTTATTGGATATAGCTCCTCTTGACTATCACATCTCATTAGGATTGTCCTCGTCTGAAAATCCTTCACGAAAAATCCAAAAGGGTAAAAAATAATAAATACTCAATTATCAGTAGTAAATTTTCTAACAAATACCAAGTTCTTAATTAATTGTGGGGCATGAAGCACATTCTTTAAGGTTAGTGGTGGATTGTGGGGTGATAATTTAGTAGACCCAAAACCGCGTATTGGAATAGAATGGTCATTTCCAATAATTATACCATTATTTTTGCTCAAATTAAAATAGGACGAGAGGTTACCTTGAGATGACGTCATATGAGACGTGGCACATTAGTCCATATACCAATTGGCATGGGGGGGTTGAGTCCAAAAGTGTGCATGGCGGACTCGACGTTTGTTGGGTTGGTCATCATCGAATGGGCCTCATGCTACTGGTTCGGCAGAGGCCCATTACCGCAGACTGGGAACTGCTCATGTTCTGGGCCCAAAACTAGTTGGCCCAACACTGCCTGGCCTGGCAGATTGTACACTGTTTGGGCGAAAATTGGGCTTGGCCCAGTTTCCAGTTGGGTAGGGGCACAGTGGCACTGCCCATGACCACTGCAGGCCCACTGGGCTGGGCCGCCACTGGACTGCCATTGTTGCTGTCCACCGGAGTTCTGCCTGCCGGAATTTCCACCACCGCCACTGAAATTCCGGTGGCCTTCATTTTTATTATTTCCACCCCGATTTTTATTACCATTTTTACCTTTTTGTCCCCAAGTTTGTTGTGGTGGTTCAAAAGGTATAGTCCCGTCATTTGTAGGAGTAGCAATCATGACGGAATTGGAAACAGTGGCGGCCTTTTTGGCGAAGACCGCCTCTTTCAAGAATAAGCATTGATCGTGCTTGATAAAATAATGGGAGAGGATTGCTTTGTCGGATGAGTGTCCCCACACCACTATAAGCGTTGGTAAGTCCGACAACCATTTGCAAAACCAAGCGATTGTTAGTAACCGGCGAACCAACGTTTTTAAGTTGATCCGACAAGACATTAAGGCGTTGACAATATGCCGACGCATTTGGAAAATCCGCCATATCAATGGTGGAGAATTCTTGTTCTAATGTAATGGCGCGGGAATTTTTGTTGTCTTGAAAAATGTCCCGCAACCGATTACAAGCCTCCATGGCCGTAGAATCCGATTCCATTACTGTGTATAACAAGTCCGAAGAGATTGTTGCGTAAATCCAAGATAGAACTCGGGCATCAAGAGCTTCACCAGAGTTCTTTGTCATCGGTCATCTTCAACTCCTTTCCTTTGTCATTTTCTGGCGGGATTATATGATGAATCACCCGGTGAGAACGATAATAAATTTTAAACAATTCAGCCCAAGTGGCATATTGAACATTTTCCATCTCCAGGGTGATGAAAACATGTGTTTTAATGTTTGAAACGGTAAGGTCTGGATGAAAATTGGTTTTGGAGTCGGACATAATTAATTGGAATACACAAGTTTGGACAAGAAAATATGGAGAAAAATAATGGAGATCGAAAAAATGAAAGAACAAGAAAAAAACAAATTCGGTTGGGGATGGTGGAGGGTGGCCGAATTTGGGAGGGTAATTGTGTTAGGGTAGGATCTCTTCCTAATATCTTGATACCATGTAAGAATAATTAAATATTTCTCCCCCTCATTTCCTTCCATAAGATGTGGTACATATACCAATATTACAAGAGTAAATTAAGGTAATGAATAAGACATGATATGCTAAAATAAAGTCTTCTAATCTTATTTAATCCTCCCTACCATACACATATGATATTACATTTAATACGATAATCATAATTAATAATTGGAATATTACTAATAATGATTATGATTCTATCAGCTTCAATTCTGTAATGACTAGTTAATTTTTATTAATATATATTAAAACTGTTAAGAGTCCAACATCGACGAACAATGAATTGTAATGAGTTTGACTCTGATACCATGTAAAAAATGAATCTTGAGTCTAACTCACCCCCAAAAGCTAGCTTGTAGGGATCGGATTATTCAAGTCCATATAATGAGTCCATGTTTCCATTCCATATTCGATGTGAGACTCTTAATGTAAAGAATGAATCTTGAACCTAACTCAACCCCAAAAGGTAGTTTGTAGGGTGAAAATTGTTCAAGTCAATATAAGGATTGGTGGATAAAGAATTGAAATGAGTCTGACTCTGATACCATGTAAAGAATGGATCTTGGGCCTAACTAAACTCCAAAAGCTAGCTTGTAAGGTGAAGAATGTCCAAGTCCATATAAGGAATTCATGTTTCCATTCTATTTCCGATGTGGACTCTTAACAAAAACTTTAAATGTTTTAAAAAAGCAAATGGGAAGAGATAGGTGTGGAGTCTATTCAATGTTTTGAAGTTGCTTTCATCTTCTCATACTTATGGTAGGTGTACAATTTAGAATTTTATTCCAAAATATGCAATTTTGGCTGAATTTTGTATTAGTGTGTAATTTACTGTGAGGACTCCAAAAATATGCAAAATGCATATTTGAAATGCTATTTATATGTGTTCTAATTTAACTGAAATAAAGACGACGTTAGCTTAAATCACATTATAAACACGCTTTGTAAATCACATTTGTGAAATGCGACTTATAAATCACATTAAACGCTATTTGTAAATTGCATTTTTGAAACCCAAATGTAAATATATTTCAGGAAAGCGCTTAAGTTGAACTATTGAAATTTCAAAAATAACATATACAGGTTTTGTTTCGTAAATGAGATTTACCCATCGCTTTTCTGAAATTAGGTACGTAACTAATGCAACATCATACATAGTTTTGTTTACAAAATTTAATGGATGTGCATGTGAAAAACTATAAACTCCTGGCTGGAACAAATTGTTTAATATATATTCAAATCTAGTACTAGCTGTAACAGACTAGTTCTGAATTACATTGTATAGTAATAATAACATGACAGTTGAAGTGATCTTGTTTGATCATTCAACAAGTACCTATTATTTTATTGTTGATATGTGACAACTGATAGATATTTAAACAAATCCCATTGAATCTGGAAACTCAAAAAAAATCTTCAGGTGTAAATTTTGGATTTTAATAAAGGGAAAAGGGTCGGATTTCCTCTCAAACTATTTATTAAGGATCACATTTGTCATCCGTTAAAATTTGGGATTAAATATACCTTCCATGTTAGCAAAGTTGTCAAATATAGTCTCAGTTGGACGAAAATCCCATGTGGGCATACATTGGATCCACGCGGACGATAATAAACACATGGCATGTGGGACCCACATTACCACCCACTTCTACTCCCTCTGTTCAGCGTTTCCCGCTGCTCCGATGAGGAGCTCCAGCTCCGGCGAACCGGAGCAGCCAACTACCGCCATCGTCGACGAACCGCCGCCCTTCACCCCACTAGCCAAACCACAGTTACCACACCACACAAGATGTCGCTAGCAACACCGTCCCGTCGACCAACCCTCCACCACCGTCATTCCAATCCGACCCGATTCCCCCAACCCACCTGTCACCGGCGTCACTTCGTTCCCACCCAGCCAATTACCCACCAGTCACTGACACCCTTTCCCCACCCGTCACCGAAACCCAACCAACCCCGACAACCACCTACCCATTGGTCATTATCACCATATAACCACCCAACTGTCGAACCCTAACCTCGTCGACCCACTCCACTCTCTAAAATAACATAATTTTTTTCATCTTTATCTATAGCTTTGAAGCCCTGACGATTCAATATGGTTTATGAGTACCCAACAAGACAACTTAGGTTGAATACAACGTAAACTCCTAAGAGGTCGTTTGATTGGCGGGATGGGATAGACAAAGATATCCCATGAAATTATTTTATCCCACTTTCTATATGAGATAACTTATCCACCATTTATACAAAAAATGATGGAATAAAATAATCTTAGAATTAAATAATACTCATTATCAAACATTAGATAAATATAATCCCATGAAATATCCAGGAATTACTATTCTTATCCCACATCAAGGGTATATTGATTTGTCAGGTCTTAGATGGCTGGTGTAGCTACCGCTCTCACTTAAGGGTATTTTAGTCCGGAAATTTTTCATTGAAGTTAAAAGATATATTTCCTATCCCGACAAGGCCCATAAGTTAATATAATATAACCCAAATCCATAATGGATTGGGCTACTCAAGTGGGCTAGTGCACGGCCCTCTGACCCATTATATATTTTTTTCGGGTCATCTTCACTACTTCTCTGAGCCCAATTTTGTTCTTCTCTCTCTGCAGCTATCGGTTCTAGAAGCTTCGATCTTCGAATCAGGTTTGCCTTACATCCTCTTACATTGTTGTTAATTGCTGTTTAATCGTTTTTGTTTTGATATTGCTTTCGGTTTGTGTTTGAATTCGACTAATTACTTAATTTCGAATTTGGTTGAAGTTTAACAGCTACTTTAATCGTGTTTTGTATGATATTGCGTTTATTTTTTGTTCGAATTTAACTAATTGCTTAAATTCGTACTGGTTGAATTTTTTTACTGTTATTGTAGCTACTTTAATCATGTTTTGTTTGATAGTACATTTGCTTTGTGCTTGAATTCAGCTAATTACTTAGTTTCGTATTGGTTGAATTACTGTTGTTGGTAGTTACTTTTTAATCGTGTTTTGTTTGATATTGCCTTTGTTTTGTGTTTGAATTGAACACTAAATACTTAATTTCGTATTAGTTGATTTTTAACAGCTACTTTAATCTTGTTTTGTATGATATGGCCTTTTTTTGTGTTTGAATTCAGCTATTCACTTAATTTTGTATTGGTTAAATTTTACTGTTGTTAATAGCTACTTGAATCATGTTTTGTTTGATATTGCATTTGTTTTGTGTTCGAATTCAACCAGGTACGTAATTTTGTATTGGTTGAAATTTTGCTGCTGTTAATAGCTACTTTAATTGTTATTATTGTGAGAACTAGCTCTAGAGTCCCATGGACTATTATGTACATAACTTTCACTTCTTTGTTGAATAAAATTTTCATTTTGCCAAAAAAGATAGCTACTTTAAAGTTTAATCGTGTTTTGATTGATATTTCACTTGTTTTTTTTTTGTAGGAATTCAACAAATTACTTAATTTTTGTATTGGTTAAATTTTACTGTTGTTAATAGCTATTTGAATCGTGTTTTGTTTGATATTGTGTTTCTTTTGTGTTTGAATTCAACTAATTCCTTAATTTCGTATTGGTAGAAATAGTCATTAGTTTTGCTGTTTAATAGTAGGAGATTGTGTTATGAAGGGGAAAAGATTGATTCTCGTGTTATTAACACGACTCAGAATGTTCTGTTATGTTTTATGTTGTAAATAAATGTTAATTATCTGACTTTATTAGGTTTAGATGTAGGTAATTGAGTTCACAACATTTTTTCGGAGATGGCTGATGGATTGAGTTCAGTTCACAGTATTGTACCAGTTTATTTTTGTTGCAGTAGCAGAAATAACAAGATTATGAAATAAGGACGTCCCTGTTAACCTCAATAGTAAATAGTAAAAGCATTTGATTTGTATATAGCACTTCAAAAAACAAACAAAGAAAGATACTTAGTCCTTCTCAAAAAAAAAAAAAAAGATACTTAAATCATTCGCATGATAATCACTGTGTTTGCTAGATGTCGAACTCGAGTGTTTCTTGATAACTGATAGTAGTAGTAACTTAGTCATGTGCTGGTGCAGGAACCAAATAAGCTTATTAAAGTTTAACTTTTTTCTTTCTTTTCGATAGTTGTATATTCCTGGCTAGTTTGCCCGTACCTTGACTATTTCATTGGGCACCTGCCACCTCCCACTAGTATAAGTATAATGTAACTCAGCTTACAGAACTTTGATGGATAGGAAGAAATCACCTTTTTCGGATCTAAACCCAATCTTCACTTTATTGAGCAACTTATTAAAGTTCAATGATTGTATACATTTAATAATGATCAAAATCATCTTAAACAATATGTTTGCAAAGGGCTCTTTGATAGCCTGCCCAAGGAAAAAGGGAATCAGGGGAGGGGATGCTTATACGTTCAAAATTGAGAAGATTAACCATTAAACTAATGTAAGTATATGGACTTCTTATCCTGCAGACTAGAAGGCAATAGTTTCATTAGTGACAAAGTGAGTGATTCTCTAAAAATCCAACTGTGTGAAATGAGTTGAAGTGTAGGTTCACAAGTCAAAAGAACTTGGAACTTCTTGCTTCTTTGCGCCTTCATCAGTCCTTTTTGCCTGCGAAATAAAATGTAGGATAGTGCAGCTGTTTTGTGTTTGCAAAGTGCATGATGTCTCCAGCCAACTGCGTTACTTAAATGCTCAAGATTTCTCTTGGGAAAATTTCTGTGAGGGTTCAATTCTTTTTTTCTTTTCTTTTTTACTTCGGTAGGTCAAGACGATCTAAATTTAAAAAGGGCAGCTCAGTACACAAAGCATCCCGCATTAGCAGGGTCTGGGGAAGGGCCGCACCCCAAGGGGTTGCATCCCGCATTAGCAGGGTCTGGGGAAGGGCCGCACCCCAAGGGGTGTGATGTAGGCAACCTACCCTAATACAAGCATTAGCGGCTGCTTCCACGATCTAAAATTTAAGAACCGAAAAGTTGATTGAACATTGCTTTTACCTTGTATCTTTAAAAAAAAACTTTGTGGAACTCAAATTTACCATGGTCTATACCATTGTCCATAATGTTTGAATAATTCTTATCAGGGGAAAAGAACAGAAAAAAGGGGTAGTGGTAGAGCTAGTACAATCTTCGTCTGGGCAGTGTCAGAACTGATGGAAATAAAGTTGTTCTGGACAATTTTATAACTGATGCTATTTCTTCAATTTCCTTCTTCTTATCTGTAGGGGTAGGTGCACGATAGGGTGATACTATTTATCTCTTTGTATAGGTTTATTGTTTTGTGTTTCTTGGCAGACTTGATCAATTTTTAACATATTAATTTATCAAATACCAATTCTGAGTGATTACATTGGTGTATTGTACTTCTTGTCCTATTTATGCCATGCTTGCTGCTGCAATCAATGTATTTATATGGATTCATGTTGATCATTTTGCCTCTTTTTTTTCGTCTGTTAATGACTCTTCCTTATCTTCTTTTTCAGGCTATAAGACCTCACTGCAAGAAGTATGGCCAAGCATCATCCTGACTTGATCATGTGCCGGAAGCAGCCAGGAATAGCTATTGGGCGACTTTGTGAGAAATGTGACGGGAAGTGTGTGATTTGTGATTCATATGTCCGTCCTTGCACACTTGTCCGAGTTTGTGATGAGTGCAACTATGGATCCTTCCAGGGTCGTTGTGTCATCTGCGGAGGTGTGGGTATTTCTGATGCTTACTATTGCAAGGAATGCACTCAGCAGGAGAAAGACAGGGATGGTTGTCCAAAGATTGTCAATCTCGGTAGTGCTAAAACTGATCTGTTTTATGAACGTAAAAAATATGGTTTCAAGAAGAGATGAGGGTTGGATACTTCGTTTACCGTTCGGTGAAGTTCGCAAGTGGAGCTTTGTACTAGTGTTATGGTTTCAAAAATAACCATTCGAATATAGGCCATGTAACCTTTTTGCTATATTTCGTTGGATCTTAGCAATATTACGTACTGGTATCACAAATTTAACCCATTGTAACTTGTATTTTGTTAAGGATACGCAACAAAATGCCAACATTAATTGACTGTTTGATGTTCTATCGGGCATGAAGGTTTTACTTCAGTTATAGTTCCTGATAGTTTAACTTCCTATACCTTTCTATCATTGATTGTTTGTGTACTTCTCTTGTTCTTTAGTTGAAGCAAGTCATTTAAGGTAATAGGATTTGTATTTAAGATAATAAGAAAACTATTTATTCGCACTCGATGAATATATAATACATATTTTACAAATACATTTTAATCACTAAACCTCAGTTATTACATATTTTCACTTTAATTTATGACTTAACTATGATAAACTAGTATGGTTTAATATAAATACCTGGTTCAAATAAGTGCTTATAAAAATGTAATGGTTAGATGCTTATTAGTTATTTCACATTGCTTTACAGACCCAAAATCCTCAACCCATGGGTCGACATCAAATAAAAGTTGTCCTTCACTCATTGGATCTCATGATTTTTTTTTGTTAGTTTCCCTTTTTGGAACAATTATTTAGTACGTGATTTTAATTTTTTTTTTTTTACACTTTATGAACCTTTTAAATCATCATCTAAAGATTACTTTTCAAGCAAATTAAATATTTTACGAGAAAATGTTAAACACGATTGAAATTTTTATATGTTACTGTCAATGTTAGACCACAATTTAATGTTTTGCCAGTAAGGTTGAGAAATATACGAACAAATACTAAACTCGAGTCTAATATTGTTCTGAAGGTTAATTCTTAAGGGTTATATTCACACAACTTTAGGAAATAAGGATAAAATATAGAGAAAATTTCATAAATAGCTACGGTTTAAAGCGTATTAACGAAACGTAGCTACAATTGTTGGACTAGACGGAAGAGTTGTACCAAGGCGGTATCAGCTCAGTTGTATCAACTGCATCAACTAAAATCGCGCGAAAGAGTTGTATCAACAATGATAACTACTTTGCATAAATACAATTGCTACATTTCATAATTTCTTAAAACTATAGATATATTTTGTAAATACAATCTAAATATTTGCCACTTCGGGTTATTTTTCCTAAAATCTAAACATTTTTTTGTGTTGACTTCCCTTCAAACGCATTGATCTTTAATTTTTGCCCATGCTAATTATTTTATGAAAATATACAGGTTTAGTTTGCAAGGCATAGTCTGTATAATATTTTTCTTCTCGAAAATTGAAGTTTTGCCTCGGGCGACATAAATTATGTAGGAATTAAGTTATGCGTCATAGTTTTATAGTAAAATTTTAAATTATATTGAGTGTTGGAAATTATGCCTTATCCGGCATAGTTTGTGTGGATGTTGTGATACATATGTTGAAATTAAACGTTAACTATGCCAGTCGAAATATGAAATTATGCTTTTGTCATATTATGTTGAGTGTAGACAATTCTACCTTATTCAGCATAATTTGTGGGTTGTGTATAATACATATGACGAAGATAAATACTAATTAAGCCGAGTGAAATTCTAATTACCGCGCCAAAAGTAATATTGGGCAAAAATTAAAGACCACCCAAAATAGCAAATTTGTGCGAATGAGCCAAATCTAAATGACCACCTAATAAAAAGGACCATCTACGTAAATCAACCTTGGATCTCCCCAAAAAGTTGGCCCAAATTAGAATGCCAACCCAGTGGGCCTCGTATTACATCCTTATATAGAATGAAAAACTAGGGTTTTCGTTCGTCCTAGGGTTTCAACAATCATCAAAGCTTATCGCCGAGACGAGCATCTCCAACCGCGAAAATGGTGAGTTTTCTATTCAAAATTGATACATATTATAAGCTCGTAAATGATTAAACTAATTTAATTGCAATAATTATTTGTTATACATAGCCTTCTCACAAGACATTCATGATTAAGAAGAAATTAGCGAAGAAACAAAGACAAAACAGGCCAATTCCTTACTGGATCCGTATGAGGACTGATAACACTATCAGGTATTTATATTTGATTTTTTTTTGTGATTTTATTTGTTTTTTTTTTATTTTGATGAGCCAACACTTTGTTTGGATTGTACATATTGTTTGTTTCATAATGTATCGTGTTATATTGTGTTAATTGTATTGTACTGTATTGTTTTGATGAATACATAGTTTGGATAGATTGTATTGTTTCCCGTTGGGTAGAACTACTATAAAAAGGAAGTGTAAAGGAAAAAATAGGATTAGTATTAGATACCCCCTCCGTCTGAAATTATTTGTATAATTGTCTCAAATTATTTGTTGTTTTAGAAGTTCTAAGGCACAATTAGTTACTTTTTCCACTTTTTACCCTTACTAGAATTTTGAAATTGAGTAAATATTTAATGGAGACCGATTATAACTTAGACATAAATAGGGATAAAAGTAGTCAAATACTACTCAATTAATATTTCTTAAGGGCGTGTAAAGCAAAAGAGCGACAAATTATTTGAGACGGAGGGAGTAATAAATAAAGACAAAATGAAATCGGTCGTTACACAATATGGGACATTTCGTTGTTACATAAAAATGGATGTATTTAACAATTCGATACAATAAATTTTTAAGTAACATGACATCGAACATTGTATTTAAACTAACAATTCAATACAATTGGTAACAACCACCCAAACAAAGTGTAATTGTATTTTTTGTGATTTTATTTGTTTCTGATTTATGTTGATTTCACTAATGAATTTTTTTTTTGTTTTAGGTATAATGCTAAGCGTAGGCACTGGCGTAGAACCAAGCTAGGATTTTAAGGTGGAAGATTCGTGTTTTATTTAAGATTCTTATGGAAAAACTTCTCGGACTATGTTTCTTTTCCAGTTTGATAGGAGCTTGTTATGTGAGGAAACAGATTGTGTTTTAATTTCAGCAAAGTTTATATATTGAATGACTGATTATGAAGTTATTCCGTTTAATGGTTAATGCTGATTATGAGCTGGTTATTCCGTTTGTATATTGTGATTATGAGGTTACTCTGTTTAATTCGAGCTGTTCAATGCTAGTTAGTAGTGGTATTTGTCGATTACTGCCATTGATTGAGTATTCTGTTTGTGATTTACACTTATTGTCCAGTGTCGTTGAAATTAGACGTTTTGTTTAGAAGTACTTGATTTTTGGCTCATCTGATAGGTCAAGCTAGAATTTTAAGGTGGAAGACTCATGTTTTATTTAAGTTTTTTTATGGAAAAACTTCTCGGATAATTTTTTTTGTTCGATTTGGCAGGAGCTTATTCTGTGAAGAAACAGATTATGTTTTAATTTCAGCAAAGTTTATTTATTGAATGTCTGATTATGAGGTTATTTCCTTTAATTCGAGTTGCTTAATGCTGGTTAACAGGTATTATTTTCTGATTGCTATTGTGATTTGAATATCTATATGTGATTTACACTCGTAGGGGTGTAGGTGAAAATTAGATGTTTTGTTTAGAAGTAATTGGTTTTTGGTTTATCTGATGGTGATGGTTGATTAACTCCTCTCTACTTAGATTAACGCTGGAATTTGCCTAGGATGTTATAAGAACATTTTTATATAAAAGGAAAGCATGATTGTCAAGAAATGGAATAAAGGAATTTTTTTATCTAGGAGATATAATGATGACCTCAATGCCGAAGAAGTGCGAAGAAGTTCTAGATTAGTTTCTGGTGAATCTTAAATAGTTTTACTTTAAGTTCAACCATAGTTTGAGTTACATTGTGGTTATATATTGAGAGAGTATTGAACTTATCAGTGTAGTGATAGCCAAATTTAAATTTGAAGGTAGTTTGTGGAATAAATTTGTTTGGTCACTTGTTGGGCACTGAGTAAGAAAATGAGAATACAACTCGGAAAAATGTAATGCTTAAAAGGAGTTTCAGGACAGGGTTAGATGTTTATACATAGAGAAAGAACGAGAGGCTTCTAGTCGGACTAACTAGCTTTTAAGCAGACTCATGCAAGTTGTAGGGGGGGGGGGGAGTAAAGTGCCTTTCCCACTAGGGAAGTAGTAGCTGTGTGTGCCTTTCCCACTAGGCAAGTAGCAGGTGTGTGTGTGTGTCGGGGGGATTTGAGTGGTCACCAAGGATTAACTCTCTCATTTCTTAAGAGGAAACACGTCTTCCTAAAGAAGCAATTAAAGCAGAAAACTCTGTATAAGTTTTATGCTCTAATTGCTTCAATCAAGAGAGAATATGTTTCCTCCTAAGAAGTGAGTGAGTTGTACCTTAGGGATGATTGATTTAACTGTCCAGTATATTAGGTTCTGTCCATTTGAGTGGCGTTGAAGTGTATTTCACCAGAAGCTTGACTTGGGAATTTCTGATTCCTAAAATATCTGACTAAAAGCTTGACTAGTTATGATTGTCGATCTGGAACTGGCCACGTTAATGGCTGTGGGATGTGCATGTAGAATAATCTTGTTTACAACAATTATTCATAAACATGGACTGTACATTTACAACTATATTCTTGAGAGAGACTAGCCAAGGTTGGGCCAGGGTGAGGATGACTTCCACTAGTGTTAACTGATCATTTGCCCGTTGGCTAATTGATGTGTGTCCGGTATTTTAAGCCAGATTGAGCTCTCATCGTCTGTGAGGGCTAAATGGGTTCAGGTTTTTATACTGTGTTCTATTGGCAGTTGTGATGCATGCATTTGTTTATACATTATAAGAGGATGGTATCTTTCATGTTGTAGAAATGAAATGGCGCAGTGCCTGGACACAGTATAGTTCTATGGTTGTATAATTTAGAATATACTAAGGCTGGCCAACGGGGCGGGTTGGCCTGGTCCCGACCCGACCCCACCCAGGTCTTGCCCCTACCCCGCTATTAAAAAAATAATAATTCGGTAACGGGATTCGAACAGGGACGAGACCTCGACTAGTTCCGCCGGGTCTTGCCCCATGTCCTGCCCGAACACCCCCCCTCCCCCCCTCCCCCCAAATAACTGTTGCACAACAACCATTTTATATTTTGGCTGTTGTGCAACGGCCATTTTTGGCCTCACCTCCCTCAACCCCCTAATATTTATTTTTAAACCCCAAATTATTATATTTACACTTTAATTTAATTTTTCAACTATAAATACATCATTTTCTCTTCATCTTTCTCACAAATCTTTCTACAATATCTCTGATCTCTCAATCTATCTCTCTACAAGTCTACACTGTGTACTAAACATTCAATTTTATTTATTCATTTGAGAGTGAAGTTGACAACTAGCTTGAAGATCATCAATCGAGCAAAGTTTTAATTTTCAACATCTTGATTATACGTCGACGTTTGGTACATTCGTTCCTTTCATTAAATTATTATTGTTTTTTATTTTAATTAGCGCACTTAATTTCATTATCTTTAACTATTTATTAGCATAATTAAAATGGAAGGACTTAAAATGTATGTCTAAGAGTAAGGGTAAGACTTCCTTTAGTAGGGGTAACAAGGGAAGAAGAACTTCTTCTAGTCATCCTATTCCTAGACAAGGTGATTTTGTTGATACTGAATATTTTTCTGCAATACCATTAGATTTAGACGAGGAGCTATTTTCTGAAACTCAACAAGACTTTAATTTAGAAGATAATCTAGATGACACACCACTTGATCTAGATGACACATCGACTAATCTAGATGACACACCCACTAGTGCACCTCCAACTAGAACGTTTCCTATTCCCCCTAGTACGAGACGAAGTCCACCACAACGAAAATTAATATCAGATGCATGGAAATTTTTAATAGGGACTTAAAAGTATCAAGTAGTTAGATGTCTAATTTGTAAAAATGTTTTTAAATTTAAAATTGAAAAAGGTCAGGGTGGGACGGGAGGTTTATTGAGACACGTACAAAACTCACCTAGCTAGGTAGAACAAACACCTGGCTGAAAAGCCGGGTGCGGCAGTGCCCTCTCAGTCGGGACAAGGTTCACATACTACCCATACAAAGTACGAGGTCAAATTAACCCTATGACGGGGGGGGGGGGGAATTATAGGCCCTAAATACGATAAAAATAGAGATAGGGAAGCAATAGCAAAATTAGTTGTTGTGGAGGGTTTGCCTTTTTCATTTCCTTCCTCTCCCGGTTTTATTCATTATATTTAAAGATATGTGTAATCCTGCTTTTAACGATTTTCCTAGATCAACTGTTAAGAGAGATGTATTTAAATTTACACATGAATATCAACAATATTTACGTTAATCCTTATATCATTTTCCTGGTAAAGTATCTATCACGTCTGATATAGGCCGTAATACTAACGGCCATGATTATTTAACGGTAACTTGTCTTTGGATAGATTATAAATGAACTATGCAAAAATGTATTTTAGCGTATAGATATATAGACGATAGGCACACTGGTACTTTTATTTCAAAAAATATTCATTCAGTTTGCGATTATTATGACATAACTTATAAAATTATGACTATTACATTAGATAACACTTCTTCTAATAATTATGCTATTACAATTTTTAAAAATCTTTTAACTCCATCTTTTTCAAATCATTTTCATATAAAATGTGCATGTCATATATATAACTTAGTTGTAAAGGATGATCTAACACTTTTTGCAGACATTCTTAATAAAATACAATATAAACTTTATTTTAAAAAGTAATAGAATACAAGATAAAAAGATTATAAAAACTTGTCACGATTGCGGACTACCTTATAGAAAAATTTTCGAAGAAGTAGCCACTAGGTGAAATTCTTTATACGAGCAACTACTTGTTGCTTATGACTATAGAAGACCTATAACTTTATTTTTAACGCCCATAATCGTAGCGATTGGGAAAATTTTTCAGAACTTATTGTATTTCTAGAAAAAAAATTTCAAGCAACAAAATAATTTTCCGGTATATATTATCCTACTATTCCAACTATGTTGTTTTATATAGCTCTAATATTTTTACTGCTTAGTGAATATATGAAAAAAAAATCAGCATATAAGGCAGTTATTAAAAAAATGTTTATCAAAATAAAAAAATATTTTATTTCTATTTCCACTATTTATATTATTGATGCTGTATTAAATTCGACTATTAAAATAGACGGTTGTAAAACACTTATTGAAACTAAAGAAGTGTTGTCTAACATACAACATGAATGCAAAAAAGTATATAGGCATTACCAACAAGAAAGTGCTAACAACCAACCGACTTCCATACCATCTTCTTCTTCTTCAACACAACCTAAAAAAAGACATGCTGTGTCTGCAGCTAGTATTGAAAGCTCAGACATAGAATGTATAGTGTTAACACTACTAACCAAGTTAGCGAGTTTGATGTTTTTGTTTTGCAGGGTATTGTACCGTACCAAGCAGTTCTCAATGAAGAAGGACGTGAAGACTTGCTGAAATACTGGAGGGAGAATGAGAAGACCTTTCCGACACTTTCAATGATGGCCCGAGATGTGTTGAACATTCAAGCGTCATCAACATCGTCTGAAAGCGCTTTTTATGCCGACATATTTCAAATAGGAGAGCACAAACACTCATTAGCGGGAGACAACTTGGAGATTGCAGTATTATTTAGAGATTTGATACGAGCGGTGCGGAGAAGGTGCGATCAACCGGAGATCAACGAAGAAAAAGACAAAAACTACAACGAAATTTTATCCGATGGAGGTGGAAGCGACGTGGAGCAATTTGACCAACAAATACCAATTCCAACCGAAGAACCACAAGAAATTATAAAGAAACTAGAAAAGGTGTTTTTAAAAGTGTAATTTTTTAATTGCAATTTTATTATATTATTTGCAACTTTCAAGTTTCAACACCACAAAGTTGCAATTTTGACAATTGTATTACAAAAAAATCATATTTCTATTAAATAATATAAGAGGCACAAAAATAACTTTGGGATATTTTTATTACACTATCTTGTTCAATTATTCATTATTGAGTTATTTATATATGTTATTTTTTAAAATTAAGTGGAAAAAAAATCGGAAACCCGACCCCGTCCAGCCCCGCCCCGATAAATAACGGGCCCCTTTTCTGATGGGACCGGGATAGGGACGGGACACTGACAGAATCCGCCAGTCGCACCCCGCCCCGAACCTGCCCCGTTGGCCAGCCATAGAATATACCCCTCTCCATTTTTTCCTTACATTGGAAGAATTTTGTGGCAAGGAGTGGTACATTAGATTGTGTAGAAATCTGAATGTCTAAAGGCGTGTCATGATCGACACTAATTTTTAGTCAAGCTTTATATACTGATCTGTGTAGCATTCTAGTGTATCGTTTTGATCATATTGTATTAGCAGGGAGGACAATACAATATGCATAATATATTCTGGACTATGGTTGTATAGACAGTAATTGGTTCTAGAGTTGAATTTGCTTATAGCTAGAGTAACTTCTCATCATTTTATGGAACTGATTGGTGGATTACTTTTTATCTTGTTACTTTTTGTTTTCTTCGAACACATGATTAGCGGTTGCAACAGTCAGTTTAGCCCTAAAAATTTTCATACCGAACTTTAAAAAATGTTTTTTTTTCTGCAGTGTCTACATGAGTTATGATTAGTTTGTTAATATTGAGTTTGTGAATTCAGTTATTTCTAAATACTCCTAAATCTTCCGGACAAACTGTCACTTTAGGTTGATATTAGAACATCTTGCAAGCAATTGTGCATTACTTGTACGTTAAAAGGGCATGGTTCTATTAGGCATGGTATGAGCATTAAAACAGTTGAGAGGTCTTCATTGACACGACTCACGAGCAAAGTAGACGTATGCCATGTGTTTGCATTTCAATTTTATCACTTAATATATATTTTTACTTTATTTACTCACTCAATCATGATCAGATTATTAGAAAGTTGTCATTGAAAACCCTCTCTTTTTGAAAGTTTGGAGTTGCATTCAAGGGTTGAAAATGTCAGCAATTTTTTCGAAGTTGGTTTTGATTTGCCCATTTTCACTCCCAACCTAATAGTCAAAAGTGGTGTTTTAAAAGGCGAGTGCGTGAGAAGAGTCATTTTATCTAGCATGGGGTGAGACGTAAGCCTTGAGACATGGGGCACTAGATTTTTAAAATTTCAATTTATAATGTAGTAAAATAGTATAAAAACACAAAAATCATAAAAAAATACATTAATAATTAATAAACTATTAAAAACATGATTAAAGAGACTCATAGAAAATAAAATTTCTAACATGGTTTACAAGTAATGCAATGATATAAAAGCTGTTATGATATGCAAATTAACTATAACATCTTAACTTTCAAATAATAATAAAATCACAATTTCTTAATGTATATTACTATCATACTATGAAGTTTACCTCCCTAAAAGAAAATAATCATTAAAGTTTATCAGTATTATAATTAAAACATCATTTATCCATGAATAAGAACAAAATTACTTTCAAATAGCGAAGTAATAAAATATGATAATTTTGAGAATAAGACAAAAACATGAAAATCAATGACAAGTGAAAATGTAAAATTCGATATGTATTTTTAAAAGAATTATTAAATGATATTCACCCTCACGGTGTTTTCAAATAGTAAATATGCAATATTACAACTTGTTATTTGATTTACTCTCAATCTTTTTATTTCTATAGGTCAAAAAACTATTAAGTATCATTCATTTATTAAAGAGTTAAGAGAGTTAATAATGTTAAGTAAGGAACTTGACACATAATTTGTGTAAGAACTATTTGGCGAGTCCCGAACGTTGGGTGTGTTTAGGACGTACATTTGAACACTTAGGGCGAGAGTCTCACATAACTAAGCCCCATACGTATGCCTCAAGGCGTTTTGCCAATGCCTCGCCCGGAGTGAACCCTGATACGAGTTCCAAAACTGCCTTCTAAAACGCTGGTCAAAAGTGAAGAATACTCCACTAAAGCAACTCTATTTGGTGAAAATATTCACTGTTGTTCATAGAGACAAATGGGTCTTTTTGGTCTCCACATTCTCAAATAAAGAGGGGAAAACAAAGTTACATATTATCAGCTTGTAGCATTTCTCTGTATGTCTATAATGTACTCCATCTGTTTCACACGAATATCTTAGTTGAAGCGCATACTAGCCACAGGAGCTAGGATGCGGTTTTCCAATCGGAGATCAATGAATCACAAAGGATAGAGAAAACTTTTTTTTGGGATAGTATGTGCCGACATGTTAATAATTACCTTTTGAACTTCTTGATGGTATTCTATTGTACTTTATAGAGAAGTACGGAAAGTAATAACTATTACAAATGTTCGAAATGAGAAATAAATGGTCAATCTTCAAAACTGCCGCATGTGTGTTGTGTCTTGTATCTTGATCACCTTGCAAAGCCAATGTTGAGAACTGCCGCAAGTTTGTTGTGCCTTGAATCTTGATAACCTGAAATCTAGAAACAACTAAATCTGGATGGTTACAACGTTGTGTGTTGAGTCGAGGTTAGCCCTCTATCCTTAAGACAAGATTGCCCCGTATATATGCTTTTACGTTAGCGGGCAATAGTCTCCCAAGATAAAACAACACTTTAATCTCAACACTACAAAGCCAATAGGTTGAGCCGGCGAAGAAAACAAATATGACTCGACTTGTCTTTGAAGATATGTAATAGGAAGGAAGAGTTTCTCAATACTCTTCTCTTTTGTCTCTGTGTATATAGTGTGTCTCGTAGTGTATATCTTGTGTATATGTGTGGGTTTGCTCACCGATTTTCGTCACAATTTGCTCACTGTTTTGAGCTATTTTCGTGATTGTTTTTCGATCGTTTTGCATCGTATTTTCGTCTATGTTTCGCCTATTTCTTGCTCCTTTTTTTCAGCCAGGTGAAGCTCAATATATAGCAAGAGGAGGGGCTGTCCAACAGCCACAAACAAGGCTGTAATGGCCCTTAAAGGAGGCCATTAAAATGCCCAAGTAATGGCTATTAAGGCCATTGAAAGAGGTCGCTCTTCGCCCAAGTAATGGGCTGTTAATGGAGGAATTAATCAGCCAAATAATGGCTGGTTAATGCTCCAAAACGCAGTCCAATATTTACGAGAAAAAGTCTCGAGAAATTCCGGGGACCAAAGCGTAAATATTGAAACTTCGAGGACTAAAGCTGTACATATGAAAGAATTCGGTCCAAGCTGTACATATGAAACTTCGGGGATCAAAGCGTACATCCGCGAGTTCTGCGGTCCAAAAAGATAATATCAGACAGGCCAAGGCCCACAGCCCACAGCCCACAGCCCACGACCCGTGAACCCGTGAACCCGAGAACCCGAAACCCGGAACTCGGAACCGGAACCGGACGGGACGGGCGGGTGGCGGCGGCGCGCGTGTGGGCTTAGCCTTGAACCCAAGCACATCTAGGTCTTCCCTCCTTTAAACACATGGGATACCCCTTGGGGTCCCAAACCCTTTACCAATTAGAGACTTATATAGAGAGCAATTCTTCCTATTCCCACCGATGTGGTAGATTTGTCCCACACCACATTTCCATGTCTCAAACACCTTACTTCGTGGACCAATATCTCTTTCATTTCTCAACGAAATTAGACGATTCTTGGCCCTACGGTCATCTACTCACTTCGTAGATCATGCATGTGCGAAGAGACAAGGTCTCCAACATGCGGAACACAAGTGTTTAATTCATCAAAGATGGGTGGACGCATCTCCCCGCCAAAGGCTAATTTCCAACAATCCCCTCTATGAAAGAGAGATTGTGGCGCACGCACAAGGTGCCTACATTTCAGCAATCTTTCAGCGAAAAGATATTGCATCAGGAGAGGTAGCTTACGCTTTGAACCTTCCCTAGTTGAATACCATCGGACTTACTTACTGCGCGATGAACGTGATGTCTTGAACCGTCAGTGTTTAGTGTAAGCCTAGACAACGATATCAACACAATAACTCTTCTTATTCATTTTCCTTCTTACGTTTCTGTCCGTTGTGGCCATGGACACACTTGGATTCTTAAGTGCGTTCATTTGAGTCGGCCATCCTCGCACTTAAATAGGTGATTTCCTACAAGGTATCCTGTTATACCCCACTTCACAAGTGTTAGGAATCATTAAAAGTTCCACAACTTTAACCTCAACCGTTTGAGGATCTTTTAAAAAGTTTTGGAAGCTTAACCTTTACCCACCATGCAGGCAGCACTTTAATGTCTATCGCGGGAACAGCTTTGGATTCATGTTTCCGTACAGAAATCATCATCCGAAGTGCTTCTTGCTTCCACCGAAGCGCTCAACTGAACCTTTTGCCGCTTAGTTTTTCCATTGAACCAAATTCTTGGGATCTCCAATCGTATGGTTGGGTTTCCACCGCAAAGGTTCGTATTGTTTGGGTTTTAAGCCAATTCCCCTAGACAGGCCAGAACGGATCCTAAAAGATATGTCTAGACGCCGTCATCCGTGTCCTTCCTGAAGCCGACCGGCTAGCCACGTGTATAACTGCTGAAGACACGGGTATCTCCCAATAAGGGACGTCCTCTAAGGAGCCGTGAAGTTACTCAACTTCTTTCATGCTTTGTATAAAGCGATAAACTCCGATTCCATCATGAATCGGCCGATGCAAGTTTGCTTAGAGGATTTTCCAAGACCCACCATACACATTTGCTTGTGGCTTTGGTGTTCTTCGAGATCGATGTCCAGTTTGCATCACCATTGTGTTCTCCCGAACCGCTGGACATCCGAATACTATAATCGTAGATAAGCGAATAATTCGGATATCGTCATATCGACTTAACGCCTTCTATTGATCATGTATTAAGATCATCGAGTGAACCTTAGTTTAAGCGATCTGTTTGTAGGACGATACCAGGTCGGTTGTAGTGTGTACAATACATTGAACTACACATGACCTGTGCATATCGCTCTTTGTCTATGGGAGCACCATGATTCCAATCATTTCTATGATTCATATCCATTGGTGGCTTCAACGAGACTGTCTACTATCGATCGATCCGTTAGATGTCTTAGAAATCCAATTCCTAAGATGTCATCTCGTGATACCCATATCTTTCATATCGAGACTTTGTTTCAATATAACTTTTACTTTCGATCGTTGATTCTCCAACTGTTGGCTTTCTAACTTCGAGTCAATGTTTCGTGATCGATTCATTGTTTTCGTTTTTATCCGAGACTTTCGGGACCAAAATGTTAACATTTCAGGGACCAAAATGAAAGTTCAGGAAGAAGCCCAACAGTTCAGCAAACCAATTCTGATCCTCTTCTTCCAACTCTCCGGTTGGGAAGGTTGTTTCAACATCCATGCCATGTAAGACTACAATGGCCCTGGATGTGAAGCTACTCACAGGGGAGCACATTTTACAACCCAAAGGTTCTTTTCCCGGAGGAAGATCAACCATTACGCAAGTATGGTTCTATATGATAGAATCTGTTTCTTTCTTTAGCTTCTTTCCAAAGCAGCGCTTTTGGAGATGACAATTATTTGTAATTGTCCATGGTTCATTCTTAACCATACAAGCTAGAAGGACTGGAACAAGTCTTTGTCCCCTTCTTTGCTCCGTCTCAGTTCAACATCTAGAATCCCCGAGTTCACGAGATCCGGAATATTAAGTTCCGGATAGCCAGCAACTTTCGAGTCCTGTAGATACGGAACGTCTAGTTCCGGACAGTCAGGCCATCGCGGTTCTTGTTAACCTTGAGCAATTACTCCTTTTTCCTTTTAAAGGAAAGTTATCTTCTAAGAATTCAACATTCTTTAACGCCAAGAGGCGATAAGCACTACTGTTATTTGCAGATCCAGTGGATATGCAATCTACAGTCTTAGGTACAATTTGACCTGTTTTGGTATTCCAACTTTTACCAAGCCACCCCACATAATTTGGGCGTATGACTTAGCGCTTGGCTAACACCGTTGGACTGAGGTGAGTAATGAACAGTCGTTTAATGAACGATGCTTCACATTCTCCGCTTTTATCACTACGAATTTCTCAATCCGTAGGCTTAGTTGATTTTCAACTTCTGCTTTGTAGCGCTTATCCGCTTCAACAACTTCATCTTTGCTTTTCAATAAACAAAGGATTCCATACGTTGTACGATCATCAATGAAGATCACAACGTACTTGTCTCCCCCCTCTATTTTGTATAAACTTCAAATCACCCAAGTAGGTATGACTAAGTACTAGAGGAGCGGTGCTTCTTTCACTATTCCCTTGACGGAATTTGAAAAGGTGATTTTGCCTCTTCGTCTACCTCACATTCATTTTGAGGGTTTATGTCGACAGAAGGCAACAATCTCAACATCGTTAGCTTTTGAATGACTTGCTATTTAACGTGTCTTAATCTATGATGGCATAGATGCACGGATTGCAAATATATCATTCATTTGGCTACAGACATACTGTACCATTCTTAGTTATTATAGACTGTTGGACTAGTCTCAAACCGACTTGACCAACGGCGTCCCTTAAACCAAGTTTGGGAACATGTATCACCTCTTTTTAGAGTGATCCATTCCTTGAAGTCCTATTGAGGACAACCTCTCCAGCCCCTTTGATTTTAGAGGTGGCGTTGCTTCACATGAACAACCTCTTACCCGTGGTTAGGGCGTAACCGGATCATATGTGATCCAGATATTCTGGCCCACTCCAGTTGCTTTGGCAGACTGAGTGTCCAATTTCTTTTCTGCCTTTTCTTTAGGCCTTCGGATCATTTAAGACATGGAAACTGTGGCCCACCTTACTAGGTGTCCATTATTTTTCCTATGAAATGAATTTTGGCCCTACTCCGCCGCCGGAGGCTTTGTATGACTGAGTGTCCAATATAATCATATCAAAGGAATTTTGGCCCACTCCAGTCCCCCGGAGGCTTTGTATGACTGAGTGTCCAATATCATCCTATGAAGGATCTTCTGCCAAATAATATGACAGGCTCAACGTCTTTAACTTTTAGACTTCTTCCGTTATGATTGGTGCCCAGATAATTCTTGGCGCTTACTTAAGAGTGGTAACAGTTTTCGCACAGTCAGTGGATCTTACTCCCTCGTATGTGCGAACATACTTTACACACTTTAGTAATTACACTTAAAAGAACGGATCTTCGTAAGTCGTTTACAAAATCCAATCTTTAAACGGAAAGAGGATGAGATTAAACTTCTGATTTGTTAAAGCGTAAGGAATATAAATTATTTTCATATTCCTCTTTACTTTAATCTTTTTTTTTTTTTTTAATCAGACATCATTTAATCTTTATCCTTGACAAGTAAGAAAAATACTTATCATTTAATCCTTATTCTTGACAAGTAAGAAAAATACTTATCCCAATTTCGGATTCTGGCTCACTTCAGTCACTTCATCAGACTGAGTGTCCATTTCCTTCTCACCATTATTCGGATCCTTTGTCTGGGACAGATATAGGCCTTCTGCTACAAGATAGAATAACATCTTCACTCTTCTCATTTTGTCCCAGTTGACATCCTCAGGCTCTCGTGAGCGCTTGTTCCCACCAGTCTTGGTAGCGGTGACACCATGAACACGTTCATCATCATCACTCTCTTCTACCAGAAAACCATTTCCATATCCAGATTTGGTCACACAACTTTTGACCGACATCTTTCGAACACTAATAGTAATACAATACAAATCTTGTCTTAATATGATGGTATTCCATGGTACTTTATAGAGCAGTACGGGAAGTAATAACTATTACAAATGTTCGAAATGAGAAATAAATGGTCAATCTTCAAAACTGCCGCATGTGTGTTGTGTCTTGTATCTTGATCACCTTGCAAAGCCAATGTTGAGAAACTGCCGCAAGTTTGTTGTGCCTTGAATCTTGATAACTTGAAATCTAGAAACAACTAAATCGGATGGTTACAACGTTGTGTGTTGAGTCGAGGATAGCCCTCTATCCTTAAGACAAGATTGCCCCGTATATATGCTTTTACGTTAGCGGGCAATAGTCTCCCAAGATAAAACAACACTTTAATCTCAACACTACAAAGCCAATAGGTTGAGCCTGGCGAAGAAAACAAATATGACTCGACTTGCTGAAGATATGGAATAGGAAGGAAGAGTTTCTCAATAGTCTTCTCTTTTGTCTCTGTGTATATAGTATGTCTCGTAGTGTATATCTTGTGTATATGTGTGGGTTTGCTCACCGATTTTCGTCACAATTTGCTCACCTTTGTTTTGAGCTATTTTCGTGATCTTGTTTTTCGATCGCTTTTGCAATCGTATTTTCGTCTATGTTTCTCGCCTATTTCTTGCTCCTTTTTTTCAGCCAGGTGAAGCTCAATATATAGCAAGAGGAGGGGCTGTCCAACAGCCACAAACAAGGCTGTAATGGCCCTTAAAGGAGGCCATTAAAACATGCCAAGTAATGGCTATTAAGGCCATTGAAAGAGGTCGCTCACCGCCCAAGTAATGGGCTGTTAATGGAGGAATTATTCAGCCAAATAATGGCTGGTTAATGCTCCAAAACGCAGTCCAATATTTACGAGAAAAAGTCTCCGAAATTCGGGGACCAAGCGTAAATATTGAAACTTCGAGGACTAAAGCTCGTACATATGAAAGAATTCTGGTCCAAACTGTACATATGAAACTTCGGGGATCAAAGCGTACATCCGGCGAGTTCTCTGGTCCAAAAAGATAATATCAGACAGGCCAAGGCCCACAGGCCCACGCCCCGTGAACCCGTGAACCCGAAACCCGGAACCGGAACCGGAACCGGACGGGACGGGCGGGTGGCGGCGGCGTCCCAAACCCTTTACCAATTAGAGACTTATATAGAGAGCAATTCTTCCTATTCCCACCGATGTGGTAGATTTGTCCCACACCACATTTCCATGTCTCAAACACCTTACTTCGTGGACCAATATCTCTTTCATTTCTCAACGAAATTAGACGATTCTTGGCCCTACGGTCATCTACTCACTTCGTAGATCATGCATGTGCGAAGAGACAAGGTCTCCAACATGCGAAACACAAGTGTTTAATTCATCAAATATGGGTGGACGCATCTCCCCGCCAAAGGCTAATTTCCAACACTTCTTTCATGTCAGGAGGAGTCATACTCATCTTATTATTTTCCTCTATAACTAGAGAGGGGATGATCTTAAAGACCTCATCGACACTAGTGCAGACAAGCGGGTACGTCAGATCAAATATGAGTCTAATTCGCCCGGATACTTTGATCGCCAGCACTTTGCTACTTTGTTTTTTTTTCCAAAAAAAAAGTGAACAAGTTGTATTGACAAGAGTCGACAAAAGAATTATAAGACTATACATTACTCTAATATGTGATCAATAAGTATTTCAAGCTTCATTCCTTGTTATTCTATTCCTTCGATAGGAAAGAAATAGGAAAGATTAATAATAATGGAATTAAACATAACTTACATGGCAACTGGTAATTGCATTTTTCTTGACCGAGGAGGAATGATAAGTGTAATTTCTTATTTATTTCTAATTCTTTAATCAGAGATGAAGAACATAAAAAAATCTTGTTATTATATTAAACTACTCCAATCATCATATATTAGTAAATAATTTTTGTTACAACACGATTAAAGGTGATATATTGCAAAACATGGCAACCATTTTAATTACTCGAATTTACGATAAATAATAATATTATCATGTAAATTTTAAATAACAAATGTGAAAAAAACGATACTAGTATTTGTATGTGTGTGAAATATACAAAATATTTCACAAATTTATCCACTTTGCTACTTTGTTATTTTTTCCCTAAACAAAAAGAGGAAAAGATGTATAGACAAGAGTCAACAAAATAATACTATTTCATTACTCTATTACTATTTCTACTAATTCTACAATTCTATCGGATATGTAACTGCATGCAGATAATAAGACATGGATAATATACTAGATCTCATACAAAAATTAAAGTATATGAAATATTTTCCCATGCTTCTAGATAAGAGTAATTTATTTCAGAATAATAGTGTATTATCACTTCACAAAAAGAAAAGAAAAGAAAGAGAAATCACTTAATATGAAAGAAAAAGAAAATTTGAAACAAAACTATAGTCATTATGGTAGGAGATGCATTGACCAAAAAAAAAAAAGCATACTCCATCTGTCTCTGTTACCACATTTCGAATTTCGAGATTCAAACTTTTAAACTTTGACCGTGAATTTAGATAGAGAAGTTTTAATTTTTTTTTTTTAAAATAAAATTTATATATTTTTAAACCAAGTAAAAAGTACTATAAATCACAAAAATTAACAATTTAAAATATTTAAAAGACATATAAAGTAATTCCAGTTAAAGAAAAACTTGGTTACTCTCGAAATTCTAACTGTGTCGTATAAATTGGAGCGGAGGAAGTAAAAATATTTAAGAGGAGAAAAAAAAGGAAAGAAGAGATCTAAAAACAAGAATAGTAAAAATAATATTCAAGAGGAGAGAAAAAAAGGGAAGAAGAGATCTAAATATTGTATGGTTTTGCACCTTTTTAGGATAAGCAAAACAAAACATTAGGACATTTATATAATGGAGAGAATGTGTAGCAATTCTCATGGCTTCTCCTTATTTATAGGTTTATCTCAAAATGAACCTAAGGTGTTTACATATAAACGGGTATTTGAGTGATCACAAAAAAAGTAGCAAGCCTGCCCCTCTTTCTAAATTAATAACAGTATTAACATATAATTATATGGGTTGAGATTCAAAAGAGGGAGTGAGAAAGAGGATTAATTTGTGTGTTCAAGAAAGTGAGCATAGATGAGGGAGAAGATAGAGAGTGATATTACTATTTACACAATAAATTTGTCTTCATTCTTCCTTCTTCTTCCTTGTTGAAAACTCACTTTTTATTATTGGCCCTCTTTTTCTAGTGTTAAATATCATCATGGCGTCTAATTTATCCTTAGAACAGATTAAGAATGAGACGGTTGATCTTGTAAGTATAATCTTCCCTCTCCTCTCCTCCCCTCTCGTGGTCGGATTCAGAATTTAAATTTGATTCGACGAGTTCAAACTTTTTGCACCATGAGTTTAAATTATAACATTTGTTGAAATTTTAGTAACATTCACACACACGCACGTATGTGCTTTGTGTAAAAATGATGATAGTTTCAGTTAAATCCGTTGATTATACATAATGCATCCGTGGAAGGGGATGTTTCTTCTGAACCCTTAGATCAATATTTTTTATTTATTGATATATAGTAGATGATGAATCTCTTCTTGAAATTTTGTTGACGACATATGGTCATAGGCGAACTAAGGATGTGTAATGTGGATTTAATTGAACCTGATGCATTCAGATCGAATTATGAAGAGCTTAAACATTATACTTATAGTTATAGATCACACTCATTATGAACCCTCGCACTGATTTTAGATCATGGACCTCTACATGTAGTACATGTCAAAATGTTTTGACACTGAATATATGATATAGTATTTCTTTTGGCTTTAAAATAATGATGAATTATGGAAGATAAGGTTTAAAAATGAAAAAAAAGTTTATTTTATTTGTGATCTTATGGTTGAAAATAATATTGCATGATCTTGCAGGAAAACATTCCGGTGGAAGAAGTCTTCCAGATACTAAAATGTAGCAAAGAGGGTTTGACAAGTGAAGAAGGCCAAAATAGGCTTCAAATATTTGGCCCCAACAAACTTGAAGAGAAAAAGGTGATTTTTTTACTACTATTTACTAGAGGCTTCATTTTTCTATTTAGAAAAGGTTTGAATAAACACTAAAAATTTGTGTTAATATTTATTATTACAGGAGAACAAGGTCCTTAAATTCTTGGGGTTTATGTGGAATCCTCTCTCATGGGTCATGGAAGTTGCTGCTATCATGTCTATTGCCCTGGCAAATGGAGGGGTAATAAAAAAATACTAAATATAACGAAAGTATTTTTTGGAAAATGTTTATGAGAAAATACGACTTTTTCTGTTATTGAATGCCGGAAAATATTTTTGATTGAAAGGAGGAAAATGACTTCTCTCGCTTTTGAGGAAGTATAGTTGCATTATAACCGACACTCAGACGTTATCATCAATTTTATACTCAAAAATTAGATCGAACACTATCTGATTTGCTAATATTATGATTTTTTTGGTCTTTAGGGTATATTTGGTACGATGAGTTATTTTCGAAAAATATTGTTTTAGAAAATAAGACTTTTGCTAGTGTTTGGTTGCTAGACAATATTTTCGACTAAAAGGACGAAAAATGACTTCCGTCGCTTCGGGGAGGAAGTCATTTTCCTTCAGAATTGTCTCAACTCTTAACTTCATAATTGCATTAACCGTCACTTAGATGTTATTATCAGTTTTTAACACTCAAAAATTTCATCAAACACTATCCGATTTGCTAATATTATAATATTTTCCATTTTCCAACCACATACCGAAAAATGTTTTTCAGAAGATATTTTCAAGAAAATAAGTCATCTTCCGGAAAGCTAGAAAATGAATTTCGTTATACCAAATACACCTTTAATCCCTTTCTTTGTTCATGTTTATGACCATGTAGAACAAACTAATCCAAGGTGAAATTTTCGAAAAATGCAGGGCAAACCACCGGATTGGCCAGACTTTGTAGGTATCATGGTCTTGCTTATTATCAACTCTACTATCAGTTTCATTGAAGAGAACAATGCTGGAAATGCTGCTGCTTCCCTTATGGCTAATCTTGCTCCCAAAACTAAGGTACCCCTATAAGTACTATTGATAAAAGTGCGCTCTTTCTAACTTCTTGAGCTTTTATATGAGATAGTCATACACTTTAACATAATATCCAACGTTCTTTTTCTATAAATAATGAATAAGGTCCAAGATTTTAGATGAGATGCTCGCACAGTTCAACACCATTCATGTTTTTTGGTGATTATTTCTCTATGTGAATTGGATTGATCATGAATGGAACCCCTATAATTAGTACCATTTATGTTTTTTGGTTATTATTGTTGGAGAATCACAATAAAAGTTGAATCTTGAGGACTCCTTAAATATTTTCTCCATAGTGGCGCGTATCCTGAGGATCTAATTCACTCTTCTAGTATAAACTAAGAGCAGCCCGCTGGGGAGAAAATCCATCATTTTTGCCTTTTGGCGCATTTAAAAGGATGACTTTCTTATAACTGGAGGAAAAAGTAGTCTTTAACCAATGAGTTATTTTTTCACTTTTAAGATGTTATTCACATTCTTTCAAACAATTATTTCTCAACAATAGATGTGAATCTAACGTTTCTTAAATGAGGTAATCATACATTTCAACATAGTATCAGACGTTCTTGGTCCATAAAAAAGAATCAGGTCCAAGCTTTTAGATGGGATGCTTGCACAATTAAACACTGTTCATGTTTTTTGGTGATTATATCTCCATGTGCAATGGATGATAATCTTGAGAATATGGTCTTCAGGTTTTGAGAGAT
Organism: Anisodus tanguticus; assembly: GCA_034509755.1. Classification (NCBI taxonomy): domain Eukaryota; kingdom Viridiplantae; phylum Streptophyta; class Magnoliopsida; order Solanales; family Solanaceae; genus Anisodus; species Anisodus tanguticus. The sequence continues at coordinate 43,731,968 of CM067558.1, forward strand.
GGAAAATGGTCTGAGGAGGAAGCTTCACTCTTGGTACCAGGTGATCTGATTAGTGTTAAGTTGGGTGACATTATCCCAGCTGATGCTCGTCTTCTCGAGGGTGATGCCCTCAAGATTGATCAGGCTGCACTTACTGGTGAGTCCTTACCGGTCACAAAACAACCCGGTGATGAAGTTTTCTCTGGTTCAACTGTCAAGCAAGGCGAGATTGAGGCTGTTGTCATTGCTACTGGTGTTCATACCTTCTTTGGAAAGGCTGCACATCTTGTTGATAGCACAAACCAAGTTGGTCATTTCCAAAAGGTGAAAAAAACTACTCCATTTATTTATATGATGTAAAAGTTGAAAATTTTCATTTTGAATACACTGTTGGATTTGGGATCTAAATTTTGTTCTGTTATTTCAATATGATCAGGTGTTGACTGCTATCGGAAACTTCTGTATCTGCTCAATTCTTGTGGGAATAGTGATTGAGATTGTGGTGATGTGGCCGATTCAAAAGCGAAATTATAGAGATGGAATTGACAATTTGTTGGTGTTGCTTATTGGAGGTATCCCAATTGCCATGCCAACAGTCTTGTCTGTTACCATGGCTATTGGATCTCATCGGTTGTCCCAACAAGGCGCTATCACTAAGAGGATGACTGCTATCGAGGAAATGGCTGGTATGGATGTCCTCTGCAGTGACAAGACCGGTACCCTCACGCTTAACAAGCTTACTGTTGACAAAAACTTGATTGAGGTTCGTAATCAAGATAATAATATACTATATATTATCATGTCGAGGTCCATAACATAACGACTTTTCGTTGTGGTCGTAGGTATTCCCTAAGAATGCAGACAAGGATACCCTTATGTTACTTGCTGCTAGAGCTTCCAGGGTCGAAAACCAGGATGCTATTGATGCTTGTATTGTTAACAATTTGGGTGATCCCAAAGAGGTAATGTGAAATAATAGTAATTTTTTTATTTCTTTCGTTATGTTTTCTCAGCAGAATGAGATTTATTCTCTCTAGATTAATTCACTACAAAAAAAACTGAAATTAGTTATGAATTTCGTCGCTAGTCTATTGCCAAATAGGTCCTAGCTAACATAATTTTTTGGTAGTTTGTCGCTAATCAGTCACTAAATAGGACTAGCGATGAATTTTTCTGTTTAGTGACATAATTTATACGTCGCTAATTGCTGTTTTTTAGTGATTTTAGATGACCTTAAGTACCTTTGATATTGCAGGCAAGAGCAGGCATCCAAGAGGTTCATTTCTTTCCGTTCAATCCAGTTGATAAGCGCACTGCAATCACCTATATCGATGACAGTGGAAACTGGCACAGGGCTGGCAAAGGTGCTCCTGAGCAAGTAAGATATATAATCTCTTTTATCCTTCAATTCATATACTTAATTTCAACATTTAGTGTCTAATCTATCAGAATGTTTTGCTAGATTATTGAACTTTGTGAGCTAAGGGGAGATGTCTTAAAGAAAGCTCATGATATCATCGACAACTTTGCCAACCGTGGCCTTCGTTCTTTGGGTGTTGCAAGACAGGTAAAGCAAACATAATGTCTGATAACTTTGTTCGAGTTAGTGCAATGTATCATGATACTTTTTATGCAGACTGTACCAGAGAAAGACAAGGAAAGTGCTGGTTCGCCTTGGGAATTCGTCGGGCTTTTACCTCTATTTGATCCACCAAGGCACGACAGTGCAGAAACAATTCGGAAAGCTCTCGAGCTTGGTGTTAATGTTAAGATGATCACGGGTGACCAGCTTGCTATTGGTAAGGAAACTGGCCGCAGGCTCGGTATGGGAACCAACATGTATCCATCTTCCGCTCTTCTCGGTGACCACAAGGATGAGTCCATTGCTCAAATTCCCGTTGAGGAGCTCATTGAGCAGGCTGATGGCTTTGCAGGAGTCTTCCCAGGTAAAATATGTAAAATACTATCAGACCTCTCAAGAACGGCGCCATTCATATTTTTTAACTGCTACATCGAAATGCCATTATAGAGAACATATAATATTACACTACATGAAAAATTGGTTTCAACAAAAAAACTTGACCGTTATAGTGAAATGTTGTTATAGATGATGACTGTTATAGAGAGTCTGATTGTAGTACCTTCTGTTTCATTTTATGTGAAACTCCCTCATTTTTACTTAAAACTTTCCATTTTACCTTAATGACATGATTTTATAGTCACGGAAATGTCATGGCATGCTTAAGACCAGAAGTTTCAAAAGTCTTTCTTTCCTTCGTAAAACTTTCTTCAGAGGGAGTACTACTACTATTCAGTTACAATCAAGAAACAATTAGTACTTACTAGAACTAATACAAGGATTTATTTTATTTACTTGAAGAACACAAATATGAGATTGTGAAGAAGTTGCAAGAAAGAAAGCACATCTGTGGTATGACTGGAGATGGTGTGAATGATGCACCAGCACTGAAGAAGGCAGACATTGGTATTGCAGTTGCTGATGCAACAGATGCAGCTCGGGGCGCATCTGATATCGTTTTGACTGAACCAGGTCTAGGTGTCATTATAAGTGCTGTGTTGACAAGCAGAGCCATTTTCCAAAGGATGAAGAACTATACTATCTATGCAGTCTCGATTACTATCCGTGTTGTGATGGGATTCATGCTCATTGCACTCATTTGGGAATTCGACTTCCCGCCTTTCATGGTCCTCATCATTGCCATCCTCAATGATGGAACCATCATGACCATCTCTAAGGACAGGGTCAAGCCATCTCCTTTGCCCGACTCGTGGAAGCTCAACGAGATCTTTGCCACTGGCATCGTCCTCGGAACCTATCAAGCTCTCATGACTGTTCTGTTCTTCTATCTTGCAGCTTCTACTGATTTCTTTACAGTAAGTTCTTTCCCTTTCAATCTTCCCCTCTCTTAGGAACAAACTTACTATCATGCCAAAAGTATACAAAAAAATAACTGGAATTAGCTACGAATTTCGTCGTTAATCTATCAGTTAATTGCTCGTAATTAACAGAATTTTTTGAAAATTTAGCGACGGATTTTGCTGTTTAGCTACAAAAATTGTAGTATATATAAATAGCAGGGGTGCAACTTTATTTCTTAACTAATCCAATCAAGCAAGTGCCATGTTTGACCATGATACCAACCCGAGCCATGCCATCCCGGCCCATCACCTGGGCCTCGCCATAGGAAGGATGTTGGTGTTACCCGACTCTCTCTCTCTGAACAAATATAAAACATACTATTGGAACTTCGATTAAACAATTTATCTCGTGTATCTGCAGGAGAAGTTCGGTGTTAGATCAATCAGGGGTAACCACTATGAACTTACAGCTGCTATATACCTTCAAGTGAGTATTATCAGTCAGGCTCTCATCTTCGTAACGAGATCAAGAAGCTGGTCGTTTATGGAACGCCCCGGTGTCTGGCTTGTCATTGCTTTCTTTTTAGCCCAATTTGTAAGTCCTGAAAAAAAAACTAAACGAACATTTTCAATTTCACAACTCTATATATTCTTACTAATCAAGATCCTGTTTTTTTTCCTGCTTGAATGATGAACTCAGGTGGCTACATTAATTACTGTCTACGCGAAATGGGACTTTGCTAGGATCAATGGAATTGGTTGGGGATGGGCAGCAATCATATGGATCTACACAATTATTACTTATATTCCTCTTGATATTCTTAAATTCCTTAGTCGTTATGCGTTGAGTGGTGACGCCTGGGACTCAATGATCCAAAATAAGGTAAACATAAAGAGCTTATTGCCATCACATTTTGTATACTTAGTATTATTTTTTTTCCCGTTCAATTCTTGATATGATACTTGTTTTTGTTTCTTGGAAAATTTTTAGACTGCCTTCACAACAAAGAAGGACTATGGAAAGGGCGAAAGAGAAGCACAATGGGCCGTGGCTCAACGTACACTTCACGGACTTCAGACTGCAGAAAGCAATGGCCTATTCCATGACAAGAACTACCGGGAATTGAATGAGATTGCTGAACAGGCTAAACGTCGCGCTGAAGTTGCAAAAATTACACAAGAGCAATAAATAATTACTCTCGTCTTCAAGAACCATGTCGCGAGTTGAGGGAATTTTTCACTGTCCAAGGGGCATGTTGAATTTTTAGTTTAAGCTAAAGGGAATAGCACATTGAAAGGATCCAATAACAATATATTGTCTAAACTTTTGCAATATTTAATTATGGGAGAAAGATGAAGTTTTTTTTTTTGGGGCTAAGGGCAGTTTAACACTATCATTTATGTTTTTTTTTCTTCTGTAAATATTTATTTATTAATGTATTAGCTTTTTCTAAAATATGTCCAAAAGAAAAACATATTTTTTTGGAAATTTGCTTGTTTAACTCATAAGACTAAAGAAACAAAGAGATACCAATCATGTTTGAATGAAGTGCAAATTTAGAATGACTCTATGAAGTTAGGTTTTGACCGAGCCTAATTTTAAATCCGTAAATCTGAATTTGTGTCGCTTTTCGAACTTCAGACATTCAGATATGAAGTTAGGTTTTGGCAGACTATAAAGCTCTAAAGAACTATATTTCTATCTTTGTGTTATCAATCCAACATTAGAGTATATTACGAGATAAAACAAATTGAGGATACGATAAATATATTATGACTTTTCTATCAATATTACAGAAAAAAGAAAGTTGAGTGCTGCTTCAATTTGGAAGAACAACATATATATATATATATCCTTTGCCCGAAGAAAAAAAATAAGAGTACCAATTGCTAGTTGCCACTTAGAAATAATTACATTGAACGCACCAATTGTGTAACACATTTTTATTCTTATTACATAAGGGGATTCTTTTGAATGGAGAAGGTAATAGTTGAACCCTTATCAGTTGTCACATAAATTTTCTTATCTGTATCACTACACTGTAAGCTTTGATGATTGTTGAGCGACTTAATTAAATCTTCAACCCGAGCATATGTCGTGATAGTACTAATGCAAGTACGACATAAGGGGCAGTTCTTCTTTTTTGCTAATAACCAAGGAATAATACAAGCAGCGTGAAACCTATGACAACAAGCAGAAAGTAGCAGTTCACATGTATCATCGTCGTCTTGTTGCTCAAATTCTCCTAAACAAATACAACAATCGCTGTTCGTGCCTATTATTTTTCCTCGAGTCGTTATTCCAGCTGCATCATGATCATCAGGAATATCTATCACTACTTCCATAGCCCGAGCTCTTTCTATTCTCGCATCACGAGCTCTTGCTGTTATTTCCGGGAAATCATTCGTTTGTGGTTCCGATTCTTCATAAAAACACTTCCATATGAGTTCTACGAACAAACAATATAGCACTGGCGAAATGGCAAAGAAAATCCAGAAGACATATGCAGGGAGATGCATGTGGCATCTATTATTTTCGACACAGATTATAAGTATGCACGAAAAATTACTAAAGGACTCAAATAATTTCAAAAGTGTAATGAATTAAATGATAAAAACTTTTGCCTGGTGATAGATCTCGTGGTTATAGGCAAAGGATTTTAATTTGAAGATGGAATAATTAGAAGGCAACACAAGGTTTTATAAGTTTAAAGTTCTTGATTTAAAAACCTATTTGGATTCGGAGTAACAGGCTCGTTTAAGAAGTATATATGTCCTAATTAAGTCCTTCTAGGATTAGGATTAATTATAAAATTGATGAGATGTAATTTTGATTAGGAATAGGATTAATAATGTCCATTAAGATAACTGCATGCAAGTACTTGGCATGTGAGATTCAAAATAAAATTTCTCATACACGTGGGTGGGGTGTTCACCGTTTGGTATGGGTAGGTTAATTTTTAAAAAGAAATTGAATTAAAACCAATTAAGTCAATTTTTCACCAATTCATTTTCTTCTTTTTATTTATTAATTTGTTACATACACTGTCAAATACATATTCCAGCATAATACTATACCAAGCCAATTACTCTTGAAGGAAAGTTGTCATTAATCAAGATATGATGATAATTGAATTAAACAGTGTGGTTAGTAACTTAAGGGCTTAATTAAAGATAAATTCATTTTAATATAAAATAGATTCTTGCACTTATTAAAATAAATATTAAAAATCAGACTAGAATGTAAAAGCAAAGAACTAGATTATTGTAAAGGTAAAGATCTAGACTGCAATCCAAGAGTTCACAAGATTAATATTGTTAAATATACAAAATATACATAAGATATACACGTGCATAACGTGTATATCCTATGTATATTTAGTCTCGGTATAGGTCTCGGTTTTGTATAGGTATTGTACTAGGTTTTGTATAGTTGTAGTGTACCTTAATTAGTCTTATACTCTTACCATAATTGTATAGTTAGTCTCCAAATAGAATAATGTTTTAGGAGTAGAATAAGAATATGATTCTCCTATTATGGAAATATGTAAATTGTATATATTGTCTTTCAATTAATGAAAATAATAAAGAGATTATTTCTTTCATGGTATCAGAAGTCTAGATCTTAAAATCCTCTCTCCAATTCCCTCATAGTTTCCGTCACCCTGCCTCATTTTCCAAATCCCTCAATCACATATTGTTCTATCAGTATGTCTACATCAAGGAACACGTTTCATCATGCCCTTGCAGTTTCTAACATCAAGAATAACATCCCTCTTGTTCTTGAAATAGAAAACGTCAAATATGTGACGTGGGCCGAACTGTTCAAAATTCACGCACGCTCGCATCAAGTCATCCATCACATAATCCCAGCGGCTCCTGAGGATACGGAGGTGCCAAGACGCGAGGATGATCCTAAGTTGTGGACGACTCTTGATGCCACTGTCCTTCAATGGATATACTCCACGATTTCTACCGACCTTTTGCAAACAATTATTGAGCCTGACGCTATGACGCATGCAACTTGGGATAGACTACGTGATATATTCCAAGATATTCAAAATTCTAGAGATGTTACTCTTGAGCAGGAATTCTCCCACGTTAACATGGAAGACTCCCCTAACATTTCGGCTTATTGCAAAAGATTGAAGGAATTGGCAGACCAACTCCGCAACGTTGGCGCGCCGGTTTCGAATGATCGTTTGGTCCACCAAATGGTTTCAGGACTCTCCGAGGCCTATAGTGGTGTTGGCACGCTTCTTCGTCACAGCAATCCTCTTTTGTAATTTTATCAAGCTCGTTCTATGCTTACACTCGAAGAAGCAGGCATGGCTAAAAAGGCGGCTACCGGTGGTAGTCCCGTAGTCATGATGACCGAGTCCACTTTTCATACTACCGGTTCCAACAACTCGGGCAAAAACCACAACAACGGTGGCGGCAAAAAGAGATAAAATAAGAAAAATAATGACAAGAATCGCGGCGGCAACACTGGCGGCAGCCGGAACAGTGGTGGTGGCGGTGGTGGCCCTCGGGGCGGTCAGCAGCAACATCAGTTTTGGGCCCCGCATTGGGTCCCTATACTGAGGATGGGCCCCCGCGTTTGGGCCAAACAAAGTGGTAGCCCAAAGATTTCATCCTCTCGGCAAGCGGGCAAAGCCAGCAGCTAGATCGAGGCCCAATATGCAGTGGCCCAATTTCAGTAATCCATCTGGGCCGAGGCAGCAAGCAAGAGTACTTGGGCCTCGGCCCCCGCAGGCCCATCACGCAGTGGCCCCCACTTCTACCGACATCGAAGCCGCAATGCACACGCTTGGATTAAATCCTCCGGACTCAAATTGGTATATGGACACCGGTGCCACTACCCACATGACATTCGATTCAGGTACTCTCTCGTCTTATTCCAATGTGAGCAACCCTCGTGGCATAATTGTTGGTAATGGTAATTTTATTGCAAATCGTGGTTATGGTCATAAAACTTTGTCTCCCCTCCATCCACCCCTTATCTTGAAAAATACCCTACATGCCCCCAAATTGATTAAAAACTTAGTGTTTGTCCCTAAATTCACCACTGACAATTCCATGTCTATTGAATTTGATCAGTTTGGTTTCTCTGTGAAGGATTTCAAGACGGGGAGTCCTCTATGTGGTGTGATAGTAGGGGAGATCTTTATCCTATCACGCTAAATTCCAGTCTATCGAGTCAAGCCTTGCCGTCAGCATTTGCAGCCCTTGCTCCTTCCTTGTGGCATGCTCGTCTTGGTCATCCGGGGTCGTCTATTTTATCTTCCTTAGATAAAAATAATTTTATTTCATGTAAGGGTACGCGTAGTACTCCGAATTGTCATTCTTGTTCTTTAGGAAACATTTTAGGTTGCCGTTTGTAGACTCTAATTCTCATACTTTAATGCCATTTAATATTATTCATAGCGACTTATGAACATCTCATGTTCTTAGTTCTTTGGGTCATCGGTATTATGTTCTCTTTTTGGATGATTATTCTAAATTTTTATGGACTTTTCCGATAGGGAAAAAATCTCAAGTTTTTTCCATCTTCTTAAAATTTAGAGCTTTCATTAGAACCCAATTCGAACGAGAAATAAAAAACATTCAATGTGATAATGGAAGAGAATATGACAACGGGGTATTTCGGGAATTTTGTGCAACTAATGGGATCAATTTTCATTTTTCTTGCCCTCATACGTCTTCACAAAATGGGAAAGCCGAACGCAAAATTCGTACCATTAATAACATTGTCCGAACTTTATTGATTCATGCTTCCGTACCCCTTCGTTTTGGCATCATGCTCTACAAATGACTACATATCTCCTTAACATTCTTCCTTCCAAAGGTTTGACATATTCTTCTTCTCTTCAAATTTTATATAATAAGACTCATTCGTATTCACATCTTCGGGTCTTTGGGTTCTTATGTTATCCGTTATTTCCGTCCACCACAATTAACAAACTTCAGGCCCGGTCTACTCCGTGTGTACTTTTGGGTTTTCCGTCTAATCATCGTGGTTACAAATATTTTGATTTATCCTCTAATAAAATCATCATTAGTCGCCATGTGATTTTTGATGAATCCCAATTCCCCTTTGCTAAGGTTAGTACTCCCGTGCCTAGTTCGTATAATTTTTTGGATGATGATATATCCCCATATATTATTCACCATTTTTCGAACGTCTCCCGCACCCCAAATCCACCAGCGGGCCCACTACCTACTGGCCCCACTGCCCCATCACTAGCTACAATGCCTGCAACTGGGTCCTGTCCAGTTATTGGGCCAGTAACGGTAACTGGGTCATGACCCAGCCCATTAACGCCACTGGTCCAGTCCTTGTTTCACCATCCCGTTATCGAATTGGGCCAGCAGGCTCACTGCCTGCTGGCCAGTCCGTCCCGAGTCCAGAAAATTCCCAAAATTCGCCCAATTCTTCCCCGAGTCATAGACCGGTCACTCATAGTCAACGGGGTGTTTTTAAACCAAAAAGGCATTTTAATTTAAATTCTAATGCTCTTAAATCACCCTTACTCCGTAATCATGTGTCTGCATTAAATGACCCGAATTGAAAAATTGCTATGACCGATGAATATAATGCTCTTATTGATAATAAGACGTGGGAGTTGTTTCCCAATCCATCTGGTATTAATATTATTAGGTCTATGTGGATTTTTGCTCTTAAGGACAATTCAGACGGTTTGTTTTCAAGAAATAAGGCTCGGCTTGTGGGTGATGGTAAGACACAGCAGGTTGGTGTGGATTGTGGTGAGACGTTTAGTCCGGTGGTCAAGCCGGCTATCATTCGCACTATACTCAGCTTGGCTCTTTCGAAAGCATGGCCCATCCATCAGTTAGATGTAAAGAATGCTTTCTTACATGGTGATCTCAAGGAAACAATATATATGCATCAGCCTTTGGGGTTTAGGGAGCCCAAATATCCTCATCATGTCTGTTTGTTGAATAAGTCCTTGTATGGGCTTAAGCAGTCTCCACGGGTTTGGTATAAGAGGTTTACAGACTATGTTTCGACTATTGGGTTCTCTCACAGCAGGTTTGATAATTCATTGTTCATATATCGTCGTGGTTCTTCCGTGGCTTATATACTCTTATATGTGGATGATATTATCTTGACTGCCTCTTATAATGCACTACACCAGTCTATCATGACGATTCTCAGTTCTGAGTTTGCTATGAAAGACTTGGGGCCCTTGAGTTATTTTTTGGGGATTGCTGTTACTCGTCATGCAAGTGGGTTGTTCTTATCACAGAGGAAGTATGCAGCTAAGATCATTGATAGAGCTGGGATGTCATCCTGTAAGTCCACTTCCACTCAGGTTGATACTAAACCCAAGTTGGGTGCTGCGATTGGCTCGCCTTATGAGGATCTGACCCGCTATTGCAGTCTTGCAGGGGCCCTTCAGTATCTTACATTCACAAGACTAGATATTACGTATGCCGTACAGCAGTTGTGTTTGTTTATGCATGATCCCAGGGTTGAGCACATGAATGCACTCAAACGCATTATTAGGTACATCCAGGGGACACTTGACTATGACTTGCATTTATATCCTTCATCGACGTCCACACTTGTCTCGTATACAGATGCTGATTGGGGTGGCTATCTGGACACCAGACGGTCTACGTCTGGCTATTGTATGTTTCTTGGCAATAACTTGGTCTCCTGGTTTGCGAAACGTCAGTCGACTTTGTCCCGCTCCAGTGCCGAGGCTGAGTATCGAGAGGTAGCTAATGTGGTCTCTGAATCATGTTGGTTATGTAATCTGCTGTTAGAGCTTCATTGTCCTATTCAGAAAGCAACCTTGGTTTATTGTGATAACATTAGTGTCATCTATCTTTCGGGTAATCCGGTTCAACACCAGCGCACGAAACATATCGAGATGGACATTCACTTTGTCCGCGAAAAGGTTGCTCGTGGTCAAGTACGCGTCTGTCATTTTCCTTCCAGGTATCAAATTGCAGACATCTTTACAAAGAGTCTTCCCTCGGTCCTTTTTGAAGATTTTCGAGACAGTCTCAGCGTCCGAAGTCCGCCCGCTATGACTGCGGGAGAGTGTTAAATAAACATTTGATATACACAATATACATGTGTATATCGGATGAACAGTGATATCTCGGGTTACTGTAGCAGCCCACATATGGGCTGATTTTGTATACAATGTGTATATTAGTCTTGTACCTTAATTAGTCTTGTACACTTACCATAATTGTATATTTAGTCTCCAAATTGAATAAGGTTTTAGGAGTAGAATAGGAATAAGATTTTTCTATTATTGAACTATGTAAATTGTATATATTGTCTTTCAATTAATGAAGAAATTATTTCTTTCAATTATTTAGTGCCTTATATCATCATTCTGAGAATATGACAATGGCATGACACAAACACGAGTGCGACACAAGGGACATGTCCTATTTGCTTCTAACCATGGCCTAATACAAGCATAATGAAACCTATGACAACAAACAGGTAAAATTAAAAACATCTCCTTATGTGTAATTTCTGTGATACAAATCGAGCAATCGTCGTTTTTTCCTTTAATTCCCGGAGTTTTTATTGCTTCCACTGAAATATCTATCACTACTTCAATAGTAGCTACTCTTTCCGTTGTCGCTGGTATTGGTGCTAATTCCTCTATATAGTTCGAACGATGTCGTGGTGTTACTCTATAATGCAACAAAATTGCCATCCATTTGTAAAAAAATATTAAAACAATCAAAATAAACACTGAAATATAGAAATAATCAGTAATTGCAAGACTTGTCATTTATTTTTTTTGGCTAGTGAGGAGTTAAAGAAGGCAATCAAGGGTTTACGTATATTTATAGTAATATAAGTTGTTGATTTTAGAAACCTTATAGGAATCGGAGTAACTTTTTTTAATTTTGGAAATGCAAATTCTTAATCCTAGTTTGTGTGGGAATTAAATTTAGAAATATTTTAGGAGTAGGATTAGTTAACCCATTAAGGAAACGAATGTCCTAATTAAATCCAAAATCATTTGGCTTCTCACGGAGAATAAACTATTTTTTTCTTCATTTAAAATTTAAATTAGGGAGTATATACCTTCAAATTTCATTAAGACTTTCAAACATGGTTTCTTTATCGTGGCTGTTTATTATAGATAAAGTCGTAAATCCTAAGATCGTTAATAGAAGAAACTATAATTGGTTATATATTCATGCTTTTACAGCTACTTTAATATCGTTACTCATTAGTCACACTGGCGAAGCCAAAAATCTTAAGAAGGAAATTCGAAAAAAGAAAAAAAAATACAAGAAATGCCCCACACATGTGATTTAAACTTGCGATCTAAAACTATTTTTAAATCACTTTGCCGCTAAATATTGATTTATATTGTGTCTTCTCATTTCGCCTATAAATTAGTTAGTATGTATCTAGTTTGAACAATACAGTTTAGTAAAAAAAAAAATACAGTACTCCCTAGACAAATAAATAGCCAGATTACGGTTTCTTCACCACCAAAACATCAATGATGATTTTTATATCTAACTTGGACATGGAATATTGACACAGAACTTCGTGGTCTTTTTCATCTTTAGGCAAGTCACCAGAAGGAAAACTCATAGTAATACTACGTTGCATCCGGAGGCAGATCCGGAATTCAAATTTAATGAGTCTAACCTTTAAAGTTCTTAGCACTTGACTCGTACTTATAAAATTACGGGTTTGAAATTTAATAGTATTTCTTAAAATAATATAAATAATAGCGGTATGAGTTTAAGTTATATACACCGTTACAGTAAGGAAGTTTTACACCATCAGTTCACATTTACCTGTTGTCGTAGCATGTAATTTGTCTCTATCTTCAAGATTACAAATCCCACGTTTTAAGAAGATTTACATGTAGATATCATTTGGGTGACCTATAGTGTAAACAAATTGTAGATATCATTTGGGTGACCTATAGTGTAAACAGATTCTTACACAAACAAACCATGTACATAACTTAAACTCTTTCACGTGTCGAAAATATTGGGTTCACATAGCTCCATCCGCCTCTGGCAGCATGAGTAATTCCTCATGCATGCAAAGGAAGAGAGAATAAAAACATACACTTAATGAAGCTTCAACTTATAATAGAGAGGAATGAGATACCACCATGAAACTCACATAGCTGATTTTTCTCTTTAACTAAAAAAAAAAGCAGGAAATATCAAATATATACAGATAGAATGAGGTCCTCTGTAATTCTCTTGGCGAATGCATTTTCTGCCAAAATGCCAGATAGGAATTACATATAGATATACACATTATGATATCTTGATTTAACTTGCATTTCAAAAGGATCCAAAAACCAAGAGATGATTGATTTACCATCAATTTTGGATGTTTAGATGTAAATAATGTTGCATCCTTGTGATGTTCGTGCATTCTCCATCGACGCTTAAAGTATTCCACTCAAGAAGCCCCTAAAAGAATGTCAAAATACATCTATCAATTTACACATCCAACTTAGAGTCCAATGTTGATAAAACCAGATGATAATCACTTACCAAAATCCCTCTGCTTTTTTCTCTTGATTTCTGCAAAAGTTATAATCATTATGTATCGTGTTAATGCAGGTATGTATATAGAGGTAACGAACAGACTTAATAAGTGTAGGAGATTATAATGAGTTCCGATTCATGATTTGTAGCGTACCTCGATTTTCCTTCAAAGGCATCGTTCATTTCATCAATGCTTGGCCGCTTTGCAAATGTTGCCAAGGATACGTATTTTTCCTTCCCAGGTGATTCATCCACTCTCTTGTATAACTCATAAGGGTATGGGTACGACATCCTATCACATGAGAAAAATAATAAGATGGTGAATCTTGACAGTGGAAATTCAGTCATTCCTTTTTGGCTGAGCCCATTATTACACGAATCTATCCGTTAATATCAATGTTGGCAGGGGCGGATCTAGAGGGTCGGTTACGGGTTCACAGTAGCGTTTACTCAGACACTATACATACTAAGAAATTCACAAAATATTTATAGTAATTTTTTAACTATGAATCCAATTATTATTGTACCATCAACTTGAGGCTGTTATAAGAACCCATAACTTCAAATCCTGGAGCCGCCTCTGAATATTGGCAATTTATCCACCGGAAATTACAGTAAATGAAAAATATAAGATACATCTTTTATTACAAGAGACTTCAAGTTATGCAGCAATCAAGATCTAGAAATCTGCATATTTCACACTAAAAAAAACATTTCTTGTGCCATTTTAGGTTGCCTTTCTAAATCTTGATCGTGTTATGGCAAATCGAATCAATATAGAAACAAATCTAACCTGAGAGCACCCATAATAGGATACTGCGTTCCTGCATAGTAGAGTAGTCGGAATTGGTAGCATATTTCAAACGATGCAGCATACTCCAATCTCTTATCTCTACCCATTGTCTTGCAGATTAAGAAAAAAAAAAATCAAAAAGTAGGACGAAGTTTCCTATAACGTTCACCAATATATGGCTCAATGGTTACTACTTAGTACTTACTTGCATTATACCACTTGAACCAGGTAAATCCTGCACAATTAGTACGCGATATAATATCAGTGTCATGCCATTTGTGATCATTCCATCACAGAGGAATCAAAACAAGCTTACAAATTTTCAGTATGATTCTGAAACTAAATTTATGCAAGGAGAAGTGGAGTCTAAGCAATGAACAGTGGAAGAGCAAGCAAAACGTATTTAACAGTTTTTTCTAGTGTCTCTATTGACTAATGTTTTCTAAGAAAGAGAAAAAGAATATGAATCCATGGGCAATACTTAGATAATTTGAGTTAGTATTAATGCTAAACACCCTTAATCCAGATTAGAAGGCTCCAGCACAAATGTCAAGGCTTGGTTTGTCAGGAGTCAAATTTCAGTAAAGAATGACAACAACAACATACCCAGAGTAATCCACACAGTGGGGTCTGGAGAGGGTAGAGTGTATGCAGACCTTACCTTTACCTTGGGGGTAGAGAGGTTGTTTCCGAAAGACCCTCCGCTCAAGAGAAAACATGACAAAAAAAGGTCAGATAAGGTTTAAAGAAAGTAAAGTACAGAGATCAGGACAAAATATTATAGCTAAGCGTTAATGGAGAGATTCTAACATTAGGTGCATCAGACTAGTACGATAATCAGAGTACAAGAAATAGTAGACAGTAACATAAAATCGAAGGACAGAAACCCAAAGGGTAACACTACGTCTGCTAGTATGGAAGGATACACGAGACACGTACTACTACTTAACCCTCTACTCTAATCCGCGTCCTCCATAACCTCCTATCTAAGGTCATGTCCTCTGTAAGTTGCAATTGCGCCATGTCCTGCCTAATCACTTCTCCTTAATACTTTTTCAGCCTACCTCGGCCTCTTCTGAACCCGTCTAAAGCCAACCTCTCGCACCTCCGCACCGGGGCCTCCGTGCCTCTCCTCTAAACATGCCCGAACCATCTCAGCCTCGCTTCCCGCATCTTGTCCTTCACTGAGGCGACTCCCACCTTGTCCCGAACAACTTCATTTCTAATCTTATCCTTCCTAGTATGGCCACACATCCATCGCAACATCCTCATCTTCGGCACCTTCATCTTCTGGATGTGGGACTTCTTGACTGGCCAACACTTAGCCCCATACAACATAGTAGGTCTAACTACCACTCTATAGAACTTGCCTTTAAATTTTGGTGGCACCTTCTTGTCACACAAAACTCTAGAGGCGAGCCTCCATTTCATCCACCCTGACCCAATACGGTGTGTGACATCATCATCAATCTCTCCATTTCCTTAGATAATGGACCCAAGATACTTAAAGCTTTCTCGCTTTTGGATGACCTGTGTCTCAAGCCTCACTTCCACGTCCTCCACATGCGCTACATCACTGAACTTGCACTCCAGATATTCAGTCTTGGTTCTGCTCAACTTGAACCATTTGGACTCCAAGGTCTGTCTCCAAGCCTCCAACTTAGCATTAACTCCATCACAAATCTCTTCAATCAAAACTATGTCATCCGCAAATAACATACACCATGGCACCTCCCCTTGAATTTTTCACGTCAATTCATCCAATGCTAACGCAAATAATAACGGGCTAAGGGATAATCCTCGATGCAACCCCATCACCACCGGAAAGTGCTCCGAGTCTCCTCCCGTAGTCTTTACCCGGGTCTTAGCTCCTTCGTGCATGTCCTTGATCACCCTAGTATATGCCACTGGCACACCTCTAGCCTCCAAACATCTCCAAAGGATCTCCCTTGGAACTTTGTCATATGCCTTTTCCAGGTCGATGAACACCATGTGAAGGTCCTTCTTCCTTTCCCTATACTGCTCCACCAGCCTCCGAACAAGATGAATGGCTTCTGTAGTCGAGCGTCCCGACATGAATCCGAACTGATTCTCGGAAATAGAACACGCCTTTCCTTACCCGCAACTCCACCACCCTCTCCCACACTTTCATAGTGTGGCTTAGCAGTTTGATACTTTCAGTAAAGAATGACATCTTTCTATATTTAGTAACAATTTAACTTTAAAATACTTATTTTACCTTTAATGAGATGATTTTTAGCCACACAATTATCTATGGGCTTATTTTAGACCATAGATTTCAAAAGTCTTCCTTTATTTCTTAAACTTCGTACCCAATCAAACACATTCACATAAATTGGGACAGAGGGAGTAATAGTTTGAGCAAACTTGATATCCTTGATGTGTGTACTCTAATGAAATAGAAAAGAACAGCGAATGCGTTATGCGTGGATGTATTGGTATTATATGTTTAAGCTTGTTGATGCGCATTTGCTTATATACATGCCGAAGATTAAATATCTAATGTTACATGGACTTGGCTATGACTGTTGCATATAAGTTTTAGACCCCGCGTACATCTGTGATTTTGAGATACTCAAAGGGAGTAACAGTAAGTCACATACATAAGAGAGAAACTAAGATTCTAACCTTTAGTTTAGGGTTGACAAGAATAACTGGTCGGTTTCCGGCTGCATCAGTCATAGCTCTCATATCCTGCATTATTCAGCGGGAGAAAAGGAATATAATAAACTGAAGAAGAGCAATATGAGGAAAATACAGCTGCTGGTTCAGAGTAAATCACGTCTATGATGCAATTTCCGACAGCATTCTGGGGAGCCACTAGAAGAAACAAGTCATCTTGTTTTTCAACCTCCTTGCCACCTAAAAACACATAAAAATCTGGTAATAAATATCGAGTCGATCACGCAATCATGAAAGAACAAAAGTGTGATAATTTATCGTGTTTTATCACAAGGTTAACCAAAGAATAATCTGGTAGTTAAGCATTCGTTTTAGCATGTGTAAACTTACACAACAAACAAAAATAGTCATCAGACTACAAAAACATTTAGTAGGCGTTTGGACATAAAAAATGTGATATTTGAAGAAAAAAATTTGGAAAAGTTGAAAAAGGGTATGTGGAAGTTGAAGATGTGTTTGGACATACATTTAAATCGAAAAAAGGTAGAAGTTTTATGAGTGAAAAAAAGTTCACTTGAAAAACTGGTAAAAACTACTTTTGCAAACTTGAAACTCATAAAAAAAAACAGTCCTACGTATTTAACCAATGCTGTTTGAACTCTTTTTTTCAAAAACTGGCCCTTATAAAGCTATGAAGTTTCTACAAACCACAACACTAGGACAACATTCTCAAATAAATCCTTCATAATGAAGAGAAATGTTGTGCGTGCACGGATAGATTTGTATATTATGTCTTAGAGGACTATTTATAGTTGCAATATGCTTCTCAAAACATGATATTGGATAGGAAGTGAAACTCATCGAATGCAATTTTTGTCTATATAATACCTATAGAACCAATATTGACAAAGGTACCCAAAGCACCATAATCACCCCAATCCATGTACTCTAATATCTGTCGACTTCCTTTAAGCTGCAACGGCATCCCTGCAAGTGCACCTTCCCCCATAGACCCTTGGATACAAACCTACGAATGAGATCTGGAGAAATAAATATGTATAATTTTCCGTATTACAAAGATAATATATCAGTACTAAAAAAATCAGGAATTAGCGACGGCGGACAAATTCCATAGGTAAACAGCAAAATCCATCACTAATTCTATTTAGCGACGAAGTTCGTGCTAATTCCAGTTTTTTTTTCTTGTAGTGGATTAATCAAGGCAGGAAAAGAATAACCGTCAGAGACATACCTTGACACGCTTTCCATCGTCAGAAAATGAAAGAGCAAGTACCCGGATAAGTTCCATTAGCGTACCTATTCGATAAACATCCTGTGCATTTAAGATACTGTCAAACCTAAATAAACTATGGGCATATGATTAGAAAATGTTTTCTCACCGTTGAAGGATTCAGCTCCGGGATACTGATTTCTATCTGTCAATTTAAGATAAGCGTATTAGTCTAACATGGATTTCTCTGGCATAAATGCACGGCTTAGTTTCTCTCGTTTCATCGCAATTTGTTCTTCAAAATTTAATCCACATAATCCCCTTCTTTCTTCTAGAAAAACTAAACAGCAAAAGATGTATCATATACTGACGACCGGCACAGTTGTCGAAACACGCTTTATATATGAGATTACATAGAATTTCTCAAGACATTGAAGATCATATATTGTGAGTAATGCATACTATAAGTTACAGGATATTATTAAATATAATTGGACAAGAGGACAAGATTTATCTTTTGAACTAGCTCTTTTCATGCTTGTATACCTATTAAATACCCTAGCGAGCTGGTAGTTTTCTCTTTCTTTTTTCAAAATAAAAAAAGGTGACCTTTCCATGTTTCTGAGTTACAAGGACAACAGAATATGGCATATTTCCTACAAATAAGTAGAGTTGTTCATTGGAATTATTTCAACTAAAATTTATCGCGTGATATTGATAAATATGTGTTTCAATATTTAGTGATTCCTTCTCACAATATCATTAATATTTAGAAACAAGATAAGAGATATCTCCAGTGACATTCCAGCAAGTATGAACTTCAAGGGGAAAATAATCTAGTGACTCTCCCTCTGTCAACAGATTTAAAGTATCATTACAAGTAAGCTTTCTTCATAGATAGTCGTCAGTAATTAACTCAAGTAGGCATACAGAAATCCAAGGTAAGGCTGCATACAATAGACCTTTGTGGTCCGGCCCTTCCCCGGACCCCGCGCATAGCGGGAGCTTAGTGCACTGGGCTACCCCTTTTTTTAGGCATATTGTGGTTCAATAGGAAAATGGTATTTCACATACATATGCAAATAATATCTGTATCTATTTCCACCACAAAAACGTGACTTCTCAATCAAAATGGCGGCAAATTGTGCCATTTATAAAATGGTGGCAAAAGGTGATGTCTAAATTAAAATGACAACTAATCAAGATTATATTATGAAACAGCTCTATCAACTTAAACTACTATAATATCAACCTTATCTGAATTACTTTAGAATCGGTGTATATACCTTTAATCGAGTTTTCCCATCATTGATCGCTCTTTGAGTAGCCTGAAGCACATCAGTGTAGAAATATTCCCTGATTTCTCTTGAGTGAGGAATATTATTCAGTCTAGTTGGTATTCCTCTCCAGTCCTATAGAGATTTAAGCAAAATGGTCAAAGATAAAAATCGATGATGTTTCTTCCTGTGCAGTTCTCCTTTTAAAAAAGGGAATTTATGTCCGTGCTTTACGGTAGCAGATGATTACCTTGTTCAAAGATGCCATATCAGCTTGTGTACTGGTAATTGCTGATTTTTCTGCAAACAAAATTTAGATTAAATTTTCAAGGATCCAAATTCTTTATTACGTCTATTCATAATTTGTTCAAGGGAAACTGGCTATACAACACGAAGAGCTACATAACAACAACAACAACAACATACCCAGTGAACAGAATAGAGATATAGTTAATCGTGGTGGTGGATGAAAATAGTCCAATTAGAAGATTTCCAAAAGAATGAAAAGCGGAGGCATGGATAATTAAGAAATATGGTTAATCATGTGTTGCATAATCTTTATATATCTTAGAGGATTATATGCTGCCGTAGTCAGCAGGAATGTCAGATAAATAGCTCTCTAGAGAATATAAAGAACCTAAAGAGAGATTTCTAAAGAAATATGAAATTCACACCTAATTTTCTTGTATCTTGTTCCTCTTTCGGCACACGTGACAACAAGGAATCAACTTCTTCAAAAACTACATTTTTGCTGCGGTTCCCATCTACCTGTATGTCACAGCTCATAAATAAAAATCCCTAGAAATATAACGGGAGTAAATGCAAAATCTACCTTATTCATTATATTTGAGTATACTGGTAATATTGCTTCAGCATTTTGCTTGTATATTTGCAGACGTGATTTCACCTGAAACACATTTAGCATGCTTGGTTAAACTTAAGAGTTACGGATATATTAGATGCTTCAACTTTTCTAGATATCTCTGAGATGGACAATAGGATTAGTCTATATTATGGTGTCTTGAATATCAGAAACACAAAAATGATTTGTATAAGCATGTCTTATAGCCTGTTTGGCCAAGCTTCTCCAAGGGCAAAAATGCTTCTTTTTTTCTTTCAAAAAGTGTTTCTTTTTCAAATTTGAGATGTTTGGCCAAGCTTTTAGGAGAAAGAAAAAGTGCTTTTGAGTAGAAGCAGAAGCCACTTTTGAGAAGCTGAAAAAAGTAGCTTCTCCCAAAAGATTTTTTTTTGAAAAACATTTTTGAGAAAATACACTTAAAAGAGTTCGGCCCTTCCCTGGACCCCACGCATAGCGAGAGCTTAGTGCACCGGACTGCCCTTTTCTTTATTACACTTAAAAGCACTTTTAGAAGTTTGGCAAACACTAATTGCCACTCAAAAGTGTTATTCAAATTGATTAACCAAACACAAATTGCTTCTCATCAAAAGTACTTTTTCTAAAAGCACTTTTGAATAAGCTGAAAAGTACCTTTTCCTCTGTGTCATCAGGGCGAGTTATGAGCCTCACTTTGATGTCCTCGGTCTCAGGAGGGAAATTAGTAACATGGTATATCT
This sequence comes from Anisodus tanguticus, assembly GCA_034509755.1. NCBI lineage: Eukaryota > Viridiplantae > Streptophyta > Magnoliopsida > Solanales > Solanaceae > Anisodus > Anisodus tanguticus. The sequence goes on from CM067558.1 coordinate 43,752,879, forward strand.
TTCCTGTGAGAGGATCTAGCCTTCTACCAACACATCTGTCAATAAGAATCTCATCAGGAACCTGTAGAAGAAAAGGACTTTTTGCGTAAAAGATTGAACCAAATCAAAACAGAAGAAGAAGCGGACTAAAATCTACCCTTAAGTGCCACAATGCACTCGTACAGATTTCTTTCTTAATTTAGACTCTATTTGGAAATTCTATCCAATAGTACTTCTTTACCTCAATCTTTCTCTAATACAGTTAGACCTCTCTATAACAACATTTCACTATGACGGCCAAATTTTTGGAATCGATTTTTCATATTATATTATATTATATGTCCTTTATAACAGCAATTGGCTATAGCAACCAAAAATTATCTGGACAAACGAGAAATGTGTGCTATGACAAGAGGACTTCACTTATTTCTTATCAATCCGTGTGCAGATAAATATAGCTGAGACGCAGGCATTCATGTCTTCTGCAATGAATTTTTCCTCCGGACATGTATGAATGATTCAAACTATTTAAATAACCAGCGAGAAAAAGTGTTTGGACGAAGACAAAAAGAGGGTGACCCACTTTATTCGCCAAGCGAATGATCTTCGCTTCGCGGGAACAACAAAAACCACCATCTCGCTCTTTCCTTTCTTCGGTGCTACCTTTTTTTTCCAAGGGATGGGGTTGGGGTGTATAATAACCTTTTTTTTGAGGATTGTGGAGCGGCTTTTTGCAAAAAGATGAGGGGGAAAGTCAGTAAGATGCCGCTTGGACCTAAAAACAATCTACTAAAGGTCTTCCGATTATCCTGATTAAATCATGCTACACATAAATGATCAGCTTAATTTCATCTCTTATTCGATGTACTATTATTTCCGGAAAGTAACCTGTCGACTTGCTTCATAGAGAAGCCATTCTCTTTCTTTCCATCCAACAATGAATCATGGAGAAGCCATTCTCTTTTTTCTACTATTTGAAAAGACAACTTTAATTTACAAAAAGCATTCAACAGATCTATATGAGGTTGTCGACTGGACCTTAAATACGTTTGTTAGAATTTCTAAAAGAGCAACAAATCTTTTGAAATTTCAATTTGGAGAATGCACTTGTATAACTTTTTTTAAGTGAGCTATATATTTAGTTTCATCATCTATGCACTTGTATGTCTAACTCGCACAATTCCTCAACTCGGATAAATAAAAGTTCTGGTCCCCTTTTAGGGACTCTCTGAAGATATTTCAAATCCTGTTATGGTTAAATACAACAATGCAAGTGGCAAAAAAATTGACCTATCATTAGTAAACTTTCAAAAGATCATATTATTGAAGACGAGAAAGAAAATGCAGATTATGTAATGGTAAAGTGGACGTACATCAAGTACGATATAGATATCTGGTCTAATATTCAACTTTTCCAGACTTTCTGCTTGGGCCAACGTTCGTGGATACCCATCCAGAAGCCACCCATTTTCTTTTGCATCTTCCTTTGATAATCGCGCTGTCACCATCTGTAACAGAAGTCGACATTGAAAATCATAAAAAGCGAAAGTTATTCATTAAAATACTAAGACATTTGAATGATCTCATACAGCAGTTACAATCTCATCAGGAACCAAGCGACCAGAGTTCATGTACTCCTTGGCTTTATTTCCAATATCTGTACCAGCTGATAATTCAGCTCGTAGAAGATCACCAGTTGATATGTGCACCAATCCAAACTGAAATAGACCATGATAAAATATCATTCAAGGCGAGATTTTAGACCAACCAACATTCCGATTCACAGATTTTAAACCAACCAACAAGAGAGATGAAGAATGATGGACCTTTTGTACAATCAATTCACATTGAGTTCCTTTACCAGATGCCGGGGCACCTGATATCATCACCTTTAAAGGCTCACTTCTACCACATATCACCTGGAAAAAGAACTATAAACACTTCATTTTTGTATATTTTAACCAGCAAAATGCAATGTAAATCAAGTAAGTCTATAGTAAAATAAGCCAACATGGATTAACTTTCACACAAAATATTTCTAAAATCTTATCTTTAGTTTTCATTAGTTAATGGGAGTAAACCGAAAACAAGTTATTCGATACAAACACACACAAAATACTTCCAGAAATTTAATTCTATAGTAAAATAAATGAAACATATTGAATTTCACACAATTTGCTTCCATAAATTTCACCCTAGATACCTTTCAGAAATGTATGAATATAATTACAATTGAGTTTAAGTTATATACATTGTCAATGTAAAAATTCTCATACACTATCAGGTCACCCAAAAAAATATCAGCAACTAAACCTCCTTAAAATGCGAGATTTGTAATCTTGAAAAAAAAGACAAATTACCTACTACTTCCTCTGTCACAATTTCTATGACACACTTTCCTTTTAAGTCAGTGATACGTTTTCTTATTTGGCAAAAAAATGAACTTTAAACTATACATTTTCCGCTTAACAAGATAATTTATAACCACACAAATATCTTTTGGCTTGTTTTATAGCACAAGATTAAAAAGTTTTTGTTTATTTCTTAAATTCCGTGTCAATCAAACTACATCACATGAATTGGGACGGAGAGAGTCCAAAATACAACAGTGACCCGATGGTGTAAAACATTTTTTACGCTGATGATGGTGTATATAACTTAAACTCATCACTATTTATACATGCTAACCTTGATTTTGTGATTTTTCCTGAAAAGGGTCTGTCGATTAGCATTGTGAGAAGCGGTTAGTTGCTTCGAGTAAATACTTGAAGATGATAAATGGAGAGAATTCGACGAAATAGGCCATATTAAACGTACTGATGAAGACGATGATTTAGTAATACAGAGAGGAGAGAAATATGGGTTTGAAGAAATATTGTGATAGTTATAATGAGTAGAAATGAAGGGAAAATTCATAGTGATTGAAGTTATCATAGCCAGGGAAGAAAAGAAGAGGGAAGAAGAGTAATATGACAATGTTAGATATTAACGAGATTAACTGCCAACCACAAAAATTCATTTGGGCTTGCCCCGCTTTAAAAATAGGCCTTCAGAATAATTTATTGGGTCCCACTGTTTAAATTTTGGCCTCGTTAAAAGGAAAAATGATGCAAAAATGACCTTTTCTCATCGGAATTGGAAGTAAGATTCTGGTTAGTCGCTAGGATTTTTTATTTGATATTGCGCAAGACTTGCCTTAGTAGTAAGTCATGGTGGATTTATGTCTTCTGAGCATTTGCGGTTAAAATCCTGACGATTCGTCAGAATTTGTGATTAAAATCCTGACTATCACCGTAGATATTCACAAATGCGTTTTTTCTATAAAGTTGATCCAAATCAACTCTAAATGACTTCAAGATTGAGATACAATCTTTTAATACCAATCCCAATAATTTTCAATTGTTAGCTTCATTCTAAACCTTCAAAAATTATTACTATAGTCACTTTTCTTCTTCAACAAGTGCTTTTTTCTTGTTAAAAATATGCAACTTTGGTATTCTTTAATTTCTTAAACAAACCAATCCATATTATTAAGGATATACAGCATAAACTTAATGGAACACTAGTGACACAATTACAGTCACAAATAAGCAATGAGAAGAAGGAAGAAGTAGGTAAAGAAGGAGGAAGAAGCAATTTCCTGGGGAAAACTAAATATGTTAATTTTTTGCTAAAAGGTCAAAATTTCAATGGGTGTTGTTAACCGGTGATTTGCAAGTATGATCCCCCAAGGGGTGGTCTTGAATTGTTGGTTAAGGTAAAATTAATTTTTGAAAATAACCTCCGCTTAAGAAAATCTGTCGGGCGAAACTTTTATCGCACAAAAGTTATTGTCATAAACTAGTTTTACTTATGAGGCAATAGTTCGAAAACATTTTATTGAGTTAGAGACAGTGAACCTACTGAAATTGGCACAAGTTCTGCCTCATAGGCAAAAAGTGCATGTATTGCTCAATTGTTCACAAGTAATGACGGACGATTAGTCCTATTCTAAAACAAATTATCACGGTTACTTTATGATTAAGGTAAGAATATGTATTAATTGATTGTGATTAATGATAAAAATGTATGCCAAGGTACATGTCATGTATTCAGTCAATTGGCGTATATACAAAGTTCAGACAATTTTTTATCCAAAGATGAATTTTATGCCTTTAGTTCAAATCATGATCACTTGACTATTAATTTATCGCCTAAGCAACAAATGTCTATTAGTAATTCATTGCGATCCTTTTAGGGTATGTTGTGCAGTAGTTCTTTGGTCTATAGTTGATTTTGATTGTTAGTTTGGTCATCCTAGAGTTAATAATGTTGAATGAAATAACAGAGATGACAATGATGTTCATCGACTTTCATGTAAAATTAGTAGTTATAATTATTTTCTACAACTTACCAAGAATAATAATATTTTTTATAATGATGATGTCAAAATCAATTCACTTGCATCTCGACTATTCCTTCGAGTACCTACGTCTCACCAATCTTCATTCCAATTTTGCAACAAATATAGGCAACATACATAACAGACTAGCTGCAAATAGAGTTTGCTGTACAATATATTCCATATTTCAACTAATTTTAAAATGATATGATTGATCTAATGATCATCATCCAATGGATCCTTCAATTAAAAAAATTGAAAATGTGACCTCAAAGAAAGCGCATAATTTGCCAACAGATATATTGTTCCATATTATAGCAAATGAGGCAATCATGGTGCATATGATAGCAAATGCTAATATCTAACTTCAGAAGCCAAGAATCAGAGAATTGCATCTTTGAGGCCTCATGCAAAATAGTCAAGCTGAGGCAATCTGATATGCAGGCAAATGGCCTTGCCTTGCCATTTGACCACTTGTCCCGCGTGACTAGGAATTTTCAGTGACAACCCGAAGAGGCCCCATAATTTCAACATAGACTTAGGGCTGGGCTGGCCTCTTGAAGCTACATTCTCTTCCACGGGAGGTCCAATATAAGCTGGGTTTTCCTTCTTGTATTTGTGATGTCTATAAACTGCCATTTCATCTATATAATTGAATTAGTTAGCATTAAAAAGTACTATTTAACGATATCGATAGCCGCACAAATTTACTCAACAACATACTTTTGGATAACAGTTCAATTATAGAAGATGTAAATCAAAATATAAGCGCAACATAGACGTATTAATCATAAAAGTAGTACTGCAATGTTATTCATGTCAAGTTTGATGATGTTCCAAGATGTAGTTCAAAGCTTTGACCAAATTGACCTTAAATAAACACAAGTAAATCGATGGTAAAATCTATTACCTTTTCATGTGGGCGGATCCAATTTCCATCAGCCCAATCAAGCTCATCATCCAGATCCTTGAAAGCCACATGGAACCGGCAACTTTACCATCAGTATCACCACCAACTGAAACAACACCGGTCTATCACGAAGCAAGATGAAATGCATCAACAACGTCGTTCACCTGAAAAGACCGCTGGTAATGCTGCCCATAAAAGGGACCCTTTTTTACTCACGTTTAGGTATATGGATTCACCTCAACAAATGCTTGTACTCCCAACCCAGACACCTTTTTTTCTTTTGGCTTTTGGCATTGGAAGCCAGAATCTAAATCTATTTCCAGAAATACTAGTAAAAAAAATGAGTAAATGAACTAAGTTAAGAATAAGGCTCAGATTTTCGCCTATTTAATCAAAAGAAAAGAAGAGCAGAGTTAACAACAGTGCCATGGCTGCAAGCAACGGCTGCCTTATAAGACCTTCCGATTGGACTTGCCAAGCCAGGCCATGAATCAACTCTCATCTTCTTGACTTTTCATTTTCATTATGAATAATCTTTACTGCCTCTGAAACTTGGAGCATTCAAGATCGAAACAAGGCATGGCAGTTTGAATATTGTGTAGATAAACGCAGCAACAATATATGGATCCTCAATATTCACTTCCATTCCCTTTGGACTTGTTTCACTGTACCTAAGAATTTGTGAAAAATGTATAGGTGGATACATAAAAAGTTTCATTTTCAAAGGGGATTCTTCCTGATATGAGCTGATCGTACGAAGAATGATAGAGAAAGACTACATATTGTAGAACTAAACTTTAAACAGAAATGACGCTCAGATTTGAGTGAAAAATGAAAATCAATCAAGAAAAGGGCTAATCCGCCATGGCTGCAAAAAGCAGACACCTTTGTGAGAGCATGTAAGAACCCACCTCAGATTCCCTTGCCTTTGCCGAGCCAAGATACGAATCAGCTCAAAAATCTGATTTTTCAAGCTTCCTGGAGAATATCATCACAGCCTCATTCATAAAGTTTAGGGTTGAGGATTTAGGGTTTTCAAGACAGAGTTGAGGGGGGGAAATATGTATTTTCCCTTATAATCATCATCATCAAGAGCATTTTTCTGTTGAAAGGGCTGTTAAACTTTATCTTTATAACAAAAGCATAGGAAAATTCATTAGCTAAATTGAACTTAAGAGGAAGAGAATAACCACCCTCGGAAAATCTCTACCTTTCTCGAGTTCAATAAAAACCTCATTCTGAACACAAACAGATATTTGGGAGGCTCAGATTCGCCTTTTCTCAGGAAAAAAAGCTAAACTATGCTATGGCTGCAAGCATTAATAGCCTAGTGAGATGAAAACCAATATAGTTCTCTTATCTCATAGACCCTTAAAGCTACCACGCCAATTTACAGCAACGTTAACTATCTGATTCTTAAAGAATGAGCATATTCACTGCCTCATTGAACATATTCTATGTTGCTCGGACTCTCCAAAGGGACGACTGAACCCAATTGTGTATTCCGGTTACTGAGAACACCAGCAGTTGAGTGACCATTTGTGAAATTTACCATGGACTTGAGGGCTCATATTTGGTTGTATATGAACATGCAAAGAGAAAGCGACAACGCCATGACTGCAGACACCGGTTTGCAGATGATGCCATACCGGGTCGCCCTGCCAAGATACGGGTCAGTTTTACTCAATGCAGTAACGCAGGGGTATATTTGGCCCTTTTCCGTTCTTCATACGAGACTGAACCTCCATTTTCCTATGCTTTGCCTGAAAAGGCAGCCACGCAGGAGCAAATCAGTCACAGATAGAGGGACAGACGTGTGTGTGTGTATATATATATGTGTATATATATATACACACACAGACACACCATACATCTGCTAAAAGGGCTGTTGATTAGAGCTAAGAAAAAATTATTGGCATACTGAAGATGGTCAACCACCCTGAAAAATCCTATTTTTTTCTCCAATTGCCTCATTTTTTAGCTAAAACTTTTAGGAATCAGATTTTGCTATATAAGAACATGAAAAGAGAAAGCAACACACGCCATGGCTGCAGACACCGGTTTGCAAATAGATGCCATACCAGGTCGCCCCGCCAAGATACAGGTCGGATTTTCTCAACGCAGTAAAGTAGATTATTAGCCCAGAAAGAAGCAAATCATCATCGCAGCCCAATTTTTCATATCAACCAACATCAGTTGTCTTGTGCCCTTAGCACCATTAAAAGCGTGGAAATTACACCCAATGAAAGACATTCTTGTAAATCACCCATCAAAAGCAGCTACCTTGTTGTGTCATTTCTACCTTGTATTTTACAGGGACATAAACGTGGCTATTTGGGATTATCAGCTGTACTAGCTTCAGAAGCAGAAAAAGGAAGAGCTCAAAATCATGGTCCCTTTTGTCATTTTCTTGTTTTTTTTTTCAAAGGGTTGTTGATTTTCATGAATGGAGAAGAAATCATGGACATAGCAGAGAAGGCAACCACCCTTTACAGAAAATCCTTTCTCTTTGACATGTCTCATTCTTCAATTCTGGGCTAAACAATACATTATACATACATATATATATACACACGCACAGACCGACCTCATACATATGCTAAAAGGGCTATTGATTAGAGCAGAAAAGAAATCATAGGCATGTCGGAGATGGTCAACCACCCTGAAAAATTCCCTTTTTTCTCCGATTACCTCATCTTAAAGCTAACATTTGATGGAGAATTGCATCTGAAATTGGGTGTTCATGAAAAAACTTAAGAACCTAATTCGGTATCTCAGTTTCCGAGAACGATCATCCATTTCCGACCATCATCAAATGGTTGTAGTACACTTTAGGGCTCAGATTTTTCTGTTCTACAAACATGCAAAGAGAAAGCGACATCGCATGGCTGCAAGACACCGTTTCGCAAATGGATGGCTTACAGGGTTGCCCTGCCAAGATACGGGTCGGATTTTCTCAACTCTATGAAGTAGATTATAGCCCAGAAAGAAGCAAATCATCATCACAGCCCATATTTTCAGATCAATCAACATCAATAAAATGGGTCATTTGCACTTTTTCCCCTATTAAATTAAAGACCAGCCCATTTGAAGGGCAAAAATTAAAGACCACCCCATTTGAAGGACAAAAAATATATATATATATATATATATATATATATACTCGTATATATGCTAAAAGGGCTGTTGATTAGAGCTAAGATAAAATCATAGGCATATCAGAGATGGTCAACCACCCTGAAAAATCCTCTTTTTTCTCCGATTACCTCAACTTAGAGCTAAAAATTGATGGAGAACTGCATCAGAGAAATGGGTATTCAACAAAACTGAAAAACCAAATTGGGTATTCCAGTTCCAGAGAACGCCTATCCATTTAGGGCTCGGATTTTGCTGTTCTGCTTACATGCAAAGAGAAAGCGACATCACCATGGCTGCAGACACTGGTTTGTAAATGGATACCGTACATCTTCCCCCATATATGTGGATTCTTATCTTCTTTACTGATGTATGCGCAAATCGGACCCCAGCCCTTTTTAGCCTGGATGTCACATTGCATTTGCTCCGCCAAGAAAGAAGCAAATCCCATTTGCGCATACATCATTTCTGGGGTCCGAGCAAATGATGATTTGCTTCTTTCATGGACAAAGCAGAGAGGGGAAACCACCCTTTACAGAAAATCCCATCTCTGATGGTCTCATTCTTCATTTCTGGGCTAAACTACGGTGGGGGTTCTGTCACAACCATATCATCACAGCCTCTTTTGAAAGATAGAAACTTTCCACAAGTAGGCGTTTGGACAATTTCGAGCAATATTTAACAAACATAAGCTAAAATTAGATGGATGTTTGGTCTAAAGCTCAGAGGAAACAGCAAAGAGTACTAGTACTTCTGAAGAGGGTTGTTGATTTTGTTTATAAGGAAATCATAGGCCAAACAGAGGGGGCAACCACCCTCCAAGAATTCCATTCTCTCTGTTGGCCTCATTCTTCATAGTACAGGGGTATTTTTGGCCCTTTTCATTCTTCATACTAGGCTGAACCTTTTCTATGCTTTTGCTGCTGCTTTGCCTGAAAAAGCAGCCACACAGAAGCAAAGTAGTCACAGATAGAGAGACAGAAAGAGACATACAACATATATATATACACACACAGAGACCTCATAAATTTGCTAAAAGGGCTCTTGATTAGAGCTAAGAAAAAATCATAGGCATACCAGAGATGGTCAACCACCACCCTGATAAATCCCATTTTTCTCCGATTGCCTAATTTTTTAGCCAAAACTTTTAGGGCTCAGATTTTGCTGTATATGAACATGCAAAGCGAAAGCAACACACGCCATGGCTGCAAGACACTGGTTTGCATATGGATGCCTAACCGGGTCGCCCCGCCAAGATACAGATCAGATTTTCTCAACGCAGTAAAGTAGATTATAGCAAAGAAAGAAGCAAATCATCATCACAGCCCATTATTCAGCTCATTATTCATAGTACATCCAATGACATTCTTGTAAATCACCCATTAAAAGCAGTTCTTTTTTTCCTCAAAGGGCTGTTGGTTTTTATGAAAAAGTAACAAATCATGGACATAACAGAGGGGCAACCACCCTTTACTGAAAATCCCATTTCTCTTTCTGATGTCTTATTCTTCAATTCTGGGCTAATCAACACATCCATATAACACACACACACACACACACACACACACACACACACACAAACCTCATACATATTCTAAAAGGGCTATTGATTAGACCAAAAAACGAAATCATAGGTATGCTGGAATAGCCAACCATACTGGTCCGTAGCTCAGTTGGTTAGAGCGTTGGTCTTGTGAGTCGAAGGTCGCAGGTTAGAGCCCCGCCAGGACCATATTTTATTGAGCCTTTGAGTAACTGGTAAAGTTGTTGCCGAATTGTAGGGTAAGGCTGCATACAATAGCCCTTGTGGTCCGGCCCTTCCCCGGACCCCGCGCATAGCAGGAGTTTAGTGCACCAGGCTGCCCCACTGGAATAGCCAACCGCCCTGGAAAAACCCCTTTTTTCCGATTACCTCAACCTTGAGCTAAAAATTGATGGAGAGCTGCATCAGTAAAATTGGGTGTACAACAAACACTGAAGAACCCAATTGGGTATTAGTAAAATTTTAGGGCTCAGATTTTACTGTTTATGAACATGCAAAGAGAAAGTAACACACGCCACGGCTGCAGACACCGTATTGCAAATTGATGCCGTACCGGGCTGCCCCACCAATATACGGGTCGTTGTTCTCAAAGCAGTGTTAAAGACCACAGCCCATTTGAAGGGCAAAAATTAAAGACCAGCCATTTGAAGGGAAATTCGTGCAATTTCTTCAAGCAGTGCAGTAGAGGCAAATTATCATCACAACCCATTTTTAAGATCAATCAACATTAATAATACACTAAGGGTCTGTTTGGAAAGCCACCTGATAATTGGAATAATTACTAGGGTAGTAATTACACAACCTCGTAATTACCCAATTGGGTGTTATAGTAAAACTTCTAGGGCTCAGGTTTTGCTGTTCTACAAACATGCAACGAGAAATCAACGCACGCCATGGATGCAAGACACCGGCTTGCAAATGGACGCCTTACCGTGTCGCCCCGCCAAGATACGCGTCGGATTTTCTCCAAGCAGTTCAGTATAATATTAGCCCAGAATGAAGCAATTCAACATCACAGCCCGTTTTTCAGATCAATCGACATAAGATGTCTTGTGCCCTTAGGCACCATTAAAAGTGTGGAAATTACACCCAATGACATTCTTGTAGATCACCCATTAAAAGCAACTACCTTGTTGTGTCATTTCTACCTTGTATTTTACAGGGTCATAAAAGTGACTATTTGCGAAAATCAGCTGTAGTAGTATGCAAAAGCAGAAAAAGGAAGAGCATATATAGTCCCTTTTTCATTTTTGCGCTAAAAGGGCTGTTGATTAGAGTAAAAAAGAAATAATAGGCATACCGGAGATGGTCAACCACCCTGAAAAATCCTCTTTTTTCTCTGATTACCTCAATTATGAGCTAAAAATTGATGGAGAACTAAAAACTGAAGAATCCAATTGGCTGTCAAAGTAAAAATGTTTAGGGCTCAGATTTTGCTGTATATGAACAAGCAAAGAGAAAGCAACACACGCCATGGCTGCAGACACCGGATTGCAAATTGATGCCGTACCGGGTCGCCCCGCCAAGATACAGGTCGGATGTTCTCAAAGCAGTGTTAAATACCACAGCCCATTTGAAGGGAAAAAGTTAAAGACCAGCCATTTGAAGGGCAAAAAATAAAGACCAGTGCGTTTTGAAGAGAATCCGCGCAAAAACTTCTGCAATTCTTCAAGCAGTGCAGTAGATTATGGCCCAGAAAAAAAAAAGCAAATCATCATCACAGCCCATTTTTCAGATCAAACAAAAACAATAAAACACTTTGGTTCAGAACTCTTAAAAAAGCAGCTACCTTATTGTGTCATTTCTACCTTGTATTTTAAGGTTCAAAAGTCTTGAAAAACAGCAACCTTACTGTGTCATTTCTAACTTGTATTTCAAAAGGACAAAAAAGTGACTATTTGCGAAAATCAGCTGTATAGCAGTTGCAAAAGCAAAAATGGAAGACCATATATAGTCCCTTTTTCAGCACAAAAGAAATCATAGGCATACCAGAGATGGTCAACCACCCTGAAAATCCCTTTTTTCTTCGATTGCCTCATTTTGAGCTAAAATTTGAGAGAGGACTGCATCTGAAAAATGGATTGTTCAATAAAAATTGAAGAACCCAATTGGGTTTTCCATTTCCAGAGAACGGCCAACCATTCAAGACTTGACGTTAAACTTTTAGGACACAGATTTTGCTGTATATGAGCATGCAAACAGAAAGCGACACACGCCATGGCTGCAGACACCGGTTTGCAAACTGATGTCATACTGGGTCGCCCCGCCAAGATACATGTCAGATTATCTCAAAGCTAGTACGTAGGTAGACCAGAAAAAAGCAATCATCACAGCCCATTTCAGTATCCCTTTTCTGCATATCAGAGACAGGTTTGCAGATGATGCCATACCAGGTCACCCAGCCAAAATATGGGTAGGAGTTTCTCGAGGCAGTAACATGGGGGAAGTGCACAGATAGCCGTTTTTGGGACACCTTACTAATTGGAAGTTGAGGCTCGAATCTGTGTAAAATGGGGCTAAGAGAATACGACAACGCCATGGCTGCAAAATGAACTGACCGCAAGATTTGTGTTTGCCCTGCCAAGATACGAGTCGATTTTTCTGTGCCCAAATAACACCCCAGATTAGCAACATCAGCACTGCCTCTTGGGAAGATGGACTTTTCCATAGCAATTTGGACATTTTTACAACAAATAATATGAGAGGGAGTACGATTAACATCAGCATCACAACAATGGCAACAGAAATGCCTTCTTTTTGGGTCAAAAGTAAACCGAACCATGTACACCCCTAAATATACCAATGGAAACAAGAAGAGGATTATTGGTTGGCCTCATTCTTCCTTCTGGGCTCAGATCTTTAATTTATCTAAGGCAATGAGTTATTTGACACCGCCATGGCTGCATACCCTATTATACAGGTTGCCCTGCCAAGATACGGGCCTGAAACAACAATGCCTGATTCCATTTGCTCAGTAAAATTATTATCACAGCCCCCATTATTTTCCTTTTCCATTTCATTGTAACACTTTTGCTGTAGTTTTAATAAATAGAATGTGATAGTTCATTTAGGAAAAAGGAACAACCGATAGTTGGGCTGTGAAACTTGCGAAAAAATGATAGTTTAGTGTGTTTTTGACCATATATATATATATATATATATCCTCAAACATATGCTAAAAGGGCTGTTGATTACAGCAAAACGAAAATCATAGGCATGCCGGAGATGGTCGGCCACCCTTAAAAATTCCCTTTTTTCTCCGATTACCTCATTTTTTAGCTAAAATGTGATGGAAAATTGCATCTGAAATTGGGTGTTCAAGAAAAACTGAAGAGCCTAATTGGGTATCTCAGTTACCGAGAACGACCATCCATTCAAGACCATCAAATGGTTGCCGTACACTATAGGCCTCAGATTTTGCTGTTCTACAGACATGAAAAGAGAAAGGGACACATGACATGGCTGCAAGACACCGGCTTGGAAATGGATGCCCAACTCGGTCGCCTCGCCAAGACACGGGTCGGATTTTCTAAACTCAGTGAAGTAGATTATAGCCCAGAAAGAAGCAAATCATCATCACAGCCCATTTTTTCAGATCAATCAACATTCGTGTAAATGACCAATTAAAAGAGGCTACCTTGTTGTGTCATTTCCACCTTGTATTTTACAGGGACAGAGAAGTGACTACTTGCGAAAATCAGCTGTAGTAGCAGAAGCAGATGCAGAAATTGGAAGAATATATATAGATGCAGAAATAGGAAGAATATATATATATATATGCGAAAATCAACATTCTTGTTCTGAAAGCGCTGTTGGTTTTTTATGAATGGAGAAGAAATCATGCACATGGCAGAGAGGGGGCAACCACCCTTTACAGAAAATCCCATCTCCCTCCGATGTCTCATTCTTACTTTCTGGGCTAAACTGTGGTGAGGGTTCCGCCATAAGCATTATCATTACAGCCTCTTTTGAAAGATGGAGACTTCCCACAAGTAGGCGTTTGGACAACAGTTTTGAGTAATTTTTAACAAACATAAGATAAGATCAGATCAGAGTATGTTTGCTAAGCTCAGGGAAAACAAGAAACGGTAGTACTTCTGAAGAGGGTTGTTAATTTTGTTTATGGGGAAATCATAGGCCAATCAGAGGAGGCAACCACCCTCAAAGAATTCTCTTTTTCTCTCTGTTGGCCTCATTCTTCATAGGGATATATTTGGCCCTATTCCGTTCTTCATACTGGGCAGAACCTCCATTTTTCTATGCTTCTGTTGCTGCTTTGCCTGAAAACGCAGGATCAAAGCAGTCACAGATAGAGAGACAGACAGAGACATACAATATATATATATATATATATATATATATATATATGCTAAATGGGCTGTTGATTAGAGCTAAGATAAAGTCACTGGCGCATACCGGAGATGGTCAACCACCCTAAAAAATCCCATTTTTTCTCAGATCGCCTCATTTTTTGAGCTAAAACTTTTAGGGCTCAGATTTTGCTGTCTATAAACATGCAAAGAGAAACCAACACACGCCATGGCTGCATATACTGATTTGCAAATGGATGCCTTACCAGGTCGCCCCGCCAAGATACGAGTCGGATCTTCTCAACGCAGTGAGTAAAATAGATTATTAGCCCAGAAAGAAGCAAATCATCATCACAGCCCATTTTCAGGCGACATACAACGAATATCCCTCAATATTTGAAGGATATTTTAGTCGACCAACATTTATATTCGTGCTTTTATAATAAATATAGATATAGATAGATAGATAGATACACACACAAAAGAAGCACCTCAAAGGATCCTCTTTTAGGGCTCAGATTTTGCTGTTCCACTTACATGCAAAGAGAAAGCAACACATGCCATGGCTGCAGATGTATGCCATACCTGATCGCCCCGCCAAGATACCGGTCAGATTTTATCAATGCAGTGAAGTGGGGAAGGTGCACAGACAGCAGTTTTTAGGACCTCTATTGAAAGATTAATTGGAAGTTGAGGCTCAGATCTGTGTAAATTGGGGCAAAGAGAAACGACAATGCCATGGCTGCAAATGAACCGATTGTACGATCCGAGTTTGCCCCACCAAGATACAAGTTGGGTTTTCTCCATGCCCCGAATATCAGCCCACAATAGCAATATCATCACTGCCTCTCGGATAATGGAAACTTTTGCATAGCAACTTGTGGACAGTTTCAAGCCACAAAATGAACGGAGGAAGTACTATTGCTATCTGAATCACATCACTAGCAACAGATATTTGCCTTCTTTATAGGTCAAAACTAAACCGAACAATGAACATCCCTAAATATACCAACAACAACAACCCCTCTTGCAATGGTATCTCTCCGTACACCACATTTGAAATACTACATGAAATCACAAAATTATTCACTGACAAACCAAGCCAATGAAATGCTCCATGTACAAATGCCAAAAAGTCCATATTAGACAACACAGGGTAAATGCCAGTACGATACTAGGATGTTTATCAAAATTTTCTCCAAGAACCACTTTTCAACACTAGAATTTCATGGCATGCTGTGCAATCAATCTTAAGGATCTTATAATCATCACTAGTTGAGTCATATCCCAATCCACAAGTACAAATGCCTCCACTGAAAATTTTGGATGGGAAGTACTATTGATTCTCTTGTGGAAGGGTTCCACAGCAAAGGTATAGGGTGTTTATCAGGACAATTATGAATCCAAATAAGAGACAAGCCATCGCAACAACAATAGATTCTGCAACTCTGTGGTTTACCATTTGAAGGACAACCCAGCTTTTGGACATCCTCAACTAGTTGAACCAAAGATAAAGAACAATACAAGGAAAATTCATCCTTAGAAAGGTACCATTGGCGAACAAGAACTTCTTTGGCAATTTTGGTTATTCTTGGCATGATTGAAATGCTTCATCTTGAAGTAAGGCTCAGAGATTAATGTCTTACAGAAACTTGAGGCTCAGATCTGTTTTATGCCTCAGCAAAGAATGTCCGGCCAGCCATGGATGCAATAGCCCCACTTGCATGTTACAAAATCACAGGCATCTGGGTCAATGCCCCGCCAAGATACGGGTCAATACTCTATGCTCAATTACCAGCTCAGGAAGATAGATTTAAAGATCATCACTACCTCGATAAGGGACCATTTTGGACATTTTCTCATGATTTTGTTTTGCGTGTGTGAGTGTGAGTGTTGTATATACAGCCAATATGCATGTGCATCATGTACATAACAAGGCTCAGATTTCAATTTAATCTCATTCTTTTTTAATTGTGATAAAAAGCCTCAATTCTTGTAACACAAACAGAGATTTGGGAGGCTCAGATTTGCCTCTTCTCAAACATAAGCTAAACACAGCCATGGCTGCAAGCTTACGGAGCCTTTGTGAGACACAGAAACCAAAATAGCTCTAATATCTCACAAGACCCCCCCAAAAGCTGCCATGCCAAGATATAGCAAAGCTTAACCATCTGATGAGTAAAGAATGAAATCATCACTGCCTCATTACAGGCGTCATGTCAAAAGTCTTATTTGTAGAAATGACACCAGGTAGCCACGGTCTCTACCCCGCAAAGGTAAGGGTAAGGTGTGTGTACACCCTACCCTACCCTCCCCAAACCCCACGGGATCACAC
This sequence comes from Anisodus tanguticus, assembly GCA_034509755.1. NCBI lineage: Eukaryota > Viridiplantae > Streptophyta > Magnoliopsida > Solanales > Solanaceae > Anisodus > Anisodus tanguticus. The sequence goes on from CM067558.1 coordinate 43,769,472, forward strand.
TGGGCATATTTGTTGTTGTAGACACCAGGTAGCTACTTTAGGGCTGCTTCACTAAAACATTTTCCTCCATACCAAATACACCCAGAGTAAGACATAAGTGACAATTCCGGCTCAGATTTTTATTTATGCTCAGGCAAAGAAAGTCCGGATACGCCATGGCTGCAAATACAAGTTGCATGCAACAAAATCACAGGCATCCGGGTCATTGCCCCGCCAAGATACTGGTCGGGTACTCTCAATGCTCAAATTAGCTCAAGAGCATAGATGAAAGATCATCGCCTTGATAAGGGACCATTTTGGACATTTTATCCATGATGTGCGTCTGTATGTGTGCATACGTTTTTCGTGAGTATCAAGACACTGATCAGAACGAGGATGGACCGCCACTCAGCGTTATCATCACAGCCTTATATTCTCCCTGTTCTCACATTGATTTCCTTGGTTGGTTCATAAACAGCCCAACAGCAGCAAGAAAAGACAGGAAATCCCAGCAGCAGTAGTAACAACATGGATATTGGATCAAATTTGCCTCTCCTTCCACCTATTGTTAAGAATTTATTAGGGGCAAATTTGATCTAATAGATGGAAGGAGGGCATTTTTGAGCTATTTCTAATACGTTGATGGCATTTTTGACCCTTTTCGGTTTATAAAAAAAGATCCAGTTTTTACATGCATATAGTTGGTTATTGAGGCTCAGATCCGCAAAATTGGGAAAAAGAGAAGGCGACCGCGCCATGACTGCAAAAGAACCAGTTGCATGTGAAAGAGAAGACTCAATCACAAGCCATCCAGGTTTGCCATGACAAGATACGAGTCAAGTAGTCTCCATGCACCAAACATCAGCTCAGATCAGCATTATCATCACTGTCTCTTTCGAAAAAATGAGAACTTTTATATAAGAGCCGTCTGGACAGCTTTAACAAGAAAAATTAATAAAACAAATGAGACCTTCAGATTTGAGAATGTTTCGGGCCAAAAACATTTGGTCTAAGTTAGCTCAGAATGATCAGAAAAATTGAATAGTACTACTTCCATCAGCATCACATGCCACCATTGAAGGCTATGGACAAAGTTTAGGGTTGAGGATTCGGGGTTTTCAAGACAAGTTGAGGTGGAAAATATGTATTTTCCCTTATTATTAACAGAACCATGCCAATCATCATAATCATCACATCATCAAGAGCATTTTGCTGATGAAAGGGCTGTTAAACTTTATCTTTACAATAAAAGCATAGGAAAATTCATTGGCTAAATTGAACTTAAGAGAGAGAGAGAGAATAGCCACCCTCAGAAAATCTCTACCTTTGTCAAGTTCAATAAAAAGCCTCATTCACTGAACACACAGATGCTTGGGAGGCTCAGACTTGCCTTTTCTCCGACCAAAAGCTAAAACAATGCCATGGCTGCAAGCATTAATAGCCTAGTGAGATGAAAACAAATATAGTTCCCGTGGGATACAACAATTGCAGGAAATGGGAAGTAAGTAAATATTACAAATTGCTAGAAAGGATAAACTAAGGATCACAACAAACTGGAATCAAGAGCGAAACAAACTCCTTGAGTGATGGCACTCTGTCTTTAAGACAAGATTGCCCCGTATATCTCCTTTTACGTTGTCGGACAATAGTCTCCCAAGATACAACAACAACTTAACAAATGAGCAAAGGAAACTCAAGTGTTACTCTTGAAGAACTTTGAGTATAGTAAACTTGCTAGAGAGGAAGAAGAAGACTTCAAAAAATTATGTAAGTGTTTTCTTAGTGTGTTCAACAATTGAGCCAAATACCTCAATTTATAAGGAGATGACCCTCAACTAGTCAACTAATGGTCTTCAATAGCCATGTAATGACACTTATTGAGGGGTTACATTTAGCCTTTATATGGCTGAATTCATGTGTCAAATAAGGGAGATTCAATGCTCCAAGATCAGCCCAAAAGTCAGAACTTTCCATCTTCCCGTCACAGCATTCTGCCTCCGAAGCATCGCGGCTCTGCGAATTAGCGTCGCGGCACCGTGGCTCCAGTGTCTGAACACCCAATTAGCGCCGCAGCGCTCCGGCGCCTCGGCTCCGACGGGGCTGCTCCGCGGCGATTTCCGACTCGTTTCATCTTACACTTCTTCTTTCGTTTACCAACGTGGAATACTTGTCATTTGGCCAATAACCGTCCATCATTCTATGTCTCAAACATATTACTTACGTACCAATATCTCTTTCACTAATGAAATTTGCGATACTTGGCACTACGTGTGCACGTGTGTGGAAACGACGTTTCGGACGTGCGGGACCCAATTGTTCGAGTCATAAATAATGGGATAAACTTAATTCCACATTAGTAAATTTCCAACAGTTCCCTTATCTTATAGACCCTTAAAGCTGCCACACCAATTTACAACAAAGATCAACTATCTGATTATTAAAGAATGAACATCTTCACTGCCTCAATGGACTGTACCCTATTGGGTATTCAGGTTCCTGAGAACTCCCATCAGTTGAGTGACCTTTTGAGAAATTTACCATAGACTTTAAGGATCATATTTTGTTGTATATGAAGATGCAAAGAGAAAGGGACAACGCCATGGCTGCAGACACCAGTTTGCAGATGATGCCATACCAGGTCGCCCTACCAAGATACGGGTCAGATTTTCTCAATGCAGTGAAGTAGGGATGATCTACAAGAATGGCCTGTAGAGGTGAGTGGTCTTGAATTTTTTACCCCACTTACTCTATAATCAAAACTTTTGACTTCTGACTTTGAAAAGTTTGCCATGGGGCAAGTGGGGTCAAGACTTACCAAGGTCATTGGGTGTAATTTTCTGTGTAACAAAGGTATAGTAGAGGGAAATTCATTGGCTAAATTGAACTTCAGAGGAGGGAGTAAACACCCTTAGAAAATCTCAACCTTCTTTGAGTTCCATAAAAAGCCTCATTTTGAACATTAAAAATATTTAGGAGGCTCAGATTCACCTTTTCTCAGACATAAGCTAAAACCCGCCACGGCTGCAAGCTTAAGGAGCCTTTGTGAGAGGCGGAAACCAAAATAGCTCCAATATCCCACAAGACCCCCCAAAAGCTGCCACGCCAAGATAGCAAGGCTCAACCATCTGATGAGCAAAGAATGAAAATCATCACAGCCTCATGTCAGAATTACTTATTTCTTGAGCCGAGCGTCTATCAAAAACAGCCTCTCTGCCCACAAACACTTGTGGAACTGTAGTGGGTATGTTGTTGTTGACTGCCACTTAACGGCTGCTTCACTAAAATATTTTCCTCCATACCAAATACACCCAAGTGTAAGATATAAGTGACAATTGAGGCTCAGATCTGTATTTATGCTCAGGCAAAGAAAGCCCTTCCACACCATGACTGCAAATATTCCCAAGTTGCATGCAACAAAATCACAGGCATCCAGGTCATTGCCCCGCCAAGAAACCGGTCGGGGACTCCTAATGCTCAATTACTAGCTCAAGAGGATAGGTTGAAAGATCATCACTGACTCGATAAGGAGCAATTTTTGAAATTTTTCTCATAATATGTGTGTCTGTATGTGTGCGTAACGAGGGTTTTTCGCCATTTAGGTTCAGACCTCTTTGAATCCTGGGGTTGAGGCTCAGATCTGCAAAAAATGGGGCAAAAGAGAAGGAGACAACGCCATAGCTGCAAAGCGAACCGGTTGCATGATACGGGTTTGCCCCGCCAAGATAGCAGTCGCATTTTCTCCATGCCCCAAATTTCAGCCCAGAATTAGCAAATACCATCATCACTGCCACTTTAAATAGATGGAATCTTTTCTACAGAAATTTGTGGACAGTTTTCAAGACAAGTAAATTGGAAGTATTACTACTGCTGCTGCTGTAGACGTCATGTAACACTCTGTAAATACAGATTACATTAGGTGACATGTGTTAAATGAACATGTGACATTTTAGATATGTGAAGTGCTATCGGAATTAATTTGGGTGGAAATAGTTATTTTGAAATTAAGATGAGTAGTGAGATGCTTAAGATTCGATAGAATCAACTAAGTTTACGATAGGCCTGTCTTCCGGTCCGATTTCATGAACATCCATTGAGAAATGGAGAAAACTTTAAACATGAAAGCTGCCAACCATATATGTTGGAGCTCCAACGAAGCTCTGTGCTAGGAGTTATGGCCATTTTACTGAAACGTTGTCACTGTCGAAAAATGAAAAAAAATCATCTAGGTGTAAAATGGATAGGGGAGCTCGCCCAGTGAATTCCAGAGCGAGACAACACCTTGTTATAGACCTGGACCAGTGAGGTGGGACGTTTCAAAAATTGTCTAAGTATAAAATGGACATGGGAGCTCGCCCGGCAAAGCCCAGAGAGAGACAACACCTCGCTATGGACCTCGCTCAGCGAGACAGGGGGTCCAAAATGTCCGGCCTTTAAATATAATAATTAGTCTGAAAAATCATTCACCAACTCGTCCAACCTCATTTTCTCTCCTCTCAACCACCCACAACAATGTAATTTCGCTCCTAACGATTCTTAAGTAATTATATCATTAAATTATGATTAGTAACATGATTCTCTAACTAAAACATAGGATTGACAACGAAATCCTTCGCAAGCATTCAAGCTAGGGTTTGGAGCGTTCTTCGTCAAAAATCAACATAGTTTATTTGCTAGGAGCGATTACAGGTATGTGAGGCTAACTCTATACGTGTGAAAACGTTATTAATCATCCCACGCCTCGTTCATCAAGATTTCTGTGAATTTCTTCAGATATACGGATAATGCCCTAGTTCATGAATATAACGTCGTAGTTGTTCATAATTATCACTTCGCAATATTGTAAACTCATTATATAATCAGTATAGACTCGTGTTCGATATCCCATGAGTCTCAATTATGATAATTCAGTTTACTATGAACAATTAATGCTTCAAACTTCATAATCAGTTTATGAATACATGTCTCAGCCTAGTCCAATTCAGTATTTCCAGTATCATGTACTTCAGTATTTCAGAATGATTCTCAGTTCATTATTTTATATTCCTGAATGTTAAACATCTGTATTTGGGCTCGAGACCGTAGTTTATGCTTTATGCATCTTTGGGCCCGAGGCCGTAGTAATGTATACGTATACTTAGGCCCGAGGCCGTAACTTGTGCACTTATATTGGGCATGAGGCCGTAGTTTATGCTTTATTCCTCTTTGGGCCCCGGGCCATAGTTAATTCAGTTAAACATGTGATTCTTTTAGTTTCAGTTACAATTTTCAATTTCGTATTTACTCCTGTTTATTGATTTGGGTTGCCCCTATCTCTAGCACCCCACAACTACTTATTTCCTTCGGTTGATTTTACATACTACTGCAATTCAAATGTACTAACGTCCCATTTGCCTGGGTCATGCACTTCACGGTGCAGATAATGACTTTCAGGACGACACATTTGCATGCTAGGATCTGTGGTATCATCTGAGTTGGTGAGCCCCAGTCTTTCGGGGCCTTATCATTTATTTTGCAATCTTTATAGTTTTTTTACAGACAATCCATATGTTGGGGGCCTTGTCCCAACAAACCGTTAGCATTTCAGTACTCTTCAGAGACTTCATAGACTAGAGTAGTAGTTAGAGAGAGATTATCAAATTTTCATGTTTGCCGTGTTGGCACTTTTATTATGTTCATACTTAGTTCAGTATTTTCCGCACTTAATGATTATTCAGTCAGACTTTCAGTAGATCAGCATGTGTTAGTTTTATTTCGACATTCAGTATGTTTTGATATCACATGTTGATTCAGCTAGCCAATTGGTTCGCTCGGTCAGATGTAATCATGCACCAGGCACCGTGTTACGTCCAGGCCCAGGTTTGGGGCGTGACACATCACATCAATGACAACAAATTTGTTTTTGGGAAATTTCACAAAAGAACAATCGGAGGGATGTTGGTTTGGTATGATGGAGAAATCATAGGCCAATCAGAGAGGACAACCACCCTCCAAGAAATCCATTTTCTCTATGTTGGCCTCATTCTTCCTTCTAGGATGATAATCCACTGTTAAGTAAAAGACTAATTTATCATTTAATTGCACGATTTTCCCTTCAAAATGGACTGGTCTTTATTTTTTATCCTTAAAAAATTAGGCAAAGAGAAGGCGACAACGCCATGGCTGCAAAAGAACCAGTTGCATGTGAAAGAGAAGGACTCAATCACAAGCCATCCCAGTTTGCCATGCCAAGATACGGGTCGAATAATCTCCATGCACCAAACATCAGCCCCCATTAGCAATATCATCACCTCCTCTTCCGAAAAAAAAGGAAACTTTTCCATAAGAACCCGTTTGGATAACTTTACAACAACATACCCAGTGTAATCTCACAAGTGGGGTCTGGGGAAGGTAGGTTGTACGCAGACCTTAACTCTACCTTGGAAGGTAGAGAGGTTGTTTCCGACAGACCATCGGCTAGGAATAAAGCAATAGATCAATAACAAAGCAGGTCAAATAGGAAAAAGAAACTACATCAAAATAGTATGCTACACGAAGAACGAGAGACTATAAATACTAACAGAAATCGAACGACACGAAACTACAAAAGAAATACTACGACAACAAGTATGGAAGGATAAAGTGTAAGTCCCTACAATCCAGGAAATTACACACAATGACCTTGGAAATGGTCCAAAATCGGTTATTTGTGCACTTAGTTCACATACAAAAACTAATGTTTATTACGAGGGGCAAAAATTAAAGACCAGCACAAAATAGGGGCATAATTGCCAATGATCCAAGCTAAAAGGGCTGTTGATTAGAGCAAAAAAGAAATCATTGACATAATGGAAATGGTACCCTGAAAAATCCTATTTTTCTCCAATTACCTCATCCTTTTGAGTTTGGTTTTCCATCAAATAAATGGAGCAAAGAGGAGAAGACGACTGCAAAACGAAGCGGGTTTACCTCGCCAAGATACGGGTCGGGTTTTCTCCATGCCCCGAATTTTCAGCCCAGAATTAGCAATATCATCACTGCCACTTTTCGAAAGTGGAATCTTTTCTATAGCAATTTGTGGACAGTTTTCAAGACAAGTAAAAACGAACGGAGGAAGTATTAGTACTACTACTTATCAACATTACATCAATGGAAACAGGTTATTTTTGTTGTTGGGAGATTTACATAACTATTGATTAGAGCAAAGAAGAAATCATTGACTTGCTAGAGATGGTCAACCACCCTGAAAAATCCCAATTTTTATTGCCTCATACTTTCGAGCTAAAAATGAATAGTGGAAAAAAATATTTAACAATAAACACAGAAAATCCGATCAAATCCTAAAGCATGCCTCACAAAAAACTACTCTAGTAGCTAAAAATATTTTTTAAAAACTGTAGAAATTACACCTCAAAAAGCTACACCAGACTCTGAAAGTAAATTTAAAATGACAGATACTACAAATATTTTACCTCTAAAAGTGAGTTCCGCTAATTTCCTTTTTTTCATAGTTCCAGACAAATTTAACGAGTTCCGTATATATTTGCCGGAAACTAAAAGTGTTAACTTTTAGCAAGCTTAAAGGACCAAAACTGTTAAGTGCATATACATAAAGGGACTATTTTGAACCCACACTCAAACATAAGGGATCGTTTTTGTCAATTTTTCTGTAATTGCCTCAGACTTTTGAGCTAAATATGAACTCGGTTTCCATCAAATTCGGATCCGGGTTTGGATCCTAGAGAATCCACAGTGACGACCCATTTGAAGTTGAGGCTCAGATCTGTGTAAAAATGGGGCAAAAAGAGAAGAGGACAACGCCATGGCTGCAAAACGAATCGGGTTTGCCCTGCCAAGATACGAGTCGGGTTTTCTCCATGCTCCGATTTAATCAGCCCTGCCAAGAATTTAGCAATATCGTCAGTGCCTCTTTAAAAAGATGGAATCTTTACTACAAAAATGACAAGTAAATTGAAATGAAGGGAGTATGTATGTATCACTACTAGTGCTATCAACATTACATCAAGGGCCACAGATTTTTTGGGAAAATTAAGTTCTATGTCTACTAGCAGAAAATATTTACGCCATGTAATCTATATTCTGAGTTTCTTACCTGGTCTAACGAACACATACAAGGTTGATATTTAAGTATAATGCTTTTCCCGAATATAATGTTGTATAATATTGTAAAATGGTGTATAATATATTGAGAATATGGCTACATGGCTGTAATATTTTATATTGAACTGTATATTTTTTAAAAAAATTCCCTTATCTTTTTGGGAAATTTCACAAATATACCATATGATTTTGAGCTAAAATGAACTGAGGTTCCACAGTGACCCATTTGAAGTTTGAGGCTCAGATTTATGTAAAATGGGGAAAAAAGAGAAGTGACAACGCCATGGCTGCAAAACGAATCAGGTTTGCCCTGCCAAGATACGAGTCGGGTTTTCCCCCTGCCCAGAATTAGCAAAATATCATCACTGCCTCTATAGAAAGATGGGATCTTTTTGCATTTGTGGACAAGTATATTGGAACGGAAGGAGTATTAGTATTACTGTTACTACTGCTATCAACATTACATCAATGGCAACATTTCACAAATATATCAACGGAGGGTTGTTGGTTGGAGAAATCATAGGCCAACTAGAGAGGGCAACCACCCTATCAAGAAATCCATTTTTTCTCTCTGTTGGCCCCATTCTTCCTTCTGGGCTGAGTGATCTTCATTGTTGAGTAAAGGACTAATTTATAGTGCCGAAGTACTGTACATGAGGATAATTTTTTACTACTTAGCTTAGGCCTCATTTGTTTTCAAATCTGTTTTATGCTCGGGCAATGCCCCGCCAAGATACGGGTCGATACTCTATGCCCAATTACTAGTTCAGGAGGATAGATTTAAAGATCATCACTGCCTCGATAAGGGACCGTTTTGGACATTTTCTCATGATATGCATCTTGTTTTGTGTGTGTTGAAGTCTCGTCTAAAAGCTTAAGCTGTTAGAGAGACCAGACTTTGTTTACTTGTGTGTGTGTTGAATATACAGACAATATCCATGTACATGACAAGGCTCGGTTTTCAATTTAATCAGGCATTGAGTTTATCTGAAACCGCCATGGCTGCTACCTCGCCTGGTAACCCTGCCAGATACGGCTCTTACCATCTCAACCCCCAATTCAAATTGCTAAAAAGAAAAAAACATTATATCATCACAGCCATAAAATCTCCCTGTTCTTGCATTAATTTTCTGCTATTTGGTTAATAACACAGCCATCACCATCAAGAACAAAAGAAACAGAAGAAGATGCAGCATCAACAACAACAACAACAACAACAACAACAACAACATGCATATTCAAAAAATGACAAGGGTTTCCATACAACAAGGTACTCCTAGGTTCAAGTCCTGAAAGTCCAAAAGGACTAGTTGGAAATGGAACCTCAGATCTGCAAAAAGATGGGACAAAGAGAATCCAACAACGCCATGGTTGCAAAAGATCCGGTTGCATGTGAAAGAAAAACCTCAATCACAAACCATCCGGGTTTGCCCTGCCAAGATATGGGTCAGATTGTCTCCATGCCCGAATATCATCCCAGATTAGCAACATCATCACTGCCTCTAGAAAAATGGTAATTGTACCATCTAGAGCCCGTTTGGACAATTTCAAACATATGATGTTGGGTTTAAGTTCAGAGAAATCAGAAAGCAGTACTAGTACTTCTGAAGAGGGTTGTTGGTTTAGTTGATGGAGAAATCATAGGCCAAGCAGAGGGGGCAACCACCCTCCCAAGAATTCCTTTGTCTCTCTGCTGGCCTCAGTCTTCATGTTGGGAAAAACCTCCATTTTTGTGTAGTTAATACACATATATTTATACTCAAAGGACTGTTGGTTAGAGCTGAAAGAGAATCATTGACATGCTGGTGATGGTCAACATCAGTATCCTGAAAAATCCCATTTTTCTCTTAATTGTCTCGTGTTTTAGCTAAAACTTGATGGAGAACAGTATCTCAACTGGGGTATTCAAGAAAAACTGAAGAACCTGAGTGGGATTCAGATTCCAGAGAATGGCTATCCAATTCAAAACCATCAAACGGTTGTTCTATGACTTTAGACCTCAAATTTTGCTGTTCTCTATTCTATGCAAAGAGAAAGCAACACACGCCATGGCTGCAAGATACCGGTTTGCATATGGATGCCATACCGGGTCGCACCGCAAAGATGCGGGTCAGATTTTCTCAATGCAGCAAGTAGATTATAGCCCAGAAAGAAGCAAATCATCATCACAACCCACTTTTTCAGATCAAATAACATCAATAAAACACCTCATTTACGTTCAGAACTCTTAAAAAAGCAGTAACTTTGTATTTACAGGGACATAAAAGTGGTTATTTGCAAAAATCAGTTCTAGTAGTATGCAAAAATAAGTTATAGTAGTATGCAAAAGATGGTCAACCTCCCTGAAAAATTCCTCTTTTTTCTCCGATTACCTCAACTTTGAGCTAAAAATTGAAACTGAAGAATCCAATTGGGTGTTCCCGCAAACTTTTAGGGCTCAGATTTTGCTGCTCTACAAACATGTAAAGAGAAACCGACACATGCCATGGCTGCAAGACACTGTCATGCAAATGGATGCCATACCGGGTCGCCCCGCCAAGATACGGGTCGTATTTTCTCAGCACAGTGCAGTAGATTATTAGCCCAGAAAGAAACAAATCATCATCACAGCCCATCTTTTCCACGCCGATGAGAACAATACAATAATGAACCACGGGAAACAACCATCCAAACAGTGGGTCATTCGCACAAATGCCCCTATTTCGGGCAGCATACAATACATTCATATATATATATATATATATGTATATACACAACAACAACAACATACCCAGTGCAATCCCACAATGTGGGGTCTGGGGAGGGTAGAGTGTACACAGACCTTACCCCTAAGATAGGGAGGCTGTTTCCGAAAGACCCTCGGCTCAAGAGATCATATGTATATACACGTACACAAAAAAAGCACCTCAAAGGATCTCTTTTTTCTCTGATTACCTCAACTTCGAGCTAAAAATTGATGGAGAACTGCATTAGAAGAATTGGGTCTTCAACTTTTAGGGCTCAGATTTTGCTGAATACGAACATGCAAGGAGAAAGCACCACACGCCATGGCTGCAGATACCGGTTTGCAAAATGGATGCCGTACCGGGTTGCCCCCCCAAGACACGGGTCGGATCTTCTCAACGCAGTGAGTAAAGTAGATTATTAGCCCAGAAAGAAGCAAATCATCATCACAGCCCATTTTTTCAGGTCATTTAAGTTCCGAACTCTTAAAAATGAATATTTGCGGAAAATCGGATGTAGTAGTAGCAGAAGCAGAAAAATATTTGGAATCTCTATGGCCAAACGCATACATAGTCTTTTTTTGTTCATTTTCTCAAAGGGCTGTTGGTTCTTTTTTTATGAATGGAGAAAAGAAATCATGGATATAGCAGAGAGAGGGCAACCACCCTTTACTGAAAATCCCATTTCTCTCTGATGTCTCTCGTTCTTCCTTTCTGGGCTAAACAATAGTGAGGGCTCAGATTTTGCTGTTCTACAAACATGCACGAGAAAGCGACACTCGCCATGGCTGCAGATACCGATTTGGATACCTAAACCGGGTCGCCCCGCCAAGGTACGGTCACTCTTCTCAACGCAGTGAGTAAAGTAGATTATTAGCCCAGAAAGAAGCAAAGCAAATCAACATCACAGCCCAATTGTTTTCACGTCATTTAGGTTTAGGTTCCGAACTCTAAAAAAGTGGAAATTTGCAAAAATCAACTGTAGTAGTAGTAGCAGAAGCAGATAAAAATATTTAAAATCTATGGCGAAACGCATACATAGTCTCTTCTTTTGTTCATTTTCTCAAAGGGTTGTTGGTTCTTTTTTAATGAATGGAGAAAAGAAACTATGGATATAGCAGAGAGAGGGCAACCACCCTTTACCAATATTCCCATTTCTCTTTCTCTGGTATCTCATTCTTCATTTCTGGGCTAAACTATGGTGAGGGTTCTGCTAAAGACTAAGGGGTCGTTTGGTAGGATGCAGTAGATACATACACAAAAAAGCACCTCAAAGGATCCGTTTTTTCACCAATAACCTCATTTTGAGCTAAAATTTGATGGAGAACTGCATCAGAAAGGGTATTCAAGAAAAACTGAAAACCCCAATTGGGTTTTCCAGTTCCAGAGAACGGCCATTCTTTTAGGTTCAGATTTTGCTGTTCTACTTACATGCAAAGAGAAAGCGACACACGCCATGGCTGCAAGACACCGGTTTGCAAATGGATGCCTTACCAGGTCGCCCCGCCAAGATACAGATTGGATCTTCTCAACACAGTGAGTAATTTTTTTGCGCGGATTTCCCTTCAAACGCACTGGTCTTTAATTTTTGCCACTATACCAAGGTGGAGGTAAGATCTATGTACACTCCACCCTCCCCAGACCCCACGATTGTTGTTCTCATTTAATAAAAAACTGTGAGCCAAAGTACCCTTATAAGGTGCTGGTCTATGAAAGCAGAGATTCTGGGTTCGATCCTTAGCAGAGTCGATATATTCGATAAAAAAATTCGCAAGGCATAAAGTACCCTTGTCAGGGGTATTTTGGACCACTTTTTTGTTACTTAAAGTACCGAAGGACAAAAATTAATGACCAGCGATTTGAGGGGGCAAAAATTAAACACCACCCCAAGATAGGGGCATTCGTGCGACAATACAATAATGAACCATGGGAAATAACCATCCAAACAGTGGGTCATTCGCACAATGCCCTATTTCAGGCGACATACAATACATTCATATCCTCTTTTTTCTCCGATTACCTCAATTTTGAGCTAAAATTGGGTCTTTCAACTTTTAGGGCTCATATTTTGCTGTTCTACTTACATGCAAAGAGAAATCAAACACACGCCATGGCTGCAAGATAACGATTTGCAAATGGATGCCGTACCGGGTTGCCCCGCCAAGATACGGGTTGGATCTTCTCAACGCAGTGAGTAAAAGTAGATTATTAGCCCAAAAAGAAGCAAATCATCATCACAGCCCATTTTTCACATCATTTAGGGGGGTCATTTGCACAAATGCCTTTATTTCGGGTGACATACAATATATACATATAAAGCACTTCAAAGGATCCTCTTTTTTCTCCGATTACCTCAACTTTGAGCTAAAAATTGGGTCTTTCAACTTTTAGGGCTCAGATTTTGCTGTTCTACAATCATGCAAAGAGAAAGCAACACACGCCATGGCTGCAGATACCGGTTTGCAAAATGGATGCAGTACCAGGTCCCCCGCCAAGGTATGGGTCGGAACTTCTCAACGCAGTGAGTAAAGTAGATTATTAGCCCAGAAAGAAGCAAATCATCATAACAACCCATTTTTTCAGATCAAATAACATCAACCCACAAGTAGGCGTTTGGACAATTTTGAGCAGTTTTTAACAAACATAAGCTAATATTAGAGGGATGTTTGGTCAAAGCTCAGAGGAAACAGCAAAGAGTAGTAGTACTTCTGAAGAGGGTTGTTGATTGTGTTTATAGGGAAATCATAGGCCAATAGAGGGGGCAACCACCCTCCAAGAATCCCTTTTCTCTCTGTTGGTCTCATTCTTCATAGTACAGGGCTATTTTTGGCCCTTTTCCGTTCTTTCATACTGGGCTGAACCTCCATTTTTCTATGCTTTTGCTGTTGCTTTGCCTGAAAACGCAGCCACGCAGGAGCAAAGTAGTCACAGATAGAGACAGAAAGAGACATACTATAAATGTGTATATATATATATACATACAGACCATAAGCTTTGTCCGTCCAGCGGTTAGGATATCTGGCTTTCACCCAGGAGACTGGGGTTCGATTCCCGGTAACGGAATTCTACATTACCCCACTTGTAATTATACTGGGTATGTTGTTGTAATGGCATTCAATATTTCCCCACTTGGCATACCAGATATGGTCAACCACCCTAAAAATATCCCATTTTTTCTCCAATTGCCTCATTGTTTGAGCTAAAACTTTTAGGGCTCAGATTTTGCTGTTCTACAAACATGTAAAGAGAAAGCGACACACGTCATGGCTGCAGACGCCGGTTTGCAGATGGTTTCCATACCGGGTCACCCCGCCAAGATACGGGTCGGATCATCTCAACGCAGTGAAGTAGATTATAGCCCAGAAAGACGCAAATCATCATCACAGCCCATTTTCAGATCAATCAACATCAGTTGTCTTGTGCCATTGAAAGCGTGGAAATTACATCCAATGGCATTCATGTAGATCACCCATTAAAAGCAGTAACCTTGTTGTGTCATTCTACCTTGTATTTTACAGGGATAGAAAAGTGACTATTTGCGAAAACAAATGTAACAGTAGTAGTAGTAGTAGTAGAGTATATATAGTCTCTTTTTTCAATTTCTTGTTCTTTTTTTTTCTCAAAGGGGTGTTGGTTTTTATGAATAAGGAATAAATCATGGACATAGCAGAGAGGGGTAACCACCCTTTACTGAAAATCTCATTTCTCTCTCTGATGTCTTATTCTTCAATTCTGGGCTAAACAATACATACATATATAACACACACAGAGAGACCTCAAACATATGCTAAAAGAGCTGTTGATTAGAGCAAAAAACGAAATCATAGGCATACTGGAATAGCCAAACCATACTGGTCCGCAGCTCAGTTGGTTAGAGCGTTGGTCTTATGAGCCGAAGGTTGCGGGTTAGAGCCCCGCCAGGACCATATTTTTATTGAGCCGAAGGTCGCGGATTGGGTTAGTAACCGGTAAAGTTGCTGCCATGTGACTAGGAGGTCACTGGTTCAAGCCGTGGAATGCAGGGTAAGGCGGCATACAATAGCCGTTGTGGTCCGGCCCTTCCCCAGACCCCGCGCATAACGAGAGCTTAGTGCACGGGGCTGCCCCACTGGAATAGCCAACCGCCCTGGAATATCCCCTTTTTTTTTTCCGATTACCTCAACTTTGAACTAAAAATTGATGGAGAACTGCATCAGTAAAATTGGGTGTACAACAAACACTGAAGAACCCAATTGGGTTAGTAAAATTTTAGGGCTCAGATTTTGCTGTGTATGAACATGCAAAGAGAAAGCAACACATGCCATGGCTGCAGATACCGGATTGCAAATTGATGCCGTACCGGGTCGCCCCGCCAAGATACGTGTCTGATGTTCTCAAAGCAGTGTTAAAGACCACATCCCATTTGGAGGGCAAAAATTAAGGACCAGCCATTTGAAGGGAAATTCGTGCAATTTCTTCAAGCAATGCAGTAGAGGCAAATTATCATCACAGCCCATTTTTAAGATCAATCAACATCAATAAAACACTTAGGGTCTGTTTGGAAAGCCACCTGATAATTGGAATTGGTGTAATTACTACACAGCCTAGTAATTACCCAATTGGGTGTTATAGTAAAACTTTTAGGGCTCAGGTTTTGCTGTTCTACAAACATGCATCGAGAAATCAACACACGCCATGGCTGCAAGACACCGGCTTGCAAATGGACGCCTTACCGTGTCGCCCCGCCAAGATACGCGTCAAATTTTCTCCAAGCAGTTAAGTATAATATTAGCCCAGAAAGAAGCAATTCATCATCACAGCCCGTTTTTCAGATCAATCGACATCAGATGTCTTGTGCCCTTAGCACCATTAAAAGTGTGGAAATTAC
This sequence comes from Anisodus tanguticus, assembly GCA_034509755.1. Taxonomy (NCBI): domain Eukaryota; kingdom Viridiplantae; phylum Streptophyta; class Magnoliopsida; order Solanales; family Solanaceae; genus Anisodus; species Anisodus tanguticus. The sequence continues at coordinate 43,785,138 of CM067558.1, forward strand.
ACCCAATGACATTCTTGTAGATCACCCATTAAAAGCAACTACCTTGTTGTGTCATTTCTACCTTGTATTTTACAGGGACATAAAAGTGATTATTTGCAAAAATCAGCTGTAGTAGTATGCAAAAGCAGAAAAAGGAAGAGCATATATAGTCCCTTTTTCATTTTTGCGCTAAAAGGGCTGTTGATTAGAGCAAAAAAGAAATAATAGGCATACCGGAGATGGTCAACCTCCCTAAAAAATCCTCTTTTTTCTCCGATTACCTCAATTATGAGCTAAAAATTGATGGAGAACTAAAAACTGAAGAAATCCAATTGGCTGTCAAAGTAAAAATGTTTAGGGCTCAGATTTGCTGTATATGAACATGCAATGAGAAAGCAACACACCATCATGGCTGCAGACACCGGATTGCAAATTGATGTCGTACCTGGTCGCCTAGCCAAGATACGGGTCGGATGTTCTCAAAACAATGTTAAGGACCACAGCCCATTTGAAGGGCAAAATTTAAAGACCAGCCATTTGAAGGGAAAAAATTAAAGACCAGTGCGTTTGAAGGACAATCCGCGCAAAAACTCCTGCAATTCTTCAAGCAGTGCAGTAGATTATGGTCCAGAAAAAAGAAGCAGCAGCAAATCATCATCACAGCCCATTTTTCAGATCAATCAACATCAAATTTCTACCTTATTGTGTCATTTCTACCTTGTATCTTAAGGTTCAGACTCTTAAAAAAGCAGCAACCTTATTGTGTCATTTCTAACTTGTATCTTTTTTTTAGTTTCACTGGGTATCTTCTTCTTGTTGTTGTCTAACTTGTATTCAACAGGGACATAAAAGTGACTATTTGCGAAAATCAGCTGTAGCAGTAGCTGAAGCAGAAATTGGAAGAGCATATATAGTCCCTTTTTAGCAAAAAAGAATCATAGGCATAGCAGAGTTGGTCAACCACCCTGCAAAATCCCTTTTTTTTCTTCGATTGCCTCATTTTGAGCTAAAATTTGATATAGGACTGCATCTGAAAAATGGATCGTTCAATAAAAATTGAACCCAATTGGGTTTTCCATTTCCAGAGAACGGCCTACCATTCAAGACTTGGCGTTAAACTTTTAGGGCTCAGATTTTGCTGTATATGAGCATGCAAAGAGAAAGCGACACAGGCATCGCTGCAGACACCGGTTTGCAAACTGATGCCATACTGGGTCGCCCCACCAAGATACATGTCAGATTTTCTCAAAGCTAGTAAGTAGGTAGACCAGAAAAAAGCAATCATCACAGCCCATTTCAGTATGCCTTTTCTGCATATCAGAGACAGGTTTGCAGATGATGCCATACCAGGTCACCCCGTCAAGATATGGGTAGGAGTTTCTCGAGGCAGTAACATGGGGGAAGTGCACAGATGGCCGTTTTCGGGACACCTTACTAATTGGAAGTTGAGGCTCGAATGTGTAAAATGGGGCTAAGAGAAACAACAACGCCATGGCTGCAAAATGAACTGGACCGCAAGATTCGAGTTTGCCCTACCAAGATACGAGTCGATTTTTCTGTGCCCAAATAACAGCCCAGATTAGCAACATCATCACTGCCTCTTGGGAAGATGGAAACTTTTCCATAGCAATTTGAACATTTTTACAAAAAATAAAATGAGACAGAGGCAGTACGATTAACATCAGCATCACATCAATGGCAACAGAAATGCCTTCTTTTTGGGTCAAAAGTAAACCGAACCATGAACACCCCTAACTATACCAATGGAAACAAGAAGAGGGTTATTGGTTGGCCTCATTCTTCCTTCTGGGCTCAGAACTTTAATTTATCTAAGGCAATGAGTTATTTGACACCGCCATGGCTGCATACCCAATAATACAGGTCGCCCTGCCAAGATACGGGCCTGAAACAACAATGCCTGATTCCATTTGCTCAGTAAAATTATCATCACAGCCCCCATTATTTTACTTTTCCATTTCATTGTAGAACTTTTGCTGTGATATTAGAGTAAGCCGGAAAGCTGGATATAAAAAAAAAATAGAATGTGACAGTTCTGTAGGAAAACGGAACAGCCCATAGTTTGGCTGTGAAACTCGCGCGAAAAAATGACAGTGTGTTTTTGACCATTGTCTCATATATATATATATATATATATATATAATCCTCAAACATATGCTAAAAGGGCTGCTGATTACAGCAAAATGAAAATCATAGGCATGCCGGAGATGGTCGACCACCCTTAAAATCCCCTTTTTTCTCCGACTACCTCCTTTTTTTTAGCTAAAATGTGATGGAAAATTGCATCTGAAATTGGGTGTTCAAGAAAAACTGAAGAGCCTAATTGGGTATCTCAGTTCCCGAGAAGGACCATCAAATGGTTGCCCTACACTTTAGGGCTCATATTTTGCTGTTCTACATACATGCAAAGAGAAAAGGGACACACGCCATGGCTGCAAGACACCGGCTTGGAAATGGATGCTCAACCGGGTCGCCTCGCCAAGATACGGGTCGGATTTTCTAAACGCAGTGAAGCAGATGCAGAAATTGGAACTAAATTTCGACCCATTGATGTTGTATTTTTTAGTCCCAATTTTTGTTCTTTTTTTCTTCTGAAATGATATATAGACAGAGACCATTCATATGCATAGAGAAACCAACACACGCCATGACTGCACATACCGATTTGCAAATGGATGCCTTACCGGATCGCCCCGCCAAGATACGGGTCGGATCTTCTCAACGCAGTGAGTGAAATTTACTAGCCCAGAAAGAAGCAAAATCATCATCACAGCCCATATTTTTTCAGGTCATTTAGTAACTTCCGAACTCTTAAAAGTGGATATTTGCGGCTCTTACATATTTGGAATCTGTGGCCAAAATATACTTATACCCTTGTGGTGATGCGATTTCGTGATTTATTTTAAATTGTTATTTATTTAGTTAATTTAGATAAAATTTCAATTTTAACTTTAAATTTTAAAAAAATATGTGATTTAGGATTTTAAATCATGACTTTAAAATTTTTAAAATATAAAACTTGATTCATAAATTTATATTTTGTAAGAAAAATTTATAAGTTGGTAGATATATTTACTAATTGTGTTTACGAATCATTTTATCAAATACTAAAAGATCTATAAGTTGATATTATATTAAGAGATTATACATATCATGTGGGAAGATTATATTAAAGGATAGTTACATTACAACTCAAGTTCAATTTTCCTTTTTATTAGACTAAAGTTCGATCAATTGATATTGTATTTTTTAGAGCGTATTAATTTTGTTATGAACTATGATTTGTTTATTTGGTAAGATTGTATGAGAATTGGAAAAGTTTTGATGATTTTCACAATTTGTGGGGTTTTTATGTCTATGAGAAAAAATATAACTTAAGAAACCCGAATTACATGTCCAAACAAAATTTCAACTTCAAATCATCATGCTTTCAAATCACTTATTTCATATCATGATTTCAAATCATGTCCAAACAGCTCCATAACCTCTTTTTATTCTTTTTCTCGAAGGGTTGATTTTTTAAATGAATGGAGAAAAGAAATTATGGATATAGAGAGGGGTGTTTGGATTGACTTTTGCCTAAAAATAAGTGCGTAAAAGTATTTTTTATCTCACTCAAACACCTCAAAAATGTAAAAAGAGTTTAAAAGCCAAAAAACACTTAAAATAAGTCAATCCAAATACCCTCAGAGCCTGTTTGGAATGGCTTTTAGGTGTTTTTAAGCAAAAATAGTTTATAAGTATTTTTATAGTGTTTGGATAAAATAAAAAAATATTTTAAAATACTTATTTTTAAGTTAAAATAAAAAAATAAGTCATAAGCTTTTAAGTAAATCCAAACGGCTCTAGTAGAGAGAGGATGCTGTGAATATGCCAGAAATGCGTTTGATTTTTTTTGAGCGGATTTCCCTTCAAACCTACTGATCTTTAATTTTTATCCTTAATGACTTTTAATTTTTACCTAGGCACGTTGATTGAAGCTTGTTTGATGGATTGACAGTTTATATAGCTTAAAAATTATAATAGTTGATTAACCTAATATCTAAGATTAGAATTAAAAATAAAAGTAATCCAAATTATCCAACTTCAAACCAAACACATACTTTGGATTATGCATTGTATACTATACTTTTAATTCAATGAACTAAACAAAATAATATTACTAAATAACTCAATGATTTTCAATCCAATATTTTAATCTCTAGATAGCTTTGTTCGCTAACCAAATGACCCCTTAGTGAGATTCAGGATATTGGTTTCTTAGCTTCTTTTTTTTTTAAAAATGTTCACAGAAATTATATAAATAGTAACCGAGGGTCTTTCTAAAACAACATTCCTACTTTGGTAGGGGTAACATCTGAGTACACTCTATCATCCCCAGACCCCACGTTGTAATCACTGGATATGTTATTGTTGTTGTTGTAAACTATATAAATAGTACTGTAAATTACAAATTATACCGTTAGAAGTATTTTTACAAACATTTAACAAAGAAAAAGTTATTTAACCCACAAGATATTCTTTATTGGACTAAAAATTAACTTTGATTCATTAGTTAATTTAATATTTTGCTTAACAAGGCATGAAAAATAACAATGTCATATAATTTTTTGACGAATTCATTGCGAAATTAAAAGAATACAACTATCGCATGCACCCGTAAAAACACTTGTAAATTAAACTACTTCTCCATTACAAGAAATAAAACATGCAACAACCTGATTTACTGTTATATGGTTTAACCATTACGTATATAATTAATAGGGTCATTTGCACTTTTTCCATATTTTGTGCTGTTTAATTTTTGCCCCTCAAATGGAACTTTTTTATTTTCCCCTCAAAGGTATACGTTTCATTTGAGGGACAAAAATTAAAGACCAACACAAAATAGAGGCAACCCGTGCAATTATAATATATTCACTAGCCCGACTAATCCAAATTCAGTGTCAAGCCCATTAAAGAGGAAAAACTCGCTACTAGAAGACACAAGAAGTTGGAACCCTTGTTCTGTCCCATATAAAATGGCAACATCTCCACCTTTGAATAGTTTATTTCTAGCAACATTTCACAAGCCATAGATACAACTCGGGATCGAGTCGATCCCGGCTATCCTAACAACGCAGACTGAATCGGAAGAGATCACAAATGCAACACAACAAGGGTCGAACCAAATGAATAACAAAAAATCGGAAGCGGAAGACCACAAAATGTAACACAAGGGGAGAAATAAAGCAAACAACAATATTAAACATAGGCACAAGAATCACTAATATTATGAGAAAAGCCTGTCAAAGATAACAGATAGATTCATCACTATTAATAGAAATCTAGAGAAATGATAAAGACATATGATGTTCATCCTACCAACTGATGAAACTTTACTTCACTAGCATGCAATGACTTCTATAAAAAATTAACAAAACTTTACTGAGTTTATTGTTAGTAAATAAAATGCTTTTGCCATCTGCCATTGCTCTTCTTGCAACTCTTCAAGACCAAAAGACTTCTTCAATCCAGCTTCACTGAAGAGAACAAATAATGTACAAACCAGAAAGAGGAAAGGAATCCGACGGTGCCCGTTGCAAACATAATCGCCAAAACCATGAAGAGGGAATATCCGAGGTAAAGGGTGGCAGAAACAGGTCCGCTTAAACTCTTGAGGTCGAATATTAGATAGTTGATGGAGTACATGAAAATGTATATAGCGACTGAACCGGAAGCAAAGAATGACTTCCACCACCATTTCCAATCCTCCACACATAGATGCATGTAGGTTAGAACAAGAGACACCTCAGCACAAACGACGACAAGGAGAATCATAACAATGAGGAGGAATCCGAAGACGTAGTACACACGACCCATCCAGAGACTCGACATGATAAAGAAGAGCTCAATGAATAGAGTACCGAAAGGTAGGGTTCCTGCACCGAGAACCAAAAGCCAAGACGGATATTTTTGTGGTGGAATTTCACGTGGGATCTGGTTGGTTCTGACTGGATATTCGATATGAGGTGCCTTTGCCCCGAGATAGCCACCAATTAAGGTTAGGGGGACGGAGATACAAAACCAAAGTAAAATGAGAACGACAAATAGAGAAAACGGAATGGCTCCAGTGCTGTGACTACCCCATAACAAGAAGTTCAATATGGTCAGAATAGTAAAAGCAATTCCAGGGAAGAAACAAGCAGCTTTCCACGCGACGGAAACCCAACCCTTGTGGTCCCCACAGAAGATCGTCCTCCAGAGACGAACGGAAACATAGCCAGCTGCAACACCAAGAATCATGTAAAAGAATAGCATACCTGTAATCAACGTTCCACGAGATGCAGGGGACATAAATCCAAGGGCAGCAAACATAATAGTCACTACACCCATCCCCAAGATTTGAACTCCGTCCCCAACCATCGCGCACAGAAGGCCAGGGTTACTAGGGGCACGGAAAACGTCACCAACAACGAGTTTCCACCCCGATAACTCCTCGTTCATCTGAGCCTGAGCTTCTTTGTCGAGCTCATCATATCTTGCTAGATCACGCCTGACAGTTCTCAAAAAGATCACGAGCACGATACCAGCCAAGAAAGTAATCACCATAAGGGAATTGAGTATTGAGAACCAATGCACCTTTGCACCTTCCATTTTCAAATAAGCATCCCATCTCGACGGCCACTTGATGTCACTCTCCACAAAGTTCACCTCGTAACTAAAAGCCACAGGCTCGTTTTCTTTAATAGCCATGGATACGGTTGTCGGGTCACACTTGATTGGAGATGGGAGTTTATTGTACATTTTAAGGTTCTTTAATGAATCAGGCGTATGCTGGAAACTACAAGGTATGACCTCGAATCCAACAACCATATATCCAGGCGTATCGGATCCTGAATTCCCAACGGTTGAGATCACTTCTGATCCATCCCCGGTACCCATTACACGAGCCACATTGGTCTCCTCGAATTTATGAACAAGAACCGTAAACTTCAAATGATTAAACATGTAATACGCATCTTGGACTTTAATCCCAACCGGATACCCCGTCCATCGCAAGAAGTAATTCTCCTTCTTAGTATAACGAATCGCGGGCAAATTATCAAGAATCAAATTAACCTGATACATCTCATCAATCCTCTCTTTTAAAAGCTTAAATTCCTCACCAGACAAAGGTTTTGTTTGACACAAGAAAACTTCAGTCTCATTTGTATACATCTTAAACCTATAAGGAGAATTCTCAATTCTATCACCCATAAGTAGTTCACCTAGATTTTCAGCACTATCCTTAACACCCTCATCAGGCTTACAAAAAGGCAAACTATAATAACTATAAGGCAATTCAGTGTCAATTGAAGTCAATGAATTAACCTTAACATTCAAGAAATCACCAACCCCATATTTATGTGGATAACTTCCAGGCAAATAAAACCCATGACCTAATTCAGATATCAAACAGATAAACAAAACCCAAATCTTGAATTTATCAAAAGATCCCATTTTTACCCTTTTTTTTTGCTCAGATCTAAATAAAAGATCAAAAAGGGTGTATTTTTAATACCAAGATTAGAACTTTTTCAAATGGCGTTTTGATATATATCAAGATCTATGTATTATATGAAACTTAAATCAGATCTGATTAATATTGAAACAAGAAAAATGAAGCATATGGAGTGAAAATTGAGATCTTGCTCACCTCTGATGGAAAAAATTGCAGAAATGGAGATGAGAGTAACATTTGAGCTAAGGTGGTGGAAATGTAGAGACTATATCACTAAAGAATTTATATATACTACATAAATATATTCCTTTACTTCGTCGGTGGGAGATCTTGGAGTAGCATTTAGGCCCCTAATTAAATTACTTATTCCCTCACCAATAGTCCTATTAAATTATTATTTTTAATTTTCCAAAATATGTAAATTTTGGCCAAAATATGGTATATACAAGGAATAAATAGATTTAGTGAATACGAATCGCGTTCAAATATCTAACTTACTAAACGTACTTAATTATTGAATGCGTTGTGTACGCATCAACCACTTATAAATCGCATTAGAGAAATGCAACTTGTGACTCGCTGATATGCGACTTACATGTACAAGTTGTCACTTACATATAGAGATTACTAAATGTTACTTACAAAGCGCATATACTGAATGTGACTTACGTGTATTCCATCATTTTGGATAATATTTCCCCTTTCTTCCCTATTCATAAGTTATTTCTCGCCCCCTACAATGTATTTTGCTATTTTCGACGAAGAGCGAAGCTCACCCTCCGATTTATTAGTTTGATTTTGGCAAAGATTAGGTATATTCAACCTTGAACTCCTTCCTCTGGTACTATTTTGTTCCCTAAAAAATCCATAACGGTGAGCTTTGACCTTATTACCCTCCAAACAGTTTTTAGGTAATTCTTAACCAACCTATTGATATATTATTTATTCTTTTGATTTATTATTTTCATCATTTGCATGAATAACTTTCTTTCTAATTAGTATTAACTCCTAAAAGATCTTATTGAGTGTCAATGTTTAGAACCTTGACTATTACCAATGTTGTTATCAAGAAGGAGATCTATGTGCAACAAAATAGTTACTTAATTAATGTAATTTCTAAATCACAATTAAGGAATGTAATTTAGTCAATTCATTCAATATAAAAAATTCAATTGAGAAAATTTATTTAAACATTGCATTATATATACGTAAAGATTCCTTCACATAGTGAGAAGAAAGCTATTTTTTTCTGGCCAAATTCTAGGTACATATTTCCTACCTAATTTAAAATCTAAATTATTGCCAAATAATCACTATTTACAAGAGTTGCCTAAAATCTTAAAAGGGTATATTTTACAGCTTGCAACTTGCCCTTTTGACCACTCAACAATAGTGTCCCTTTGCTTTTTCATGCTTGTCACGTAAATGGGCAGCAACTAATTGGATCTATATAAAGACTAAGAATAATTATTTGGCAAGTAATCATCTATGTTACCAATGATTTTGAGAATTATAAGAAGAGAAAAAGAAAGCGTTTGTATCGACACGTATGAAGTGAATATCCTACCATCAATTATTTATACAGTTTGATAGTTGATGTATATTTTTAGAATGAAAGATGCTTGTGATTGGAGATATATTATAATTATGTCTCAATTTCAAAGGATTTACAGATTGATTACAGTCTGATCTTTCTAAATCACAATTTTTTTTTAATATCGATTTTCATATTATGTTATATTATATATTCTTCATAAAATAATTAAAAAATATTCGGACAAACGATATTGTTATAAAAAAGTATGATTTTATATAAGTTATAACTTCTTAATCTAAATTTAACCAAGAAATTGTAGGATGTCTGTGATTGGAGATATGAAATATGAAAAATAAAATAAATTTATCCAGTTATCAGTCTGGTCTTATTCCGCTTGTAGGCCGCTCTTTTGTGCTGCTGGACTTGGTGATGCTACTCATTTACGGAATGAACTTTATATCTTTAGAATTAGGATGAACAATTTTTTGTTGGAGTTCTTTCTCTATATTGTACTTTATAAAGCAGTACGGGAAGTATATCACTATTACAAATATTCGAAAGGATAAACAAAGATTCAAGAATTCAACTAGAAATCTGAAAATTACAATTCTAGAACAAGAAAAACTGGAAACTGTTTTTGTTGAGTCGAGTGTGGCACTATGTCCTTAAGACAATATTGCCCCGTATGTATCCTTTATACGTTCTGGACAATTTGTCTCCCAAGATAAAACAACAATGGAACACTTGAGCAAAGGAAACTCAAGAGCTACCGTGAAGAATATTGAGTAACGAAATGATGCTTGGAAGTTGTAGGAAGAATTGTTTTTGCTTGTGTATGCTTCTGTATTTTCGTGTATCATATATGTTGCTCAACAATGGTGTGAGGGGTTGTTTATATAGGTGAGGGAGGGGACTGAAAAACTGCCTCCATAATAGCCAAATAATGGCCATTATGGAGGTAGTAAAGTCACCAACATAAATGGTGAAAGACCAACGGATTGACCATTATAGCAGGAGTAATTCAGCCAAAATAAACGGCTGAATTGAGTGCTTGGCGTTTCTGTTCTCTTCTGGCCCGAGAACCCGGAACTCGGAACCGGACGGGCGGCGGCGGCGGCGCGCATGTGGTCTTTCCTTGAACCGAAGCACATCTAGGTCCTCCCTCCTTTAAACACATGGAATACCCCTTGGGGTCCCAAACCCCAAACCAATTTCGAGTCTTATATACACAACAATTCTTTCTTCCTCTACCGATGAGGGAGAATTGAACACAATAACACACTTTTCATGCTTCAAACACCTTACTTCGTGGACCAATATCTCTTTCATTTCTCAATGAAATTTGACGATTCTTGGCCCTACGGTTATCTACGTACTTAGTAGATCATGCATGTGTGAAGAACCGGATTCTCCAACATACGTAACACTAGTGTTTAAGCCGTTAAAGTTGGTCGGTCGCAACTCCTGCCAAAGGCTAATTTCCAACATTTTTTCCCTAAAAAAAGAGCTTTTTAAAATTTAAGAAGTACGATACATTATACAAGCTTAGATGAACCTAAAAACAATAAATAAATATAATTTGCTTAAAGAGTAAGAATTTGCTTTACAACAACTGCAATTTATCTTTGTCTAGCCCATGTGGTTTAATTTCCAACCTAACAAAAAGAAAGAAAGTACTGAGTAAAGAGTAAAGCGATATTAAGAATGAATGAATAATTTTATTAATGTAATCTGCTGTATATAAAGGGCAGTCCCCATCTGATACATAGAGTCCTGATATATACAAAGTCTATAAATGATAACTATTTGGATATAAAACAGGATAAAGAAAAATAATTTAAAAGAACTAAATGAATTGAAGTGATTGAGATAAATTCTAAGTCTAGAAAACAGAAAATAACAACTGAAGCCAACGCAGTAAACAATATGCCGCAGTGTTATTACACCCCGCAAGATCATCAACAACACCCAACTTGGGAAAGAGCAGCTCAACGGAAGCACGTGGCAGCGGCTTGGTGAGTATATCAGCAACATGTAAGTGTTTGACTTCAATCTCCTTGTTCTGCACCTGATCTCGAAGCAACATGCTTCATCCGACTATAGAAAACAGGATTAGAACAGATATACGTAGTGCTAATATTGTCACAAAATACTGTCGGAGCACTATCAAGAGGAAAATGAAGCTCACGAAGGAGATTAGATAACCAGTTAGTTTCTGCTACAGCAGCAACCACAACACGGTATTCAGCTTCGGTTGACGAACGAGAGACACATAGACGACTAGGAAATAGGAGTTCCGCCTAAAAAAACACATGGCCTGATGTGGAGGTACGATTATCAGAATCGTCAGCCTAGTTCGAATCAGAGAAAATAAGTAATCTGGAATCCTGTTTCTTGGCAATATTGATGCCAAAGTGGAAAGTTGCACGAAGATAGGGAAGAAAACGCTTAACTGTCTTCCAGTGAGCTTGACTTGGTTGGTGCATGAACTGGAAAAGTTTGCTAACAGCGAAGACAATGTTTGGGCGAGTAAAAGAGAGGTAGCATAATTTACCAATAACTCGCCGATAAAGAGAACCATTAGCAGGGTCATCTCCGGAAGAGGCAGTAAGAACTGTAGTGGAAGTCATTGGTGTTGGAGCGCTCTTGCTAACATGAAGCAAAAAAATCCAAAGTATACTTTTGTTGTGACATGAATAAACCTTCCGCGTGCGGAAGAACCTCAATACCTAAAAAATAGTTAAGAAGACCATGATCCTATAATGAAAACTGATGAGAGAGACGATCAATAATATTCTTTACACCTTGAGCCTGATTACCAATGATGATTATGTCGTCCACATAAACAAGCACATAAACAGTAAATTTATAATTGTGCAAAATGAACAAAGAGGAATCTGACTGAGACTTCACAAACCCAACAATTACCAAATAGTTCTTGAATTCAGTGTACCAAGAACGAGGTGCTTGTTTTAAGCCATAAATGGCTTTGTTTAGATTGCACATATGTGAGGAAATATTAGGATCCTCAAAGCCAGTGGGCTGTTGCATATAAACCTCCTCTTCTAATCGACCTTGAAGAAATGCATTATTCACGTCGAATTGATGAATATGCCAGCTGTGTTGAGTAGCAATAGTAAGAACTAAGCGGACAATAGCTGGCTTGACTACCGGGCTGAAAGTTCAATGATAGTCTAGACCCAGGCGTTGTATAAATTATTTAGCAATCATACATGCCTTATACATGTCAATCGAACCATCATAATGATGCTTTATACGAAATAACCACTTACAATCAACCACATTCACAAAAGGATTAAATGGAACCAAATTCCATGTCCGGTTTCAAACGAGAGCATCGAACACAGATTTCATAGTTTTTCTCCAATGAGTATGAGGATGGGCTTGTCTGTATATGCTAGGTATGAAGAATGGAGAGGATTGGACAGTGATATTGAATTGTTTCGGTTTAAGACTGTTGGTCTTAGAACGTGTGACCATGGGATGTGAAATAGGCTTGTTTGTGACAAGAACTTGTGGGGCAGATGGGTTGGAAACCATTGTATTGTCACACCCCAATCTCGAGGGGTGTGGTCGACACTCGACAGCCTAAAGTCCGAGCGTACCAACCATAGTATTTGAACCGCACGTAACTGTTGGAAATTAGCCTTTGGCGGGAGTTGCGACCGACCAACTTTAACGGCTTAAACACTAGTGTTACGTATGTTGGAGAATCCGGTTCTTCACACATGCATGATCTACTAAGTACGTAGATAACGGTAGGGCCAAGAATCGTCAAATTTCATTGAGAAATGAAAGAGATATTGGTCCACGAAGTAAGGTGTTTGAAGTATGGAAAGTGTGGTATTGTGTTCAATTCTCCCTCATCGGTAGAGGAAGAAAGAATTGTTGTGTATATAAGACTCGAAATTGGTTTGGGGTTTGGGACCCCAAGGGGTATCCCATGTGTTTAAAGGAGGGAGGACCTAGATGTGCTTTGGTTCAAGGAAAGACCACGCGCGCTGCCGCCGCCCGCCCGTCCCGTCCGGTTCCGAGTTCCGGGTTCACGGGCTGTGGGCCTTCTGTTATTATCTTTTTGGACCAGAGAACTTTTCCAGAAGTACAGTTTGATCCCAGAAGTTTAAGATGTACAGTTTGGACCAGAATTCTTTCAGATGTACAGTTTGGTCCCTGAAGTTTCCAGAAAGTCAGAATTGGGCAGAAGAGGACAGAAACGCCAAGCACTCAATTCAGCCATTTATTTTGGATGAATACCATTATTTGGCTGTTATGGAGGCAATTTTTCAGTCCCATCCCTCACCTATATAAACACCCCCTTACACCATTGTTGAGACATATATATGATACACGAAAATACAGAAGCATACACAAGAAAAAATAGTTCTTCCTACAACTTCCAAGCATCATTTCGTTACTCAATATTCTTCACGGTAGCTCTTGAGTTTCCTTTGCTCAAGTGTTCCATTGCTGTTTTATCTTGGGAGAAAAATTGTCCAGGACGTATAAAGGATACATACGGGGCAATATTGTCTTAAGAACAGAGTGCCACACTCGACTCAGCAATAACAAAACAGTTTCGACTTTTTCTCGTTCTACAATTGTAATTTCAGATTTCTAGTTGAATTATTGAATCTTTGTTTATCCTTTCGAATACTTGTAATAGTGATATACTTCCTGTACTGCTTTATAAAGTACAATAGTGACAAGAAGTCCCAACAACTTAAGACAATATTGTATTGTATTACTATTAGTGTTCGAAAGATGTCGGTCAAAAGTTGTGTGACCAAATCTGGATATGGCAATGGTTTTCTGGTAGAAGAGAGTGATGATGATGAACGTGTTCATGGTGTCACCGCTACCAAGACTGGTGGAAACAAGCGCTCTCGAGAGCCTGAGGATGTCAACTGGAACAAGAGGAGAAGACTGAAAATGTTCTTCTATCTTGCAGGAGAAGGCCTATATCTGTCCCAGACAAAAGATCCGAATAATGGTAAGAAGGAAATTGACACTCAGTCTGATGAAGTGACTGAAATGAGCCAGAATCCAAAATTGGGATAAGTAGTTTTTCTTACTTGTCAAGAATAAAGATTAAATGATGTCTGATTAAAAATTAATTAAAGTAAGGATGAATATGAAAATAATTTATATTCCTTACGCTTTAAAAATCAGAAGTTTAATCTCATCTTCTTTCCCGTTTAAAGATTGGATTTTATAAACGACTTAAAAAGATCCGTTCTTTTAAGTGTATTGATTAAAAATGTGTAAAGTATGTTCGCACATACGATGGAGAGAGATCCACTAACTGTGCGAAAACTGTTACCGCTCTTAAGTAAGCGCCAAGAATTATCTGGGCACCAATCATAACGGAAGAAGTCTAAAAGTTAAAGACGTTGAGCCTGTCACACCATTTGGCAGAAGATCCTTCATAGGATGATATTGGACACTCAGTCATACAAAGCCTCCGGGCGACTGGAGTGGGCCAAAATTCATTTGATATGATGATATTGGACACTCGGTCATATAAAGCCTCCGGGCGACTGGAGTGGGGCCAGAATTCATTTCATAAGAAAAGTAATGGACACCTAATAAGGTGGGCCAGAGTTTCCAGGTCTTAAACGATCTGAAGGCCTAAAGAAAGGCAGAAAAGAAATTGGACACTCAGTCTGCCAAAGCAACTGGAGTGGGCCAGAGTATCCAAATCACATATGATCTGGTTACGCCCTAACCACGGGCAATAAGTTGTTCATGTGAAGCAACGCCACCTCTAAAGTAGAAGGGGTTGGAGAGGTTGTCCTCAATAGAACTTCATGGATTGTGATCACTCTAAGATGAGGTGATACATATTCCTAACTTGGTTTAAGGGACGTTGTTGGTCAAGCTGGTTTGAGATTAGTCCAACATGTCTGTAATAACTAAGAATGGTACAGTATGTCTGTAGCCAAATGAATGATATATTTGTAATCCGTGCATCTATGCCATCATATATTCAGACACGTTAAATAGCAAGTCATTCAAAAGCTAACGATGTTGAGATTGGTGCCTACTGTCGACATAAACCCTCAAAATGAATGTGAGGTAGACGAAGAGGCAAAATCACTTTTCCAAATTCCGTCAAGGGAATAGCGAAAGAAGCACCGCTCCTCTAGAACTTAGTCACACCTACTTGGGTGAATTGAAGTTTATACAAAATAGAGGGGGGAGACAAGTACGTTGTGATCTTCATTGATGATGATACAACGTATGAAATCCTTTGTTTATTGAAAAGCAAAGATGAAGTTGTTGAAACGGATAAGCGCTACAAAGCAGAAGTTGAAAATCAACTAAGCCTACGGATTGAGAAATTCGTAGTGATAGAGAGGGAGAATGTGAAGCATCGTTCATTAAACGACTGCTCATTACTCACCTTAGTCTAACGGTGTTAGCCAAGCGCAAACCCGTACGCCTAAATTATGTGGGGCAAGGCGATCCTTACCGCTAATGCGATTCTCAATAGAACTCCGCATAAGGATAAGGATAACTCTCCGTGTGAGACATGGAAAGGATCTCACATACAAAAGTTATGATGTGGGGTGGCTTGGTAGAAGTTGGACTACCGAAACAGGTCAAGTTCGACCTAAGACTGTAGATTGCATATCCACTGGATCTGTAAATAACAGTAGTACTTATCGCCTCTTGGCGTCAAAAAATACTGAATTCTTATAAGATAACTTTCCTTGAAAAGGAAAAAGGAGTAATTGCTCAAGGTTAACAAGAACCCGCGAGGGCCTGACTGTCCGAAACTAGACGTTCCGTATCTACAGGACTCGAAAGTTGCTGGCTATCCGGAACTTAATATTCCAGATCTGCAGAACTCAGGGATTCTAGATGTTGAACCAAGACGGAGCAAAGAGGGGACAAAGACTTGTTCCAGTCCTTCTAGCTTGTATGGTTAAGAACGAACCATGGATAATTAACAAATAATTGTTATCTCCAAAAGCGCTGCTTTGGAAAGAAGCTAAAGAGAGAAATATATTCCATCATGTAGAACCATACTTGTGTAATGGTTGATCTTCCTCCGGGAAAAGAACCTTTGGGTTGTAAAAAGTGCTCCCCTGTGAGTAGCTTCACATCCAGGGCCATTGTAGTCTTACATGGCATGGGTGTTGAAACAGCCTTCCCAACCGGAGAGTTGGAAGAAGAGAATCAGAGTGTGGTTTGCTGGACTGTTGGGCTTCTTCCTGAACTTTCATTTTGGTCCCTGAAATGTTTACATTTTGGTCCCGAAAGTTTCGGATAAAACAGAAACAATGAATCGACCACGAAACATTGGCTCGAAGTTAGAAAGCCAACAGTTGGAAAACCAACAGTTCGAGAGTGAAAATCATATTGAAACAAAGTCTCGATATGAAAGATATGGGTATCACGGATGATATCTTAGGAATTGGATTTCTAAGACATCTAACGGACGGTCAATAGTTGACAGTCTCGTTGAAGCCACCAATGGATATGAATCATAGAACCGATTGGAATCATGGTGCACCCATAGACAATGAGCGATATGCTCGGGTCACGTGTAGTTCAATGTATTGTACACACTACAACCGACCGGTATCGTCCTACAAAAGATCGTTGAACTAAGGTTCACCGATAATCTTAATACATGATCAATAGAAGGCGTTAAGTCGGATATGACGATATCTAAATTATTCGCTTATCTACGGATTATAGTATTCTCGGATGTCCGGCGGTTACGAGAGAACACGGTGATGCAAACCGGACATCGATCGAAGAACACCAAAGCCACAAGTAAATGTGTATGGTGGTTCTTGGAAAATCCTCTAAGCAAACTTACATCGGCCGATTCATGATGGAATCGGAGTTTATCGCTTTATACAAAGCATGAAAGAAGTTGAGTAACTTCACGACTCCTTAGAGGACGTCCCTTATTGGGAGAAACCCGTGCCTTCAGCAGTTATACACTGTGGCTAGCCGGTCGGCTTTAGGAAGGACACGGATGACGGCGTCGGACATATCTGTCGGGATCCGCGTTGGGAGACACAAGACCGTATGGCAGTTGATCATCACGGGTGTCACTTCCTTGCTTACTAACTAAGGGACTACCCGGAGATCAAGTGTTCTGCATGTCTAGGGGAATGGGCTTAAAACCCAAAATATAAGGACCAATACAGTGGTAACCCAACCTTACTAACTGGAGATTCCAGTAATTTGGTTCAATGGGAAAACTAAGTTGTAAAGGTTCAGTTGATCGCTTCAGTGGAAGCATGAGCACTTCGGATAGTGATTTCTGAAAAGAAACACCAAATCCAAAGCCGTTCCCGCGATAGACTTTAAGTGCTATCTGCAGTGTGGGTAAAGGTTAAGTTTTCAAAACCTGTAATGCTCTTCAATAGTTGAGGTTAGGTTTTTGGGAAACTTTTAATGGTTCCTAACGCTTGTGAAGTGGGGTATAGCAGGATACCTTGTAGGAGACCACCTATTTAAGTGCGAGGATGAGCCACCTCAAAATGAACGCACTTAAGAATCCAAGACGTTGTCCATGGCCAAAACGGACAAAACATTACGAAGAAGAGAGTAAGGGAATTTGTTGTGTTGGTACCATTGACTTGGCTTACACTAAACACTGACGGTTCAAGACATCACGTTCACCGCGCAGTAAGTAAGTCCGATGGTATTCAACTATGGAAGGTTCAAAGCTGATGCTACCTCTCCTTATGTAACATCGGTCCGTCGAAATATTCTTTGGAAATGAAAAGACACCATGTGAGTGCGCCAAAATCTCTTTCAAGAGGGGATTGTTGGAAATTAGCCTTTGGCGGGAGTTGCGACCGACCAACTTTAACAGCTTAAACAATAGTGTTACGTATGTTGGAGAATCCGGTTCTTTACACATGCATGATCTACTAAGTACGTAGATAACCGTAGGGCCAAGAATCATCAAATTTCATTGAGAAATGAAAGAGATATTGGTCCACGAAGTAAGGTGTTTGAAGCATGGAAAGTGTGGTATTATGTTCAATTCTCCCTCATCGGTAGAGGAAGAAAGAATTGTTGTGTATATAAGACTCGAAATTGGTTTGGGGTTTGGGACCCCAAGGGGTATCCCATGTGTTTAAAGGAGGGAGGACCTAGATGTGCTTCGGTTCAAGGAAAGACCACACGCGCCGCCGCCGCCGCCGCCCCCGCCCGGTTTCGGTTCACGGCCTTCGGTTCTGGACCCGGTTCTCGGGTCACGGGTCATGGGCTGTGGGCCTTCTGTTATTATCTTTTTGGACCAGAGAACTTTGCTAGTCCCTGAAGTTTTCAGAAAGTTAGAATTGGGCAGAAGAGAATAGAAACGCCAAGCACTCAATTCAGCCATTTATTTTGGCTGAATTACTCCTCCTTTAATGGCCAATCCGTTGGTCTTTCACCATTTATGTTGGTGACTTTACTACCTCCATAATGGCCATTATTTGGCTGTTATGGAGGTAGTTTTTCAATCCCCTCCCTCACCTATATAAACACCCCCTTACAACATTGTTGAGACATATATATGATACACGAAAATACAGAAGCATACACAAGCAAAAACAGTTCTTCCTACAACTTCCAAGCATCATTTCGTTACTCAATATTCTTCACGGTAGCTCTTGAGTTTCCTTTGCTCAAGTGTTCCATTGTTGTTTTATCTTGGGAAAAAAATTGTCCAGGACGTATAAAGGATACATACGGGGCAATATTGTCTTTAGGACAGAGTGCCACACTCGACTCAGCAATAACAAAACAGTTTCGACTTTTTCTCGTTCTACAATTGTAATTTCAGATTTCTAATTGAATTATTGAATCTTTGTTTATCCTTTCGAATACTTGTAATAGTGATATACTTCCCGTACTGCTTTATAAAGTACAATAGTGACAAGAAGTCCCAACAGTAACATGACTAGGGCCGACAAAGCCTCTAATCAATGGTAACTGGATAAGATACGACAAGGTCCTTCATGCTGAAGAAGCCCAACAATAAATATAAACATAACATGATGCCAACAAGGCCGTCATCTATACAACAGACTACCATAAGAGGCCGACAAGGCCGTCATATATACGACAGACTACCAAAAGAGGCTGACAAGGCCATACCAACCAACTGAACATACGACACTAGTCTACAAGCCTCTAAACATGATACAGAGTAGCAACTGGTAGGGACAGGGTCCCGCCATATCCATGATATGCATATATATATATATATAGCAAAACCAACACCTACTAATACACTAAATATCTAAAAAATAAAGGAGCGTATCGACCACAACTGCTGAATCAAATCACCTACTGTGGGGGATCGTCGAATCGTCTATTTATACCTGTGGGCATGAAACAAAATGACCCAGCAAGGGACGTCAGTACGAAAGAATGTACTGAATATGTAAGGCAAGTAAGAATAAGTGAAGATAATAACAGGAGCAAATCAGAATAACGAAATAACCTGAACCTTAGAGGCCACAGTGGGCATATGCAATGTATAACATCACTGAAAACCAATTATGTATATATAGCCATACTTTGGGGTAAAGTCAATACCATATCGTATCCAGCCCAAATATGGGACTCGGTGTTATCGTACCCAGCTACAGTGGTGTTCACATATAAGTGTCTTACCCGATCGAATATAGAGTGACTCAGTGTCACAAAATAGATACATGTATGTATATATGATGCATGAATGACCTTATAAATCCAATAGGAACAGGACAGGGTTACACAAGGTCGTTAATCCTCCGTCAATCGTTATGGAACTCATTTACAACTAACGTTACAATTTATCATGAACTCAAGGTCAATAATATAACGACTCTCAAGAGATATGAGACACAATCCCGACAAGGGGAAACCAACCAATGAATTTTAATAGAATACAAAGAACCCTTTCGATAAGGAAAATTGAGAGATCATAGGTTCAATAGTATAACAAAGATAACGAAGAGCGCTAAACAATTCTGACAAGGAAACAAGCTTGATAATTTTATTAGAACACAAGAAGCATCTTTGACAAGGAACGTACGATGATCATGGAACAATTTCAAGAGTTACTAATAAGCACAACATCAATGATTGAGAGCAACCATGTTTATATCTTCTACGAATAGTAGCTTCATTCGGAATGTTCAATTTGATGATGCTTAACTTTGAATCATGCCGATAATGAAGAAGAAGGTAAAGCCTTACATACCTTGGATGCTCATACGAGCTTGTTGAAGGTCATTGGCGATGGAGCGTACTTTGGTTTCCCTCTTTCGAACTTCCCGCTACTTTATTTCATCACGAAGAAATTCCCGCTTCGCTTAATATAGAAGAAACGTCGTTTCTTACCAACAAAAGTTAACGTTGCTGCTCCAACATATTTTAGTGTGTATGAATAATCTCTAATGAATTATACTTCTGCATTTATGCGTTCCTTTTATATGAAAAAAGTGACTGCCTACTTAATTTCTTTTTTGAAACTTCTCCAACTAAATTGATGTCTTTATATTTTATATATATATATATATCAACAATACCTTTTTCTCCTACAGCCACGTGGAAAAATGTGATGACATTCATCCCTTATCCAATAATTTTGTTTAATTTCTTTATCTCCACTACAATCCAACATTTAACCAATTACACACATAATTAATTTCTTGATCTCAACTTGCTCAAATAATAATAATTTTTCACACAATTCATATACTCATTTTCATAATCATGTGGTATAGCACTAGTACATATCCTCTTTATGCTCACACAAAATATTATTCCCAACTATCATAGTCACATTTTTAAGTCTGAAATCTTTTTGAGACTTCATCCTCTTATAAACTGAGCTCTTTATTTGCATACGTGAATATAATTCACGATCAAAATCCTCTGGAGCTCGGGTCTACTTACATATGTTGAGCGATTAAAATCATAGCCCGAAAGCACGGGGCATTACATTGACGAAACTGATCTCTATTACACCCCGTAGTTTCGCATTCTGTCGCATCGTTGATTGATACTTGAGTCTCGGAAAGAGGTACGACCTTATAAAAGGATAACCAAGGTTTATAACTTGTTTACGGAAGTTCTGGAGTGTTTGAATGCTAAACGGATCAAAGAAAATACGTTTCAACGAAATCGACGACATTGGAAGTTTGACGAGACAGTTGACGGACCGTCAAACTACCATGGGGAGCCGTCAAACTGCCTGAGAAATTCTTATCTCAGGTGGAAGAACAACGGTCAGGATTGACGGACCATCGATCCCACCATCAAAGTACGGTGGTAGAAAAATTTGACGGGTTTAAATTCGGTATAATGATCTGGGGCTTCATTTTCTCTATGAAACAACCTTCTAATTTCTCTCAAAACCCTCTCTAATATATTACTTCAACCCAAGGTTAATCCAAAGCCTAATCACGCAATATTTACATAATAATTTTCGTGGTAATCGAAAAAATCATCTCTCCGTATTAAATTGGGTTTGGAAATCCTAGAAATTAGGGCAAGTTGCTGATTTGAGGAGGTTTTGATGCATCGAGGTAAAATTTATCCTTCTTCATCTATAATTGTGATTAATTGATGATTTGTGATAATTTATAAAGGAATTTTCGTAGCCAAAACCCGTAAACTTATGAAGTTGTGATATGTTGAGTTATGGGTTGTTTTAATTGATATTGATTAATATATATTTATTGGTGGTATTGTAAACCTAATAGGGTATGTTTCGGAGAATTCTGGGGTTAAATTATATGAATACCCCTTTCATTAAACAAGACTAAGAACCTTTTTTAAGTCAAGGCGATCGCTAAGATGCCTAAGTAAGGTTTCTTATTGAATATGGATTAGATGTTGATATCGATCCTTTATTTATTATAGATAGATTGCCGTGAGGAGTACGAGAGCTTATAGCACGATGTACAGCTTCATGGATAAGGTATGTAAGGCTATCCCTTTCTTTCAAAAGCATGAAATCTAAAAGATTATCATTTTCAAAAATAAATATTGAGAACTCCATTCTATTATCTATTGAAGTTTCATATTGAGAAGTATTCACTGTTATTCAAGTTCTTACGACCCTCGTTGTTGGTTATTGGTCGTATCATAAGTCTTCGAAAGAAAGCTTTCTAAGATATAGTCGTCGAGTCGACTACATAGTCGTTCTAAGAGTAAGGTCAAAGAGTTTATGAGTTACAAAAAGGGCCAAAGAGCCGTCTTTATCATAGTTTGTTATTCACACCACGAGTTCCCCTTTGGTATTGATATAGTTTTCATTGGCATTGATATCATGCATACAATCATAATAAGATAGAGGATCGGGTTGCCAATTCCATAACAAATACATATAGAGGATCAGTTTGCATGTTCCGCAACATATACATATATTGGATCGGGTTACACGTTCCGCAATATATACATTTAATGGATTGGGTTGCGCGTTATGCAACATATACATGAACTAGGATGCATATTGCATTGCATATTTATACATACACCTAGGATCAAGGACATGTTATACCTCGCACAATAAGACGAGGATAGTTTATACAGTAAAAGCGTATCCAAACATGTTATATTAAGTTTCAGAGTTTCATTATTCTCCCCATGTGGCCCCCAGGTTGCTTATGCTTTCCCTTACAACTATTGCTTCACATTGCTTATATGCTTTCTTTACAACTTACCGATTCATATTGTTATTCATGCTTTACATACTCGGTACATTATTTCGTATTGATGTCCCTTTTCCCAGGGGTGCTGTGTATTCATGTCACAGGTTCTGATAGAGACACTGCTAGGCCACCTCAGTAGGAGCTGTCGAGCCCATCCGTCAGTAAGTAAGCTTCGTCTTCCCAGAGCTTCTTGGTCTTATATGGAGTATTTTGTAGAGTTATGTACAACATGGGTAGGTCAGTTCAGTTACTCGTAGAGGCTCACAGACTTATTTTGGAATGTATAATATAGGTGTGTAGCCTTGCCGACTAAGTTATATTTTGTTAAACCATGTTGTGACATTGTCGGTCTCATTAGATATATGTGTTGGGTAAATTCCTCTTATACTGATTTATTGCTATGATGTATCCCAATATGGCCTTATCGGTAAAAAGTTCTACTTGTACAAGAGAATGGTCATCAAAGTGGTACGCTCGGGCCAATAGGGCACCGGGTGCCGGCCACGCCCCTATATTGGGGTGTGATAAACTTGGTATCAGACTAGGTCAATCCTAAGGAGTATGTGAGTTGTGTCTAGTAGAGTCTTATTTATGGGTGTGTTGTGCACCACACTTATAAATATGAGGTTGTCGGGCATTTAGGGATGGTTACTGTTCTTTCACTTCCTAGATCGTGCTGTAGAGTTGAGTTATATGGCTATGGGTCTAATTCTTTCTCTAATTCCTTTTTTAGTAATCATGCCAGTTATTACAAGAGCTACTGCTACTAATCGAGTTGGTGCTGATAGGGGTGAAGGTACCAGTAATGCCCCGTCCAGCCAAGTTGATAGACTTGAAGCTCATGGAGAGTCACACTCCCACGTATCACCAGTTCCACCCCCTCAGGAGGAGATTAGAGGAGGTGCAGTATCTCCAGCTCCTCAGGACATAATTTCACAGAATCCGGTCCCTCTAGTTCCTCTACTCGAGTCTTCTGAACAAGGGGTGGCAAATGTTGTACAGTTATTGACTCAGATAGTAGCTAACCAACAATGTAAGATAAGGACTTCTATAGGTGCTGGGTCTTTTGATGGTGTTGGAAGTTCTAGGACTCAAGAATTTCTCGGGTTGAGTCCGCCAGTATTCACTGGAACTGATCCTAATACGAATCCCCAAGACTTTATTGATCAGATATTATGGGGTATTGTGAGTGATACATATTTCGAAGATGGAGGCAATAGGGTTGGCCCTTTTCAGGTTATGTGATGTGGCTGCTCTGTGGTCTAAGGCCTGGGAGCGGTCTCGAGGGCCAGATGCACCCCCAGCTATATGAGAGGAGTTTACAGAAGCCTTTTTGGACCACTACTTTCCGTTAGAAGTACGAAATGCCAAAGTTGAGCAATTCTTAATCCTCAAGCAAAAGGGTATGAGTGTAAAATAATATAGCCTGCAGTTCAACTCGCTGGCTAGATATGCTCCAAATATCGTGGATACCATGAGAGCTAGAATTCACCGATTATTAGCCCTCTTGGATCTGCACCTGATTGGAGAATATACTACAGCCTCGGTGAATAGAGATATGAATATTGCTAAAATACAGACATATGCTTAGGGTGTTGAAGATCGCAAGTGACAACTTTAAGAGGATAGGAGTGTATAAAGAGAATTAACCAAGAAGGCTAGGTCAGTTTGGTCATTCGGAGAAGCATCGGGTAGCTCCAGGCAATAATTTCCTAGACGTCCGCCTCAGTTTGTTAATAGTTCTTCGTCTCAGTTTCAAGGGCCTAGATATGATAGGCGCACCCAATTTGGGACATGCCAGAATTCAAGGGCTTCAGCTTTTCAGGAGCAAAAGAGTTTGGGCTAGATGAGACCACCATTGTCGCCTTGTGGCTAGTGTGGTATGAGGCATCCAGGACAGTGTCATCAAAGTGTCGATGTGTGTTATATGTGCGGTGAAGGTGGTCATTACCTGCGACAATGTCTAAATAGGGGAAAAGATAATGCAGTTCAGCCGACATGATTGGTAGTAACATCTTCATCGAGTGTACATCTGCAGAATGGTGGACCCTAGATTTTAGCAAGATCCAAGCTCTAATTTGTCCTATGTTACACCTTATGTTGCGAGCAAATTTGGATTCGAACCAGAGTTGTTGTCTAAGCCATACGAAGTGGCTACACCAGTTGGTGAGATAATTGTAGCACGATGAATTTACAAGAATTATACCGTAACAATCTGCAATTGCCCTACTTTGGCTGATTTAGCCTAGTTACATATGGTTGAGTTTGACGTTATTATGAAAATGGATTGGTTAGCTTCTTGCTATGTAAATGTCGATTGCCATACAAAGGTTGTCAAGTTCAGTTTTCCAGGTGAACCGACCCTTGAATGGAAAGGCTTTGTAGCTACGCCTAAGGGCAGGTTTATTTCCTACCTGAAAGCAAGAAATATGATTTCCAAATTCTATATATATCTTTTGGTTCGGGTTAGGGACGCAAATACAGAACCTCCAACCCTTCAGTCTATTTCGGTAGTCAATGAGTTTCATGATGTATTTCCAGATGAGCTTCCGGGAATTCTTCTAGAGTGGGAGATTGAGTTCACTATTAATGTACTTTCAGATACTCAGCTGATATCTATCCCTCCTAATCGAACGACTCCAGTCGAGCTGAGGGAATTGAAGGACCAGTTGAAGGATTTACTAGAAAAAGGTTTCATCAAACCTAGTACTTCGCTATGCGGCACGCTAATATTGTTTGTTTGCAAGAAAGATGGTTCCCTAAGGATGTGCATCGACTATAGGCAGCTAAATAACGTCACTATCAAGAACAAGTATCCACTTTCGAGGATCGATAATTTGTTCGACCAATTACAAGGTGTTAAGTATTTCTCAAAGATTGACTTAAGGTCAGGATACCACCAATTGAGAGTAAAGGAAAAAGATATTCTGAAGACAACCTTTCAGACTAGGTATGGCCATTTTGAGTTTCAAGTTATGTCTTTTGGACTCACTAATGTACCATCAGCTTTTATGGACTTAATGAATCGAGTCTTCAAGCCATTCTTGGATATCTTCGTGATCATGTTTATCGATGATATTTTGGTATACTCATGGATTGAGGTAGGTCATGCAAATAATCTTCGATCGGTGTTACAGACGCTCCAAGACCATAAGTTGTACGCTAAATTTTCTAAATGTGAGTTTTGGTTAAACTTTGTTGCCTTTTGGGTCATATTGTCTTCTCATAAGGTATCAAAGTGGATACTAAGAAGATTGAGGCCGTAAGAAATTGGTCGAGACCTACGACTCCTACCGAAGTACGTAGCTTCTTGGGTTTAGCAAGATATTATTGGAGATTTGTGGAAGGTTTTTCTTCTATCTCTACACCTATGACCAAGCTCACTCACAAGGTAGCTAAGTTTCAGTAGACAGATGCGTGTGAGCGTAGTTTTCAAGAATTGAAGGACAGGTTGACATTCACACCTGTGTTAGCTCTTCCCAAAGGTACTGATGGATATGTGGTTTATTGTGATGCCTCCAAAGTTGGCCTAGGTATGTTCTGATGCAAAATGGAAAGGTTATAGCATACGCTTCAAGATAATTAAGGAAGCATGAGGTAAATTATCCGACTCACGATCTCGAGTTAGCAGCGGTAATATTTGCCCTGAAGATGTGGCGTCATTATTTATACGAAGTTCATGTTGACATATTCACAGACCACAAGAGTCTACAATATATATTTCGTCAGAAGGAGTTGAATTTAAGGCAAAGAAGGTGGTTGGAGTTATTAAATGACTATGATGTAGATATTTTATATCATCTCGGAAAGGCAAATATCGTAGCTGATGCCTTGAGTCGCAAGTATATGGAAAGATTGGACTACGTTGCTTAGCCAGTTTAAATATGCGACTATTGGACACTGATGACGGAGGTGCGGTAGTGCAGAATACCACAGAGTCGTCTTTAATAGCGGAGGTGAAGGCAAGATAGTTTGAGGACCCCGAGTTGGTACAAATAAAAGAAGGAATTCCTTTACAAAAGAAGCCAATATTGGAACTTACAGGAGATGAAGTACGGACCGTCAATCATTCGACGAACTGTCGAAGTACGGTGGTGGAAAAAATTAACGGGTTTAAATTCAAGTATAATGATTTGGGGCTTCATTTTCTCTATGAATAGACTTCCAATTGCTCTCAAAACCCTCTCTAATATATTACTTCAACCCAAGGTTAATCCAAAGCCGAATCACACAAGATTTACGTAATAATTCGCGTGGTAATCAAAGAAATTATCTATCCGTATTGAATTGGGTTTGGAAACCTTAGGAATTGGACCGAGTTGATAATTTGAGGAGGTTTTGAAGCATCGAGGTAAAGTTTATCCTTCTCCATCTATAATTGTGATTAATTGATGATTTGGGATAAGTTGTAAAGGGATTTTCATAGCCGAAACCCATAAACCTATGAAGTTGTGATATGTTGAGTTGTGGGTTGTTTTATTGAAATTGTGAGTTGATATTGATTAATATATATTGACTGGTGGTATTGTAAACCAAAGAGGGTATGTTTCAGAGAATTGTGGGGTCAAATTACATGAATACCTCTTTCGTTAAACAAGACTAAGAACCTTTTTAAGTCAGGGCGATCGCTAAGATACCTAAGTAAGGTTTCTTATTGAATATGGATTAGATGTTGATATCGATCCTTTATTTTTTATAGATAAATGGTCGTGAAGAGTACGAGAGCTTATAGCACAATATATAGCTTTGTAGATAAGGTATGTAAGGCTATCCCTTTCTTTCAAAAGCATGAAATCTAAAAGATTATCATTTTCAAAAAGAAATATTCAGAACTCCATTCTACTGTCTATCGAAGTTTCATATTGAGAAGTATTCACTGTTATTCAAGTTTTTACGACCCTCGTTGTTGGTTACTGGTCGTATCATAAGTCTTTGAAAGAAAGCTTTCTAAGATATAGTCACCGAGTCAACCACAGAGTTGTTCTAAGAGTAAGGTCAAAGAGTTTTGAGTTACAAAAAAGGCCAAAGAGCCTTCGATATCATAGTTTGTTATTCACACCCCGAGTTCTCCTTTGGTATTGATATAGTTTTCATTGGCATTGATATCATGCATACAATCATGATCACATAGAGGATTGGGTATCACATTCTGCAACAAATACATATAAAGGATCGGGTTGCGCGTTCTGCAATACATACATGAACTAGGGTGCATATTGCTTTACATATTTATACATACACCTAGGATCAATGACATGTTATACCTCACACAATAAGATGAGGATAGTTTATACAGTAAAATCCTATCCATACAAGTTATATTAAGTTTCAGAGTTTCATTATTCGCCCCATGTGGCCCCCAAATTGCTTATGCTTTCCCTTACATCGATTGCTTTACATTGTTTATATGCTTTCTTTACAGCTTACCGATTCATATTTTTATTCATGCTTGATAAGATACAGATGGCGCGAGGGTGATTATGAGAGCTAGGTTTTGTGGTAGAGCTCAGATTCAAGCCAATGATGATCCATGGAGCATATTCACCATATTTGAGGAGCTTCAAGGGGCCTCAAATGGGTATCTTCACACCTCACATCCCTTGATGATGAAAGATGAGCCTTTGAAGGACATTGAAGACATATGTGTGAAGATGATCAAGCTATGAGAAATAGCATGGAAGGAATAAGACACGACTCACACAAGTTTCTTCACCCGAGACTATGCCGAGGAGCTCCAAGCCATATGAGTCGTGTTCATACACGGAGAGGCCTTGGAGTTCCTTGAGGGATTCAACTCAGTTGAAGAAGAGAAGCATGAGATTGGATGAATATGTCAAGACTGAAAGGTGGTTATTTATGCAAAGAGGCCATTCTTTAAAGAAGCCATCGTTCCTTGAGAAGTCCACTCAAACAAGGCCCTTACTTTATTAAGGGCATAATTATAATAGCTCAGTAGTCTTCTTAACCTAAGTAATATAAATACTACATTTTTCATTCCTTTACTCAGTTTTGATGAATATTGATTGAGAGTGATTCTCTTAGTATCTAGCTTGTAGTGTTAGGATAGTGCTCCTAGTGGAGTGTAGAGTTTAGTGTAGGGATTAATCCTTAGACTCTTCAATTGAACCTCTCTATGAATCTATCCTAGTGGTAATTCAAGCATGAGTTCAAGTCTCTTCTTCTTTGGTTTGTGATCAATTACTTGATTTCAATCCTTTCTTTCTTTTATTTTCATCTCTAATTCTTCTATCAAATCTATCTTACTTTATGTTGTTTAATTTTGCGTTTACCATAAGCCGAATTGTATAATTTGGTATCAGATCTTAAGCTAGAGATTTGTTTCTACAATTTCAATCATAGGTTCTTCTTATTTTGAAAATCACAAAAATCTGAAAATTCTAAAAAATTGGTGTTGTTGATTGATTTGAGTGAAATTAATTGTAGATTTGATTCCTATATGTCAAATTCACCTAGATCTAAAGTTTGGAGCAACTTGGAAGTGTTTGAAAAAATCACCATTGTTGAACTTGAAGGTTTTTGAAGAACTTGAAGAACAAGCAAGTGGGTTTAATAGATTGGTGTTCAATTGGTTCCAAAAACTATTGGAATTTGTTCTCCTTGTTGAAAGGAAGCTAGATATGAATTTTGAGGAAATTTGGAGTTGATTTGATACTAGTTGGAAATTTGAATTATTCTACAAGTTCATCATTGTTCTTGGTGAAGAAGAAGCAAAAAAAGTGGTGTTTGATCCAAAAACCATAAGGAAAAAGTTGAAAAGTGTTTTTGTGCTCAAAAATAGGAAAAATAACAGGAAAGTGGGTCAATTCGTTAAAATTGTAGAGAATATTCAAAAGGTGGTCATCCAAAAGAATCCCAATGAATTTTGACGTCACTAACATTTTGGGACACAGTCACAACCTGTGAATCGCAGGTTGCGTCGCAAAACCACGCATGCGAACCGTAAACAAATCGTAGATCGTGACAGAAAACTTTGGAGAATTTTGGACATTATCTGCGAACCGCAGATGGTGTTGCAGACCATGCTTTTGTACCACTTTTGAATCGCATACCATGCTTTTGTACCACTTTTGAATCACAGATCGCACTTTTCAGGTTTTGAGATTCCAATTCATTATGAGTCCATTTCTTTTCACCTCTTTGATTCTTTAAACTATTTAACATCAAGTAATTGACCTATTTGGTTATTAAACTAGTTATTGAGTCCGAATTTCATATTATGCCAATTTTTTTCATGCTTTTCTCTTTTGTTTTGTTGTGAATTGTTTGGCTCTTGTACGTTTGCTTTGAATGTCCGTTATTGGTGTCACCTAACTTTCACTCTAAATCGATACTTGGATACTACTAGGAAATGATTTAAAATTGAAGGTTCTTGACAAGCTTAAGGATAATCTATTGAAAGGAAAAAAGGCAAGAGTGGAGAGAACAACAGAGTGGTGCTAGCCAAGCACAAACGAGCGCAAATACGAGTGTTGGTGAGGAACTCTTATTACTAACCTTGTTTGCTCATTTTGTAGGTACACAAAAAAGAGTCATAAGGAGAGGAGTTATAAGAAAACATGTCGTCTATCGCTTCAGGATCTTGTGACGATGATATGTGAGGTTATGACTCTAGTGACGAAGGTTATGACAATGATGATGATGGAGCTTATGGAGGTGATAATGGTTACTATGATCATGAACCATATGACGGTGAAGATTACTACTCCGGAGGCGAATATGAAGCAAATGGATTTCATGGATCTTATGAAGAAAATGAGGGAGTAGAAGAGCCTAATGAAGAGTCATATGGTGAAGACGATGGTTATAAAGCTCATCATACTACACATCATGGATATGGAGGCGACTTGAGGTATAGTTCTTTCTTACACATACCTCATGAATCAATTTATGAATAGTCGCATGAAATATGGAGTTGTGATGAACATAAATCGAGTGGTTATGCACTTTATGTTGAATATAACTGTGAATATAATGGTTTTGAACATGAACCTTGTGGAGAATATTCTAGTGGATATTCACCTGCATTCCCTTATGATACATCCTATACTAGGTGAAAAGGTATAAGTGTGTGGGTTAGACTGAGTTAGAGTTGTCCTAGAAGACAAAGAGAGTGTGCATCTCCTACTTCAAGAAATATAATATCTCATGTCCCTCATACTAATACAAATGGTTCCATGTTCTCAATATGGATTTGGTGTTGAAGGTAGGAGGAAAGCATCGATAGGCAATGAAAGTAGAGGAAACCCAATGGATCAAGGGATGATTGATCCAAAGAGGCGAACTATCGAAACCAAGGTGAATATTTATGGATGTGCGGGATTCTCTCTTGTGCTTGATAATTATTGTTACACAAACTTCATCACCCCTCATACGGTTGAATGTTTGAGGGCACCTTGTGTAATATTACGATATCCTTATTATGATGAGAGAGGGTATTGGGTTGATAGGAGAGTGAAGGTTTTTATTACACATGGTGAGTACCAAGAGGAGATTTGGTGTGATGTGCTTCCCATGGATACTTGTCACATATGTTTAGGATATCCTTAGTTCCAAGCACATGGGATCCCATATGAGCGAGAATGGTACAAGTATGTGTTGCGTTATTTCTAGATGCTACGCAAGTGTACGTATCGCAATTTGTAATAAATTTCGGTAAGACCGAGAATCGTCCACAGAGACTCATTTATCAAGTACCAATTAACTAATCTTTAGTTTCTATTTGGCTAACGAATATAAGTGATGATTTCTAACTAAAGAATTAACAAACTAACATGAATTTATAGAATAAAATAGCAATGAAAACACACGAGGTTTAATTCAGTAATGAAGGAATTAGGGTTTCCAATCTCCTCAACTTTCCACTCTATCATTCATTAATGCAAGACTAAAGATTCTTCTTCTTATTAAGATAGCAGGTTAACTGAGATGTTCTATATTCCGGTTAGGACATATAAAAACTCAACCTAAGTGAGAACTTTCTATATTTCTATGATAAGTTCGACCACATAGGAGGATTAAGATCAATAACCTAAAACGCTGCACAGGCAGTCGTGATACTCTCGTTCAAGATTAAACCTACGGCTAATCAACTATAACATATTTAAATCTCCCTTTTCAGATCTCGATTTGAACTCATATAGTTAATGAAAAATAACGGCCAATTAATTGTCATTCAATAACCGCAAGTTGAATAGATCTTAATATATGAAGAAGAACATCAACAATGCATTAATTCATAATAGAGTTTCAAGTGATTCAACGGAAAACCTTAATAAAGTAATTAGCTACTAGACATGCTAAGAAAACTAATTAACTTAATATCCAACATAACTGAATAAAGTAAAGAAAAGGAAAAGAACTTGAATAATAGATGTCTCTAATGGCTTCTTGCCTCCAAAGTGTTATATCTTTCAGAAAAACGTTTGCCTCAATATATGTCACGAAAACCCCCCAGAATGGACCTTTTCACCCTTGTTAAATTTAGGTTTTTCGCTATCCCGACGTCGTCGGCGCCACGACTAAGCTATTAGAGCGTTGCAACGCTAATTCGCTTTTGAAGATCGTGTGCTCATAGCCTGAGGGGCACCGCAGCTCTATAGCGCCGCGACTCTTCAGCTTGTTGCGCCGCAACTCTTCAACATTTTTTTCGTCCGGACTTTGTTTAAACTTCTTCCCAAGCTTCCCAGGATGCTTTGACTCATTTCTTGTGACTAGATATGCAATTTTATCCTCAATGACCGCCTATTTCCTTTGAATTTGCCTTATTCCTTTCTGAATCGCTTAAAACCTAAAAACACACAACACACGCATAATACTGCACAAAACAACTAAAAGACAAACAAAAGACAAACAAAAGACTCCCTAAAACATACTCTAAAACAGTACTAAAATCTACATAACAGTATGTAGTTGACAAGAATGAGAGTTTTCTTTTTCCACCCATACCCCCTAATAAAGAAGCAATTGCAAGTGAACCACTTCCTAGAGTGAGCAAGCTTGATATTTCATATTTTGATAGGATGGGGGAAAGCATTGCCAAAATAACAAATGTTCTCCAACAAATGGCGGCCCAATGCTTGGCCAAGGAGAAACCAACACAAGATGAGAATGTTATTCCAAATGAAGCCAAATGGTAGATTGAAGTGAAGGGTCATCCTAACCCTTCGGAAGGAATTTTGGGAAATCATCCCTCTTCTAAAGAACACGAGAGATGAATTTAGAGGAGTAAGGGAGAGCTATATGACAACTCTAGAGTGGAAAAAAGAGAGGTTGTGTGGAGTGACGTGAGGGAGTTGTCACAACTTAATTCTAACCCTCATAACCTTTCTATTTATTCTAGTTGTCTTGGTTCTTTTGTAGGTATTCATGAAGACGAACACTCAAAAGAATCCCAAGTTTCTTTGGTAAGTGAAGTAACCCAAACCTCTTCAAAAGAGAAAAGTCAATGCAAAGTACTTGATCGAGGTAACGAGGGATATGTACATGAGCTACAAGGTAACAAAGCTAATCCTTATACTCTATTGAACTTAGAGGAACATGTCGAGACATATCCAATTGAGTAAGGATGAAGTTTTGTCTTGTGTGGATCATAGTGACTCTTTGCTTAATAAAGATGATGTCCTTGTTGAGAGTGTTCACACACTAGTTGATCCTTTTGATGACTGAATTAATTCTTCTTGTGAGATCAATTTGTGTCCACCTAGTGTATACACTTGTGATTCTACACTAGTTGACTTTATTTGTGGTAATCATGTGAGTAAATCTTGTGAGCTTGACATGCTACCAACTAGTGTTGATGTTTGTGTTGATCGACTTGATTGTAATTTTAATCCACTATTCAAGGAATCTTGTGATGTGCTTGATGAACCTCCGAATAGTGATGATATTGATAAAGTTAATCCTTTGAATGAATATGACACACCACCCATATTTGACACATATGAAGATCAATCCTTTGATCTTACTTTGTTAACTTTTGAAGAGGCTCAATGTTATGATAGTGTTATGTGCTATGTAGAGAATCATAACATTGATCCTTTTGAGAGTGAACTTACGTGTATTCATTCACCAACTTTAGTTGATTACTCTTTCATTAAGGATAATGTTTTATTTGATAATGACATAATTATTGATGATGATGTGCATGGTTACTTATTATGTGGTGTAGTCCATGTCGCCACATTTTGGGGTTACAAAGTCTATAGGAATCCAATGTGGAATGAAGACGCTCTTCTCTATAATGAAGATCTTTCTTTAGGGAATGATAATATACTTGCGGGGAAGGAGTGTTTGAAAAGAATAGGTGAAACTTGTTTACAAATTGCTAATTCTTCTTTATGTGATCAAAGTTGTAGTAGCATGTTTGATCTTGTTCTTGAACCCAATAGTGAAGCTACATTTAAGGACACTATAGATGAATAAGTTGTTTTAAGTGACACATTTCTTTATTATCTATTTGCATATGATGACGCTCGTGTTTGTATTTTAGGTGCATCTTATGTTGAAGGGGGTTCTTATGGGGTAGAGAAGTGTGTTCTTGACCAAGATGTGTGGATAACCCTTTCTTTTGACCCCAGGGAGACTTTATGTGACTTAGTTATGGTACTACCTTTGGAATATTTTTGTTTGAGAGATGAGGATCAAATGTGTTTCATGTCATCTAGAACCAATGTAGTGATGCATGCTTTGTATTTTGAATCCATTAGTTTCTTTATTTTATCCTCATTTCATGATTGGAGGAATTAACTTCTTGAAACCTCATATGTGTGGAGTTTGTTCTTGTTAGCCATTGATACATGGTTATACCACAAGTCTATCCGTACTTGGAGTGAACATATGATTATTGCCTTTTGTGCTAACCCTCATACTTTGAGGACCATATTTTCATATATGTTTCCTTGGTTTTTGCAAGGTTCAGATTCGAGGATGAATCATTTTCAAAAAGGTTAGGATGATACGATACGGGATGACACGATGGTGATTAGGATAGCTAGATATTGTGGTGGAGTTCAGCTTCAAGCTATTGATGATCCATGAAGCATACTCACCACATTTGAGGAGCTTCAAGGGGCCTCAAACAGGTATCTTCACACCTCACACCCCTTGATGATGAAAAATGAGCCTTTGAAGGACATTGAAGACATATGTGTGAAGATCATCAAGCTATGAAAAATATCATGGAAGGAATAAGACACGACTTACACAAGTTCCTTCACCCGAAACTATATCGAGGAGCTCAAAGCCATATGAGTCGTGTTCATACACGGAGAGGCCTTGGAGATCCTTGAGGGATTCAACTTAGTTGAAGAAGAGAAACATGAGATTGGATGAATATGTCAAGATTGAAAGATGACTATTTATGCAAAGAGGCCATTCTTTAAAGAAGCCGTCATTACTTAAGAAGACCACCCAAACAAGGCCCTTACTTTATTAAGGGCATAATTATAATAGCTTAGTAGTCTTCTTAGCCTAAGTAATATAAATACTTCATTTTTAATTCCATTACTCAGTTTTAATGAATATTGATTGAGACTGATTCTCTTAGTATCTAGCTTGTAGTGTTAGGATAGTGCTCCTAGTGGAGTGTA
Organism: Anisodus tanguticus; assembly: GCA_034509755.1. Lineage (NCBI taxonomy): Eukaryota > Viridiplantae > Streptophyta > Magnoliopsida > Solanales > Solanaceae > Anisodus > Anisodus tanguticus. The sequence continues at coordinate 43,820,451 of CM067558.1, forward strand.
GAGTTTAGTGTAGGGATTAATCCTTAGCCTCTTCAATTGAACCTCTCTATGAATCTATCCTAGTGGTAATTCAAGCATGAGTTCAAGTCTCTTCTCCATTGGTTTGTGATCAATTACTTGATTTTAATCCTTTCTTTATTCTATTTTCATCTCTAATTCTTCTATCAAATCTATCTTACTTTGTGTTGTTTAATTATGCGTTTACCATAAGCCGGATTGTATCAATACTTTACATATTTGGTACATTATTTCATACTGACATCTCTTCTGCAGGGGCGCTGTATGTTCATGCCGCATGTTCTGATAGAGACTCTGCTAGGCCACCTCAGTAGGAGTTGTTGAGTCCAGCCGCCAGTAAGTAAGCTTCGTCTTCTCGGGGCTTCTTGGTCTTATATGGAGTATTTTGCAGAGTTATGTACAACATGAGTAGGTCGGGGCCTTGTCCCAGTCATATGTCAGTTCAGTTACTCGTAGAGGCTTAAAGACTTATTTTGGTATGTATAGTATGGGTGTGTAGCCTTGCCGGCTAAGTTATCTTTTGTTAAACCATGTTGTGACCATATCGGTTCCATTAGTTTTATGTGTTGGGTTAATTCCTCTTATCCATAGTTATTGATATGATGTATCCCAGTACGGCCTTGTCAGCCGAAAGTTCTATTTGTACAAGAGACTGATCATCAGAGTGGTACGCTCGGGCCAGCAGGGTACTGGGTGTCGGCCATCCCCTAGTTTGGGGTGTGACAATCTCATTGCTCTTGCAATAAATTTATCACCTTTTGGTACTGACTAGCATAACATAAGACCAAATACTCTCAAATGATCTATGCTAGGCAGCTTACCAAATAAGACTTCATAAAGACTTCCCCTCTAAAACAACTGAAGGAATTTTATTGATCAAATATGTTGCAGTCTTGATACAATCACCCCAAAAATATATAGAATGTCATTTTGAAACCTTAAGGATCTAGCCACCTCTAAGATGTGCATGTGCTTTCTTTCTAGAGTCCCATTCTGTTAAGGAGTGTAGGGGAAACTAATATGGTGAATAATGTCATGTGATGCAAGCAAATTTACACACTTTGAATTTAAAAACTATGTTCCATTGTTTGATCTCATAATTTTAATACTGTTTGAGAACTGGTTTTTTATGAGACAAGGGAAATCAGACACTTCATCAAACACATCACTTTTAGATTGAATCAAACAAGTCCAAGTATACTTGTTGTAATCATCAACAAAGGTAAAGTAATATTTTCTATCATATGTAGGTCTTTTGTATGGACCCCAAAAGTCTAGTGTAAGAAATTTTAACCTGTGGTGCTTTGCTAATGGACATATTTCACAATGTTTTTGAATAGAATTATCTGGTATAGTCTGTATTAATGGTATATTCTTCATTGCTGCTAATGAAGGATCACCAGGCCTCATATGTCAAAGTTTTTCATCTTTATTGACTGTAAGTGAACTTGCTGCTCCTATTGTGGATGTGATTCTTTGTCCTGATTCCTACAAAATATACAATTCCTATATTTCTCTACCAATACCAATACCTTGCCATTGAAGAGACCCTAAAATATACATAAATCAGGTAGGAAATCACAACACACAATAGTTTCTTAATAATCTTTGACACTGACAACAAGTTGAATTTGAACTCAGGCACATGTAATACATTATGAATCTTCTGTCCATCTAAAATAATTGTTTCTCCTGCACGTGCTATCTGTGTTTTATCACCTGTTGGTACTTGTACTTTACTATTTTATTGTCCTTCTAAACTTCTAAGAGCTGTCAACAGTTCTTTGCAAGGTGTAATGTGGTGTGAAGAACCTGAATCCACTATCTATTCTAAAGCATCTGATAGTAGAGATGTCATACTCTCTATGTTAGAAGTGAATTGTGTAGGTGCTGATGCATCTAGTCTGCTCTTAATATTCTCATATTGTTCTTCACTGAATAGCCCTCTAGTTCTTTATTGAGCAGCATTAGATGCATTGACTGCATTCCTAGCCTGATTAGCATTACTACTCGAGGTTCCTGCTCCATTTGTTGTGGTTAAGTTGATATAAGGCTTGTATTCATTGCCTTGTCCACTCTTCTTCTTGCTCTCGAAAGGTAACCAACAATCCTATAACACTCCAGTGTCTTATGACCTTTATGTCCACAAACACCACAAAGTACTCCTCATGTTCCATTTCCTGTTGGTGATGCTTTCTTATACTTTATGAATCCTTGTCCTCTACCTGCTAGCATTGTCAACATTTCTCTATGTACATCAACTACTCCTAAACTCCTTTTGACTCTCCTCTTGTGCAACTACTGTATATGCTTCATTAACTGTCACACCAGATCCTTTTGCCAACATATTACTTCTTATATTTTCAAAACTTTCACTCAATCCCATCAGGAACTACATTAACCTTTGTGATTTAAGATGATCAACATATGACTTTGATTCTCCACAGTTACAACCAGGAGGTGTTATCATCACATTTAATTCATCCCATAGATCCTTCATTTTTTAATAATAACTAGTAACGGAATCAGAACCTTGCTTTAAAGTTGCAATTTCAGTCCACAAGTGATAAATTCTTGTGAGATTCGATCGATTAAACCTCTCATTAAATTTATCTCAAATTCTCTTCGCATTCGAAGCATACACAATACTTGAAATCAATTCACTAAAAACAGCGCTACCTATCCATGATAACACTATTGCATTGCATTTCTCCCAAAGTTCTTCTAATTCCCCTCTGTATTGACTTTTAGTACAAGTTCCTTCAATAAAACCTAACTTTCCTTTGAATCTTAAGGCTAATTTCGTAGATCTACTCCATAAAGTATAATTTTCCGGTCCTATAAGCTTAATAGGTGTAAGTACTGACCCTGAAACATCTGATGCTTTAAGATATAGAGGATGACTGTGATTGATCATCACTGTTGCAGTCGTCGCAGTCGCCATTGTTCTTTGAGTTACGAACCTTCCTCAAGCTTAGAACCTCTGCTTTAATGGAGTTTCTTCTCGCAGTGATCGGCTTTAAGATCTCTGCTCTGATACCATGTGAAATTATCTAACTAGTACAATGAAAATTCATCTATCAATCTTTGCTCCTAAAGGTTGCATGGAAGTCGAGAGAAGAAGAGAGAGAGTTTTTCGTTCATCTATGGAGAGAAAAATATCGATTGTGTTTACAAGGAAGGGAAAGAGGGAGTTATATCGTAGAGTGGTGTGTCAGATGTGCCTACATGACAGCTGGTCCCACATGCACTCATGTGCACTAACTATTTCTTAACAAACTCTAACCAACTTCTAACTATTTTAACAACCTTCATTACATGCTAATTACACACTAAGCTTCAACTATGCTTCTAGAGCAAGAAAATAAAATAGAAAAAAAACTCTTGAGAAATCCATTAGATGGTGAATGATGTTACTTCATCACCATAGAAAAGTAGAGTAAGATAAGGTTAAAAAAATTAGAAAGAGGAACAGAAAGAAGGACCTCAACGTGTTGAGAAAATAGTTATTCGTGCTCAGTACATTTGCACTAAATCAAACAAGTAAACGTGTGAATATTACTTAATCATCATTAAATAATGAAAGTTAGTAAAAATTTACCAATAAGATAAGCTAAATATTATATTTTGGGAGAATATCACGGGGGCAGCGCTCTCATTTATAACCTATATGCAGTTTTTCCAAATTATTTAAGCTGTAGCTAGTGCTGACAAACTTCAGACAAAAGCCTTCTTCTTCTTACTTGTCATACATTTTTTTGTTTATTGCATGAATATAGTCCCATTGGTAATTGTTAATGTTAAACAGAGCAATATACATGTGATATACACTGAATATACAGCAGTGTATATCACATGTATATCACAGAATTGGGCCTCGCAAGAGGCTGTCACGGCCAGACCAAGAATTGGGCCTCTCGGCCTCTCGGCCAGTGGGCCTCCCTCGGCCAGTGGGCCTCCCTCGGCCAGATTTATATATGGTATATATTTGTAGTATATTGTAATAACAAGGATACCTTAATTAGTGTTATACACCTACCATAATTGTATAGTTAGAATTATGGTAGAATAAGGATTTAGATGTAGAATAGGAAAAGGATTTGTAGTATTATGGAAAGATGTAACTTGTATATATACCTATTCTATCAATGAAAATAATCAAGGGGATTATTTCTTTCATGGTATCAAGAGACTAGGTCTAAACCAAAAGTTTTCTTCTCTCAAACTTTTGCCTCTTTGGCCGAGAACCCCCCCCCCCCCCTCGGGTTTTTTCTCTCCAAATATCTCGTCTTCCGCTCTCAAAAACCTCTCTTAAATTTATCCTCCTTCTTTGTTCTTTCAAATATGTCTAAGAACAATTTTCACCCTGCCCTCACGGTTTCCAATATCAAGCTCAGTGTCCCTATTGTCCTTGAGATGGAAAACGTTCAATATGCAACGTGGGCGGAGTTGTTTAAAATTCACGCTATCTCTTATCAAGTTCTTCATCACATAATTCCTCCCTCTAGACCCCTTCCTGCGGAGGATCCTGAGGTGTGGATTACACTTGATGCTACCGTTCTTCGGTGGATATACGCCACTATTTCAGTGGACCTTCTACAGACGATTATGGAGCCCGATACCACGGCTATGGCTGCATGGAATAGATTGCGTGACATATTCCAAGACAACCAACATTCCCGTATCGTCACACTCGAGCAGGAATTCTCTCTCGTTCGAATGGACGTATTTCCGAACGTTTCTGCATATTGCAAGAAACTAAAGGAATTGGCGGATCAACTCCGAATCATGTTGGCTACGTAATTTGCTTTTGGAGCTTCATTGTCCCATTCAGAAGGCAACATTGGTCTATTGCGATAACATTAGTGCCATCTACCTCTCAGGTAACCCCGTTCAACACCAACGCACCAAGCATATCGAAATGGACATTCACTTTGTCCGGGAAAAGGTTGCAAAGGGTCAAGTTCGCGTATGTCATGTCCGTCCCGGTATCAAAATTGCAGACATCTTTACAAAGGGTCTACCAGCGGTTCTCTTTGAAGATTTTAGGGACGATCTCGGCGTTCGAAAACCGCCCGCTATGACCGAGGGGGTGTGTTAAACGAGCAATATACATGTGATATACACCGAATATACAAAGCGGTGTATATCACATGTATATCACGGGGTGGGCCTCGCAAGAGGCTGTCACGGCCAGACCAAGAATTGGGCCTCTCGGCCTCTCGGCCAGTGGGCCTCCCTCGGCCTCTCGGCCAGTGGGCCTCCCTCGGCCAGTGGGCCTCCCTCGGCCAGTGGGCCTCCCTCGGCCAGATTTATATATGGTATATATTTGTAGTAAATTGTAATAACAAGGATACCTTAATTAGTGTTATACACCTACCATAATTGTATAGTTAGAATTATGGTAGAATAAGGATTTAGATGTAGAATAGGAAAAGGATTTGTAGTATTATGGAAAGATGTAACTTGTATATATACCTATTCTATCAATGAAAATAATCAAGGGGATTATTTCTTTCAGTTAAGTACATCAATTACAACTTCAAAAATTCAAATGGATACACGAGAGAAAATTCAACAATGATTTGTAAGTCATGTGCTAAAGCATTAACTGAGAAATAAATTTTATTTAGAGATTATAATAATAATCTCACTTTAAAACTTCAGACACAAATGATGAGTTTTAGGCATAAATGTCAGAACGGTACAAATTCATGAACTTTAAACGTGTTTTGTCTTAAGTTTGCTTGCACGAATAATATGGCAGACTTTAGGTAAAATTTTGTAACTTCAGATGGAGATTCATGCAACTCTGATCGCGTTTGTTAGAAGTTGATATTAAAGTTGCTAAAGGCTATGGCTTAGATGCAAGCCTAAAATCGGCTATATATATCTGTAGGGTTTTGTTGGGTACAAAGCACATAAGTAAGACACAACGGAAGTTTAAAAGTTTTGTTTCTTACTTACCCCAACAATAATTTCTGGTATGGTTATACAACAATGAAACTTGTAACATAAAACATTTACTTACAAGTTACAATAATCTGGAGTCTTTATCTACTGTTAGGTGCACACGCGATTGCCCTTCCGATTGCAAGCTCCAAGCTTCAATGTATTTCTCATTCGGAAAGCTAGGAAATCCAGCAGAGGTTCGAGAGTATATGATTCTAAGTCTCTAAGGCTTAAAATGTTTTCAGAAAATGGTGTGTTGAATAATGAGGTGAATGCCTTTATTTATAGTTGAAAAATAGGTCAAAACCAGATTAGGGTTTGACCTTGGGACTAGCCCAAAAATTGAGGCACAGGCGCCACGACCCTAGGGTATGGGCGCCGCGACCCTAGGGTATGGACGTCGCGACGCTTGACTTTATTTTTCGTGCATTTTTAATTAAATCCAAAATTCAATTTTGACTTAATTAAAACAATCATTACTCATTTAAATATCTCGATTCCAAATCGAACATTTAATTACTCTCTCACTACATCCTTAGATCGAAACGGACAATCGACATAGTGTGACCCTACATGCCTTCTCACATCGACATTAGTCAAATTAAGGTCTACACAGAACTCCTAGACGGCGCCGGAAGACGAACTCAATATGTGAAGTACGTTTACGCGAATCCAGTAAACTTAACCTTTATGTGGTAAGATAAAATCCTTTCATTCACGACACACCCGATCAATCTTAGGATTTGTCAAGTGTCTATCCAAATGGCTTAATCATTGTATATCATCTATATTAGTCGACGACTAGACCATATTATAAATATGTCTATTGCGTTGGCCAACGACTTAGTCAACCTAATATCAATGAGAATCCGAGTGTTCTCTCGAACATACAATCGAGGAAGGAATCCTAATTTTGGCTCAACTACCACCTTCAATCCACATCGTAATGTACCCAATACAAGTCGTATCTCAACCTACAAGAAATTTGAGCTTAAGACGGGATCAAAGTACATTACTTTGTAGATAAGGCGCGTATTGACCTCAAGTCTAAGGACTTCTATCTCCCACACGCTGATCATACATTAGACAAGTATAACAAACAGTATATCAGCAGGGTATACCAATACTTCCAAAGTATCCATGTGTCCATCACGAGTAACCATTACTCATAGCAGGTGAGACATACTACATCCTCTAAGGATGTGATGCAGACCACATGTCGACTTATCACATATCATCGATATCACATTCTCGATGATCATTAGTCGAGGCTATTTTAAGAGTTACGCTCTATCATAAAATATATCACTCTATTAATGACAACGTAAGCTCAAGGGATGCACATTAATGAATAATTACAAACAATCAAATAATAATTCAATAATTGCAAATGCCAAAATATTAATCTCCATTAATAATAATATGAATGTGTATAAAGTACATTTGTCTTAATACAGATTGTCTCTAGGACATAAATATACTTTCAATATCTGTGCACTTCGCCCAAGTATTTGAGATTCTATTAAATGTTCATTTTTTTGTGCAGAATGCCCTTCAAAGGTACTGATTTTTAATTTTAGCCCCTCAAATTTAAAATTTTTAATTTTTTCCTTCTCCTAAAAATTCATGAATTTCGAGGTCGAACTCCTACTCAAGCAAAAATTTAAAAATATTCGCAAGACAGATGTTTTGTAGCAAAATTAGACCTATTAATTAGACATATATCGACAGAAGTTTGCCTTTAAGACAGAGGTTTGTCTTAAGGCCTAATTTTAGCAGAAGTTTGGCAAACCTCTGCCGAATAGGCCTAATTTTGTCCTAATAGACCTAATTTTATTTGAATAGGCCTATTTTTGCTACAAAACCTCTGCCTTACGATTTTTTTAAATTTTTGCCTGAGCAGGGGTTCGAACCCAAAACCCGGGATATTACACAAGGGGAAAAAATTAAATATTTCAAATTTGATGGGAAAAAATTAAAGACCATCCCGAAATAAGGGCATTCGTGCGAATTTCCCTTAAATGTTTCAATACGCTAAAAGAAATTTCATTCTATTCCATAGATTAAAATAATTAATCAATTTAATTTTTGCCTTAGCAGGGATTCGAACCCAAAATCTCGTGATATTAGGCGAAGGGAAAAAATTAAATATTTCAAATTTTATGGGAAAAATTAAATATTTCAAATTTTATGAGCAAAAATTAAATATTTCAAAAAATAAGGAAATTCGTGCGAATTGTCGTTAAATGTTTCAATACGCTAAAAGAAATTTCATCACTATTCCATAGATTAGAATAATTAATCATTATAATACTTCAACAAATCACAATTAGAAACGTTAACTCTCTAAAGAATAGATCCTTGGTAGGGAGCGCTTCCCCAGAAATGGGCCCTACGCCGCGTGAATCCGGATATAGTTGGGCTTCAATGCGGATATTGAACACCGGGTGATTTTTTTTAAAAAAAAACTAGCTACAGAATAACAAGTCAAGCCGTCACTCCCAATTCTGATTTAAAATGTCTGATTAACTAATTAGTGGCCTGGTGGTCCTAATCCTCATTAATTAATAATTAATCTTTATCATTAATCATTAAATGGTTGTCATTATTATCAACATGATCTGTCAAGTTGCCTATGGCCTTTATTCCGCTAAATAAAATAGCATGAAAACAATAATTTAAAAGGGATTGGTTGTAACAAACAGAAAAGTTTGCTTAAAAAATACACTGTTGAAAGCTATTTTATATGTACACTATTCAAAAATAATATATACAATATATAGGATGATTTTTTATTTTTTCTGCTGATATTTTTGTACTGGAACTTAGAAAATCCACATCTTCTTGATTAATAATATAGTAGGTAGCTAATGTTAGTTGATAAAAGTTGCCAAATGAGACTTTAGCTCAAATAGTTAATTATTTAATTCATCTATTCCAAACATCATCTGGTAGCTAATTAGAGGTCATGATTTAAATATCAATATTCTGGTGATATTTTTTCTTTTCATATTACTAGTTTGTAATACCATTTGCTATCACTTGTTATGAAATAATATAAATTTTAATTTGCAGTATCTCAATTGAAATATATATATGTCCAAATAGGGGTGTACATGGACAGGGTTAGTTTGAATTTTTCAAATATTAAATTAAATCAATTATGTCGGGTTTTTAAATTTATAAATCATATCAAATTAATAAAAGTCGGGTTTTTCAACTTCTGGTTTTCTCAGATTTTTCGAGTTTTTCGGGGTTTTTTCGGTAAAGTCTTTGTACAAAACATATAACTTGTGCTTCAAATATTTCTTTAGTCCTAGTAAGATACAACTATCTAATTAAGGAGTTTCTTAAGAAAATAACACAAAAGTGAGATGAGTAATGACATTGTACTAAAATTTTCAACAAAAAAGATAATGAAATCCCTAAGCTATAATGAAAAATATCAAAATCTAAGGGCTTTGATTTGTGCTTTATTTGAGTTACAAACATCTCTGAGCTATAAATTTATTGGACCATTCAAAATGATAAGTCCTAGCTTGAAATAATTTGTGAAAAGACAAAAACAATGAATTTTTTTTAAAAATATTTATAAATTACATTACAAATAAATGTTTTTATGTATAATTTTTTTTACAAAATTGTATATATATATAATGTCGGGTTGGTTTAGTTTGGTTTGACTTTTTTTAGTTAACACCGAACCAAACCAAACCAAACCAATTATGATAGGGTTTTTTTTATCAATAGCAAACCAAGTCAAATCAAATCACTAGTCAGTTTTTTTTCTTTATTGACTCGAGTTGTCAATTTGATGGTTTTATTTTTACACCCCCAGCTATGTCCAAATTACTCTAATCTATAAAACTAACATATATACTATATTGCTTATAAAAGTATGCAAAATTTTAAGTTCAAGTTCCACCGAGATTTTTTATTTAAGAAATTATAGACCTATTTGATCCGTATAGAAGAACTATGCCCGCAAGTGAATTTTTAATTTAATGATCAGATTAATAAGAATTTTACATTTTATAATATCATGTCACATTTATATGTTGTAGTAGGTAACATATAAATCTCACTTTTTTATATGGATGTTACATGTAGATAGGGATGGCAACGGATCGGATCTGGATCGGATCCTACTAGATCCAGATCCAGATCCAGATCCGTTTTTCATACCTGGATCCAGATTCATCGGGTCCATAAAAATCAGATCCAAATTCGGATCCACCGGGTCCACAGATCGGATTTGGATACACATGTAAAAAAAAATTGTCTTGCTAAGATTTTTTTTTGAACTGACAAACGATTTTTACTTGGCTAACAGTTTACTGTGTTTCAATTTTGAAATGTTCATATGAGATATTTTGTTTGTTGTCTCGTTTTGATTGTAAGCTATTAATTGAAAATGTTAGACAATGACAATAGTTGTGGAAAATGCTGACTAGTATTTCCAAAATGCAGATGTTGCATGTGCTTGGAATCTTCACAAATGAAGTGAATATAATTTTAACTACTTGTCTATGGAGACGTTAGTCATTCATTAATATAACATTGATTTTATTATCGAAGTTACCTCTTTATTTTTTGGTTTTTGAGTTAACGCGGGGATAAATTAAACTTGTTTTGAGAATTAAACTTGCAAGGATGTGCTTAGCAAATTTTAAAAAATACTTATAAAATTACATTCTAGGTTATGAATATATTTAATAAAAACGGATCCACAGGTCGGATCTGGACCGGATACGGATCTCAAATACAAGATCCAGATCCAGATCATATCCGTCAGAAACGGATCCGGGTCCGATCCAGATCCGACGGGTCCAAATTTTGAAGATCCATATTCTATAAAACGGATCTGGATCCACCGAATCCAGACCGGGTCCAGGATCCACTGCCATCTCTACCTGTAGACAACGACATAGCTAGAGTTCTAGCAAATGATTCGGCAGAACCTAATAACTTTGGCCAAAAAATTATATTTATATTAAAAAATCCATTTAATATAGGTAATAACTTTTTAAAAAAAAATCTATAACTCATAAACTCAAAGTTATGAATTTTGAGTGGCCTAATAGTTAAAACTCTATAACACGCCTTATGTAGTACACGTTTCTTTCTTATCTCTACGTTCACACTCTCTTTCTGTATATGTATGAAATGAGCAGAGAGAACTCTAAACAGAAGCTCTAATAACAATAAACATGGAGTTTCATGACCATTTTTCTCAAGAATTAGCTCTACAACAACATCGACAACAAAACGTTGACGACGACGTTTCGGATCAGTCAATGAATTTCTCCGTGAAGATAAGACAACAATATAGGGACGAGGTCAATAACAACAACAATAATAATAGTAACGTGTGGGATCAGAACGAGAAATGTAAAGCGGATATTATGAACCATCATTTGTGCGAACAATTGCTATCGGCACACGTGGCTTGCCTGAGAATCGCGACACCGGTGGACCAGTTGCCGAGAATCGACGAGCAGTTGACGGAGTCACAGAATTTGGTGGCTAAGTACTATGTTGTTGGTCAAAGTCAACGGCCTCTCGATGATAAAGACCTTGATCAATTTATGGTAATTAATTTTCCTCTTTATGCTTTCTTCATTTCCATATGCATATGGTCTGTGGCAAATCATGAATTTTTCTAAGGTATATATATTGGTTGTATAAGGAACTTTACACCATCAGATTAATATACGTATTGTAGTTGGTAATCTGTCTTATTTTTAAGATTAAATCACACAATTCAAGAAGATTTTGGTGTAAAAAATTGTGAAAGAGATCACCTTCTTTAATTTGATCATGTCAGCGGGATCATCCAGTTTCCCGTGTGTAAGGCTCTTTCTTAAAAGAGGTCAAATAGTTCCTGTCTCATTCATATTACTATACGTCTATGTGATATGGGTAGCGACGGGTGAATCCTATTCAGTAGCTGAATTAGATTGAATATTTCCTCGGTTTCGATTCGAGAAGTAGTTTAATGGCGATAATTTAAGTTCTTAATATATATGTACAAAATTAATATTTAACCTATATACATGGAGTTTAATTTTCTGGCTAATGATGTTCAACTAACTGTCCTTCGACATATGTACGTAACTGTTGGATATTTGCCTTTGGCGGGGAGATGCGTTCACCCATCTTTGATGAATTAAACACTAGTGTTCCGCATGTTGGAGGCTTTGTCTCTTCGCACATGCATGATCTACGAAGTGGGTAGATGACTGTAGGGCCAAGAATCGTCAAATTTCGTTGAGAAATGAAAGAGATATTGGTCCACGAAGTAAGGTGTTTGAGGCATGGAAATATGGTGTGGGACAAATCTACCACATCGCTGAGAATAGGAGGAATTGCTCTCTATATAAGTCTCTAATGTGGTAAAGGGTTTGGGACCCCAAGGGGTATCCCATGTGTTTAAAGGAGGGAGGACCTAGATGTGCTTGAGTTCAAGGCTAAGCCCACACGCGCGCCGCCGCCGCCCGCCCGGTCTCGGGCTGTGGGCTGTGGGCTGTGGGCTGTGGGGACTTTCTGATATTATCTTTTTGGACCCCAAATTGCTTAATATTTACAGTTTGGTCCCCAAAGTTTCTGGAAAGTTGATTTTGGACTGTGTTTTGGAGCATTAACCAGCCATTACTTGGTTGATTAACTCCTCCATTAACAACCCATTACTTGGGCAGTTGAGCAGCCTCATTCATGACCATAAATCAGCCTCTCTAATGCCATTAACAGTCATCACTTAATGGTCATTACAACCTTGTTTGTGGCTGTTGGGCTGCCCTCCTCCATGCTATATATTGAGCCTCCTTTGGCTTAATTCGTGACTGAAAAACAGAAGGGAAAGACATCAATATAGCACACATACGTGACTGAAATTCAGCACAAAACAGTGAGCAAAACAGCCAAAGAATAGCACAAAACACAGCTCAAAACAGTGAGCAAAACTGTGACGAAAAACAGTGAGTTAAGACCCTCATTTACACAAGATATACACTACAGAGACACACTATATACACAGAGACAAAACATAAGAGAAGATAGAAACTCTTCCTTCCTTTTCCATTTCTTCAGCAAGTCAATTCATATTTGTTTTATTCGCCAGGCTCAACCTATTGGCTTTGTAGCGTTGAGATTAAAGTGTTGTTTTATCTTGAGGGACTATTGCCCGCTAACGTAAAAGCATATATACGGGGCAATCTTGTCTTAAGGACATAGGACAATCACTCGACTCAACACACAACGTTGTAACCATCCAGATTTAGTTGTTTCTTGATTTCAGGTTATCAAGATTCAAGACACAACAAGCTTGCGGCAGTTTTGAAGATTGACCTATTTGTTCAACAAGATTCAATTTCTGAATATTGAATATTTGTTTATCCTTTCGAATACTTGTAATAGTTATTTACTTCCCGTACTGCTTTATAAAGTACAATTGAGCAACCCCAACAGTAACTATGTGCCTGTATATAATTATATTTGAATTTCATCTTAAAAATGAATTTTGAAGTTTGGATTTTCTGGTTGTTTCAAACCTCAACAAAGGCGGCAAAGAGAGTTGATGTATAGGTTTTTTGCATTTCGATATATATAACTTAAACTCTTTTGTTTATTATGATATAGGCACATTATGTTGTGCTGTTGTCTAGCTTTAAAGAGCAACTGCAACAACATGTTCGTGTCCATGCAATGGAAGCTGTCATGGCTTGTTGGGAGCTTGATCAATCTCTACAAAACTTAACAGGTACTAACACTTTTGTCTTACTCTACTTTTTCTACAAATTTCTCCTACTATAACATGCCTATCATCACTTTGTTTCTCTGTTTTTATACGAACTTATTGTTGTGAGTATATTAAAAGTTGTGAGAATTCATCATGAATTGGTTCATTTTTTCAGGAGTCTTTTAACTCTATCAAAGAGAGATTTTTATGCCAGTAAGAAAATATAGAGAACTTATATATAGCTAGTACTTCTTATAGTTAGTGAGGATCCATATAAGGATTTATATAACCGATCTCAACTTATTTAAATTGAGGCGTACTTATTATTATCATTTATACATTGAAAGCTTCACACACATGAGAGACAAAGAAGAATCCATACTACACCTTTTCTACCATGACATACAAATGTAGGTAGAGTCGGACAATCACCTATGTATTATTGTTTAACTGAATTCTTATTTTGGACATGAAAAATATGCATAAAACCAATTACGAGTTCAGCAAAAATTGGACGTTGAACTCATAATTTCAAATGTACAATGAGCATAGACAGATATAGCCTTTTGGCTATGGGTTCAATTGAATTCATAATTTTCAACTGAACTCAGTAATTTGTACACCAAAAATATTGTTGGGCTAAAATAGCCCAAGACACTCTTGCATGGTGTGATATTGTCAAATTTAGGCCAAGCCCGCACGGTTTTCCCCGAAAGACCTCACACCATTAAGAGAATCATACACCTTATATGTAGGTTCTTTTTCCTTTCCACTTCCGATGTGGGACTTTGTTCACACACCCCAACAATCTCCCCCTCGAACTAAGTTCCATGTTGTGTAAGCGTCTTCAATCTACGGGAAAAGGTACTGCACCGGCCCAATAGACGGGCAAAGGCACTAAGCCGGACCCCACGTCACACTCCGTCATCTTCATACTCCTCCCGTGAACCATGGGCTCCGATATCAGTTGTTAGGCTAAAATAGTTCAAGACACTCTTACATAGTGTGATATTATTCGCTTTGGGCCAAGCCCGCATGATTTTTCCCAAAATGCCTCACACCATTAAGAGAATCCTACACCTTATATGTAGGTTCTTTTTTTCTTTCCACTTCCGATGTGGGACTTTGTTCGCACACCCCAATAAATATATATGTATGTTTATGTGAAAACCAATTAAGATTTCAGTAAAGATTAAAGTCTGAACTCATAATTTCAATAGTACAATGAGTTCAGAATTAAAAACTTTAAAAAGTTAAAGTTATTAAAATATAAATCGTAGATTCGCGTGAGATAAATTTAATATT
Organism: Anisodus tanguticus; assembly: GCA_034509755.1. NCBI lineage: Eukaryota > Viridiplantae > Streptophyta > Magnoliopsida > Solanales > Solanaceae > Anisodus > Anisodus tanguticus. The sequence continues at coordinate 43,835,464 of CM067558.1, forward strand.
GCAAACGTGATAAGAGAGTATAATTTGCTAACAGGGACATCATCAGGAGAGGGTACAGGTGCAACAATGTCAGATGATGATGATGATCAAGCTGCAGAAAGTGAGACAAACTGTTATACTGGAATTTTAGATGGAGTAGATAACATGAGTGGATTTGGTCCTCTTGTACCTACTGAAAATGAGAGATTCTTAATAGAACGTGTGAGACAAGAATTGAAGCACGAGTTCAAACAGGTAAAAGAATCATAAATTGGCTCTGTATTATGATTTGTTTATGTTAGGCTAAAATAATTTTAAAAAACTTTTAATATGTGTGATATTATTCGTTTTGGGCTAATCTTAGTATGACCACCAAAGACTACATGCTTCTTTTGTATATGTGTCTCCAAGCTATGGGTAGAGATAGTTATGAACTGGTCCGTAGACATACAAAGACATTATATCGAGCCGCACATCATCACTCTGCCATTTTCATACCCCTCTCGCCGAACCATTGACTCTTATACCGGTTATTAGGCTCAAACCGTCAAAAGATACTCTTAACTTGTTTTGATATTGTCCGCTTTGTTAAGCTCACATGTTTTTTTGTCCAAAAACCTCAAACCATTAAGAGTGTCTCCACATTTTATACATAGCTTATTTTTTTTCTTTTCAGCTATTAATGTGAGTATTCATTTCCACATCCAACAGTGGATATGAAGACGAATTCAGTGAATTCAAGTCAACTAAACCGATTAATTTATTTTCGAGAACTATGCATATATAAGCATAAAACAATTAAATAATTAAGATCACTGATTTTCAACATAACAAAACTTTAAATCTTGAATTCATTTCTATCTGTTAATTAATTTCTCTTTTGTCTTTTTAGGGTTACAAGGAGAAGATTGTTGACATTAGAGAAGAAATTTTAAGAAAAAGAAGAGCAGGAAAGCTGCCTGGTGACACTACATTGGCCTTAAAAGCTTGGTGGAAGTCACATTCCAAGTGGCCTTATCCCACAGTAAGTACTAACATAAAGTTATTAATACAGTTATATAATGAATTAAGATGATATATTGACAAGTTAGTTACTACTACTATTTTTACCTACATGTTAGTAGTACTAGTAATAATTACTCACATAAACTTATTAATCACCTTAGAAATGATTTAATTTTGTAACCCTTTTTTCTTCCGCTTTAATACATAGAAATTTAAGAAGGAAATCTTGGAGCAATGCTAAAGTTTTCATATAATCTATAGATCAAAGGTTCGAGCCTTAGAATAAGTCACTGGCGCCTAGGCTGCCTACCTTATATTTACTTGGGGCGACGTAGGCCTTAATTAAGTTGCGGGTTCAGTAGAACTCCGTAACTTTAGCTCAAACCATGTATACATTAGTAAAAAATTGCTATTTACTACTGATCACTCCCATTGAAAAATGTTCAATGACTATTTCCCAATGAATGTCGGTGGAAAAAAATTAAATAATAATATTTCAACACGGAAAAATTAGGAAGTTTTCCAGTGTTTCAATGGGAACCTGTTTTTCACCATGCGTTTCCTAGTGAGTTGGTTTGGTGGGAATGAGGTGGGAAAATCATGTTTTATAGCAAAAATTTCACACTGAATATCGGTGGAAAAAACCTCTATTTCTAGTAGTGATATATGTTAAAAAATCCATTGAATATGTGCACAAATTAAATTTAGTACCCAATTACTAGCACTTGAGGTCATTATGCTAGAAATCAGATTTAAATCCCCGATCTGGCTCTGCTTTGAGGTGTGATCCTTACCCGAACAATGCATAAAAGTGGAATATTTCATGCTCCGGGCTGTCTTTTTCCAATGCATATAACTTAAAACTCATTTAATGTATCCTCTTTGCTGCTTCTATTACTCAATTACCCTTTATATGGTTACAAAACTATATTAGGAGGAGGATAAAGCAAAACTAGTGCAAGAGACAGGGTTGCAACTAAAACAAGTGAACAATTGGTTCATTAACCAAAGGAAAAGGAACTGGCATACTACTCCATCATCATCTTCTACACAGAAAAGCAAACGCAAAAGGTAGATCAATTCACTAATTAATTACTGTTACTCCATTAGATATTTTACTAAGTTTATGCTAACTTTGATTATTATTTCTTTTGGTAAAAATAGTGCAGGTGAAAAATCAAGAAATGATCACTTTACATGATAGGGAGAACTGAAAGTATATTTATGTCCTAGAGACAATCTGTATTAGGACAAATGTACTTTATACACATTCGTATTATTATTAATGAAGATTAATATTTTGGCATTTGCAAATTATTGAATTATTAATTGATTGTTTGTAATATTCTATAATATGCATCCCTGAAGGTTACGCTGTTATTAATAGTGTGAGATATTAATATTATAACGTAACTCTTAAATAGTCTCGACTAATGATTATCGAGAATGGGATATCGATGATATGTGATAAGTCAACATGTGGTCTGCATCACATCCTTAGAGGATGTAGTATGTCTCACCTGCTACGAGTAATGGCTACTCGTGATGGACACATGGATACTTTGAAAGTATTGGTATACCCTGCTGATATACTGTTTGTTATACTTGTCTAAAGTATGATCAACGTGTGGGAGATAGAAGTCCTTAGACTTGAGGTCAATACACACCTTGTCTACAAAGTAATGTACTTTGATCCCATCCTAAGCTCAAATGCCTTATAGGTTGAGATACGACTTGTATTGGGTACATTACGATGTGGATTAAAGGTGGTAGTTGAGCCAAGATTAGGATTCATTCCTCGAATGTATATTCGAGAGAACACTCGGATTCTCAGTGATATTTAGAGATGGCAATGGATCTTGGACCCGGTCCGGATCCAGATCCGTTTTATAGGATATGGATCTTCAAAATTTGGACCCGACGGATCTGGATCGGACCCGGATCCGTTTCTGACGAATCGGATCTGGATCTTGTATTTGAGATCCCTATCCGATCCAAATCTGATTCGTGGATCTATTTTTTATTAAATATATTCATAACCTAAAATGTAATTTTATAAGTATTTTCTTAATTTTTTCCCATAATTTATGTATTGGGTAAAGGGTTGAACCAGGATAAGGCACAAGTCACACAACCACGTAATTTGTCTTTGAAGTTTCATTTCTTTTACCTATATGCTCTCTGCAGTTTTCCATATTTTCATTTCTATAAAAAGAAAAAATTATCACTCTTCTTTAAATTTTCCTTTCTTGAATCTGCTAGCCGTAAGTTTTAAGTATCTTTCTCTCATTTGTTTGATTAGAAAAAAAAAATGGGACTTTTGATATATGACTGATATTATTTTATGTTGTTTAATGAAGTCAATCAGTAGAACTACAAGTGGAGCATCACTAAAGCCTCCAAAAATTAACTCAAAATTGCAACTTGTTCAACATCACTAATGAAGTCAATCGTCTTTATTTTCTTGTGATGTTAAAACTTTGTTCAGTATTTTGGAAGAATGGTGTCATGTTTGTGTAGGTTGATTGAATGAACTCGATCATTTTTTTCAGTCAGATTGCGTTTCATTTTGTCATAAAAGTTTCAACATGTGGGAATATTATTCAAGCCAAAAAAATTTACATGTAGATCCAGATCCGGATTTGGATCTGATTTTTATGGATCCGATGGATCTGGATCCAGGTATGAAAAATGGATCTGGATCTGGATCGAGTAGGATCCGGTCCAGATCCGATCTGTTGCCATCCCTAGTGATATTAGGTTGACTAAGTCATTGGCCAACGCAATAGACGTATTTAGAATATGGTCTAGTTGTTAACTAATATAGATGGGATGCAATGATTAAGCCATTTGGATAGACACTTGACAAATCCTAAGCTTGATCGGGTGTGTCGTGAATGAAAGGATTTTATCTTACCACATAAAGATTAAGTTTACTGGATTCGCGTAAACATACTTCACTTATTGAGTTTGTCTTGCGGCGCCGTCTAGGAGTTCCGCGTAGACCTTAATTTGATTAATGTCGATATGAGAAGGCTTGTAGGGTCACACTATGTCGATTGTCCGTTCGATCTAAGGATGTATTGAGAGAGTAATTAAATGTTCGATTTAGAATCGAGATATTTAAATGAATAATGATTATTTTAATTAAGTCAAAATTCAATTTTGGATTTAATTAAGAATGCGCAGAAAATAAATCGAGACAGTGCAGGAGCACGTCGAGCGCCGCGACGCCTCTGCCTCGAATTTTGGGTCAGGCCCAAGGTCAAACCCTAATCCGATTTTGACATATTTTTCAACTATAAATAGAGGCATTCTCTTCATTATTCATACACTAATTTCAGATTATCTTTCTAAGCCTTAGAAACTTAGAATTAAAACTCTCTCTCACCTCTGCCGGATTTCCTAGCTTTCCGAAAGAGAAATACATTGAAGCTTGCAATCGGAAGGGCAACCACATGTCCACCTTATAGTAGATAAAGACTCCAGATATTCTAACCTGTAAGTTTATGCTTTATGTTACAGATTTGATTGTTGTATAACCATACCAGAAATGTTGTTAGGGTAAGTAAGAAACAAAATTTTAAACTTCCGTTGTGCCTTACTTATATGCTTTGAACTCAACAAAACCCTACAAGAACACTCATGCCGGGGAACTTGAACGAACATGCTTAGTATGACTGAAGTCATTTTCTGTTCCGGAAAATATTTTCAGACCGTTTGATTAGGAGAACATGAGTTGGCTAGCAAAACCTAGCAGTTTACTGTTGTAGATGCGGATTCAATATATTAGCAGTTTACTGTTGTAGATGCGTTTTTCATTCAGTGTTTCAAATTTAAACTTTATATGTATATATACAAAATCAGAATTTTTTTTGTTAAAAAATATGTATATCTATTAGAGTGGATCCACTATCTTTATTTGGATATAGATAAAGCACAATAGGTTCCAATTTATGTAATTTTTGTTTGTACCATTATTTATATATAGGCTTTGCATTTTTGGATGCTACTAATATTGCTCATTTTTTAAATAGAACCAGTTGCAAATTATGACTTGCAAATTATCTGTGGTAGCTGTTAATGTTGGGTTTGGTGTTGTGACATTTTATCCAACATATTGTTTTTAAGTGCTAAGTTGAAATTAAGAAATGTTGGAACAAATGTCACAACATTCGGACCAACATTTTGTAAAATAGTTTTGCCTTACTTCACAGACTGAAGCAATTCTCGTGAAATTTTTACAACAATGGAAAAGTGACTTGGCAAGGTAATTAGGAGCTGATGAAAAACGTGGGAAGAATAAGTCAAAGCCGTTGCTATACTTGGGGAACAAGTCCAAGAAGTTAGAGGATTTTGCTCCATGATCTTCTCCAACAAATCCTATCAGCTGCCCACATTTTTCTCAACCTCCACAACCAATCGATGAACTTTTCAAGGAAGACTCTCACTACAAATAGAGAGGCTACAAGAGTGAATCAATATCCAGAAACAGATTGCAAAAATATCAAGAGAGCTCTCGAGAATTCATCTCAGAAAACTGGATCGCAAGTGTTGCCTGAGCGTGTCGACAACATTCTGTCCAACATTATAATTGTTGCTTAGATTCTAGATTAGTTATGTATTGAAGCAATTATAATGAGATGTTGTCTATGTCTATTTAGGTAGATTTTTTCAGGCAGAAGTCATCTGCGACTTCAACATTTTAATTCCTTTTGTTTTATTTTGTAAAATTGTAAAAGAAGGAATTTATTCAATTGTATATAAATATATACAATAGTTTCGGTCACTGACCATCATTCAATATAACCTATGTAAATATTAAACATTTGTGTTCTTTATTATTTCAGCTGCAATTTACTCTTCAAAAGTTTTTCTGTTTTATCAAAGTGTTGTCATTTGTATCAGACGACATTGTCGCTAACATTCGGAACTGAATGTCAATTCGATTTTATTTCCAGTTTGTTTTTATTGTTCTATAGCACACCCGGACCTAACAGTAGCTATTTCCCTTTTTCAAATTGTTTTATCAGGGCTTAGTCTCTTTCATTATTTTTATTTCCACACTGCTTTGAATTGCTTTGAATTTTTTGTCATCCTTATTTGACCTCTTTTTATGCTTTTTCTTGAGCCGAGGATCTTTCAGAAATAGTCTCCCTGCCCTGGTAGAGATAAAATCTGCGTACACTATACCATCCTCAGACCCCACGTGGAATTTCACTGGGTATATTGTTATTATAATCATCTGTTATTTTACTTTTAACAAGATAATTGTTGTCTTACATATATACCTTCCTAATACTTTTATAACAAGTTCTTTTTTTCTAGTTTACTTTTACATGAAAGATTTTCTACTTTAGATTAATTTCTTTTGATAAAGGGATCTCCATAATCAACTTGTTGTCTCTTTCACATTATCAAATTGTGTATACACTTTACCTTATCCATTAGAGTTGAAAATTATTTCCGTTTCATAATAAATGTTATTTTAAGTTTTTTATTTTGTTTCAAAACAAGTAATGCTTTAGGATTTCAAGAAAAAAATGATCTTATTCTTTCAAAATTATCTTTATTTACATAATTAAGAATCATTAAATAACTTTTTTTTCTAGACATTAGTTAGGATAAGTAAGTAAAAACACTCATAATTTTCTAGAAGTAAACAATTTCTTAGGAGGTGTGCATCAGCTAAACGGAGGGAGTATTTAACTTCAGTGTTAGACTTTAAAACAATTGTTGTTTTGCTGTGCTATACCTTTTGTCATGGTAAAATTGTGCAAGAAATTAAGTTTTATATAATTGAGATGCGCAAATTGATTCAAACATCACAAATATAAATAAAAGATAAGATAAATTATACATTAACCTTTTTATTTCTTTTTTTTACATTACTGGATTGAACCCGAAGTTTGAAATATTAGTTTGACATATGACAAAACAATCATCAATATTTAAACATTACAAAAGATATCGAACATTGGACAAGAAATTAAAGAAAATAGTACAATTATATCAGTAACATTTTAAACATTTCAAAGTAAAAAGAGTGTCATAAAACTTTCTCTTTGTTTCTCGAGCTACAATCCCTAAAATAACTTATTCATTATGCCGCGGCTAGAGATGGCAATGAATCTTGGACCCGGTCCGGATCCAGTGGATCTAGATCCGTTTTATAGGATATGAATATTCAAAATTTGGACCCGACGGATCCGGATCGGATCCAGATCTGTTTCTGACGGATCGAATCTGGATATGGATCTTGTATTTGGGATCCGTATCCGATCCAGATCCGAGCCGTGAATCCGTTTTTTATTAAATATATTCATAACCTAGAATGTAATTTTATAAATATTTTCTTAAAATTGCTAAGCACATCCTTGCAAGTTTTATTCTCAAAACAAGTTTAATTTATCCCCGCGTTAACTCAAAAATAAAAAAATAAAGAGGTAACTTCGATAATAAAATCAATGTTATATTAGTGAATGACTAACATCTCCATAAACAAGTAGTTAAAATTATATTCACAAGCACATGCAAGTTCAGTATTGTGGAAATACTAGTCAGCATTTTTCACAACTATTGTCATTGTCCAACATTTTCAATTAATAGTTCACAATCAAAACGAGACAACGAACAAAATATCTCATATGAACATTTCAAATTGAAACACAGTAAATTGTTGGCTAAGTAAAAATCGTTTGTCAGTTCAAAAAAAAATTCATAGCAAGACAATTTTTTTTACACGTGGATCCAGATCCGATCCGTGGACCCGGTGGATCCGATGGATCCGGATTTGGATCTGATTTTTATGAATCCGATGGATCTGGATTCAGGTATGAAAAACGGATCTGGATCTGGATCTAGTAGGATCCGGTCTAGATCCTATCCGTTGCCATCTCTAGCCGCGGCCCTTTCACTCAGTATCGTCAAATTATTAAGGCCTACTTTCGTCCCTACTCGACGTGTGTTCTTTTTTTTCTTTCCATTATTGTATTTGGTGGATATTTATTACATGAGTCTCGAAAATAATCGTTCTAACTACTGAGATAGATATTAGATCTGCGTATACTCTATTCTCTCCAGACCCCACGTTATATAATTTAGTTGGATATGTTGTTGTTGTTGTTGTGGATATTTATCACAAACCATGTCTACTCTGTTTTTGATTTATAATATTAACAGCAAACCTAGATGAAAAATTACACAAAAGTCCATCTTCTTCTACACGAGCTCCATCATCAAAATTCAGAGCATAACTCTCAGCATCATACTGATAGGCTTTCGATTTCTTCGATTTACGATACATTTTTCCAATTTTTCTCAGTAAATTTTTCAATATCTTTATCTTTATCACCAGCCATGACTCTTTGTGCTCTGTTTTATCTTGTAGTAGAGACCTGCTGTGAACTTCGTGGGCTTGGGCTTGGGCCCAATTGAAGTAGGTAAAATTGAAACAGCCACACGGTCCACACTCAGTTGGAGAAGATGATGAATCGTCGTAGAAATTTGGAATTTTGGTTTCTTGTTTTTGCTCTGTAATGGGAATGTAACTGTTCATGATACTCCTTTTTTTTGCTGATGAAAGTTCACCTAGTAGAGTATATATGTCGGTGACTTTGGTTCGAATTTTGAGTATAAAATTTTTGTTGACAGAAAAACTTGTGTTTTTAATGATCAATACAAGTTCAAATTAGTTGAGCTTCAAAATGAATATTGAACGCAGACTGAGATATAAAAAGATATGTTTATGTGTGTTGGGAAGAGTATTGGAAGAAGGTGAATGATGGAATTTGGAGGATTGGTGAGTGTGTATTTATATGTGTTTGTTTGTGTGTGTGTGAAAGGATAAAGGGTGTGACAAGTGGACAAGTGGTTGCAAAGCAAAGATCAGAGAACTAATGAACCAAAGGAAGGTTCCTTAAAGAAAAAACAATGTGACATTTATGCCAAAATCTAACAGGAAAGGATAGCTATTTTCATGTCCACATAAATAAAGGAAATGAGTGTAAGTTAAATATCAACATAACCATAGTTAAAATATAATGAACTTTTGTAGGCTCGAATTCAATACATCTAGTTAAGGGGAAAGAGATCTCATTTATCCATCACATTCTTTGTGGTAGGATTAGTTAATTAAGAATTACTTAATTATCTATTTAGTAATATATATTCTCTGAACAAAGGAAAATAAATATATTTTCTTCTTCAAAACGAATTTTTTTTTAACTCAGTTTAGAAGTCGTGGGCATTGGGTGTTTCATGCTGAACATTTCGCTTTCATGCAAAGTACGAGAAAAAGCCGTATCTCAAAAGAGTATTATGTATATACTTATTCAGAGACGAAGTCATGGTTTAAAGTTATTGAGTTCAGAATTTTAGTTCTTTTAAGTTATTAGGTTCTAAATTAATTAAGAATGTGTATATATTTAATGAATTTCTTAAGACAAATATAGGGTTTAGATAAAGTTACTGAGTTCGACCAAATCCGTAACATGTACACTGGCTCTGCCTATGTACTTATCCTAATACAAACATCAATAACTAATTTCATTGCTAAAACTCAAACCATAAATCAATAGGGAATATTTTTGAGCTGATACCTTTTTATTTAGTGATAGTTCATTGTCACTTGCTAATTGCTATACCGTGTTTTCTCCCAGCAGCCAAAAGATATCTCTATCAGTTAGGTGTAGTAATTACCACTAGTCTTCAAAGCAAAGAAAGATTGAAACAGCGTTGGGACTGTGAGTATCGTGTCTACACCGTGTGGAATGATTAATAACTAATAAGTGTAGGTAGGGTTGTTATTGAAGTTGGACGGTTTAAGATGGATTGAATTAATAGATGTGATAATGCCCAATCCGTCCAAAGCTTACATGGGCTAAGATGACGGGTCAATATGGGCTAAATGATGGGTCATAACCCAACTTGTCTAACTTGACCCATTACTTTTACAAATTTCAAACTTACCTTCTATGATGTTATTTTATTTTATATGATATTTGACTTTTTCATATTTTTATTTTTAAATTAAGAAAAATATTTTAAAGAATTTTTCATTTTTTATAAAAGAAAAATAAATATATAAAATAATGGGTGGGAGGGCAGGGGTAGTGGGGCGGGGGTGAGAGGAGGGGGGATTGGGTAGTGGGGTAAGAAAAATTTCTCATTTTTTATAAAAAAAAATTATAAGTAAAATAAATATATAAAGTAAAAACTTCGGGGTGGTAGTGGGGATGGGATAAGCAAAATTTTCTCATTTTTTATAAAAAAGTTTATAAAAGTAAAATAAATATATAAAATAGAAAATTTGGGGTAGGGTGGGAGGGCGGGGGTTAGTGGTGGGGGGAGGGGGAGGTTGGGTGATGGGGTACAAAAAAAATTTCATTTTTAATAAAATTTTATATATAAGTAAAATAAATATATAAAATAAAAACTTCGGGGGTGGTGTGGGGGGAGGGCATAAGGGGGGTTGGGGGGGGGGGTAAGATTTTTTTAAAAATATTTTTAATAATTTTTTTATACAAGTAAAAAAATATGAAATAAAAATTTGAGGAGGGGGGTAGTGCATGGGTGGAGGGGGTAGGGGGGAGGAAGTAAGAAAAAATTTCATATTTTTAATAATTTTTTTTCTAAAAGTAAAAAAATATGAAATAGAGGGGGTAGGGCATGGGGTGGATTGGTGTAGGGGGAGGAGGTAAGAAAAGCTTTCATATTTTTATAATTTTTTTTTATAAAAGTAAAAAGAATATGAAATAGAAATTTGAGGAGGGGGTAGGGCTGGGGTGGAGGTGGAAGGGGGTAGGGGGAGAGGTAAGAAAAAAATTCATATTTTTAATATTTTTTTTTATAAAAGTAATAAAAAATACAAAATAGAAATTTGAGGATAGGGTGGGGGTGGGGGGTGGAGGGGGGTAAGTGGGGGTTAGGGTTGTAGGGGAAGGTAAGTAAATATTTCATATTTTTTTATAAAAGTAAAAAAAATATGAAATAGAAATTTGAGGATGGGGTAGGGCAAGGTAGGGGCAGAGATGTGAGGGTGGTTCAGTGCTTGGGTGGGGGTTGGTGTAGGGGAGGGGTAGGGTGGATTGATAGTGTGGTGGATGGTTGTGGTGCGTTGGTGTATTTTTATTGTTCCGAAATAATAAAGGAATTTTTAAAATAATTATATATAAAAATAGTTAAGATTGAACGTTTTCGTGGGTCAAGTTTGGGTATCATTATGAGTTCATTTGGACTGTTGATTTATGATGGGTCAAGTTTGGGTATCATTATGAGTTCATTTGGACTGTTGATTTATGATGGGTCAACTTGGACTAGCCCAAACCAACAATCATCAAAATCACTCTTATCCAAACCCATAAAACCTTGGATAGATTGGGCGAATCATTTGAGTTTGGGCTAATTTTGTCACCCCTAAGTGTATTCATTTGATTACTTGATATTTCTCTTGATGTTGATGTGCTTCTCTTTAAAGGACACATCTTGAAGAGGAGCAGTCTTGAATTTTGAATAAGAATGCTAATTATAAGGCTGATGTCATATATAAATATGGTTATGTGGTGTTTGGTGTTTCCTATATTTCATTTTATAACACGTTTTTTTTAATATGTTAAAGAAAATGACATTTCATTCGAGAACTATTTAATTTTAGCATCCTTTTAAAAACATGACTTTGCTTATGTTGGGATCAACTAGATGTAAAAAATACCATGAGATCTTATCCAAATGTTATGAGTCATAAGAAAGTCATATGCTTATCCAATGACACATTCTACTATGGTTTAATATTTAAAAAATTAGGCAATTCTATTTTCACCTCTTTACTAGAAATGTTAAAATGGAGAGGACCTCATAGCAACGGTAAAATCTCGTGTGATCTATAAATTATGGATTTAAACAATGTAAGTAGTTACTAATACTTTCTATTAGGGTAGATTTTTTATATCACACCCTTGTTGTGCGGTTCTTTCCTGAACATTGCTACCTTGCTAACGCGAGATGCTTTGCACACCGCACTATTTTTTTTTAAGTAGAAATGTTGAAATACTCAACCACAGTTACCAATTCATTTTTTTCATTTGGCATTCAGTACTAATAGTGGGGCTCGATTAAATTCAAATTTGGTATCTATAATGAAACTCGATTAAATTCAAATTAGGTGCCTATAATGAGACTCGATTAAATTCGAATTAGCATTGGTGTTCCACACGTAAAGTGCTACTAACAAAAGCGACTTCATACCCGGAATTTGAATCTAAAATCTTTGATTATCTAGTCAATGATAAAGGAGTACTTTTAACACTCCAAACCTCAGTGGTCTCTCTACTATGAAGATGAAAGTACATGCAAAATTCTGCTAAGAAAAATTTCAAAACCGAAATTCAATGTGTCTGAATTCTGAGTTCTTTACCCCCCCCCCCTAAATTTCATATAATCCAAATAGAAACAACGGTAATTAATATACAGATGCTCTCTCATAAGCAGAGCAAAGCAAAAGAAAGTAAAAATAAGGAAAAAAAACAAAAAAATTAACATTAAATCTATGTAAAAAATTAAACACAACTTTTCAAACAACTCCAACTTTTCAAGCCACTCGGTGGACCGAGGATCTAGCACTCAGGGCACAAGAGGCAGAAAGGGTGATTGCCATGCAACAAAATATTGACAACTTGACTAATCAGCTAAATGTTGTCAATGTTGTGTTACAAGGCCTGCTCCGAGGAGGAGGCAACCCATTGGGGCAAACATTGCCCATGTTTCTAAAAAACTGAAGATCCCTGAGCCAAAGGCCTACCAAGGGGCTCGGAATGCCAAAGAAGTAGAGAACTTCATCTTTGATGTCGAACAATACTTCGAGGCCGTCGGCGAGTTAGAAAAGGCAAATAAGATAGCAACTGCTGTCATGTATCTTCAGGGGGATGCTAAACTATGGTGGCGGGTGAAATGCGAAGATATAAGGTCTGGTGAAGATACTCTTGAAACATAGGATGAACTGAAAGCAGTCATACACCTACAATTCTTCCCTGAAAAAATTGAGTTTAATGCAAGAAGAAAGCTTCGGGAGCTTCGCCAGACCAAGTCGGTTTGTGACTATGTGCGAGAATTCTCCGCACTCATGCTGAACATACAGGATATGGGAGACAAAGAAAACCTTTTCACTTTTATGGAAGACTTGAAACCTTACACCCGTATGGAGCTGCAAAGACAAAGAGTCGATACTTTACCAAAGGCCATCCAGGGAACAGAATGTCTTGGGGACTACCAAGTAGAAACTCGAAAGGACAAACCTTAACCTCCCGCACGAGGAGGATACAAAGGGGGAAAGCCTAATAGTAGTGGTCCTAGCAGAAGTGGGGCAGATCAGAGTGCTACTAAGTCCAAGTCTCCCTCCTCAAGCAGCAATATTTTTGCGTCTCACAACAACGATTGGGAAAGAAAGCGCCCCTCAGGATGTCGACACTGCGGAGGGCCTCACTGGAACAATGAGTGCCCATAGGCACAAATGAATGCCCATAGGCACAAATGAATGCCCATCAGACTCTAGATGATGGGACAGATAACGACGAGGACGACGATGATTAGATGGAACCTATAGGTGCCTTCAACGCACTTATTTGTTCTATTTCTAAGGCATTAGAAAGAACCAGTGTCGGTATCCACAAGAAGAAGGACCCATGTCTGTCCTCTAAGAAAATGAAGACAAAGGCGGACGAGCGGCCTCCCGTTAACTTAGGGAAGAAACCGATGTTCGTCGACTTGAGGGTAAATGATAAGCCTATCAAGGCCATGATAGATACAGGCGCGACTCACAACTACCTTGCCTCAACTGAGGTAGATCGCCTTGGGCTTGTTGTTAGATAAGGCAAGGGTCTTATTAAGTCAATCAACTCACCGCCCCAACAAGTGGGTAGAATAGCCAAATGAATACCGGTGAAGATGGGTCCTTATGAAGGAAAATCCAACTTGCGTGTGGTGATCATCGATTACTTCAAACTGATAGTTGGGTTGGAATTCATGAGGAAAACCAACACTATTACGATACCCTATGCAGATATGCTACTAATGATTGGAGTAAATAGGGCCAAACCCTGCATTATCCCATGACAACCATAAAGATGGCCGCAGGAAATATCTCGGCCTTACAGCTAAACAAGGGAGTCAGAAAATAGGAACCTACGTTCTTGGCTACCCTTTACATTGAAGACATTAAGCGCTCTTCGGGTCCTATTCCCACACCCGTGAAGGAGCTCATAAAGGAATTTGAAGATGTCGTGCCACACGACATGCCAAAATGACTTTTGCCTAGGCAATTTGTGGACCATGAAATTGAATTAGTGTCTGGCGCGAAGCCACCTGCTCGGGTACTATACAGAATGTCACAACCCAAACTCACCGAGCTTCAGAGGTAGTTTGCGAATATGCTAGTCACGGGGATCATTGTACCTTCCAAGTCACCATACGGGTCCCCCGTGCTATTCTAAAAGAAACACGAGGGCACCCTAAGGCTTTGTGTAGACTATCGGGCCTTGAATAAGATCACTGTCAAAAACAAGTATCCTATTCTGCTAATGGCGGACCTGTTTGACAGACTAGGGGGTGCTACAATGTTCACCAAGATAGACCTGAAGACATGTTATTGGCAAGTTTGAATTGCTGATGGAGATTAACACAAAACGACGTGTGTGATAAGATATGGGTCATACGACTTTCTAGTCATGCCATTCGGCTTGACTAACGCTCTAACCATATTTTGCACTCTGATGAACCAAGTCTTTCGGGAATGTATTGAATAATTCGTAGTGGTCTACCTGGACGACAGTATGGTAAATAGCAAAATGCCGGAAGAACATGTGGGGCATCTACGAAAGGTCTATCCCTGATGCGGGAACGCCAATTGTATGTCAAGCTATACAAGTGCTCCTTTGCTAAAAAAATCGACTTCCTCGGACATGTCATCGAAGAAGGGCGGATGAAAATGGACCAGCAAAAAATCTAACCAGTCACAGATTGGCCGCCTCCTAAGAATGTCCATGCCATGCCGCGTTCCTTGGCATGTGCAATTTTTACCGCTGGTTCATGAAGAATTACTCCCTCATTACGGTGCCATTAACAGAGCTTCTGAAAAAGGTCACACTATAGGACTGGTCTTAGAGGCGAATGAATTTCTTCAACACACTGAAAGTGGTTATGTCTAGTAGCCCCATCTTGGCCAAGCCATTCGTAGTAGAAATGGATGCCTCTGATTATGCCCTAAGCAGAGTCCTGCTACAAGAGGGGTACCCGGTTGTGTATGAGAGTCGAAAGTTGAAGGACGTAGAGTGGCGTTATGCCCCAATGAAAAAGAGTTATTGGCTGTCGTCCATTGCTTGCGCATTTGGAGACACTATCTGCTGGGAACCCCGTTTGTAGTAAAGTCGGACAACACGACTGTTAGTCACTTCATGACCCAGCCAAAGCTGAACAACCAATAATCCAGATTGCAAGAACTCCTAGCTGAAATCCATTTCAACTTGGCATATCGGAGTGGAAAGACCAACCAAGTTGCTGACGTCCTAAGTCGGAGGGCTGACTTGGCATTAATGTGCCTCATCGCAACCCTAAGGGTAAGTGAAGTGGCCACCAACATAAAAGATCAGATACATGATTTACTTACCAAATATCCTTCTCTGCAATATTTGGTCGACCTGGTCGGGCAAGGCAAAAGTCGCCAGTTCTACATGGAAGATGGGTTCCTAAAAGTGAAAGGGAATCGAGTGTATGTTCCTAAAGGAGGAGATCTGCGAAGAACTCTTCTCATGGAATACCACGATACACTATGGGCTGGCCATCTAGGAGAAAAGTGCACCATGACGTTATTGCACCGCGCTTATTATTGGCCCCAAATAGCATATGCCATTACTCAGTACGTGAAGACTTGCCTAACATGCCAAAAAGACAAGTCTGACCGCTTATCACAAACGGGGCCTTTTGGAGCCATTATCTGTCCCAAAGAGACCTTGGGAAAGCGTTTCACTGGATTTCATCACCGACTTACCCAAGGTCAGAGATCTTATAACTATCTTGGTTGTAGTAGACCGGTTCTCTAAATATGCTATGTTTATAGCCGCACTGAGGTACATATTAGTTGAAGACACATCTAAACTCTTCTTCACGCATGTGGTCAAATATTGGGAGTTACCCAAAGACATTGTGAGTGATCGCGACTCTTGCTTCACTAGCAACTTTTGGACTCAACTCTTTAAGTGCCTTAGGTCCAAGTTGAGCCTCAACTCAAGCTTCCACCCATAATCTGATAGTCAGACAGAGCGATTCAACGACATTCAGGAGGAATATGTACGCCATTTGTCACCAGCTCGAAGAAAAATTGGGTTAAGCTTATGGATGTTGCTCAATTGTGCTTCAATTCACAAGAGAGCTCTAGCACAAATAGAAGCGCTTTTGAAATTGTCACCGGGCAACAACCATTTCTCCTACACACTGTGAATGACCCTAACTTGGGGAAGTCTCATCGAGCTGCTAGCTTCTTGAAAGAGTGAAAGCAGAATCTAGAGATAATGCAGAGTTATCTAGTGAAAGCCCAAAACCGGATGAAGAAGCATGCTGATCAAAACCGTCGCTTTATGAAATATCAAGTTGGGGATAAAGTGATGGTGAAAATCCCAAAGTGATACATGTTTGCAGGGGTGCATGATCCCCGTCTGCTTCAAAAATATATTGGGCCCTTGATCATTGAGCGACGCATTGGGAAAGTTGCATACAGGGTGTATTCCCTGGCCTGGTAGAAGATTCATCCATTTTTTCACATCAGTCTTCTCAAGCCCTTTCGAGAAGACACCGAAGACCCTTCGCGCAACCATCTCACCATACCAAGTATTCGAGGTCCGTAATCATTCGGGAAAAGGCGTGCTGAAGCTTTCTTGATTATTGAGTCATTCGTGCTTCAAAGAAAGACCACCAAGAGTTCTTGGTGAAATGGCAAGATTGTGATATAAAGGAGAATACATGGGAGAGAGGAACTAACCTCAAAGCCTACAAGAACCTGATTGATGAATACCTTGCAAGTAAGGCGCCGAGGATGTCGCCAACTCAAGTGGATGAGAATGTCAAGGACGGCTTTCCATCCATGCCCCATGACCCCTCAGCCGCGCCCCATGATGATCTGGCAAGCCTTTTAGCTCTAAGCTTCATGCATGACCCCGTGGTCTTGGTCGCGCCGAGTGACAAGTGCGCATGTGCCTTTGTCGTTCCATCGACGACCTTCGCTAGCGTCCCTAATCTATATGTGATCCAACGTATGCCTACACCAATGTTTCCCCTGACAATGCCGCCCATGCCAAGCGCCCGTGCGTCAATGCCAATGCCCGTGCGCCCGGGCAAGCTCCGAGTGCCCAACGCCTAGCGCCGCGCCCAATGTCGCGCGTAGACCCTGATGCTGAAGATAAGGTTGTGGCCTCTCAAAGTGCCGCCAATGGCCATGCTCTTACTTTGTAATAGTATATGTCCCTTTTGATGTAAATATAGAATAGGTTTACTTTCTTTATTTCTATTATGTTTCTCTAACTTAATTATGTCTAATCCTGTTGCTTGCCTTTTTATTTTTAGAACATATATAAGGGAGATCAAGCAATCAAACTTTCAAGCAAACATTCAAATATCTGTTTTGGTGTCTCTCCCCCCGACACCGTTTGCTTTCATTGCAATAACTTTCATTAATGCAATCAAGCTTTCTTTCCTTCTCAATTCTCTTTTCTGTTCTCTCAACTGCTTTGACATTGGTTTTTCCATACGACACTGACAGTCTCGTCTAGCGTACAGAGGGGACCCCAGTTGACGAATAGTAACTACACTGACATATGCTGCTTAGCCTTACGTCGCCCTTCCAAGGAGCCTCAGGAAGGCGCCGCGTAACCGTATGTACGTAATACTCAATTTAGTACCAACACAATAATATATTTTACCCATAGAATGTATTACTAATATTTATAACTTCTGTTTCGAGAAATATACAACATATGTATCACATCATCTGGTATGAAATCTCATATAGAGATTGATCAAATAAAACCAACAAGGCAACAATTGATTTTGGCCAAGATATTGATTTCTTTCTGCTCGGACAAATGAGACTATTTGCTTCCATTACAAAAAATTATGTACGAACTTATGATATCTATGTTTAAATATAAAGTAAGAAGTAAATCTACAATTCATACCAAAATTTGATATGTTGATCATCGTACTTGAAACATCGTCATTAATTCTTTTTGAAATAGAGGAAATTAAATAGTACCTTATCTATTCAAATGATAGAACAACACAACAATAAATTTTACCTTTTTATTTTACTAAGCTAGAAGGAGAGCCTTGGAGTAATTGGTAAAATTGTTGTCATTTGATCAGGAGGTCACGGGTTCAAGCCGTGAAAACAACCTCTTGCAGAAATACAAGGTAAGACTGCGAACAATAGACCCTTGTGGTCCGGCTCTTTCCCGACCCCGCGCATAGCGGGAATTTAGTGCACCGGATTGCCCTTTTTTTTGTTTTACTATGCTCATTTATTAAATGAACCGAGCTCAATATATATATACTGGCTACTGGATCTTGTGCCAGCACGGGCCCAATATATATTTCTAATTTTACCTCTATGCAATTTTAAGAAATTTTCAACATATTTTACGATGTTTCTTGAAATTAAGTTACGTGTGAAAAGCTAGAAGTTCTGGAAGCACGAGTTCAACAATTTGTGCTATGGTATATTTTCTTTGTTTCAGATTATTTGAAATGCTTTGAGAAGTAAAATATTTGTGCGGTAATAAATCATTTCATTAAGCGTAAAATTAATAGCCGATAAATATTATTAACATTAGTAAAAATATGATTAAGAACAACAACAATATTACAGTCTTTGAGTTCCTTATTTCATCTTTAATATGTTTTTTCTTGTAAATAAAATATTATTAACGTAGTAATTAACATTTTTTTTGGGTAGGAAAGCATCACAAAAACCTTGTAGTACAGGGAAGTTGGGAGCTCATAAAGAGTTCCATGTTAGAGTTAGAAACTATACTAT
Organism: Anisodus tanguticus; assembly: GCA_034509755.1. Taxonomy (NCBI): domain Eukaryota; kingdom Viridiplantae; phylum Streptophyta; class Magnoliopsida; order Solanales; family Solanaceae; genus Anisodus; species Anisodus tanguticus. The sequence continues at coordinate 43,854,521 of CM067558.1, forward strand.
TACATCCGGTGGAATTAGACTGAAATACATGATGGGAGTCAAGGGGCTGGGCTACATTACAATATGAACGACAAGTTGCAGCCACTGTTGGATCCTTAACTCGCCGCAATCGAGTTTGGTCTCTTTGTCTTGTTGGAGAAAGTCTGCAATGAAGTGAGGATGCATTGTCCCCTGCATAGAAGCACCGAAAACTGCATAAAATCTGCTACCGCATTCTGTTCCCTGTACACATGACGGATCTTGGGATCATTCAGCTGGCGCAGTAGGAACCTGCAGTCATGTACTTCCTCCGTTTAAAAAAGATGGTCTGATTTTGATTTGACACAAAGTTTAAGAAAATAGAGAAGACTTTTGAATTTTATGATCTTAAATTAATAATGTGTTGAATGTATAAAAATGATCTTTAATCTTGTGGTCTTAAAACATGTCATATGAAAAGTTTGAATGAAAGAATTGTCAAAAAAGGTAAGAGACATTCTTTTTGAAATGGACTAAAAAGAAAAATAAGATAAACTTTTTGAATCGGAGGGACTAGCAAAGAAGAAGATGAGTTGGAGAAATTTTGCTTATAATGCGAGCAGCATCAGGCACACAGTAAAGAGAAACGGAATTGTGGTCCCTATGACATAGCTGGATGGCAAAGGAGGAACTTAAAATCCAGCTGGAGGCATGCATTGTGGGTTCGAACCCTGGTGGGAGCAATTTGCTCTCTTCTGGGGTATGACCTTGTAGGTGATATCAATTGTTCTGTTTTCAAACTCTGGTCATTCAGGCACATCCCGCGATTTACTGATAGTAGTGCTGAGGGACCGGGACTACTATTTTCAGGAATAATCTGGTGTAAATCGGAAAGCTGAATATAAATAAGAAAGAAATGGAATTGTGATAAAAAAATTAAGAGGTAGGCTCCACTGGTGTTAAAGAAAATTCAAGGAACCAAAAGGCATGAAAAAGGAAAAAGAAGATGGGCCCCACAGCATAGGAAGTTGAAGACTTGAAGTGCTTGATTTTCCGAGGGCACATAGGTCAAAAGAAAAATATGGGCTGCTTTTTATGTCCAATAATGAAAAAGTATATATAATAAGGCAGTTAGGTATAATATTCTTTAAGGCAGGAAAAGCGGACAATACCGAAGTTACCCTTTAATAGGCAAGCAACATGTCGACGAAGACCTGTGTGCTCATGCTCGCTCGTAGAGTAACTCCAACATGTCTTAAGGGGCTAATTACTTTTAAGTTTTATATTAGAAAAATGATTTTTTGAACCATATTTGCTGATTTTTAATCGTATTAGTTGTTATGCTTCTTTTATATTTTGCGATGACTTCATTAACATGCCTATATAATCTTATTTGAAATATTTTTTCTTTAATGAGTGTCTATGGAACAGACTCTCTACCTCCCAAGATAGAAATAAGATCTGCGTACAATTTTTCATTTTCGGACCTTACTTATGGAAATATAATAGATATGTGGTTGTATTTCCTGATTTTTAAGAATGATATGGTTTGGCCTTTAAAAAAAAGTACAAACTCATAAATTCCTATGGGACAATAGGTAGGGGTGAAACTATATGTTATATTAGGTACTAGCTGAGACGAAAAATTAGTAAAGTCTATGGGATCACATGGATGCTTCTCTCTATTTTGACTTGTATTAGGATGTACAAGTACCCTTAGATCTTATATTTATATTATAAAATTTACTGAATATGTACAAATAATAACGATCTCAATAACTAAAATAAGTTATGAGTTTGATGACAAATTCAAGACTCATAAACATGAAATTCTTATTCCGCTTCTGATAATAAATTAATTTATATTTTTAAAAACTATTTAAACTTAAAAAATAATTAATTTTGTAAGTAAAATTTAAAACCGGAAAAAAGAGGTCAAAATGTAGTTTTGTGTGGGGCAAAGATTTGCATTTCACCATTTCCTGGGAGGTTCCAAGGAAGAAACAGTCAAACTTCTCAAATTCATCTTCCTTAACTTCTACGACATACAATCATTCAGACCTTATAGATCTGACCAAAAAATGTCGTAAAACAACAAAATTCAAAAACCCCTTTACACAATTTCATCTTCCTCAATTTTCTCAGTAAATCTTGTCATGTACATAAACCCCACATATAAAGATTTGATTTTTATGAATGTATTAAATTGAAAAAACATGAAACAACAAACAACAATAACATATTCAGTGTAATTTCACAAGTGTAGTCACATCTGAGAAGGATAGAGTGTACCAAACTTTATTCTACCTGTACCTGATAGGTCAGAGATACTATTTCCGATCGTCCCTCGGTTCAAAAAATTTGAAAAAACATGCAACAACAATATATCCATTATAATCCCATTACTCCTAGCTTTGGGAGGTAAAGAGCCTATTTCCCATAGATCTCGGCTTAAGAAAATTGAAAAATCATGATGGAACTCAAACCCCTTAATTTAGTTCCATCTACAAAGCCACCCCCAGGTTTAAATCTCTTCCCCACACTTAATCCACCAGAAAAGACACTAACTTTCCATAAATTTTTGGTTCTTTTGTTAACTTTTATAGCATATGCAGCTTTTCATGCCTCTAGGAAACCACCAAGTATAGTAAAATCAGTTCTTGGACCTGAGGTTAAAGATCTTAATGGCACTGGGTGGGCCCCATTTGAGGGTCCTAGTGGGCCCCACCGTTTAGGAGAGCTTGATCTTGCATTCTTGTTAGCATACTCAATTGGGATGTATTTTGCTGGCCATATTGGTGATAATATTGATTTGAGGGTTTTCTTGACTGTTGGGATGTTGGGGAGTGGGGTTTTGGTGATTGTTTTTGGTTTAGGTTATTTTCTTGATGTGCATTGGCTTGGGTTTTTTCTAATTGTTCAGATTTTATGTGGGCTTTTTCAGTCTATTGGTTGGCCTTGTGTTGTTGCTGTGATGGGAAATTGGTTTGGGAAAGCTAAAAGGGGCTTGATAATGGGAGTTTGGAATTCAAATACTTCTGTTGGTAATATTATTGGTTCTTTAGTTGCTTCATCTGTGCTGGGATTTGGTTGGGGTTGGTCTTTTTTATTGCCCGGGATATTCATTTTAGTTGTGGCGGTATTGGTTTATATGTTTCTTGTAGTGAAACCTGATCATATTGGTCTTGAATTGGATTCGAAGGAGATTGAGATGAATGTGGAGGGAGTTGCATTAGTGGGTCCGGATACGGGTGAAGCCAAAGAAGAGGAGGGAGTCGTGGGACCTGAAACGGAGGAGGGTGCTGGTGCGATTGGGTTCTTGCAAGCGTGGAGGTTACCGGGAGTGGCACCGTTTGCGTTCTGCTTATTTTTCTCTAAGCTAGTGGCCTACACTTTTTTGTACTGGTTGCCGTTCTACTTAAGGCATACAGGTACCATGAGACCTCTCTATAACAATTATCTTCTATAACAACATTTCATTATAACATCCATGTTTTCTGTGGAACCGATCTTTCATATTATGTTATATTATATTTGCTCTATAATAACATTTCACTATAACATCCAAAAATATCGCCGAACTTTTACTAGGGAAACTACTCTTTGAGTGGTATGTGATTCAATTTAGGATTATATCCTTTTTGCTTGTCGTTGTAAAACACTACTATCCTATTTTCCATGTGAATAACATGACTTGAATGATGAGAATTTGTTGTTGCTTTACAACACTTAAACTAGAGTAATTTATAATTGGAGACACATATGGTTGTTTTATTGCATAATGTGTTCATTTGCTTCTACTAGACGAGCATAGGGTAGCAAAGCCTTTGCTTGCTTAATTTTGGCGCTTGAAACAGTTATGATGTTCAATATCAGCTCTTAATCGGCTGATCTGATATACTTATTAACATGTAATTGCTCTGTTTATGAGTAAAGTTATGAGCCAAACAAAAGGGTTTTTTTTTATGTTCGTTTGTGTAAAATGTAAAGCCTCATTTCAGCCAGTCCTACTAATAGTCTGGGAAAATGGTTTAAAAAAAAAATCAAGTAACCATCCAACCTGACCCATTAAATATGGGTTGGATAATTGACCATTTAAAAATGGATCAAAAGATGATAATATGGATATCCATATTGTCAATACCGATTTGTTTGCTTGTTATTTTTCATGAGTTCTTACTTTATGAGAGTCTAAGCTTATTTTGGCTTTTAGCTTGTGTTCTCACCTGACTATTCTTGAAACCATGGATAATATTGATATGTTGGTTAACCCATTTTTTATCCGCGTTAAATATGCACAAGTCGGATATTTTATCCGTTTTTGTTTTAACCCATTTTGACCCGCCCATATTCGATCCGACCGGCCTGTTTGCTGCTCCTAATTTGCTTGCTTAATTTTGGAGCTTGACACAGTTATGATGTTCAAAATCTGCTGAATAATATATTGATTAACATGCAATTGCTCTGTTTACGAGTAAAGTACTCCCTGTTTTACGCGGATGAGTCAAACAATATTTTGATTTCCATTTGCGTAAAATTTAAAACTTCGTTCAGCCACTTCTACCATGGGCTGCATGCTTACAATTTTGTCCGTATTGCAGTTGTTGCTGGTGTGCAGCTGTCTCACAAAAGTGCTGGGATCCTTTCGACAATTTTCGATATTGGAGGAGTCGTCGGAGGGGTTTTGGCAGGAGTCACATCCGACATAATTGAAGCTCGTGGGGTTATTTCCATCATATTCTTGTTGTTATCAATACCGGCTCTTCTTTTTTATCGCTTATATGGGAGTGTATCTATGTTTACCAACATTTCTTTAATGCTCATCTCCGGTGCACTTGTCAACGGTCCTTACTCCCTTATTACCACAGCAGTTTCAGCAGATCTTGGTACTCAGAGCCTAATAAAGGGAAACTCACGTGCATTAGCTACCGTGAGTGCGATTATAGACGGTACTGGTTCGGTGGGGGCCGCTCTCGGGCCACTTTTAGCTGGATATATTTCGACTAGAGGATGGAACAGTGTGTTTGTTATGCTAATTCTTTCAATATTCATTGCGAGCCTATTTTTAATCCCTATTGTGAAAAATGAGATTAAAGAAAAGCTGAATGAAGGGAAATGGCTTTGGATCAGCGTGATTAAAAGGTGATTCAGAACCTCGTGAAGGTAAAGCTATGAATATCTCTATTTGATTATGAAAATGGTTCAGGATTTGAACCTTTGAAGTGGTGCAGCAGCTCCAGTTTTTTTGCAAGGATTCTTAAAGCTCTCTATAGAGAAATGACGAATTCAACAGTAGACTTCTGAAGCTGTCATTCATGTAGAGTCAAACCTCTATATAACTGTGTCATTTGTTTCATTTTGGCTGCTTGCTGGAGCGAAATGTTGTTATGGAGAACATATAGTATAGTATAACATGAAATATCGGTTCTACATAAAACATGGTTGTTTATAGTGAAATGTTGTTATAGAGAGGTCTGACGGTATGTCCTTTCTGGATATCTCATTTTATCTTTACATATTTCACACAGCAGAGAATACTTGCTCAGCTATTATTCTGTATATCCAGCTGACTTCGAGTAACATTTTTGTGCCTTTTAGGACTTCTTGTAGCATGAGGTGAATGTGTTACTGTTCTGTTGAAATATATTGATGAAAAAAGTTTCTTTTTGATGTATAATTCTTTCAGTCGCTTTTTTTTCTTTTACTCAATGTGTAGTTTGACCAAAAATCCCCTCTCTCCTCTCTATTTATATGAGCTCTGCTTGGATCTTGAATATAGCATGGCCTTGGCCTTCGCAGGATCAGTTATTGTTTTCAAAACTTAGTTTTTGTATGCTGTAACTAATGGTGTAATTAGGATTGAATAAACCTCTAGCACTTACTAAGAGGTGATTTTTTTTTGTCATTCAGCAGTACTTTTGTGGAAAGCATCGATATATTCTTCTCAATATCTTCATCTCCAAGTTCTATGCCTAGCTAATTGACTCTGTTCCTTTTTTTCTTGTACATCTAAAATCATTCTGCATTAGGGTAGTGTTACACCCCGTCGTGTCATTGATAAATACCGATGTCCCGGGGATAGGTACGGTCTTATGAAAGGGTAATGAAAGTTTACGGCTTGTACACGGAGGTTCCAGAGTGTTGGGAAGTCAAATGTATCAAAGAAAGTACGCTTCGACGAAATCGAAAAATTTGGGCATTTGACGGCAGCATTGACGGACCGTCAATTTTTCTCTCTGAGCCGTCAATTTTCCCTGGAAGTTTGATGGGAAGATTGACGGACCATCGAAGTATTTGACGGTCCCGTCAATCGACGGTGGAAATGTTTTTTGGGTATAAAATCGGGTCTTGACATTTAACTTTCATTTTCTTCCCAAAATCAGATTTTGTGATTCTCTAAACTCTCTCAATCATACCATATTATTCCTAGATAAAATCAAAGTTGAATCACACAAGATTTACGCGATAATCCCCGTAGTAATCGTAGAAATCACTGTCTTCAAATTGAAGCAACTGTGGAAACCCTTGGAATCGGGACAAAGGGATGTTTTGAGAAAGCTTGGATGTATCGAGGTAAAATTAGTCTTCCTCTATCTATAATTATGGTTAATTGATGATTCAAAGTAAGTTATGAAAGGATTTTCGTAATCGAAACTCATAGACATGTGAAATCATGAGAATATGATTTGTGGGCTGTTCCACTCAGATTATAAATTGATATTGATAAATAAATCGATTATTGGTATTGTGAAACCGTGAAGGGCTGTTTCGGAGAATCGGGGGATCAAACTATATAAGTGTCTTTGTTAAGAAATTTAAGAACCCTTTGTATTAGGATTGTCGATACGATACATAAATGAAGTTTCATTAGGGAATATGGATTCGATATTGACATCGACTCTTTGTTGTTATAGATAGCTATTTGTAAGGCTTGTAAGGGCGTATAAGGCGATTGTAATCTCAAGGATAATGTATGTAAGACAAACCTTCTTTCTTGGCATGAATCAATACGTCGTTTCTTTAAATGGCAATCTCATTGGTGAAATGAAGTAGCAAAATGTCGTCTTTGACAATCAATCATAATTCTTGAATATGTTCTTGTTCATAGCATCCTTCGGGTTATATGAGTCCCAAATGTTCATATCAAGGTTCTTAAACGTAGCGCCAATAACAATAGTCGGAGGATAATGACAATTGATCACTCCGGCTCTGCTTGTGGTATCTGATAGAGTCTGTCTCACATTGCACTTATATATATATGTATTTATTTTCTTACCGAGCCGCGCTATAGTCGGTCGGGTACGACACATAGATGTGCACCCAGTTGCATGATATGACCGGGTACGGCACGTAGATGGCCGGGTACGATCGAGTCCTCATCGAGACCGGGTACGATACTATATACATATATATAGTATGATATGATTTGCCCCACATAGTGGCATGGTTTTTACACACATGTATACATATGTTTCTGATTATGACATAGTACGCCCCTAGAGGCTTTTATAAGTTTCAGGTTGATTCTTCTTTCCATATCTTTCATGTTCTATCTCATGTTTACATATGTTACATGCCTTACATATCATTACATCTTTCGTGCTGATGCCCTTCTCCGGGGCACTGTGTTCATGCACGTAGGTACATATAAACAGAGCGGTGCTCCTCCCTAGTAGGTGATCTGCTCAGCCGTGTTTTTGTCGCACTCCATTCTCTCAGAGTTACATTATAGGAGTTTTAGGTACTGATGCATACAATACTAGTATTTTGGGGTATGACGGGGCCCTGTCCCGATATGTTGGTATGTTTATATGACTCCTAGAGGCTTGCAGACCTGTGTACAGTAAATGTTGGTATGTCGTGGCGTTGTCGGCCTTGGTATCAAAATAGGTCTGTCCTAGGGAGTCTGCAAGCCGTATCTAGTAGTCTTGTTTATGAGTGTGTTGTGCACCACACTTATAAACAGAAGGCTACGGTATATTTAAGATGGTTACTTTTCTTTCTAATCTAGATCGTGCGATAGTGCGAAACGATAAGTATTCACTCATAATCTTCATCTTGTTTATCTTCTCAGTTATGTCTGCTACTACTCGACAACAAGAAGGCCTGCAAAGAGTGGACAAAGAGGCGGGAGAAGGTGTCAGTCATGCACAACCCGCTGGTCCGGGGAGACAAGAGCATCAAGATGAGGCTACTCCACCCCCACCACCACCTCCAGAAGGAGAGGAGAGAGCTGATATACCTTCGGTTCCTCCTCCAGTTGTCCTCGATCAGAATATGGATATGTGGAGTGCGGTGCAACTATTAACTCGACTTGTGGCCTCTCAGGCCCATCGTCAAACACTCGGTGTTGTTGACAAAGCTGTGAGTGCGAAAGTTTGGAATTTTATTAACTTGGATCTCTGGTATTTACGGGAACAAATCCTAATGCGGACCCACAAAACTTTCTGGATATAATGCAACAGACTTTACGGGTTATGCATGCAACGGTTGCTGAGACAGTAGAGTTGGATTCTTATAGATTGCGAGATGTGGCCGCGACCTGGTTTGAGACTTGGGAGCAGACTCGGGGACCCCAAGCCCCACATTTAAGATGAATGGAGTTCTTTGAGGCATTTTTACAGCAGTACTTGTCGGTCGATCTTCTACAAGCCAGGCGAGATATGCTTCTACATTTGGAATAGGGCAATATGAGTGTCAGGGAATATAGCTTGCAGTTCAACTCCTTGTCTAGGTATGCTCCTACGATTGTGGCTAATATGAACGATCGAGTATATCAGTTTGTTAATGGTTTGGGGCCACACTTGGTGAATGAGTGCACGACAGCTTCGTTGAATCCGAATATGGACATATCCCGCATTCTGGCCTACACATAGAATCTAGAGGATCGCAAGAGGCAGGAGCGGGCTGATAGAGAGTATGATAGGGGGCAACAAAAGATGGCTCGATCCGCAGGTGATGCATGGGGATTTTAAGGTGGATTAGGGCTCAGTTTTCGAGATGACCATCTTATTCGACTATCATGTGCCATCGCAGTTTCAGGGCCAGCGTTGGGACCAAGCCACTTATTCTGGTCAAGGTAAGAGTTCGCGAGCATCAGGCCCGCAATCCAGAAGGGAATCTAGTCATGCAAGGCTACCACTGCCATATTGTGGTCAATGCAGCAAGAATCATTTTGGACAGTGCCGCCAGGGCTTAGATGCGTGTTATTCATGTGGGCAGCCTGAACATATTATGTTATTTTTCCCAATAAGATGTGGGGGGAATATAGCCAAGCCGACCGGATCTGTAGCAACTTCTTCATCATCAGTGCATCCTTCGGGGCAGGGTACACATGCGCCGGCTGGTAGGGGTAGAGGCAGAGGAGCTGGACCTAGTTCGAGTAGTCCCTAGAACCGCATCTATGCTTTGTCAGGTCGGCAAGACCTTGAGTCAGATCTAGACGTGGTTACATGCATATTATCAATTTTCTTCCATAATGTATATGCTTTGATAGATCCGGGTTCTACTTTATCCTATATTACACCCTTTATTGCTGGTAAGTGTGGGAAAGAGACGGAATTGTTACATAAGATGTTTGAGGTGTCAACGCCCGTGGGTGATCCTGTAATTAGGGCTGACAATTTCACACCCGATGAATATCCGATCCACCCGACCCGAATATATGGACGAAAATCTGACAAAACACGGATTTTAATCGGGTGACGGATCGGGTCGGATTCGGGTGGACATACATCCAACCCACATCCGACCCATCACCCAACCCATCCATCCACCCGTTTATAAATAGTTAGATAATACTTTTTATCATTAAATTGTATATATTTTATTAAATAAAAATTATAATGAAACTTGGCAAATCAAGAATAACATAATTTTGGCCCAGAGTTCACTTCCATAACGGAAAAGTTTTATAATGTTCTTAGCTAGTGATCATTTATGAAAATATAAAAAATTATTCATTGTTAGGTCTGATTAATTTTATTATTTATTTTGCAACGTAAAGTATAATTTGTTTGAGCTAACATAAAAATGGAATATGAATAAAAATATTTAAGGTGATAATCAGATGAGACACTGCTGCGTTGGAACTAAGAGTATTTATATTGGTTTTGGTCACTCCATTTTGGTTGTGAATTTTAAAACAGGGCCTAGAGCGATTGCAAGAGATACTTCTTTATGAGATCCTTGTTGTAAAAGACCTAAGGATCAACGATTCGTTTCAAGGAGCAAATATGCAAAAGCAGAGACTACAGTATAAAAAGATTCCTCTTGTTCTTGTTAAATAAGACAATACACACACAATATACATGTGTATATTGCCTTATATTGTCTCTTGGATTCAACCCATAAATGGTGGCTCTCGGTTTTCCATAATTGTTAATATTAGACAAGGTAAGAATATTGTATATTAGGAAAATATATGTGTAGTATATTGTAATGTATTTGTTACCGTAATTAGGAATATACACTACCATAATTGTAGAGTTAAAATTATGGTAGAATAAGATTTTAGGAATAGAATATGAATATTTTGTATCTTGTATATATACCTATTCAAGTAATGAAAATAATCAAAGAGATTGTTTCTTTCATGATATCAAGAGACTAGGTCTATACAAAAGTTTTTTCTCTCCCAACTTTTTCCCTCTCTTTCGGCCGAGACACCCCCCCCTTGGGTTTCTCTTCCAAAATTCGTCTTCCGCTCTCAAAAACCTCTCTTAAATTTCCCCTCCTTCTTTGTTCTTTCAATATGTCTAAGAACAATTATCATCCTGCCCTTATGGTTTCTAATGTCAAGAACAGTATCCCTATTGTACTTGAAATGGAAAACGTCCAATATGCGACGTGGGCAGAACTGTTTAAAATACACGCTATCTCCCATCAAGTTATCCATCATATCATTCCTCCCGCTACACCTCTTCCCGCGGAGGATCCTCAGTTATGGATTACTCTTGATGCTACCGTTCTCCAGTGGATCTACTCCACTATTTCGGTTGACCTTCTACAGACGATTATTGAGTCGGATACCACGGCTATGGCTGCCTGGAATAGATTGCGTGACATATTCCCAGATAACCAATATTCATGTGTCGTCACACTCGAGCAGGAATTCTCTCTAGTTCGAATGGACGAATTTCCAAACGTTTCTGCATATTGCAAGAAACTCAAGGAGTTGGTGGATCAACTCCGTAATGTTGGCGCACCTATAACAAATAATCGACTGGTTCAACAATTGGTTGCCGGCCTTTCGGAGGCCTATAATGGCGTTGGAACTCTCCTTCGTCAAAGCAACCCTCTTCCTGACTTTTATCAAGCCCGCTCCATGCTTACGTTGGAAGAAGCCGGTTTGACTAAAAAGGCGGCTACCGGAGCAAGCCCCGTCGTCATGGTGGCGTCCTCTCCAAGTTCTTCAGGTTTTGTTAATAATTCGGGCCAAAACCATAATCATGGTGGCGGCAAAAATAATCGTAAGAATAATAACAAAAACCGCGGGGCAAACGCGGCGGTTCGGGTGGCGGTTCCGATGGTCAGCAAGCAGGCGGTGGGCCCCATCCAGGGAACAGTGGCCCACCACCCCCTGGTCCCAACAGTGGGGCCCATGGCAGTGGGGCTGGGGCTGGGACAGTGGGCCGTGGGCCGTGGGCCGTGGGCCATGGGCTAACAGCCCTTATACTCCAGCAGTTCATTCCAGCGGCCAGTGGGCTGGCCAACAATTCAGGCCCAACAACCAGTTGTGGCGGCCGGCGGCCGGTGGCCAAAGCAGAGCCAGTTCCAAAGCGGCTACGGCCCAGCCCAGTCACGATCTGGAATTCTTGGGCCCCGACCTCTACAAGCCCATCATGCAGCAGGCCCCACTCAGACCGATATCCAGGCCGCGATGCACACGTTGGAGTTGACTCAACCGGACCTAAATTGGTACATGGACACCGGGGCCACTACTCACATGACTTCTGAATCAGGTACTCTCTCATCTTATTCCAATTTGAGCACCCCTCGGGGTATAATTGTTGGTAATGGCAACTCTATTCCAATTCAGGGTTATGGTCAGAAAATGTTGTCTCCCCCCAATCCACCCCTTATCTTGAAAAATACTTTACATGCTCCAAAATTGATTAAAAATTTAGTGTCTGCCAGAAAGTTCACCACTGACAATTCGGTTTCTGTTGAATTTGATCCTTTTGGTTTCTCTGTGAAGGATTTCAAGACGGGGAGTCATCTCATGAGGTGTGATAGTAGGAGGGATCTTTATCCTATCATGCCCGGTTTCAGTCCATCGAGTCAAGCCTGACCGTCAGCTTTTGCAGCCATTTCCCCTTCCGTCTGGCATGCCCGACTTGGTCATCCGGGCTCTTCTATTTTATCAGTTTTAGATAAAAATAGTTTCATTTCTTGTAAGGGTACGAGTCGTACTCAAAATTGTCAATCTTGTTCGTTAGGAAAAAGTGTTAAATTGCCATTTGTGGACTCAAATTCTCATACTTCACAGCCTTTGGATATTATCCATAGCGACTTATGGACGTCTCATGTTCTAAGTTCGTTAGGTCATCGATATTATGTTCTGTTTTTGGATGATTACTCTAAATTTTTGTGGACGTTTCCAATTGTCAATAAATCTCAAGTGTTTTCTGTCTTCATAAAATTTAGAGCATTCATTAGAACACAATTCGAAAGAGAAATAAAGAATATTCAATGTGATAATGGGAAAGAGTATGACAATAGGGTGTTTCGGGAGTTCTGTGATAATAATGGAAAAAAATTTCATTTTTCGTGCCCTCATACATCTTCTCAAAATGGGAAAGCCGAACGCAAAATTCGTTCCATAAATAACATTGTCCGCACTATCTTACTTCATGCTTCCGTACCCCCGTATTTTTGGCATCATGCTATGCAAATGGCAACATATCTACTTAACATAATTCCGTCCAAAGGTCTGACATATTCTTCCCCCCTCCAAATCCTATATAATAAGAACCCTTCTTATTCTCATCTTAGGATTTTTGGGTGCTTGTGTTATCCGTTATTCCCATCCACCACAATTAACAAACTTCAGGCTCGGTCTACCTCGTGGGTATTTTTTGGTTATCCGTCTAGTCATCGTGGTTATAAATGCTTTGATTTATCCTCCAAGAAAATCATAATTAATCGCCATGTCATTTTTTATGAAACCCAATTTCCTTTTACGAAAGTTCATACTCCCGAGCCTAGGTCGTATAATTTTTTGGATGACCAAATATCCCCGTATATTATTCGGAATTTTTTGGACATATCCCGCACCCCAAATTCTCCAGCGGGCCCACTGTCCGCTGGACCCACTGATCCGTCCCCTGTTCCAGTTTCTGGATCAGTCCCAGCAATTGGGCCAGTCCAGCCCAATTCTGGAACTGGTCCAGATGACGCTCCAGTTTACCGATTTGGGCCAGCAGGCTCACTGCCTGCTGGCCCGTCCGTCCCGAGCCCAGCAAATTCCCAAAATTCACTCAATTCTTCCTCGAGTCATAGACCGGTCACTCGTAGTCAACGGGTTATTTTTACACCTAAAAGACATTTTAATTTACATTCTGATGTCTCTAAATCCCCCTTACCCCGTAATCTTGTGTCCGCCTTAAATGACCCTAATTGAAAAATTGCTATGACTAATGAATATAATGCTCTTATTGATAATAAGACGTGGGAGTTGGTGCCCCGTCCATATGGTATTAATGTTATCATGTCTATGTGGATTTTTGCTCATAAGGAGAATTCAGATGGTTCATTTGCTCGACAAAAGGTGCGGCTTGTGGGTGATGGTAAGACTCAGCATGTTGGGATAGATTGTGGGGAGACGTTTAGCCCGGTAGTCAAGCCGGCTACTATTCACACTGTGCTTAGCTTGATTCTTTCAAAGACTTGGCCTATTCATCAGTTGGATGTCAAAAATGCTTTCCTACATGGTGATCTCAAGGAAACAGACTATATGCATCAGCCGTTGGGTTTCAGGATCCCAACCGTCCTCATCATATGTTTGTTGAAAAAGTCCTTATATGGGCTTAAGCAGTCTCCACAGGCCTGGTATACGAGGTTTGCTGACTTTGTTTCGACTATTGAAAGAACAAAGAAGGAGGGGAAATTTAAGAGAGGTTTTTGAGAGCGGAAGACGAATTTTGGAAGAGAAACCCGAGGGGGGGGGTCTCGGCCGAAAGAGGGCAAAAGTTGGGAGAGAAAAAACTTTTGTTTAGACCTAGTCTCTTGATACCATGAGAGAAATAATCCCCTTGATTATTTTCATTACTTGAATAGGTATATATATACAAGATACAAAATATTCCTATTCTATTCCTAAAATCTTATTCTACCATAATTTTAACTCTACAATTATGGTAGTGTATATTCCTAATTACGGTAACAAATACATTACAATATACTACACATATATTTTCCTAATATACAATATTCTTACCTTGTCTAATATTAACAATTATGGAAAACCGAGAGCCACCATTTATGGGCTGAATCCGAGAGACAATATAAGGCAATATACACATGTATATTGTGTGTATATTGCCTTATTTAACAGTTCTTGATGATGTTCATCGCATAGATCAGTTAGACGCTTTAGCCGGGGAGCGTGAATGGTTTGATCCCGGAAGTAGAGTCATCATAACAACCAAAGACAAACACTTGCTGGTGAAGTATGAGGCTGAAAGGATATACAGAATCAGAACTTTAAATGAAGATGAAAGTTTACAACTGTTTAAATAACATGCTTTCAAGAAGAACCACCCTACCAAGGAATTTGAGGATCTATCAGCTCAAGTGATAAAGCATACTGGTGGAGTCCCTCTAGCTCTGCAAGTGAAGAGGTTTGGCTGAATGAACAAGTGAAGTGGAAAGTTTGAAACAAATCCCAGAAAATGAAATTTTGAAGAAACTCGAACCGAGTTTCAGTGGGCTCCATAATATTGAGCAAAAGATATTCTTAGACATTGCGTGCTTCTTTTCAGGGAAGAAGAAAGATTCAGTAACCAGAATACTCGACAGTTTTCATTTTAGCCCCGTCATTGGCATAAAAGTTCTGATGCAGAAATCTCTGATTACTATATCAAAAGGTCACATTATAATGCACCAATTGATACAAGAAATGGGCTGGCACATTGTTCGTCGAGAAGCTTCTTATGGTCCAAGAATGTATATTAGGTTGTGGAAGCGTGAAGATATTTCTCCCGTACTTGAAAGAAAATTGGTACGTATTTGCAAACATATGACTTCTTATACTATCATTCTCCTTTTTCATCCGTACTTATTATTCTTGCTTATTAGGGCACTGAAAATATTGAAGGCATATCGGTGTACCTGACTAATGAAGAAGAAGTTAATTTTGGTCACACGGCCTTCATGCAGATGACCAGACTAAGGTTACTCAAATTCCGGAATGCATATGTTTGCCAGGGCCCTGATTTTCTTCATGATGAGTTGAGGTGGCTTGATTGGCATAGATATCCTTCAAAAAGCCTGCCAATTAGCTTTCAGGGAGGACAACTTGTTAGTTTGAAACTGAAAAATAGCCGCATCATACAACTCTGGAAAACCAAAAAGTTATCTATTGTTTTTCTTACTGGTTGGATCCATTAAAATATGGTGTTTATTCAAATTACTAACCCAAGGGCTTTCTTTTTGTGTATTTGTGACAGGGTCTAGGAAAATTGAAGTACTTGAACCTGAGCCATTCACAGAAGCTAATAAGGACGCCAGATTTTCCAGGTACCCTTAATCTTGAAAAAATGGTTCTTGAAGAGTGCACAAGTTTGGTCGCATTAATTTTTCTGTTGGAGATCTTGGAAAGCTAGTCTTGCTGAATCTAAGGATCTGCAGAAATATAAAGACCCTACAGAAGAGTATTCGATTGGAAAAGCTTGAGGTTCTCTGTCACGATCCAAACCGGAGGGCCGCGACGGGCACCCGGACCTCACCTGTCGAGTACCTCTACTCATACACTTAGCATATATCGGAAAGAGATGTGTAACATCTTAACCAGAAAGCGCAACTTATATATATATGCTTACCAAGACCGACAAGGCCATACATGACTACTACTCACAGGACACCGTCTACAAGCCTCTAAAAGAGTACGCAATATCAAAAGGTCGGGACAGGGCCCCGCCATACCCATATATACATGCAAAAGTACCGTACCAAGATTAGACTGACACTCCGAAACAAGGGGAGTGTTCCAATATCCGCTGAGTCTGCAATCTACTAATGCGGGTCGTCGCCTTGCCTACGTGAACCTGCGGGCATGAAACGCAGCGTCCCCCGACAAAAGGAACGTTAATACGACTGATGTGCCGAGTATGTCAGGCATGAGAAACAGCATTAACGGAGATACAAAAATAAACCGAAATGAAACAATCGACGAAAATAGCGATAAAGAATAAAAGACAAAAAACGGCATCGATAACAATAGCTGACCAGTAGTGAATGCCTCTAAGGGCCCTAATACATATGCCTAAATGTCATGCACAATGCAAATGCGGTATACATATAAATATTGGCCACACATGGGCATCTTCCTTCCCATAACAGCCTCTGTGGGCATCATTTCATATTGGCCACACATGGGCATCATATCATATTGGCCACACATGGGCGTCATATCATATTGGCCTCACATGGGCATCTTTTTTTTTAGTGATAGTCTGTACCAGCTGCAGGTGGTGTTGCGTATATAACGTCATTCCCTTTTCCCATCCCCTACATAGATATAATGCGTACCACATAGTAGTGTTTATAACACATGTGGGTTCAGGGTAATACATGAATATAATGCAAATGCATGAATGACAATAAAATATTCTGAACTTATCGGATGACATAATACCCTTGTACCTTTGGCTAACATTGACAATATTAACATCTTTCCCATATACCTCAATAAGGATCTAGGAACATATTGAGACATGCTTTCAACATAGGAATCAATAACAGGAACATCCTCGGCTACTAAGAGCAGAATAATTTATGGAACAATATCACGTTTACGTTTTGTTACATGGAACATGCCAAAAGAAAGAAATGATTTGCCTTAACATAATTGTGTCGATTCTACTATCATCAATGAATGTGACCTTCTTACTAGTTAATCTTGGAATCTCCTTAATGTTCTTGAAAACAATTCATAAAGTAAAGTTGCCGCATGGATACCTTGTCTTGTGCTACGCCTAAAATTAATGAGCAAGTTTCTCTAACTTAGCTCTAACTTTGTGAAACAGAAAGAGCATTTGCTGAGTGTGTTGGTATAAGATTATGTTTAGGCAGCAAATGATTTCATCCCATTAAATATTTAGGAAAGGAGATAGTGCTCCCTCCCTTAGACACATGTCATCTCCAAACTTAATGCATGCCATCCTAACTTTATCTACTGACATGTAACACCCCCGGGATTTTGCATGCACTTTAGTGGACTTGTGATCACTTATCACACTACACGTAATTATTTCCACTTAGTCCTGTCCCCACTAACAACTCATCAACTAGCCGATCGTTGTTGTCCATTAGCCTATTTATCAATTAGCCGACCATTGTTGTCCTACTTAGTAAGTCCTAAATTAGTTCGGGACCGCATCCTTTTATATACTAAGCTCTTTATTAGCATATGTCTAGATGCTCAAACCATCGCCCGAAAGCACGGGGTGTTACATTCTCATTCTTTCAGGCTGCTCAAAGCTAAAAACATTCCCAGAAATAGAAGAGAAAATGAATCGTTTAGCAGAACTGCATTTGGAAGCGACTGCTTTAACTGGACTGCCTGCATCAGTTGAAAACCTTTCAGGAGTTAGTGTAATAAATCTAAGTTACTGTAAGCATCTTGAGAGTCTTCCTAGCAGTATTTTTAGGTTGATATGTCTGAAAACACTTGATTTGTCCGGATGCTTGAAACATAAAAATTTACCAGATGACTTAGGACTTTTAGTTGGTTTAGAGGACCTCCACTGCACTGGCACAGCCATCCGAACAATTCCGTCCTCTATTTCTCTTCTGAAAAACCTTAAGCACTTATCTCTCCGTGGATGTAATGCTTTGGGTTCACAAGTAAGTAGCTCAAGCCACAGCCAGAAGTCTATGGGTGTAAATTTTCAGAATTTATCGGGTCTTTGTTCACTGACCATGCTGGATCTTAGTGACTGCAACATTTCAGACAGAGACATTTTACATAATCTTGGGTTTTTACCGTCTTTGGTGGAATTATATCTCGATGGCAACAATTTCTCCAATATTCCGACTGGATGCATCAGTCGTCTCACTCGACTTGAAGTCCTTGCATTGACTGGTTGTAGGAGGCTTGAGAGTTTTCCAGAAGTTCCTCGAAGTATAGAAAGGCTATATGCTAATGAATGCACATCTTTGAAGAGCATTGAATAATTAACTAAATATCCACTGATGTGTCAAGTTTCACTCACAAAGTGTCATCACACCACGCCTCCATGGTTGATTCATTGTTGAAGCACATACTCTAAGGTAAGTAACTATTTATGCTTCCAAGCCACAACTCTACAGGTATGAAAAACATAACTGGAGGGGCTTTTGCATATGTACTCCAAGTTTCACATATGTATCTTGGCAAATAACTCTGTTCATGTCGCATGCAGGGACTACCCATGGGGAACAGAAGATTTTATATGTACATCCTGTTGGAAATTTGCCTTTGGCGGAGAGGTGCGTCCACGCATATTTAATGAATTAAACACTAGTGTTCCGCATGTTGGAGGCTTTGTCTCTTCTCACATGCATAATCTACTAAGTGAGTAGATGACCGTAGGGCCAAGAATCGTCAAATTTCGTTGAGAAATGAAAGAGATATTGGTCCACGAAGTAAGATATTTGAGGCATGGAAATATGGTGTGGGACAAATCTACCACATCGGTGAGAAAAGGAAGAATTGCTCTCTTTATAAGTGTCTAAAGTGTTAAAAGGTTTGGGACCCCAAGGGGTATCACATGTGTTTAAAGGAGGGAAGACCTAGATGTGTTTGGGTTCAAGGCTAAGCGCACACGCGCGCTGCCGCCCGCCCGTCCGGTCTCGGTCTCGGGTCACGGGTCGTGGGCTGTGGGAACTTTATGATATTATCTTTTTGGACCCCAAATTGCTTAATATTTACAGTTTGGTCCCTAGAGTTTTTGAAAAGTTGATTTTGGGAATGACGGAAAGCAGAAACTTTCTGCCTACCGTTTGGGCTGTTTTTTGGAGCATTAACCAGCCATTACTTGGATGTTAACTCCTCCATAAACAACCCTCCTTCAGGACCATAAATCAGCCTCACTAATGGCATTAAACCTGTCATTTTCAGCCTCCCTAATGGCCATTAACAACCCTCCTAATGACTATTTACAACCATGTTTATGGCAGTTGAGGAGTCCCTCCTCCATGCTATATATTGATGTCTTTTGGCTCAATTGTGGTAGAACATAAAAACAGAAAAACGCAACACAAAACAGTGACGAAAATTATTGCAAAACAGTGACGAAAAACAAACACTGCAAAACAGTGACGAAAAACAATGAGGAAAGACACACATATACACAAGATATACACAACAGAGACACTATATACACAAAGACAAAACAGAAGAAAAAACAGAAACTCTTCATTCCTTTTCCATTTCTTCAACAAGTCATTTCGTATTTGTTTTCTTCGTCAGACTCAACCTATTTGCTTTATAGCGTTGAGATTAAAGTATTGTTTTATCTTAGGAGACTATTGTCCGCTAACGTAAAAGCATATATACGGGGCAATCTTGTCTTAATGACAGAGTGCAATCACTCGACTCAACACACAGCATTGTAACCATCCAGATTTAATTGTTTCTTGATTTCAGATTATCAAGATTCAAGGCACAACAAGCTTGCAGCAGTTCTGAACATTGGACTATTTGTTGATCCTTTCGAACACTTGTAATAGTTATTTACTTCTCGTACTGCTTTACGATATAGCAAACCAACACATCCCTGGTGTGGAGATTCCCGAGTGGTTTACGTACAAGAAACGGGGTACTTCAATCTCAGTGGCCCTGCCTCAAATTTGGATTAACTAGACACATTTGCTTTTGAAAAATAGATGACACAAATAAGAGAGTAAATACGTGATTTTAGTTTTCTCATGTGTGCTTAAAATCATCAAGTTGAAGACCATTCACTTTCTGAAAAACACAAGCCATTTTGTAATACACAAGCAATGCATCCAAATAAATAGCAATCCCACAAATACAGTACTAATATGGTCAATATATCTCGTCAACATACCGCCACAACGTGAAATAATCATTGAAATTAATCCTATACTAACTTACGCAGTCATACTCATACTTCATATAGATAATATAAATAACATTATCACTCCTCCAAGAAGCGCATAGCATAAAGTTTTTGATGTTCTCCAAATAACTGCCAGACTGCGAGATCTTGTTCTCCATTCTTTCAACGGCCCCAGTCACTCTGGAACTGAACATGATTGGACAAGCGCATGATGAAATTGATGCCAATTTCGGTTCTCCATGCATTTCATCCATCTGGTCAATAAACAATTAGAAAGAAAATGAGTAGAAACAATAAATATACTCCACTTACAAGCTTCATGAGCATGACGAATAAAGGCTGGTAGAATAATGAAAATGTATTCTTCTGACTCACCTTAAGAGCTCCTAGAAATACTTCACTTAGAACATGAGCAGACGAATCAAGCGACAGCCCTTGCACACCAGTACAGGTTTTCCCGCTCAACTTCTGCACTGGAATTTGAGAAGTTGGTAATTGCTAGTCAGAGTCTTCATAAACTTCCCCATCATCAGAAAGCTCATCAAAGGCTCGAACATCGAGCTGATAGCGGAGGAGTCCCCCAATGCCACCAAAACCTCGACAAAACTGAGATCCTTCTTGTGACTTGTTGGTGACAAATTCCAGACTGCAACCAAATCTCCTATACTCGTTAGCAAACCACTCAAGCAGTGACAACTTATCCTGAACCTCTAATTCGGCATTTGTCTCAGGATCACGGAAGTTACTCTGATCAGCCTCCTGCTCCTTGTTCAAGTGTTTGACAACAGTTTCTCCAGAACTGCTATTTTTCAGCACATACCTCGTAATATCCAGATTTTCCCACACAATAAGTGTCTCAATAGCACCCATTTCCAGAACTTTTAATGTATCATCAACCCCAAAGACGTACTTCCCGGTGTCCTGACTAATTTCCTCAAAGTACTTTCCTATTAATTTTTTCTCTTGTATAAACTTCACATTGGCTAAGATCTCAGCAGATAACTCAATTGCTTGGTTGAAACCATTTTCCCCTCCATAAGAAACATCAACCACATTTAGAATCTTAGCCTGAAGACGAGGATCAAACATATCAGACTGACTGAGCTCTGTTTTAAAGTCAGCAGATCCAGCTAGTATCAGGCCGGAGACATTGGGCTGACTGGTGGCAGGATTTATATAAAACTGGGTTGCAAGCTCTGCTGTCTTCCGCACATAGTTGTGTCGTTTCTCCATCCGGAGACGAGCAAAACGCAAGGCTGATTGTCCTCCTCTTCCATGTTTTTTGGGCAGATCAACGCTAAATTTATGAAGGACCTCTCGGGTGTTACCACTCAATGTCCCAAAAAGAGTCCCATTCCCATCCATCACTATAAATCCAAATTTGTCATCAGATTCCAAAAGTTCATTCAGGGCTTCTGTGTGGAACTTATTATCACAAAGATAGAGTGATGCATTAATGGGCTTGAACGGCTCAAAATCAAATGTAACCTTCTTCTCTTTCCCATCATCAGTCACAATTGTTCCAGTGTAAAGGACAAGCCCATTCGATGGAACCTTGTTGTAGAGTTTAAGCCTCTGCTGAGCAGATGTGATTGCACCAAGCACAGATTGGCGGTTCACTCTGCTCTTAATATTTGATGCAGTTCCAAACTCATCTCCAAGCATCTTGGTAACACGAGATACTTGATCACGTGGAGGCATGATAAGTGAAATCATGCTGGTGCCATTGCCTCTAGCAGCTTCCAGTGCCTTGATGAGTTTTTTAATCTTCCATATTTGAATGTTCTGATCACTCTCCTGACCATCCGACATTGTATACAGAACTGCAGTTCAAACAGAAAATCATCAGATTGATAGTACACATAAGCAAACTCCTGAACAAGTAGAACACATGACAAACCAAGATACAACAGTTTCGATCTTCAAGAGATTATCATCTATACAGCACCATAGAGTTATGCAAGAAACAGGAGTATTTATATCAAAGAACAACATTGAAATAACATGTCTATTACTAGATTATGAAATAACAACATTGAAAAATCACTTTTTGTTCAAAGACGTAAGCATGTGAACTAAAATAAGTCAAACAATAGGACTTCCTCTCCAACATAACCAATATCAAATCTTACGAATGGTCTTTGAAAATTGTCATCCTTCAAAATGGCCTAGTTTCACAAGGGATAATGTATCCTATGTAAGAGTAAGACATCATTTGGAGACGAATACACCTATGAACGCAGTAATATTCTACAATTATGTAAACAGAAAACTTGACCATTTTTAAGTTAGCAAATTCAACCACAGCATATCTCATTCCCACCCAATGAACATTAAACAGTATTTTATATACATGAAACTGAATAATAACTGCAAAAATACAAAAAAGAGCTGTATAAAATCCAAAACGCAGTGCCAAAATGTTAAAGAATTAATATTTACATATCCAAGCATAATATTATAAGCACATAATATATACCAAGACACCAACTTCTAAACACCAGAACGAAAACATATTATACTGTTAAAACTCAAATACTTAGAGATTTGAAATAGATAATATGCAAGTACCACAAGCACCAAAAATCACCTTTTTACAATATTTATCATATAAAAAACTAATTTTTATTAATCTTCCGAACGAATCTATATCTCCCTCTTCCAATTTTAGCATTTCTTTTAACAAATAGTGAAAAATTATCCAGTATCTTATCTAGATCCAATAGAAATACACCAAATTAACTGAACATAGAAGGAATTAAACTGTTAAACTCAAATTACTTAGAAATTCTAAATAGACAATATGCAAGTACCACAAGCACCAAAAATCACTTTTTTTATAATATGTATCATATAAAAAACTAATTTTTATTAATCAAACTTCTGAAATGTAAATTTCACGCAACTTTAGATCAATATCTCTCTTTCAATTTTAGTAATTTTTTTAACATATTACAACAACAGCAACAACAACATACCCATTATAATCCCACCAGGTGGGGTCTGGGGAGGGTAGAGTGTACGCAGACCTTATCCCTACCTTTTGACGGATAGAGAGGTTGTTTCCGATAGACCCCCGCCTCAAGTAGAAATGAAAGAAACAGTAATAATAGGCCGTAATAGCAGCAAGAAGAACAAACGAAAACATATTATACTGTTAAAACTCAAATAATTAGATATTTGAAATAGATAATATGCAAGGGCCATAAGCACCAAAAATCACCTTTTTACAATATTTATCATATAAAAAACTAATTTTTATTAATCTTCCGAACGAATCTATATCTCCCTCTTTCAATTTTAGCATTTCTTTTAAAAAATAGTGAAAAAGTTTCCAATTTCTTATCTAGATCCAATACAAATACACCAAATTAAATGAACATAGAAGGAATTACACTGTTAAGCTACAATACTTATAATATCTACAAAACAACAACAACAACATACCCCGTATAATTCCATTAGGTGGGTTGTGGAGGTTAGAGTGTACGCAGACTTTACACAGGTAGAGATTGTTTCCAATAGACCCCGGCTCACGTAGAAAAGAAAAGGCAACCGTGATAATAAGCATTAATAGCAACAACAAAATAAGATAACGAAGTGAAAAAAACAAGCGGGTAGGAATAGAAAACTAAGAATAAGAAATATGAGAATATTAAAATAAAAATGACGGAATCTATCTATCATATAAAAAAACTACTCCATTTGTTTCAAAATGTTTGGCTTGATTCGGAGTACGAGGTCCAAAGTAACTAATGTTTTCGAAATAAAATTTACATATTTAAAAACTATATAAAAAGTACTTAAGTCAATAATAGTTAGCAATTCAAAATATTTACACAGCATTTGAGAAAAATATAAGAAAAATATACTTTGACTGTCTAAATAGTAACTAAGACAAACATTTTGAAACGGAAAAAGTATTTTTTATTAATCAAACATATGAAATGTAAATTTCACACAACTCTAGATCAATATTATCTCTCTTTCAACTTTAGTAATTGTTTTAGCAAATATATCCAATTTCTAATCTAAGATCCAGTAATAATACACCAAATTAACTGAACATAGAAGGATATTGCAAAGATCCATATTTTCAACAATAAAATATGACACTTTATCTGGTAAACTCCAATCAACAAAATAAAAATAAATAAATAAAAATTCAGATTTAATAGCAATAAAATAATCAGAAATTATGAGCTTTGGACATACCTCAGAGATGAAGGGAGAGATAGGAAAGAAATTATGTAAATTTGAGAATATTATGGGGGTTTATTGTGACAACTAGAGCAACTAGATATTTTCCTTTTTCTCTCGTTTTCCTCCCTTAAAGTTTCTTATAATTATATGTTTGGTACTTTTAGTTTGTTTTTTAATTTTTATGATTCTTTATTCTTTTTATATTGGCAGAATTGCCCCTCCCAAAACTCTTTCTGTAATGAATGAAATACAGGACATAAATCTAGAAAAAAAAATTGGAATAATTTTGTTTTTGTTTTCCACCCGGTGTATAGTATCCGCATTGAAGCATGACTATATCCGGATTCGCGCCTGATAATGCTTCTGTGTTAGAATTGGGACTTGAAATTCATAAATAGTAACCAAAACTCATTGTTCAAGAAAAAGAGCATTTAATCAATATCCAAAAAAATGTGCTTATGTGTAGAATGAAAGCAAGCAAGGAAGATTATAAGATTACTATATTATTGAATGGATTATTGATATTACAAGGGAGGATTGAATAATTATGATAATGTAGTTCTTTTCACACAGTTAATATATAAAAGTTAAATATTTTAAGTGAATCAATCTCAAGAATTCTTTAGATTATGATAATAACAAGTTCACTTTCAAAAAATGATTTTCTTTGCGAGTCTATGTTATGTGCACTATTATTGTGTAAATTTGTTACACGATTAATTTAGATTTATTATTAATAATAGATAAATATTCATAGCAAATATAATATCATAATATGAAAAATAAAGAAGCAACATGTAAAATCGATTAAATTGTTAAAGTTATTTAATACCTATCATGACACCAGTACCCTGAAATTAGTCAAAGTTGTATCCGGCAAAACTTTTGTGAGGCACTTTGTTGGTCCCATTAACAAATTTTCTATAATGGATAATTAGAGTACATGACAGGATAATTAGTTCCCTACTCCTCATCCATTATTTAAAAATCACCGATTTTCGCGGCAAAACTGAACTTAGGATAAATTCATCATATTTTTTTTCTGTCTTGGCGTAGTATTAGCGAAAATTCTCCGAATATTCACAATATATTTTGTAATTATGATAGATGTATATTTAAGATAACTTATGATTTTTATTGTATTAGGAATCAACCATTTAAGGTAAGTTATGATTCTTATTGTATTAGGAATCAACCTCTGTACAACTATATATATTGTGATTAATGAAAAGGAATCTCTAAGGTAAATTATTCCAATCTTACATGGTATCAAGAGTCAGACCCTAATCCCCTCTCTAATTTTTTCTCACGGCCGAAACCCCCCCTATTCCGTTCCTCTCGGCCGGCGGCAACAAGGTTGCCACCATGTCTTCCCCCACTAATTCTGGTTCATCCACTGGCACACTTGACAACTCCTCAAAACGTTCATTGTCTTCTTTTCATCTGGCATTCGCCGTTAACAACATCAAGAATTTTATCCCTATAATTCTTGACCAAGAAGACTGTCAATATTCCATGTGGATGGAGCTATTCTATATTCATGCATGTGTATACAATGTGCTCGACCATATTGATGATTCTGTTCCTCGTCCAACCGATGTTGCAGACTTAACCTAGCGTCGCCTTGACGCCATCGTCAAACAATGGATCTACGGCACCATCTCTAAAGACTTGTTGTGCACTATCATGAAAACATGTGTTATGGCACGTGAACTTTGGGTCCGGCTAGAAGAAATTTTTCAGGATAATAAAAATACTCGGGCTGTGTATTTGGAAGAGCAGTTCAACAATACACGTCTCAAGAATTTTAACAACATGTCCGAATATTGTAAGCAACTGAAACTCATAACCGACCAACTGTCCAACGTAGGGACTTCTGTTTCAGAAACCAAGATGGTGCTTCAACTAGTTGATGGTTTACCGAAAGGTGAATATGATACACTCACAACGATGATTCAACAAGCCGACCCCCTTCCAAGTTTCAACAAAGCACTTTCACAACTATTGTTAGAAGAAACACGTCGTGCCAAACAAGACGAGCACAATCACAAGGCATTAGTCGTTGACGGAATGACTCCACCGGCGGCCAACACCACCCAGCCGCCACCACAAGACCACCAGCAGAAGCAGCCCTGCGGCGGAGGGCGTGGCGGTAGAGGCCGCGGTAACAACAATAAAGGGAAGGGTCGCGGCAAAGGCAACCGCAACCAGCAGCCGGGCCCAACTACAGCCTATTTCTCGTGGCCTGGACAACAGCCAATATGGCCCAATCAGCAGCCTCGTCAACACATCTCGGTGAGGGCAGGCTGCTGGGTTGCGGTTGCTGCTTGACCGAGACTTTGTGGGCCTGCTGCTGCTGCGGGTGGGCCTGCTGCTGCTGCGGGTGGGCCTGCCTGTTGGCTGGGGCAGAGCCCAATAGGCCAGACGACCAAACAGGCTACTGGAACTGGGGCCCTGCAGTTGGGTATGGGCATGCAGGAGAGGCCCAATTCTGCTGACTAGACCTAGCAGTCCAGGACCCATAAGCCTGCAGCCTCCCAGTCCAGACCTCCCATTGTTGCCTACCTATCACATGGAGACTCGTGCACAACACGGGATCTTCAAACCCAAGGTTCACTTCAACCTCTCCACATAAACCTTATCACCCATTCCAAAAAATCCAAAACTAGCAAAACTGGACCCTAATTGGAATGCGACCATGTGCGAGGAGTTTAACGTTTTAACCAAGCAGAACACTTGGGATTTGTGACCTAGACCAAACGGTGTGAATGTTATTCGGTGTATGTGGCTATTTCGTCACAAGTTCAGAGACAGTGGTGACTTGGAGCGGTATAAGGCAAGACTAGTTGCCAATGGAACTAATCAGCATGAGGGTATTGATTGTGGTGAGACATTCAGTCCAGTTGTTAAATCAGCCACTATTCGGACTGTTCTCAGTATTGCTATGGGCATGCATTGGCCGATTCATCATCTTGATGTCAAGAATGCATTTCTTCATGGGGATTTGAAAGAAACTGTGTACATGCATCAACCCTCTGGCTTTGTTCATCCGACAGTTCCGCAGTTTGTATGTCATCTCAGGAAGTCATTGTATGGCTTGAAACAGGCACCCCGCGCTTGGTATGATCGCTTTGTCAGGTATCTTATGCAGATCAGTTTTATATGTAGCAAGTGTGATAACTCTCTCTTCACTTTTCATCGAGGTAGCAGCACTGTTTATTTGCTATTATATGTGGATGACATTGTTCTTACTGCCTCATCTGATGGTTTAAAGAATGAAATCATTACTCTACTCAAAATTGAATTTGCTATGACTGACTTGGGCAAGCTAAGTTATTTTTTGGGTATATCAGTGACCAGATCTGCAGCCACTATGTTTTTGTGTCAGCGTAAATATGCAGAAGAGATAGTATATAGGGCTAAGATGGCAAATTGTAAAATTATGCCAACTCCGGTTGACTCAAAATCCAAGCTCAGTGCCAATGACGGTGCGCCAGTTTCTGATCCCACTCTCTATCGGAGTCTTGCAGGTGCCCTTCAGGATCTTACATTCACTAGGCCTGATATTGCATATGTCGTTCAGCAAGTGTGTCTGTTTATGCACGACCCCCGAGAGTCCCATTTTGCCGCCCTCAAACGTATTATTAGATACGTTAAGGGCACACTGGACTTTGGATTACATCTCTACCCCCTCTGCCCCAACCAAGTTACTCTCCTATACGGATGCAGATTGGGCAGGATGCCCCGACACACGACGCTCAACCTCAGGCTACCGTGTATTTTTTGGGGATAATCTTATTTCATGGTCCGCCAAGCGGCAGGCCACGCTATCCCGTTCGAGTGCTGAAGTAGAATATCACGGAGTTGCTAATGTCGTTGCTGAGATCTGTTGGCTCCAAAATCTTCTTTTGGAGCTCCAATGTCTACTACGAAAGGTGTCTATAGTCTATTGTGACAACATAATTGCCATCTATATGTCTCATAATCCGGTCCAACATCAGCGGACTAAGCATATTGAGATGTATATTCACTTTGTGTGAGAGAAGGTTGCCCGTGGTCAGGTCAAAATATTACACGTGTCTTCCTCCTATCAGTATGCAGACATTTTCACAAAGGGACTACCGAGAGAACTTTTCACCGACTTCTGATCCAGCCTTAGCGTTCGGCCTCCTCCCGCTCCGACTAAGGGGGAGTATTAGCGAATATTCTCCAAATATTCACAGTATATTTTGTAATTATGATAGATGTATATTTAAGGTAACTTAGGATTCTTATTGTATTAGGAATCAACCATTTAAGGTAAGTTAAGATTCTTATTGTATTAGGAATCAACCTCTGTACAACTATATATATTGTGATTAATGAAAGGAATGCCTAAGGAAAATTATTCCAATCTCACCCGTAGAATTTTCCTATCTATGATACATAGAGATTTCTTCATGCATGCATGCAGAACAACTTTTGATTAATGCAAAAAATCATGCATTTTTTGTGCTGTCCGCCATCGTCCACTACATAGCAAAACCAACAGTAATGTTGACATCTCCGGTGATCCTTCAATGAACATCCATGATATTGTAGGGAATGGAATATGTGGAATATTATACAAATGGGTACATAATGGTAGAGGATGGCGACCTCGTTGGTTTATTCTTCGTGATGGCGTGCTTTCGTACTATAAAATCCATGGACATAATAAGATTGTGATTAATTTGGAACACAGAATGATTTCTTAAGAGTCATAGGGAAGAAATCATTTCGTTTCATCAACAACTATAAAACAACTCCGTCTTCAAAATCCATACGTCGAAAACCATTAGTTGAAATCCACCTCAAGGTATCAAATAATTTATAATGAAATTAGATGATAATGTTCCTTTGCACAACATATTATGCTT
Organism: Anisodus tanguticus; assembly: GCA_034509755.1. NCBI lineage: Eukaryota > Viridiplantae > Streptophyta > Magnoliopsida > Solanales > Solanaceae > Anisodus > Anisodus tanguticus. The sequence continues at coordinate 43,883,868 of CM067558.1, forward strand.
TCTGTCTGGATTGTGTTCCAAAAGGAAAAATTATGGTTTTTGGTATATAAGGTCAAAAGATCTAATATTGGTTCTTATTCGGATATGAATCCTTAAATTTTTGTAGGTATTTGTTTGCGCACGTAGTTTAAGAAAGAAAGACGTTTGACATATATGAGAACTATCCTTAATTTGTAGTGTTATAAATGTAATGATGTTTATATGACCATTCAAACGTGTGATTGAGGGTAAAATAAATGAGAATGTTTAGAGTTTTAAAAGGGAAAAGGCTCAAATATGCCGTCGAGCTCAAATATGTCATCGAACAATCGAAAATGACTCATTTATTTCACTCGTTAATAGTTTGACTCATTTATATTATCGTCGTTATCAAACTAGCTCATCCATGCCATTTTTCATTAACTCAGTTTTACAATACCATTTTGCATTAACGTCGGCGTTAATGAAAAATGGCATGGCTCAGCCATTTTGGTAACGGCAATGACATAAATGAGCCATTTTGGTAACGGTAACGGCATAAATGACCAAACTATTAACGAGTGGCATAAATGAGTCATTTTCGATAGTTCGATGACATATTTAAGCTTTTTTTCGTTTTTAAATTTAGAAATGTGTCGTTATTTTTTTGAAATGGACTGGTGCCTTATAAAATGGAACAGAAGGTTTATAAGTCACAATTTTTTACTAAAAATATTTAAATTCGGTGAGAAAATGGAATCATATAAAATAGTACAGTGGGATCATGTTTTTATTTGTAAGATTGATTTTGATTTGGGTTGGACATTCTACTTAACACTGCTGTCTATATAGGACTCATCAGTAATGGGAAGTTGTTCAGATGATCGGAGGTTCTTGATAATTACTGGGAAGAAGAAGCTGCAATTGAGGGCAGAGTCGAAGGAGGACAGGTTAATATGGTTGGAAGGATTGTTTGCAGCAAGGAAGACATATTCTGAAAGTATGTATGTCCTAGAGAAAATCATTATTAGGGACAAATGTACTTGAACACATTCGTATTATTAATAAGATTAATATTTATGGCATTTGCAATTATTGAATTATTATTTCATTGTTTGTAATTATTCATTAATGTGCCTCCCTTGAGCTTACGTTGTCATTAATAGAGTGGGATATTGATGATAGAGCGTAACTCTAAAATGGCCTTGACTAATGATCATCGAGAATGGGATATCGATGATATGTTATAAGTCGACATGTGGTCTGCGTCACATTCTTAGAGAATGTAGTATGTCTCACCTGCTACTAGTAATGGTTACTAGTGATGGACACATGGATACTTTTGGAAAGTATTGGTATACCCTGCTGATAAACTATTTGTTATACATGTCTAAAGTGTTATCAGCGTGTGGGAGATGAAGGTCCTTTGACTTGAGGTCAATACGCACCTTGTTTACAGAGTAATGTACTGTGACCCTGTCCTAAGCTTAAACTCCTTATAGGATAAGATACGGCTTGTGTTGGGTGCATTATGATGTAAATTAAGGTGGTAGTTGAGCCAAGAATATGATTCATTCCTCGATTGGATATTCGAGAGAGAGCACTCAACTTCTCAGTGATATTAGGTCGATCAAGTCATTGGCCAATACAAGAGACATATTTAGAATATGATCTAGTTGTCGACTAATATAAATGAGATAAAGTGATCAAGCCATTTGGATAGACACATGGCAAATCCTAAACTTGATTGAGTGTGTCGCGAATGAAAGAAATTTATCATCTCACATAAAGGTTATGTTTGTTGGATTCATGTAAACGTACTTCATATATTGAGTTCGTCGTACGACGCAGTCTGGGAGTTCCGTATGGACCTTAATTGGATTAGTGTCGATATATGAAGGCTTATAGGGTCACACTATGTCGATTGTCTCTTCGATCTTAAGGGTGTATTGAGAAAGTATTAAATATTCGATTTGGGATCGAGTTATTTAAATTGATAATAACTATGGATAATTTCTATTAGATGGAAATTATTTAATTAAATCAAAATTAGATTTTGAATTTAATGTGTTGAATATATATATTAAATGAAAATGGAAAATGGAAAACGGAAAACAGAATTTTACGTTAGGCGTCGCGGTGCCGACCCGGCAATGGGCCCAGACAGACTGGCCCACTGCACATCGGTTTATAGGCCAGGCTTAGAGCCCAATCCTAATCCGATTTGTGACCTAATTTTAACTATAAATACAACACTCTCATTGTTAATTAATACACACCAATCATAAACTAATTCTAGACTTAGTCTAGGACGAAACTCTCTCAAACCTCTGCCAAGAATTAACCTGTAAGTGTTCATGTTTTATGTTACAGGTTTCGATTGTCATATAACCATACCAGAAGAAATTGTTGGGGTAAGTAGAACAAAATTTTAATTATATGTTTGAACCCAACATATTCAACAAGTGATTTTGTTCATATGCCTAGAATGAACAATAATTGCAACGTTGCAACTCGAGAAAGCGAGATGAAAGGTTAATGTCACGAAGCTTTTATAAAACTAGAGCGATAAATATGTTTTCTTTTTCTTTATTCCTTTATTTTGCTCTTTACTTGGTTTTCTCATGGTTTAAGTGCTATTTCATGTGCAATGTTTGAAAACTTGGAGATTATAAATGATAGTATATGAATTCGTTTTCAATTTTGGAGTTTCACTTAGAATAACTTGGCGCTTGTACTATATGGAGAAAGTTCTCGAACTAATTTGGTTTCTTCGAGTATTTCCAGGAGGAAACACAAGAGGATCGGATGAAGAGGAAACTGATGATGATGTTCACACTGATAACTTGTTTTTTGATGCTCAAGAAATTCTTTCTTCGTCTTCCTTGAGAAGCGCCGAGTCTTATGATGATAGCTCATCTTCTGATTCTGAAGATGTTCTTAGTTCTTTTATGAGATTTGTTGAATGTTATGTGACTATCCTTACGTAGAGCGAAGAGAGAAATTGCCTGAACCAGTTGAAGTTGAAGAGGAGAAGGGAATAAGCCTTTGGTCGATGATCAAAGATAACATTGGGAAGGATCTAACTAGAATTTGTCTTCCTGTGTACTTCAACCAACCCCTCTCTTCTTTACAGAAATGTTTCCAAGATTTTGAGTACTTTTACCTTCTTGACCAAGCATATGAATGGGGGAGAACAGTAAGTATTTCTTTGACAATACAATGTGTTGGCTAGAGTTATTTCCACATCATATATGATCAAACTCAAGTTCAATATTGAGTTACTTGAATGCTTGTCATTCATAATCATAACTAGAGTAACTGTAGCTTTGCCTAGAAGATAATCATTTAAGTTTTGAGAAAGTTATTTACACTCTATTCATAACAAGTAAAAATATGTTCGAGTTATGATCTGTATTCCAAACAATATGTTGTTAGATAAACTGAAATGCTTTCTCAAATTGATCAAAAGAATATAATTGAATAACATATCAACATAAGTAATCATCATTTCTTCTCAACTATCCTTCTAAATTCATCTGTCAGTAACTTGAATAATTAAGCTAGTGAAAATATTTACTCCTTATTGGCTTCCTATTTGACGAAGCTAAATAAAGGCATTTGAAAACTTCCTCTTAAAAGGTTTATAATTAACCATTAAACCGGATAAAATCAGCAAGTTGGGAACTCTCCGTGGTCTCCTTTACCTGTCAACTAAACAGTATAAGAAATTTATCCTTTGGTTTCAGTCATTTAGGATGTATCTATTGTTTTCCATTGTTGAGTTAGAATAAGTGTAGGTACTCCGTTAGGTTATATTCTGGCCGACTACTTTTTCCTTTTAGGTTCTCTGATCTATATTGGACTCAATGTTTCCCACCTTTGCCATTTGAGATGTGATTGCCTTGAACATTTTTTGTAGGGCAATAACCTTATGAGGATGCTTAATGTTGCAGCATTTGCTGTATCTGGATATGCTTGCACAGATGGTAGAAAATTCAAGCCATTTAATCCATTATTAGGTGAGACATATGAAGCCAATTACCCAGACAAGGAACTGCGTTTCATCTCGGAGAAGGTACTCTCATTAGCAGCAGGAAATGTTTCCCTTTTCCTCATTGTACATATTATGTTCTGCTTCTGATCTCATAAATTTTTACTACCTATATTCATACGGAAAAAAAAAGAGCAAATAAAAAAAGGGAACTATTTTCCTTTTCCAAACATGTATCTGAATCATTGAATTTCAATGTAAGAACCTATCATTAGCTAAAGGCAATATTCCTCCGCGCTTACATATCTAATATGATGCATGCATGCAACTAGGATCTAAAATGGAGCTAAATTACTAAGCTGAAGTAATGTTCTAAGGCATTGTACTGAAATACCACCTTGTGTATGTTCCCTTAAAGTTTCTGAGGTTAAAACAAAAATATCATCCTAAGAAAGGAGGAATAAGGGAACACACACAAGGTGAGAATAGAACACTTGTGTTGATAACATTTTGGGAATAGAGATGCATGGTGAACTAGTTAGATTAAGGAAGCTTCTTCGCCCCGTCCAAAGAAATATCATTATATTCCTTCTGTTTTATGTGTTGTCACATTCCAAGAGGACAGAGTTTGTATTAAGCTGTTTCTAAGGTTAGAACTATCATTTGTTCGGATTCGTTGACCTAGTAAGGTAAAGGTTTCATGAATCTAATGGCATGGTTTGATGGATCTCATGCTGTTTTTTTCAACGAAATGACATAAAAGTTCAATAAAGTGCTATTTTTTCCTGTTGACATAGGTAAGTCATCACCCCTTGATTCTTGCACGCCACTGCGAAGGCCGTGGTTGGAAGATGTGGGGAGATACCAATTTAAAAAGTAAATTTTGGGGTCCATCAATTCAACTTGATCCAGTTGGTGTCCTTAACTTAGAGTTTGATGATGGAGAAGTATTCCGATGGAGCAAGGTACACGCATTATAATGAGTGGTGACAAGCACTGCAACTCCTTGTATCATGCTTGCTGAACTGTTAAAACTTACACTATCAGGTAACAACTTCAATCCACAACCTCATTTTGAGGAAAATCTATTGCGACCACTTTGGTACGATGCATATCCAAGGAAGCGGTAGCTACTCTTGCAAGCTTAAATTTAAGAAGCAGTCCATTATGAATAGAAATCCACACCAGGTGCAGTACCTCCACATTATCAGTGTTCACTGCTTTGGCTGTCTCATAATAATGTCTACTTTTTAGAACTCTTAACTAACAAACCAAAATGTTATCCATGGAGTCCACATATATTTCTTTAGACACAACAAATCCTATTTTTAACACTTCTTGATTCTTTGGTTTGGTTTGGCAGCTCTATGCTTTGACTGGATTATGTTATTCTAAGAGGAAGATTAGAGCTTCATGAATAATCCACATATGGAAGTTTGCACTGCAGGTACATGGACTTGTACAAGATAAAAGTGGAAAAACAGTGGCAACTATGTTTGGAAAATGGGATGAAAGTTTGAATTACTGTAATACTTCGATGGATTTAGGGTAAGATATGGAATATTTGCTTTGGAACGGAGCAACAAATTATAATTTTACACGTTTCGCAGTTACACTTAATGAGCTCTCTCCGGATCTTGAGGTACTATAATTGATAGTCCTCTCGATAACCAATACTTCAGGTTTATGCAAAATCCTATTTATAGTTATACTATTCTTTTGCGTTGTAATACATATGCTGCCATTATTGTTGTTAACAGGAAAAGTTGCCTCCGACAGATTCAAGGCTTAGACCTGATCAAAGATTTCTTGAAAACGTAGAATACGAAATCGCTAACTCAGAAAAGTTACGTCTAGAACAAAGGCAACGCCAGGTGTCATTAGCTAATTTCATGAATTTTCCCATCTTTGATTCATTAGATTTTTTGTTTTTATTGGATGAATCAATTAGTCATACTTACCAGCTGAGTGTTAAGCATTTCACACACAAATTCTTGAAAAATATCGTTCCTTTTTGTGCTCTCTTCACAGCCAACTGAGAACATTAATTGTTTTTATATGCAAATCAAAATTACCAAAAGCGCCTATTGACAACATAAAAATGAAGGATTCAAGTTGTCATAGTTCGAGGAAACGTTTCATCTCTGTGATTGTGAAAATATAGACAGGTTCCCTACAGCAAAAGGGAAAAAAAAAGAGCAAATACTTCAATTATCATCTCTGTGATTGTGAAAATATAGACAGGTTCCCTACAGCAAAAGGGAAAAAAAAAAGAGCAAATACTTCAATTATCCGACTGCCACCACTCTTAGCGAGCATAATTTGCATAAGTTATTCATGCACTTTGAATCAATTCTATAGTTTGGTTGGAGCAACATAGTAGTTTCATTTTCTCAGTAAAAAACCAGTTAAGCTACCTTTATCCGACAATAGTTTTATGAAGTCCTGTACATGAAACAGTTAAAATTATTGGTATTTATAGCTCAAAATATTTGCCATTACATGATATTGAAGTTTGAGCTAAGTTTGCATAACAAGATATTGTCATGTAGGCATCAAAGATGCAGGAAAAGGGATGGAAACCAAGGTGGTTTACTAAGACAAAAGGTAGTGATACATATCAGTATAGAGGAGGGTACTGGAAACTAGAGAAACTGGTAGATGGGAATCATGTCCACATATTTTTGGTGAAGTTTCTGAAGATATTTGACTCTTTTTACTCCATTTTGCAATATTTATGCAGAAATGGACAGGCAAAAGGGAATATGGAATTAGTGTTAAAAATAAAACCACAGAATGTAAATAGACATAGACTAATGAAAAGTGTAAATGGATGTAGTCATATAGGGTTGGAGGCAATGTTGCTTAGCTTTCCAAAACTGATGTTGCACCCGTGTCAGATTTCCTAAAAATGCACTACTTTTGGAGGATCTAACACATCCGTCACCATTTTTGAAGAATCCGAGCAACATAAGTCGGAGGCGATTCAGGTTGAAGGAGAAGGAGGAGCCTGTTTTGCCTTTTACTTGTATTATAGTATTTCCCTTTATAGAAAGTTTCTTTTATTCTTTCTTTTAGGTTTTTCAAGTCCACCACATTGTATATTCCCCAAATATTCCTTGAAATTCAAGGAAGCATTGTTCTGTTCTATAGCTTGAAAAGACTTACTACTCAAAAAAATTTATTATCTAATGAATCTTTAGTGCTACTGATTAGCACTTGCCAACATTACTTTTATTTTAACTCTTGAATACTTGATTGTAGAATTTTTACAGTGTGATACTTGACAAGTTGCATTAGTCATCAGGGGCAGATCTAAAGGATTGGCTACAGATACAATAGCTTTTGCCCATATTTTATATGTACATTAAGAAATCCTGGATTCGATCTTGTCAACTTAGAAATGAAAGTAGTTTGTTTTCTGAACAGAGTGAAAGTTATAATACTTTAAAAACATAAAACATAGGAAGTTGTAGTATTAAATGTTGATAGGAAGTTATAATATTTTTAAAATATAAGACATAATCGTAGTATTTTGAAAATACAAGACATTGAAAAATGTATTCCTTCGGATAAAACGACCATTGCCAAAGAGGAAAACTTGAGGTGAATATATATATATATATATATATATATATACAGAGAACATGAAGGTCATACCCCTCGAATTCAAATAGAATTTCTGTTAGTAGAATATGCTTTGAAAACTTGTGCATTTAATCCAGTTCCAAATTTCCATTATCATATTCAATAAATCTTGACTGATTTCAGTACAAGAATTTGGTTTAATACAAGTGACAGATTTATAGATCCTTGGGCACATTAGTGGATGAGACCTCATCACTACATATGGGACAAATCTGGAAAGAAAAATATATAGAAGTATGAACATCAAGAAAATAGGCAAAAATAAAAGTAGTACTACTAAATAAGAGTACTTAGCAATTAATTACCTTTTTTATTTGAAGCCATTTTTTAATACAGTCTGAATGGTAAGGATGATCACATGGAAGTGCTACTAGCTTCTCTCCTTCTTCATAATCCAATTGACACACCACACACCTATATTTATCCAAAAAAAATTCACATTTTCAGTTATTCAGATCATCCTGGTGGGAAGCGCTCTTTCTCTTAAATGGGCCTTATAAGGTGATAGTTGAATTAATAGGAGCCAATACGGGTATCAAACACCGAGTGAAAAACTAAGAATAATCTAATGACCAAGATATCACAATATAAATCACAGTATCACGAGTCCAGATTTTAATAATCACATCTTATATATCTTGTTAATTATGTGAAAAAATAATTAAAATGATTATGAGTGGTCTTACTTTAATTATTATTTTTGATTGGATCTCTAGTTTTCGACTACTTACTTGTCGACTTATGAGTGGTCTTACGTTAATTATTATTTTTGATTGGATCTCTATGAAAGAAATAATCCCTTGATTATTTTCATTAATGAAAGAGTATATATACAATTTACAATTTCCATAATAGGAAAATCCTACTCATATTCTACTCCTAAAACCTTATTCTACTTGTACAAAAATTATACAATTATGGTAAGTGTACAATTCTAATTACAACAAAACATCTCCTAAAATAGGCCACTAAACTGTGATATACACCGTATGTATACACCGTGTATATCACGGGTTTAACATCCCATCTTTGCTAAGTCAGCCCGTGATGTACATGGACAATATACTATGTATATCACGAGGTGTTTATCACATCCCCGCAGTCATAGCGGGCGGTCTTCGTACGCTGAGATTGTCCCTAAAATCTTCAAGGACCGAGGGAAGACCCTTAGTAAAGATGTCTGCAATTTGATACCTGGATGGGACATCGCAGACACGTACTTGTCCACGAGCTACCTTTTCACGAACAAAGTGAATATCCATCTCGATGTGTTTAGTGTGCTGGTGTTGAACCGGATTACCAGAAAGGTAGACGGCACTAATATTATCACAATAACCCAAGGTACTTTTCTGAATAGGACAATGAAGTTCTAAAAGAAGATTACGTAACCAACAGGATTCAGAGACCACATTGGCTACCCCCTGATACTCGCCCTCTGCAATAGAGCGTGATAATCTAGACTGACGCTTCGCAGACCATGAGACTAAGTTATTACCATGAAACATACAATAGCCGGACGTGGAACGTCTAGTATCTGGACAGCCACCCCAATCAGCATCTGTATACGAGACAAGTGTAGACGTCGATGAAGGATATAAATGTAAGCCATAGTCAAATGTTCCCTGGATGTATCGAATAATTCGTTTTAGCGCATTCATGTGCTCAACCCTGGGATCATGCATAAACAAGCACACTTGTTGTACGACATACGTAATATCTGATCTCGTGAAAGTAAGATACTGAAGAGTCCCTGCAAGACTGCGATAGTGGGTCGGATCCTCATACGGTGAGCCAGCCGCAGCACCCAAGCTTGGGTTTAGTATCAACTGGAGTGGAAGTAGACTTGCATGAGGACATACCAACTCGCTCAATGATCTCAGCTGCATACTTCCGTTGTGATAAGAATAACCCACCCGCATGACGAGTGACATCAATCCCCAAAAAGTAACTCAAGGGCTCCAAGTCTTTCATAGCAAACTCAGAACTGAGCATTGTCATGATAGGCCTTCGCAAAGCATCAATAGAGGCAGTCAAGATAATATCATCCACATATAATAGAATATAAGTCAAAGAAGTACCACGACGATATATGAACAAATTATCAGACCTGATGTGTGAAAACCCAATAGATGAAACATAGTCTGCAAATCTCTTATACCAAGCGCATAGGGCCTGCTTAAGCCCATACAATGACTTCTTCAATAAAAAGACATGTTGAGGATATTTGGGATCTCGAAAACCCAAGAGCTGATGTATGTAAACGGTCTCCTTAAGATCACCATGTAAGAAAGCATTCTTCACATCTAACTGATGAATGGGCCAAGCTTTCGAAAGAGCCAGACTGAGACTAGTGCGAATGGTAGCCGGTTTGACCATCGGACTAAATGTCTCACCACAATCCACGCCAACCTGCTGGGTCTTACCATCACCTACAAGACGAGCCTTACGTCTCGCAAAAGAACCATCAGAATTATCCTTATGAATAAAAATCCACATAGATCGAATAATATTAACACCAGAAGGATGGGGTACCAACTCCCACGTCTTATTCTCAATAAGAGCATCATATTCGTCGTTCATAGCCAATTTCCAATTCATGTCATTTAATACGGACACTCGGTTACGGGGTAGGGGGGATTTAAGAACATTAGAATTTAGATTAAAATATCTTTTTCCTTTAAAAATACCCTGTTGACTACGAGTGACCGGTCTATGACTCGGTGGAGAATTGGGTGGATTTTGGGAGGAACTCGGATAGGAGACGGGCTGGCCAGCAAGCAGTGGGCCTGTTGGCCCAATACTAGAAACATGAGGCGAGGCAGAAGCATGTACTGGAACAGTGTCGGTATTGGGCTGGGCAACTGGCCCAACTGCCGAAACTAGGGTGAAAAAATATTGAAAACAGTGGGAAGTGGCGGAACAGTAGGTCCAGCGGGCAGTGGGCCCGCTGGTGGATTTTGGGTGTGGGATAAGTCCGATAAATGGTGGATAAAATACGGGGAGACCTCGTCATCTAAATAATTATACGAACTAGGCCCGTGACTACTCACTTTAGCAAACGGAAATTGGGTTTCATCAAAAATAGCATGGCGACTAATTATGATTTTATTAGACGATAAATCAAAACATTTGTAACAACGATGATTAAATGGATAACCCAAAAAGACACAAGGAGTAGAACATGCTTGAAGTTTGTTAATTGTAGTTGACGGAAATAGCGGATAATATAAGCACCCAAAGACCCTGAGATGTGAATACGAAGGAGTCTTATAATAGAGGACTTTAAGAGAAGACGTATTTGTCAACCCTTTAGTAGGAAGTATGTTAGGAAGATAGGTAGTCATTTGTAGAGCATGATGCCAAAAGGAAGGGGGTACGAAAGCATGGACCAATATAGTTCGAACAATATTATTAATGGTATGAATTTTTTATTCGGTTTTTCCATTTTGTGAGGACGTATGAGGACAAGAGAAACGAAGAACTATGCCATTATTGTCACAAAATTCCTGAAACAACCCATTATCATATTCTTTGTCATTATCACATTGAATATTTTTTTATTTCTCGTTCGAATTGGTTACTGATAAAAGCTCGAAATTTTAAGAATGTGAAAAAAGCTTGAGATTTCTTCGCTAATGGATTCATAAAAAATTAGAACATAATAACGATGGTCCACATAACTGAGAATAGGATTAGTCCATAAATCGTTGTGAAGAAGATCAAATGACATTAAAGTACGAGAAGTAGAGCCTACAAATGGTAATCTAACATATTTTTCTAGAGGACATGATTGACAAATTGGAGTACTACGCGTACCCTTACAAGAAATAAAATTATTTTTATGTAAGGAATAAACAATAGACGACCCAGGGTGACCCAAACGTGCATGTCATAAGGAAGGAGCTAGAGCTGCGAAAGTAGATAGCAAGGCTTGATTCGAGAGACCGGAGGCAGGCGTGATAGGATAAAAATCTCCCATACTATCACATCTCATGAGAGGAATCCCCGTCTTGAAATCCTTCACAGAAAATCCAAAAGAATAAAAAATCAACAGAAACCCAATTATCAGTGGTGAATTTACGGACAGACACCAAATTTTTAATTAAGTTAGGGGCATGAAGGGAATTTTTCAAGACAAGAGGTGGATGGAGGGGGAGACAAAGTTTTATGACCGTAACCACGAATTGGAATTGACTGGCCATTACCAACAATTATGCCACGATTTTTTCTCAAATTGGAATAAGACGAGAGAGTACCTTGGTCGGACGTCATGTGAGAAGTGGCACCGGTGTCCATGTACCAATTCGGGTCTGTAGGATTTAATCCAAGTGTATGCATTGCGGTCTCAATATCCATCGGAGTCGGTGTGGGTCCCATTGCCTGGAAGGCCTGTGTGGGCTGAGGCCCAAGCACACTGGCCTGCTGCCCCAGCCTAGACGAGAATCTGTCTGCTGAAACTGGGCCCGAGAAGTTGGGCCTGGCCTGCTGTTGGAATGTGGCCCAATTACTCGGGTAAGGCATGGCAGAAAATATCCATTGTTGGGCCAAGGACCACCAGCCCAATTCCACTGCCATGTGGCCCACTGTTGAGCCCAATTGGGCTACCGTCCATTGCCCCGAGGGCCACCGTCGGTGCCACCACTGTTTCGGCCAATGTTGCCGCCGATGTTGCCGCCACGATTTTTGTCATTATTTTTATGGTTTTGACCTTTCTTGCCGCCACCGTTGTTGCGGTTTTGGCCCGAATTGTCAACCAAACCGTGAGATGGATTTGATGAAGTCATCATTGCCACGGAACTGGTGCCTGTAGCCGCCTTTTTTGCCAAGCCGGCTTCTTCCAAAGTGAGCATCGAACGGGCTTGATAAAAAGGGGGGAGCAGGTTACTTTGACGAATGAGAGTCCCAAAGCCATTATAGGCCTCAGATAGGCCTGCAACTATTTGTAGAACAAGACGATTATTGGTGACAGGCGCGCCAACGTTACGGAGTTGGTCTGCCAATTCCTTGAGTCATTTACAATAAGAAAAAACATTCGAAAAATCTTCCATGTGAACTTGTGAAAACTCTTGCTCAATAGTGACAACGCGGGAATGTTGGTTATCTTGGAATATATCACGCAATCTATTCCAGGTAGTCATAGTTGTCGTGTCCGGTTCAATGATCGTCTGTAACAGGTCGATAGAAATAGTGGAGTAAATTCACTAAAGAACGGTAGCATCAAGAGTAATCCATAACTGAGGATCCTCCGCGGGAGTAGGGGTAGCGGGAGGAATTTTGTGATGGAGGACTTGATGGGAGATTGCATGAATTTTGAACAACTCTGCCCACGTCGCATACTGGACGTTTTCCATCTCAAGAACAATATGGATGTTATTCTTGATGTTGGAAACAGTAAGGGCATTATGAAACACGTTCTGAGACACAACAAAATAACGAAAGGATTTGGGAAAATATTTTGGAAGGGAGGAGGTAAATTTTGACACGAAATACGAGAAAAAAGGCTCGGAATTCGATGAAGCCTCTGCCGAGAAGGGTGATCGGAAACCGAGAATAAAGTTGGAGAAGAGCGGAAGTAATTTAGTCTTAGACTTCTGATACCATGAAAGAAATAATCTCTTGATTATTTTCATTAATGAAAGAGTATATACAATTTACAATTTCCATAATAGGAAAATCTTATTCATATTCTACTCTTATAACCTTATTCTACTTGTACAATAATTATACAATTATGGTAAGTGTACAATTCTAATTACAACAAAACATCTCCTAAAATAGGCCACTAAACCGTGATATACACGGTATGTATACACCGTGTATATCACGGGTTTAACAGCCCATCTTTGCTAAGTCAGCCCGTGATATATATGGCCAATATACCGTGTATATCACGGGTGTTTATCACTCTAGTTTTCGACTACTTACTTGTCGACAAGTGTCTTGGAATCATTGGATTGAAATATAGAAGAATGCGAGGATTTGCTGATTTCTGCTTCAGATAATCCTCTGTTTTCTACTCCAACAAATTCTCCTAATGCAATTAATTCCTGTGAAACAACTATACTCTTTAGTAAATGTCATGTATTTCTTGAACTATACATAAATTAAATAACGAGTACTCCATTTTATACCTCGTAAGATAATTCATCTGGATCAACATCATCTTCCTCCATATCCTATATAAAAGGAAAAAATTAACAATGCTTTATGATAATTTTCTAGTTGCACTTTTAAGCTGAAGTTGCAATCAGGGGCGGAGCTAGAAAAGCTTAATGTACATACAAGGCCAAAATAATTTTTATGTATATATAATAAATATCCCGTAATTTTCTTTGGGTCCGCCTTGGAATAGTCATATATTTTGTGTTTGTGTGTGTATTGTCTAGATCAAATATATAAATATATATAAATTCTAGTGTGTGTGCGCGCGTGCTAGAAAGAGACCTCGTTGTCATAGTCGTATTCATCGTCATAGAAATCTAATTCAAAATCTGCACAGAGAAAAAAAATAAATCAAAAGGAGAACAAAGAATTATAGTAAATATTGTTGGTATAGAAACTGGAATATGGTTTACATAGAAAAATTCAGATAAAAGAGGAAGAAAAAGAATGAAATTTTCTATTCATTTCCATCTTTTTTGTAAAATAATACTACTACTAATAAAGATTACCTTGAATTTCACTTTCTAAAAATTCTTCATCAGAGGCAGTAATTTCCTCATCTTCACTCTCACTTTCAATCATCGACAACATAATACAAACCCTATCCTGAATACACACATTCCCATGCAAGTTAATTAAAGTACTATTAACAAGAAAGTAGAATCCCATGCAAATTAAGTAAAATATCAAGCGATTTTTTAAGAAAAATGTATGCAGGTATATATGCTACTATATGTTAAATCTCCTTGAACAATTTAAATTATATTTTGATTCCCCTTAGTAAAATTTTGACTTTGTCGCTTCATACAACAAGAAATTAGAATCCCATGCAAATAAAGTAAAATATCAACCAATTTTTTTAGAAAAAGGTAGTATGTATATATACTACTAAATGTCATATTTCCTTGAACGATGTAAATTATAATTTTAATTCTCTTTAGTAAAAATCTTGACTCTGCCAATGAATACAACAAGAAATTTAAGGAAAAGACAAAAAGAACCTCATCTATTTGGCTAAGAGGTGTTCTTCTGGTTGTTGGCTTCCTTTGTTCTTCATCAGCCATAATAAAGGGTATATTTTTCTGATAAAATTTCTGGGAATTTGGATGGAAAAAACAATGGCTTGAATGGGTTATTATAATGAGATAGAGAAGAAGAACAATGAAGGAATTTGTAGGTTAACTTAAGTGTTAAGAAACTTTTCAAAGCAAAGAAATACAAAAGCATTTCCATTTATTCAATTTTCTAAGATTCCTTGTTCTTTCTTTTTGTTTTCAACTTTGTCTTAATTTGTGCCACTTCTTACCTTTTTCGATAGGGCAACCTACTTATAAGATCCTATATTTAATTATTGAGAATATATGGTGGCATGATCTATCTATATTAATACTATTAGCGAATATTCTTCGAATATTCACAATATATTTTATAATTATAATAGATGTATATTTAAGGTAACTTAGGATTTTTATTGTATTAAGAATCAACCATTTAAGGTAAGTTAGGATTCTTATTGTATTAAGAATCAACCTCTATACAACTATATATATTGTGATTAATGAAAGGAATCCCTTACATGGTATCAAGAGCCAAACCCTAATCCATACTCTTCTCTTTTCTTCCTCTCGTCTTTTTTTCCTTCTCGGCCACCGGCAATATTTGCCACCATGTCTCGCCCTACTTCCCCCACCAATTTTGGTTCTTCCACTGGCACACTTGACAACCCCCATCAACGTTCATCGTCTTCTTTTCATCCGGCATTCGCCGTTACCAACATCAAGAATTTTATCCCTATAATTCTTGACCAAGAAGACGGTCAATATTCCATGTGGATAGAACTGTTCAATATTCATGCATGTGCGTACAATGTGCTCGACCATATTGATGATTCTGTTCCTCGTCCAACCGATGTTGCAGACTCGACCTGGCGTCGCCTTGACGCCATCGTCAAACAGTGGATCTACGCCACCATCTCTAAAGACTTGTTGTGTACTATCATGGAAACAGGTGCTACGACACATGAACTTTGGGTACGGTTAGAAGAAAATTTTCAGGATAATAAAAATACTCGGGCTGTGTATTTGGAAGAGCAGTTCAACAATACGCGTCTTGAGAATTTTAACATGTCTGAATATTGTAAACAACTGAAACTCATAACCGACCAACTTTCCAACGTAAGGACATCTGTTTCAGAGACCAAGATAGTACTTCAACTAGTTACGGGTTTACCGAAAAGTGAATATGATACACTTGTAGCGATGATTCAACAGGCCGACCACCTACCAAGCTTCAATAAAGCACGTTCACAACTTTATTGCAAGAGACCGGTCGTGCTAAACAAGAGGTGCACAATCACAAGGCATTAGCCGTTGACGGCATGGCACCACCGGCGGCCACCTCCACCCAGCCACGACTGCAAGACCGCCAGCAACAGCAGTCCCACGGCGAAGGGCGTGGCGGCAGAGGTCGCGGTAACAACAATAAAGGGAAGGGTCGCGGCAAGGGCAACCGGAACCAGCAGCAGTCAGGCCCAGCACCTGCTGCCTACTATCAGTGGGCTGGACATCCCCCTTAGCCCAATACCGGGAACTGGGCCTCGCCTGCATGCCCCTACCCGACATCAGGTGCCCAATTCCAGCAAGGCTGGCAGCCAGGCCTCTTGGGCTCTGCCCCTGCCAACCGGTAGGCCCATCTGGTAGCAACGAGTTCAAAGCACACACGCAAGGCGGCGACTGGCCCCCACCGATTTGGACCAGGCCTTCAACACCGTGAACCTTCAACAGCCTGACGATAATTGGTACATGGACACCGGAGCCACATCTCACCTCACCCGGTCGTCAGGTAACTTATCTCAACTGCTTCGGTTAAAGTGTCCTCAATTTATTACTGTCAGCAATGGTCATCGCATTCCAATTGAAGGTTACAGTAACACACATACCAAACATTCCCACCCACCTTTCTCCCTAAATCACGTCCTTTACACCCCTAACATCATTAAAAACTTAATCTCTGTTAGAAAATTCACTCGCAATAATTTTGTGTCTGTCGAATTTGACCCTTTTGGTTTTTCTGTGAAGGATCTCAATACGAGGAAAATTCTTACCCGCTGCAATAGTGTGGGAGACCTCTACTCCTTCACTCAATATTCCGATGTCAAACCGCATTCACCTCTATCCCTTACGGCTATCTCTCCCTCAACTTGGCACAACTGACTCGGGCACCCCGGAGACCCTGTTTTTAATTTTCTTAAGACTACTAAACGTATTCAATGTAATAATGGGAAACTTGCCCAACACTGTTTTTCTTACCCGCTTGGCAAGCATACTCGTCTTCCATTTATGTCATCCAACAGTGTTACTTTTTCTCCTTTTGATATTGTTCATGCTGATTTGTGGACATCTCCGATTGTTAGCTCTTTGGGTCACAAATTTTATCTACTATTCTTAGATGATTTTTTCCATTTTGTCTGGATTTATCCATTGAAATTCAAATCTGAAGTTTTTGCCAAGTTCCTTGAATTTCAAAAATTCATTAAAACACAGTTTGAAAAATTTATCAAATCGTTCCAATATGATAATAGACATGAATTTAATAACTCGACATTTCACAATTTCTGCTCTAAACAAGGCATGGTTTTCCATTTTTCCTGTCTCTATACTTCCTCCCAAAACGAAAAGGCTGAACGAATTATACGTATCATCAATAACATGGTTCGCACCCTTTTGTTTCATGCATGTCTTTCACCGCCTTTTTGGGTCTATGCTGTTAAAATGGTAGAATCTCTTCTTAATATTTTACCAACTGGCACTCTCCAAAATAAGACCCCTACCGAAATCTTACCGTAGGTTCCCATCCTATGACCATCTCCGTATTTCCGGCTGCTTATGCTACCCCAACCTAACCTCCAATGCACCTCACAAACTCGTCTCTCGCACCACGCCCTGTGTCTTCGTTGGTCTCTCTCCTACTCATTGGGGCTACATGTGCTATGACATAGCCACTCGCAAAATCATTGTCTCCCGTCACGTCACATTTGACGAGACGACCTTTCCTTTTTCAAACCTCCAAAAATTTCAGACCACCGATTACATCTTTCTCGATGAATCGAGTTTGTCCCCGGCTATCCAATCATTGTACCACCGGCAGCCCACTGTTCCGACAGAGCCTGCCCCAGCAACTCCGTCCCCGCCACTATCCGGCATCATCTCCGAAAAGACACCTACCAGCTCTCGATCGAACACCCCACTGCTCGACCAGACTATGTCTCATGCCCCTCCAGTCCCAATGCCGCCTCCAGAACCCGACAGCCTATAGCCACAAAATACAGACCACCTACTGCTGCCTACCCACCGTATGGAAACTCGTGCACAACACGAGATTTTCAAACCTAAGGTCTATTTTAACCTCTCCGCACAAACCATATCACCCATTCCAAAAAATCCAAAACTAGCCAAATTGGACCCTAATTGAAATGCGCCCATGTGCGAGGAATTTAATGCTTTAACCAAGCAGAACACTTGGGATTTGGTACCTAGACCGGACGGTGTAAATGTTATCCAGTGCATGTGGCTATTTTGTCACAAGTACAGAGACAGTGGTGACTTGGAGCGGTATAAGGCAAGACTGGTTGCTAATGGCACTAATCAGTAGGAGGGTATTGATTGTGGTGAAACATTCAGTCCGGTTGTTAAACCGGCTACTATTTGGATTGTTCTCAGTATTGCTATAGGCATGCATTGGCCGATTCATCAGCTTGATGTCAAGAATGCGTTTCATGGGGATTTGAAAGAAACTGTGTACATGCATCAGCCCCTGGCTTTGTTCATCCAGCAGTTCCGCTGTTTGTATGTCGTCTCAGGAAGTCATTGTATGGCTCTAAACAGGCACCCCGTGCTTGGTATGATCGCTTTGCCAAGTATCTTATGCAGATCGGATTTACATGTAGCAAGTGTGATAACTCTCTCTTCACTTTCCATCGAGGTAGCAGCACTGCTTATTTGCTATTGTATGTGGATGACATTGTTCTTACTGCCTCCTCTGACGGTTTGAAGAATGAAATCATTGCTCTACTCAAAACTGACTTGGGCAAACTGAGTTATTTCTTGGGTATATCCGTGACCAGATCTGCAGCTATTATGTTTTTGTATCAGCGCAAATATGCGGAGGAGATTGTGTACAAGGCTAAGATGGAAAATTGTAAAATTATGCCAACTCCGGTTGACTCGAAATCCAAGCTCAGTGCCAATGAGGGCGCGCCAATTTCTGATCCCACTCTCTATCGGAGTATTGCAGGTGCCCTTCAGTATCTTACATTCACTGGGCCTGATATTGCATATGTCGTTCAGCAGGTGTGTCTGTTTATGCACGACCTTCGAGAGTCCCATTTTGCAGCCCTCAAACGTATTATCAGATACGTTAAGGGCACACTGGAGTTTGGACAGCATCTCTACCCCTCTGCCCTAACTAAGTTACTCTCCTACACGGATGCAGATTGGGCAAGATGCCCGGACACACGTCGCTCCACCTCAGGCTACTGTGTATTTCTTGGGGATAATCTTACTTCATGGTCCGCCAAGCGGCAGGCCACGCTATCCCGTTCAAGTGCTGAAGCAGAGTATCGCGGAGTTGCTAATGTCGTTGCTGAGATCTGTTGGCTCCGAAATCTTCTTTTGGAGCTCCAGTGTCCAATGCGAAAGGCGTCTATAGTCTACTGTGACAACATATCTGTCATCTACATGTCTCACAATCCCGTCCAACATCAGCGGACCAAACATATCGAGATGGATATTCACTTTGTGCGTGAGAAGGTTGCCCTTGGTCAGGTCAAAATATTACACGTGTCTTCCTCCTATCAGTATGCAAATATTTTCACAAAGGGACTACCGAGACAACTCTTCACCGACTTTCGATCCAACCTTAGCGTTCGGCCTCCTCCCGCTCTGACTGAGGGGGAGTATTAGCAAATATTCTCCGAATATTCACAATATATTTTATAATTATGATAGATGTATATTTAAGGTAACATATGATTCTTATTGTATTAGGAATCAACCATTTAAGGTAAGTTATGATTCTTATTGTATTAGGAATCAACTTCTGTACATCTATATATATTGTGATTAATGAAAGGAATCTCTAAGTGAAATTATTTCAATCTTACAAGCACGAATGACCTTAGATATATTGATTAAACTTTTTGCCTTTCATTAAATGACTTGCAGTAAACAAAATTGTCATTTACTATTTTTTCATTAAATATATGTGTAATTATAAATAAACACTAATAATATATATATTTTGGTGAAGTAAAAAACTCAACCGTTATTGTAGGTAATTTTTTGAAAAAGTGAAAAAATCCACCTTTATTTTTGGAGTTCTTTTTTTGTTTTGACAAATATTTTAATTTTAGAAAAGTAAAAAGACCAACGTTTATTTTTGGAGTCTGCTCCAAGTTTGCAAAGGACTCTAATTTAAAGGATGTCACCCTACGTCTGCGGTTTTAAAGTACTCTACATATTGTTTCCATGTTCATATTTCTCTATAGATTTTTCTTGTATATTTGTTTTCGTGCAACAAATTTTAGAGTTTTAAGTTTCAATTGATTGTGGTTTTCTTTGTACGTGATGTCAAATATTGTGACTTTCCAATTCTTGTGATGTAACAATTTTTTGGCTTCTTTTACAGGTGAAAAGGTTGTGATAAAAAAGATTATACAATGAATTGGAGCACAACACAATATCAACCATGTTTGAGATTATAAGACAACAAAAAGTCAAATTCTTCTACGTAAGCACAAAACTAAACACTTGGGATAGTTAAGATATAGAGTTTTGATGATTAGTAGATGAAAATAAATTGTGTGGTTATTGCATATTAAATTTCTCCTTTTTTTGTATACTTTTGAAGCCTCTTCATGATTTATTTTTTAGGTATCTCCTTTAGGTATGGGCACTATTATTAGAGCTGACACTTTGGAGCTAATTATAATTAAGGTACTTGATAATTACATCGCAAACTTCTATTCAAGGTAGCACCTTAAGTTGAGAATTATATTTGTGTGTTCAACCGCATGAACAAATTTTGACTTTCGATCACGGGAAGCAGAAGTAGTTCTTGGGATCAGGTAAATTTTCAAATCAACTAAATTTTTTTTAGATATTTTTTCGTTAAAGGACTCTAATTTGAAAGGAGTGAATTGCTGATGATAGAATTCTCTATCTGAAAACGACTGAATTACGTTCTTATAGTATTATTTTCTTGTGCTTTGATTGTCTGTTTTTAATATATTTCTACATTGGATAAAGTTGTTTTAAAATCTTTGCCTAACTATATGAATCTGTTTCGGCTTCTAATCCTAATCAGGTTCCAACTTTAGGTCCTACATATTATTGAAGTTCAAAACTATAACAATTTCGTACGAACACGACCTCTTTGAGCAGTCTATATCCACTATATGAAGGAGCCAGTGTGGTGACTTTGCTTTTATTACGTATTTGTTTTCAGTTATTTTTTAGCTGATTTTGTTTCATTGATTCTCCTTGAGGAATTTTTAACTTTGATAAGTAATGTTGGAGTATTTGTAACTGATATGATTTCGTGTTCTTTTTTATGAGTATGACTTTTACTTCTTTCTGTTGAGTTATGGAGCCTAATTCATCGCTCTAGTTTTCGCTATATATAGACTAGAGCGTTATTTTCTTTCTTTGATGTCGGGAAAGAGAGAAAGAGAGTATTGTAAACTCAAACTCCCTATTTGATTATAGTAAAATCTGCAGCGGCAAAGTTGACGTAGCTCTCTCATTGAGGGTGAACCACCATAAATCCGTGTGTGTTATTTATTCTTCGTTTATTTACTGTTTTCTGATTAGGTAGGATTTGTGACTCAAATCCTAACAACTGGTATCAGAGCGACAGAGTGTGTTGCAATTCAGAAAACGATGGGAGGCGAAGATGGTTCAGCGCACGACATCGAGAAATTCGATGGTACGGATTTTGCGTTTTGGAGAATGCAGAATGAAGATTATTTGTACGACAGAAAGCTTCATGAACCGCTGAGTCCGAAGCCAGAGGAGATGAATGATGCAGAGTTGAATCACCTTGACAGACGGGTTCTAGGAGTCATTCGATTGACATTGTCGAAGAACGTTGCTCACAACGTGGCGAATGAGAAGACCACCGCTGGCATGATGAAGGTTCTGGCCGACATGTATGAGAAACCTTCGGCAAACAATAAGGTATTTCTCATGAAGAAACTCTTTCATATAAAGATGGAGGAATTTGATCCTATTACAACGCACGTGAATGAATTCAACACGATTGTCAATCAATTGTCATCTGTTGTAATCGAGTTTGACAATGAAGTGCAAGCCCTAATTTTGCTGGCGTCTCTACAGAATAGCTGGGAACCGATGAGAGCAATGGTTAGTAATTCTGTTGGCAGTGAAAAATTGAAATTCAACGATGTTAGAGATCGTATCCTTACTGAGGAGGTTCGCATGATAGATTCTGGTGAGGCATCGACGAGCTCTGCTTTGAATGTTGAGAACAAAGGAAGAAATTATGACAGAAACTACAACCGAAATAAAGGCAAGTCGAAGTCAAGGAATGGCAGGGGTCAATCCAGATCCGGGCGAACACTTGAATGTTGGAATTGTAGAAAATCGGGTCATATCAAGAAGAATTACAGGGCACCAAAGAAGGAGGACAACAAGGTGGTGGAATCAATGCTGCCACTGAAGACATTGGTGATGCGCTGTTGTTGTCTGTTGACAGCTTGATCGACTCGTGGATGCTTGACTCATGAGCGTCTTTCTACACCACCCCACATCGTGATATAATGATGAATTACATTGCCGGGAATCGCAGTAAGACTGCCACCTCTGCCAAATATGCGCGTCCTCCACCAGTACTTTGTCATCCTCGTCCTTGATGCACCTCACATGATCCAAGTCATGGGCCCTCCTCTCCATCGCCTTGGCTAGTCTATACAACTTCTTATCCCTATTTTTTTCCTTTAATTCCACATACAGATGTTCAAAAGCCATCGTTTTCACCACCATAACCGCAAGTTTTGCCTCCTTCCTCGCCATCTTATACAGTTCCCTATTCGTCCACTTTCTTCACTTCCACCTTCTCTTGAACTTTACCATTCTACCACCAGTTCCCTAGATGCCCACCACATCTACCCCTCGAGACCCCAAGAACTTCTCTAGATACCTTTCAAATACAACTGGCCATCCTATCTCACATACCGGTCACATCCCCACTACTCCCCCAAACCCCCTTGGCCATCAACCTCTCTCCCATCTCATTTGCACTAGCCATGGTCAAACTTTACCATTTGATTCTTAACATGTCATCCACAACCCTCCTCTTCTTCTCCATCTTGATCTCCAAATCCATCACCAAAAGCTTATGTCGGGTTGTAAGATACTTCCTCGGAATAACCTTGTAGTCTTTACAAAGATCGTTGTGAACCTTCCTAAGGAGCAAAAAGTCTATATGAGTCTTAGCCACCGAACTACGGAAAGTCACTAAGTGCTCTTCCTTCTTCAGGAACCTTGAATTGGCTATCACCATACCAAAAGCTCTAGCGAACTCCAGAAGTGAGACGACTCCCCCATTCCTAAGCCTCCATGCACGTTATCATAACCCCCCGGAAGTGACCCAATATGTCTAATGAAATCTCCTCCTACAAATAACTTCTCAGTGGGTGGTATACTATCTACCACCTCATCCAAATCCTTCATAAAGCGTCTCTTCTCCTCCTCGTCGAAGCCTGCATGCGGCGCGTAAGCACTAATAATGTTCATAGTGAACCCTCCAACTACCAATTTAATCACTATGATCATGTCATTGACCTTCCTAACCTCTACCATCAGATACCTTATCTCGTTGTCTACTAAAATGCCTACCCTATTTTTATACCTTGACCTACTCAAGAACCATAACTTATACCCGTCCACATCCTTAGCCTTAGGTCCTACCCATTTGGTCTCCTGGACACATGCTATATTAATCCTCCTCTTCTTAAGAATCTTAACTAGCTCTATAGACTTTCCCGTTAAAGTCTCAATGTTCCAAGACCCTATTCTCAGCCTAGCATCTCTCTTACCCCACTGACCTCCCTAACCCTCACCCCCATCCCCAACCGAGAACATGACTCTAGTCTACCATCAGTTACCAAAGCCACTAAAGCAAATATAAAATAATAAACTAATAAAATGTTTACCCTAAAATAGGAAGGGATTAAAGTGAAAGCACAAGTTAACAAGAATCTAGAGGCAAGTAAAACCACTACGCCAAGAATGCTTTAACTAAAGACAAGAACGGTAAATGCAAGAACGTAAAGTCATGAAACAATACAGTGAAGGGGCAAAATTTAACAACAAGGATAAGGACAAAAAATGGATACGTGCAACCGGAGGTACCAACTTCAGTTAAATTGAACCTGTTTGCCTGTGAAAATCATTGTTCACCAGTACTTGAAGTACTGTTCACTTGAGTTTTCACCAAAAAGTCGAGTACATGTGTAGATTGAGGAGAAAAAGAACAAAAAGAAGAAAGGAGAAGAGATAAGAAAGGTTTCCAACAATCTCCAAACAACACCATGAAATCTGTTCAAGTAAATGGGTATTCAGATACTTTCAACACTAGTGAAGTCCTGCACTCATTCTCAGAGGACGTTGATTGTCGTAACCTTGCTTTTTTAGTTCACAAAGCTTCATCTCGCCGGAAGTCTGATAATGGACCGAACATAGAAGAATTACGGGGATGGCTGGACTTTAGTTGGAATGCCCAACGCTTGAAAGAAAAAGGTCAGAGTAACGACCTCTAGATCAACATGTTACAACAAAGAAAAGACAGATATTTCCCAGGGCATAACAATTTAAAAAGTGTAAATAAACCCTAAAAAGTAGAACGAAGTTAAGAAATAAAGAGGAAGGATCAAAGAGATTATTTCTGGGTCTATTATTTTCCTTTAAAAAACATGTAAACTGAATGCTAAATATAATCCAAAAATATTTTGTGGAAGTATATGAAAGTATATAAGTCTGAAAACAATACTTGACATGACTTATATGACATGCTAATAATCTAGTCTATGAAACTTTTGAAACATGAGTCTGACTGAAAATTATTTTACTATGACAAGGCTCTGGCCTACCTTTACTGTAAAACATAATCATGAAAATAGATAGGCTGACACCCCGAATGAAATGAGACTCACCAATAGTTGAGACAAGTGAAGTCCTAATGTGTTGATCCTTCGTCCTAAAACTCAATACATGCACCGTGAAGTGCATGTCCCGAGCAAAAGTGATGTAAGTATATTTGAATTGTACTGTATGTAAAGCAACTGAAAGAATAAGCAGGCACGTGAAATAATTGGAACATGAAACTGAAACTAAACAGTGAACATGAACATGACTTGGCATGATGTAAAAATATGTGTAAAATATGTATGTCTGTATATCTGTATATTTGTGTATCTTTATATCTGAGTATTTGTAAATCTGTGGGAGAGCATTAACAAAACTGACATGAAATCTCCATGCGTGAACGTGGTATCTGATCTTTGTTCGATCAGCTAAGTCATCTCGTACCTTGCCGGGGTACGAGACATGAACATGAACATGATGAATACAATAATCCCACAAAGGGGTAACATGAAGGTATCGTCCTCTGGCGGAGAAATCCTTATCCTACGCTGGCAAACGTAGTTTCAGACTATCTGAGCCTTCTCGATAATCTGTGCAACTCCCAAAACATGAAAATGAATATAGTTGGCTTGAAAATCCATGAATTTCATGAAAATAACTTGAAAACATGATTCGTGATTATAATTTAGCATGTAAATAAATTTATAATATAACTTATGTAAAAACATGTATAGTTTTCATGAACCGAGTAACAATGATTATAACATGTATTTAAGAACTCACAGAATTTGAAATATGCGTTCATGGATTATGGACAGGTTAATGATAATCAGAACGGCCTATCATGAATACAATAACTTAGATGTTGTCACCACTTAGTTAAAATTTGGGCTCGATCTAACGGTTAAATTATCGGAAAACTCCAACGGAAACTGGCAGTCTGAGGGAAAATCTACAGCAAAATTACTAGGGTTTTGCGTTTGATGGAGTGCATCTAAATCAATCCTATTTCATGATTCTACCAACCATTAAATTTCTAAAACATAATAATAACTCCATATAATCCATTAACGAGTGAGGGGCTTACCTTTTTGAAGAAATCCCAAAGCTTCATTCCAAATTCGACCTTGAATGGATTTTCCAAAATCTTAGGTGTTTGGTAGTTGCTCTGGTCGAAAATTCTCACTTAAAACGTTTTAGGGTTGTATTTATAGGTTATCATAAAGGCTTGGGGTTTAAAACTTAATCCTACAAGAATCGAGATTTTCATTTTTTATGGTCTCAGTAAATCGACCATAACTTTTTGTACAGATCTCTGTTTGACGTGAGCCTTATATGGATGGAAAGTCTTTCAAAGGGCTACAACTTTCATGAAGAAAGTTTTTCCAAATTTCTTATAGATTTAGCCTTAAACTCGATTTAAGTGAGGTTTGTTGTAAACTCACTTGAAAACATGCTCCGTAGAGTAGCTTCCGACTCTAATTTTTCCTAAGACCCTTCTTATGCCTTGATTAGTTTTCAAAATACTTTCTACACTCCTCATCTTGGTTCCATCATATTTCAATCGTACGGTTCAAACCATAGTCCAAAGGTGCGAGGTATTACAGTTTAATTATCTAATAAAAAAATTTATGACTATATATAAAATATCAAGCAAAAAAATATTTTTAAGGATACTTTGACTAGATTTTTTATGAATAAGTTTGGGTTATATTTGAGCTCAATTTTTAAACTGGCAAATTGAACGTGTTAAAACATATTGAGTTAATAAATAAGCGGACAATTATCCCCAACTTATAGGAATTAGACGCATCATGTTCTCAGACTGTTTAATTTTACCACCTTATAATTTACTATATTAAAAGAGTATGTAAATATAGTGAAGGAAAAAAGAAGGTGGTGGGGTTGAAGATGGAATGGAAGACTATACACGCCATGTTATATATGGCAGTGATACATAAATGCAGAAAAAGTTGGGTTTTGATCTGTGAATATATCTGTTGTGAAAACGATTGTTGCGAAAGTAGAGTTTGGGATTGAAGAGTAGTTTTTGTTGTTGTTATTTTGAAATTACATTTTCCACAGTATCTAGAGTGTTATCATTAAATTAAACAATTTAATTTTAATAATTAAAAGTTAAACATAGACTAATACTTTGTGGTATAGTATTGAAAATTAGATTAAAGAGTCAACAACGTCAGGTTATTGGGAAAAGTAACTCATCACACCTGCCCCAAGAAGCCACAATAAACGAATTTTAGGCTTGAAAAAAAAGAGTCTTTTGGGATAGGGTGATGTTTTCTTGCTTTAATTTGGTGATAGTCTCGAGAGAAAAAGAAGAAGTGTACATAAGTCCTTGAAGTTGATGCCTTTTCGGTCAAGATAGTCACGTTCTCTGTCTTAAAATATTTATACTAGCTCTATAATATATTAGGGGTGGCCAGTGGGACGGGACGGAATTTGGGGAGACAGGGTCAGGACAGGGCGGATCTGGTGGGCCGGGATATGGGGGAAGGGAAGAGGTCTCGTCTCACATCCCGTCGGCAGAGGGGACGGGATTTGGGGGGATGGGTCGGGTCGGTTAGGGGGATTTTTAGGGACTTTAATTATTTTTTGACACTTAATTTTAAAAATATATATATTTAAACACTTAAATAATTGAACAACATAGTGAAATAAAAACATCTCAAAACTATTTTTTAAAACATCTCTAAGCCTGGTTTTTTTTCCTCTTGTATTATTTAATAGAAATATGATTTTTTTGTAATACAATTTCAAAATTGCAACTTTGTTTCGTAGTTCAAAAGTTACAAATCACATAGCAAAAATTTCATTAAAAAATTACATATTCAACCATACTTTTTCTAATTACATCACAATCATTTAAGGATCTTCTGTTGGAATTGGAAGTTGTTGGTCAAATTGTTCGACGTCGCTTCCTGCTCCCTCGGATAAGATTTCGTTGTAGTTGTAGTCATCTTCTTCGTTGATTTCTGGTTGACTGCACCTTCTATGCTCCGCTCTAATCCAATCTCTGAATAAAACTGCAATCTTCAAACTGTCTCCCGGCAATGAGTGTTTGTGCTCTCCTATTTGAAACCTTCCAACAGAAAAAGCGTTTTCAGAAGCTGTTGATGACGCTTGAATATTCAACACATCTCGGGCCATCTTTGATAGAGTCGGAAATGTCTTCTCATTCTCCCTCCAGTATTTCAGCAAGTCTTCACGTCCATTTTCGTTGACAATTTATTCGAACGGTACAACACCCTGCAAAATATAAACATCAAACTCGTTAATTTGTGAAGAACTTGAACCACTATACATTCTATTTTGAAGGCCTTGAATAATTGAAGTAGAAACAACATGTCTTTTATTAGGTTAAAGTGAAGTAGAAGAAGATGGTACAAAAGCCGGTTGATTATTTGCAACAGAAGACGGATGATTATTTGCACTTTGCTGTTGGTAATGCATATATATATTTTTGCATTATATTTGTATGCTAGACACAACTTCTTCTTTAGTTGGTTTGTAAGTTGGTTCGTCAGTTGAGTCTGTTGGAAGTATTTCTAAGCATTCATAAATCGTTTCAATAAGGGCATTACAACCGTCTACTTTAATAGTAGGATTTAATACAGCACCAATAAAATAAATAGTGAGAATAGGATTTTTTTTAAAAAATTTACAAACATTTTTTAATAACTCTCTCGTAAGTTGGTTTTTTCATATAGTCATTAAATAACAAAAATATTATAGCTATATAAAATAACATAGATGAAATAGTAGGAAAATAAATACCAGAAAATTGCTTAGTAGCTAGAATTTTTTTATCTATGAATACAATAAGTTCAATATTTTTTTCTCAATCATCATCTACAAGCATATCCGAAGAATTTTGATTATGGACGTTAAATAATAAAGTTATAGGTCTTCTATACTCGTGAGCAACAACTAATTGTTCATACAAAGAATTCCACCTAGTTGCAACTTCTTCTGAAATTTTCCTATAAGTTAATCCACAATCATGACATGTTTTTTATACTCTTTGCGTTTTTGTATTTTATTACCTTTTAAAATAATGTTGATAGCAAATTATACTTTATCAAGGATGTCTTTAAAAAGTTTTAGGTCATCCTTTACAACTAAGTTATAAATATGACATGCACGTCTAACATGAAAAAAATCGAGGAAAAAAAAATGGAGTAAATCGAGTTTTTAAAATGTTTACAGCAGAATCATTAGAAGAAGCATTATCTAATGTAATAGTTATCAGTAATTCCATAATATTCACTAATTTCGTGAATATTTCTTGAAATAAAAGCTCTAGTGTACCTATCATCAATATATCTATATGCTAATATACGTTTTTACATAGACCAATTCTGATCCATCCAATGATATGTAACCGTTAAATAATCATTATCATTAGTACTATGGCCTATGTCAGAAGTGAGTCACTTTGCCATTAAAATGATACAATGCATAACGTAAATATTATTGATATTCATGCACAAATTTAAAAACATATCTTCTAACAGTTGATCTAGGAAAATCGTTAAAAGCAGGATTATATGTTTCTCGAATGTAATGAATAAAATCAGGAGAAGAAGGAAATGAAAAAGACAAACCTTCCACAACAATTAAATTTACTAAATTTTCCCGATATTTGTTTTTATCATATTTCGAACCTATACCTCCCCCGTCGTCGGGTTAATTCGATCTTGTACTTGGTCGGGGACACTGTGAACCTTGTCCCGACTCAGAAGGCATTTGCACACCCACTTTTTCAGCCAAGTATTGACTATACCTTGCTTTGTGAGAGTTTTCCACATGTATCATTAAACCTCATGTCACACTTTGACCTTTTTCAGTTTTAAATTTATAAACTTCGCGACAAATTTTACAAATAGCTAGTTGATTAGGAATGTTCCTATCAAAAAAATCTCATGCAGGTGATTTTAATTTTCGTTATTTTTTGCCTCTACCATACTAGGGATGAGGCATTCTAGTTTCAGTTTCAGCCTGAGACTCAGTCTGAGCCTGAGGTGGAGGTGCACTAGTGAGTGTGTTATCTAAATTATCTTCTAATTCATTTTCTAAATTAAAGTCTGGTTCAGATACATAATATACCTCATGATCTAATGGTATATAAATATTAACATTAAAAAGATCAGTTTCATCTACATGAGTGAAATCATCGTAATTAAGATTACTAGAAGATGCACACTTACCCATGTTACCCTTAGTACCTCTACAAGAAAAACGTCTAATTCGTTCCATTATAATTATGTAAATAAATAATTAAAGTTAATGAAATTAAGTACGATAATTAAAATTAAGTAACAATAATAATTTAAAGAAGGAACGAAGATACCAAACGACGACGTGTAATCGAGGTTGAAAATTGAAACTTTGCTCGATGATCCTCAAACTAGTTGCCAACTTCACTCCTAATTTTTGAACTTTGATAGAAATTAGCAAATAAAATATAATATTTAATGTGCAATTTAGACTTGCAGAGAGAGATATATTAGAGAGATTTGTGAGAAAATTGAAGAGGAAAATGAGATATTTATAGTTGAAAAATATGATTAAAGTGTAAATATATATTAATTTAGAAGTTAAAAATTAACATTAAGGGGATATAAGATTTATAGGGTGTGTGAGGCTAAAATGATCGTTATTAGCCGTTGACAACGGTTAAAATCGAAATTAGCATGCAGTGCAACGGCTAGTTCTTTATGTACCCAAACACAAGGTCAAAAGTCTTTATGTACACAAACACAAGGTAAAAAGTCTTTCATGTTCTATGCTGCTTCTTTTTCTTCCTATTACACATTTTGTGTTTTTTTTTTGGTAACTATAACTATATATATCCTTTTGGAAACAAGTGTAAAAAAAGAAAAGAGGAGAGAGCAAAGAACAAACATAAATGTGTACTTTACAAAATGCACCACAATAAGAATAATCTTTTCTTGATCTTCTCCTAATTATTCAATTTTTTGTTTGGCGGTGGTGGTGGAATTTAATCAAGCAAGATCAAAAAAGATGTTCTTTATGATGATGAAGGTTCATGTGGGTTATCATTTTTCAGTTACCAAGAAGATACTTGCAAAAATAATGCAAATGCAAATGGCTTATTGTTCTAAAGTTCACATTTTGCTATTTGTACTCATTTTTCTCCTTTGTTGTGTTATTTATTCTTGATTGTGGTGGTTGGCGGCGGAAGGCGGTGGTGATATTGGCGGAGCTGGCTCAATCTTCTCTCCACGGTACTAATTATATGTATAATAATCTTGATTTTATCTAGTGAAAAATACATTGTAAATGTTATTATTTTTGCAGCACCATTATATTTCTTCATTATATCGTTGTTCAGTGATATTTTCTTTCTTTCCAAAAATTCAAACAGCAAAAAAGAAAACATGTATTCAAATACTTTTCGATAAAATATGATATAGTTTGAATTGAAGCAAAAACTTTTTGACAAGTCATTATGATTTTCTTGTTGTTTTAAATATATCATATATTTTGTGTAGATATAATTTTTTTGAAATCAGGGGCTTTAAACATACAATAATATTTGTGGGGTTGTAAAATCTAAAATTTGAAACTTAAAAATTCATACAATGTCATCAAGTTGATTGCTTTAATTCTCGTTGTCTCCTAACAATAACAATTACTGAGTTCAAAGTCTAATATTTTAATACTCCTAATTAACTTACCAAAAAGAATGACATGTCTTTTATTTGATAATAATATAATTTTAAATTTTACATTTTACTATTAACGAGATGATTTATAATCATACAAATATCTTTGACTTGTTTTAGATCACAAGATTCAAAAATCTTTTTTTATTTTTTAAATTACGTGTCGACACAAATTACATTATATAAATTGAGATAAAGGAATTAACTTTTTTATATATGAAAGGTTTGAGCAAAAGTTAGTTCACAAGAATCCCTATCCAACCCTCTAAATCCGTCTATGCTTCTCATTAAAATTGATATGAGAAATGTTAAAGTTGTTTTTTTTTTCAAATTTAAAAAATGTACATACTAGTATTATTCTTGTCGGAACGAAGTTAAAAGAAACTGTCATAAGTATAAATTAGAATTTTTTTATATATATTTTGCTGATTAAACTAGGCAAACAAAAATAATTCTTGTGACTATACTCCTTATTTGGTGGATCTGGGATGTGTGGGGGCAGATCATGAACCAACAGAGTTAAGCTAGTGGCTAGGTAAAATTGGACTACTAGCTAGCTAATTTTAGACTTGTTAAGAGTAGGATAGAGGCACTAGCATATAGGCTATTTCATAAATGTACATGCATAAACATAGTAAATAGTATACTGTGTAATTTGTATATCTGTATTTGAAGGGGACAGGTCAGAAAAAACAGTACTAAGGTGTTGGGGTCAAAAGTTAAAAAGGAGACGACCTCGTTGCCTGTATCATCTCTAGATTCATGCTTAAATTATGTGTTTTTCTCATTTTCTTATTTGGTGGTATTGAGGAGGCGGAGCCATGATTTTTGGAGGTTCAAAAATATGTAGAAATAAATATATGAAAAAGATATGGGATTCAATATCTATTATATATATATATATATATATATATATACCGATTAATTTTTAATTGAAGTAGATTCGGACCCCCTCAACCCTATCTAGCTCCGCTCATGGCGGTGAGAGGCGTCTTAATGATATTGGAGGCTTAAGGCGAAATCCTACCTAGATTTGATTCATTTTTTTACTTATAACAATGAAATATTATTTAAATATCACTGCTGTCATAATATAACAACCATTCACTCAGTACTTGTATGGTTTAAAATGAGCCCAAAAAGTAATAGTATTTTTTTAAATAAATATTCAACATTGAAAATAATAAATACATAATTAATATATACATAGGAAAAGTGGGGGCCCTAAATTATGGGGCCTAAAGCAATGGGCTTACTGGCCTAATGCTCAAGATGCCCCCTGATGGTGATATCGGATAGTTTGTGCACAATATGAATATTTTATCAGATACTTATTATCTCCTATTATTACAAATATTAAGAATTTCTGTCTATTATTATAGCTTAACTTGCGCTTTCCGCATAGTTATGATGTTTTATCATACTAGTATGAGAAATCCGTGCCATGCACATAAAATATTAATTATCTTTACATTAAAATATTTATTTTTTTCCTTGTTGCTTTTGTTTATCGATATTGCATTACGTTGTGTTCTTGCATTACCAAGTGACTTTTTATTAACCTGTCACTTCACTTATATTATTAATTATTATGTACCTTTTACTATAATATCGATGAATATGAATTTTCTTACTCCTAAAATTTATATATTTGTAAATCTCTATTTTATTATTTAAATTTGAGTAGTAATGATTTAGAGTATTTTCATTTTATTTTATTTTTAAATTAAGTAAAAGTATAAATATCCCAACTTTTTCTCTAATTCTCCTATGTATACATCCCTTTTCGTTTAATTATTTTTCCCATTAAGTATTTTACCTGTAATCCGGAAAATGTTATATAGTATACTTGTATTCCAAATTTAACTAAAGTATAGTATACTTGTATTCCAAATTTGACCAAAGTATAAATAAGAAGTATTTTTTTTTTATCATTTTATCATAAATCTATCAATACTTTTAATATTAGATAGTTTAGTATTACATACAATAACCAATTATTTAAACTTTACCTTTCTGAGAAATTTCATTATATTTTATAGCTTTATTTTGTTGCTTGTCATTTTATCGAATAATTTTTATATTTTTGCCTTTTTGTAATTAAGATTTTAGATACATGCTCTTATTTATAGAAAGACGTTTTCTCATGACAGTTCAAAATACTTTAATTTAAAATTAAATAAATATTCTCCAAATATATTTATATCAAAAAACTTATTTTTATATATTTTTCATTGTTTACCTAATTAAAGATTGAAATACATGTTTCGATTATCAACTTATGAAACATGCGATAATCGCACCACAAACACTTTCAAATTCCATTACATATTGATTTGAGTTACCTCATTAAAGAAACAAATCTTTGAGCCACAAACTATTCCAACAAAAGTCAAGGTAATCGAAGAGATATATACGGTAAGATCCATATTATTTCAAACTTAATAGTGTGCTTAACCTAGAGATAAGAAAACTAATTAATCTAATCCAAATTTATTTGAATTAATCAAATCTAAAGCATCCTTATCTACAAAAGAGTTGCAGGAAAT
Source organism: Anisodus tanguticus (assembly GCA_034509755.1). Taxonomy (NCBI): domain Eukaryota; kingdom Viridiplantae; phylum Streptophyta; class Magnoliopsida; order Solanales; family Solanaceae; genus Anisodus; species Anisodus tanguticus. The sequence goes on from CM067558.1 coordinate 43,918,051, forward strand.
TTTTGAAAAAAATAATAATTGCTCACTATCGGGAATCACAAGTTTTTAGTAAGGTTGTCTAGTGGGCCGGGTCAGGACCTGAGCTCGTTCAGCCCAGCCCCGTCCCGCTTTGACTCGCCCCAGATCCGTCCCGTCCCTGCTTCGACTCGCCCCAGATCCGCCCCGTCTTGATCCCCCCTCCCTCTTTGCAAAACTAACCTTGCAACAATGATCAAATTTAGATTTTTGTTGTTGTGCAACGGTTCCAACATCCATTTTCGGCCCCCTACACCCTTAATATTTATTTTTAACTATTAAGTTAGTATATTTACACTTTAATCCAATTTTTCAATTATAAATACCTCATTTTATCTCACAAGTCTTCTTACAATCTCTCTAATCTCTCAATCTATCTCTCTACAAGTCTACGTTGCCTACTAAATATTTTATTTTATTTGCTCATTTGTATAATTATATCGAAGTTCAAAAATTGGGACTGAAGTTGTCAGCTAGCTTGAGGATAATCCATCGAGCAATGTTTCAATTTTCAACCTCAATTACACGTCGATGTTACGTCGCCGTTTGGTACATTCGTTCATTCTTTAAATTATTATTGTTACTTTATTTTAATTATCACACTTATTTTTATTATCTTTAATTATTTATTTGCATAATTAAAATGGAAGGAATTAGACGTATGATTAAGGGTAAGGGTGCTTCTTTTCGTAGGGTTAATAAGTGCAACGGTACTTCTTCTAATCATTGTATTCCTAGAAGGGATGATTTGATTGATTACACTCATATAGATAAAATTAATTTTTTTAATGATATATCATTAGATGATGAGATATATTCTGCAACTGAACCAGATTTTAATTTAGACAATAATTTCGATGACACACCCTCTAGTGCACCTCAACCTGAACCTCAACCTCAGACTAAGTCTCAGCCTGAAACTGCAACTGCAATGCCTCCTATTCCCCTTAGTATGAGTCGAGGCCCCACACAACGAAAATTAAAATCAGCTGCATGTGATTTTTTTGATAGGGACCAAGAGAATCAAGTAGTTAGATGTAAATTTTGTAAAAATGTTTATAAATTTAAAATAAAAAAAGGTTAGGGTGGGACGGGAGGTTTATTGAGACATGTACAAGGTTTTCACAAAGCTAGGTGGGATGAATACAAGGCTACAAAGTCGGATGCGCCAATGCGCTCTGAGTCGGGACAAGGGTCACATAGTGTTCTGGACCAAGTACATGGCCAAATTAACCCGACGACATGAGGAATTGTAGGTCCTAAATACGATAAACACATAGATAGGGAATCAATAGCAAAATTAGTTGAGGTAGAGGGTTTGCCTTTTGCACTTCTTTCCTCTCCTAGTTTATTCATTACGTAAGAGATCTGTATAATCCTGCTTTTAACGATTTTTCTAGATCAACTGTTAGGAGAGACGTTTTTAAATTTGCACATGAATATCAACAATAGTTATGCTATGCATTATATCATTTTCCTGGCAAAGTATCTATCACTTCTGATATAGGCCGTAGTACTAACGACAATGATTATTTAATTGTAACATGTCATTGGATAGATCATAATTGGTCTATGCAAAAACGTATTTTAGCATATAGATATATTGATGATAGGCACACTGGAACTTTTATTGCACAAAATATTCATGAAGTTTGCGATTATTATGATATAACTGACAAAATTATGACTATTATGTTAGATAATGTTTCTTCTAATAATTATGTTGTGAGACTTTTAAAAGATATATTAACTCCATCTTTTTCTAATCATTTTCATATAAAATGTGTGGCACATATTTATAACTTAGTTGTAAATGATGGTCTATCGTTTTTTAAGACATTCTTAATAAGGTACAATTTGCTATAAACGTTATTTTTAGAAGTAATAAAATAAATAAAAGAATATAATAAAATTTATCACGATTGTGGATTACCTTTTAGAATAATCCTGAAAAAGTAGTGACTAGGTGTAATTTTCTATATGAACAACTACTTGCATTAGTGAATTAGGTGAAAGTGAGGAAAGAGAGGGATTCGAACCCTCGGTAAACAATGCTTACGATTATAGAAGATCTATAACTTTATTTTTAACGCTCATAATCGAAATTCAACTGATATGCTTGTAGATAATGATTGGGAAAAATTTCAGAACTTATTTGATTTTTAGAGAAATTTTTTCAAGCAACTAAAGAATTTTCTGGTATATGTTATCCTACTATTTCAATTATGTTATTTTATATAACTCTAATATTTTTGTTACTTAGTGAATATATGGAAAAATCATCTTATAATGCATCTATTAAAAATGTTTATCAAATTAAAATATTTTTTTTCTTATTCCACTATTTATATTATTGGTGCTTTATTAAATCCGATTATTAAAATAAACGGTTGTAAAATACTTATTGAAACGATTTATGATTGTATAGCAGTACTTACACCTCCAACTCCAAAAAAACCAAATGAACAACCACCTAAGGAACCAACTAAAGAAGAAGTTTTGTATAGAATACACTCTGAATGCAAAAAAAAATATATGCATTACCAACAAGAAAGTGCTAGCAACCAACCAACTTCTATACAATCTTCTTCTTCTTCATCATCTTCAATACAACCTTATAAAAGACATGTTGTTTCTGCGGCTAGTATTGAAAGCCTTAGAAATAGAATGTTTAGTGGTTCCACTACTAATCAAGTTAGCGAGTTTGATGTTTTTGTTTTGCAGGTTGTTATACCGTACCAAACAGTTCTCAATGAAGAAGGACGTGAAGACTTGCTTAAATAGTGGAGGAAAAATGAGAAGACATTTTCGATACTAGCAAAGATGACCCGAGATGTGTTGAACATTCAAGCATCATCAACAGCATCTGAAAGCGCTTTTTCTACCTGAAGATTTCAAGTAGGAGAGCATAGACAGTCATTAGCGAGAGACAGCTTGGAGATTACAGTTCTATTCAGAGATTGGATACGAGCAGAACGTAGAAGGTGCGGTCAATCAGAGATCAACGAAGAAGACGACGAAATCTTGTCCGACGGAACTGGAAACGACGTCGACCAATTTGAACAACAAATTTCAATTCCAACCAAAGAACTACAAGACATTGTGAAGAAATTAGAAAATGTGTTTATAACTATGTAAATTTGCAATTTTACTATGTGATTTGCAACTTTTGAAGAACACCACAAAGTTGTAATTTTTAAATTGTATTACAAAAAAATCATATTTTTATGAAATAATATAAGAGGCACAAAAACAACATTGAAATGTTTTTATTACATTATCTTGTTCAATTATTTAAGTGTTTATATTCACAGCTTTTTTGAAATTAAGTGTAAAAAAATAAATAAATTGGAGTCCCGGAATCCCCTTTTCCGGCGGGATGTGGGACGGGACGGGACATCGACCTGTCCCGTCAGTCTTGGCCCGCCGGAGGACCGGTCCCAACCCTTTCCCAGCCCCGCCCGTCCTGAACCGCCCCGAACCTGGCCCCTTGGACAACCCTAGTTTTTAGTGACTGTAAGAGGAATTATTTCTGATGTATTATGGTACTGCGTTTTTTCTTTAAAATCAAGTTAAATTGAGAAAAGAACACATCAAAATATAAATTTGAATAATTCTTTAAAAATATGAAAATTATCTACGAGTGCTTTGTAGTAGGAAAATATTCTCTACTTGGTCATTATATATAGTGTGCATATAAAGTGTAAACAAAATTATCTAAAATTCAGATGTATGTATTTTTAATATAAGGTCGGATATGCTTAGGCAACAATAAGAGTTAACTCTTCAGCCTAATCCTTTCAGATTCAAATATTTTTTAATCAAATAAAATTAAATAAGTAAAAATTAATAGCAATAATTACTTAAGGTATGATGACATCTCCATTTCTAAATCATCTCAAGTCTTTTATAATCCTGATCACTATACATATTGATATTATTCCCGCAAAATAAGACAATTTAACTAAATCACAACTTGAGTACTGCAATTTTGTGTTCTTTTCTCTAGCATTATTTAGTGGATGAATTTAATTTTTATGTATTGATAATGTAATTTTTTAACATCATATTTTAACCTATATTATACTAATAAAGTTGTTATCATTTTTCTTGGATTATGAATTTATAAATGATCTGATTCAGTATGTATATTTTTTACCTAGTTAATACATTGAACTTAAAACTGTCTTTTGATATATTTTGCTTTTTGGTTCTTGCATGCACGTGAATTCGGGAGTGATTTATTGCTAGTTTTCTGCTTCTTTTTTCTCACTGACCTGTTTTATTTTGTGGGGCCTTACAATGATTTATTGGAATTTTCTACAAGGTTCTTGACCTAGCAAGGGTAATAGGCTTAAATCTTAGCTATATCAAGTTTTGTTATGTGTATTCAAATTGGAAATCCCACTAGTAAGAATTATAATTACCTTCCCTGGACTTGTGGAAAATTGTATCATTAATGTTAGATTAAAATAGTAGTGAATTTTACCAAGAGATTGGAAAGAATATGTTTACAATAGCACTTATAAATGTGTTATTTTAAATTTATATCCGATCTTCAGTATTCGTATTGAGGTGTGATTAAATTTGAATTCGCATTGAAAAATCACACGGGGAGTGTTGTAGAACGCTCCCTAATAAAGACGATTACCTAATAAAAAAGGATCAAACCCTAGACCTCTAGTTAATACGTGCGTGTTGAGATAATATAAAAGATCATAGTTCACATAAAGTATAACCTATTGATCAATAAAGTGAAGGGAGAAATTGTGAGTTTTGGGTTTAAATTTCAATAGAGACCAAAGGACAATATGCTTGATTTGTTTTTATTTTTCAGAGCCTCGATAGCAGAGTTATTCAATATCTATATTAATAAATGATAGCAGATTTCAATAAAAATAGCCAAAATACTCACACTGTCAAACAACATACGAATTTGGACATCACATCACTATCATATAAAAAAGATTTGAGTCAGGCCTCTTTAAAAAGAAACAAGTAATGTGTTTTCTTTGTTTGCTCCAAAAGGTGGGAGATTAAATCATGGTGACTCAATTGATTTTAAAGATTAGATCAGTACCACGCTGCGCACAAGGGGCCCTCCTTTATTTCAAGAAGAAACCCTCACACTGCCGCTGACGGGATTTGATCCTTGGTCTTTGCTCCAAATATATGTTTTCTTTGTTAAGAGGCGGGGAATTATGATTTGAAGTTTGTTAATATTAAATTTGTCATCAAACTCATAGCTCATTTAAGTTATTGAATTTATAATAAAATATTTCTATAAATATTTAATATTTTTTTTTAATATAACTACAAAATCTAAATAAAAGTTATTAAAGAGTCGTTTGTACGTGATTTGAAATTAGTAATTTGAAATCATGATGATTTAAAGTTGAAGTTTTGTTTGGGCATGTAATTGAGTTTCTTAAGTTGTATTTTTTCTCATAGACATAGAAATTTCACAAGTTGTGAAAACCATCAAAACTTTTTTAATTCTCATACAATTTTACCAAATGAGCAAATCATACAACAACAATAACATACCCAGTGGAATCCCAAAATGTGGGGGTCTGGAGATGGTAGAGTGTGCGCAGACCTTACCTCTACCTTGGTAGGTAGAGCGGCTATTTTCGAGAAAACCTCGGCTCAAGACAAAGCACACGCCCAAGTAAAGTAAGACAAACAAAGTAAGTAAGTCATGATAGCGAATTCTGAAAAAGAGAAGGAAGCAAAAAGAAGCAATAACTAAGGCTCGTAAGTACGACAAACAAAATTAAAATAGCAGCATAAATCAAACGACAAGGGACTATAAGACAATACTGTGCCTATTAGTATGATAGGTTAGGCGAGCCTACAATAATAATACTATAACTACCAGTTTGTAAGCGTGGATAGGACTACGCTTGACTACCTACTACCCTAATACGTTTCCTCCATAACCTCCTATCTAAGGTCATGTCCTCAGTGAGTTGCACCTGCACCATATCCCGTCTAATCACCTCTCCCTAATACTTCATCGGTCTACCTCTACTCCTCTTGTACCTATCCATTGCCAACCTCTCACACCTCCGCACTGGGGCATTTGTGTCTCTCCTCTGTACGTGCCCGAACCATCTCAATTTCGTTTCTCGCATCTTATCCTCCACATAGGTCACTCTCGCTCTGTCACGGATATCATCATTTCTACTTCTATAGCTACTAGAAAGGCTTTTTAAAAAATACAACATTAATTGATCGAACTTTAGTTCAATAAAAAGGAAAATTGAACTTGAGTTGTAGTGTAACTATTCTTTGATATAATCCTCCCACATGGTATGAACAATCTCTTAATATATATTACCAACTTGAAGATCTTTTAATAATTGATTAAATGGTTGATAAACATTCATTAGTAAATATATCTATCAATTTATAGATTTTTTTTACAAAATATAAACTTATGAGTCAAGTTTTATATTTTAAAAAAATTGAAATCATGATTTGGAATTATCTTTTTGGATGATTTGAAATTTCAAATCATGATATAAAATTGAAGTTGAAATTGTGTTCAAATTACATAAACAAATGAGAATTTAAAATTAAATTATAAATTTATGATATGAAAACGCATGATAAAACGTCTACTAAGTTAGACAGAAGAAGTCGATATAAATGGAGAAATTTTAATTTCAAGATGATTGGTCAGTGGATTTATGAAGTAAATAATTGATCCTCAATTTCAATACTCCAACCTCTTTTTTAGATTACTGAAGGATCTGAGATTCTGAAAACTGAAAGGTGTAATTTGCCATAGATACAGTAAAATTAGATATCAACATTAAATGAGTACCGAAGTCGGTGCCGTTGAGGGCTTAGACTAGATTTGACGGTAATTAAAGTAAAAATATTTGTCAGTCAGACAGGGGCCAACATTTATTGTTGATTTTACAATTGACTGTAAGAACAGTGAAAATTTATTTCTAAAATGAATGAAATAAATAAATTAATGTACAAAATGTGCTGAATGGACCTGCCATTTTTGCAGACAGAAACAATATCTTCTGTGTAGATATATCTGCAACACTTTGAAGTTTGCACTTTGCACTTTGCACCATCAACATCTATTGTTGGCGAGAGATTTGTTTTTGTTTTTGTAGTAGAGTTCGTTATAAATGTTACTCCATCTTTTTAATTTAAATGTTTTAGTTTTGACGTCGAGCAATTTGACCAACAAATTTCAATTCCTATCGAAAAATCACAACACATTATAAAGAAACTAGAAAAAGTGTTTTTAAATATGTAATTTTATTATGTTATTTGAAATTTTCAACACCACAAAGTTGCAATTTTGAAATTATATTACAAAAAAAATCATATTTCTATTAAATAATTTAAGAGGCACAAAAACAGTTTTTTGGATATTTTTATTACACAATCTTGTTCAATTATTGATGTGTTTATATATGTTATTTTTTAAAATTAAGTGCAAAAAAAAATGAAAAATACTGCAACCGACCCGACCTCGTCCCGCCCCACCCCGATAAGACCGGTTCCCTTTTCCGACGGGATCCGGGAACAGGACAGGACATCGGCGGATCCCGCAAGTCCCGTCGGAGGATCGGTCCCTCCTTACCCCGTCCTGTCCCGCCGGGACCCGCCCCACCCTGCCCCGTTGGCCACCCTTAGTTTTGTAGTAGAGTTCGTTATAAATGTTACTCCATCTTTTTAATTTAAGTGTTTTAGTTTGACTTCATACAGAGTTTAAGAAATAAATGGAGACTTTTAAATCTTATGATCTTAAATTAAAGATGTGTTAGGTCTTTCAAATCTTGTGGTCACGGAAGGAGTATTTAAATTACAAATAATGTTTAATTATTTATAGGAGATGAATAAAAAGTAATATATGAGGTTAAATTTTTTTAAAATAAGACATAAGTTCATTCAATTTATAGGATACTCCCTATTTTTCTCACCAGCACAAATATCAGATCAGATAACACTTCCTTTTAAAATTTAGACCGGTAAAAAGAAATTACTTAACATTTTTAAAATTATTGAGAGGTTAATCAAAACAGCATTATTTAAAGTGTAATAATACTTTTGAATAGAAAATTAGTGATAGTTGATAAACAACTAACTTTACAAGTTCTAGATAAGCCTAGATATATATTTTGAATTTTGATAAGCCTCAACTCTGTGGATAGTTGAGTAGGACTCTATTTAGAGTCATTGTATAACTAAGTATCTGGCTGCAATGCATGTTATTATATAAGGTCATACGTAATTAAGGTGTGTTGGTATTTATTTTGAAGGTGATAGGAAATTTAAAATGCCCTTTGGACGAGATATAACATCTGGTAAAAATGTGTTACCCATTTTTTAAAGATATACATATTCTTTATGAATGGTGTCAGCTCATATTTAAAGGTATACCTATTCTTTAAAAAGTAGGTTAAATACTTGTTAAATCTCTATAAATATCTATCACATTTTGCTGAAAATCTGCTCTTGAAGTCTTAATATGTTGATTCTCTATATTGTCTCACTTTGTTCAAGTGTTCGTTTCTTTGTGACAGAAATATACCCGTGATATACGGTATCCACTGCCCACATGTATACCGTGTATATCACAGAAACTGAGAATCTTGTTGAAATTAAATTTGTTGTACAAATTTACCATAGTTATAGAATTGTTGTACAAGTATAATTAGGATATTAGTAGTAAAGTAGGAATATGATTTTCCATATTTGGAGATGGTAAATTATATATATACCTCTTCATTAATAAAAATAATCAAGGGGTTATATTCTTTCATAGTATCAGAATATAATAGGCCATTGGCTACGAGAAATAGGCCGTTCCATGCTTACATTAGAAGTTTGCTGCCAACCGGTTACCTACCCAAATCCCGTCCAATTCAGCCTCGAGTCAAGGGCCTATTTCTCGTAGCCAACTGGGTATTTTTAAACCAAAACGACATTTCAATTTTAATTTTAATGTCACTAAATATCCCCTACCACGTAACCCAATGTCTGCCCTTCATGACCCGAATTAGAAATTGATAATGGATGACGAATATAATGCTCTCATTGATAATAAGACGTGGGAGTTGGTATCCCGTCCACTTGGTGTTAATATTATTCGGTCTATGTGGATTTTTACTCATAAAGAAAATTCTAACGGCTCTTTTGAGCGACATAAGGCCCGTCTTGTAGGTGATATTAAAACACAACAGGTTGGTATGGATTGTGGTGAGACATTTAGTCCGGTGGTCAAACCGGCAACCATTCGCACTGTGCTTAATCTAGCTCTATCGAAAGCATGACGCATTCATCAGCTAGATGTGAAAATGCTTTCTTACACAATTATCTTAAGGAGACAATATACATGCATCAACCCTTGGGTTTTAAGGACCCCAATGATCCTCACCATGTTTGTTTACTAAATAAGTCATTGTATGGGCTTAAGCAGGCCCCACCAGCGTTGTATAAGAGGTTTGCAGATTATGTGTCTACTATTGGGTTTTCTTACATCATGTCTGATCATTCTCTGTTCATCTTTCGTCATGGAACTTCTCTTGCATACATTCTGTTATATGTGGATGATATAATTTTGACTGTCTCCTCGGATGATTTGCGCAAGTCTACCATGTCCCTTCTCAGTTCAGAATTCGCCATGAAAGACTTGGGACCCTTGAGTTATTTTTTGGGTATAACTGTCACTCATCACGTAGGTGGTCTAATTTTGGTCACAGAAAAGTATGCAACCGAGATTATTGAGAGAGCTGACATGTCATCTTGTAAGTTATCTTCGACTCCGGTGGATACCAAACCGAAGCTGAGTGGTACTTCAAGCACACCATATGAGGATCCCACCCATTATCGTAGTCTTGCAGGGTCTTTAGTATCTGACTTTCATGAGACCAGATATTACATATGTAGTATATCAAGTGTGTTTATTTATGCATACCGCGGATTGAGCACATGCATGCGCTCAAATGCATTATACGATACATACATGTCACAGTTGATTTTAGATTGCATTTATATCCGTCCTCCGTTTCTACTCTTGTGTCATATACATATGCTGATTGGGGTGGCTGTCCAGATACCAGACGTTCGACATTTGGTTATTATATGTTCCTTGGGGATAACTTGATCTCTTGGTCGGCCAAACGCCAGCCTACTTTATCACAATCCAGTGCGGAGGCCGAGTATCGATGAGTAGTCAATGTAGTGTCTGAGTCATGTTGGCTACATAACCTTATACTAGAGCTACATTATCCTATTCAGAAAGCTACCTTGGTCTACTGTGATAATGTGAGTGCAGTCTATATTTCTAGAAATCCGGTCCAACATCAGCGCACTAAATATATCGAGATGGACATACACTTTATTCGAGAAAAGGTAGCTCGTGGACAAGTACGCGTCCTCCATGTCCCTTCACGGTACCAGATTGCAGACATATTTACTAAGGGTCTTCCCTTGGTTCTGTTTGAAGATTTTAGGAAAAGTCTCAGCGTAGGACAACCGCCCGCTATGACTGCGGGGGTGTGACAGAAATATACCCGTGATATACACGGTATCCACTGCCCACATGTGTACCGTGTATATCATGGAAACTGAGAACCTTGTTGCAATCAAATTTGTTGTACAAACTTACCATAATTGTAGAATTCTTGTACAAGTATAATTAGGATATTAGTAGTAAAGTAGGAATAGATTTTTTCATATTTGAAAATTGTAAATTATATATATATCTCTTCATTAATGAAAATAATCAATGGATTATATTCTTTCACTTTGTTCATTCTAAATTCCGGCAAAAGTAGTTGAAAAATTAATATTTATAAAGTTCTGTGACCTAGAAATCAGTCAATTTTCGACGGATATTCCCATCGAAATTAGAAGGAAAAGATTTATGTCGGATATCCCAGTTTAATTGATTTGAGTGCACATTATAAGATTTTTGAATGGTTCTTGTCTCTTCGAAGTAGGACGTCATTCTTCTATTTGCACTTGAATAACAGTGGAAATCTATAATATTGTCTTTCATATATAGCGTGCCTTGAATTAATTTTTTTCTCATCCAAAAGTCAATCTCTTCTTTTGTTATTAATATCTTTCTATTTAAAGAATTGCTAGTCTTCAGTGAGATCTTAGACAAAAAAGATCCTAACATGGTAGTAACAATGTTTTCACGTGAAAGAAGAAACTCTATACTATACAATATGACACATAATGAACTGAATCTATTTCATATATGTATATCATTGCCAATATGCATGTTTGAACCTCTACTTCACAACATGATTAACAGCACATGGATTGACGCATTTAATAGACATAAATTAAATACTATAGTGCATAAAGTTAGAATAAAAAAACATTACATCTGAGAAACTCCATTGTGACCTGTAACATCTCTTAAAGTCTCTACACTTTGATCTTCTTCATCTTTAGCTGCTGATGATCTTGGCTACTCTGATCATCTTGAGAAGTTGGGGCCACTTAAGTGTCCAACTTATTTTGGTCAACGTAATCATCATTACTATTTGGAATATGGCCTATTTCTTCATCCCACGTAAAATCAAAATTATCCACATTGATATGTTTGCTCATGGATGGATCAAATTCATGAATATCAAAGTTTTGAGGAATGGAAGAAAAAATGTCAAGATTTTCCATCCCTCTATAGGAAAGTTGAGGAAAACTTGGGTGCATGGTTGAAATGGTAGCATCATCAGTATAATTTTGTTCAACTGAACACTCTTCACCTAATGAAGCTGCAACCCTATTTATGAGAGGTTTATATTGTCGCAAAGGGGCACAATTGGGATCAAAACTAGAACAGGAATATAGATTTTCTTGAGGGGAAGTATTGTGATAATAATTGTAATTAGGTTTATTAGGGATGGGAAAAGTATATGGTGAATGATCAAAATTTTGGTTTACTGGAATTTGTGGAGGAATGGGATCAGACTCGGATAGCATAGCTAATTGTCCATCATTACCCTTCTTTGTATCATTATAGTAGATCACACAAAGTGTTAACTCATGATCTGTCTGCAAACAAAAAAAAATAAATCAGTCAACTATATTCAAGAATATATTTCAAAAATAAGAAAGAAATTAAAGAGTTAGAGAATTTTCTTTATGAATAATCGCATAAGAGTATATCGTCTACATCCTAATGATATCAACATCTTTGTAACAGAGTCATTTTCTTTGATGTTATAGAAAAAAATTGTAATGAAGATTAAAGAACATATAATATAACATAACATTTGAAAAATTGATTACAAAGAAGACTTGACAATTAAGTCAGATGTTATTATAGAGGATGACAGTTATAGAAAAGTCACACTGTATACTAAAAGAAAATTGCAAAGAAGGCGCGATAGTTTACGTACCTCATTGAATAATGGTTGAGTATCAAGTTTCTCAGGAAACCTATACTCCGACATAAGCCAAGACGTTTTTTTGGCACTTGAACTCTTCAAACCTTTTATGCCACTTGAACTCTTCAAACTTTCGTAGTAGACAAGGGATGTTTTTGTTCCAATTTCTGTATCTCCTTTTTCCTCCTCCTTCGCTAATTGAAAGCTGGACTCACACGTCTGCTTATCAAGATTATGCTTTTTGGGTATTTCTTTACGTGCTTGTGAGGCTTTCCAAAAACCCTTTCCTGAATGTATAGTTCTCTTTATTTTTTTTCCAGTGCTATGCTTCTTTTGTAATTGAGTAAAGATGTACATACGTCCACCCCAATGTTTTTCAACAATCCCTAACAAAAACAAAACTCTGAATTAGTATACACAAATCATTCTTGGGTAAGGAATCTATTTTTGCATATACTACTAAATAATTTCATTTGCAAGTCACCAAGAAGTGAGTCACTCATAATATAGTAAATACATGGCTGTGATCTCAAAATCCTATTCCTAAAACTTTCTTGAGTATTATGAAGTTGATTTCCCAAGCACCTCATGCAACCCTTGGAACCGGAATGCCTGGTAATGATTAGTTGATGTGGTAAGAGCCTTAGACACCAATAAACCTAAAGTTGCTTGCATGCTAGGTTCACCACTATTCCATTTTTCAAGCTTTTCACAACATCAGCACGGAAGGAGCCTTTGAATTTGGCCATGTACTGCTCGAAATTCGGTTTTCTTTAGACTTTTGGTTTAATATTACTCTCGCTAGAAAAGGACTCAGTTTTTACCCTTGAACCCTAATGGAGGTCTGCCCAAAAGATAATGTAAAAACAATTGAGGGAAATTTAGACCGCCTTTTGTTTTTGAAGAATTTGGACAGTACGTGGAGAACTCCACCTGTTCCATGTCGTAGGTCGGTTAATAACAAGAGCAAGTATGAGAGATTCGCTAACGACAAGGACCTGAACAGACTAAAAGTGCAACGATAAATGATAAACTAATTAAGCAATTTCGGATAGTAAAACAACAAAGTTGAACTCTTCCCCGTAATTCTTTAAAAGAAGTATCAGAACTACTTGAAAGTTATGAATTGTGATAGCAATTAGGGGAAGATATATATATATATTAAAAAAAAAATACTAGCTAGGGTTAGGAAAGGTACCATTTAGCTGCTGAGGTTCATAGTCATAAATATCAAGATCACTGAAAATTCCAGGTGGAATTTTACCATTGCAACTCTTAAGTTTCAAATACATATTCAATTCTTTATCTGTTGGCACAAATTGGAAGCCTATCGGCAATTTGTTTTTCCATTCATAATTTGATGAAGCCATAGCAATGCTAGTAATATTCAATGAGATATTTTAGGGTTTGGGTAAGAGGGAACTACAGGGAATACGGTGTATTAATACTAATATTTCGGTAATCCTACTTGATTTGCAATATGGATTAGTAAAAAGAATACACGTGTTCTCCAAATTTTTTTGGAGAAGAGAAGATAGAATTAAAATTAAGCTCTACGCATAAGTAAAAAAATTAAAATAATGTTAGAAAAACATTCACCGATTTTTTCTGTAGGAACTACGGAGGTTACCTAATACTTGTAAAATTCTACTTGTCAATATGTTGACTTTTAAGTAAATATTCGTATTTAACGCAAACTTTCTCACTTATCTCTTTCTCTCTTACATAACTGATTCTTGCCTGTGAAGTTACGTACTTATCCATGACTAATTTATGCGACTTATTACAAAGTTAATTTGGACAATTTTTTTAGTTCGAAAATAGACTAGAATATAGTACCGAATTGCTTGTGTATGCATGTTTTGATACTTTATTTCCAAATAATACAGGTTCAAGAAAATAAAATATTTTTATATTTTTGTTATTCTAAATAATTGTCACGTTTTGCTTTCCAAGATTCAAACATTCTGCACTAACATTCTACCACACAATTATCACCCATAAGCATTATACATTCAAAGTTTAATATATGAACCGGGCATATCCGGGTCATACATAGGCTATGAGGAGGTTCGGGTTAATATCCCTTCCTTCATATTTTCACTTTTTGGTAATTAATATATGTGGTAGGAGTCAATGTCAAACCCTCTGTCATCACAAGGCGGCATTAAATTTAAAAATGACATGGAATAATTAAAATTCTAAATATAGACATATCAACTTACATAAACGAGCCACGTAAACATGAGAAAGAAACTACGGCATTTATTATTTCAAATGAGAATAAACAACAAATGTTTATGTGAAGTAATTTATTTCATCTATCTACAAATAATATTCTCCAATAACCAATACAAATACCCTAAATCACATTCTGAAAATACTTAAATAGGAAGTGTACATCAGCTACAAGAGAAGCTCCTTCTTGGTTATTGGATGGATTAATGATGTGAACACTTCCTATGTAAGAATTCCCCATTAATTATCTTCTCATAAATATATGAAACTAAGAAGAAGAAAAATTGATAATTTACTGATTAAGCATTAAAATCAAATTCTAAAAGTGGTTGCATGAAGGAGTTGATCTCATTAAAAATCATATCATCTCCTTGATCATGACCAAAATTACCAAATTCTTGAGTATCAAAATAAGTTTTTATATCCTCCGGGAAGCTACTACTTTGTGGTGGGCCCGGGTCGAATAATTCGACCGGTGCAGGCGGGCACTCGGCCGCTAAGGTCATTTCCATCATTTCCTTGAACTTCGTAGATTGGAGCAGTAGCCCAAGGGCTGACGTGGCAGAAGGTGGTCGGGTTTGAGACATCGAGGCATTTGGCATAGTGGTACCTGAAGTGAGTTGTAAGTAAGGATAAAGAAGAGCCGCAGAGGTGGAGGTCGAGGTCGAGGTCATGGTCGAAGTCGAGGTTGATCCAATACTATGATTTGGAGTTGGGATCATGTGAGTTTCAACTTTAGGGTTTGATTGATCGTTGTTGTTGTTATTATTGTTGTTATTAGGTTTTAGCCATTTGATGTAACGGCTAAGGTCAAAATTGGTCACAGCATTTAGTCCACGATATTCAATAGCTGCGATGTCATATGCAGTTGCAGCCTCTTCTTGTGTAGCTGAAAAAAACAAAAGAGAATATAATTATGGGACATAGAGAATATTAAGAAGTTATAATAAGCTTTTTGGAATTAACTTTTCTTGAAGTTTTAGAAAGGTGTGAGTTGGGGGACTCACAACTATTCGATTGTGACACATTCTTTATCTAGTCTAATGTGTTTTATTTGCTTGGTATTATTGGAGAAGACGTCAATATTGTTGTATCAGAGTAATAAAATATGATTTTAACATAAATGCCAAACAGAATGAGCTTTAAAAATATGCATGCCATCTAATTAGAAAAAGAAGAAGATATGCATGCCTAGCCCCCTACTTTATAAGGAAGATTTTTTGATCTTCTTAATTCCTTTTGTTAGTTCTTTTATTAATATCTAAATCACTTCTGAAAACCTCTTAACACAAACCGATTATATAGTCAGTCACTCATTTATGTAAATTTTTATATATTGATAGTGTAAAATTATTTTTATATTATCGGTCCCTAGTATTATCAGTTACCTAAAAGATGCCTTCAGGAAATTATCCCTAAAAAGTGAGATTAGTAACCTAAAAATATGAAAGATTATCTGTTACAACGGATTAAAGAGATGCACCAGTAGTATAAATTTTTTAACACTTTGAAATGAGTATGATTAGGAAATGTATGTGTTTTTGGAAAGGTTTGAGTGATACTTACCATATGTTCCAAGGTAAAGGTATTTATTGCCAAAAACTCTGCCAATTCGAGCTTCCCATCTTCCATTATGGTGATGTCTGTTTATTGACATTGTATGAAGAAATCTTTATAGTGATAGCATTAGTATATAACTAAAATTGAAAAATGCACTTCCATGAGAATAATAGTGCAAAATACTCATCTGTACCAAATTTATGTGGCACACTTCGAATTTCGAGAGTCAAATAGTTTAATTTTGATAGTGAATCCGGACATAAAATTTTTAAGCTTTTTGAATAAAATTTACATATTTGGAAACTACCTAAAAAGTACTAACTTCACAATAATTGATAATTTAAAATATTTAAAAGATGTATGAAAAATAACATTGAAAAAGACATATTTGACTCTAGAAATCCATAAAATGTTACATAAATTGGGACAGTAACAATTGTTCTGTTAATTGGTACCTTGCTACTCCACGATATTTGGAAACCCCTCTTGAGAATCCACTACTCTTCCTGAAATTTTGAAACTTATCCATATCAACACCAATGGGTTAATTATGCAAACAAATAGCTGGAAATTTTAGTTTTTTGACTAGTGAAAAAGAAATAAAATTTATTATTCAGTTTAATTAACTTGCCTTCTCAATGATCCAATATGTTCTTCTCTGGACTGACCCTCCATTTCTATGATTTCTTTTTCATAAGTTGATAGCTAAAAGAATAAGAAAATATTAATACCTTCATTTATCATTTTATCTTTTATTTATTTATTTTGTAAATATAATACTGTTGTGATCTTAAAAGGAATTTAATTACCGGAAAATTTAGAATGGTTTCACTTCCCCAGTATTTAAGTGCAGCCAAATCATATGCATGAGCAGCTGTTCCTTCATCATCATAAGCACCTGTAGAAAAATTACCATAGTTTAATTTAATATTAATTTATTCAATTATTGCCAAATAAAAGGAGATAATTAATATTAGTTTGACATAAAATCAAGAGAATTTAGGTCATGGCACATACCAAGATAAACTGCATTTCCACGAGAGTCCACCATTTCAAAGGAACAAAAAAACAGTCAATTAATTAAGAGCTTAGAATATTAATTAAATTGATTCTTTAAAGAAATTATGGGGGAAAAAATAAATTCAAGATAATGAACCTTGTCTTCCTTTCTTGTTCTGAGACTCATTCCAGCAATTCTTATCCCATAAATGAGCTTCATATCTACCCGTCCATCGATGCCTGAATCAAAAAACATTTTAGGAATTTAAAAAAGAAGAAGTTAAATTACTCAATAATTGTTGAAGTATGCCATCATCTCATCTAAAAGTTAAAATTATTATCTAATTATAATTTCAACACGAACCCTCATGTGTGAGTTTGATTATTTTCATGTCCAATTACATGGAAGCTCATATTAATAATGTGTAACAACGAGATTCAAATTTAAAACATCTGTCTATACCATATCAAATGTGTAACAATGAAATGATCACATACTTCAATATGATATTAGTGCAGGCAAAAGGTCATGAATTTGAATCTCACTAACCACACTTCAACAAAAATCATCAACACTTTTAAGAACTAAATCAACAACATAACATGAAGATACAAAATAGCAATTCACATGCATGCAAAATTCAAGAAAATAAACCTTGTGACTCTCCTCAATAAATTCATGGAACCCAGGACCTTTGTTTGCTTTAATACTATAGGTTGAACTTGCCACTAATCTTTTAAATGAGATGGTCATACACTTCAACACGATATTAGTGTAATTAGAAGGTCTTGCTAAAAGATTTTGAATTCGAGTTTCACTGAGTACACGACACTACCAGAATATGGCTAATTTCCAATGGACACCCTGTCGGGATTTTGCTCATAAGCAAGGGTTTCCATCGACACCGACGAGCCAAATTTTAATAGATGTTTGCACAAAATTAGGGATATTCTGGTAGTCACATTCGAGTTTCACTGACCACATGACACTGCCTGAATACAACTAATTTCCAATGGACACCCTGTCGGAATTTTGCTCATAAGTAAGGGTTTCCATCGATACCGACGAGCCAAATTTTAATAGATGTTTGCACGAAATTAGCGATATTCTGGTAGTCACACTTCAAGAAACATGGGCAATTTAAAGAACAAAATCAAGAACATATATAACATGAAGATACAAAATAATAATTCACATGCAAAAATTTAATTATAGGAAATAAATTAAACCTGGTGACTCCTCGATAAATGGAGCTACGTTGAGGAGGGGAGTCTCTAGGAACTGTTTTTCTAGTTCTTTTCACCTTAGTCACTGAACCAGAAATATTATTTGCATTATTAGTAGTAGTGTTGTTTGAAACGTTCCTCTGATTTTGCTGTGATAATTTCGCCATTAAAAGTTAATATGTTTGAAGCTAATTAAGTTCAAACAAAGACTCTTTCAATGGAATGACAGTCCTCCAATGAAGGGGGCTTTTAAAGGACATTAATCTAAATTAAAATCTAGGATTTTTATTAATTTATTAATTTTATAATTCTTTTATGATTAAAAAGGATGATAATTTGTAAGAGGTAATTAAGGAAGTTTCGAGTTTTGGAAGCACATGTTGTGCTGCCAAATAATTAAGAAAATTGCCGGCAATAATTTTCTTTTCCTTTTTCTTTTTTGCCGTCTTAAAATGGCCTGCATGATTTTTTCTTATTTGTCCTAACATGCTTTTGTGGTTTGTACTTTTTTTGCAATTATGTATTGAACAAGTGCTATATGTGTAATATGCCATATTTTAAGATTTTCTAAATTTAATAGTGTAATTCCATTTGTTTCACTGTCTTTTAGTACGTAACAATGTTTTTGCTTCATATTGGACATGCATTTCCATTTAAAAAAAAATATCTTACCTTAAAATAAGAAGTCCCCTACTTGAACTCAATAGAAGCACGTTTGTCTTAGGCAAATCATACATTGCAATGGGAAGGAAAAGTTAGAGATCATATAAAAGCCGGTGAGTTTAAGAATTCAACTATTAATGCGAGGCCAAGGGAAAAAAAATTGTGCGTACAAAAAGATTAGGATAGAACAAACAATACGTTGATAGTTGAATTGTTACAAGTGGTACCAAAGCTAGTATCTCCTCTCGCTAGCAAACTTTGATGAGGACATTGAGTCGATCCCTAAGGGGGTTGATATCATAGCCCACAGGTCACTAGCAGTCGAACTTAGAAATGAAATTCAACGTGAAGCTTGCCTTGGGTAAATTCCATATTGAAAGAGAGAAACTTAAGGCCATATAAGAACGAACTCAAGAATGCAACAGTCAAGATGTCTTTTAGGTTAAAGCTGAAGGGGACCAAACCATAAGAACTCAAAATTCGGGCCTAACGGGGCAAACTATTGTTGAACAGAAAATTTTGCCAATAATCACAAAAAACGTCGACTGACAATATTTCATTGTATGATACAAAGAAAGAAAACAATCAACAATGAAAAAACCGTTCGAAGAAAAAGTATTAGAGTGTTCGCTTTGAAGTTAGTGTAATTCACTTAATTCTCTCAACTTTTACTAGATAATGTGAGTGAGTTCAACTTATAAAAATTAATTATTGCATGATGAAAGGCAACAATTGTGTAGAGATCAATCTTTATCTGTAAAGGGTGATGTCAATTCTATCCACTAAATCTCTCTGTTGCATGATACTTTTTAATGCACTTCTATATAAAAGCTAATACATGTCTCTTTGTGTTGATAGAGACCTTACTATATTAAAGGTTAAAGAAAATCCAAATGTCATGCATGTACACAAAATTTTCAAGAAACTCAACTAACCTATCATATTGGCCATTTGGCTTTCAATCCAAGATATTTACCTAAAACCAGTAGAAGTGATCCATTTGTCATTAGCAAAGAAACTAATTAATCAGAAACAAAACTTGTACAATTATTCACTCATATATTCAACTTCTAACTGAATGGATCATATAAAAGAGTTGTAATATAATATAATGGACACTGTTGCTTGAAAATCTCTTTTAAATTAATGTTTAGGTTCTACAACTAATTAAGTTGTCTTTCAAGTTCTTTTGCAACCGTTTGTCTTAACATATGGAAACATTTGGATAATCGTATTAGTAGAGTGATTAAAATTCTTATATTTGATAATGCCACTCCTGTAGAGATGATAATTTTGTATAACAACCAAGTACTATCCTTAGCACATTTTAAATTTAGATCCCTTCAAGCAGTAAATTACCAAACGATTGCGAGTATTTGGTGGAAGTCAGTAAGATTATTACCATATCTGGCGAGAGGCAAACCAATATGCAGGTTTTCTGATAAACTAAGGTCACAAACAAGCCGAAAATTTACTAATTTGGGAACTTGCTCTCAAGGATATGGAGTTTCATCTGCCGGCAGATTCGAGTCGTGTAGCTTATGAACGATTTTAAGGATTTTATTCAATTTTTCCACTATATCAAAAAAAAAATATTGCCAAAAAATAAACATTAATTAAGAATATAAACACTCAGAAAAGTTTTTTTTTCTTAAAGGAAAAAATTTAGACAAAATATGTGACATGATCTTGGTTGATTAGAGCACTGTTTTGGAAGCTGGAGAAGAAGGTCTAGCTAGAACAATATGAGTTTGTTTATATTCATTTAGCTCTACTTATGCTGCAAATTAGTAGTCAAGAGTATAGGAGAATTAAATTTTGATTAGTACTCTCAGTATATTACATGTTAATCAAAATACAGAAATTAAGAAAGTGTTACAAGATAAACAGGGGCATCATCCTATTTTTATCGATCGATCAATCAATTACGCTCAAGCCACATACAATATAAAAAGAATAAGAGAGACAAAACAGTCCATAAGATAGGACGATTTTAATACCATAGAAAAATACAATCCGTTATGGCAGAAAATGTTACAGAGAAGAATATCGGATTTAAGTATCAATAATGTTATAGTGGTAGTGCCGTGGCATGGGTTAAGAAGTTCAAGATTACCCTGAAAAGGGAGAGTCCGGGACCATGAAACTCGAATTCAAGAATTTGGTTATTTTTATGTATGTCTTAGTACATGATGCTTTTTTCTGAATTATGTTGATGGACTTCAATCGGCATGAAATTTGGAGGGTGTTTGAATTGATTTATTTTAAATTTTTTCTACTTTTTCACTACTAAAAAAAGTGTTTAGCCACGGAATTGTCGCGACAGACCACCACCCATAGCTAAACAACGACGAAATAGCTACAGAATAATTATTTTATCGCAAAAATAACAATATTCCGTCGCTATTTATTAGCAGGAAATTTTGGCGCCTTAAATTTCCCTATGGATTCAGCTAGGTCGTGAGTCCATAACGACGGATTTAGCAACGGATATGTCTAAATTTAAGACAAATACCAGCGCACAAATCTATTCTTCAATCTCATTTCTGAAAGAAATAATCCCTTGATTATTTTTATTGATTGAAAGATTATTTATACAAGTTACATATTTCCATAATAGGAGAATCCTATTCCTAAAACCTTATTCTACTTGGATACTAATTATGGTAATACAAATATTATGGTAAGTATACAATACTATTTACACTACAACATTACCTATACTAGGAGACTAAAAACTTATCTAATTTATCTACATGTACACGGTTTGTTGAAGGAAACCGAGAGCCATATATACACAATATACACATGTATTGTGTATATTTAACACACCCCCGCAATCATAGCGGACGGTATTCGAACACTGAGACTGTCCCTAAAATCTTCAAAAAGGATCGATGGAAGACCCTTTGTAAAGATGTCTGCAATTTGATATCTTGATGGGATATGGCAGACGCGTACCTGACCACGAGCAACCTTTTCGCGGACAAAGTGAATGTCCATCTCGATATGCTTAGTGCGTTGGTGCTGAACCGGATTACCAGAAAGGTAGATGGCACTAATATTATCGCAATAAACCAAGATTGCCTTCTGAATGGGACAATGAAGCTCCAAAAGCAAATTACGTAACCAACACGATTCCAAGACCACATTAGCTACCCCTCGATATTCAGCCTCGACACTTAAGTGGGATAGAGTCGACTGACGCTTCGCAGACCAGGAGACCAAGTTGTTGCCAAGAAACATACAATAGCCAGACGTAGATCGTCTGGTGTCGGGACATCTACCCCAATCAGCATTCGTATACGAGACAAGTGTGGACATCGAGGAAGGATATAAATGCAAACCATAGTCAAGTGTACCCTGAATATACCGAATGATGCATTTGAGTGCATTCATGTGCTCAATTCTGGGATCATGCATGAACAAACACACCTGCTGGACAACATATGTAATAACCGGTCTCGTAAAGGTAAGATACTGAAGGCCCCCTGCAAGACTGCGATAACGGGTCGGATCCTCGTAGGGTACGCCGGCTGCGTCACTAAGCTTGGGATTAGTATCAACTGGAGTGGAAGTAGACTTACAGGATGACATCTCAGCCCTCTCGATGATCTCAGCTGCATACTTCCGTTGAGATAAGAACAACCCATCGGAATAACGAGTGACAGCAATCCCCAAAAAGTAACTCAAGGGCCCCAAGTCTTTCATAGCAAACTCAGAGCTGAGCATGGTCATGATAGACTGGAGTAAGGCATCGGAAGATGTAGTCAAGATAATATCATCCACATATAACAGAATGTAGGCCAAGGATGAACCATGATAGTAGATGAACAATGAATTATTCGACATGCTGTGAGTGAACCCAATAGTCGAAACATAGTCTGCAAACCGCGTATACCAGGCCCGTGGAGACTGTTTAAGTCCATATAAGGACTTCTTCAGCAAACAGACATGATGAGGGTGTTTGGATCCCTGAATCTTATCGGCTGATGCATATAGATTGTTTCCATGAGATCACCATGTAGGAAAATATTATTTACATCTAACTGATGAATATGCCATGCTTTCGAAAGATCCAAGCTAAGCACAGTGCGGATGATAGCCAGCTGACCACCGGACTGAACGTCTCACCACAATCTATACTAACATGCTGTGTCTTACCATCACTCACAAGCCGCGTCTTATGTCGAGCAAATGAACTATCTGAATTCTCCTTATGAGCAAAAATCCACATAGACCTGATAGTATTAATACCAGATAGATGGGGCACCAACTCCCACGTTTTATTATCAATAAGAGCATTATATTCATCGGTCATAGCAATTTTCCAATTCGGGTCATTTAAGACAGACACATGATTACGGGGTAAATGGGATTTAAGGACATTAGAATGTAAATTAAAATGTCTTTTTAGTTTAAAAACACCCCGTTGACTATGAGTGACCGGTCTATGACTCGAGGAAGAAATAGGTGGATTTTGGGAATTTCTTTGGTGGGGACGGAGCGCCGGCGGGCGGTGGGCCGCGGCCCAACTCGGTATCCAGGAGCAGGAACTGGACTAGTTCCAGAATTAGGATGGAGTGGCCCATTCGCCGGCCCGGCCCGGTGGCGGTGCGCGTAGATGACGGACTAGTGGGACCAGCGGGCAGTGGGCCCGCTGGAGATTTTTGGGTGCGGGATACGTTCAAAAAATGGTGAATAATATACGGGGATATACTATCATCCAAAATATTATACGAACTAGGCACGGGAGTATTAACTTTAGCAAATGGAAATTGAGATTCATCAAAAATTACATGGCGATTAATGATGATTTTATTAGAGGATAAATCAAAGCATTTGTAGCCACGATGATTAGACGGAAAACCCAAAAACACACATGGAGTAGACCGAGCCTGAAGTTTGTTAATTGTGGTGGAGGGGAATAATGGATAACACAAGCACCCAAAGACCCGAAGATGAGAATAAAGAGTTTTATTATATAAAATTTGAAGAGGGGAAGAATGTGTCAGACCTTTGGAAGGAATACTGTTAAGGAGATATGTAGCCATTTGAAGAGCATGATGCCTAAAATATGGGGGTATGGAAGCGTGAATTAATAGAGTTCGGACAATGTTATTTATGGAACGAATTTTGCATTCTGCTTTCCCATTTTGTGAAGACGTATGAGGATAAGAAAAATGAAAATTGATCCCATTATTAGCACATAATTCCCAAAACACCCCATTGTCACATTCTTTGCCATTATCACACTGAATATTTTTTATTTCTCGTTCGAATTGGGTTCTAAGAATGCTCTAAATTTCAAGAAGATGGAAAACACTTGAGATTTTTTCGCTATTGGAAATGTCCATAAAAACTTAGAGTAATTATCCAAAAAAAGAACATAATACCGATGACCCAAAGAACTAAGAACATGAGATGTCCATAAGTCGCTATGAATAATATCAAATGACATTAGAGTATGAGATTTTGAGTCTACAAATGGCAACTTAATAATTTTCCCTAGAGAACAAGACTGACAATTTGGAGTACTACTCGTACCCTTACATGAAATAAAACTATTTTTATCTAATGACGATAAAATAGATGATCCCGGATGACCAAGACGAGCATGCCACAAGGAAGGAGAAATGGTTGCAAAGGCGGATGGCAGGGCTTGACTAGATGGACCGAAACTGAGTGTGATAGGATAAAGATCTCCCCTACTATCACACCTCATGAGAGGACTCCCCATCTTGAAATCCTTCACAGAGAAACCAAATGGATCAAATTCAATAGAAATGGAATTGTCAGTAGTAAATTTATGGACAGAGACTAAGTTTTTAATCAATTTGGGGGCGTGTAGGGTGTTTTTCAAGATAAGAGGTGGATGGGGGGAAGGGGGAGACAATGTTTTATGACCATAACCACGAATTGGAACATAATTACCATTACCAATAATTATGCCACGAGGGTTGCTAAAATTGGAATAAGACGAGAGAGTACCTGAATCAGATGTCATGTGGGTAGTGGCACCGGTGTCTATATACCAATTCGGGTCCGGTTGAGTCAAACCAAGTGTGTGCATCGCGACCTCAATATCGGTCTGAGTGGGGCCTGCTGCGTGATGGGCTTGCGGAGGCCAGGGCCCAAGAATTCTTGCGTGCTGCCCTGGCCCATAACTGCTGCTGGAACTACTGGGCCAGTGGGTAGTGGGCCGTCGAGGCTGCTGGGAAGCCCACTGACCAGATGCTGGAAATTGTTGTGGAGTTGGGTCGTAGGGCCACTGTCCACTGGTCCAAGCTCACGACCCAAGGCTAAGACCAGTGGGTCGGTGGCCCACTGTAACCGAGATGGGGTCCACCGCCAATGTTTTGGCCACCGCGACTGCTGCCGGAACCGCCGCGTTTGCCCCCGCGATTTTTTCCATTATTTTTCCGGCCATTCTTGCCGCCCCCGTGAGGTCGGTGTTGGTTCGAATTGTCATCAAAATTTTGAGGACTAGTGGAGGAGGTCATCATGACCACGGGACTAGCATTAGTAGCCGCCTTTTTAGCCAAACCGACTTCTTCCAAGGTAAGCATGGATCGGGCTTGATAGAACCTTGGAAGAGGATTACTTTGATGAAGAAGAGTTCCAACGCCACTATAGGCCTCAGATAGGCCAGCAACCATCTATAAAAAAAAGACGATCTTCACTAATTGGCGCACCAACGTTGCGGAGTTGGTCCGCCAATTCCTTAAACCTTTTGTAATATGGTGAAACGTTCGGGAAATTTTCCATGTTGACGTGGGAAAAATCTTGTTCAAGGGTAACAGCTCTGGAATTTTGATTATCCTGGAATATGTCACGCAGCCTATCCCATGCAGCCATCGCCATAGCGTCTGACTCAATAATCGTCTGCAATAGGTCGGTAGAGATAGTAGAATAAATCCACTGAAGGACGGTGGCATCAAGTGTTGTCCACAACTTAGGATCATCCTCGCGTGTAGGCACCTCCGTATCCTCAGGAGCCGCGGGAATTATGTGATGGATGACTTGATGCGAACGAGCGTGAATTTTGAACAACTCGGCCCACGTCGTGTATTGGACGGTTTCTATTTCAAGAATTAGAGGGATATGATTCTTGATGTTAGAAACAACAAGGGTAGGGTGACCCGTGTTCTTTGACGTAGACATAACGAAAGAACAATAGGTGATAGAGGGATTTGGAAGAGAGATTTGGAGAGCGGAAGAACAAATGGAAAACCCGAGGAGGAGGGTTCGGTCTTGGCCGAGAATAACAACAAGAATTTGTGAGAATTTTTTTTGTTTGACCTAGACTTTTGATACCATGAAAGAAATAATCTCTTGATTATTTTCATTGATTGAAAGACTATTTATACAAGTTATATATTTTCATAATAGGAGAATCCTATTCCTAAAATCTTATTCTACTTGGATACTAATTATACAATTATGGTAATGCAAATATTATAGTAAGTATACAATACTATTTACACTACAACATTACCTAAACTAGGAGACTAAAACCTTGCCTAATTTATCTACATGTACACGGTTTGTTGAAGAAACGAGAGCCATATATACACAATATACACATGTATATTGTGTGTATATTTAACAATTTCATACGCCACAACATTCACAACTTGAAGAGAGAAAAAAATCTTCTACTAGTGCATCTAAGCTGAAATCGTGAGAGATATCAAAATAACGCGAATCCTCGTTTTTGTCTTCTTCTACTGCGTTTTCCTCTTCTCCTACTGCATGTAGGGTATATTTTTGTTTCTTTCTCCTTTGTCTCTTTGCTTGTAGTCTCTGAAGTTAAATCTGAAATAGGAGTTAAGAAATTTGGGTATGTTTTGTTTGTGCATAAATCTGTCTTTTTCTTCTTATTATTGCTAAAATCGAAGTTGGGTTTATAATTTCTTTGAAGGTTAAGTATTGGAAAATTCGATCTCTGCTTGATTTTAGTCTGTTGGGTTTATAGTTTCTTCGAAGGTTAAGGCTAAACCTTGTTGGTAGTACTATTTGGAGCTTAAAATTTGTTTTAATCTGCTGCATGTCGAGAGAAAAATCTTGGTAATCACTTTTTTTTTTTTTTTTTTGCGTTAGTCTTGAACAAGGTGATAATCTAGTAATTCTAAGTGAGTAACCTGATTGAGAAATAAAGAAGTCAGATTGATACATAAGATTTTCTTGTTCTAGTTAATAAGTTTGAAAAGAAACTTAGGTAGTCACTGTTAATTATACTTATTTGTGTAGTCTTGAACAAGATGATAATCTAATAATTTTCTTGTGCAGTCAAAAGTGATTAGTAACAGTTCTTAATGAAAAAGAAAAAAGTGTTTAGCAATCTTTTTGGCTAAGAATGGTGTAGTGACTGATGTTCAATGAAAACTGTAAAAGAATTGGTAAAATGTGTTGGAGTACCATAAGAAGCACCCTATAGGATTAAAGTTTGTTGGAGAAGTTAATTGTGTAATTATGTTTGTTAGAAGTTAGTTATGATTAGTTGAAAGTAATTAAATAGCTCATAGAAGACTCTAGACAAGTGGTAAGAATGTGTAGTATGCACGATAATGAATAATTTCTCCTTTCCACACTCTCTCTCTTCCTCTCCTTCTTCTTTCCATTTATGCAAATCCAATCCATCTTCTCACAATTTCTCTATTCTCAATCTCGTCTTATTCCTCACACATTCAAACACATAATTTACTAAGCATTTAAACAACAATAACATTGGGATTGTGGCTGATACGAAGCCACTGAATGCAGTAGTATTTTGTGTTCCTCAATGGAACAGTTTTTCCACATGGTATCAAAGTCGCTGATGTGATGATGTAGATTGAGGGGATTTCTGTTACATGCAAGAAGAAATTCTAAGAGTCTATACATCCAGCAAGAGAAATTTGAAGTTAGATAACTGAAATTGGTGAGTAACAGTTGAAATTAGATCAGAAACATATAGATCTGAGATTATTTTGGATTAAATACAAAAGCACATAATGTGGTTGTTGTTGTGTCATTCATGTTGCATTCTCAGGTGGAGACATAATTTTTGAAATTGGAACATGCACTGTTACATTGGTTTTATTGCACCGTTACATTGATCTGATCTTCTGGTTGTTGGTAGTAGAGATTGAAGTCTTAGATTTGTGACAATTAGTAATGGAAAATACTGGAGAAGAACTGTCAAGTGAAACCACAACAATGACAGTGAACATAGACCACAATCATCCATTATACTTGTTTCCATCTGATGCACCAGAGTCATTATCAGTGGGAGTCATACTGAATGGAATGGACAACTATACATTGTGGAGTAGGGCAATGAAACTAGCCTTGTTGGGAAAGAACAAGATAGGTTTTGTAGATGGAACAATAAAGAGGGAAGCCTTTCATGGTGATATGGCAAGACTATGGGATAGATGCAATGCCATTGTTGTCTCATGGTTGATGGAAAATGTGAATAAAAGCCTATTAAGTGGCATGTTGTTTAATTCTGATTCACACACCATCTGGGAAGAGTTAAAGGAAAGATTTGATAAAGTAAACAGTGCTAGAGCATTTCAGTTACATAAAGAAATTTTCACCTTGAAGCAGGGAACTATGCAAGTTTCAGTATACTATACCAAGCTTAAGGATCTTTGGGATGAATATGATTCAATTGTACCACCACCTTCTTCTTGTTCCAAGTACAAAGAATTCATCAACCACTTACATTATCAGAGAATGCTACAATTTTTAATGGGACTGAATGAAGGTTACAACCAGGCTAGGAGTCAAATACTCATGATGCAGCAAATACCAAACTTGAATCAGGTATATGCAATGGTCAATCAAGAAGAAAGTCAGAGAATAGTTGCAGGAAATAGTAGAATGTTGCAGGAAACAACTGAATCATCTGCAATGTTCACAGCTAAAAATGGGATAGGAAGAGGTGGAAATGTAGTTCCAAGACAGAAAAAGACATACAATTCAAATGCATATTGTGATTTCTGTCATGGAAGATGTCATTTTAGACAGGATTGCTACAAATTGATGAAGTGTGATTTCTGTCACAATACAGGACATGTACAGGATGATTGCTATACACTCAATGGATACCCTAAGAGTTTTAAAAGCAAGGGCAAGAAAGCATATGCTGTGACAGGAAGTGATGTGTCCTTTTAAGCTACCGGAAAGGAAAATGAAGCATACCAGAACAATCTGAGGCACTTGCAGAAACAACATAAAAGTTTTTTTGTAGAAAATTACAATCACAACCAGGGAGTTCCACAACATACATAACCACTTATGCAGCTAACACCTAGCCAACATCAACAACTTCTTAATATGTTGAATGAAAAAGCAGAAACTAAAGTAGTTGCTAATATGGCAGGGAAAAGTATTTTTGATACTGAAGCATTTGTAAAATGGATTGTAGACTCAGGGGCAACTAATCATAAGGTTGGTGATCAAAGACACTTACAGAGTAATGTTTGGCAGAAAACACAGGGAAGGTGCATCTGCCAATTGGTGATTCTGCTAAGGTGTCACACATTGGTGATTGTCATTTTGGAAAAGGTGATGTTCTTAGAAATGTCTTTTGTGTACCAACATTCAAATTTAACCTCATGTTAGTTCAAAAGTAACCAAGGAGTTAAATTATAGTGTTACTTTCTTTCCAAAATATTGTATTTTTCAGGATCTCTCATTTGGAAGGTGGGGGATTGGTAATGAAGAGGAAGGGCTATACATAGTGTGTCTGGACACACAGAATAAAAAGGAGGACCTGATGGAGTGCATGGTAGCAACTCAATCTGTTGATGCAGTGACTTGGCACCAAAGGTTATGTCATGTACCTATGAGTGTCTTAAGGAAATTTCATGTTTCAAAAACAATAATTCTCTTGTTTTGAGTAAGTGTGAGATATGTCCTTTGGCTAGACAAACCAGAGTCCCTTTTTCTATCAGTACTAGTAGGAAAATAAAGGCTTTTCAATTGTTGCATATTGATGTATGAGGTCCTTACAAAGTTGAAACATATAACGGAATGAGATATTTCTTGACAATTGTGGATGATTTCTCCAGATGGACATGGGTATTCTTAATGAGGTTAAAAACTGATGTGGTCACAGTACTGAATTTTTTTTATTGAGATTAATACTCAGTTTGAAGCCAAAATACAGAGAATAAGGTAAGATAATGAAACTGAATTTTTCAATCATAGCTGTACAGAATTGTTTACACAGCATGGTGTGATACATGAAAGTTCATGCCCATATTCACCACAATAAAATAGTGTGGTGGAAAGGAAACACAGACATATACTAGAGACAGCTAGAGTTATAAAGTTTCAGGCAGGTTTACCAGACATGTTTTAGGGCTTTTGTGTGGAAGGAGCTTTTTATATTTTGAACAGAATTCCTTCTACATTTATAGGTAACAGATCACCATATGAAATGTTGTACAACAGGACACCATCACTTTCACATCTAAGAGTGATAGGATGTTTATGTTTTGCAACTGTTCTAGTAAGACAAGACAAGTTTAGTCCCAGAGCAGTGATAGTTGTATTTCTTGGCTATGGTGCTGCACAAAAGGGATACAAACTATATGACATGGAGAATATGACATTTTTTATGAGCAAAGATCTATTGTTCGTAGAGATAGTTTTTCCCCTCAAATGAGGAGCTGATGATATTATCAATCATATTAGATCACATGGACATTTCAGCTTTGATGAATTAGTTCATCCTCAGATGGCCAAAATTCCACAGGCAGTCTCACAAGAGCCAACTATTGTGCCATCAGGTACTCAACAAGGAGATACACTACCAGATACACAGGATGTGGCTCAAGATGTATGCATGAGGGGTGATATTCAACAAAGGGATACTGGGAATAGTCATCCAACAACAAATGTATCAGATTCCAATACTAGAAGGTCTGTAAGAACCAATAAGCCTTCCATCTGGCATAAAGATTATGTTACCAAGCATGTATCATCCAATTGTTTGTACTCCATCTCTGATGGAGTGGATTACACCGGGTTGTCATCTAAGTATCAAAGTTTTGTAGCTCATCTCTCAGACAATATTGAGCCATATTCCTACTTAGAAGCTGCAAAGGACAAAAGGTGGGTTAAAGCAATGGAGGCTGAGATTAAGGATTTGGAAGACAATGGTACATAGAAGTTAGTATCACTTCCAGAAGGGAAGAAGACTATAGGTTGTAGATGGGTGTACAAAGTAAAATACAAAGCAATAGGCGAAGTTGAGAGATATAAAGCAAGACTTGTTACAAATGGATACAATCAGAAAGAAGGATTGGATTATCAGGAGACTTTCTCACCAGTAGTCAAAATGTCTACTATGAGATCAATGATCTCCATTGCAGCAACTAAACAGTGGACAATTCATCAGATGGATGTCTATAATGCCTTTTTACAGGGAGACTTGTATGAGGAAGTTTATATGACAGTACCAGAAGGTTTTAATGTTAACAATGGGAAAAAGCAAGTGTGCAGATTGCTGAAATCCCTGTATGGTTTAAAGCAAGCATCAAGGCAGTGGAACATCAAACTCACCATAGCCCTGATTGCTTCTGGCTTCCAGCAAAGTCACAAGGACTATTCCCTGTTTACCAAACATGATGATGATAACATTGTGGTTATATTGGTGTATGTGGATGATTTGTTGATTACCGGAGATAATATCACTTATTCAGTCCACAAAAGAGACTTTAAGATCTGTTTTTAAGATAAAAGATTTGGGAGAACTCATATATTTTCTTGGTATAGAATTTGCAAGAAGTGCTCAAGGCATACTTATGCATCAGAGAAGATATGCTTTGGAACTTATTTCAAACTTGGGATTATCAGGGGCTAAACCTGCATCTTCACCCATAGATATGAATATGAAGTTTACCACAGTTGAATTTGATCAGCATGACATAGCTACATCAGTATATAGGGATTCCAAGTTACAGTCAGATTAACTTTTATCTAATCCTACTACTTACATGAGGTTAATTGGGAGATTGTTGTACTTGAGAAATACCAGACCAGATATTGCATTCTCAGTCCAATGTTTAAGTTAATTCATGTAGGCTCTCAAGGTATCTCATATGGAGGCTGGACTTAGACTTGTGAGATACATTAAACAAGAACCAGGCTTGGGTATTCTCATGGCCAATTCTAACACACAAGATTTGAGAGTATTCTGTGATGCAGACTGGGTATCTTGTATTAACAATAGAAAATCAGTGACTGGATATCTGGTATTTTTTGCTCCTCACTAGTTTCATGGAAATCTAAGAAGCATGAGACTGTGTCCAGAAGTTTAGCAGAAGCTGAGTATAGAGCAATGGCAACATCAGTAGCAGATATGATCTCGCTTGCTGGTCTTTATCAGTAGATTGGAGTTAAGATTCAGACACCAGTCCCTTTGTACACTGATAGCAGGTCTGCAATTCAAATTGCAGCCAATCCAGTGTTCCATGAGAGAACTAAACATATTGATATAGATTGTCACTTTATAAGGGAGCAGATTCAGAAAGGACTGATAACCACTACATTCTTGTCCTCTGAAGAACAACCAGCAGATATGCTAACCAAGGCTCTTCGTCAACCCCAACACATTCATTTGATGTCCATGCTAGGGATGAAGAACATCTTCATGTCCCCTAGCTTGAGAGGGAGGGTAAAAGAATTGGTAAAATGTGTTGGAGTACCAGGAGTATCATAAGAAGCATAAGGAACACCCTAAGGATTAAAGTTTGTTGGAGAAGTTAATTGTGTAGTTATGTTTGTTAGAAGTTAGTTATGATTAGTTGAAAGTAATTAAATAGCTCATAGAAGATTCTAGAAAAGTGGTAAGAATGTGTAGTATGCATGATGAATAACAACTCATAATTTCTCCTTTCCACACTCTCTCTCTTCCTCTCCTTCTTCTTTTCATTTATGCAAATCCAATCCATCTTCTCACAGTTTCTCTGTTCTCAAACTCGTCTTATTCCTCACACATTCAAACACATAATTTACTAAGCATTTAAACAACAATAACATTGGGATTGTGGCTGATACGAAGCCATTGAATGCAGTAGTATTTTGTGTTCCTTGATGGAACAGTTTTTCCACAAAAACAATAGAAAAAAGTGACATAAGTAGTTGATCTTCCTCACTAAAAATGGTAGAAGTGGTGGTAGTTTTCAATTAGAATATTTGAGTTAGCAGCACTTTTTTAAGACGGGGCCTCAATAATGCACTTATTGTAGTGTGCGCGCCCGTTTTTCACCAACGGTCGTGACGCACAGGCGTTTTCCCGAAGTTGATTAAATGATGTTGAGGAGTCGCCACCTAATTATTCTACGGTGAATTAGGACACCTAAATATTAACTAAATGCTGCAAAGTGAACTCCGATTTATGGTTTGCGAAATTATGAGATTCTAGGTAAGGGTTCTTTATTATCCTAAAGGGAAGGGGTTAGGCACCCTTTAAGATCCGCTAATTTGCGGTTATCCGGTCAAACTCAGGTTAATTATTATGCTAAGGAAAATGCATGTTTACAAGTATAAAGTTAAAATAATGTTGCAAGTAGTTAATAAAAAAATGCATTTTTGACAAAGTAATGAATTTTCTCTTTTGAGGAGTTTTGCAAAAGTGATTGCGAAAATAAATTCCCGGTATGAAATCCGGAAGAGTATGCATGACATTGCTTTATAAAAATATACGTAAAATTGATTTTTTTAATGAAAGCGTGCATTTGTAAGGTATGGTTTATAAAATACACGTAAGGTTGATTTTGGATAAAAAGCATGTATTTGTATGGCAAAATACATATAAAGTTAATTTTTTGATACGTGCATCGATCAATAACATTGATAGTTCTCAATCTCATACTGTTGTCTTCGTATCATACTGAAACATATATGTCCGTTGTTACATGGATTCTTATGAGCCCATATATACGTGATGTTTTGATACCTCGAATTATTGAAAACAGGTACTATAAATGAAGGGAAATGTAGCTAGATATTGAAGATTCGTATAGTTGATTCCAATTACCTTGAGACTCGCACGAAGTTGTTGTAATGACTATCCAAACTAACTCGAGTGCTAAAGAACATCAAATTATTGACTATTCGAATGTAACAGTATAAATGAAGGGGAATAGCGAGATATTAAAGATTCAATATAATCGACTCTAACTACCTTGAGATTGAGATATAATAATAGTTGTTGTAATGACCACCCAAAATACATGGGTAAAAAATTTCTAGCTTGAAAAGACTCTGGTAGCAAAAAGGCATATGCAAAGTTCGGAAGATTAAGTTCATGAGTTACTGAAATGCCACAGATGTTCACTTGCAAAGATGGTAAAGATAAATACAAATACATCAAGTTATCTGTACCATACACCAAATCCTAACAACTATAGTATATTATTGTGCATTACCCTTTTAGCAGGCAGATCTATAGTCGTATTACCTACGCGCAAATTACATGTGTAAACATATATAAATATTAAATATAGAACCCATAAATCAAGTGGTCAATGGGTTCAATGGCATCCCAAAAGTCGAAATCATGAACTCTACTTCAGTATTTGAATATTCCTTGACATCACACAGAAAGTGATATCATTATGGAGAAATGTTGGATGTATACTTCAGACCTTCAATTATTAAGAGGATATTATCTTGTATATTTTGTTACAATTTGAATGGTTGCACTAAAATGATCATAAACTTTTGTATTTTATTTACTATCTCCAATGAAAGGAATCATACAACTTAAAGAACATTTTGTAATGGATTATAAAATGGATTTACTTCTTAGCTTCTTACACAATAGTTCGAGTAATTTTAGAAATTTGTACGCATAGAAATCGTTAGGTAAAACAAGATTCCCAATTCACAATTCTAACTATTATTATATGATGTTGAAATTTTGAAATCACAAAATAGAACAGGAAGAAATAGGAAGAGGGAATATCACGTGGTGCAATTAAGAAAAAACACCCCAACCAAGTAATTAATTAACACCAAAATTTAAGTGACTGTGTGTGCATGTGTATCTGAGAAAAAGAGGAGGGGGGCTAATATTCTGACACTTTAACAATAAAATTTAGTACTTCTAATAATAAGAGTATTTATCTGAATTACCCTTTATCTTTTGCTTCACTTATCATGTATCTTGCTTGTTGTTTTATTTTGCTTATAATCATAAGAGTCCTCAGTCCTAGGGTCCTCGTAGTCCATTAGGAAGAAGGGGAACCGAAGCTCTATGTCCTTGAAGAGATGATAAAAGAGAGAAATACCGTTTTACGAGATGAAAAAGACTGCTAGGCGAGTCTGAGAAGGAATGAATAGGTTATCATGTGTTCGATACATCTCTTTGGAGATGAGAGTCTATCGGAACAACCTTTCTCTCCCACAAAGACAGGTTAAGGTCTACGTGCATCTTATCTTTTCAAATTCCACTTATAAAATTACACAGAGTATAATGTTGTAAATATTTAATTAATACTCCACTAATTGAAATAGTAACGATAGATTTGAAAAAAAGAAGTAATAAATGGTTTTTTTCTTTCTTCTAAAACGTAGAATTGTTAAATCAAATTAAAGTTGACAAAACTACTAATATTTGAAAGCGAGACACAAATATTCTAAGTACTAAAATTCTAACACAATGGAGATCTTTGAGGAATGCCTTTTCTTCTACTCATACTACTAGCCATGTCTTCCTCTGTAATGTCCTTATAATTATTAGCTGTTCTTCCACACACATGCATTCCACTTCTCTTCTTCCTTACAAACTCAGTGCAAGCAAAGCTCATGTTCTCCGATCCCGA
This sequence comes from Anisodus tanguticus, assembly GCA_034509755.1. Lineage (NCBI taxonomy): Eukaryota > Viridiplantae > Streptophyta > Magnoliopsida > Solanales > Solanaceae > Anisodus > Anisodus tanguticus. The sequence goes on from CM067558.1 coordinate 43,953,965, forward strand.
GCCCGTGGAGGACGACGAGCTCCATGGCTCGTCGTTGTCCACGAGCGTTGAATGGGTTGTCTCGATGGCTGTGTCATCGTCACCCATGTCTTGAGGGATAAAGAAGTCAGAACTAAGTTGTAAAGTTGTGCACCGCCTTAGAAATGGGGAAAGGTCCTTGTGGTGCTTTAGCACAAAATCTACCTGATCATGACAAACAAAGTTGTTGTCAAGCAACAATAGTTATGTTGTTGTTATCAAAGGTGGATCCAATATTGTGGCATGAGCTTCATCTGAATTCAATATTATCGACGTGGAACATAAATTTATGTGCAACAATTTACTAAAATTACAACAAACCAACAACCCTCCATTGGTATATTTCTGAAATTTCCCACAAATAATAATAATAATAATAATAATAATAATAATAATAATAATAATAATAATAATAAATCTGCTGACATTGATGTAATGTTGATAGCAGCAGTAGTAGTAATACTAATACTCCCTCCGTTCCAATATCCTTGTCCACAAATGCAAAATGATTTCATCTTTCTAAAGAGGCAGTGGTGTATTTGCTAATTCCGGGCTGAAATTCGGAGCATGGAGAAAACCCCACCCGTATCTTGGCAGGGCAAAACCCGGATTCGTTTTGCAGCCATGGCGTTGTCGTCTTCTCTTTCTGCCCCATTTACACATATCTGAGCCTCAATTTGAAATGGGTCACTGTGGATTCTAAAGGATCCGAACCTGGATCCGAATTTGATGTCTTGTACTTTGTCTTGAGCTGAGTGTCTCTCGTAAACAGTCGCTCTACCTACCAAGATAAAGCTAAGGTCTGCGTACACTTCACTCTCGCCAAACCTCACATTGTGAGATTTCACTGTATATGTTGTTGTTGTTATATAATAGTTAAAATTTTGGATCTGACTCTAGTTGTTCCTATATTAAGTTCAATTCTAAAGTCATGTTCTTTAAGTAATTTCACATATAGGTGTATTTGGTACGACATAAGCCATGTTTTAGGAAAAAGTTTTTATGAGAAAGCCATTTTCTGGTGTTTGGCATCATTACAACACATTCTATCAAAATAGGAAAAATGATTTCTCTTAATATTATGCATATATCATTTTCAAAGAAAATAGCCAAATGAGTCCTCAATATTTGACTGAAATCCCAACTATACATTATATTTTTGAGGAAGTTCTATTACCCTCTGGACTAATTTAAAATAGAATAGATTGCTCCTTAAATGCTGATGTGGCATGAGACTATCTGTGAGAGTGAGAGACAAAAATAAATTATTAAATTTTTATTTTTATAAATATATTTTATTTAATGTTAACTTTTAAATTTTTTAAAGTCTTTCCCTTTCTTTTTCATTTTCTTTTTATTCAAAATTAAAATTTTATCACTATTACACCTATTAATTATCAATATAACTTAAAGATTTTTTTTTTTTTTTACTTTCCTTTTTCAAAAGTTCATGTTAATTGCACATTTTATAATTAATTAAATTTGCATTAACTCTAACCCTTCCCCTCCAAAGTCACCTGGGCAACAATCTCCGACCGCTGCGTTTACAGCTTCACCAAGTCTTTTGTCTTCTCAGAAACCCTTCATCACCAATTGCTGCCCATCTCAATTCATCCACCAGCATGGCTTTACCTCCATTTGTACCGGTGAATAAAAACTTTATTTTTCAATCAAATCATCTCTCACAGTTGGCCGTGTACCTATTTGCTTACAAAAATATATCTTAGTGGTTGTATTAGTGGGAAATACACGTGTTATGAGCGTGTGTTTCACCACTCCTCACATTGTGGCATTTTAGAGGGGTAATAATTTCGTTTTAAAAAAGCTCTAGGAGGTAAAAGAACTCTGCAAAGATATAATGTGTAGTTGGAATTTCGATTAAACGTTGAAGGCTCATTTGACTATTTTCTCTCATTTTCACGTCTATCTTTAACTTTTTAACTTCATATATTTACTTGCTCCCACTAATACTTAACATTATTATTAATTTTTAATACCTAAAATTTTCATCAAATTGAACTTGTCGTCATTGTTTAGCGTATTTTTTTCAGAATTCTTTTTCATTTATCAGTCTAAGCACCGAAAAATATTTTTCAAATAAATTGACTTCCATTAGCAAATATACTCAATTTTACATTATGTAACTTGGAGGATGTCAAGTTAAGTGTAATTACGCATATAGTTAAGGATTGCATATATAACATTTAAGCATATTTGTTAGGAAATCAATTATGATAAAAATATGATTAAGTAGATATGAGTACTATAGGGATTTGTTGGGTTCGTAAACACATCGGAAGTTTTAAATTTTTTTTACCCAACAATGATTCTGATATGGCTTATACGATAATCATGTTTATGTTCAAAACATAACAAAAGAAAACTTACCGATTTTCGAGCGCAGGATTCAATACTAAGGTATCAACTCGATTTGAATCCTTGACTGCAAGTTCCAACTCCAGTGTATTTCCTTTGCAAGAAAGCTAGGAAATCTTGCTTTAGGAACTGAGAAGTTATTTTCTGTAACCTTATAATTATGGGGTATGTGTTGTTTATATAGGAGTTCAGGACAAAACCTAAGCAGATTTAAAACAGGAAAAACCTAGCCCATGTTAATGTTCAGTGGACCAGCCCAGCTGGTCCACCCCATACGTCCAAGGTGGATGGTCATGCCCCAATTTTGGGCCAGTAATTTATGGCCCAATTGCTTTCCTGTATTTGTCCGAGTACCCATATAATATATCCAACACATTTAATTAAATTCGAAATCCAATTCGAATTAATTAAATAATTTCTATCAAATAAAAATATTCCATAATTATTATAAATTAAATATCTCGATTCTCAATCGAATATTTAGTATTTTCTCAATACACTCTTAGATCGAAGAAACAATCGCATTTAGTGTGACCCTATAGGCCTTCACATATCAACATTAATCTAATTAAGGTCCATACGAAACTCCTAGACTGCGTCGTATGACGAACTCAATATGTGAAGTACGTTTACATGAATCCAGCAAACTTAACCTTTATGCGGAACCATAAATTCCTTTCATTCGCGACACACTCAATTAAGCTTAGGATTTGCCAAGTGTCTATCCAAATGGTTTAATCACTTTATCTCACATTTATTAGTTGACAATTAGACCATATTCTAAATATGTCTCTTGCACTGACCAATGACTTTAGTCATCCTAATAACATTGAGAAGTTAAGTGCTCTCTCGAATTTCCAATTGAGGAATGGATCTTATTCTTAGCTCAACTACCACCTTGATTTACATCCTGATGCACCCAACACAAGCCGTATTTTATCCAGAAGGAGTTTATGCTTAGAACTTGGTCAAAGTACATCATTCTGTAAAACAAGGTGCGTATTGACCTCAAGTCAAAGGATCTTTATATTCCACACGCCGATAACACTATAGACATGTATAACAAATAGTTTATCGGCATGGTATACCAATACTTCTCCAAAGTATCCATGTGTCTATCACGAGTAACCATTACTCGTAGCTGTGAGACATACTACATTCTCCAAGAATATGATGCAGACCACATGTCGACTTATAGCATATCATCGATATCCCATTCTCGATGATCATTAGTCGAGGCTATTTTGAGAGTTACGTTCTATCATTAATAACTCACTCTATTAATGACATCGTAAGCTCAAGGGATGCACATATATAAATAATTGCAAACAATCAAATAATAATTCAATAATTGCAAATGCCATAAATATTAATCTCATTAATAATACGAATATGTTCAAGTACATTTTGTCCTTAATATAGATTGTCTCTAGGACATACATACTTTCAAGTACTTATGGTTGAGACTGAAAACACGAAATTCTTAAAATTTTAAAAAAATTACCTTGCACCCAAGAGAGCAATGGATATATGGTTCTTGAAGACTCCTATCACAAGAAGTGCAATAGTTTCCTCCTTTGAATTGCCTGTTTTGAGGCCTCTTCTTTATAAAAAACACCTTAGCATTGTTTATTGTATATGCCTAGTAAAATCATAAACAATATTACAAGAAAGACCAACAATCAAGAACATTGTATTGTTAACAAAAGTTAGTAGAAGAAATAAATCAATTTTCCATCAGAAAATCACTAATTTCTGATGAACGCTCCCTCTTAATTTGGCTTGTCAGTTTCCGGTGGAAAAATCGTCGGAAATTAACGTTATGGATGAGAGCGATTTTTTTATTGTATTTAATTTCTTGATGAATACCTTACCTGAATATTGGAGCAATCTATAAGGTTCTCTAAATCTTCAAGTCGAACAACTTCATGATATACATAACGTCTAATTTGAAGCAATCTATGGACACGATGAGAAGTCACACAATGAGGACATATACTTATGTTACAATCCAAACAACAAACATTCTTCTCATTCTTCTTTGCACTTTCATGAATTGAGCATGGCACAAAGAATTTCTCCACGTAGAGAGCTTTCAACCATGATGGCTTCTGAATTCCCTAAAAGAATTAGTTATATACCAAAATTAATTAGTAGATCTTAGTTGATACTATACTAACAAAGAAACTAAATTGAGGAGAAAACAGTGTTTTATGAAGTAATTATTCAATCACATATAGAGGGTGAAGAAATGGAGTCAAAGATTACCATAATATAGAGGGTGAATAACAGTAATTCTCTTCAGGTCGACGTAGAAATCAAACTTCAAATGTAATTCGCCTCAGTTCAAGACTGAACACTCCAGCAATGGACAATATTGTTTTGATCGGAGAAAGAGAAACTATAGTATGGATGATAGTGTATATATGGAGAATCACAAGAGAGGGAATGGAAATATATTATTCCTTGGGTACATACACAACATTTTGTCTCTGAGCTCAATAAGATTTAACTTTATATACCGACGGTGCAGAATCTTTAGACTATTATAAGTGTTAGTTGAAAAGATAACTAGCTTACGACTATCTATAATACTTGAAATTAGTTATAACCTGAAAAATAAGACAGTACATATTACAACAAATTAAATTGTATTGATAATGCAAAAACAATATTAGATTTGTTAGTGAACAAAAGTTAAATTTATTTTAATTAACATGTAGAGAAACAAAGACGTAGGAAAAAAGGAGTAAGATATGAAGAGAACGTGGGAGCTGTTCCCCCTTATATGAAAACAAATTTTCTCTATCTCCTTGCGTTGAGAGCTTAAACCCTAAAATAAAGGAGCTCTTTCTTGAATTTTGAATGCATTATAAGTTTTTCTTGTTTTTTTTTTTCTTTTTAAGAAATTTACTTTGTCCTTTGATTCTCGTATCTCTGGTAAATGAAGAAATTTGTCGGAGTATATTCATATTTTTGTTTATGATTTTGCATATATTGCTAATAGATACTTTGTTCGAGTTTACGCGCAATGCAAATAATATATTTGTTCTTGTAATAGAAGCCGACATTTTGACCTTTCCAAACAAGCTACTGTCCTAGTTAACATATAATCTAACATGATAGTTAGATTGAATACACAATATGAAATTATTCTTGATTTTCATGCACGACATGCATACCACAAATATCTTTATTTGTAGCTTTGACATCATCATCTCCCAATCAAGAATTGCCTTCTTTCTTTTGTTATAGGAGTAATGATTTTCAATATAACAATATAATTGACTTCGACCCCTTCACAAACTCTACCTTAAAATAGCTGAAAATTACTAATTAAACTTGCTTAATTGTATCTGCGGCAGATAAATCTTGAGTTCTTGACTTTGATCACTTAAGAACAAATAATAAACCAAAGACAAGACATGTACGAGGAAACTCGGATTCTTGAAAAACAACATCGCAACAATCATCAACTACTCCACGAATGAAAAAATAAAATAATTAAGTTAATCAACAAGTAATTAATTTGTTTATACGGTATAATGGTATGGGCTTGATTTGCTACTAGTAGTATTAGCCTTAATTTGACAGAGGAAAACAACTCTTGGTAGCACTAGTTAGACAAGGTAATGACATGATTAACTAATAATGTGTACTCTTATTTGCTAATTTTGAGAAACAGCATTGTTTCTTGCACCCTTATGCTTTAATCAAGATGTTATCTTGGAGATTGAAACTTTACAGCAAAGTAAAACAAGAAATACCCCTTATAATAGTGTCTTTTGTACATTAGTCCACCGTATTTATTTTCTTTTTAATTTTTCTTTGAGCAATTCAATGCATATATCCAATTAATTAAAACAATGACTAGTGAATTGATGTTAGTCGTATTTATATGCCTAACTGCCGTATTTTACCCATATTCCCACCTTATTTAGAGGATTAATCGTACTAAATACACCTAACTTATGTTAATTTTTGTATTATGAACTGATATGTGTGTTCTTGTCACATCTAGGTACTTAACGTGAAAAATACGACGATTTGGAGCTAAAATGAGATGAAGCATTCGTCCGAGTGTGAGTGGTCCATGAACCTCGCCAAACAAAGGCTGGAGCGAGCCACAAACTCGCTATACACCTTGCCAAGCGAGCTACGAGGACCAAAAGAAGTTGTAGAAAAAAATGGCAAGAGTGCAAAAAGGACAACCAACCTTGTTGAGCGAAGTCTGGGGCGAGGAGATACCTCTCCATGCACTGCACCTCACTCCGCAAGGAAGGTGCTCCAAAATGCAAAGTTGAGGATTTTTTTTCTAAGTGTAAACTGGACACCAAAGCTCGCTAAGCGAAGCTCAGGGCGAGGTCCTACCTCGCTCCAGAGCTCGCCCAGCGAGCCCCAATGTCCAAATGGCATCGGGTTTTAAAGTCCAACTCCATTTTGGACTAGTTTTTAGGGTTATTTCCCAACACTATGAAAAGACCATTTGCACGATTTTTACAGAGCTTTGGACCAAGGGAGAGGCCGAAGGAATTTGATTTTACCTTTTCTTCTCCATACTACTAGTTGTTATATTTTCTTTGGATGATTTGTTGTATATCCTCCATGTCTATGTGGAGCTAAACTTCTCGTTCTAGGGTTATGGTTCTTTCATGAACGTTGTTATTTGAATATTGATTTCAATTAATTAGTTTATCATATTGGTTTATTTATTTAATCCTGAGCTTAATTATTTGATTGCTTGATCACCAATCGAATACTATCTACGAATCTTAGCTTGAACTCGAGAGAGGGATTCTAGGATAGCATTAGAGTTAAATAGAGCAGGATCTCAACCATGGACATCGGGGAGCAGATTTGCGTCTAGGATAGAGATATACCTAGTTCGCCCTCTTTGGTTGATATACAGGAAATATAAATGCATTTGTGTTAAAGTTCATGACCATAGAGATATAGGTGTGAAAGTAATACAAATAGGCGGCTAGAGGACTCCATAGATTCGTAGTCGTAATATCAATCCTGTCAAACAGTAAACTAGATAAAATAAAAATTGAATCAATTGAAGAATACAACATGATTATTAGATATCCCATAGCCCTAGATTGATTTCATCTCATTGATAATATAAAAACCCACTCTTTCTTTGGCGAAGTTCATTATTTGTTTTTTTATTTTAATTAGTTTAGAATTACAACCTACGGATTTTCTCTTTTGTATAGATAATTCGGATCATTTAATTTAGCTAACGGTTAATCATAAGTCCCTGTGGGTTCGACATCCGATTTCTAAAATCACTATTACTTGTATGACCACGTATACTTGCATGTGCGTTTGGGAGCAACAAGTTTTTGGCGACGTTACCGGAAACTTAGAAATTAACTATTTGTTTAGATTAAACTTTTCTTTTTGTCTATTCAAGTTTTTTTATCTTATTTTTTTTAATTTAATATTTTGAGTATTCTTCTTGACATGACATCCTGGAACGAAAATTGATCGAATGTTGGTTGTTCTTATTTTGGTGATCCTCGTCTAATATGTGGAGGACCCCACTTGTGACCACACTATGATAATATTTCCGAAAACGGATTGTGTGCACCTCCCCAATTCTTTGTGTCACACCCCGAATCATGACTTGGGTAATGTGCGTTTGGGAGGAATATGAATCCTTGTCACATGTAACACTCTCAAAATATAAGTTATAAAGGCATACACGTAAGGATTAGGGGTGACAAAATTAGCTAGCTCATAAAAATATGACCCCTCCAACATTTTCAAGTTTGGGCTAATTTCTATTGACCAACTCATTTAGCAACTTAGCTCTTTTTAATTTATTTCAATTTAGTCCAAATCGTTCATTTGCTACCACTACTGAAGTTACTATGATCCCGTCCGACCGCGCTCCATCCCTTATATTAGGATGGACTATTACTGATATAAAAAAGGGAAAGAGTCTAAATAATACCGTTAATTTTATAAAATTAGTCATGCATATCCTTAGTTAATAATTTGTTTTCAAATAACCTTGCAGTTAGTGAATTGTATTACATATACCCTATTATTCAACTCAATGTCGAACCATGTTTCAAAAGTTGCAACTAATAATGGTTAGCTCAACTACTAAAAGAATGTGTAGCTACCTTTTTTTTTATTTTATTTTCCATCTGTTGTCTAAGATTCACATTAAGGGCCGTCTAAATATGAATCGAGCACTGCATGTCTCATTTTTGGGGGCGGCGCTCCCAACAAAATTTTCTGCATTTCCAGAGGCTCCAATCCGAGACCTCTAGTTAAGAATGAAGAATGTATGGTTGCCTTGAAACAAGCAGGGAGAGGTAGGGGCGCAACGATTCCTTTCGTTGGAAAAAGTACTGTTAAAATAATTGTTTATGTATATATCACAAATGTTGAATCCTTTTACCTCTTTAAATTCTTAAACCTTGAAATTCTGAATGTGCCACTCAATACTAGCTAGTATATAATCTTGATAGAAGTTAGTTGGGGTTTATCCATGAAACTACTATAAAAGAAATAAGGAATGGTCCTCACACTTGGCAAAAGGTTTATGATAAGGGAGTTTATTTTTAATCATTGGAAGTCATGAATCTCACATGCAAAGGATCCAATGCACTGAATCTCACATATGATATCCAAATTGTTCCATTTGCCTAATTGCCCCGGACTCTTCAAATATTTTTAAAGCCTCTCCACTGTTTCTGTTGTCCAAAATAATGTGGTGTTAGAGGCTTATGGTCCTCATTCTTGGTCTGGGTTGACAGAGTTAGTAATTAGTGTAATCACCAACAAACACACAGACAAAAAGAAGAAATATTTCATTGCACTCTGAAAAAGGAGTAGATATGAGAGTACTGTTTTGGCTACTTTCCTTGCTTTGATTCCTAATATTTTGATTTAGGACTACCTCTATTTATATCGGAAAAACAAATGGCTCACCTTCTGGATAAAGGAAGACCGGTGTTGTCCCCTTCTTCTGCTACGCTTCCTTACTCAACAATCGAAGAAGCATTTTCAATTCAATTCAAGACAAGTTATTACAAATACAAAAGCAGGCGACGCATTGTATGAACCAGCGTGCGGATCGTATGAATCAAATATTTATTGTATTGATGATTCACACGGGTCACCAGTCACCTAATACTGATAGTTGTCCTCCTACAAACCTTTGCCTTCCCTCTATCAAACCGGCTTCTTTAATCCTGGTGTGAACTTCTTCCTGAAAAATAAATCGATGTCAGGATGATAAAAAGCTTAACACCTCTCATTCTTATTACTTTTTCAGTATGAAAACGAAAAAAATGAAAAATCAAAAGGTCCTTTTATTCAAAATCCTTCCCCCCTTGATCGAGTTGGCTTAAGTCGAATCCATCCTTTCGGAAGAAGGGTGGGATATCGGCTACGAGCGAGAGTCCTTGTTGTTCACCTCCGCCTCCCGACGTTGCTGACTTCTTTTTATTTTAAAGGCATATAGTGCGCTCTCGCTTTCAGGGGGAATTCAAGTCAAAATCTAGTACAAGGAGGAAGCGAAAGGCTAGCTACCAGGTACAAAACAGAGTATGACTATAACTTATAAACTGGTTAAATTGATTTATAAGCATTATTTTTGGTTAATTGTAACACCTCGTACCTTCAAACTAGGTCTTGTTCATGATAAAGGAGTGTAAAAACCAAGACGGGAGTTAAAGTTGAAATTCAGTGTCAGTTCTGCAGATCCAATTTTACGATGGATTATACGGACCGTAGAATTTATTACGGTTCGTCAAAATGAACCATAGATCTTGTTTTGAAAATTGACGAGAACTCAACTGATTTTACGGACCATATAAAATTATACAGCCCGTCGTTTTTAACCGTCCCAGCCCCTCAAGTTTTAAAGGTCACTGAAAAGTTGAAAATATGAGACGGTCTGATTATACAGACCGTATAAAGTTTTACGGCCCAGACCCAGACCGTAGAAAATTCGACGGTCCGTCGAATTTGGTCATAAAATATGTTCGACTGGGAACAATATAAATACATCGATTTAGTTCCAAAATCAGTTTTCTAATTTCTCCAAGCCCTAGAATGAAGCTCTCTTTTCCCATCATCCTCATAACTCAAGGTAAGTCCTTTCCATGTTTGAATTCTATGAGTTCTTAATTATCAAGTTATGAATCATTACTACCTAACCGATGAAATTATATATGTTTTCTCACAAGTTATATTATGTATCTCTGTTCATGTTAAATTAACACATAATATGTTTACAAGTTATATTTATGAAATCCATGGGCTTACAAGCCAACTATTTTCAAATACATGTTTTGGGAGTTGCATAGATTACCGAGAAGGCTCAAATAACTTAAAACTACGTATGCCAGCGTAGGATAAGGGTCGCCCCGCCCAGAGGACGATACCTTCAGATTATTGATCGGATCCTTTCATGTCATGTTCATGTCTCATAAGCCAGCAAGGTATGAGAGCGCTTTGTTGGTCGGGCCAGGTACCAGACTCCACATACCTACGTGGTGATTTCATGAGGGTCGCCCCGCCCAGAGGACGATACCTTCAGATTATTGATCGGATCCTTTTATGTCATGTTCATGTCTCATAAGCCAGCAAAGTATGGGAGCGCTCTGCTGGTCGGGCTAGGTACCAGGCTCCACATACCTACGTAGTGATTTCATGTTGTCGGTTATACTACTATTCTCCCCACAGATATACAGTTTACAGATTTTACACATGTTATTGTATTCATGTCCATGCTCATGTTTCAGTTCAGTTTCATGTTCCTATTATTTCATGTGCCAACTTATTCTTTCAATTGCTTTACATACAGTACAATTTAAATGTACTAACGTCCCTTTGCCCGGGGCCTCCAGTTCACGGTGCAGGTACTGAATTTCAGGACGCGGATTTGCTCGTTAGAATTACTTCGGTATTAGCTATTTGGTGAGCCTCATCTCATTCGGGGTGTCAGTCTATTATTTTCATGATTATGTTTTATAGTAGAGGTATGACAGGGCCTTGTCCTGGTAAACAGTTTTGTAGACTCATGTTTCAGTGGTTTCGTGGACTAGTCTAGTATCATGGCATAGTAGTATTATTTTCAGACTTATCATGTTTTCAGATATTTCCGCAATGACAATTTCAGACTATTCCAGCTTACAGTTTTACACATTTCATTATCATTATTATTGCATGATTTTGATGCCCCTGTTGTTCAACAAGTCATGTGGTTCGTCGGTCACATACAGTCAGGCACCGAGTGCCGTATTTCGCCCACGCCATGGTTTGTGGCGTTACACTAATTTACTTGTTTGGTAAATATCGAAGTGCTTATAAGCTAAAATCAGTCAAAAACAATAACATAATCATTGATCCCCAACTTATGACTTTTCAGGTAATAATTAAGCATTTTTATTTGACCAAATATTATTCTATTTTAACCTTGATAGTTTTTCAAATTCTCAAAATATTTTTCAAAAAATAAAATTTCTAACTTCCATTTCACTCTCTATACATCGTTTCTCCTTTCTTTTACAAGGGTACTTTTATATTTACAATTTTTTGCAAAAAAATAAAAAATAAAAAATTTAGTCATTCTAACAAATAAACAGTTTATTAACACTTTTTTTATCAAACACTTAACCTGTTTATTAGCAGTTTCAGTATTTTTGTCTAAACTGCTTATTTTTAAAATCAATTTGAACACTCTTTCAACCCTTAAAGTTTATCATTAGCTATATTATAATCAGTTAATCCAAATAGACTCTATGTCGTGCGACCTTACAAGGCCTCAACTTATAGTCAACATTCTCACTTTGACTTATTATTTAATTATGATAAATTAATATGATTTGATGTAAATACTAGGGGTGAGCACGGGTACAGGGTACCCAGATACCCGACCGGAACCGACACTAACGGGTAGGTTCCGGGTAGATATATTATAATAACGGGTAGGGTCCGGGTAGTAAAATTAGGAACCGATCAATGTCGGGTCCGGTTCGGTTGTTCCGCAAATAGAGACAGTGGTACCCGGACCCGGAACCGATACCCGGAACCTATAAAATATTAAATATTTTTATTTTTTTTAGAAACATTTGGACCACTTTTAACTTTCTCCAAAATTGTTTGTTGCACGCTTGCACATTGATTTTCCTCACCCCAAGACGTAAATATTTTAGCTTTTTCACTCCTTTATTCTAGAATGCTCTTTGTGCCCTAAGAGAAAACACCCAAAACTCTCTCAATAACAATGGCGTTTTAGCTACACCACCGAGCTTCATCGTCGTCGTTGTTGAAGCTTTCTCTCAGGTACTTTCATCGTTGTCGTCATTGAAGCTTCACCTTTGCCTCTTTCTCTTCCTTGGTTGTGTTCACGTCATTCCTAAAATGCATATGGGTTCATATCTAACTCTTCAATTTCTTTTTAATATCATATGCTTCTGTTCTATTTCATGCGATACACATCTTCAATTTGTATTACTTTTTTATTTGAAATGTAAATCTATTTTTAAAATTTGTGTATATTTTTGTAGTTGTGAAGATGAAATTTAGGGATTTACTAGTATAATAAAGCTTTTCTTTTGTATCGAAGAGCTTATGAACACGAAAATAAGTTTAATTCAGATATTTTCAAATTTATTTTGAAATCAACACGTTCAATTAATTGAGTGTCAAATTTGACTTGCAATTTTAGGTTTTGGTTACAGAATTAGCTTTTCTACAATGAATAAGTTTTCTAAAACTTCTTATAAGGGTACTAAAAACTCCGATTGCAGGCTAAAAAACTACTTGATGAAATTATTTTAGAACTTTTTTTTATTCTCATAGGCTTAAAAAATGTTGCTTAATTTGTGTTTTTTATTTACAGGGTACCCGGGAACCTACCCGGACCCTGTGGGTCCGGATAGGTTCCGGATAATGATTGCTATGGGTAGGTTCCGGGTAGTAAATTTAGGAACCGATCTTTTACCGGGTAGGGTCCGGGTAGTTCAAAAATATTAGGATACCCGGACCCGCTCACCCGTAGTAAATATAAGGGAATAAGTATTTTACCATTGAAACGTAGGGAATAAGTTTTTTACCATGGAAACGTAGGGAGTATTATAAAATATATACTACAATATTTTTAGTTGGTCAAAGGTAAAAAATTCAGAAGTAATAGTAGTAGTGCACGAGAGGAACAAAAAGGATGAATCAGCATTTGAGCCACACGAGGGCAGATCTCTGCAAACTATACATGTTTTGTTCGAAAAAAACTTAGTATTAAAATTGGCTTCTCCACATGATGAGGCTCTAATTTCTACACGACTTGTCCTCTAATTTTTAACTACTCCTACTTTTTTCTTAATATAGAATTCTCATGCCGGTGCAACTTGAAAGAAAATATGCTAATAAAAGGGACAAAAAAATGGGAAGTTGTATATTCTCAAATGCGACACTATTTATTTATTGTCCGTTCCAAATTAAGAAATAATAAGATTCATAAATTTTTAGTAAGTTTATCAGCTTAAATATCGACAGTTTGAAGTTTCAAAAATCTCAGACAAACGAGTCCGAAATTGGGTTTGCCAGAGAACATCATAGAGTAGCCTAGTGAAGAAGAACCTGAAAGATTACAAGAACAACATGGTAAATTAGCTTTTGTATGAAATTTGCTAACACTGACTACAAGTTTAACTAATTTGAGAAAATTAAATATAGCTTATATATCACATGTAAAATTGACTATGTGATGCGAATCCCACCTTAATGCTTAATTACTCAAAGCTGCTTTCAAAATGAAATGGACCAGCCACTTTTTGACCTTGAGTAAATGAGCCGTGTAAATATGTCTCAACTGTCATGTATTAAGGCCCACCCTTGCTAATTATCCAACGCAAAAGCTCATCCCCATGTGACATTTCTACCGGAAACTAACGTTTATGAGTTCTGAATTTATAGCCTTTTTTCTCATTGAGTTCGGGATACATTATTTTTATATATTAAGTAAGTTTTTCTTAACATAAATACAACTACACAAGGTCTGAGCTGAAATTATGGATCCTATAGAATACGTAACATATATTCCCTCTATCTCAAAATAGTCACTTTTCATTTCTTGATATTCAAATTACATGAATTTTGATCAATATTTTAAAATGTATTTTTTCACCATATTGATATCAGAAGAATTGTGACTAGTAATACTTCTCGTATAGTTTTTGAATAGCTGAATTTTAATTTTTAATATGTTAAATTAATTTAATCTAATATGACTCTTGGCTGAAATTGTGTCATCTTGGAAAAGGTTTATATGGTAATGCATGTGTAGAAGATAAAAACTTAATTTAGGCAAATTAAATTATGATGATTTTGGAGAGCTTTGAGGGAGAAATTCAATATGTTTGTGATTTAGCTATTAAAGATGATCGACATAGAATTTTGATTAGTCCGTGCAACATTTCCTTGTTGTTTCTACTCTTCAAACGGATAGACGGATTTATAGTACTCCGTCTGTTTCATGTCACTTTTCACTTTTTGAGAGTTAATTTGACTGATTTTTTTATGATAAACCTGATCTTAATTTTAATTAATTAGTTCAAACAATTGGTGAGATTCATATGGCCAAATTTCAATTTCAACTAGCTATTTCAAGTGGAAACCAGCTAATTCCCACAGTTGCTGTTTGTTATTGTCGAGACATTCATAAAACACGTCTGAAATTTAATAAAAAGGATATATCGTTAAGTGGTCCAGTATTTTCTATCAATTCATAGAAATAAAACATCAAATATTTCTTTGTCTGCTGATAGTTGTAACACTTGAATTATACAAAATATGGATCTTATTAAGACAAGAACTACAATTATGAATAAAAACATTGAATATCTTGGAAAATAAATCTCGCAAATTAAAGGCAAACACGAGCTAGGATTTCAACTTTATCAATTTTTGGATTTAACAACGATGACTTGAAGTGTTGATAGTCAGGTTCTAAATTTAATATGTATATATATTTAATGAATTTTGTAACACAAATATATTGTTTAAGCATAAAAGATTTAATCTCTCAATTATTTTCATTAATGAAAGAGTATATATACAATTCACAATTTCCATAATAGAAAAAATTTATTCCTGGTCTACTTCCAAAACCTTATTTTACTTGTACAATAATTATACAATTATGGTAAGTGTACAATTCTAATTATATACAAAATTATCCTAAAATCAATGCACCAAACCGTGATATACTTATGGTAAGTATATCATGGGTATACTATTTATCACACCCCCGCAGTCATAGCGGGAGGTCTTCGTACGCTGAGACTGTCCCTAAAATCTTTAAAAAGGACCGAGGGAAGACCATTTGTAAAGATGTCTACAATTTGATACCTGAAAGGGACATGGCAGACGCGTATTTGTCCACGAGCTATCTTTTCGCGAACAAAGTGAATGTCCATTTCGATATGTTTAGTGCGCTGCTGCTGAACCGGATTATCAGAAAGGTAGATGACACTAACATTATCACAATAAACCAAGGTAGCTTTCTGAATAGGACAATGAAGCTCTAAAAGCAGATTACGTAACCAACATGATTCAGAGACCACATTGGCAACCCCTCGATACTCGGCCTCTACACTGGAGCGGGACAAAGTCGACTGACGTTATGAAGACCAAGAGACAAAGTTGTTACCAAGAAACATACAATAACCAGACGTAGACCGTCTGGTATCTGGACAGTCACCCCAATCAGCATCTGTATATGAGACAAGTGTAGACGTCGACGAAGGATATAAATGTAAGTCATAGTCAAGTGTCCCGTGGATGTATCGAATAATGCGTTTGAGCGCATTCATATGTTAAACCCTGGGATCATGCATAAATAAGCACACCTGCTATACGACATACGTAATATCTGATCTCGTGAAAGTAAGTTACTGAAGGGCCCCTACAAGACTGCGATATCGGGTCGGATCCTCATACGGGGAGCCAGCCGCAGCCCCTAGCTTAGGTTTAGTATCAACTGGAGTGGAAGTGGACTTACATGATGACATAACAGCTCGCTTAATGATCTCAGCTGCATACTTCCGTTGGGACAAGAACAACTCACATGCATGACGTGTGACAGCAATCCCCAAAAAGTAACTCAAATGCCCCAAGTCTTTCATAGCAAACTCAGAACTGAGCATTGTCATGATAGACTGGTGTAATGCATCAGAAGAGGAAGTCAAGATAATATCATCCACATATAACAGTATATAAGCCAAGGAAGAACCACGATGATATATGAACAATGAATTCTCAGACCTACTGTGAGTGAACCCAATAGTCGAAACATAGTCTACAAACCTCTTATACCAAGTCTGTGGGGACTGCTTAAGCCCATACAAGAACTTCTTCAACAAACATACATGATGAGGATATTTGGGATCCCTAAACCCCAAGGGCTGATGCTTATAGAATGTCTCCTTGAGATCACCATGTAAGAAAGCATTCTTCACATATAACTGATGAATGGGCCATGCTTTCGAAAGAACCAAGCTGAGCACAGTGCGAATAGTAGCCGGCTTGACCACCGAACTAAATGTCTCACCACAATCGACACCCAACTGCTGAGTCTTACCATCACCTACAAGACGAGTCTTATGCCTCGCAAAAGAACCGTCAACATTGTCCTTATGAGCGAATAATATTAACACTAGATGAATGAGGAACCAACTCCCACATCTTATTATCAATAAGAGCATTATATTCGTCGGTCATAGCAATTTTCCAATTCGGGTCATTTAAAGCAGACACTAGGTTACTGGGTAGAGGGGATTTAAGAACATTAGAATTTAAATTAAAATGTCTTTTTGGTTTAAAAATACCATGTTGACTACGAGTGATCGGTCTATCTCGAGGAAGAATTGGGCCGATTTTGGAAAATATTGGGACACGTGACGGACTGGCTAGTAGGCAGTAGGCCTGCTGGCCCAACACGGTAAGTAACACTGGATGTAGAAACCGAGACTGGACCAGTTTCGAAATTGGTACCGAGACTAGCCCAATTACCGAGACTGGCCCAATCACGGGGCGGGTAACTGGGCTGTGCACAGTCGCTGGACCTGAAACTGGAATAGTAGACAGTGACGGTATGGCATGTCCAGTGGGCAGTGGGCCCGGTGGCGGATTCGGGATGCGAGACATGTCCGATAAATGATGGATAATATACGGGGAGATATCGCTATCTAAAAAATTATACGAATTAGGCACAAGACTACTCACCTTAGCAAACAGAAATTGTGATTCATACATGACGACTAACTACGATTTTATTAGATGATAAATTAAAATATTTGTAACCACAATGATTATACGGATAACCCAAAAACACACAATGGGTAGAACGAGCATGAAGTTTGTTAATTGTGGTGGACGAAAACAACGGATAACATAAGCACCCAAAGACCCTAAGATGGGAATACGAATGAGTCTTATTATATAAAATTTGAAGAGGGACGAATATGCCAAACCTTTGGTAGGAAGAATGTTAAGAATATATGTAGCCATTTGTAGAACATTATGCCAAAAAGAGGGGGTACGGAAGCATGAATCAATAAAGTTCGGACAATGTTATTAATGGTACGAATTTTGCGTTCGGCCTTCCCATTTTGTGAAGACGTATGAGGACAAGAAAAACAAAATTGATCCCATTATTAGCACAAAACTCCCGAAATACCACATTATCGTATTCTTTTCCATTATCACATTGAATATTTTTAATCTCCCGTTCGAATTGAGTTCTAATGAATGCTCTAAATTAAAAAAAAAAAGTGAAAAAACTTGAGATTTTTTCGCTATCGGAAAAGTCCATAAAAAATTAGAAAAATCATCCAAAAATAGAACATAATAACGATGACCCAAAGAACTGAGAACATGAGATGTCCATAAATCGCTATGAATAATATCAAATGGCATTAAAGTATGAGAATTGGAGTCTACAAACGGCAATCTAACATTTTTTCCTAAAGAACAAGATTGACAATTCGGAGTACTACGCGTACCCTTACACGAAATAAAATTATTTTTATCTAAGGAAGATAAAATAGACGCCCAAGATGACCTAGACGAGCATGCCACAAGGAAGGAGCAAGGGCTGCAAAAGTTGATGGCAAGGTTTGACTCGAGAAATCGAAACTTGACGTGATAGGATAAAGATCTCCCCTACTATCACACCTCATGAGAGTACTTCCCGTCTTGAAATCCTTCATAGAAAATCTAAACGGATCAAATTCAACAGAAATGGAATTATCAGTGGTGAATTTACGGATAGACAACAAATTTTTAATCAATTTAGGGGCATAAAGGGTATTTTTCAAGATAATAGGTGGATGGGGGGAGATAAAGTTTTATGACCATAACCACGAATTGGAATTGAATTACCATTACCAACAATTATGCCACGAGGATTGCTCAAATTAGATTAAGACAAGAGAGTACATTGATCATATGTCATGTGGGTAGTGGCTCCGGTATCCATGTACCAATGCGGGTCCGACGGAGTTAAACCAAGTGTGTGCATAGCGGCTTCAATGTTGGTCGAGGTGGGGCCCGTTGCGTGATGGGCCTGCGGAGGCTGGGGTCCAAGAATACCTGCATGTTGCCCAGGTCCAGGACCGTGTCGGGAGCCACTAGCCCAGTTGGTATTGGGCCGATAGGGCTGTTGTGAAACCCACTGGCCAGTGGCTGGAACACTAGAGGAATGTGGGTCGTTTGGCCACTGCTCGCTAGCCCAAGCCCACGACCAAGGAGCCCAAGGCTGGGACTAGTGGGTCGGTGGTCCACTGTAGCCAGGATGGGGCTCATCGCCATTGTTTCGGCCACCATTACCACTGTCAGAACTGCCGCGTTTGCCCCCGCGATTTTTGCCATTATTTTTCCGACTATTTTTGCCGCCCCCTCGAGACCGGTTTGGGGACGAATTGTCACAAAAATTTTGAGAAGGAGAGGAGGACGTCATCATTGACCACAGGACTAGCACTAGTAGCCGCCTTTTTAGCCAAGCCGACTTCTTCCAAAGTAAGCATGAAACGGGCTTGATAGAACTTTGGGAGAGGATTACTTTGACGAAGGAGAGTACCAATGCCACTATAGGCCTCGGAGAGGCCATCAACCATCTGGAGAACAAGACGATCGTCGCTAACAGGCGCACCAACGTTGCGGAGTTTGTCCGCCAATTCTTTCAACCTTTTGTAATACGCTGAAACGTTTGGAAATTTTTTCATATAAACGTGGGAAAATTCCTGCTCAAGTGTAATAGCTCCGGAATTACTATTATCTTGGAATATATCACACAGCCTATCCCAAGCAGCCATCGCCGTAGCGTCCGACTCAATAATCGTCTGCAACAGGTCGGTAGAGATAGTGGAGTAAATCCATTTAAGGACAGTGGCATCAGGAGTCGTCCACAACTTAGTATCATCCTCGCATTTACGCACCTCCGTGTCCTCAGGAGCCGCGCGAATTATGTGATGGATGACTTGATGCGACCATGCGTGAATTTTGAACACTTCGGACCACGTTGCATATTGGGCGTTTTCTATTTCAAGAATAAGAGGGATGCGATTCTTGATATTAGAAACAACAAGGGCAAGGTGAAACGTGTTCTTGGAGGTAGACATAACGAAAGAATAATAGGTGATTGAGGAATTGGGAAGAAAGAATTTTGGGGATCGAAAATTTTGCACGGAAACCGAGGAAGAAAGCTCAGAATCGACGGCAATTTTGAGGAGAAAAATTCTCAACCTAGACTTCTGATATCATGAAAGAAATAATCCCTCAGTTATTTCTATTAATGAAAGAGTATATATACAATTTACAATTTCCATAACAGAAAAATCTTATTCCTAGTCTACTTCCAAAACCTTATTTTACTTGTACAATAATTATACAATTATGAAAAGTGTACAATTCTAATTATATATAAAATTGTCCTAAAATCACTGCACCAAACCATTATGTACTTATGGTAAATATATCACGGGTATACTATTTATTAGGTGAAATTCGTACCTAGACTTCTATAGCCATAATTGGAGGTATATGATAACTTCATTACGCTAACAATTACCTAAGGAAAAGTTCATCACCACTTATATAGATGTGTTGTCCGATTCCTTTAGTAAATGTCCAATTGATATATTTCTTTCATTGCAGGTTAGATACAAAAAGATCTTTGTATACATCCATGATGTGAACTGTGATCTGATTAATCATGGGAATTGAGAAATATAATCATCTATCTGCCAAAGAATAAGGATATATGCATTGTTATGATGTGAGCTATATATGTCAAATTTGCATGTGTTTAAGTTGATCCATCAAAGCCTGGCTATCTAGTCTTGGCACATCAAGCAGACAATTGAAAGATTGACACAAGTAGTGCTATGATTACATCTTTGAAAAATGACTAAAGGTAGAGCTCTTTCTTGGAAACTAGATAATATTCACATTTTTCCTGTAATTTGTAATTCAAAGATTCCTTTAATAGATAGGTTAGATTGATCAGATCACTATAAAGAGTCACAAATACCATCACTATTACAAGAAAAAGGGTTAGAAAATTATCTACCAAATTCATCGCTTATCTGTCCTAAATAGTTATCTTTGTTACTAGTCCGTCATTAAATAAAATTAGCAATGAGCTTTTAATAATTAGTGATAGAGATTATTCGTTATTTCCTTTTTTATTTGGTACAAAATTTTCAAACAATACATGTGTGAGTTTGATTCTCATTAGCTTTAGTATCTCCTTCTTCCCTGTAGTAGAATAAAACTTTGAGAAAAAACAAATACAACTTTGTATGCATAAAATACTTATCTACTTCCTTCCTCTCAATCTAAGTGTCTTACTTTCCTTTTTTATTTGTCAAAAAAGAATGTTTCTTTCTATGTAGTAAATTTTAGAAAGTTTTAGGCCATAAAATTTTAAAAACCCACACATCTTTAATTAAAGACCACGGGATTCAAAAGTTTTTTTTGTTTGTTAAACGTGGTGCTTAGGACGGAGGGAGTGGCATTTTTTGCTAATTATTAGTAGCTATATCCACTTATTGAAAAGCTAATTAATTTTTTTAGTTTTCTTGGTTTAATTCGGAGTAGACAAACTAACAGGGGAAGCACACCATATCTTAGCAAGTAGCAAATGCTGGATATTGTTGAAATAGAACAAAGAAAGTGAACACTTTTTACACTTTCTTCCAATTTCAATGAGTTGTCATGTTGGGGTATTGTTCGTTTGGAAGTTTCTTCTCCCCCCCCCCCCTCTCTTCTCCCCCTCCGCTGGCACCCCCACCAAGAAAAAAAATTTAAGTTTTTTTTTGGTTAAAATGTAGCCACATTTCACACTGAGTATGTTGTATCATGTATGTTGTTGTCTGACAAAGGGAATTCGAATGAATACATATAGTTCGGACACGGTGAAACAAACAACAATAACATATCCAGTATAATCCCACAAAATGAATTTAAATAGGGTAAGAACTATCAAGAAATTTTAACCTATAATAGGTTAATTATCATTTTTTGGGCATATTATCAGTATTTAGTGTTTGCATAGTTTATAGTTTATACTATTAATGCATAACAATTAAACCATAAAAAAATTCATAGTCTCAATAAAATGGTATTACCACCATGTTCAAGAAACTTTTTCGTGGTCCTCTAGACTTTGACCTTTTCTCTTAGTGTGTGTCCATTTGTTATCACATACAATTCAACTCTAATATATATCTTGAAGATATTTGAAGTTAGAAACAAACAAAAACTCACTGCTTTTCTATATATTCCTTTAACATATATTAGGAGACTTCCAAATATTCTTTCAGCTTTTACTATTCATTTTCATAGTGTCTAAAAATCTCTAAACATTCTTGATATGAAGCTAGTTCTGCTACTTCTATTTCTACTTTATTTATCCACTCTAATCCATGAAGCACAAGGTAGACACTTGAAGAAAGGACACTTCTCAGCAACCACTCATAAATTAGAGGTGAGAATATATACAACATTTTATTTTAGAATTTTAGTGCTAATATTTGCCCAAATCTGTGGCTATTTCGTCTAAAACTTAAGTATTGTCCTTCATGTGTTGGGCTCGATTCTTTTTAATGAATCAAACATGTAAAATAAAGTTGTTTTCTTTCTAGCTTTATACTACTTAGCTATAAAGGAATACAGTCTAAGAGAGTGTAAAAAGCGCTACTTCAGCGTTTACAATTACATTAAGCAAGCCCTGTCGATACGTAACTATAGAGTCAAATTCTAATAAAAAGTCAAGAAACAACCCTCATTCATCCCGACTCGAGGAGAAAAAGTTTTTATTTTTAAATGACGTGAAATTTAAACTCAACATCAACCTTATCTATCCTAATATATACCTCGTTGAGTCGTGTGACTAGGGGACAGAACAGAGCCAATACAGTAGTTATGGGTTCGGCAGAACCCAATAGCTTAGGCTCAAATCCTGTATTTGTGTTGAAAAAATTATTTAATATGAGTAAATAATCTATCAAGAACCAATAAGCAAAAGAAGTGATTTAGAACTTATTAACTAAAAAATTCTGACTCGGCACAAGACGAACTAGAATAGGCTAATTGATCCAGATAGTGATAGGCCGTGTGACTATCTTATCTAAAATACTAAACAAAAATGTACGTTTAACTTAATTATATTATATGTCTTAATAGCATTATCTTTTTTACTATGCAGGAAAAGACTTTGACAGGAAGGATTCTTTGCAAAGATGGCCATTGTTCATCATTAGGTACGACAAAAAGAAGACTTTCAAAGGTAGCTAAGAAATCACACCATTGGTTACCAAGTATTCATGAAGATTATTATGGGTCAAGAGGACATAGACCTAGACACCATTAGTTTACAAAAATAGACCTTTTTCTTTTAGCTAGCAAATTTCCTCGTCATTTTTGTTTTCTTGAGAGACTTGACAATTCTTCTTAGGGATTTAATTAGGAGGATTTCAAGAAGATACTGAAATCCATGTCAGTGTATTCTAAAAAAAGCAATTTTGTAGCTTCCTCCTAACACTAATTCTTAACTTATTCAAATTGTTTCTTTAGATCCAATGAATTTTAATTATGTTTGTTTATTTGAGTGGTTATTCTTGATCTACTGTTTGCAGGAAGAAATAGGAAAAATATGACAAAAACTATCTATATATACTTTCCACTAGGGGTGGCCAGTGGGCCGGGCTCGGGTCTGGCGGGCCGGGTCTGGCGGTGTCGGGGTCGGGACGGGACGGGAGAAGGGGCGGGGTCGGGTCCGGCGGGCTGCGGCGGGGTCGGGTCCGGCGGGATCGGAGCAAGTCCCGATCCGATCCCGATCCGTCGGGCTCGGGTCGGGGCGGGCTCGGGGCGGGGTCGGGCTCGGGTCGGGATACGGCGGGTTTTTTTTTTTTTTTTTAAAAATAACATATGTATAAAAAAAACTCAATAAACAAAACAAGATAGTGTAATAAAAACATCCCAATTTGTTTTTGTGCCTCTTATATTATTTAATAGACATATGATTTTTTTGTAATACAAATACAATTGTCTAAAATCTAAATTGCAACTTTGTGGTGTTGTCCAAAAGTTACAAATTACATAATAAAATTACAATTAAAAAAATTACATTCTCAAAAAAACATGTTCTAATTGCTTGATGATTTCATGTGGTTCTTCGGTTGGAATTGGTATTTGTTGGTCAAATTGATCCACGTCGCTTCCACTACCTTCGGTTAAGATTTCGTTGTAGTTTTCATCATCTTCTTCGTTGATCTCCGGTTGACCGCACCTTCTTCGCTCCGCTCGTATCCAATCTCTCGAATAATACGCAATTTCCAAGTCGTCTCCGCTAATGAGTGTCCGTGGTCTCCTATTTGATATCTCGCTCGCAGAAAAAACGCTTTCGTACGCAGATTGACGACGCTTGAATGTTCAAAACATCTCGAGTCATCATTGAAAGTGTCGAAAGGTCTTCTCATTCCCCTCCAAAGTATTTCAAACAAGTCTTCATGTCCATCTTCATTGATAACTTCTTGATACGGCAGAACCCCGCAAAACAAAAATATCCAACTCGCTAATTTGGTTAGTAGTAGAGGTACGACCGCACATTCTATTTTCGAGGCTTTCAATACTAGCCGCAGAGAAACAACATGTCTTTTGTGAGGTTGTATTGAAGATGAAGAAGATGGTATGGAAGTGGTAAGTTACTAGCATTTTCTTGTTGATAAAATCTATATATATTTTTGCATTGGTGTTCTACGCTAGACAATACTTCTTCTTTAGTTTGTTCAATAGGTGGTGGGTGATTTAGATTTTTGGGACTTGGAGGTGGTAGTACTTCTATACAATCGTAAATAGTTTCAATTAGTGATTTAGTACCGTCTATTTTAATAGTAGGATTTAATACAGAACCAATAATATAAATAGAGGGAATAGGAATAAAATATTTTTTTATTTTGAGAAACATTTTTTTAATAGTAATTTGCCTTATAAGTTTGGTTTTTCCATATATTCACTAAGTAATAAAAATATTAGAGTTATATAAAATAACATAGTTGAAATAGTAGGATAATATATACCGGAAAATTCTTTTGTTGCTTGAAAAAATTTCTCTAAAAATACAATAAGTTCGGAAATTTTTTCCCAATCACTATCTAAAATCATATCAGTGGCTTTTTATTATGAGAGTTAAAAAATAAAGTTATAGGTAATTTATAGTCATAAGCAACAAGTAGTTGCTCGTATAAAGAATTCCACCTAGTGGATACTTCTTGTGGAATTTTTCTAAAAGGTAGTCCACAATCATGACAAATTTTTTTATATTCTTTTCTACGTTGTACTTTATTACTTTTAAAAATAAAGTTTATAGCAAATTGTATTTTACTAAGAATGTCTTCAAAAAGTGATAGACCATCATTTACAATTAAGTTATATATATGGCACGCGCATTTTATATGAAAATGGTCTGGAAAAGACGGAGTTAAACTATTTTTTAAAATTATAATTGCGTAATTGTTACTAGAAGCGTTATCTAATGTAATAGTCATAATTTTATCGGTAATTCCGTAATAATCGCACACTTGATAAATATTTTCGCAATAAAAGTACCAAAGTGTGCCTATCATCTATATATCTATACGCTAAAATACGTTTTTGCATAGACCATTTATAATCTATCCAATGACAAGTTACGAGTTAAATAATCATGGCCGTTAGTACTACGACCTATATCGACGTGATGGATACTTTGCCATTAAAATGATATAATGAAAAACGTAAATATTGTTGATATTCATGCGCGAATTTAAATACATCTCTCTTAACAGTTGATCTAGGAAAACCGTTAAAAGCAGGATTATATATATCTCTAATGTAATGAATAAAACCGGGAGATGAAGGAATGAAAAAGGCAAACCCTCCACAACAACTAATTTTGATATTGCTTCCCTATCTCTATGTTTATTGTATTTAGGGCCTACAATTCCCCCCGTCATAGGGTTAATTTGACATTGTACTTGGTCTGGGATAATATTAGTATGTGAACCTTGTCCTGATGGAGCGGGCGTTTGCGCACCCGGTTTTGAAGCCTGGTATTGGGCATACCTATTTGGATGAGCACTTACTACGTGTCTAATTAAACCCCCGTCCCACCGTGACCTTTTCCGTTTTAAATTTTAAAACATTTTTACAAATTTTACATATGGCTACTTGATTCTCTACGTCCCTATCAAAAAATGTCCATGCATCGATTTTAATGGTCGTTTTTGGACCTCGTCTCATACTAGGGGGAATAGGAGGTATTTCAGTTGAAGGTGCACTAGTGGGTGTGTTGTCATCAACATTAGTGGGTATATCATCTAGATCATCGTCTAAATTAAAGTCTTCTTGAGTTCCAGAAAATAACTCCTGGTCTAAATCTAATGGTATTGTAGGAAAATGTTGAGTATCAACAAAATCATCCTGTGTAGGAATAAGATGACTAGAAGAAGTACCCTTGCCCTGGTTGCCCCTACTAGAAGAAGCACCCTTACCTTTACCCTTAAACATACCTTTTAATCCTTCCATTTTAATTATGATAATAAATAAATAATTAAAGACAATAAAATTAAGTGATCTAAACTAAATAAACAGACAATAATAATTTAATGAAGGAACGAATGTACCAAACGCCGACGTAACGTCGACGTGTAATCGAGAGGTTGAAAATTGAAACTTTGCTCGATGGAAGATCCTCAAGCTAGTTGCCAACTTCACTACCAATTCCCAAATGAATAAATAAAATTGAATATTTAGCAAACAATGTAGAATTGTAGAGAGATATATTGAGAAATTAGAGAGATTGTAGGAAGATTTGTGAGAAAGATGAAGAGAAAATGAGTTATTTATAGTTGAAAAATTGGGTTAAAGTATAAATATAATAACTTATGGGTTAAAAATAAATATTAAGGGGTAGGGGGTTGGGGGGGGGGGGGGGGGGCTAAAATGGCCGTTGGCCAACGGCCATAATCTAAAATGGTCGTTGGTGCAACGGTCATTTTTGCAAAGGGCGGGGTCGGGGTCGGGGCGGGCTCGGGTCTCGCGGGACGAGACCTCGTCCCGTCCCGAGTTTGAGTCCCGCCCCCGTAATTTTTTTTTTTTTTTTGGCGGGACCAGGGCGGGCTCGGGACGGGCTCGGGTCGGGGTCGGGCTGTCCCGGCCCACTGGCCAGCTCTACTTTCCACCATGACCCCAACAAAGGTAGGTTTCCACTAAAGAAAATGTTAAACTAATATGTCCCGCGGTAAGAGCGTAGGGCGTGATGTGCATATTAAGTGTAGGTAACGAGTTTGAATCTTGCAATAGAAACAATCGGGTTTTTAAGTTAAAAAGTATAAGAAAGTTGGATCCGTTATTTCGTCTAGTTTCAAATTGAATAAAAATAGCCTCCTGAAGTTTTGGTTAAAAGAAAAAGAATACTAGTAATAAAATAAGAAAAACAAAAAATAAATGTCAAAAGATGGTACGTCTTTCTTCTTTTTTTTGGGGGGGGGGGGGGAGGGGGTTAGAGATATGTGATTGGAATATATAGTCACATTTTGAGTTAATGAAATAAAATAAAAAAGAAATAAAAAAAATTAATGAAAGAGTCTTTAGATACAAAAACACAAAAAGAATTGGATGAGTTGAGACGGTATACACATATGCTGCCTTTCTTTTGGGATTATGAAGATTTTTTACATAAAAAATATGATGTACTATACTCTTATAATATTTTATTGATCGATTGATTAATTGAGTAATCATCAGATAGTGTAACTTTTTATGCATTTGGATATTTTGGGTGTTATCGTATTACTCACAAGTTTGTGCGGTCACTTTGTAATTCTTGTAAGTTCATGTATTGCAAGTCCAACAATCTTACCTTGCGCAGGCAATTAAGTTTCATACCTAATTTAGTATTAACAAAAATGTAGGATTTATATCAATATTCACCAAATTGATAGTAAAATAATGAAAGACACCATAGAATCTGTGAAAGAATACCTAAAAGCCTAAAGGCCACAAAAGAAATAAATTATATAGTGAACTTTTTTTTTGGTTTGATATTCTGGCTTTATATATTTTGTTATAGTAATTGGACAAAAATTAGGCCACGTCAAATTCCATCAACCGCATTTTCCACCATTCATGCAACAAAAAGAGATTCTTGATCATTTATTAATGGGTTGAATAAATTCCCATAGCAAAGGAAATTTCCTAATTTGGCTCCTAGTGTGACATTTTCTCTTCAAATGAGATGCAACTGTAAATAAGTTTAATCTAGTTACAAAAGTTAACCAATATCTAATCCATTTAGTTACTTTCTTGAAAAAAGAATTTGAATTACAAGGTTTTCTTTTTCTAATTGAAGCTCTTTCGGAAAAAGGGGAAAAGGATGGGGGTAGAGGCGGGGTTAGGGGGGGGGGGGGATACCTTCTCTAGAAGAACTAAAAAGAATAATTAAAATCACTTTGTTATAAAGTCTCCGCCACTGGTTTCCGTGTTTTCCGTCCGACTTGCATGGGTTAAGCATGTCGCCTTTTACTCTGCTTGCTTCTGACTCTCTGTGAACCCTTACTTTTGCGGAGGGTCGGCGGGACATGGGAGCCTCAGCTCATGCATCGGTTTACCGAAATAACCTCTGCTCTCCCACTTCCTTCTATTCAAAAGAGATGTAAGGGAGCCACTACGAAGAAGTTCTGGGAGTTACGAAGAAAGCTTCAAGCTCATATTGTTCCTGGGTTGAAAACAGAAATTGAACTCTATAAGATCGAATCTGAAGGAAGAAGCAATTGACATTTCTTACTAAGTTTTTAGGAGATTCCCGAAAGTTCGACTAACTAAGAGGCTTTCACCGAGGTCTATTCTTGAGAGGAAGAGTGCACGTGAGCGCGCTAGCAGCGTTAAAGAAAAGGTAAAAATGATTATATCACCAATTAAGTCTAAGATTAATAAGAGTTTACAAATTTTAGATGCGAAAACCTCAAAAGCTATAGTGAGAAGGAAAAATATAATATAAGTTGTGGAAAAAATGAATTTCTTCCCCCTCTCCCTCACCCCTCCCTCTTTTTTTGGTCATATAAGGATCAATCAATATAAGTTGTCAACTTTTTGTTGCTAGTGCTTTTATGACATGACCAATTCTTGATTCGTGTGGCTATTGAGAGCATGTTTGAATTGGCTTATTTTAATTGTTTTTAAGCCAAAATAGCTTAGAATTACTTTTGTGTTGTTTGGATAAAATAAAAAATATTTTTAAATATTTGTTTTTAAGTCAAAATAATATAAATACGTCATAAGTCATAAACTAGAATTTCTAACTTATAACTTTTAGTTTATAAGTCAAAAGTCATAAGTCTGTTCAAACGGGCTCAGATTCTCCTAGTCTTATGGTATGGGACCACCCTCCCCCACCTCCATTCCCAAAAAGTAAAAATGAAATATATTCTATTCTTTTCAATTTATGTGTAGGCGTTTAATTAGACAATGATATAAAAAATGGCTAGAGTCTTCCTAGTCTTCGACTTAAGAATGTTATGAAAAAAATGAATTTTGTTAAAACTCGTGATTTAAATATATCATATGTAATATTTTTGTGACTTTAAAAACGTGTCACTAATGTTAAATTGAATTTTTTTAAATATTCTCAAATATAAAAATATATCATTTTTGAAAGGAAAAAAAAAACTAAAATGAATTAATGTATGTTAAAATGAAATAACAGCAGTAACAAAGTTCGATGCATGAAGGCCACATTAGTAAGTTTTGTTGTATATACTGAGAAAGATACCTAGTAGTATAGATAAAATTATACATTTAGAAATACATAAATACTATATATCACCATGTGTACATATTTTAAAACGCAATTAAAGTGGAATTGTCTTGATTCCTCAAAATGATAATAAAATTATTCTTTTGAAAATGGAATGAGTAGAAGGAATCAACTTTTTTCTTTCGGCTTTGTTATTTGTAGATACCAATCAAAAGGTTACTAGGTTATGGATGTTGTATATATATATATATATATATATATATATATAGATATATATTGTCCATATTATCTTAGTTTTACTCATATGCTAAAATGAGGATGGTACTATATATTTGATAGACTTTAGACTTTGTACTATACATTTAGTAGGTATGGTACTATATATTTGGTAGACATCATCTTTATAAATAGATGGATAAATCCTTATTTGTAAGATATACCAATAATAAGTGAAATCAAAGCTCCTCTCTTTTCTCATAAGTTTTTCTTCTTTACAATTATATAGTTTTATAACACGTTATCAGCACGAAGCTCTAAAATCTTCAAATTCCAAGTTATATTTTGATCTCTTACCGTGAGGTATGTTTACTAGTATTACTTTCTTTCAGAATAGCTAGCTTGGATATTTTTTTTAAGTTTGTTGACTTACTCTTCGTAATAAGGTGTATTACTGTTACTACTGTTATTCATGCTTTTGCTTATGGATGTAAAAAAAAAGGGCAGTCCGGTGCACTAAGCTTACGATATGCTTTTGTATATGGATGTATATTCCTCAATACTTTACTTTATCTATCATAAATTAAATAGAAAAACGTGATACATCTATCTATTAAACATGCATTTTATTTGGATATATAACTGTAGCCTAGCTATAGGCAGTAGATACTAATTAATTAGCAGAAAAATGTACTGTTCTGTGAAAGACAAAAAAAGTATTATTTTTGTGAAAAATGGTACTGTTTGTGGAAATAAAGCTACCTTTTGAAGTTGTGTTATTTTATTATTTCTAACTCAAATATTTTTATGATAGTTTTAATCATGTCGAATTTGTCGAAGCTTGAGTTTGTGCCACTTGATATCTCGGGAAAAAATTATCTGTCATGGGTTCTCGATGCTGAAATTCACCTAGACGTTAAAGGTCTTGGTGCCACTATTACTCAGGATAATACAACGTCGAGTCAGGACAAAGCGAAGGCTGTGATTTTCCTTCGTCATCATCTGGATGAAGGATTGAAGGTTGAGTATTTGACAGTGAAAGATTCACTTGAGTTGTGGACAGGTTTGAAGGAAAGGTATGACCACCTTAAGATAACGGTATTGCCAAGGGCTCGTTATGAGTGGATTCACCTACGATTACAGGATTTTAAAATTGTATGTGATTATAATTCTATTGTATATAGAATTATTTTCAATTAAAATTATGTGGAAAAAATGTAAAAGATGAGAATATGTTGGAAAAGACTTACGACTTTTCATGCCTCAGATTTGGTATTACAGCAGCAATACCGTGAAAGTAGATTTAAAAAGCATTCTGATTTAATCTCATGCCTTCTTGTGGTTGAACATCATAAAACCCTTTTATTAAAAAATCATGAAGCTCATCTCACTGGAATCGCTCCATTCCCGGAAGTGAGTGTGGTAGCAGCACATGGCTAGTCTAAAAGAGGATACAATAATCGAGGTCATAATAATGTGTGTGGGCGTAGCAAAGGCAAAGGAAAGGACAATATAATAATCGTCGTGGTGGTTGTCATCATAAAAGGGAGAACAATATGAATTCTCAAGGCAATCCTTCAAGAGATAACTGTCATCGTTGTGGTATGAAAGGTCATTGGAAAAATGAATGTCCGGCGCCTGAGCACTTTGTTAGACTTTATGAAAATTCCTTCAAAGGAAAGGAAAGTATAGGTGGTTCCTCTTCTTCTAATGTCCGGGTGAAATCACATTTGACTTTAAAAAATGATATTAAGATAGGGCCTTCACAAAAATATGATGATAATCCTGAAGTAAATTTGATTTTGAAAGATGATGATTTTGATGACCTTGATGATATTACTCATTTGAAAGTTGAAGACTTCTTTGGAGATCAAAATTAAAATTTGATCGTTTGATTGGGGAATAAATTATGTTATTTTTATTTAAATGTTTTAAATTGTCAAAGTTCTTCATTGTGTTGTTTTTATTTTCAAGAAGTACTTAAGTTCTCTCTGTTGTTTTTATTTTTAAAAAATATAAGTACTTAAGTTTTCTGTTGTTAGTTTCCTTATCTTTTACGATGTATATTTATTTTTATGAAGATAAATAAAAAATTTCAATCTTCAATTGGATTCAAGATGAGTAATGGAGATACATGTCTTTTGGATAGTGCTATAACTCACACTATACTAAGAAAAAAGAAATATTTCTCTCATTTGGTTATGAAAAAGACCTATGTTAATACAATATCTAGTAGTACAAAATTAATTGAGGGCTCCGGAAGAGCGACCTTATTACAACCTGGAGAAATAATTTTGGTCATTAATAATGCATTGTATCGTAGCAAGTCTCGAAGAAACTTATTGAGTTTCAAGGTTATTCGCCAAAATGGCTATCATGTTGAGACTTCCAATGAAGGAAAGGTTGAGTACTTTTATATTACTACAATAAAAGCGGAAAAAGGTTCGTGTATGAAAAATACCCGCACTTTCTTCTGGGTTGTACGATATAAGTATTGGTGCGGTTGAAACACATGTTGTAGTAAACAAAAAGTTTAATGATGCTAATGATTTTATCATTTGGCATGACTGATTGGGACATCCCGATTATGATGCGCAAAATAATTGAGAATTCACATGGGCATAGTTTGAAGAATCAAAAGATTCTTCAATTTAAGGAATCCTCTTTTCCTGCTTGTTCTCAAGGAAAATTGGTTATTAAGCCATCAACAGCTAAGGTTGGGATTGAATCCCCTGTATTTCTGGAATGTATACAAGGTGATATATGTGGGCCAATTCACCCTCCTTGTGGACCATTCAACTATTAGATGGTCTTGATAGATGCATCTACAAGATAGTCATACGTGTGCTTATTATCAACCCGCAAAATGGTTTTGCGAGATTGTTGGCTCAAATAATAAAGTTAAG
Organism: Anisodus tanguticus; assembly: GCA_034509755.1. Classification (NCBI taxonomy): domain Eukaryota; kingdom Viridiplantae; phylum Streptophyta; class Magnoliopsida; order Solanales; family Solanaceae; genus Anisodus; species Anisodus tanguticus. The sequence goes on from CM067558.1 coordinate 43,986,809, forward strand.
AGCACAATTTTCAGATTATGCAAGAAAAATAATTCATCTTGATAATGCTGGTTAGTTTACATCTCAGGCCTAATGATTATTGTATGGCCACTGAAATAACGATTGAACATCTAGTTGTACATGTTCATACTCAAAATGGTCTAGCAGAATCATTGATTAAACGCCTCCAATTGATAGCTAGATCATTGCTAATGAGGACAAAATTTTCTATTTCGGTATGGCAGCATGTTATTTTGCATGCAGCGCATAAGGCCAATCAGTTATCATGAGTTCTCCCCATTACAGTTAGTTTTTGGCCAGGAGCCAAATATTTCCATCTTAAAATTTTTGGATGTGCGATGTATGTTCCAATTGCTCCTTCACAACGCACAAAGATGGGCCCTCAAAGAAGGTTGGGGGTATATATTGGGTATGAATCTCCTTCCATTATTAAATATTTGAAATCTATGACTGGGGATTCATTTACGGCAAGATTTGTTGATTGTCATTTTGATGAATCAATATACCCAACATTAGGGGAGAACATAAGTTGTTGGAAAATGAGATAGATTGGAATGCATTATCACTATCTCATTTAGATCTTCGAACCAATCAATGCGAACAAGACGTCCAAAAGATGATTTATTTGTAAAATATTGCAAATCAACTCCCAGATGCATTTACTAATCTTTCAAGGGTTACTAAATCTCATACTCCAACTGCAAATGTTATGGTTTGAGTTGATGTCCCTGTAGGCAAATAGTCAACGCAAATGAGTCTAGGCCACGTCTGAAACGTGGTAGACCAATCGATTCCAAAGATAAAAATCCTCAAAAAAAAGGTGTAAATGATCAAGATGGTCATAATATGGAGGAAATTGCTCAAGAAGATCTCCGAGTCATAACAAATGATAAGAGCACAGAGGATGTCCATTTACCTAAAAATATTGAGAACGAAGAAATCTCAATAAGTTATGCCTCGACGGGGAAAATGTGGAATCGAAATGATATTGTGATCGACAATATTTTTTCTTATAATGTTGTTGTTGAAATAATGCAACAAGATGAGGATCTTTAGCCAAAATTTGTCGATGAATATAGACAGATAAAAGATTGGCCAAAATAGAAGGATGCAATTTAAGTGGAATTAGCTTCACTTAAAAAACATGAAGTTTTTAGATCAATAATCCGAACACCTGAAGATATCAAGCCGGTGGGGGTACAAATGGGTGTTTGTGCGAAAACGAAATGAAAAAGGTGAAGTGGTAAGATATAAACCACGACTTGTGACATAAGGGTTTTCACAAAGACTTGGCATTGATTATATGGAGATATACTCTCTTGTGATGGATGCAATTATCTTCAGGTATCTTATAAATCTTGCAGTTCATGAAAAATTTGATATGCATCTAATGGATGTTGTCACAGTCTATTTGTATGGCTCACTGGACAACAATATTTTTATGAGAATCCCTGAAGGATTCAGAGTACCTAAAGCATATGAAGATTCTAGGGTAACTTATTCAATAAAGCTTCAGAAATCTTTATACGGATTGAAACAGTCAGGGCGCATGTGGTATAATCATCTTAGTGAATACTTGTTGAAAGAAGGGTACAAAAATGATCCAATTTGTTCTTGTGTCTTTATGAAAAGATATGTATTAGAATTTGTCATAATAGCAGTATATTTGATGACTTGAATATCATTAGAACTCCTGAAGAGCTTTCAAAGGCAGTAGAATGTTTGAAAAAGGAATTTGAAATGAAAGAGCTTGAAAAGATAAAATTCAGTCTTGATCTACAAATTGAGCATTTTACAAATGAAATATTTGTCCATCAGTCAACATATACTGAAAATATTCTAAAGAGATTTTACATGGATCAAGCACATCCATTGAGTACTCCGATGATTTTGACGAAGTATTGGGGAGATGTGATTAGACGGGATATGGCGCAGGTGCAACTCACTGAGGACATGACCTTAGATAGGGGGTATGGAGGACACAGATTAGGGTAGAAGGGTAGTAGGTAGTCCAGTGTAGTCCTACATAGGCTTACAAAGTGGTAGTTGTAGTGTTATTATTGTAGGTCCGCTTAGCCTATCATACTAGTAGGCACATTATTGCTTTATAGTCCCCTGTCATTTGATTTATGTTGCTATGTGTATTTTGTTTGTCTTATTTACCTGCATTAGTTATTGCTTCTTTTTCAGAAGTCGCTATCATGGCTTAATCGCTTTGTTTGTCTTACTTTGCTTGTGCTTGTGCTTGTGCTTGTGCTTGTGCTTGTGCTTGTGCTTGTGCTTGTGCTTGTGCTTGTGCTTGAGTCGAGGGTCTCTCGTAAACAGCCGTTCTACCTACCAAGGTAGAGGTAAGGTCTGTGTACACTCTACCCTCCCCAGACCCCACGTTGTGGGATTTCACTGGGTATGTTGTTGTGTGTTTATTTTGGGCTAATGGCTTCATTATAAAAGTTCTGATTTCTTTAATTGATATCCAGATTAAGAAATTTGATCATATGGACCTAGTTTTCAGAATATAAATTTAATATTTATATTTTCAGTAAAATTAATTTATTATCACAATTGCTTAAAAATATTAATTAATTTAAAATTAGATGTATTTGTTAATTTGTTTAACATGTTCACTATGTTAATTAGTTTAACATGAGATTTATTACTAATTTATTTAGCAAGTTTAAAATGTTAATTAGTTTAACATTAGATTTATTTGATTATTTTTGTTTAGCATGCTTAAAATGTTAATTTGTTTAACATTTGTTGTTGTTTATGTGTTCAACATGCATGAAATAAAGATTAGCTTAACAATAGATTTATTTGTTATTTTTCTCATGCTTAAAAAATGTTAATTAGTTTAACATTAATTTTTTATGTTAATTTTTTAGTGTGTGCTAAATGTTAATTAGTTTAACCTCATTACGGTAAAGTCATGTTAATATTTTTAGCATGTATAATATGTTAATTAGTTTAACACATTTTATGTTAATTTAGCATGAAATATATGTTAATTGGTTTAACATTAATATTGCTTGTTACTTTGTTTAACATATGTACTATGTTATTTAGTTTGATATTAAGATAGATTCAAGATTAGATATACATGGAACTTGCGAGTTTAGATAGAACTCCCAAATTAGGGAAAAGAAAAAAAGAGGACAAGAAGTCCTAGGTTGTCGGAGCTAGGGACGCTCTTTTTTCATCAGTTACTAGGAATTTATTAAGCGACTCTTGGAGTCAGCAGTAAACCAGAAATAGGAGAAATAGATAAATGCATATGCTTGTTTTTTGAGACGTGCGTCACCGGGCCTATGTCCCCTCTTTATAGATGTGGCTAAACCACATGTTACTGCCGCTGTCCTAATAAGTGTTAGTGTTGTTGGGGTCATGAAAAACTCAACACTACACAATCCACACATATATCAGATGATATGTCGATGCGTATAAATTATGATATACATATTGTACGTACATGCCAACAAGCAACAATTGCGTGACCTTGGTTCTGAGTATAATGGTTGATAAAAGCTATGGAAGATGGAAATTCTTTACACGAACATAAGAAACTACAATTCTAAGAAGGTCTGGAGCAAGAACAGGACTAGCAAATTCTACTTCCCGTTGACCATGAGAGACTGAAAAGGTACTCTCGTAATTTCGACGAAAGTTGAATATTCCTTGTTAATTGGTTGTTTCCATGGCTCACCGTCCATCTGCATATAAGCTTCATCCCACTCTCCCGCACGCAACTCAAATCTAATTGCTGAAACCTACAAAGTAGCAAAAGAAGTATTCAATTAAACCTCATTCAACAATGTCCATCAAATCCACCTAGGAATAGTTAGAGCAATCTCATTAAGAGCAAATGTGATCCCACCAAAAAGATGAGAAACATGCATGCATACAAGCATATGACATTCTGCGAGAGAGAACAAATCTTGTTTAAACAACATTGAAATTCAGATGCATGAGATGGCCATGTAAAAGTATATCTGGTCCCAAAGAGGTTTTGATTCTAAAATAATTTGCTTTATTTTATGACTATGAGATGTAAGTTACCATGTTGTAATTACTAGAACAGACATCAAAGCATCAGTTCACAATTAGCGGCATAAGTATTCAAAAAAATAAATAGGAAACTTAAAAAATTAAAGAATGGCCGATCGTCTTTTCAACCATACGCAATTAAACAAGATACTTTCTTCTTTATAGAGAATATATTTCAAATCAACACGGCTTCCAAAATTTCATCAAGGTCAATATTGAGAAGCACTACTTAATGTGCCAATTAGTTTTGGTGTATCTCTTTATAACGCATGACCACATTCCCTCTTACGACCTCATGTTGGTGCATGATTCTCCTCCATTTTCTTTGAGATTTCCTCAAAAAAAGCTGAGTATCTATGCAAACCAAATTTATGTCACAAAGCTCTATTTTATCCTCAAAGAGTCCCTGTTGAATAGATAAAATGCAGTTGCACAATTGCATATAAATCCTTCAAGATACTACCTATTAAAAACTGGAAGCATATGTGTTGGATATGTTCCAGTGACGGTACTTTCCCAGAGTCCATCTAACATAAAACAAGATATGCTCCCTGCAAGGCAGCTATCACTTTCATTTCTAGTACCTCTTTTGGGGGGCCTCACATTAAAGATGTATTCAGAATTTATTGTCCAAAATGAGGACAACAGATTTCTCAACCCTAATAATAAAAAACAAGAGCTTCATTCAGATGCCTGAAAGACCATTATCAAGCGTCTGTAGATATCTTTTTAACTCAATTGCCAGATGCAAGGGTCTAATCTTAGACAGATGATGGAGAAACTTAGCTGGAGTCGGTACAACAAGAGGAATTTCCTGTGATTTAGTAGATAACCCCTCCCCGCTTTGTTTTTCGTTGGGAACTCTATGAAGCAATGCATGTAATGATGACCATGATCAGTTTTATTTTTTTTGGATAAGGTAATTATTACCATGATCGATGAAATAGAGAGGACACATATCAGTGATTAACACGTAAACATCTAAATTTGTTGCCTCTAAGCTGCACTACTTCGTTTTTACCAAATCTTGATAAATACCTGGGCAATGTGTTTCGCAGAGATGAGCTCAACCATAACCATAGAAGCATGCCATCCTTGTTTCAGGCCAAAAATTTCCAGGTAACCATCATCTGCATGGGCTTCCACAAAACCCCTCTGCGATTTCATAGGAAAACAAAAAGAATTCATTGTTACTTTTGATGATGTATTAACAGTTGATAGTATGTTCTATGTTGGCTTTTCATCTTCAAATCAGATGTGAAGTGGCTACTACTTCCTATCTTTATCCTGAAGTTAATTACGACCGTATTCTGGGTACTGAGAAAGTTCGAAAATTGAGAATATGTGATATATTGCACCAACACATCAATTAAATTTGGCCAAATACATAAACAGACCCTTAAGTTGTCATAATTTTCCATTTAGACACCTAAACTAAGACTGACCTATTAAGCACTCAAACTATTATCAAACTGTGTCAATTGAACATGAATCGCTGACATGGCATCTATTTTGTTACTCACACGCATTTGACCGCGTAAAGCTAGTATGTATTTGTTGACCTGGCTTTTTTTTCCTCTGGTCCAAAGCTCATATTGCAAATTCATTATTTTTGTCTTATTTCGTCTCTGGTCCTCAATTTCTTAACCACACAATTGCCAAACCCTTTCTCTCCATGGATTAAAAGATTAAAGGCAAGCTGATTTCACATTTCGCAATGGATCTTAGTGTTATTGAGCAAGCTGAGAGATATGAGATTTGAATTCATAGTTAAAAACTGGGTTTGACATTTTTAACTTACTCTTGGTTCCATAGCAATATGGTTCCGCAAATAGTCCAATTTCTTTTCCCCAATTTTTTTTGAATCTTTACATATTCTTGGTTTTAGAAATGGATCCTTCCATTTCCCTTTCTTAATTTGCTACCAGATAGTGTCAATTGGGTACATTGTTGGATTTTTTTCTAATTAATCAAATATTGTGCATACTTCACAAAAAATAGAAAATATAAAAACTGGGTCTGGTTAACCTTTATTGGCATATTCATAGTGGGAAAAAGATTGTTGTTCATAAATGGAAGAAACTTGTAGTAGCCATTTCCAGTGTATTCGTAGGCAGCGACATAGCGGGTTAAACTCTGGAGTTCGCACATGGCTTAAACTCAAGTTCGTTGAAGCAGTGTTATGGTGGTTGTTGGTAAGATGGTGTGGTGGTGGTTGAAGAGCCAGGAGGCGAGAGAGAAGGTGGTGGCTTCGAGATGATTATGGAGGTGAGGAGAGACCGAGAGAGGCAGAAGGGGAGGTGGTAGTCTTGTTGAGGTAGATTAGTAAATCCAAGTGTATTTTTCTAATTGATGTGGCATTTTTTCAAGCGTTACTTCACCACGTTAGCTGCGTTTGAGCTTCACACACTATCTTTTGTTTCTGATTTAACTATTGTGTTCAATGGGCATACTTTGATAGTAGTTTGAGTGCTTAATAGGTCATACTCTCGGTTGAAGTGTCTAAATGGAAAATCATGACAACTTTAAGGGGCTGTGTCTATGTATTTGGCCATTAAATTTTGGTAGGTTTCAATATTACAAGTTGCAAAACCTTGGGGAAAATACCACTAGGGGTCTTGGGCTTGTTGCTCAGATAATTTCTTGCAAGTAAGGAAACTACACGATATGCAGAACCTAAAACTTGAAGTGACTAGACGCTCAATCATTTTCTCATATTACAGAACTATACAATAAGCGGCACCTAAAACAAAAAGCTGACTAGAAGCTGAAAACAGTTGTTATGAATATATATTCAGAACTTTTGCAGACTGAAATTTTGAAGAAAGATATTTTTCTGACAACATAAACAGAACATCTAATACATTCTATTTGAACTGTTCATTAATTTCCAACCAAATTTCAGAAATGACTAATTTATTTTTGAGGAAGGAAGAATTGTTCAGGAGGTATTCAATACGAAAATCAACTAAATTAAGTATACACCAAAGCCACTTAGTCCTACACAGAAAGAATACCTTCTCCAAGTAATCTGGCTTCAAATGTCCCCATGGATTCCTTCCACCGCCATAGCTAGGGAGATTCAGAGTGACTATAGACCGAACACTACAACAAGACATAAAGAAAATGAACGCACAAGCAAAAAAAAAAACAAAGCATGTAAAAGCCAGTGTATTAGCATTGTATTTCATATTACAGAACATGATAATTGGCTATTTGTCAAAAAACCAGAAAAACAAGACATATAATAGTAAGTTATCCAAGCGATTCTGCATTACATGACAGACATAAAATACAACATTGTAATAAAAATTTCAGGTCAAAATCAACCTTGAAGGAACAGGGACTTGCTCCCACTTTGAGCTGCTGACCTTCTTGACATATAGTCGCAAAATATTATTCAATCCCCTGACATCAATAAAAATATCCACGTAATCGTGAAAAAGCCTATCAGAGATGAAAAGCATGGTCGAGTACAACTTTAAAAACAATGAATTCTCTGAAGTGACAATTACAATAACAATTAGGAGAAAAATATATTTCCTGAAATCAAAAGACAACTTGAAATTACACCAAAATCAAGTAAATTGTTCCAGAAGAGTTTTGAAGGTAAAAAGTCAACATCCCCAAACTTATGTGTTGGAGGGAATAGGAGGCGACACAAATTATACATTCTTTTTTCAATAGATTATACATGACCATACATGATAATAAAATACTTCCAGACTACTGCTGAGTTATCAATACACAGAGGGAAATACATGGCAAACAATTTCAAGAGAACTCCCGTAAGTGTTGCACTCCACTTTCCTTGAAATATATATGAAAGCACTTTGACTCATACAAAGTATTGACACTAGTACTTTCTGCTGGCTTCACATATTTTTTGAAGATTGTTTTCTGCTGGCTTCACATATTTTTTGAAGATTGTCCTATGAATTTGGTGTGGGAATGATTGTTCATTACACCTATATATAAGCGGGAACGGAAAGATTTGGTCATCCTCGCAGGGGTAGTCCCGTAATTATCAGAGCAGTTCAGTCCTAGGAAGTCTATGAAGCCGTGTCCAGTAGAGTCTCACTTATGGTGTGTTGTGCGCCACACTTATAATTGGGAGGCTACAGGGAATTAAGGAAATGTTACCCTTCTTTCATACTCTAGATCGTGCAATAGAGCTATGCCTTAAGAGATCATTCTATTTCGTGTGATTTCGACTAGAGCGATAAGTAATTGCAAATTCTCTATTGGATCAGGTGTGCCAAGTAATATGTTAGAATTCCAGAGTTAACGTCTCCTTGAGTGCTTCTCATTCGAGGATGAATAATCCAAAAGGGGATGATGTAATATCCCGTACTTCTCATCGTGTGTATGACTAAGTTGAAATCGACGAATTTACTTGAATGTGGAAGAATAAGGTTATAGTTGTTGCCTAAGGGTCCAAGTGTATGTAAATGTTAAGTCTACTTAAAGTTAATGCGATTCATAAACGAATGAGAACTCGGACAAAGATAGACGACCTACTAGCTTCACCTATGTGTTTCACCTACGTGCTTACATGTCCTACTTGCTTGACCTACTTATTTCGCGTTCTACTTGTTTCACGTCCTACTGATTAACAAGGACAACACACGTGTTTAGAGTGAATTAGTAACCTACTTGTTCAAGTAGGTGACAAGTAGGTGCATTACCTACTTAAAATGAGTAGCCCAAATAAAAGAAGAGAAAAAGAAAAGATATGGACAGTCTTGGGGCAGCCCAAGCCCATTAATGGGGACATATATACATATAGTATATCTCATTTTCACTTAGAAAACATTCCACAATCTTCTCTACTCTCTCCCTCTCTCTATGATGTATCGACAACCAGACAAGCCATGAATGCTCCTTACTTCTCCCTTTTTCTATAGCTCATAGTTCAAGTAAAGTAAAATCCCTCTTCTACTCTCCATAGCTCAAGTATTTGAATGAACTCTTCTCCTTAGTTTTCAGGGGGTTTTCTCTCTACAAACAACCCATGTTAAGGCAAGCAATTTCAAGATTGAACTTGAATTCCCTTTCTCCGTTGTCACATGGTGTTGTACTGATCTTCCTTGATTTTAGTTGGTGGGAAGGAGCTTTAAAGATAGTAATTAAAGGAGTTTCAAGGTTGGGATAGCCAAGGTAGGTGTCACCTTTATCCCAATTTTTATGAGCTGGTTTTGAGTATTTTTAGATGTGGTTTTGATTAGAACTCACGGGACGATGATTTGAAGCCGTGGTGTTCAAGTTTTATTTGCTATATTTAGTTAATTGTGGGTTGTTTTTGTTGAGTTGTGGAGCCTAATTCATTGCCGACACTATGAAGACCCTAGTTTTCGCTATATATAGACTAGAGTGCCGTTTTCTTTCTTTGAGGTAGAGCAAGAGAGAAACAGAGAATTGTAAACTCAAACTCCCTATTTGATTATAGTAAAATCTGCAGCGGCAAAGTGGACGTAGCTCTCGCATTGAGGGTGAACCACTATAAATATATGTGTGTTATTTGTTCTTCACTTATTTACTGTTTTCTGATTAGGTAGGATTTGAGACTCAAATCCTAACAATTTTGATGGTACAGAGATCAGGAGGGGTCTGATAGCTCGTGATAAGCTTATGTGTTGTTAAAAAGAGGTTAGGTGTGAAGTACACCATCGAATTATAGCCTCGGAAGCTCGCCGCTCCTTCATTGCTTGATAATATTGTTGGTATAGCTATAGAATGTCATAGGAATGTTGTTATGTGTTATTGGGTTGTTGGTGATGTGATATTAGTCCGTCTTAAACAGGTTAGACCCTGGTCGGATGGATTGACTTGTTGTAAGACTTTCAAGGGCGGAGTTGAGGTATGTAAGGCTATTTCTTCGCCACGCCGTGCATTCATTGTTTCTTGACATGAGTGATGAAATCTGGAATGTATGATAGCATATCGACTCCATGCTAAGTGTTTTGTAAGTCAAATAAGAGTTATGTCATGTGTTTAAGTGTAGGTACTCCGTTCAGTTGTTCTGCTTGTAGATTTGAACTCCCAGAGTATGGTGGTGGTGTTATAGTGCTTTTTGTAAGGTACACCATATCAGTAGCCTTAGAGGATTACTGATGAGTTATAGTTCTTAATTAAGATGAATGATACAAGTGGCTGCCACGGTATTCTTAATGGGATGTAGTTTCTACTTAAGGTGAATCGTGCCGGTAGTATCCAGATTTCCGTTAGTGGATTGTACAACGTCACTTAAGATGAATTATATCAATAGCTTTAAGTGTTCGTTGATGGATTATAGTTCCTATTTAAGAAGAATCATACTGATAGCTTATGACTTACCGTTATGGAACTAGAGTATCCTACTTAAGATAATAGTGTTGGAGAGTCGTTATCAGTGGGTTATTATGTCGTTATGCTGAATTCTACACAATAGTTGTCCCAAATCCTTTATAGGGATACGTTTATTCGGGTGAGAAAATGTTGTGATATGTCATAGACCTCCTACTCCTATATGGGTTGTTCTTATCTTACCATCAAAGTCTAAATATTATGAATGTACGCCAATCTGGGTCATCGGTTTCATGAGTCAGATTAGAGTCATGTTGTATACGTACGAATAGGTATTCCTATACGATGTCTAATCTATTAGGGTTAAGTTCACAATTTGGCATTGGGAGGTTAGTATATCTGATTGAGGTGAATTGTATTGATAACTCTTTAGTTGATGGAGACAGATCGTCACTTGGGATGAATGAGATCGATGGTTTTCGAAGAATGACTAAAGGAATTATAGGTCGTTGTCTAAGATGAACATGTTGATAATATTATGTGATCAGAATCGGGGTATAGCAGCCGCTTGGGATAAACTATGTTGATAGCTCCTAAAAAGTGTTAAGGAATAATAGAAGGGTACCTAGGAGTCTAGGACAAAGCATATGACTAGTATTCAAGTGATTATTAAGGGATTATAGATGGTACGTAAGATGAATTGTATTAGGGATTACCATTATTTGGGCTTGGTATGTAACTTGAGGTGAATGGTATCCAACTGGTCATGTTAAGCTTCCATGGGAATAAGATCGTTCGAGTGAATAGGATGGTTTCCAGCAGGTATTGTCTAAGGATTATAGATCGTACGTAAGATGGATGGTATTGACTGATTTGTGAGATCATTATTGGGATATAGGAGCTACTTAAGATAAAATATATAGTTGGCTTTCAGATGTTTGTTGACGGGTTATAGGTCCAAGTGAAGATGTTATTATGGATGGTGTCTAAATTATCATTGATGGGTTATAGATCGTTATTTAAGATGAATCATATCGATAGTGTCCAGATTACCATTATTGGGTGGTAATGTTTTACTTAAGATGAATTAAGTAATGATTTCCAGAGTATCGCTAATGGATGATAGACTACTACTTAAGATGAATCGTATGATAGCTTTCAGGTGGTCGTTAATGGTTTAGAGGTTGTCACTTAAGGTGAATTTCTTCGATATAGTTGTTCCTAGTCTTCTATAAGAATAAGATCATGCGAGTAATATTGTGAGATGTAATAGATCTTTTATTCGTAATAAGGATGGTTCTACTCTTATCGTCATTAAGGTTCTAATGTATGGTGTCCCGATAGTCGAGTTCCCTTATAAGCATCATGTTCATATTATTATTAAAGAGCCTTCAATAGCTAGTGTACCTTGTCAGTTATCAAGTTCTTATAAATGATTCAACTCTCACTATTATGGAGTTCATATGTTCTCTAGGGTCTGAGGTTAAGAATCATAAGAGTAGAAAATATGTAAGGGTTGTCCTTGCTCCTTTCAACATGAATCTGTCCCGTATGTTGTCCTTCAAAGAAACGTCTTCTCATAGATACTCCACTCGTGGCACCTGATAATTTCATATGTTCATCACTTGATATTATCTTGTCGGGTCAAGCTTCTTATCATGTCATGGGTCCTTGATTTCATTTGGAAGAGTATGTGTCATAAATAAGATCCATAACTTTATTCAGATTATTAACGACCTCATGGCATTCTGAATAATTCATCATATAACGAGGTAATAAACCTAAGTATCATGTGTATGTATAAAATATTACTATTTACCACCGAGCTATAATCGGTTGGATACGCCACCCATTGTGCACTATATATGTATGTATCTCTGTTTACCACCGAGCTATAATCGGTTGGGTATGGCACTTACTGTGCGTTATATATATATTATACCTCTGATCAAATGAGTACGTTATTATGCTTATGAGACCCCACAATGGCTCGGTTTATATGTACGAGACCATATGTGGCTCGGTACGTTTTGTTTTTTTGATATTGTTAGCTGCCATACGTCCTCATTCATTTTCTTAAGGGAATTCCACCTGGCCAATAGTTAAATCTCATTGATTATTGTACCTTTAATTAGATAGAATAGTCAACACTTTAGGGAATGGAGAGAGAAAGACATTGAAAAAATCGGATTTAACAAAATGACGTAGATTTTAATCCCTTCAAAATATTTTTGGTCTTTGTAATTGGTACTCCCTTCATCTCAAATTATTTATCGTGGTTTCTAGAAGTTTAAGATAAAATCAATTATTTTTCTCCAATTTCACCTTTAATGGTAATTGTTTCTTAAAGACTACAAAACACCTCAATTATGGGGATATAACACATAGAGTAAATATTCAATGAATATGAATTATATCTTAAAATATAAATAAGGTAAAATAGTTTAAAATTCCTCCTAATTGATATTTTCTTAAGGGGCGTGTAAAAGAGAAATGTGATAGATAATTTGAGACGGATATAATATAGTAGTAGTAACTTTTTGTGGTTGGTAAAAGTTATAGTCTGTTTAGCCAAACTTTTGGGAGGCTAAAAGTGCTTAGTTTTTTTCCAAAAGTGATTATTTTTAAAAAGTGAGGTGTTTGGCCAAGCTTTTGGGAGAAAATAAGTGTTTTTGGAGAATAGGTTTTCAAAAGCTAAAAAAATAGCTTTTCCCAAAGTACTTTCTTGAAAAACACTTTTGAGAAAATACACTTACAAGTTAGAAGCACTTTTAAAAGTTTGGTCAAACATTAATTGCCGCTCAAAAATCTTTTTATTTGATTAGCCAAACACAAACTGCTACTCACCAAAAGTCTTTTGAAGAAAGTACTTTTCAAAATAAACTGATTTTAGAAGCTTGGTCAAACAGGCTAAGACAACTTTGGAGCCACATTTAATAATCTTTTACTTCATATATAGTGAAACACATGATTATGCTGAAACAAAACTGACACACTGTAGAGTCAGATGAAGAAGCTCACAGCTAAACTTCAGTATACAAATATGTGCAGAAGTAAATTTGGATATTTCAAGACTTGCCAATCTTCATACCAAAACTGTGTTTGTGATTTTATTGTTGGAACATGAAATAAAGTGGTTCTCTTGTACAAGAATCAGGTATTACTAAGGAAAGGGAAAATTTAATTGAAGTGTTTAAAGTAATCAACAGAGACTTTTGAAGGTGGACTTTTAGAGTCCTTGTTAATTAATCTAACACTACAATCAAAAAGTATCAGTCACACTTTTTTATTTTCATGCCTAAGAATATCTGCATGCAAGGGTATATATACTGTGCCTACTAGATTTTGAAAGCAGTCTATGATATACTGGAAAAGAGAGGAATGAGAAATTGCCATAATTAACATAAGAAATATCTTTTGATAAAGCGCGTGGCAACTACCAGAGTGTCACGAATAAAAAGGCATCAGGGATCAATGGGTGTTGGGTGAGTCATTCTAACCTCAAACAAGGGTCACTGCTACATGGTGTAAAGAACCAGCCTTGCGTGCAACTATATCCTGAGTAAATCAACTGGGATAAATGATTTGTCAATACCTAGAACTTCTGTTCCAAGAAATTAAAGTAGCACTTTGATAAAGTTAAAACACCAGTTAGAAATATGAAGTGCAAAAAAACTATATATGTAGGTTCAAAGTAACAAAAACAAGAGACAAGTGGCTACAATACATCCTAGGATGGCAATACACTTTCAGTGAAGGAGCAGTAAAACACCCATCAACTAATAAAGACAATAAAACAGCTAACAATCATATCCGTGCAATGAGATATCTCAAATAAGTTCATGACACATAATTGCTTGAACAAAAACAGGACCATACAACATGACTATTATGGAAGTTTTAGAAGTTACTTAATATCCCAGTTCCTTATTTCAAGAGAGGCCGAGAAGTTTGAATTTCCCATTAAAAGTAACCCAAGCACAGTAAACCCAGTAGTGGTCTTAGAGATCTAAAACAGATATTTTCAGTTTTTATTAGGTTTTAAGTGTATCCTGAAGGATTTATATGCAATAGCGCAACTACTTTTATCTATTCAACAGGGATTAGTGAAGATAAAATAGAGTTTCCTGACATAGATTCGACAATAATAGTTCTAACAAATCTTTTATTAGATTGTCTTCAATGCTTTCCTTATGATAGGTGTTGCTTGCCCACATTTCTTCATTGACAAGCATAGACACTTTTTCAAATTTTTCGAGTAATAGGAAGAGAGAAAAAAGAATCAAGAGATTCCTTAATAAGGCACTAAAAGTACTTCAAAAAATTTAATGATCAAGGAACAAAAAGCACCAACCTTGTTTGATATGGGACCTTGTGCAAGGTATGGCTTTTCATTCCGTAAATGATGGAATCCATAGGCTACCTGTGCATCCATTCCTGCATAGAAAGTTATAAACACAAGTTATTGCAGACATTATAAAATCTTGCGGACCAAATGGGGGGGGGGGGGGGGGGGAGGGATGATTGTAACAATCAACTGAACAATTCTGATTTATTATTTTGATATCTTTCTCTCAAGGCAGATTCAGGTTTGATGAGTACACACGAAGAGCTGTTTCTTTCCTTTACAGATTAAAATTATACGAAGATTTTACAGGGGACTATTCAGAAGGGAAAGGAACATGGAACTCAATTCCACCTGCAATTTGGTGGAAAACTTGGATAAAAGGAATACAGAATTTGAAGGCAAACAGGAAATTGTAATTAGCCTTAAACATATGTCTCTTTTTGGTGCAGCCTGGTAGTTGTACATGATGTAAATGCTACTCTACATCAAATTGCTGATCCGAACTATCTGTAACATCTTCTCCAGCAAAGATTAGTGCTAGTTTGACGTCAACAGAATGTTACCTAAATCTTTTTCTTTTTTTGATAAGGTAAAGGTCAGAATCTTGCCTTGTCACAAAAAAAAAAATCAGTTTTGCAGATTGAAAGAAGTAAAGGAGTTCAGACAAGTTGTACATAGATTAGAAAAAGCAAAAGAAATCCCTTGCAGTCATGTTTCATTAGTACAAAATTTAAGCAAATTGCATTACTTGACCATAAGAGAAGCCTCAGTTGACCTTAAAGATCCTCGAATTAAAAATCTAAACAAATTGCAGATATAAGAGAAGTGCTGACATAGCATTTATTCGGGCAAGCTTTTACTCTTTAGCAAACAAAACCAGTATCCACACATAAATAATTGCACACCTGCATGTAAAGTAAGTACAGTAGAAAAGTCCAAAAAAATCTCATAAGAGGTTGAACTACTGAGAGTAAGGAAAATACAATGAAAATTCTGATTACATTAATCACCCTACAAAAGGAGACTATATTATGGGAACTATAACAGAGAAATCATTTCAGGCAGATATTTGTAGATGCATCATCAAGTAAGAGCAGTAATGGCAGTGAAAACATTACTAATTGATAAAGATGGAAATAAGACATGAGTAAGCAGGTTTCTATAAAACATTATGGACTAACTTTACAGATTAAGATCTCAAAAGTTCACATTAATGCTAGTGATATAGACTATTTACATGGTTTTTCCATGATCTGACACTCTTACAATCTAAGTTAACATTAATGTGAGATGAGTCTTGACAGTTAATTACTTCTATGGTCTATTTATCATCATACCTATGCTAAAGTAATTGTAGTATACTCCTTGATAGTTGGACAACTTCTTGGGCAACTCACCATCAATATCCAGTTCCTGCACAACAAAATCACAGAACAAATTGGTAAAACAGAAAACAAACGTTACATATGCTTATCATGTGTCAGATTAACGAAAAGGCTTAATACATAGACAACCCCTTAAACTTGCAAGCAAATTCCATTTAGACACTCGAACTACGGCTTGTTCCAATTGAGCACCTGAGCACATAATAAAGTGTTCCTATTAGACACTTTCGGTTCAAATTTTGAAAAACTTTTGCGCGTGTTCTCAAGCGTCTATTAGGTAGTTAAGTTAACCACATAAAATATATAATTTCCTTTACGTAAACACATCAGCCTCAAGGTACTCAATTGGAACAAGCCTTAGTTCTAGTGCCTAAATTGAATTTGTTGGCAAGTTTAAGGGGGTTGTATATGTATTAAGCCTAAGGAAAAAGTAAAAGCATAATTTTTAAAAAGAAATTCATTACAGCAGTTCGTTGACTGAATGACCATTTGGCAAGTGCATTTAATTGAAGATAAAGATGAAATAATAAAGAAAGACATCGGAGTAGCAGCAAACAAATAAGACCCTAGATAAGCTCAATGGAGGAAACATATGTAATCACCCACAAAATAGTGGAACAGTACTTATTCCAGTTGAGCATCTAACACCAAGGTAATTAGAAAGCGGCAGTAATTAGGCATGTCCATATATCAGTTTACAAATTTGTAAAAAATGAATGTAGAATGACCTGATCAAGAGATGCATCCTCGGTAAGTTTCAGAGAATGAGGTGTTTCCAGTTTTTCCCCAGCCGGCATTGATAATAGAAGATTCCAACTGCAAATGAAAGGTGTAGTTTCATGAAGTAGCTCGGAGTATAAACAAGCCACAAATTATTGAGATATAAATTGAAAAAGAAAGAGAAATGAAATATATCCCTCCTAAGGTTAATATTTCCTGCCAGTGCCAGAAATCCATCATTAAGTTTGCTAAAAGTATGAGTTCGTCAGGAGCATATTGGACATCATACTGACATTTTGATGTAGAAATTTTAGTTCCACAAGGAAAAGGAAACATTGTCAAGTAATAAAACAAAGAAAAGGAATCCATTCTTGTGCACCAAGGAGCAAATACAAGGCAAATAGTAGAGCTTCAATAAACTTGGTCGCAAATTTCAAATTGTAGATGAACAATCTTTTTTTAATAGAGATTTCAAAAAGAAAATCATAATGATGTGCTTCAACCCAAAACAATCTTCAGCAATTGCATTGAACATCTTGTAAGTTAAATCAATATCACTACCATGAAACTTGAAAATATGCTATCAAGAACTAGGCAAAAGACATCACCTATCCAGACGGTTAATTGGACCTGTTGCAACTCTGTCAAGAATACTTTTTGTGGCTGACTTCCAGTTAAAAGGAAATGACCCCCCCTGAAAAGTAGATTTTAGGGAAGTTCAGATAGGCTAGACAGAACAAGAGCTGGAAAATGGATGCATGTAGAAGCTTACCCATCCAAAACTCCTGGACAAGTCATTTCCTGTGCCAAGTGGGATTATTCCTGTTGGTGGAACTGGCTCTCGACCCTGCTTCTTAAGCTCTCCAAGGCATCCAAGAATCCACCCAACGGTGCCATCACCTCCTGCTGCCTGCCAAACCAGATTGAATAAATAGCTCCTCGATTCCTATTTCCTTTTTGCAATAGTTTTCCTATAACAAATCTAAAATGCCACAAAAGTGCAGTTGAAAATCTACTACTTAAAAAGGGTCCAAACTCCAAATTACATCAACATCATATCCATACCACGACTCTTATCCTTTCACGAGTCACTTTTGCGCAGCTGTCACCAAGAACAGCAAACTTCTCCAGGCAACTCAATCCATACTGAACAAACTCATGAGGCTTCACAACTGAAAGGTCAAAAACCTGGCACGGTTTAAAGTAAAGACACAGAAAAAAAGAGAAGAAAATCAATATCATTTGATAGAGTATTAAAAATTCAACATAAATTTTACACGATATGGTTATCAAACTGGATATTCTCATATAAACAACCAAATTATACCAACCAGTTATTTTCACTCCTGCCAAGCAATGTCAGAACAGAAAAGTGCCATCAGAGAAACCACAAAGCTTAAAATTTAATCCAATAAGCAATCAAAGCCTTGACAATCTATATTCAGAAATAAAGATCAGTATTATTCAGTATATCAACATCTAAACTATATGCAACTCCACTAACTTCGAGTGACACATAAGATTCAATTTGCATGTCATCTAACTGGTGAGTGATAAACAGCAGATCGAGAAGACAGTCAATCTCGGATTCACATCTCTTACAACCAACGCAGTCCTCTGTTCATGGAGGAGAAGCAATTGTTTAGCCTTACAACCATCCCAAGGTATCATTTCTAATACATTGGTGGGGCAGGCTCGGACACATTGAGTACATCCTATACGGGCGATTCGGGTGAGATCCAATGTAGATCCATCTATCGATTCCCTGTTTCCTTTTGTCTTAGTTTGCCACTTTGCCGTTTCACTATCTTGTGGACTGCTCACTTCTCCAAGACATAACCGTGTAGAATGTGTCTGGTATGGATATTAGTAGTAGTTTGCTTTTTCTTATTTGATAGGTAGGATATTAGTAGTTTGTATTAACCCTTAAAAATATCCTAACCTAGTAAAAGCCGGACAAACCCGTGACAGCATTCAGGTAGCCAAGCTCATGTAAGGAAAAGAAGTTTGAAGGAGAAAGAAAGATTAAAAGGATGTTTTTACTATCCTTAAGTAGCTCTTTTTAATTAGTCTTATCATTACGCTTCAAGTATATTCCAACCCTTCAAATACTTGCAATGTTGTTCTTTTTTTCCTTTTTTGGGGCTTATAGGAGGTCCACCAAACTAGAGTAGCTGGCCTGAAAAAGGACCAACTTTAGTGCATAATCAACTTTTACTCTAAACTTGTTCAGCCATATGATGAACAGCTTATGCCACCTTGTTGTATTTTTTCTGCTCCTCATACTGAACTTAATAACTACATTCTTTATGAGCCGAGAGTCTATCAGAAACAGTTTCTCTGCCTCACAAAGGTAGAGGTAATATCTGCGTACATTCTACACTCCTCAGACCTCACTTTGTAGGATTACACTGGGTATGTTGTTGTTGTATTATAATGAACTTAATAAATGATTGAAATATATGCTCTGAGAAGCAGTATCACACAAACTACAACCGAACTAATTCTTGTATTGTCAACAAGGTTGTGAAACAATCAAATGTCACTAGTTAATTTCCTGATTTTCAACATTGTAGGTATAAACTTTGATGCACTTACTAGTAGCTGAATTTATAAAATGAGAAGCAAATTTTACAAAAAGAATCGCTTTCTTAATTGCTCAATTTAGCTCATACTTTACATACAGATACTACCCAAAAGGTGCTCTTCAAAAACTTAAAACATGTCTCGATAAGTTAAGTAGAAAGCATATCTTCAATAAGAAAATTAAAACAGGTAGTAAGTAGTCATAGCATAGGCACAAGCTGTTATAAGAAAAAAAAAATAGTAGTATAACAAGCATAGTACACGTACACCCCATGTCCCACCCAAATACAGCCACAATCAATTTCCCAAAAATTGTTAAAAGCAAAAAATGGATACAAAAATAGTTAGTAAAAGATTAAAAATTTTGCATCACTTCCTAGTGAAATAATAAAAAAATTGTACGTATTTACGTAAGTATTTAGTTGTACTAAGAAGTCCAGTTCCATATATGCAGAAATATGTAAACATTTACTCCCTCCATTTTAAAATGATTGTCTGGTTTAGTTTGATTTGAGATAAAATTTAAACGTGTTATCTAAAATAATTCTTATATATTTGTGTAATCATAAATCATGTTGTAAAGTTAAATTATTTTTAAATATAGACTTTTATCAAATTTTTTTATACAAACTAATAAGGAAAGTAGGATAATATTATGTAAAAAGTTGGAATAAATTTATTTTAAAATAGATTAAAAGAAAGGTGAGAAAAATATTTTGAAACAAAAGTAAATTGTTGGAATAAAAGATGACCTGTTCTTCACCCATGAGTTCCTGTAGCCTAGCTTTAAGCTGTGGGCCATGTCTTCCACCACTTTTAGAATTAATGAAGACGACGATGGGTGCCTCTGGTGGCTGAGGAATGTCGGCGCCGGGGGCATAAGCCATGTCGAAATATCGTTTTACAGTGTCAGTGTCGTCCTTAGTCTGTATAGCCTCCCTCACGGCCAGCCTTAAATACTCTGGCATAGTGATCCTCCTCCGGAGCTCCTCTTTTGATATCCTAACTCCAGCCAAAGTAAAACCTCCTTTTATCGACTCCACAACTGACGACCTCCCGGAAGACCTTCTCCTCGAATCCATCTCCCTTCACAATTGTGAGAAGAAGTTGAAAAGTATATATAAGAAGGCGCTAAAGGAAAATGCCACACATGAGAGCCGAGGGAATTTGTTTGACTTTCAAAAAAAGTGGTTTCTACTCTTTCACATTTACCCCTAAGATGCACTTAAGTTGACACCTTCCCACTGTCTTCGAATAACCATCCTTTTTCTAAAACCAAAGAGTACTATATTTAGAAAAGTAAAAAAGTACTTGGGGCTATTTGTTACGTGAGATAAGAGATAATTAGTTTTGAGATTAAATTTCAGATGTATTTATCTCATATTTTGTTGAAATAAAATTATGATATATTTCAAAATTATAGTGTTATTTTATGCCTGTAGTATAACTCCAGTTGATACCAATAGTAGCTTAGACTAGGGGTGACCAACGGAGTGAGTACGGGGCGGTGCGGGTTCCGGCGGGACGGGACTGGGGTAGGGCGGGACCGGTCCTTCGGCGTGACTGGCGGGATCCGTTGATGTCCCGGCCCGTTCCCGGCCCCGTCGGAAAAGGAGACCGATCTTATCAGGAATTTTTCGGAAATTTTTCTATAAGGTAGTCCACAATCGTGACATATTTTTTTATATTCTTTTTTCTTTGTATTCTAATGTAATAGTTATAATTTTATCAGTTATTCCATAATAATCGCAAACTTGATGAATATTTTCTGAAATAAAAGTTTCAGTGTACCTATCATTAATATATCTATATGCTAAAATACGATTTTGCATAGACCATTTATAATTTATCCAATGACATATTATAATTAAATAATCATGATTATTAGCGAAATTTCTAACTTTGTATATATCTTTAGCAAAATTTTGAACTTTGTCGCTTGTGACTTATATTAAGTGTAACAATAAATACCTTTTATAACTCTTCAAGTTTTGTGGCCACATAGCAACCTATAATGCCTAGTGCTCAAACCCAACCCAGCAGAAGAGTAATATTCCCTCCGGTTCAAGTGTCCACTTAGTGATTTTATTTTGATTCAAAATAAGTATTTACTTATAAAATTAAGAAAAAATTAAATTTATTTTTTCAAATTTTCCCTATATACTCAAGGAAATAAATAAGTAAAAGCCTTATTAATTAAGGACAGTTTAATTACAAAATCTAATTTTTTTAGAAATTAATATTCTCTTAAGGAGAATAAAACAAGCTAAATAAATACTTATTTTGAACCGGAGGGAGTAATTAAAAGCACCAATTCTAGTTGTAGCTGAAAATTAATAGGATGTCTCTAGGTAGTTGGAAAATTGAGAGAAGAGTTTTCGTCCTTTCGTCTTTTCTTTGGAGGAAGGAAATAGAGCTTCAAAGAGATAATGCACATTTAATTCGTTCTAAATTGTAAAATTTTAGTTTTGTTACTGATGAGGTTAATAGCTAGATATACCAATGGGTGCAGTTAACCGAAAAAAGGTTGTTTTTCTGTTTATCAATTTAATAAAATACGTTCATTCACGTGGAGTACCTTCTAAAGTACTTTCACTTATACTTGAACACTTTATCATATCAAAATAATAATACATTTTTTCATGTTAATTATTCATTTCTCAAATTCATTAAATCTGTATACTAATTAATATGAGTAAAATGTGCAGTTTTTTATCATTTTAAAAAGAGAGTGCAAATTCAAGTTCTCTCTTTACACCCAAAAACATCACTTGGTGTGTTTGTTTTTTGTTATTTGTTATTTGTCATTGTTCTAACATAAATTACACTTGTTATAACACTATTTGCTAGAAGTGATGTATACTATTATAGCCGATGGTATGCAGGGGTGGTGAAGTAGATAGTTGCAAAGACAATGGCAATATTGTAAAGTTCAGAATTTAGACGGGGCAGCGGACTAATAAATTAATGGGCCCACGCGGCGATGAACAAGTCCATTCGCATCGGTACAACTGAAAAAACGGGCCATGTAGTCATGGTCATCGTTGGACTGCTGAGCCACTGAGAAGCGTCTTCCGATTGTTCAAGTGTTTTAGATTGTCATTTCTAGAATAAATTTATGCCTTTTTTTTATCCCATCCTGACCTTCCGACTCTAAAGCACAATCTTCGTATTGAAGGCGGAGAATGCTTACCAATTCTTCAAAATAAATGCATTATATATGACTTTGATCTTTTGCAAAAAAATAAAATTTATTTCATTAAATTTGTGTTATTTTATTTCACTGGGGAGGTGGGAATCAACTTGGAGATGGATAAATTATTTCAAGACTATAGAATAACTTAATCTGCAAATCAAACTATGTTAATTCCAGTAACTTCTCGAATCATTTGAAGGTGGCTTCGCGTGGTCTCTGCCACATTGCCATTGTAATGCTTCAGCCCTACTTATTTATTAATTACTCCATTCAATTAATCTATTCATTAATTTAAATACATATCAAGAAAACTAAAACAACTAGACCACACTTTTCTTAATTATATATTTTAAATTATTAGCTATTATGATTTATAGGACGTTTAGTATATATCTAGTTTCAAAATATGTAATTTTTATTCAAAAACACCTTGAAGAATTATATCCAAACTCACACCTAAAATAGAGTGTGTTGACCTTTTAATTTCGAACCTTGCCATATAAAGAGGAAGGAATGGGGGTATGACCATGTTAAACCACAAAACTCATGTTAGTTCGATAATTATACCTTTATTGCATGCCTTTATCTGTCATTCACTTTTGCTTGACTACTTTTGAAAGAATACGGCAATATGCTAAGTATTATATATACTTGAGCTAACAAAAAGAAACTCACATTTTGTGAAGTTTTAAGCTATATAACGTACAGATACTATATAAAGTTTTTACTCAACTTTTATTTAGGTAGCCAAGTCCCTCTCAACAAGGAGATATTTGGTTGCCTGAAAAATGCTTTTCCACAAAGCCCTAGCTAGTCATTACATGCATGGCATTGAATAATTGAACCACCAACAGCTCTGATAATAATATGTATATATGTACTTGGTTGGAAATTTCTATATATATATATATATATATATATATATATAGATCTCCTCTCATGTGGTCTGTTTACAATCACAGAATTGGTGAATGGATGTCACCATGCATGCCACTGCCATAAAAGACATGAAACAAGCATAGCATGCAATTAAAGAGGTAACATGGATGCCACTTCATATTGTCCTCTAAAAGGAACCCGACCCCGTCATTTAAATCTTAACGAAGAATAATAAAATTTGCGTTTCAAATTAAATAGTATATATATCTTGGATACTTACTAAGGTCAGTAGTTGGATGAGCTGTATATATGCGGAGCTACAGACTCCTGTTAATATGGATGTAGAGTAATATATGCTAATTTAGAAAGCATCGATCGTTAGAGCAGTTGGATTTTGTCGGTCTTTAAATTTTCTATGTTGCCTTTAATGAGCAGTTTTCATTTTTTTTTTTAATTTCATATTCAATTAAACACATTCACATAAATTGAAATACTACCCTATATTATTTAAAACCACGTATTGTATTCCTCCAACCCTCGCACAAACTTTAAAAAAGAAAATATACTAAGTATCCATATATGTAATAAAACTATGAATAAGTAATCTTATGTGGCACCTCTCTATGGCCTCCATTGACATTTATTTTTATTTTTTTCAATTTTTTGACCTTCTCCTCTTCATTTCTCTATTTTACTAAATAAAATAAAATAAAATATTAAAGATTTCGTCCATCCACCCATAATAAAGACTCACTCACCATTTAATAGCATTATATTTTCCATCACTTCCCCTCTTGTATTAAATCTATATAATAAAGCTAGGCACATCTACTTGGCCAAGAAAAGTATTTGTGTTTTTCTCAAAATTTTTTAAATTTTCTTCCATTTTTCTCAATATTTTAATTTTAAAAAGCCATCTTTATAACTCATACCTCTTTATTTTTCATAAATTCAACTCTTAATTAATATTAGTAACATTCATAACCCCAAATCTTTCATGGTCATAACCCCAAATCTTTCATGATCATAACCCCAAATTATTTAGTATACAAATTTATGACAAGTTTATTTATATAAATTTGTTTTGAGCTATCTTGGTTATCCTCTATTTTTGTAGTGCAATAGTCACCATCATAGAGGGCATTTGCTTGGGTGTTTGATGTGAATGGATGAATTCTTTTGAGAATAATTTTAATTTTTTCTTAGCTTCTATTTTTATTTGTTAGGAATTTGATTATGTTATTTAGTATTCTCTAAAATGTTCATCGGCTTAGTTTATTTTATTATTTTATTTTTTTCTTTGTTGATGAGGTTAACTTATTGTGTTTTCAAGCCACGGTGTTTTCAAAAGTTGAAGCAGAAAAGAAAGTCATGTATATGTGCATGCTGCTCAAGGAAGTACGTATATATTCATCCGTAGTCATGTGAATCAACATTTAATAAGCCTAATGATAGTATATGTGAATGTCAAATTAGTTTGTAATTTTCAAAATACAATTTATTTTTTAGAAAATAAAGTTGGTTATTGATACGTAAATTATAGTCGTCAAGATTTTCATGTTTTGTTCTTGATAAAAGTCATCAAATTTTTATATTTTCATATATCTTTTCTATCGTCTGTTGGGTTTGAATTTGAACTCTTCGATCTTACTACTTGAAAATGAAATTAAGCTAAAATTGTCTGTCACTCTCTATTCACTTTCTTTCCAAATATAAGAATTGTTGTTCTTCTCTACGCCTTGTGTTACATCACGTAGTTTTGCGTTCCATCGCATCGTCGATTGATACTTAAGTCACGGGAAGAGGTACGACCTTACAAAAGGATAACCAAGATTTATAACTTGTTTACGAAAGTTCTGGGGTATATAAAATCTCAAGGAAATATGTTTTGATAAAAACGGGAACTGGGGTAATTTGACGGGACAGTTGGCGGACCATCAAACTGCCAAGAGAAGCCATCAAACTACCTGAGAATTAATGATCTCATGTGGCAAATTGACGGTCGGGATTGATAGACTGTCGATCCTACCGTTGAAGTACGGCGGTGGAGATTTTTAATCAGATTTAAATACATGTTTCATAATTTTTACTTCATTTTCCTCCATGATCAAACCTTAACACCTCCCAAATCCTCTCTAGGGATTCTACAACATTCAAGGTCAATTCCTAAGCAAATTACGCAAGATTAACGCTACTAATCCCGTGGTAATCATAAGAATTATCTTCTTCGTATTAAGCCGGGTTTGAAAACCCTAGAAATTGGGGCAAGCTATTGTTTGGAGAAGGTTTGGTTGCGTTGAGGTAAAAATTATTCTCCTTTATCTATATATGTGATTAATTTTTTATTTGAGGGATTCTACAACATTCAAGGTCAATTCCTAAACAAATTACACAAGATTAACGCTACTAATCCCTTGGTAATCATAAGAATTATCTTCTTGGTATTAAGCCGGGTTTGAAAACCCTAGAAATTCAGATAGGTTGTGAAAGGATTTTCGTAATCGAAACCCGTAAATCTATGAAATCATTGTCTATGAACTTCTGGGTTGTTTTGATCAAGAATTAAGTTGAAATTAAGTAGTATATTGGTTGTTGTGTTGTAAACCTAAGAAAGTATATCCCGGAGGACCGTGATATCAAGATTTCATAAATACCTCTTTTGTTAACAAGACTAAAAAAATTTTATGTTAAGGTGATCGCTAAAGATACCTAAGTGAAGTTCCTTATTGAATATGGATTATATGTTGATATTGACCCTTTGTTTGTTATAGATAATCGGTCGTGAAGAGTATGAGAGCTTATAGCACGACGTATAGCTTCGTGAATAAGGTATGTGAATGTTATCCTTTTCTTTGTTTTTGGCATGATTCCTTATGAGCTAGTTCCGATTCTAGCGCATAAGATGTGCTAGCCACAAGAATCGTAATTGGGTTATCATGACCCTATTCCAGTAATTTTTCTATGTTGAGAACGAGTCATAGTAGCCATGTTTAGCTAAGTAATTAAAAATGATAGAAAGCATGACTAGAAACTATAGAGAAGTAGAGTTGCCTTTAGGGCTATGATGTTGCCTTTGGGGCTATTGACATTACTTTTGGGGCTATGATATAGACGGCCTTCGGGACTATACAGATATACGCATTGCCCTCGGGGCTATACAGATTGCCTTCTGGGCTATTGGTCATATAGATTGCTTTCGGGGCCATACAGATATGTGCATTGCCCTTAAGGCTATATAGATTGCTATTGGGGCTATTGGCCATACAAATTGCCTTCGAGGCTAAACAAACGCACGCTCGCCTACGGGGCTATATGAGTAAAACTTGCCTTCGGGGCTATGCATTCATATCTAAGTGTCTTATATGAGGCTAAGTAACATATATTAGGTTACATAGCTAATAGACAACAAAAGTAGGTAAGTGTAGCCAATTCTACTTTTAGTAACTCTTCAGGTTATATTCAGATTGCTTATATTTCAGTTCAGTTTAGTTTCACTTACCTTACATACTCAGTACATTATCTCGTACTAATGTCCCTTTGCCTGGGGATACTGTGTTTCATGCCTACATGTTCAGACAGGTTGGAGGAGAGATCACACCAGTAGGACCCACCGAGTATCAGTTTTTGTGGTAAGTTCGATGTTATCCGAAGTTACCAGGTCTAGTTTTTAGTATCTTTATAGATCGCGTGTAGGCCGGGGCCCTATCCCGGTAATGATACAGTTATGACTTGTTAGAATCTTGTAGACGTGCTTGTACTTAGTAATGTCGGTATGGTGGCCTCGTCCGCCATTGTATATAGTCTATTTTGGATTTTGCTGCGTGCAGGGACAAGGTTAGGCCTTGTCGGCCGCCCAGTCATGTATATGTATGTGTAGGGATAGTCCCGCTTTAGTCAAGTTAATTTCTAATTACCGATATTTGAGTCCACGGCCTAAGTTAAGATTGTGTTTATTTTGTAGGGCCGCATAGGCCTAGTACGCCTTTATGGCTCAAAATATGAGTTCAGTTGGTACACTCGGACCTGACAATGTGTCGAGTGCCAGCCACACCTCACTTAGGTTGGGGTGTGACAAATTAGTATCAGAGCAGTTCAATCTTAGGGAGTCTACAAGCTGTGTCTAGTAGAGTCTTGTCTATGTATGTGTTGTACACCATATTTATAGACAGAAAGCTACAGGGCATTTATGAGTTGGTTACCCTTCTTTCTAATCTCAAATCGTGATATAGAGCTGAGTATGATCAATCCAAGTCTAACCCATGTTTCCGATACAGATCATTTAGAGATGACCAACACTGACCGAGTTTTAGCTACCCAGAAGTTGGTGCAGAGGTAGGAGAGGGCACGAGTCAGGCACCGCCTGTCACTGTGAACCGACATGAGTCCCAGGAAGAGACACCCCCCCAACCACCCCCACCCCACCTCTTCTACCACCAGAGGAGCTTCCCAGAGACACGACACCTCCAGTTAAGCCTCTAGTCCCTCCTCCTGCACCATCTGACCGGGATATTAGGAGTGCGGTGCACTTGTTAGCTCAGATAGCGACAACACAAAGACAGTCAGGAGTGCCAGCTAGAGCCGGAGTGCTAGAAGGACCATATAAGTGTCAATGAATTTATATCCCATCATTCGTGTCTCCTCAAGCATGTGTAACTATACTTTCGCTATAAAATAACAATGTTTGATCTAAACCGACCAAATATATACTTGAAACATATTTCAGTCTGCCGAGGTCTCTAGCTTGAAAATGTTGAAGAGATATTGCTTTAAATTAGTAATATCATCCTGATCATAGTCGGTGATAATAATATTATCAACATACCACCAAATAAATACACAAAATTAAAATAGAAAGCCCATAAATCATTATATCAGCTTCACCATGAGTCATGCCAAATTTCTAAATTATTGTGTGGAACTTTTCAAATCAGGCTCAACGAGACTGTTTCAGACGGAGTGACTGGTGAAATCGATATACAAGGCTACGTCGTTGTCAGATTAGCTTTTCCTATAGTTTAGGGACATTTTTGGCCCTTTTCCATTATTTTAGTGCATTTGGCTTGTGTAATTAATGAGAAGAATTTTGCTGGAAATTAAAAGCTATTAAAGGTGGTCATTCAAAAAAGAGTGTGTAGGTTTTAAATTTGAAATTTTAACCACTTTTTTAAAAGTTAGTGATTTCAGAGATCAGAGTTGCAAATTTTAAAACAACAGCAAGCTAAGGGATATTAGCATGCATCCTGAGCGGTATTACTATATTTAGAAGATTAAGGAAAAGGTAAGAAATATTTATTTTATAAGCTTATTTGGCGCTCCCTATGTTTCACTTTTGCATGACTCTGTTGTTATTTGGGAATAATTATCTAGCTATAAAATAATTAAATTGAGAATGAAATTATTTGTGTGTATGGAAGCAACAAGAAATGTTTAAGAAGTGATCTCATCCGCCATATGAACGACACATATATTTGACAAAATTTATATTGATTCCAATAAACTTGGAGTGGATAGAGCATACTGTACCTTACTTTTGCTTAACATTCCGTTTAGCCAACACGTCTATCTAAACCCTTAGATAAGGTAAAATTCAGTGCGACACAATTCTATTTTGTTTGTCGGCACCTGTATAGCCCACATATGTTTAGAGACTTATGGGCCTTTTTCATATGGTTCATGCACCAATTCATTGCAAATATTTGCACAAATAGAATCATATTGTGGGAAGATATGATGCTTAACTTTTATCTTTAAGGAGTTATTTGATCATGAAAATTATTTATTTTTTTATTTTATTTGAATTAGTGTTTAACCATAAAAATTTCAAATATAATTCAAATTTATATTTGAAATTTGAAAAACACCTCAAAACATGTTTTCACTTTTAGATTTTTCTATTTTCAAATTTGGCCCCGATTTTTTTTTTTTATATATAAAAACGGCTCATTCCAATTTGATCAAGTGTGCCGCCGGTTTGGGTGTTGGGTTTGGTCGGATCAGACCTTTTTAACTGAGTTTTTTTTATTAAATAGATTAAAAAAAGAGTAAAAATATATTAATCATGACATTTGAATTAACGAAGCAACTTTTTTGTACTTAAAGATAATATGAGGGATCTAATTTATGACATTATGTGATTATCTATTATGAGATATTACTCTTTTACGGCAGATTGGATTGTATATTTCAGGTAAATTAATTAAGTTGGATGGTTTGCTAGTTTTTGAAAATTGGGATTATAAACTTAGAGATTAACTAATATCCACTGACAGTGGATGAAATATTTACACGTTCAGGTAATTCTAAGGTTTACAACAGGTAAACTTTTACTTATTCTTAAGGAAAATAGTATTATAAGGAACTTGGACTCTCTATTTATTTATGACTTGTCTTACCAAAAATAGGAAGGATGTTACCGCTTTTATCATAGTTGTACCATATCATTTTTCTTCAACACCATTGAAGCAAACCAACATACACCATTGAAGTAATTTGAGACAATCATGATCACTGATCAGCACAATTCTATAATCTATATGTAGAATAAGATTGATTCAATTTACAAAGTGATATATTAGCACTGCCAAATTTTACATATATAACTACTCGTAACTTATTAAGTTTTCTCCATTTTCCATTGCTTGAGACTTGATCAAGAAGAGTGTTTTTTCTCATTCTGAAAATTTATGAATTAATACTATTAGTGAATATTAGTAGAATATTCATCATATATTGTGTAATTATTAGTGTGGTATAATTATGGTAGTTATAGGATCCTTATTGTATCAGAACTCCACATTGTATACGCTATATATATATTTGTATTAATGAGAAAGACTCCCAAGAGAGATTAATACAATCTTACATGGTATCAAGAATGAAACCCTAAAAATACCTAAATTTTCCTCTTTCTCGTGCAACAACCGCCCCTCTCCCTTCGGCCGACGGTTGCACCCAACCCTGTTTTTTTTCCCCGGTTTCTTGCTATCCTATCACCAAAAGTCAACTACTATAATGTATCCCATGGCTACTCCCACCTCTCCCGACGCCTCATCATCCTCCCAAGTCATCATACAAACCCCACCCACCACCGCTTCCGCTCCTTCATTCCATCTAGCTTTCGCTGTCACAAACGTCAAGAACTTCATCCCTTTGGTTCTTGATCAAGAAGATGGCCAATATTCTTCATGGGTGGAACCTTTTCGCATTCATGCATGTGCCTATCACGTGCTTGATCATATTGACGACTCCTTCCCTCGCCCTCATGAGGTTGATGGCACGACATGGCGCCGTCTTGATGCTATTGTAAAACAGTGGATTTATGCCACTATCTCTACGGATTTACTTCACATGATTATCAAAACCAATGCCTCATCACGTGAGTTATAGACCAGGTTGGAGGAGATTTTTCAGGACAACAAGCACTCCCGTGCGGTGTACTTGGAAGAACAATTCAATAATATACGACTTGAAAATTTCTCCAATATGTCAGAATATTGCAAACAATTGAAGCTTGTTGCTGACCAATTATCCAATATGGGGACACCACTTTCTGAAACAAAAATGGTTTTCCAACTTGTTGCTGATTTACCAAAATGTGAATACGATACTCTTGCAACCATGATACAACAAGTTGATCCTCTACCCAGCTTCAATAAGGACCGCTCTCAATTATTGTTGGACGAAACCCGACGTGCCAAACAGGACGAACACAATCAAAAGTCATTAATTATTGAAAATATGGCGGCCACCACCGCCCCCACCACACCACAACCACCGTTGGACAACCAATAACCGTAGAGCAGTCGTGGTGGTGGAAGGGGCGGCAGAGGCCGCGGTAATGGCAAATGTGGCAAGGGCAGTGGACGTGGAGGTCGTGGAGGCCAACCACCGCAGCCTAACAATTTTATCAATTGGTCCGCATACAACCAGTGGCCCAACCATCTCGGCTGGGCCAATTTTCCTTTCCAGCAGGTGGCCCAATACCCTTTCCAGCAACATGGCATTCTCGGCCCAATGCTTACCAGCCGTCTAGTGCAAGGTCAGCCCCATCAGGCCCATATCGTCCAGGCCCAACAACAGCAACCCTTCAACAGCATGACCCCCACTGATTTGGGCCAGGCCTTCGGCAGTCTGAACTTGAAACAACCCGATAGAAATTGGTATATGGATACGGGAGCCACATCTTATTTCACTCGCTCCTCAGGTAATCTTACCGAGTTGTTTCGTTTAAAGTATCCTCAATTTATTACGTTGGTAATGGTTACCGCATTCCGATTCAAGGTTATGGCACCGCCTACACCCAACCACCTCACTCACCCTTCTCCCTAAACAACGTCCTTTATTCCCCAAATATAATTAAAATTTTAATTTCTGTTCGAAAATTTACTCGAAACAATTTCGTGTCTGTTGAGTTTGATCCCTTTGGGTTTTTTGTGAAGGAACTACGTACGGGGACACCTCTTACGTGATGCAATAGTGTGGAGGACCTCTATCCATTCTCTTCCACCCCCGATGCCAGATCCCACTCACACACCTTCCTTGCTGCTATCTCTCCGTCAACTTGGCATAATAGACTCGGACACCCAGGAATTTCTGTTTTCAATTTTCTTAGAGGCAATAATTTTATTAAATGTACTAATGGGAAACTTGCCCAACATTATTTTTCTTGCCCGTTAGGAAAACATGTTCGCCTTTCGTTTAATTCATCTTCGAGTGTTACGTTTTCTCCATTTGATATTATTCATGCTGATTTATGGACATCTCCCATTAATAGCTCACTGGGTCACAAGTATTATCTAGTATTATTGGATGATTTTTCTCACTTTATTTGGATTTACCCACTAAAATTCAAATTGGAAGGTTTTGCCAAGTTTCTTGAATTTCGTATTTTTATCAAAACACAATTTGAAAAAATCCATCAAATCCTTTCAATGTGAAGGATATTGCATTACGTGCTAGTGACTCTTACTCCCTCAGTTGATTCATGCGTCGAACCTAGAAGGAGTAAACGGGCAAGAAAAGAAATTGATTTTGGTCCAGATTTTGTAACTGCTTTCTTGACTGAGGAATATATGTTGGATGAAAAAATTATTTCTGTATTTATTTTGGAAGAAGATCTTAGAACTTTTGATGATGCTATGAAATCTACTGATGCTATTTTCTGGAAAGAGACCATTGATAGTGAACAACAATCAATACTAAGTAATCACACTTGAGAATTAACAGATCTTCCTAGAGGGTGTAGACCTTTGAAAAACAAGTGGATATTTAAAAAGAAGTTGAAACCTGATGGTTCTATTGATAAGTTTAAGGCTAGAATGGTAGTGATGGGTAACACCCAAAGGAAGGAAATTAATTTCTTTGATACGTATTCTCATGTTACTAAAATATCTACTATTAGAACCTTGATTGCACTTGTTTCTATACGTGGATTAATTGTGCATCAAATGGATGTGAAAACTGCTTTCTTGAATGGAGATCTAGATTAGAAAATATATATGGAACAACCTGAAGGATTTCACATTCCTGATCAAGAGCACAAGGTTTGCAAATTAGTTAAGTCATTGTATGGACTTAAACAAGCTTCAAAACAGTGAAATGAAAAATTTGATAAAACTGTGAAAGAATTTGGATTTGTTGTTAATGAAGGTGACTCTTGTGTATATTCAAAACATGATGGTGATGGATATATCATTATTTGTTTGTATGTTGATGACATGTTGATATTTGGCACTGATATGCAGGTTGTGAATCAAACGAAAAGTTTTCTAAATTCAAAATTTGATAGGAAAGATATGGGTGAGGCTGATGTTATTTTGGGAGTTAAAATTAAAAGAACTCCATCTGGCATGTCTCTAAATCAATCTCACTACATAGAGAAAATACTTAGAAAATTTGATTCGTTTGATGTTGTACTTGTGAGAACGCCATATGATGCTAGTGTGCATTTGATGAAAAATAAAGGTGTTCCTATGTGTCAATCTGAGTCTGCAAACATCATGGGTAGTTTGATATTTCTCATGAATTATTCAAGGTTTGACATTGCATATGCCGTGAGTAGACTGAGTAGATACACCCATAGTCCTAATAATGAGCATTGAAATGCATTGAAAAGATTGCTTAAATATCTGAAATGCACTATGGATTGGGGATTACACTTTGGTAAGTTTCCTGCTGTGTTGGAAGGATATAGTGATGCCAACTGGGTGTCCGATAATGATGATATTAATTCCACTAGTGAATATGTTTTTACACTAGGTGGAGGTGCTATATCCTGGAAATCTTGTAAGCAATCTTGCACTGCTATGTCTACTATGGAATCTGAATTTATTGCCCTTGAATTGACAGGATGTGAGGCAGCATGGTTGAGAAACCTACTATCAGATATCCCATTGTGTGGGAAGCCAGCTCCATCGATTGCGATACATTGTGATTCTCAAGCTGTCATTGGAGTTGCAAAGAATAATGCATATAATGAAAAGAAGAGACACATTCGGTTGAGACACAAGGTTGTCAAAGAGCTGCTGGCTAGTGGAGTGATTTCACTGGACTATGTAAAGTCTGAAAAGAATCTTGCGGATCCGTTAACAAAAGGCCTTTGTAAAAATATGGTTTTAGAATCATCTAAGGGGATGTGATTGAGACCCATTAAGTGAATTGTGCTCATGGATCCCTACTTTGCTTTGTAAAGTTCAAAGAGTAACATGAGTAACAATTCAGGAGCACTACTGTGTTTCCATCCCTGTAATTGTGTATGTAGTGCTTGCTACCAATGTGTGAAGGATGGGCAATTTGGCTCTTAATGGACCCATATCCACAGGTGTGGTGGTGTGAGGTAGCACACACTTGATGGGATCCACCTACTTACGTGTGGAAGTTTGGCCGCTTTCTATGGGAGAGACAGGGTCATCTCCTTAGAGCACCTCTGAGCATCCGGGCATGAGGTGTATGGCCAGTATAAGGCACCAACTATTATTCGCGGAGTAACCAAATTTGTTGAGTGAAATGCGTGTCCCATACATCGGGCTCACAAACTTCCCATTGAGTTCAAGATGCAAATCACTCGATGGGATGTGGGTCTTAGTTTGGTGACACTATGTGTTAATTCAAGTCACAAGACATTAGCACTTATGCACGGAACTCTAATTTTTTCTCAAACTTCTAAAACAGTTTTTAAACTTTGAATCTTGTGGGGATTGTTGGAAACTAGCTTCAAAGTTTTGAAAGTTTGTGGAAGAAACAAAATTTTATTTGTTCAAGAAAGTTTTTCACTATTTGTTTCGTTTTGGTATTTACGAAACACTTTTCAGTTTTCAAAACTGATTGTGCTCAGTTTCTATAAAAACAAACTTTGGTATTTACGAAAGACTTTGAGTTTCAAAACTGATTGGTTCGAATTTTCAGGATTGAATTAAGGTGTTCACACCTTGCTTTCATCTATAAAAGTAGGCTTTAGCAAACTGATTGAAAGGGAGAAAAATTTTGTTTTTATTTGTTTTGAGTAAAAGGATTTCGGTTACTCCATCTGATCTTTGTGACTGCACACTTCGATCGGCGTTGTGTTAATCCTGGAGGATGGCCGCCGAAGACAGCTTGCACTGAGGCTAGGCTAAATCGTCTTTTAGGACAGTGGTCTGTCCACGACACAGTAATCCTGTAAGATCTTACCTCTATTCTATGATTGATTATACATTAATATTCCAACATCATCTTCTTCTTAATAATCAATCTATTGCCTAAAAAATTCCATGAGAGTTGAAAAAAAGAAAATCATAAAGGAGAAGAAGCAATTTGACTTGATGGTTAAAAAAATGTAAAAGAAGAAAAGGAACAACTATGATGTTGTTGTAGTATGAGAGAGCTCATGAGTAGCATTGTTAGTCAGATACCTCATAACATCAACTTGAACTCTTAGTGAAAGGATATAATCTAGGGTTTCTTTGATCAAGCATGTATCATCCATATATTCTCCTCCAGGGACAAGTCCTTTTAGAACTTGTGTTCTCTTCTTCACTAGTACTCTTCGTGCTATACGACGACCTAAAACCATCTTTTTACTTCTTCTTGAAATGCTACAACTTTTCTTGAGAATTTTCTTGCTTCTCATGTTCTTATGCGACATGGCCAATCTTTTAATTCTTTGATCAGAATCATTATTGCCGAGAATGTGGGGAACAATGAATTTGTTTTTGTTATCTTGTGAAGCATTGGCCATAAGGGCATGACTCCAATATGTTGTAGAGTTTCTTGTGGAAGCCATGGCCAAATCTGCTGATAGCTTTATAGCTTTCTTTCTCTCCATTATGCTCATTTCTTTCTTTTTAGCACTGCATGCTTTAAGTGCTTGTATCCATTTCTTGAGAAATTCTTGCTTGAGTGAACTAGTATTCCGCATTCTCTAAAAAAACAAAACTAAAAAAAAAAAATGTAAGACTGAAAATCATGCAGGTTAAGCTTAGAATTAATCCCAACAAAAATAATAATCAATTGCATGCACATGGCAGGTTATCGACAGATTGACCACAAAACATTAAAAAAAAATTAACATCTCAAGTTTAATGTAACAAAAATGTTCATGAATGTGTTAGGACTAGACAGACATATATAGTTGAGAATATCTTAAGAATTAATGCACATACATGTTAAGTACATGGAAAAGGTTAAACGTGAAGAACATCTTAATTATAATATTAAGTGAGAAAATTATTAGCAGTAAGAGTTAACATACCTTAGTGAACTTAATTTTTTCTATTAAATGCAACTGAAAATAATTCCTTGGAAGGTTGCAATCTTAAATAGCAGACAGTAATATATATTTTTCTAAGATCCAAGAAGCAGATATGTAGCTTAAAGAGAAGGGAAATGAGAAGGAGACGAAATGTGAAAAGTAGCCATTAATTTATTTGCTCAAAAGGAAGTGGGATGGTGAGGGATGTTGTGGGCCAATGATTGAAGGACACAGCACATGCAGGCACATGGAATCATTTGGCCCACCCTAAATGAGAGGAATAATATTTGAAAAGGTTCCCTTAATGTCATGCAAATTCAATATCATCAGCTTAATATCCAACACAATAAATAATCAATCTAGAATATTCAAGTAGTTCTTGAGAGTTGAAAGGAGAACTTTAGGATAAAAATTTTAAAGTGGAGTCTAAAAAGAATAACTTTAGAAATAAATAGAAAAGTGATTCTAGAAAAAGATAGAGAGGAATATTCTAGAATAGAGTAGTAATTAATTATCATAACTAGATTCTTCTATCACCACCTATAAATAGAGGTTGTCTATTTGAGTTGTAATTAAGTGAGTAATAAGTTCTCAAGAAGTGAGAGCAAGTCCCAAATATGCATCCAAAAAGTGTCTAACAAGTGGAATCAAGAAAAGTGTGTGTATATACTTAAGTAAGCTTAAGTGTGAGTGTCAAGTGTTGGTAAAAATAAAAGAGTAAGAACTTAGTGTATATTATGATCAAGTTATAATATTCAAGTCTTGGTGTAATTACTTTTACAATAATAAAGTAATTACGTTTTTCACGTGTTGTGTTGTCTAACATTATTATGACTGCAAAATGACATTAACACAAAACCCACCTAGTTATTTTGCTCCATCACTAAGTTTTTCATGCTTCAACTCTACAAAATGGGATTAACACATATCCACCTACTTGTTGGTTTAAGCAAAACAATGCTTAGGAATGTAACACTTCGATCTTTTCTTTTCTTTGGTCATTACTATAATAAAGATAGTTTTCTTTGGCTTTAAGACACTGACTTGAGGAATGTTAGTATTTGTAAAACTTGGTTGCAGATGAAACTGTTAAACAGAATAAGTTGGGCCTCTCGGCCAGAAATATTTGTAGTATTTATGGTATATATATTTGTAGTATATTGTAATAAAAAGGATACCTTAATTAGTGTTATACACCTACCATAATTGTATAGTTAAAATTATGGTAGAATAAGGATTTAGAAGTAGAATAGGAAAAGGATTTGTAGTATTATGGAAAGATGTAACTTGTATATATACCTATTCAATCAATGAAAATAATCAAGGGGATTATTTCTTTCATGGTATCAAGAGACTAGGTCTAAACAAAAGTTTTCTTCTCTCAAACTTTTGCCTCCTCTTTGGCCGAGAACCCCCCCCCCCCCTCCCTCGGGTTTTTGTCTCCAAATATCTCGTCTTCCGCTCTCAAAAACCTCTCTTAAATTTATCCTCCTTCTTTGTTCTTTCAAATATGTCTAAGAACAATTTTCACCCCGCCCTCACGGTTTCCAATATCAAGCTCGGTGTCCCTATTGTCCTTGAGATGGAAAACGTTCAATATGCAACGTGGGCGGAGTTGTTTAAAATTCACGCTATCTCTTATCAAGTTCTTCATCACATAATTCCTCCCGCTAGACCCCTTCCGCGGAGGATCCCGAGGTGTGGATTACACTTGATGCTACCGTTCTTCGGTGGATATACGCCACTATTTCGGTGGACCTTCTACGACGATTATGGAGCCCGATACCACGGCTATGGCTGCATGGAATAGATTGCGTGACATATTCCAAGACAACCAACATTCCCGTATCGTCACACTCGAGCGAGTGAATTCTCTCTCGTTCGAATGGACGTATTTCCAAACGTTTTCGCATATTGCAAGAAACTAAAGGAATTGGCGGATCAACTCCGTAATGTTGGCGCACCGGTGAAAAATAATCGTCTAGTTCTACGAGTTGGTTGCCGGTCTTTCGGAGGCCTATAATGGTGTTGGCACTCTCCTTCGCCAAAGCAACCCTCTTCCCGACTTCCATCAAGCCCGCTCCATGCTTACGTTGGAAGAAGCGGTTTGGCTAAAAGGCGGCTACCGGAGCAAGTCCGGTTGTCATGATGGCATCCTCTCCTAATCCTTCGGGTTTTGTTAATAATTCGGCCAACACCATAATCATGGTGGCGGCAAGAATAATCGCAAAAATAATAACAAAAACCGCGGGGGCAAACGCGGTGGTAATGGTGGAGGTTCCGGTAGTCAACAAAACGTCGGTGGGTCCCATCCAATGAACGGTGGCCCACCACCCCCATGGCCCAAAGCGGTGGGGCCCATGGCGTGGAGATGAGCGTGGCGGTGGACCGTGGGGCCGGCCAGCCCCATACGGCGAGCGGCCAGGATATTCCGGCGGCCGTGGGGCGGCCAACGATCCTGTGCCCAATGCCCAAGCAGTGGCGGCCCATCGGCCGTGGCCCAACAGCGGCAGTGGGAGCAGTTACGGGCCAGGTCCAGCACGGCCAGGAGTTCTTGGGCCCCGACCTCCGCAAGCCCATCATGCAGCAGGCCCTACTCAGACCGATATCGAGGCCGCGATGCACACGTTGGGATTAACTCAACCGGACCAAAATTGGTACATGGACACCGGGGCCACTACTCACATGACTTCTGACTCAGGTACTCTCTCATCTTATTCCAATTTGAGCACCCCTCGGGGGATAATCATTGGTAATGGCAGTTCTATTCCAATTCTAGGGTATGGTCAGAAAACGTTGTCTCCCCCCAATCCACCACTCCTCTTGAAAAATACTTTACATGCTCCTAAATTGATTAAAAATTTAGTGTCTGTCCGAAAGTTCACAAATGACAATTTCGTTTCGTTGAATTTGATCCTTTCGGTTTCTCTGTGAAGGATTTCAAGACGGGGAGTCATCTCATGAGGTGTGATAGTAGGGGGGATCTATATCCTATCATGCCCGGTGTCAGTCCATCGAGTCCAGCCTTGCCATCAGCTTTTGCAGCCATCTCTCCTTCCATGTGGCATGCTCGTTTGGGTCATCCGGGATCTTCTATTTTATCAGTTTTAGATAAAAATAGCTTTATTTCTTGTAAGGGTACGAGTCGTACTCCAATTTGTCAGTCTTGTTCATTAGGAAAAATTGTTAAGTTGCCATTTGTAGACTACAATTCTCATACTTCTATGCCATTTGACATTATTCATAGCGACTTATGGACATCTCCTGTTCTTAGTTCAATGGGTCATCGATATTATGTTCTCTTCTTAGATGATTATTCTAGATTTTTGTGGACGTTTCCAATTGCGAATAAATCACAAGTGTTTTCCGTCTTCATAAAATTTAGAGCGTTCATTCGTACTCAATTCGAAAGAGAAATAAAAAATATTCAATGTGATAATGGGAAGGAGTATGACAATAGGGAGTTTCGAGAATTTTGTGCTACTCATGGGATAAATTTTCGGTTTTCATGTCCTCATACATCTTCACAAAATGGAAAAGCCGAACGCAAAATTCGTTCCATAAATAACATTGTCCGAACTCTCCTAATCCATGCCTCCATACCTCCGTATTTTTGGCATCATGCTCTACAAATGGCCACGTACCTTCTTAACATAATTCCGTCTAAAGGTCTGACATATTCTTCCCCTCTCAAAATCTTATATAATAAAAACCCGTCTTATTCTCATCTTCGAATTTTTGGGTGCTTGTGTTATCCGTTATTCCCATCCACCACAATTAACAAACTTCGTGCTCCTCGGTCTACTCCGTGTGTATTTTTGGGTTATCCGTCGAATCATCGTGGTTATAAGTGTTTTGATTTATCCTCCAAGAAAATCATTATAAATCGTCATGTCATTTTTGATGAAACCCAATTCCCTTTTACGAAAGTTCATACTCCCGAGCCTAAGTCGTATAATTTTTTGGATGACCAAATATCCCCGTATATTATTCGGAATTTTTCGGACAACTCCCGTACCCAGAATTCCCCAGCGGGCCCACTGCCCGCTGGCCCCACAGTAACGTCACTCCCTATCGCTCCAGCCCACCGGACAGTTCCAGTTATTGGGCCGGCCTCCACCCCAATTCGGAACCGGTCCAAACGTAACTCGCCTTGTACCGATTTGGGCCAGCAGGCCCACTGCCTGCTGGCGTCCATCCCGAGCCCAGAAAATTCCCAAAATTCCCTCAATTCTTCCTCAAGTCATAGACCGGTCACTCGTAGTCAGCGGGGTATTTTTACACCTAAAAGACATTTTAATTTACATTCGGATGTGTCTAAATCCCCTTGCCCCGCAATCCCGTGTTCGCATTAAATGACCCTAATTGGAAAATTGCTATGACCGATGAATATAATGCTCTTATTGATAATAAGACGTGGGAGTTGGTGCCCCGTCCATATGGTATTAATATTATCGTGTCTATGTGGATTTTTGCTCATAAGGAGAATTCGGATGGGTCCTTTGCTCGACATAAGGCGCGACTGGTTGGTGATGGTAAGACTCAAGAGGTTGGAATTGATTGTGGTGAGACGTTTAGTCCGGTGGTCAAACCGGCTACCATTCGCACCGTGCTTAGCTTGGCTCTTTCAAAGACTTGGCCAATCCATCGTTGGATGTCAAGAATGCCTTTCTACATGGTGACCTCAAGGAAACAGTCTATATGCATCGCCCGTTGGGTTTCGGGGATCCCAACCGCCCTCATCATGTCCGTTTGTTGAAGAAGTCATTATATGGGCTTAAGCAATCCCCACGTGCCTGGTATACACGATTTGCC
This sequence comes from Anisodus tanguticus, assembly GCA_034509755.1. Lineage (NCBI taxonomy): Eukaryota > Viridiplantae > Streptophyta > Magnoliopsida > Solanales > Solanaceae > Anisodus > Anisodus tanguticus. The sequence continues at coordinate 44,027,791 of CM067558.1, forward strand.
GATTTTGTTTCGACTATTGGGTTCACACACAAGCAGTCGACAATTCTTTGTTCATCTACCGCCGTGGTTCGTCATTGGCCTATATTCTCGTTATATGTGGATGATATCATCTTGACCGCCTCCTCCGATGCTTTGCGTCGGTCTATCATGGCCATGCTCGATTCGAATTTGCTATGAAGGACTTGGGGCCGTTGAGTTATTTTTTGGGGATTGCCGTCCGCCGTCATTCGGGTGGCTTGTTTCTCGTCTCAACGGAAGTATCTTCGCCGAGATCATCGAGAGGTCGGGATGTCATCCCGTAAGTCCACTTCCACTCCGGTTGATGCAAACCCAAAGCCGAGTGCCGCAAAGCGGGTGCACCATACGAGGACCCGACTCGCTATCGCAGTCTTGCGGGGGCCCTCCAAAGTATCTTACCTTTACCGCACCGGATATTACATATGCGGTTCAAACAGGTGTGTTTATTCATGCATGATCCTGTGGTTGAGCACATGAATGCAATCAAACGCATCATTCGGTATATTCGGGGGACACCGGACTATGGGTTGCACTTGTATCCTTCGTATACATCCACACTTGTCTCTTACACGGATGTCGATTGGGGTGGTTGTCCCGACACCGGACGGTCGACTTCGGCTACCGTATGTTCCTTGGCAACAACTTGGTCTCATGGTCGGCAAAACGTCAAGCAACTCGTCACGCTCCAAAGTGCAGAGGCGAATATCGAGGGTAGCGAATGTGGTCTCCGAGTCATGTTGGCTACGTAATTTGCTTTTGGAGCTTCATTTTCCCATTCGTAAGGCAACCTTGGTATATTGCGATAACATTAGTGCCATCTACCTTTCGTGTAACCCAGTTCAACACCAACGCACCAAGCATATCGAAATGGACATTCACTTTGTCCGTGAAAAGGTTGCAAAGGGTCAAGTTCGCGTATGCCATGTCCCGTCTCGTTATCAAATTGCGTACATCTTTACAAAGGGTCTACCACGGTTCTCTTTGAAGATTTTAGTGACAGCCTCTCGCGTTCGAAAACCGCCCGCTATGATCATGGGTGTGTTAAACAGAATAAGTTGGGCCTCTCGGCCAGAAATATTTGTAGTATTTATGGTATATATATTTGTAGTATATTGTAATAAAAATGATACCTTAATTAGTGTTATACACCTACCATAATTGTATAGTTAGAATTATGGTAGAATAAGGATTTAGAAGTAGAATAGGAAAAGGATTTGTAGTATTATGGAAAGATGTAACTTGTATATATACCTATTCAATCAATGAAAATAATCAAGGGGATTATTTCTTTCAGAAACATATGAAAATTAGTTACTCCTAGACGTTTAGACACAGATCATTGATTGGGATGGGGATAGGTGGTTAAATCTGGACCAAGTCAAAGAACCTTAAATGGGGCTTTGGAATTTATGGTACTCGTAAGAGTGAAAATAAATTTATGGTATTTTAATTTGGGTAAACATTATACAAAGGTTACTAGTTACGCCGGTCCAAATTTAAGTGTCTTAGTTTGACTTAACACGAAATTTAAAAAATAAAGTGAGACTTTAGAATTTTGTGGTTTTAAATTAAAAATGTGTAAAGTAACCAAAGTTATTTGAATCTTGTGGTTATAAGCTTGCCATGTAGGATGTTTGAATTATCAATTTAATGTATCTAAAAAGAGATACCTTTTTTGAGACAGACAAAAAAAAAATAACACACTTAAATTAGGACGGAGTAAATATTACCAAAGAAAAGGAAAAAAAGGCAGGATCCTGAAAACATGGTTGGGTGGATAGTGGGTCCTTGAACAAGGAAAATTCTCAAGGCATAGGTTTTGGCTATGACAAGAAAGGAAAAATGACTCACATGGTCTCCACATGGATTTTTTTTTATATTTAACTTCCTGGATTACGCCAGACTATTCCTGGAGATATTAGTCCCGGTCCCTCAATATTATTATCAGTAAATCGCGGAATGTGCCTAAATGACCAGAGTTTGAGAACAGAGCAACTGATATCACCTACTAGGCCCTACCCCAGAAGAGAGCAAATTGCTCCCATCAGAGTTCAAACTCACGCTGCAGGCCTCCAACTGGATTTTAAGATTCTCTCCTTTGCCATCCAGCTATGTCCGGGGGGACCGGGGGATTTCTAATTTATGAGAATGTGAAGGCCTTTCGTCCAAAGTACAAAATCCTTCCAAATATACTTTAGCAAGATTTGGACCAAGGTTAATTTAAAGCATATTTTAGGTCATTGAAAAATTTGCTAAGGAAGTAGTAATATTTTACACACAGACGAATGTGGGTGAGATAGTTGAAATCCCTTAATCTTAATTTAATTATTACTGTCTCAAAACGATTCTCATACTTTCCTTATTAGTATGTCTTAAAAAGATTGACACTTTTCTTTACTTAGAAATAATTTAACTTTATGAAATGATTTACAGCCAAACAAATATCTAAAACTTGTTTTGGATCACACATTTCAAAAGTCTTCATTTATTTTTTAAATTTAGTGTCAAATCAAATTAGAACAATCTTTTTGGGAGGGAGTAGTTATTTATTTGTGGATGTTTTTTTCATGGTCAAGCGAAGGTTTCAACATGAAGAAATGCGCAATCTCTAGTCCCCCGGGCATAGCTGGATGACAAAGGAGGAGATCTTAAAATCCAGCTGGTGGGTTCGAACCCTGGTGGGAGCAATTTGCTCTCTTATAGAGTAAGATCTTGTAGGTGATATCAGTTGCTCTGTTCTCAAATCCTGGTCATTCAGATACATCCCGCGAGGGACCGGGACTACTATCTTCGGGAATAATCTGGCGTAAGCCGAGAAACTGGATATCAAAAAAAGAAAAGAAATGCGCAATCTCAACCCACATGCAGCTCTAAAGACATTGTCATTTGGGGTCCAACCAAACTACTAGGTACCCCATAAGTGTCTACACCCCGAAATTTGCGCCTATATATTCCCACTCAATTGGCTTCGTCTTCTTTAAGTATTGGCGTGCAACTTGATTGATTCGGGCATCAAATCAAACCACGAATAATTTTTATGATATCTGTTATATAAACATACTATTAATATAGATAGCTTATTATAAGTATTACACTATTCTATCGGTTATCATATCAAATTTGCTTGGTAGATTTGTCCTATGTCAGTTTAATATGATATTATAAAAAAACTCACACATTGCCAGTGTACTAAACTTGAGCTCCTTTGTTTAATCCATTAGTTCCGTCTCTTGTTGATCTTCGCTCCGAACTGCTCTAACTAGTTGTCCACTTTTCAGACCTTATGAATTATGATACTATTCATCTGTGTATAATACTCGACCAGAAACCCAAAATCATAGATACAAGGATAGTGATACTCGAAACTGGAAAATCCCAAATGTATCGGTTATTATAACGTCTTGGTGGTGGTACTACACGTGTAATAGAAGGCGTCGTTCTAGACATTATTAGAAAATAGTGTTGCATAAACTGAAATCATGGATACACATATTGCCGTGCCATGAGGGGAAAACAATCCCATGGTAAAGTAGTTGGCGGGGGAAGGGAATATGTATTAGTATTTGTTTTTGACAATGAAAACAATAACCACGTTCAAGGGAGTGGATGCTCCAAAACATGTGTAGTTAAATGTTTGTATAGTCTAATCTGTGGGACCATTCCATCAACCTCCGTGTTTAGCTCCAAGTGGTTAATTTACAAACAATTAAGGAAAATGAGTCATCATATGTATGCTTGCGCACATCACACAGCCAGCTATTATGTGCACACATGGATGTCCTCCTAATTTATTAACAAACTATACCATGGAATTACATAAAATGAAAGGCGGAGATCACATCAACAAGACATCAAATGCCTCAACACCACAAATTTGCATTGATTCGAACAACTGACGAAACAGAGATAGTTCACCAACATTTATTTCATAACCATACATGAGCTACTCTACCTGTGTTTTAACAAAGATTTTAGGGATTGTTCGGTAGTTGGTTAAAATTATACATATATTAATAATAATATATGAATTATTTATGAAGAAATCGAAAGATCAGTTATGCAAAGTTTATTTATTAATATATCAATTATTTAGGTATTAGTTATTTCACTTTCTATCATGCATAAAATAATACATATATTTTCTCATAACTTATACATGTATTAGTTATACAAATTTTTAAATTACAAACTAAACACTGTTACCAAACGTGATATTACTTATGCAGAATTTAATACCTCAACGTCGTGAGAAAGTTAATGCACGTTTCTCTTATTAATTAGATTTGGTGTCCAATAATACGGATAAGGGTTGGCTGGTTTTTCGTAACTTTATTCTCATTTGAGCTGAACAAATGGTAGCGAAAGCTATGACGGCTTAAATTACAATGAACAAACCATACCATATTTACATATGCATCTTCACGACTAAATTAATGACTATAAAAATAGTATACGTTCTTGGTGATAACGTTACAAAATATATAACTCAGCAGAAAGACAAATTCGGCTTCTCGTTGCCAGATTAAATACCAAGTTATGGAAGTGATAAAGATGGGTGCAGGAGCATGGTTGAGGCTTACAACGGATTTGGATAACTACATTTAGCTGCAACATAATGCATTCTCCATGAACCATCCTGACCTAAATGATACATAAAACTAGTATATATTCCTGGTTTAATTATCAACGTTAAAGTGTATACATTAGTCATGAACCGTCCAAACCTATATGACAGAACAAACTAGCACCCATATCTGGTTATCATAGTACAATGTATATAACTCGTCAAAACTACCTAGGGAATCAAATTCATCTAAAACTATCTTGAATAATATTAGCTAAACAGCAACACTGCGCGCCATCACACAAGTAGATCTTCATCTCACAAGCTTGCTTTTGTTGTGTTCCTATCAGCCCCACTGCCTGAGAAAGAAAAGAGGAATGATATGCAAGGAGAGGTGATATATGTCAGCATTAACATTTTGCAAGTAAATTATACGTAATTACATGCACAGAGTGTCCCTCTGGAAATAACAAGCACAACTCTCGAAAGTAAAATTGCAGATTAGACCATGTATAGACAACAGAACAGCTGATAATTCGTTAACCAGTGTGTTCCCAAGATTGTGAGTTTAGGGGAAGAGAAGTTAAGAGAAGTGAAATCAAATAGGATAGACGAATGACAAATTAAGCAATTCAACACCTCCTTTCACTATGTACCATTTAAAGCTTAAGAGTGCAAAGCGGGGATCTATGACAGATCATGTAAGCTCCCCGATAAGAAGACCAACATATTTGTTCTAACTACTACTAGGCTCATTAATGGATTATAACAGTAGCCCTCAGCAAGCATTCAAGTACTACTACTATATTACTACAACTATATTACTACAACAAGTGCTGAGCTAAATATGGACACGTGGTTCTCCTGTTTAGACAGAGTTTGCTTTACAGATTGTTCATAGAAATAATAGCTTTATGTCCATCATGTTGTCCAGCACTCTAGTTTTTGAGGGAAGTATAACGTCATCCTATTGATCACCACAACGGAAAACTGTTTATGCAATAGAACCTAACCTGTACTATTAGAATCCCTGAATGCTTCAAGCCAAAAGTATTAACTTGAATAATAGGGAACCCTATTATGCATCAAAAATGCACATTGGATTTATCCTGTATCATATGATTAGATAAAACAACATACTTAACATGTTCATTAAAATTACAGCATTCATGAAAAATCATCAAATCGAATAGTATATTTTAGTAATTCGGCCTTAAAAAGAATACTGTAATGAACTCCAAAATCCTCAATTGAAGTTATTACCGATTCCCAATTCGGTGTCACCATGTCAACCCACACTCGAATTTGATATGGCTCAACAAAATTCATAATCACATGAATTGGGAGTGTATATGAGTTGTAGGATCGCACGTGAACTGTAACATGCTGACAACTACAACATATTTAAACCCTATGTTGCTCGGACTCTCCAAATTTGTTGCCGCACCCATATCGAATCCTTAAAAGTGCACTATGTTTTAAGGATCCGACACGCACCCAAACATTTTTGAAAAGTCCGAGCAACATAGCTTAAAACTTAAAAAACTGGATAGGCCTAATTGAAGAACTTTTGCAGCGATGTACAAGGAGAGGCAGAAATAGTGGAACACCTTCTATCAAACATAAGAGGAATCAATGATGGAAGGAAGAGAAGAGTAACCAAATCCACGGACTACTTGACTTCCTTATGATGATTCAATGTTAATGACCTCATTCAATCTTTTTTTTGAGCCTTCGCTATCGTGGGCTAGATGGATAGCTAGTAGTTATGAGCAGCAGTCCCCTGACTATAGATAGGAAAAGATGTAGAAGTGCGTGCCACACTCACGAGGGACTGAGAAGTTGCTCTTCTTATCTTTTCTTGTATTTAGCTTATGTTTAAGTTTTTTCATTAGTTTATTACTTATTCTTTTTGGCTTTTTGAATCAAATTCTTTATTTTTTTTATTCACTATATTCAGATTATAACTTTTTTCGTATTTCGAATTGTTTGTTGACACGGACAAAGTCAGGGAAAACCTCTGAAATTATTTCAATATTGAACCGAACAAGTCCTCCAACACGAGACAATGAATAGGATCAGTCTAGGGCTGAAGTATAAGTATTAGATACAAAATTATAATGTTATCCAGCAGCCCCTATAGCATGTTCGACTGACTGTCAAAAAATTCAAAATAGAAAATAAAGTATCACATGTTACAGACCAACAATCCAATGAAAGTACTGATTTCATCAAAAAATGATAATACAGATCTTAATTAGCCATTATGCTGAAGTGATGGCTGAACAGACAACCCACAGGATATAGCAGGTAGAGTGGATTAACTGAAATGCGCGCAAGTTTATCCGAACACCATCATGATAAAAGATGATTACTACTTGCACAACTATAATTTAACCTACATCCCTAGAGTCAAAGCTTTATTCCTCACAATTAAATGCCCATCAAGAAACTCAGTTGATTTCAAAATGCTTTCTTTCCCCTTTTTACCCATCTAGGTAAACTATTTGTAGTTGGTCATAACTCAGAGGATGTTAAGATATCATAAGTTTCTTTAAGTTCCTGAAAATACGAACCGAATAAAATCCTAAAGGAATAGGAATGGAGAGAGTAAGATTGTCAATACAGAGACCATTCATGAGTGTGAATTAACTCATGAAGAAATGCAAAAATATTGAATGTAGTTATAAGGAGGACGGAACACTCTTTAATACATGCACTGTATTCTTTCAGGTTTCTCTCCCTAGAGGCTCATTGATTTTTTGGCAAGGCATGCAACTCGAGTTCGGAAAGATGACGATGGTGATCAAGGTACCTAAGAGTAACACAACTAGGATCTAGCTGTTCAGGTCTCCAGTGCAAACAGGGGGAATTTTCAGCCTCTGAGGTTAGTGTAACTCCGGAATATAACAGTGAATGGAGCATAGTAAATAAGTCTCATGCTAAATTAGATAGAAATGAAAACTATCAAACAAATGAGTCGAAAGCTAAGACAAATATAAAGTCAAGTAAGGCCTCTACACTAAGAAACAACCTTCTATGTCTCATTAAGGTAAGGAGCACACAGCGTGCCTCAAGACAAAAGTTGAGACTACTTTCAGTTCCAAGATATCTTCAAGCTCCCTACTACAGTGACTGGTGAGGCTCAATGGAAGTGTCAAAGGTAGAAACAAGTCCTCTCTCCCAGGAGCCAACAACATGGCAAGGGCTACTTCTAGGGATTTAAGAGCAGAAGTGCCTTGTCTAACCCATTTAAAGGTGATGTATTACTAGAACTGAACTGGGAAGCACATTGTCGAACTCCTTAAAGGGGGTGTCTTCCTAGAATTTGCCTTCTAGCTCACCTAAAGCTAATGTCTTCATAGAATTCAACCATGTTCAGGCTCAAAAATCAAATACGAGTTATTGTCACTTGTAATATCAATTCTGGCGTTGCATCATTAAGGACAAAGCTAGCCAAAGTTCCCTTATGCACTGGTCTCTTACCTGGTGGCAAACGCAAGGAAGAAACTTCTCTCAAAATGATAACCCTAACGAGAAAACAAAAGACCAGAGACGAAACATCCAGACAGCCACAGACTTGGGATATTGCAACCCACCATTATAAGTAGAAGGGAAAGAGAAATGACAAAATCCATGAATTTACATAAGGGGATTCAGAAAAACACTAGAACAATTGAGATTTGAACCTGTGATCTAAAGCAACTTTTGAACCCTTTTACTGCTACTCCAGAGTTTTTCATCTGTCAACAGCTTATATTTTAAAACAAAGAAAAATGTTTTCCCCTATTTAGGTGGTATAATTTTTCGACGAAGAGGTTTCAATTGAACCCCTCGCTTCCAACTAATTCTGCCACTTAGAGCATCAAACCAAAGAACAATCCAAATAATGCATGAAAGTTGCATTAAGAGAAATTCAAAGAATCGAAACAGACCTGAGGTTACTAGCAAATAAAGGTCAACAGTTTTGATAGATCATGTGCTTCACAGTCTCTCTACGCACCCGAGTACGGGCGACCATTGGGCTCCTAGTATGAGGAAAACCATCCATCTTATGATCCTTGCTAATCACATTAACTGTCTTCCTACCAGGTTCATCCGCTTTTCCAGTCCTTCCTTTTAGCACATCAGCAGATCTCTTTCTGTCCATTTCTTCTTGTATAGGAACTGGCCAAAGAAGAACAGACTTAAAACTCAATCTATGTGAAGAAACAAAATGCTAACCCCCCACCCACCCCCCCCCACACACACAACAAAAATAGATAAGAGTTGATACTGCTTGCAGCATACATTGCATTTCATACACAATTGTCTCAAAACTCTCAACTCCCCTCCGCAATTTGTCAAGACACTACCGAAAAATACCTAATCAAATACATATAGTTTATAGAAAATCTGACAGATGCTTTGTATCTATCGCACAACACAAAAGTTTAACAGAAAAAGTCGTGTTTTGATGGTTAATCAGTAAATAAAGATGACGAAAAGTAAGATCAAAAGGGGGTATCCAGTGTGAAGTTTTCATAAAACCATTTGTAATCCAAGTTACCATTTTGGTCTTTCGTCCCAGCCAAATCATAATGTTCCCCTTTCCCTTTGTTAAACCCTAAGTAAAGGACCTAAAGGCAATAGAATATGTTACAGTTTTTAATGCGAAGGGTACGTATTAGATAACATTAGCATCTCCAGGGACAATTATGAATGTGCAAAGTAGTAACAGAGTTCCCACCACGGACCAAGCACATCCCTTTTGGCAGTCTTGTAATGTTATCAATCTATGCTAATCCTTCACTAACAACCAGGAAACTCTAGAATCAACTCACGATAAGTTAACAATGCTCCTAAGTGATACTATAAAAACAAATAATGAAAATTTCCTGTGATTATCGAAGATTATACCTTTAGATACATGAATCGTTTCAGCCGAATCCCGAGGTGGGGAAATAAGCAAGGGTGCATACAAATAGTCATCAGACTTCAAATAATCCCCAATTTTACTAACCAATTTCTTGTCATGTCCCTCCAAGGGTTTATCTTCCCCAATTCCTGGAAGCAGAACAACAACTATAAAATTAATAAGCCATCTCCCACATTCCACAAAGATAAAGGGAAAAGTTTATCACTATTTGAGGAGTTAAAATCAGATATTCCCTCCGTCCCAATTAAAGTGTCTTACTTTACTTTTTGATTTGTCAAAAAAGAAAATGTGTTTTTCGCAAGTTTAAGAGCATAAGATTAAAAAGATTACACAAGAACTTTGTTGAGTAAATGCAAAGAACACTGACCGTGAGGAAGAGAGGAGGAGGATTGAGAATAGAGAGGTGCAAACATAAAAGTGTCAGACTTGAGATAATCCAAAACTTTGTTGAAAAGTTGATTCCTACGTTTCTTCTTCATGGGTTTCTTCTTCACGTGAACAAACGCCACTTCTTTACCCATCTTTCCTTGCTGCTCACAGAAAGAGAGAGATATTTGCCGGGAAAAAAGAGAGAGCAAAGTTGAGAGCGGTGTAAGTTAAGCGGTTATGAAGTGATTGCAACGTGTACTTCCACTTGGTAAATAAACCAGAAGCCATCTGTCCTAAATGTCCTTTTTTTTCTTTTTCTTTTATTGCCTTCTTCCTAAAAACCCCGTCTATTTAAATAGACAATATTTAGTAATATAATCTAACAAGTAAGATTTGGAGAGGGCGTGGTATCCCTGTTTTTTTATTGGTAAAAGAACGAATGCTTCCGACTAAAATCTTGCTTTACAACTATTTGTTGGAAATTTATTAAATGTAGAATTAAGTATATTCCATTAATTTATGATTCGAATAATTGGGGCTCGCACGTCGAAAACGTCGTTTTCACACACGTGTGCGTGCCAAGTATCACAAATTTCATTAGTGAAAGAGATATTAGTACGTGTGTAATACGTTTGAGACATAAAATTATGGACGGTTATTGACCAAATGACAAAGTATTCCACGTTGGTAAAAGAAGGAAGAAGTGTAAGATGAAACGAGTCAAAAATCGTCGCGGAGCCGTGAAGGGCCGCGACGCTAATTCACAGCGCCGCGAGCTTCGGAGGCAAAATGCTGCGACGGAAAGTTGGAAAAATCTGACCTTTGGGTTGGTTTTGGAGCATTGATTCTTCATTACTTGCCACATGAATTCAACCATTATTTGGCTGAATGTAACCCCTCAATCAAGTGTCATTACATGGCTATTGAAGGTTATTAGTTAAATAGTTGAGGGGTCTTCTCCTTACTCTATAAATTGAGGCATTTGACTCAATTGAAGAACACTACTCAACACTTAGAAAATACTCTAGATTTTCTGAATTCTTCTTCCTCTCTAGCAAAGTTACTATACTCAAAGTTCTTCAAGAGTAACACTTGAGTTTTCTTTGCTCATTTATTAAGTTGATGTTGTATCTTGGGAGACTATTATCCAACACCGTAAAAGGAGATATACGGGGCAATCTTGTCTTAAAGACAGAGTGTCGTCACTCGACTCAGCAAATCACACAAGCAGTTTGATAAGTTCTTGATTTCCAGTTTTATTGTAATAGTTAGTTTATCCTTTCTACCATTGTAATAATTACTTACTTCCCGTTCCCTACAACAATTGTATCCCGACACTATTTACTAATTGTCTATTCTAATTTTAGACCTTCACGCTCTCCTATCTAGAGTCATGTTTCTGGTAAGCTGAAAATATGTCATGTTCTGTCTAATTGCACCTCTCCCTAATTTTTCTTTGATCCACCTCTACTTCTCCTCATACTTATATTTGTTCCAAATCTTGTTTCTCCTAGTATGCCTATACATCCCTCTAAGCACTCTCATCTATGCTATTTTCAATTTCTGAACACTCCCACCAATATATATATATATATATTGCCAATCTAACAACTACTATAAAATTTACCTTTAAGTCTAGCGACACATTCTTATCACAAAAGGACATCAAATGCTAATATATCTCCATTTCATCCATCGTGCCCATGTAATGTCTTCGTCAATTTTAGATATTTAAATCTTCCTCTTTTGATGATGATTTGCATATTATAATATCTCTAATATAGTATTTAATTTAATTTTGCAATATTATTAGGTGGTGATCAATTGGAAGAAACGCAAGTCAAAAAGACATGTCTATAGTCCCTTTCTCTAGATATGGCATGATTTTTTAAAACTTTTACCCGATATCCGATATCCACATTACAGCTTGACTATATCCAAATTTATGTTGCGTCGGCCCTTATTAGGGGGGAAGCGCTCCCTACCAAGATTTTTTTCATACCTAGAATTCGAACCTGAGACCTCTAGTTAAAGGATAGACAGTTTCATCCGCTGCCCCACATCCTTTGACGGTGATATGGCTTCATTTCAAGCATGCATGGTGACTCTAGTTAAAATCTAATTAAATTTCTAATCAAATAGTAATATTCTAATATAGTAAATAAAAATCTAACTAAATATCAAATTAGCAATAGAGAGGGTGGTTATATGAGATCATATTAAATGATGAATTATTACTATAGTTTGAACGTGTTACTTAGAATCAATTTTCACAGCCTTTTCACCTCCTAGCTTAATGTTGTAGACTTAATTTAATTCCCTTTGGAAAACTACAATGATCCCTTCATAATTTGGTACATTAACCAGGCTTTTTTCCATGAAACTCAATAATTGAAGAATTTGGAGAGTTGTAACTGCTAAAATAGTGAAAACTAAATGATTCTTCTTAAATGGGTACATGAATCAAGCCTTCTCTCTTTAATTTTAAACTGAAGAATTTAAAGAGTTGCAGTTAAAACAATATATACCAAATTCAGATTTGCGGTTGCTACTCCTCTGGAAAGTTCCTTCCTTTTCCCTCTAATTCCGATCTTGTATGTTTTGTTTGTAAGACTCTGAGCAATTTATTTGATCATTCATGTATCTCTTCAAATTAGGAAGGATCATTCATTCAATTCAAATTCTTTATGATTGGTTTTTTTCTTTATGATTGTTTAGAGAGTAGTATTTTCTAATTTTATCTCTATTGGTTTGTTTTGCTTTTGTTCAAACTAATCGATAGTTGAGGTGGTAATATTTGTGAATTCAGATGAAGAGAAAAGAGATGAGACAGAAATATTTATGGCCAAGCATAATTCTCCCAGTGCTATGAAATTGTTAGGTGAGTTAAAAAAACTCTTTTTTTATTTGATGCATATTAACCTATCATGTTTTTAATCTGCCAAGTACTCTAAATTGATTTTATTAGTATTTTTTTTATTTTACCTAAGTGATTATTCTGATCTAATATTAATAACAATACTCCTTGCTTTTGATTTGCAAAGTTGGTATGATCTTTCTCTGTTAAATTACGAAACACAAAACCTATATATTTATTATCTGAGACATTTGATCTTTGTATATTTGTTGAGACATGTGTTTGGTCCTTCAACTTCATTAGGCTATGATTTGAGAGTAACAACAAAGAGTGTAACAAAGTTTGGCCTCTTCACTTTGTTTAGCAACATCGAAATGAATTTTGAGGAAGATGAATTCATGAAGTTATAAATATCAAGTATAACTTCCATAATTGTATGAAAACAACTTATTGGTTTGATTACCTTATATTTACAGTAACCAAATTTATTTGATTCAAGATGTTCGCGGTTTCCTATAAATTATCTTTAGAAGGTCGATTTATTGCTTTAAAGTTAATATGAACCAATTTTTTAACGAGGATATATCTGCTATTGCATCTCATAAATGGTATTTCCGTCTGAAAATTCTTCACAGAAAAGCCAAACAGATCAAAATTCACAGAAACATTATTGTCAATGGCAAAGCGTCTAATCGAGATCAATTTTTTAATTAGTTTTGGTGCATTTAAGACCTTTTTCAAGGATAATGGTGGGTGCGGAGATGGTAGTATTACTTGACCAATACCACGAATTGAAATTTTCTGCCCACTGCAGACAACAATATTTTTATTATTGCTCATATTAAAATAAAACGAGAGATTACCTTGAGATGCCGTCATGTGAATATATTTGCATCTTATTTTTAAAGTAAGAAAATAGAAAGATGAATTAATTGAGGTTATGTTGGTATCACATTTTTAAATAATATTTATGTCACTTTATAGGAACTTTTACTTGTTGACGTGGGTACAAGTGAAACGCGTGTGCCCAGAGACTAGTTACACAAAATAATGGTAAAAACAATATGATGAGCTTAATTTAATTTTCAAATACACATATACAATGGAATACTGAGACATGTACTCAGCTAAATGCAAATCTAGGCAACCAAATTAATTTCCCCCCCCCCACCCACCCACCTATAAATGAGATAGATGTTAAGAATTAATATTCTTATTTCCGGGTAACTATTGAGTTGGAAATTTCGATCCATTAATAAATTTCCATTTGTTACTTAAATCATATACTACTATTAATCAGTCTTTGAAACTTGAGACGGGAATTAATCCATGTTTCAAAGCAGCCTCCCAAACTAAGTCAATTCTGTGTACATCAATAGCCCCAACTTCATGGTGTGTCCAGCCTTCCAATGAATGTACCACTCCTCCTGCATGGCATGCATGTACTACTCCTCTTTCCATTGTATACTGTTTGTCCAAAATAAATACTACACTTTAGTTTATAATAAGAATTAATTAATACAGAGGAGCTTTGAGAAGATTAATATATACCTCACAAGATCCAAGTCCTTGAACATCAGGAGGCAATCTCATGGCAGCAAGATCACCATATGTACAGTCACTTCTAAAGGGCAACACAGGAGGCACCACAAACTGATGAAAATGTGCTCCTGCTGGAGCAAATTTCTGCTCTCTTGGTGTTATCCATTTTCCAACTATCCATGTCTATACATTTAAATATCAGCAATTAATTAGTTACTCCAAGTATATATTGTTAGTAAGCAACAACAAAAACGATAATAGTACTTCCACCATCCCAGTTTGTGTGATGCACGCAGAATTCAAGAAAGAACCTGAAGTTCTATGCCACGTCATTATGTATCACACAAAGAAAACATGACTAGTAGATAAGTTTGTTATCGTAGAGAGCGATCAGTTCTTTTGGTCAATTTTATTAGCATTAACTATTTTTCACATTGATTTTGTCCCACATTGAAAAAACACATTTGTATCTCATATAATAGACACTATATAAAGGACTTTACTTGCTTTTCTTTTACTTGCACTTTTAGCTCTCAAGAATAGTATTATTTTATTATCTTGTTATTGCTTTGTAAGAATTCATGTTATGAATAAACGACTTTCATGAATTCTATCAAATTTGTGTGATGCACTTTGATCATCTTGTTACTTTGCAATTCCTTCAAATAATTAATAATAGCAAATAAGATGCTTTTACCTTGCAGTGTTTAGCTGCCTGATACTTTGTCACCTGGACAAGATACTTTTGGTATTCAGCTGGAGCTTCCTTTTGGATTTTTTGAAATCTTTCAGTTGATGAAGTTAGCATCTGAAAGTTTGAATAGCATATATAGTCAATGATTATTTGAGCAAATTAATAATTGGTCAAAATTCTTGATTTTAGACTTACTGATTAATCTTTATGTAGAAATATGGTAGGTACTTACAAGGACACGAACTTGTCTAGTGCAAAGGTAAAGAGCAATAGCTCTTCCAAGTTTAGAGGTTGCTCCAGTTAAGAAAACCTCAGTGATATGCTTAGGAATTTCATTAAGGATAACTGCTGCTGTTAAGGTATTTCCATGTACAACTCTTACTGTAAGGTTAGGATGCTTGTTCACAAATAGTGTCCCACCTCCATTTAGTGCCTCGTTCTGCATTTAAGATCATAAGATTTAATACTCTTTTACAATTTTTTTGAATTCTGTAACCGGTCAAAATAATAGAACACGTAAAATAAAACGGACGAAGTAATAATTAGTGCATGCACTGGCCCAGAGAGTGGAAGGCAGAGTACCTTGTTTAATGCTGCAAGGCTGATGACTTTGACTCCCAATCTATCAGCTCTAAGAATTGCTTGCTCTATTTGTTTATTAATGCCTTCTGCTGCAAATGGCAAGAAGTACTGCCACACAAATATTCACAACAAAAGGGGAAAAAATCTAAGTCACTTTTACTGTTGCGCCGAGTCTCCTTTCGTATAAAAGGAACTAATATAATTTTCAAAACTTGGACAGCAATCGATAAAGTAAATATACCTGGAAACCAAAGCGAGGGACGACCCAAGTTTGGTGCAAGTAGCCTCTTAGGTAGTAAAAAGTGTTCAAAAAGGGCTTGGAGTAGAGCCACATGACAAGCATGGCCAGGAAAGAGAGAGGCAATAAGGGTATCATGTAGAGCTTTGTACTGAAAGGAGTTGAACTAAATGATCTGAACACATATGGTACGTGCAACGCCGATGTCATGTCTACTACATGAGCCAAGAACACAAAATCTGGCACCCGACCATTTTTACCTGAAAAAACACATACATTAAAAGTATCCTTCAACTTACCAGACTTAGGTGGTTAACGTATTCTATCACAAGTAGATGTAGTGTGACAAAGACTCATCAAGTAGTACAAGCTTTTTCAGTTCTAAATTTCATAGTCCCCAAGTACAACTACTTTAAATTTTTGTGGGGGCTAGGGCAACTACCATCTACCTTCTTGTTACATTTATTCGAAAAAAGATAAATCAGCTTACATTAAATTTCAAAAAATGATTCAGCAATCAGCATTAATTACTTTCCAACAACTCTGTCCCCAAAGCATGGACCTTTGTACTTGGCAGAACATGTCTGTATATACGTCACTAATTCAATGTAGGAGTATGTAATAACTTTTTATCACAGCGACTATAATACACTGATGAAGTTAGACATCTTTTCTAAAATAGGACAATTGGAGCTCTAGAACTGCTATAAAGATGAAGCCGATACAAATCTGAAATTCTCAGAAGTTGTTCAAAATTTAATTTATATATCTATAAAGATTTTAATTTAAACTTACATACATAGAAAAAACATTTTAATTTTCTAGAATAAGGATTATATAGTCTAAATTGGCCACACATGTTTACCTGATTCGATACTTGCTTTCGTGTGCATGTCCCATGATTTTGGGTTAAGAGTGTTGCCTAACACATCAAAAAGTGGCATAAATAGGCAATAATTTGTTCCCATTTCGGTGTGATGTAAGGTGTGGTACC
Source organism: Anisodus tanguticus (assembly GCA_034509755.1). Taxonomy (NCBI): domain Eukaryota; kingdom Viridiplantae; phylum Streptophyta; class Magnoliopsida; order Solanales; family Solanaceae; genus Anisodus; species Anisodus tanguticus. Next base: position 44,044,567 of record CM067558.1, read on the forward strand.
TGTCAGTATAGAAGAATACTTAATTTTGACATATAAAATTTTAATAAAACCTCGTTAATTTGTGATACAAACAATACTTGTACATAATACACGTAAATATAAAATTCGGTGATTACTTATGTACTAATATGAAATTGAAAGAAGCATCAACTTACGTTGGAGTATAAAGGATATACTTCACAAATGGAAAGGCTAGAAATAGCTGATGAGGAATAATCTCGAAATTGCAATGCCCCAAACATCTTAAGAAATCAAAGACCAATACATAGCCATAGATCATTGCTACTGATCCATATCCCATGAGATAAGACCCCAGAATTGGAACTCCAATCACTGCACCTAATAAAATTTGCTCCAAAAATGTAGCATGACCAGCTAAATATTTTTAAAAAAAAAATAGAAGAAAAAAAATATCAGAACCTCAGTAGGTGTAACTAATTAACTACTAGTAAAACTTTTAGTGACACGATATGTTAGGAAAATTAAGATTGTCAAAATTTGGTATTCGTACATATGTATATATGTTCTTTTACCTGTAAAAGGTTGAGGTATAGCTGATGAATGATGAAGTGAGTGATAATGTTTGAAGAGATAGCTTCCATGGAAGCTCTTATGTAAGTAGTAGTAAAGGGGTTCTGAAAATACTACATGGAGGATTGTGATCACCATGAAGCCATTTAAATCCCATATAGGAAGATTAACAAGATTTGGGAATGTGTAATAGGCTAAACTAGCCATTAGAGCTTGAAGAAGTATAAAATTATCCCTGAAAATTTTACAAACAAAAAAAATATTTAGTCAAAAGATTTGGAAATCAAAAGACGTCTATATGTACTATAAAATAACAGGAAGTAGCGACATATAAGTTTTGCCGTTACACAATGAAAATTCATCGCTAATTCTATTTAATAGCGGATTAGCGATAACTTATCAGAAAATTATGTTAGCTATATGCTATTTAGTGATGAATTTCGTAGTTATTCCTGCTTTTCCCCCCAAAAAGATATGACGTTCAAGATTCAAATACATACCAGTCCCATTCTTTGTCAATTTGCTTAAAATCAACCCCTTGTTTTATAATCCTTCGGTTTCGAGTTAAGAACAACATGTTACTGAAAGAGGACCATAGTTGATAAATGAGACCTCTAAGTGCACATAATATGAGAACATGTAGACACCATGTTGCCTTGATGCTATCTTCTTGATATCTTGAGTACATCACTTTTGCAACAAATAGTCCATACAGTAAATACTGTTCAAAAAACAAACAAAACATAAACATTATTCACTAATATCACTAGAAAAATCCAGATGCTAAAGGCTGAATACATAGATAAGACACTATTTGTCAAAAATTCATCTGGGAAAAAACCAAAAGAGGCGGATAAATAGGAGGGGGAAAAGGGAAAATAATAAGTAATAATATTTGTTGATCATTTAGCTATAATATAATGGAAAAAAGGGTTTTAGCTTAATGTACCTTGAAACTTCCCAATTTCTCCCATGGCCAAGTTGACAAAGGAGCTTCCATAATTATGAAAAATGAGTAACACAATTCTTTTTTTCTTCTCCACAGAGCAAACAGGAGAAGATTTTGATTTTTAGAAAACTACAATTTCCTTGTTTTATGCTAGTATTTATATTCTAGAAGTGTTGTAAAACTTCTCAACTATTTTGCTCCTATATTTTCTGAAGAACATGGACTAGAGTATATATAGATGATGAAAAGAAAGGAAAAGGAAAGCTAAGGGAGAAGAATCTTATTGAATTCTAGTACAACTTATTAATTGAGACAATTTAATTCTAGTGTACAGTTGAGCGCTCTCTCATTCACAATTGACATTAGGGGTGGCGTATATCGGTTCGGTTTGATTTTGTATCCGAAAAATATGAATCGAATAAAAACAAAAACGATTACAACTTTTTTTTTTTAAACATACGATTATACAAGGTAAAAGCTCAACCGGTGATCTGTCGCCCTAATCTCTATTAATCTTTTAATGAAGCTTATATAGGGCAAAATTTGTATAGTGTAGCTGGATGAATTATATTGTGACACGTGATAGATAGTGTTGGGTCAGGTCCATATCAGCCTATGGCGTTACCGATAGGATACAAGAAGGACCGAAGACGTCATGTGTACATATGGTACAAGTAATTCCAAAGATCAGGTGAACCGTTTCAATCTCAACGGACAGCCGTTACCAGCCCCGCTTCACATCTTCCTACGGAGCATTAATGATATTTATGGAGACACTAATTATCCAATTGTTAGAACATTAGTTCTCTTATATTAATAAGGGCATATATCGTGGGATATATACCCAGGAGCTCATGTATAAATAGGATATATTATTCCATTGTAAATGATCATATGCAAGTTATTACAATATACACTTCAATATTACTCTCGATTACTACTCTTTCATACTAGTCACGGAGGTTTGGCCAAGAAGCTAACACAAGGCTCATGCTAATTATTTCTTTATTTTGTTTTATATTACTTACTAGTATTATTGTAACATCCCGTACTTTCGGGTCACGGTTTGAGTCGCTAAGCGTATGTAAAATGGCTAGGCGTGTGTAAATAGACCCGAGCGTTGGAAAACTTTATGTTATATTTACTTATGCTAATAAAGGGATTAGTATATAAAAGGATAAAATCCTGAAATAATTTTTGGACGTAATAAGTGTGACGACGGAGGAAGGAAATAAATTTGGTATGTGTATAAAGAGATTATGGACTAGTGTCATAGTAGAAAATTATGACATTAAGTATATGAAGGTCTTATAAGTTATCAAAATTTAAGTGAATTGAAATCACGAAATTAATTATGTGTGTGGTTGATAAATTATGCGGAGGCAGATCACTTAATTAATGGAGTGGAGTGCATGTGGTGTGTATGTGGCATCATTTGAGATGTCTCCACCGCCAAGAATTGGCAAGTGGGAGACATCATGATGAGGGTTTATTTTGTTCTCAATTTGAGAAGTTATATGTTGGCCTTGAAGACCAAATCGTGAGCAACCCTTAAATGATTAGCTTAAGACTCTTTTTTAAAGGCACAACAGTTGCAATTCATGATTATTTCTAGGGGTGAGCAGGTTCGGGTACCCTAACATTTTTGAACTATCCGGATCTTACTCGGTAAAAGATCGGTTCCTAAATTTACTATCCGGAACCTATCCGTAGCAATCATTACCCTGCGGGTCCGGGTAGGTTCCCGGGTACCCTGTAAATAAAAAAACACAGATTAAGCAACAATTTTTAGCCTATGAGAATCAAAAAGAGTTCTAAAATAATTTCATCCAGTAGTTTTTTAGCCTGCAATCGGAGTTTTTAGTACCCTTATAAGAAGTTTTAGAAAACCTATTCATTGTAGAAAAGCTAATTCTGTAAGCAAAACCTAAAATTGTAAGCCAAATTTGACACTCAATTAATTGAACGTGTTGATTTCAAAATAAATTTGGAAATATCTGAATTAAATTTATTTTCGTGTTCATAGGCTCTTCGATACAAAAGAAAAGCTTTCTTATACTAGTAAATCTCTAAATTTCATCTTCAGAGCTACAAAAATATACACAAATTTTAAAAATAGATTTACATTTCAAATAAAAAAGTAATACAAATTGAAGATGAGTATCGCCTGAAATAGAACAGAAGCATAGGATATTAAAAAGAAATTGAAGAGTTAGATATGAACCCATATGCATTTTAGGAACGACGTGAACACAACCAAGGGAGAGAAAGAGGCAAAGGTGAAGCTTCAACGACGACAACGATGAAAGTACCTGAGAGAAAGCTTTAACAAAGACGATGATGAAGCTTGGTGGTGTAGCTAAAACGTCATTGCTATTGAGAGAGTTTTGTGTGTTTTCTCTTAGGGCACAAAAAGCATTATAGAATACAGGGGTGAAAAAGCTGAAATATTTGCGTTTTGGGGTAGGGAAAATCAATGTGCAGCCGTGCAACAAACAATTTTGGAGAAAATTAAAAGTGGTCCAAATGTTTCTCAAAAAAGTAAAAATATTTAATATTTTATAGATTCCGGGTATCGGTTCCGGGTCCGGGTACCCTGTCTCTATTTGCCGGAACCGGAACCGGAACCGGACCCGACATTGATCGGTTCCTAATTTTACTACCCGGACCCTACCCGTTATTATAATATATCTACCCGGAACCTACCCGTTAGTGTCGGTTCCGATCGGGTATCTGGATACCCTGTACCCGTGCTCACCCCTAATTATTTCCCAAGTGTCCAAATTCCTTCTTTATGTACGAATTGGAAAGCATGAGCAACCACCCCTTTCACATTTCATTTTTAAGTTATACCATTTTTTTGCTAATTAGATGATAGTAGGCAGTAACGTTTGGACATTGCTCCTAAGAACATGGTGCAGTAACAATATTTTTCCTCCCAGTTTAGCGAAACGAAGGTATGTTAAGGCAAATTACTTTTTCCTTTTGGCATGTTCCATGTAACGAAACGTGACTGTAATATTATTCCATAAATTATTCTTCTCTTAGTAGTTAAGAATATTCATGTTATTGATTCCTATGTTAAAAATATGTCTAAATATGTTCCTAAGTCCTTATTAAGGCATACGGAAAAAATGTTAATATTTACGGCGTTAACCGAAGGTACAAGAAAATTATGTCATTCAAGATATTTTATTGTGATTTATGCATTTTAATTTGCATTGCATTCATGTTTTACCCAAGACCGTATATTGGGGACGGGAAACGAGAAACGCAGACCACCTGATCAACTGGATATGATAATGATAAAGCCTGTGTGGCTTAATGAAGGAAGATGCCTGATTAAGGGTCAATATATATATATGATTGGGAGGAAAATGCCCTTGTGTGGCCAGTATATATGTATTTACCGCATTATGCATGACATTTAGACATATTATGCCCACAGAGGCCGACATGAAATGATGTCCATAGAGTCTGTTATGGTAAGGAAGATGCCCAATGGGGCCGATGTATATGTATACTGCATTATGCATAACATTTAGGCATATGTATTAGGGCCCTCAGAGGCATTTACTGTTGGTCAGTTGTTTCTGTTTCAGTATTTGTTGTATCTCTGTTATGATATTGTTCATGCCTGACATACTCAGTACATCAGTCGTACTGAGGTCCCTTTTATCGGGGGACACTGTGTTTCATGCACGCAGGTTCAGTTAAAGAAGGTGATAATTCACGCTAGTAGGTTGCTGGTTCAGCTGATGTTGGAGCACTCTATTTGTTTCAAAGTTGCAGCTGGTCGTGGTACAGTATTTTTGCATCCGCATATGGGTATGGTGGGGTCCTGTCTCGTCCTTGTGATGTCATGTATTCTTTAGAGGCTTGTAGACAGGTGTCATGGGGTTAGTTGTCATGTGTGGCCTTGTCGGCCTTGGTATGGGTATGTATATATGAAAATTAGATTTCTGGTTAAGATTTTCTATAATCTTTTTCGGCTTAGTCTGATTCAATTGTGGTTAGAAGTTGGTTGTACGATTAGCGGTACCCGGCGGGTGGGGTCCGGGTGCCCGTCGCGACCCTTCGGTTTGGGTCGTGACAATTATTCTATCTAATATTATTATAAGATCAATCACTCGAGATTCACGTGTCCCTAACCACATATACAAATTCAATTGTACTATTTTACGGGTAAACAGTTTGGCGTCCACCTTGGGGCCTTGACAATTGTAGTGTCATAAGTGACCCCATATTACTAATCTAATCTTTTCTTCAAAGTATTTTTTTTCCTTAGGATCAACAAATGATAGGAGTAGAAGAACACAGAGGCAGTCGCAATATCGGGGACAATACCAACAACACCTTAATCAGACCAGATGGATTACCAATAGAAGTTTCAATACCATAAGACCCGATGGTTGCAGATGGAGCCACTTCCGTAGGCGGACAGACTCAGTAGGAGGATGTCCCCAATGACGAGACGCTTGAGGAAACCATACAAAACTCGAAGGCGCAGAACTACCTGATGTAGTTTTTTTCTGACTTCGTGTCCAAAAATGCTGGTAGCACCCGAACAACTGCAGCAACACTACCGGAGCTGCGAGGAATAATCAGAATAGATCGAGAAATGATGGTGCTTCAAAAAGTGAAACTGTTCCTGAAAATCCATTCCACGAGCAAGTTTGAAATTTATGAAAGATATGACAAACAAAGTGGATGCCAATGCAGAGAAGGCGGAGAAAAATGCTAAGAAATTCTGGCACCGATTAAATCAGATATCGGGAGCCCCTCATATGGTCGAATGACCGGATGGGAGGAGATACATTCAGTTGGCGTACAAGCCAGAGGCTGCGCCGAAACTGATCCCCAAAAGGTTCAAAATGCCATTTATACCCAAGTGCGATGGGACTGCTAATCCACAGGAGCACATAACAACTTATACTATGACCGTAAAATGAAATGATCTGAGGAAACACGAAATAGAATCGGTTCTGGTCAAGAAATTTGATGAGACACTTGCTAAGGGAGCCTTGACATGGTATTCACTCCTCCTTGAGCACTAAATAGGGTCATTTGCCTAGCTTGACGACATGTTCATAAAAGCTCATACAGGGGCACATAAGGCCGGGAGTATATTTTGGAAGTTAGACAAAGAATCCATAGCCGACCGAAACTCCTCAAAGAATTATTTCCAACCTTATCCCGCTCCCGAAAAGCAATGAGGTGGACATGGTTTTTGCTCCCTTAAGAAAATAAATAACAAGGGAGGCTCCGGAAGAAACAATCAGGGATTGGTGAGTTTTGACAAAGAAAATTCATCCAACTTCTCCACAAAGGGTCCCGAATACTCCAAACTATTCGAATACAACTTCAGCATCAACGAAGATCAAACGGTGGCAGTATTGAGAACTCAACCGGCGTCCTGACCTCCAAAACCATTGCAATGTGATCTAAACAAAAGGGATCAGTCTATTTGGTGGGACTTTCACGGCACGCACGGGCATAAAACCACAGATTGCAAACATCTACAAGAAGAAGTGGCAGAAATGCTTAGCCTGCCACCTTCGAGAATATTTGAGCGAAAGAGCTCGTAATAACTATGAGCCTACCGAGGAGAAATCTAATCTGGCCGCACCACCTCATATTATAAACATGATCTTTGGTAGGTCAATGATTGCCGCTATATCTTTTATTAAAGGGCCGCCTGGTGCACTAGGCTCCCGCTATTGTTGTGAATTTTTAGAGCTACACAAGTATACGTATCGCAATTTGTAATAATTTTTGGTAAGACCGAGTATAGTCCCACAGAGACTGAATTATCAATTACTAAATAATTAATCTTTAGTTTCTATTTGGCTAACGAATCTTGATTTGTAAAGGTTAAAAATAAAGAAAGCATAAACGAAGGTAAAATGCAAAACTAAACTAGCAGAAAAAACACACGAATTAAATTCGAGAATGAGAGCAATTAGGGATTCCAATCTCATCAACTATCCACTCTACCATTTACTAATGCAAGATTAATAGTTCTTCTTCTTATTAAGATAGTAGGTTAACAAAAATGTTCTATATTCAAGTTACGACATATAAAACTCAACCTAAATGAGAATTTTCTATATTTCTATGATAAATTTCATCGATTAGGAAGCATTAAGATCAACAACCTAAAAGCTACACAAGCAATCGTGATACTCTCGTTCAAGATTAAGCCTATATCAATTCAACTATAGCATATTCAAATCTCACTTTTCAGATTTTGATTTAAACTCATTTAGATAAACGAAAACCAATGGCCAATCAATTCTCATTCAATAACCACACATTGAAAAGACCTTAATAGATGAAGAAGATAAGATAACTTTGCATTAGTTCATGATAGAGGTTCAAGTGATTTAATTGAAAACCCTAATAGAAGAATTAGTTCATAATCATTCTAAATTAACACATAAAGATAATTCAAGACAAAGAAAAAGAATTTGAGGAATTGATCTCCAATGGCTCCTCCAAGGTTCAAAAACTTCTTTCTCTCATTGCGTCTCCGGATTTTCTCTCCTCCTCTCCTCTTTAAAGCAACCCCCTTTTTTCCCTTTGAAAAGATATTTTTGCCCTTGTGAAAAATGAGTTCTTGTAATCTGTACGAACACAAGCGCTGCGGCTCATTTGCAGATTTCCTCAAATGCCGCGGTGCAGTCCAGAGAGCGTCGCAACTCTTCTGCTTCCAGAAACGTGGTCTCTCTGGAACCTAAGTGTCGCGGCTCATTTGTCATTTTTTTTTCTTTTCTGAGACACGTTCAATTGCCTCACGAACTTCCCAGGACTTCTCTGAATCGTTTCTTTGACTAAACCGGCATATTTATCCTCAATATCCGATTATTCTCTCTAAATCCGCCTCACTTCCATTCTGTATCGCTTTATTCTTAAAACAAAACAAAAACAAGCGTAACACGGTACAAAATAACTTAAAGACTAACACAAGATTCCCTAAAACGCACTCTAAAATAGTACTTAAACAGACTTAACAGCTATGCACGGGGTCCGAGGAAGGGCCGGACTATAAGGGTCTATATCTTTTATTGCAGCTAAGAAAAAAATTCAGTAACCCCGAAAAAAAGGTTACGGGAGATAACAAATGAACATACTATCACTTTTACAGAGGAGAATGTTGTCGGTGTAATTTTCCCCTATAATGACGCACTGTTCATTGATACGCTCAAATTACATCTAAATTTGTGGCGTAAAGCAGACATTGTCAAATATAGTAACCCAACTAGGTTGGGGTCGAATCCCACATAGAATAGGGTGAGAAAAGATTACTTTACGTAGTGTGACCCTTGAATCTAGTCATAATCCTATTCCGAAAAAGGTTGATAGAATTTTGTACTTAAAACTAATTGTTAAAATAATTAGCAAATAAGAGTTACAGTTTGTAAACTTCTAAAGAGAAACCAAGGTTGTGTCCCCATCATGATAAGTGTAATGCTATATGTGTTAATACGGTATATTTCTAATGGGTTATTGCATTGCTTGCACTTAATCACTAAATGATCCTCTATATATTTCCAATAGTTAGAGAATATCAACTCTAAATTATTTTCCCAAATGAAAGAGTTAACAATAAATCGATTAATTATTTCAAGTAGACTATTCTTATCTCTAAGTAAATCTATTAAATGAGGGTTAGCGCCTCGAGTTATTGCTATTTACTTCTCCCAAACTCTAGCTCACTTTGCCAAGTAGAAAGAGGGTTTATGTCATAGGTCAATGTTTACAACCACCAACCAACATTAAAGCTCAAGAAATAAATAGAAACTAACAACCCATTATATATATATATATATATTCAATGTTAAACACCCATTTACATAACACCCATCATTTGGGTCCACAACCTTAGTATTTAAACTTAGCCACTCATAATGTTTGATACAAAACTAAGTAATAAATAACACATGATGAACAATATTTAAAGCTTACAATCAATGGAAGAAGACAAAAGTTGTTGAAATCTTCTTCTTAAGAGCACAAAAAAAATTTCTTCAATGCTCTCAATAAATGGGACCAAAATCTGAACAAGAATGTCCCACAAATCCCCTACATTTTTTATTTATAAGGTGCAAAAACACGAACTGAAAATCGGACACATATGCATTGACTTCTGCGACACATATGTGATACGTGACACATATAGTCTCGCATATCCTCTGTCCAATTCTCTGTTGTTCTGATCCCAAATGTGATGCCATCTGCAGCCGTAATTGCCCATATGCGGCGCAACTTCTCATTTTCTGTCACATTTTGGCAGCTTCACTTGATTTCCACTACAAAATGGAAAATAACTAAGAAACGACACGTAATATACTTAAAACAATGAAAACTCTTCGTAAAAGGTATCAAACATGCTGTAATTTCACAGCACATCAGTCATTACGACACCTATTAAATTCTTCCAAGTGAAGAGAGTTTTGATCGATCCAGAGAGCTCTGCTAACATTATCCGCCTGAAAGTTGTAGAAGAAATGAGCATGGCAGACAAAATTGTTCTGACTGCCAGAACCCTCTCAGGTTTCAACATGTCTACTTAAATCACGAAGAGAGAAATAGATCTACCAGTTGATGCAATGGGAGTCATAAAGATGACTAAATTTTATGTTATCAATGGTGACATGATATATAATGTTATATTCGGGAGGCCATGTATTCACGATATAAAGGCGATCTCGTCGACATTACATATGCTGGTGAAGTTCCCTACACCAGAGGGAATCCAATAGATTAAAAGTGAATAACCCGCTGCCAGAGAAATGTACGCCATAGAGGAATCAGGAGCAACGGTGAATACAAAATAGAAATTAAAGGAAGCGCAGCCTACATCAGGAGATGTCCATCAAGTTCTGCCGGCAGAAACAAAATCAACTTATCCGAAAGAGGAGTTTTCAGACCGGTAGCAGGTGCCTAGATATATTTAGATACCGGACGAGTCATACGCCACCAAGTTCATAGTAGAAGAGCTTGAACAGATAGATCTACACAAGAAAACTCCTATACGAAGGTATACCTAGGCATGGGATTAACCCCAGAGCTCAGGGAATTACTTCTTAATTATCTTGCAGCTAACAGTGATTGCTTTGCATAGCTACATAAGGATATGACAGACATTCCTTCAGAAGTCGCAACTCATAGGTTGGGCATGGATCTCAGTTTCCCTCCCGTCGGCAGAAAAAGCGGCCCATCGCCGAACTCCACAATAGATTTATGAAAGAAGAGGTAGCTAGATTACTTAATATAAGATCGATTCGAGAGGTGAAGTATCTGAATTGGTTAGCAAATGTAGTCGTAGTACCTAAAAAGGGGAACAAATTTAGGATGTGCATTGACTAAAAATATTTAAATAAAGCGTGCCCGAAAGACTCATTTTCGTTACCGAACATAGATCAAATGATCGATGCTACGGCCGGACACGAGATAATTAGTTTTCTTGATACGTATTCCGGGTATAACCAAATAAGGATGCACCCATAAGATCAAGAGAAATCATATTTTTAACTACTTTCGGCACTTAATGTTATAATGTTATGCGTTTCATATTAAAAAATGTTGGAGCTACTTATCAAAGGTTAGTAAACAAAATATTTAAAAAACAAATAGGAAAAACTATGAAAGTATATATAGACGATATGCTTGTTAAGAGTCTTCGTGCAGAGGACCATTTAAGTCATTTGTAGGAAACCTTGGAGGTGCTGAGAAAATTTAATATGAAGCTCAACCTCGAGAAATGTGCTTTCGGGGTGGGTTCCGAAAAATTCTTGGGTTTCTTGATTTCTCAAAGAGGAATTGAGATAAACCCTAATAAAAAAAGTCATCAAAGACATATCATGCACTCTTGAAGACGTAAAAGCGGTACAACAGTTAACCGGGCGAGTGACAACTCTAAGTATGTTTATATCCCGGGCATCGGAAAAGTGCCACAAGTTCTTCACACTTCTAAAATAGAAGAACGACTTTGTATGGATGCCCGAATGCCAGCAGGCCCTACGGGACCTGAAAGCTTACTTGTCCAGCCCTCCGCTTATGTCAAAGCCAAAGGATGGGGAACAACTCCTCATATATCTCATTGTTTCGGAGGTAGCGGTAAGTGCAGTTTTGTTACGTGAAGAGAAAGGTACGCAATTTCTTGTATACTATGTAAGTTGAGTAATGTCAGGGGCCAAAACTCGGTACCCGTTACTCGAAAGCTTGGATTTTGCTTTAGTTGTCTCATTGCAAAAGCTTCAATCATATTTTCAGTGCCATCCAATTGTTGTTGTAACTATGCCTGAACTTTCAGGGCATTTAGCTAAATGAGTGGTAGAATTAAGTGAGTTTGATATTGAATATAGACCCTGGACTGCGATAAAATCGTAGGTCATTGTGGATTTTATGGCCGATATCAGTCCGGGAGTAACCCCTCAGACGAAAAAAGAAGCCATTTTGGTCTCGGGAATTGCCCCTAGGGTCTGGATGCTTCACATAAATGAAGCCTCTAACATCAAGGGGACCGGTCTGGGAGTAGTATTGCATACTCCCACTGAGGAATTTTTAAGACATGCAATTCATAGTTCTCATTTGACTAAAAATGAAGTCGAGTATGAGGCTTTGGTTGCAGGTCTGGAATTAGCCCGAGGCTTAGGATCTCAAATAATTGAAGTAAAATATGACTTACTGCTTGCTGGTGGTGAACCAAATTCATGGAGTGTTTGAGGCCAAAGAGGAGCATATGTCAAGATACCTCAAGAAGGTTTTGAAGTTGATTTCCCGATTCCAAGAATAGGCGGTGGTGCATGTATCCCGGGAAAAAAATATAAAAGTAGATGCACTTATAAATTTGGGTTCCAGCACGGAAGTAAAGAGTCCTAAAGTTGAGTCGGTTATGCAGCTTCTACATTCGACACTGGATTCCGAAGGCTACGATGAGGTGAACTCGACCAACCTAACTTGGAACTGGAGAAATGAACTCTTAGACTACCTCGTGAACGGAAAGCTCCCGGAGGACCCAAAAACATCTAGAGCTTTGAGGACCAAAGTTGCTCGGTATTGTGTTGTAGATGGAAAACTTTTTCGATGGTGTTATTATGGTCCCTTAGCCCGATGCATAGGCCCCGATAAAGCTAATTATGTGGTGAGAAAATTACATGAAGGCATATGCGGAAACCATTAGGGAGCAGAATCCTTGATGAAGAAATTCATGAGGGTATTATTGGCCCCGAATCGAGGAAGACAAGAAAACATTGTTGAAGAATTGTGACAAATGTTAGCGTCATGAATAGTTGCTACATCAACCGGGAGAAGAATTACATCTAGTTGTATCCCCATGGGGAATGAATATAGTCGGACCCTTTCCTGGGACACCGGGACAGGTATCTTAAGTTATATTTATCACTTACTATTTTTTTTAAATGGGCTAAAGCTGCAGCTTATACAAAACTCCGGGAAAAGAAGGTGATTGACTTCATTTATCAACATATCATTTGTCGTTTTGGCATCCCAAAGGAGATAGCTTGTGATAACTGCTGGAATTTTATTGGAGCCAAAGTTACTAAGTTCCTGGATGACTTGAACATCAAACAGATCACCTCCACTCCATATCATCCCAGTGAAAATGGTCAAGCAAAGTCAACAAATAAGACTATAATCCAAAACTTTAAGAAAAAATTAGAAGCAGCGAAAGGAAATTGACCTTATATGCTATTAGAGATATTGTGGGCGTACCAGACCACGACAAAAACTAGTACCGAAGTCTGAGACTCCTTTTTCCTTGGTGTACGATGCAGAAGCCCTGATCCCGGTGAAGGTCGGTACTCCAAGCTTGAGTTATCTCCGGGCATAGGAGAAGTCAAATGCAGAATTAATGTCTGTGCATCTAGATTTACTCAAAGAACGTCGAGATCATGCGTACGTCTGCATGGTAGCCCAGAAACAAAGAATGAAGTGATATTACAACCGAAGAACAAATCTCTGATATTTCAAACTCGGGGACTTGGTGCTCCGGAGGGTAACTCGGAGCACGTGAGAGCATAATGCTGGGAAATTAGGCACAAACTAGGAAGGTGCATATACCGTCATCGGAATCGCTGGCAAATGAGCTTATTAATTGGCAGACCAACAAGGGAACAAACTTCCTAGTAATTAGAATGTGAGCCATTTAAAAAAGTATTACGTTTAGTAAGACAAACATGCACTGCACTCTTTTTTTCTTCATTCTGTTATTGCCCCAATTGGGTTTTTTCAGCAGGATTTTTAATGAGGCAACACCGATAAAAAGCATATTGAGGGTCTTGCTACCGAATGAAGTAATCGAGTATTCCGATCCTCATAGTATGAACACCCAGACACTAGGGGGCCATATACACCCGTATAAGAGGGTAAATTCGAGGCTTCAAGGAAAAACATGTATTACTGGGGACTTCCCGGGACATCAAATATTTACATAAATGTAACTGGACTGACCACACTAGATGACAATCGGATTGTTTTTACACTTGTCTTCATATTTTTAAGCTAAAGGAATCAATAAAATTTTCTTTTTATGATTAATAATTTTTTCCCATCATGAGCATAAAAACGTGTGTTGTCATAAACATATTAAAAATTTCGTGTCATAATGAACATGAGACATCCTCTTCTACAACACCATTAAAAATAAGGGCCCTCTCTTATTAAAAATATTAACAAAAAATAAAAAGTTAAGGCTCCGGTTACTCAAAGTACCAGAGCTCTAAGTTGATCGGAACCAAGGCAAGTCCGGAACCAACTACAGAGGTCATGCGAAGCCCCGATAAAAGATAAAAAAAAATACATCTTTCAGAATAAATTCAAGTTTGATGGAAATTTGTTAGAAAACTTTCAAGGCTTAGGATTTATTAATTATAAAGTGAGCTTTAAATTATTTCTTAATTTATGAAATGATGAATCATCAGATAAATTTATGGAGGGAGTAGAAATTTGCTTCTATAAAAATGCGAAATAAAAACCTTGCGCAAAATTACAAAAAGAGAAATTCATTAATATTCATACGGGGCTGAAACCAACCTGATTGCAAATGGACTACCGGGTGACCCGGTAACAGTTAAAAAAAAAGCTAAAATAAAACCGGTGCGAAAGGTTACAATACGCTCTCTCCATGGTCCGCCAAGGGTGTTTCAAGTGATACCAACAAAATAAGGAGGACAAAAGGTTAAGCGTGGGTGGGAGGGGGGGGTCATCATCGACTTCCACATCTGAATCCTCTCTATCACCAGAAGTGCCTCCAAGGATAGCTCAGCATCGTGAAGATCGATCTCTGCATCCAGGATTTCAAAAGGGATGTCGATCTCTGGCTTGTTAGTTGAGACAGCCAGATCCCTACGAAGATTCCACCTTTGGTGTTTGGCCTGTACCTCAGTGATGGTATTCTCGGAAGCAATGAATTATTCTCATATCGTGGCCAAATCTACTTCCAGCCTAGCCATTCTCTATTGAAGGGTTACATATGAAGAGGTCAAAACCTAAAGAGAATTCTCCCGGTCCCTCAGTGAGTCAACACCATCTTGCAGACATAGTCTGAGGGAAGCCTGAAGAGAGCCCGAATCCTTGATATCAACTTAAGGTCTTCAACCTTGGCATGAAGGTGCTGAATTTCCTTTGCCAACTTTTTCTCCTCATGAGAGAGAGCCATTTCTCTGGCCAAATCTGCAGTGAAAAAAGCAGTGGCATTCTCCTGAATAAGAGAAGTAGTGTCAATAAAGGAACAAGGTTGCAAAAACATTTATGGGAAGAAAATACTTTACCTACAAAAATAAGTCTAGGAGGTGAGCAATAGAAGCTTCTAGAGTGGCGCTAGGGGACTTCCGGGGGGAAGAACCAGATGTCCCGGCCTCGGTACCAGAAGTAGGAATCGAGCTATATTTAAAAGGATCAGCCGGGTAACATTTGTTTCATTCTCCGAAGCAACATGTGGGGGACTCACGGGATTCGTGCCTCCATAATTTCTTTTCTCTTCATCATCAATTTGAATGACGCCCGTTGGTGCTTATCTTCAAAGCTCAGTAAGCTGACAGCGATTCCTAACCCTGGAATCAATCCCACTGGGGTCTCGGGGATCTCTTTTTGAGTTTTTCACTTTCGGTTGCCGGAAGCATATTGAAGTATGTTGGATAAGGCAACTGAACGAGAAGGCACTCTTTGGGCCGCATATTTGTTTGTCGGGAGCCCTACAGAAAGAGTGAATAGAATTAAAAAGAATCCTTGGGAAATCGAAGAATAAACGTATATAATGGGTCATATTAATGTTAGGCTTACCGTGATATTTTCCCTTCCACCACTCACAAGTAATGCTTTTTCATGAATGAGTGATGTGGGGGTAAGCACGGAGAAGGCTAACAACTCACTCGAGAATCCCGTTGATCAGTTGCGGCTCAACTAAAATGATTGTAAACATACAATATTTGAATAAAAAGATAATTTCTTTGTTCAAAGCAAGATAACAAGTTTGTGGTTAAAAATACTCACGCGAGAAATTCCATTCTTCTGGAAAAAAATCGGAAGAAGGTTGATGAATTTGATCGGTCTTGATTATTATGAATCGGGTTAGCCAACCTCGGTCAAAGTCATCTTCAAGATTAATAAGGCTACAGATTTCACGGGGTAAAAGTGGATAATACCACCTCGGAAAATCATAGGATAGTAAAGAAGGAAAAGGTGGTCAAATGTGAATAGTGCTTTGGCGTAGTCGGCCAGCATCTGTATGCAGTACACCAATCTCCAAATCTGAGGGGCTGTCCCAAGCGAACTCTATATCAACGACAAATGTCCTCGATATTTTTTGAAACGGGAAGTTTGAAGCTAATGGTAAATGGGTATGTATAAACCATTGAGAAACCCTCAACATGGTGATTTATCCGATCAGTCAGGTCTACTTTTCTAATGACCGTGTTGGAGTCAAAATTACAGTCTTTCAGGACTTCAGAAAGAATCTTAGCAGTTATCCAAGATTCTATATTTTCAACATGTTCAAAGTTTTCTTGCATACGAAGGTCTCATGAGAAATCGAAACTGGAGGGAAAATTTTCTGCAGCAAGGGAGTGCAGTTCAACTTCTTGACTTTTAGGGGAAATATACTCTTTCCCATGGATACGGTTCGTAGGAGAACCGTCATTGTTTTCCGGGGAGTGTGAAGGAGAAGATTTAGTAGATGGCATTATGGAAGAAGGTATGAAGAAATAAGAAAGATCTTTGAAGATTATAAGTTTGGAGAAGATTGTAGTTGCCTTCTGTGTAAGATTTAGACTTTTATTATGGTATGAAAATATAACATTTGAAAAATAAAAAGGTGTGCATCATCATTGCAACACTTCGCGTCGATCAGAGCAAATGATCAGTTACCGCTGTTTCAAAACCATTTCAATCTCAACGGGCAGCCGTTATCTGCCCCGCCTCATATCTTCCAACGGAGCATTAATGATATTTATGGAGACTAATATATTCAGACTATTCCGTCAATTTCTTAGTGTATTATTTCGTAGGCAAGTTCTTATTATATAAGATGGTACCTTCTTATTAATAATACCAAAAAAAAAATAAAATCCCACACAAAAGTTATGGAACATTCAATAGAGTAGCACTAGAAAACGTCAAGTGAATTAAAGCCAACGAACTCTGATCAGATCCAAAGATAAGTATATTTTCTTTTTTTCTTCGAAGTAACTAAGACAAGAGGATGAGGAGGGAGTATAGGATTCATACTATTTCTGCTTTTTATTCGTTTCATTCTTTATGGGTGGAATTAGTTGTAACACTTATGAATATATAGTTCACCGTCCTTAACCAAAATTTGTAATATCGATCCAACAACTATTAATTAAGGTCACCTAAACTTTGAAAAATAAAATAAAACTGACGGCCGACTCTCTTAATTGGGCCTATTAGAGGAAGATGAACCGGCCATGGATGGGGTCATTACCTGCATTTATTTCAAAAACAAATGTTGGCAATTAAGTTCACATTATATAAATTAGTCGGAGAACAAACTCTCGTGAAAATAGGCATGTATGGATATGCTTGACTTATTAAATTAATTACTACAACAACTACAGTATTTATGGTCATGCCTCTTGACTCAATTTTATGGCTATCTCGTGTTTCTTACCATTGTTCTTCATGGTCTATCGGTAAAATAATTCATAGTTAACCAACTTAGTAATATTATATATTTTATTATTTCACAAAAGAAAAAAAATTCAAGCAATTATGTAATATATATCTTCTTCTATATCAATTAAGATATTATGTGAATTAATTTTCATGTGCTTCTGAAATAGAATAGATATTTCATTTAGCCTCACAACTCAGATATATGTAGTACTCTCTTAGTTTCAATTTATGTAGCGATATCTCTATTTTGGTCTTTTCAGAAAATGATACTAGTAAGTTTTTAAGTTTGAAAATATTTAACTTAAACTTCTCATTTTATTTTTAGTGAAAAGCTTTTATGGCTACACACGTGTTATCAAATGTCTAAGATCATAAGTTTAAAAAATCTTCATTATAACCACACAAATATTATGATATGTTTATAATCACAAGCTTCAAAAATCTTATTATAACCACACAAAAATCCATTCTTTCTTAAAACATAAATTGCCATGGAGGGAGTATCTGCTATTGATATTAGGTATTCTACATATAGCTGAAACTTGAAAGGATAGCAACTCATCTTCACACCAAAAATTTCATGTAGTGCCTAAAATTAAGTTTGAATGAATACGACATATGACGGTCGTCCATGACTTGCTTTAATTTCTGCTAGTACTAGTACTAGTACTACTATTAAACTGTTAACTTCAAACATTAATCTGATTCAAAAGTCACATCCTGATAGGGACTTCTCCTGCTATCTTTTTTGCTGAATTTGAATGATTCAGATCTATTTTTCATACCTGGATCCAGATCCATCGGGTCCATAAAAATCAGATTCAAATTCGGATCCACGGATCGGATCTGGATCCACATGTAATTTTTTTTGCCTTGAATAATATTCTCACATGTTGAAACTTTTTTGATAAAATGAAACTCAATCTGATTGAAAAAAATGATTGGGTTCATTCAATCAACCTACACAAACATGACACCATTCTTCCAAAATACTGAACGAAATTTTAGCATCACAAGAAAATAAAGACGATAAAGCAAAGTAAGTAAATAACAACATCATGAAAAACGCTGCAATTACAAAGGTCTTGAAATTAAATTCTACAACAATGCTCTTTAAAATGCCAGCAACGTCTTCTATAACCTTCTGCCAAACTTGATAAACTAGTCTTCGAAGTCACTAGTTTCAACTAAGGCTGTCCAGTGGGCCGGGTCGGCCCGATCCCGACCCGACCCATCCCGCTACCCGTCCCGATCCCCCAAAGTAAAAAAAAAAAAATTGTCGGGGTCAGGGTTCGAACTCGGGACGGGGTCTGGGTTCGTCCCGCCCGTCCCGATCCCGACCCTACTCGCCCCATTCCGACCCCGACCCGTCTCGTCCCGACCCCGTCCAGATCCCAAACCGTCCCCCTCCCCCTTTGCAAAAATAAATGTTGCAACAACGACCAAATTTCGATTTTGGCCGTTGTGCAACGGCTATAACAACCATTTTTGGGCCCCCACTCCATAAACTCCCTACCCCCTTAATATTTATTTTTAACCCCTAAGTTAATATATTTACACTTTAACCGTATTTTCCAACTATAAATAACTCATTTTCCTATTCATTTTTCTCACAAATCTTCCTACCATCTCTCTAACTCTCAATTTATCTCTCTACAATTCTACAAATCTTCATACTATTAAATATTATATCAAAGTTAAAAAATTGAAAGTGAAGTTAGCAACTAGCTTGAGGATCATCTATGTTATGGATATATTTAATAAAAAATGGATCCACGGGTCGGATACGGATCTCAAATACAAGATCCAGATCCAGATCCAGATCCGATCCTTCAGAAATAGATTCGGGACAAATCCGGATCCATCGGGTCCAAATTTTGAAGATCCATATCCTATAAAACGAATCTGAATCCACCGGATCCAGAATCTACCGCCATCTCTATCTCTAGTGAAGGTTGTTTAGAACCTTTGTTAGCTTTGAATTGTGAATAACAAACGTGTAAGATAACCATTAATTAGTCACAAAAGAAAATCACGATACAATATATATAGTACATATAAATATTTGGGGGCCATCTATGAATTTTTAGAGAAGCCAACACTATGATTGATATATTTTATCTAAATATGGTTGTAATAGCATTAATTCTACCGTCCTACTACGTTTTGTTATTGTTAGTTATACCCGTGATATACATGGGTTTGTATATCATGTATATCACGATTTCACAAGAAAATTTACCATATGTGAAACCGTGGTATACACGGTATACAAGTCCGTGTATATCACGGTTTTGGAAATTGGATGTAAATATTGTATTAAATTAGGCTTGTACACTTACCATAATTATAGGATTCTTGTACAACTAGAATATGATTTTTGGAGTAGAATAGGAATATGATTTTCCTATTATGGAAAGATGTAAATTGTATATATACTCTTTCATTAATGAAAATAATCAAGAGATTATTTCTTTCATGGTATCAGAAGTCTAGATTTTATATTTTCTCTCCAAACTTCCGTCCGACATGCATCGGTTTCCGAGCACTTCTCATTTTTTCGTGCCCGATTTTGCCTTTTCTCCTCCCATTTTTTCTTCCAAATCGCTTCATCACGTCGTTTGTTGTTGTTATGTCTAAGAACACATTTCACTCTGTCCTTACTGTTTTTAACATCAAGAATCACATCCATATCATTCTTCAAATAGAAAACGACCAATACGCGACATGGGCCGAACTGTTCAAAGTTCACGCACGCTCACACCAAGTCCTCCATCACATTATCACCACGGCTCCTGCGGATACGGGGGTCCCTAAACCCGAGGATGATCCTCAATTATGGACGACTCTTGATGCTACCGTTCTTCAGTGGATTTACTCCATTACATCTACTGACCTGTTGCAAACGATTATCAAACCAGACGCTACGGCGATGGATGCTTGGAATATAGTGCGTGATATATTTCAAGATAATCAAAATTCTCGTGTTGTTACCCTTGAAAAAGAATTCTCCCACGTCAATATGGAAGATTCCCCCAACGTTTTAGCATACTGCAAAAGGTTGAAAGAATTGGTGGATCAACTCCGCAACATTAGTGCGCCCGTTACAAATGATCGTCTTGTTCTTCAGATGGTTGCAGGCCTTTCTGAGGCCTATAGTGGCGTCGGTACGCTTCTTCGTCAGAGCAGTCCTCTTTCGCAGTTTTTGCAGGCCTGTTCCATGTTCACGCTCGAAGAAGCCGGCTTGGCTAAGAAAGCGACCACTGGGCCCCTTCTGTTTTCATGGTGACCGAGTCCAACTTTTCTCCATCCGTCTCCAACAATTCCAGCCAAAACTGCAACAACTGTGGCGGCAAAAAGGGTCAGAATTTCAAAAATAATGGCAAAAACCATGGCGAAAACCGAGGTGGCAATAACGGGGGTGGAAATGGGCCTCGGGCCAGTGGGCTGCAAGCCAACTGGACACAGCCCTGGGGCCCATGGCTGTGGAACTAGGCCCAACAACCCCTATTTTTCGTCGATACATTGCCCACCCAAACTGGGCCCAGTTTCAGCAGTATGCAGGCCCAATTATTCTGGCCCATAGTGGAACCCGATGGGCAATTCTGGGCCAGGGCAGCCAGGCCTACCATAGAGCGGGCCCCACCCTTACCGACATTGAAGCCGCGATGCACACACTTGGATTAAATCCCCCGGACCCGAATTGATACATGAACATCGGAGCCACTACCCACATGACGTCCGACCAAGGTACTCCATCGTCTTATTCCAATTTGAGCAACAATCGTGGCATAATTGTTGGTAATGGAAATTTAATTCCAATTTGTGGTTACGGTCATAAAACTTTGTCCACCCCACCCCCCCTCTTATCTTGAAAAATACCCTTCATGCCCCTAACTTAATTAAAAATTTGGTGTGTCCGTAAATTCACCACTGATAATTGGGTTTCTGTTAATTTTGATCATTTTGGATTTTTTGTGAAGGATTTCAAGATGGGGATTCCTCTCATGAGATGTTATAGTAGGGGAGATCTTTATCCTATCACGCCTACATCCGGTCTCTCGAGCCAAGCCTTGCCATCTACTTTTGCGGCTCTTGCTCCTTCCTTATGGCATGCACATTTGGGTCCCCCTGGGTCGTTTTTTGTTTCTTCATTACATAAAAACAATTTTATTTCTTGTAAGGGTACGCGTAGTATTCCAATTTGTCAATCTTGTCCTCTAGGAAAACTTGTTAGATTATCGTTTGTAGACTCTACTTCTCGTACGTTAATGCCATTTGATATTATTCATAACAATTTATGGACATCTCATGTTCTCAGTTCTTTGGGCCATCGTTATTATGTTCTATTTTTGGATGACTATTATAATTTTTTATGGACTTTTCCGTTAGAGAAAAAATCTCAAGTGTTTTCCATCTTTTTAAAATTTAGAGCATTCATCCGTACCCAGTTCGATCGGAAAATAAAATATATTCAATGTGATAATGACAAAGAATATGATAATGGGTTGTTTCAGTATTTTTGTGATACTAATGAAATAAATTTTCATTTCTTTTGTCCTCATACGTCCTCACAAAATGGGAAAGGCGAACGCAAAATTCATTCCATTAATAACATTGTTCAAACTATATTGGTCCATGCTTTCGTCCCCCCTTCCTTTTGGCAACATGCTCTACAAATGACTACATATCTTCTTAACATACTTCCTACTAAAGGTTTGACCTATTCAACCCCTCTTCAAATCTTATATAATAAGACTCATTCGTATTCATATCTAAGTGTCTTTGGGTGCTTGTGTTATCGACTATTTCCGTCCACCACAATTAACAAACTTCAGGCCCGTTCTACCCCTTGAGTGTTTATAGGTTATCCATCTAATCATCGTGGTTACAAATGTTTTGATTTATCCTATAATAAAATCATCATTAGTAGTCATGTTATTTTTGATGAAATCCAATTACTATTTGCAAACGTGAGTAGTCCCGAGCCTAGTTCATATAATTTTTTGGATGACGCCGTCTCCCTGTATATTATTCACCATTTTTTGGACTTACCCCACAACCAAAATCCTCCAGTGGGCCCACTGCTCGCTGGACCTCCTGCCACTGTCTCGGGTCCAGGAACTGGACCAAATATTCAGCCTATTTCTAGCCCTATCGTCTCGGGTCCAGTCCTTATTTCATCATCCAGTGTTGGGCCAGCAGGCCCATTGCCTGCTGGTCCGTCCATCGCCCTTCCGCCTTTGTCCCAAAATCCACCCAATTCTCCCACCAGTCACAGATCGGTCACTCAGAGTCAACGGGGTATATTTAAACCAAAAAGACATTTTAATGTTCTTAAATCCCCCTGCCCCATAACCTAGTGTCCGCATTAAATAACCTGAATTGAAAATTGTCTATGACTGACAAATATGATGCTCTTATTGCAAATAAGACGTGGGAGTTGGTACCCCGTCCTTCTGGTGTTAATATTATTCGGTCTATGTAGATTTTTACTCATAAGGATAATTCTGACGGTTCTTTTGCGAGGCATAAGGCTCGTCTTGTAGGTGATGGTAAGACTCAGGAGGTTGGCGTAGATTGTGGTGAGACGTTTAGTCCGGTGGTCAAATCGGCTACCATTCACACTGTTCTCAGTCTGGCTCTTTCCAAAGCATAGCCCATTCATCAGTTAGATGTGAAGAATGCTTTCTTACATGGTGATCTTAAGGAGACTGTTTGCATGCATCAACCCTTGGTTTTTCGAGACCCCAAATATCCCCATCATGTTTGTTATTGAAGAAGTCATTGTATGGGCTTAAACATGCCCCACAGGCTTGGTATAAGCGATTTGCAGACTATGTTTCGTCTATTGGGTTTTCACACAACAGGTCTGATAATTCATTGTTCATATATCGTCGTAGTTCTGCCCTGACTTATATGCTATTATATGTGGATGATATTATCTTGACTGCCTCTACCGATGCTTTGCGCAAGTCTATCATAACCATGCTCAGTTCTGAGTTTGTTATGAAAGACTTGGGGCCATTGAGTTACTTTTTGGGGATTATTGTTTCTCGTCATGCAGGTGAGTTATTCTTATCACAACGGACGTATGCCACTGAGATCATTGAGCGCGCTGGTATGTCCTCATGCAAGTCCACTTCCACTACAGTCGATACTAAACCCAAGATGGGTGCTGCGGCTGGCTCACCGTACACGGATCTGACTCACTATCGCAGCCTTGCAGGGGCTCTTCAGTATCTTACTTTCATGAGATCAGTTATTACGTATGTCGTACAACATGTGTGCTTGTTTATGCATGATCCCAAAGTTGAGCACACGAATGCGCTCAAACGCATTATTCGATACATCCAGGGGACACTTGATTATGGCTTACATTTATATCCTTCATCGACATCTACACTTGTCTCGTATACTGATGTTGATTGGAGTGGCTGTCCAGATACCAGACGTTCCACGTCCGGCTATTATATGTTTCTTTGTAATAACTTGGTCTCATGGTCTGCGAAGCGTCAGTCTACATTATCTCATTCTAGTGCAGAGGCCGAGTATCGAGGGGTAGCCAATGTGGTCTCTGAATCCTATTGGTTACGTAATCTTCTTTTAGAGCTTCATTGTCCTATTCAGAAAGCTACCTTGGTTTATTGTGATGATATTAGTGTCATCTACCTTTCTGGTAATCCGGTTCAACACCAGGGCACTAAACACATCTAGATGGATATTCACTTTGATCGCGAAAAGGTAGCTCGTGGACAAGTACGCGTCTGCCATGTCCCTTCCAGGTATCAAATTGCAGACATCTTTACCAAAGGTCTTCTGTCAGTACTCTTTGAAGATTTTAGGGACAGTCTCAGCGTACGAAGACCGTCCGCTTAGACTGCGGGGGCGTGTTAGTTATACCCGTGATATACATGGGTTTGTATACCATGTAGATCACAGTTTCACACGAAAACTTACCATATGTGAAACCGTGGTATACACGGTATACAAGTCCGTGTATATCACGATTTTGGAGTCAAAATTGGATATAAATATTGTATTAAATTAGGCTTGTACACTTAGTACAACTAGAATAGGATTTTTGAAGTAGAATAGAAATAGAGTTTTTCTATTATGGAAAGATGTAAATTGTATATATACTTTTTCATTTATAAAAATAATCAAGAAATTATTTATTTCAGTTATATTAATGACCCATGAAATCAGACATTCTGGAGAAGAATCACTTTTGTTAACGACTAGTTAATATATAAAAGATATTTTGCGAAGCAAAAGAAAAATTGCGTCTTCCTCGAAGAATAACGTCTTTTATAAGAAAAGACTTTCTCCGAAATTGTTTACATAATAGTTCATGCTTTCAATCAACACTTAGCATATATTTCCACCCGATCACAATTAATATACCTAGTATTTTCGTGAATAGAGAAGTTATAGCTTGATCCTATTAATTTCCTAAACTCATTTTAAAAAGTGAAAAGAAAATGTGAATATATGTATAGATTTCAGATAATGATTTGACTAATACCGACAACTATTTATTATGTTCACAAATATTAAAATGATGCATTTTAGATATTAGATAACGTCTTTAAACTTCTATAGCCGACAAATAATTGATTCACTTAATAATATAATATGTATGCTAGATATTAGGTAATGACTTTTTTTTTTTTTTTTTTTTACGAAGGAAGCCGCAGCCGCTACTCTCTCGAGTGCGCACAGGGTAAACTCCGGACTGACGCAATAGCCTGCAAACCACGCCAGCCGATTAATCACACTTGGCAAGCCATGTGTGACAGGCTCAACCAAGAAGATTTACGCAGGGGATCGAACTCGTGACCTTGCGGTCCCGCGCTCTACTGCTACACCAACTTGGCTACTCTTGCGGGTAGATATTAGGTAATGACTTGATTGCTATGATCAGTGATTATCCAATACACGAATGTGTAACTAATTATTATTCGAATTTAATAAGCAACGAGCATTATTTCGATGGCACACGATGCGTTTTTGCATGGTGAGGTGGCAAAATGGGATGGGCCCCAGCCCAACCTAGCTTTAATGGGCTTTAGATTTCGACTGGCCATTGTTATTAAAGGGCCTTCAAAATATCAGCTTACCCAGCTTTAAGCGGACCAACCGTCCATCCTTATGAGGTCACAAGCTAATTATGACGGGGCTTAATAATTGCCTGTTTAAAATGGGTTGAAGAATCTTAACCCAAACACACCCAACTAGTGACGGCTCCATATATAACTATATATTTTTGTTGATATGAAGATAATTCTATACATTATTTTGCGTGGATTTCCCTTCCTACGGGCTGGTCTTTCATTTTTGTCTCTCAATTCGATGCTATTTAATTTTTACCCTTATTTCTCATTTAATGAAAATTTATAGGCCAAAATATCTTTCTTCACGCGTCTACAAAATCAGAGATTCGGGTTCAAACCCCAGCTCAAACAAAAAAAAATCACAAGGCAATGCCTTAAGGCGTAACTTCTGTATAACTTGCCAGAATAGGCATAGTTTGCTCTAAAACTTTGCCTTGTGGATTTTTTTTTACTTTGCTTGGGTTCGAACCCAGAATTTCAGGGATATTTTTGTTCATTTTTTTAGGCGAAGAAAAAAAATTTAGAGAACAACAATTTGAAGGGCAAAAATTAAAGACCGCGCTGAAATAGGGACGTTGGTGCGAATGACCCAATTCTATATGAAAATTTTTGTTCATTCCAACTTTTTATTTCCACTCACCACCAATAATAGACATTTCAGTCCCCTCAAATTTC
The DNA here is from genome assembly GCA_034509755.1 of Anisodus tanguticus. Lineage (NCBI taxonomy): Eukaryota > Viridiplantae > Streptophyta > Magnoliopsida > Solanales > Solanaceae > Anisodus > Anisodus tanguticus. The sequence continues at coordinate 44,070,997 of CM067558.1, forward strand.
TTTTTCCTTATTTTGTTATCTTGGGCAGTAATGAGGCCCAATTAGACCCATAAGATTATCTAAAGATGGCCCAACTTTTGCTAATCGCCTTATAGGTCTAGTTGAGGGATAATAATGGAAGAAATGGGGAAAATAGCCATCTTTCGAATAGCTAATTAACATTTAATTACAGTTTCAAACTTATTTAAGGTTTAGGCGCATTTAATGCGACAATACGAGCCCACTGGTATATGTAATAGGTTATACTATCATTGTTGAGAAAGAACAAGACAATACACTTTGTCACTTTCGTATACCATTTGAGAGTGTCTCAAAATTGAATTGTTGAAGTATTGACTCATTACAAAAATATAGTATAGTTGAAAACAAGATATATTGGTCCAATTCTAGCCCCATAAAACGTCCTAAAAATTGAAAATTGAAATATCATAGCACAGACTCTCCTTCAGACTATAAATGCTGAAAAGAAAAATCAAAGAGAGCAATAGCAAATTGTAAATGGTAGGTAGAACAATCAGTTGGGCATGTCTCTATCTGTCCCTAACACAACAAATGGCCATAAACAAAATTATTTCCTATCTTTTTTTCTTGACTCTCAACCATTTGTTCACAAGTTCAATTCAAGAAAATACCAAATTGTCCACCATAACAAATGAAACGATCGTTTGTTCAACTGAAAAAGATGTTAGACTGGATAAAGTCATGATTTAAATTAAGGAACAAAGCTCACGCTATCTCCAACCAATGTCATATTCTAAACAACGTACTCGTGTATTAATAGGGATTCACATATATCCAAAGTAATCAACTAGTCCAACAAAAGTCGAACAAATGAAAGAGCATGAAAACATACTAAATGGTCTACTCCATATAATACGCGACAAAAAATCTGAAGAACTGATCAAAATGGCATCACGGAAACACCATAAGATTGAAGGAGCGCTCTTAAGGGTAACGCTTATAAGAATTGTCACGCCTAGTGTTTCTGAAAGCACAGCATCCAACAGAGTAGACAACAACGAGGAAGACTAGGAATATGATATTAAGTACAGCCACCCTTTTCCAGTCACTCTTGATATTGTCTAGCAGCCCGGCTTTGCAGGATTCACAGCTGTAACACAAGACATTCGGATCGTTGCTCCACAAGTTACAGTCTGGATTGTTCAAGGATGAGGTTGAATTCTTGGTCCAGTTAGTCGGGCTCACGTAGGTAAAGTTGCAGTCATTTGATGGCTTGCAACAACCAGACTGCAAGAATTAAACATGTCATGATCTATACATAACAATAAGGTTGGGTGAAAAATAAACACAATGTGGCATCCCCAATTTAAAAATAATGGAAAGCAGGTCATGAGGAGTAGGTAGGAGTGGCAAATGAGCGGGTCGGATCGGGTTAAACAAAAATGGATAAAATATATGACCCTCCCATATTTAACACGTATAAATAATGGGTGTTGATAATATAAATATCCATATTATCCATCTGGATATCAATTTTTTAGTGGATAATATCTATATTTGATCCATTTTTAAATGGTCAGTTATCCAACACATATTTAATGGGTCAGATTGGATGGTTACTTGCTTTTTTAACCATTTTGCCAGCCCTAGGAGTAGGGATGATCGAGCAACAACATGAACTTTGGGTGTCATTAGGTTCAATCACAAATCAACAAGGAGAAAATGCAGAACTGTTTGATATAGTCATCAAACCACAAGTAGGAGAAAACCATAACAAAGAAATAGTGAATAGTAAGTTATAACTCTAAAGACATATTCAAAAGTTTATTATTAAATTGAAACACTCAGATAATCTGATATCAAGAATCGAGGAGTTGTAGGGAAGGAAGACTTTATGCATAGTACAAATCAAGAAGTAATCAACTAAATTTCAAACCAGTTTATAGGATGTGTTTACCCAAGCCAATGAATACACAACATGTCTTTCCTACACATTTATTACTTAATCATGGTTAAGTGGAGTATGTACTTTTTCATTTTAATTTTGGTGTAAACACCACGTGCGGGTCATGATTTAATCACAGATCAACAAGGAGAAAATGCACAATTGTTTGATGGAGAGATCAAACCACAAAAAGGGGAAAACCATAACAAGGAAATAGTGATATAGTAAGAATCATAACTCTAAAGACATATTCAAAAGTTATTATTAAACAAAAACACTCAGATAATATCATATCAAGAATCTAGGAGCTTTAGGGAAGGAAGACTATAGGCATAGATGTAATGGAATAAGTACAAATTAAGAAGTGGTCAAAACTAAGCTTCAAATTTATAGGATGTGTTTATACTAAGCCAATGAATACCTGACGTGTCTTTCATACACATATTTATTACTTAATAATGGTTAAGTGGAGTATGTACTTTTTTCATTTTAATTTTGGTGGGAACACCGCGTGTGGGTAATGATTTACCATAATATCTTAGTGAATCAACCTTGGAAGTGAATTTCAGAAAACCAAGTTATGTAAACTTTCAACTGCTCCAAAAATCCAATTAAGTTCATACATGGAACCAAAAGAAGATCCATTCAACTCTCACACACACACACAAAAAGAAGTAGATCCAATCAGGTCATCAAACTTTCATGACTGCCTTTAGGCTAAACAATGAAGGTATGTAAAGTAAATTATAATAATTAGGTAAACAATTTCCAAATACATAGTAGAAAGTTTTAGGAGTAGAAATAGAATACTCATGGTCATCCATCAGTGCACAAAAGAATTTCCCAAAAGAGATGTTTTGCTTAGAGGGAAAAAAAAGACTACTTATCAAGAAACATGACCAGTTAATGGAAGCAGAAAAAGGTTCATACCTTTACAGGAAAAGCCTCAACTTCTTTTTATATAGGAGTAATATAGAGTCAAAGTCTTAAAGCTTTCAACTTTATATAAAGTAAGGAAAAGCGCATAAAATGCCCCTGAACGGTTGTATTTGATACAAAAATGCCCTCCGTTTACCTATTCTCTCTAAAATTCCCTCACTGTCAACCTATTATCCAATAGTTCACGGACATTTTAGGCCCGTTTCCGTATAAAATAAACCAAAAAAAACTCATACATAGTATAATTACTAAAAAGCATGTCCTAAAAGTCATAGGTCTTTCATTGTCAACTAATCAACACAAAACTTAGAGAATGAAGAAACATGAACAAATCCCCTTTTACATGGACAACCTCCAAAAATCAACAAGAATTTAAAGAATATGCAAAAAATTAACAACAACAACATACCTAGTATATTCCCACAAGTGGAATTTGGGAAGGGTAGGATGCACGCATATCATATCTCTACCTTTGAGGGATAGAGAGACTATTTCTGGTAGACCCCGGCTCAAAAGAAATGTAATCAATGCAGGATTGTAAGGGGAATAATATAATAAAATATCAACATACAAAATAAATGACGCAACTGATAATAAAACACACAGAAGAGTAAGGAACGATGGGATCAAATGGATTACCTGCAGAGCAGAGAGATGTTTTTTGTAAAAATCTTCAACTTTGGTGCTAGACCCATCATCAATCAAAGTTTTACAAATCTTACTATCCTGCAAGCAACTCTGAATCCTACCCCAATGATTATTAACCCTTTTTTGCAACCAGTTAGAATAATCACCAAGCCTATACTCTTTATACCCTCTATCAGATAAGGCTTCACCAGCACCTTTATTAGTCACCACAAATGCAAAAATAGTGAAACAAAATATTAACACAATTAACAAGAACATAACAAGAAGGTAAACCCATAAAAGCCATGAAACTCTGCAACATGAACCAATTAGACCTGCTAATGAAACCAACATGACAAAAACACCAAGTGCTATCACTGGCTTTTCAAGAAACCTCTCACACTCTGTATCCGCTTGCCTTGATAGCCATATACCTCCTCCTATAATTGGGATTGATATAAGAAATGTGATTATGTTGAGAATCCCTACTAAATTGTTACTCACACGTACCATTTTTTCAAGGCTAACTGAATCAAGAATTGATTTTTAAAGAGAAAAAGTGAACAGAAATTGAAGAATTAGAAATATGGGTCTGTGTGGTAACGTTATGAGAAAGTTGAACGGGTATATATGGGAGCTTATATAGAAGCTAAGGTGTGGGCGCGTGATAGTCCCGTGTGAGAGTGGGAATGAAAGGTAATCTCTCCGTCTCAATTGATCATTTGATTTGAGTTGACTAGACCTGTCCATTGTGTCGTGGATCCGTCCAGCCCGGCCCGAACAAATCAGGGTCAGAATAAATTTATATCTGATCTGTGAGTCACCTGATTCGAAAAAGCGGAGATCAAATCAAGGTTAGGATCAGAATTTTTTACCTGTCTGATCCGGCCTGGCTCGATCAGTGACCCGACCCGTTCATATTATTTTTTATTTTATTAATGTTTATTTAAGGTATATTTTTAAAGGTATATTATTTTATTAATATTTATTTTATTATTTTTATTTAAGGTATATTATTTTATTAATATTTATTTTATTATGGTAAGTTATTTAGTATCGGGATGAATCGAATCAAAAAATTGAACATACCTATGTAATTAATCTTATTTTTTATTTTAGGTTACTAATATATCTTGAATCATAGCCATTGAAGCCAATCTATGAAGCTTTTATTGAAGTCGAATGCGGCATGAACTTAATTAATGGAAGCATTGACATAAAATGTAAGGAGAGAAAGTAGTTGTAAATTGGTGCAACTTTAAATTGTCATAACGCTATGCTCCGATGTCCGTTTTACCTGATTTTTTTTATTTTGCGTATTTTTTTGAGACGCGGCTGGTCAAAGGCGCCGCCAAATTTTAGGAAAACGGTTGTTTTTCCAATCAATTTGTATTTTCCCCCAAATCAGTTTCTAATTTCCCTTTTCTTTAATAAAGATCTCACGATATACAATACATTTCAACGTCGAAATTTCGTAATAATGTAGGTGTGAATGTCAATTTCAGTGTTGAAAATTCAATTTAAAAAAAATACTTTAATTTGGAGTTTTTTTACATGTTTTTAAGAATATATGTTATGTTTTTGGACTGTTATTTTAATAAAAATGAAAAATATTTTTATTTTATTTTGTAGAGCGGGTCAAGGCCGACTCATGACTCGTAGGGTCCCCAAAGGGTAGGGCTGGCAATGGATCGGAGGTGGATCGGGTGGAGCTCAATCCGCCTCCACCCGCCAACGATCCATCCATCACCCGACCCATCCATCACCCTGTTTTTTTTTTAATCCACATCCGATCCACCCATCATCCACGGGTGAATCGGGTGCTTCACGGATGTAAGCGACGAAGACTTATGAAAATTGGTCGATACTCAAGTCTTGTAGGTAATTTATGACAATTAATAAATATGTCAGTTCAAATTTCACAAAAATGAACTTTACTTTGTTCATTTTATTGGAAGTAGAGAATTGTACGGATTAATTCGAGAATGGCAGGGTCTGATAAACCTACAAAGTTGCATTTGATTATATCAACTGTTAAGATAAAATAAATATCATCAATCCTCCTATTACCGTGAGTTCATATTTTTATGTGAAACCAATAAACATTTGTTTTTTCTCTTTCTTATGTTGTTCAATGTACATTTTACTTGATCAAACTTAGAGTGATATAATTAGCAGATAAAAATATAATTTGTTCAATCTATTTAAATTTGAACGAGTTAGCGACCCACATATTTATTAACTCAAGTTATTTTGATTAGCCTGATTCAGTCAAATTAAAAATAGCATTTATTAAGCGTTTGGACATGCAATTTCATCTTATGAGATGAAATCATCGTTTGGACATGCGATTTCATCTCATGAGATGAAATTCCAAATCATCCAAAAAGGCATGATTTGAGATTTCAAATTTTAAATGTAAAAGTTGACCACAAGTTTATATTTTGTAAAAATAGATCCATAAATTGGTAGATATAATTAGCAATCATGTTTATCAATTATTTATATCAAATATTAAAAGATCTACAGGAGGGGTGGATTGAAAATAATTAATTTATAACGGGTGGATGGGTGAGTCGAGTGGTGGGTTGGATGAATGTCCACCCGGATCCGACCCGATCCGTCACCGGATTAAATCCATGTTTTGTCGGATTTTCGTCCATATAATCGGGTCGGGTGGATCAGATATCTATCGGGTTATGGTGAAATTGTCAGCCCTACCAAAGGTCAGGGCCAGGATCGGAAAATTTTTAAAAAGCAGGGTCAGGGTCAAACAAGCAAAAAAAAAGGCACTTGACCCGACCCTGATCCAGTCGGATCCGAGCTTTGGACATGTCTAGATTTGACACATAAAAAATTTTCAAATGTGTCGTTCAATATAAATATGTGATCTTAAATTATCTCATAAAATTAAATTATTTTTAAATATAAAAAGGTGAGATTTTTTTTTACACAAACGAAGAATTAGAAGAATGGGTGTGATTGTGGTGACGTTAAGAGAAAGTTTAAGAGGTATATATGGAAGTAAATGTGAAGTCTTTTGATTTTGGTATAACCGGTATAAGGGTGTGGACGCGTGATAGTTCCGTGAGGGAGTATGAGAGTGGGGTTGGAAGGTAAAAGAGTTGAGAAGTTATGTGGGTCCTTAGAGACTAGTTATGTGGGTAATGGGTATATAGCGTAATCATTTCGGAGAAGACAAAAACGGAAGATTAAAAGGATAATAGTAAATCGAAAAAGAACTAGTTCAACTGTCCAACTCTTTTTTTTAAAATTATTTAATATGATTTCCACTCCGATGCAACAACAATATACACATTGAAATTTCACATAGGGCCCGGAGAAGGTAGAGTGCAAGCAAACCTTATCTTTATCTTAATAGGTAGAGATGTTGTTTCTGAAAGACCATCGACTCAAAAGAAAGCATAAGCATAAGAAATGTCAGATACATACAAGAAATTTAAAGTAGCATGAATACAGAAAGCGAATAAGTCATGATAAAATATTTTGAAAAAAAAATAATAACTACCACAGATAAATAAGATAATCAAAGTATACGAAACAACAAAAATCAAAGGACATGAAACTATAAAAGAATATTACTCCTACTAGTATGAAATGTGTAAACGTGTAAATATAGGAAACAATATATTCTCTACCCATAATTAGAATATTTCCATATATTGTGTAAATATAATTATGGTAAGACTAGGATTCCTCTTTTGTATAGGCTTAGGATTCCTATTGTATAAGGGATGAATATTGTACTCTATATATACCTTGATATTAATGAAAGACTCATCAAGAGAGATTAATATCATCTAACATGGTATCAAGAGCCAAATAAACAAAACCCTAAAATCTTTTCTCTTCCACAGCCCGGCTCTCTCCTACGCCGCGGCCCTCCCGAATTTTCTTCTTATTTTTCGGGTTTTGTTCTTCCTTTCTTCTCTTCTCTAAATGGTTATCCCTGATTCTTCCACACTTTCTGACGCCTCTACCTCCACAAAGTCATCACCCCCGTTTCATCCCACCCTTACTGTTTCCAACATCAAGAACCATATTTCCATTATTCTTGATCAAGAAAACAACCAGTATTCTTCCTGGATTGAACTTTTTCGCAACCATGCATGTCTCTATAACATGCTTAACCATATTGATGACACTATTCCGCGCCCTACGGAGGTTGATGATTCTATCTGGCATCGTCTCGACGCCGGCGTCAAACAATGGATATATGGTAGTATCTCTCAGGATTTGCTCCTTACTATCATGAAATCTGACTCCATAGCCCTTGACTTGTGGAATCGTTTGGAGGAAATTTTTCAGGACAACAAGCACACTCGTGCTGTGTATTTGGAAGAACAGTTCAACAAAACACGTCTTGAAAACTTCTCCAATGTCTCTGAGTACTGCAAGCAGCTTAAACTTCTAGCGGATCAACTCTCCAACATCGGCATGCTCGTCACATCGACGATAAAATGGTGCTACAAATGATTTACGGCCTTACTAAGGGCGAATATGATACTTTGGCCACCATTATTCAACAGGCAGATCCGCTAACGAGTTTTAACAAAGCTCGCTCACAATTGTTGCTCGAAGAAACCCGTCGTGCTAAGTAGGATGAGCACGCCCAGCAGGTGTTAGCTGTCGACACACAACCCCAAGATCAGATGCCACCAGACAACTCCCAACAGCGGCAGGGCCGCATCGGCAAGGGTGGAAAAGGCCGCGGCGGTAGAGGAGGCCGTGGTCGTGGCAAGGGTCGCGGTCAACAGAACCAACAACAGCAACAACAACAGAGATCGCAGAACAACTGGGCCGCGGCTTCTCAGCAGTTCGTCTACAGCGTCGCGGCGCCCCAGTACAGAGCCGCGGCTCCCCAATTCAGAGCCGCGGTGCCAAATCCATTCCAGTACCAGCAGCCATACAATCCGTATTCTTACCCAGGTTTGTTAGGCCCCGCTCCAGCCCCACAGCAGGCCCACTTCATGTAAGGTCAAATCCCGCAGCCCTTCTCCGGCATGACACCCACTGAGTTGGGTCAGGTGTTCAACACCCTCTCTATGCAACAGCCTGACAATACTTGGTACATGGACTCAGGCGCTACATCTCACGTTACCCAGTCTGCAGGTACTATTCCTAAACTATTTCGGTTAAAGCATCCTCAATATGTTACAGTTGGTAGTGGACAACGCATTCCAATTAAGGGTTATGGTACCTCATACACACAACCTCCTCATCCACCATTCTCCCTCAAAAACACCCTATATGGCCCACACATGATTAAGAACCTCATATATGTCCGTCGATTTACTCGTAATAATTCTGTCTCCGTGGATTTTGACCCTTTTGGTTTTACTGTGAAGGATCTTCATACGGGGACACCTCTTACGAGATGCAATCGCACGGGGGATCTCTATCCATTCACTTCCACCTCCGCTGCCAGATCTTGTTCTCCCGTCACTCTAGCGGCTGTTTCTTCTTCAACTTGGCATAATAGGCTTGGTCATCCAGGAGCCCCCATTTTTCATTTTCTTAGAGGCAACAATTTCATTGCTTGTAATGGAAAACTTGCCCAAAATTGTGTTTCTTGCTCTTTAGGCAAACATATTCGTCTTCCGTTTAAATCATCTACTAGTGTTACATTTGCTCCTTTTGATATCATACATGCCGATTTATGGACATTTCCTATCTCTAGTTCTCTCGGTCATAAATACTATCTTGTGTTGCTTGATGATTTTTCACACTACGTTTGGTTATACCCTCTTAAATTTAAATCGGAAGTGTTTGTCAAATTTCTTGAGTTTCGCAAGTTCATTCAAACACAATTTGAAAAAGGCATAAAATTATTTCAGTTCGATAATGGTCGTGAATTCAATAACTCTGTGTTTCACCGCTTTTGTACCAATAATGGCATGGTCTTTCGCTTCTCCTGCCCTCACACCTCAACACAAAACGGTAAAGCTGAAAGAATCATCCGCACCATTAACAATATGATTCGCACCCTATTGATTCATGCCTCCCTCCCTCCACCCTTCTGGGTGTATGCTGCTAAAATGTCAGAATACACTCTAAATATTCTCCCTACTAGCACTCTTCACAATATGACCCCTACCGAAATCCTCTACCATAGAATCCCCTCTTATGATCATCTACGGATTTTTGGTTGTCTGTGCTATCCCAACCTTAGCTCCACCGCCCCTCACAAGCTTGCTCCTAGGTCCACTCCATGTGTCTTTCTAGGATTCCCGCCGAACCATAGGGGCTATCTATGCTATAACTTGTCGACTCATCAGATCCACATATCTCGTCACGTCACATTCGACGAGACCACATTCCCGTTTTCGAATCTTCCAAAATTCCAAAAACAGGACTACTCATTTCTTGACGAGTCTGCCATCTCTCCCCTTATAATCGAATAACTCACATCCTCTGTTCCGTCGTCAGAGCCGCGACCTCGAGGGGAGGCGCCGCGGCGCCTGATTTCCAGAGAGCAATCTTTTGAAACACCGTCGACAGCGCCGCGGCCCTGTGCTGAGGCGCCGCAGCGCCCAAACTTCAGAGAAGCCTGTCAACCTTCTAGCGCCACGACTCTCGATCCAGGAGCTGCTGCGCTCCGACGGCTTCGCCCCCACCTTCTCCTTATCCGACTTTACCCCCCGTCTCAGACACCACCCCGCCACCCACTGTCCCTACCCATCCAATGGAAACTCGTTCAAAGCATGGAATCTTCAAACCCAAAGTCCATTTCATCTTGTCTGCCCAAACCATCTCTCCACTTCCAAAGAACCCAAAAGTGGCCAAACAAGACCCTAATTGGAATGCGGCTATGTATGAGGAATTCAATGCTTTAACTAAACAGCACACGTGGGATCTAGTACCTAGACCTGAGGGGGTGAATGTCATTCATTGTATGTGGCTATTTCGTCACAAGTTCAGAGACAATGGGGATCTTGAGAGGTATAAGGCCCGTCTTGTGGCTAATGGCACAAATCAGCAGGAGGGCATTGATTGTGGTGAGACCTTCAACCCGGTTGTCAAACCGGCTACCATCCGCACAGTTTTGAGCATAGCCATGGGCAAATACTGGCCGATCCATCAGCTTGACGTGAATAATGCATTCTTATATGGGGATCTGCGAGAGACAGTCTACATGCATCAGCCACCAGGGTTCACCCATCCAGCACTTCCTCACTATGTGTGCCATCTCCGTAAGTCACTAAATGGCCTGAAGTAGGCCCCCGTGCGTGGTATGATCGCTTTGCCAGGTATATCTTGCAGATTGGGTTTGTATGCAGGAAGAGTGATACATCACTTTTCATTTTTCATCGAGGTAGTAGCACTGCTTACTTATTACTTTAAGTGGATGATATTGTTCTTACTGCCTCCTCCGACGGATTAAAAAATGAGATTATTGTCTTGCTCAAGTCCGAATTTGCAATGACTGATTTGGGGAAGCTGAGTTACTTTTTGGGGATATCAGTGACCAGGTCTGCCAATCATATGTTCTTGTGTCAGCGTGAGTGTGCAGAAGAGATTGTGTATAGGGCTAAGATGACGAACTGCAAAGAGGTGCCTACTCTAGTTGATTCCAAATCTAAGCTCAGTGCTATGGATGGTGCTCCAGTCTCTGATCCTACTCTGTATAGGAGCCTTGCAGGTGCACTTCGCATATCACATTCACCAGGCCAGACATAGTTTATGTTGTTCAGCAGGTGTGCTTATGCATGCATGCCCCCAGGGAGTCTCATTTCACTGCTCTTAAGCGTATCATTCGATACATTAAGGTCACTCTTGATTATGGTTTGCACCTATATCCCTCTGCACCAGACAGGTTGCTTTCATATACGGATGCAGATTGGGCAGGGTGTCCGGACACGCGACGCTCCACCTCTGGATTTTGTGTTTTCTTAGGGGATAATCTGATTTCTTGGTCTGGCAAGCGACAGGCTACCCTATCTCGCTCCAGTGCCAAGGCTGAGTACAGAGGCGTTGCAAATGTAGTAGCTGAGATTTGTTGGCTCGAAAATTTACTGTTAGAACTTCAGTGTCCTTTGCGTCAAGCATCTATTATGTATCCTGATAACATCTCTGCCATCTATCTTTCTCATAATCCGGTTCAACATCAGCGAACCAAGCATATTGAGATAGACCTATACTTCGTTCGTGAGAAAGTTGCGTTAGGCCATGTCAGAGTGTTACATGTTCCATCATCCTATCAGTATGCAGACATATTTACCGAAGGACTTCCAGATAGTTATTTCTTGACTTCAGATCCAGTCTCAGCGTCCGGCCTCCTCCCGCTCCGACTGAGGGGGTGTGTAAACGTGTAAATATAGGAAACAATATATTCCCTACCCATAATTAGAATATTTTCATATATTGTGTAAATATAATTATGGTAAGACTATGATTCCTCTTTTGTATATGCTTAGGATTCCTATTGTATAAGAGATGCATATTGTACTCTATACATACCTTGATATTAATGAAAGACTCCTCAAGAGAGATTAATATCATCTAACAAAATGATAAGCGAGACTACCTACTAACCTTCTACCATAATATGAGTTATCTATTTCATGAATTTTCACCTGCCAATGTAATAAAAAAAAATTCAATTATTTGTTTGTTTTGTGTTCTATATCCGTGGTATGTTACTCATGTTGAAATCCTGATTAATTTAAATTCGCGTTTGTGAAATTCATTTTTAAAAAAAGCTCTGTATCGATGATTCATCTCACCGCGATCCTTTAATAATCTTTAGTGATTTTTTGCTTGAGCGTGGGTGGTCTTTAGTTGAAGGATGATACTTAAGAAAACTTATATCTTTTTCGAGTTTTCTAATGAAGATTAACTATGTAATTGATATTTATTTTAAAATTAGTTTTATATAATTTGATACAGCATATTCATCGAGGTTGAATAGATATATTTTCATAAAATACTACTCTCTATCAACATCAATGCGGTTGTTACGTTTTCTTCTATGGCGAAATTATGAATAGTAAACAGATCCACCTGCCAATATCTGACCGTATACGCAGCAAATGAATTTATATATATCCGTATGACATTGACCCCATTCTTTTAGTCAGCGTAACGTGTAAATTTGCACTGTGTGTAACTTTAGCATATCATGAATCTGCTTGGATTTTTTTAAATTTAATCATTTACATGTCAGTTTTAATGATTGACATATGTTAAGTGGAGAAAATATGAAAGCTGATACTGCAAAACATAATTCTTTTTTCTAAAATAAGAAGTTCATCACTCATCTTATACTTTTTTCTCATTATATCACATATTACTTTTTCATCAGCTTGTTTTCTTAATCTGATTTATTTGTAATAAGGTTAGATTAATCATAGTTATATTATCTTCAGAGTTAAATTCTCGGATTTAATACATGTTCTGTATAATTATGTTGATATAAGGGAGATAAATGCAACGTATAACTCGTCAACTTTTGCCCATTTTCTAGTTTTGACTTCTTCTTTCCTCCCCTAAAAATTGTAAACCAAGAGATGAACTCTTTTCTTATATATCTTAAGTTCTTAATCACATGTGCACTCTGCCTAGATAAATACATTTCTTTCCTTTTTTTATATACATATTTTTCTCTATGGTTTGACTAGGACTTTTCAAATATTGCACATTCTATTATTTATTTATCGCGTTAGGTTTGACCAAGACATCTAGCAAAAAGATATATATATATATATTCCCATTTATAAAAGTTTTACTAAGACTTAAGCAACAAGTGAAGAAATTCCACCGAGATCTCATCAGGTCCAGTCGGTCTACCCCTTTGCATCCTGCGAATAACACCCTTAATCTCCTCCACCTTTATACACCTACAATATCTGAAATCGCAACTTATGTCTGAGGGCTCCAGATCCCCCAACACAATATCTCTGTCCCCTTCTTCGTTCAAGAGTTTATGGAAGTAAGATTGCCATCTCCGTCGAATGGGCGCATCCTCCATCAGTACTTTGCCATTATCGTCCTTGATGCACTTAACTTGATCCAGGTCATGGACCCTCCTCTCTCTCTCTCACCTTGGCAAGCATGTAAAACTTTTTATCCCCGTATTTGCCCTCTAATTCAACATACATGCGTTAAAAAACTGTCATTTTGCCGCCGTAACCGCCAACTTCACCTCCTTCTTCGCCATCTTATATCCTTCTCTATTCGTCCGCTTTTATTCCTCGTCCTTACGCTCTACCAACTTCACATACGCCGTTTTTTTTGCCTCCACCTTCCCTTGAACTTTTCCATTCCACCACCAGTCCCTTCGATGCCCACCAAATCTACCTCTCGAGACCCCTAACAACTCTCTAGCTGCTACCCTAATGCAACTAGCAGTCTTATCCCACATAGTATTCGCATTCCCACTACTCCCCCAAGCCCCTATAGCAATCAACTTCCCCTATCTCATGTGCATTGGCCTTAGTCAAGCTACCCCATTTGATCCTAGGCCGGTTACCCGCAACCCCTTTCTTCTTCTTCTTTCTCTTGATCTCCAAATCTATTGCCAAGAGCTTATGTTGGATCGCAAATTCTCACTCAGAATAACCTTCCAATCCTCGGGCACCCCTTATATATTAAAACGATAGATGATGGAAAAGGAAAGACAAATAGACGATTACCAAACATTTCATTTTCTAAAAGGATATTTGCACATTGAATATGTCCAATGAGTGGTTGTCTTTGATTAGGAGAGGCAGACTCGTCTTCAATTTTCCTTTTTCTCCTTCCAAGAGAGTTACTCATGTGTCTCATATTACTTGTCTACTTTTCTTTTTTAAAAGTCAAACTATATAAACTTGATCGATAGTTTGAGATATATTTTTTCACCATATTAATATGAGAAGAAATGCAACTTGTAGTACTTTTTGAGTAGTTTTTGAATATACAAACTATAATTTTAAAATATTAAATTGATCTAATCCAATTTAGCTCCGAAAATTAGTCAACTTAACTCTCAAAAATCGAAACTGGAAAACTAATATGGGATGGAGGGAGTACTAATTAACATAGAATGAGTCATTTTGTGAGACCTATTCCTTATGAAAAATTCCTTTAAACGGACTCCTTAGACTTTTTCTAAAAACAGTTTTTTTTATTATAATTATAATTTTGAAATATTGAATTGATCTAAAATTAATTCCGAGTTAGTTTGTACGCTAAAGAGAAGAGATATATTTTTGTTAACATTTTCTATCTTTAATATTTTCTCTGAACAAACCTAATCTTGGTATAGCTTTTCAAGAATTCGTCATATAGTTTCTAATTTCAAGTTCTTGACAAATTCAATGTGAACATAGTTTTCTTCTCAATTTTTATTCACATCACACTTCATCTGGTGTACTGAATTAGTAGGATAGTCTCTCTATTCCAAATCAAAAGCTCGACTATTTCAGTAAGTGGATTGACGATCATGATTGACTTACGTTTCGAAATAATTTTAAAGTTATAAAGCATGTATAATTCAAGAATTAGAAAAGATTTTTTTTATAAAACTACTCTGGGACAAAGAAAATGTCATCTTTTAATGAATAAAAGGATGGTGAGAGTAGCCATTTGACCAAGTAACAGGAATAAAGAAAATGTAATATTTTAATGAACAGAATGATGTGGGAGTAGCCATTTGACCAAGTAATTCAGGATCAACCATAAATGGGAAAATGTTATTTTCTATTCTTCCGCTTTGCAACTTAATGAATCGGTCCAAAAAAAAAGGTGGTTCCGATCATGCATTTAGATTATAAAGTAGGATATCACAAGGTTTAACTAAAAGGGAATCTAACTTGACAATTACTAAACAATACTTTATTTCCTAATAAGATTCATTGCACATTGAATATGTTCAAAATGATACATACAATGGAAACTATTGCTTTTTGTTGCACTTAACAAGTATACTATGCAAGAACATGTTGTACATGATGTAAATTGTGAAATTGGATATCTTTTTTTATATACACAGAGTTGATGAGGAGATCCAACTAAATTAGACAACCATTGGAATTTTTAAAGCTTTGATTCAAGCCTTATAACCACCGGGTTGTTCTAAGGATTTTTTTTAATGATGATTGTGTTTATATCAATTTACGTGCATTTTGACTATTTCACATAATGAACTATTTGTTCACTAGGACCAAAGAGGCAACTATCTTCTTATTTCCACCTAATTCCAACATTAGGAAGGAACTACCTTTCATATGATTTGATTAGACAATTTTGGATGACAAAGCCCATGGTGTCATACGTGAGTTGTTTTCCTATTTGGAATGAAGTGAACAGAAGAGTTGGGTGAAAGTATGTATGTATTAGAGACAATCATTATTAGGGACAAATGTATTTGAACACATTCGTATTATTAGTAAGATTAATATATTTATGGCATTTGCAATTATTGAATTATTATTTGATTGTTTGTAATTATTCATTAGTGTGCATTCCTTGAGCTTACGTTGTCATTAATAGAGTGAGATATTGATGATACATCGTAACTCTAAAATAGCATCGACTAATGATCATCGAGAATGAGATATCGATGATATGTTATAAGTCAACATGTGGTCTGCATCACATTATTAGAGAATATAGTATGTCTCACCTGCTACTAGTAATGGTTACTAGTGATGGATACATGGATACTTTTGGAAAGTATTGGTATACCCTGATGATAAACTATTTGTTAGACATGTCTAGAGTGTTATCAGCGTGTGGGAGATAAATGTCCTTTGACTTGAGGTCAATACGCACCTTGTTTACTGAGTAATATACTTTGACCCTATCCTAAGCTTAAACTCCTTATAGAATAAGACACGGCTTGTGTTGGATACATTATGATGTAAACTAAGGTGGTAATTGGGCCAAGAATATGATTCATTCCTCGATTGGATATTCGAGATAACACTCAACTTCTCAGTGATATTAGGTCAACCAAGTCATTAGCCAATATAAGAGACATATTTAGAATATGGTCTAGTTGTCGACTAATATAAATGAGATAAAGTGATCAAGCCATTTGCTCCTAAGCTTGATCGATTGTGTCACGAATGAAAGGAATTTATCATCTCACATAAAGGTTATGTTTCCTGAATTCATGTAAACGTACTTCACATATTGAGTTCGTCGTACAGCTCAATCCAGGAGTTTCGTATGGACCTTAATTGGATTAGTGTCAATATGTGAAGGCCTATAGGATCACACTATGTCGATTGTTTCTTCGATCTAAGGGTGTATTGAGAAAGTATTAAATATTCGATTTGAAATCGAGATATTTAAATTGATAATAATGGATAATTTCTATTAAATGAAAATTATTTAATTAAGTCAAAATTGAATTTTAGATTTAATTAAATGTGCTGAATATATTAATGAAAACTAGGAGCGTTGATGGACGTAAGGCGCCGCGATGCCTGCTAGGTTGAGCCGCGGCGCCGACCCGATAGTGGGCCTAGTCAACTGCCCCAATGCACCTCGATTTTTGGGCTAGGCTTAGAGCCCAACCCTAATATGAGTTTTGACCTAAATTTTACTATATATACACCACTACCCCATTGATAATAACACAATTTTTCTATTAAACAATTCTAGACTTAGAGTCTAGGATAAAACTCTCTCAAATCTCTGTCAAGATTTCTTGGCTTTTTTGATAGAGGAATACACCGTAGCAAGGTGCTTGCAGTCGAAAGGGTAATCGCGTGTTCACCCTTTAGTAAAAGACTCCAGATTTTTATAACCTGTAAGTGTTATGTTCAAATTTACTTTACAGGTTTGATTGTCATATAACCATGCCAAAAGGAATTGTTGGGGTAAGAAATAAAATTTTAAACTTTCCCTGTGCTTTACTTATGTGTTTTGAACCCAACAAATACCTACAGTGGTATCCGAAAATAAGGCTGGTTTTTATATGATTTATTGTTAATGATTTTTTTTTTTTTTACCTTTGATTGGTTATTTGAAATTTGCATTGGAAACAAATGTGTTTCTCGAATTCGACACTGTTTTCCCGTTGGGTCACTGTTCCATTCGGGTCGGGTAAAATTTGCAGAAATTGTATTTGATATTTTGTTGTTGATTATTTGAAAATTTGAGAAAAATTGATTCGGATCGGGTCATCGATTCGGGTTGGGTCAGCCCGGGTCTTGAATTTTTTTAGATTTTTGTATTTAATATTTTGTTGTTGGTTATTTGAAAATTAAAAAAAAATGTTCGATTCCGGGTCAGGTCGACCCGAAATCTGGGTCGGGTCACTTTTCTGTCTCGGGTCGGATTTTCAGAAGCATTCTGAATCCTGTTTCGGTTAAAAAAATTCATAATTCAGGTCGGACGATTTAATGGTAGACTGTTGGTTTATTTTGATATTTGAACATCCGTTACGCGACTATTTTATTATTTTACTGATTTGAACAAATACTACACTTAGGCCGATGAAATTGAATTTGAGGCCATTTCCCTTCGAAAAATGTTTTTCGATTTCAGTTTTTTTTTTTTACTGTTTTGGTATTATTTTGATGATTTGAACATGATACTACACTGACCGATGAAAAAATATTCGTCGATTTTTGAGGCCTCCACAGTTGGAAAGACGGAAAATAAAACTTCTGGGCAAGGATGAAACTTAAATCTTTTTTTCATCCGAGAGACCAACATGTTCGGTAGGCAAGGCAACTAAAATGACCAACGAGTCATATGTTCGCAACCACGACGTGATTGGAATGATCTTTTCAAAATTTAAGTCTGAGCCCTCCGTAATAAAAAGATTTACTGTTGTGGGTACGGATCCGAAGCTATTTATATTTAATTGTTTCTAATCATTTGTTGTTGACAGCTTGCAAGGAACACTTACGAAAGTTAAAGAAGACAAGATACCTCTCGGAGATGATTTATTTTATTGTTGTTTTATTTTCTTTAATTCAGCTTTATTTTATTCCGTGTTGTAATATTATTTATTGTACTTGTGTAATTATTGAAATGTTTAGAATAGGTAGACTTAGAATTAATAATCTAGAAAGAGTAGATTTAAAATCGGAAACCACTAGTTTATCTATTTTAGGCCCGTCACCCATATTTTCAAAACGTTAGTTTATTTATTTTAGGTTCGTCGCCCATACCTTCAAAACGCTAGCTTATTTTGAACTGTTCAGAATTTTCAAAACTATTGGCCACCTTTTACTCACATTATTAATCATACAAAATAGAGTCTCATTTTTATCCGATTCGTTATTTAAATGACTTCCAAAATATCATTTTCTTTGCATTACAAATAAGTTGTTTTTTATTCTTACAAAAATCACTTTATATATATTTATAAACAATGCCATACAAATGCATACTTGTACAAAATGCATCCTTTTACTAAATACTTGCAACATCATTTTAACTTTATATTTTTTAACATGCATTTTCTTAATACAATAATTAAACCTGAGTTTGACCGGATAACCGCAACCCTTACCTAGAATCCCATAATTTCGCAGACCAGTAATCGGAGTTCACATTGCAGCATTTAGTTAACATTTAGGTGCCCTAATTCACCTTAGAATAATTAGGTGACGACTCCTCAACAAAGCAAGCATTTTTATCCAATCCAGAGGGAATCGACCCATCACGTCGCGAGCCGCGGTAAAAAATGGGTGCGACAATGATTACATAACAATTGAATAAAATAATAATATAAGTTAAACATAAAATTATTTTAAAACGAAATTAAAACAAGGCTTCTTGAAATCCTACATATCTTGAGTGAACAATTAACCTTTTGATGTCATCCTAAATAATCAACTATGCTAAATCGAGGAAGTCATTTCATTCTAACTCGGACTAAGCCAAAATGCAGATAACTGATTCATTGCGAACATGGTGCATGGTGAAGAACGAGTAGGAATGAATGATGGTCGATATGTGCGTTATTGATAATAGTGGTGATGATAAAGGATCTATGATCTGAACTTTAAATTGGATTTAGGGTTTGGACGATATTTAGAAAATCAACATGGATACGTTCTGTCAAGACGTTGGCGCCGCGACCTTATGGTAGGGCACCGCGGCGCCTGCTAGGGTTACAAGATGGCACCACGGCTCCATGGTGGAGTGCCGCGGCACCATTCACGGTGACAGGCAGGAGCCGCAGCTCCTGTCCGAAATCCGCGATTAAAAGATTCGATTTTGAATTTTGGACTTACTGGACAGTAGGCACCGCAACTCCATGGTGGTGCACCGCGACCCTAATGCACTGCAGAAGCCGAAAGGCTACCGCCTTACAAGCGTCGCGGCTCCATGGTGGAGCGCTGCAGTGCCACACGTCCAGAATAAAAAAAATTCCAAAATGTTTAACCCCCGATTATTATTGTCGCGCCCGTTTTCGACCACGGGAGGTCAAAGCGGAGTGCAACGTATCCGGTGATTCCTGGGTATTGGAATAAGGAGTCACCACCTAATTATTCTAAGGTGAATTAGGGCACCTAAATGTTAACTATAAATGCTGCAAAATAACTCCAATTTTAAAGTCTGCGAAACTAATGAAATTCTAGGTAAGGGTTCTTTATTATCCTAAAGGGAAGGGGTTAGGCATCCTATAAGATCCGCTAACGTGCGGTTATCCGATCAAACTCAGGTTAATTATTATATTAAGAAAAATGCATGTTTTAAAATATAAACTTAAAATGATGTTGCAAGTATTTAGTAAAAGGATGCATTTTGTACAAGTATGCATTTGTATGATATTAAAGAAAAAGGACATGTAAAGTTTGAAAAAGTATGCATTTGTGACAATTAATATCAAGGAGAAAAAGCAAATTATTTATAATGCAAAAGAAGTAATTTTTTGGAAATCATTTTGAGTTTAATAAAGTGAATAGAAGATGATCAAAGATTGTTTTGAAAATTTTAAACATGCATGCCGAGCCTAAAAATAAATAAACTAGCGACGGGTTTTCAGTCTTAGACTAACCTATGAATTAATTGTATGTCTACCTATTCTAAGCATTTCAATAATTACAAGTGAAATAAATAATATTACAATACAGAGCGAGATAAAGCTGAATTAAAGAAAGTAAAAAAAAAAACAACAACATAAGTAATCTCCGAGGAGTATTTTGCCTTCGTTGACTTTGTTCCATGCAAGCTGTCAAGAACAAACGGTTAGAAACAATTAAATATAAATAACTTCGAATCCGTATCCGAAACAGTAAATGTTTTGATTACGGAGGGCTCAGACTTAAATTTTGAAAAAAGACCATTCCAATCACGTCGTGGCTGCAAACATATAACTCGGTGTTCATTTTAATTGCCTCGCCTACTAAACATGTTGATCTCTCGGATGAAATAAGAAAAAGCTTTAAGTCTCATCCTTGCACTAAAGTTATATTTCCGTCTTTCCGATTGTGGAGGCCTTAAAAATCGATGGATATTTCCATTGGCCAGTGTAGTATCATGTTCAAATCAGTAGATTATACCAAAGCAGCAAGCTGAAACCGAGAGGCAATTTCCGAAGGGATGCGGCCTCAAATTCAATTTCATTGGTCTAAGTGTAGCATTTGTTCAAATCAGTAAATCAGGAGGACATCCATGCATGGATGTTTAAATGCCAAAATCAGTAACTGAAACAGAGGCAAATTATGAAGGGACGCGGCCTCAAATTCAATTTCATTGGCCTGAGTGCAGTATTCAGTAAAATAGTACCAAAGCAGCAAACTGCTGAAACCGAGAGGCACTTTCCGAAGGGACACGACCTCGAATTCAATTTCATTGGCCTAAGTGTAGTATTCTGTTCAAGTCATTAGACTTTTCAGAAATATTGCGGCTGTCCGAAGCAGTCTTAAAGCGGCTGTCTTCAGCCGAGAAAACAACATCAATTGTGTTCAAAATACCGCACCAGTGGGCTTGAAAACACAGAAGCAAACAAGTAGTGGGCTGTCCGAAACAGTCTTAAAGCAGATATTTTCAGCCAAGAAACAACAGCAATTTGGGCTAAAATACAGCAGTGATAAGATATCAAATGTGCTCAAAATGCAGCAGTAAATATTTCCGAAAAGGGATGTAAATGGCCTAGATTGCAGCAGTTGTGCGCGGCAAACGCAACAACAGAATAATTGCTCAAAAGTGCAGTAATCAGCCCAAGTATTGCAACAACTGGCAGTCTCAGAATCAGTAGCCAAAAGGAACAAACCCATAACGAGAACTATTTAAAGATGGCATGTATCCAGAATCTCAAGGTGCAACAGGATACCACAACCACTGGTAGCACATCAAAGACATAAAGGGAAAGGTAAACTTAAAAACTAATCACACTAAACCTCAAATTTGAAAGATAAGAAGACAAAGAGGGCTACCACCATTCATTTCGTATGCCGCAACAAGATTCAAAAGGCTTCTTGAACCTTAGGCATGGCAGGCTATCGAAGAAGGCTAAACCCAACCCGAAGCTTGTCTTCGCTTTCAACCAGCATAACAAGATAAATATAAAACCTAACATATATATTCTGAAAGTCTCAAACAAAGACAGGAACAAGACATGAGATGGAAGGACTGGAAACACGGACTTATCATTCAAACTTGTAGAACAGTGAGTGATTTCAAACATAGAGGATTCATATAACATGAAATACAAACCCTTCCAGTCAGATACATACTCAGGCATGTAGAGTCATTGATATTCATGGAATATTCAAAGTATACATGATATGCTTGGGAATATACAAGGATATACAACCTAGATATTCATCTGGGGTATACATAGATGTCTATGCTTTGTATACACTGAAACATGCCACTACATGATCATGATTGAGTTGAACATAAGAGGCGAATAAGCAATATCATAAATGAAACCAGCTAGTTCGTACGGGTACGAAATACTAGCATATGCCTTATTTAACAATTTAACATACATGGCATGTGCAAGATGGCTTAGGAGAACTTTACATGCTAATGTGGAGGAATTTGGACACTTAAGCAAGTAAGGCAAGTATATAGTCAATTTGATAAACATGCAGACCTAGAAATAAAAATGTAACTAAACATACATGGCATTTGATATGTAGAATCACATAAGCTGGACTAAGCATTTATAGTCACATTCATGCTATGCATTAGGCATGATAACCCTTAAATAAGTAAGATAGATACATAAACACACTCATAGGAATACAACCACATAATTGGCTAATCCAAAGATGACATTTTTGTAGGCACATCACTGTCTAAGCTAGACCAAACATGCATATCTTTTCAGGTAAGCAACATACACTAACCACATGGTTCCAAAATGATTTTTATGCTAGCACAAAAACAAACTTACACTAAGATAAGCAAAGATATATGCACAACCAACTTAGGATAAATATGGGAGGCAAACAGAAGAGACTTTCACGGTCATTAAAAAAATTAACAACTTAAGTATGCAAGGCCACAGGCACAAGGACATACACAATAATAGCTTAGGTTGTATGAGACATAATGATATTCCAAATTAGACATGGCATGACTCAACATGGTTATCAAATGAACCTTAAGTCAACAAACTGCTATATCAAAGCAAAGAAATATCTAGGACATGTTAAATTAAGCACAAGAACTCTAATAGGAACAAACATGTTTCAATATTATTTAGATTATCCCTAGTTAATCATATCCAGTAATCCACAGACATGCATGAGGCTATATATTGGTTATCTCCAGATTCATTTTCATACAGACTTAGGCAGACTAAATGAATGTTCACAGAGAATACTAACATGCATCACATCACTCACAAACCACAAGGATATAAGGACATGACAAATACATAGAATATCCTAAGTGTTTCATCATGAATAGGCAGGTGCATTTAGGATTCGAGCCTAACTAGTCATATTAATCTCTTGAAGAGGGTAAGCCAGAACCAGAATAATGTAGACAAGTGTGGTAAGGTAAGCAATATGGCACAGTCTTGGTTATCCTTGGATTAAACAGACTAACCTAAACCAAGCATCAACCATTTTAGATTATTATTTAACCAAACAGAGACTAGGTGACATATTATGAGCATTTTAAACCTATTCAAGCCAAGTAAGATGTCCAGAGGCCAACATACACATTATACAAGCATTGATTTCTCTTAACAACATGTTCTTTACTTAAAATTGGTGTTGAATGGCATAGCAAGGACACAGGGACATGGATTGGCTAAACAGAGTCTTTAAGAGGTCAAACATGCTTCTCAAACCAACATCATATGAACCAAACAATCAAGAAATTGTTAAAAACAAACTGTAATTAACACACTAATAATTGGTTAATGAACACAAGCAGTAACTATTATAACCAGACATGCTTAATAGATAACCTAATGATCCCAGGCAGTAGCTAATTCAACAAAACATACATAATAATTAACTAGCAGGCTCAAACAATAATTAAACATGCTTAATCAACACGCAAACACATAATGTAAATTACACTAAGCTAATCACATAGAAAATCAAAAGGGTTTGTGTTTACTGACCTTCTCCGGGTAGCGACCCGAGGCGTTGTTTTGAATCGTCGAATCCGCCCGAAAATGTTTAGAATTCTGATTTTTTGGATTTTGAATTCTGATTTTCTCCGAAACAGAATTCTGTTTTTGTAAGTCTGTTTCTGATATTTTGACCCGATCCGGAAGTGACCCGACTTGGAACCAGAAAAAACAGTGGGAAAATAGCAAAAATTCCAGATTCTTCAACACCAAAAACCAATAATTTCGACCTATATTTCGGAATCTTTAAGTTGAAGAACACATGCAAGAACAAATACTCTTAAGCAGATTTTGGATTTTTGAAATCCGGAATCTTCCCAATAGTGAAGAACAACACAAACAAAATACAATGCAAACCTTTAAGAAGATTTCGGATTCTTAAACTTAAATTTTCGGACCTAAAAATGACCCGAAAACCCTAAGATCCGACCTCTAAAACAGCGAGCAAATGGTTTTTTTTATAGATACTCACCCAATGTTCACCCCCATACCCCTTACAAAAACGAATTCGAATTTCAAAATAAAGGGGGAGACAAAATCTGATTCTTGGGGCGAATTCTTGGGGCATGTGTTGCGGATTTTGGGGGTGTGTTGGTGAGGTGATGGGTTCAGCGGTGTAGGGGGCAGGGGTGTAGGGTGTGCAGCGATTGGGTTTTAGGTTTTAGGGAATGGGGGATTTGGGAGTTGGTTTGATGTTAGGGAATAAAAGGGATGTGGGGGTTGGGCCGGTTTAGGGGGTGGCTGGTTGGGCTTGGTAAATGGGGGGTTACGGTTGGGCTTGGTAAAAGGGGGGTTTCGGTTGGGCTTGGTAAAGGGGGGTTTCGGGTTGGCCGAAAATAAAAAGGGGGAGTTGAATTGGGTTTGGCCGATTGGGCCTTTGTTTGGGGGGGGGGGGGGTTGCGAATTTGGTTAGGGGTTTGGGCTAGTTTGTGGGAATGAAATTAGTTTGGGTAGAAATTGTTTTGGGTTGGGGAAATAAAAATGGGTTATGGATTTAAAATATAAAAGGGGTTTAATATAAAAAATGCTTTGAAGAAAAAATGTAAATTATTTAAAATAAGATATAACGATGTGATAATAATAAAACGTAATATTTGCGAAATGTTTAATGCTTGATAAAAAGTGGAATGCGATGCAATTTTGCGAAAATAACATAACATAGAATATTAGGGGAATTATGATTACGACTTTTAAAAAAAGGCAAATGGTTGTAGAAAATACGAATAATAATAATAATAATAATAATAATGAGAATAATAATATATATGTATATATATGCCTATATGTATATATATAAAAAAATGAGGTGTCAAAAATATTTAAAATTGCAAATAAATCGCAAAAAGATGAGACAAAATTGGGTGTCAACAATTATTAAACAATGTATTATTTGATAAGTATACTATTTTTGTGCTAAATATCAATATGTTTGTCATTTAAGTAAATAGAGTAGCGTCCGCAAATAATTGTATGGGTAGGCGACGCCTAGTATGTGTTTAAACCGCTTAATATCATGCTTGGGAAGGCAGTACCCAATATGCGCTTAGTTTTGGATGATAGTTAAGATGCTTTATTTGATATAGCATGCTAGAGTTGATCTTGGTTAAAATCCTGAATTAAAATGTTCCTCAAAACTTAATACAAGTCTCATTTAAAATGAACGTGTTGTCTGTTATAATTGATTGTAGTGCAAAATCCTTTTCGGCTAGATGAGTATTTATGCCACAACATTTGCTCTAAGTCTACGAGGACTTAGACTCTTTCATAGATGCATGTTAAATGTAGAAGTGAGTGATAAACCTTCATGAGTATTTACACCACAATGTTTGCTCTATAAGGAAAAACCCACTTAGATACATAATTGCAGTCACATAACGGGGTTGACTTGCTAAGCTGTCTTGGCGCCACAGCGTTGGACAAGCCCGGGGACGCAGATCGATTGTTTGGAACATTCGGTCAAACAAGAGTTGCAAATTATTTGTAATTGGTTTGGAGAGCTACCAGGTTGTGCTATTGAAGTTATCAGCCACAGCAAACTCGGAGATAACATGAACCTGGATCTTAGCCCATTATGACCATATTTGATATGAGTCTGTATTCTTCCATGGGATCAAAGAATATGTTAAAACAGTGGGAGCTAATTAAACTAAAGACCATGTTAATTAGTTAACGAATGTGTTCAATAGAAATTTAATTAGGGTTTAATTTCAAAGTCTATCTATTTCTTCAGTTATATAAAATGTCGAATCTATCACTGAAAATGTTGGTCGAGACAAATAAGTTGACTGGAGCAAATTACCTTGATTGGTTGAGAAATTTGCGATTGGTGTTAAGACAAGAAAGAATTGAGTATGTGTTAGACAGAGTGTTTCCCACAGTCCCTGCTGAAAACTCTGTTGAGTATGCCCTGTTTGAAAATGTGGCTTATCAGAAATATCTAGACGATGCTACCTCGGCACAGTGTGTAATGTTATCCTCTATGACTGTGGAGTTACAGAGGCAACATGAAATATGGGCCCAAATGAAATGCTAGAACACTTGAAGAGTCTCTATAACTCACAGTCTCAAACAATAGAGTATGAACTGTTGAGAGACCTTTTCAAGTGTAAGCTGAACGAAAAGAGTCAAGTGTCAGCGCATGTTCTGAAAATGATTGGGCTGATAGAAAGGTTGGCTTCGATTGGAACGAAGCTGCCTATTAATGTCTCTGTCAACCTGATCCTGAATTCGCTTCCTGACTCATTTGAGAATTTCATTGTGAACTTCAATATAAATGGGACCAAGGCGAGTCTTCCAGAGCTTCACAACATGTTGAAGACCTTTGAATTATCTACCTCTAAAGGTAAAGTTGTGCTCACGGTGGGCTCATCTAGCAAGTTCAAACCCAAAGGTAAGAACATGCAGAAAAACAAGGGTAAGGCAGTTGCTGCACCCACAGTTTTGAAACCTAGAGGAGGTGTTCAGAAGAAGACAAAGGTAGCTATGGATGTGTGCCTCACCTGCAAGAAGAAGGGGAATTGGAAGAAGGACTGCACAGCTCCAGGAGGAGGCAAAACACTAGGTTCTTCTGGCTCTACTGGACAATGTATGTTTGTCA
Source organism: Anisodus tanguticus (assembly GCA_034509755.1). Taxonomy (NCBI): domain Eukaryota; kingdom Viridiplantae; phylum Streptophyta; class Magnoliopsida; order Solanales; family Solanaceae; genus Anisodus; species Anisodus tanguticus. Next base: position 44,098,081 of record CM067558.1, read on the forward strand.
TTGAAATAAATATGTCTATAAGTAACTCTCACTGCTGTGTATTGGATACTGCTTGTGGTTCACACATTTGTAAAAATGTGCAGGGTCTGAGTGACAGCAAAAAGGTTGGACCATGGGAGGTAGACCTGTGCGTTGGAAATGGAGCACGAGTAGATGCTGAACGCGTGGGAACTTATAGACTAGATTTACCTTCAGGATTTTGTTTAGAACTAAATAATTGTTATTTTGTTCCCTCATTGACGAGAAATATTATTTCTATCACAGTGTTAGACATTGAGGGGTTTTTCTCATATATTGCCAATGACAGTTATGTACTATCTTTTAATGGTTTTGTTTGTGAAAATGCTCCGCTTGTGGATGGTTTGTATGTTCTAAAATGTAGTCGTGATATTTCCAATGTGCAAAATAAACGAGCTAAGATAAGCAATTCAAGAAACCCCACCTACTTATGGCACTGTAGACTAGGTCACATCAATGAATCAAGGATAGAAAGATTAAGAAAGTTAGACTACCTGGAACCATTTGACTTGGAGTCCTATGATAACTGTGAATCTTGCTTGAGAGGAAAGATGACCATCAAGCCACTTTCTGGGAAAGGTGTGCGAACCAAAGAAGTGCTTGAGTTGGTCCATACTGATGTATGTGGGCCATTTTCAACTAAAGCTAAGGGAGGCTTCCCTTACTTCATCACTTTTACAGACGATTTCACAAGATTTGGGCATGTGTATCTTACGAAACACAAGTTTGAAGCCTTTGAGAAATTCAAGGAGTACAAATCAGAAATAGAGAAGCAACTTGAAACAAGTATCAAGACCCTTCGATCAGATCGAGGAGATGAATACTCAAGTAAAGAATTTCTGGATTACTTGAAGCTTCATGGAGTCCAATCACAATGGACACCTCCTGGAACGCCACAAATGAATGGTGTTGCTGAAATGAGAAATCGAACCCTATTAGATATGGTTAGATCCATGATGAGTTTCTCAGCTCTACAAACATACCTTTGGGGCTATGCATTACAAAGATCAATTTATATTCTGAACAGGGTTATCTCAAAATCAGTAGAGAAAACTCCATACGAGATATGAAATGGAAAGAAGCCAGCACTTAAACACATGCGACCCTAGGGTGCCCTGCATATGTAAAGAAGATGCTTATTGACAAGTTGGAATCTAAAAGTGAGAAATATTATTTTGTGGGGTGTCTAAAGGAAACTAAGGGATACTATTTCTATCTTTCTGAAATACATAAGGTCATTGTTTCCAGAAATGCAACTTTCCTTGAAGAAGAATATGTCTACAAGGAACAGAGCTGCAATGAGATAGAACTTGAAGAAATTCAAGAACCACAAGATAACACAGAAGTTGAACCCTAGTCGAATGACCTAGACAAGGATTCAGTGGAAGTACTTGGTGAAGATTGGGTACTTAGAGTACGCCCTTCAGCCAGTGGGAGTGGTGTATAGAGATAGTGCAGAAATGCAAGACTTTCATACATAACCAATAGAGAGATGATACAATGATTGTACATCATTCCATTAAGGAAATACATGAAAATGACATTTCTGAAAGCTCTCAAGGTGGTGGATTGTCCAACACACAAAGACCTTCTCACAATCAGAATGCAACAAACACTGAAATACAGAATAATCAACTCCGTAGGTCCACTAGGACTCATCGTCAGTCTGAAAGGCTTAATCTCCTTGTTGAAACACATAATGAGATAAATATTCTTGATGACGATGAACCTACAACCTATAGCAAAGCTATGTTAGACATTGATTCGCAGAGATGGCAAGAAGCCATGAAATCTGAGATTGACTCGATATATATCAATCAAGTTTGGAACTTGGTTGATTTACCAACAAGGGTTAGACCTATATGATGCAAATGGGTCTTCAAGAAGAAGATTGATGCATTTGACAAGGTACAGACTTATAAGGCAAGATTGGTGGCTAAAGGTTATAATCAACGACCTGGGGTTGATTATGATGAAACCTTTTCACATATTGCGAAAATTAAGTCCATTCGGATTTTGCTTGCAGTAACTGCATACTATGATTATGACATTTGACAAATGGATATTAAAACTGCTTTCCTCAATGGTAACCTGATTGAGGAGGTGTATATGATACAACCTGAGGGTTTTACATCCGAGAATAAGCCCAAAGCAGTATGCAAGCTACAGAAGTACATTTATGGACTTTAGCAAGCCTCAAAGAGTTGGAATATTTGCTTTGACAAAGCACTCAAATCGTTTGAATTTGTTAGAAGCAAAGAAGATCCATGCGTTTATAGTAAACGCAAGGAAGGGAGTATTGTCTTCATTGTTATATATGTAGATGACATATTAATAATGGGAGACAATAAGACTCTCATTCAATCAGTCCATGAATGGTTATCCAACACCTTCATAATGAAGGACTTGGGTGAAGCCTGCTACATTCTTGGAATTAGGATCTATAGAGATAGACCTAATAGATTGTTGGGGCTGCCATATACATAGACAAAGTGCTAAGACGATTCTCTATGAAAAAATCCAAGAATGGAGGTCTTCCTATGGGTCAAGGCATCAAGTTATCAAAAAAGAATAGTCCTTCTACTGTTGCAGAACTTGAACGCATGAAAAGAATCCCATATTCAATCATGTATGTCATGACCTGTATGAGGCCAAATGTGGCCTATGCACTTAGTATGACTTGCAAATTCCAGCAGAATCCTGGGGAAGAACACTGGAAAGCAGTCAAGAGTATTCTTAAGTATCTTAGATGAACTAAAGAATATTTCTTAGTCTATGGTGGACAAGAGAAGCTAGTGGCTACTGGGTACACTAATGCTAGCTTCCAGACAAATCTTGATGACTTCAAGTCTCAATCTGGATATACCTTCATTTTCAATGATGGAGCAGTGAGTTGAAAAAGTTCCAAACAAGTAACTACTGCTGATTCGACAACTGAAGCTGAGTACATTGCTAGATCGGAAGCTGGTAAAGAAGTTGTCACTCTATCTGAGTTCCTAAGGGAACTAAGGGTTATTCCAAATGCCACTTGTCCAATAACGATTTATTGTGACAATACTGGTGCGATTGCGCAAGCTAAGGAACCAAGATCAATAAACAGAAACAAGCATGTACCAAGGAAACACCACATACTAAGGGAGATGGTGGAAACTAAAGAAATAAGATTAGACTATGTTCCCACAAATGATAATCTAGCTGACCCATTTACTAAACTATTAAGCTTAGTTAAGCATAATGGTCATTTTGAAAACATGGGTATTAGATACATTGGAGATTGGCTCTAGGCCAAGTGGGAGATTGAAAGTATGTATGTCTTAGAGACAATCATTTTTATGGACAAATGTACTTGAAAACATTCATATTATTAATAAGATTAATATATTTATGCCATTTGTAATTATTGAATTATTATTTGATTATTTATAATTATTCATTAATGTGCATCCCTTGAGCTTACGCTATCATTAATAGAGTGAGATATTCATGATAGAACGTAACTCTAAAATAGCCTCGACTAATGATCATCGAGAATGGGATATTGATGATATGTTATAAGTCGACATGTGGTCTGCATCACATTCTTAGAGAATGTAGTATGTCTTACCTGCTACTAGTAATTGTTACTAGTGATGGACACATGGATACTTTTGGAAAGTATTGGTATACCATGTTGATAAACTATTTGTTAGACATGTCTACAGTGTTATCAGCTTGTGGGAGATAAAAGTCCATTGACTTGAGGTCAATACGCACCTTGTTTGTTGAGTAATATACTTTGAGCCTATCCTAAGCTTAAACTCCTTATAGGATAAGACACAACTTGTGTTGGGTACATTATGATGTAAACTAAGGTGGTAATTGGGCCAAGAATATGATTCATTCCTCGATTGGATATTCGAGAGAACACTCAACTTCTCAGTGATATTAGGCCGACCAAGTCATTGGCCAATATAAAAGACATATTTAGAATATGGTCTAGTTGTCGACTAATATAAATGAGATAAAGTGATCAAGCCATTTGCTCATAAGCTTGATCGAGTGTATCGCAAATGAAAAAAATTTATCATCTCACATAAATGTTATGTTTGCTGGATTCATGTAAACTTACTTCACATATTGAGTTCATCGTACGACGCAGTGTAGGAGTTTCGTATGGACCTTAATTGGATTAGTGTCAATATGTGAAGGCCTATAGGATCCATCTATGTCGATTGTTTCTTCGATCTAAGGGTGTATTGAGAAAGTATTAAATATTCGATTTAGAATCGAGATATTTAAATTGATAATAATGGGATAATTTCTATTAGATGAAAATTATTTAATTACGTCAAAATTAAATTTTGGATTTAATTAAATGTGCTGAATATATTAACGAAAACGAGGAGCGTTGTTGGACGTAAGGCGCCGCAACACCTACTAGGTTGAGCCGCGGTGCCGACCCGGCAGTAAGCCCAGTCAAACTGGCCCACTGCACCTCGATTTTTGTATCAGGCTTTGAGCCCAGTCCTAATCTGATTTTTTTACCTAAATTTTACTATATATACAACACTACCCCATTGATAATAACACAATTACTCTATTAAACAATTCTAGACTTAGAATCTAGGATAAAACTCTCTCAAACCTCTGTCAAGATTTTCTGACAAAGGAATACACCGTAGCAAGGTGCTTGCAGTCGAAAGGGCAATCACGTGTTCACCCTTTAGTAAAAGACTCCAGATTTTTATAACCTGTAAGTGTTATGTTCAAGTTTACTTTACAAATTTGATTGTCATATAACCATGCCAGAAGGAATTGTTGGGGTAAGAAATAAAATTTTAAACTTCCGTTGTACTTTACTTATGTGTTTTGAATCTAACAAATACCTACATTAGGCACATCCATATTCCGTTTATTAATTACTCCAAACACTTGGTGAACACCACAAGATTATCGATAATCTCATTTCCCTAGCTTACCATAGGTCAATGAATAAGGCATAAAGGCAACCTCTTGACCTCAACTTACAAAGTGAATTCAGGATCTGGAATCACTAAAATCTAAAAATATAAACTTCCATACCTTTTTTATATGTATAAATAGTTTGAGTCAAGTAGAATATGTTCTCGCGCAACCCCAATTAACTGTCCTGGTGAAGCAAAACAAAGCAGAAAGAATATGACTTTTGTTCTTTATTGAATCCCCAAACCTCACTTCAGGATTACACTGAATATGTTGTTGTTGATTTCTTAATAAATAATTTATCTATTTTAGGTGAATTTCTTCCTGCAAATACAAGATTTAAGCCAACTATCGAACCTGTCCACCACCCCCTGCCCCTCCAGTATTTTCTTGAAAACAGAGTTGTAACTCTCAAGCCTGATTGGTACTAATAATTTGTCTTTCTGAATGGAAGAGCTATACCAATTCCCCACAGAGCAAACAAAAGTTAGAAAGTAAACAAGAATCTCTTTGACCATCCAAAGAATAAGAAATTGAACGTTAAAGAAAATGACAATCACAAAATGTATCTACTTCCATGCTTTATATAAGTGAGAATATCAATATCGGTCAAGCCTCAGAACTCTACGCATTACTACATAAGTTACTTTTCAAGTTTAGCCAAAAAAATGTGTAAACTACTAATAATTGTTGTACTTTTTGTTAGTAATCTGTATTCCAAAAAATCAGTAAATAATAATATCTGAAAATAAACAGAATCAGTGTTGAAAAAATAAGAATAATTTTTTTCAGAATATAATCGAGCCCACTTAGTTCAAAGTGTGTCCTTAAGGAAATTATTCCCCTCACAATACTCGAGGTTGATGGAATATCCCCTCCCAGGATAGAACGATTATCTTACCAGAATAGTAGTACTCCAAATTCAGGTAGCGGCGAACCACTCAACGGCAGTATATCACACAGAATTATTTGTGCAGCAGAAGAAGAAGTTTGTGTGTTTTTTTCAGAAAATTAGTGAGTAAAATTCTGAGGAAACAAACGAATTTATAGCCATGGAAATACTGTTTCTGAAGGTTTGCAACCCTTCTGAACAACCACTAAAAACTGGTGGGAAATTTAAATATGTGGTAAAGAAAACGGGTCGCGGGTCAGACAAGAGGATACGGGTCGTGGGTCAGACAAGCTGATACGGGTCACTAACAGGTAGGATTGGATAAGTTAATTAATTTAATTAAATAATAAAAATTAAAGAAAATTTGGTCCAAAAAGATTATCAATCAATCAGATCATTTGATCAAATCCAAAGCCGAGCCGAAGCCGAAGCCGAGCCGAGCGACGACGACGGCGCGAGGGGAGACCCTCTTCTTAACTCTTTAGCGACAAGAAGCAGTACTTCTACTTATAAGTAGAAGAACTTTTCTTTCCACTACCGATGTGGGACAAATGCTTATTTTATAAAGCAAGAGGGAACTCCCACTTTTCTTTTCACTACCGATGTGGGACAACTCCCACTTTTCTTTCCATCATTTCCCATTCACCATTATCAATACCCAACAATCCCCCACATGAATGGGGAATGGATATAAGATAAAGGAATGCGCGGACAAGTGTGATATACAAGCGAGAATTGACTGCATCTGGATAAGTAGGTTTTCCTTTGAACTTTCCGTAGTGAACTTATATCGGATATACTTGATCAATCGGTAGATTTGATATCTTTGAACCGTCGAACTTTGTTGTATACCTAGACAACATAAGTCACACAATCAACCCTCAACTGTTTATGGTTCTCACGGTTGTGTTCGTTTCAGCCATGAACACTTTCTGGTTTCATGAGTGCGTAGAGAATGGGCCTTCACTGTCATTCCCCTTTAAAGCGACTTACACTTAACACTCACATAGGTGATTTCTAAACATGTGGTCCTATAGCCACATTATCTGGTCATACACGCCGATTTAGATAATCATTAAAGAACCTTAATGCTTTATTAACTCATTAACAAGCCATAAGGTTTTATCCTTATTTCTGAACATTGTCTTCATCCGAGAATGGGTTGAGTTATTTGACAATGTTGAACAGTCAGTCACAACTTTGTTTGATCTCCTTGAACCTAGCTCTTGGGATCTCCAGTCTACTAGGTAGAGTTACCGCCATGATGACTTGTCCTCGGCCTTAACCCCATTCCTATTGATGATCTACTAACTCCCTCTCTAGATAAGCCTTTTGTAAGCGGATTCGCCACGTTATCTCTTGACTTTACATAGTCAATCGTGATAACGCCACTAGAGAGGAGTTGTCTAACGGTATAGTGTTTTCGTCGTATGTGACGAGATTTTCCGTTGTACATTACGCTCCCTGCCCTACCTATTGCTGCTTGACTGTCACAATGTATACATATAGGAGCCAAAGGTTTGGGCCAGAATGGAATATCTTCTAAGAAATTCCGGAGCCATTCAGATTCTTCACCTACCTTGTCTAAAGCTATAAATTCAGATTCCATTGTAGAGCGGGCGATGCATGTCTATTTTGATGATTTCCAAGACACTGCTCCTCCACCAACGGTAAAAATATATCCACTCGTGGATTTAACTTCAGATGATCCGGTGATCCAGTTTGCATCACTATATCCCTCAATTACTGCGGGGTATTTATTATAATGCAAAGCATAGGTTTGGGTGTGTTTTAAATACCCCAAGACTCGTTTCATTGCCATCCAATGAGTTTGATTGGAATTACTCGTGAATCGACTCAGCTTGCTTATAGCACATGCTATATCTGGTCGTGTACAATTTATAATATACATCAAACTTCCCAAAACTCGTGCATAGTCCAATTGTGAGTCACTTTCACCTTCATTCTTTTGAAGTGCAAAACTTACATCAATTGGAGTCTTTGCAACATTGAAATTTAAATACTTAAACTTGTCAAGTACTCTTTCAATATAATGAGACTGCGATAATGCTAGACCTTGTGGAGTTTTATGAATTCTGATGCCTAAGATCAAATCAGCAACTCCTAAGTCCTTCATATCAAATTTGCTAGCCAGCATACGCTTCGTAGCATTTACATCGGCAATATATCTACTTATTATCAACATGTCATCAACATATAAACAAATAAGGACTTCATGATTTGAAGTATTTTTAATGTAGACACATTTATCACACTCATTAATCTTAAATTCATTTGCCAATATTGTTTGGTCAAATTTCGCATGCCATTGTTTGGGTGCTTGTTTAAGTCCATAAAGTGACTTAACAAGTTTGCACACTTTCCTTTCTTTACCAGGAACCACAAAGCCCTCAGGTTGTTCCATGTAAATTTCTTCCTCCAATTCTCCATTTAAGAAAGCTGTCTTGACATCCATTTGATGGATTTCAAGACCATATACGGTCGCCAATGCCACTAACACCCGAATAGATGTTATTCTTGTTACCGGCGAGTATAGGTCAAAGTAATCAAGGCCTTCTTTCTGTCTATAACCTTTGACCACAAGTCTTGCCTTATATTTGTCAATAGTGCCATCAGCTTTCATTTTTCTTTTAAAAATCCATTTTGATCCTAAATGTTTATTTCCAGGAGGAAGATCAACTAATTCCCATGTATGGTTGTTCAAAATTGATTCAATCTCACTATTGACTGCCTCTTTCCAAAATGCTGAATCAGAAGAAGACATCGCTGCTTTAAATTTTTGAGGCTCATTTTCAAGCAAGAATGTCACAAAATCTGGTCCAAAGGAAGTAGATGTCCTTTGACGTTTGCTACGCCTTGCATCCTTTTTACTTGGTGTAATTTCCTTTGGTTCTTCCCGCGGTCGTTTAGTTTTTTCACTTGACGACTCACATTCGGTTTTATACGGATAAATGTTTTCAAAGAATTCAGCATTATCTGATTCAATTACCGTATTAACATGAATTTCGGGATTGTCCGATTTGTGAACCAAAAACCGACAAGCTTTGATGTTTGTAGCATAGCCAATAAAAACACAATCCACAGTTTTTGGTCCAATTTTTACCCTTTTGGGCAAAGGAACTTGGACCTTTGCTAAACACCCCCACACTTTGAAATATTTCAAGTTGGGTTTTCTTCCTTTCCATAGTTCATATGGAATAGATTGCGTTTTGCTGTGGGGCACCCTGTTGAGTATTCGGTTAGCTGTAAGGATAGCACCCCACAAGCTTTGCGGTAAACCGGAACTTATTAGTAAGGCATTCATCATTTCCTTTAATGTTCGGTTTTTCCTTTCCGCAATTCCATTTGATTGTGGTGTGTAAGGGGCAGTAGTTTGATGAATAATTCCATATTCTAAACATATCTCTGCAAAAGGAGATTCGTACTCTCCACCCCTATCATTTCTAATCATTTTTATCTTTTTATTCAATTGATTTTCCACTTCGTTCTTGTATTGCTTAAATGCATCAATTGCTTCATCCTTACTATTAAGCAAATACACATAACAATATCGAGTGCAATCGTCAATAAAAGTTATAAAATACTTTTTCCCACTGCGAGATGGTATTGACTTCATATCACACATATCTGTGTGAATTAAGTCTAAAGAATTTGAATTCCTATCAATAGACTTATATGGATGTTTAACAAACTTAGATTCAACACAGATTTCACATTTAGATTTATTACACTCGAATTTAGGCAATACTTCTAAATTAATCAATTTGCGCAAGGTTTTGTAGTTGACATGTCCTAAACGAACATGCCATAAATCATTTGACTCCAATAAGTAAGACAAAGCTGAATTTTTATTAATACTGTCAACGACCATTACATTGAGTTTGAAAAGGCCCTCGGTGAGGTAGCCCTTTCCTATGAACAAATCATTCTTACTTATTACAATTTTCTCACTAACCAACACGCACTTAAACTCGTTTTTGACGAGTAGTCCGGCTGAAACTAAATTCTTCTGAATTGTTGGAACGTGCATAAAGATTGTGATTTGTGGGAAGATGAAGAAACAGTATTTTGCTACAATTGCCATTCTTGTAGAGAAGGATACTTAAGAACAATACAAGGAAAATGGTCAGAACTTAATTAAGTTGTAATTATTACTAGTATTTTGTTATTCGTAATTTTTGTTAGCAAGATCACAGTGTTAATCATCTTTTCCTGAGAACTCTATGAATAAATAAAGAGTCTAACTTATGTGCACGACAGCGTAAAGTATTTTTACATTATCAAATCATTCAAATAATATATATTTTTTATAAACGGTGAAAATTGTTATCTTAAAAATAAGATATATTTCATGCTATAATCTATCAAATGACCTTATGGAGTAATTTTTTTACATCAAAGAACCGTACGTGAGACTTCCGCCTCATACGGCTCTGTCCTAAGCTTCTGTCGTCGGCTTTGACATTAAACCACTATATATGCATGTACAAATCTTTTGCTTACCGTTAGCGCAATAAGCTGCTTGATTTGCCATCTCGACTCCTCTTGCCCTTTATCCCATGCCTGGATAAATGTTGGATATTACAAAGGTTGCAGGAAACGGGAATTACAAGCAACTGCTAATGTAAGAATTGAAATTACAATTCAACTAGAAATCTGAAAATTACAAAGATGAACAAGAAAAACTGAAAACTAAAAAACTGTTTTTGTTTGCTTGCTGAGTCGAGTGTGGCACTCTGTCCTTAAGATAATATTGCCCCGTATGTATCCTTTATACGTCCTGGACAATTCGTCTCCCAAGATAAAACAGCAATGGAACACTTGAGCAAAGGAAACTCAAGAGCTACCTTGAAGAATGTTGAGCAAGAAATGATGCAAGGAAGGTGTAGGAAGAAACTGTTTTGCTTGTGTATTTTCGTGTATACTGCAGGTATATTTTCTGTACCTCAACAATGGTGTAAGGGGTGTTTATATAGGTGAGGGAGGGCTGTTTAACTGCCTCCATAACAGCCATTATTGGCCAAATAATGGCCATTATGGAGGTAGTAAAGTCACCAAAATAAATGGTGAAAAGACCAACGGATTTGGCCATTATAGGAGGAGTAATTCAGCCAAAATAAATGGCTGAATTGAGTGTTTGGCGTTTCTGTTCTGACCGTCGAAATTCTGAATTTCGGAAAACTTCAGGGACCAAACTGTACATCTGAAAGAATTCTGGTCCAAACTGTACTTCTGAAACTTCTGGGATCAAACTGTACTTCTGGCAAAGTTTTCTGGCCCAAAAGATAATATCAGAAGGCCCACGACCCGTGACCCGTGACGCGTGACCCGTGACCCGTGACCCGTGAACCCGTGAACCCGTGAACCCGAGAACCCAGAACCAGACCGGATGGGCGGGCGGCGGCGGCGCGCGTGTGGTCTTTCCTTGAACCGAAGCACATCTAGGTCCTCCCTCCTTTAAACACATGGGATACCCCTTGGGGTCCCAAACCCCAAACCAATTTCGAGTCTTATATACACAACAATTCTTTCTTCCTCTACCGATGAGGGAGAATTGAACACAACACCACACTTTCCATGCTTCAAACACCTCACTTCGTGAACCAATATCTCTTTCATTTCTCAATGAAATTTGACGATTCTTGGCCCTACGGTTATCTACGTACTTAGTAGATCATGCGTGTGTGAAGAACCGGATTCTCCAACATACGTAACACTAGTGTTTAAGCCGTTAAAGTTGGTCGGTCGCAACTCCCGCCAAAGGCAAATTTCCAACAATCCCCTCTTGAAAGAGATTTTGGCGCACTCACATGGTGCATTTTCCATTTCCAGCAATATTTCAGCGGACCGATGTTGCATAAGGAGAGGTAGCATCAGTTTTGAACCTTCCATAGTTGAATACCATCGGACTTACTGCGCGGTGAACGTGATGTCTTGAACCGTCAGTGTTTAGTGTAAGCCAAGTCAATGGTACCAACACAACAAATTCCCTTACTCTCTTCTTCGTAATGTTTTGTCCGTTTTGACCATGGACAACGTCTTGGATTCTTAAGTGCGTTCATTTTGAGGCGGCCCATCCTCGGACTTAAATAGGTGGTCTCCTACAAGGTATCCTGCTATACCCCACTTCACAAGTGTTAGGAACCATTAAAAATTTCCCAAAACCTAACCTCAACTGTTGAGGAGCATTACAGGTTTTGAAAACTTAACCTTTACCCACACTGCAGATAGCACTTAAAGTCTATCGCGGGAACGACTTTGGATTTGGTGTTTCTTTTCAGAAATCACTATCCGAAGTGCTCATACTTCCACCGAAGCGATCAACTGAACCTTTACAACTTAGTTTTCCCATTGAACCAAATTACTGGGATCTCCAGTTAGTAAGGTTGGGTTACCGCTGTATTAGTCCTTATATTTTGGGTTTTAAGCCCATTCCCCTAGACAGGCAAGCCATCTGATTTTTGGGTAAGCCCTTTGTCAATGGGTCTGCTATATTATCCTTTGACTTGATGTAATCAATGGATATTATACCCGTGGTGATCAGTTGCATGACGGTCTTATGCCTCCGTCGAATATGACGAGACTTGCCATTGTACATAGCATTCCGTGCCCTTCCTAGAGCCGACTGACTATTGCAGTGGATCATTACTGAAGGTACGGGTTTGTTCCAACACGGAACATCCTCTAAGAAGTCATGAAGCCACTCAGCTTCTTCTCCTGCTTTGTCTAAAGCGATAAACTTCGATTCTATTGTGGACCGGGCGATGCAAGTTTGCTTAGAGGATTTCCAAGACACAGTCCCACCACCAATTGTAAATACATACCCACTGGTGGACTTGGTGTTCTCTATATCAGATATCCAGTTTGCATCACTGTACCCCTCTAGTACAGCTGGATATCTCAAATAGTGTAACCCGTAATTTAACGTGTATTTCAGGTATTGTAATACCCGATTCAACGCCTTCCAGTGGTTATCACTCGGATTACGGGTGAACCTAGCCAACTTATTGACTGCGTAAGCAATATCAGGTCGGGTGCAGTTTGTTATATACATCAAACTACCGATCACCTGTGCATATCGCTCCTGGTATACAGGTGCACCAAGATTTTTATCAAGCTTTTGATTTGTATCCATTGGTGACTTTATCGGTGAACTGTCTAACATCTCAAACTTTCTCAAAACATCCTCGATGTAGTGAGACTGAGATAAGACCAGTCCGTCAGACGTCTTAGAAATTTTAATCCCTAAGATGACATCTGCGATACCCATATCCTTCATGTCGAAGCATTGTTTCAACATGTTCTTAGTCTCTAGGATTACCCTAGGACTGCTTCCTGTGATTAACATGTCGTCTACATACAGGCATATCATAACAAACGAGTCAGAGTTACCTTTCGTGTAAACACATTTATCACACTCATTAATGGCGAACCCCTTCGATAGTAGAGTACTATCAAATTTTTCGTGCCATTGCTTCGGGGCTTGTTTCAGCCCGTATAGAGACTTGACAAGTCGACAGACTTTCTTCTCTTGTCCTTGAACCACGTACCCTTCGGGTTGGTCCATATAAATTTCTTCTTCCAAATCACCGTTTAGGAAGGCTATCTTGACATCCATTTGGTGTATCTTAAGGTCATGCAAAACTGCGATCGCAATGAATACCCGTATGGATGTCATCCGAGATACCGGGGAGTAGGTATCAAAGTAGTCAAAGTCTTCTGTTTGCCCATAGCCCTTGACTACCAACCTGGCTTTGTACTTGTCTATAGACCCATCTGCTTTGTATTTCCGTTTGAGTATCCACTTACACCCCAACGGTTTATTTCCCGGAGGAAGATCAACCAACTCTCACGTATGGTTATGCAGAATGGAGCCTATTTCACTCTCAATAGCTTCTTTCCAGAGCGGTGCTTCTGGAGTTGACAACGCTTGAGCAATTGTCCTAGGTTCATCATTAACCATATAAGCTACAAAGTCAGGACCAAAGGATTTATCCTTCCTGGCCCTTTTACTTCGCCTTAGATCCATCTCTGGAGTCTCCAAGTTCTGAGAATCTGGAACACTAGATTTCGGATGTTCAGCCACCTCGAGATTCGCTAGATCTGAACCATTCAGATTCGGGCAGTCAAGGACTCCCGGTTCTTGAGAGCTTTGTGCATAACTTCGTTTGCGAGAGGTTATGTCTTTCTCCTTTCTAGGAAAGGTACTTTCAAAAAATAGAGCATTCCTTGATTCCATTATTGTACCCTGGTGGATATCTGGAATATCTGACTTATGCACAAAGAAGCGATAAGCACTACTGTTATTTGCATATCCGATGAATATGCAATCTACAGTCTTAGGCCTAATCTTGACCTGCTTTGGCTTGGGTACTTCAACCTTTGCCAGACAACCCCACACCTTAAAATATTTGTAGGTGGGTTTCTTTCCCTTTCATGATTCATATGGAGTTTTGTCCTTACCCTTATGTGGGACCCTGTTAAGAATCGTATTAGCGGTAAGGACGGCTTCTCCCCACATGTTTTGTGGAAGACCGGAATTGATAAGCAAGGCATTCATCATTTCCTTTAATGTGCGGTTCTTACGTTCCGCCACACCGTTTGATTGAGGTGAGTATGGAGCCGTCGTTTGATGAATAATGCCTTCTTGGGCACAGCATTCCTCAAAAGGCGCTACATATTCTCCCCCTCTATCTCTACGAATGGATTTAATCCGTAGGCTAAGTTGATTCTCAACTTCTGCTTTGTAACGTCGGAACGCTTCAAAGGCTTCATCCTTACTTTTCAACAAGTAAAGGTAACAATACCTTGTGCTATCATCTATAAATGTCACAAAGTACTTGTTCCCCCCTCTAGTTTGTGCAAACTTCAAATCACATATATCTGTGTGAATAAGTTCTAGAGGAGCGGTATTCCTTTCGACGGATCGAAAAGGAAGCTTGGTGAGCTTTGCCTCTACGCACACCTCACACTTATGTTGAGGGTTTACGTCGATAGAAGGTAACAACTCCATCTTTACCAGCCTTTGAATAGACTTGTAGTTTACGTGTCCTAATCTATGATGCCATAAATTAGAAGACTCAAGCAAATAAGAAGAAGGTTCAACTTTATTTCCTTGACGCAATACAGACATGGCATTCACTTTGAAGAGGCCTTCACAGACGAAGCCCCTCCCTACAAATGTGCCATTTTTAGTGAGTACAAACTTATTGGATTCAAATACTAGCCTAAAACCAGCATTAACCAATAAAGGTCCAGAAATTAAATTTCTTCTAATCTCTGGGGACTGCAACCACTTCCTTCAGAGTAAGTTCCTTGCCGGAAGTCATCTTCAGGACCACCTTTCCAACCCCCATCACGTCGGAAGAAGCGTTGTTGCCCATGAACAGCTTCTTGTCAGCGACTGGTGTGTACGTGGAGAAGGCATCTTTGTTGGAACAGATGTGCAGTAGCACCGTGTCCACCCACCACCGCATCGGATTCTCCACCAAGTTGGCTTCTAGCACCACCGCAGAGAATTCCTCGATCATGTCATCTAGGAGCGTGTCCTTGACGACGTTTGCTTGAGCCTTGCCTTTTGACTTGGCTTTCTGTTGTTGCTCGTCTTGAGCTTGCGGCATTCCTTGATCCTATGACCAGGTTTCCCACAGTGATGACAATTACCTCTGAACATCTCTGCTGCAGGGGCTTTGCCGTCTTTCTGGAACTTCCGCTTCTTGCTTGAGTTCCCTTTTGCCTCAGGCAGATTCGCCTTTGCCTCAGCATGTTGTCTACCCTTTGGCAAGGTCTTCTTATTATCTTCCTGGATTTGCAGTTTGATAACAAGCTCTTCAAAGGTCATCTCCTTTGTCTTGAGTTTCAAGTAACTCATAAACTCATTCCATGAAGGAGGTAACTTTTCAATCAGCGATGCAACCAAAAACTGCTCGTTTGGCTTTAGTCCTTCCAAATCCAGGTGATGTAAAATCATTTGGAATTCCTGGACTTGGGACATCACTATTTTGCTGTCCACCATTTGGAATTTTAGAAATTTCCCAACGATGAACTTCTTAGTACCCGCATCTTGTGCGTTGTACTTCTTTTGCGGTTTTTCCCACAGCTCTTTGGCAGTGCCAACGGTGCAATAGACCGTGTAGAGAGGGTCTGCAAGCAATTCAGTATATAGTTCTTGCACATGAAATCGCTATGATTCCATGCGTCACGAACCATCTTCATGCCATTAATGACATGGATACCAAGGCCCCCTTCACCCGTTTCATTAGGCGAAGAGTCAATTTCATCTCCAGCTTGTGGAGGATCTTCCGTAAGGAACCGGGCCATGCCCATAACTGTTAAGTAAAACAGCATCTTTTGCTGCCATCTTTTGAATTCTGATCCCATGAATTTTTCAGGGCGATCATGGTGGTGTGAAGAAGAGGGTGGAGCTCCAACAGTCGGGAAGGCAGCAGTGTTACTGCCTTGAACAGGAGCAGCAGCAGCAGCAGTGAAAGCGGTGGATTTACTGCCTTGGGCAGTGGCGGGGAGGGCAGCAACGTTGCCTCGAGAGGCAGCAGCAGTAGCAGCAACATCGGTCATATTTCCAGCCATGTTATTGCAGTTACCGTAAGCACAATATTGTCTTAAGTTGTTGGATATTACAAAGGTTGCAGGAAACGGGAATTACAAGCAACTGCTAATGTAAGAATTGAAATTACAATTCAACTAGAAATCTGAAAATTACAAAGATGAACAAGAAAAACTGAAAATTAAAAAACTGTTTTTGTTTGCTTGCTGAGTCGAGTGTGACACTCTGTCCTTAAGACAATATTGCCCCGTATGTATCCTTTATACGTCCTGGACAATTCGTCTCCCAAGATAAAACAGCAATGGAACACTTGAGCAAAGGAAACTCAAGAGCTACCTTGAAGAATGTTGAGCAAGAAATGATGCAAGGAAGGTGTAGGAAGAAACTGATTTGCTTGTGTATTTTCGTGTATACTGCAAGTATATTTTCTGTACCTAAACAATGGTGTAAGGGGTGTTTATATAGGTGAGGGAGGGCTGTTTAACTGCCTCCATAACAACCATTATTGGCCAAATAATGGCCATTATGGAGGTAGTAAAGTCACCAAAATAAATGGTTGAATTGAGTGCTTGGCGTTTCTGTTCTGACCGTCGAAATTCTAAATTTCGGAAAACTTCAGGGACCAAATTGTACATCTTGAAACTTCAGGGACCAAACTGTACATCTGAAAGAATTCTGGTCCAAACTGTACTTCTGAAATTTCTGGGATCAAACTGTACTTCTAGCAAAGTTTTCTGGCCCAAAAAGATAACTGCCCACAGCCCGGAACGGACGGGCGGCAGCGGCGCGCGTGTGGTCTTTCCTTGAACCGAAGCACATCTAGGTCCTCCCTCCTTTAAACACATGGGATACCCCTTGGGGTCCCAAACCCCAAACCAATTTCGAGTCTTATATACACAACAATTCTTTCTTCCTCTACCGATGAGGGAGAATTGAACACAACACCACACTTTCCATGCTTCAAACACCTCACTTCGTGAACCAATATCTCTTTCATTTCTCAATGAAATTTGACGATTCTTGGCCCTACGATTATCTACGTACTTAGTAGATCATGCATGTGTGAAGAACCGGATTCTCCAACATACGTAACACTAGTGTTTAAGCCGTTAAAGTTGGTCGGTCGCAACTCCCGCCAAAGGCAAATTTCCAACAATAAATTCTTTTAATTCTAGTCAGTAGACTGGCCTTTTCTTAGCGATTGGATCCGTGAATATTAGTTAAACTCATAATTAATAACGACACACAAGTTCTACAAAATTTACTTGATAGAGCAAATGAAAATGGGGATACTCCGCTCCAATCTGAGGTGGAAAAAGAAACAAAAGATCTGAAGAGAAATGCCATTTAAGTTACTTCCAACATTATATATATATATACTAGTTTCTCGGTACGCACGTTGCACGAGTATGTCAACTCATGTAGTACATGATTTTATAAAATAATTTTGTTATTAAAATTAAACTTTGAGTAAATAATTTTACATGAAAAAATAAAGTATAAGGTTATGTAAATGATCAAAGTGGATTTACATATGATGACTTGTTTGTCGATATAAAAAAGATAAGATATCGTCTAAACCTACAAAGATAAATAATTAAACTTTAATTAGATCCATGTGATTTTTTAATTTTTTGAACTACAAATATAGAATAAAGTGTATCTCACTTTTAGCGTGTTTAATCAAGTTTCTAAAATTAGCTTATTTTGAAAAGTGTTTTTCAAAAAAGTAGTTTTAGTGAGAAGCAGTTTGTGTTTGATCAATTAATTTTAAAATCCCTTTTGAGCAATAATATAAATATTGTATAGTACATGACTCGGCATGCACATGTTACAAGTACATGCCGAAAATCTAAAAAAAAGATTGTTCTAATTTGACTTGACATGGAGTTTAAAAAATAAAGATTTTTTTTTTGAAATGTGTGGTCCAAAGTAAGTTTTAGATATTTGTGTAGTGTAAATTATCTCATAATATTCAAAATGGATTCCGAAAAAAGAAAAGATGGCATGTCTCTTTCCCTTAACACATAGAGAAACATATACACCTTAGCCAAGCTACATATACGTTTCACCAAATTAACATGAATAGTGCATACGTATCTACCATCTAGTGATACCCTTAGCTTGAACATAATCTGTTTGCAGATCATGTCCAAATACCTGCAGACGCTTTTCGATTGCAATAAAGGACTGCACGTCGATCACCACATCTTCCAACATTAAACATTACATTACACTCTGTTTAGGTGTAATATGCTAAAGTTCTGTCGCATCAACATGTTCATCCTCCTCTGTAGTACACATACTTTTAGATCCAACTCCAACTATTTTGGGTTCAATATTATCTGGAATTTCAAATTCTATAGTAAAAAAGTAAGTATAAGATAAATTACATTGGATGTAATAGTAAATTTGTAAGAAAAAGAATAATAATTTTCAAATGCAAGTTGATTCCAAACAAATACTCCTAATAAACTTTACAAACAGACGAACAATAACTCCATTACTGAGTACGTAAAGCCTCCCATATAAAAGACGTTCTTGGCCCGAATAGATATGGAACAACTTTTTAGGCCACCATTAGGTTCTGTAATACAAACATGCGAGCATACTCACACGTTTATTAAAAATGGACATGATCCCTTGGCTAAATTATTAGTACAAGTTAACTATTAAAGTAGTAATATATTGAATACAAAAACTGATGCAACCATTACATCACTTAAAACTCCTTTTGTCACCCTACTTAATAAATACTGCTGAATGTCGCTTTAAAAATTCTAAATTAAATTATTGGAGCATCTTTATTAAATCTAATATAAATGTAAATAGACTATATTCTTGGTTTTTGTTAAACAAGGTAATATACCCGTGATATACACTTGATATACAGAAGTGTATATCACGGGTAATGGCCCATCTCGGCAGAGCCCATATCTCGGACAGAATGCTCATCACGGGCAGATTGTATATTTGGTATATATATATTTGTGGTATAATGTAGTGTAAATGTTACCTTAATTAGTCTTGTACACTTACCATAATTGTATAGTTAGAATTATGGTAGAATAAGGTTTTAGGAGTAGAATAGGAATAGGATTCTCCTATTATGGAAATATGTAACTTGTATATATAGCCTTTCAATTAATGAAAATAATCAAGGGATTATTTATTTCATGGTATCAAGATTCTAGATCTTAAAATCCTCTCTCTACTCTCCTAAATTTTCCGTCGACTTCCCTCCACTTCCGAGACGTTTTGCTCTCAGTTTGTGTGCCGACGGGAACTCTTTTCTTCCCAAAATTTTCTCCCTAATCCCTCAATCACATATTGTTCTATCAATATGTCTACATCTCGGAACATGTTTCATCCGGCCCTTACAGTTTCTAACATCAAGAATAACATCCCTCTCGTTCTTGAAATAGAAAACGTCCAATATGCGACGTGGGCCGAACTGTTCAAAATTCACGCATGATCACATCAAGTCATCCATCACATAATCCCCGCGGCTCCTGAGGATACAGAGGTGCCAAAATGCGAGGATGATCCTAAGTTGTGGACGACTATTGATGCTACCGTCCTTCAGTGGATATATTTCACAATATCTACCGACCTTTTGCAAACAATTATTGAGCCTGACGCTACGGCACATGCGACTTGCGATAGACTGCGTGATATATTCTAAGATAATTAAAATTCTAGAGCCGTTACCCTTGAGTAGGATTTCTCCCACGTCAATATGGAAGATTTCCCTAATGTTTCGGCTTATTGCAAAAGATTAAAGGAATTGGCGGACAAACTTCGCAACGTTGGCGCATCAGTTTTGAATGATCGTTTGGTCCTCCAAATGGTTTCCGTCCTCTCCGAGGCCTATAGTGGTGTGGGAACGCTTATTCGGCAAAGCAATCCACTTCCGCAATTTTATCAGGCGCGTTCTATGCTTACACTAGAAGAAGCAGGCATAGCGAAATGAGCGGCTACTGGTACTAGTCCCGTAGTCATGATGACCGAGTCCACGGTATATCCTACCGATTCGACCAACTCGGGCCAAAACCGCAACAACGGTGGCGGAAAAAAGGGTGAAAATAAGAAAATGGCAAAAACCGCGATGGCAATAGCGGCGGTAGCCGGCAGAATGGTGGTGGCAGTGGGGGTCCTTGTAGTGGTCAGCAGCAACATCAACAGTTTTGGGGCCCACAGTGGGCCCCTATGCAGTGCCAGTGGGTCCCAAAACAGCAGTTTGGGCCCAGCCAATTTAGCTCCCAGCGGCAGTGGCCAGCCCAGCAGCAGTCTTGGCCCAATTCAGCCTGGTCTAGTTACGGCCAACAGCAGTCTAGGCTGAGACCGCAAGCAGGGGTGCTTGGGCCTCGGCCCCCACAAGCCCATCACGCAGCATGCCCCACTCAGACCGATATCGAGGCTGCGATACACACACTGGGTTTGACTCAATCGGACCCGAATTGGTATATGGACACCCGTGCCACTACCCACATGACATCCGATTCAGGTACTCTCTCATCTTATTCCAATTTGAGCAACCCTCGCGGTATAATTGTTGGTAATGGCAATTCTGTTCCAATTCGTGGTTATGGTCATAAAACATTGTCTCCCCCTCATTCCCCTCTTATCTTGAAAAATACCCTACACGCCCCCAAATTGATTAAAAACTTAGTCTCTGTCCGTAAATTCACTACTGACAATTTTGTTTCTATTGAATTTGATCCATTTGGTTTCTTTGTGAAGGATTTCAAGACGGGGAGTCCTCTCATGAGGTGTGATAGTATGAAAGATCTTTATCCTATCACACTCAGTCCCGGTCCATCGAATCAAGCCCCGCCATCAACTTTTGCAGCCATCTCTCCTTCCTTGTGGCATGCTCGTCTTGGTCATCCGGAGTCCTCTATTTTGTCAGCTTTAGAGAAAAATAGTTTTATTTCATGTAAGGGTACGAGTCGTACTCCAATTTGTCAATCTTCTTCTTTAGGAAAAAATGTTAAGTTGCCATTTGTAGACTCAAAATCTTATAATTTAATGCCATTTGATATTATTCATAGCGACTTATAGACTTCTCCTATTCCTAGTTCTATGGGTCATCGATATTATGTTCTTTTTTTGGATGATTATTCTAAATTTTTATGGACGTTTCCAATAGCGAAGAAATCTCAAGTTTTTTTCCATCTTCCTAAAATTTAGAGCATTCATCAGAACCCAATTCGACCGTGAAATAAAAAATATTCAGTGTGATAATGGAAAAGAGTATGACAATGGGGTGTTTCGGGAGTTCTGTGCTACTAATGGGATAATTTTTTGTTTTTTTTGTCCCCATACATCTTCACAAAATGGGAAAGCCGAATGAAAAATTCGTTCCATAAATAACATTATCCACACTCTGTTAATTCATGCTTCCGTACCCCAATATTTTTGGCATCACGCTCTTCAAATGGCTACATATCTACTTAACATAACTCCTTCCAAAGGTTTGACATATTCTTTCCCTCTTCAAATTTATATAATAAATCTCCTTATTCTCATCTTCGGGTTTTTGGGTGTTTATGTTATCCGTTATTTCCATCCACCACTATTAACAAATTTCAGGCCCGGTCTACTCAATCCTCAATAAAATCATCATTAATCGCCATGTAATTTTTGATGAATCCCAATTTCTATTTGCTAAAAGTCATTCTCCCGTGCCTAGTTCGTATAATTTTTTGGATGGACAAATATCCCCGTATATTATTCAGCATTTTTCGGACATCTCCCGCACCCAAAATACTCCAGCGGGCCCATTGCCCGCTGGTCCCACTGGCCCGTCACAGTCCTCTCTGGCCAGTTTTGTCACTGGGCCAGTTTCAACAATTGGGCCTGTCCAACCCAATACCGGCGGTCCAGTTCTGTTTCCGCCATAGGTCGTCGCTTCTCGAGTTGGGGCGGCCACCGCGCCGCCGTCCGTCCCGAGCCCAGCAAATTCCCGACATCCACTCAATTCTTCCTCGAGTCATAGACCGATCACTTGTAGTCAGCGGGGTATTGTTACACCTAAAAGATATTTTAATTTACATTCTAATGTCTCTAAATTCCCCTTGCCCCGTAATCCTGTGTCTGCCTTAAACGACCCGAATTGGAAAATTGCTATGACTGATGAATATAATGCTCTTATTAATAATAAGACATGGGAGTTAGTGCCCCATCCATTTGGTATTAATGTTATCAGGTCTATGAGGATTTTTGCTCATAAGGAGAATTCAGATAGTTCATTTGCTCGACATAAGGCGCGGCTTGTGGGTGACGGTAAGACTCAGCAGGTTGGTATAAATTTTAGGGAGACGTTTAGTCCGGTGGTTAAGCCAGCTACCATTCGCACTGTGCTTAGCTTGGCTCTTTCGGAGACATGGCCTATTCATCAGTTGGATGTCAAAAATGCTTTCCTACATGGGGATCTCAAGGAAACAGTCTATATGCATCAGCCGTTGGGATTCAGGGATCCCAATCATCCTCATCATGTCTGTTTGTTGAAGAAGTCCTTATATGGGCTTAAGCAGTCTCCACGAGCCTGATATACAAGGTTTGCTGACTATGTTTCGTCTATTGGGTTCACTCACAGCAGGTCAGATAATTATTTGTTCATCTACCGTCGTGGTTCGTTCTTGGCCTACATTCTGTTGTATGTGGATGATATCATTTTGACTGCCTCTTTCGATGCCTTACGCCAGTCTATCATGACCATGCTCAGCTCTGAGTTTGCTATGAAAGATTTAGGACCTTTGAGTTACATTTTGGGGATTGCCGTCAAGTGTCATTCCGATGGATTATTCTTATCTCAACGAAAGTATGCATCTGAGATCATCGAGAGGGCTATGATGTCATACTGTAAGTCCACTTCCACTCCAGTTGATACTAAGCCCAAGCTTGGGGGCACGGTCGGTATACCTTACGAGGATCCGACCCACTATCGCAGTCTTGCAGTCCAACAGGTGTGTTTATTCATGCATGATCCCAGAATTGAGCACATGAATGCACTCAAACGCATCATTCGGTATATTCACAGTACACTGGACTATGGGTTGCATTTATATCCTTCCTCGACATCCACACTTGTCTCCTACACGGATGCTGATTAGGGTGGTTGTCCAGACACTAGATGGTCTATGTCTGGCTATTGTATGTTCTTTGGTAACAACTTGGTCTCCTGGTCTGCGAAGCGTCAGGCGACTCTATCCTGCTCATGTGCCGAGGCTGAATATCGAGGAGTAGCCAATGTGGTCTCGGAATCATGTTGGTTACGTAATTTGCTTTTAGAGCTTCATTGTCCAATTCAAAAGGCCACCTTGGTTTATTGCGATAATATTAGTGCCATTTACCTTTCGGGTAATCCGGTTCAGCACCAACGCACTAAGCATATTCAGATGGA
Organism: Anisodus tanguticus; assembly: GCA_034509755.1. Taxonomy (NCBI): domain Eukaryota; kingdom Viridiplantae; phylum Streptophyta; class Magnoliopsida; order Solanales; family Solanaceae; genus Anisodus; species Anisodus tanguticus. The sequence continues at coordinate 44,121,925 of CM067558.1, forward strand.
CATACACTTTGTCCACGAAAAGATGGCTCGGGGTCAGGTACGCGTCTGTCACGTCCCGTCGAGATATCAAATTGCAGACATCTTTACAAAGGGTCTTCCCTCGGTCCTTTTTGAAGATTTTAGGGACAGTCTCAGCGTTCAAAGACCGCACGCTATGACTGCGGGGGTGTGTTAAACAAGGTAATATACCCGTGATATACACTTGATATACAAAAGTGTTTATCATGGGTAATGGCCCATCTCGGACAGACCGAGCCCATCTCGGCAGAGCCCATATCTCGGACAGAATGCCCATCACGGGCAGATTGTATATTTGGTATATATATTTGTGGTATATTGTAGTGTAAAAGTTACCTTAATTAGTCTTGTACACTTACCATAATTGTATAGTTAGAATTATGGTAGAATAAGATTTTAGGAGTAGAATAGGAATATGATTCTCCTATTATGGAAATATGTAACTTGTATATATAGCCTTTCAATTAATAAAAATAATCAAGGGATTATTTCTTCCAGTTTTTCATTGTCTCACAACTCTTTTAAACCCTTATCCCTTGAAGTATCCCTTTCTCAATATATTATATACTGACATGTTAATAAAAGAGTGGAGAAATATTTCACAAACTAACCGTGTGTTTTAATGTTTACATTGGCCAGTTTGCATGGCCGACAATTCATGTGAATTTCAAAACACCCGATAGCAGTGTATACATTCAAGGATGTTCTGCTTCTTCATTTCTCTTCTTAGGGGATTTTCCAGAAAACTACATTTCCATTAATTCATTAAATATTTCAAGTCTTCTCACCCTTGGCATCGTTTATGTAATGGTTGTGAGAGGAAATGTTATAATACTTCGAATAAGGATCCTTTACGGGCTTCCTTGAAGAGTTGTGACTGTTTGATCACTTCGTGCTTTAGATTAAGGAGCCTTTACGGACTTCCTTGAAGAGTTGTTACTGTTTGATCACTTCGTGCTTTAGATTAATTAGGACTGCTAGGGTAAATAACCTTTTTAGAAGGATATTTTAGTAATTTAATTTTTGAGTTTGGGGATAGGGGCATGCAGGCGAGTCCCAGTTCCTTTGAACGTGCCACTGTTGTTGCTGTCCAGGCCATGGGAGATAGGGAGCAGGGGTTGGGCCTGGCTGCTGGTTTCGGTTGCCATTGCCGCGACCGTTCCCTTTATTGTTGTTACCGCAGCCTCTGCCGCCACGCCCTCTGCCGCGGATTGCTGCTTCTGGTGGTCTTGGGGTGGTTGCTGGGTGGTGTTGGCCGCCGGTGGTGTCATGCTGTCAACAGCTAATGCCTTGTGATTGTGCTCCTCTTGTTTAGCACGGCGGGTCTGTTCTAACAAAAGTTGCGAACGTGCTTTGTTGAAACTTGGGAGGGGATCGACCTGTTGGATCATCGTTGCAAGTGTATCATATTCACCTTTCGGTAAACCAATAACTAGTTGAAGTACCATCTTGGTTTCTGAAACAGAAGTCCCTACATTGGAAAGTTGGTCGGTTATGAGTTTCAGTTGTTTACAATATTCGGACATGTTGTTAAATTCTCGAGACGTGTATTGTTGAACTGCTCTTCCAAATACACGGCCCGAGTGTTTTTATTATCCTGAAAAATTTATTCTAGACGTACCCAAAGTTCACGTGCCGTAGCACCTGTTTTCATGATAGTGCACAACAAGTCTTTAGAGATGGTGCCGTAGATCCACTGTTTGATGATGGCGTCAAGGCGACGCTAGGTCGAGTCTGCAACGTCGGTTGACCGATGAACATAATCATCAATATGGTCGAGCACATTGTACACACATGCATGAATATAGAACAATTCTATCCACATGGAATATTGACAGTCTTCTTGGTTAAGAATTATAGTGATAAAATTCTTGATGTTGTTAACGTCTAATGCCGGATGAAAAGAAGATAATGAACGTTGAGGGGGGTTGTCAAGGGTGCCAGTGGATGAACCGGAATTAGTGGGGGAAGTAGGGCGAGACAAGGTGGCAATATTGTTGCCACCGGCCGATAGGAAGGGAAAAGAAAATTTTGGGTGGTGGTCGGCCGAGAGGAAAAGAATAGAGAAGAGTAGTGATTAGGGTTTGGCTCTTGATACCGTGTAAGATTGGAATAATTTTCCTTAGGGAATCCTTTCATTAATCACAATATATATAGTTGTACAGAGGTTGATTCCTAATACAATAAGAATTCTAACTTACCTTAAATGGTTGATTCCTAATATAATAAGAATCCTAAGTTACCTTAAATATACATCTATCATAATTACAAATATACTGTGAATATTCGGAAAATATTCGCTAATACCTAGCTATATATTTGTGTACATACTCTCAAGGGAGATAAACTTCAGTATCTAAGCTTCTTGACCTATACTTTATCCCATAATGGCACTAAGAGTTTTCTTCTTCTTTTTCTCCACTCTTTTCTTTTGCAATATTAATATAATCACTAGCCAAACCATACCAAAATTCACTTCCATTCTAGTATTTGGTGATTCCACAGTGGATACTGGCAATAACAACTACTCACTATAGCCAAAGGCAATCATCCACCATATGACCAAGATTACCCTAACCATATCCCTACAGGTAGATTTTCCAATGGAAAATTAGTACCAGACATATTGGCTATTTTACTAAATCTAAAGAAAAATGGTGTTCCTCCATATATGCAGCCAGACTTACCAACAAATTAATTGCTCACTGGAATTTGCTTTGCATCAGGAGGGACAGAATATGATGAATTAACTAGTACTATTTCTGGAGCAATTCCTATGAGGAAACAGTTAGATTATTTCAAGGAGTATTTGAAGAAAATTAGAGTGGTTATAGAAGAAAGTGAAGTTGAAAGAATAGTGAATGGTGCTTTGGTTATTGTTAGTGCTGGGACTAATTGTTTCAGTTCAGCTTGAGTAAGTACCAAAATTTTCTGCTAGACAAGCTGCAAAGCTTTGTCAAGGTTAGAGCTACTCTATTGCTCAATTGTGTTATCCCACTTATTTACTTAATTATATTTTCGATAGTCACATCATGTATGAGCCAGTTGATTCTTTTTATGGACAGAACACATAAATAATCTTATATACATATATAAGGGGTAGCAGTGAAATTACTTGAACTCAGAATTGAATATCCGGATAAAGTCACATTAATAAAGAAAAAAAAGGTTTACCGTCTTTGTCCATCTACTAGCCAATTTACTACCTTATACCCATAAGATGGAGATGCGTATACACAAAACGAAGTTTATTGGGCTTCGTTGGCTATAAATACTCAAATGATATGAGTGACACATATATAAGACCATGAGATGATGATAGTCATGTGAAACTTAGTTCGAGTAAAAGATTATTGGGTTTTCAAATAAAGTCTACATTAATAGCTTAAAAAAAAAGTTACATAAAAGATGTACATATATTGTTAATGATGTGAGGTCTTTTGGATAAAACCATGTGTTTGGTCCTAAACGAAGAATATATCACATATTAAGAATATATTTTTTGGTTGTTTTAAACCAACATCTAGTGTTGGAAATGAAACACTCTCACAAATAACTTTTATTCAAACTCAAACAAATATTACAAGAACACTCACTCAACAACAAGTTACTACAACTCACTCTTATAAGACTTTGCTTCTTCACTCACTTAGAAGCTCTTAATTTTTCTTGATACCTAAACTAAATTGGGGAGGGATATTTATACTACTTAAGAATAATCCTACACCACACAAATAAACTAATAAAAAATTACAATAACCATACACCTCATTCTTCTCCATTCTTCTCCATCCTTCTAACAATATTTTAAATTACCAAATGGTTCACATGCATAATTACCACACCCTAGAAGATTCTAGGTAAAAGACTTGTAGTTTTGGACCTTGATTATGGACTTGGACTCCAATTTGATTGGATTTGGGTTTGGGCTCCCATAATGGATCAAGTTTATGATCCAACACCCCCCCCCCCTTGCACTTTCTTGTTGGTAATGAGTATAATTTATTTTTTGCATTCATCGTGTATGCTAGACACAACTTCTTCTTTAGTTGGTTCCTTAGGTAGTTGTTCATTTGGGTTTTTTGGAGTTGGAAGTGGAAGTACTGCTATACAATCATAAATAGTTTCAATAAGTGCTTTACAACCGTCTATTTTAATAGTCGGATTTAATACAACACCAGTAATATAAATAGTGAGAATAGGAAAAAAATATATTTTTAATTTGATAAATATTTGTTTAATAGGTGCCTTATACGATGGTTTTTTCATATATTCATTAAGTAACAAAAATATTAGAGCTGTATAAAATAACATAGTTCAAATAGTAGGATAATATATACCAGAAAATTCTTTAGTTGCTTGAAAAAATTTCTCTAAAAATCCAATAAGTTCTGAATTTTTTTTCCAATCATTATCTATAAGCATATCAGTTGGATTTCGATTATGGGCGTTAAAAAATAAAGTTATAGGTCTTCTATAATCGTAAGCAACAAGTAGTTTTTCATATAGAGAATTCCACCTAGTCACTACTCTTCAGGAATTTTTCTAAAAGGTAATCCACAATCGTGACAAGTTTTTTATATTTTTTTTTGTATTCTATTACTTCTAAAAATAAAGTTTATAGCAAATTTTACTTTATTAAGAATGTCTTTAAAAAGTGATATACCATCCTTTACAACTAAGTTATAAATATGACACACACATTTTATATGAAAATGATTAGGAAAAGATGGAGTTAATAGATCTTTTAAAATTCTCACATCATAATTATTAGAAGAAGCATTATCTAATGTAACAGTCATTATTTTGTCAGTTATACCATAATAATCGCAAACTTAATTCTTAATAAACCTCCCGTCCCACCTTGACCTTTTCCCATTTTAAATTTATAAACATTTTTACAAATTTTGCATCTAACTACTTGATTCTCTTGGTCCCTATAAAAAAACTCCCACGCATTTGATTTTAATTTTCGTTGTGTGGGGCCTCATCTCATGCTAGGGGGAATATGAGGCATTCCAATTTCAGTTTGAGGTGCACTAGTGGGTGTGTCATCCAGATTATCTTCTAAATTAAAGTCTGGTTCAGTTGTAGAATATATCTCATCATCTAATGGTATATCATTAAAAAATTCAGTTTCATTTATATGAGTATCAATCAAATCATCCTGTCTAGAATATGATGATTAGAAGAAGTACCTCTACCCTTGTTACCCCTACTAGAAGAAGCACCCTTACCCTTAAACATACCTCTTAATCCATCCATTTTAATTATGAAAATAAATAATTAAAGATAATGAAATTAAGTGCGATAATTAAATAAAGTAACAATAATAATTTAAAGAAGGAACGAAGGTACCAAACGCCGACGTAACGTCGACTTGTAATCGAGGTTGAAAATTAAAACTTTGCTTGATGGATGATCCTCAAGCTAGTTGTCAACTTCAGTCCCAATTTTTGAACTTTGATACAATTATACAATGAGCAAATAAAATAAAATATTTAGTAGGCAATGTAATTGTAGACTTGTAGAGAGATAGATTGAGAGATTAGATAGATTGTAGGAAGATTTGTGAGATAAAATAAAGAGAAAATGAAGTATTTATAGTTGGGAAATTAGGTTAAAGTGTTAATATAGTAACTTAGGGGGGTTAAAAATAAATATTAAGGGGATAGGGGGCAAAAATGGTCGTTGCACAACGACCAATTTGGCCGTTGTGCAACGGTCATTTTCGCAAAGGTCGGGGCGGGACGAGCCCAGGTCCCGTCTCGGTTTCGAATCCCGACACCATTTTTTAGGGAGGATCAGGGCGGGATCGGGGCGGGGTCGGGTCGGCTCAATGGCCAGCCTTACAATTGATACAGGAAATAACACCTACATATTTACTTTCGTTGTGTGGGGCCTCATCTCATATTAGGAAATAACACCTACATATTTAATTTTTGTTGTGTGGAAGACTGACCGTTTGGGCTGAAGTTGGGCTGGTTAAGATAGTTGAATCAATAGATGGACCAATGTCCAACCCGCCCAAAACTTACATGGGCTAAAATGGGCGGGTCAAGATGGGCTAAATGATGGGTCAAAACCCAACTTTTTCAACTTGACTCATTACTTTTATAAATTTCAAACTTACCTTCTATGATGTTATTTTATTTTGTATGATTGATTTTTTCATATCTTTATTTTTAAAATAAGAATAATATTTTAAAGATTTTTTTCATATTTTATAAAAGTAAAATAAATATATAAAATAATGGGTGGGAGGGCAGGGGGTAGTGGGGGGGGGGGGGACGATAACGACTTAAAGCATTGCCTATCACGAGCAGCCTTGCTCCTTGATCGGCGGTAGTAGGGTAAGAAATGTTTCTTATTTTTTATAAATTTTTTGTATAAGTAAAATAAATATATAAAGTAAAATCTTCAGGTGGGGTGGGGGGTGGGGATGGGGTAAGTAAATTTTTCTCATTTTTTATAAAAAGTTTATAAAAGTAAAATAAATATATAAAATAGAAAATTTGGTGGTGGGGTGGGAGGGCGGGGGGTAGTGGGGGGAGGGGAGTTGGGTGATGGGGTACAAAAAAATTCTCATTTTTAATAAAATTTTATATATAAGTAAAATAAATATATAAAATAAAAACTTCGGGGATGGTGTGGGAGGGTAGGGGGTAAGAAAAAAATTCATATTTTTAATAATTATTTTATAAAATTAAAAAAATATGAAATAGAAATTTGAGGGTGGGGTAGGGCATGGGGTAGGTGGGGGTGGAGGGGAGTAGGAGGGAGGTAAGAAAAAAATTTATTTTTTTAATAATTTTTTATAAAAGTAACAAAAAATATGAAATATAAATTTGAGGATGGCGTGGGGGTGGGGGTGGGGGTGGAGGGGGATAGGTGGGGAGGTAAGAAAAAATTTTAAAAAAAATATGAAATAGAAATTTGAGAATGATGGTAGGGAAATGGGGTGGGGGTGGAGGGGGGTAGTTATGGGTAGGGCGGGTGGGGGGGAGGTAAGAAAAAAGTTCATATATTTTATAAATTATTTATAAAAGTAAAAAAATATAAAATAGAAATTTGAGAATGGGGTAGGCCTGGAGGTGGGTGTAGGTGGGTAGGGGTGATAGGGGTGGGGTGGAGTAGGCAAGGTAGGGGGCAGAGATGTGAGAGTGGTTCAGTGCTTGGATGGGGGTTGGTGTAGGGGAGAGGGTAGAGTGGATGGATAGTGTGGCGGGTTGTTGTGCTGCGTTGATGTATTTTTATTGTTTCAAAATAATAAAAGATTTTTTTATATAATTATTTATAAATAAAAATCTTAATCTAGAGTGGAGCTCTAATCGTTAAAATTGAGCATTTTTGTGGGTCAAGTTTGAGCATTATCATGGGTTCATTTGAGCTTTTGATTTATGATGGGTCAACTTGTCCATATGGTGGGTGATTTGCTTTGACTAAAATAAATATGTAGGTGTTATTTCTTGTATCAATTGTAAGGCTAAACAGTGGGCCGATCCGAACCCGCCCCGATCCCCCAAAAAAATGATGTCGGGATTCGAAACCGAGGCGAGACTGGAGCGGGGTCGGGTCGGGGTCGAGTCGGCCCACTAGCTAGCCTTACAATTGATATAGGAAATAACACCTACATATTTACTTTAGTCAAAGCAAATCACCCCCCTATGGACAAAATTACCCTAATCATGTCCTATAGGGGAGGTTTTTAAATGGAAAATTAGTGCCAGACATATTAGCTTACTTACTAAATCTCAAACAAGATGGTGGATCAGGATATGATGTGTTGACTAGTACAATTACTAGCACAACTATGATTAAATAGTAAGGGTGGAAGACTAGCCGTTTGGGCGGGTTAAGATAGTTGAATCAATAGATGGATCAATATCCAACTCGTCCAAAACTTATATGGACTAAGATGGGCGGGTCAAGATGGGCTAAATGATGGGTCATAACCCAACTTTTCCAATTTGATTCATTACTTTTACAAATTTCAAACATAACTTCTATGATGTTATTTTATTTTATATGATATTTGATTTTTTCATATCTTTATTTTAAAATAAGAATAATATTTTAAAGATTTTTTTCATTTTTTCTAAAAGCAAAATAAATATATGAAATAATGGGTGGGAGGGCAGGGGGCAGTGGGGCGGGGGGCTGGGTAGTGGGGTAAGAAAAGTTTTTCATTTTTTATAAAAAATTTGTATAAGTAAAATAAATATATAAAGTAAAAAATCTCAGGTGTGGTGATGGGGTAAGCAAATTTTTCGCATTTTTTATAAAAAGTTTTTAAAAGTAAAATAAATATATAAAATAGAAAATTTGGTGGTGGGGTGGGAGGGCGGGGATAGTGGGGGGAGGGGGGTTGGTGATGCGGTATGGAAAATTTCTCATTTTGATTAAAATTTTATATATAAGTATAATAAATAAATAAAATAAAAACTTCGGGGGTGGTGTGGGAAGGCACGGGGTAAGAAAAAATTCATATTTTTAATAATTATTTTATAAAATTTAAAAAATATGAAATAGAAATTTGAGAATGGGGTAGGGCATGGGGTGGAGGTGGTAGGAGGTAAGAAAAAATTTCATATTTTTTATAATTTTTTTTATAAAAGTAAAAAGAATATGAAATAGAAATTTGAGGATGGGGTAGGGCATGGGGTGGGGTGTAGGGGGTAGGGGGAGGTAAGAAGAAATTTCATATTTTAAATAATTTTTTTATAAAAGTAAAAAAAATATGAAATAGAAATTTGAAGATGAGGGTAGGGCAATGGGGTGGGGGTGGAGGGGGGTAGTTGTAGGTAGGGCAGGGGGAGGTAAGAAAAAAAATATTTTTTATAAATTATTTATAATTGTAAGAAAAATATAAAATAGAAATTTGAGAATGGGGTAGGGCCGGGGGGTAGGGCGGGAGGTGGGGGTAGGTGGGCTAGAAGTGGGTAGGGGTGGGGTAGAGTAGGCAAGGTAGGGGGCAGAGATGTGAGGGTGGTTCAGTGCTTGAGTGGGGGTTGGTGTAAGGGAGGGGGTAGGGTGGATGGATAGTGTGGTGGGTGGTTGTGGTGCGTTGGTGTATTTTTATTGTTCCGAAATAATAAATAAATTTTTTATATAATTATATATAAATAAAAAACTTAATCTAAAGTGGAGCTCTAATCGTTAAAATTGAGATTTTTCGTGGGTCAAGTTTGGGCATCATCATGGGTTCATATGGGTTGTTGATTTATAATGATTCAACTTGGGCTAGCCCAAATCAACCCATCATCAAAATTACTTTTGCCCAAACCCATGAAATATTGGGTGGGTCATTTGGGTTTTGACTAATTTTGCCACCCCTATTAAACAATTAAAATATTTTAAGGAGTATTTGGAGAAAGTTAAAGAGGTTGTAGGAGAAATTGAAGCTGAAAGAATAGTGAAAGGTGCTTTGGTTATTATTAGTTGTGGGACTAATGACTTAATTTTTAATTTCTATGATGTGCCTACAAGAAGGATTCAGTTCAGTATGAGTGAGTACCAAGATTTTTTGTTCGAAATTTATGTGGGATTAAGTTTTTTCCCGTTTTTAGTGACTTAAATACGTGGGCCCCGCATGTCAAAAATATCATTTCTTCGCACATGCCTAATCTACTAAATGAGTAGATGATATTAGTGTCAAGTATCGTCAAATTTCGTTAAGAAATGAAAGAGATATTGATACACAAAGTAAGGTGTTTGAGACATGAATAGATGGATGGTTTTTGATCAAATAACAAATATCCACATAGGTAGAAGATGGAAGGATTGAGCAATATATAAACTCTATTTTTTAGTAAGGGTTTGGGACCCTAAGGGGTAACTCATGTGTTTAGAAGAGGGAGGACCTAGGTGAACTTGGGTTCTGGGCTAAGCCCTACACGCGCGCCGCCGCCGCTCGCCCGGGTCGGGTCTCAGGCTGTCGGGCGGAATTTTCTTTTTGGTCCCTGAAGTGTTTCTTATTTACACTTTGGTCCCTGAAGATTTCAGAAACATTACAACTTCCCTCCTCTTCAACTACAAATTGAACCTTACTGTTCAGTTTTAAAAAAAACTCTTCTCTTCTCTTCTATTCTGTTCAAAATACTGAAACAGAAACAGACACAAAAATCATCTCCTAGAATCAACAATTTGTTATATATTTATTTCTTCGCTAGAATCAACTTTATTTGCTTTATATAGTTGATTATTATTGTTTTATCTTGGGAGACTATTGTCCATCACCGTAAAAGCATCTATACATGGCAATTTTGTCTTAAAGATAGAGAGTCATCTCTCGACTCAGTCTTTATTCTTGTTTAACCTTTCTGACACCATTTCCCCCTACAATTTAAGATAAAAAATTTTAAGTGTTCGAAAGATGTATAGTTCAAAACAATAACAAGAAAAGTATGGGTAGTTTGGAGGGCCATTTTCTGGAAAACGAATTCGAGATGGAGATAGACGAAGTTTCTTTTTGTGCATACAGGGGATGAGAAGTTAGCAGTGTATACTATCATGAAGAATCTGGAAGTCAGGAATCTTCTTTCACAGTTTCACTACATACTGTAGTCACAATTTGATCCTAATTGACATGTATGTATCTGCACGTTCATTAATTGCATAACCTGTTAAATGCTTTAGTTTCTAAGGAAAAATTGTGAGTAGAAAGAGCAATCTTATATAACCTCATTTTGGCATTTGGGGTGTGAGAACCAGGAACTATCATTTGTATGAAAATTTAAAACAGAAAGTTGGAGCCAAAGTGTTCAAGTAAATGCCTTGTTAACTTTCTCGAAAGAGAAAAATAATTTAAGATATAGTTACAAAGAATAGCATTAATCACATAAGGAGGTATAATAATGTCTCTTGAGTTGAAAAACAGTAGCCAATTTTATTTGATATATTGTTTCCCCAACGTGACTTTTTGGTGATTTGGAAGGCTAGGGAGTTTCAGAGTATATGTGCAAAGATGGTGGAAACTAGTTTGATTAGTTTGGTTGTGCAGTATCCCCAGAGTATCTTTGGTGCTTTGATAACAATCAAGCCTCTACTAGCAATTTGGGTGTCTTTACACGAACTCATAGTCAGACAAAAAGTAGAAGCTCGTTTCTAGACTTTAACCTATTTATTTCTTCTTTGCAAATACCATAGTTAAAGAATGATATATTTGTAGAAATGGGCTTCGCATGTGACGACCTCTTCAAAATGAATGCTATGTATGTAATTCATTCATCTAATGAAATAAAGCCTTCTACCCACTTGCTTGAGTCCTCTAATTTATGGCATCATAGATTAGGACACATTCAAAAGTTAGTTGGAATTATTGCCTTCTTTCGACATAAACCCTCAACATAAATGTGAGGTATGCGTAGAAGCAAAATTAACCAAATCATCTTTCCATTCAGTCGAAATAAACACCGCTCCTCTAGAACGTATTCACACCGACATATGTGATGTAAATTTTGTGCAAACTAGAGGGGGGAACAAGTACTTTGTGACTTTCATTGATGATAGTACAAGGTATTGTTATGTTTACTTGTTGAAAAGTAAAGATGAAACATTTAAATGTTACAGAGCAGAAGTTGAAAATTACCTAAACCTACGGATTAAGACAATTCGTAGTGATAGATGGGGAGAATACGTAGCACCGTTTGAAGAATAATGTGCTCAATTCAGCATTGTTCATCAAACGACCGCTCATTACTTGCCTCAGTCTAACGTAGACCTGCCAAAGCTCGGGTCAGGGCCGGGTCAAGTGGCTTTTTTTCAGCTTTCCCGACCCTGACCCTGATTTTTTAAAATTTTCCGACCATGGCCCTGACCCTGACCCTGACACTGACCCGCTCTACAAAACAAAATAAAAATATTTTTTTATTTTTTTATTAAAATAACAGTCGTCTAACTTTAATGTTTATCACACAAAATTACTTTTCTATATCTTTTATTACATAAAAGGCATTCAACTTTAAAATTTATTACTTACTTTTTAAGGTGTTAATGAAATTTACTATACAAATGAACATATTAGTAAAGAAAAAATAGTCAAATCATATTAGTAACGAAAAGATTCTTCTTCGCTTGTCCCTTCACCTATATTAGTTATCAAAATTATTAATTATAATCTTTTAAATGCACAACTGGGAGTAAAATGTATAAACAGTTCATAGAATTTTGTAATAAAGTATATGTTAAACTCATATTTGCATTTCATTGTCACTTTGCAAAGGAAAATAATAATATACTGGAATTAAACCAAAGAGAATTTAGATACATTTCAATTTATTATATAGACATAGTATGATCAAAATTTTGACTATAAAATTACAATCACCTTTAAAAATATACCTTAAATAAACATTAATAAAATAAAAAATAATATGAACGGGTCGGGGTCGGATCGGGGCCGGGTCAGACGGGTAAAAAATTCTGACCCTGGCCCGTCCTTGACCCTGATCGAGTCTCCGTTTTTTTTGGGTCAGGTGGCTCACGGGTCAAATATAAGCTGCCCCTGGCCCTGGTTTTTTCAGGCCGGGCGGGTCCCAGACCCGATGGACAGGTATTGCCAAGCGCAAAAAACGTACGTTAAAGGAAATGATGAATGTGTTACTTATCAATTTCGGTTAGCCCAAAACATGTGGGGCGAAGCGATTCTTACCGCTAATACAATTCTCAATAGAGTTTCGCATAAGCGTAAGGATAAAACTCCTTATGAATCATGAAAATGAAAGAAACCCACTTACAAATATTTGAAAGTGTGGGGTTGTTTGGCAAAGGTCGAAGTACCTAAATGAAAACAGGTCAAAATTGGACCTAAGACTGTAGATTGCATATTCATCGGTTATGCAAATAACAGTAGTGCTTATTATTTTTTAGTATATAAGTCGGAGATACCTGATATCCACGAGGGTACGATCATGGAATCAAAGAATGTTGAATTCTTTGAACAAACCTTTCCTAGAAAGGAAAAATAAATAATTTCGCGCAAACGAAGTTATGAACGAAATGCTCAAAATCAACAAGATCCGGGAGTTTCTAATTATCCGGAACTAGACATTGCATATCTACAAGACTCAGAATTTACTGACTATCCAGAACTTAATGTTCTAGACCTACAGGACTTATGGGTTCCATAGGTTGAACCAAGACGGAGCAAAAATGCCAAAAAGGACAAAACCTTTGGTAAAAATTTTCTAACATATATGGTTGAAAATGAACTGAGGACAATTAAAGAAGCATTGTCAACTCCAGAAACACCGCTTTGGAAAGAAGCTATAGAAAGTGAAATAGATTCCATCATGCAGAACCATACTTGGAAAATGGTTGATCTTCCTCCGGGAAGCAAACCTTTGGGTTGTAAGTGGATACTCAAAAGAAAGTACATAGCAGATGGAACTATTAACAAGTATAAGGCCAGATTAGTAATCAAAGGCTACAGATAAAAGGAAGGCCTCGATTACTTCGACACATACTCCCTTGTGTCTAGATTATTGTCCATAAGGGTATTCGTAGCCATTGGAGCTTTGCGTGACCTTGAGATACATCAAATAGATGTTAAGACAGCCTTCCTAAACGGAGAGTTGAAGAGGAAATATATATGGAACAACCCGAGGGGTATGTGGTTCCAGGACAAGAAAAAAAATATGTCGTCTTGTTAAGTCTCTGTACGTACTCAAACAAGCCCCGAAACAATGGCATGAAAAACTTGATAATGCTTTATTATCAAAAGGTTTCTCCATAAATGAATGTGATAAATGTGTCTATGTAAAAGGGAAATTTGACTCATTTGTCATGATGTGTCTTTACGTAGATGACATGCTCATCACCGGAAGTAGTCTAAACTTGATCCTGGAAACCAAGAATATGTTGAAAAAATGTTTCGACATAAAGGATATGGGTATTGCAGATGTAATCTTAGGAATTAAGATTTCTAAGACATCTGACGGACTGGTTTTATCTCAATCTCATTACATTGATGATGTTTTGGGGAAATTTGATATATTTGACATCCCCCCTATGAAGTCACCAATGGATATGAATCATAGAATTGATAAGAATCGTGGTGCACCCGTATCCCAAGAGCTATATGCACAGGTTATTGATAGTTTAATGTACATTACAAACTGCACCCGATCCGATATCGCTTATCCAGTCAATAAGTTGGCTAGGTTTACTCGTAATCCTGGAAATGATCACTGGAAGGCGTTAAATCGGATACTACGATATCTGAAATATTTGCAGATTTATGAATTACATTATTCAAGATATCCAACCGTATTGGAAGGATACAGTGATGCAAACTGGATATCAGACATAAAGAACACCAAATCCACCAGTGGGTATGTTTTCACAATTGGTGGTGGGGTTGTGTCTTGGAAGTCCTCTAAGCAAACATGCATCGCCCAATTCACAATGGAATTAGAGTTTATTGTTTTAGATAAAGCAGGAGAAGAAATACAATGGCTTCACGACTTCTTAGAGGATATCCCTTGTTGGGATAAACCCGTATCTTCAGTGATGATTCACTATGACAACCAATCAGCTTTAGGAAGGGCACGAAGTAGCATGTACAACAGCAAGTCTAGACATATTCATCGGAGACATAAGACTGTTAGGCAGTTGATCACCACGGGTGTCATTTCTATTGATTACATCAAATCAAAGGATAATATAGCGGATCCATTAACTAAAGGCCTACCCAAAGATCAAATGTTCTGTTTGTTTAGGGGAATGGGCTTAAACCCAAACAATAAGAATCTTTATGGTAGTAACCCAACCTTACCGACTGGAGATCCCAAGAATTTGGTTCAATGGGACAACTAAACTATAGAGGTTCAGTTTTAGTGCTTCACTTGAAGTAAGAGCACTTCAGATTATTATTCTTTAAAGAAATATAATTCCAAAACTGTTCCCGCGATAGACATTAAGTGCTACCTGCATAATGGGTAAATGATAAGTTTATAAAACTTTTAATGATCCTAACATTTGCGAGTGGGGTATAGCAGGATACCTTATAGGAGATCACTTATTTAAGTGCGAAGACAGGGCGCTTCAAATGTATGCACTTAAGAATCCAAGAATTGTCCATGGCCACAACGGACAAAACTATAAGAAGAAATGAATAAGGGGAGTTATTGTGTTGATATCATTGTCTTGGTTACACTAAACACTGACAATTCAAGACATCACGTTCACCGCGCAGTAAGTAAATCTGATGGCGGTTCAAAGCCGAAAGCTACCTTTCCTGATGCAATATCTTTCCGCTGAATGATTGCTGAACTTTGGCACCCTGTGTGCACCAATTCTCTTTCAAGAGAGGATTGTTGGAAATTTATGTGGGATTGAGTTTTTCCCGTCTTTAGTGACTTAAACATGTGGGCCTCGCATGTCGGAAACATCGTTTCTTCGCACATGCCTAATCTACTAAATGAGTAGATGATATTAGTGCCAAGTATCATCAAATTTCGTTAAGAAATGAAAGAGATATTGGTACACAAAGTAAGGTGTTTGAGACATGAATAGCTGGATGGTTTTTGGCCAAATAACAAATCTCCCACATAGGTAGAAGATGGAAGGATTGTGAAATATATAAGCTCTATTTTTTAGTAAGGGTTTGGGACCCCAAGGGTAACCCATGTGTTTAGAAAAGGGAGGACCTAGGTGAGCTTAGGTTCGGGGCTAAGCCCCACACGCGCGCCACCGCGCGCCCGGTCCAGTTCGGGTCGGGTCACGTGTTCTCGGGCCACGGGCCATGGGTTGTGGGGTGTCTTCCGAAATTTTCTTTTTGGTCCCTGAAGATTTCAGAAACGTTACAACGGCCCTCCTCTTCAACTACAAATTGAACCTTACTATTCAGTTTAAAAAAAACAACTCTTCTCTTCTGTTCTGTTCGAAATAATGAAACAGAAACAGACACAAAAATCCTCTCTTAGAATTAGCAATATGTTCTATATTTATTTCTTCGCTAGAATCAACTTTATTTGCTTTATATAGTTGATTATTGTTGTTTTATCTTGGAAGACTATTGTCCATCACCGTAAAAATATCTATACATGGCAATGTTATCTTAAAGACAGAGAGTCATCTCTCGATTCAGCCTTTATTCTTGGTTAACCTTTCTGACACCATTTTTTCCATACATTTCCTACCAGACAAGATGCAAATTTTTGTCAAGGTTAGAGTAACTTAGTATGTTCCTTGTCTTTCATCACTCTTTACTATGCATGTCTGTGAATTCATAGCCATTCTGAAAAACTTTTTGGTACAGCTTTTGTGTTTGTGTCAAATTTCTAAAAGGATATATAGTGGCTTAAGCTTGTCCTATTGTTTCAGGTTCAACTGTGTGGGTACATTCCCAACTGAAATCTGTCTTATTTTGAAACGTTGAATTTATAACTTCTTAATTTGATTTTATGCTACACTTTTTTTTTTGTCTATTCCAAGAAAATATACACATTTTAATAATTAAAAACTCTAGAACTTTAAACTTCCCATTTTTTTTCTTTAATAATGACATGTATAACACCACAGGTTTAATTTTAAGGGTACCTTTTGATATGTACCAAAAACCTAATTTCTTAAATAACTTATCCTATTAAATATCGTCATATAAAATGAAATAGATGAATACATTTTTGATAAATATAAACAGAAGAATCTATGCAATAAAAGGAGATTTTATTTTCCCTTTTCTTCTTGTTTTCTTTCCTTCTTTAGCCAAACAATTTATAAAGGTTTAGATTAATTATTTGTCTTTCATCAATTTCTCTTCTATGATTTATTTGGTCTACTTAGAACTATAGTAAAGGTTCTCCATTGATATGTGCCTCTAGTCTAATCTCATATTCAACATTTTAATTAAATGTTTCCAGGATGCACCAACCTAGAAGCATAGCATATTTTTATGTGATATATCTTACTACTATATGAAGGAAGTTAATCCCATAAGTTTATTTCTTTTCAATGTAATCACATATATACAAGTGTATAAGACTAATAATAATGGAAGATCTATCTAATTATATTCTAATTATGTGATACTAATCTATAATTTTATCCTAATCATACCCTAAATTATGTGATACTAATAATTACAATTGATATGAGATGATTTTGGCTAATTCTGGGCTAATTATCCTAACAGTCCCTCACAGTCTTAGCGGGATGTCCTCGTATGCTGAGATTGTCCCTGAAATCATCAAATAGTACGCGCGGAAGACCTTTGGTGAAAATGTCGGCAATCTGATATCGGGACGGTACATGGAGAACACGGACTTGTCCACGCGCAACATTTTCTCAGAAAAATAATATATCTATTTCTATGTGTTTTGTGCGTTGATGCTGGACTGGATTACCAGATAAGTATATCGCACTCACATTATCACAATAGACCACATTTGCTTTTTCAATCGGACAATGGAGCTTTAAAAGGAGATTACGGAGACAACATGATTCAGCAACCACATTGGCGATGATATTCTGCTTCAGCGCTTGACCGAGCCATCGTCAGCTATCGTTTTGACGACCATGAAATGAGGTTGTCTCCTAAAAACACACAATAAGCCGAGGTGGAACATCGGGTGTCCGGGCAACCACCTCAATCTACCACCTTCTATCATATGATGTTGTCTGAGCTACCTGGCTTAATATAAAATTTATTAATAAAGACACAGATTATCAGTGCGTCATTGTGAGGTTGAATGATTCCCTCAGCGTCTTCATTATTGAAAGACATTATTTCCTCCGACAAGAAATCACTGGATCTCTTTTCTCAAGTTATTGAGACTTTTTTTTTCCGGTCATGACAGATCCTTTCGAGATATCCATCCTTCCGATAATCATGTTTATGATATGCCGGGTTCAACTGGATCATCTTATTTGTTCGTTTCTCTATTTCTGTAATTTCT
Source organism: Anisodus tanguticus (assembly GCA_034509755.1). Lineage (NCBI taxonomy): Eukaryota > Viridiplantae > Streptophyta > Magnoliopsida > Solanales > Solanaceae > Anisodus > Anisodus tanguticus. The sequence continues at coordinate 44,139,843 of CM067558.1, forward strand.
CTTTGGTCGATCACTCAGAAACTCCCAAAAATGATAATTGTTAAGTAATCGGGTCACTTCATCCCTCAACTAACAACAGTCTTTAGTCCGGTGACCATGAGTTCCATGATAACCAAAAATCAATTTTGAATCTCTTTGAGCTGGATCTGTCTGAAGTGGTCTTGGTCATATCGTCTCCTTGATGTGCCCAATAGCTGAAACAAGTACGGCCGCATCAATGTTGAAATTATATTCGAAAAGCCGTGGAATTTCCACACTGTTAGAACACGCTCTACTGGAATCATTATTAAATTACAAGCCCCTACTGGTAGACCTTCGGTCATTACATCTATCACCTATGTACGATAAGAAGTTGTGATTGTTCCAACCCTTATCCGATCTAAAGTTCGATCTTTTAGGTTATCTGTAGGGTTGATACCTATATTTTAGAGACTTTACTTCCGACTCAACTACCCTCTTCGATTTATCAAGATTCTTGTTCCGTCCTAACGACCTTGGAGGATGTTCAAGCTGATGATCCTCCACCCGAATTTTGGACTCGTACCTATTATGTATGTCTGCACACGTTACTGTCAGAAATTCCAACAAATTCTCTTTTAATTTCAACGAGGCACTGGGATTTTAGGATTTAACCTCTTGGTGAAAGCTTTAACTGCCCATTCATCTGGTACTGAGGGAAGAAGCATTAGTTCCTTTTGAAACCTAGTCACAAACTCACGCAACAACTCCATATCCTTCTGAGCAATTTTGAATATGTCCGCTTTTTTGGCTTGGACCTTTCGTGCTTTGGCATGTGCCTTTATAAACGTATCTACAAGTATTTCAAACGAGTTAATAGAGTGTTCATGAAATATAGAGTACCATGTCATTGCCCATTTGGACTATGTTTTGTCAAATTTTTAAAGTAAAATTGATTCCATCTCGTCCGGGTGCTTGTCATTGCCCTTCACCATACAAGTGTACGAGGTCACATGCTACTCTGGATTTGTAGTTCCATCGTACTTTGGGAGATCTGGAATTTTGAACCTTTTTTGTATCAACTTCAGAGCTGCGCTCGGTGGGAATGACAACTGGATGTATCTCTTTGAGTTTGATTCTTTCAGGATCGGAGGCGCTCCAGGAATCTGGTCTACTCGTGAATTGTAGGTTTCAACCTTCTTTTCATTAGTATCCATTCACTTAGTTAAATATTGAAGCATTTTTAAGACCTTTGAGGATTCATTTGCCCCCGAACTAGTGCCATCTCCTTCGACTCGATCCTCTTCTCGAACCCAATCTTCACCCCGAATGGGATGAGTTTCATCTGTCGTACTTTCTCTGCTGCTCTTCTTTTACAACTGAGTAATAGTCACGTGACCTTCTAGACCCTTGGGGTGAAATCACGGGGTTATTCAGATGCTCGCCAGTTATTGGATCAACGGGCGGAACGTCATTGTTGTTATTGATATTGTTAGCTCCATTGACACAATTGTTGTTATCATCGTGGTTGCTAACCTCAACTTGGATTTCGCTAGTCATTCTGCAAGTACTTGATGCTAACCTGTTTTCACAATATCTCAAAAGAACAAGTGAAATTTGAGTTTAAACAAACCATCACTATTATCTTTAGCCCCACGTTGGGAGTCAAATTGTTTACCCCAAAAAAAGTACAGTTGAATTTGTAAGTGATTTTAAAGATACATTGATTAATTTGCAATGTAAAGTGGTAAACAATTAATAATAAATAAGCAAAATGGAAATATCAAGTAAGAAGATTAGCATGTAGTGCAGTAATTTTGATTGAAATCATTATCAAGATTGGTCCGATCCTTAGCTGATTTGCTTCGGGTCTGAGCCAACAATGAGAACTAATAACTATAATTGATGTAGGTAAATCGTGCAAGTATGAATAGTGAGAATGAGATGCCCTTCCAACATGAAGGTTGTGCTCATTTTACAGCTATGAATACAAGGCATTGATTTCCGAGAATCACTCTTCAATTAAATGTAATTAATGATAATAAAGAATTCTTAAATGAGCAAGAAGTAACGGCTGTCGCCATATCCGAAACGGGTATGCGTCAGGCTCCCTGGTTCTTCACCCGATGTCAACTGGTTCGCTTGCTACCGGTCTTGTTCTAACATATGGTCTTTGTTCCGATCCAACTTGCATCCGATGTGGAACTCAGTTACCTCCCTCGAACTCCATACCTAAACATTGCCATTCATTGTGTCGATTTTCACAGTATACACTTATCATTGAGGATTTTGAAAAGTTTGTCTCTTTTTTAGTTGGTATAGATATAGAAAAGTTTATATGTAAGTAATATGTGTTATTACAAAATGAAGTGCTTGTGAAATATATTAGAGTTTACAAAATTTTATTCTTTGCAGTGACTATCCAAAATAAGTCTAGCAAAAGAACAAAATAAGCAAAAACGCCTTCGTTTATACACCGACAATTTCCCTATATGGGTAAACCGAACGCCCTTCTTTTATACTACCAAAAACGTATTACTATGTATTTACTCCTAACAATAAGAGCAAGAAAACCTATATTTTCTTACTTTATGTTATTGTTAAACAGATCAAGTCAACTTTAATTTGCTTTCTTTGTTCGAATTTTATCTGTTTTATGAAACAAGTCTTTCTAGTATTTTTCTGAATTCTTTTTAGTTAATCCCAAAAAATGACACATTTCTATATTTAATAACTATTTAACTTTAAACTTCCTAATTTGATGTGATAATGAATGATCACTATTATATAGTGATTTCTCAATTAAAGGGAACTCAAAGTATATTTTTCCAATCAAACTCTACAATCTCTTATCTTGGTGTTTACTGAAAAATACGCATTTCCCTAAAAACTTAAGTACACGTATGCTCCAATATAGCTATCGCTGTCTCTTGTCAACTTCTTGTTTTGACATATATAGCTTCAATTTAATCTTTACCTAATTCTAATCATGATCATCTAGTGATATTGCATATAATCATCTCATTTGACTTCTGTCCCAAGAGCTGGCGTGGATAAGATTTTCATTAAGAAGGTTCAATATTTATTTATATATACATAAGAAAAAAAATTAATCTTATATATTCAATGCTACAGCCTATAAGCAAGAGCGGAGTTAGAGAGGCAAAAGGAAGTTCATTTGAACCTAAGCAAACTCTATTCACACCTAAGTCCTAAAATCCAGAACATTCCACTGATCTCCTTTTTTTTCACTCGATATTCGCTATTTGTTTTAGAATTTGACCAATCAAGATTGAGAAATTCCCTTTTAATGGTAAATCATTCCCTACGTACCACAGACAACATTTCAAAATTCGAATTTAAGACGTTTAGTTAAATTTAAAAAGTACATGTACCATCCCACCACAATCTTTACTGATCACTTCTTTATTAATCATTTTTGTCAGCACTCCATCTGATCATGAGAATGAAATTTTAAAAATTCATGTAAGGTCCACATGTCTATTGTCTATCAATTCCTTATTCACATTTCTCTTCTTTTGTGTATTGTCCACCTTGAATGTATGATGTATTTTATATAGTTACTCCACTATGGTAGTGGAATGATACGTGGGTCGGCACACTCATATATCATAGTATGGCTATCACATGAGAAGTCCAAAAAGCTTTCTTCAATTGCATGCCTTTATTTCTCAACCACAAACTTTAGTCCGGCCCAATTTAATTTCATAGACACTTACTTTCATGAGTTCATCACTATATTCTCATAATAATGCAAAATGTCCCCCACTACCTCTAATTTTTAATGTTTACCAACCAAAACCCTAGCATCTAAAACTATAAATAGCGTTACAATTATCATGTTTCACCACAACAAGAAATCAAGCATTACTTGCTAAATAGAGGAATAATACTTGGATAGAAACATTGGCTTTTTATTTTTTAGTTTCGTACTCTTTAGTGTCTTAAGAATGGCTATGGTGAAGGGTTTGGGCTTTCTTGCTTTGCTTGTTTTGTCAACTCTTGTTATGGTCTCAGATGGTCGGGTGGCACGAAAGAATTTGGGCCTAGACTTGGGTGGTGGTATTGGAGTGGGCGTCGGTGCTGGGGTGGGCTTGGGTCTAGGAGGTGGAAGTGGTTCAGGGGCCGGTGCAGGAGCAGGTTCTGGCTCTGGGTCTGGCTCAAGATCAAGTTCTAGTTCAAGTGCAAGCTCAGGTTCAACTTCCTCGGGCAATGGTGGTGCAGGTTCAGAAGCAGGCTCATACGCTGGATCAAGAGCTGGTTCTAGTTCTGGCAGTCGAGGTGGATCAAGTGGTGCAGGTTCAGAGGCAGGCTCATATGCTGGATCAAGAGCTGGTTCTGGTTCCGGAAATTAATGTGGATTTAATAGTCTTGTATACGTAAGGATCATGTAGCTATTGTGGATCGAGGAGATGGTAACTAAATACTCCATTAGAAAAAGAAAAAAAAAAAGAGCTTACTACTTTGAAATGAAAAAAAATAAAGAATAGAATGCATGAAGTCCTATATAGTACGTAATTTGTACGTACCTTGTACTAGTTTGTATCGTGGTCACTTGTGTATTAGTTTAAATCGATGAATATAAGTGTGGTTTGTGTTTACATATTCTTTCTTTAGCAAAAAAATGTTATTACACACACCCGACATACTCTCTCTCTCAAATTATCATCTTTAAGGTTTTGTTATGGTTGAATTTAGGAAATACATGCATAATAAGAACCATTTTCATGTTTCAATCTAAACTTTAGGGTTAAATGTGTTCTGAATAAATTACTACTACCTTTTTTTAGATCAATGTCCCAGTAGCTGGGTATTTCATTATCAACAAAAACAAGTGCTTTACATAGAGGTGGATTTACATCCAATCCTCCACCTTGTCAACTGCATATTAAAATAACAACCTACAGCAGTTACTTATTTAATCGTCTCGGCGAGGGCTAGGGGTGTGAAAACTATTCGGAAAACCGATTGAACCGAACCGATTTTTAGTTTTTTTTTTAGTAAAACCGAAGAGTTTTAGTATAAACTAAAACTGTACCGAATAATTATGTTAATTTTTGATTTCATAAAAAAATATCGAATCGAATAATTATATATATATATAACAACAACATACCCAGTGATATATATATAATTTTTTATATGTCACTTTTAAAATTATAAAACATCACCTTGGGGCATGAACTTTGGGGGAATTACAAGCAATATCAAAATCTATCTTACACCTTTAAATAAAGGAGTTATCGGGGCTTACTGCTTAAAGTCTGAGATTCAGTATTGCTTCAACTTACTTCTTCTCAATGATACTTGTTCAACCAAAAAAAATTTGCACGAAGGTATGTTTTGAGACTTTCTCTTCTTCTTTTTTTACCCCTTTAAATTTTGTTAATTCGAAAGATTAATAGAAGTAGTCAAACATGTTCAACTGTTTAAAAAGTTTAAGGATTGTATCTGAGGCCAAAAGTTATTTCTATTGTATATGAATCAATAAATATCATATAATCAGGTGAGTTTATACTGAAAAGAAGAGGCATCAGATCTACCACATACTCCCTCCGTCACAATTTAAGTATCTTACTTTCCTTTTTTGTCTGTCCCAAAAAGAGTGCATCTTTCTATATTTAGTAAATTTTCTAATTCCAAGGCAAGTTTAAGACCACGAGATTTAAAAGACCACACACATCTTTAATTTAATACCACAAGATTCAAAAGTCTCCCTTTATTTCTTAAATTCCGTGTCAAGTCAAACTAAGACACTTAATTGGGGCGGAGGGAGTACCACGCAAGATAAAAATTTTGAGAGAGCTTTATACCAGACATTCCAATAAAGAATTATATACTTTATATGTTATATTAAAATTTATTGTTATTTTATATAAGGTGACGTTAAACAAATAACCCCAAATTAATCGAACCATACCATTACGCGAAGAAAAATCGAGAGGATTGAGATGGTATCAAAAAGTCTAATTTTGGTTATATTTGTATATTAACCAAAAAATTGATATGATATAATTTTTTTAAAATAACCGACTGAACCGTACCATTGACACTTGTAGCGAGAACATATATAGTTGGTCCAGTCTGTAAGGGCCCCTCACACTTTGTGGTAGCTCCTCCAAGGAGAAGAAATTATGGTCCAGTTTGTTGATAATCCATTTTGCTAAGGCATTCGCAACGTGATTCGCTTCACGAAAACAGTGTTGAAATTGGCAGTCCATAGTTTGAGCAAATCTTTGAGCTTCAAAAATAGTATCTTTCAGATGCCATGGAGGGGTTGTTTTGCCTTTCAACATGTTGATGATTAACAAGGAATCACCTTGTAAGGATTCGTTGGGTTCATAAATCAAATAGTAATCACAACGGAAGTTTAAAAATTCTTACCCAACAACAATCCTGGCATGACTTATACGATAATCATGTTGTATGTTCAAAACATGATAAAAGAAAACTTATACGTTTTCGTACGCGGGATTCAACACTAAGGTATCCACGCGATTTGTTTTCCTCGATTGCAAGATCTAACTCAAGTGTATTTCCTATTCAAGAAAGCTAGGAAATCTTGCTTTAGGAACTGAGAAGTTGTTTTTTTGTAACACCATAATTATGAGGTATGTGTTGTATATATAGGAGTTTAGGACAAAACCTAAACAGATCTAAAACGGGAAAACCTGGGCCCATGTTAATGTTCAGTGGATCAGCCCAGTTGGTCCACTTCACACGCCCAAAGTGGAAGGCCAAGCTCCCATTTTGGAACAGTAATTTCTGGCCCAATTGTTTCCTTGTATTTGTCCGAGTACCCATATATTATATCAAACACATTTAATTAAATCCGAAATTCAATTCGACTTAATTAAATAATTTCTATCAAATAGAAATATTCTATAATTATTATAAATTAAATATCTCGATTCTCAATCGAATATTTAATACTTTCTCAATACACTCTTAGATTGAAGAAACAATCGCATATAGTGTGACCCTATAGGCCTTCACATATCGACATTAATCTAATTAAGGTCCATACGAAACTCCTGGATTGCGTCGTATGACGAACTCAATATGTGAAGTACGTTTACATGAATCCAAAAAACTTGACCTTTATGCGGAACTATAAATTCCTTTCATTCGCGACACACTCGATTAAGCTTAGGATTTGCCAAGTGTCTATCCAAATGGATTAATCACTTTTTATCACATTTATTAGTTGACAACTAGACCATATTCTAAGTATGTCTCTTGCACTGGCCAGTGACTTTAGTCAACCTAATAACATTGAGAAGTTGAGTGCTCTCTCGAATTTTCAATCGAGGAATGAATCCTATTCTTGGCTCAACTACCACCTTGATTTACATCCTGATGCACCCAACACAAGTCGTATCTTTTCCAAAAGGAGTTTAAGCTTAGAACTTGGTCAAAGTACATCATTCTGTAAACAAGGTGCGTATTGACCTCAAGTCAAATGACCTTTATATTCCACACGTTGATAACACTATAGACATGTATAACAAATAGTTTATCGGCAGGGTATACCAATACTTCTCCAAAGTATCCATGTGTCCATCACGAGTAACAATTACTCGTAGCTGTGAGACATACTACATTCTCCAAGAATGTATGCAGACCACATGTCGACTTATAGCATATCATCGATATCCCATTCTCGATGATCATTAGTCAAGGCTATTTTGAGAGTTACGTTCTATCATTAATATCTCACTCTGTTAATGATAATATAAGCTCAATGGATGCACATATATGAATAAGTGCAAACAATCAAATAATAATTCAATAATTGCAAATGCCATAATTATTAATTTCATTAATAATACGAATGTGTTCAAGTACATTTTTGTCCCTAATGTAGATTGTCTCTAGGACATGCATACTTTCAATCTCCCACTTGGCCTAGAGCCAATATCCAATGTATCTAATACCCATGTTTTCGAAATGACCATTATGCTTATCTAAGCTTAATGGTTTAGTAAATGGGTCATCTAGATTATCATCTGTGGGAATATAGTCTAGATCTATTTCTTTAGATTCCACCATCTCTCTGAGTATGTGAATCTCATAATCATAGTATGCAACTATTGCAAGCAAAATTCGAATGGACTTAACCTTTGCAACTGGCGAAAAAGTTTCATCATAATCGACCCCAGGCCTCTGATTGTAACCTTTTGCTACCAACCTAGCCTTGTAGGTTTGCACCTTGCCAAATGCATCAATCTTCTTCTTGAAGACCCGTTTACATCTTATGGGTCTAACCCCTGTTGGCAAATCAATCAAGTTCCAAACTTGATTGGCATACATTGAATCCATTTTAGATTTCATGGCTTCTTTCCATCTTTGTGAGTTAATGTCTAACATAGACTCACTGTAGGTTGTAGGTTCATCATCATTAGGAATATCTATCTCATTTTGGCTTTTAACAAGGAGATTAAGTCTCTCAGGCTGACGATGGGTCCTAGTGGACCTACGGAGTTGGTTATTTTACATTTCTGTGGTTCTTGTATTCTGATCATGAGAAGGTTCTTGTGTGTTTCCACCACTATGAGAGTTTTTAGAAATATCATCTACATGTGTTTCCTGAATGGAAGGATGTACAACCATTGTATCATCTTCCATTGATTGTGTATGAGAATCTTGCATTTCTGCATCAATCCTCACATCACTCCTAGCTGTACTCTAAGTAACACACCTTCACCAAATACTCCCACTGAATTCTTGTCTAGGTCATTCGATAAGGATTCAACCTCTATGTTGCTTTGTAGTTCTTGAATTTCTTCAAGTTTTATCTTATTGTAACTTTTTTCCTTGTAGCATAGTCTTCCTCAAGGAAAGTTGCATTTCTGGAAATAATGACCTTATGTTCTCCACGAAGATAGAAATAGTATCCTCTTGTTTCCTTAGGATATTCCACAAAGTAATGTTTCTCACTTTTAGATTCCAACTTGTTAGTAAGCATCTTCTTTACATATGTAGGGCAGCCCCAGACTCGCATATGTGTAAGAGCAGGCTTCTTGCCATGCCATATCTCATATGGCATTTTCTTTACTGACTTTGAAAGAACTCTATTCAGAATATAGATTGAGTTTTGTAAAGCATAGCCCCAAAGGTATGTTGGAAAAGCTGAAAAACTCATAATGGATCTAACCATATCCAATAAGGTTCAATTTCTCCTTTCAGCAACGCCATTCATTTGTGGTGTTCCAGGAGGTGTTCATTCTGATTGGACTCCATGAAGTTTCAAGTAATCTAGAAATTCTCTACTCAAGTATTCACCTCCTCGATCTGATCGAAGAGTCTTGATACTTTTTCAAGTTGTTTCTCTACTTCTAACTTATACTACTTGAATTTTTCAAAGGCTTCGGACTTGTGCTTCATAAGATACACATATTCAAACCTTGTGAAATCGTTTGTAAAAGTTATGAAGTAAGGAAAACCTCCCTTAGCTTGAGTGAAAAACGGCCCACATACATCTGTATGGACCAACTCAAGTGCCTCTTTGGCTCGCACACTTTTCCCAAAAAGTGGTTTGTTGGTCATCTTTCTTCTCAAGCATGATTCACTGTCACCATAGGACTCCAAGTCAAATGATTCCAGGTAGTCTAACTTTCTCAATCTTAATATCCTTGATTCATTGATATGACCAAGTCTACAGTACCATACGTAGGTGGATTTCTTGGATTACTTATTTTAGCTAGTCTATTTTGCACATTGAGAATTTCACTATTACAATTGAGATTATATAAACCATTCACAAGCGGAGCATTTCCACAAATAATACCATTTAAAGATAGTATATAACTTCCATTAGCAATTTATGAGGAAAAACCCGCAATGTCTAACATTGGAATGGAAATAATATTCCTCGTAATCGAGGGAACAAAATAACAATTATTAAGTTCTAATGTAAAACCCGAAGGTAAATCTAATATATAAGTTCCCACACGCTCGACATCAACTCGTGCTCTATTTTCAATGCGTAAGTCCACCTCCCATGGTCTAACCTTTCTGTTGTCCATTAGCCACTGCACATTATTACAAATGTGTGAGCCACAAGCTGTATCCAATACCCAGCAGTGAGAGTTACTTATAGACATATTAATCTCAATGACAAATATACCTTGTCCAGCAGGTCCAGAAGCACCTGGTGCCTTGTTTCTCCTGGAGCGGTGCAATCTTTCTTCCAATGCCCCTTCTGCTTGCAGTTGAGGCATACGTTCCTGGCCAACATAGGCTTCTTTTGAACACCTCCTTTAGGTTTCAAGACTGTGGGTTTGGTACCAGTCTTACCCTTATTCTTCTTGTTCTTACCTTTAGGTTTGAACTTAGTAGATGAGCCCATGAGCACAGTCTTCCCCTTTGAAGTAGATAATTCATAAGTCTTTAGCATATTGTGAAGTTCTGGAAGATTCACCTTGGTTCCATTCATGTTGAAGTTCACAATGAAATTCTCAAACGAACCAGGAAGCGAATTCAAAATCAGGTTAACAGACACATTTTGGGCAACTTCGTTCCAATCGAAGCCAACCTTTCTATCAACCCAATCATTTTCAGAACATGACCAGATACTTGGCCCCCATCATTCAGCTTATATTTGAAGAGGTCTCTCAACAGCTCATACTCCATAGTTTGAGATTGTGAATCATAAAGACTCCTAAAATGTTCTAGCATCTCATAGAGGCCCATGTTATCATGTTGCCTCTGTAACTCTACAGTCATGGAGGACATTATGACACACTGTGCCGAGGTAGCATAATCCAAATACTTCTGATAAGCAACCTTGTCAAACAAAGCATACTCAACAGACTTTTCATCAGGAACTTTTGGAACAGCTGTGTCTAACACATACTCAATTTTCTCTTGTCTTAGTACCAAACACAAATTATGCAACCAGTCCAGATAATTAGCTCCAGTCAACTTATTAGTCTCAACCAAGCATTTCAATGATAGATTCGACATTTTAAATAAGTTGAAGAAATAGATAGACTGAAATTAAAATCAAATATAATTTCTATGAACATATTCGTTAACTAATTAATATGGCCTTTAGTTTAATTAACTCCCATTATTTTAGCATTTTCTACGACTCCATAGAAGAATACATACTCATACCAAATATGATCATAATAGGCCAAGATCCAAGTTCATATTGTCTCCGCGTTTGCTAGGGCTGATAACTTCAACAATACAACCTGATAGGTCTCCAAACCAATTACAATCAATTTGCAGCTCTTGGTTTGACCGATTGTTCTAAACAATCAATATGCGCCCTTAAATTATTCCGACACTAGGGCGTCAGTACATAACTAAGTCAACCCCGTTACGCGACTGCAATCGTGCATCTAAGCAAGTTTGGCCTTGTAGAGAAAACGCTAGGGCGTAAATACTCACAAATGTTTCTCACTCGCTACTGCAAACATATGCATCTATGAAGAGTCTGAGTTCTCGTAGACTTAGAGCAAAGACTAGGGTGTAAATACTCTTATAGCCGAAAAGGATTTTGCTCTCATTCAATTATAACAGACGACACGTGAATTTTAAATCAGACTTATATTAAATTGGGGAACATTTTAATCAAGGTTTTATCAAGATCCTTATTACACGTGCTAGATCAAATAGAGCACGTATTGGGCGCCGCCTACCCAAACATGATTTAATGCGGTCCGATAAATACTGGGCGCCGCCTACCCAAACATGATTTAACGCGGTCCGATAAATACTAGGCGTTGCCTACCCAGACATATATATGCGGGCTTTATACTAATTATTTAAATGACAATCAATTAAACAATTATGAGAAACAATTAATTTATGCGCACATTATCAAATAATATGTTAAATAACATTAATCGTGGGTTAATTAGTTTGTTTCAACTTAGAAAATATTTAAATTCTAAATTTAAAACACAGTTTCCAAATTTTTGGAATTTTCTGCTCATCCAAACAGCTTAATAATTCAGAAATCAAAATTTATTTTTTGGGGATTTTCTGTAATTTTCAAAACCTTAAAATAATTTACAGATTCGTCCAGGGACCAAATCTACTTTTCAGAAATTTACGGATCTGCCCCAGGGACTGAATCTGCTTTTCTGAAATTTACAGATTAGCCCCAAGGACCAAATCTGCTGATTTTAAAAACTTTTAAATTTTCAGAAAATTTCCAGGGACCAAATTACAATTATAGAAACTTCTAAAATTTTCAGATTTTTCCCAAGGGCTAAATTGAAAATTTTGAAACCCAAATTTAATTTTAAATAGGTCCTTGAACTATTTCAAATTTTCAAAATCAATTCCAACCCCAAATCAAATTTGGGATTCGGATTTCGGGGCGGAATTGACTGAATTGAACACCACCGGTCGATGGCCCACGTCAGGCCAAACACACCGGTGGTTTCAATTCCCGATTTGGTGGCCCACGGCAGCTGAAAATTGAGCTGCCGCCGGCTGTTTCCAAAACAGTCGGCGGTAGCCCCTTTCCGGTGGCTTTCGTCGTGTAACACCACCACTGTTCGATTCCTCTCATCGAGACAATCACTGTGGTGGTATTACTCACCATTTCGACGCCCGAGGTGGCCGGAAACAGGCCCACCGTCGGTGGCCTTTCCGGCATCTACGCCGCGTCCCGTCACCTCTCAACACCTTTATCGACCATCATATAAAGTGAATTTCTTAATAATAGTGGAGAAGGTGGTAGAACAACGTCGAATCACCAGAAAAACCCACTAGAAACCACTACCGAGGCGGAACAGTGGTTGTCGTCGGCCACTGTTCCGGTTTCTGGCCTTTTTAATATATTTTTTTCAAAAATTAATTTAATAAATTGAAACAATTAATTTTCCCACGTAATCGTTATTATGGATTATCGTATAATTATTTAAACCAGTCTGGGCTCTGATATCATTGTAGGGATTTGTTGGGTTCGTAAATCAAATAGTAAGCATAGCGAAAGTTTAAAATTTCTTACCCAACAACAATCTTGGCATGACTTATACGATAATCATGTTGTATGTTCAAAACATGGATAAAAGAAAACTTACATGTTTTCGTACGCGGAATTCAACACTAAGGTATCCACGCGATTTGTTTCCTCGATTGCAAGATCTAACTCCAGTGTATTTTCTATTCAACAAAGCTAGGAAATCTTGGTTTAGGAACTGAGAAGTTGTTTTTTTGTAACACCATAATTATGGGGTATGTGTTGTATATATAGGAGTTTAGGACAAAACCTAAACAGATCTAAAACAGGAAAATCTCAGCCCATGTTAATGTCCAGTAGACCAGCCCAGATGGTCCACTTCACAGGCCCAAAATGGACGGCCAAGCTCCCATTTTGGGCCAGTAATTTCTGGCCCAATTGCTTCCTTGTATTTGTCCGAGTACCCATATAATATATCAAACACCTTTTATTAAATCCAAAATCTAATTCAACTTAATTAAATAATTTCTATCAAATAGAAATATTCCATAATTATTATAAATTAAATATTTCGATTCTCAATCGAATATTTAATATTTTATCAATACACTCTTAGATCGAAGAAACAATCGCATATAGTGTGACCCTATAGGCCTTCATATATCGACATTAATCTAATTAAGGTCCATACGAAACTCCTAGATTGCGTCGTATGACGAAGTACGTTTACATGAATCCAACAAACTTGACCTTTATGCGGAACTATAAATTCCTTTCATTCGAGACACACTCGATTAAGCTTAGGATTTGCAAAGTGTCTATCCAAATGGCTTAATCACTTTATCTCACATTTATTAGTTGACAACTAGACCATATTCTAAATATGTCTCTTGCACTGACCAATGACTTTAGTCAACCTAATAACATTGAGAAGTTGAGTGCTCTCTCGAATTTTCAATCGAGGAATGAATCCTATTCTTGGCTCAACTACCACCTTGATTTACATCATGATGCACCCAACACAAGCCGTATCTTTTCCAGAAGGAGTTTAAGCTTAGAACTTGGTCAAAGTACATCATTCTGTAAATAAGGTGCGTATTGACCTCAAGTCAAAGGACTTTTATATTTCACACGCCGATAACACTATAGACATGTATAACAAATAGTTTATCGGCATGGTATACCAATACTTCTCCAAAGTATCCATGTGTCCATCACGAGTAACCATTACTCGTAGCTGTGAGACATACTACATTCTCCAAGAATGTGATGCAGACCACATGTCGACTTATAACATATCATCGATATCACATTCTTGCTGATCATTAATCGAGACTATTTTGAGAGTTACGTTCTATCATTAATAGCTCACTCTATTAATGACAACATAAGCTCAAGGGATGCACATTTATGAATAATTGCAAACAATCAAATAATAATTCAATAATTGCAAATGTCATAATTATTAATCTCATTAATAATACGAATGTGTTCAAGTACATTTTTGTCCCTAATGTAGATTGTCTCTAGGATCCCTCTCCTTCCCTTTTCTTGGAAGAAAGGTGGAATCCGGACAAAATCGATGAAAAAGAAGAAATCCGAGTTAATGGAAAGGACTTTCACACCTTCCATATAAGCTATAAATTATTACTACCTTAATAGATCACCTTCGCAAACTCTATCACCTTGGTTTACTTGCTTGAGAGTTTGAGTATGTATCTCACATAAAAGAGGCGAGTCAAACAATAGTATTATGGTAGATCTTGTTTGATTATTTAACGAGTCTTAGAAGTATTCAAGTGATTGGCTTTTGCTATATATATATTACTCCATATGTTATAGATTAAGCTTAAAATGATCTTTAATCAGGGCAGTACTAGTCACACTTTGATTTGTTTTCAAGTATTATTCGTTCTTTAAAGATTAAAACAAATCTACACCCACGATTTGTTTATTTTTCGGACATTAATTTAACCAAACTCAATGGAACAGCCAGCTAAATTTGCCTGTTCACAGATTGACAGTTTTTAGCCGTATTAGTCAGTCGTATAGTCCGTGCTACATGTACTATTTATAAGTGTGAAATATCTTAACTGCATCACATTCACAGCTCATATATATGGCAGCAGAATCTTACTAAAGTCAAGCCTGTTGACTGTAGAGACACAAACTGCGTCACAGCTCTTGCATCTCAATTTACTACTCCATAAAGTTTAGTGAGTATATATAAAGAAAAAATACTCCCTCGTCACAAATTTATGTAATACATGTACTTTGATTAAGTACGTAACTTTAGAAACAAAGAAAAAATTTGAAACACATAATCTGAAATAAATCATAGATATTTGTATGATTATAAATTATTTTATTCAAAGTAAAATTAAATTACTTTTAAATATAGAAAACTATCATTCTTTTAAAATATATTAAAAAGTAAAGTATAAATCATATAAATTAGATGAGGGTGAAAAGTAAGTCCTTCAAAGTGCTATCAGAAATCTGAGGATTTTTCATAGAACATTTTCGTCAAAAATCGTGGATAATATGATTTTCGACAAGCACACTCCACAAATAAATTTTGGGTACGAAATTTTAGATGATACCAAAGTAAGAAAGATCAAAAAAATCACGTTAGATATATTTATGAGGGAAAGCCCGCTCAATCATGATAGAATAACGAAGCAGCCCAATGTATTGTAACTGATATTTTTCGTTGCAAGGAAAATACATAATTCAACCTTTTTTTTAAACACAGTGTAAAACAAATTCAAGTGGCTAACATCATCATTTGTAAGCTCCTAGTGAGCTAAGCGCCATTATGGATTTTTGTTGGTAATAAATCGGAAATGATGATAATGAAAACGGGGTTAAAGTGTATTCGAAATGTTAAACAAAAGGAATGCTGAATCGAGAGATGACTCTCTGTCTTTAAGACAAAATTTCTCCGTATAAATGCTTTTACGGTATTGGGCAATAGTCTCCCAAGATAAAACAACAACTAATCAATTGTATAAAGCAAATACAATTGATCCTAGCGAAGACAGTGAATATGAACAAATTGTTGAAGAAAGAGAGCTGAAAATATTTTCTGCCTGCTTTCTGTATTTTCGTTTTCTGTGTGTATGTTCTTGACGAAGAATAGAACAGAAAGATAAACTAGTTTGAGTTGTGTTTTGCCTGTGTCTTTTTTCTGTTTTGTCCTCTTTATCTTTTTTGTTTGAACTGAAGTGTTCAATATATAGGAACAGAAAGGGAGGCCAGAAGTCATTGGGAGGCAAAATGTCTTCAATGTTCATAATTGTTACGTCTTTATGGCCAATAGTTACGTCTTGAAAACCGTCATAACGTTCTGAGCAATTAAGCAGTCAATCGTTACGTCTGTTGGTTTTAGAACTGTTGTAACGTTCCGAGACCTTCAGGGACCAAAATGTAAATAGATAACATTTCAGGGATCAAAAAGAACGTTTCGGAAGAAAGCAACAGCCCACATCCTGTGGCCCGAGACCCAGACCGGGTCGGACGGGCGGCACGCGTGTGGGGCTTAGCTCCGAACCCAAGCTCACCTAGGTCCTCTCCCTTCTAAACACATGGGTTACCCCTTGGGGCCCCAAACCCTTACTCAAACTTAGAGCTTATATATTGCTCAATTCTTCCTTCTTTTACCAATGAGGGAGATTTGTCATTTTGGCCAAAGACCCTCCATCTTTTCATGTCTCAAACACCTTACTTTGTGTACCAATATCTCTTTTATTTCTTAACAAAATTTGACGATACTTGGCACTAACATTATCTACTCACTTGGTAGATTAGACATGCGCGAAGAAACAATGTTTCCGACATGTGGGGCCCACATGTTTAAGTCATCAAAGATGGAATAAACTCAATCCCACATTAGTAAAATTTCCAGCAATCCCCTTTTGAAAGAGAATTGGTGCACACAGGGTGCCAAAGTTTTAGCAATCTTTCAGCGGAAAAGATATTGCATCAGGAAAGGTAGCTTTTGGCTTTGAACCTTCCTTAGTCGATTACCATCAGATTTATTTACTGCGCGGTGAATGCGATGTCTTGAACCGTCAGTGTTTAGTATAAACCAAGACAATGATATCGACACAATAACTCTCCTTATTCATTTCTTCTTATTGTTTTATCTGTTGTGTCTATGGACAACTCTTGGATCCTTAAGTATGTTAATTTGAAGTGGAATGTCTTAAATAGATGATCTCTTATAAGGTATAGATCTACCCCACTCGCAAGTGTTTTAAATCATTAAAAGTTCCAGGAACTTATCCTTTACCCATCATGCAGGTAGCACTTAATGTCTATCGCGGGAACGACTTTGGAGTTATCTTTCTTTGAAGAATGATAATCCGAAGTGCTCTTACTTCAAGTGAAGCGCTAAACTGAACCTCTATAGCTTAGTTTTTCCATTGAACCAAATTCCTGGGATCTCCAGTCAGTAAGGTTGGGTTACCACCATAAAGATTCTTATTGTATGGGTTTTAAGCTCATTCCCCTAAACAGGCATAATATTTGATCATTGGGTAGGCCTTTAGTTAAAGGATCCGCTAAGTTATCTTTTGATTTGATGTAATCAATGGAAATGACAACCGTAGTGATCAACTGCCTAACGGTCTTATGACTCCGACGAATGTGTCTAGACTTGCTGTTGTACATATTACTTTATGCCCTTCCAAAAGTCGATTGGTTGTCACAGTGAATCATCACCGAAGGCACGGGTTTATCCCAACAAGGGATATCCTCTAAGAAGTCGTGAAGCCACTCTGATTCTTCTCCTGCTTTGTTCAAAGCGATAAACTCCGATTCCATCGTGGATCGGGCGATGCATGTTTGCTTGGAGGATTTCTAAGACACAACCCCTCCACCAATTGTAAAAACATACCCACTGGTGGATTTGGTATTTATTATGTCTGATATCCAGTTTGCATCACTGTACCCTTCCAGTACGGCTGAATATATGGAATAATGTAATCCGTAGGTCATCGAATATTTCAGATAGCGTAGTATCCGATTTAACGCCTTCTAGTGATCATTTCCTGGATTACAAGTGAACCTAGCCAACTTATTCACTGGATAAGCGATGTCGGGTCATGTGCAGTTTGTAATGTACATTAAACTGCCAATGACCTGTGCATATCGCTCCTGGCATACGGGTGCACCACGATTTTTATCAATTCTATGATTCATATCCATTGGTGACTTCATAGGGGGACTGTCAAATGCATCAAATTTTCTCAAAACATCTTCAATGTAATGAGATTGATATAATACCAGCCCGTCAGATGTCTTAGAAATCTTAATTCCTAAGATCACATCCGTGATACGCATATCTTTCATCTGGAAACATTATTTCAACATATTCTTGGTTTCCAGGATCAACTTAAGACTACTTCCGGTGATGAGCATGTCATCTACGTAAAGACATATCATGACAAACGAGTCAGAGTTCCCTTTGATATAGATAAATTTATTACATTCATTAATGGAGAAACCTTTTGATAATAGTGTATTATCAAATTTTTCATGCCATTGTTTTGACGCTTGTTTGAGTCCGTATAGAGACTTAACAAGACGACATACTTTCTTTTCTTGACCTGGAATCACATACCCCTCGGGTTGTTCCATGTATATTTCTTCTTCCAAATCTCCATTTAGAAAGGTTGTCTTAACATCCATTTGGTGTATCTCAAGGTCATGCAAAACTGCTATGACTATGAATACCCTTATGGACGTTAATCTAGACACATGTGAGTATGTGTCGAAGTAATCGAGACCTTCCTTTTATCTGTAGCCTTTGACTACCAGTCGGGCCTTATACTTGTCAATAGTTCCAACTGTTTTGTACTTTCTTTTGAGTATCCACTTACAACCCAAAGGTTTGCTTCCTGGAGGAGGATCAACCATTTCCCATGTATGGTTCTGCATGATGGAATCTATTTCATTTTCTATAGCTTCTTTCCAAAGCGGTGCTTCTGGAGTTGACAATGCTTCTTTAATTGTCATCGGTTCATTTTCAACCATATAGGTTAGATAGTCTGGACCAAAAGTTTTATCCTTTTTGGCCCTCTTGCTCCGTCTTGGTTCCACCTCTGGAACCCCTACGTTCTGTAGGCCTGGAACGTTAAGTTGCGAATAGTCAGTAACTCCTGAGTCCTGTAGATTTGGAATGTCTAGTTTCGGATAATAAAAAACTCTTGGGTCTTGTTGACTTTGAGCATTTGTTCATAACTTCGTTTGCGCGAAATTATTTCTTTACCCTTTCTAGGAAAGATCTCTTTAAAGAATTCAGCATTCCTCAATTCCATGATCGTACCTTCGTGAATATTAGGTATCTCTGACTTATACACTAAGAAGTGATAAGCACTACTGTTATTTGCATATCCGATGAATGTGCAATCTACAGTCTTAGGTCCTATTTTGACTTTCTTTGGTTTAGGTACTTCGACCTTTACCAGACAACCCCACACTTTCAAATATTCACAAGTGAGTTTCTTTCCTTTCCATAATTAATATAGAGTTTTATCCTTACGCTCATGCAGAATTATATTAAGAATTGTATTAGCGGTAAGAATCGCTTCGCCTCACATGCTTTGGGCTACACCGGAATTAATGAGTAAGGCATTCATCATTTCTTTTAATGTGCGATTTTTGCGCTCGGCAACACCGTTAGACCGAGGTGAGTAAGGAGTGGTCGTTTGGTGAATAATGCCAAATTGAGCATAGTAATCTTCAAACGGTGCAACGTATTCTCCTCCTCTATCACTACGAATTGCCTTAATCCGTAGGTTTAGTTGATTTTCAACTTCTGCTTTGTAACGTTTAAACGCTTCAAAGGCTTCATCTTTACTTTTCAACAAGTAAACGTAACAGTACCTTGTACTATCATCAATGAAAGTCACAAACTACTTGTTCCCCCCTTTAGTTTGTACAAACTTTAAATCACATACGTCGGTGTGAATAAGTTCTAGAGGAGCGGTGTTTTTTTTGACTGAATGGAAAGATGACTTGGTTAATTTTGTCTCTACGCACACCTCACATTTATGTTGAGGATTTATGTCAAAGGAAGGCAACAATTCTCACTTTACTAACTTTTGAATGGATTTGTAGTTGACATGTCCTAATCTATGATGCCATAGATTAGAAGACTCAAGCAAGTAAGTAGAAGGCTTCATTTCATTAGATGAACGGTTTACAGACATGACATTCATTTTGAAGAGGCCGTCACATGCGAACCCTCTTCCTATAAACATACTATTCTTAGTTATTACAAACTTGTTGGACTCAAATACTAGTCTAAAACCAGCCTTGACCAACAGTTGCCCTGAAACCAAGTTCTTGCGGATGTCAGGGACGTGCATCACTTATTTTAGAGTGATCTCTTTGCCTGAAGTCATTTTGAGGACAACATTTCCAACCCCTTGCACTTTAGAGGTGGCGTTGTTTTCCATGAACAACTTCTTGCTCGTGACTAGGGTGTAAGAGGAGAATGTATCCTTGTCAGAGTAGATGTGATGGGCTGCACCCCTGTCTATCCACCATTGGCTTGACTTCTCTACCAGATTAGCCTCCAGCACCACTACTGAGAAATCCACATTCTTATCGTCAAGATCCAGAGGATTGACCTCGTCTTGTACAACATTAGCCACTGCATTGCGCTTGTTCTTGGCCTCCAAGTCATTTGTGACCTCGATATCTTGGCCCACTTCAGTCATTGTTTTAGACCGAGTGTCCATTGCATCCCCACCAGAAGGAGGATTTTCTGTCTGAGATCGATACAGGATCAACGCAGTAACATAGAACATTATCTTTAGTCTCCTTCTCTTGTTGTAATTGAAGTCCAAAACCTTACCTTGGCGTTTGCTTTGGAAACTGTTAGAAGCATGTACAACAACATTTCATCGATTAGCAGCAGTGGCTTGAACAACAGCAGCAGAACCAAAAACAAAATTGTTGACGACAGCCGAAGCACAACTATCAACGGAATTGTCAACAAAATCTTCGGTGATAACAGAGCCAAAACCGGAATTAGAACAAGAACTGGAACTATAACTGTTGATAGACATCTTTCGAACACTTAGAAAACGAACTTTGTCTTAAAATTGTTGGTAATAAACCAGAAATGATGATAACGAAAATGGGGTTAAAGTATCTTCGAAAGGTTAAACAAAAGAAACGCTGAGTCGAGAGATGACTCTCTATCTTTAAAATAAAATTTTCCCGTATAAATGTTTTTACGGTATTGGGCAATAGTCTCCCAATATAAAACAACAACTAATAAATTGTATAAAGCAAATACAATTGATCCTAGCGAAGACAATGAATATGAACAGATTGCTGAAGAAAGAGAGCTAAAAATATTTTTTGCATGCTTTCTGTATTTCTATTTTCTGTGTGTATGTTCTTGACGAAGAACAGAACAGAACAGAAAAATAAACAAGTTTGAGTTGTGTTCTGCCTATGTCTTTTTTCTGTTTCGTCCTCTCTATCTTTTTTGTTTGAACTGAAGTGTTCAATATATAGGAACAGAAAGGGAGGCCATAAGTCATTGGGAGGCAAAGCGTCTTTACTGTTCATAAATGTTACGTCTTTATGGCCAATAGTTACGTCTTGAAAACTGTCGTAACGTTAATGGAGCAATTAAGCAGTCAACTGTTACGTCTGTTGGTTTTAGAACTATTGTAACATTTCGAGAGCTTCAGGGACCAAAAAAGAAGTTCTGGAAGAAAGCAACAGACCAACAGCTCATGGCCCGGACCGGGAGGGCAAGCGGCGGCGCGTGTGTGGGGTTTAGCTCCGAACCCGAGCTCACCTAGGTCCTCTCCCTTCTAAACACATGGGTTACCCTTGGGGCCCCAAACCCTTACTCAAACTTAGAGCTTATATATTGCTCAATTCTTTCTTCTTTTATCAATGAGGGAGATTTGTCATTTTGGCCAAAGACCCTCCATCTTTTCATGTCTCAAACACCTTACTTTGTGTACCAATATCTCTTTCATTTCTTAACGAAATTTGACGATACTTGACACTAACATTATCTACTCACTTGGTAGATTAGGCATGTGTGAAGAAACAATGTTTCCGACATGCGGGGCTCACGTGTTTAAGTCATCAAAGATGGGATAAACTCAATTTCACATTAGTAAAATTTCCAACAGTTTTTTCATTATTACACGTTTATAACAGACAGAATGTGTTGGATTAATGGTAAAAAAACACTTTGCTTAAAAGCTAACACTTAATTAATTTCATAATTAACCTTATTCTTAAGCTTTTTTGATTTTAATCCCATTTGAACAACCAAAGATTGGAATCTTAATCCTTCATAATAAAATAGATTATACACATACAGAAATAAATAATAAATCAAGAGTGAAGGATCATGGAACACTCCAGAATATCCAAATGGATGGCCTAGTGCCCCGCCCGTAACCCCATTACATGTTTAATGTTTAATTTATACTCTTATCTTTCTGTTTTTATATAGCATAAGTTAGACTTATCAAAGAGTTAAATTTATTACTAAATTTTAGTTCAGCATTTGAGTTAAATCAAAGAGTTAATATATATATATATATATCATCAAGAAAGAGGAAGATAAAAGAATTATATATAGTGAGAATTAAATTCATAAGTACTTATTATGTGAGAAATTTATATCGATTTCATCGAAATATAAGCTTTGATAATAAATTACGAACGAAAAGAGGATGCTATGTTGCTAATAAAATTTGAATTCTTCACTTCGGTATCGAAAGTAGGAACCTCATCAAGTGAGTTAGTTTTCATCCTAGAGTAATTCCAATGGTTATTTCAATACTTTGAGTAGCTTTTATGATTATAGAGTAATTGTTATTGTTTTTATAATACTTCTTAAGATGTTGAAAGGTTTATTAATAGTACCAATTTGTTACATAAATAATTTTTAAAAATATTATAGTTTGGACTTTCATAGAACCTTCTCTAAGCATAGTTATCATGAAAACTTACAAATCAATATTTTATTACAACGTGCCAGTTGCACCAAGTGTACATGTTTCCTTTTACGACTGACAAAAAATAGCTTAATTAAAGCATGTACTTATTTAGGGTCCCAAATATATTTTAAAATTAGAATGAGTGATACACTAACCTTCTAATGTGGTCCAACCACAGTAATGTCTTTTTAGCAGTAGTATTATTATCATTACATTTTTTACTTCTTATAAGTAGAGATTCTACACTTTTTTTTCCTTTGCGGCACACCATTTGTCAAAATATTGTAATTTTTACTCTTAGTCTTCCGTTTAATCATAAGAATTATTATCTTTTTCTATTTTTTTCATTTTTTTCAAAAATTAATATTTGGCCACGAAAATTTCAAATACAACTTAAAAAATAACCAAAATCTTATTTTTCACAATCAAAACCTTGTTGAAAAAGTACATTTCAACAATAAAATATTATTTGCAAAAATTCTAGCCAAACACAACTCCAACTTCAAAAAGTGAAAAAAAGTGGGAAAAAATTGAGGCCAAAGGCCTTAGTGTGTCACAGATCAATTAATTTCGAAGAAATTTACAATTTATTTTTAGTTTTATACTTTTATAAGAAATTTATATATATATATATATATATATATATAAATTATTATTTATAAGAAATATTTGCAAAATTATTATTTTGTATTTAAATTATAAAATATTATATTATTCCATTTTCTCTTTATTTCAATTGGTAGAGCACCTCAATTAGCCAAATTATTTTCTTTGTTTCCAGTTGGCTTGTTAAAGCATTTTTTCTGATTTAAATAACGAATTTGAAGAAAATAATTCAATCACATGGCAAAAATTTTGTCCAACCAGTTACAACTATTTATAAAATATTATAAAAAATAAAGTAAGGTGTGATAAGATTTCCAAAAAAAATCACCTAAAAGTGAAAACATTATCCAATTACAAAGATATAAGTCTTGAAAATAATAATTTAAAATTATAGAAAATCAAATTTAATTAGAATCTGATATTTTAATTCATATCTAATTAAGATTTATAATCAAATTAATATAGGTATAATTTTTTTTATTTTATATTAAATTAAATTTTAAATTATTATAAATTAAGATGTTATTAGCTATTTTGAGAATTATGAAGATCGCAGAGAGAGCACTCATATATTCATACAATTTATCGATAAAATATTTAGTTAGTACAGTTTCTATTTTTACCGATCACGTATCTTTCTCTCTCCTCACTTTCTAAAAAGGTAAAAAAATCCAGTTTCCTAAATTCACACTGCCTTGGCATTAACTGTCTCCTGGAAACTCTCTTTCATTCAACCTTATTATTAAGCTTTCTTTTATTTTAATCCCATTTCAACCACCAAAGATTGGAACCTTAATCCTTCATTATAAAATAGATTATACACATACAGAAATAATTAATAAAGCAAGAGTGAAGGATCATGGGACATTCCAGAATATCTAAATGGATAGCCTAGTGCCCCGCCCGCAACCCCATACATGTTTAATGTATTTATCAATTTATACTCTCTATCTTTTTTATTTTATTTTATAGCATAAGTTAGACTTATCAAAGAGTTAAATTTATTACTACTAAATTTTAGTTCAACATTTGACTTTTATGTATATACTTTACTTGGTAATTAGCTTTTACAGGGCATCATGAAAGAGGAAGATAAAAGGGTTCATATACCGTGAGAAACTGAGAATTAAACTCATACTTATTATGTGGGAGACTCATACAAATATCATCTGACTATAAGCTTTGATAATAAAGAAGAAGATAAATAGATTATAATCAGTGAGAATTAAACTTGTAAGTACTTATTATGTGAAAAACTTATATCGGTTTCACCCGAATATAAGCTTTGATAATAAATTACTGACGAAAAGAGGATGCTATGTTGCTAATAAAATTTGAATTCTTCACTTCGGTATCGAAAGTAGGAACCTCATCAAGTGAGTTAGTTTTCATCCTAGATTAATTCCAATGGTTATTTCAATAACTTTGAGTAGCTTTTATGATTATTGAGTAATTGTTAATTAACTGTTTTCACAATACTTTTTAAGATGTTTGAAAGGTTTATTAATAGTACCAATTTCTTACATAAATAATTTCTTAAAATCTTATACTCTGGACCTTCATAGAACCTTCTCTAAGCATAGTTATCATAAAAACTTACAATAAATATTTTATTACGACGTGCCGGGGCCGAAATAGATTTCAAAATTAGAATGAGTAATACACTAACTTTGCCCCAGGAGCACAGACGAGTTGGTAAGTGGCAAGGTGATTGAGGTACAACCACTCCGACGTAGCGAGTTCGAATTCGTGTGGTGACAGTCTTTGCTAAAATATTACAAGGGTTGTTGCTGGGTTCGTGTACCGTTGCTCCTCTCTCTTGCAGGGCTGCCACTCACGCATATCCCTCGATTTACATCACACCTGGCCAAGGGGCCTCTGATACAGGTGGGAGATTTCGCAAGTGGCAAGGTGATTGAGGTACAACCACTCCGACGTCGCGAGTTCGAATTCGTGTGGTGACGGTCTTTGCTAAAATATTGCAAGGGTTGTTGCTGGGTTCGTGTACCGTTGCTCCTCTCTCTTGCAGGGCTGCCACTCACGCATATTCCTCGATTTACATCACACCTGGCCAAGGGGCCTCTGATACAGGTGGGAGATTTCGCCTTCGGGGCTTTCCCCTCACAAAGTAATACACTAACCTTCGAATGTGGTCCAATTGGCGAGCATTTTCTCTTATTTAAATAGAGAATTTGAAGAAAATAATTCAATCACATGGCAAAAAAAATTCCCAACCCAGTTAAATGTATTTATAAAATATTATAAAAATTAAAATAAGGTGTGCTAAGATTTCCAAAAAAAATTCACCTAAAGGTAAAACATTATCCAATTACAAATATATAATTATCGGAAATAATAATTCAAAATCGTAAGAAAATCAAATTTAATTAGGATCTGATATTTTAATTTATGTCTAATTAAACTTATTTATAGTCAAATTAATATAGAAATAGATTTTTCTATTTTGAGTTAAATTAGATTTCATATTATTATAAATAAGGGTGCTATTAACTATTTTTATATTGTGAAGAATTTTGAAGATTGTAGAGAACACCCAGAAAATTTATCAATAAAATATTTTTCTTTCAATAATCTTTCGCAGTTTTTTTTCTTTTTTCAAAAGTTCAATATTTATATTAAAGTTCGATTATATTCAAATTTGAATCACGTAGGGCCTACACCAAGAAAAACACTACTGTAACAAAAAAATCTCAGTACTCGAACCCAAACATGCCGTTTCTATTTATCCATCCCGTCTCTTTCTCTCTCATCACTTTCTAAAAAGGTAAGTTTCCTAAATTTACACCGCCTTGGCATTAGCTGTCTCCTCGAAACTCTCTCTTTCATTCATCATATTTCTTTATCCTATTCTTTAACGCGTGAACGCGTTATTCCAAGCATTCCTTTCTATATATACATATACACCTCTTCTTTCTTCTTCCTTAGGTGCAGACACAAAAACAACAATAGTTTCTCCATTTCCCTCTGCATCTACCATTCAAAAATTTTAAAAAAATCAATTTTTAACCCCACAAGTTTCTTTTTTGTCTACAATTTCTTGTTTTTTTTTTCTTCTTATTTTCAAGAAAATGAGGGGATTAGAAGAGGAATTTATTCCATCAACACCAGGAAAATTCAAAGACAAAACTTATTACTCCGTTAACCGTCAATTCCACAGATGTTTCGCTTCAACAAGTACGATGTTCTTATGGGCATTATTCTTAATTGCTTTAACGGCTTCCTATTGGAGTTTCCAGTCATTCATGGATTCCGGTACCCGGTATCTTTCCTCTACATGGGGTAGTCTTCATTGGGAAAAACAAGTCCGTGATTCCGCACAAATCCACCGTGTAAATGGCATATCCGTACTTGTTACCGGTGCAGCCGGTTTCGTTGGGTCCCACGTGTCAATCGCTTTAAAAAAACGTGGAGACGGCGTCGTTGGGATTGATAATTTCAACAATTATTATGACCCGTCGTTGAAAAAAGCTAGGAAAAATCTTTTAAATTCACAAAATATTTTTATTGTTGAAGGTGATATTAACGACATGCGCATGTTAGCGAAGCTATTTGATATTGTTACGTTTACGCATGTTATGCATTTAGCTGCACAGGCTGGTGTACGTTACGCTATGGAAAATCCACAATCTTATGTACATAGTAATATTGCTGGACTTGTTACACTTCTTGAAGCCTGTAAAAATGCTAACCCGCAACCCGCTATTGTATGGGCTAGCTCCAGTTCAGTTTACGGGCTAAATGAAAAAGTACCGTTTTCCGAATCGGATCGGACGGATCAACCCGCTTCGTTATATGCAGCAACGAAGAAAGCTGGAGAGGAAATTACTCATACTTATAATCATATTTACGGGTTATCAATTACCGGGTTGAGGTTTTTTACCGTTTATGGTCCATGGGGAAGACCTGACATGGCTTATTTCTCATTTACACGGAATATTTTACAAGGTAAACCGATAACAGTTTACCGGGGCAAGAATCGGGTCGACTTGGCCCGTGATTTTACGTACATTGATGATGTCGTAAAAGGGTGTGTGGGGTCACTTGATACAGCCGGTAAGAGTACTGGGTCGGGTGGAAAGAGACGGGGCCCCGCTCTTTATCGGATTTTTAATTTGGGTAATACTTCGCCCGTTACTGTTCCTATGATGGTTGGTATGTTGGAGAAGCATTTGAAGGTTAAAGCAAAGAAGCATGTTTTGGATATGCCGGGAAACGGTGACGTTCCGTTTACACATGCGAATATCAGTTCGGCCCGAAAAGAACTCGGGTATAAACCGGCAACCGATTTGCAGGCCGGGTTGAGGAAATTTGTTAGGTGGTATCTCTCCTATTATGGCTATAGTCAAGAAAAGTCTGTAAAATAATTGTTCTTTTTTTTATTTGGTTATTCTTAGAATTTTTAGAATTTTATGTTGTTTTTTTTTAATTCACCGCAAGAAAGGTGAAAGAAAAAGAAAAGAGAAAAAAGAAAGAAAAAGAATATTATTCTTTTCTTGGGGAAGGAGGAGTGAAGAACTCCTTATTCCTTGTTAGAGTATTATTGTTATTATTACTACTTGCATTCCTTGTAAAGGATAAAAGATAGTTGCTCATTCTATCAATGGCATTTGCACTTTTTAATTGTACTAGTCTTTGAATACGTATATGTAAAGCACTAATATAGCATACAAGTAAAACTTGCATGTCTTATCTTTTGATTCACCTTGGTCATTATTTGTGTTCCTTTGGAATCATAATCAGAATCAAAGTACCGTTATAAGGTTGTAGTTTTGATTCACCTTGGTCATTATTTTCCACTCAATAGAGGTCATTATGATGAAATACAAAATGAAAGAAATTTTCCTATTATTCTTGTCTCTCTAAATTATCATCCCTGTCTCGATTTTATTTTTTATATCCTTATTTTATGTCTAATGAAATGTTCTTGTACACGTTAATGGTAAGAATAAGTGGTGGTTGTAGTAATTAAAAGAGCGTTCAGTATTCTATCGATTTTTCACTTTTTTTTCAGACACGTTGCACCAAGAAATAAATGAAAATAAAATTCACTAAATGAAAATACAATTCACCATAAAGTTTTTTAAAAAAGATAAAAAGAAAATTAGTCTAGAAGAACAAAATAAAAAAGGTGCACATGGAGAGAGGAGGAAAAATTGTTTTCTGATTAAATACTCTGTGGGTTGTTATTTACATTTACTGCTAACGCAAACATTAATTACATGGGATTAACATGAATAATTTCCAAGAAATATAGCAACCCCTTACTGTCAATATGACTAGAAGAACCAGCCAAATGAATCTAAACAAGAAGGGATCTAGAGTTTGTCGGTTCTGGGTAAGTATGAGCTTATTACATGTATATATAATTTTGAATTTTTTATATGTATATATAGCTCGAGAGTGGATTAAAGTGAATCCACAAAACTCAACCTAAATCCACCCTGGCTGCCATCTTGCAACAATCTAGTCTGGCTTCCGGTTAGACAAGGGCAGCTAACTTATAAATTAGGGTTGATGTGAATCTAGTATTTTTTGTTCAGATCCTATATATGTATTAAGCATAATTTATTTATAAATATTATTTAAAGGCTGTTGTAGGATCTCATAAACTTTAAATCCTGGATCGCCTCTACTACTAGGTGTTGGAAATTTGCCTTTGATGGGGGGTTGCGTCCACCCATCTTTAATGACTTAAACACTCGGGTTCCGCATATTGGAGTCTTTGGTTCTTCACACGTGCATAATCTACTAAGTGAGTAGATGACCGTAGGGCCAAGGATAGTCAAATTTCGTTAAAAATGAAAGAGATATTGGTCCACTTAATAAGGTGTTTGAGGAATGAAAATATGGTGTGAGACAAATCTACCACATCGGGGGAAAAAGGAAGAATTGTTCTTTTTATAAGCCTAAAAAATGAATAAGGGTTTGGGACCCCAAGGGGTAACCTATGTGTTTGAAGGAGGGATGACCTAGGTATGCTTGGGTTCGAGGCTAGCCCCACACGCGCGCCACCGCCGCCCGCCCGTCCTATCCTGTCCGGGCTCGGGCTTCTGGGCTGCTTCTGATATTATCTTTTGGACTCCAAACTATTTAATGTTTACAGTTTGATCCCTGAAGTTTCAGGAATGCTGCCAGCAGCCAGAAAGCCAATGACATTAATCATTTGAAATATTTTACACTTACTACAAAACGTACAAAATGTTTCTGGCCATGACTGCACCTCTTAAACAACCTCTTAACACCTCTCCTCCTCCTAAATACTATATATTGAGACCTGAAATAATTTTGAGGGGAGTGGAGAAGGAAAAAGAAGAGACATCAGAAAGATAAGAGAGCATACAGAAACATTAGAGAGAAAGAAAAGAATAGAAACTCTTCATTTCCTCTAAATTTTCCATTCTTCAGCAAGTCGTTTCATGTTTGTTTTCTTTGTCAAAATCAACCTATTTGCTTTGTAGTGTTGATTAGTTGTTGTTTTATCTTGGAAGACTATTGCCCGCTAATGTAAAAGCATTCATACGGGACAATCTTGTCTTAAAGACAGAGAGCCATCTCTCGACTCAGCCACAATTGTAACAATCCAGATTTAGTATTTCTTGATTTCAGGTTATCAAGATTCAAGACTCAATAAGTTTGCAGAAATTATAATCTTGGCTGTTTGTTTATCTTTTTGAACACTTGCAATATTTATTTACTTCCCGTACTGCTTTGATTCCAACAAGTTTAAACAAGATTGTATTAGTGTTCGAAAGATGTCGGTCAACAGATGTGTGACCAAATCTGGCTATGGTTGTGATTTTCTGGTAGAAGACAGTTCTAATTATGTTGTTGACGGTCAAGGTTTTGATGGTGTCACTGCTCCCGAGAGTGGTGGAAACAAGCGCCAAATAGAGCCTGAGGATGTCAATTGGGACAAGAGGAGAAGGCTGAAGATGTTGTTCTATCTTGTAGTAGAAGGCCTATATCAGTCCCAGACAAAGGATCCGAATTATGGTAAGGAGGAAATGGACACTCAGTTTGACGAAGTGACTGAAGTGGGCCAAAATTCAAAATTGGGATAAGTTATTTTTCTTCCTTGTCAAAAAATGAGATTAAATGGTGTCTGATTAAAATGACTTAATGTAAGGCTAGGAATATGAAAATGTTTTCCAAAAAAATTATATACCTTACGCTTTAAAATCAGAAGTTTAATCTCACATTCCTTCCCATTTAAATATTGGATTTTTGTAAACAAGACTTAAAAGATTCATTCTTTTGGGAGTAATTATTAAAAATGTGTAAAGTATATTCGCACATATGAGGGAGAAAGATCCACTGACTGTGAAAATTGTTACCACTCTTAAGCAAGCGCCAGGAATTGTCTGGGCACCAATCTCAAAGAAAGAAGACTAAAAGATAATGGCATATCTTAAGACGTTGAACCTGTCACATTATCTGACAGAAGATCCTTTATTTGATAGGATGATATTGGGCAATCAGCCGTACAAAGCCTACGGGAGACTAGAGTGGGCCAGAGTTTACAGGTCTTAAATGATCTGAACGCCAAAAGAAAGGCAGAAAAGAAATTGGACACTCAGTCTGGCAAAGCGAGTGGAGTGGGCCAGAGTTTCCAGGTCTTAAATGATCTGAAGGCCAAAAGAAAGACAAAAAAGAAATTGGACACTCAGTCTGCAAAAGCAAATGGAGTGGGCTAGTGTATCCAGATCACATATGATCCGTTTATGCCCAAACCACGGGCAAGAGGTTGTTCATGTGAAGCAACACCACATCTAAAGTACAAGAGGTTGGAGATGTTGTCCTTAAAAAGGTCTTTAGGGAATGGGATGTAACATCTCGTACTTTCGGGTCACGATTTGAATCGCTAAGCGTATGTAAAATTGCTAGGCGTTTGTAAATAGACCCGAGCGTTGGAAAAATTTATGTTATATTTACGTATGCTAATAAAAAGTGACTAGTATATAAAAGGATTAAACCCCAAAATAATTATGGACGTAACAAGCGTGACGATTGAGACTAATAATAATGGTTGTATATCCCCAAAGAGGTTATGGACTAGTGTCATACTACAAAATTATGACATTGAGTATTAGAAGATTTTATAAGTCATGAAGATTTAAGTGAATTGAGATCACAAAATTAATTATGTGTATGATTGATTAAATTGTGGAATTAATTAATCTTAACTGGGATAATGTTTAGTGGGATTTTACAAGTGGCTTAAAAGTAAAGCACCTAAGGTGATGAGGCGTGAATGTGGGTGTGAGAAAGGGTTGTGGGAAACACAATGATGATGAGCATTTAATGACAATTAGTGACTAAGGCAAAGGGACAAAGTGGAGTGGAGGTTTCACGTGTAAGTAAGAAGCAAATCGTTAGTCATTATATAAAAGCTCCTCCAACCCTTTGTTCTTTTACGAAACAGAAACCAATATACTTCAATTCCAAATTGAAACCACGAATTAGCAGTAGTAGAACACATCTGCCAAGTAATTCATTCCTAACTTTTGATTAGAACAAAGCATTCTGCCAATGTTGTGGTGCTAAGTGAACGTCCCAGCAAAGCAAAAGAATTAAAAGAGGTTGGTTTCGTTATTATTCGAGGTATGTTAAGGAAAATTATTTCTTTCTTTTGGTATGTTACATGTAACGAAACGTAACCGTGATATTGTTTCATAAATTGTTCTACTCTTAGAAGTTAAGAATATTTATGTTAATGATTCCTATGTTAAAAAGCATGTCTAAATATGTTCCTAAGTCTTAATTGAGGCATACTGAAAATATGTTGATATTTACAGCGTTAGCCAAAGGTACAAGGATATTGTGTCACCCAGGATGTGCTATTGTTATTCATGCATTTTCATTTGCATTGCATTCATGTTTTACCCGAGATCGTATATTGGGGACGGGAAATGGGATACGCAGACCACCTGATCAGCTGAGATATAATAATGATAAAGCCTTGTGTGGCTAGCTTGTGTGGCTTAATGAAGGAAGATGTCTGATTAAGGGTCAATTTATATATATATATGATTGGGAAGAAGATGTCATTGTGTGGACATAATATATGTATTTACAGCATTGTGCATGACATTTAGACATATTATTCAAACAGAGGCCGACATGACATGATGTCCACAGAGGCTGTTATGGTAAGGAAAATGCCCAATGGGGCCGATGTATATGTATACCGCATTGTGCATGACATTTAGGCATATGTATTAGGACCCTCAGAGATATGTACTATTGGTCGGTTGTTCCTGTTTCAGTTGTTATTATGTCCCTGTTATGCTATTGTTCATGCCTGACATACTCAGTACATCAGTCGTCGGGTGACGCTGCTTTTCATGCCCGCAGGTTCACATAGGCAAGGTGACGGTTCACGTTAGTTGATTGTGAATCCAGCGGATTTTTAGAGCACTCCCCTTGTTTGGAGTATTTGTCTAATTTTGGTACGGTACATCTTTGCTTGTATATATGGTATGGCGGGGCCCTGTCCTGACCTTTGATGTTGCTACTCTTAGAGGCTTGTAGACATGTGTCCTGTAGATAGTGGTCTTGTATGGCCTTGTCGGCCTTGGTATGGGTATGTATATATATAAGATAGTTACCTAATTTTATATAATTTTCTTTTGACTTAGTCCGTAATTAATTATGATTAGATGTTAAATGTACGAATGGCGGTACCCGGCGGGTGGGATCCGGGTGCACGTCACGGCCCTCCGATTTGGGTCGTGACAAACTTGGTATCAGAGCTTGTCTGTCCTAGGGAGTCTACAAGACGTGTCTAGTAGAGTCTTGTTTATGGGTATGTTGTGCACCATACTTATAAGCAAGAGGATGTTTGACATTTAGGGATGGTTTCCGTTCTTTTATTTTATAAATTGTGCTATAGAACTGAGTTATAAGTATTTCACTCCTAATCTATTTCATATTTACGATTCCAGCAATACGTACCGCAAGGAAGAAGTCCAAGAGTATAAGGGAGTTGAATACGGTTGCGGGCGAAGGTGCCAGCCGATTGCCACCCGCTAGCGAGGGCTAGAGTGAGACCCTCGGTGCGACCCCTTCGTACGATTCTCCTAGTTTGTCACCATCGGAGGAGAGTAGTAGGGCTGCAGTGCCCCCAGTTCCTTCACTAGATACTCTAGACGTGGATCTTGATATGCGAAGTGCGGTCCAGTTATTGACACGATTGGTGGCTGCTCAGGCCCAACATCAGATTCTCAGTCCTTCTGACAGAGCTGCTAGCGTGAGAGCTCAGGATTTCATTAATCTAGACCCTCCGGTATTCACAGGGTCAGACCTGAATGCGGACTCGCAGAATTTTCTAGACCAGGTACAACACATTTTGCGAGTGATGGATGCTACCGATATTGAATCGGTAAATTTTGCTTCTTATAGACTGCGGGATGTCGCAGTAACGTGGTTTGATACATGGAGCAATCTAAGCGACCTTGTGCTTCACCGTCTGGATGGAGAGAATTTTCAGAGGCCTTTTTACAGCATTTTCTGCCAGTCGAACTTTGATGGGCCAGGTAGAACAGGTTCCTATGTCTTGAGCAAGGTAACATGAGTGTTCAAGAATATGGTTTGCGGCTTAATTCGTTGGCCTGATATGCTTCTACGATTGTAACGGAGATGAGTGACCGGGTACATAGGTTTGTTAACGGCTTGGGGCCACACTTGGTTAATGAGTGTACTACGACTTCTTTGAATCCGAGTATGGATATTGCTTGCATTCAGGCTTATGCACAGAACTTGGAAGATCGTAAGAGGCAACTGCGGGAAGATCGAGAACGTGATAAAAGCCATCATAAGAGGGCCCGATTTGTCAATGACGTGGAAGATTTTGGAGGTGGGCCCAAGCCACAACCTCATGGACACCCATCTTATCCGGTAGCTAGCGCATCATTGCCATTTTCAAGGATGAGGGTTGGTCGGTTTATTCAATCGAGACCAGGTCAAAGTTGAACAGTGTGGTAAGACCCATCTAGGACCATGCCGACAAGGAACAAATGTGTGTTATTCTTGTGGTGAACCTGGTCATGTTATGCGAGACTGTCCGACAGGTGGCGAAGGTGTTAAGGTCCGGTCGGTCGAATCTACAGCGACTTCATCACAGTCAGTGCACCCGTCAAGGTAGAGTCAACAGATAGCATACGGCCGAGGCAGAGGTGGAGGCCAGAACCATACTTATGCATTGATGGGTCGACAGGACTAGGAGTCCTCACCTGAT
The DNA here is from genome assembly GCA_034509755.1 of Anisodus tanguticus. Taxonomy (NCBI): domain Eukaryota; kingdom Viridiplantae; phylum Streptophyta; class Magnoliopsida; order Solanales; family Solanaceae; genus Anisodus; species Anisodus tanguticus. Next base: position 44,174,602 of record CM067558.1, read on the forward strand.
GTCATTACAGATATATTATCGGTCATTTCACATAATGTGTATACATTGTTAGATCCAGGCTCCAATCTATCATATATCACTCTTTTTATTGCCTATAAATTTAGTAAGAAGTATGAGTTGATAGGAGATCCATTTGTGGTATCTATGATGAATCAGTAGTCGCTAGACGGGTCTATCGGAATTGTGCAGTATTGGTTTATAGCCATCAGACCCTAGCGGATTTGGTAGAACTAGAAATGATTGATTTTGATGTTATTATGGGCATGGATCGGCTAGCATCATGCTATGCTAATATTGATTGCCGAACAAAGATTGATAAATTTCAGTTCACAGGCAAGCCAGTTCTTGAATGGAAGGGTAATATGGCCATGAAAAAAAAATATAGTTGTATTTTTTTGCTACAACAGGGATTAGATACGTCACCCCAACATTCGTGGATGTAACATCCCGTACTTTCGGGTCACGATTTGAATCGCTAAGCGTATGTAAAATCGCTAGACGTTTGTAAATAGACCTGAGAGTTGGGAAAATTTATGTTATATTTACGTATGCTAATAAAAAGTGATTAGTATATAAAAGGATTAAACCCCGAAATAATTATGGACATAACAAGCGTGACGATGGGGACTAATAATAATGGTTGTTTATCCCCAAATAGGTTATGGACTAGTGTCATACTACAAATTTATGACATTGAGTATAAGAAAATTTTATAAGTCATGAATATTTAAGTGAATTGGGATCACAGAATTAATTATATGTGTGATTGATTAAATTATGAGATTAATTAATCTTAACTGGGACAACGTTTAGTGGGATTTTACAGGTGGCTTAAAAGTAAAGCACCTAAGGTGATGAGGCGTGAATGTGGATGTGAGAAAGGGTTGTGGGAAACACAATGATGGGGAGCATTTAATGACAATTAGTGACTAAGGCAAAGGGACAAAGTGGAGTGGAGGTTTCATGTGTAAGTAAGAAGCAAATCGTTAGTCATTAAATAAAAGCTCCTCCAACCCTTTGTTCTTTTACGAAATAGAAACCAATATACTTCAATTCCAAATTGAAACCACGAATTAGCAGTAGTAGAACACATCTGCCCAAGTAATTCATTCCTAACTTTTGATTAGAACAAAGCATTATGCCAATGTTGTGGTGCTAAGTGAACGTCCCAGCAAAGCAAAAGAATTAAAAGAGGCTGGTTTCGTTATTATTTGAGGCATGTTAAGGCAAATTATTTCTTTCTTTTGGCATGTTCCATGTAACGAAACGTAACCGTGATATTGTTTCATAAATTGTTCTACTCTTAGAAGTTAAGAATATTCATGTTATTGATTCTTATGTTAAAAACATGTCTAAATATATTCCTAAGTCCTTATTGATGCATACGAAAAAGATGTTGATATTTACAGCGTTAGCCGAATGTACAAGGATATTGTGTCACCCAAGATGTGCTATTGTTATTCATGCATTTTCATTTGCATTGCATTCATGTTTTACTCGAGACCGTATATTGGGGACGGGAAACGGGAAACGCAGACTTCATGATCAGTTGTGATATGATAATAATAAAGCCTGTGTGGCTTAATGAAGGAAGATGTCTGATTAAGGGACAATATATATATATATATATATATATATATATATATATATGATTGAGAGAAAGCTGTCATTATGTGGCCAGTATATATCTATTTACCGCATTGTGCATGACATTTAGACATATTATTCCCATAGAGGCCGACATGAAATGATGCCCACCGAGGCTGTTACGGTAAGGAAGATGCCCAATGGGGCCGATGTATATGTATACCGCATTGTGCATGACATTTAGGCATATGCATTAGGACCCTCACAAATATGTACTATTGGTCGGTTGTTCCTGTTTTAGTTGTTGTTATATCCCAGTTATGCTATTATTCATGCTTGACATACTCAGTACATCAGTCGTATTGACGTTCCTTTTATCGGGGGACGCTGCGTTTCATGCCCGCAGGTTCACATAGACAATATGACGGTTCACGTTAATTGATTGCGAATCCAGTGGATTTTTGGAGCACTCCTCTTGTTCGGAGTGTTGGTCTAATTTTGGCACGGTACATCTTTACTTGTATATATAGGTATGGCACGGGCCCTGTCCCGACCTTGATGTTGTTACTCTTATAGGCTTGTAGACAGGTGTCCTATGGATAGTGGTCTTGCATGGCCTTCTCGGCCTTGGTATGAGTATGTATATATATATATGATGGTTATCTGATTTTTCATAATTTTCTTTCGGCTTAGTCCGTAATTAATTATGATTAAATGTATGAATGTCGGTACCCGGCGGGTGGGATCTGGGTGCCCTTCGCGGATCAACAAGTTGAGATTGTTGCCTTCTGTCGACATAGATGTTGAGACAACCTTTCTAACCGGAGAGTTGGAAGGGGAGGATCAGAGTTGGTTTGTTGGACTGTTGGGCTTCTTCCTGAAGTTTATTTTTGGTCCCTGAAATGTTTACATTTTGGTCCTGGAAGTTTCAGGTGAAACAGAAACAATGAATCTGACAACATAAACATTGACTCTGAAATTAGAAAGCCAACAGTTGGAAAACCAACAGTCTGAAAGTGGAAGTCATATTGAAACAAAAGTCTCAATATGAAAGATATGAGTATCACAGATGGCATCTTAAGAATTGGAATTTCTAAGACATCTAACGGACTGGTCTAATTCCAAACTCATTTGTGAGGTAGTTGACAGTCTCGTTGACGCCACCAATGGATATGAATCATAGAATTGATTGGAATCATGGTGCATCCATATACCAGGAGTGATATGCGCAAGTCACATGTAGTTCAATGTATTTTACAACTACAACCGACCTGGTATCGGCTTACAAAGTAGATCAGTTGAACTAAGATTCACTCATGATTATAAAAATGATCGATAAAAAGCATTAAATCGGATATGACGATATCTGAAATATTCGCTTATCTACGGATTATGGTATTCTGGATGTCCAGCGGTTCTGGGAGAACACAGTGATGCAAACTGGACATCGGACTTGAAGAACACTAAAGCCACAAGTGGATGTGTATGGTGTGTCTTTGAAAACCCTCTAAGCAAACTTGCATCGGCCGATTCATGATGGAATCGAAGTTTATCGCTTTAAACAAATCATGAGAAGAAGTTGAGAAACTTCACGACTCCTTAGAGAACGTCTCTTATTGGGAGAACCCGTGCCTTCGGCAGCAAATCTTTGAAACATTATGGGGATATTTGCTCTGAAAGGATTCTTTATGGTTTTTGTGGCACTGATCACATATTTAAGTGCGAGGACATGCCGCCTCAAATGAACGCACTTAAGAATCCAAGTGTGTCCACGGCCACAACGGACAGAACAATAAGAATGAAAATGAATAAGGGGAGATATTGTGTTGGTATCATTGTCTTGGGTTACACTAAACACTGACGGTTCAAGACATCACGTTCACCGCGCAGTAAGCAAGTCCGGTGGTATTCAACTAGGGAAGGTTCAAAGCGGAAGCTACCTCTCCTGATTCAATATCTTTCCGCTGAAAGATTGCTGAAGTTTGGCACCCAATGTGCGCCAATTCTCTTTCAAGAGGGGATTGTTGGAAATTTTCCTTTGATGGGCGTTGCGTCCACCAATCTTTAATGACTTAAACACTCGATTTCCGCATGTTGGAGTCTTTGGTTCTTCACACGTGCATAATCTACTAAAGTGAGTAGATGACTGTAGGGTCAAGGATCGTCAAATTTCGTTAAGAAATTAAAGAGATATTGGTCCACTTAGTAAGGTGTTTGAGGCATGAAAATATGGTGTGGGGCAAATCTACCACATCGGTGGGAAAATGAAGAATTGTTCTTTATAAGCCTAAAAATGGATAAGGGTTTGGGACCCTAAGGGGTAACTCATGTGTTTGAAGGAGGGAGGACCTAGGTGTGCTTGGGTTTGAGGCTAGCCCCACACGCGCGCCACCGCCGCCCACCCATCCCGTCCCATCCGGGCTCGGGCTTCTGGGTTGCTTATGATATTATCTTTTGGACTCCAAACTGTTTAGTGTTTACAGTTTGGTCCCAGTAGCCAGAAAGCCAACAATTTTCTGAAATGGTTTGCACTTACTACAAAACCTACAAAACATTTCTGGCCATGACTACACCTCTTAAACAACCTCTTAACACCTCTCGTCCTCCTAAACACTATATATTGAGACTTGAAACAGTTTTGAGGGGAGTGGAGAAGGAAAAAGAAGAGACATCAGAAAGATAAGAGAGCAGACAAAAACAGTAGAGAGAAAGAAAAGAACGAAACTCTTCCTTTTCCTCTAAATTTTCCATTCTTCAGCAAGTCGTTTCATGTTAGTTTTCTTCGTCAGAATCAACCTATTTGTTTTGTAGTGTTGATTAGTTGCTGTTTTATCTTGGGAGACCATTGCCTGCTAACGTAAATGCATATATACGGGGCAATCCTGTCTTAAAGGCAGAGAGTCATCTCTCGACTCAGCCACATTTGTAACAATCCAGATTTAGTGTTTCTTGATTTCAGGTTATCAAGATTCAAGACTCAACAAGCTTGCGGCAATTATAATCTTGGCTGTTTGTTTATCCTTTCGAACACTTGTAATATTTATTTACTTCCCGTACTGCTTTGATTCCAACAATTATATCCAACACTAGGTACCATGGATTGCATGCATTTACAAGTTCCATATATCATTTCTTTTTGCAAAATGAGTTTAGATTAAGCTAGACTGTGAGTTTTGATTTTGAGATACATGAGACTGATCCTGAGAGGAATTATTATGAGTTGTAAAATCTTGGTCAGTGAAAGGGTTCCCAAATGGATTTGAGTCATTATTAACCAATACTGGTGGTCCTTCTAGTTGTTGAGGCACATCACCTATGTTTTCTTGAATTATTTGTGTTTCCTGTTCCTGAATCTTTCCAGCATTTTGCTGTTGCAGAGACACAATAACCATTTGCTGCTGCATCATCAAGGCTTCGTGTTGTCCAATGAATTGGTCTTGTGATTGAGACATATTGGCATTAATCTGTTGTTGCATGAAAACTCCATAGTCATGGTAATGAGCCATAGCAGCCATTTGTGCACCATTTGCTCCAGAGTTGGTTGAACTATAAAATGCATCCTGTGAATTATTGGCTACCTCGAACGGATTAGATGAAACATCCCTATTGTAAGGGTCATTTACAACATTCTGTCTTGCCAGTGCTGTTTCATATAGATTATCCAACTTTGATCTATCTAGTACACCTCCCTGTATCTGGAAATAGGACACAGAAATGTTTCAACAAATAGATGAACGGATTGAAATTGCAAATCATTTTTTGCACTATCAGTGTAATTTAGCTTATTATAGCAGACTATCTAGCTTATTTTCCAGGTTAATGGTTCCGCTTATTATAGTAAATTACAAGTAGATATGTGAACGTTCAATTACACTTCAGTGTATAGGCGCAACTCATAAAAGAATAGCAGATCGAGCCAGGAGTTAGGATCCCACAGAAACAGTCTTTTACACTTTTTTAAGTCTTACTAAACCAGAAGCTAAGGTTTCTAATACTGGTCAACTGAATAGAAGTCTCAGAGCTGCGAAGAGCCGGGGGATCAACTAGATTAGGCCTTCAAATGAATGTGCCACTCAGCTTGAGAAGATTAGAGTAAGGATTTTTGTGTTTAAGATTTTGAAAATGTGCTCAATATTTAGAAACAGGAGTATCACAAATTATTGTAATGCCAATCACCAAAATAGTTTCCTTTGAGTAAGCATGCTTGTATAATAAAAGGCTAACCAATTTATTATCCGTGAGCGCCCCCTGGTTAGAACTTGATGCTGTAACGAGTTCCAACTCCCAGACTGTAGGTTGACTACTTTGGTCTGAACTGCTCAAAGTATTTGACAACTACACATAATATAATTAGCATATTAGATGAAAGCTTAGATTCTTCTGCTTTGATAAATAAGACTAATGTAAAGAATAAAAGAAAGAAAAATATACCAGGTGTACTAATAACTAAAGCTAGAGCGTTGTTGTCTTCCAGTGCAATGGATTGATCTTCACTTGGTTCATCAAAAGACTGTAAACATTTATAATTAGCTATGCTGAATCATTAGGCAATCTCATTTTCCATTAGACGTTATTAAATTAGGTTAAGAAGCCCTTACTAAAAGGTCAGGAATGAGGGGCGGGGCTGGAGTCTCCGTGTTACTCTCTTCTTTCATTTGTACTTCGGTTTCTTGCTCTTCATTAGTCTCTTGTTTAGATCCAGGAACAGCAATGACCTTGGTATTTCTGTCATCATCATCCTGTTTGGCATAAGGAAAAGGGAAAATATCAGTAATAGTAAGCATAGATGGATTCATAGCGAGTTCTGTGGGTTCAACTATATATCATTGAAATTCTAAGAAGTTTATTTTTCCCTTAGACAAAGTTACATCACATACATATACACAAAATATTTTACAACATACCGGCTTCCATGTAAGCATTAGAGGCTTTGGTGCATCCGTCAAGTACTCTTCCATTGCTAATATGAACGACTCAGGCGGCTGTATATTTTGTTTAGAGAATAAATAGCATGTCACAAACAATAAAAAGTAAAAATTACCATGTCAAAGTCTTTTGAGGAAAAAATAACATTATCAAACAAACTTAGAGATCTGATACTACTTGCATATAGTTTGAGATTGAGAGAATAAAACAAGGGATGAAATCAAGAAAAACTTGAAATAAGAAATTTGACACGAAAAGGAAAAAATACAATGTCAAAATGGATTACCTTTTCTATTTTAACGTACTTCTGTCCTCGTCCAAAATCAAGGTTCCTACATATCTCAAAGAACTCAAATAGCTTTACTGCCTGCATATCACACATATTTCCAAGTATTAAAACAAAATATGCACAATGAGTCGATCTTAATATAGGCATGTATACAAAGAAAATGCACATACCTGATCTCCTGCCCTTCGATAAATTTCAAGTGCTCTGACCGCATCATGACGTTGCATCTCAAAAAACTGTAAAAGGTTATTAGTCAATGCTTTTCTTTTCTGTTGCAAATAGATCCAATAATTAAACCAAACACTTCAATTATATCGTACCTTGTCCACTAAGTTAAGCATCCCATCAGCAATCGCTACATAGAGACTCGCACTTTCTGCTGCAACCTGTATTAAACAAACTATAAATGATAAGTTGATTTTGACTGTGGAAAGCAATGAAGCCAAATGAAGTTACTGGTGTATATTACTCACAATTGAAAGGGCATGCTGAATCAAGAAATTATATTGAGCTGCTCCCTTTGGCTGAAAATATGATAAATCATTATTTGTCTAATGCAAAGCAAATGTATCGGCACCAGACTATAAGTAAAAGAGATTTCAAAATGGTTATTCAGTAATTGGTTGATCCATCACCTGGCAATCGAGAAGGCGCGAGAGCAGTTGTTGTAAACAAGGTGTTGTCTCTATCAAGGTTTGGGTGTTTAGCTCCTTCATTCTCTGTTTAGTATCAATGAAAGAAATAATCATCTATTCTATTTGTACATGAATTCTATAATTATGGTAAGTGTACAATTCTAATTATATACAAAAACCTTTTACCAAAAACCCTCATATACACTGTATGTATACCGTGTATATCACGGTCTCCCAATTGCCTTGGGTTTCCGTGATATACACGGTATACACAAGATAATATACCGTGTATATGAAGTATGTATATTATGATACACTTTCACACCCCCGCAGTCATAGCGGGCGGTCTTCGTACGTTGAGACTGTCCCTAAAATCTTTAAATAGGACCGAGGGAAGACCCTTAGTGAAGATGTCTGCAATTTGATACCTGGAAGGGACATGTAAGACACGTACGTGCTACCTTTTGGCGAACAAAATGGATATCCATCTCAATATGTTTAATGCGCTGGTGTTGAACCGGATTCCCAGAAAGATATACAGAATATTATCACAATATACCAAGGTAGCTTTGTGAACGGGAAAGTGAAGCTCCAAAAGAATATTACGTAACCAACATGATTCAGAAACCACATTGGCTACCCATCGATACTCGGCCTCTGCACTGGAGCATGATAAGGTAGCCTGTCGTTTGGCAGACCATGAGACCAATTATCACCAAGAAACATGCAATAACCAGACGTGGAGCGTCTGGTATTTGGACAAGTGTAGAGGTTGATGATGGATATAGATGCAAGACATAGTTAAGTGTCCCCTGGATGTATCTGATAATGCGTTTGAACGCATTCATGTGCTCCACCCTAGGATCATGCATAAACAAACACACCTGCTGTACGACATACGTAATAACTGGTCTCGTGAACGTAAGATACTGAAGAGCTCCACTAAGACTACGATAGTGAGTGGGATCCTCGTAAGGTGAGCCAGTCACAACACCCAGCTTGGGCTTAGTATCAACTGGAGTGGAAGTAGACTTACACGAGGACATACCAGCCCTTTCAATTATCTCAGCGGCATACTTTCGTGGTGATAAGAATAACATACCAGCATGACGAGTGACATCAATCCCCAAAAAGTAACTCAAGGGCCCCAAGTCTTTTATAGCAAACTCAGAACTGAGCATTGTCATGATAGACTTGCGCAAAGCATCAGAAGAGTTAGTCAAGATAATATCATCCACATATAATAGAATATAAGTCAGGGAAGTACCACGATGATATATGAACAAGGAATTATCAGACTCGCTGTGAGAAAACCCAATAGACGAAACATAGTCTGCAAATCTCTTATACCAAGCCCGTGGGACATGATGAGGATATTTGGAGTCTCGAAAACCTAAGGGTTGATGCATGTAAACGGTCTCCTTAAGATCACCGTGTAAGAAAACATTCTTCACATCTAATTGATGAATGGGCCATGCCTTTGAAATAGCCAGACTGAGAATAGTGCGAATGGTAGCCGGTTTGACCACCGGACTTGACGTCTCACCACAATCCACGCCAACCTCCTGAGTCTTACCATCACCTACAAGACGAGCCTTATGCCTCGCAAAAGAACCATCAGAATTATCTTTATGAGTAAAAATCCACATATACCGAATAATATTAACACCAGAAGGACGGGGCACCAACTCCCACGTCTTATTTTCAATAAGAGCATCATATTCGTCGTTCATGGCCAATTTCCAATTCAGGTCATTTAACGCAGACACTATGTTACGGGGTAGGGGGGATTTAAGAACATTAGAATTTAGATTAAAATGTCTCTTTGATTTAAAAATACTCCGTTGACTATGAGTGACCAGTTTGTGACTCGGGGGAGAATTGAGTGGATTTTGAGAAAAAATAGAATGGGTGACGGACTGGCTAGCACGCAGTGGGCCTGCTGGCCCAACACTGGAATTGGGACCGATGTCGAAAACAGAAGCAGGGGCAGAACCGGGCTGGATAGACGGCCCAGTTGCTGGACCCGTGACGGGAGTATGCGACGGGACAGGAGGTCCAGCGGGTCGTGGGCCCTCTGGTGGATTTTGGGTGCGGGACAAGTCCGATAAATTATGTATAATATACGGAGAGATCTCGTCATCTAAAAAATTATACGAACTAGGCCCGGGACTACTTACTCTAGAAAACGGAAATTGGGTTTCATAAAAAATAACATGGCGACTAATTATGATTTTATTAGATGATAAATCAAAATATTTATAACCACGATGATTAGATGGATAACCCAAAACACACAAGCGGTAGAACAAGCTTGAAGTTTGTTCATAGTAGTTGACGGAAATAGTGGATAACATAAGCACCCAAAGACCCTAAGATGGGAATACGAAGGATCCTTATTATAGATGATTTTAAGAGGGGATGAATATGTCAATCCTTTGGTAGAAAGTATGTTAAGGAGATAAGTAGTCATTTGTAGAGCATGATGTCAAAAGGAAGGGGGTACGAAAGCATGGACCAATAAAATGACAATATTATTAATGGTATGAATTTTGCATTCGACTTTCCCATTTTGTGAGGACGTATGAGGACAAGAGAAATGAAAATTTATGCCATTAGTATCAAAAATCCCGAAACAACCCATTATCATACTCTTTGCCATCATCACATAGAATATTTTTGATTTCTCATTCGAATTGGGTACGAATGAATGCTCTAAATTTTAAGGTGGAAAAAACTTGTGATTTTTTCGCTAACGGAAAGGTCCATAAAAAATTAGAATAATCATCTCAAAATAGAACATAATAACGATGGCCCACGGAACTGAGAACGGGAGAGGTTCATAAATCGCTATGGATAATATCAAAAGGCATCAAGGTACGAGAAGTAGAAGCTACAAATGGTAATCTAACATGTTTTCATAAAGGACATGAATGATAAATTGGAGTACTACGCGTACCCTTACAAGAAATAAAATTATTTTTATGCAAAGAAGAAACAATGGATGACCTACGGTGACGCAAACGTGCATGTCATAAGGAAGGAGCTAGAGCTGCAAAAGTAGATGGCAATGCTTGACTCGAGAGACTGGATGCAGGCGTGATAGGATAAAGATCTCCCCTACTATTACATCTCATGAGAGGTAGTGAATTAACAGAAACCCAAAAGGATCAAAATTAACAGAAACCCAATTATCAGTAGTGAATTTGCGGACAAACACCAAATTTTTAAGTAAATTAGGGGCATGAAGGGCGTTTTTCAAGACAAGAGGTGGATTGGGGGAGACAAAGTTGTATGACCGTAACCACGAATTGGAATTGAGTTGTCATTACCAACAATTATGCCATGATTTTTCCTCAAACTGGAATAAGACGAGAGAGTACCTTGGTCGGACGTCATGTGAGAAGTGGCGTCAGTGTCCATGTATCCCAGTGCATGCATGGCAGCCTCAATATTTGTCAGAGTCGGGATCGGATTAGGGCCCGTAGCATGGTAAGCCTGTGGGGGCCGAGTCCCAAGCAGGCCTCCTTGATGTCCAGGCCCAGCAGTGTTCCAAAACCCACTGGATTGTGAAAAATTGGGTCTTGATAACTTATAAAACCTTCATATACTTAATGTCATAATTTTGTGATATGACACTAGTCCATAACCTCTTTGGGGATATATAACCATTATTATTAGTCCCCATCGTCACACTTGTTACACCCAAAATTATTTCGGTGGTTTAATCCTTTTATATACTAATCCCTTTATTAGCATACGTAAACGTGAATTGTTTTCCAACGCTCGGGTCTATTTACACACGCTTAGCGATTCTACATACGCCTAGCGATTTAAACCGTGACCTGAAAGTACGGGATGTTACAGGGGGACGCTGCGTTTCATGCCTGCAGGCTCAGGTAAAGAGGGTGATAATTCGCATTAGTAGGTTGTTGGTTCAGCTGATATTGGACCACTCTATTATTCCAGAGTTGCAGTCTAGTCGTGGTATGATATTCTTGATATGCATATAGGTATGACGGGGCCCTATCCCGACTTTATGATGTCACACACTTTTTAGAGACTTGTAGACAGATGTCCTATGTATAGTAGTCATGTATGGCCTTGTCGGCCTTTGTATGTGTATGTATATAGGTTGGGTCCTTCTGTTTGCAAGAGTTTACACGGTACATTTCCAATTTATTGTTCCCATGTGTCATCAGGATATTTGGGAACGGGTCTCGTGGCCATGATTAATTACGGTAGCTGGTAAATACATGTGATTAGTGGTGCCCGGTAGGTAGGGTCTAGGTGCCCGTCATGACCCTCCGGTTTGGGTTGTGAGAATATAGTAGGTTGTGGATGTCCAAAGATATTTCACATGTACTTACAAGAAATATGGTAAGTTATTTGCAAAAATATGAATTCCTATCTAATTTGTGCAAGCAATAATATGGCTAGTAGCTTTATATATATACCAATTCCCTTACGTTTCCTTCTCCTTTTTTATCCACCTGTATTCTTGCTAGGGCACTGAAAATATCGAAGGCATATCACTGAAAGTGACCAACACAGAAGAAGTTAATGTCATTCGCAAAGCCTTCATGCAGATGACCAGACTAAGGTTTCTCAAACTTGAGAATGCATATGTTTGTCAGGGTCCTGATTTTCTTCCTGGTGAGTTGAGGTGGCTTGATTGGCACAGATATCCTTCAAAAAGTCTTCCAATTAGCTTTCTGGGAGAGCTGCTTGTTGGTTTGAAATTGAAAAATAGCCGCATCATACAACTTTGGAAAGGCTCTAAGGTTGATATTAACTTACCCATTGATTTTCCTATAGGGTTGGTTGGATCGATGAAAATGACTGATATTTGTTCAAATACTAACTCAAGGCTTTTCTTTTCCTTATTGTTCTTTTGTTTCGTTGTGACATGTTCTATGGAATTTGAAGTACATCAACCTTAGCCATTCACAGAAGCTAAGAGGGACCCCAGATTTTTTAGGTACCCCTAATCTTGAAAGGTTGGTTCTTGAAGAGTGCACAAGTTTGGTAGAAACCGATTTTCTGTTAGAGATCTTGGAAAGCTAGCGTTGCTGAATCTGAAGAACTGCAGAAATTTAAAGACCTTACTGAAGAGTATTCAACTGGAAAGTCTTGAGGTTTTGATCCTCTCAGGCTGCTTAAAACTCAAAATATTCCCAGATATAAACGAAAAAATGAATCGTTTATCAGAACTGTACTTGGAAGGAACTGCTTTGAGAGAACTACCCGCATCAGTTGAGAACCTTTCAGGAGTTAGTTTAATAAATCTAAGTTACTGCAAGAATCTTGAGAAACTTCCAAGCAGTATTCGTATATTGAAGTGTCTAAGAACACTTGCTCTATCCGGGTGCTCAAGACTCGAAAAATTATCAGATGAGATGGGACTTTTAGTAGGTTTAGAGGAGCTCCACTGTGATGGCACAACCATCGGAAGAATTCCCTCCTCTATTTCTCTGCTAAAGAACCTTAAGCACTTATCTTTTAGCGGATGTAATGCTTTGAGTTTACAAGTTGGCAGCTCAATCTTCTCCTCTTGGTTTTCAGGAAAAGGCCAGAACTCCATAGGTCTAATTATTTCTAATTTATCGAGTCTTTGTTCATTGACACCGCTGGATATTAGTTACTGCAATATCTCAGACGGAGGCACCCTATGTATTCTTGGGTGCTTATCATCTTTGGTAGAATTAAATCTTAGTGGTAACAATTTTACTAATATTCCAGCTGCAAGCATCAGTGGTCTTACCCGACTCATACACCTCGAATTGGTTGGTTGTAGGTTGCTTGTGAATTTTCCAGAGCTTCCTCAATGTATAGAAGAGATGCATGCGGATGAATGTACATCTTTGGAGAGGATAGATCAATTAGTCAAATATCCAATGTTACGCTGAGTTTACTCTGGACAATGTTCTTATCACGGTGCTGATGATAGCATCAATGAAAGGCTATTAAAGATCAATAACCAAGCTTTGGCAGTTTCTACAAGGCCTATGACAAGATCTAAGAAAAAGGAACTTCAAGACAAGTTTATTGCTTTAATGGAGCAGGCCCAAGATATATCTGTGAATTCAATATTTGCGGCTCTGGATCAGAGATTCCCGAGTGATTTACACATAAAACCTTGGGAAATATCTTTCAGTGACGAGTCGGTCTGATATGTTTGATCCTCCAAGAAGCGCACAGCATAAAAGTTTTTTGATGAAGTTCTCCATCTTCAAAGACATACTTCCCAGTGACCTTACTAATCTCCTCAAATGTTAATGGAGATCTTATTGTGGATAAAAAAGAGATCGTCAAACTAGAAGCTGCCGACTTACTGAAGTCATATTAAACAATACTGCTTAGTACTTAGTTGTCGTCATGTGCTAAATTTATGTTGTTAGCTTTAAATATTCATTTGTTGACTTGACTTTCTCAGTTTTTTTCTCAATGCATTAGTTTTCTGGAAGATGGCTATCTACAATAATTTGGATGCACTTTCAATTAGTATATATATTCTCGGTGAAGACACCTCTGCATAAATAATTAGTGCTAATTAGATATTAATCAGTGATAATTATAATCATTAATTAAGTAACATTGTCATAGAGCTAGCTAACTCCAGATTCATTCTCGAAGCAAGATTGTTGTTCATTTACTTTCTCAGCCCACAAAAATGGCAGAGAATGGCTCTTCTTCCTCTACTTCCCCTGATCATACTTTTCGGTGGAATTACGATGTTTTCTTAAGCTTTAGAGGTGAAGATGTACGCAAAAAATTTGTTGACCATCTCTATGTTGCTCTGCAACGAAAGGGTATTCATACCTTCAAAGATTATGAGAAATTAGAGAGAGGCAAGTCCATTTCACCAGATCTTATGAGAGAAATTGAAGAGTCAAGGATAATCTTGATCATATTCTCCAAAAACTACACTGATTCAACATGGTGTTTGGAGGAATTAACAAAGATCATGGAATGCAACAAACAAAAAGGACAAATTGTCCTTCCGGTTTTCTATGATGTAGATCCATCAACAGAGAGGAAACAGAAAACCAGCTATGGAGAAGCATTTAGCAATCATGAAGCAGTGGCTGTTTCAAGGATAACAAGGTGCAAAAATGGAGGGCAGCTTTGGAGGAAGCAACTAATTTATCTGGCTGGGATTTGCCTAATACTGCCAACGCGTAAGTATCGCGAAACCAGTCTCATCATGATAATTGTTCATTTACTCTCTAAATTCTTGGATCGTTTCTATTTTGCATCACAAGGGCCACTACACTAGGGAGATTTGGTTTATAAATGTTATTTTAGTTATATGACTATAGGATATCGGTAAAAAATAACACAAAAGATGTGTATAAATATCATACAGAATCTTTGTAGGGTCATTTCCTTCCACCCAAATTGTAAGTAGGTATATGTGATCATTTCCTCACTAGGACTAGATCCATGCTACAGATCATAAAAAGGAAAGAACTGTTTTTAGACCACTATGTTGTACAGACATAAGTATTTTCTATAAATGAAATTTTTACCATGCCACAAACAGAATTTTTGAGACATTTGTGATCTTCAGGCATGATGCTGGAGTCATAAAGCAAATTGTGGAAGATATAATGGCTAAATTGGGTGGACAGACACATGCAAGCAATACTGAAGATCTTGTTGGAATGGAGTCACAAATGCAGAAAGTGTATAAAATGCTTCAGGTCGGGTCTGCTGAAGTTCTCTTCCTTGGGACATTGGGAATGGGGAAGAAAACTCTAGCAAGAGTCATTTGTAATAATATTCGGAGTCAATTTGAAGGTGCATGTTTTCTTCATGAAGTTAGAGACCGTTCAGCGAAACAAGGCCTAGAGCGATTGCAAGAGATACTTCTTTCCGAGATCATTGTCATAAAAGACCTAAGGACCAACAATTTATTTGAAGGAGCTAATATGCTAAAACAAAGACTACGGTACAAAAAGATTCTTCTTGTTCTTGATGATGTTGATCACATAGATCAGTTAGACGCTTTAGCTGGGAAGCGAGAGTGGTTTGGTCCCGGAAGTATAATCATCATAACAACGAAAGACAAGCACTTGCTCGTTAAGCATGATGTGGAAAAGATATACAGAATGAGAACATTAAGTGAAGATGAAAGTTTACAACTTTTTAAACAATATGCCTTCAAGAAAAAACATCCTAGCAAGAAATTTGAGGATCTCTCAGCTCAACTGATAATGCATACTGCTGGACTCCCCTTAGCTTTGAAAGTGCTGGGCAGTTTCTTGTACGGAAGAGATTTGGCTGAATGGACGAGTGAAGTGGAACGGTTGAAACAAATCCCGGAAGAAGAAATTCTAAGAAACTGGAACCAAGTTTCAGTAGACTCAACAATGTTGAGAAAAAGATATTCTTAGACATCGCGTCCTTCTTCTCTGAAAAGAAGATTGATTCAGCCATGTCATTAACTCCAACGAATCTATATTTCAAAGATTCGGATTATATCAGCAAAAGAGAAGCGGAAAAAAACTGAGAGAATAGGGTGAAATTATCTTAAATCTTGTATATCGGACGGAGGGAGAAAATGGTGCGAGAGATCGTATGGTTATTTTCTTAGATCTTGTATAGTGAAACAAAGATATGGAGAAAGGGACCATCTTAAATGACCAAAATTGTTCACTATTTATTGGAAAGCTTTTTAAAATGTTTGCTATGGATAGTTTTAGTATAATGAATAGGGTAAAAGGGAAATAGAATAACAAGTACATATATTGTCACAATGAGAGAAGTGGTTGTTTGTGACAATCTTTGTGGCCACCATTTTAGTCGCCATAATTGGTAGAAATTTGCGGTGAGTCAGACAAATTACCACAAGAAGTGTGAGCTTTGAACCTTGAAGTCGCCACGAATACTCGGTCAAGTGACTTAAACAATTAAGCTTATATGAATGGACGAAAATAAGGTATTCATTACTTTTAAAAATGAATGTGAACGATGTTATAATTGTGATGATCAACTTTATGATCAATTACAGAAGTTTTCTGTAGGTCATTTTAAATCACTAGTAGTGAAGTTAAATGTTTAAAGAGATGTTTTCAACGGTAAAGTGTTTTACAATATTTATACAGTAGCAACCAATGCTAATAGATATCTTAAACACATGCTAGTAGAGCAAATCCAAACATAGACATCTTGATTTAACCATCTGCCTTAATTTAGTAACTACCAACTGGAGCAAATGGAAGGAGACGTCATGCAACCGAGACTTTGATTAGCCACATTGGGACTGAGACACAGCCCAAACTCCTACAGAAGGCAGCACTAGAGAATTTTCCACAGTGGGCGAAGGCCCGAGACTTCACTTAATTGCTTGACAAAATAGAGAACACCAAACCAAATTTGAAACACTTAGAAGAATTGAGGTTATAATCCTATGTTCTGTAGCAACATTAGTGGAAAATTGGGGGCTCAACTATTACAAAATTAAGAAGTATAAAAGAATATTTTATGGAAAAAAGAAAGACTTTCATTGGTTGCCCTGTCATCTGAAAGTAATCAGTAGAAAATTGATACACTCAAACAGTTGTCATGTGCTAATTCGTGCTGCTTGCTTTAAAAAAAAAGCATTTCTGTCTGGTTGTGTTGATGGACTTTCTCAGCTTTCTTCTTAAAACAATTATTAATTTGCTGGAAGATGACTACTTATCTACAATAATTTCAATTAGTATAATGAACATTATGGCTTACCTTTTGTCGTGCATATATAATTGTATTAGTAAAGACACCTCTGCATAAATAGGAGTTATTAATCAGAGTGCTAAGTACAGTCACTAATTAAGTAGCATTAATGTGATAGAGCTAGCTAGCCTTAAGTAGCTTTCCGCTTCTCCAGCTTCCTTTTCGAAGCAAGAACAGCCATATATAGCCAACGGTTTAGTTGGTCATTCACTTTCTCAGCCCAAAAAAATGACAGAGAAGAGCTCTTATTCTTACTCTGCTTCCCCTGATCATACTTGTCGGTGGAATTACGATGTTTTCTTAAGTTTTAGAGGTGAAGATGTACGCAAAACATTTGTTGACCATCTCTATGTCGCTCTGCAAACAAAGAGTGTTCATACCTTCAAAGATGATGAGAAATTAGAGAAAGGCAAGTCCATCGCACCAGATCTTATCAGAGCAATTGAAGATTCACGGATAGCTTTGATCATATTCTCCAAAAACTATGCTGATTCGAAATGGTGCTTAGATGAAGTAGCGAAGATCATGGAATGCAAGAAGCAAAAAGGACAAATTGTCCTTCCGGTCTTCTATGATGTAGATGCATCAACAGTGAGGAAACAAAAATCCAGCTATGGAGAAGCATTTAGCAATCATGAGGCGCGTTTCAAGGATAACAAGGTGCAAAAATGGAGGGCAGCACTGGAGGAAGCAGCTAATTTACCTGGCTGGGATTTGCCAAATACTGCCAATGCGTAAGTATCATGAAACCAATCTCATTGTCATAATTGTTCATTCACTCTCTAAATTCTTGGTTCGTTTCTATTTTTCATCACAAGGCCACTACACTTGGGAGATTTGGTTTTATAATCCATTATAAATACCACAAATGGCTACCTTTCTCTCTAACGGAACCATATTCCTCTCTTCTATCTTCTGCACATATTAATGCAGCAAACTGATCCCCCAGATGATTCACAATTGGACAATTATAAAAGGAAATTGGGAGTTTAGAATGCTATGGCTAACCATAATGGTAAATTTTGTTTTTTTTGGGACTCCAACTATACTTTGCACAACAGTCAGCAATCACAAGCAACAATTGAAAATGGCAGTTGAGCACACAATTGCTAAGTATACTTCTGGATCATAATTGTGTATGCTAAATCCACTTAAAAAAGAAAAGAAAGATGTTACGGTTGAGTCAGAAGAATCAGACAAAAACTCACATAAAGACGAAGCTAGTTGAAGTAATAATAGTAGTCAGTTATAAAATAACCTAATGTTAGTATCTAAAAGAAACAAATATGACAATAATAATAATAATAATAATAATAATAATAACAACAACAACAAGAACATACCTAGTGTAATCCCACAAAGTGGGGTTTGGGGAGGGTAGGATGTACGCAGACCTTAACTCAACCTTTATGGGGTAGAAAGGTTGTTTCCGATAGGCCCTCGTCTCAAAAGGAAGCAGTAGATGCAGGATTGCAAGGAAAATAAGGCAGCCCGGTGCACTAAGCTCCCGCTATGCGAGGGATCCGGGGAAGGGCCGGACCACAAGGGTCTATTGTACGCAGCCTTACCTTGCATTTCTGCAAGAGACTGTTTCCACGGCTTGAACCCATGACCTCCTAGTCACATGACAACAACTTTACCTGTTACTCCAAGGCTCCCCCTTCCATTGCAATGAAAATAAGACAACAAAATATCCGAATATAAAGCAAATGGAGCAACACATAGTAATACATATATAAAGAGTAAGGATCTACACGATACCTAAACAATACGACTAAGAAAAGAATAATAAGAGGCTAACCCCTACCTCTCCTACACATTGTGACAAAAACTCAACTACCCGCTAATCTTCTACCCTAATTCTCGACCTCCAAATCTTTCATATATAAGGTCATGTCCTCAGTCAGCTGGAGTTGTACCATGTCCTTTCTAATCACCTCCCCCAGTTCTTCTTTAGCCTACCTCTAAGGTCATGTCCTCACACCTCCTAACTAGCGCATCCTCACACCTCCTCTTCACATGTCCGACCATCTCAGCTTCACTTCCCTCATCTTATCCTCCAAAGAGGCCACTCCGATCTTGTCCCGTATAACTTCGTTCCTAATTATATCTCTCCTAGTATGACTACACATCCATCTCAGCATCCCCATCTCCGCTACATTCATCTTTTGAACGTGACCCGTTCTTGATTGCCCAACATTTTGCCCCATACAACAATGCTGGTCTAACCACCAGTAGAACTAACCTTTTATCCTTGACGACACCTTCTTATCGCAAAGCACCCCAGATGCGAGCCTCCATTTCATCCATCCTGCTCCAATACAGTGTGCGACATCATCATCAATCTCCCTGTCTCCTTGGATTATGGATCCAAGATACTTGAAGTTTTCTCTTTTACTTATAGCTTGTGCCTCGATCTTTACTTCCACGTTTGCCTCCTACCGCACGTCACTGAACTTGCACTCCATGTACTCCGTCTTCGTCCTGCTTAATAATAATAATAATAAAGTGAAAATAGAGAAAACAATAATGTATTATAAAGGAGCCCCAGGAGAATTTTTTTTAAAAGGAAAGGATAAAATAGGGTGATAACAGAAAATACTGACATGGAAGAATTTCAAAACCCCTAACTTCCTTATTAAAACTCTGAGCCAAATAACTAGGAGGTTTGGCGTTGCTAGATATGTAATGGAGGCTCCTACAATTCTTAGGATCGGTAATGAAGTACTTTTTCATCTGAAAAGTCATTTCAAGAGAATGGCAGATATAGTGGACATAAGGTGGACTTGGCAGAACTTGTGTAGTCATTTAGAGGCAAGCAGGCCTCGAATAATTTCTATTGTGACTCACTAGCTAAAATTGGAAGCAACTTGCAAGAGAACTCGAATAGGGAGATGTATTTTTCCTTCCTCGCTAGAGGATGCTTCAGGATAAGGCAACAAAAGATGAAGAACCATGTCACTTAGTCGGATATTTCTGTCTAATTAAGTATCTCAAGGAATTAAGCTCCTGCAACTGTTCTTGTAATCTTCACTGTGTATACCAAGTCATCATACTAGGAACAAGCTTAGCTACTGGACAGTACATAGTAAACCTCCTGACAGTGAACATAACTTTTTGTACATTAATTATAAGTATATTTTCGCTCTAATTCATTTGTTACTTAAACGATATCTATCTGTATGCCTCATCTCATTCTGAAAAAATTACAGGAAATAAAGTATAATACATAAAGAACTAGCATCAGTACTGTCTAACAGCTTCCAGGAAATCAGAAGTTAATTAAAGGACAGGTTTTAGTAACATTAGAGAACTGTTTTTAAACCACTATATTGTACAGACAAAAATATTTTAGATAAATGAAGTTTTTACTAAGCCACTGAACAGAATTTTGAGACATTCTTTATGGTGTTCAGGCATGAAGCTAGATTCATAGAGCAAATTGTGAAAGATATAATGGCTAAATTGGTTGGTCAGAGACATGCAAGCAATGCTAAAAATCTTGTTGGGATGGAGTCACAAATGCAGAAAGTGTATAAAATGCTTGGCGTCGGGTCTGGTGGAGTTCACTTTTTTGGAATATTGGGAATGAGCGGAGTAGGAAAGACAACTCTAGCTAGAGTTATCTATGATAATATTTCGAGTCAATTTGAGGGTGCATGTTTTCTTCATGAGGTTAGAGACCGTTCAGCAAAACAAGGCCTAGAGCGCTTGCAAGAGATACTTCTTTCCGAGATCCTTGTCATAAAAGGCCTAAGGATCAACAATTTATTTGAAGGGGTTAATATGCAAAAACATAGACTGCGGTACAAAAAGGTTCTTCTTGTTCTTGATGATGTTGATCACATAGATCATTTAGATGTTTTAGCTGGGAAGCGTGAATGGTTTGGTCCCGGAAGTAGAATCATCATAACAACTAAAGATAAACACTTGCTTGTTAAGCATGATGTAGAAAAGATGTACAAAATGAGAACATTAAGTGAGGATGAAAGTTTACAACTCTTTAAACAGTATGCTTTCAAGAAGAACCGTCCTACCAAGAAATTTGAGGATCTATCAGCTCAAGTGATAAAGTATACTGCTGGACTCCCATTGGCTCTGAAAGTCCTGGGCAGTTTCTTGTATGGAAGAGATTTGGCTGAATGGACAAGCGAAGTGGAACGATTGAAACAAATCCCCGAAGATGAAATTTTGAAGAAACTGGAACCAAGTTTCACTGGACTCAACAGTAACGAGCAAAAGATATTCTTAGACATTGCGTGTTTCTTTACAGGGAAAAAGAAAGATTCAGTGACTAGAATACTTAAGAGTTTTAATTTTAGCCCTATTATTGGAGTAAAAGTTCTCATGGAGAAATCTTTGATTACTATTTCAGAAGGTAGGATCTTAATGCACCAATTGATACAAGAAATGGGCTGGCACATTGTTCGTCGAGAAGCTTCTGATTATACAAGAGAATATAGTAGGTTATGGAAGTCCGAAGATATTTCTCATGTACTTGCAAGAAATATGGTATGTACGTGCAAAAGTAAGACTTCCTACTGTTAATATATGTTGTAGCTTTATATATATATATTTTTTATATATATCCACCTTCATTGTTGCTAATTAGGGCACAGAAAAGATCGAAGGCATATCTCTGAACTTGACTAAGATGTACACAGATATTTCTCAAGCACTTGAAAGAAATTTGGTAAGTATTTGCAAAAATATGCATGGCTTCCTTAATTAATTTGTGCAAGCAATAATATGGCCTATAGCTTTATATGTATCAATTGCCTTACTTCTTCTCCTTTTTGCTCCAACGTTATGCTTGCTAATTAGGGCACAGATAATATCAAAGAAATGCCATTGAACTTCACTAACGTGAAAGAAGTGAATGTTAGTGTCACAGCCTTCATGCAGATGACCAGACTGAGGTTTCTCAAAATCAAGAATGCATATGTTTCTCAGGGTCCTGATATTCTTCCTGGTGAGTTGAGCTGGCTTTCTTGGCACGGATATGCTTCAAAAAGCCTGCCAATTAACTTCCAGGGAGAACGGCTCGTTAGTATGAAGTTGAAAAACAGTCGTATCATACAAGTTTGGAAAGGCTCCAAGGTTTATATTAACTTACCCTTTGCTTTTCTGATAGATTAGTTTATATTTGTTCAAATTGGTACTAATTTTTTATTTTTTTTTGCTTTTTGTTTTGTTGTTACAGGTTCTAGGAAAATTGAAGTACATCAACCTTAGCCATTCACATAAGCTAATAAGGACCCCAGATTTTTCCGGTACCCCTAATCTTCAAAGGTTGATTCTTGAAGAGTGCACAAGTTTGGTAGAAATCATTTTTTCGGTTGGAGATCTCAAAAAGCTATTGTTGCTCAATTTGAAGAATTGCATCAATTTAAAGACCCTACCAAAGAGTATTGGATTGGAAAGTCTTGAGGTTCTTATTCTATCAGGCTGCTCAAAGCTAAAAGTATTCCCAGAAATAGAAGAGGAAATGAATAATTTATCGGAACTATATTTGGAAGCGACTGCTTTGAGTGAAGTACCTGCATCAGTTGAGAAACTATCAGGAGTTAATGTGATAAATCTAAGCTCATGCAAGCATCTTGAGAGTCTTCCAAAGAGTATTGTTAGGTTGAAATGTCTTAAAACACTTAACGTGTCCAAGTGCTCAAAACTTAAAAAATTACCAGATGAATTGGGGTTATTAGTGGGTTTGGAGGGGCTCCACTGTGATGACACACCCATCGAAATGATGCCGTCCACCATTTCCCATCTAAAGAAGCTAAAGCACTTAACCCTACGTCGATGTAATGCTTTGGCTTTCCAGAGAGAAGGGAAGAACGATATGGGTCTAGCTTTCTCTAATTTATCGGGTCTTTGTTCATTGGCAATGCTGGATATAGGTGGCTGCAGCATTTCAGATGGAGGCATCCTATGTAATATTGGCTTCTTACCATCTTTGAAGGAATTGAATCTTGGTGGTAACACTTTTACCAATATCTCAGCTGCAAGCATCAGTGGTCTCACTCGACTAAAGGTCCTTCAATTGGTTGGCTGTAGTAGGCTTGAGCATTTCCCAGAGCTTCCTCAAGCTATAGAAGAGGTGCATGCCGATGAATGTACATCTTTGAAGAGTATTGATCAATTAGCAAAATATCCAACACTGCGCCGACTTTCACTTAGCAAATGTCATCAATTTCATGATGCTTCCTTGGTTGATGCATTATGGAGTAACATGCTCAAGGTAAATAATACTCCCTCTGTCCCAACTTAACGAAAGGTGTTTGACTAGGTATAAAGTTTAAGAATGAAAGAAAGACTTTTGAAACTTGTAGTCTAAAATAAATCATAGATATTTGTATCACTATAAATCATCTCATTAAGGATAAATTGACAAGTTTAAAATTATATTGTTACTAAATTTAGAAAGATATCATTTTTTTAGACTGACTAAAAAGGAAAGTGCAACATAAATTGGGACGGAGGAAGTAACTATTTACGATGTCCTCCTATATGCATCTCTAATTAATTAAGAATACTATAAAGTAGAGGAATATATATATGTATATGTACCTATATATGTACTCTCTCCAGTCCAATTTATGTGCCAAAATTTGATCAGACACGAAGTTCAAAGAAAAGAAGATATTTGAAACTTGTGGTAAAAAAATATACCATAATATTTGTGTAGTTATAAGATTATTGAAACTTGTGGTGTTAACATTAATTTCACAATATTTGTGTAGATATGAAGTATCTCATTAAGAGTAAAATGACAAATCTAAGTTGAATTATATCCAAATTTAAAACTGTCATTCTTTTTAATTTGGAACGGGGATGTTGTATAAACTAGAACAAAGGGAATACTTAATTATTATGTGTGTGTATACATACAAACCATATGTGATACTTGAATCGAGGGTCCTTAGGAAACAATATCTCTACCTCAACAAGGTAGGCGTAAGGTCTGCGTACATTCTATCATTCCTAGACTCACTTGTGGAATTACACCGGGTATGTTGTTGTTGTTGTGTATACATACAAACCCACAGAGGTTGGTGCAAGGTTTGCGTACACCCCACCCTCTCCAGACCCCACTTGTGGGACTATATTGTATATATTGTTGTTGTGTTATATCCATATAAAGAATTAAGGGGTCGTTCGGTTGTTGGTTACAGTTATGTAGGATTTAGTTATTCATGTATTACTAATACATGTATTAGTTATTCCATCTTCTATCCCGTAAAATATAATACATAAATTAACTCATAACTTGTACATATTTTATTTATGAGGGATTGTAATATGATAACCAAACATTGTGTAGTGTGCAAAATTTTATACAAAGCAACTAAAAACCATGAATAACTCTCTTCTTAACCAGTAACCAAACGACTCCTAAGGGTTTATATTTATGAATGTACTCCCATTTCCCTCAAGAATGTGTTGAATGGCTGGCAAATAACATTGCGTTCCTTTTATGTAACAGGGACTATACGTGCTACGTAATGATATCAGCATTTGCATCCCTGGATCGGAGATTCCCAAGTGGTTTACAAATAAGAAGTTGGGGGACAATGTTACACTGACCCTTCCCAATAATTGGTACACAGACAACTTCTGGGGATTTGCTTTTTGTATTGTTTTTGAAGGTATGGAATGGTTTGCTCTATATGATGATTACCTACAACCATCACAGGGATTTTCGGTTATGCTTAAATTCAAAACATGTGATGGTAAGGAAGGCAGTACACGTAGCGTAGTTGGAATAAAAGGAGGTGATAATATTATTCGGAACTCAGACCACACTCTCCTTGCCTGCGTACCATCTCGTCATTTTCTGACACCTTACAATCACGAGGATTACCGTCCCAACGACTGGCTTGAAATTATGGCATATTCGACAGGACTAAGAAAATTCGAGAACAAAGCTTGGGGGATGCGTCTTGTGTACTTGGATGATATTATTGAAGCATGAACAAGTAGAGAGATTCACTTAAAGAGAACTTTATGGAGGAAGTATCATACAAGACCTCGTCAAGCCCTTCTGTGTATTTTATGAGTAAGTTCCCTTAAAGGGAGGTTTATGTGTAAACTTTGTCTTTATTGTTTGAGTTGGTAAAAATGTATTTCGAAAATATTTTACAACCATAATAACAAAAACCCCACCAAATTCATCAGAAAAGCCAATCCGGAATGATCCATGTATAACAGGCTGTCACGACCCAAATCTGTAACGCCCCATATTTTTGGGTAGCGGTTGAACTCATAACGTAGGTGAGTAGACTCAAACCCGAGAAAATTTTCGTTGTACTTGTGTATATTAATAAGAGGATTAGTATATAGAAGGACGTGACCACGAAACAATTTCTGGATTTAATAATGTGGCGGCGGTGTGTAATAATAATAATTGTGTATCCCCGAAGAGATTATAGACTGGTATTTTATTACAGAAATTATGATATTGACATAAGAGAATTTTATTAATCGCCGGGATTTAAATAATTGGAGACCGGGAATTTAATTGTGTGTATAATTAATTAATTGTGGGATTAATTATAATTGAGGAGATATTTATAGTGGGATTTTAATACGTGTGATCTTATAAACGATTTGGGGGTGACTAAGCCCCAAACTGATCGACCGACCCTTCTCTCTTCTCTATACTTCAACCATCGATCCTTCAGTGTGCTCTCTTCATCTCTACCAAATTCCTCCATCAAATTCATTTCTAGCAACAGGAGTAAGCTCAGTTGATGGGTTTTCTGAAATTTTTGACCAAAATTGGGGATTTATGTGAGCTTTCTTATAACCAGTGAAGGAGAAATTCAAGGTGTTCTGGGCTTTGATTCCAATAGAATCGAAGCCGAGAACAAGCCTAGAAACTCAGAAGTTAAACAAGAACCTTGAGTACGAAAGGATTCGGGCGCGAATTGATTTTGGGTTCTGTTTCTGTTTGTCGGAAGCTGATTCGAGCAAGCGATTTTCCAACGATTCTCGTCGTTGTGTTTAAAAGAGGTAATCTTCTATGTTCTTAAAGTATATACAAATTCTGAGTTCGATTCTTGCCACTAGTTCTAGGACGATTATCGAAAATGCTAAGTTTGGATTAATGGGGTATTCTCGGAACTGTTTGTACAAAATTGGAGGTTGCATGTAGAGTTGTTATACTGTCTTGAAGATTGTAGTAATAAAAGAAGGAGGATTAGGAGGGTTGGATGTTTCGCTTTATGTTTAGATTTCTATATAGAAGGAATATAGGTTCTACGCGTTCAAGGTGTTCGTTAGAATGTCCCAATGAATTTGTTTTTAGTATGTTGATTCGATTGTGATTAAAATCATCCCAATGATGTAAATAATCATTCATAGGGGATTACAAGGACCCGCAGAACTTAGATAAATTCGGCAACAAGGTATGCAAGGCTCTTTCGTTCTTTTGGCATAATTCTATGTGCGAAACGTAACCATCGTGTTGCTACATAAATTACTCTACTCTTAAGTAGTTGGGAAAAATCATGTTATTGATTCTGGTGTTAAAGACCTGTTTCTAAAATGTTTCTAAGTCCTTATTGAGGCATACGGAAAATGTGTTGATATTCACCGTGTTAGCCAAGGGTGCAAGGATGTTATGTCACTCGGGGTATTTTATTATCATTCATGCATATTCATTTGCATTGCATTCATATATTATCCTGGACCACTTGTGCTATGCACACTACTATATGGTAAATATTATATATGTAGGGGATATGGGAAAAAGGGAAAGGTGTTATATACGCACACCACCTGCAGCTGGTACAGACTATCACCAAAGAGCCCTAAGAGGCCAACATGATGTGATGTGATGCCTACATGGCTTATTGGGACGGGTTGCACGATCCGCAACACTAACATATATATGATATATATATATATATATATACCGCATGTGCATCATGCATACATTCATTTGTCATCATATGCTACGAGGCCCACAACGGCTGATATGGTAAGAAAGATGCCCGAAGAGGCTGATATATATGTGTATACTGTATGAAGCATAATATTTAGGCATGTGTATTAGGGCCCTCAGAGGCATTTACCGATGTCCAGTTGTTTCTGTTTCAGACTATGATATATTTCTGCTATGCTGTTTCTTATGCCTGACATACTCAGTACATCAGTCGTATTGACATCCCTTTTGTCGGGGGACGCTGCGTTTTATGCCCGCAGGTTTATATTGAGAGGGTGACGATGCCCGCTAGTAAGTTGCTGGTTCAACTGGTGTCCAGAGCACTCTATTTTTTTCGGAGTCGCGATTTGGTCGTGGTATGTTCATCTCTGTAGAGGCTTGTAGACATGTGTCCTATGGTTAGTTGTCGTGTATGGCCTTGTCGGCCCTGGTGTGTAAATGTGTAATTTGGGGCTTCTGGGTTGGAACCCCACCATAATCTATCATGGCTCAGTCCGTGTTGAAAATGGTTAAGGGTGGAGTATTAATGTGGTTCCCGACGAGTAGGGTTCGGGTGCCCGTCGCGGTCCTTCGTTTTGGGTCGTCACAAAATCAGAGGGTCATGACGGGCACTCGGACCTTATTGGATATAATTGTTGGATTCAAAGCAGTACGGGAAGTAAATAAATATTATAAGTGTTCGAAAGGATAAACAAACAGCCAAGCTTATAATTGTCGCAAGCTTGTTGAGTCTTGAATCTTGATAACCTGAATCAAGAAACACTAAATCTGGATTGTTACAACTGTGGCTGAGTCGAGAGATGACTCTCTTTCTTTAAGACAAGATTTCCCTGTATATATGCTTTTATGTTAGCGGGCAATAGTCTCCTAAGATAAAACAACAACTAATCAACACTACAAAGCAAATAGGTTGATTCTGACGAAGAAAACAAATATGAAACGATTGCTGAAGAGTGGAAATTTAGAGGAAAAAGAAGAACTATTCTGGACTGTTCTTGTTCAAGACTTGTCTCTCTCTTTTTCTGTGTTCTTTTCTCCTGCTGTCCTCAAATCTGTTTCAGGTCTCAATATATAGTGTTTAGGAGGAGGAGAGGTGTTAAGAGGTCCTTTAAGAGGTGTAGTCATGGCCAGAAATGTTTTGTACATTTTGTAGTAAGTGCAAAACATTTCAGATGGTTAATGCCATAAAACTCTTAGCTTTCTGGCTGCTGGCTGCATTCCTGAAACTCTAAGGACCAAACTATAAACACTAAATAGTTTGGGGTCTAAAAGATAGTATCAGAAGCAGCCTAGAAGCCCGCAGCCCGGACTGGACGGGCAGGCAGTGGCGGTGTGTGTGGGGCTAGCCTCGAACCCAAGCACACCTAGGTCATCCCTCCTTCAAACAAATGGGTTACCCCTTGGAGTCCCAAACCCTTATCCAATTTTGAGGCTTATAAAAAGAACAATTCTTCCTTTTCCCACCGATATGGTAGATTTGTCCAACACCATATTTTCATGCCTCAAACACCTTACTTGGTAGACCAATATCTATTTCATTTCTTAATGAAATTTGACGATCCTTGGCCCTACGGTCATCTACTCACTTAGTAGATTATGCACGTGTGAAGAACCAAAGACTCCAACATGCATAACTCGAGTGTTTAAGTCATTAAAGATGGATGGACGCAACCCCCATCAAAGGAAAATTTCCAACAATCCCCTCTTGAAAGAGAATTGGTGCACACGGGGTGCCAAACTTCAGCAATCTTTCAGCGGAAAGATATTGAATCAGGAGAGGTAGCTTTCGCTTTGAACCTTCCCTAGTTGAATACCACCAGACTTACTTACTGCGCGGTGAACGTGATGTCTTGAATGGGTGGGGGTTTTAGCGGCTAGGATTAGAAGAAAAGGGGTTAGGGTTTGAGACCTTACCTTTGCCCTTTGCTACTGCCGTCGTTTAAAATTTGGGTTTTTTTTTTTTTTTTTTTTTTTTGCAATCCACCAGACTCTCTCGGCCCGGGGCTATTTTTCTATTTATCAAAAGTAAATTATATGGAGGCAATCCCGGAAATGAAATCCAAAGTCTAGTTCTAGTTTTATTTCTCATAGCACAACTAGGTCTAGTTTTATTTCTCGTAGCAGCATCAATAGTAATAGGCTTACCTACTGCAGACACCAATGAGAAAAGTGTTGATTCACCAAAGTAATTTGGAGGCAATCCCGAAAATGAAATCCAAGTCATTGCTATACTTGTCTCCTCATCCGGATTAAACCAAGTCTCCCATTTAAAGGTTCTCATTGGATGATATTGGTTTTTTTCTTTAATTTGCCAAATTGTCTTTGACAGTAACACAACATAGTCTTCTAGCATTGAACATCGAATCAAAATGTGCCTATTGCAAATAAGACCAACCTGTACTTGTCCTTTCAATTCACATTGTGTTGGAATTGAGTTGCTCAAGCCCTGAAAGTCAGGCAATCCATAACTAAATTTGCCAACAACAGCCAAATCTAGTTCTTCGTGCACAACCATCAATTCTACCTCTTTGATATCATATCGAATTGTTGGCTCACCGTGTAGATATGTAATTTGTTTCATCGGAATTTCAGCGACAACGCCTACATTGTTGTGACTGTTTTTAGATGCTGGGTTACACAAATTAGAGTAGTCCATTTGTGAAGTGATGATGGGGGGTTGTCGAACAACCTCTGTTGCAACTGTTTCTGGCCGGCCAGACAAATTATTGCCGGAATAATTCAAAATAGGGTTTGGATGATTTTGGTTTAATGGTGGAAAATTGTTGGTAAGAGAGTATGTTTGGAGTGTCGTCGAGGTTGAAGGGGGATGCCCGACCTTAGGTGTATGTCGGCCGGTGGTCAGAGAGGTATTCTTTAACGGAAATCGCGATATCGTTATTTTTTGCCCAAATCGGTTCTTTGAAATTTTTGGATTTTTTGGGTTTAAAGTTTGAAGAATGTTGTTTTGGGGGTGTGTTGGGTGTGTCGGGGCAGCAGCCTGGTGTCCGACGTTAGTTTTGCCAGCGATCCTTGCCGTCGTCGAGCTTCGTGACAATGGCTTCATGATTTGGGTTTAAGGTTGTTGCTGGTTTTGGGTTTAGATGTTGAAGAATATTGGCATGTGGTTGTGTCGCCGACCTTGAAGGGTATTGGCCGACCTCATGTGGAGGCCGGCCGGTGGCCGGACTTTTTATTTTATGTTTAAAATCGCCGATCGCCTCTTTTTGAGAGAGAATCGACTCGTTTTTTTGGTTTTTTTTAGGGTTTAGATTTTTTTTTTTGCAATCCACCAAACTCTCGGCCTGGGGCTATTTTCTATTTATCAAAAGTAAAGTACATGGGGCCCCAATGGGGAAGTAGGGGTTGGTCCGAGAGCCTTACCTTACATCTCCTATGAGGCAAGGTAATAGGACTAGCTCGAATGCAGAAAGAAAAAACTAGACAAAATAAGATACTCTATGATCATCACAGAATTTATAATACATTCTGTGATGATGTTACAAAGTATGATGCTAAGGTAATGAGAATATAATATAAGTACAAAGCCATGATCTACCTCTATACTTATAAACTCTTCTAATTGTTGTGTTGTTTTCTTCTCTTCTTCTAAATACTCTTGGAACTGGATCATTTCTTCTTGTGTCTGACAAAAGGTATTACCCTGATTGGGGCCAATGCCTTTTTCTTTGACTCTCTCATCGGCATCTGCCTACGGTAGCTAGCATCTGATATTTTTCCATCCCAACTGTTTTTTCTACCATGGGTTTTCTTTGCCCTCTCCAAGTTTCTAGGAGATAAGTTTTCTAAAGTTATGACCTTACTTCGATATAGTGTAATGGACTCCTCATCTGAGTCAATGTAGTGTTCTCTATTTATTTCAAAACCAAAGGGTTCAGACATTACCTGTCGGAACATCTGCTTCTACACTTCTTTCTCAGAGAGGTCATCAATAGTGTTGTCATGTCCTGTCTCCTCTATATTCCCAGCATCTGAAGCCTCATCAAACATTCCCACCATGCAGTTTATGATGTCATCATTTTCAGCCATCTCCTGTTCGTCATCTCCCCACCTCCGACTCCCACTACTAGAGGAAGAGACGTCAACACAAGCTTGGTTTAGAGTAACCAAACTTTTGCTTGGCATTCGGAATGATTTTTGTATCCAATCTTTGGTCGATGTATGAGATAGTATTTTCCTATCTGGTGTATATTCTTTAGCTTTGGGATTTAACCCTTTACCAGCTTGAATACCAATGTTACAAATAGCAGCAACAACACTAACAAAAGCAACAGTAGTAGATACTGCATTATCAGCAACATCATTATCTGCAGCATCAACAGATGGTTCAACTTCTGCTTTAGCAACTATAACAGCCAAAGGATCAGCAAACTCAGCAATAACATCATTAGATGCACCTGCAAAACCATCAGCTACTGCACCAACATCAGCAGCAACTCCAGCACCATGTTCAATAACAATCACCTAAACTGAAAAACCAACCACAATAATTACATTAACAACATCATCTGCTTCAATATCTGTACTATTTACAGCAGTAACATTAATAATAGCAGCAATAGAGACAACATTTTCTACAACAACCCCAACTACAACAACATCAACAACATTAACAGCATCTGCAGTAGTCTAAGTAGCAGCACTAACTGTAGCACAAACAACAGATGCAGATAAAGATCCTGCAGAAGAACAACGCAAAGACTAGGAGCATCACCATTGCCAACACCTACAACTCCGCACAAAGAAGAACACCAAGCAAGCGATGGGTAAAGCACTACCAGCAGTAGATATCGCACCAGCAGCAACAAGCTTAGCACCAGCAACCACCACCACGGTTTGAGGCCATCAACAACATCGATAGCAGCAGCCTCTATCATCGAAGCGAAGATCCACGGTGGCAACAATCACACGACACGTTGCACAATCAGTAGCAGCCACAATAACACCAGTAGCACCAGTAGTCACACTAGCAGCACCAGCAGTCACAACATCACAGTACACAGCACCATCAACATTAGTGACTATATTTGCAGCATCATCAACTGCCAATACATCTGCAGTATCAGCCAAAACATCCCCTGCTTCTGCATTTTCCTTACCCACAACATCAACAATAGCAGCCTTCCCCTTTCTCTTAGAACTCCCCTCCTTAACTTCATTTTCAACCAATATAGCAAAGGAGTTGGGGGGTTTAGGATTGTGTTTTTGAGTTTTTTGTGTTGAAGTTGTATTTAGAGTTTTTGGTCTTGTTTTTTATTTTCGGCAAAGGTTTTTAATTTTGTTTTTGGTTGTTTTTCTGTGATTTGTTGTTTTTGATATTTTGGATGATTTGCCATTCCCCACCATTAACAGCCACCTTCTCACTTTGTTGACCTTTGTTAGGAATAGGATTAATGATTATTTATACAGCCTCCACACCACTGCTTATACACTTCTCCTTCCTTTTTTCTAGTTTCAAATCAGGATTAAGTTTCCAAGACCCAAATTTATTATGGCTTTACAACTTACATGTTTTACGGTATTTGGGAAGGTAATCATATACAATTGGAAGCCATTTCGACTGAATGTTTTCCATATTAGCAACATGTATTTGAATTCTTTTTGGGTGTACTTTAAGTAAATCAACTTCCACCTTAACTATAGCACAACTAGGCCGAGTTTTGTTTCTCGTAGCAGCATCAGTAGAGATACGCTTACCTACTGCCGATGCGAAAGAGAAAAGTGTTGATTCACCATAGTAATTTGAAGGCAATCCTGGGAAGGAAATCCATCACATTTCTATGATTGTCTCCTCATCCAGATTAAACCAAGTTTCACATTTAAAGATTCTCATCGGATGGAATTTAGTATTCTCTTTAATCTGCCAAATTGGTTTTGACAATAGGGCAATATAATCTTCTCGCAATGAACATCAAATCAATATATGTCTATTGCATAGAAGACCAACCTGTACTTTGCCTTTTAATTCGCATTGTGTTGGTATCGAATTGCTCAATCCATGAAATTCAGGTAGGCCATAGCTAAATTTTGCCAATCACAGTAACTTCCAATTCTTCATGTGCTACCATCAATTCCACTTCTTTCATGTCGTATCGTATCATTGGCTCGCCATGTAGATACGTAATTTGTTTCCTCAGAATTTCAGAAATTGAGCCTCCATTGCTATTTTCCAAAACAGTGCCACTACTGTTGTGGCTTTTGGATGACGGCCTGATCAACTTGGAGTAATCCACAGGTGAGAGGTTGTGTCGGACAACCTCTGTATGAGGTTGTTCAGTCTCCATCACAACTGTTTCTGACCGGCGAGACAGAATATTGCCTGGATAGTTCGAATTCGGGTTTTGGAATTTTTGGTTTAAAGGTGGAAAATCATTAGTTAGAGAGTATGTTGGGTGTGTCATCGAGGTTGAAGGGACATGTCGGTCGGAGGTCCTAGAGGCATTTTTGGTCGAGTTTTGGTGGTGGTTTCAGTCGAAATTGGGTGATTGAGAATCGTCGAATGACGGTTTGTTGTATGTGTTGTAGTTGAAGAAGGGTGATGATCGACTTCTGGTGGATGCCTGACGGTGGTCGGAATCGACCTTCTTGTCAGAAATTGATTTTGTGCGAATTTTCGCACAAATCGCCTCTTAGAAATTTTAGGGGTTTTTTGGGTTTAGATGTTGAAGGTTGCTAGTTTGGGGGTGCGGTGTATGTGCTGCCGACGTCGAAGGGAGGTGGCCAGCCTCCCGGAGTGGCCATTCTAGCCAAATTTTGTTTTTTGTTTTTTGAGTCACCGAATCACCTCTTTTGAGAGAGTCCCGGGTTTTTGGGATTTGGTTTTTTTTTTTTGGCAATCCACTAGACTCTCGGCCCGGGGCTATTTTCTATTTATCAAAAGTAAGGGGCCCCAGCGGGAAGAATACATACCTTAACCAGAATGCAAAAAAAAAAGACGAAGCTAAAATCAAGTATTCTATGATCATCACAGAGTTTATAACACACTCTGTGATGATATTACAATTGATGATACTAACATAATGAGAAAACAATATAAGAACAAATATATGAATAACTACCTCTGGACTTATAAATTCTTCTAACTTCAGTATATTTTCCTTAGTGTCCTCCAAGTATTCATGGAACTTAATCATTTCGTGTGTTTTCTGGGGTGGGTCCGTTTTCCTGTCCTTTGGACCCTGGTCAGATCAAACACTTTCATAACCCTTTGGTTATCCTTTGCAATTTTTTGTAAAATCTCACAATATTCAGGAGTAACGTGTCGCACATACATTCTTTCTAGCTCTTTTTCAAAGGACTCATCCATGTCATCCTCCATTTCTACATTCGATTCATCATCTCCAGTTTATTCCGCTGGATCTGAATCAAAATAATCCTCTTCATCCTCATCATCTGAATCACTCATCTCATTACCCGATGATGGAATGCCATCACATGCTTGATTTATTAAACCCAAATCCTCAATAGTACCATCCTGAATTTCTGCATCAGCAACAACACAACCATCTGCATTTTCCACAACAACAGTAGTAACAGCATAGGCAACAACAGCTTCAGCAGCTACTTCAACAACTGCTGATTTTGCTGTTACACTAATATCAGCACCAACCCCATCAGCAATATCAGTAGTAGCAGTATTTTCATCTCCAGTCGGACAAATAACACCAGCATCAGCACTATCAGTAGCTGTAGCAACTGCAACAGCACTAACAACATCAGCAGCTGCAGTTCTAATTTTAGCAATAGAAGTTGCATCTTCCATAGTGGAAACAACCACAACTTCTATTGCAGAATCAACAGTAGCCCCAACAACACCAATAACACCAGCCACCCCAAAAGGAGCAAGACTAGTAGCAGCATCTGAAGTAGCCACTGCAGCATTTGCAGAAATAACACCAGCCAAGTAGCACTATCATCAGCCACAACAGCATGGTTAACAATATCAATAGCATCAGCCTCAGCAACATTAGTGGCATGTGCAACAAGATTATCATTAACAGGTGTTGCAACAGCCCCAACAACAGCAGTCTCAGCAATACCAACATTAGCAACACAAGCTGCCAGTGTTAACAGTCACAGCAGAATCAGAGGCTATTGCAGGGGTACTAATTTCAGTAGCAATATCAGCAACTTCAGCTACTGCACCATCAACAACAGAACTAGCTGCAGCATGTGCAGCATTGTCTTTCCATACCAGTGATTCTTTCCACATTTGGGAGTTTAGATTCTGCCACCAGGTGATGCATGTATACAACACTCTTGTTCTTATTAATGAGTTGCCTAGAAGCCTTCTCATAATCACCTAACACAGTCATTATTTTCCGCAGTGAAGATGGACATGTTGATGCAAAAATGATTGTTGTTCGGGGTTCGGGGTTCTTCGGGGTTCAGGGTTCTTCAGGGTTCAGGGTTCATCAGGGTTCAGGGTTCTTCAGGGTTCAGGATTCAGGGTTTAGGGTTTAGGTTTTTTTTTAAGCCACAACCTCTCGGCCTGTGAAATTTTATTAATAATAAAATAAAGACAAGGGGCCCCAAGGGGGAAGTACAAGCAGGGGGGAGATTTCCTGTTACCCCACTATACTACTCCTATAAGGCCTAAGAGAAATCTAACCTGAGTGAAGAAAAAAAGAACTTGCTAACACTAAGTATTCAATGATCATCATAGAGTTTATAATACACTCTATGATGATATTACAAATGATGATACTAACATAAAGATAGGATAATATAAGGACAAAGCTAATGTCTACCTCTGAACTTATAAAATCCTCAATATGATGTATCTTTTCCTGCTGATCTTCCAAATATTCTTGAAACTGGATCATTTCTTTGTCTTGGAGCGTTTGTTAATCGCTGTAGTAGCTGGAGCTAGTGTCCTCTTCTTTGCTTGCTTTTTGGTGGACTTTGCGTCAAATCTGGTTTGTTCCTGTCTGCACCGTTTCATGTATTCCGCATGAGGCAAATCCATGAGTGCTACAAACTCCTCATCTGTCATATCCGGGTGATATGCATTTTTGAAGGCATGAAATTGCTTATATGTCATGTTGTTTCTATATATGGGGGCCCCCTCATCCGATTCCGCCAAACGCTCGAACTCATCAAGCCCATCAAATCCTCCACTACTGGCTGCCTCTGCAATTTGGCTAGAGATAGATTGTATAGTCTCATCTTCTCCGAAGCCCATTGCCGCAACCGAAGCCTCAATCTCATCATTTTCCTTCTCATTGTCACACCATCTCCTTCTCCGACTACTACTAGTCGAGCTTGAGGATCCTTTCGCCAGGAAGGAGAATGCTTTCTTCACCCATTCATCGGTGGCTGGAGCCTTATTTTTAGGTGTCAATTCACTAGAGGCAGAGATAGGTCTTGTACCTGATTTTGTCGCACTGTACACAGTTCCATCCATCGCAGCAACAAAGTCAGGATTGACAACGGTGATAGCCATGCAGTTGGAGCCCTCGGTTGATGATGGCACTTCAACGATGGCTTGTCTTCCTCCCGCGGTACCGGTAATATCAAGTGTCTCATACTCTTGTGTCCACCCAACAAGGTTTTTCTTTGGATTGATGGATTTAGAACTTGGGGAAGTGTTTATTGGGCTCGGAGTTGGGTCATTCGGTGGGCTTAGTTTTTGGATTGAAATTGGGCTCGGGTTAGGAGGGTTTGGGCTCGGGTGGATATGGTTTCGGGTGGGGTGGGGAGTGCTCGGGTTGGGTACGTCGCGGGTGGGTATGGGTGGGTCCGGGTTGGAGTTTGTGGATAGGGTCGGGTTGGTTTGTGGGCCGGGTTGTGTGAGTGGGCTTGCCGGGTCAGTCACGGATTGGGCTGTGACGGGTTGCACATGGGCAGGGCTGGTTTCGGGTCGGGTAAGGGAGTTTGTGGTGGAATTTTGAGTGGTTTTTTGTGGTGGGGCAGTGTCCGGAGTGGTGGCAGGGGGGTGGTTTAGGGTTTTGGGAATTGGTGGTTTCGGCTATAGTGGTATTAGGGTTAGGGTTATGGGCATGGTTTTGGGCTATTCCGCTAGGGTTTGGCCCATCGGCCACCACAGCCGTTAGGGTTTCGGGTAAGTGGTTGTCGGGAATGGGGGTGGTTGCCGGTAGGGTTCCGGTGAGGTCGCCGGAGCCGCCTAGGGTTCCGGTAGGGTTTCCGGCGCCGCCAAGAATTCCGGTAGGGTTTCCGGCACCGAAAATTTCAAAATTTGTATTTTTTTGTAGGGATATGGGTTCCGTCACCTGGACAGTGTTTCTGACAGCCAATGATGTCGTGTTCACTGTTTCAGTCGCCGGGGGAGGGTTTTCTAATGAATTGGCTGGTTGGTTTGTATTTTGTGGTGGGTTTGGGTTGCCTTTTCCAGTGGTTTTCCGTCTATGCGTGACGGTTTGTCATTCGGAATTGGTGATGTGAGAGGTAGAAGAGGGTGGGAGACGAGTAGGGTGTTGAGACTTACTTTTTTCTGCACCTGCCGCCGTCGATCCTCCTGCCACCGTCGGATCTGCCTTGTTTGGTCTCAATTCCGGATTGAGTTTCCAACACCCAATTGAATCATGACCTTGTAGCTTGAAATTGGGACAATACTTGGGCAAGAAATCATATCTAATCCTTTGTGATGTAGATGTAATTTTAGCCCCTTCCCCCACTTGAATTAACACTCTTTGGATGACTTTTGAGCAAATCTACTTCTACCTTGACTCTTGCACTACTAGGCCTTGTTTTATTCCTTGTATCCGAATCAATGGATATTGGCTTGCCAACCGAAGCCGCCATGGAGAAAAGTGAGGCTTCGCCATGAAAATGTGGGGGCAATCCCGGGAAGGAGATCCATCCATAAGCAAATCGTGTCTCCTCCTCCGGATTGAAGGTAACATCCCATTTGAAAGTTCTCATTAAATAGGGCTTGTTCTTCTCCTTGATTTCAAAGGTTTGTCTCGACATCAAGGTATCATAATCCTCCGCAATTGTGCATCGAATCAAAAGATGTCTATCACAAAGCAATCCAATATTCACCTCCGCCTTTAAACCACATTTCTTTGAAATCGTGGTTCTCAAGAGACCAATTTCTGGCCAACCATGGCTAAATTTGCCAATAACTGCAAGATTTAAATCTTGTTGATGAATCATCACCTCCACTTCCTTCTTCTCAAACCGAACAGTAGGCTCACCATGTAGGTAAACAATAGGCTTGATTGGAATTGCCATGGACATGGGAGAAAGGACGCCGCAAGGACTAGGGTTTTCGCCATTGACAATTTCGGCCAATTGCGAACTCGGGATGTTGGGGGCTGATTTGAAGAGGTTAGTGTAGTTGAGGGGTTGCACGGGAGTGGGGGGGTGGTGGCCGACCTCAGGAGGAGGCCGGCCAGTGGCCGGAATGGCCATTTTTGGCTGGGATCGCTGTTTGGGAAAAGTCGCCGAAAATCGCCTCAAGTTGAGAGCGTTTTTTTCGGACCGTGTTTCGGTGAAAGTGGGGTTTAGGGTTTAGGGTTTAGGGTTTTTTTTTAAGCCACAGCCTCACGGCTTGTGGAATTTTATTAATTATAATAAAGAAAGACAAGGGGCCCCAAAGGGGAGGTACAAGCAGGGGGGAGATTTCCTGTAACCCCACTAGTCTACTCCTATAAGGCCTAAGATCTAAATTCTAACACGAATGTAAAAAGAAAGAACTTGACAACACCAAGTATTCTGTGATCATCATAGAGTTTATAATACACTCTATGATGATATTACAAATGAGAATGCTAACATAGTGAAGCAATAAGATAAGCACGAAAGTATTAGCATCTACCTCCGAACTTATAAAATTCTCCACGTGCGGCAATACTTCCTTCTCGTCTTCCAAGTATTCATGAAACTTAATCATTTCTTCTTGGAGTTGATCAGTGACTCAGGGGGTCCAACATATTTAGAAGGATCCCTCATTTTTTAAGCATCAAACTGACTTTTTTCTTAGCTTCTCTCATTGGCATTTTCCTGATTGTTGGCATCTTGCCATCCCAGCTGTTATTCCTTGTGAGCTTTTTCTTTGTACTTTGCACATTGCGAGGCGACAGGTTCTCTTTCTGGATGACAATCATGCGGTCTGGGGCCAAGGAGTCTTCCTCGGCGTCCGACCATTCTGACTTGCTAGCAACATTACCAAAGGGATCGGACATTACCTGTCTTTGCTTGGCCTGCCTTGCTGCTTCTGAGTAGAGCTCCCCCAGCGACTTGCCTCCCATCTCATCTACATTACCCGGTCCTCCTTGAATAGGACCTTCTAGTAGA
Organism: Anisodus tanguticus; assembly: GCA_034509755.1. Lineage (NCBI taxonomy): Eukaryota > Viridiplantae > Streptophyta > Magnoliopsida > Solanales > Solanaceae > Anisodus > Anisodus tanguticus. The sequence goes on from CM067558.1 coordinate 44,213,987, forward strand.
TGTACCTGATCTGGGACGTCTTCCACGGCAAGCGGTTCGGCATCCTCATCAATCTCATCATCGGCCTCAGGAACCACGTTGCCTTCCAGTTCCATATCTTCAGCATCTGTATCCTCCTCATATAGGCCATATGTATCATAGTCACGGAAATTATGTGGTGGTTCTGCCAGGAACAAAGCCATTTCTTCTTCATCATCCGTGTCTCCGCCCATCTCCACATATTCCTCTACACTTAGATCTGGATAATACGATTGCTTATCTGCGAGTGCCTCCTCAAAAGATGACATGCCCATAAAATGTCCATGCTTCTCCATTTTTCGGTCAAAAATTTGTCGAAATCGTTCTCTGTCAGACAACCCAGAACCAACCTCCCCCACGTCAGCCTCCTCTCCATCTGTTTCACACCATCTCTTTCTCTCACTGTCTGAGGGAGCAGTTGTGGCAGTACTAACAGAGGGAATTTCGGAAGTGGCTTTATTTAAAGTGCAAGGTTGTGGTGGAAATGAAAAGGCATTTTTGAGCCAATTTTGTGTAGTTGGGCTTTTTGTGATTGGGTTGTATTCTGTGTCTGTGGGATTAAGATTTGGCTTTGGAGTTGGGTTTGAAGTTGAGCCGTGTCGAAATGGATTGTGGACTTTGGGTATCGGATTGGGTTTTTTGGGATTGGGCCGTATTTAAGGTGGGTTGGGCCGAGAGGGGTATAGGGTTGGGGGGTGGGCTCGGGTTAGGGGTGGGGCTCAGATTTTGAGGGGTGAGGTTGGGTACGGGTCTGGGTATGGGTTGCGGGTCGGGTAGGATTTCCGGGTTAGGGGTAGTTTCGGGTATGGGATTTTTTGGTGGGTCGGGTTGCGGAAGATTAGGGTTTAGCAATGGGGCGGTTTTGGGAAATGGTGGTTTAGGGTTTTAGGGCGGTTTTGGGCAGGGAGTGGTGTCGGGGGCTGCGGGTTGTGAAGGATTGGTGGCTGAAAATATTTCCGTCACCTGGAAGGTGGTGGTAGGGTGGTTTTCTGGCGGTGGGGTAGTGGATTTATTGGCTAGGTGTCAAGGGGGCGGTATTAGGGTTAGGGTTTGAGAGGGGGTTTTAGGCCAAGGGGGGCCCAATGACATTGGCGGCTGGTAGGGTTGCTGTTGGGTGGCTTCCGGGATTATGGGGGTGGGCCGGTAGAATTTCTGGTAGGGTTCCGGCGCCGCCTAGGGTTCCGGTAGGGTTTTCGGCGCCGCCAAGGATTCCCGCGTCGGAAATTTTGGAGGTGTCATTTTTCGGTGGGGAGTCGATTTCCGACACCTGGGCAATGTTTCCAATAGCCCTAGGCTTCGGAATCACTGTTCCAGTCGCCGGAATCACTGTTCCAGTGGATTTTGAGGGTGGTTTTGGATTTTGATTCTTGTTTTTCTTGTTTTTTCTAGTGACTGTAATCCAATTGTTGGAGGGGGCATGAATCAAGGCATTGGTGGTTGAGATAGGGGCTTGTTGGCTAGGGTTAGACGAAGAGGGAGTAGGGTTTGAAGCCTTACCTTGGCCTATTGCCACTGCCGTCGCCACTGCCGTCGCCACCTTGCCGCCATCACTCTCCTTAGCTTTTTCCGGCCGCAATGTTGGGTTTAGTTTCCAACATCCATCGACATCATGCCCTTGTAGCTTGCAATTGGTACAATATTTGGGTTTGAAATCATATCTAATTTTTTGTAATTCAGATGTGATTCCATCTCCTTCACCCACTTGAATGACAACATGTTGGGGATGGGTCTTGAGCAAATCAAACTCCACTTTGACTCTAGCACAACTTGGCCTTGTTTTATTCAAAGTGGCCGCATCTATGGCAATTGGGGTACCTACTGCCGCCGCCATTGAGAATAGAGTGGATTCTCCATAGTAGTGTGGTGATAATCCCGGGAACGAGATCCACCCATACGCAAATCGACTTTCCTCCGACGGATTGAATGTAACGTCCCATTTGAAGGTTCTTATCAAATAGGGCTTATTCTTCTCCTTAATCTCAAAAGTTTGTCTTGACATCAAAGTATCAAAATCTTCACCAATTGTGCATCGAATCAAGACATGCCTATCACAAAGCAAACCAATACGTACCTCCGCCTTCAATCCACATTGCTTGGGTATAGCAGTCCGTAGGTAAGCTATATCAGCCCATCCATGGCTGAACTTTCCAACAACTGCAAGTGTTAAATCTTGGTGATGAATCATCACCTCCACTTCCTTCTTCTCAAACCTAATCATAGGCTCACCATGTAGGTAAACAATAGGGTTGATGGGAATCGAAATTGACATGGGAGAAGTAGCGCCGCAAGGGCTAGGGTTTCTGCCATTAATGACAGTTTCGGGAGTGGGCAAAATCGGGATGGTGGGGGATGATTTGAAGAGGTTGGAGTAGTTGAGAGGGTGCGCGGGGATGGGGGGATGATGGCCGACCTCAGGAGGAGGCCGGCCAGTGGCCGGAATGGCCATTTTTGGCCGGAAAGGCTTTTGGGTAGAAGTCGCCGAAAATCGCCTCTCCTAGAGAGCGTTTTTTCGGACCGTGTTTCGGTGAAAAGTGGGGTTTTAGGGTTTAGGGTTTTTTTTTTGAAGCCACAGCCTCGCGGCATGTGGAGTTTTATTAATAATATAAAAAGGAAACATGGGGCCCCAAAGGGGAAGTACAAGCAGGGGGGAGACTTCCTATACCCCCACCTGGCTACTCCTAATGAGGCAAGCCTCCTAACCCGAATGCAAAAAGAAAGAACTAGATATAACTAGATATTCTATGATCATCATAGAGTTTATAATACACTCTATGATAATATTACAAATGATGATACTAACATAGAGAAAAACTAAAATAAGAACAAAGCTAGAATCTACCTCTGGCCTTATAAAGTCTTCAATACGGTGTACCTTTTCTTGTGTATCTTTCAAGTAGTCGTGAAATTGAATCATCACTTGTGTGCATATGTCATCCGGGCTGCAGCCCTATTCATTGCTCTTCGGCTTCTCCTTGGGCCTGCCGTGTAGGCCGTACTGTCTTCAGTTGATTCAGTCATGCCATCAGCAATTTGACTCTCCATTGGTGCCTTTCCTTTGTGAAGTCCCCCAGGACTTTCTTCATTGTCCGCTACTTCCTCCTCTTCATCATCTCCCCATTTCCTCCCTTCACTACTAGTAGTTGGTAAATCCAAACATGTTTGGTTTAGTACTACCAATTTGTTAGGAGGCGAAATCCGATGTGGTAGGAAGAAAGGCATCTTTGGTGTTGGGTTAGTCTTTGAATTATTAATTGGATTTGGGCTTGAAATTGGATGTGAGCATTTTGGTATTGTGGGCCCCGTGGGTGTGTGTGGACTTGGACTCGGGTGGGGGTAGCGTATGGGTGTTGGGCCGAGTTGCGGGTGGGGGTTGGTCGAGTGGGCTGCTAGGTTGGATGCCGGGTTTTGGCTGTGCCAGGTAGGATTCCGGGTAGGGTTTTCTCGAGTAGGGTTTCCGAGAGGTAGAGAGTTAGGGTTTGGCGGCGGCAGAACTGAAATTGCGTCGGATTTCGGGGATGTTCCTGGTGGCGGGATGTTTTCGGGTGGCGTAATTCTCGGGGTATTGATTTGTGAGGTTGGGTTTAGGGTCGGGTTTGACCCGGGATTGGGTGGAGTTGGCTTGGTGTGCCCTAATCCCGGATTAGGGTTAGGGTTGATGGCAGCGGTATTAGGGTTTAGTGGTGGTTCCGGTAGCCTAGTGGGGTTTCCGGTAACTCGCATCGCCGGAGCTAGGGTTTCAGGGGTGGGGTTTTCTGAGCAGTTTTGTGGCGGGACTGGTGGTTTAGGGTTTCCCACACCCGGTATTGGGCTAGGGTTTTGTGGGGCAGTTTTAGGGTTTGGGCCTGTTTTCGAGAGAGTGAGGTGGTTTCCGGTAGGGCTTCCGGCTGGCGTCTCGACGGGAATTGGCTGATTTGACGGGGAGACTATTTTCCGGCATCCAATGGCATCGGAATCACTGTTTCCGCCGGCAGAACGCCAATTTTAGTGAGGATTTGGGTGAGAATAGGCTGTTTTGACGAGGAGGCAATATTTCCGACGTCTAAAACCACCTGAGAAGTTGTTTCAGCCGTCGGAATAGCGTTTTCCATCGATTCCAGAGGTTTTTTTTGGGGATTTTGCTTATTTCTTTTGTGGGTTACGGTGGTCCATTCCTGAGAGGGGTTTAGGGCCGTAGCAATTGGGGTAGGGACAGGGTGTTGACGGCTAGGGTTTGTAGAGAGAAGATTAGGGTTAGTAGCCTTACCTTTTGCCGCCGCCACCACTGTGTCTGCACCATCATTCCTCTTTTCCGGTTGCAATTCCGGGTGTTCCTTCCAACATCCTTGTAGATCGTGGCCTTGCAACATGCAAGTAGAATAATACTTGGGTAGGAAATCATAGCGAATCTTGTAGGACACCGTTTCCATCTCCTCCCCATTCATGATTTGGATGTTATACTTTTGTGGGTGCTCTTGTAGCAAATCGGCTTCTACTTTAACCCTAGCACAACTAGGCCTTGTTTTGTTCAAAGTAGCCGCATCAATTGCAATTGGCTTCCCCACCGCCGAAGCTATGGAGAACAATATCGATGGAACATAGAAATTGGGAGGTAAATTGGGGAATGAAATCCAAATGACCGCCATACTTGTTTCTTCATCCGGAGTAAACCATATGTCCCATTTGAAAGTTCTCATAAAAAAGGATTTGGTATTCTCTTTTATCCAAAAATTAGGTCTTGACATCAACGTGACATAGTCTTCTTCGATTGAACATCGAATTAACACATGCCTATTGTGCAAAAGCCCAATATTCACTTCCGCCTTCAAAGAACATTGTTTTGGAATTGCCGTCCTCAAGAAAGCAATTGAGGGCATTCCATGACTAAACTTACCAACCACGGCATACTTCAAATCTTGTTGTTCCACCATAGATGCAACTTCTTGATTAGTAAACCGAATTGTTGGATCGCCATGTAGATAGGTGATTGGTTTTTGTGGGATTGAGACAGTGGGGTTTCGGCCAAGAGAGTTCTCAGCCAAGCCATTACCGCCGCCAACTTTGTGTGAGTTGGTAACGATATTGGAGTATGAAATAGGTTGGGGATTGGTCGCGGGAGGTTGGGTGACCTCGGGGGGAGGCCACCCAGTAGCTATCACGGCCAGATTGGCTGGAATTTGGTCACGGGACGTGGGAAGATGACACGCCAAAAATTGCCTCTCCTAGATAGCGTTTTTTTGGACCGTGTTTCGGTGAAAAATGAGGTTTTTTTGGGGTTTAGGGTTTAGGGTTTAGGGTTCAGGGTTCAGGGTTTAGGGTTTAGGTTTTTTTTTTGAAGCCACAGCCTCGCGGCTTGTGGTATTTTATTAATAATAAATAAAGAAAGACAAGGGGCCCCAAAGGGGAAGTACAAGCAGGGGGGACTCATCCTGTTACCCCACTAGACTATCCTATAAGGCCTAAAATTAAAACTAACCTGAATGTAGAAAAAAGGAACTTGAAAAGATCAAGTATTTAAAGATCATCACAGAGTTTATAATGCACTCTATGCTGATGTTACAGGTGATGATACTAAGATAAAGAAAAACTAACAAAAGTACAAAGTTATAGACTACCTCTCGCCTGATGAAGTCTTCAATATGATGTACCTTTTCTTGCTCATGCTCTAAATATGTATGAAATTGTATCAATCCTTGAGAGATCGGAGTATTGCCTTTCGGCGAAACGCTCTTAGTGCCCTCGCACTTCTTATAGGCTCGGGGGCCCTACCTAATGCATTATATGTCGGGGTCGACACCTTCACTGTTTCTCTCGGTATTATCTGTTTGTGTGGCGTAGCAGATGGAGTCTGTACAGACCCCGTATCACCAGTAGTAAAAGATGAAGATGAAGATACCTGTGAATGTACCTCCTGTGCTCTGTCCAGCTGCTTCATTACTGATCTGGCCCTTGGTGCTTCTAAGACATAATCAGCCGGATCCCTGAACATGGTTGTCAAAGCCTCTGTCATGCCCTCAAATTCTAACCCCTCCTTTGTTGTGAATCCTAGCATCCTCAGTGCCCGTGGATGCAAAATATTCGCATCAAGTCGCACTATAGGCGTGTCGGAATCAATTGAGCCAACCGGGGACCTTGGCTCTCTAAAGTCCATAGTGTATTGGGCATACCCTTCTTCATCTGATTCGGCTTCCTCCTCAACACAATCATCCCCCTACTTTCTCCTTTCACTAGTTGAGGTAGGCAACTCAACACAAGATTGATTAAGCTTAACCAAACCTTCAAAGGAGTTTAAGGTACAAATATGAGTGTATGTAGATACTTGGGGATTTAAACACGAAATTGGCTTTTGGTTTGGGTTAATATTAGGTCTCGGGTTTTGGGCTATTGGGCCGAGGGGGGAGTCTCGGGTAGGGTTTGGTCTCGGGTTGGGGGGTGGTGTCGGTTGGGCCGAGGGGTTGAAAAAAAGTGGGTTGGGTACGGGTAGTGGGCCCACATTAGGATTGGGTTGGATTCGAGCGTGTGGGCCGGGTCGGGTTTCAGAACTGGGTGGGTATTTTGGGTGACCCGAAACCACTGTTGGGAGTGGTTTAGGGTTTTGAGGATTTGGGCCGGGTAGGGTTTTTTTTTTTTTGAAGCCACAGCCTCGCGGCTTGTGGAGTTTTATTAATAATAAAAGAAATACAAGGGGCCCCAAAGGGGAAGTACAAGCAGGGGGGACTCATCCTGTTACCCCACTAGACTATCCTATAAGGCCTAAAAAAGAAAACTAACCTGAATGTAGAAAAAAGGAACTTGAAAAGATCAAGTATTTAATGATCATCACAGAGTTTATAATGCACTCTATGATGATGTTACAAATGATGATACTAAGATAACGAAGAACTAACAAAAGGACAAAGCTATAGACTACCTTTGGCCTGATGAAGTCTTCAATATGATGTACCTTTTCTTGCTCATCCTCTAAATATGTATGAAATTGTATCATTCCTTGAGAGATCGGAGTATTGCCTTTCTGCGAAAAGCTCTTTCTGCTCTCTTACTTCTTATAGGTTCTGGGGCCCTACCCGCTGCATTATATATCGGGGTCGACACCTTCATTGTCTCTCTTGGTATTATCTGTTTGTGTGGCATAGCAGATGGAGTCTGTACAGACCCCGTATCACCAGTAGTAAAGGATGAAGATGAAGATACCTGTGAATGTACCACCTGTGCTCTGTCTAGCTGCTTCATTACTGATCTGGCCCTTGGTGCTTTTAAGACATAATCAGCCGGATCCTTGAACATGGTTGTCAAAGCCTCTGTCAGCCGGGTAGGGTTAGGTTCTCGGGTAGGGTTTCTTGTAGCGGTTTAGGATTTTGGGTGGTGGTTTCGGGCAGGCTGGGTGGCGGCGGCTGCTGGGAGGGTCCCGGAATACCAGGGATGTTTCCGGTGATGTTTTTCGTCAGCCCAGAAAAGTTTCCGATGGTAGGGTTTTGAGGGGTAGTGGTTTTAGGGTTAGGGTTTCGTGGGAGGGTGGTTTCGGGGCTAGGGTTTACCGGGTGGGTAGGGTTTTGCGGCGGGTTGGTGGAATTAGGGTTTAGGGGGCGGTAAGTGGTTTCCGGTAGGGTTTGTTGCCGGGATTCTATTTCTGGCGCCGAAAAAGTATTTCCGGCGTGGAAAATTGCCGGAATTACTGTTTTTTCCGTCGGAACAGTGGGGAAATTGGGTTTTTGTGTTAATTTTGGATTTTGTAGCAAGGATTTTTTGGTGTTCTTGCTAATAATAGTGGTCCATTCATTGGTTATGGGGTGGGTTTTGCGATTTGGCTGGGATGTGAGGGTCGGGGAGGCTAGGGTTAGAAGAGGAAGAGTTAGGGTTTGAGGCCTTACCTTTGCCCTTTGCTGCCGCCGCCACCTTCTCTCCGCCATCTGATTTCTCTCTTTCCGGCAACAATTCCGGATGCAGAATCCAACACCCATGAACATCATGCCCTTGTAGTTTACAATTGGGACAATACTTGGGCAAGAAATCATACCTAATCTTGCCAGAATGCATTTTTGTACCTTCTCCTTATCCAATTTGAATATTGTATCTTGTGGGATGTTCCTTCCTCAAATCTGCTTCAACCTTAACCCTTGCACAACTAGGGCGAGTCTTGTTCTTGGTAGCCGCATCTATGGAGATAGGTTTGCCCACCGAAGCTACTAGGGATAACAAAATCGATTCGACAAAGAAATTAGGAGCCAAGTTTGGGAAAGAAATCCAAATCACAGCAGGACTTGTCTCCTCTTCCGGATTAAACCACATATCCCATTTGAATGTTCTCATCAAGAAGGACTTCGATTGTTCCTTAATCCAAAAACTTGGTCGAGACATCAATGAAACATAATCTTATTCGATTGTGCATCGAATCAACACATGTCTATTGTGCAACAGACCAATCTTAACATCTGCCTTGAGTTCACATTGCTTCGGTATAGCCATCCTCAAGAAATTGAGATCTGGCATGCCATGGCTAAACTTGCTTATGACGACAAAGTTTAGGTCTTGTTGCTCGATTGTCAAGGCAACCTCTTGGTGGCTAAGCCGTATGGTAGGCTCACCGTCAAGGTAGTGAAGGGGCTTTCTCGGAAAATCAAATTTTCCGCCATGGCTAGGGTTTTCTCCATTGGCAGAAATGGGGGATTTGAAGAGATTGGCGTATGTAGTGGGTTGGGGATTGGCAGGGGATATCGTCGGGGGCTGGACGACCTCGGGAGGAGGCCGTCCAGTGGCCACCATGGCCATCGGAGGGCTGAAGAAGGCTCGACTTTTGGTTTTCCTTGAAAACGCCGGAAATCGCCCCTTTCCTCGGGTTTAGGGTTTAGGGTTTTTTTTTTTGAAGCCACAGCCTTCTGGCATGTGGAATTTTATTAATAATAATAGAGAAAATACATAGGGCCCCATAGGGAAAATACAAGCAGGAGGGACTCATCCTATTACCCCACTAGTCTATCCTATGAGCCCTAAATAAACTAATAGCAGGAAAAGAAATAGTTAACTCCTCTATGATCATCTTAGAATTTATAAGTATTCTATGATGATATTACATATGATGAAACGGGAAATTATGCATAAAGCAGCTATCTCCTGTATTCATGTTCACTTTTCCCTACATATGGATCGTACCCTGCTGCGCATCTTCTTTCAGTTGCTGGGGACCAATCCGGGCATTTCCTCCGGGCTGTTTTCTCTTTCTTTTGTGCTGCAGGCGTCGGCTGTTTCACGGCTGATACTGTTTTTGTGTCGTTTTGGCAATGGGCTTTTGTACACCAAAATTTTCATATTCTTCCATGAAAGCTCGATGTTTGCGCATCCAGCCCGGCTCTCGCCAGTCATCACTGTCTTCCGTGTTGAAGGGGGGCAGCCATTCCTCTGTTTCCTCCTCAACCATGTCTCTTTCTATTTCCTCTTCATCTACATCCTCTCCATCTGTCTCACACCATTTCCTCCTAGCACTAGATGTGAGTGATGTGGTCCTGGTATTGCTGATGGATGGGACGTCTGAATTGGATTTATTGAGAGTGCAAGGTTGTGGTGGAAGTAAGAAGTATGGGTTGTACAAATTTGGGTTATAGGCAGTGGCTGTTGGGTTTAGTTTGGCTTGGGCATTTGGATTTGATGTTGAGCCCGAGTCCGAGATAGGTGGGCTTGAATAATTGACTTGGGCAATTTGTAGGTGAATCTTTGGTGTTGGGCTTAGATTTGGTGTGTGTGTAGAAGTTGGGTTTAATGTAAGTGGGCTTCGGGTATGGGTTTCCGAAACTGGAGTTGGGCCAGAGTGGCCCGAATGGGGAGGGGTTGGGCTCGGGGTTGGTTGGGCCACCGTTACGGGTAGGGTTTCGTGGGAGGGTATTCCCGAAACCACCCTTGAGGGTGGTTTAGGGTTTTGGGCACTAGGCGGTGGTTGGAGGTTAGGGTTTAGGGTGGCGGGCACCGGAGTTACCGGGAGCGTTGGGTGGGTCGTTTGGTGGGTCGGGTTTCCAGTACGGGTAGGGTTAGAAATTTGGGTAGTGTCGGGTAGGGTTTCTTTACCCGAAACCACCCTAGATAGCGGTTTAGGGCTAGGAAGGGGTTGCGGCTGGTTAGGGTTTGGGATGGAGGGGGGTTGTATCGGTAAACCAGTGGGGTTTCTGATGGGGAGGGCTGATGGGGTTGGGTGGGTCATCATTTGGGTCGGGTTTCCGGGTTGGGTAGGGTTTGTGATTTGGATAGGGTTTTCCGGAATGGCGGCTAGGGTTTCCGTCGGCGAATCAGCGGTAATTCGCTGATTTCCGTCGGAATTAGGGGGATTCCGGCAGAGTTATCGATAGGGTTTTGAGTTGCGATGGGTTGTGCGGCGGCGGCGACAGTGTTTCCGATGGCCAAGACCGCCGGAGTCACTGTGCCGGTATTAACCCCACTGTTTTTGGTAGATTTGGAGGCTGTTTTTGTTTTCGATTTTTGTTGGGTTTTCTACGAACGGTAATCCATTCCTTTTCAGTTGTAGGGTTGGTGGCCGGAGTTGGGGGGATGTGAGGGGGTTTAGGGTTTAGGGTTTAGGATTTAGGGTTTAGGGTTTTTTTTTAAGCCACAGCCTCGCGGCTTGTGGAATTTTATTAATAATAATAAGGAAAGACAAGGGGCCCCAAAGGGGAAGTACAAGCAGGGGGGGAGATTTCTTGTTACCCCACTAGACTATCCTATAAGGCCTAAAAAAAACTAACCTGAATGTAGAAAAAAGGAACTTGAAAAGATCAAGTATGCTATAATCATCACAGAGTTTATAATGTACTCTATGATGATGTTACAAATGATGATACTACCATAAAAAAAGGCTAACAAAAGGACAAAACCTACCTCTGGCCTTATGAAGTCTTTAATATGCTGTACCTTTTCTTGTTCTTCCTCCCAGAAGTTGTGGTAGTGGATCATTAATTGGGATATCTAGGGCGGGGTCGTGGGTAACCTCTCCGTGGTCTTCTCGGTTTCCGAACGGTGGTTGCCTCATATAGTGTCACCTCTTTATTGGCATCTTCCGCATATTGTTCAATTTCTTCCCGGTGTATTTGCTTGAGTTTGCGTGGCATATATAATTGTTCCAAGCCTCTTGAAGACTCTGCCATATCATCTTCCATTTCTGTGTCATCATACTCATCAGATATTGTGGATGGATCTGAATCAATATACTCCTCTTCTTCCTGCTCTTGTGTGTCACTTCCCTCATCATTTGAAGAGGAGGGGATGTCGTCACATTCTTGGTTTAAGGTAATCAAAGATGGATCCGATTGAGAGGTGATTGGGCTCGGGTTTGGGTGCCCCGAAATTGCGTGTTGTTGGGCTTCATGCTTTGGTGTGAATGGGCTCATAATAGATGTAGGTGGGCCGGATTGGGGACTGGTTTATTGGGCCGGGTATGGGCTGGGTCGGGTAGGGTTTCGGTTAGGGGTGTCCCGGATAGGGTTTTCGATAGGTATAGGGTTTGGCGGCGGCAAAGGCTTGGGTGGGTTTCCGGTAGTATTTCCGGTGATGGGTTGGGCCGTGACGGGTTGCGATTGGGCCCGATTTGGTGAGGGGCTGATTTCGGGTCGGGTTAGTGGCAATGGGTTAGAAATTTGGGTGGTTTTTGGTGGTGGGGTGGTGTCCGAAGGGTTGCCCAGTGGGTGGTTTCCGGTAGGTGGTATAGGGTTTTGGGAGTTGGTGGTTTCGGGTAGAGTGGTATTAGGGTTAGGGTTTTGGAAATGGTTTTGGGCCATTCCACTAGGGTTTGGCCCAGCAGCCACCACAGTTGCTAGTGTTTCGGTTAGGTGGGTGTTGTGGTTGGGTTGGTGTGCTGGTAGGGTTCTGGTGGGCCTGCCGGAGCCGCCTAGGGTTCCGATAGGGTTTTCGGCGCCGCCAAGCAGTCCGGTAGGGTTTCCGGCGTCGGAAATTTCAAAAATTGTATTTTTTTGTAGGGATGTGGGTTCCGACGCCTGGACAGTGTTTCCGACATCCAGTGACGACGTGTTTACTGTTTTAGTCCCCAGAGGAAGGGCTTCTAGCGAAATAGCTGGCGGTTTTGAATTTTGTGATGGATTTGGGTTGCCTTTTCCAGTGGTTGTCCGTCTGTGATTGACGGTTTGCCATTCGGTATTGGTGATGTGAGGGGTAGAAAAGAGGGGGAGACGAGTAGGGTGTTGAGACTTACTTTTTTCTCCTCCTGCCGCCGTCGAGCCGCCTGCCACCGTCGATTCTACCTTGTTTGGTCCCAATTCCGGGTGGAGCTTCCAACATCCAATTGAGTCATGCCCTTGTAGCTTACAATTGGGACAATACTTGGGCAAGAAATCATATCTAATCCTTTGTGATGTAGATGAAATTTCCGCCCCTTCTCCCACTTGAATTAACACACTCTTGGGATGACTTTTTAGCAAATCAACTTCTACCTTGACTCTTGCACTACTAGGCCTTGTTTTATTCCTTGTAGCCGAGTCAATGGATATGGGCTTGCCCACCGAAGCCGCCATGGAGAAGAGAGAGGATTCACCATGGAAATGTGGGTGCAATCCAGGGAAGGAAATCCATCCATAAGCAAATTGTGTTTCCTCCTCCGGATCGAATGTAACATCCCATTTGAAAGTTCTCATCAAGTAGGGCTTGTTCTTCTCCTTGATTTCAAAGGTTTGTCTCGACATCAAAGTATCATAATCCTCCGCAATTATGCAGCGAATCAAAACATGTCTATCACAAAGCAATCCAATATTCACCTCCGCCTTCAAACCACATTGCTTTGGAATCGCGGTTCTCAAGAGACCAATTTCTGGCCAACCATGACTAAACTTGCCAATAACCGCAAGCTTTAAGTCTTGTTAATGAATCATCACCTCCACTTCCTTCTTTTCAAACCTAACAGTAGGCTCACCATGGAGGTAAATAATAGGCTTGATTGGAATCGAGATGGACATGGGAGAGGTAGTGCCGCAAGGGCTAGGGTTTCCCCCATTGTTGGCAGTTTCGGGAGTTGACAAATTCGGGATGGTGGGGGATGATTTGAAGAGGTTGGAGTAGTTGAGAGGGTGGGCGGGGATGGGGGGATGATGGCCGACCTCAGGAGGAGGCCGGCCAGTGGCCGGAAAGGCTTTTGGGTAGAAGTCGCCGAAAATCGCCTCTCCTAGAGAGCATTTTTTCGGACCGTGTTTCGGTGAAAAGTGGGGTTTAGGGTTTAGGTTTTTTTTTTTAAGCCACAGCCTCGCGGCATGTGGAGTTTTATTAATAATAAGAAAGAAATACAAGGGGCCCCAAAGGGGAAGTACAAGCAGGGGGGACTCATCCTATTACCCCACTAGACTATCCTATAAGGCCTAAAATTAAAATTATTAACCTGAATGTAGAAAAAAGGAACTTGAAAATATCAAGTATTCTATGATCATCACAAAGTTTATAAGGTACTTTATGATGATGTTACAAATGATGATACTACCATAAAGAAAAGCTAACAAAAGGACAAAGCTATAAACTACCTCTGGCCTGATGAAGTCATCAATATGGTGTAATTTTTCTTGCTCATCCTCTAAGTATGTATGAAACTGTATCATTCTTTGAGAGATCTGAGTATTGCCTTTCTGCGAAAAGCTCTTTCTGCTCTCTTACTTCTTATAGGCTCTGGGGCCCTACCAGCTGCATTATATGTCGGGGTGGACACCGCCACTATCTTTTTGGCATCTCTCGGTATGGTCTGTCTGAGTGGCGTGGCAGGAAAAGTCTGCGTAGACCCCGTGCTCCCAGAAGTAAAAGAAGATGATGAAGATACCTGTGTGTGCACCTCCTGTGGTCTTTCCGGTTGTGTCATCACTGCTCTAGGCCTCGGTGGTGCTAATATGTAGTTGGCCGGTTCCATGAACATGGTTGTCAAATCCTCTGTCATGCCCTCCAATTCTAGCCCCTCCTTTGTTGTGAAACCTAACATCCTTAGTGCCCGTGGGTGCAAGATATTCGCATCAAGTCGCACTATAGGTGTGTCGGAATCAATTGAGCCAACCGGAGATCTTAGTTCTCTAAAGTCCATTGTAATTTGGGCATACCCATCCTCATTTGAGTCGGCTTTCTCCTCATAACAATCATCACCCCACTTCCTCCTTTCACTACTTGAAGTAGGCAACTCAATACATGTTTGATTAAGCTTAACCAAACCTTCAAAAGAGTTTAAGGTACAAATCGGAGTGTATGTTGTTGCTTGGGGATTTAAGCACGAAATTGGGTTTTGATTTGGGCTAATATTGTGTCTCGGGTTTTGGGTTATTGGGCCGAGGGGGGCGTCGATTTGGGTATGGTGTGGGCCCGGGTTAGGGAGTTTCGGGTGGGCTGGTGGGTCGGAAAAAGGTGGGCTGGTCTCGGGTGGTGGGCCCACATAAGGTGCGGGTTGGATTCGAATATTTGGGTCGGGTAGGGTTTCAAAATGGGGTGGGTATTTTCGGTGACCCGAAACCACTGTTGGGAGTGGTTTAGGGTTTTGGGTAATTGGGCCGGGTAGGGTTAGTTTCTCGGGTAGGGTTAGTTTCTCGGGTAGGGTTTCTTGTAGCGGTTTAGGGTTTTGGGTAGTGGTTTCGGGTAGGCTGGGTTATGGAGGCTGCTGGACAGTGGCCGGAATACCACAGGGGCTTCCAATGGTATTTTCCGGCAGCCCAGAAAAGTTTTCGATGGCAGGATTTTGAGGGGGGTGGTTTCGGGGCTAGGGTTTTGTGGGATGGTGGTTTCGGTGCCAGGGTTTATTGGAGGGATAGGGTTTTGCGGCGGGTTAGTGGTATTAGGGTTTAGAAGGGTGTTGGTGGTTTCCGGTAGGGTTTGTTGCTGGGGTTCTATTTCCGGCGCTGAAATAGTGTTTCCGGCATTGAAAATTGCCAGAATCACTGTTTTTGCCGTCGGAACAGTAGATCTGTGAGGTTTTTGTGGCAATTTTGAATTTTGGAGAAGGGATTTCTTGGTGTTTTTGCTAATAACAGTGGTTCATTCCTTGGTTATTGGGGGGTTTTGCGATTTGGCTGGAATGAGAGGGGCAGGGGGGCTAGGGTTAGAAGATGAAGGGTTAGGGTTTGAGGCCTTACCTTTACTCTTTGCTACCGCCGCCGCCTTGTCTCCACCATCTGAGTTTTCTTTTTTCGGCATCAATTCTGGATGCAAATTCCAACACCCATGAGTATCGTTCCCTTGCAGTTTACAATTGGTACAATACTTTGGCAAGAAATCATATCTAATCTTGCCGGAGTGTGTCTTAGTTCCTTCCCCTTCTCCAATTTGAATGTTGTATCTTGTTGGGTGCTCCTTCCTCAAATCTGCTTCAACCTTCACCCTAGCACAACTAGGATATGTCTTGTTCTTGGTAGCCGCATCTATAGAGATAGGTTTGCCCACCGAAGATGCCAAGGACAGCAAGATTGATTCGACAAAGAATTTGGGGCCAAGTTTGGGAATGAAATCCAAATAACTGCAAGGCTTGTCTCCTCTTCCGGATTAAACAACATGTTCCATTTGAAAGTTCTCATCAAGAAAGCCTTCGATTGGTCCTTAATCCAGAAGCTTGGCCGAGACATCAATGATACGTAATCCTCTTCAATTGTGCATCTAATCAAAACATGTCTATTGTGTAAAAGACCAACCTTAACATCTGCCTTGAGTTCACATTGCTTAGGGATAGCCGTCCTCAAGAAGTTGAGATCTGGCATGCCATGGCTAAACTTGCCTATGACGGCGAAGTTTAGGTTTTGTTGCTCGATTGTCAAGGCAACCTCTTGGTGGCTAAGCCGTATGGTAGGCTCACCGTGAAGGTAGTGAAGGGGCTTTCTCTGAAGATCAAATTTTCCGCCATGGCTACGGTTTTCTCCATTGGCAGAAATGGGGGATTTGTAGAGATTGGTGTATGTAGTGGGTTGGGGATTGGCAGGGGATGTCATCGGGGGCTGGACAACCTCGGGAGGAGGCCGTCCAGTGGCCACCATGGCTATCGGAGGGCTGAAGAAGGCTCGACTTTTGGTTTTCCTTGAAAACGCCAGAAATCGCCCCTTTCCTTGGGAGCGTTTTCCGTAGCGTGTTTCGAAGAAAAGTAGGGGTTTTGGGTTTAGGGTTTAGGGTTTTTTTTAAGCCACAGCCTTGCGGCATGTGGAATTTTATTAATAATAATAAAGAAAATACAGAGGGCCCTATAGGGGAAATACAAGCAGGGGGGACTCATCCTATTACCCCACTAGTCTATCCTATGAGGCCTAAATAAACTAATAGCAAGAAAAGAAATAGTTAACTCCTCTATGATCATCTTAGAATTTATAAGTATTCTATGATGATATCACATATGATGAAACGGGAAATTATGCATAAAGCAGCTATCTCCTGTATTCATGTTCACTCTCCCCTACATATGGATCGTACCGTGCTGCGCATCTTCTTTCAGTTGCGGGGGACCAATTCGGGCATTTCCTCCGGGCTGTTTTCTCTTTCTTTTGTGCTGCAGGCATCGGCTGTTTCACGGCTGATACCTGTTTTTGTGCCGTTTTGGCAATGGGCTTTTGTACACCAAAATTTTCATATTCTTCCATGAAAGCTCGATGTTTGCGCATCCAGCCCGACTCTCTCCAGTCATCACTGTCTTCCGTGTTGAAGGGGGGCAGCCATTCCTCTGTTTCCTCCTCGACCATGTCTCTTTCTACTTCCTCTTCATCTACATCCTCTCCATCTGTCTCACACCATTTCCTCCTAGCACTAGATGTGACTGATGTGGTCCTGGTATTGCTGACGGATGGGACGTCTGAATTGGATTTATTGAGAGTGCAAGGTTGTGGTGAAAGTAAGAAGTATGGGTTGTACAAATTTGGGTTATAGGCTGTGGCTGTTGGGTTTAGTTTGGCTTGGGAATTTGGGTTTGATGTTGAGCCCGAGTCCGGGATAGGTGGGCTTGAATAATTGACTTGGGCAATTTGTAGGTAGGTCTTTGGTGTTGGGCTTAGATTTGGTGTGTGTGTAGAAGTTGGGTTTAATGTAAATGGGCTTCGGGTATGGGTTTCCGAAACTGGAGTTGGGCCAGAGTGACCCGAATGGGGAGGGGTTGGGCTCGGGGTTGGTTGGGCCACCGTTATGGGTAGGGTTTCGTGGGAGGGTATTCCCGAGACCACCCTTGAGGGTGGTTTAGGGTTTTGGGCACTAGGCGGTGGTTGGAGGTTAGGGTTTAGGATGGCGGGCACCGGAGTTACCAGTAGCGTTGGGTGGGTCGTTTAGTGGGTCGGGTTTCCAGTTCGGGTAGGGTTAGAAATTTGGGTAGTGTCGAGTAGGGTTTCTTTACCCGAAACCACCCTAGATAGCAGTTTAGGGCTAGGAAGGGGTTGCGGCTGGTTAGGGTTTGGGATGGAGGGGGGTTGTATCAGTAAACCAGTGGGGTTTTCGATGGGGAGGGCCGATGGGATTGGGTGGGTCATCATTTGGGTCGGGTTTCCGGGTCGGGTAGGGTTTGTGATTTGGATAGGGTTTTCCGGAATGGCGGCTAGGGTTTCCATCGGCGAATCAGCGGTAATTCGCTGATTTCCGTCGGAATTAGGGGGGATTCCGGCAGAGTTATCGATAGGGTTTTGAGTTGCGATGGGTTGTGCGACGGCGGCGACAGTGTTTCCGATGGCCAAGACCGCCGGAGTCACTGTGCCGGTATTAACCCCACTGTTTTTTGGTGGATTTGGAGGCTGTTTTTGTTTGCGATTTTTGTTGGGTTTTCTACGAACGGTAATCCATTCCTTTTTAGTTGTAGGGTTGGTGGCCGGAGTTGTGGGGATATGAGGATGGCAACTAGGGTTTGCAGAAGAGGAAATAGGTTTAGGGTTACCTTTTGTCGCCTCCTTTCCCACGTCGCTGCCTCCTTCCTTTGCTTTTTCCGGCAGTAGGTCTGGATGCACCTTCCAACACCCATTCACATCATGTCCTTGGAGCTTGCAGTGGGTGCAATACTTTGGGAGAAAATCATATCGATATGGATACCATTTCGATGTAGCTTTATCCCCTACTCCAACACGAATCTGAAATTTTGTAGGGTGCTCCTTCAGTAAATCTATCTCCACCTTCACTCGAGCACAACTAGACCGAGTTTTGTTTTTGGTAGCAACATCGATAGCCAATGGCTTCCCTGCCGCCGCCGCAAAGGAAAAGAGATGAGTTTCATTGTAGAAATTTAGTGCCAAACCTGGGAACGAGATCCAAGTGTGTGCAATACTCGTTTCCTCATCCGCACTAAACCATGGCTCCCATTTGAAGGTTCTCATAGGGTGGTATTTTCGATTTTCTTGGATGAGAAAACATGGCTTTGACATCAAAGTCACATAATCTTCAAATAACGAGCATCGAATTAGAACATGTCGATTGCAAAGCAACCCAATTTTAACCTCTGCCTTTAACTCACATTGCTTGGGAATTTCCGTTCGCAAATATTGAATCTCAGGCCACCCATGACTGAATTTTCCAACCACCGAATGTTGTAACTCTTGGTGATGAATCGTCACCTCGAGTTCTTGCTCTGAAAATTGAAAGGTTGGTTCTCCATGTAGGTATTGGATGGGTTTCGATGAAATCTGTGAGGGTATCGAAGTGGGGAGACCGAGAGGCTTTAAACTATTGCCATTCTCGACGGCAACAGTTGGATTTGGATTGGTGGGTGAAGATTTGAGGATGGCGGCGTATGACAAGGGTGGGGTAGATGTAGAGGGAGGCTGGACGACCTCGGGAGGAGGCCGTCCAGTGGCCGCAATGGCCATGAGAGGACGGAAATAGGCTAACTGTTGGTTTCGTTGGGAACCGCCGGAAATCGCCCTCTTCTAGAGAGCGTTTTCCCGAGCGTGTTTCGACGAAAAGTGGGGGTTTTGGGTTTAGGTTTTTTTTTTTTTTGAAGCCACAGCCTCGCGGCTTGTGGTATTTTAATAATAATAAATAAAGAAAGACAAGGGGCCCCAAAGGGGAAGTACAAGCAGGGGGGACTCATCCTGTTACCCCACTAGACTATCCTATAAGGCCTAAAATAAAACTAACCTGAATGTAGAAAAAAAGAACTTGAAAAGATCAAGTATTTAAAGATCATCACAGAGTTTATAATGCACTCTATGCTGATGTTACAGGTGATGATACTAAGATAAAGAAAAACTAACAAAAGGACAAAGCTATAGACTACCTCTGGCCTGATGAAGTCTTCAATATAATGTACCTTTTCTTGCTCATCCTCTAAATATGTATGAAATTGTATCATTCCTTGAGAGATCGGAGTATTGCCTTTCGGCGAAACGCTCTTAGTGCCCTCGCACTTCTTATAGGCTCGGGGGCCCTACCTAATGCATTATATGTCGGGGTCGACACCTTCACTGTTTCTCTCGGTATTATCTGTCTGTGTGGCGTAGCAGATGGAGTCTGTACAAACCCCGTATCACCAGTAGTAAAAGATGAAGATGAAGATACCTGTGAATGTACCTCCTGTGCTCTGTCCAGCTGCTTCATTACTGATCTGGCCCTTGGTGCTTCTAAGACATAATCGTAGGATCCACGAACATGGTTGTCAAAGCCTCTGTCATGCCCTCAAATTCTAACCCCTCCTTTATTGTGAATCCTAGCATCCTCAGTGCCCGTGGATGCAAAATATTCGCATCAAGTCGCACTATAGGCGTGTCGGAATCAATTGAGCCAACCGGGGACCTTGGCTATCTAAAGTCCATAGTGATTTGGGCATACCCTTCTTCATCTGATTCGGCTTCCTCCTCAACACAATCATTCCCCCACTTCCTCCTTTCACTACTTGAGGTAGGCAACTCAACACAAGATTGATTAAGCTTAACCAAACCTTCAAAGGAGTTTAAGGTACAAATAGGAGTGTATGTAGATGCTTGGGGATTTAAACACAAAATTGGCTTTTGGTTTGGGTTAATATTAGGTCTCGGGTTTTGGCTATTGGGCCGAGGGGGGCGTCTCGGGTAGGGTTTGGTCTCGGGTTGGGGGGTGGTATCGGTTGGGCCGAGGGGTCGAAAAAACTTGGGTTGGGTTCGGGTAGTGGGCCCACATTAGGATTGGGCTGGATTCGAGTGTGTGGGCCGGGTCGGGTTTCAGAACTGGGTGGGTCGTTTGGGTGACCCGAAACCACTGTTGGGAGTGGTTTAGGGTTTTGAGAATTTGGGCCGGGTAGGGTTAGGTTCTCGGGTAGGGTTTCTTGTTGCGGTTTAGGATTTTGGGTGGTGGTTTCGAGCAGGCTGGGTGGCGGCGGCTGCTGGGAGGGTCCCGGAATACTAGGGAGGTTTCCGGTGATGTTTTCCGGCAGCCCAGAAAAGTTTTCGATGGTAGGGTTTTGAGGGGTAGTGGTTTTAGGGTTAGGGTTTCGTGGGAGGGTGGTTTCGGGGCTAGGGTTTACTGGGTGGGTAGGGTTTTGCGGCGGGTTGGTGGAATTAGGGTTTAGGGGGCGGTAAGTGGTTTTCGGTAGGGTTTGTTGCCGGGATTCTGTTTCCGGCGCCGAAACAGTGTTTCCGGCTTGGAAAATTGCCGGAATTACTATTTTATCCGCCGGAACAGTGGGGAAATTGGGTTTTTGTGTTAATTTTGGATTTTGTAGCAAGGATTTTTTGGTGTTCTTGCTAATAATAGTGGTCCATTCATTGGTTATGGGGGGGTTTTGCGATTTGGCTGGGATGTGAGGGTCGGGGAGGCTAGGGTTAGAAGAGGAAGAGTTAGGGTTTGAGGCCTTACCTTTGCCCTTTGCTGCCGCCGCCACCTTCTCTCCGCCATATGATTTCTCTCTTTCCGGCAACAATTCCGGATGCAGAATCCAACACCCATGAACATCATGCCCTTGTAGTTTACAATTGGGACAATACTTGGGCAAGAAATCATACCTAATCTTGCCAGAATGCATTTTTGTACCTTCTCCTTCTCCAATTTGAATATTGTATCTTGTGGGATGTTCCTTCCTCAAATCTGCTTCAACCTTAACCCTTGCACAACTAGGGCGAGTCTTGTTCTTGGTAGCCGCATCTATGGAGATAGGTTTGCCCACCGAAGCTGCTAGGGATAACAAAATCGATTCGACAAAGAAATTAGGAGCCAAGTTTGGGAAAGGAATCCAAATCACAGCAGGACTTGTCTCCTCTTCCGGATTAAACCACATATCCCATTTGAATGTTCTCATCAAGAAGGACTTCGATTGTTCCTTAATCCAAAAACTTGGTCGAGACATCAATGAAACATAATCTTCTTCGATTGTGCATCGAATCAACACATGTCTATTGTGCAACAGACCAATCTTAACATCTGCCTTGAGTTCACATTGCTTCGGTATAGCCGTCCTCAAGAAATTGAGATCTGGCATGCCATGTCTAAACTTGCCTATGACGGCAAAGTTTAGGTCTTGTTGCTCGATTGTCAAGGCAACCTCTTGGTGGCTAAGCCGTATGGTAGGCTCACCGTGAAGGTAGTGAAGGGGCTTTCTCTGAAGATCAAATTTTCCGCCATGGCTAGGGTTTTCTCCATTGGCAGAAATGGGGGATTTGAAGAGATTGGCATATGTAGTGGGTTGGGGATTGGCAGGGGATATCGTCGGGGGCTGGACGACCTCGGGAGGAGGCCGTCCAGTGGCCACCATGGCCATCGGAGGGCTGAAGAAGGCTCGACTTTTGGTTTTCCTTGAGAACAGCCGGAAATCGCCCTCAAGTTGAGAGCGTTTTTCCGGACCGTGTTTTGAAGAAAAGTGGGGTTTAGGGTTTAGGTTTTTTTTTTTAAGCCACAGCCTCGCGCCTTGTGGAGTTTTATTAATAAGAATAAGAAATACAAGGGGCCCCAAAGGGGAAGTACAAGCAGGGGGGACTCATCCTGTTACCCCACTAGACTATCCTATAAGGCCTTAAAGAAAGCTAACCTGAATGTAGAAAAAAGGAACTTGAAATGATCAAGTATTCTATGATCATCACAGAGTTTATAATGTACCCTATGATGATGTTACAAATGATGATACTAACATAAAGAAAAGCTAACAAAAGGACAAAGCTATAGACTACCTCTGGCCTTATGAAGTCTTCAATATGGTGTACCTTTTCTTGCTCATCCTCTAAGTAGGTATGAAATTGTATCATTCCTTGGAAGATCGGAGTATTGCCTTTCGGCAAAACGCTCTTTCTGCCCTCTTACTTCTTATAGGCTCGGGGGCCCTACCGGCTGCATTATGTGTCGGAGTCGACACCTCCACTGACTTTTTAGCTTCCCGAGGTATTATCTGTTTGTGTGGCATAGCATTTGGAGTCTGTATAGACATCGTATCTCCAGCAGTAAAAGATGATGATGAAGATACCTGTGAATGTACCTCATGTGCTCTTTCTGGTTGCTTCATTACTGCTCTGGCCCTCGGTGGTGCTAAGACGTAATCCGCCGGCTCCTTCAACATGGTTGTCAAGGCCTTTGTCATGCCCTCAAATTCTAACCCCTCCTTTGTGGTAAATCCTAACATCCTTAGCGCCCGTGGGTGCAAAATATTCGTATCAAGTCGCACTATAGGTGTGTCTGAATCAATTGAGCCAACCGGAGATCTTGGTTCTCTAAAGTCCATTGTGATTTGGGCATACCCATCTTCCTCTGATTCGGCCTCCTCCTCCTAACAATCATCACCCCATTTCCTTCTTTCACTACATGAAGTAGGCAACTCAACACATGTTTGATTAAGCTTAACCAAACCTTCAAAAGAGTTTAAGGTACAAATAGGAGTGTATGTAGATGCTTGGTGATTTAGGCACAAAATTGGGCTTTGGTGTGGGCTAGGATTAGGTCTCGGGTTTTGGGTTAGTGGGCTGGGGGGGGGTGTCGGTTTGGGTAGGTTGTGGTCCCGGGTTAGGGGATTTCGGGTGGGCTGGTGGGTCGTAATAATATGGGCTTGGTTCGTGAGTTGGGCCTACATGCGGTGTGGGTTGGGTTTGGTTACTTAGGCCGGGTAGGGTTTCAAAAATGAGTGGGTAATTAGGGTTACCCGAAACCACTATTGGGAGTGGTTTAGGGTTTTTGTGGGTTGGGCCGGGTAGGGTTTATTTCTCGGGTAGGGTTTTGGGTAGCGGTTTAGGGTTTTGGGTAGTGGTTTCGGTTGGGATGGGTTGTAGCGGCTGCTGGAGGGGGACCGAAATACTAGGGGGGTTTCCGGTGGTGTTTTCCGGTATCCCAGAGCAGTTGTCGATGGTGGTTTCGATAGTGGGGTTTTGAGGGAAGGTGGTTTCGATAGTGGGGTTTTGAGGGAAGGTGGTTTCGGGGCTAGGGTTTTGTGGGAGGGCGGTTTCGGGGTTAGGGTTTATCGAAGGGTTAGGGATTTGCGGCGGTGGGTTAGTATTAGGGTTTATGGGTATGTAGGTAATTTCCGGTAGGGTTTGTTGCCGCGGGTCTATTTCCGGCGCCGCAACAGTGTTTCCGGCATGGACAGTTGTCGGAGTCACTGTTTTTGCCGTCGGAACTGTAGTTTCGCTTGGTTTTTGTGGTAAATTTGACTTTTGGAGATGGTATTTTTTGGTATTCTTCCAAATAACAGTGTTCCATTCATTGGTTATCGGAGAATGTTGCGATTTGGCTGGGATTTGTGAGTTGGGGGGGCTAGGGTTAGAAGATGAAGGGTTAGGGTTTGAGGCGTTACCTTTAATCTTTGCTGCTGCCGCCGCCTTGTCTCCACCATCTGATTTCTCTCTTTCTGGCGCCAATTCGGGATGCAGAATCCAACACCCATGAGTATCATGCCCTTGTAGTTTAGGGATCAGGGTTTGGGGTTCGGGGTTCGAGGTTCGGGGTTCGGGGTGCGGGGTGCGGGGTCCGGGTCCGAGGTCCGGGGTCCGGGGGTCGGGGGGTCGGGGTCGGGGCGTCCGGGGTCCGGGGGTCGGGGGGTCCGGGGTCCGGGGGGGTCCGGGGTCCGGGGTTCTGGGTTCGGGGTTCAGGGGTTCGGGGGTTCGGGGTTCGGGGTTCGGGGTTCGGGGTTCGGGGTTCGGGGTTCGGGGTTCGGGGTTCGGGGTTCGGGGTTCGGGGTTCGGGGTTCGGGGTTCGGGGTTCGGGGTTCGGGGTTCGGGGTTCGGGGTTCGGGGTTCGGGGTTCGGGGTTCGGGGTTCGGGGTTTAGGGTTTAGGGTTTAGGGTTTAGGTTTTTTTTTTTTGAAGCCACAGCCTCGCGGCTTGTGGAATTTTATTAATAATAAAATAAAGAAAGACAAGGGGCCCTAAAGGGGAAGTACAAGCAGGGGGGAGACTTCCTGTTACCCCACTAGTCTACTCCTATAAGGCCTAAAAGCTAAATTCTAACAAGAATGTAAAAAGAAAGAACTGGACAACACCAAGTATTCTATGATCCTCATAGAGTTTATAATACACTCTATGATGATATTACAAATGATAATGCTAACATAGTGAAGAAATAAGATAAGCACGAAAGTATTATCATCTACCTCCGAACTTATAAAGTCCTCCACTTGCGGCAATACTTCCTTCTCGTCTTCCAAGTATTCATGAAACTTAATCATTTCTTCTTGGAGTTGATCAGTGACTCAGGGGGTCCAACATATTTAGAAGAATCCCTCATTTTTGAAGCATCAAACTGGACTTTCTTCTTGGCTTCTCTCATTGGCATTTTCCTGATTGTTGGCATCTTGCCATCCCAACTGTTCTTCCGCGTGAGTTTTTTCTTTGTATTTTGCACATTGCGGGGCGATAGGTTCCCTTTCTGGATGACAAGCATGCGGTCTGGGGCCAGGGAGTCCTCCTCGGCATCCGACCATTCTGACTTGCTAGCAATATTACCAAAGGGATCGGACATTACCTGTCTTTGCTTGGCCTGCCTTGCTGCTTCTGAATAGAGCTCCCCCAACGTCTTGCCTCCCATCTCATCTACATTACCCGGTCCTCCTTGTATAGGACCTTCTAGTAGATGTACCTGGTCTGGGGCATCTTCCACGGCAATCGGTTCGGCGTCCTCATCAATCTCATCATCTTCCGCAGGAGCCATGTTGCCTTCCAGTGCCATATCTTCATCATCTGTATCCTCCTCATATAAGCCATAGGCATCATAGTCACGGTAATTATGTGGTGGTTCTGCCAGGAACAGAGCCATTTCTTCTTCATCATCCGTGTCTCCGCCCATTTCCACATACTCCTCTACACTAAGATCTGGATAATAAGATTGCTTATCCGCGAATGCCTCCTCAAAGGATGACATGCCCATAAATTCTCCATGCTTCTCCAGTTTTCTGTTAAAAATTTGCCGAAATCGTTCTCTGTCGGACAATCTAGAATCAACCTCCTCCACGTCATCCTCCTCTCCATCTGTCTCACACCATCTCTTTCTCTCACTGTCTGTGGGAGCAATTGTGGAAGTACTAACAGAGGGAATTTCGGAAGTGGCTTTATTTAAAGTGCAAGGCTGTGGTGGGAATGAAAAGGCATTTTTGAGCCAATTTTGTGTAGTTGGGCTTTTTGTGATTGGGTTGTATTCTGTGGCTGTGGGATTAAGATTTGGTTTTGGAGTTGGGTTTGAAGTTGAGCCCGTGTCTGAAATGGATTGGGGACTTTGGGTATCGGATTGGATTTTTTGGGATTGGGCCGGATTTAAATTGGATTGGGCCGAGGGGGGTGTGGGGTTAGGAAGTGGGCTCGGGATCGGGGTGGGGTCCGGGTTAATGGATACGGGTTTGGGTGAGGGTTTCGGGTCGGGTAGGGTTTCCGGGTCAGTGGAGGTTTCGGGTATGGGGTTTTTTGGTGGGTCGGGTTGCGGTGGTTTAGGGTTTAGCGAGGGGGCGGTTTCGGGCAGTAGCGGTATAGGGCTTTGGGGTGGTTTCGGGGGCTGCGGCTAGTGGTTGAGGGGTGGAGGAATATATTTCCGTCACCTGAGGGGTGGTGGCAGGGTGGTTTTCTGGCGGTATGGCAGTGGAGGCGTTGATAGTGGTTTCAGGAGTAGTGGTATTAGGGTTAGGGTTTAGAGGGTGGTTTTGGGCCAAATAAGGCCCAATGAGGGGGGCGGGTAATAGGGTTTCTGGTGGGTGGTTTCCGGGAGCAGGGAAGGTCGCTGGTAGGGTTTCCGGTAGGTTTCCGGCGCCGCCTAGGGTTCCGGTAGGGTTTCCGGCGCCGCCAAGGATTCCGGTAGGGTTTCCGGCGTCGGAAATTTTAGAGGGGTCATTTTTTGCTGGGGAAACAGTTTCCGACTCCTGGACAGTGGTTCCGGTAGCCCTAGGCTCCGTAATCACTGTTCCAGCCGCCGGAATTACTGTTCCAGTGGATTTTGAGGGTGGTTTTGGATTTTGATTCTTATTTTTCTTATTTTTTC
This sequence comes from Anisodus tanguticus, assembly GCA_034509755.1. Lineage (NCBI taxonomy): Eukaryota > Viridiplantae > Streptophyta > Magnoliopsida > Solanales > Solanaceae > Anisodus > Anisodus tanguticus. The sequence continues at coordinate 44,240,275 of CM067558.1, forward strand.
GAGTGACTGTAATCCATTTGTTAGATGGGGCATGAATCAATGCCTTGGTAGTTGAGATAGGGGCTTGTTGGGTAGGGTTTGACGAGGATGGAATAGGAGTTGAAGCCTTACCTTTGCCTATTGCCAATTCCGTCGCCTCTGCCGTCGCCACCTTGCTGCCATCACTGTCCTTAGCTTTTTCCGGCCGCAATGCTGGTTTTAGATTCCAACATCCATCAACATCATGCCCTTGTAGCTTGCAATTAGTACAATATTTTGGCTTGAAATCATATCTAATTTTTTGTAATTCAGTTGTGATTCCATCTCCTTCACCCACTTGAATTACAACATGTTGGGGATGGTTCTTGAGCAAATCAAACTCCACTTTGACTCTAGCACAACTTGGCCTTGTTTTATTCAAAGTGGCCGCATCAATGGCAATTGGGGAGCCCACTGCCGCCGCCAAAGAGAAAAGAGTAGACTCTCCATAGTAATGTGGGGATAATCCGGGGAATGAAATCCATCCATATGCAAATCTACTCTCCTCCGCCGGATTAAAAGATACATCTCATTTGAAGGTTCTCATCAAATAGGGCCTATTCTTCTCCTTAATCTCAAAAGTTTGTCTTGACCTCAAAGTGTCAAAATCTTCACCAATTGTGCATCGAATCAAGACATGCCTATCACAAAGAAAACCAATACGTACCTCCGCCTTCAATCCACATTGCTTTGGGATGGCATTTCGTAGGAAAGCTATGTCAGGCCATCCATGGCTAAACTTTCCAACAATTGCAAGTGTTAAGTCTTGGTGATGAATCATCACCTCCACTTCCTTCTTCTCAAACCTAATCGTAGGCTCACCATGTAGGTAAACAATAGGCTTGATTGGGATTGGAATTGACATGGGAGAGGGGTCGCCGCAAGGTCTAGGGTTTTCGCCATTGGCAGTTTCGGAAATCTGCAATGGCGGGATGGTTGGGGATGATTTGAAGAGGTTGGAGTAGTTGAGGGGTTGCGCGGTGTTGGGAGGATGATGGCCGACCTCAGGAGGAGGCCGGCCAGTGGCCGGAATGGCTTTTGGGTAGGAGTCGCCGAAAATCGCCTCTCCTAGAGAGCGTTTTTTCGGGGTTTAGGGTGGGGGTTTAGGGTGGGGGTTTAGGGTTTAGGGTTTAGGGTTTAGGGTTTAGGTTTTTTTTTTTTTGAAGCCACAGCCTCGCGGCTTGTGGTATTTTATTAATAATAATAAAGAAAGACAAGGGGCCCCAAAGGGGAAGTACAAGTAGGGGGGACTCATCCTATTACCCCACGAGACTATCCTATAAGGCCTAAAAGAAATCTAACCTGAATGTAGAAAAAAGGAACTTGAGATAATCAAGTATTCTATGATCATCATAGAGTTTATAATACACTCTATGATGATATTACAAATGATGATACTAACATAAAGATAGGATAATATAAGTACAAAGCTAATGTCTACCTCGAGCTTATAAAATCCCTCAATATGATGTATCTTTTCCTGTTGATCTTCCAAATATTCTTGAAATTGGATCATTTCTTTGCTTTGGAACGTGTGGTAATCGTTGTGGTAGTAGTGTAGCGTGTCCTCTTCTTTGCTTGCTTTTTGTTGGACTTTGCTTCAGATCTTCTTTGTTCTTGTCTGCACCGTTCCATGTATTCCGCATGTGGCAAATCCATGAGCGCTACAAACTCGTCATCCGTCATATCCGGGTGATATGCATTTTTGAAAGCATGAAATTGTTTGTAGGTCATGTTATTTCTATAGATGGGAGCCCCTTCATCCGATTCCGCCAATCTTTCGAACTCATCAAGCCCATCAAATCCTCCACTAGCGGGTTTAGGGTTTAGGGTTTAGGGTTTTTTTTTTGAAGCCACAGCCTCGCGGCTTGTGGAGTTTTATTAATAATAATAAAGAAAAGACAAGGGGCCCCAGAGGGGAAGTACAAGCAGGGGGGACTCATCCTATTACCCCACCAGACTATCCTATAAGGCCTACAAGAAAACTAGCCTGAATGTAGAAAAAAGGAACTTGAAATGATCAAGTATTCTATGATCATCATAGAGTTTATAACACACTCTATGATGATATTACAAGTGATGATACTAACATAAAGATAGGATAATACAAGGACAAAGCTAATGTCTACCTCTGAGCTTATATAATTCTCAATATGATGTATCTTTTCCTGTTGATCTTCCAAATATTCTTGAAACTGGATCATTTCTTTGTCTTGGAGCGTGTGGTAATTGCTGTGGTAGTTGGAGCTAGTGTCCTCTTCTTTGCTTGCTTTTTGGTGGACTTTGCGTCAAATCTGCTTTGTTCCTGTCTGCACCGTTCCATGTATTCCGCATGAGGCAAATCCATGAGTGCTACAAACTCCTCATCTGTCATATCCGGGTGATATGCATTTTTGAAGGCATGAAATTGCTTGTATGTCATGTTGCTTCTATAGATGGGGGCCCCCTCATCCGATTCCGCCAATCTCTCGAATTCATCGAGCCTATCAAATCCACCACTGCTGGCTGCCTCCGCAATTTGGCTAGAGATAGATTCGATAGTCTCATCTTCTCCGAAGCCCATCTCCGCAACCGTAGCCTCAATCTCATCGTTTTCCTTCTCATTGTCACACCATCTCCTTCTCCTACTACTACTAGTCGAGCTTGATGATCCTTTCGCCGGGAAGGAGAATGCTTTCTTCACCCATTCATCGGTGGCAGGTGCCTTATTTTTAGGTGTCAATTCACTAGAGGCAGAGATAGGTCTTTTACCTGATTTTGTCGCATTGTACACAGTTCCATCCATCGCAGCAACAAGGTCAGGATTGACAACGGTGATAGTCATGCAGTTGGAGCCCTCGGTTGATGATGGCACTTCAACGATGGCTTGTCTTCTTCCCGCGGTACCGGTAATATCAAGTGCCTCATACTCTTGTGTCCTCCCAACAAGGTTTTTCTTTGGAGTGATGGGTTTAGAACTTGGGGAAGCGTTTATTGGGCTCGGAGTTGGGTCATTCGGTGGGCTTGGTTTTTGGATTGAAATTGGGCTCGGGTTTGGAGGGCTTGGGCTCGGGTGGGTATAGTTTCGGGTGGGGTGTGGATTGCTCGGGTTGGGTACGTCGCGGGTGGGTATGAGTGGGTCCGGGTTGGAGTTTGTGGATAGGGTCGGGTTGGTTTGTGGGCCGGGTTGTGTGAGTGGGCCTGCCGGGTCAGTCCCGGATTGGGCTGTGACGGGCTGCACATGGTCGGGTCGGGTAAGGGAGTTTGTGGAGGAATTTTTAGTGGTTTTTTGTGGTGGGGCAGTGTCCGGAATGGTGGCAGGGGGGTGGTTTCCGGTAGGTGGTTTAGGGTTTTGGGCTTTGGTGGTTTCGGCTATAGTGGTATTAGGGTTAGGGTTATGGGCATGGTTTTGGGCCATTCCGCTAGGGTTTGGCCCATCGGCCACCACAGCCGTTAGGGTTTCGGGTAGGTGGCTATCGGGACTGGGGGTGGTTGCCGGTAGGGTTCCGGCGAGGTCGCCGGAGCCGCCTAGGGTTCCGGTAGGGTTTCCGGCGCCGCCAATAATTTCGATTGGATTTCCGACGCCAAAGACATCAAAATTTGTATTTTTTTGTAGGGATGTGGGTTCCGACGCCTGTACAGTGTTTCCGACAGCCAATGATGTCGTATTCATTGTTTCAGTCGCCGGGAGAGGATTTTCTAACGAATTGGCTGGTTGTTTTGTATTTTGTGATGGGTTTGGGTTGCCTTTTCCAGTGGTTTTCCGTCCATGTGTGACGGTTTGCCATTCAGAATTGGTGATGTGAGAGGTAGAAGAGGGGGGGAGACGAGTTGGGTGTTGAGACTTACTTTTTTCTCCACCTGCCGCCGTCGATCCTCCTGCCACCGTCGGATCTGCCTTGTTTGGTCTCAATTCCGGATTGAGTTTCCAACACCCAATTGAATCATGACCTTGTAGCTTGCAATTGGGACAATACTTGGACAAGTAATCATATCTAATCCTTTGTGATGTAGATGTAATTTCAGCCCCTTCTCCCACTTGAATTAACACACTCTTGGGATGGCTTTTAAGCAAATCCACTTCTACCTTGACTCTTGCACTACTAGGTCTTGTTTTGTTCCTTGTAGCCGAGTCAATGGATATTGGCTTGCCAACCGAAGCCGCCATGGAGAAAAGTGAGGCTTCGCCATGAAAATGTGGGGGTAGTCCCGGGAAGGAGATCCATCCATAGGCAAATCGTGTCTCCTCCTCCGGATTGAAGGTAACATCCCATTTGAAAGTTCTCATCAAATAGGGCTTGTTCTTCTCCTTGATTTCAAAGGTTTGTCTCGACATCAAGATATCATAATCCTCCGCAATTGTGCATCGAATCAAGAGATGTCTATCACAAAGCAATCCAATATTCACCTCCGCCTTTAAACCACATTGCTTTGGAATCGCGGTTCTCAAGAGACCAATTTCTGGCCAACCATGGCTAAACTTGCCAATAACCGCAAGATTTAAATCTTGTTGATGAATCATCGCTTCCACTTCCTTCTTCTCAAACCTAACAGTAGGCTCACCATGTAGGTAAACAATAGGCTTGATTGGAATTGCCATGGACATGGGAGAACGGACGCCGCAAGGACTAGGGTTTCCGCCATTGGCAGTTTCGGCCAATTGCGAACTCGGGATGTTGGGGGCTGATTTGAGGAGGTTCGCATAGCTGGGGGGTTGCGCGAGAGTGGGGGGGTGATGGCCGACCTCAGGAGGAGGCCGGCCAGTGGCCGGAATGGCCATCGAAGGCCGGAAAGGCTTTGGGGAATGTGACGCCGAAAATCGCCTCTCCTAGAGAGCGTTTTTTCGGACCGTGTTTCGGTGAAAAGTGGGGTTGAGGGTTTAGGGTTTAGGGTTCAGGGTTCAGGGTTCAGGGTGCAGGGTGCAGGGTTCAGGGTTCAGGATTCAGGGTTCAGGGTTCAGGGCTCAAGGTGCAGGGCTCAGGGCTAAGGGCTCAGGGCTCAGGGCTCGGGGCTCAGGGCTCATGGCTCAGGGCTCAGGGCTCAGGGCTCGGGGTTGGGGGTTGGGGGTGGGGGTGGGGGGTTGGGGGGGGTGGGGGTGGGGGGGGGGGGTGGGGGTTTGGGGTTCAGGGTTTGGGGTTTGGGGTTTGGGGTTTGGGGGTTAGGGGGTTAGGGGTTTAGGGGTTTAGGGGTTAGGGGTTAGGGGTTCAGGGGTTCAGGGGTTCAGGGGTTCAGGGGTTCAGCGGTTCAGGGGTTCAGGGTTTCAGGGTTTCAGGGTTGAGGGTTGAGGGTTGAGGGTTCAGGGTTCAGGGTTCAGGGTTCAGGGTTCAGGGTTTAGGTTTTTTTTTTTTGAAGCCACAGCCTCGCAGCTTGTGGTATTTTATTAATAATAATAAAGAAAAACAAGGGGCCCCAAAGGGGAAGTACAAGCAGGGGGGACTCATCCTGTTACCCCACTATACTATCCTATAAGGCCTAGGAATAAAGATCTAACAAGAATGTAGAAAAAAAGAACTCGACAAAACCAAATATTCTATGATCATCATAGAGTTTATAATACACTCTATGATGATATTACAAATGATGATGCTAACATAGTGAAGAAATAATATAAGCACGCAAGTACGATTATTTACCTCCGGCCTTATAAAATCCTCCATCTGTGGCATCTCTTCCTTATCATTCTCCAAATATTCCTGAAATTTAATCATAATCATAATCATAATCAAACTCTCCGGGTATGCGATAAGGGTTTCTTTCTCTGGCTTTTTCTTTTTCTCTGGCGCATCGCCACTCAAACATCTTCTTCTTTTTGGCACTGATTGTCCTGACTCGCTCAAAGAAAGCTTCAATGGCAATTGGTGAAGGCTCCTTCTCCCGAACAACTATTTGTCCTGGCTGATCTACCGAAGCATCCTCACCCAATTCCTTCTCCTCTACCTCCATTTCTTCCTCCTGTACCTTATCCCCATCTGCCTCCTCATCAGTTACATCCTCTCCGTCTGTCTCACACCATTTCCTCCTAGCACTAGAAGTGACTGACGGGGTCCTGGTATGGCTGGTGGATGGGATGTTAGAGTTGGATTTATTAAGGGTACAGGGCTGAGGTGAAAGTGATAGATGTGGGTCGAAGGGGACTGGGTTGTATGCTAAGGCTGCAGGATTTAGTTTTGCTTGTGAATTTGGGTTGAAGTTGGAGCCCGAATCTGAAAGGGAAGGGCTTCCATTATTGGGTTGGATAATTTGTGTATTTGGGCTTGGATTCGGATTAGGCATAATTGGGCTCGGGTTAGATGAGATTGGGCTCGGGTTGGGGGGATGCGGGTGGGCTAGGGGTATCGGGTTAGGGCTTGGGTGGGGCAGCCCAATTAGGGGAACGGGTAGGGTTTCGATTGGTCTTCCGAAAACCACCAATGACGGTGGTTTAGGGATTTAGGTTAGTGGTGGCGGGTGGTTTTGGGTGGGTGGTTTCGGCTGACCAGTGGGGTTTCCGATGGGGGGGTCCGATGGGGCTAGGTAAGTAATCAGGTGGGTCGGGTTTCCGGGTCGGGTAGGGCTAACGGTTTGGGAGGTGTCGGTTAGGGTTTCTGTACCCGAAATCGCCAGCGATAGCGGTTTAGGGCACGGAGTGGGTGGCGGCTGGTTAGGGTTAGGGTTTGTTAGGGGCGGTATCGGTAAACCAGAATGGTTTCCGATGCCGGAGTTCGATGGGGTTGGGTGGGTCAAAAGATGGGTCGGGTTTCCGGGTCGGGTAGGGTTTGCAATCTGGGTAGGGTTTTGCGGAGTGGCGGCTAGGGTTTCCATCGGCGAATCAGCGGTATTTCGCTGATTTCCGATGGACTGAGTAGGATTTCCGGTAACTTTGTCGGCATGGTTTTGAGTGGCGATGGGTTGTGGGGATTCGGTGTCAATGTTTCCGATGGCCAACACCGCCGGAATCACTGTTCCGATATCAATCCCACTGTTTTTTGTGGGGTTTGATGGATGTTTTTGTTTGCGATTTTTGTTGGGTTTTCTACGGATGGTAATCCACTCTTTGTCAGTGGTAGGGTTGGTGGCCGGAGGTGGGGGGATGTGGGGTTGGCGGCTAGGGTTTGCAGAAGAGGAGATAGGTTTAGAATTACCTTGTGTCGCCTCCTGAACCTCGCCGCTGCCTCCATCCTTTGCTTTTTCCGGCAACAAATCTGGATGCACCTTCCAACACCCATTCACATCATGTCCTTGAAGTTTGCAATGGGTGCAATACTTTGGGAGAAAGTCATATCGATAAGGATACCATTTCGATGTAGCTTTCTCCCCTCCTCCAACTCGAATCTGAAATTTTGAGGGATGCTCCTTTAGCAGATCTATCTCCACTTTTACCCTAGCACAACTAGGCCGAGATTTGTTCTTGGTAGCGACATCAATAGCCAATGGTTTTCCCACAGCCGCCGCAAAGGAGAAAAGATGAGTTTCATTGTAAAAATTTGGTGCCAATCCTGGAAACGAGATCCAAGTGTGGGCTATACTCGATTCCTCTTCCGCACTAAACCATGGCTCCCATTTGAATGTTCTCATAGGGTGTGATTTTCGATTTTCTTGAATGAGAAAACATGGCTTTGACATCAAAGTCACATAATCTTCAAATAAGGAACATCGAATTAGAACATGTCGATTACAAAGCAAACCAATTTTAACCTCCGCCTTTAATTCACATTGCTTGGGGATTTCCGTTCGCAAATATTGAATTTCAGGCCATCCATGACTGAATTTCCCAACCACCGAAAATTGTAACTCTTGTTGGTGGATCGTCACCTCCAACTCTTGTTCTGTAAATTGAAATGTTGGTTCTCCATGAAGATATTGGATGGTTTTCGAAGAAATTTGTGAGGGAATTGAAGGGAGGGGGCCGAGAGGCAAACTGTCGCCATTAGGGTTTGTGACGGCAACAGTTGCTTTCGGATTAAGGGAAGAAGATTTGAGGATGTTAGCGTATGTTGGGGTTGGCATAGATGTAGGGGGGGCTGGACGACCTCGGGAGGAGGCCGTCCAGTGGCCGTCGTGGCCATAGTAGGCCGGAAAAAGGTTGGCAGTTGGTTTCGTAGGGAACAGCCGGAAATCGCCCTCTTCTGGGGTTTAGGGTTTAGGGTTTAGGGTTTAGGTTTTTTTTTTTGAAGCCACAGCCTCTCGGCTTGTGGGGTTTTATTAATAACATAAAAGGAAAACATGGGGCCCCATAGGGGAAGTACAAGCAGGGGGAGAATTCCTATACCCCCACCTGGCTACTCCTATTGAGGCAAGCCTCCTATCCAGAATGCAAAAAGAAAGAACTTGCTAAAACTAGATATTCTATGATCATCATAGAGTTTATAATACACTCTATGATGATATTACAAATGATGATACTAACATAGAGAAAGACTAATATAAGAACAAAGCTATAATCTACCTCTGGCCTTATAAAGTCTTCAATACGATGTATCTTTTCTTGTGGATCTTCGAAGTATTCATGAAATTGAATCATCCCTTGCGTGCATAGGTCATCCGAGCTGCTGCCCTATTCCTTGCTCTTCTGCTTCTCCTTGGGGCGGATGTGTAAGCCGTACTATCTTCTGTTGATTCAATCATGTCATCAGTGGCCTGACTCACCATAGGTGCCTTTCCTTTTTGGGATCCACTGGAACTTTCTGCATTGTCTGCTACTTCTTCGTTTTCATCATCACCCCATTTCCTCCCTTCACTACTAGAAGTGGGTAAAACCAAGCTTGCTTGATTTATCACTACTAGTTTGTTAGGAGGTGAAATCCGATGTGGTAGAAAAGATGGCATATTTGGTGTTGGAGTAGGCTTTGAATTAGTAATTGGATTTGGGCTTGAAATTGGGTTTGTGTTTTTTGGTGTTGTGGGCCCCGCGGGAGTGTGAGGATTTGGGCTCGGGTGGGGGGGCCGTGTGGGTGTGGGGCCGGGTAGCGGGCGGGGGGGGTCCGAGTGGGCTGCTGGGTTGGGTGCCGGGTCGGGCCAATGTCGGGTAGGGTTCCGGGTAGGGTTTTCTCGGGTAGGGTTTCCGGAATTTAGGGAATTAGGGTTTGGCGGCGGCAAATTGGGATTTGCGCCAGTTTCCAGGGGTTGTTCCGATGGTACAGTGGCTCCGGCAGGTGTGTTTTCCGGTGAATGGTTTTTTGGTGGTGGGTTTGTCATCGGGTCTGACCCGGAATAGGCAGAAACAGTAGTATGCCCTAATACCGGTTTAGGGTTAGGGTTAAGGAGGGCGGTATTAGGGTTTGGTCGGTTTTCCGGTAGGTTTGGGGGGGTTCCGTTAGGGATTCCGGTAGGGTTTCCGGCCAGTATGATCGCCGGAGTTAGGTTTTGGGTGGCGGAATTTTCTGAGAGGTTTTTTTCTGGGCTTGGTGGTTTAGGGCTAGGGTTTCCCACTCCCGGTTTTGGGTTAGGGTTTTGGTAGGCGGTATTTTGGTTTAGGGTAATTTCCGGGATGCTGGGATGGTTTCCGGCAGGGTATCCTGGATGGTTTTCGATGGGGATTAGCTGTTTTGACGTGGAGGCTATGTTTCCGGCATCCAAAGTCGCCGGAATCACTGTTTCCGGCGTCAGGACACCAATTTCAGTGAGGATTTGGGTGAGAAGTGGCTGTTTTGACGAGGGGGGGTTGTTTCCGGCATTCAAACTTGCCGGATTTACTGTTTCAGGCATCGGAATTGTATTTTCCAGGGATTCCAAAGGCTGTTTTTGTTGGTTTTGATTTTTTCTTTTATGGGTGACGGTAGTCCATTCTTGGGTGGGGTTTGTGGCCGTAGGAAGTGGTTTTGGGTTAGGGTTTTGACGGCTAGGGTTCGTAGGGGGTGGAATAGGGTTAGCAATCTTACCTTTTGCCGCCGCCGCCACTGTGCCATCACCGTCAGGCCTCCTTTTCGGTTGCAATTCCGGGTGTTCCTTCCAACATCCTTGAAGATCGTGTCCTTGCAAATTACAAGTAGTACAATATTTGGGTAGGAAATCATAACGAATCTTATATGAAATTGTTTCCATCTCCTCCCCATTCATGATTTGGATGTTATACTTTTGTGGGTGTTCTTGTAGCAAATCGGCCTCCACTTTAACCCTAGCACAACTAGGTCTTGTTTTGTTTAAAGTATCCGCATCAATTGCAATTGGTTTCCCCACCGCCGAAGCTATAGAGAATAGTATCGATGGAACATAGAAATTGGGAGGCAAATTGGGGAATGAAATCCAAATTACCGCCATACTTGTTTCTTCTTCCGGAATAAACCATATGTCCCATTTGAAAGTTCTCATCAAAAAGGATTTGGAGTTCTCCTTTATCCAAAAATTAGGCCTTGACATCAAAGTGACATAGTCTTCTTCGATTGAACATCGAATCAACACATGCCTATTGTGCAAAAGCCCAATATTCACTTCCGCCTTCAAAGAACATTGTTTTGGAATAGCCGTCCTCAAGAAAGCAATTGAGGGCATTCCATGACTAAACTTACCAACTACGGCATACTTCAAATCTTGTTGTTCCACCATAGATGCAACTTCTTGATTAGTAAACCGAATTGTCGGCTCGCCATATAGATAAGTGATTGGTTTTTGTGGAATTGAGGGAGTAGAGTTTTGGCCAAGAGAGTTCTCGGCCAAACCATTACCGCCGCCAATTTTGTGGGAGTTGGTGACAATGTTGGAGTATGAAATAGGTTGGGGAATGGTCGCGGGGGGTTGGGTGACCTCGGGAGGAGGCCACCCAGTAGCCGTCACGGCCAGGATGGCCGGAATTTGGTCGAAGAGTTGAAGAAGATGACACGCCGAAAATCGCCTCTCCTAGAGAGCGTTTTTTCGGACCGTGTTTCGGTGAAAAGTGGGGGTTTGGGTTTAGGGTTTAGGGTTTTTTTTTTTTTGAAGCCACAGCCTCTCGGCTTGTGGAGTTTTATTAATAACATAAAAGGAAACATGGGGCCCCATAGGGGAAGTACAAGCAGGGGGGAGACTTCCTATACCCCCACCTGGCTACTCCTATTGAGGCAAGCCTCCTAGCCAGAATGTAAAAAGAAAGAACTAGCTAAAACTAGATATTCTATGATCATCATAGAGTTTATAATACACTCTATGATGATATTACAAATGATGATACTAACATAGAGAAAGACTAATATAAGAACAAAGCTATCATCTACCTCTGGCCTTATAAAGTCTTCAATACGGTGTACCTTTTCTTGTGCATCTTCCAAATATGTATGAAATTGAATCATCCTTTACGTGCATATGTCATTCTGGCTGCTTGCCTGTTCCTTGCTCTTCTGCTTCTCCTTGGGCCGGGTGTGAATGCCGTGCTATCTTCTGTTAATTCATTCATGTCATCAGTATTCTGACTTTCCATAGGAGCCTTTCCTTTGTCAAGCCTTCTAGAATTTGTCCTCCTTGTCATGACTTCCACCTCTTCATCATCACCCCATTTTCTCTCTTCACTACTAGCAGTGGGTAAATCTAAGCACGCTTGATTTAGCTCCACTAATTTGCTAGGAGGCGAAATCCGATGTGGTAGAAAAGATGGCATATTTGGTTTTGGATTAGGTTGAGAATTATTAATTGGATTTGGACTTGAAATTGGGTTTGTGTATTTTAGTGTTGTGGGCCCCGCGGGTGTGTGTCGACTTGGGCTCGGGTGGGGGGTCCGAGTGGGTGTGGGGCCGGGTTCCGGGTTGGGTGGGGCCGAGTGGGCTGCTGGGTTGGGTGCCGGGTTAGGGCTGTTTCGGGTAGCGTTCCGGGTAGGGGATTCTCGGTTAGGGTTTTCGGGTAGTATAGGGTTAGGGTTTGACGGCGGCAAAGCTGAATTTGCGCCGGATTCCGGGGGGATTTCTGGTGGCGGGGTGTTTCCGGGATGCGTGATTTCCGGAGTAGGATTTTGTGGGGTCGGGTTCAGGGTCGGGTTTGACACGAAATTGGGTAGAATTGGGCAATTGTGCCCTAACCCCGGTTTAGGGTTAGGGTTAGGGGCGGCGGAATTAGGGGTTATTGGTGGTTCCGGTAGGATAGGTGGGTTTCCGGGGTGGTTTCTGACAGTGTTTCCGGTGGTTTGGGTCGCCGGAGTTGCGGTTTTTGGTTCCGGGTTGGGTGGGTTAGGGCTAGGGTTTCCCAACCCCGGTATTGGATTAGGGTTTATTGGGGCGGTATTAGGGTTTGGGCCTGATTCAGGGAGAATGGGCCGGTTTCCGGTAGGTGTCTCGACGGAAATTCGCTGATTTGATGGGGGGGCTGTGTTTCCGACGGCTAATGACGCCGGAATCACTGTTTCAGTCGGCAGAATGCCAATTTCAGTGAGGATTTGGGTGAGAATAGGCTGTTTTGACGATGAGGCTGTATTTCCGACGTCCAAAACCACTTGTGGGGTTGTTTCAGTCATCGGAACAGTGTTTTCCGTCACAACCAAAGAAATTCGTTTTTGGGTGTTTTGCTTTTTTCTTTTGTGGGTTACGGTGGTCCATTCCTGGGAGTGGTTTGGGGCCGTAGGTAGCGGTTTTGGGTTAGGGTTTTGACGTCTAGGGTTTGTAGGGGGTAGAGTAGGGTTAGGAGCCTTACCTTTTGCCGCCGCCACCACTGAATCTTCACCGTGATTCCTCTTTTCCGGTTGCAATTCCGGGTGTTCCTTCCAACATCCTTGAAGATCGTGTCCTTGCAACATACAAGTAGTATAATATTTGGGTAGGAAATCATAACGAATCTTATATGAAATTGTTTCCATCTCCTCCCCATTCATGAGTTGTATGTTATACTTTTGTGGATGTTCTTGTAGCAAATCGGCTTCCACCTTGACCCTAGCACAACTAGGTCTTGTTTTGTTCAAAGTAGCCGCATCAATTGCAATTGGCCTCCCCACCGCCGAAGCTATGGAGAACAAAATCGATGGGACATAGAAATTGGGAGGTAAATTGGGGAATGAAAGCCAAATTACCGCCATGCTTGTCTCTTCTTCCGGAGTAAACCATATATCCCATTTGAAAGTTCTCATCAAAAAGGATTTGGAGTTCTCCTTTATCCAAAAATTAGGCCTTGACATCAAAGTGACATAGTCTTCTTCGATTGAACATCGAATCAACACATGCCTATTGTGCAAAAGCCCAATATTCACTTCCGCTTTCAATGAACATTGCTTTGGAATAGCCGTCCTCAAGAAAGCAATAGAGGGCATTCCATGACTAAACTTACCAACTACGGCATACTTCAAATCTTGTTGTTCCACCATAGATGCAACTTCATGATTAGTAAACCGAATTGTTGGCTCTCCATGAAGGTAGGTGATTGGTTTTTGTGGAATTGAAGGAGTAGGGTTTCGGCCAAGAGAGTTCTCGGCCAAAACATTACCGCCACCAATTTTGTGGGTGTTGGTGACGATATTGGAGTAGGTTACGGGTGGGGGAGTGGTCGCCAGGAGTTGGGTGACCTCGGGAGGAGGCCACCCCGTAGCCGTCACGGCCAGAATGGCCGGAAAGTGGTCGAAAGCTAGGTGTAGGTGACACTCCGAAAATTGCCTCTCCTAGAGAGCGTTTTTTCGGACCGTGTTTCGGTGAAAAGTGGGGTTTAGGGTTTAGGGTTTAGGGTTTAGGGGTTTTTTTTTGAAGCCACAGCCTCGCAGCTTGTGGTATTTTATTAATAATAATAAAGAAAAACAAGGGGCCCCAAAGGGGAAGTACAAGCAGGGGGACTCATCCTGTTACCCCACTATACTATCCTATAAGGCCTAGGAATAAAGATCTAACAAGAATGTAGAAAAAAAGAACTCGACAAAACCAAATATTCTATGATCATCATAGAGTTTATAATACACTCTATGATGATATTACAAATGATGATGCTAACATAGTGAAGAAATAATATAAGCACGCAAGTACGATTATTTACCTCCGGCCTTATAAAATCCTCCATCTGTGGCATCTCTTCCTTATCATTCTCCAAATATTCCTGAAATTTAATCATAATCATAATCATAATCAAACTCTCCGGGTATGCGATAAGGGTTTCTTTCTCTGGCTTTTTCTTTTTCTCTGGCGCATCGCCACTCAAACATCTTCTTCTTTTTTGCACTGATTGTCCTGACTCGCTCAAAGATAGCTTCAATGGCCATTGGTGAAGGCTCCTTCTCCCGAACAACTATTTGTCCTGGCTGATCTACCGAAGCATCCTCACCCAATTCCTTCTCCTCTACCTCCATTTCTTCCTCCTCTACCTTATCCCCATCTGCCTCCTCATCAGTTACATCCTCTCCGTCTGTCTCACACCATTTCCTCCTAGCACTAGAAGTGAGTGACGGGGTCCTGGTATGGCTGGTGGATGGGATGTTAGAGTTGGATTTATTAAGGGTACAGGGCTGAGGTGAAAGTGATAGATGTGGGTCGAAGGGGACTGGGTTGTATGCTAAGGCTGCAGGATTTAGTTTTGCTTGTGAATTTGGGTTGAAGTTGGAGCCCGAATCTGAAAGGGAAGGGCTTGCATTATTGGGTTGGCTAATTTGTGTATTTGGGCTTGGATTCGGATTAGGCATAATTGGGCTCGGGTAAGATGAGATTGGGCTCGGGTTGGGGGGCTGCGGGGGGGCTAGGGGTGTCGGGTTAGGGCTTGGGTGGGGCAGCCCAATTAGGGGTACGGGTAGGGTTTCGATTGGGCTTCCGAAAACCACCAATGACGGTGGTTTAGGGTTTTGGGTTGGTGGTGGCGGGTGGTTTTGGGTGGGTGGTTTCGGCAAACCAGTGGGGTTTCCGATGGGGGGGTCCGATGGGGCTGGGTAAGTAATCAAGTGGGTCGGGTTTTCGGGTCGGGTAGGGTTATCTAAGTGGGTAGGGTTTGCGGTAATTCCGGCTAGGGTTTCTGGCGGCGAATCAGCGGTTTTTCGCTGATTTCCGCTGGAGAGTGGAGGAGCAGTGGTTGCTTCAGTTGCCGGAATTATGGCACTTCCGGCAGGGATTTCTGAAGACATCGAAGTAGGGTTGTGAAGGTTAGGGTTGGGGTTTACCGCTTTTGTAATTTTAGGGTTTTGGTGTGCGGTTTTAGGGTTTGTGGGTGGTTTTGTTGGGATGGAAGGGTTTCCGGTGGGGTTTTTGTTGGGGTTTCCGGTAGCAACCATCGATACTGTTGTGGTTACGGTGGGAACAGTTTTTCCGACCCTACCATTGGCCGGAATCACTGTTCCAGTCGCCTGAACAGTAGCAGATGGCTGTTTTCGGTTTTGAACATGATTTTTCTTGTGTTTTTTGTTTGTAATTGTGACCCAACCTTGATGAAAGTTAGGGGTAGAGTTGGTGGTTTTGGGAGTAGGGTTTTGACGGCTAGAGAGAGAGGTAGGAGGTTGAGGGTTAGGAGGATTACCTGGCTTAGCCGCCGCCTCTTTTCCTTTCTCGTTTCCTTGCTCCTTTTCCGGCATCAATTCTGGATGTAGCTTCCAACATCCACTTAATTCGTGACCTTGTAGCTTGCAATTTGTACAATATTTTGGAAGAAAATCATATCTAAATGGATACCATTTCGATTTAATTCCTGTTTCGTCGGCAGCTTCTATTTGAAATCTCTTGGGGTGCTCCTTTAACAAATCAATTTCAATTTTGACCCTTGCACAACTAGGTCTAGTTTTATTCTTGGTGGCCACATCAATTGCAAGGGGCCTTCCAGCCGCCGCCGCTATGGAAAATAGTTGGGCTTCTCCAAAATATGTAGGCGGCAATCCGGGAAGAGATATCCAAGTAACCACCAAGCTTGTTTCTTCCTCCGAATCAAACCAAGTGCTCCATTTGAATGTTCTCATCGAAAAGATAGTCCCTTTCTCTTGAATGTTCCAATTCGGCTTGGACATAAGAGTAAGGTAGTCTTCGAACAAAGAACATCTAATCAAGACATGTCTATTGCAAAGTAAACCAATTCTAACCTCTCCTTTGAGTTCACATTGCTTGGGGATTGAAGTTCTAAGGGAACTAATTTCGGGCCACCCATAACTAAACTTACCAACAACTGCAAATCGTAGATCTTGTTGATTTATCATCAACTCAATCTCCTCCTTGTTGAATCTAATCGTTGGTTCGCCATGAAGGTAGGTGATAGGCTTGAAAGGGACTTGTGAAGGTGTGGTGTTGCCGCCGCCACTGCTAGGGTTTTGCCCCCCTGCCGCGAAGACATGATGGTTCAAAACACTAGGTTTAAATAGTTTCGAGTAATCTAGAGGTGTAGGGATGGTGGGGGATGTTGTCGGAGGCTGGACGACCTCGGGAGGAGGCCGCCCAGGGGCCGCAATGGCCATCGGAGCTCGGAAAAGGGCTAGTTGTTGTTTTCGTCGAAACAGCCGGAAATCGCCCTCAAGTTGAGAGCGTTTTTCCGTGCCTTGTTTCGGTGAAAAGTGGGGTTTAGGGTTTAGGGTTTTTTTTTTTTTGAAGCCACAGCCTCGCGGCTTGTGGTATTTTATTAATAATAAAAAAAAAGACAAGGGGCCCCAAAGGGGAAGTACAAGTAGGGGGGACTCATCCTATTACCCCACAAGACTATCCTATAAGGCCTAAAAAAGAAAACTAACCTGAATGAAGGAAAAAGGAACTTGAAAATATCAAGTATTTAATGATCATCACAGAGTTTATAATGCACTCTATGATGATGTTACATATGATGATACTAAGATAAAGAAGAACTAACAAGAGGACAAAGCTATGTACTACCTCTGGCCTGATGAAGTCTTCAATATGATGTACCTTTTCTTGCTCTTCCTCAATATATGTATGAAATTGTATCATTGCTGGATTGATCGGAGTAGTGCCCTTCGGCGAAACGCTCTTAGTGCCCTCGCACTTCTGATAGGCTCGGGGGCCCGACCTAATGCATTATATGTCGGGGTCGACACCTTCTCAATCGGTCTGTATACTGTGGCCGCTGGGCTATGTATAGACACAGTATCACCAGTAGTAAAAGATGATGACGAAGATACCTGTGAGTGTGCCTCCGGCGGTCTTTCCGGCAGCTTCAATAGTGTTCTGGCCCTTGGTGCTTCTAAGACATAATCAGCTGGATCCTGGTACATGGTTGTCAGCGCCTCTGTCATGCCCTCAAATTCTAATCCCTCATTTGTAGTGAATCCTAGCATCCTTAGTGCCCTTGGGTGCAAAATATTCGCATCAAGTCGCACTATAGGCGTGTCGGAATCGATTGAGCCAACCGGGGACCTTGGCTCTCTAAAGTCCATAGTGATTTGGGCATACCCTTCTTCATCTGATTCGCCTTCCTCCTCAACACAATCATCACCCCACTTCCTCCTTTCACTACTTGAGGTGGGCAACTCAACACAAGATTGATTAAGCTTAACCAAACCTTCAAAGGAGTTTAAGGTACAAATAGGGGTGTATGTAGATGCTTGGGGATTTAAACACGAAGTTGGGTTTTGGATTGGGCTAAAATTGGGTCTCGGGTTTTGGACTGTTGGGCCGGGGGGGCATCAAATCGGGTAGGGTTAGGTCTCGGGTTGGGGGTTGGTATCGGGTGGGCCGATGTTGGGTTGGGTTCGGGTATTGGGCCCACATTTTTATTGTATGGGCCGGGTCGGATTTTTGAACTGGGTGGGCAATTTGGGTGACCCGAAACCACTATTGGAAGTGGTTTAGGGTTTTTAGGAATTGGGCCGGGTAGGGTTAGGTTCTCGGGTAGGGTTTCTTGTAGTGGTTTAGGGTTTTGGGTGGTGGTTTCGGGTAGGCTGGGTGGCGGCGGCTGCTGGGAGGGGACCAGAATACCAGGGGGGTTTCCGGTGGGGTTTTCCGGCAGCCCAGAAAGGTTGCCGGTGGTGGTTTTCGGTATCCCCGAGAGGTTTTCGATGGTTTGAGGGGTAGCGGTTTTAGGGTTAGGGTTTTGTGTGAGGGTAGTTTCGGGGCTAGGGTTTACCGGGTGGGTAGGGTTTTGCGGCGGGGTGGCGGTATTAGGGTTTAGGGGCCGGGAAGTGGTTTTCGGTAGGGTTTGTTGCCGGGATTCTGTTGCCGGCGTCGGAACAGTGTTTCCGGCATGGAAAACTGTCGGTACCATTGTTTTTTTCGCCGGAACAGTGGGAAAAACAGGTTTTTGTGCTGATTTTGAATTTTGTAGCAAGGATTTTTTGGTGGTTTTGCTAGTAACAGTGGTCCATTCCTCGGTTGTAGGGGGGTTTTGCAATTTATCAGGGATTTGATGGTTAGGAAGGCTAGGGTTAGAAGATGAGGGGTTAGGGTTCGAGGCCTTACCTTTGCCCTTTGCCGCCGCCGCCACCTTCTCTCCGCCATCAGTTGTTGTTTTTTCCGGCAACAATTCCGGATGTAGAATCCAACATCCATGAACATCATGCCCTTGTAATTTACAATTGGGACAATACTTGGGCAAGAAATCATACCTAATCTTGCCAGAATGCATTTTTGTACCTTCTCCTTCTCCAATTTGAATATTGTATCTTGTGGGGTGTTCCTTCCTCAAATGCTTCAACCTTAACCCTAGCACAACTAGGGCGAGTCTTGTTCTTGGTAGCCGCATCTATAGAGATTGGCTTGCCCACCGAAGATGCTAGGGACAGCAAGATCGATTCGACAAAGAAATTGGGAGCCAAGTTTGGGAAAGATATCCAAATCACTGCAAGGCTTGTCTCCTCTTCCGGATTAAACCACATATCCCATTTGAATGTTCTCATCAAGAAGGATTTCGATTGTTCTTTAATCCAAAAACTTGGCCGAGATATCAATGAAACATAATCTTCTTCGATTGTGCATCGAATCAAAACATGTCTATTGTGCAAAAGACCAACCTTTACCTCTGCTTTGAGCTCGCATTGCTTGGGTATTGCCGTCCTCAAGAAATTGAGATTTGGCATGCCATGGCTAAACTTACCTATGACGGCAAAGTTTAGGTCTTGTTGTTCGATTGTCAAGGCCACTTCTTGGTCGCTAAGCCTTATGGTAGGCTCACCGTGAAGATAGTGGAGTGGTTTTCTCGGAAGTTCAAACTTTTCGCCATGGCTAGAGTTTTCGCCATTGGCCGAAAGTGTAGATTTGAAGAGATTGGCGTAGGAGATGGGTTGGGGATTGGTAGGGGTTATCGTCGGGGGCTGGACGACCTCGGGGGGAGGCCGTCCAGTGGCCACCATGGCCATCGGAAGGCTGGAAGTCGGCTGATTTGGGTTTTCGTCGAAACAGCCGGAAATCGCCCTCAAGTTGAGAGCGTTTTTCCGTGCCTTGTTTCGGTGAAAAGTGGGGTTTAGGGTTTAGGGTTTAGGGTTTAAGGTTTAGGGTTTAGGGTTTAAGGTTTAGGGTTTAGGGTTTAGGGTTTAGGGTTTAGGGTTTAGGTTTTTTTTTTTTTAATAATCCACCGGACTCTCGGACCGGGGCTATTTTCTATTTATCAAAAATAAATACATGGGGCCCCAATAGGGGAAGTACAAATAAGGTGGACCATGCCTTACCTTACTAATCCTATTGATGCCTATAATGTATACCACCTCTAGCCAGAATGTAAGAAAAAAGAACTTGAGTGAATCAAGTATTCTAAGATCATCACAATGTTTATAATGTACATTGTGATGTTACAAAAGTGTAATGCATAGACAACTAGCCTATGCCAATTGACTATTCTATTCATGAAGTAGTATTTCCTATTTATACTCACACTATTGTTAGTGTGTAGGCACCAAAAGGTAAGCACCAATTCTGGCCATAATATACAACCTACCAATATACAAAAAGTTTCCAATTTTGTACTCATAATATTTGTTATGTTAGAGTCATTTCCCAAGTGTGACCCTATCAGTGTCTCCATAATTAACATGTTCTGTTTGAGTCCAAAAATTAGCCTTTGATTTTTCTTCCTGCAGCAGCATATCACTACTGTGTTGTTCCTGCATTTTTCAGTTGCTGTGTTGCTGTACTGAGTTGATTGAGGTTGTAGTGGATTCTTCCCCTGTTTTTCACATGTTACAACCCCTTGAAATGTAGCAGTTACTCCCCTTTGTATTGTGATCATTGCCTGGGATTTTTCTGTGTTTGCCCCATTACTTTTCTGCATCAGCCATCTTTTTCTGGATAGTGTTACCTTCCTTGGTTGAATGTATCCAAGGCTTCTGTTGCATTTCCCATGTATTGTGTACCTTGCAGGAGGCTGAGCTAAAGCTAATACCACACCCTGCAGTGTATTCAATACATGGGTCCTGCATATGTCCTCCTCTATTGACCAAGCTTCTACTGGATTCACTGTGTCCAAATTTCCACTCCTGCCTGTTTTTGTTGTGATTTTATGTTGTTTGTGAATGATGTTTATGACTTCTCTGGTACCTGCAAAAGAGAAACCAATGTTAGTAAAACTGGTCTCTATATTTAGGGTTTAGGGTTTAGGTTTTTTTTTTTTGAAGCCACAGCCTCTCGGCTTGTGGAGTTTTATTAATAACATAAAAGGAAACATGGTGCCCCATAGGGGAAGTACAAGCAGGGGGGAGACTTCCTATACCCCCACCTGGCTACTCCTATTGAGGCAAGCCTCCTAGCCAGAATGTAAAAAGAAAGAACTAGCTAAAACTAGATATTCTATGATCATCATAGAGTTTATAATACACTCTATGATGATATTACAAATGATGATACTAACATAGAGAAAGACTAATATAAGAACAAAGCTATAATCTACCTCTGTCCTTATAAAGTCTTCAATACGGTGTACCTTTTCTTGTGCATCTTCCAAATATGTATGAAATTGAATCATCCTTTACGTGCATATGTCATTCTGGCTGCTTGCCTGTTCCTTGCTCTTCTGCTTCTTCTTGGGCCGGGTGTGAATGCCGTGCTATCTTTCGTTGATTCATTCATGTCATCAGCAGTCGACTTGCCATAGGAGCCTTTCCTTTGTCAAGCCTTCTAGAGCTGTCTTCATTGTCCGCAACTTCAACCTCTTCATCATCACCCCATTTTCTCTCTTCACTACTAGCAGTGGGTAAATCTAAGCACGCTTGATTTAGCACTACTAATTTGCTAGGAGGCGAAATCCGATGTGGTAGAAAAGATGGCATATTTGGTTTTGGATTAGGTTGAGAATTATTAATTGGACTTGGGCTTGACATTGGGTTTGTGTATTTTGGTGTTGTGGGCCCCGCGGGTGTATTTGGATTTGGGCTCGGGTGGGGGGAGCGTATGGGTGTGGGGTCGGGTGGCGGGTGTGGGGAGTCCGAGAGGGGTGCTGGGTTGGGTCCCGGGTCAGGACTGTGTCGGGTGGGGTTCCGGGCAGGGTTTTCTCGGGTAGGGTTTTCTCGGGTAGGGTTTTCTCGGGTAGGGTTTTCAAGGGGTAGTGGTTTAGGGTTTGACGGCGGCAAATAATTTTTGCCTGAATTTGCGCCGGGTTCCGGGGAAATTTCTGGTGGCGGGATGTTTCCTGGCTGCGGGGCTTCCGGTATAGGATTTTATGGGGTCGGGTTCTGGGTCGGGTTTGACCCGAAACTCGAGAGAAGTGGGCTGGTGTGCCCTAACCCCGGGTTAGGGTTAGGGTTAGGGCCGGCGGTATTAGGGTTTAGTGATATTTCCGGTAGGTTAGGTAGGTTTCCGGGGGGGTTTCCGATGGGGTTTCCGGTGGTTTGTGTCGCCGGAGCTAGGGTTTTGCAAATTGGTTCCGGGTTGGGTGGTTTAGGACTAGGGTTTCCCACTGCCGGTATTGGGCTAGGATTTTGTAGGGCGGTATTAGGGTTTAGGCCCATTTCCGGAAGACTGAGGTGGTTTCCGGTAGGGTTTCCGGTGGGTGTCTCGACGGAAATTGGCTGAGTTGACGGGGAGGTTGTTTTTCCGATAGGTACTGACGCCGGAATCACTGTTTCCGTCGGCAAAAGGCCAATTTCAGTGAGGATTTGGTTCAAAATAGGCTGTTTTGAAGAGGAAGCAATATTTCCGACGTCTAAAATTACTTCAGCACCGGTTTCAGTCGTCGGAGTAGATTTTTCCATCAAATCCAAAGTCTGTTTTTGGGTGTTTTGCTTTTTTCTTTTGTGGGTTACGGTGGTCCATTCCTGGGAGGGGTTTGGGACCGTAGGTAGTGGTTTTGGGTTAGGGTTTTGACGGCTAGGGTTTGTAGGGAGTAGAGTAGGGTTAGGAGCCTTACCTTTTGCCGCCGCCACCACTGAATCTTCACCGTGATTCCTCTTTTCCGGTTGCAATTCCGGGTGTTCCTTCCAACATCCTTGAAGATCGTGTCCTTGCAACATACAAGTAGTACAATATTTGGGTAGGAAATCATAACGAATCTTATATGACATTGTTTCCATCTCCTCCCCATTCATGATTTGTATGTTATACTTTTGTGGGTGTTCTTGTAGCAAATCGGCTTCCACCTTGACCCTAGCACAACTAGGTCTTGTTTTGTTCAAAGTAGCCGCATCAATTGCAATTGGCCTCCCCACCGCCGAAGCTATGGAGAACAAAATCGATGGGACATAGAAATTGGGAGGTAAATTGGGGAATGAAAGCCAAATTACCGCCATGCTTGTCTCTTCTTCCGGAGTAAACCATATATCCCATTTGAAAGTTCTCATCAAAAAGGATTTGGAGTTCTCCTTTATCAAAAAATTAGGCCTTGACATCAAGGTGACATAGTCTTCTTTGATTGAACATCGAATCAACACATGCCTATTGTGCAAGAGCCCAATATTTACTTCCGCCTTCAATGAACATTGCTTTGGAATAGCCGTCCTCAAGAAAGCAACAGAGGGCATTCCATGACTAAACTTACCAACTACGGCATACTTCAAATCTTGTTGTTCCACCATAGATGTAACTTCTTGATTAGAAAACCGAATTGTTGGCTCGCCATGTAGGTAGGTGATTGGTTTTTGTGGAATTGAGGGAGAAGGGTTTCGTCCAAGGGAGTTATCGGCCAAACCATTTCCGCCGCCAACTTTGTGGGAGTTGGTGACGATGTTGGAGTATGTAACGGGTGGGGGAACTGTCGCCGGGGGTTGGGTGACCTCGGGAGGAGGCCACCCCGTAGCCGTCACGGCCAGAATGGCCGGAATTGGTCGAAAGCTTTGGAAAGTTGACACGCCGAAAATCGCCTCTCCTAGAGAGCGTTTTTTCGACCGTGGGGTTTTTAGGGTTTAGGGTTTAGGGTTTTTTGAAGCCACAGCCTCTCGGCTTGTGGAGTTTTATTAATAACATAAAAGGAAAATATGGGGCCCCATAGGGGAAGTACAAGCAGGGGGGAGAATTCCTATACCCCCACCTGGCTACTCCTATTGAGGCAAGCCTCCTATCCAGAATGCAAAAAGAAAGAACTAGCTAGAACTAGATATTCTATGATCATCATAGAGTTTATAATACACTCTATGATGATATTACAAATGATGATACTAACATAGAGAAAGACTAATATAGGAACAAAGTTATAATCTACCTCTGGCCTTATAAAGTCTTCAATACGATGTATCTTTTCTTGTGGTTCTTCCAAGTATTCATGAAATTGAATCATCCCTTGCGTACATAGGTCATCCGAGCTGCTGCCCTATTCCTTGCTCTTCTGCTTCTCCTTGGGGCGGATGTGAAAGCCGTACTATCTTCTGTTGATTCAATCATGTCATCAGTGGCCTGACTCACCATAGGTGCGTTTCCTTTTTGGGATCCTTTGGAACTTTCTGCATTGTCTGCTACTTCTTCTTTTTCATCATCACCCCATTTCCTCCCTTCACTACTAGACGTGGGTAAAACCAAGCTTGCTTGATTTAGCACTACTAGTTTGTTAGGAGGTGAAATCCGATGTGGTAGAAAAGATGGCATATTTGATGTTGGAGTAGGCTTTGAATTAGTAATTGGATTTGGGCTTGAAATTGGGTTTGTGTTTTTTGGTGTTGTGGGCCCCACGGGAGTGTGAGGATTTGGGCTCGGGTGGGAGGGCCGTGTGGGTGTGGGGCCGGGTAGCGGGCTGGGGGGTCCGAGTGGGCTGCTGGGTTGGGTGCCGGGTCGGGGCTATGTCGGGTAGGGTTCCGGGTAGGGTTTTCTCGGGTAGGGTTTCCGGAATTTAGGGAATTAGGGTTTGGCGGCGGCAATGTCAGAATTGCGTCGGTTTCCGGGGGCACTTCCTGCGGTAGGGAAATTCCGACAGGTGTGTTTTCCGGTGTGTGAATATTTGGTGGTGGGTCTGTCATCGGGTCTGACCCGGAAGTGGCCAAAATGTTAGTTTGCCCTAATACCGGTTTAGGGTTAGGGTTAGGGGGGGCGGTATTAGGGTTTGGTTGGGTTTCCGGTAAGTTTGGGAGGGTTCCGGTAGTGATTCCGGTATGGTTTCCGATCAATACAATCGCCGGAGCTAGGGTTTGGATTTCTGATTGGTTTTTTTCTGGATTTGGTGGTATGGGGCTAGGGTTTCCCACTCCCGGTTTTGGACTAGGGTTTTGGCAGGTGGTATTGTGGTTTAGGATATTTTCCGGGTTGCTGGGGTGGTTTCCGGTAGGGTTTCCGGGGTCTTTTCGACTGGGATTGGCTGTCTTGACGTGGAGGCAATGTTTCCGGCATCCAGTGCCGCCGGAATTACTGTTTCCGACGTCAGGAAACCAATTTCAGTGAGGATTTGGTTGAGGATTGGCTGTTTTGATGAGGGGGGGTTATTTCCGGTATTCAAACTTGCCGGAATTGTTGTTTCAGTCGTCGGAATGGTATTTTTCATCGATTCCAAAGGCTGTTTTTGGTGGTTTTGAAATTTTCTTTTGTGGTTGACGGTAGTCCATTCTTGGGTGGGATTTGGGGCCGTCGGGATTGGTTTTGGGTTAGGGTTTTGACGGCTAGGGTTTAGGGTTTAGGGTTTAGGGTTTAGGGTTTTTTTTTTGAAGCCACAGCCTCGCGGCTTGTGGAGTTTTATTAATAAAAAATAAAATGACAAGGGGCCCCAAAGGGGAAGTACAAGTAGGGGGGACTCATCCTATTACCCCACGAGACTATCCTATAAGGCCTAAGAGAAATCTAACCTGAATGTAGAAAAAAGGAACTTGAAATAATCAAGTATTCTATGATCATCGTAGAGTTTATAATACACTCTATGATGATATTACAAATGATGATACTAACATAAAGATAGGATAATATAAGGACAAAGCTAATGTCTACCTCTGAGCTTATAAAATCCTCAATATGATGTATCTTTTCTTGCTGATCTTCCAAATATTCTTGAAATTGTATCATTTCTTTGCTTTGGAGCGTGTGGTAATTGCTGTGGTAGCTGTAGCTAGTGTCCTCTTGTTTGCTTGCTTTTTGTTGGACTTTGCTTCAAATCTTCTTTGTTCTTGTCTGCACCGTTCCATGTATTCTGAATGTGGCAAATCCATGAGCGCTACAAACTCGTCATCCGTCATATCCGGGTGATATGCATTTTTGAAAGCATGAAATTGTTTGTAGG